>CM069137.1:22379866-25006116 GCA_035221665.1 Okamejei kenojei | reverse complement strand
AGAGGCATGGAGTAAGGAGACACGTTGCAAGGTGGAGGGAACAGGAAATTCCAATGGTGGAGGAGATGAAACCTTCTTTTAAAAATATATCTTTGAAAGCTTTTAACATATTCGCCATGACAGTTGTATTAAGATATTGAAATTCGACAAGTTAAAAATCTATTTGACTATGTATTCACCCAGATGGAACACATGGGGTTCACAGCAAAAGTTGAAGCATAATTCTGCGATCAGAGTAATTAAACTAAAGCTAGTTCATGTGTTTGCCATGTGGCATTCATTACTGTGCTCAGAAGTAGTGCCAAGGAGAACAAGATGACTGAATAGGCTCTGGATATAAAAAAGGTTACATGAGCTACCAAATTTGATAAGTAGGTGATCTAAATAGCTACCAATGGTGAACCTTTTGATTTATTTTATATGTTTCACATAGCTTACCATGTAAGTGTAGATGGATTTAAAAAAAATCTTAAATGAATATTGCAAGAGTTCAGTAAAATCAATTACTCAACGCTGTCAATTCAGAAATTTGGGACTTGCAATTGACTGGATTGTACAGGAGGTTAGCACACTGCTCTTTTCAAATGTGTCCAATTAGTGCCTCTGATGCCAACCCCTTTGAAGTTTGTGGAGTCAGGTCGGTGGGAGTCAAAGAGTAGTGAGCATTTATTTACTCAAATGATATAATGTGATTTTTGCTCTTTCTCTCGAAATCGAGACAGTTCTCGTTTGATTTACTTGTAATTGGCACTGTTGGTTCCAAGGCTGAAGGCAGCTTCTAACCCTTTCTGGGGAAGTGTTTGATGTTCTCCTGAGACAGACAGCTTCAGATGATGTTCTGGGTTCATCGACAGTATAGAACAGGATGGGGGCAGGAGTGATCAGGAAGGGGGTCGCCCAGTATCCTTACAAACATATAAGATCATGGTACATCATTTTGACATCAATGGATAAAATGTATGGGCACCATGCATTAATTCCAGCAAAGGAATTCTCGACACATTGGGAACTCGGGAAAAGAAAAAATAATCTAACATGGTTTTAATTGCTGCACAATTAGATGGGTAACCACCAGTAGAGTTAGGGAAGGTAGCCACAAAAAAACTGGAGTAACTCAGTTGGGAGAGGCAGCATCTCTGGAGAGAAGGAATGGGTGACATTTCGGATCGAGACCCTTCTTCAGACAGTAGAGTTAGGGAAGTGGGGCAGGAATCCTCTCGGGCTATCTCCCTTTCAAACAAGTATTCCAGTTTGGAAACTGTTGGGGAAATAGCCTCTCTGGGGCAAATTGCAGCAGCAGCAAGATTGCTGACTAATTGTCCGGCTCTGCTCTAAAGCAGGATCGGGCAAAGATTAGATGAGCAACCTTGATCCGGGGCTCTATGGTCAGGGGCACGGACAGGCATTTCTGTAGCCGTGAGCGAGACTCCAGGATGGTGTGTCGCCTCCCTGGTGCCAGGGTCGAGGATATCTCAGAGTGGGCACAGGACATTCTGAAAAGGGAGGGTGATCAGACAGAGGTCATGGTCTATAATGTTACCGGTAACATAGGTAGGAAGACAGTCAGTCTTGCAAAGAGAATTTAGGAAGTTAGGTAGTTGAAAAGCAGGACATCTTAGGTTGTAATCTCAGGCTGGCAGGTTTAGGGAATGCTGTGTGATGAGTGATATCAAGGCTCTATTCAGAATAAAGATAATTTATTTTTTTTGCCTCTGTACTCCACAATTTGAGATTTGTAATAGTAAAAATCAGATGTAGTTAAACTGCACATTGTCAAATTTTAATAAAGGCCATTTTATACATTTTGATTTCACCATGTAGAAATGACAGCAGTGTTTATACATAGTCCCCCCATTTCAGGGCGCCATAATGTTTGGCACACAGCAATGTCATGCAAATGAAAGTAGTCATGTTTAGCATTTTGTTGCATATCCTTTGCATGCAATGACTGCTTGAAGTCTGCGATTCATGGACATCACCAGTTGTTGGGTGTCTTCTCTGGTGATGCTCTGCCAGGCCTGTATTGCAGCCATCTTTAGCTTATACTTGTTTTGGGGGCTATTCCCCCTCAGTTTTCTCTTTAGCATATAAAACGCATGCTCAATTCGGTTCAGATTGGGTGATTGATATGGCCACTCAAGAAGAGACCATTTTTTACCTTTGACAAACTCCTTTGTTGCTTAACAGTATGTTTGGGATCATTGTCTTGCTGCAGATTGAACTGCCGGCCAATGAGTTTTCAGGCATTTGTTTGAACTTGAGCAGATAGGATGTGTCTATACACTTCAGAATTCAATATGCTACTCTACCATGAGCAGTTGTATCATCAATCAAGATAAGTGAGCCAGTACCTTCAGCAGCCATACATAGAGTCATAGTCATAGATTACTACATTGTGGAAACAGCCATTCGGCCCAACTCTCCCACACCAGCCAACAATGTTCCTGCTACCTTAGTCCACTTGCCTGTCCATGTACCTGTCCAACTGTTTCTTAAACGATGGGATAGTCCCAGCCTCAACTACTTCCTCTGGCAGCTTGTTCCATACATTACCCCTCTGATTCCTATTAAATATTTTCCCCTTCACCTTGAACCTGTGTCCTCTGGTCCTCAATTGCCATACTCATGGTAAAAGACTGTGCATCTACGCGATCTATTCCTCTCATGATTTTGTATACCTCTATAAGATCTCCCCTCATCCACCAATGCTCCATGGAATAGAGAGCCAGCAAACACAACCTCCCTATAGCTCATACACTCTGGTCCTGGCAACATCCTTGTAAATCTTTTCTGAACCCTTTCAAGCTTGACAATATCTGTCCTATAACATGGTGCCGGGAACTGAACACAATATTCTAAATGTCTCACCAACGCCTTATGCAACTGCAACATGACCTCCCAACTTCTATACTCAATACTCTTACTGATGAAGGCCAAAGTGCCAAAGGCCTTTTTGACCACCTTATCTACCTGCGACTCGACCTTCATGGAACCATGCACTTGAATTCCTAGATCCCTCTGCTCTACAACACTCCCCAGAGGCCTACCATTTTGTAGGTCCTGCCCTTGTTCGACATTCCAAAATGCAACACCTCACACTTCTGTGGCACAACACTAGTCACAGGCCTCCATTCTGAGAAGCAACCTTCAACCATCACCCTCTGCATCCATTCAGCTATCTCTCCTTGGATCCCATGATATCTAACCTTCCAGAGCAGCCTACCATGCGGCACCTTGTCAAACGCCTTACTAACATCCATGTACACAACATCTACAGCTCTGCCTTCATCAACCTTTTTGCTCACATCTTCAAAAAAATCAATCAGATTTGTGAGACATGACGTCCCACGTACAAATCCATGCTGACTGTCCAAAATCAGCCCTTGCCCATCCAAATGCCTGTTTATCCTACCCCTCAGAATACTCTCCAGTAACTTACCACCTACAGATGTTAAGCTCACTGGCCTATAGTTCCCAGCATTTTCCCTGCAGTCCTTCTTGAAAAGAGGCACAACATTTGCCACCCTCCAATCCTCTGGCACCTCTCCTGTATTTAAGGACTCATAAATTTCAACCAGGGCTCCCGCAATTTCCTCTCTAGTTTCCCGCAATGTCCTTGGATATATCTGATCAGGCCCAGAAGATTTGTCCACCTTCAAACACGAGAGTACCTTCGGTACTTCCTCAACGGTAACCCTGACTGCTCTCATGACACTTCCAGTGACTGCTCCAACATCCTACTGTCTTTCTCCTCGGTAAATACAGAGGAGAAATACTTATTGAGGATCTTGCCCATCTCATGTGACTCCACACAGAGGTGACCGCTTTTATTCCTGAGAGGTCCCACTCTCTCTCTCTAGTTACCCTTTTCCCCCTAATGTATTTATAAAATCTTTTGGGATTGTCTTTTATGCTACCCGCCAGAGCTATCTCTTGGCCCCTTTTTGCCCCTCTGATCTCCTTTTTTTAGTTTGCTCCTTAGTTTCCCGAAACTACTCCAGGGATGCGCTTGATCCCAGCTGCCTATACCTGTCCCATGCATCCTTCTTGTTTTTGACTAACGTCACAATTTCCCTCGTCAGCCAAGCTTCCTTATGTTTGCCTGCTTTGCCTTTCACTCTAATGTCCTGAGCTCTCTTCAGTACACTTTTAAAAACATCCCACTTGGCCGATGTTCCTTTCCCCACAAATAACCTGCTCCAGTCAACTTGAACTAGACCTTCTCTCATACCCTCAAAGTTTGGCCTTACCCCAGTTGAGCATTTTAACACGTGGACCCTTTCCGTCCCGATCCATAACTATCTTAAACCTAATCGAACTGTGGTCACATCCCAAAAGGCTCCTCCATTTCATTAACGCCCTTCCTAATTTCCCAATACTAGATCCAGCGTTGCCCTCCAACGAGTGGGGGCCTCCACATACTGTTTAAGAAAATTTTCCTGAACACTTTTGAGGAATTTCACCCCATCTAAACCCTTCACGCTATGATTTTCCCAGTCTATATTGGGAAAGTTGGAATTCCCTACTATAACAACCTTATTTGACCTGCAATCTCCCAGCACATTTGCTCTTCTAATGCTCTACATGCCCAGGTCATAACACCCCACCACCGTGTTTCACAGATGAGGTGGTATGCTTTGGATCTTGGGCAATTCCTTCATACTTTGCTTTTGTCATCACTCTGATATAAGTTAATCTTCGTCTCATCTATCCACAAGACCTTTTTCCAGAATTGTGGTTGTTCTTTTAAGTACTTCTTGGCAAACTGTAACCCGATCATCCTATTTATGTGGCTAACCAGTGGTTTTCATCTTGCAGCGTAGCCTCTGTATTTCTGTTCATGAAGTCTTCTGTGGACAGTGGTCTTTGACAAATCCACACCTGACTCCTGTGTTTCTGATCTGTCGGACAGGTGTTTGGGGGCTTTTCTTTATTAATGGAATTCTTCTGTCATCAGCTGTGGAGGTCTTCCTTGGCCTGCCAGTCCCTTTGTGATTAGTAAGCCTACCAGTGGTCTACTTATTTTTAATGATGTTCCAAACAGTTGATTTTGGTAAGCCTAAGGTTCGGCTGATGTCTCTAACAGTTTTATTCTTGTTTCTGAGTCTCATAATGACTTCTTTGACTTTCATTGGCACAAATTTGGTCCTCATGTTGATAAACAGCAATAAAAGTTTCCAAAGGTGATGGAAAGACTGGAGGAAAGACTAGGTGCAGAGAGCTCTCTTATAACTGCATTAAGGTGGCAAATAAACACACCCGAGCAATTACAAACGCCCGTGAAGCCATGTGTCCCAAACATTATAAAAATTAATAAAAATACCCTTTGATAAAATATGACAATGTGCACTTTAACCACATGTGATTTTTTTTAACTACAAATCTCAAATTGTGGAGAACAGAGGCAAATAAATAAATGGTGGGTCTGTCCCAAACATTATGGAGGGCACTGTATATCCTGCAATCAAGATGAAGGGTTTAACAAAATGCTTCAAGGACTCCATGGCCAAAACGTCTCACTGCTGAGTATGAGCTGGTACTTGTTTTAGCATCAGGTGTTCCTCTTCTGCTATTCTGATCAAAGATTTGCCCGTCTTGCCTCACCAAATTAATATTCAATAATTTATTTTCCTCTCTGGGCCAGCACCTACTTATATTGGTTTAGATGAAACATGTTGTGTACAGTAATAAATACTGTGTCACTGTCAGACAGTATACACATTACATTCTGGACAATAGTTGCTTTCCTGATTTTAAAAATAAACCAAGAGCATGAAGGAAGTACATGGGCAGTTATGCATATTGCTGCAAACAGGGGAAATGTTCTTTAGATCTGATGAAGCTGGATGCCTGTTCCAGAATATGCGATTGTCGTTGGTGTACAATATCTTGCTACAAATTTTATCACCCCCAGGCCCTTTATCATCTACTCTTTGACATCCATAATGGGTTGTTTGTAATGAGCAATGGGTTTTAATCTATTCTGTGCCACTTCACTCCCAGTACCATACCATCTGTTCAAGGTTGTCTTCTTCTACATTGCTTGAGATTTAATTCTACGCAAAATGTCATCCACCATACAGCACGTAAATTAGTAGTTCTAAATGCATAAACTGCATGCCAACTTACTGGGTGAAGTTGGAAAGACAATGCGGTTGATTATGAACTAGCAGATGCATTTGTGCTTTACAATAGTTAAATCAACCATCTACTGTATATCCCCTGCTCTTTCATCCCCCGCATAGGATGAGTTCAGGAAAACCCTACTGCCTGTGTCTTGATCTGCATCAACAGTTTATTCCCCGCATTGCATGAAGTACAATGTGCAGAAGAAAATAACCAGTTTGCAGAAAAAGTTAAACAATAACTGTATCAAAATTCATGCTAGTGACATTTACAATGTGATTGAATCCCAATCAAAGTACTGAACAGTTATCTTATAATCTCAAGAAATGAAAATCAAACCCATTCACCGGTTCAAATATTAACACTTATTGTTTAACTTTTTCTGCAAACTGTTTGTATTCTTTTGCACATTGTTCTCCATGCAATTGTGGGAATAAACTTGTTTAAATGGTAATGTCCTCAATGTGAGTGACTTATAAACCTCCTGGACCCTTAACCTAAGTGATAGCTTGCCAATTTAGTCAGAAAATTGCAATTTCGCAATCCCCTCCCAGATCCCCTATATGTACCACTGGAATTTGCACACTGCATGACTACTTTTACCTTTAATTATAAATTATACATTTGAGAGTACTCCAAAGCCCATCTCCAAATCTCCCTAAAGCGTGCTAACAACTAATTCTCCCGTCATTACAATGGATGCTTCTTTCTGAATGGTTGCTCATTTGTATACATTTGCTACCTATCTGATCTCCAAGAATGTACTTAGCATCTGGCTGTCTATTTCTGTGGGTGAGCTAAAAAGAAAGGAAAAAAAAAAATCTCATCCTGTAATCATTGGAAACCGGATAAATTAAACACTGGAGTGGAAAGGGAAGCCCTAGTTTTGTTTAATATATATTCCACAAAAGCACCATTCTAGCCGGTGCTTATTTTTTCCAAATAAAATGCCAAAGATAATGAGTCAGGAAATCTTGTTGCAGCTTTATCGGACTTTGGTCAGGCCACATTTTGAATATTGTGTGCAGTTCTGGTTGCTCCGTTACAGAAAGGATATTTAACCATGAGCTATAAATGAAGCAAAGAGACGTTGGCAAAATATCCTAACATCAGTTCTTGAGAAAAACATTGACAGTTTGCTCAGATAAGTTAGCCCAATGAGTCTGAAGAAGGGACTCGACCCGTAACATCACCTATTCCTTTTTCTCCAGAGATGATGTCTGACCCGTTAAGTTACTCCAGCTTTTTGTGTCTATCTTCAATCCAAAATTCATTTTGTGAAATTATTTTCCACAACATGAATCCCAATCATTCTTGGTAGCCAAAAAGTTCAATTTGTAAGATATATTGAAAGAATATGGACTGCAATGTCCTAACCTTAAGAATGGCAGATTCTTAAAAGTGAATCTAAATAGTCCTGTAGGTTCCTGAGGTTTTTGCTTCACTTACCTAAACTTAGGAGATTGTCTTACCTCCATCCACCACTGCAGGCAATGACAGTGCTAGTAATGTTGACAATGATTATATTTATAAATGTAATGTCACATTATAAGAAACATTTTGGAATTGGTATGTTTCTATAATGCTGACCTAAAATGAATGGGATCGGTCTAGATCATCATGTGGGACATTAATTGATCACTTCAAAACCCAATATTCAAAGCCTAGTGCAAAAAATCAATTTATTTCTCAGTTAAACCTTCAGGCTCTTTCAATTGATCACATTTATCCAAGAATCAATGTAATTGAAATGACCATCAGAAGCCAATGAGAATATCTATGCAGTGACGTTAGCAGTGTGGACGGCTCAGTAATAACCCAGGAACAAAAACAATTAAGACAACGATTGTAATTTCTTGATACATGTGGGAGAGCTTCCTAAATATATTCATAGTACTAATTGATGGGTTTTGGACTGGACATGAAAGGTTTCATCAGTGTTCTACTGTTGGAAATTAACTTCAAAGAATTTCGATTTTCCCATTCAGTATCAATAACTTATCCTATTTCAACTGGAGGGATGGAAAATGAAGAAGAATGATTATACCAGTAATTATTGTTTAAGGAACATACAAATAAATTATGTTAAGATCATTCTTACCCACTGCTTACAATAAGGGTCATTGCATATTACTTCCTTTGTTATATTTTGTCAAACTCAAAATATGATGTTAGAAATATATCCACGATAGTTAGAGTTCTTTTCTCACAATCATCTTAATTAATCGTTGAATTCACAGATCATACTGCACCACCATATATAGATTTAAAATATTGAGGATTAAACTGTGTACTATCATAAATAATACAGAATAACAGCAAATAGATGAACGCACTATTTTCAGTCTTTCAGTCCATATTTTGAGATTTAATTGATTGGACAGCTGCTTTGTAATGGACTGACAGTCATCTATTATCTAATATATCATACCTAAATAAGTCATAACCAAATGAAAGAAAGCCCATAATATCTCCCTAAAACGTACTTCTCTTTCATATGGACACATTATTTCCCCAATAGAAATACCTCGTCTGTGTCATAATCTTGTAAAGCTGCACTCTTCCTGCCATATGATTCTTAGTCATAATGTTGAATCTTAGCCTGTGGTAATTATAGATATGGAGATCAACAGGAATGTTTTGAATCAGAAAATACATGAAGGGCTGTATTACAAAGAAAGAATGAAAATAGCCAGAAGTGTGTTGAAGAATGTAATACATTCTAAAATCTGGATGAGGTTTATCAGCTTCTTGAATCTTATGCTCACGTTTTAATATATCATGAAGTTTCCAAAAATATCCACCCAGCTGTTATACTCTGAATGGATTTGTGAACTTAATGGAAAACAGCCAAAACAACAGTTCGTTTCTATAGTATAATTCATTAAACATTCTGCACATCTCCCAGTGTTAGCTGCAAAATAGAATAATTATCTTATTTTTTTCTCTCTGAGGTAGCCTATTGCATTTTCCAATCACGTTTTTTCAAAGACCAAAGTATACAGAAAAGCCTTCAAAAGTACCACCTGATCAATAAAATAACCTGACCAGTCAACATAAATGTTCTCAAAAAGACAGCTTGTTGTTAACCACAAGTAACAGATTTCCCAAATTAGATCTAAATCTCCAAATAGTCTATTTTGATAACAATCAGTGTCTTGTTATCACACTTCTTGCTATCTCACCTTAGCTCTCTGGCATTATATGTTCTGAAATAACAAATGCAACTATGCAAGCATAATTGTGACAATGCAGAACCATGAATATCTATGAAAGGCAAAATCCAATAAATCAATCTGCGCTGCAAATATTTTAAAATCATTTCATCCCCAATCATTTTCTCACTAATTATCTTTTTTTTTAATATTGAAAGCAAATGAGGAAACTCTCTCTTCACAGATGCTGCCTGAGCTGCTGAGTATCTGCAACTTCTGCAGTATTTTGAGGGGTGTCTTTTCTGGAGTCAGAAATCATGGTTAGTGTGGCAAAAAGCAGAGCGGAATTGTATGTAGGCATAATTATGACTTAAATTCATAGAAACAACTGTATATTTCTGGAGACATAAGGGAAAAATATAGGTCTTAGTGAAAAGACAAAGCTCAGCTATCAGTGAGTGTGTTAAATATAGCCACAAGGGCTGTAAAGGTCATTCAGGATATATTATTGCATGCACAGGTTACTTATACTTCAAGGGACAACACTTCAACATTTCTATCTCGCAAATGTCAGTCAGTATTTATTTTACCCTTTGGCTACAGTTTAAGTATCAGTCCTTTAATAAGATTTTATACTATCCAAACCGTATTTCAAGGAGCAACGGTATACAAATTTGACCATTTTGGAGATTGACAGTATTAAATTATTGAGCGATTTATAAATAATAATGCTCAGAGCCCAAGGACATTATTACATCATCAAATTCACTAACTTCAACGTGAAGGTAAAAACTTTAGCTCCTACATCCAGAGAATTATAGTCAATAATGCTATTACTCCAGCCCTTTGGGTTCAATCACTTACCAGAACTTCAACCTCAGTAAGTACTTTGATGGGCAATAGACAATGTGAATCTCTGCTGTCAATGCAGGGGAATGGCTATTTCTTTCCTCATTTGCGTTAGCATAAAGTACCCTCTTGGCAGGGACAACATACTGTAGAATATGTGTATAGTAACATTGTAAGTTATACTAAGTGGATGAAATAATACAACAGGGTTACATTTCCATTTCCTGCATAGAATCTCTTCATGATCTGTCTGAGCTTGACAGGCAATTTATTATTCAGCTACATTGAATTGTTGGGCAATGCTATGGTCTGGATAAAGCATTGCGAACTGTGCCAACATTGTCCACACCTTGTTTTTTTAATTAATAGATCTTTGCATTAATGTGGAGGTTCTTTAAGGTACTTAACTAAACTTTGAGAAATCTTGTTTTGGAGCAGTAAATTGAGATGTTGAGTGTCTTGGGTTCCTTTATGTTCAACTGAACAGAAAGGAAGATCCTTTGTTTAACATTTTCATTTGAAAGATAGCAATGTCATGAATACCTTGCACACTACTGTGCTGAAGTGGCAGTAGGGCTGTGTTCCTGGAGTGGAGATTGAATTCACAACCTTAAGGAAAGATTGCTATCAGTGAACTAATAGTCTCCACTATTACAGGCCTCAGACCTTATTGAGCCCAGGGTGAAAAACAAATATTTTTATATCAAGGATATAATGTCTCATTGCCCTTATGATTGTGTTCATTTTTGTAAAATCCAACTTTCATATCAGAAAGATAATAGTTTTTTTTAAAAAGTATTAGCTGTGCATCAAATTCATTTGTTTACACGTAAATAACAAGTTGATTTATGCAATGTAGAGAAAACTGCCGTGTAATTCTGGCATTAGATTTTGTTTCTTCTTTGCATTCTTCTTAATTAATAACCACGTGCTATGAATCCTTTTTTCAATACACAGTGACAATCTAGATTGAATGTGTCAAAGTATGATGAGTTAATAATTTTAATTATCTTCTCGTTCTCAATAGATCCCTTTGATGGGAAACATGAGAGTACATGATGAAAAATTCAAGGAAAAACTCAGTCGATATATCTAGCTCACATCTAGGACCAGAGGCCATAGCCTCGGAATAAATGGACGTGCCGTTAGAAAGGAGATGAGGAGGAATTTCTTTAATCCGAGGGTGGTGAATCTGTGGAATTCATTGCCACAGCAGGCTGTGGAGGCCATCAATTATTTTTTTTAAGGCAGAGATTGATAGATTCTTGATTAGTACAGGTGTCAGGGGTTATGGGTAGAAGGCAGGAGAATGGGGTTGAGAGGTAAAGAAAGATCGGTCATGATTAAATGGCAGAGTAGACCTGATGGGCCAAATGGCCTAATTCTGCTCTATTGACCTATGAATTCATGTACCCTACAAGTAAAAAAATGTTTGCGAACAAATACTCGTTTACTCTCTTATTTAGTATTTCTCCATTCCTAAAGCTCACATGGCTATTTTCTAGTATTAATCTATGAATGAGTGTCCCCTCATTAAAAAGTAGATTTCACTGAGTTTGCCAGAAACCATTCCCATGCTATCCCAGTTATGTCTTAGGCATGTGATCCTTAAACTTAATATATTCAAATTCTGGATATCCTCGTGCCGTTAACAAATATTATCTAGTCTGCTTTAAAATTGTCCAAGATAAATTTACATAGGAACCATGTTGGGAGATGTGCATCCCAATAGCTTGGGTTTCTTTCCTAACAGGTTACAAAACTGAAAGAACAACATGCTAATACACTGCACCAAATCACCATGATTAACCTTTTTCATCTGACACTGTTGGAAGTGCAGTGAGGCCATATGAATTCAGTCAATTCCACTTGCAGTGACATTGCTGTCAGTCACATTTATGCTTCAGTGCCAGAGTTTAATATTCTGTAGAAGGATACGCAGGTACGGAGAAGAGGCACCTATTACAAGAGACAATTGACTTAATCGTCCATTCCGGATAATAGCTGAACTACAAAATGTAAGAGCACATCTTATTGAATTAGAACGGTTCAAATACTGGATGCAGTTGGAAAGTTGACAACAATTTCCCTTTAAAGCTCAAATTTAACCAGAAGAATGTGTAGTATGCAGCATGCAGGAATGATGAGGGACTGAGGAACTGTGCACTCAGCATTCTTAAGTATTATGAGCTGGCATCTGAACCATTGCCAAGTTAATAGACATTGAAAGATAATGAGTTTGAAATTGTGTGTTAAATTGAGTTTTTGTTTCGCACATTTTTGACCTAAATGAAGGGGGTTTACCATTTTGCAGAGTTAAACTAATGGGATTTTTTTAATGTTAAAGTTTCATTTAAATGGCTACTGAAATTAGAGTGATGATCTAGTAAAAAGCTGTCAATAATTAATGGTGCAGATGTTTTAGTTAATAAAACACTAAATGATATTCAAAAATGCATTGCCAGGTTAGGTTTCCAGTTCCCTCGACTTTAGCCAAGACACACATTCTTCTGAAGAGAAATTCCCTTTGGGAATCCAGTATGAATTTTGAAATTAGTTTTATGTAAGCTTTATTATATCTTACAAATGCAGTAAAAATGCATATGACTCCATATAATCCTGTAAAATAATGGAAGCAAATTTAGATTCACATTTGTATCCAAACATAAGCAAATAAGATACAGAAAATTCAGAATAATATTTATTATTCTCTCATATAAACAGGGTTTTAATCCAGTGTAACCATTGAAAGGTATGTTATACCAAGCTGTCCTATTGTGTAGAAGGGTACTTAATGATCACACTACATCTTTTTTTACCCCTTCAGAGCTCTAGTGGAACTATCATTCCCAAAGCATATTTAAAGCATTATAGAAATCTAAAGATTCAGAATATTAACATGCGTGTCCAGCATCTGAATGTCAATTCCCTATTCAATTAGTTCATTTATTATTTAACCAGCTGGATATCTTCATTTTAGTGGGGAAAGTTATTTATTTTTTGAAAATTTTGCGTCATTGATGCTGCAGTTTATTTTGATCCGAATACTAATCGAAAATGCATGATTTCTGCAGAGACCTGAGAATCTAAGTTTGGTTCTGCATTCATATTCACTTGGTAAGAGTTCATCAGTAATCTTCAAGCACAATGTATTTTTGACATTTAAATATTTTAATACTTTTTTTCAAAATTTGAGACATCCTTCAAATTATATTTTTATACTATAACTTGATGTTTTACCAGATTTAATTTTTAAATAAAGCAAGAAAAATGAGCCCTTTGCTTAACCTGCTATATGTTAGATGTCCACACTAATTTTGCCTGTGAATTAATCAGCTTAGCTAAGCATCTGAAAACATAGGCATGTCCATAATTCTTTTTGAAAACCTCAATTCCATGGATTTTAGAACCTACAATAAAAAGGATGATAATTTCATTTCACACAGCACCCAAGTCTGAACTGTCAAAAATGCAGTCTGTGACTGAAACATGTGTTATTGTTGATGAATTTCTTTTGAATCAGCCAATTCCCATTTGAGGTGTACTGCCATTGTTGGTTTTCTTATTCATTCTTGTGTCATGTTAATCTAAGTAAACATAATTTATGATACCTGCATCTCCTTACATGAAACACAAGCTTTTTTTTTTCAAAAATGCAGTATCAAATAAATGCAAAGTTTTGTTTTGCACTGCAACCTTTTCTGATTAGTGTTGAAAATGTTTCAATCACTTCTCGTTTTAACACTTACAAAGTTAAAAAAAGCTTCTGCATTAGTAATTCAGCCAGTGATAATATAGGCAGCTGTTCATGCGTGTAAACTTTGGTTTTCTGCGTTAATTAATTAAATAAGTTACCTCAATAGCCTTCCTTCTTACAAGATCTGGTCTCTTGCAGAAATTCAGAAGCTTCTTATACAGCTGTTGAGACGTGGTGTAGAGATAATTCTCTGCAAATAAATCATGTGGATATTTTGTTTTAATGAAACTATCCTCAAAGGAAGCCTGTACAGAATGGTCACTACTGATTAATGCCACACAGGTTCAGTTTTATCTTGGCTGGTTCATGATGGTCCAAGACTGCCTCCCGACTGTTACTGTGTAGGGATTGTGGGGGCAGATGCATAGGGCGTACGTAACTGATCCTCCCCATGAACGTAGATGATAACGTTTCAGTGCGACCAGGACTCAAGATAGTGTTACGGGCTTCGCTTTCTATCAAAGCTGTAAAGGTTTTTAAATTTCACTTTAAAAATATCAACAAAAATGACAGAGATAAATTGATGGACAATATAAGTTTCTTTCAAAACATAACATAAAACACATTGAAATAATTGAGACATTAATTTTACAAGATGCTCTACTTTCCTTTGCTTTCACTAGGCCTGACCTGGTACAAGATTGAATAGGTCATTTTCTCTATGTAAGGCTGAAATATTCAATGCATTAAGATTAAGAGAGTAAAGACAGAATGAAAATTTAATGCCGTTTAAACAACTAATGCAGGTATTAGAACACATGCAAAATCCTATAGTAGATAATATTGATTCATTTAATATTTGAAGCGCCCATTCGTTCTTGTACCATTTCTCAACTTGCTACCATACCAAGGCGAGGTTCAAACACAGTTAAGAGCATAGCTACGCTGTTCCTTTGGGTCTATTTCTGCTCTGTCTGTGTTATCTGCAGCAATACAATCATGGAGGACAAGAATGTCTCTAAAAAAAATTGTCAGTGGCCCACATACTAACAAAGAAGTCCCTGCAATGAACTTATTGGACAAGCTTAAGACAGTATCATCAAAGTCTGGTCCGTTAAAATGCCAAGCAAAATGAAATACCGTGGGAATAAATATTCTGATTTGGTGTTTGGCTACAGTTTGCTCCTCTGTGTCTGGATTCACAGTGGCATCAGACCAGCCGCTTAAAGAGTTGAGGGTTTGGAGGTGAAACTAGAGTGGGCTACTTGGCAGGATTATACTGCCTACATTGTGCAAGAGGAGAGTATACATTGGATTAAACCCAATACAAACCTGCTGGTAAAAGCTAAACATATAATCTCTAACCAACACCATTTATTTTGTCTTTTGCAAAGGAGTTAGACATTTCACAAGTCTCTATAGTGCACAACCGCTTAAAAATAAATTTATTTTACAACAAATCTATTACTTCTAATTTATAAACTGAAAAAAACACATTAAATCTGCTGACGTTTCCACAAAGCCAATGACGAATTTAGATCAAAACTTTACCCAGAGAGTGGTTAAATATATATAATTTATTTCTTTGTGTTGTAATAGAACAATTAGTGTAGAAGAAAGGAGAAATCAGTCAGTTATTTACGCCATGTACATGCGGTAAATGAATATACTGGGAGGAGCAAGACACAGAGCATTGATAGCAGCTATCAGCGCACATCAGCTTGGCTGGATACTGATCAAAGTTGTTGTAAATAGACACAAAATGCTGGAGAGAAGGAATGGGTGATGTTTCGGGTCATGACCCTTCCACAGACTTAGACTTGACCTGAAACGTCACCAATTCCTCTCCAGAGATGCTGCCTGTCCCGCTGAGTTATTCCAGCATTTGGTATGTATCTTCGATTTAAACAAGCATTCCTACCCAATTTGTTGTAGACTCTACATTACCCTACAAATATTAATTCATTTGTTAAATATCATCAATCTGATTGTCTTTATATGAAGAAATATAGAATCACTATGAAACATACAATTATATTGTCAAGCATTTAAAATAACACATAACCAGATTTTCTAATTCCAAACACTAAGATAAAACATCTAGTTTATTTGATAACTGAGACACCATTATGGCTTTACATGTTGTCCCTCTAACTAAGCGAAAACTTTCTTCAAAAATTGTACACTAAAGTTGAACAAAACTTTTAGTTTGAACAGATTTCCTCTTTAGGATCTTTTATCTTTACTTAGCAAAGTGTTCTTCAAGTTCTCAGCCTTTCAATACTTTACCATCTCCATGTTCTTCCTGCTTTTCTTGTTAGTTTTCTTTTTGAAAAAGCTTAGTCTTTGCATTGCACAATATGTTCCAGTCATAATCCCTAACTAAGCCCTTGAGGGTGGAATACAGTGGTGCTAGGTGTAGTGTGTCGGATTCTGTCCATCTTTCAGAGAAGCAGAGTAGATGTTGACTACAGTTGAGATCTCTCCAAACTGAATTGATTTTATGGATACCGCTCGTCCATGTCTATTAGACTAGATTTGGTCACCCGAAAATGCCAGAGAAGTTTTGAGAGAATTTTTCGCTACCTGTTTCCCTAATATCTTGTGTTAGCTGACCTAGTCAGCCAATAGTTTAGTTTAGAGATACAGCATGGAAACATGCCCTTCTGCCCACCAAGTCTGACACTGGTTCCATGTTATCCCTTTATCACATCCTACAAACTAGGGGCAATATACAGAAGCAAATTAACCTACAAAACTGCACTTCTTTGGAATGTGGGAGGACACCAGTAACCCGGAGAAAATTTATGTGGTCACAGAGAGAACGTGCAATCTCAGCACTGATAGCACCCATGGACAGGTTCGAACTGGATTTCTGGCATTGTGAGGGAGCAGCTCTGCAGTTGTTCCACTGTGCTGCTCAAAATTTGTTTTCAAATCTCTCCATGGCATCAAGCTTCCATTTACTCGAGCTCTGCAAACTCTCCATCTCTCTATGTTCCGCCAATTGCGGCATTTCACACAACCAATTTTATTGCTTCCACTGAAAAAATATAAGAGAAAAACTCTTGGAATACTGAAACAACTACAGTAATTGCTAGGAAATCTGATCAGATCAGGATACATCTGTGCAACGAAAGACAGGGATAATTTTTCAGGTTGAAGATCCTCCATCAGAAATGGTTACCAGTTCCTCTTGTAAAGAGAAGATAATGAGGATGTTTGACCCAAAAAATTAGAGATTATAGGATAGTGTGGTGTAATTCTTAGATGGTGTAAAGTAGTGTAATTACCTTCTCTGCCTTTCTATTCTCTCTTGCTTAACAGAAAGCTTCTTAAAAAGTTGACTAATTATTTATTCTAATGCCTCATTTTATACCTCCTTGTTACATTTAGTTTGATTATTGCTCCTGTGAAGCACTGTAGGATCCTGTGTTATTTGGACAATACTAATTAATATATGTTGAAACAAAGAACTGTATTTGCTGGTTTACAAAAATACAGAATTTGGAGTAACACAGCAGGTCAGACAGCAACTCTGGAGGACATGAATAGATGGCGCTTCAGGTCGGGATCTATCTTCCGTTTGAACATCACCTATCTATGTTCTTCAGAGATGCTGTTTGACCTGCTGAATTATTCCAGCACTGTGTGTCATTTTTTAAATATAATGTATGTTTTTGCTTTTCCCCTCTTTCAGGACCTTACTTGGTTGTGAGGGAGGGGGGAGAGATGTGGTGCAGTGTAGAGATTAGAGAAATAAGTAGTTTGCAGCAATTTCACAAGTCAAATGTTTATTCAAGTAACTTACCTGGAAAGATCTCTGGATAGACTAAGGCTTTAGGACACAGTGGGTAGCAACCACAGTGAACAGCTTCCAACCTAATAAATTAAAGATTTCAACAGGTTAATAAATACAAAAAAGGTACAAGTTAAATTATATCTCAATGAAAATCTACATGTTTTCCAGGATGAGAAAATCCAACCATGGTTCCCGTAATTAGAGAACTCTTGCACTTGGCTGACTTAATGTAGACACCACTAATTTAGGGTAGTATTTAGACCAGTAATTCACATCTTCAATTTCTACAAAATTTCTGGCAATCAGATTATTAAAGCATTTAAAATACACTTAGATAGGTGCCTGCATAGGAAAGGTTTAGATGGACATGGGGCAAATGCAGGCAAATGCAGAAGAACATAGAACTAAGGTAAATAGTTGATCGATGGTCGGCGTGAACTGGTGGGCATAAGAACCTGTTTCCATGCTGTAACTTTCAAACAAAAATTGGAACTAGGTCAGATGGGCATCTTGGTCGGCATGAACGAGTTGGCCCGAAAGGCCTATTTCTAAGCTGTATGCCTCTATTTTAATATTTCTAAGGTACCAGAATTCTAGATTGCCTAGTTTCATTTTGTTTTTGCTTTGCATTATATTGTTTTGTTTTATTTATTGAAGTTTTATTTTATTTGTTTATTATATTATCTATTGAGTACTGTTTACAAACCCATTGTACTGCTGAAATTGAAAAATTTCATTATTCTGTTATGGTACATATGACAATAAAACACTCTTGACTATTGCTGCCTCACCCACTGAGTTTCTCCAGCATGTTTGTCTACCTTGACTATTGCGTTGAGATATACTATTAAATAAAATAACCTGCCTGTGTTCTGTCAGTTATAGGGAAGTGGTCACTTATTGGTAGGAAACCAATTTTTCCACATAATATTGTGGTTATTTTGCTGGATACAAGTCAACCAACAAAAGGCCGTTCTTGTGATTGTGGTTTGCATTACCTTAATTTCAAATAATTCAGCATGAAATTGGCTTCACCTGAAATCAAGTACAGTCTGGTAATTATTGAAACAATAATCAGGAAGAATTTCAGTATATAACTGCAGGCAACATGGGCTCAGATGTTGCTTTCTTTGCCAGCAAATCTGCATGGAACCACCTGCATTTCTCACCAGTGGGTTTCAGGGCTCCTGTGTGGACATATACTCACTGGTTGAACTCCCTTGGCCATTTCCCAGCTACACTCTATTCTAGATTCCCAGAAGTAATGAAGAGTACACAAAATCAAAACTATATTAAAAAAAACTAAATTGGCATACAAACACCAAAGGAAATTCCATAGGCTTCTACTGGTATTTATTGGTGCCTTGGAGAGCCCAAATAGGTCCTCCATACCAAAGAAAATCTGAAGTGATACATTCCATAACTAACAATGAGTGTACACTCTATTTATTTTACCATTCACTCATGCAAACAACCATCCGCAGAAGCTACCAGAAAGGAACAAAGCTGCTTAGAAAGAAGTTCTTCCCTTGAAAATAAATAGCATGATTTGTTTTTAATATTCTTCCCCTCGGGATCAGTATGGGAGCTGAGCAGAGAGTGTCTCGAGTCTGATTACTTATTAATCTCTCATCACACACCTTCGAGAAGTAAGGCAGAGCACTGAAACCATATGACAGCACCGAGACTAAAACAAGTAGCAAACCAGATGAAATGAATCAGGATGAGTGTAAAACAAGTTTGAGGTTTGAAAAAATTGTTGCCTACAGCAGGAACACAGATGACAGAAGGTGCATTTATCAAAGACCTTTTACCCAGAATAGATTAGTTTCTCAAATTCACACAAAGGGATTATTTATTGTTCTTGTTTTAAATTACATATAATTATTGTAAAGCATTAATGATTCTCAGTAAATACCAACTTGACCAAAATCCTCTGACTTTGACATTGCAGGATCACATGCAATTACATCATCAATTACATCTGCAGAGATTTAAACCTATTTCTTTTTAGTGTTTGATAAAATAAACTATAATTATAAATCCACCTCTGTATCTTCTGATGCTCCATGCTGATCATGTAGATTTTACCTCTCGTGTCCTAGGTTTGCGTTCTCACTGTCCTCATATGTAAGTATACTGACTTCACTGGTAACTACAAACACTGAGATCAACGTTCAATTTGGAAGGATTCCTGGATCAATGATTCCTGGCTCCTGATCCATTTTCCATGCATCCTCAGCTCCCCCATCTTCCACAGTAGTAGCGGATGTGCTGATCTCTATTCATGAAGCAGCTTCTGGAAACCTCCCTCAAGACCACTGCCCCTGAGCTTGGCCATTTGTTTGTTGATGTTCCAAGGCATCTCACAGGCATTGACAGTGTATACTTACCCTCATCGTCCTCTTCAATTGAATTCGTCCTCTTCAAAATCATTTATTGTCAATAAGTGCTGGCATACATGCCATGACACTCAGTATTTTTGAGGGAATTAGAATATCCACTTTACATGTCTGATTTATTTTCTTGCAGTAGCTTAAATGTACTTAATGCCATGAATTCAGGAGCCTGGAGGAGGGGAGAAGGGAGGTTTAAACTAACATGGATCATGTCTAGGCACAGAAAGGGAGCAATGAGGAGGGAAAAGAAAGACCAAAGTGGATGGGAATGATAATAACAGAACCAGAAATTGCAAGTTTTTTAGGTAGAACCAAATTAAGGGATGGCAAAAAGGTCAAAGATAGGTTTATCTGCACGACAACACAATAAAAATCATTAAAAAAGGTTGGTTAACTGCTGGCACAATTAACCATGAGGATTATAATGTCTTCTAAATACATTGTAGTCAGATAATTCAGGGGTGATGGGTGGAAGGGAGGTGGGTTGTCAGCCAAAGGACTTCAATTTCAAATAATTACAAGAGATGCCAGATGAGGAAAATAAATATTGTATCTTCATTCATAAGGTTATAAGGTCATAAGGAATAGGATTAGAAGTAGGCCATTCGGCCCATCAAGTCCACTCTGCCATTCAATCAATGTGATCTATCTCTGCCTCCTAACCGCATTCCCCCCTTCTCCCGATTACCTCTGACACCTGTACTCATCAAGAATTTCTCTATCTCTGCCTTAAAAAAATCCACTGACTTTGCCTCCACATCCTTCTCTGGCAAAGAATTCCACAGATTCACCACCCTCTGACTAAAGAATGGCAGCAGGGATAATACAAGTAATTACAGTTTGATGAGTCAAACATCAGAGGTAGGGAAATTATATGATTAATCTGCACTGCACTTGGAGAGACAGGATTAATCAAATCATTTGCCTGCACTTGGAGAGACAGGATTAATCAAAGGTAGTCAGCGTGTCTTTGTTGGAGAGAGATCATGTCTGACTAACTTCATTGATTTTTTTCTGAAAATGTAAATACATATGTTGAGATGGTAATCTGGGTTATGTAGTTTATAAATATTTCAATTAAGTCTTTAACAAGGCCCCACTTGGAAGGTTCTTACACAAAGTAAGAGTCCATGGAATCCAGGGTGATTTGGTACATTGGCTCCAAAATTGGGGTAGTGTCAAGAGGCAGAGGATGAAAGTCATGGGTTGTTTTTGTAACTGGAAGTTGTGTGATTAGCAGTCTGCCACAGGGATTGTTCCCGAGTCCTCTGCCGTGTGTTACATATATTAACAATCTCCACACAAACATAAAAACTATAGGGAGTCATTTTCAGATGAACACAAAAATTGGTGGTCTGTTAATCGTGTGGACTGTAATTTTAAGCTGATATCAATAAGAAGAAAAGATGGCCAGGGCTAGAGCAAACATTAATCCTGAAAATATATAAAGTGAAGTGTTTTGGAAGGACTAATAAGGACATGGGTGTACACAATGAATGAAAATGATCTTGGTGGACCTGTCCATATATGCACCCCTCAATATGCAGATATCTCTCAACTTGGAAGTGTAGTGAAAGTTGGGGAAGATAATAGGGGAAGATAAAAGGAGGATACCTTTTACATGGAGCTGTTATGAATCAATAGGCTGAATGGCTTTTGTATAGGCTAAAACATTCTGTGATTTCATCTGGATTCACTTAAAAAATATAAGCATTTTTTCAAAAATTGTGATAATGCAACTGTGATATGCCATTGATTTGTCAACAACTATGCCAGCTTCAAGTGTTAGATTAACGGCAAGAGAATGCTACTTAGGATTGCGTAACCTATTTTGGGTCTGAATGGATGCTGGTGGGCTCAGTACAGATCTTCTCCACTAGGCTTTTCAAATTAGTTTTATTGCAGTAAAATATAAGTTTACCTGTGCATGCAAGCAAATATCCACATGCAAGTAAATATCAAGTAAGTTCACCTTAACTCCATATTTATGGGTGAATGGAATCGAACAGGTAATTAATATACAATAACTGAAAATATCCCAAAATTTTCAGAATCAATGTGCATTATTATTTTTTTTCAAGTATTATTAAGTTTTAGTTTAGTTTAGAGATACAGCATGGAAATAGGCTCTTTAGTGTCCAAGCCTGTACACTAAATCCCTGTTATATCACTTTCTCATCCGAGGCACCAGAGGCAATTTACAGAAGGCAATTAACCTACAGTACGTGTAATTATGTACAATTTGTTTTGAAGCATAAAGAAGCATAAATAATCCTCAGATAACAGAAGTCTAAATGGGTAAGAAGAGTGGAACAAATTTACAAACTATAAATAAAAGATACTGATTAATAATTCAACATAAATACCAAACTTATCACTGCACTTCTATTCTGGCAGAATAAAATTGAAAAGTTGTGAAGATAAATTCATGTTAAACTTTGGTTAATGACCTGTTTACTTTATCATCATTACTTTTTAAAATATCTTTCATTCATTTGTTCTATATCTCTCTACATCACCGTTTATACCTCTCATTTCCCTTTCCCTTGACTCTCCAATCTGATAAAGGATCTCGACCCAAAACATCACCTATTCCTTTTCTCCAGAGATGCTGACCGACCAGCTGAGTTATGCCATCTTTTTTGTCTATGCTCAGTTTAAATCAGTATCTGCAGTTTCTTCCTACACATTTGGTTTAAACAATGTTCCAATAATCATATTGTAAAAGCATAATGTCGAGGAAATGTTGCAAATGTTGGAAGAATTAAACTTTTAGTGTACTTTTAACAGGAAAAAATGATCAGGTTGGTGATTGATCTTTACAGAAGGTTGAGGGGAGGCCATTGTGAAGATTTTACAGTAGTGGTAGCCAATATTTCCACCTGGGGGAAGTGCAAAATCAAATGTGATTAATACCGAATTGACACTAATAAGAAAAATAGGAAATTCAGGTGATATTTCTTTACCTGAAGGGTTGTGAATGTTGAAGCTATCACTACAGGGAGTAGTTGATAACAACACCACAGGCATACTTAAGGAGTAGCTGGATGAACATATGAAGGAGAAAAGGAAAGAAGGGTTGTTGTGATAGAAGGAAAATGGAAGGAAGTGGCTCATGTGGAATTCTAAAAAGTGGTATTGTTATGCAGGAATGTGCAGTTTTTTGCTGTGGACACAATGTAACAGTTTAATAAAAGTTGATATATATATCTATTTATATCTATATTTTACTAAAACTCTCATCTTGTTTGTTTGTGGGTCTGTCTGTGTGTCTGTCTATGAGTCATGCCCCAATGCCCTGAATTACGTCAAAATGGTACACAATAGTGCAACAATATTTGGGCCACCTTACCCACCATTGTCCTGTGGTGTGTTGTATCAAGTTTCGTTCAGATTGATTGTATATTTTACAAATTATTGACAATTTTAAACTTTACAAAATTAATTTGAGAAAAATCACTTGAAATTGCAGTGGCAGTTACCAGCTATGACATCACAATGGGATCTAATTTACATAAACTGACGATTTAACTTTTTACTGTAAAAAATCCGGTTGCACTTGCTGGCCCTGCCCATTCGAATGTTGCAAATCACAGGACACTGAGTCTTGGCAGCAAGTGCAATTGGATTTTTTAAAGTGAAAAGTCAATTTTTTAAAGTTTAAAAAGAGGGAGGGTGAAGAGGAGGGGGAGAAAGTGCTGGGGAATAAGGGTAAATGATCCGCCCCTGCGCAGTTGGGGGCTATGGGTGAGTGGTGGAATATTGTGTTGGGGAACGGGTTGCATTGGGCTAATGGGTAGGTGGTGGAATAATGCAATGGGGATTGGGCTGCGTTGAGGCCCAGGCCTCCTGTGGGGGCTATGGGTGAGTGGTGGAATATTGCGTTGGGGGAACGGGTTACATTGGGGGACCAGGCCTCCCGTGTGACAGGGACCCAACAGGTCCCATTTGTATATAACTAAAATCTCATCTTTTATGTATGTATGTATGTATGTATATATATTTGTATGTATGTTCCCAAAATACAGCCAAAACGGTACATGATAAAATTGTATGCCCACCTTACTCACCATTCGTCTGGGGGGTTCAGTAGCAAGTTTAGTTCGATTTGACAAAGATTTTTCCGTTATCTATATATATATTACTAAAACTTTCATCTTGTTTGTATCTATCTATCTATCTATCTATCTATCTATCTATCTATCTATCTATCTATGTTTGACCATGTGATCCTGGACCTACGTTAAAGCCATACACGATAGCGCTAACATTTTTGCACCACCTTAATCACAACAGGTGGTTGTTTTGTATCAAGTTTCATTCAAATTGATGTTATATTTCACAAGTTATAGACTTTTTTAGATTTACAAAAACCAAATTTAAGAAAACATTCTTCACTGTGCTTACAGCTGTGATGTCACAATGGGATTGTCGCCCTGCTCACAACATTGTTGTTATCCAAGTACAATGAGTCCCGCTAGCTCTAGCAGGTGCAAATCCACTTTACTTAAAGTCACGTACACTGAATGCTTTTTAAAGTTTAAAATGAGGAAGGGTGAATAAGGCAAAATGAGCAGCACCTGCACAGTTTGGAGCTATGGGTGAGTGGTTGAATATTGTGTTTGTGGAGACTGTTGTGTTGGGGGAATAGGTGAGTGGTGGAATATTACGTTGGGAAACAGGTTGAGTTGGAGACCAGGCATCCCATGGGGGCTATGGGTGAGTGGTCGAATATTGCATTGGAGGAATGGGTTGCGTTGGGGGACGAGGCCTTCCGAGTGACTGGGACCCAACGGGTCCCACTTATCGACATTTAAAAGTTTACAAAACACCACTTTCTTCAAATCTACACTGGCAGTTAAGCAGTTATCAGCTATGACATCACACTGCCCTACTGTCTACAATGTTGCTATCCCAGAACACCGAGTCCTTCACAGCAAATGTCCTTCAGGGAAAAAATCTGCCAGCCTAATCCAGCACAGCAAAGTTTAATGATTAGATTTGGATAACAAAACATGGCCTTGTCGTGGCACCCACACCACATTAAATCTTAGTGCAATTGCATTTTTTTTCGAAGTTTAAAATGAGGGAGGGTAAAAAAAATTACCTGACCTGAACAGCTGGGGGCTGTGGGTGAGTGGTGGAATCTTACGTTGCGGAACGGGTTGCGTTGGGGACCAGGCCTCCCGTGGGCACTATGGGTGTGTGGTGGAATATTGTGTTGGGGGAATGGGTTATGTTAGGTGACCAAGTGAGTGGTGGAGACGGGTTGCATTGGAGGAATGGGTGAGTGGTGGATTATTGTGTTGGGGGAATGGGTCTCACTTGGTCTAGTAAACTTTAAAAATGACTAAAAAGTGTCATTTTTATGCATGCCTGTATGTTCCTGAAATACAAACAAAACGGTACACAATAGTGCAACAATATTAGGCCCACCTTACTCACTATTCGCCTGGGGTGTGCAGTAGCAAGTTTCGTCCTATTTGAGAAAATAATTCACAAGTTATTCCCTTAATAAACTTTTACTAACTTTATGCCATTAACTGTGCTCCCGCTTGATGGCCCGTCAGCTGCACATGCGCTATTGGGGGATGGTTGCCGGGCCCACCGCCATTTTTAGATCGCGTCACAACGGGGATCTCTGGCATCACACCGGGACCCCGTCAGCCTTGCTTGCACAGTTGGGGGAGGCCTCGGAGCCCCACCTTTGGTGGTAGTAGTACCACTTGTCCTTGCCTACGCTGTTCGAGGCTGACGTCACTGCCACTCCTTCCATGGAGGCTGGGACCACCTGTATGACCTGCCGAGGCACAGCCACCACCCGATTGATGGTGGTTCTACACTGCTGTTTGGCCCATCAAAGCACGTCCGCACGAGCTGCCAGCAACCTGGGGTCGGTGAAATCGTCACCCACGAGGAGCAGGCGGATGTCCTCAGGCATCTGCTCGAGGAAGACCTGTTCGAAAAGGAGGCAGGTCTTGCATCCATCCATCAGGGTGAGCATTTCATTCATGAGCACGGACAGTTGTGGTCGCCTAGGCCATCAATGTGCAGATGTTTTGCCACCCTGTCGCGGCGGCTGAGACCGAATGTGTCCTTGAGGATCGTCTTGATCCCTTTGGACTTGTTGTCGGCTGGTGCCTGGCGAAGGTAATCGATAAGGCGCCCGGCAGTTTCCTGGTCCAGCGCACTGACCACGTAGTAGTACTTGGTGACCTCGGCAGTTATCTGGCGGATGTGGAATTGGGCTTCGGCCTGTTCAAACCACACTTGGGGCAGTGATGTCCAGAAGATTGGCAGTTTGATTGAAACTGTGTTCTGCTGGTCTGGGTTGTCTCCTCCAGGCATGATGAAATCCAAAAGAGGCCGTTTTGGATCATTAGGGTCACCACTGAAGAGGCTCACGTTTTGTATAAACACTCAATTTAATACTTATACGAAAGAGCTCAACAATTAGTACAAAGAGGGGTGTGTGTGTGTTAACGTGTTGACTGTGAAGTGACTAGTTCCGTGGTCCGCTGCACCCCACCAGCTGTCCACCCAGGTCGGCATTGATTGGTCGGCTCAGATCACGCCAGGTCCACGCGAATGCTCGAGCTCGACGAACAAAGGTTCGAGACCAAAGTGGCTCGGCCCGCCACAAGACCTTTTATTGTTAATCATCTAGTCAAGGGAACTTGGAGTTACTTGGGATTCAATAAATTGAAGTGAAAGACTGCTGTAAACATCACTAACATTGTGAATGAATTGCTACACTAGCATTTTGGCATCTTAAATTATATTATATCTGCTTTGGCCATAATATTGTTCCCTGTGCCTGATTCACACCTATCTCGACTAGCTAAATCTTCAGAAGAAGGCAACTGCCAAAAATGCAGCATCCATAAAGAATAATAGATCTCTGAGAGTGAACAGAATAGTACTTCACATATCACAAGAATGAAGTAAATCTGGTTTAGAGCTGTCATTTGAAAACTTAGATTGAAACACTATATGGTATTACTCCAGGGGGCAATCCAATTTATGCTGTTTGTTCTGTGGGTGATTTTACTAAATCTATGGAACAACTGTGACGAAGGATGATGATGTTGTGGCGGCACTGCCAATGTTTCTGCCACTAAAACGATACAAAAAAATCATAGTAACCTCTCTTGAAACCTCTACATAAGTTATACAGTCTGACCTTGGGGAATGCCATTGTCAGTCTGCAAGTTATACTGTCTGCTAGAACCCGGCCTGGTGGTGCAGCTGTAGAGTTGCTGCCTTACAGTGCTAGGGACTCGGGTTCGATCCTGACTACGGGTGCTTGTCTGTATGGAGTTTGTACATTCGCCCTGTGATTTGCGTGTGTTTCCTCCGAGATCTCCAGTTTCCTCGAACACTCCAAAGACATACAGCTTTGTAGGCTAATTGGCTTGGTATATTTGTAAATTGTCCCTAATATGTATAGGATAGTGTTAGTGTGCTGGGATTGCTGGTCGGCACGGACATTGTGGGTCGAAGGGCCTGTATCCCTAAACTAAATCCAATAGTCACATTCCTAAGAATCCTCGTGTTATTTCAAATCCATATATTACTAAAACTCATCTGGTTTGTTTGCGTGTGTGCATGTGAGTTCCGGAAACTACACCAAATCGGTACATGATAACGTTACACTTTTTGACCCACCTTGCTCACCATTGTCCTGTGATGTAAATGAAACCAGTTTCGTTCAAATTGATGTTATATTTTACAGGTTATTGACATTTTAAACTTTAAACTTTACAAAAAATATTTTTCCACTTTGCCCTGCCCATCAGCCGTGATACATTGACGTCACAATGGGATCCCGAATCTCATTTACATTAAAAAATTGCGCTTTAAAAAACAAAAATCTGTTTTAATCAAATTCTTCCATTTTCATTCACAATTACGTCACAATGGGATCCCGAATCTCATTTACATTAAAAAAAAAACACGATTCTCAAAAATAAATCAGTTTTAATCAAATTCTTCCGTTTTCATTAACAGCGAACATTGTGTTTAGGGTATTTTAACGGAAAAACGCGATTTTCATTGATAACTGTTTTAACAAACATGGCGATTTACATTGTGGGGAGAGGGATAGCGGGGAGCTTTCAATTTAAAATAAAAACATTGTGATTTTCATTGTGGAGGGTCTGGGATAGGGCAGGGGTTTAAATCGCGATTTTCATTGTGGGAGGGTGGGATAGGGGGAGGTGTGGAGTGGGGGAGTAGGGGGATAGAGGAAGAGTAAGGGAATAGAGGGAGAGGAGGGCAGTGGGCGAAGTGAGGGAGAGTGGGGGGGTGGGATAGGAGGGAGGTGAGTAGTGGAGAAGCAGGGGCATAGAGACAGAGGAGGGGGGTAGGGAGGGGAGAGTGGTTATGGATGGAGGGAGGGAGTGACTGAGGGTGGGGGAAAGGAGAGGGAGGGAGTGGTGAGGGAGAGCTGGGGAGGGGAGGGGGAGAGGGGAAAGAAGAGGAGGGGGAGGGAGTGCTGGCAATGAGGGGGCATGGAGGAGGATATGGGTACGGAAGAGGGATGGTGAGGTCATGGAGGAGTGGAGGGGAAGAGGGAGGAGAAGAGGGAGGGGTGATATGTTACAGGTTATTGCCATTTTGAAGTTTAAAAACGTTGCAGTCGTGCTCCCACTTGCCGGCCGCGCCTGCGCAGTTGCGGGAGGGTTTGTCGTGACTTGCGTCACAACGGGGATCTCTGGCGTCACAACGGGAACCCTTCAGGTGCGCCTGCGCAGTTGGGTGCAATGGGACAGTGGTGGAATATTGCCTTGGGGGACGGGCCCAACGGGTCTGCACCTAGTCTAGTAGAATTATAAAGGCAATTTTGTCGATGGGGGAAAAGAGGGTTAGGGGCTAGAGACTTTCAGAATCAGAGCAACAGTGATTTTTCCTGCAGCAACTTCAAAAATGAATGTCTTTTCAAGACCTGTAAGTTGATTTGTTACTGCAAGCTAAAAATATTAAAGGCTGCATTTAACATTGTTTAATCGAGTATTGTTACACAAGTATCAATTGAAGTGATTGCTGGTAAATTTCAATTGCCACTAGATGTTTAAGTGTGCAATGGAAACGGGGAAGCAGATATTTTTTCCTTCATATTTCAAATGCAAGGCAGCTTTTTTCTGCTTGTCAATTCCAAAGTATTTTTTCATTGGTTCTCTAGTTCCCAAATGAAATTACGTAACAATCAAATTGTCCCACATAATGCAAATTGTCTTTTCTTTTTTTTTAAATATATTTTTATTAGAGGTAAGCAATAAATTGGCAAACACAAATTATGGTATAGGTATTTCGAGCACATCACTCATACATTATTAATATTGTCAATTGAATCATTCTGCCTCTAATCGTTTTTTGTTTATTTTTATAGATTAAAAGTAATTAAAAAAAGAGAAAGAAAAAAAGAGAAAAAAAAGAAAAATCATAAAATAAAATCATAAGGAATGGAATAATTTACCATCAAAGATCAAGGAATATAGAGTATAACTTTTCATCTGTTCCTGAGTCCAAGTTTCAGTTAGGTCCCCCTGCCGAACCAATCTACCCTTTTAAATAATTTAAATCGATGAAAGAAGACCATATTCTAACAAAGAGTTCTTGTTTGTCCATTGGCAAATCTGATTCTTTCCAGGTGTAGGGTCTCTGACATTTCCATAATCCACATTTTAATTGTGGGGGTTATAGGGCCTTTCCAAAATGTTAATATGAATTTCTTCCCAATTATTATAATGTAATCTAGGAAATGTCTTTGGCTTGTTGTGAGTGTTAAACTTTGTTCTGATATTCCAAGTATTATTAGTTTTGTGTCCGTATCCAGTTTAGTATTAATAACTTCAGAAGTTATTCTAAAAGTCTCAATCCAGAAGTTTTTTAATTTTTATACAATTTGCAAAAGTATGTGTTCAGTTAGCCTCTAGATGCTGACATTTATCGCAGATGGGAGAGACATGTGGAAAGATTCTATTCAGTTTAACTTTTGAGTAATGTAATCTGTGTAATACTTTAAATTGTATTAAAGCATGTTTGGCATTTAACGAGCATTGATGTATATATTGTAAACTTTTGTCCCAAATATCTTTCGTTATGGGTTGGCTTAATTCATTTCCCCATGTATATCTATATGATTCCGTCGATGGTACCTCGCTGTCTAAAAGAATATTATAAATATAAGTTGTTAGTTTTTCTGTATTAGAATGCTTATTCAAACATTCATCAAGGATTTCTGGTTCCCTATTCCTATAATCTTATATCAGCATACAAAACAATTAAAATTTGAATTCGGTGATAAACCGCAAAAACTATTAGTCGTCAGCTTCGTAAATTGGACGGGAAAAAAACTATTCATAAGATTAGATCAGATAAGAGAAATATTAACACTCCCTAAAGATATTAATGACAGATTTTCACAATACTATCAATATCTTTATTCAACTAAAGTGACAGAACAATCAACAGGAATGGAAGCATTTTTTCAGAAATGTAACCTTAAAGGTTTAGACTTGCAAGAGCAAGAACTATTAGGTGCTGAAATAACGATGAAAAGGAAAGGCCGCAGGCCCTGATGGCCTAAGCTCCAAATTTTATAAAAAATGTTATGATCAGGTTTCTCCACGCTTACAAACATTGTATAAACACGTTTATACTCAACAGAAACTCCCGGAAACTTTAAACGAATCAACAATAATACTTATACCCAAAACTGATAAGGATCTGGAAGACCCGGCCTCATATAGAGCAATAGCTCTTTTAAATACTGATCAGAAAATATTAACTAAAATCCTATCTCATAGATTGAGCTTACTGATTAACAAATTAATACACCCCGACCAAACAGGTTTTATCCCAAAACGTCACTCATTTTACAATCTGAGATGTTTATTTAATATTATATACTTAAATAGAATTCCTAATGCAGATCTAGCAATTATTTCGCTAGATGCCGAAAAAACCTTTGATCGGGTAGAATGGTCATATTTATTTTTGGTGATGGAAACTTTTCAATTGGGAGAGAAGTACTGTACGTGGGTTAAACTTTTATATTCCAACCCAACAGCTAGTATACTAACAAACCAAGTGTTATCAACTAAATTTAATCTTTCTAGAGGTTGTAGACAAGGATGCCCGCTATCTCCATTATTATTCGCTATAGCAATTGAACCACTCGCAGAAAGTGTCAGAGCTCATCCAGAAATACATGAGTACAATTCTAAAGATACAATGAATAAAATCTCTTTATACGCAGATGATGTATTAATATATATTACAAAGCCAGAAATTAGTATTCCAAATTCATTATATCTAATAACTCAATTTGGTCAGTTTTCAGGATATAGAATTAATTGGAATAAAAGCAAAGTCATGCCAATAGCTAAACTCAATTTACATATACTACAACAATCATCTTTTAAAATAGTTTAAGAAAGATTTAAATATTTAGGTATTTATGTAACTAAGACGTATACCTCTTTATTTAAATCAAACTTCCCACCTTTACTGAATAAACTAAACAAGAATATTCAATATTGGAAAACACTCCCCATTTCAATGTTCGGTAATTTATGCTATAAAAATGATTTTTTTGCTGCAATTATTGTACTTCTTTCAGTCAATCCCGATATATATTCCAAATTCTTTTTTTTTTTTAAGTAGACTCTACTGTTACAAGTTTCATCTGGGATTATAAGAATCATAGAATAAGTAAAAAACATTTATGTAAATGAAAGATTAATGGAGGTTTAGCTCTACCAAACTTTCTGTTTTATTTTTGGGCAGTCCGTATTAAAAACATGAATTTTTGGCTGGAAGAAATAGATCAACAACCAGACTGGTTAAGGATGGAAAAGGTGGACTGTTTACCTTTTGAAATCGGTTCGATTATGTTTGCACTGACAAAATTGCACAAAAAAACCTATAGAGAAAACCCAATAATACAGAGAGGTACACAAATCTGGAAACAATTAAAAAAGGCTTTAAAATTGGATAATATACCACTCTGTCTTCCTATTGTAAACAATCCCTTATTCAAACCTTCCATGCTGGATAAAGGTTTTACACAATGGAAAAATTATGGAATTAAAAAGATGGAACATCTTTATAAGAAAAATACTTCTTTTATTTCAAGAATTACAACAGATTTATGGAATACACTCAAATATTTTTTTTCGATATCTACAACTCAGAGATTATGTTAAATCAAATACACAAATTGTCTTTTCTAATTATAACACAAAATGCTGGAATAACTCAATGAGTCAGGCATAATTTCCAGAGATAGACACAAAAAGCTGGAGTATCTCAGCGGGTTAGGCAGCATCTCTGGTGAAAAGGAATAGCTGACGTTTCATGTCGAGACCCTTCTTCAGGGTCTGACGAAAGTTCTCAACCTAAAACTTCACCTATGAGTCTGAAGAAGGGTCTCGACCCAAAATGTCACCTATTCCTTTTCTTCAGAGATGCTGCCTGACCTGCTGAGTTACTCCAGCTTTTTGTGTCTGTCTTCGGCTTAAACCAGCAGTTGCAGTTTCTCCCTACACATCATCTGCAGAGATGCTGCCTGATCTACTGAGTTACTCCTGCATTTAAGGGCCTGTCCCACTAGGCAATTTTTTAGGCGACTGCCGGTGACCATCATAGTCGTAGCAGGTCACCGAAAAACTGGCGACTGGACTAATGGGCCTGTCACACTTAGGCGATTTTTTAGGCGACTACGACAATGGAATTCACTGACGTCAGCTCCGGCGACAACCTATTTCACCTGACGACAACCTACACCATCCTGGCGACAACCTACGACAGCACCTACATCTGGAGAAGACAAGCTACGACTGTCGCTGAAAAGTTTTGAACGTTTCAAAATCCAGCGGCGACCAGAAAAAAATTACGACTCTTTGGGCGACTGAGGAGACTACTCACGAACATACAGGCGACACTCTGGTGACCGTGTGGCGACAGCTTAGTCACTGGCAATCACCTAAAAATTCACCTAAGTGGGACAAGCCTTTAGTGTTTCACTGAAGATTCCAGTAACTGCAGTTCCTTGTGGCTCCAGTGTTTTCTAATTCAGCAGTCATGTTATATCCAATTTGTGTTATGAAAACAAACATTGTAGCAGAGTTACCTGTGGTTAGCACACTGTGGCAGACGACATGAAATGTGGTCGCAGTCGCAAGTAGGACATTTCACTTCAGAAGAGCCAGAAGGATTTATAAAAAATAGATTATGTTTGACTGATCTTTTTGATCAAGTATTAAAGAAAACTGATTAAGGAATTGGAGTAGATGTCTTCGATATGAATTTGAAAAAAAAAGTTTGACAAAGAACAAAACTGGGTAGCAAAATTTAGGCTTAGGGGACAGCAGCTCTCGCATCAGCTTTGATATTTATTTTAAAAAACTGGATTAAGCACAGAAAGCAGCACGTTGAGATAAATTGTTGTTTTTCAAGACAGAGGATGGATGACAATGGTATTCCCCAAGGTTAGTGCCACGACCGCTGATTCTTTTTGATATATATAAATGACTTAGAAATTGGGATACAGAGCAACATTTCAAAACTTGCTGATGATATCAAATTTAGGGGTGTGACAAACTGTGAGGATTATACCAATTGACTGCCACAGGACAAAGATTGCCTGGCAGCATGGGATGACAAGCAGACAGCATTCAATACAGAGAACTGCAAGTTGATGCATTTTGGCAAAAGGGATTGGAGTGGCAATATAAATGTTGCCATTAAATTCTAAAGAACGTGCATTGAATGGACAGACCTTGCTGTTCACATGCATGGATGTTTCATAAGTTCATAGGTTCTAGGAGCAGCATTAGGCTCAGTTCGTTAGGCTCAGTTAGCAGCATTTCGTTCAGACCGCAAGGTCTGAATGACAATAAAGTTTTCCAAGTTCCAAGGCCATTCGGCCCATCAAGTCCACTCTGTCATTCAATCATGGGTGATCTATATTTCCCTCTCAACCCCGTTCTCCTGCCTTCTCCCCATAACCCCTGACACCCTGACTAATGCTGAATCTTTTTAAAGGTGGTAGGACAAATTGAGAGCACGGTTAACCAAACAAATGGCAACTTAGGCTTCATAAAATTATATAACAAATATAAAAGCAGGATTGTGATGCCGAACATTTATAACACTTTGGTTAGGCCACAAAAATAGTGTTGGGTCTATTTCTCTACCTTTCCATAGATGCCTGTCCAGTTGAATGTTTAAAAAGGATGTTGCTTTTTTGAGAAGAAGCTTTTTTGAGAAAATGTTTTTTTTGAGAAGATTAATCAAAATAGTCCAAAAGTGAGAAAATACTAATAACTTTAGATTAGAAGATCTTGTATTGTTCTCCTTAGAGCAAAGGGGGTCAAGGGGAGATGTGAGATTGGGGACAGGTTTAGATTACACAAGGATGACCCAGAATTGAGGTCTGATGCAAGAGAGGGGTGTGCGGAAAGACCTTTTTTGCCACACAGTGAGTGGACATGGAATAAAGAAATTGCAGGGCTGCAAGGACAGAGTGAATAAAATATTGGATTATTCTACAGTTAGCTAGCATAGACTGCATGGATCGATAGCTTCTTTTGATACACTCATCATTCGATGAATCTTTTTCTCATGAAGATCAGGTAACCTCCGAAGTTGATAGCTTTTCACTGACTAAGAGTACAAACAATAAAAACGTCAGTGCGATTGTTGCCCAATAAAGTTCATTAGGCACCAAATTGTGTAAATAGTGAAAAGTTGTTATGTGGCCTGTTCTAAGCTCAGCACAACTTCCAAATCGCAGGAAATAACCAAATTGATTCCTGAAACAGGAGCCTATAAATCAACTTACTGCCAGGTAATTAGTTTCATTAATTTAGAGTTAAAGTGGCAGTGGTGTTAAGAATGGTTTGCTACAAATTCTAGAGCACTATTAATAAGCATTGTGTCATACTAATCATTGTCATTCCATAAGGGATAGTGGCACAGCAGCGTAAAAGTCACAATAATGATAGCCAGACATATGTAATGCAGAAGTACTTGAAATATTTTCAAACCAAAGTTTTAGATGAGGTATAAAAGATACTGTGTCTAATTATAGTACTTGGTCGATTTGATATCCTACACGTCGTGATGAAACACAGCATCCCATTTACTTTTTTGATTGGATTTTTCACTTGTAAGCTACTCTTTCTGACTGATTACCTGGAGCCCTAAATTCCACTTTTTTAACTACCAGCCCCCCTCCCAGTGTTTCTCCATTTAGACTGTATTTCCATCTGCCATTCCTACATCCAAAGTGTGCCATCTCACACTTCATTACGTTAAATTGCATCTGTCATCATTCCACTCACTTAATCAACATACTTCTTTAATGTTCAGCTCTATTCTTCACAATTCAATGCACCGTCAAGTTTAGTATCATCTGTAAACTTGAAAATACATTCTTCTCTCCCCAAGTACACATCAGTAATAAACAGAATGGGAGAAGAAAGAGTACATCACATTAGAAAATGAGAACGGTCACAAATCTAAAGCCAATGAGAAAACACACAAAACGTGTTATGAAATGCCATAATTCTACATCAGCTTCCAATTTTGGGGGGCTTAAGCAGTTATAGACCGATTATTTGTTATGTCCATACATTCTGATATCTTTTGCTAATGCACCTGGGAGATATCTAGCCACCATTTCTAAACTCAGCTCCTTTATGTCCTTTGGCTCATCCTGCATGACCAGCACATAAGGGTGGATTTGTATTTTGTGTTTAGTAGATGTCTGAGACCTTTAGTGTTTACCGTCTTGTCAGGAAAATAATTAATTATTGATAGAAATATAAAAAGCTAAATCTTCACACTAAAATCTGCAAGACAATATTTACTTCCATGCTCACGGTTCTCATATTGATATGCAGTAGATAAAAGGTAACCATAATTTGTTTGTCCTTCCTTCCTGCAATATGGTTCCGCATATAGTCACGTTAAGGGAGTTAAAAGAAAACTGCAGTTGCTGGACAACTGAAATCAAGCCTGAAACTGTTGGAGATACTCATCAAATCAGGACCTATCTGGGGTGGGAGATTGCAACCTTCATGTTGACCACCCAGTTTCGACTAATGCAATCAACCTGACGTGCACAAACAAATAGATCAAATAGAACAAGTTGACCTACAACTTTAGGTTGTGCACGCCATACGCAAGAAGAAGAAGAAGGACCTATCTGTGGAATTAAAAACAGAGTCAATGTCCCTGTTTGTCACAAAAAACAATGATGCTGGAAACACTCAACTGGACAGGCAATATCCATGGAAAGATAAATAGAGTTAATGCTTCAGGAGAAAGGCACTTTGTCAGTTCTCAGAAGGATCTTCGTCCTGAGGTGGTAACTCTGTTTCCCTATCCACATGTGCCACCTGATCTGCTGAGTGTATCGTGCATTTTTAGTTCTCATTTCAGGTATAACTTTCCCAAATTACCACCATTAATACATGTTGAGAAGCTGAAGTATTTTCAACTCCTGGGTGGGTAAGGAACTATTACCCCAGTTTGATTACTTCATCAACTACATTTCATGTACACACTGCTACAAAAGTGGTAATCAAATGCTCACAGAGCTGTACAACATGGAGACAAATCATTCGTCCCAACTTCTTCATGCAGACCAAGTTGGCATTTTTGCATGCATTTCGCCCATACTCTTCTAAACCCTTCCTATCCATATTTTCCCAAATGTCATTTGAAAGTCATAATTGTATCCACTTTAATAATGCCCCGGGCAGCTCTTTCCAGATATGGTCTACCCTCTGAGAGAAAAAAGATGCCCGGAGGTCCCTCTTAAATCTCTCCCACACTAAATCGATGCCCTCTAGTTTTAAAATCCTCTGCTCTGGGGAAAATACTGTGAGTGTTTACTTTATTTATGACCCTCATGGTATCGTATACTTCAGTAAGGATACCCCTCAGCCTCGTAAGTCTAAAGAAAAAAGTCCCAGCTTATCTAGCATCTCTCTATAACTCAAGACTACAAGTCTAGGTAACATCCTAATAAATCTCTTCTGCACCCTTTCCAACTAAATGACATCCTTCCTATAGCTGGGCAACCAGAATTGTAATTCAGATGCAACAGTCAATTGCAGTACTCCTACTGCCACTATGACTGAGACAGAGTTTTAAACTATGACTAGACTAAGTGTATAATGTGGATAATGTGCAGTATAATGTGGATAAATGTGAGGTTATCCACTTTGGTGGCAAAAACAGGAAGGTAGACTATTATTTGAATGGTAACCGATTAGGAAAAGGGGAGTGGCAGCGAGACCTGGGTGTCATGGTACACCAGTCATTGAAAGTAGGCATGCAGGTGCAGCAGGCTGTGAAGAAAGCGAATGGTATGTTGGCATTCATAGCAAAAGGATTTGAGTACAAGAGCAGGGAGGTTCTACTGCAGTTGTACAGGGTCTTGGTGAGGCCACACCTGGAGTATTGCGTACAGTTTTGGTCTCCTAATCTGAGGAAAGACATTCTTGCCATAGAGGGAGTACAGAGAAGGTTCACCAGACTGATTCCTGGGATGGCACGACTTCCATATGAAGAAAGACTGGATAGACTCGGCTTGTACTCGCTGGAATTTAGAAGATTGAGGGGGGATCTCATAGAGACTTACAAAATTCTTAAGGGGTTGGACAGGCTAGATGCAGGAAGATTGTTCCCGATGTTGGGGAAGTCCAGGACAAGGGGTCACAGTCTAAGGATAAGGGGGAAGTCTTTTAGGACCGAGATGAGAAAATCGTTTTTCACACAGAGAGCGGTGAATCTGTGGAATTCTCTGCCACAGAAGATAGTTGAGGCCAGTTCGTTGGCCATATTTAAGAGGGAGTTGGATGTGGCCCTTGTGGCTGAAGGGATCCGGGGAGTATGGAGAGAAGGCAGGTACAGGATACTGAGTTGGATGATCAGCCATGATCATATTGAATGGCGGTGCATGCTCGAAGGGCCGAATGGCCTGCTCCTGCACCTAATTTCTATGCTTCTATGTTTCTAAGTGCAGATCCGTTGGGTCTGCTCCCCAACGCAAGATTCACTTGTTCCTCCAACGCAAGCCGTTCCCGCAATGGAATATTGCACTACTCACACATAGCACCCAACTGCGCAGGCGCGGCTCATTTCTCCTCATCTTCCAGCATTCCCTCCTCCTCTTCACCCTCCCTCTGCAATCCCTAGAGAGAGAGGGTGTAGAGAGGGAGGGGTGGTAGAGAGGGAGGGGTGGTAGAGAGAGAGAGAGAGAGAGAGAGAGAGGAGGTAGAGAGGGAGATGGGGCCGAGGGAGCGGGGATAGAGAGGGAGGGGGAGGGGGATGGGGTAGAGAAACAGATGGAGGGGTAGAGAGGGAGGGGGAGGGGGTAGAGTGGGAGAGGGAGTGTAGGGGGAGGGGGAGGAGGTAGAGAGGGAGAGGGGCAGAGAGGGAAGGGATAGAGGGTGAGAGGTGGAGAGGGGGAGAGGGGCAGAGGGAGGGGTAGGGAGTGAGAGAGGGGGGTAAAGGGAGGGGGTAGAGAGAGGGAGAGGGTAGAGGGAGGGGGATAGAGTGGGGGGGGGGAGTGAGGGTAGAGAGCTCTCACTCCAGCTCTACCCTCCCCGCGGGTGTCGGGCGCCGGCAGCGGCCGCCATGCGAGTGCGCTGGAGTGCCCTCCCTCCCGGAATGTCCTGTCTTGCCTTGCGAGTGCGTTGTGACATCACTCGGGTGCGCTGGATTGCCCCTCCCTCCCGGAGTGTCCTGTCCTGCCTTGCTAGTCCATTGTGACATCACTCGGGTTTTTTGGATTTTTTAAAGATGATTAAAATGTCCATATCATTAAATTGACACATATCCACAAACAAGACAAAGAGTTTTAGTAATAGTATAGATGGAAACTTTAATGGAATGCATGGCTGAGCTGTGGCACCATTTTCCATAAAAACAATGCCTTTAAAGTTTCAACACATCACGGAGCTTTGGACAAATTCCTCATCAGATAAACTCCCTGAAACAGTATAGAAACCTAGGAACATTTTTTTTTAATACTATGTAGCTAATTAGTTCAGGTAGGGTGCTTGGGTTTTACAAATGTGATAGATTACAACTATCAGAAATTCAAATTGGGAAACACACTTTAGATCCAGTTTGGAGAAGGTAATAAACATAATTATGAAGATAGGTCCAGGGTTTATGGACATGTGAACAGACTTAAATAGAGGGGTCTGTTCTTTTTTCTCGAAGATTGAAAAGAACAAAGAGAATTACTCAAGTTGTTTAAGATCGGGAGATGTACAGCAAGCAATTTTTTTAAAATTACATTTTTTCCAATGACTCCGGGGTTAACAAACAGTCAGCGCGGATTTCAGGTCATTGATAAATAACATGGAATCAAGATTATAAACTGCTGTAAGTGTTTAGGATTTAGAAAGCACTGACAGAGCAGTGACAGGTTTCATAAGAGAAATGCATAAATACTAAAATCAGAAAATTCTACCATGAAACGGAGGAAAAGTAGAGTGGGACTATATCATCGTTGTGACATTGCCTCCATTATTTTGTGTAATGTTACATGTGACATCCCAAGTAGATATTGATAGGGTAGTCCAGAAGGCTTTTGGCACATTGGCCTTCATCAGTCAGCATCTTGAGTATTGAAGTTGGGAGGTCATTTCACAGTTGCACAAAACATTGTTGAGGCCACATTGAAAATACTGTGTTCAGTTTTGGTCACCCTGTTATAGGAAAGATGTTGTTAAGCTGGAAAGCGTGCAGAAAATATTCAGGAGGATGTTGCCAGGACTTGAGAGCCTGAGCTATGGGGAGAGGTTGAGCAGGCTAGGATTTTATTGTCCTGAGTGGGGGAATCGGGAACCAGACGATATGGGTTTAAGGTGAGAGGGAAAACAAACATTAATGGGAACTAAAGGGGCAAATTAGGATGGTTGGTGTATGGAACAAGCTGCCAGAGGAGGTAGTTGAGGCAGGTACTATCACAACATTTTTAGAAGGATGAGAGGTGATCTCATTGAAACATATAAGATTGTTAAGGGCTTGGACAAGCTAGAGGCGGGGAACATGTTCCCGATGTTGGGGGAGTCCACAACCAGGGGCCACAGTTTAAGAATAAGGAGTAAGCCATTTAGAACGGAGACGAGGAAACACTTTTTTCTCACAGAGTGGTGAGTCTGTGGAATTCTCTGCCTCAGAGGTTGGTGGAGGCAGGTTCTCTGGATACTTTCAAGAGAGAGCTAGATGGGGCTCTTAAAAATAGGGGAGATGGGGAGAAGGCAGGAACGGGGGGTACTGATTGGGGATGATCAGCCATGATCACATTGAATGGCGGTGCTGGCTCGAAGGGCCAAATAGCCTACTCCTGCACCTATTGTCTATTATCTATTGTCTAAGAAACATTAAGGCAGGTACATGGAAAGGATAGGTTTAGAGGGATATAGACCAAGTGCAGGACCAGTGTAGGCATCGACATTGGCAAGTTGGGCCGAAGGGCCTGTTTCCACTGTGTATGACTCAATGACTATCCAACAAGATTCCTGTTGATCCTAGAGCTGATTAAGAATAGGTTGGACAACATATGTAGAAAGAGAATGAATGTTATAATTTCTAATAAAAGACCATATTTGAGAACTGTGAAAAGAGAACATGTTAGTTAGAGAGAAAGATGAGTTAGGATGGCAAGGACAAGGGAATATGGCTAATAAGAGGAGGAATGGGGCCAGCAAGAGGGTATGAACTAGTGATCAACCTGTCAAAGGGTCAATAGGAGCAGGAATAGAGAGAAAATACAAACAGAAGCTATGGAGTGAGGGCATTTGGAGAGTACGAATATAAATAAAGGAATGCATAAAAAGTTGTGAAGTGCAAGGTGGTAGGACATTTTCAGCAGGTCAGGCTGTGCTAATGGAGAGAGAAAACATGTTAATGTCACAGATGGATGATGATAAGAGCAGTGCAGAAGGTCTCAGTGAGAGATATGTGGAAAATTAAAGTGACAACAAGATCTGAGTTCCTTCCAGATTGAATGCAAGTGCTTTGCAAAGCAGTCAAGTGATGTGTGGTTGTTTTTTTCCAATGTGGAGAACACATCCTAGACATCCCTCTGCCATCTTCTTCCAAACTTGAAACTGCTTTATTTACTCTCTTTCCCAGTTCTGGTAAAGTGTTTTTGACCCGAAAGGTTAACTCTGTTTCTCTTTCATCAGATGGTGACTGACCTGTTGTGTGTTTCTATCATTTCCTGTTTTTAATTCAGTATTCGCACTAAACATTATTCCCATTATCATGTATCTGTATACTGTGGTCGGCTCGATAGTAATCATGTATAGTTTTTTCTGCTGACTAGTTAGCACACAACAAAAAGCTTTGCACTGTACCTTGGTACACTTGACAATAAACTAAACTAAGTTCCAGCATTGCATTTTTTTTAAATTTCACACAGAAGTGGAAAATGTTCAACCTACAGTCCCTCTACTCCAGAACTAATGTCACCTTAGTTTAAATGACTGAGTTCCAAGTACCGCTGAATTGTTCACTGGGGCAAATAATAGTCCTTCCACTCATCATCAACAAGGCAAAGAACCTCCATAATCTGCCTCTGTTGAACAATAAAGAGCCATAATGAGACCCGAGGAAACATGGACAAATTCCATGAACTCCAATATTTCAGGACCAATTTCTCAATGAAGGCAGACATTGATAATGAAATTCAGTGTGCCAGCATACCCTTGAGCTCACAGGGTCAAGATGTCAAACACATTGTAGATCTCATGGGTAGCAGTGCTACCTGATCCCCTATATGCTTCGGAAACTTAGACTATTGACAACATGCACCTCAAAACAATGAAAAGATATGGCGGTGGCACGGTGGCGCAGTGGTAGAGTTGTTGCCTCACAGCGCCAGAGATCCGGGTTCGATCCCGACTATGGGTGTTGCCTGTACGGAGTTTGCACATTCTCCCCATAACCTGCAGGGTTTCCTCTGGGAGCTCCACTGTCCCTGGTGTGTAGAGTAGCGTGTGGGGATCACTGGTCAGCACGAACTCAGTGGGCCGAAGGACCTGTTTCCGGTCTGTATCTCTAAACTAAACTAAATACCACCAATGCAGCCTCCGCAACATTTTCCAAATCCATTGGCAGGAGAAGCAAACCAATACCAGCAATGTGTTCCAGAAAAATGTCCCCAACATTGAGGCTCTAATAAGAGTCGGTAATGTGTTGTGTAGGCCATGTCGTTTGCATGCCTGACCCCAGGCACTTTGAACAGACACTCTGTTTCATGTTCTGTCACATGAAGAGATGGTCAGGGAGAGTGTTGAAGATCACGTCCTCTTAGAAAACGTGTAATATTTTCACCAATACTTGAGAATCCCTGACTCATAATCGAACATTGGAGGAAGAGCATTCGAGGTTGAGAAGCTTGGATCCATTTGTCAACAGCGTACAGAAATCCAGGATAAACAATTGAAATAAAGCCTCCCACCTCTCAACACCACCCAAGTATATACCATGTCAACATTCTCTTGCCCCAAATGTGGCAGTCTGCTGGTCACACATTTAAGGCCCTGTCCCACTTATGTGTCCTTGACACGCAAATTACGCGACCTCGTCGTCGCGTTGAGGCGCATGGGCATCCTGTGGCAGCGCGGGGCCGGTTCCACAGAGAAGTGTGCAGGGGTATGTAGTTGTGCGCGGCGCTCCAAAATGTTGTTGCGATCGAAATCTTTGCGCGACACCGGCCTGCCGCATAACTGACGGCAGACCCTTCTTTCAGACTGAAGAAGGGTTCGACCCGAAACATCACCCATTCCTTCTCTCCAGAGATGCTGCCGGTCCTGCTGAGTTACTCCTGTATTTTGTGCCCATCTTCAAATGACGTCACACGCTCCAGACGGCTGTGCGGACGGGTGAATTCGCAAACGACCTTCGCGGGACCGTCAAGCCTCAACGCGACCACGAGGTCGAGTGATTAGCGTGCCAAGGACACGTAAGTGGGACAGGGGCTTAAGGGGCTGTCCCACTGCGGCAACCAAATCTGCAAGTTCTTCAACCTCGATGGCACTAGCCTGGAAAACCTTGAGCTGGATCGACCGTCAGCGATGAAACCGCGCGCTGGATCGACCGACAGCGCGCACACACACACAAACACATCGCAAAGGCGGGGGCCAGAGAAAGCGGGGGAGCGCTGTCTCAAATTCACACTCTCGATGAAGAGGAAGGTAAAAGACGGCTGCACAGTGTACGGAAAGTCCTTTAGAGAGCGCCGGGGGGGGGGGGGAAAGGGAGAGAAGGGGGGAGACACTTTTAAGAAGTCAGACAACGTTTAATAAAGTCTGATGGGCATTTTACCTACCGGTCGATTTTTCCTTGGTCCTGAAAACTCCATTGAGCCAATTAAAATGCCCGGTCAGCGAAGCAGATTGCCTACGGCTGCCCTCGACTGCCTGTAACTAAATAGCGACCCCACTCCACTGCACTACGAGTTAAAAAGAACCATGCCGACCAATTTTTACTCGCGGAAAACATTTCAACATGCTGGACAAACATATCGAGGGCAAACTCTTCTAAACTCGCAGATTAGGTCGCAGCAGTGGGACAGCTCCTTAAGCCTTATCAACAACCTCTAAATCCACAGAAACAAGGAACTACCTAAAACACTATTCCGTGATTGAATGGCAAGAAGTAGACCATATAAAATACCACAAAACCTTTAGCGTGAGACTACACCACGATATTGCAAAATATTGGTAGTTATAAAGACAAATTGCAAAAAAAAACCTAATTAAACTAAAAATTATTGCATTCCCACATTGACCTGTCTATTCTTTATTGCACCAGAACAATTGATGAAACCAATCAGTTATTTCATTGTACAACTAACAAGGCTCATCTATAAAGTGATTGCTCTGATTTATTTACTTTCGTCTTATTTATGATGACGTACCATAATTGGTCAAGATTAGATGTGCCGTCTAACCTTGAGCGCTACATCACTGCAAAATAGTACTCAGCTTGTTGCAGTTGAAAGTATGTCAAGAGTGAAGTAATCTGTCTCAGTTATTGAAGAATCAAATAAAACACTGCGTTTTGTGATTTTTCCATAGTTGCTTCACTGGCAAAATACAGCAGGATGGTATGATAGGGGATTACTGCATTGTAACAAGGAAATCAGCCCAGAAGCTTCCTAAATTAAATGTAAATTCAAACTGATAAATGTTAAGACACTGAAGCTAATGAGTAAGTCGGTACTTAGGGCAAGTGAAAGCATAAGCTTAGAAAATCATAGATAATGTGAATTTCCACAGTCTTTATCCCAGGTTAGAGGATTCTACAACTTGGGCATAGATTTAAGGTGAGAGAGGATGGAATGGAGCATGGAAATGCAACTTTTTTCACGTGGAACGAGGTGCCAGAGGAAGGTGGTTGGAATTACAATGTTAAAAAACATTTGAAGCAGGTACATGGATAGAAAAGGTTTAGAGGGTTATGGGCTAAATGCGGGTAAATAGCGCTAGCTCAGGTAGGTAACTTGACTGGCATGGACGAGTTGGGTCAGAGCCTGCTTCTGTACTACTTTGTCTGGAAAATCAGTCATTTGCTGTTGCTTTTTCTAGCATTGCCCAACATTCCTTCAAGCCCAGTCCCCAAAACCCAATCCTCATGCATCATCCCTCGTGGACCTGTTCAATGTACCCTCTAATTACCTAGGGTCCTTGCTTTGAATCTGATGCCATAGATTATTCAGTCCCACCATGGAGACCTAGATCTCCAAAATCTGCACTGCTTCAAACACCACTCTCAATCCTTGGTCTACCATGATCTTGGATGGAGTGGATGTTTCCACTAGTACATTAAGCTCAATAGTAGGTACATCATGTTGCAGCTGTATAGGATATCGGTGAGACAACACCTGGAATATGATTGTGGTTCAGGCTACCGTTATGTAGGAAGGATGTGATTAAGCTGGAAGATATGCAAAAGGTTTCACAAGGATGTTGCCTGGGCAGGTCAACTTGAGTTATGAGGAGAAACTGGATAGACTGGGAATCAGTTTCCTGGAGAAAATAATAATAATAACTTTATTACGGACTCAAGGTCCAGACAAGGGGCAACATTACATTAAAAAATGCATTGCATATCAAATATCATAAATATATATAAAATCATGGTAAATCACATAAAAACATCATAATTTATATATTTTAAAAAAACCCCACAATACTTAAGTTATAAATACAGAGTAAAACATTATCAATGTCGTACAACGAGACAACGATACCAGTGTCTCCACAACTGGGATTCGTAGCGTGTAGTGCTAACGCTTATGTTTGTCAAGGCCACAATAAGCACATTTTTAGAGTCATTTATCCTGCAAATGAATTTATACATGTGGTGTCTTAGGATAGCTTCTAAAGTGCTGACTCCTGCAGCCACAAACATATTACTGGCACTACACCATCTTGGTTGCCTTAGCAGTGTTCTCATGGCATCGTTATATGCAACCTTTAGTCTCTGCATACTTGTCTTTAAATAGTTCGACCACAGGTGCGCAGTGTAGAGGGGTGTGCAGTATGCTCTAAATAGCGACATCTTCACCACATCTGCACACGCACCAAATTTACACAAGGGGATATTCGCCTGTATATACAGCATGCGTCGTTGCCTATAAATATCCTCATCATCTGTTATTTGTTCTGTAATAATATGCCCTAGATATTTTATCTTATTACAGACACTAAGATTGTTGTCAGACAATTTAAAATCAGGATATTTTAGGCTTTTATCCTCTTTGGTTCTGCAGACCATAACAGCACTCTTACTAGCATTATATTTAATGTCATGTTCCAAACCATACACGGAACATGCAGTAAGGAGCTGCTGGAGACCAGCGCTAGATGGACTAAAGACTACAAGATCAGCTGCATACATAACATGGTTCACTAAAATATTACCAATCACGCACCCAGTGTTACAGGCTTTCAATTGTTTAGACAGATCATCAATATATAGATTAAAAAGGACTGGGGACAAAATTCCCCCTTGTCTAACACCATTGCTAACCCCAAATGGGGCTGAGACCCTATTGCCCCATTTTATTTGCATAGTCTGGTGGGCATACCAGTGAGCCAGAATTCTCACAATGTATTTAGGCACCCCTCTTTGACGCATTTTACCAAACAGCTTTCTGTGATAACACGGTCAAAGGCTTTGGAAACATCAATAAAGCACATAAGGATTGAAGAGTTTTTGCCTCTATATTTGTTTACAATCTCCTTTAGGGCATATATGCAAAAGTCAGTGCCATGTTTAGCTTTAAAGCCAAACTGGTTATCTGTGGAGTTAACAAACTCATGTATTCTATCCAGCAGAACTCTTTCTAAGACTTTTGACAATATGCTGGCTAAAGCTATGGGCCTGTAATTATTTAGACTGCCTACTTTACCCGCTTTGTCCTTAATAATTGGCACTAACAGGACAGACAACATTGAGTCTGGTAACATGCCATGAATCATAAAGCCAGTAAAACAAATAGCTAGGAGAGGAGCTATCCTCATACTCACATACTTAAGATGTTCAGCAGAGATATGATCCAAGCCACTTGCTTTGTTGTTGGACTGCTTGTTCATGGCATGATACACCTCATGTGACATAATCACCATCGAGTCATCACTCTCAATATTGTCCACCCTATACAAGTCACCTTGGACACAGTTGAATAAAGTGCTATAACTCCGCGATATTAGCCGTTCCGGAGATTCCATCTACAGTACATGGTAGAGATGTTTTGCAACTGCTAAGAGCTCTCACTTCCTTCCAAAAATCTGTAGCATTGTTACTTAGCAGCTTCTTAGCCATGGAATCAGCCCTCATAGCTTGCTCATTTTTACATATGAAGCGAACAGCATACTTATACCTTGCATTAGTGAGCTTCTTGTACTCAAACACAGGCCCCTGTCTGGGTCTACCTGCCATAGCCCTTGCTTTGGTGGCTTCACGGGCTTCAGTATGATACTCAGCTACATACTTATTCCAGCCAGGTCTGATGTTATGTGTCTTATTTTTATGTTTGCAGTAGGGCTTACTGCCTACATATAAGGCGCTTACTATATCATTATACATGGAGCGGATATCTCTCCTGTGCTGCATATCTTTACAGTTAACATTACTACATATTATTGCATCTTTAGGTAGATGAATATTGCTTAAGGATTTATCTGTATGGGCATAATAGGCTAGGATGTCTTCCTTTGTAAGCGTTGACCAGTCCAGTTTTTCTGTATTAAGGCTATTTCTATCTCTGGATACCACAGGTATGTGTTCAACATTTATTGTCATAGCAACAGGTATATGATCAGTCATTGCTGCCCCGTACAGAATGCTCATACACCCCAATGAGGCATGTGCATCAGCTGTACTAATACAGTGGTCCAGCCATGATGTGGTGTGCCAGGCCTCACTAATATAAGTATAGCTATCTGTAGGTAAAAGCACTTTGCTTGACAATATTAAATTATTATCTTGACAGAACTAAGCCATATGATTGGCAAATAATGAGTTCCTATCTGAGATATCTGCATTCATATCCCCAATGACATATACACTACAATAAATATTGTTTTGAATGAAAGAATAGATGAAAGATAAATCTGAGGGGTGATCTTATTGAAGTTTATAAAATCATAAGGAAAATCGATAAGGTTTCTTAGTCACAAACCTTTTCTCAGGGTAGGGGAGTCTAAAACTAGAAAGCTAAGGTTTCAGGAAAGAGGGTAAAGATTTAAATGGGACCTCAGGGACAAGATTTTCATACAGAGGGTGGTGAGTATGTGTAACGAGTTGCCTGAGGAAATGGTACAAACCCTTCTTCAGACTGATGTCAGGGCAGTGGGCAGGAAAGAGATGGGATGTAGTCGGAGACAGTAAGACTGGTGGGGGAACTGGGAAGGGGGTGGGGATGAAGTGAGAGGGAAAGCAAGGGCTATTTAAAGTTAGAGAAGTCTACCCAAGTGAAATATGAGGTGCTGTTCCTCCAATTTGCGCTAGGCCTCACTCTGACAATGGAGGAGGCCCAGGACAGAAAGGTCAGATTGGGAATGGGAGGGGGAGTTAGTGCTGAGCAACTGGGAGATCAGGTAGGTTAAGGCGGACTGAGCGGAGGTGTTCAGCAAAACGGTTGCCAAGTCTGCTTTTAGTGGGATATGAGCCCAATGTAAGCAGAGGGATTAACTCAGGAAAACAGCTTGGTTGGCATGAATGAGTTAGGCCAAAGGGCCTGTTTCCATATGATATAACACTGTGACTCCACAGTGAAGACCATTGACAAATATCACACTGGAACTGGCTGCCACATCTAATGTTGTACAGTACCCTGGCAGTGAAGTGGTTAAATCATCAAAAGAGATCTTGTTGTTTGTTAGCTGCCAATACTAATTTCAAGCATTATTTAAAAGTCTATCTATACTCCTGTCTTATGAGACATAACTTACATTTGTAACACATTTTTTTAAAATACCAACATGTATATCAAATTCCATTGTAATGATGTTTCAAACATGTCTTTGCTTAGGGACTGTGCAGTCAAATCTAATTTAACACAAGTAGTGTTCTAATAACATAAAAAACCCTTGTTGGCAAGTACTTGTGCTATTCTATTCAAAATGCTCTCACTGAACTAATGCAGAGGAACATTTATTTCTGATAACAAGTATAAAATATTAAGGTCCCTCAACATTCATATTAATGAGACTTGACTGTAAATGTAAAATCTTGGTTATTCAGTTTTAAGCATATTCTAATGAAACCAGATGACTGCACATCTTGCACTTTTATTTTAACAAAAAGTAAGCATTATCTTTCTGGCTGAGAACTTTGATCTTTCACATTAGAGTTCCAATTACATTGTAACTATTTTGCAAAGTTAGCTTTGTATTTTAAACCAGAACTTTCAAACACTTTGATGAAGTTTTTGAATTTTTGACACAGAGATAATGCGGGATCTCAATAAGCAGAAGGTTACTCGGGAAGAATCCAGTCTGAAATTCTAAAGCATGGCCGCACGGATAAGAGCATTGGACAATAGGAGGTCGGACGCAATGACAGAGATTGACAGCATTGGTCAAAAGCACAGCATGTTGGCCTGTATATGCAGGTCAACAGCTGGGTCAACAAATGGCCTTTCACAGGTGTGCAGCATTTGTAGATTTACGGTTCCCGAATCTGTCTCCGTGCTTTCCTTACATCAAATTTGAGAGCAGATTTTTTTTTATCAATGCACTACACCTCAAAGCAAAATTCTGCACTTCTATCTGTTTCAACTGAACCTCTTAAATATTTACCAGTCAATGACTGCCTTGTATTTCGATGAGAGTCAGAACCTAAAATTGGAGCTTCATCACCATCAAAAAGACCATCATCTACTTTCCATTTTTTGGGACGCAGATAAAAGAAAATCACCCCGAAGAAATGGTGATGAAAGGGTATGGTGACAAAATCAATAGTTAAAATGTAACTCGTTCAACCAAAAGCTCTGTTTCTACTTATTAATTATTTTGTTGGCTCTGGTTAAAGTTTAATTAACCAATCACTTCTGCATCGACAGACATGTTTTCCATAATTTTCTTTTACTTAGTCATATATTATATATATACCCTGACAATTTAAAACAGCCTTACAATCTCAAAAGATTTTTCTTTGAAAACACTCAAATGCTAATACAACAGTCAGGGGCGATTTCTGAAGAAGTAAACACAGTGACTTAATATCTAATAACACTATAATAGTTTAATGCAGCAAATTACAATTATTGGTCTTTTGTTACATTTATAAATATGCACAGTACTTCAGTAAAGTGCTTTGAACATATTCACGGTTATATTTAAGATTGTGTATTATTTTCAATATATGTTCTAACATGGTGAGACTGCCATTACCAGAATTGTTAGAGTGGTTCAGGCACTTTTCAAAGAGTAATAAGGGATGTGCAATAAATGCTTCCCTTAGCAGCAATGCCTGGAACCCAAGTAAGTGGAAAAAATATAACTTGCTGACTAATATCCAGCAATGTCTTTTGAAGTAGCTTGAGAATATAATTCTGGACTCACTGATCTAAACATGGACAAATAAATAATCAGGTGGGAAGCAGACAAAAATGAAAAGATGAAACAATCTAGCCAGGGATGATCTGAGGGGAATTTGTGGCACAAATAACATGGTCTGAAGGGCAATAATCACTGTCTTTTCAGTGTTAACCAGTTTTCTGCCTTGAGTGTACATGTGGAAAATGCACATAGCTCTCTTGTCAATACCATGTAAGCATGTGGGAAGAGAGGCAATGAGTTAAATATTTGGAACAATCCCTTACCTGCTGTATTAAAATAAATAACTCAATTATGCATTAAATTCTATTGGCATAGTTAAAAAAACATCTAAGACGAACAAATGTACTTAACAACAGCTCTGGGAAGTATTATTAAATTAAAATTCCTATGCCTATTTAAATATCACAAGCGTAATATATGTCATTAGACATGAAGACATTTTGGGTTAATATTGAGTGTCTGTCACAAAAGCAACATTTTGACCTTTATTGCCAAAAGTGCTAAGTCTATGAATCTTAAAATGATGATCTATCCCCTTCAGTTCCCATAATTTATTTGCAAATAGTTATTGGGATTCTGATCCTACATTTAATTAGCTGATAATTTTTCTTCACTGAATTATTTTACTGCAGGCAATGGCACTCAGTCACATTGTCCAGCAATAGCAGTTCTGATAGGTGGAATGCTTTTCTTTTAACTGTAATGCAGATGACATAGACTTATGAGACCTGACTTGAGTTGGAACAGTAAAACGCTAATTATTGATAGCATATTTTTTGAAACCTTTGAAATCAGGGAAATATGGTCTCATAATGATGTTTTTTTTCCTATTTTAAAGTAAAAGATAATATTAATTATTAATGACGAAAAGGAGGGTAAATATAAAGCTGCATGATTAAAACATTGCTGCATTAGGGATGTTTTAATTAAGTGAAAATGCTAATGTTGTTATACTAAGCAGATCAGATTAAAATGATCCTCAGTGTGAGTTATTGTAACCCATATTTTATGTTACATTACCAATGACATGTAAAAAAGATCTACATGAGATACACTTCTAGACATACAAAAAAAAACTATATATTAAATGACTGGGGCTAATAATTCATTTCTCATATTCGTTCGTGCATCATGACTTATTTTTTACATTTACAAAAGGAAATAGCATGACAGTCACTTTAATTTCTAAAGAAATCACTTCTGTCTTGAATGTTTGGGGAGATCTGCATTTCAGTTGACAGTAATTAGCATTAACTAATAAAGAACACTCACATTGCCACTCCAAAGAATTCGTGTTTTGCTGTTGATATAACAATGTCTGCCATGCACAGAACTTTGAGGTAGTCGTCTTTACTGCTTTGGTAGCCCCAGTGCAAAACAGAAGAACCCAATTCCCTTCTGGCCTCAGCAAAGATGTCTTTAATGAGAAAAAAAAAAAATCAACAATTCAATATGGTGCAAAATTAACTCGTGTGTCAGCTTTGCCTCGTCTAAAGTTCAGGTTAATTAGCTTCTGCTTATTTTATAGAACTTCTCAGAGTTGTTTGCTTGTATAATCAAGGCATGGAAGCAGAACCAAATGCTGAGGTGCAAAAGCTGACAGAAGCAAGGCCCGCCTCAACATCCTCCCCTCTCTGAAAAGCCAACTGTCTGCTTCATAAAACTCGCTTAGCAGACAGTGAAACAAAATGGACTGTAAAGTTCGTTAAATGAAAATATTAAAAAAGAATTAAGCTAATGGAGATAAAATTAAAAGAAATGAGGCAACAAAAACATCACACCAAAAATGGCATCACTGTGACAGCTAAGTTTCCTAATGACGGACTGCATTCGGAAAAATTAAATGGCATTCCATGCTTAAATTTCTTTGGAAAGTAATGATCCATGAATGATGCTCACTCCAGGCATTTAGAAGTGGAGAAAAAAATGCTCAACAACAACAAAGAAGGTTCTGAGACTGACAGAGATTTTTGCACCACTGATGGTGTTTTTTTGGGCAGGGGGAGGGTTGTGGAAGGAAAGCTTTTATTTCTGACAGAAGCAATACCTGGTACATCTGTAAAGGTCTCGCCAAGGACAGAAACATCAAAGGTTAGTCCATTTTCTTTCAGCATCAGTAATGTCTTGAAGAAGAGTTCAGGATCTTTATCATGCTCCCTTGAAACAAAGCAAAGTTCAAGATGATAAGAGGGCTTTCCAAGATAAATAAGGTAATACCTGCTAAGTTACATTTTTTAAATCCCCAAATTCAAGACTCTGGATCCTTGGAAAACTGCTTTCCTTATTAAACATATTGAAAGGACACCTACCATATAGTGTAGTTGACAAGTAATTTTTATAATGCATTATATGCATTTGATCATTTATATTCTACCCATGGCAATATTAAGATGGCTAGCTGAAAGGAGTTATGATTTTGACACAGTGAGGGAGAAAATTTAGCGCACACAGTTGAAATGACAAGATTGTTGAAATACCCTACACTAATGACTGTGTTTTTGCTGATGCTAATTTAGCTCCCTCACACTGCCAAGTTCAGAACTCCTCCAGCTTGGTTCATTGATGAAGTCATCAGGACTTCTTGTTTATAAAATAAATTCATCCTTTAGCCTCCTCCTTAGAGAAACTGTGGAATATCACGATGAATCAAAATTCTACATAACTTCTTTATCAAGTATTAAAATGGGGGATAGTGAACCCAAGGAGATGAAAATGATCAACACCAATAGTGGCCTAATAATAATTATGAGTACATTTCAATTGTATTCAATTATCTGCCCGCAGAAACATCCCAATAATTTGACAAGGTCCACAGTAGCACATTCATCTGCAGCACAACAAAAGTTAAATATAATGATTGTTAAGCTCTGAGATACTGAATATCCCAAATCTTTATCACTTCTGATAACACAATGAGGTATAGATATGAAATGTTAAATCAGATTCTGAATACAAAATCTCACAATACTCTATGCCTGGTTGGTTCAAAGCAGTTGAGAATAGTTTAACACCAGAACCTTTTGGCTCCAGTTTTGGATGAACATTGGTCGAAAAAAGTTTGCTATTTGCAATTTGTGCAGAGCAGGATGTCAAAAGTGCAACAAAATCCTTCAACTCAGATCTTATGATACTTATTAAATACAACAAGGCATATTTTTATTTATCATGATTACATTACCATTCATTTTGGGCAATATTTTTGAGCAAAACAACATTCCAAATAAAATATATCCCATTTTAATTACAAATACTGGGTTTCAATAGAATTTTTACCATTGCTACATTTTTTTGTCACGTGTTAATTAGTGCAAGATGGATTTACAGTTTTATTGCGCAGTTCCACATCACAACATTATCTTGCAATCAGAACATATTAACCTTAAGAAAACTTTTTTTTATTTGTCCAAGATGCACAAAATTCATATTAACCCTCATAGTGCCATTTACCTGCCACTTACACGGACCCCTTTTAAACATCTTGAAAATGCACCATGAAAATTCTGAATGAGAGGTAGCAGCCAAATCATTACCTCGGGTAAAAGAGATTTCCACGTGCAAGTTAAAATTACATTTTATTTGTACATGATTATTTATCTAACCAGTACCAGTGAGAGTGAAAAAAATAGCAGTCACATGGTTTGCAAGGTTAAAATCCAGACTCAGTGTCTAATCTATCTGAAAAGTACAAAAATAATTCTTTTGTGTGGAACAGGAACATCATCATTTACAAGGACTGTGAATTTAGACTACAATAGCTTCTCGCTGAAGGTCAAATGGTTCTGTTACGTTTTAATAATAATCTAAAGCAGCACCTCCAACGACACTATTTCTGCGGAGTTCATATTAGGCTCCTAAGGTGTGGTATTAACAGAGCTTATTTATTTTAATTTGAGAGGCTCTTATTTGTTCATTCCCTTGTGGCAAAGCTGATTTCCATGATGATTCCCTTCTTAATTTTAATACCCTTTTTACTCATCATACAGACATTAGAATTTTGCAGGAAATAATAGAACTCCTGCGCAGGAAGAATAGACAACTGAAGGGATGATAGTAAACTAGCTTTTGCAATTAATTGGTGTATGGTAGTGCACGTGTATGATAACAGAAATTTTCACCAAGGAAAGCGAGGTTAATTAATGTACGAGCTGCATTCACCAAGATGCTGAATTTAGTATTTTTCCCCCATGGTGTCTTAAGTGCCTTGATTTCCCAGTAATGACCTAGTTCTCCTAATGAGTAACATTAACCCCTGGCTGTATCTGTCCAGGATTTAATTGTCAACTGAAGCTGAAAGAGAAGAGTTTGCCGATCAGCAGGTATGTGGTACATTAACACATGTCAACTCCGGTCCTAATAAATAAATCTGTTGCCATAGGAATGGCAACATCGGCAACACTGCTTTTCCTCAATTTTAAATAAATATCTTTCAGGCAATGTGGAGCGATGTTAGTGAGGTAAATGGCAGGAGGTGAGGGGTTGCGGATTTGAAATTAAGAAAATAAGGAAGATTTTTTTTTTAAATGCAGTTTTCTTTGAAATTGTCAAAAAAATGTTTTCTGGGTTATTATCTTTTATTTTTAAATCATATTACCTCCCTCACCATCCTCCCACTTCAATTGTAACTTTCTGATTCTGATTAAGTCCACCAATTCTGTCGATTTTGGGGCACTTGTATCCCTTAATTAACAAGCCTGACATTAAAGTAACCAGCCAGCAAATGCACAGAATCGGATGGCATTTAAAGTGTTTTATCATGAAATTATCCCAACAGAGTCCATCCCGTAAGATAACATCATCATCAATACTCCATGCAAGACCCAACAGCTCAAGCACAATATTGCCTGCCATTTATCTGTTGTCAGCATAGGTTACAAACTGTAATCCTTGACTGCCTTGGAATTAGAATGTCTTTGATGTCCTCACAAGAGTCTTTGCCCGAAGGCTTTACCAATGCTCTGCAGCTCAATGTTTATTCCTCGTAATCTTCCTCTCATCTCCAGGCTACTGGTGACAGATGGTTATGTGCACACAATAGTGTTAGAGTTTGATATTTTTTTTTGCTTTCTATACAACAAATATCTATCAGATGTGGGCCAAGAAAGCTGACATAGCTCACTTAGGTAATGGCAACAAACAGCTTGAGTTGATGTTTTTTGCCTTTTTGTCCCTATTCTTTGCCTGTTTCTTTTCTAACATTCTCAAAGGTAAAGTATATTAACTTGGCTGGCTTTTTTTCATCAAATACATATAGCAAATGACACAATTTTATGTTACTATATTAATAGTTTATGCGTGTTTCTGTATGTTAATATATTCCATTTTATACCTGTAGTTCAAATTATTAGATACGACCCTTAAATAAATAACTCAATTGTCTGGGTTTACACTGCATGACCTGAAGGCACTTACTGTGCCCTCATGATTTTTAAGGATGCCCTAGACATCGATTATGCTAGCAGTCACCTCTCTATCTCTTCTTGTGTTTAAGAACATAAATTTTATTTCTGGATCTTCAGCTTGCTCTCTATAATAGACTAAGAATTCTATTGCATAAATAAGGGACGTGGACTGATAAGAGTACCATATATCAAGTACTTCAGGTATAGATGATGAATTTCACAGTGTGGCACTGTTAATGGATTAAAACAATGAAAAAATTAACATATAACAAAACATTTTTTTAAAAACATTTAACAACATGATCTGTAAACTAATTCTAGGTCAATTCTTCTCCTGTTGTCACATTTTGTTTCTTAAGGCCCTGGAGTCAAATATGAAAATCCCTTTAGTTACCAGCTGCTGCAGATCAGCTATGAAAGCTTCTGGAGTTTTAATGTATTGGAAGTCAAATCTGTGTAAAGACGATTTACTTTCCTGTTGTGCGTACTAACTGCTTCACCTGTAAGCAGTTGTTCAATAAAATCTGACCCACTGATCCATTCCAAACATCTCCTCCAAACACCACATAATCTCGGATGAAGTAGACTCCAATCAGGCCACATGCAGATTAAACAGGCTAAGAGGTTACTGGAAGAAAATGTTCACATCCACCACTGGAAAATTATTAGACTCCAGCCCTCTCTCCCCCCCCCCCCCCCCCCCACCCCTCCCCCCTCCCCCCCCCCCACCCCTCCCCCCCCCACCCCCAATCCTCTCAGCCCCTCACTACCTCCGCTCACACACTGTATGACTATATACTCATGGCAGCAGATTCTGCTCGTGTTAAAAGAGATTAGAAGATCTGGCTTTATCAGTGATAGTGTGTGGAATGTGCCCCTGAAAAGATAGAGATGATTTACGTTTATAGGTTACCTCTGATGTGCGTACTCACCACCTGTGTGGCCAGACAATATGTAACGGTTTATGTTTGGAGACAACATTGTATTTTTCTTCCATGGGCCAGCTCAGCATGCTGCAGGAGTTAAAGGCCATGTGTTCCTTATCTTCTCTTCCACGATAAGCACTTGTACCTTCACTTTTCTTGATGTGGTTCAGCTCCATGAGTGATTCTGATAGTCCTTCCTGTTTTTCAGTGGGATGAGATTCCAGGGCTGAAGAATTGTTTCTCATCAATCCATCATCTGGTTTACACTTTCGCGAAGCAATCAGGGTCTTTAATCCTTTACCCTCTTCAATGTCTTGAATTTCAGTCATCTGAAGATTTTGGTAAAGTTTATGTTCGGGCAGAAATCTAAAGCGAGAGGTTAGACTGTGATGAAAAGATTATAGCAAAATACAAGCAGCAGCACATAGTAGTTATGCGCATCATGACAATGAAGCAATATATGTAAAATACAAGAAAGGTAAATAAAATAATTTTCCATGTCAAATAATTCAACTAAAATAATGTGTTCAATGTATTCTATCAATTTATTGGCATTAGAACATGATTAATCTGCTTTTTTTCTCAAAGGCTAGCATAATCTAGGGAAAGAATCACTCATATATGCGGCAATGTTATTTTGATAACACACCTAAACTTTTAGTTACAAGGGATAATGTAAGATAAATGACAGAAACAGGCCATTAAGACCAACCACAAAAGATACAAGGTGCTGGCGGAACCGAACAGGTCAGGCAGTATCCCAGCATTCTCAATGAGTCCACGTTAAAAAAAAAGACAAGCTAAGAACTTGCTCAAATAATTTTCGGCCAAATTGATAGTCAGTCCACAAATGCATGCTCAGCACTGCACAATCAAATTATCTAAGATTCCAGTTATACATAACAAAGCTCTGAATTCTGCATCCTCAGAATAGTGAGATACTTTGAACTTTTATTTGTTTTGGGGTAGTGGGCTGAATTGCTTCAGCATTATCAGACACTTAACATTTCAAGTACAGCAGGAGTATTAATAGGAACAACTTTAATCTTTTCATTTCAACTTCTTTGTCTGTAGAGATGAAGCTCATATTTAAAACAAACCATTTTACGATTACAGTCAGGCCTGTGTCCAGCAACAGAATTTTTCTACGATAAAGGGTAACAGCGTAAAACAATTTAATGCATTGGTATTTCTGATTATGGAGAGAGTTCTGTCTTTTGTGTTACTGAATTGAAGGACGGGCTGCATTTTTATGCACAACAGTTTTACTTGAGATGTGAAACAGGTTAGTCTGGCATACTCTTCCTTTTACTGACAGTGAAAGGACCACACTTTCTGAGGTAATGTTTAGTTCAACTCTTTACTACGTACTCACTTTGAGGATTAGTCCCAACATTTTTATAATCTGGAAATGATACTTATGGAAAAGTCTGCACTGTGTCATAGCTGCTCCTAGACCCATAAAAAAGCGGCAGGCCTTTATCTGAAATCCATACTTTAAGGTGTCATTCGCAATCTCCCAGCTTTTCTGCATGTGCGTATAAATGCTTTTAAGGACAAGTGCCTTAGCAGGAAGGGGCAAGCAAGGTACTCACAATAGTGACTCATTTACACTTGGTAAAAGAGCAAGATGACTGTTTCTAAGTATGGCATATTTGTTAATAATAATGTGCATTTAAATTTAGTTGCAAGCAATCAAATCAAATTGAGTTTATTGTCAAACACGCAAGTATGGTGAAATTTTTGAATTCATAGCAAAAATTTGGAAGTTAGCATAATTATGTTAATAGTAGCTATTTCTCTCAAGCATTTTTTTGATTATCTCTGTTCCATTAGCAGTAAGTAATAAAGGAATTAAAATGTCCAGTTGAAGTTAAAACATCCTTGGAAAATAAACTATGCACAGAGCTGACATTAATTCAGGTCCCTCAGACTTAATGTTGTTTGTTGGTGCCTTTGAATCAATGGGGCGGGAAGGTGGACATATGTTAGCTCCCATTTGTCATGATGCAGGTCAAACCAGGAACATTTTTTTAAAAGAGTGTACAAAAACACTTTGCAGCAGTAAAACTTAATTTTCATGTAACAGATGATAACTGGAGCATTCCCTAAGGTTCCCTTTCAGCCCTTTCTCGGGAGATTTCCTTTTAGAATGAGGACAAATTCTTCCACTTTCTAGCTTTCTCTATTGTTAAATGACGAACTAAGAACCAATCTTCATGATGTATTGTTGAAGGCAAATTTACCGCATGCAAAAAAAACGGTGCTCTTTTGTTAAAGTACAGGAAAATATAACCATACAAAGCATTTGCAAACATAAGCTGCCAGGTCCACATGGAAATTCTCAATGCACAGAGTATCAGACCTCTTGCATTCAAAAATCGATTAATTATCGAGTTGTCACACTAACGCAGCAATACAATTTTTGTTTCAACAATGCAGTCTGAATGACTGATGTAGTTGCATTCATGGTACCATGTAGCTGAGAAGCAGAAGAGGATGAATAATATTTTTTATACATGGAAGAAAGGTACCCCTTGAATCATGCACAATCATTCTCAAAGTAACCTATCAATTGTTGTACACAACTAGGGGGCAATTTAAGTGTTCAAAATGATGATATTGATACAGTTCTACTTTGATTATCTAATCAAACAAATATAGTAAAATGGATTGCTGATTACCGTTTAGGACTGCAAAATAAAAACAAATCTAAATGCGTTTGCCTTTGAATTCCAAATTACTTTTTTGTGCTTTGAACGATGCATAGCAATTAATAGTCAATGGATTGAAATTACAAAATAACGAAATTATCAATGTATTAAATTTACAAGTATTTGACCTCAGCATCAGCGTTTAGGATTTCCCTTTTCAGAATCATTCAAAGGCCTTTAAATACTTCTGTGTCAGAAAATAAAGCTTTACTCTAAACACAATGCCTTAGTAGTAGTAGGCCCCCGACGGTCATGACTGACCATGATGGGTGATTGATCCTAGTTTGTCGGATGCAAGCCTGGGCGATGTCATATGGAGGACAGGCTGTTGCCCATGCAGCACGTCCCTCTCTCCACGTCGCTGATCGATCCAAAGGAATAGCAGGGCCGTAGCAAGAGCTGCCAGAGCGAGGTTGTAGACAACGATGAACTGGCTTAGGGACTCCGACTCCGGACTTTCTTGTGGTTTACTCCTGGAGCCTTTTCCATGACTGGATATGGCCACAAGGCAGTGGAGGTTTTAAATCAGAGTTTTCCAGCTCCTAGATGGACTGCCTTCCGAGGCTGACAAGCTCCATCTGCTCGAGATTCTGCATTAATGCATAGGTTTCTCCTCAGTCAATGGCATTGTGTTAACAGTAAGAGTTTCTCTAATTTAACTGCCACACCCATCCTACACCTTCATTGGGATTCACATTATTTTTAAAGTAAAGAACGAATCCATCTAATCCAAACCATGGTTATATAAAATCCAAATTGAGACTTTTGCTTTTGTGAAAGATGAAAAGCAAAATTTTATTCAACTTAATGCTAAATACTGCCAGTGGTCATCCTTAAGGGACTGTCCCATTTTGCGATTTTTTTCGGCGACTGAGAACGTCAGCGACTGACGCCCGTAGTCGCCCTAAACACCGTCGAGTTGTACAACACTCCACGTCACCTGCCTTCACAACACAAGAAGGTTACACCGAAGTATAATAATCATATTGGAAATGAACTTATCGACAATAAACCTAAGGACCAATAACTTTTTAAGAAATAAATTGTTTATTTAACGTTAGCGCCACTGGGCGTCACCCGCAGGACAGCGTACGTCAGCGTGTGACAGGGCGCACGACATAAGACACCCAGATGTCGCCTGAAGATTTTGAACATTCCTAAATCCAGGGGCGACAGGGAGACACCGCGCGTCACTACATGCGTCACGGCATGTCACGCCCTGACCACGACGCGACAACCTCTTTTCAGGCTGTCGCCGAAAATGTCGCCCAAGTGGGACAGGCCCTTTACTGTTTCTCTGGTCCTTAGTTGTAAACGAAGGGAGCTATCTTGGACTTCGTGTCCACAAATCCATGAAGGCAGCAGGGATAAATAACATGGTTAAAAAAAGGCATATGGAATGCTTCTCATTCTTGGGTGAGGCAAAGAGTGAAATAGGCATGGTGGTCATGCTGGAAGTTTATTAAATATTAGGTAATTGCCAAAGAACTGTTTGCAGTTCTGGTCGCCACAATACAGGAGAGAAACAATAGCACCAAAGATGGGGATTTTACGAGGATGTGGCAAGGATTGGATATTACAATAATGAGGAGATAAAATCTAGGCTGAGGGTATTCTGAGAAATTTGAATAGGATAAAAAGAAAAGATCTATGTCCTTAAACAGAGAATCAGTAACTTGGAGAAGTGAGGAGGCATGGATTTAAATTAATTGGTAGAAAGATTAGAAATTACTTAATGGATAAAAAAATCAAATGAGGTTGGATATCTGGAAATGTTTTCCAGGAAAGGTCACAGAGAGATAAAGCCTTACCATTTTTTGGAAATACACTTGACTAAGTGAGACCCGCCAATCAGTGTGGCGATGGTGCAGGAAGGGGCGTTGCAGTCCTAGCAGTGACTGACAGGAGGAGACCAATCTGCACATGTGCGTTTTTAAAGATTTTTAAACCTTAATAACTTTTAAAATATACCACCGATCGGAACAAAACTTATTGCACTTGCAGCACAGGAGAGTGATGAGTAATGTGGTGAAAAATCATAGCACTATCCTGTACCGTCTTTGCGCAAATGTAAAAACGTCGCAAGATAACAAGATGAGAATTTTAGTTTTGTATAGTCAGTCAGTCAGTCAATTTTATTTGTATAGCACATTTAAAAACAAATCACATTGACCAAAGTGCTGTACATCAATGCAGATACTAATGTGCTACATACAATGGTACACAGACCTAACAATACATCCATAAATTGTTTACAGCACCCCCTCAGAGGGTCTCAAAAACGCTAGGGAGTAGAAATAGGTTTTGTGCCTCGATTTAAAGGAGTCGATGGAGGGGGCAGTTCTGATGAGGAGTGGGATGCTGTTCCAAAGTCTAGGTGCTGCAACAACAAAAGCGCGGTCACCCCTGAGCTTAAACCTAGACCGCGGGATAGTCAGTAGCCCCAAGTCGGCTGACCTGAGGGACCTGGAGGTAGAATGGTAGGTTAGAAGATTTTTGATATAGGAGGGGGCAAGCCCGTTAAGGGCTTTGTACACGAATAAGAGGAACTTAAAGTTGATTCTGTACCGTACTGGGAGCCAGTTGAGAGAGGCCAGAATCGGGATGATGTGGCCCTTTCACGGGTACCCGTCAGAAGTCTTGCTGTGGCGTTTTGAACAAATTGCAGGCGGGACATGGATGATTGGCTGATGCCAGCGTATAGGGAGTTGCAGTAGTCAAGGCCGGAGGAGATGAATGCGTGGATGATTTTTTTCAAGGTCGTCGAATTGGAGGACTGGCTTGATTTTAGCTGTGGTACGAAGCTCGAAGAAACTAGCTTTTACCACAGAGTTGGCTTGCTTGTCAAACATTAATGTGGAGTCAATTATCACACCAAGGTTTTTGGCATGTGGTTTGACTAAGGAGGTTAGGCTTCCAAGGCTGCCTGTTATCATTTTGATGGAGTCAGAGGGGCCGTGAAGGATGACCTCAGGCTTGCTCTCGTTTAGTTGGAGGAAGTTCTGGGCCATCCAACATTTTATGTCCTTGAGGCAGTGCATGAGGCTGATTAAATTGGACCAGTTATTGGGTTTCAGGGGGAGATAGAGCTGTGTGTGTATAGATGATGAAGACGTGAAAAACCATAACTCGGGGACTGAGGGTCAAAAGCTGTAATGTGAGATCTCATGTTAGTGTTTGGCTGACATAGATGAGGTGTGTCGATTGTCCTCCTATGTCTTAAATGTCTGATTCTGTACATCTTTGGACTGTCGTAGGTGTGGTTAAGCCGCAGCGCTTTTATTTCTTTACAATTTATAAAGAAACCAATATAATTCTTTGCAAGTGCTTTGTGTAGAAAAATAAGCCGTTTCATCGATAGAGTAATATCCAATTAATATTTTTATTATTTGCAAAGATTAAAATTAAAATAAAAACTTAAGAATTGAATTCCATATTTAAGTGGAGTTACCACAGCTCCATCTTGGTAGTCATAACAATTTAAAAGTCTATGAAGAATGCCAATGGCAAGACTTCAGTCGCTGCATCTCGTGCCTGGGGGACCGTCCTCCACAGAATGAACGTCCCTGGAGTGCGAACCGTTCGAATGTTTAGTTAACTAGCAATTGCCAAAGCAGAATAGGTGAAGTGTGCACCCAAGCTATTGAACATTTCAGAATATTTCTTTTACCTGGCCATTCCAAGTCTTTCTATCCTTTCAACAACCGTCGGGGTCAAATCTGCGAGACATCTGTTTCTGTTGCTCTTGCCTCCAGCAGTACCTAGCAGTGCCAGCCAATATTCAAAATAGAAAGCTCCTCAAAGGAGCGCTATGCCTCAAGTGAAAGCTCATGGGATCCCAAATGAAGTTGGAAATTGGATTATCAATTGTTTAGATAATAAGGCAGATGTGACCCATAAAGGCTCTGAACGATTGGTCTTAAATATTTATCAACAAAAGTATTGTATTGAGAAGGTTTAAGTTTATGGACAGTGCAAATACATGAGTCTAGGTGGGAAAATGAGACAATAATAAAAAAAGACCTAAACGACTAATCAAAAGTCTTGTATTACTGGAAAAGAAAGAAGGACAGAAAGGATACATGCATAAATTATGTTACGAACATCCTACATGGTATAATTCCCAAATTTGTTTTGAATAAACATCCCACTTGTTCTCATTTGGTGAAATGCATGTAGCCTCTTGAAGGGCAGCTATTAAAGTCTCACGAACCTCCTGTAAACTTTGGTACATCCCCAGCCCCGCACACTGAAGTGCACACTCCATGTTGCCCCACCTACTCGCCCTCCCACCCCAAGATCTGTACAGCCTAGGTTGTGAACCACTGTAATATGGTGTAGCATGTGTTAACAGATATCTTTTATGATTTGAAAAGAAAGCTCAGGACAACACAAACAAAAAAGAAAGCAAAATACTGGACTACATAAATCATTCAAAACTATCTTGACAGAAGTTATAAAATTATGAAAGTCACAGATGAATAGACAGTTGGAACCTTTTTTCCCCCATTATGGAAATATGAAATACTAGAGGGCATCGCTATACAAAGAGGGTGGTGAGTGCCTGGAACATGGTGCCGAGGAAAGTGGTGGATGCAGATATGATAAGGGTATTTAAAAGACCTTTGGATAGGCAAATGGATATACACAAAATGAAGGGATATGGATTATGTGCAGGCAGATAAGAGTTGGTATTGACACCATGTTTTTCACTGACATTCTGGGACGAAGAGCTTGTTCCAGAGCTGTACTGCTGTTGTTCTATGTCCTACAATCTGGATGTAAAAATATTCAAATCTTTCAGGGAACCACACTTGGAATGTCATATAAATAACCAAAACAAAACAGCATTGAAAAACATTGAAAAGCAGGCAACAATTAAAGCGACAATTAATGAGACATTAAACCAATCAAACATAGTGAGATAAACATATCGCATAAAAGAAGTAAAATATTTTTAAAATTAAGGTCCTATCATTGGAATAGAATATAGCCATTAGAAGTTAAAAAATAATTTAAAATATTGCTACCGTAATCCAAGTGACTTAAGCTATAACAAATTTTCATCCAGCAAATTCATTTGGCTTATTTACTTTTGTCAAATTAAAAAAAAAAACATTTTACTAAACAAACAACATATTGTTAATTGGAAAACCCCAAATATATGGCAAAGGTAATAGGTAAGGTGTTAGTATTCAAAGTCATAAAACAGAAAAAAAAAGTGATTGCATGAAAAAAGCAATAATACTTGTTATGTCATTCTTAGTGAAGGGAAAATAAAACAGCAATCAAAGAATCGAAGAATAGATCTTCAGGAAGTTATTGAAATGGGTGAGAGATTGTGCAAATTCAAAAGGCACTTGGTTTAAAAATATAATTATTTTTCATTTTGGAAGTACCTTTGAATTCTGGCAGCAAAGGAAGTGGTCAGCAAGTAAAATATCGTACTGGAGACAGAGAAGAGGAAGATTTGCTCACTGTAATGTATCTGGAGATTTTGTGCAGCCAAATGGCTGTTTATCTTCACTTCTTTATCAGAAGATTCAGAAGGGTAATTAATCCCTTGTGGAGATTTTGAAGGACTTTAAGATTGATTATTGCACTGTTATAGTATTGCCTAATCCTATTTCTGATCCTTCTGTTTCTTAAACTGTAAATAAGTATGTTAGTTAATTACCACAATGCAAATCCACATAGTCCAATGCACAGATTACTCTAAGTGGAGCGAATATTGTTGGCCCAGATCATGCAGTGGTCTCCAAGGGTACAATATGTAAATGTACAGCTTTCAGATCAAGGACACCATAATATTTATATAATTACACAATAACTGTATAAACAACTTAGGCAAATGGAAATGGAAGCTATAGAAATTCTGATGGCACTAGATCATGGTGTATGGTAAATTGTGATAATATTGCAAATAGGTGATTGGAAGGATTGAAGGATTAACATAGTGAACATTGAGTGAACACGGGTGAACATTGGGGGACATTGGGGAACATCAGTGAGGAGGTTGACTGGACTTTGCTTCCTTCCCTCACAGTGGGGAACTTTGGTGCCGCTGTGGGGATGTTTGTGTTGTGGACTACTGCGTTCAGTGATTTTGTGATTTTGTGTTTTTTTTAAATTATTTTTTTTGTATGACTGTAAGGGAAAGCGGGACTAAAGATGGAAATTAGCTACTATGCTATAATCTTGCATATTTACATGGAAATGTTCATTAATATGCACTGTCCCTGTTTAAAAATAAACAAAATATAAAATTACAAACAAGAAGTTGATATGGATCAATAATAATATTAAACTATAAAGTTTTGAAATAGAAAAGGAAAATCCACTGACGGAAATGTAATGATAAAGTATCATTCTTGACTGCAGGATATCCAAAAAACTCATTGCAGGAATTTTGGTGTGCAAGCACGCAGGTCATTAATAATCGATCAAACAATCAAAAATAATCCTTTGTTCCTTTTCTAGGGGTACTGGGGCAATATTGAACATCACAGGATGTCAGTTATGGATGAATGTATACAATTTTGGGCATGCCCTTTATAGGAAAATTTAAATCGTGGTGGAAAGCGTATGGTAACAGATTCTTAAGGATTAATCAGGTACCGTTGGTTACTGTGAAGAGAAGATGGAAATGATATATATATATTTAAAATATTAAGGCTTAGAAAGTCAAGGATACATAAATCATATTATCAAAAAGAACTATCACAAGACAGACAGCGAAAGACTGCTTCCAATGATTGACTAAAGTGAGCATCAACGTAAAATACTCAAAAAGAATTATAGGGGATGTAAACTTAAAAATATATTTGGAAAATGGATTTCTCAGCAAAGAGATTTCTTGTGAGCATGCAGAGCCCGAGGGGCTGCCTCATGTGAAGAAAACAAAACTATCTTTGTTAAATGAATTATTTCTGACCTACTGCTTTAATGCTGCAACCATTTTCATTGCTTGTTTCTCAGGTTTTGGGTCGTAGTCATTGCATTAGAAGATCTTCGAAAACATGCAGGAAACTCAACATAAATGTAACAGTAGAGTAAACCCTCATAGTAATGGATCACCGGGGGGGGGGGGTCTGTTGAAAGCCATTACCGTTTGTCCGCTATATATCCCAGTGGTGAGGGGGTGGTGAGTAAAGTTTAATCAAACGACGGGTGTAAGGTGGGGAGGGTGAAACCAGGCGGAATTCACAGGTAGTGAGTGACCTGTGATCCACACCCAACGCGCCAGAAATGGGCGTGGTCATGGTGCTTGCCCTCTCTACAATCTCTCCAGCTCAATGGATAACCTGGCAGAAGTGGGGGGTGGGGGCAACAGGAGTCTTGGTCCACTATAACCAAAATCCATTATAAAGAGCTCTGTTATTGCAAGGGTTTACTGCATACAGAAGAGAATGATGGTAATCCTTCAAGGTTGTAGGTTATTTGATCAGCCTTTTAAAAGCAGTTAGTTACACATCAAAACTTCACTGTACATTTCAAACTTGAGCCCTGCAAGAAATGTCAGATAACCTGCCCTCTGTTTCTCATAATGTTACACTTTATAAGCCAGTGGAAATCTCCATGTGGTAAGAGCAGGCTACATTTAACTATACTTTTTTACTACACAAAGAATTGATATTGGCCATCACAATGGTAGAGTTTTAATTCACGTCAACTGACAGCTGTATGTCCTTTTGATATTTAAAATCCTGAGTCATTACTTGGTGATGTTCACAACTGTTGAGGAATTTGTTCCCCTCCTCAGAAGGTGGCTTATTAAAACTTAAGTCTGACGACCAACATAATTACAAATCTTTGCATTCATTCCAATATTTGGATGTATTCATCTTTAAAATTAGGATGCCATACTCATCTGCAGCCCTCAAATATTCATACCAGATGTTAACAATAGCAAATCTAATCTGGTAATTAATTGCCAGAACTGGAGCTCATCTTCAAACAGTGTATTAAATATTATTTAAAAGGTCTGCGTAAAATTAGTTTGAATGTGGGCTTTCAGAAGTTTAAATTACCCCTCCTTTTGCTTTGATTATTTTGTGTCACATTCTAGCCTGCAAACAAGATGGCATACAATCTATGGCATGCAACACTTGTCCCTTCACCTCCCCCGTCCACTCCTTTCAGGGACCCAAGCAGTCCTTCCAGGTCCGACAGAGGTTCACCTGCACCTCCTCCAACCTCATCTACTGCATCTGCTGCTCCAGATGCCAGATGACCTATGTCGGTGAGACCAAGCGGAGGCTTGGCGATCGTTTCGCCGAACACCTCCACTCGGTCCGCAAAAACCAACCCGACCTCCCGGTGGCTCAGCACTTCAACTCCCCCTCTCATTCCGTATCCGACCTCTCGGTCCTGGGCCTCCTCCACGGCCAGAGTGAGCAACACCACAAGTTGGAGGAACAGCACCTCGTATTCCGCTTGGGGAGTCTGCATCCTTTGGGCTTGAACATTGAATTTTCTCAATTCTGTTAACCCTTGCTGTCTCCTCCCCTTCCCACCTCTCCCTCAGCCCTCGGGCCCTGGCATTCCCTCTATCTCTATCTCCCTCCCCCACCCTAGTCGCACTAGCTTCTCATTTTCACACCACAAACAGCTTACAATGGCTTGTTCCCTTTATCATCGATACTTTTTTGCATATCTTTCATTCATTGTTCTTTATCTCTCCACATCACCGTCTATATCTCTCGTTTCCCTGATCCCTGACCAGTCTGAAGAAGGGTCTCGACCCGAAACGTCGCCTATCTCCTTCGCTCCTTAGATGCTGCTGCACCCGCTGAGTTTCTCCAGCTTTTTTGTAACCCTGGCATACAATCTATTCCTTACAATCTATTAATTCTGCTACCAGGAAGAGTGTAAGAATAGTAAAGGATTACATTTTCCAATTGTTCATCTCTGGCATCTGCTTTTCTGCACCATTAATTGGGAAAAGATAGGGTACAGATGTTCAACTAATTTGAACTGAAATTATTTTGAATTTGTTGACAACTTTGAAGTTTCTGCCTTGTTTACAAACCCCTGCCAATTTCTCAGGCTGTGTACAGTCTCAAAGTTGCTTACATATTAGATAGCACAGCATGATATCTGCAAGTTTAAGAAGCTCAACGTCAGTAGGACAATGTGACCTGCTTGGTTGGCAACTCGTCTCCCACCAGCACAGCCTGACTGCAAGTCATGCAACAGATACCAAAGCACAACCTCTCCCAAACATAAGGAAGCAGAAGGACACAAACATGTATAAGTTCCCATCCAAATTATACACCATGGAAATATATTGTTACCTGTTTGTTTACTGCACAAATGTAATGATCACATGGGTCAAATGTGGGCTTGGGTAAATATGCACTTGGTCGACATGAACGTATTTGGCCGTTATATGTTTACTGCATTAAATTACTCTAAATTATAATAAACTGGGGGAACAACAAGAGACCTACAAAAAAAGAAGAGATGAAATTTGTAATACAGATGGAGCTTCGTACTATCAAATATTTTGCACTACCCATGCTATGTTTTGTACTGTAGATTCTGTAAAACTAGTTGATGGGACTGGGGATATTTGCAACCTGAACACTCAGTTAAATTAATTGTGGTGCAACAGCCAATCCAGATGATTATATTTTCACCACAAGGGTGTAAAACAGGGAATGCAGATGAAAGATGTACAGACTTGTTCTGGTTAGCTGAACCGATGACCAATGTTTTTCACAAAAAAAAAACTTCACCTCTGAGAGGGAATGAATTATAAAGATCGGAACAACTTTAGCTCTTCATTCTTGAACAGAAATAAACAGGTTGGTCCTTCCTGAGGTATAGAAGATAAATGGTAAACCAAAGGTGTGTCTTGTGAAATAATTTAGCGGCAAAATATTTCAGTTGGGGAGGGACCATAAAAATCTCTTGGGTAAAGTCAGTTTACGTTCAGGGTAAAGCTTTATCACAGCAGATAGGATGGAGCCAGGGAAACTGACAGGGTGGAATGGGTTCCAATGGGAGCAGGATGGAGGGAGGCGTTGTTCAGATAGCTGTGGGAGTCTGTGTAATCATCATGGATGTTGGTCACTAATTTTCCCCCTGAGATGTAGATAAGAAAGGAAAGAGTCAAAGATGTAGCATGTGAAAGTGAAAGCGGGAGGGAAATTGGCAACAAAGATGACAAAGCTTCTGAGTTCTGTCTAAGAGCAGATTGAGTTCAGTATGGCTGTACAGATACAATCAACATACCAGTAGAAGAAATTGCGATGGGGGTGGGGATCTGCGCCTACGTGGGTTTTCTCCAGATGCTCCGGTTTCCTCCCACATTTCCATGATGTCCAGGTCTGTAGACTAATTGGCTTCTGTAAATTACCCCTTGTGTGTAGGATAGAACTGGTGTATGGATGATCGTTGGTTGGCATGGACTTGGTGGGCCTCGGGGCCTGTTTCCACGCTGTATCTCTAAACTGTGGCACAGCAGTAGAGTTGCTGCCTTACAGCGTCAGAAACCCGGGATCAATCCTGACCAAGGGTGCTGTCTGTATGGAATTAGTACATTCTCCCCGTAACCTGCATGGGTTTTCACCGGGATCTCTGGTTTCCGCCCACACTCCAAAGACGCACAGGTTGGTAGGATAACTGGCTTTGTTAAATTATTTTAAATACCTGCATTTGTGCATGAGCATTTGTTTGTCTAGGTTGACACAGTGAAGCAGTTTATAGTCATGAGTCAAGTCAAGAATCAAGATTGTTTTATTGTTATATGTCCCGGACGGGACAATGAAATTCTTACTTGCTGCAGCACAACAGAATATGTGAATATGTAAACATTGTACATAATGGGAATAAAAAAGAAAAAAAAAAATCAATAAATAACAAATATAGTGCAAATAACAAATACTAATATAGTATTTTGCAGTTCAGAGCTCAGAGCTTATTCGTTGTGTTTAATAGCCTAATGGCTGTGGGGAAGAAGCCGTTCCTGAACTTGGACGTTACAGTCTTCAGGCTCCTGTACCTTCTTCCTGATGGCAATGGTGAGATGAGTGTGTGGCCAGGATGGTGTGGGTTCCTTGATGATTTTGGCTGCCTTTTTGAGGCAGCGACTACGATAGATCCCTTCAACGGTGGGGAGGTCAAAGCCGGTGATGGACTGGGCAGTGGTCACAACTTATTGTAGTCTTTTTAGCTCCTGGACGTTCAAGTTGCCGAACTAGGCCACAATGCAACCAGTTGGAATGCTCTCTTCCATGCACCTGTAGAAGTTTAGGAGAATCCTCTTCGACATGCCAAATCTCTGTAATCTTCTAGAGTCACTGATGTGCCTTCTTTACAATTGCATCGCTGTGCTGGGTCCAGGAAAGATCTTCTGATATATGCACGCCCAGAAATTTGTAGTTATTGACCCTTTCCAACATCGTCCCGTTGATATAAACAGGATTGTGGGTCCTCATCCTTCCCCTACCAAAGTCCACAATCAGTTCCATGGTCTTACGGATGTTGACAGCCAGGTTGTTGTGCTGGCACCATTTGGTCAGTTGGTCGATCTCACTTCTATACTCTGACTTGTCCCCATCTGTGATTCGTCCAACTACAGTGGTGTCGTCGGCGAACTTGATGATGGAGTTCGCACTATGTCCGGCTACGCAGTCATGGGTATAGAGTGAGTAAAGCAGTGAGTGAGCCACTGCTTCACAACGTGGGAGACCCTGGTTTAATCCTGATCTTGGTTCCTGTCTGTGTGGTGTTTGCATGTGTTTACTCTGGGTGCTCCCATTTCCTCTAACATCCCAAAGATGTGCATGTTGGTAGGTCAATTGGTCACTTTAAATTGCTCCTTGTGTGTAGCCAAAAGGCAGACTATGGAAGGAGTTGATGAGAAAGTGGGGACATTTAAAAAAATGGCATTTATGCAGAATTTGTGCAAATTGGTTTGTTGATGGTCAGTATGGACTCTGTGGGCCAAAGGGCCTGTGCCGTGCTGCATGACTCAATTAAACCTTCCCTTGTATAATTAACAGACTATGCACCCATGTAAAACCCAGTATGTTTCATTTAAATAGTGTATTACTCTATAGTCTATCCTTCTGCAGTTGTACAGGGCCCTAGTGAGACCACACCTGGAGTATTGTGTGCAGTTTTAGTCTCCCAATTTGAGGAAGGATGTTCTTGCTATTGAGGGAGTGTAGCGTAGGTTCACCAGGTTAATTCCCGGGATGGCGGGACTGTCATATGTTGATAGAATGGAGTGGCTGGGCTTGTACACTCTGGAATTTAGAAGGATGAGAGGGGATCTTATTGAAACATATAAGATTATTAAGGGTTTAGACACACTAGAGACAAGAAACATGTTCCCGATGTTGGGGGAGTCCAGAACCAGGGGCCCCAGTTTAAGAATAAGGGGTGAGCCATTTATAACGGAGATGAGGAAAAACCTTTTCACACAGAGAGTTGTGAGTCTGTGGAATTCTCTGCCTCAGAGGGCGGTGGAGGCTGGTTCTCTGGATGTTTTCAAGAGAGAGCTACACAGAGCTCTTAAAGAAAAAGGAATCCAGGGATATGGGGAGAAGGCAGGAACGGGTCACTGATTGTGGATGATCAGCCATGATCACATTGAATGGTGGTTCTGGCTCGAGGGGCCAAATGGCCTACTCCTGCACCTATTGTCTATTGTCTATTATTCATAATGCAAACGTTTGAGATAAGCTTCTGTGTACCTTAGTAGTTCATTCACATATGAAACTAAAGTCAAAGTTGGCTAATCTGTTATGTACACAGTGAATTTACCTTGTTATTCATCTATACCTGTAGGTGGCTCTGGGTATTTCTGAAAAGAGTACCTTGAAAAATAATTCTCTCAGTGTCTTGGCCGTCCTCGCATATACTGCTGCAATAGTTTTGCTGATGAAACAAAAGCTCTCTCTTTGGCTCCCTGACAGATTATTTTGGGGGTTTAAGATATTTTTCTGGCACTGATGGGCTATCTGCACAATTTCTTTTAATAAAACAAACAGAAAGATACTGATGTCATTGTAGGGTGAATGAAAACCACATTAGAACTGCTAGCTCTGCCAACAATATTTTTAAAAGTGAATCGATTTATGATTGAAAGAGTTCTGGATTGCATGTTTGCAGAGTGTCATGAACTGTTTCCCCACCGACCTAAAATGGGCTAAAAATATGAACTAAACACACAGAGAAGCTTCGCCTTGGCGCCAACACAGGTTGTACCTATTAGGTTGAAGCAATGAAAGTAAAATGCATTATTGGGTGTTTCTCTTCCACCTTTCCAAAGAGAACAAATTGGGTTTACATAAAGTACCCCAAATAGTACTTTCAAAGTAGCGTCACACAACTCCTTCTTTCTTTCTATAATTTATGTGAAAATCTGATGCACACTATTGGAGTAAAGTCTCACTTTAAGTTCTATAGGAAGTTGGGGAAGGAAAATATTTCCAAATGTTATGTAAAACTTGCAATGCACCAGAAAATAATAATTACTGCGCATTGCATTTAATGCCACACATCCTTGCTTTTATATACATTTGTTTGGACTGAAGCGATAGCAGGGGAATGTTCAACTGGAACATGCATAGCTGCCGACATGGAAAAAAAATGTAGAACATAGAGAATCACATATAGGCTGTGTGCAGTTACACACACAGATTTCCTAAAAAAATATATACAAAAATAGTCAGAATAAACGAGAACTCACCTGTTCGAAGTTTGATACGTTATTTTTACTAGGAGATTACGATGAGGGATATAACGTGAGAAGAGCCCCCTCACGCTGGGTAAACTCGGCATACTTCAAAAGCAAAACGGATGTAACACACAGAACACCAAAGGCCCGGAGTAATAGTAAGGCTATAAAAAGGACTTAGAACCACATTTGATCATTTATTTCGAAGGGTGGGAGTGAGGCAACGTAATCCCTCATCGTAACTCCTAGTAAAATAACGATCAAACTACGAACAGGTGAGTTTCTCGTTAAATCTTATACTATTTTACTTCGAGTCCACCGTGAGTGACTACTGAAGAGTTTTTAAAGCTTTCTGTGTTTTATTTATGTCCGTAGAATTACTTTCCGACGACAGTCCCCCGCTAAGTATACACATACTGAAAAGCAACACATGTTAATTCTCTTTCCATAATTAAAAGTTTTAATATGCTGAAAAAACCATATAATTACCACCTCCTTATAAATTTGAGGGGATAAAATGATTACAAGTGACAAAAGATATCAGTGACTACACAACTGATTATAGCAATTCATAGCAAACAAGCAGTGATTATCGTGCCTCCACACCCCCGCGTGTCCCAATAGCTTGTCATAGTGTGAAAGGTTCGTTGTAGAACTTTGAAAAAGTTTCTTCTTTACTCTACACCCCTGCGCCATTTTTAAAAATATGCTCGAGAGGTACGTTCCCGCCCCGTTCGCCGCGGACGACGTTAGCTGCCCGCCCTGGTGGAGTGAGATTTGAAGGACATTTTAGTGTCTACTCACCGCTAAAACCAAACACACTGTTTCAACCATTTTGGAGATAGTTTGAACTGAAGCCTTTTGTGTGTGGCTTTTTGTGCGTAAGCAGCAATTGCTTTTCGTTTCCTCGCCAATAGGTGGTCCGTCACTTTAATACATTGGTTCAAATAGTCTAACTACACACAAAGCGAAGCTCAATATGAAAAGCTTGAAAGGTTACCTTTGTTCCATATCTCCCTGGTCTTACTTTGGTTTGATCAGATTCGTTAAACATAGAATTACAACGTTATCTGTAATCACATGCATACGAGTCCGAAACGCAACATTTGTAAAGGTTTGCACTCTTTGGGACTGAGACCAGTGACATTAACATTACCAATTTCAATGTTAACCTATTCCCAAATGACAACCCTTCAATGGCGTCCAATCGCTCTAAGTAGAGCACGTACTATGCTCACATCCCTGCAATCATCTGTAATATCTAGGTTTTGGCGGATTCATGTGTAAAAATTCCTTTCATTGAATCGGATATAGTAATAGATGCGACCCACATTGATTTTCTCACCAGTCATAAGTCCTAAATAGGACGACAAGCACTGCGTGCAGTGTTAATGGCACTGTAACTTAAATGTTGGCCAAAGCGCAAATTGGCAAGGAATTCCAAAACATGAGTAACATTCACATAAATCATCAGAAATATTTTGACTGCAAAATTATTTTGTGCAAAATTCTTCCCATTTCTTCATATATGTTGTTCATATATTGTGTTCTGTGTCTATCTCGCCATGAATTCGCACAAATAACTGTCAAGTTTGGTCCGACAATCCCAGTTTCCTGTATAGTTTGTCTGGTCAAAACCTGGCAGATTAATCAAATTCATATATTGCATATCCTGGGTAATCTTCATTTGTTACTGGATTAGTCAAGATATATTACAGTTAAGAATCTGCATATAACGGGTCTTTAATCATCTAATCAGGACTAACTGGGAAACACCCCAAGGTTGAGTTTGGCCCAAATTTTGGCACTACCAACAATCCGGAAGCTGAAATCTTAGCTCTATTTTCTTTCAAGCATCTATTATCTCTATCAGAGCAAATGGTGGAAAAGCATAAAAAGAACATTTTTCCCCAGTGTAATAAAAATGCATCTACTGCAACTGCGTCCGGATCGTTGTATCCCGAGACACATAATGAGGCCAAAGTGATATTTATGCCTGGATGCAAACAATCAATTTCTGGCAACCCAAATCGTCGAACAATATTCTTAAAACATATGGCTGGCTTTAAATATATCCATTTCCGTATTATATCTTTTAATAAATCTGGAACCTTTCAACTGCTACCACATTGTCTTTACTCTGGAGTATAGCTTACTGCAATCCATATCTGCCGACCAATACACCATTGCCATATCCCCCATTGACCAGACAATCACAATGATACTGATACCCAACACTCCCCATGTGAATTAAATGTAAACCACAGCTGTTTTATTGTGGTAATTGTAATTAACACATGTAATTGCAGACTCTTGTTTAGCACAACACTATGCTTTAAGCCCATAAAAGGCCCCAATACTATCTCCTAAATAGTTATTCCATACTCGTTGGAGAAACACTTGTTCTTCAGTTTCCCATCTACCTACACAACCGGGAGGATAAAATTTGTGCCCCTCATCCGTAGCACTAGCTATCTGTATGTAAAACCATTTCTGGCTGTTTTAATCATAATATTTATTAGTCAGCTTCTGGGACATTTTCCTTTTTTAACCCATCCATTGTAAAATTTCCAATACAGCACTTCTTTGTTAATTACATTGGAGGCCTGTCAAATGCCTGCCTTTCTCTGAGGAGCTTGTTCTGTACCTTCCGAAGATATCAATAAATGTAATGTACCATATTCTATGGAGGCAAATGCTGCTAGCAGTTCAACCAATGGTTTGTCACCAATTTCTCGGATTCGGGAAGATACGGGTTTGAATGAGTAATGACAAGATACCAAAATATCAACGTACTTTAACCTGTTGGTAAAGGTATTAACATAGTTCACTGGAGTTAAATTACAACCCCAAAAGTAAATGTTGTGCTGGCTGCAGCTGGGCTTAATTAGCGAATTTAAGACCTTTGCTTTACCACAAAGCTTTTAGTAACGTGATTTGAGGTCCTCAGCGACTCCCTGATAAGCACTATGACCAGGATGTCATTGCTGATAACCATTTAATGAGTGCATTTGATGCTTAATTGGGCCTAAACTGGTTTCAACAGTCTTCGTAAAGAGTAATAAAGCTGAACTCATCCATTTGGGGCTCAAGTTTAACTGCCATAATTGTCAACAACCAATTATAATTTTAGTACTAACGAATACCTGATGCATAAGGTACAAGAATTTAATAGGCGTCTTGTCATCAAATCTTTTAGCCATTATAGCAACCTGATGAAATTAAAATCTTTGCAGTATTTCAATTTGACCCATTTGAACATGTTTTGTATTTCTACAACTTATTTAGACCTGTTAAGGTCCAAATACTTCTGCAACCACTCATCTGTGAATGCTTCTAACATTACAAGACAAATTTATTGCTTGGTGTTCAAAATCTTTTCCATTAACTCTTTTCCAGATAATTAGGCATGTGAAACAATAAATCTTGCTTTTCATTGACAGAAAACACCGAAACATAAGCAAGGTTTATTTCTGACAGGAGGTAACCTCTTTTTTTTAAAATGTAATAGTAAGTTAATGAAACTGCTCGTATTATATACAGATCAAAAAAAATAGTAAGCCAGTCTGAATAAACTTTTTGTAATCTCCCTCCCTCCCTAACCTGGAGATTAATCCACCCACAGTTTCTTTAACCAGCAGGGAACTAGTCTTAATTCCTCTGCTGCATATGAGCGTGTGGCTCCTTATACCCTGAAGTCGGTGTAGTATTGGTTGTGCAATACAATAAAATTCCTTGACCTATTTCTGCTCTATTCAATATTCAAATCCCATTCTGGGCGAAATAACCTTTTCGTCAAAAAAGGTTTCACGCAGCTAAAATTAATTTAGCTTTTCAATCCTTTCCAATAAGTTAGGCTGATTATTCCAAACAGATAACCAAGAGCTTAAACACCACTTGCTCGACACAGGTATTGCAACCTTAGGGTGAAAAATGGGCCAAAATAGCCTTTATATTTATATAAAAAATTCATAGAAATGAAATTGGACAATAGCGTCTTTATTTTATGTTTTCCTTTCATCTGCGACCAACCATAATAGCAGCAGAAAAAAGTTCTGTGAGGATTTTTTAAAATAACCTCACTATTTGACGCTCTCATAATTTTGTGGAGTCATGGATGCCCATTTATTAAACGGATAAAACCCGTAGGCTCTTCCAATGAGGCACAATTTTCCCTGTGCTGTGCTATTTTAATATTTCAATTCATCACAAAATCATGACGTTGGTGTAGATACCATATATATATGTTGGCGGTAGCTTTCTTCCATTAGCCACCTCACCACTACTTCCTTCAATATATAGCAAAATCTTTGCTATTCCACGCGTCTTTGGCCTCTTTTCATAATTTTTTCATTTTTATTTTTATTTTTATTTTGTGGTGTGCTTTCAAAATCAAATCACCTCCTTAACAGGGGCTGCCTTCCTGCAGCCCTAAATCAATTGGGATTTCATCCCATTGAGACCTTCTTCCTGGCCCAATCCTAGGGTCCGGAAGTTCCAACTTCCAATTAGGCCCATGGCCATATTCAGAATAAGTAAACCCCCTCAGGGCTAATTTTAGGAACCTTCAGGGTACTTTGACCCTCAGTCTCGACATAATTATTTGGAGAACTTTCTCCATATTGCTCCATAATCAGTTCCACATAGTTTACTTATCTGGAGGACTTTTCAATTGTCAGAAGTCCATCAGAACCACGGGCCTCTCAGCTATTTTTATTTTATTTTATTTCCATTTTTCATATTCGGGAGCATTTCTCTCCGTGGTTATCCATATTCATTGTGTAAACTAATTCGCTAACGGGTATATCTGCGGCCACCGGCTATCGGAACCGACTCCGCACTAGCTTTTCCCGTATATTTATTTTTTTCACCCCAGGAAGCATTTAACCCGCGTATATAGTTTACACTTGATCATTCTGTGCTTTATCCCAGCACTATGACTCTGAACCTGATTTATAAGTATATTTCCTATACTGCTGGACATACCCCAGCGCCCGCTAAGATAAATCCCAACTTTACTGTTCTTACCCTGCGGGCCGTTCCGACCGCTGCGAGGAGCTGCTACCTTACCTGGCAGCTCCACCTTCTGCCGTCAGCGTCGACGTCATGGCCGTTACCAGCGTGAGGCGGGCTCTTCTCACGTAGTCACTCACGTGACTCCGAAAGTAAAATATATCTAACTCTAATTAGATATCCTGAGATTTGAAAAGCAGGGTGGCTTCAGGGAGATTTAGAGACAAGTTCACAAAATGGCAAAGGCCATGGAAAATGGAGGAAAATTATGTTGAGAAATCACAGGCACTTGTAGCGCTTGATTAAGGGAAAAAAACATTAGAAGAAGGCAGAGTAGTTTTTAAACGGTGAGAGTTTGGAAGCTGTTAGTGTTCAGGGATACCTGGGTATCGTTGTACAGAACATTGTGCTAATTGGTATGGAGCAGATCTAACAACTCAGAACTGGGCAACTGAACACCACTGCAATCAGTCATCTCATAGTCCTGATCTCCCCAGTTCTTACATTACAATCAGCCCAGGGGATCAATTCTGGAATGCAGAGAAGCATGCCAAGAGCACTACCAGATGTACCTAAAAATGAGGCAGTAAGCTGATGAACCTGCAACAGAAGACTGTAAGTGTGGTAAGCAGCATAAAATGCATGCAATAAACAAATCCAAGATATCTTGTAATTGCTAGATCAAGGCTCTGCAGTCCGGTGTTGTAAAGTTGCGAATGGTTGTGAACAAAAATAAGTTAATGGGAGGAGCAGCCTCCAAGTACATACCTGTCCTCCATGATGGCAGATCCTGGGCTAAATCATCTTCAACAGTCTCACATGGTGGAAACAAGGCTGAAGCATTTACAAGAATGTTCAGTGAGAAGAGCCAAATGATGATCCATTTCAACTTCCCCTTGATTCCCAACATCATAGAAACGAGCCTTCAGCCAATTTGATTTGCGCCATTTGATCGCAAGAAGAGAGCACTGGATGCAGCAAAGGCCTTGGAACCAGAAAACACCCTGGCAGCAATAATGAAAGCTGCACTCCAGAGCTAGCTGAGCACTTAGCCAAGCCACTCCTGTGCACTTACAAGTATCCGATCTGACAATGTGGTGTTTTGTCCAGCTATATCCCGCCCGCATGAAAATATGACAGATAACTGGATAATGACTGTTCAAGTAACGTATCTCAATCATTGCCAAAGGGATAGAAACACTTCAAATGGCATTTACTCACCAATAACGTGCTCATCAATGGAAGCAGTCTGAAGAAGGGTCCCGACACAGAACATCATCTATCCATGTTCTCCAAAGATGCTACCTGATTCACTGAAATACTCCAGCACCTTGTGTCCTACCTGTCATCAATGTCCAGCTTAGGCATTGCTTGGACCACTCAACTCCAGACTTCCACCCACATGAAAATAAACTGAGCGACTATTCTTGAAGATAAGACATTGGAATAAATCAAGAACCAGAGGGCATAGGTTCAAGGTGAAGGGGGAAAGATTTTATCGGAAGATAAGCACAAAATGCTGGAGTAACTCAGTGGAACAGGCAGCATTTTCTGTGGAAAGAAGAATGTGTGTCAATTTTGGGTCACGACTGAAAGAAGGGTCTCGGACCCGAAAAGTCTCAATCCTTTCTCTGATGTGAGATTGTCCTGTCCCGCCAAGATTTATTACTCCAGTATTATTGTGTCTATCCTTCGGTGTGCAAAACCAAGCATATCTGCAGTTCCTTCCTACACAAGATTTTTATAGGAATCTTGATGGGGGGTCCACTTTTCACCACATAGGGTGGTGTGCATGGAAACGGAGAATGCTGGAGGAGGTGTTGATTGTAAACAAGTTCCAAGTAACCTGGGTTTTGAATCTTAACCTTCGGATCACTTATCTGTGAGGAGTTTGTCCTTTCCACCCCGCAACTCCTAAGGCTTCCTACTGGTGGATCAGGTTTCCTCCCACATTTAAGGCATCTCACTGGAGGCCAAAGGGCCACTGTTAATTCCTCCCAAGACTCTTTGGTGAATGGTAGAATTTTGGGCAAGTTGATGGGAATGGCTCACAAGATAAAATATGTTCTTGGACTACTGTAATAGAATCTTTGACCGTTAGACATGGAATTGGAGGGTCGAAGGGCCGTTTTCATGCTTATAAGACCGTTATGGCTCTAAAATAGGATATTGCAACTATCATCCATTAATGCACCTTGGATAGAAAATTCACCATTGCTTAACAATGATCAACACTCAAAAAAGAGTTTAACCATATGTCAGACTATTTTTAATGATCCCATTGGCCGCCCCACACACCAATTAGTGAGATCATAGATTATTAGAAAACTTCATCAAAAATTACACACAATAAAAAAGAACTAGCAGTGTAGGCAGAGGTGGGAATTGTGTGTGTCGGTGGAAATCAATCCTCGCCACCCAAAGCCTTTTCAACAGTTTAAGTAGTTATGAGTGCCCTCACCATTTGATACTGCGGATGAATTGAAGCAGGCTAACAACGCTCAGAAAATCTACCCGCTACATGCAAGGCTTCTAGCCGCCCGCTTTGGTAACACCTTCATGCTCCATTCCAAACATTATTGCTGTCAACCTATTGCTGGAAAAGTGTTGCAGGGGGATCAGTACTTGATTCCATTTTTTTTGTGTTATATTAATGCTTTGAACAAAAATTATGCAGTAGAGGTGTTTGTTAAGTTTGCAGATGTCACAAAATATGATGGAAATGTGAACAGTGGTTAAAGGATATAGATCAGATGGAGATATGGGCGGAGAAATGGCTGGTGAAGTTTAATTTGGACGAGTGCGAGGTGTTGCACATTTGGAAGGTCAAATGTATCAGGTAAATAACAGGACCTTTGAGAGCAGTGATGTATAGAGAGATCTTGGAGAGTAAGCCCATTGGTCCCCGAAAGTGGCAACACATGTAGATAGAGTTATAAAGAAGGTATACAGTATGCTTCTCTTCATTGGTCGAACCATTAAGTTTAAGAGTTAGGAAGTCACGTGGCAGCTGTTATTCAACTCTTGCTTTGGCTGCGTTTGGATTGATAGTTGCCGTTCTGGTCGTCCCAATACAGGAGGCAGAAAAAAAAAGTTCACCAGGTGTTTGTTTTTTTAGATTTAGAGTGTTTTAACTAATAAGGAGAAGCTGGGACAATACGTGGATGATAATTTCTTTGGACTGAACGTTATAAAATTATTGAGACTGAGAATGGTTTTACCACAGAGAGCGGAAATTTCAAATACCATAATGCATAGCTTTAAGTATTTTTTTAAGTGGGGAAGGATTAAAGAAGAGGTTTGCTAGAGCCAAGAATTTTTCTTCAAGAGAGTGTTGGTAGTTGGGACACAAGCCCAGGGGGGATGAGTGTGGACGGAGATTTGATGTGTCGACGTTTAAGTTCATTGGGACAGGCACGTGATACATGCACGGAAGGCAGGAATATGGATAATGCGCACCCCCCCCCCGTTCAGTGGGATTCGTTTAACTTGGCATCATGTCCCGCACAGAATGCATGGGCCAAAGGGCCATTTCCCTTGCTGTATAGTTCTATATTCTTTACTCTAAAGTGTACAATTTATAACGTGTGGTTGAACACAATAGCAATATTACAAGACCAGTAATCCAAAATCATGGACTATCAATCCAGAGATTCGAATTCAAATCCCGCTATCGCAGCTATGGAATTTAAATTCAGTTCATTATCTGAATTTTAAGAAGTAGTCATTGTTAATGATGACCACAAAACCACTGGATTGTCATAAAAAAGGCATCTGGTTCACATTGCATCCATACCTCATCTGGTTTAAATGTTACTTCAGACCCACCAATGTGGTTCTCTTAAATGCCTTCTGAAATAGCTGAGCAAGCCACTCAGTTCAAGGGCAATTAGGGAGGGGCAGCAAATGGTGCTCCTGCCAGTGCTGCCCAGATCCTGAAAAGTGGATAAATTAAATAATAATAAAAAATCTTTCCTGGCAGTAGAAGCTCGGTTACAAGGCAAACGTGGTCCAGAATGGCATGCATTACATGCTTGTTAACTTACATATAGGGAATCTGGTTTCTGATCCCTGAGGACAATAAAACAGTCAGGCCAAAATCAACTCTCCCAGAAGCGATCAGTAATTAACAGCAAGCATCAGTGGCCTCATGTTCATCACACCTGCTGCAACCAGGGGAATTCTCTTCTGATAGCCATCTCCAAATATTCTGGAATGTACGGAGTGGTTCTGCACATCTGATGCAAAACAAAAACCTTCCAAAAAATAAATAGAATGACAAACCTTATTTTTCTAGTTTAACTCATACAATACTGTTGTAATCCTTCAACAACAATATGAGATCATATTGTAGATTTGCTGTGGTGTTAAATCCCTGTCCCACGGTACATTCCAAGAGTTCTCCCGAGTTTGCCCTGATTCAAACTCGGAGATTAACGGTAATGGCACCTCGTCGGTACTCGGGGCTCTCGTGGACATTTTTCATCATGTTGAAAAATCTTCACGAGTCTTCCCGTGCTTACCTGCCGTTACCGAGTCTTCCCGAGTACCTGCCATTAGCGCTAAGAGATGTCCCCGAGCTCCGACGTACCCGCTACGTTCATTCTCCGTGCTTACCACGAGTTTGATTTTTTTTTTAAACTCGGGAGAGCTCTTGGAATGAGCTCGCACCGTGAGACAGGGCTATTAGTGTTCCATGCTGCTTCAAGAACAGTAGCAACACGTGATACTGATCCACTCAAGGAGATATTAGAGCGAACGATTGAAACCTTAGTCAATAAGAGTAGATTTGTAGATCATCCTTAAGTAGTTAAGACACAGCAAAGGTGAAGTTTAAGAGTCAAGAGTGTATTATTGTCATCCGTCCCAAATAGAACAATGACATTCTTACTTGCAGTTACTTGAAGTTGTAAGTAATATCCAAAGTTCTGGACTTTGACAATCTGTATAGGAGCATTTAGAATCAGGGATACTCAAGCGCTTATAATGGAGAAGTGCAGATTTCTCCAAGCCTTGTAGGACCACTGGAGATAACAATGGAATGGGTTTAAAAATAGGAATAAGAATTCTTCATATTCATTCCGTGGCACCTAATTTCTGATGCCTGTACCAATCGGCAGTGTTTCTCTCAATCTCCTTTGTCCACATTCTTCATGGTTTTAAATACTCTCCAGTCTCTAATAACTGCATCTGTTCCATGGAATGTGATACAAACTTTTTCAGACTATTCACTTAACAACAATCTACAACCATTTCAATACATCTTATTTGCATTGGTCCCAAAGCCCTTCCCTATTTCCCAAATGCTAAAAATGGGACACAGTAATTCAGTCATGGCCAAATATCACTGTACCTTAATTGGTGCACGTGACAATAAAGGATCTTTGAAACCTTTGAATTGTTTTTTGTCAAAGTTCCCTGTGGCTACTTTGCTCTTATTCTCTATGCATCCATTTATAAACCCTAAATCACGTGTTTTTAAATGTTTTCTCAACTTGCCTGTTTCTTTCAATGAACTATACACCTCCCTGTTTCTTTCAATGAACCTCCCTATACTTGCCTGTTTTTTTCAATGAATCTCCCAAGCTTCCTGTTCTTGCATCCTCTAAAAGGATACAAGAACAGTGCCCTTCAGTTTCTATCTCTTCCAGTTCTTCCTATCAAAGTACCACATCCTGTTTATCAACTAGCATTTCATTTGCAATTATCCTGCTATTCCATCAGCCAACATCACCTGAAATCTATTACTATCATCCACACAGTTCACTCTCCCTCAAAGTTATACATTATTTGCAGATTTCAAAATTGTTCACGTTCGTTCAGGGTGTTGAGAGGCCCAGGAGACGTTGGAGCAAGAGGAGGAGGAACCCAAACCTTCCACACCAGTATTCTGGTGGAAGCCGCTGATTGGTGGAAGCAGCTGATTGGGTGCAACCCCTCGTTTGCATTAAAGGTAAAGTGAGTTAAAGGTAAAGTGAGTTAAAGGTAAAGTGAGTTAAAGGTACAGTGAGCTAAAGGGTTCAGTGAGCTAAAGGGTACAGTGAGCTAAAGGGTACAGTGCTTTTTAGTAAAGGTTAGTTTAAAGGATTAAGATGTTTATAGTGTGAGTTGATTTAATTTGGGGGCAAGCCATGTCATTTGAGATCGGCTCCATGGTTTGCTCATCCTGCAACATGTGGGAGCTCAGGAATATGGTCGGTGTCCCTGGTGCCTACATTTGCAGGAAGTGTGTCCAGCTGCAGCTCCTGGCAGACCGCATTGAACGATTGGAGCTGCGGTTGGATTCATACTGGAGCATCCACGATGCTGAGAAGCTGGTGAATACCACGTACAGTGAGTTGGTCACACCGCAGGTTAAGCGGCCAGAAAGGGAACGGGTGGCCAGCGTAGCAGTTGGCGGGTGGTGCAGGAGTCCCCTGCGCTCATCTCCCTCCTAAACAGATATACCATTTTCGATACTGTTGGGGGAGATGGCTGATCAGGGGAAGGCAGCAGCAGCCAAGTTCATGGCACCATTGGTGGCTCTGCGGCACAGGAGAGGAGAAAGAAGAGTGGAAGGGCTATTGTAATAGGGGATTCAATAGAAAGGGGAATAGATAGGCATTTCTGCGGCTGCAAACGAGACTCCAGGATGGTATGTTGCCTCCCTGGTGCAAGGGTCAGGGATGTCACTGAACGGCTGCAGAACATTCTGGAGGGGGAGGGTGAACAGCACCAACGATTAAGGTAAAAAATGGGATGAGGTCCTACAAGGCGAATTTAGGGAGCTAGGAGATAAACTTAAAAGTAGTACCTCAAAGGTAATAATCTCTGGACTCCTACCAGTGCCACGTGCTAGTCAGAGTAGAAATAGGAGGATATTGCAGATGAATACGTGGCTTGAAAAATGGTGCAAGGGGGAGGGATTCAAATTTCTCGGGCATTGGAACCAGTTCTGGGGGAGGTGGGACCAGTACAAACAGGACGGTCTGCACCTGGGCTTGAAGGGAACGAATGTCCTTGGGGGAGTGTTTGCTAGTGCTGTCAGGGAGGATTTAAACTAATGTGGCAGGGGTATGGGAGCATGAGCAGAGAGACAGAGGGATGTAAAATGAGGGAAGAAGCAATAGGTAGCAAGATGAAAAGTAAAAGTGGCAGGCAGAAAAATCCAGGGCAAAAATCAAAAAGGGCCACTTTTCAACATAATTGTATAAGGGGTAAGAGTGTTGTTAAAACAAGCCTGAAGGCTTTGTGTCTCATTGCAAGGAGCATTCATAATAAGGTGGATGAGTTGAATGTGCAGAGAGTTATTAATGAATATGATATAGTTGGGATCACGGAGACATGGCTCCAGGGTGACCAAGGCTGGGAGCTGAACATCCAGGGATATTCAATATTCAGGAGGGATAGACAGAAAGGAAAATGAGGTGGAGTAGCATTGCTGGTTAGAGAGGAGATTAACGTAATAGAAAGGAAGGACATTCGCTTGGAGGATGTGGAATCGATATGGGTAGAGCTGCGAAACACTAAGGGGCAGAAAACGCTAGTGGGAGTTGTGTACAGGCCACCTAACAGTAGTAGTGGAGTTGGGGATGGCATCAAACATGAAATTAGAAATGCGTGCAACAAGGGTAAAACAGTTACAATGGGTGACTTCAATCGACATATAGATTGAGTGAATCAAATTGGCAGGGGTGCTGAGGAAGAAGATTTCTTGGCATGTATGCAGGATAGTTTTCTAAACCAACATGTAGAGGAACCAATGAGAGAGCAGGCTATTCTAGACTGGGTACTGAGTAATGAGGAAGGGTTAGTAAGCAGTCTTGTTGTGCGTGGCCCCTTGGGCAAGAGTGACCATAATATGGAGGCCGCGCGCCAACTCTCGGACACCTCCTCCTACTTACTCCTGGACCATGACCCCACTGACGAACACCAGGCCACCATCTCGAGCACCATAACCGACCTCATCAGCTCCGGCTCCCTACCCCCCACGAGCCTCCGACCTCATCGTTTCCCAGCCCCGCACGGCCCGATTTTACCTTCTCCCCAAAATCCACAAACTCGACTGCCCTGGCAGACCCATTGTCTCTGCCTGTTCGTGCTCCACCGAACACATTTCCACATACCTTGACGCCATCCTATCCCCCTTTGTTAAATCCCTCCCCACATATGTTCAAGACACCTCAGACACTCTCCGTCGGCTCCGTGCATTCCATTCTCCAGGCCCCCATCCTCTCATATTTACCATGGACGTCCAGTCACTCTACACCTCCATCCCCCACCAGGACGGTCTCAAAGCCCTCGGTTCTTCCTCGACCGGAGGAGCAACCCATACCCGTCCACTGACACCCTCCTCCGCCTAGCAGAGTTGGTCCTCACCCTCAATAACTTCTCTTTTGATTCCTCCCATTTCCTCCAAACACAAGGTGTAGCTATGGCACACGCATGGGCCCCAGCTACGCTTGCCTCTTTGTTGGGTACGTCGAACAATCCTTGTTCTCGGCGTACCAGGGCCCCATCCCCGACCTCTACCTCCGTTACATCGACGACTGCTTTGGTGTCACCTCCTGCACCCACACACAACTGACTGACTTCATTCATTTCACACACCAACTTCCATCCGCCACTCAAATACACTTGGACCATTTCCGACATTTCCCTACCATTCCTTGACCTCACCATCTCTATTGCAGGTGATACGCTCCTGACTGACATCCACTACAAAACCAACTGACTCCCACAGCTACCTGGACTACTCTTCCTCCCACCCTGCTTCCTGTAAGGACTCCACCCCTTATTCCCAATTCCTCCGTCTACGCCGCATCTGCTCCCAGGATGAGGTGTTCCACACCAGGTCATCACAAATGGCCTCATTCTTCAGAGAACGGGGATTCCCCTCCCCCACTATTGATGAGGCTCGCACCAGGGTCTCCCCATACCCCCGCAACACTGCCCTCGCTCCCCATTCCCCCACTCGCAAACAGGGCAGAGTCCCCCTGGTCCTCACCTTTCACCCCACCAGCCGGCAAATACAACATATTGTCCTCTGCCAGTTTCGCCACCTCCAACGTGACCCACTCCACCCGCCACATCTTCCCATTTCCCCCCCGTCTGCCTTCCGCAAAGACCGCTCCCTCCGCAACTCCCTTGTCAATTCTTCCCTCCCCTCCCGCTCTATCCCTTCCCCGGGCACTTTCCCTTGCAACCGCAAGAAATGCAACACTTGTCCCTTCACCTCCCCCCTCCACTCCTTTCAGGGACCCAAGCAGTCCTTCCAGGTCCGACAGAGGTTCACCTGCACCTCCTCCAACCTCATCTACTGCATCCGCTGCTCCAGATGCCAGATGAACTATATCGGTGAGACCAAGCGGAGGCTTGGCGATCGCTTCGCCGAACACCTCCGCTCGGTCCGCAATAAGCAACCCGACCTCCCGGTGGCTCAGCACTTCAACTCCCCCTCCCATTCCGCATCCGACCTCTCGGTCCTGGGCCTCCTCCACGGCCAGAGTGAGCAACACCGCAAGCTGGAGGAACAGCACCTCATATTCCGCTTGGGGAGTCTGCATCCTTTGGGCTTGAACATTGAATTTTCTCAATTCTGTTAACCCTTGCTGTCTCCTCCCCCTCCCACCTCTCCCTCAGGCCTCGGGCCCTGCATTTCCCTCTATCTCTATCTCCCTCCCCCACCCCAGTCGCACCAGCTTCTCATTTTCACACCACAAACAGCTTACAATGGCTTGTTCCCTTTATCATCGATACTTTTTTGCATATCTTTCATTTTTTGTTCCTTATCTCTCCACATCACCGTCTATATCTCTCGTTTCCCTGATCCCTGACCAGTCTGAAGAAGGGTCTCGACCCGAAACGTCGCCTATCTCCTTCGCTCCTTAGATGCTGCTGCACCCGCTGAGTTTCTCCAGCTTTTTGTGTACCCGTGACCATAATATGGTTGAGTTCTTCATTAGGATGGAGAGTGACATTGTTAATTCAGAAACAAGGGTTCTGAACTTAAAGAACGGTAACTTTGAGGGTATGAGCCATGAATTGACCAAGATAGACTTGCAAGTGATTCTTAAAGGGTTGACGGTGGATATGCAATAGTAGGCATTTAAAGATTGCATGGATGAACTACAACAATTGTGCATCCCAGTTTGGCAAAAGAATAAATCAGGGAAGGTAGTGCATCCGTGGATAACAAGGGAAATCAGGGATAGTATAAAAACTAAAGATGAAGCATACAAATTAGCCAGAAAAAGCAGCCTACCAGAGGACTGGGAGAAATTCAGAGTCCAGCAGAGAAGGACAAAGTGCTTAATTAGGAAAGGGAAAATAGATTATGAAAGAAAACTGGCACGGAACATGAAAACGGACTGCAAAGGTTTTTATACATATGCGAAGAGAAAAAGGTTAGTTAAAACAAATGTAGGTCCCTTGCAGTGAACTGGTGAATTAATCATGGGGAACAAGGACATGGCAGACCAATTGAATAGTCTGAAGAAGGGTCTCGACCCGAAACGTCGCTTATCTCCTTCGCTCCTTAGATGCTGCTGCACCCGCTGAGTTACTCCAGCTTTTTGTGTACCCTCGAATAACTACTTTGGTTCTGTCTTCACAAAGGAAGACATAAATAATCTGCCGGAAATAGCAGGGGACTGGGGGTCAAATGAGATGGAGGAACTGAGTGAAATCCAGGTTAGCCGGGAAGTGGTGGTAGGTAAATTGAATGGATTAAAGGCCGATAAATCCCCAGGGCCAGATAGGCTGCATCCCAGAGTACTTAAGGAAGTAGCCCCAGAAATAGTGGATGCATTAGTGATAATTTTTCAAAACTCTTTAGATTCTGGAGTAGTTCCTGAGGATTGGAGTGTAGCTAATGTAACCCCACTTTTTAAAAAGGGAGGGAGAGAGAAAACGGGGAATTACAGACCAATTAGTCCAACATCGGTAGTGGGGAAAATGCTAGAGTCAGTTATTAAAGATGGGATAGCAGCACATTTGGAAAGCGGTGAAATCATTGGACAAAGTCAGCATGGATTTATGAAAGGACTTATTGAATTTTTTGAGGATGTAACTAGGAGAGTGGATAAGGGAGAACTTGTGGATGTGTTATATCTGGACTTTCAGAAGGCTTTCAACAAGGTCCCACACAAGAGATTAGCATACAAACTTAAAGCACACAGTATTGGGGGTTCAGTATTGATGTGGATAGAGAACTGGCTGGCAGACAGGAAGCAAAGAGTAGGAGTAAACGGGTTATTTTCAGAGTGGCAGGCAGTGACTAGTTCGGTACCGCATGGCTCAGTGCTGGGACCCCAGCTACTTACAATATATATTAATGATCTGGATGAGGGAATTGAATGCAACATCTCCAAGTTTGCGGATGACATGAAGCGGGGGGCAGTGTTAGCTGTGAGGAGGATGCTAGGAGGCTGCAAGGTGACTTGGATAGGTTGGGTGAATGGGCAAATGCATGGCAGATGCAGTATAATGTGGATAAATGTGAGGTTATCCACTTTGGCGGCAAAAACAGGAGCGTAGATTATTATCTGAATGGTGGCCGATTAGGAAATGGGGAGATGCAGCGAGACCTGGGTGTCATGGTACACCAGTCATTGAAAGTAGGCATGCAGGTGCAGCAGGCTGTGAAGAAAGCGAATGGTATGGTAGCATTCATAGCAAAAGGATTTGAGTACAAGAGCAGGCAGGTTCTACTGCAGTTGTACAGGGTCTTGGTGAGGCCACACCTGGAGTATTGCGTACAGTTTTGGACTCCTAATCTAAGGAAAGACATTCTTGGCATAGAGGGAGTACAGAGAAGGTTCACCAGACTGATTCCTGGGATGGCAGGACTTCCATATGAAGAAAGACTGGATAGACTTGGCTTGTACTCGCTGGAATTTAGGAGATTGAGGGGGGATCTTATAGAGGCTTACAAAATTCTTATGGCGTTGGACAGGCTAGATGCAGGAAGATTGCTCCCGATGTTGGGGAACTCCAGAACAAGGGGTCACCGTTTAAGGATAAGGGGGAAGTCTTTTAGGACCGAGATGAGAAGATCTTTTTTCACACAGAGAGTGGTGAGTCTGTGGAATTCTCTGCCACAGAAGGTAGTTGAGGCCAGTTCATCGGCTATATTTAAGAGGGTTAGATGTGGCCCTTGTGGCTAAAGGGATCGGGGGTATGAAGAGAAGGCAGGTACAGGATACTGAGTTGGATGATCAGCCTTGATCATATTGAATGGCGGTGCAGGCTCGAAGGGCCGAATGGCCTACTCCTGGACCTATTTTCTATGATTCTATGATTAATATATACTCGGAAAAGCAGTGGTTCTAGCACCAAACACTGGGTGCTCCATTGTGCACTTCCCTTCAGTCGAAACAAAAACATCTTTCACTACCACTCTTGGTGTTTACTATTTCATATTCAATTTTCAATCCATTCCACTAAACACACAAACATATTGTGACTTTCAATCTCGACAACAAGCTGATTATGTGGCATCTTTTCAAATGCCTTTTGGAAGTCCATAAACAATACAGTAACCACATTTCCCTCATTGATGTTTTCTGTTACTTCATCAGAAACACATTAGTTGGATCTGATATGCCTTAATCAAAATCTCTCTAATCCACCCACATTTGCCCAAATGTCTGAATCAGACTTACTACATCTGAGGGGTCCCAACCTGAAACGTCACCTATGCATGTTCTCCAGAGATGCTGTCTGACCCGCTGAGTTACTCCAGCACTTTGTGTCCTCATGGCCCTGTCTCACGGTGCGAGTCATCCCACGAGTAACCCCAAGTGAAAGAAAAAAAACAGACTCGTGGTTATGTACGAGATTTCAAGTTTATGATCAAGTGTTTAACCGAGTTCCCACGGGTATGTCATTGCTGCGATGTTCCAAGTTCCTCTCCCGAGTTACCAAGTTCCTCTCCCGTTACTCTTGAGCCAACCGTGAATGAAGGCAAGTCTGTGAGGGGTTCGGGTGCCGGCCGCAGCCGCTGTACTTTCACATCAGTTGCACATCAGATTGTTGCGAGAGGAAGCTCAGGGTTCGCCTCCTGAGCTGCTTTGGTGCCCAGGCGTAAGTTGAGGTGGAGGGTGGTTGGGGGTGGGGGGTGACAGACAAGGCTCTTGGGTGCTGGGATCATTCTCTGCGGGATGGTCTTAGTGCGGGAGACATGTGTAGGAGAGGTGTGCTGACTGCAGGTAGACACTTTGGTAGTGATTGCCCACCAGTCTCAAAAGCTGCTGTGTCTCACTGTCCCTGTGATAGCAGGGGACAATCAAGCAGCACAATAGCCCCCTCACACTCCACGCCAACTCAAAGGGCAACGATCCCAAGGCTTTAGGGGCAGAAACAGCGGGCAGGCGACAATCACCCGCCATAACGCGAGAGATATCATGCGCTATTGTAGGTCTCCTTTGCACGTCGGTGTTTCTGTATTTCTCCATCTCATTGTTGGCCCTGTCTGTCACCAACCCCACCCCCACCCCTCTGCTTCCCGGCCATGTGTGTGACTCCTTCCCTCCCCTCTCCAGCTCCCCGCCCATTGCACCGGGCGCGGGGGCTTCGCACCATCTTCATGTTGGCGACGATCCCAAGGCTTTAGACAGAAGCCAGGTGCAACGAGCTGGAGTAACAATGCCGGCCAGGTAACATCTCTGAAGAAGGTGACGTTTCGGATAAGGGCGCGTCTTCTGAAGAAGGATCTCGACCCGAAAAGTCACCTATTCCTTCTCTCCAGAGTTGCTGCCTGACCCGCTGAGTTACTCCAGCTTTTTTGTGTCTATCGTTGAATGGGTGACGTTTCGGGTCGAGACCCTTCTTTGGACTGAAAATAAAACTTGCCTCGCGTGAAGCGGCTTGTAAATTAAAACATAAAATCAAGGAATGTTAAAGGTTGACTCATTTATGTGCTGCTATTCATTCACCTGGCCTATTGCTGTCCTCCCTCGTCCACCGTGAGCGCTGGACAACTCACCGGGTGCAAACCTCCGCTGCATCCCTGGCGGAGGGCGATTATCACCGGACTGACCTGGGTCGGCCAAGCCCGGCTCCCCGCCACCGGGATAGACACCAACTACTGGAGTAAACTCAGCGGGATCTCTGGAGAAGTCTGAAGTAGGGTCTCGACCCGAAATCTCACCCATCCCATCTCTCCAGAGATGCTGCCTGTCCCTCGGAGTTACTCCAACATTGTGTGTGTCTATCTTCGGTGTAAACCAGCATCTGCAGTTCCTTCCCAATCCCACACTCTCGTCCCCGGGGGGTGGATGGAGCATCACACGTGGACACATCCCACCCACCGCCCCAGACTTGCCACTCCGGCAGGTCTTTAACCGCGTCCTCATGAGACAGAGTGACGAATACGAAGCCACGGGGCAGGCGCCTCGGTAAGTGGCAGATCATCGCAGAAAGGCCGAAGATAGACACAAAATGCTGGAGTAACTCGGCGGGACAGGCCGCATCTCTGGAGAGAAGGAAAGGGTGGCGTTTCGGGTAAGTCTGAAGAAGGGTCTCGACTCCATTACTTCTCTCCAGAGATGCTGCCTGGTCTGCTGAGTTACTCCAGCATTTTGTGTCTGTCTTTGGTTCAGTCTTTACTCGAGCGAAAGACCAGATTATAAGTAAGTTCCCACAGTAAACTCACGAGTCACTAAGGTTAACGCACGGGCCATTACGTTATTACAACGAGTTTAAATGTTTCCATTTTTAACTTGAACAGTTAATTTGACTCGTGGAAAAAATCAAACATGTTTGATTTTTTTCACGAGTTAACAAGTTTCCCAAGTACCTGCCATTAGCGCCACGAGTCGATAAGTTGCTCGTGCGAGTTCCGACGTTCCCGCTACGTGATCACCACGAGTGAAAACTCGGGGTCACTCGTGGGCCAACTCGCACAGTGAGACAGGGGTTTTACTATGTCTGATTCAGCCTCAAGTCATTTGTCATCAAGTGGGAAATAGTCTGTGACTGGCAGTTGGCATTTGTGAGAGGGACAAAAGGCAACATCTTCTTCTCAACAGTTGGAGGAAATTTCAATCATCCAGGACAGTAAATTAGGTAAGATGTTAGGTTATGATGTCAGCGAGATAGGGCATTATGTTACCAGCATTACTGTGGGTGCTAATGCTAAGTTTTTACGTGGCTCAGAAAAGCCCTGGCTGAGATATATGTATCATCGTTAACCACAGGTGAAGTGTCAAAAGACTAATAATGTGCCATATTTTAAGAAGGGCTGTAAAGAATAACCATGGAACTATAGACCAATAAGCTTATTATCTATAGTAGGTTAGTTATTGGAGAGGATTCTGAGGGACAGATATACATGCATTTGGAACAACAGGAGTTGATTAGGGACAGTTAACATTGCTTTATACATGGGAGATCATGACAACCATTTTGATTGAGTTTTGTTGAAGATGCAACTAAGAAGGTCAATAAGGATAGGGCAGTAGACATGAAGCACATGAACTTCAGCAAGGCCTTTGATAAGATTCCAAATGGTAGGCTGCTCTAGAGGGTAAAGGGCCTGTCCCACTTTCACAACCTAATTCACAACCTTTTTTAATCGTGGACGTTTTTCATCGGGCTACCACAATGTCATGATGTCAGTGATGCCATGATTACCTACGACTAGCATCACGGCCTGCTACGAGCTACCTACGACCTCTTACGACCTCCTACGACCTTGTGACGACCATGCTGCGAGTAAGTGCAAACTCGGCAGAAGTCGTGAATTAGGTCGTGAATGTGGGACAGGCCCTTTAGATTCCATGGGAGTCAGGGAGTGGTATCTAATTGGATATAAAATTGGCATGCTGAAAGGAAGCAGGTGGGGTTGTGGAAGAGTGTTTTCAGACGAGAGGCTAGTCACAACTGGTGTGCCTCAGGACCATTGCCAAAATGTATAAAAATTGCCTTTATTAAAATCTGATAATGTGCAGTTTAACCACATGTGATTTTTTCTATTACAAATCTCAAACCACATGTAATTTTTTCTATTTTTAACCTCAAATTGTGGAGTACAGAGGCAAATAAATAAATGATAGAACTTTGTCCCAAACAGTATGGAGGGCACTGTAAGTGAGAAGTGTTGCATTTTCAGAAGTCAAACTGGGTTTGGACATTTACAAATACATCATTAATTTCCTGAAATTAGCCGAAGCGGTTGACAGCGTGGTGAAGAAGGCTTTTGGCGCACTGGTCTTAATCAGTAAGGGCATTGTATATATAATGTGTCGGAAAGAACTGCAGATGCTGGTCTAAATCGAAGGTAGACACAACATGCTGGAGTAACTGAGCCGGTCAGGCAGCATCTCTGGAGAGAAGGAATGGGTGACGTTTCGGGTCAAGACCCTTCTTCAGACTTCAGACCCGCTGAGTTACTCCAGCATTTTGTGTCCACCATTGTATATTGAAGTTGGGGTGTTTTGTTGCAGTTGTTCAAGATGTTGGTGAGGCTGCATGAACGGGCTCAAAGGGCCAAATGGTCTATTCCTGCATCTATTTTTCTACGTTTTTAAGTTTGTAAATGGGGGAGCTCAGATGGGCATCTTTGTTGCATGACAGAGTTGGGCAGAAGAGCTTCTTTCTGTGCTACATGGCCCTTTGTCTCTGAATATCAGGAAATTAGGAAAATTTATGCCAAAGTAGCAGAGAAATAATTCATACTTCAACCCTGGTATTGCACTACAACCAGGAAGTGGATAATAACCCGAACTAGAAGTCAAGTATTAGGCTCGGCAAATACATGCAGTTGAAAGGTGGGAGAGAAAGGGTTACAGAATGGTTAAGACAGACATAGGAAGAACCTACCTGGGCAGCTGAAGCCCAGGCACTATCTTGAACGCAACCAGAAAAGAATGTGCATCAGGCGTTCAAGTCCTCTGAATCCAGCACTTTGCATTTTGCTCAAGATTTTAGCATCTGCAGTTTCTGGTATCTTTTATCCACAGCAGATGCAAGACAACAATCCAAAACAACATACCATGCATTTCGTCAAGCTCTACTGTTGAAACAATACTTATTAGAGTACCTATTGATTGATTACAATAGATCATTGATTACATCATTGATTACAGCTCGGCATTTAATACAATCATCCCCTCCGAGCTGGTTTCCAAACCCGCAGAACTGGGTCTCTGCGCATCCTTCTGCAATTGGATCCTCGACTTCCTCATTCGCAGACCACAGACTGTTTGAATTGGTGGAAAGGTGTCAGCCTCGACAACAATCAGCACGGGAGCACCTCAAGGCTGCGTGCTCAGCCCCCTGCTGTACTCAGTCTATATTCATGACTGCGTAGCCGGTCATAGTGCGAACTCCATCATCGGGTTCGCTGACGACACCACTGTTGTGGGACATATCACTGATGGGGACGTGTCATAGTATACAAGAGAGATCGATCGACTGATCAAATGGTGCCAGCACAATAACTTGGCCCTCAACACCAGCAAAACCAAGGAACTGATTGTGGACTTTGAAAGAGGTAGGATGGGGACCCACAGTCCTGTTTATATCAATGGCTCGATGGTGGAAAGGGTCAAGTGCTTCAAATTCCTGGCCGTGCACATCCCTGAAGATCTCTCCTGGTCCGAGAACACTGATGCAATTATAAAGAAAGCTCATCAGCGCCTCTACTTCCTGAGAAGATTACGGAGAGTCGGTATGTCAAGGAGGACTCTCTCTAACTTCCACAGGTGCACAGTAGAGAGCATACTGACCAGTTTCTTCATGGGCTGTTTCGGCAACTTGAGCGCCCAGGAGCGGAAAAGACTACAAAAAGTAGTAAACACTGCCCAATCCATCATCGGCTCCGACTTCGCTACCATTGAGGGGATCTATCGCAGTCGCTGCCTCAAAAAGGCTGGCAGCATCATCAAGGACCCACACCACCCTGGCCACACACTCATCTCTCCGCTACTTTCAGGTAGAAGGTACAGGGGCCTGAAAGCTGCAACGTCCAGGTTCAGGAATAGCTACTTCCCCACAGCCATTTCTAAACTCAACTCAAACAAAACTCTGAACATTAATTGCCCTTTATCTGTTTATTTGCACTTTATCTGTTTATTTATTCATGTGTGTATATAGTTATAGGGACACACTGATCTGTTCTGTATTCATGCCTACTATATTCTGTTGTGCTGAAGGAAAGCACGATATTGATTGTCCTATCTGGGACACATGATGATAAGCTCACTTGAATCTTGAATCTTGAACTATAGCCTCTACTTGGTTCAGCTCAGATCAAACATGGTGAACCCTTGCCTGAACCCTCCTTGCTGTGTTGTGGACTTGTCGTGTCAGATATGAGATGCAGGGGTCTTTGCATACAGTAGTCTTCCTATAGTTTTCTGAGTCAAAGTTATTTCATCGGTTAATAAAAGTTAACAGATGAAATAAATTATTTAATTATGAAATTGTAGGTTATTTCTTGACTTAAAACAGTTTAAATACAAAAGCTGCTTCACGGTTATGTATAAGAAGGATGCTGGAACAATCGAAGGTAGACAAAAATGCTGGAGAAACTCAGCGGGTGATGCACCATCTCTGGAGCGAAGGAATGGGTGATGTTTCGGGTCGAGATACTTCTTCAGACTGATGAGGGGGTGGGGGGGGGGCGGGAAGAAGAAAGGAAGAGGCGGAGACAGTGAGCTGTGGGAGAGCTGGGGAGGGGAAAGAGGGAGAAAGCAAGGACTACCTGAAATTGGAGAAGTCAATGTTCAATTCGCTAGTAATTCAATTCAATTCAATTCAATTCAAATTTAATGTCATTGCACAGATACAAGTATGGGTACAACGAAATGCAGTTTAGTGTCAGTACGTGATAGCAATGTTTAGATAAATACAGATAAATAAATACAGATGTGGGAATCTATCGGCGGGACTCCGAGTTCAGCAGTGCGATGGTGTTATTGTAGAAGCTACTCCTCATCCTGCTGGTGCGGGACCTGAGGCTCCTGTACCGCCTCCCCGATGGTAGGAGGGCAAACAGTCCATGGTTAGGGTGGGAGGGGTCCTTGATGATCTTCCCAGCCCGTCTCAGACACCGTTTTCGGTGGAGGGCATCCAAGCAGGGAGCGGGGCACCGATGATGTACTGGGCGGTTTTCACCACCTGTTGTAGTGCCTTCCTGTCTGCTACGGTGCAACTGCTGTACCATACCGTAAAGCAGGTGGTCAGGATGCTTTCGATGGTACAGCGGTAGAAGTTGGTCAGGATCTGGGGGGACAGGTGGCTTTTTTGAGCCTCCTCAGGAAATAAAGGCGCTGCTGCGCCTTTTTGACCAGCTTGGAGGTGTTGAGGGACCAGGACAGATCCTCCGAGATGTGTACCCCGAGGAATTTGTTCAATGTTCAATGTTCATTTCGCTAGTTTTGCTTGTAAACAACCCAAGCAAAATATGAGGTGCTGCTCCTCCAATTTACAGTGGGACTCACACTGGCCATGGAGGAGGCCCAGGACAGAAAGGTCAGATTCAGAATGGGAGGGGGAGTTGAAGTGCTGAGCCACCGGGAGATCAGGTTGGTTACTGCGAACTGAGCAGAGATGTTGGGCGAAGCGATCGACAAGCCTATGCTTGGTCTCACTGAAACCTAGAGCAGCGGATGCAATAGATGAGGTTGGAGGAGGTGCAGGTGAACCTCTTTCGCACCTGGTAAGACTGCTTAGGTCCTTGGATGGAGTCAAGGGGGGAGGTAAAGCGACAAGTGTAGCATTTCCTGTGGTTGCAAGGGAAAGTACCAAGGGAGGGGGTGGTTTGGATGGGAAGTGAAGAATTGACCAGGGAGTTATGGAGAGAGCGGTCTCTGCGGAAAGCCGACAGGGGAGGAGATGGGAAGATGTGGCCAGTGGTAGGATCACGTTGGAGGTGGCGAAAATGTCGGAGGATTATCTGTTGTATGTGACGGCTGGTTGGGTGGAAGGTGAGGACTTCTTCCCACCCTGCCTCCTGTAAGGACTCTATCCCCTACTCCCAATTCCTCTGTCTACACCACATCTGCACCAAGAATGAGGTGTTCCAAACCAGGGCATTGGAGATGTCCTCATTCTTCAGGGAACAGGGGTTCCCCTCTTCGACTATAGAGCAGGCTCTCACCAGGGTCTCTTCTATACCACGTAAGTGTTCTCATTCCCCATCCCCCCACTCGTAACGAGGCAGAGTCCCCCTTGACGACACCTTCCACCCTACTAGGCATCACATACGACAGATAATCCTCCGACATTTTCGCCACCTCCAATGGGATCCTCCAGTTTCTCCAGCATTTTTGTCTACCTTCACGGTTATGTACTTACGTTAATATTCCTCATCCTTGTGGATGTAACGGGCATGACTTTATTTTTGTCACAAGATTACACTGGGTGGATCACATGAAAAACACCCAATAACAGTCCACAACAAATAGCCTACATTATATCATATCATATCTATATTACAAAAAGTCTGATCTTGACCACTTCCTGTTGTTCTGTATATTGATTTTAGAAAAATCGCTGCCACTTACGGCTGTGATTTTTTGGCCATCTTCCTCAAGTCCCCCTCCGCTGTGCAGGACAAGAGGATTTTTCCCATCAATTAAAAATAAAAGAGTTTAGTGTTTAAAAAATGTTGAGATTCTCTCTCCTGAAAGCCACGCGCCTTCCGGAGGGACTATAAAACCCGAAATGTTGAGTGCCTCAGTCAGTCTCTGCTAGATGGGGGAGCGAGAGGGTCACATCTCTCAGTCTGAGCTGCGAATAACACTGAACACTTGAGTGCCCTTAATGTGGTTTGAAAATGAAAACGTGGTTGGTTTGAAATAAAGCACAGCAAATGGTAGTTGGTTCTGGTTGGTTTGAAATAAAGCACAGCAAATGGTGGTTGGTTTGAAATAAAACACAGCAAATGGTGGTTCATTTGAAATAAAGCACAACAAATGGTTGTTGGTGGTGGATGGTTTGAAATAAAGCACAGCAAATGGTTGTTGGTGGTGGTTGTTTGAAATACTGCAAATGCTTGTTGGTGGTGGTTGGTTTGAAATACTGCAAATGCTTGTTGGTGGTGGTTGGTTTGAAATACTGCAAATGCTTGTTGGTGGTGGTTGGTTTGAAATACTGCAAATGCTTGTTGGTGGTGGTTGGTTTGAAATACTGCAAATGCTTGTTGGTGGTGGTTGGTTTGAAATACTGCAAATGGTTGTTGGTAGTGGTTGGTTTGAAATACTGCACTGCAAATGGTTGTTGGTAGTGGTTGGTTTGAAATACTGCACTGCAGATGGTTGTTGGTGGTGGTTCGTTTGAAATACTGAACTGCAGCTGGTTGTTGGTGGTGGTTGGTTTGAAATACTGCACTGCAAATGGTTGTTGGTAGTGGTTGGTTTGAAATACGGCACTGCAAATGGTTGTTGGTGGTGTTGGTGGTGGTTGGTTTGAAATACTACACTGCAAATGGTTGTTGGCGGTGGTTGGTTTGAAATAAAGCACAGCAAATGGTTGTTGGTGGTGGTTGGTTTGAAATGGCAAATGATTAAAAGTCTAAACTTGGCAACTTCCTATTGATTTTAGATAAAACGCTGCCACTTACGGCTGTGATTTTTGGACATCTTAATCAGTCCCCCTTCGCTCATCAGGTGCAGAGGATTCTTCCCATCAATAAAAAATAAAACTGTTATTAGTGTTTAAAAAATGTTGAGAATCTCTCTCCTGTCAATCACGCCATGAAGGCCATGCCTCTTCCGGTGGGAGGGGGGAGGGATTATAAAATCCAGAAGTGTGGGTGTGGCTCAATCTCTGCAAGATGGGGGAGGGAGAGGTCACGACTCTGTCTGAGCAGTGAATCAACTGAACATACTTAATGTCTACTGAACTGTGAGTGTGGTGTTTTGTGAGGTTTTATGGTGGTTTCACCCTGCTTAAAATGGTATGAAACTGCGTTTGAATGTGGTGGCCTTGCACCCTGCATGAAATGGTATGAAATTGCGTTTGAATTTGGTTGCCTTGCACCCTGCTTAAAGTGGTATGAAACTGCACTTGAATTTGGTGGCCTTGCACCCTGCTTGAAGTGGTATGAAACTGCACTTGAATTTGGTGGCCTTGCACACTGTTTGAAATGGTAGGAAACTGCATTTGAATTTGTTGGCCTTGCACCCGGCATGAAATGGAATTTCAAGGAATAAAAACCGTGAGTCAACTGCCAGCCAACCAGCCGTGAGTGCGCTGCCAGCACATCGGGCTGCCACCCCAAGAATCCATTTGGCCCACAACGTCCATACTAGCCATCTGGAAACCAGTCCTTTCAGCCCACAATACCCATACTAGCAACCTAGAAAGACCCCCCCCACCACTGGCCACCAATATTGGAATTGGTGGAGAGGTGGAATATTGCGTTGGGGGATCAGCCCTCCCAACGCGTCCCACTTAGTCTAGTACGTGTGTAGATGTGGTTGGCTTTACATCTTTGTAAAAACATTAAAATTCTCGACTCATTACTGATTAAAAGTTTGAAAAATCAAAAGACTTTGAATTTAAAACGACCAGCTTCAACTGATGATGTCACAATGGTTCGGCTAGCAGTGATCAGCTTCACTGAAGATTTTATCCTATATTTAACGTTATTCGCGATTAAAGCTTTAAAAATGCCAAGTTTCACAAGATTTTTACATATTCTGATTCACATTTTTCTCTTCTCTAAGCAGAGACCAATGGGTCTGCACGGTCAAATACATTAAAATCTGATCTTGTACGTGTGTATATGTGTGTATATATATGTGTGTGTATATGTGGTTGGCTTTACATCTTCACAAAAACACTACGTGGTAACGATTACATTTTTACATATTCTGATTGACATTTTTCCCCTCGAGGCCGAGATCTCCTTCACTGATCATTTTATGCTTTATTTCTAAACTTATTACCGATTAAAGTTTATGCTTTGATTTTAAACGACCAGCTTCAACTGATGACATCACAATGGCTCAGCTGGCAGTGATCAGCTTCACTTGGGGGAGCAGACCCAACGGGTCTGCACTTGGTCTAGTATGTCTTAAAATTTTAAATTATCCAATTTTCAGAGCTATATAGTATTAGGACCTGCTTAAAAAAAATCAGTATTAATTTATTTCCCAGAGCAACTCTCCAAATAAATACTGAGTGACTGTCTACCTAGATAAACAGTTAAATAGATATGGTAGTGAACATATTGCACACAACTAAAATAAATGATATAGATATTATCATCTTTAAACAAGATATGCCAGGCTTAGAATATTACTTTCCACAATGGTTCTGGAACAATTGCGTTGAAGAACTCTGCTTCATATTTCACTAGTTACTGCACATTACAAAACCCACACACTGAATAAAAATAAAATCTCCTGGACAATATTAACCCATGTTTACACCTAGGGCATGAGCAATGATTTTTCTCCCCTTTCCAATCAATAAAATCTCAGATGTGTTTAACCTTTGTTGAATGAATCCTCACAAAACATATGTTGTTCAATAAAAACCTGCATAAAAACTTGTAACTATCCATCAAATAACCAGACAGTAAGTTGCAGTGAACTGCAGGATCTCATATCTTCAAAAATGTGCTACAGTGAACCCGGTGAACTAGGAACCACATTTCGCCAGTGTTAATAATGGAGCTTATTTCTATCAATTCTCTGTTTCAATATTCTCTTTAGATATATTTGGAAAAACACCCCCTTTAAATTTTGAGATCACAGTAGTGAAATGCTCAAGGCAGATTTTTAATATAACAAATTGGAGACAGTTGGCTTCTACATTTCTTTAACTTTTATGGTACCTCAGAGACCTAAAGGTCTCTAAACACATAGATCTGTCTGGACCTGTCTATAATAACCAACCTTATTTATAGTCTTGGTCAAATTCTTTTCTGTACCTATTTCCCTATCCAACATGTAGAAATCCAAGTCAGATCTAATTCTGTAAAGTTCAGGTTTTAATAAATCAATCTGTAACTATTCCTTTGCGGAGTTAACTTAATATTGCTACATGTTCATGGAAACACCTTCCAAAATTCAATAGAGTATTCCTGGCGCTTGCTCGGCCAAATCGAGCAACATTAAAGTTGATCAATTTAAAATTATACAACCAAAATGACTTGCAGAGCAGACACATTTGAATTTAAAAAAAAACATTCTAGAGAATATTTGACAAACAGCAGTTTCAAATAAGGACTAAAAATTCTGAGATGTAGGAAACTGGTCATAACATTCAGCTAGCTCATTTGAAGGACATTTGGAGTATTAATTGAAATTAGTTTACGCAATCACAATCTAAATCATAGCTGACCCAAGTTTATACCATAATTTAGCATTATTTAATATTCAAATTGTTAGCTTCATTCTACCAAGCACACCGAGAGGGAGCTGGCATGGAACAGAATGGGGTCCTGCTTGAGGCTGAAAGTACAGCTTATTAATGGGACTATGCAAACATAAATGATTATCTAACCCATGACATGCTTGGAGTTATCATCCATTTGGTTTTATGCCAGACAGTCCAGAAACTTTGTAAAATGTAAACCAGACACAATTTTTCTTTATCTATGACCATGACATTGAGAAATTAGTGACTCCTATGCCAAGGTGCCATTACAGTACAAGTCCAGGAAATATTAAACATTATTCTGATCTCCCAAAATCCTTGGGTAATGTACTGTCTAGACTTTTCTCTTAGCATGGGTCGTGGACACACACACACACACACGCCTCTGATTCAGAGACAAGAACACCACCTTCCCAACCAAGCTGGCAATTCAAATATATTGCCAACAGGGATTTTACCAAAGTTGTTCCAAGAGGAAAGTGACGTGTATTTTTGGATCGGTTGTATAAAATCTGGGCATTGTTAATAGCAGACCATAATTGATGAAACGGAAAATGCTCATAAATGTTGGAGCTCACAATACCAAAAAAGGCTCCAAAAAAAGGCTAGCATGAGAAATAAAAGTGGTTGCTGTCATAGAACTGCATACATTTGTTTTACATAGCAAAGAGTCAAGAGATAATGTTTAATTGTCATATGTACCAACATCAGAATGATAACATTCTTACTTGCAGTAGCACAACAGGCCTGTAAACACAATGCACACAGATAACAGATAATATATAATAAACAAAATAAGTTCTATAAATTAACAACCACGATACTCGTGCAAACAAACTGGAAATTCTTAGTGCAAGTCAGTATCAATATATTGGTGATTAGTGGAGGCAGATGGTCAGGTAGCTTTTTCTTTATGATTACGACTGTAACTGTCAATCAAAAACTTTGTTTGATTGTTAATGTCAGCATAACACCAAAGTGCCATTTTTTTACATTGGGCACACAGCCTTGCCCAGCAGTGGCAATTTAGGTGTACACTGTGTGTACCAGATGCATTGTCCATGTGTGAGGTACTCTGCTAATGAGTTTTGAAAAGAATCCCATGAAATTCTCTTGCAAAAAAGTTATTATTATTGCAACATCCATTAAGAGTAGACACAAAATGATGGAGTAAATCAGCGGGACAGGCAGCATCTCTGGTGAGACTACACTTCTTCCCCCCCCCTGCTTCCTGTAAAGACTCTATCCCTTACTCCCAATTCCACCGTCTCCACCACATCTGCGCCCAGGATGAGGTTTTCCATACTAGAGCATTGGAAACGTCCTCATTCTTTATGAAACAGGGATTCCCCTCTTCCATTATAGATGAGGCTCTCACTAGGATCTCCTCGATATCCCACAGCTCCACTCTTGCTCCCCCTCCCCCATTCGTAACAAGGACAGAGTCCCCCTTGTCCTCACCTTCCACACCATCATCCGTCGCATACAGCATATAATCCTCAACCATTTTCGCCACCTCCAACGTGATCCCACTACTGCCTCATCTTCCCATCTCCAGCCCTTTCTGCTTTTCGCAGAGACCATTCCCTCCGAAATTCCCTGGTCAACTCGTCCCTTCCCACCCAAACCACCCCCTCCCCAGGCACTTTCCCCTGCAATTGCTGGAGATGCAACACCTGTCCCTTTACTTCCCCCCTCGACTCCATCCCAAACAGTCTTTCCAGGTGAGACAGAGGTTCACTTGCACCTCCTCCAACCTCATCTACTGTATCCACTGTTCCAGGTGTCAACCTCTCTACATCGGCGAGACCAAGCGCAGGCTCAGCGATCGTTTAGTTGAAAACCTCCGCTCAGTCCGTCTTAACTTACCTGATCTCCCTGTTGCTCAGCACTTTAACTCCCCCTCCCACTCCCAATCTGATCTTTCTGTCCTGAGCCTCCACCATTGTCAGAATGAGGCCCAATGCAAATTGGAGGAACAGCACCTCATTTTTCGATTGGGGGAACAGCACCTCACATTTACACCCCAGTGGTATGAACATTGACTTCTCTAACTTCAAATAACCCTTGCTTTTCATCTCTATCCCCTCCCCCTTCTCAGTTCTCCCACCGGTCTTACTGTGTCCGATTATATTCTATCTTTGTCCCGCCCTGACATCAGTCTGAAGAAGGGTCTTGACACGAAACATCACCCATTCCTTCTCTCCAGAGGTGCTTCATGTCCCGCTGGGTTACTCCAGCATTTTGTGTCTACCTTCGATTTAAACCAGCATCTGAAGTTCTTTCTTGCACATCCATTAAGAGTCAATATATGTTATAATGCCAACATTTACTGTACATTTCCTTACTGTTCCAGGTGTCAACTTCTCTACATCAGCGATCGTTTCGCTGAAAACCTCCGCTCAGTCCGTCTTAACTTACCTGATCTCCCTGAACTAAGAAAGTGATTTAAAGGCAACCACGGCAGTCATTCGAGAGTCCCAACTATGCCAGGCTAGGTACATATTGCAGATAGCTTCCCTGAAGGACATTAGTAAATGGATAGATATAAAATGCTGGAGTAACTCTGCGGGACAGGCAGCATCTCTGGATAGAAGAAATGGGTGACGTTTTGGGTCGAGACCCTTCTTCAGAATAGATGTTACTCCAGCATTTTGTGTCTATCTTCAGTGAATGAATGTCACTATTTTTGAATCTAGACTTTTTTTCAAAACTTCTGGATTCATTTGATTACTTAAATTAAAGTTTCCCAACTGTCATTGCAGTTCATTGAAACTCATGTTTCTGGATCATAATCCAGACCTCTGGCTGTTAATTCAGTAATGTGCCCATTAAAATGCCCAATTCTCATTGCTGCAAATCTAAAATAAAAATGCAAATGTGCTTAAAACATTCACTCCCTGGCAGAACAGAGATATCAGGTGGAACCTGTGAAGGGTGAGGATGAGTTAATGTTTAACCTTTCATTAGAACTGGGGAAAGATGTATATAAACAAGCTTAAAGATGTGGACAATGGGGAAGGGGAAACAAAACAAAAAGGGATGACCTGTGATGGACGAAAGACAAACAAGATTAAATAACAAAAGTGATCATAGTGCATGATGAGGGAGGATGATAGAACCTGTTGTTGAATTAAGCTGATAATTGTTGATGTTCCTTCTGAGTTTGATTTGTACGGGTGTCAGGAGTTATGGGGAGAAGGCTGGAGAATGGGGTTAGGAGGGAGAGATTTATCAGCCATGATTGAATGGGGGAGTAGACAATGGGCCGAATGGCCTAATTCTGCTCCTATCACATGAACTCATGTTCAGTATTTAAGTGATTTAATTAACTGTTATATTATTACACTTTGATTTTAATATCATGCAAAACCTTTTCATTAATTTCAATTTAATCCGCTCTTTGGAAGTCACAGAAACAATTGAGAAGGGAAGAGAACGAGAGATAGCTGGACAAAGTGGGAAGACTACTCGAGTCAACTGAGCCTTCATTGAAAAGGTGCAAGATAACCAGCCATGTTCTGCATGTGGGAGAGAAGGCTATGTCACCTGCTTGGTACTCTGCAGCTTCTACATATCTGATCGAGTTTAAAGAAATCCCCGATGATTGTTCACAACTGCATTTATATAACAATGCAGCAATATTACCATTCGATAGATAGGAATACTAATTCCTGTACAATTAAGAATGCCTTTCAGTTTGGTTGATCAAATTATTTCCGAACAGCAATTTACCTTGTTCCCATTATAACATTTAGCTGAGCCTTAAGTATTCCCACACCTCATGAAACTGCTGTTGTGTTCCTCAACCCCTATCATAAAATTGCACTTAAAACACAATGGCAAGTTCAGTTAGGAATGCAGAAGGGCATGCTGGCAGTAGCAACAAGCAGCAAAAAACAATGTAAGGCCAAGTGTGCACAAAACCACTAAACAACATGCAACGGACAGGAAGAAGGGATCCCACAACATCAATTGATCAGACTGACACTCTGCAGTCCAACTAATATAGTCCTGAACTGTGGTGGGTGATTAAACAACTAAAAGGAGAATAAAGCTTCAAGAACATCCACCTCAACACTCATTCCAACAACACTGTGGGAGTTTCTTCACCAGAAGGACTGCAGCAGTTCAAGGTGGATCACTGTCACATTCTCAGGAGGAATAAATGCTGCCCTGTCACTGAAGTCCACCTCACCAAATGGATGCATTTAAAAAAAGTTGAAGGTAGGTACAAAATGCTGGAGTAACTCAGCGGGTGAGGCACCATCTCAGGAGAGAAGGAACGGGCGATGTTTCGGGTCGAGACCCTTCTTCAGACTGATGTCAGGGGAGGGGGCGGGACAAAGATGAAATGTAGGCGGAGACAGTAAGACTAGTGGGAGAACTGGGAAGGGGATAGAGAGAGAAGGCAAGGGCTATCTCAAGTTAGAGAAGTCAATGTTCATACTGCTGGGGTATGAATGACCCAAGCAAAATATGAGGTGCCGTTCCTCCAATTTGCGCTGGGCTTCACGCTGACAATGGCGGAGGCCCAGGACAGAAAGGTCAGATTGGGAATGGGAGCGGGAGTTGAAGTGCTGAGCCACTGGGAAATCAGGTTAGTTAAGACGGACTGAGCGGAGGTGCTCAGTGAAACGATCCTCCTACGCTCCATGGAATAGAGACCCAACCTACTCAACCTCTCCCTATAGCTCACACCCTCTAGTCCTGGCAACATCTTCGTAAATCTTTTCTGAACCCTTTTAAGCTTGACAATATCTTTTCTATAACATGGTGCCCAGAACTGAACACAATATTCTAAATCCGGTCTCACGTCTTATACAACTGCAACATGACCTCCCAACTTCTATACTCAATACCCTGACTCATGAAGGCCAAAATGCCAAAAGCCTTTTTGACCACCTCATCTACCGACTCAACCTTCAAGGAACCATGCACCTGTATTCCTCGATCCCTCTGCTCTACAACACAACCCAGAGGCCTACTAGTTACTGTGTAGGTCATGCCCTGGTTCGACGTCCTCGTACTTCTCTGTATTAAATACCATCAACCATTCCTCCGCCCACCTGGCCAATTGATCCAGATCCTGTTGTAATCATTTACAACCATCTTCACTATCTGCAAAACCACTAACTTCTGTATCATCAGCAAACTTGCTAATCTTGCCCTGTATGTTCTCATCCAAATCATTGATGTAGATGACAAATAGAAATGGGTGCTGCACTGAACTCTGTGGCACAACGCTAGTCACAGACCTCCAATCTGAGAAGCAACCATCCAGCATCCTTCCATGGAGCCAATTTGCTATCCATTCAGCTATTTCTCATTGGATCCCATGAGATCTAACCTTCCAGAGCAGTCTACCATGCGGCACCTTGTCGAATGTCTTACTAAAGTCCATGTACACAACATCTACACCTATGCCTCCATTAACCTTTTTGCTCACGTCTTCAAAAAAATCAATTTGATTTGTGAGACACGACCTCCCACGTACAAATCCATGCTGACTGTCCCTAATCAGCCCTTGCCCATCCAAATGCCTGTTTATCCTGCCCCTCAGAATACTCTCCAGTAACTTAACAGTTACAGTTGTTAAACTCACCGGCCTATAGTTCCCTGCATTTTCTCTGCAGCCCTTCTTGAAAAAAGGCACAACATTTGCCACACTCCAATCCTCTGGCACCTCTCCTGTATTTAAGGATGACTCATATATTTCAACCAGAGCTCCCGCAACTTTCTTTCTATTTTCCCACAATGTCCTCGGATATATCTAATCAACCCCGGAGATTTGTCCACCTTCAAACACAACAGTACCTTCGGTACTTCCTCGATGGTAACCTTGACTGCTCTCATGACACTTCCAGTGACTGCTCCAATTTCCTCCGTCCGACTGTCTTTCTCCTCGGTAAATACAGAGGAGAAATATTAATTCAGGACCTTGCCCACTCCACACAGAGGTGACCGCTTTTAGTCCTGAGAGGTCCCACTCTCTCTCTAGTTACCCTTTTCTCCCTTATGTATTCATAAGATCTTTTGGGATTGTCTTTTATGCTACCCGCCAGAGCTCGCTCCTGGCCCCTTTTTGCCCTTCCGATATCCTTTTTTAGTTTGCTGCTTAGTTCTCGAAACTCCTCCCAGGGAACTAATAAAGAAAAATTGTACTAACATACTCATGTATTGAGTATGTTAGTACAATTGTACTAACATACTCAATACATGTAATTGTACTAACATACTCATGTATTTGTCATTCATAACTGTCACTGTATGTCATGTTGTCACTTGCGGGCAGAGCACCAAGGCAAATTCCTTGTATGTGAATACTTGGTCAATAAACGTATTCATTCATTCATGTATTGTGCAGATTATTCACAGTGATTGATTAATACATAAACTGTCTAAAAAGTGTTTTTATTCCAAGGCTGAGGCCCATTGTTAATGTTGTTCCTCTAAGTTCACCTACCACTGAAGAACTACTGTTTTAATGCGATGCCAAACATCCCAATTCCTTCATGACAGTCAGAATTTCACAGCCAACATTGAGTTTTCATGAAAGTTTTTATTGCCCTGAAACGCTTAACTCAGTTCCTCTCTTTACAGATGTTTCTTGATCTGCTGATTATTTCCAGTATTTTTTGTTTTGTTTCCGGTTTCCAGCATCTGCAACATTTCTATTGAAGTTTTTTTATGTTTTTTGCTTCATCATTTGTGCCTAATTTCTTTAATTTAAAAAAAAAATACCCTTGCAGTAGATACATTTACATTATAGTTCAAGAATATATGTTGTTTGAGTGATTTCCCTGAAGGAGATGGTACCAAACCGATGCAACATATGTGTGTGCGATTATCCCTACAGTGCGGGGTTACATGCGGCACAGAGGTAGAGCTGCTGCCTTGCAGCGCCAGAGCCCAGGTTCGATGCTGACTATTGGTGCTGTCTGTACGGAGTTTGCCTGTTCTCCCCATGACCTGCGTGGATCACCGGGTGCACCAGTTTCCTCCGTCACTCCAAGGACGTACAGGTTTGCAGGTTAATTGGCTTGGTATAATTGTAAATTGGCCCTAGTGTGTGTAGGATAGTGTTAATGTGGGGGGATCGCTGGTCGACGCGGGCTCGGTGGGCTGAAAGACCCGTTTCTGTTCTGCATCTTTAAACTAAACTAAACAGGCTTTTGATTATTTTGCACTGAACCAGATATTTATTGGGAATATTTATATATGTTGGGAACTATATATTTCCCAACCAAGATGACTTGATCATGAGTCCACAGCCACCACAGTTAATGCTCATATACTGTTGAACATAAGCATACGGAATTTGGGCTGAATAGCTACTTTTTGTCCTATATATTCCATTCTATGTAATGCACATTGTGAGTTGTAACTCTCCCAATTGTTAACATTCCCCAGCAGAAGTCTGATCAAACAATCAAGTATCAATCTGAAGAAGGGTCTCGACCCAAAACGTCACCCATTCCTTCTCTCCAGAGATGCTGCATGAGTTACTCCAGCAGTTTGTGTCTTTCTTCAGCTTACTTATAAGACACAGTCCCAACAAAACAGAAAATTATAGGATTTAGCTATAAATTTCTATGCCCAGAACCCAAACATTTCTTTACAGAACAACCCCCTGGATGTAGTGTAGTGCTCTTCAGAATGAAAATTATCAGGAAATAAAATAATTAATATTTAGTGGTTCTACTTCTCTACAATCTGTTAAAATGATAAAGAAATTATCATAATAAATTTTCCAAACTGATTGGTTTTGCAAAATATCAAACAAGGCTTGCTGATATTTATGTCTGAATATGTTTTAAACATTTTTAATCATTTACCTTTGTGAACACTTAATTAAAATTACAAAACCAATTCTAATCTCGAGTCCAATTAATATGCAAATAAATGCAAATGTGGTAAAACTAGGTGGTGATTAAGTAGAGGACAGTTTATTTCATGTATACTTCAAATGTAAAAAAACAGATCTGCCACCCTTCTAGTGATTTCATTGGTACATTGTTATGTTTACGGAATGACTATGCAGTTTATAGTAAAGCTACATATACTGTGACAGTGTTGATGCAAAGGCTGTGTACTCCTGAAACGTTATGCTCCCAGGCTAGAGAATGGATGTGCAATGAAGTCATTCTTTCATATCTCAAATCACAGTAAGGTCAATGCAAAGTTAAATTTCAGGGTGCTTATTTACATGGTCATATATAATTCAAGTCACTCTATCTCCGTGAGGCTGCGCTCATTCAGACGGGTTTTTACTGTATAACACAAGTCTTTGGATGTCTCTGAAGGAAAGGGTGTCCTTCAAAATTTCCAGTGATTAGAAGGCCAACAGATTTTGGATAACCTATTGACAAAACATGCATTTGTAAAGTGCATGAGTATATTTTAAAAATCTTCTGTGCATTCTTCTCCACAGACCAACATTTTTAAACATAGAAAATTCAATAATACTCACAATTAATAAGTTGATCCTCAGGGGGTGGAAGGAACGAGTGGAATCTTAATTTGATCCCACTTTGCTGCATTGACATTAACATCAAAGATCTCTTAAATCGACTTTTAAACAATCGTCAAGAAGTCTCCGTGTTTAGCAGACTTTAGAAGTTAATATCTCTGCAGCAAAATGGAAACCAATCAAGGGACTCGCTTCCGATATATTTATTAATGGTAAGCACTGCTCACGTCTAAATTTATTGAAGTCTCTAACTGTGGGGGATATACTGCATTAACCAGTTTCCCTGACTATGAAATTCTACAAGTTCACATTAAAAATAAAGAGATTGTTATAATTAAAAACAGTGGGATTTCCTGAAATGTTTTCCCTCTAATCATTTTTGTTTATTCATCATTTAAACTTTACTTTAGGTAATCTACTCAATGATGCATCAATTTAAAAAAAAAGATAAAAGAACTCACTGGCTCTTGTTCACCGCAATTACCATTTGGTTGAATTTTAATTTTCAGAACTCGTCTGAAAGCGATGAAAAAGAGTACTGACAAAGCATTCCTTAAAAGGCCATCATTGACTCCTTAAACTCATACTGGTCATGCTGGCTAAGCACCATTTACAAGATGCGAGTAACTTGTTCATCAAAAAGAAAAAAAAAACTAAACTGCAAATGCTGGAAATCTGATATAAAATGACAAAATTCTGGGAATACTCCATGGATAGGACCACATCTCTGGAGAAAGCAACAGTTAACATTTCATGTTGATCTCTCATCAGAAATTAGTTTAGTTTAAGGATACAGCGCTGAAATTGGCTCTTCAGCCCACCGATTCCGTGCCACCCAGTGATCCCCGCATACTAACACTATCCTACACACACTCAGGACAATTTACAAATTTACCTAAGCCATTAACCTACAAACCTGTACATCTTTGTAGTGTGGGGGGGAAACCGGAGCTCCCGGAAAAAGCCCATGCAGGTCATGGGGAGAAAGTACAAATTCTGTACAGACAGCACCCATAGTCAGGAACCTGGGTCTCTGGCATTGTAAGGCAGCAACACTACCGCTGCACTACTGAACCGCCTTGAACTGGTAAAAGTTAAAAATAAAAACAAGTTTTAATTTGCAGGGAAGGGGAAGAAGCAGAGGCAACAGGAGAATCAATCTGGGGCAGGGTAATGATCAGGGAAGACTGAATGACTCAAATGACGATGGTACTGGCTGAAAGAATGTGTTGAAGCTGTTGAATATTCAATGATATATCTTTAGTTTACAGATACAACGTGGAAACTGGCTCCGGCCCACCGAGTCCATGCCGACCATCAATCACCCGTTCACACCTGATCTATATTATCCCACATTTTTTCATCCACTCTCTACATACTAGGGGCAATTTACAGATATCAATTAACTCTCAGACCTGCACGTCTTTGGGATGCGGGAGGAAACCAAAGCACCCTGAGGAAACCCACGCGGTCACAGGGAGAATGAGCAAACTTCACACAGATAGCACCCAAGGTCAGGATCGGACATGGGTCTCTGGAGGTGAGAGGCTGCAGCTCTATCGCTGTGCCACTGTGCTGCCCCTGAGGAGAGATCTGGAGAAGAAGTTAATAATAGATTAATAAAATCTGAAATCCCACAAGAGGATAAAAGTCTGATTATGTGAAATGTGATATGGAAGATTGGAGTGGTTAATTATCCAAAATTGTTGAATTTGATGCTGAATCCTTAAAGCGATTAAATACCAAGTCTGAGGTGAGCTGCTGTTCTCTGACCTGGGACTGACTGTTCATGGGAAACTATAAGAAGCTAATGATATAGTGATCCGAGTGAGAGTGGGGTGGAGTATCACTGCCACAGGATGTAGGTAAAAAACAGAGAAGGTTGGAAACAGCGAGCTGGTCAGGCAGCATTTGTGGAGAGAGTATCAGTGTTAATGTTTCAGGTTCTTAAAACTAGTAAATATTAGTAAGGTTAAATTAGTCGATTAGACTGTATTTTAGACCTCCAAACATACAAGTCAGTGTATATCTTAATTATTTTCGTACTGATTTTTATCCACCTTTTATCTCATCTCTCCCCTTTTCTAAATTATTCTTAGTTTTAACATTCCAGATACTATTGGAGGGACATCCATTCTCTGGTCCTCCCCCTCTGCCTCTCAGCCCAATTCCCATAACAACCATAATTATGCAGAATGGTCTCGTCCCAAAACGTCACCCATTTCTTCTCTCCAGAGATGCTGCTGCCCCACTGAATTACTCCAGCATTTTGTGCCTATTTATAATTATGCCGATTTCAGTTCCTTCCTACTCCATTGCTGACTTACTTTACCAGGACCTGTTTTGGTGGGATCCAACTTCTTAATTTGACCTGTAGTCCGCATGTCATTCCTGGAAAGGAATCAACTTTAGGCTCCAGGCGGATCATTGCCAATTTTGATTCACATTCCCAGTTTCTGCCACATGTTTTAAATCAAACCATATCCCTCTGTCTAGCTTTCTTTAAAGAAAAAAGATTCTCAGCACTACCTGCCATTCTACCTGTCAGGCAAACACCGCACAAATCCCTCAAGCTCTTTCTTCTCTCCCGCTCTGAGAGATTATTTTTCTTTAAACTTCCATTGTTGGTAATTTCTAAGAAAGGTTATTTCAAAGCTGTAACTAAAAATACTAATTTTGAACCAACCAAATTAGATTTACTCAGGCAAAAGGCCGATATCAGTTTCTAGTTCGAATCAATGCGAATTATCCAGCAAGTGCAGACTGAAACAGAAACAGATCATATTTTGGCTGAAATTCTGCCTTGATTAATTCTCTACCATCTAACTGCTTAGGGATACAATCAGATACCGAAGATAGACACAAAAAGCTGGCGTAACTCAGCGGGACAGGCAGCATCTCTGGAGAGAAGGAATGGGTGACGTTTCGGGTCGAGACCTTCAAGGGTCTCGACCCAAAACATCACCCATTCCTTCTCTCCAGAGATGCTGCCTGTCCCGCTGAGTTACTCCAGCTTTTGTGTCTATCTTAGGTTTAAAACGGCATCTGCAGTTCCTTCTTACTCACTGATATCCTATAAAGCCATTCACAAGCATTGTTTTAACAAATGCATGCAGGAGCCTGAAGTACAGTGTATGTGCAGACTTGGATGACAGAGGAGGGATGTTGCAATGAGCAAAATGTCTTAAAGGAACCTTTGATCCATCAGATATCAAAATAAGTTAGTCTGTAGAGCGGACTCTATCCAAGTCAGTTTGTTAACAGCCTGTCTATATTTGGTGCAAATTTAGAAAAACTATTTTTGCTCATAATTAAATACAGCATACATTGCATACAGCATAATTTTCTAGTCATCAGTTGCAAATTATTAGTCAGGAAATACCATAAATGATGGGCTAATTACGAACTCTCATGCATGACTGTGCAACAAGAACAGAATGTTAAATTTACAGGTAGTACAGGCTGTGCCAATGAGGTCCAAAGCTGAATTTAATAAAAGTAATAACACCTGAAATTAAAATCGTATACCAATAGATGCCAAGGAGCAATTTTAAACAGGTAATCTAATCTGTGGGTTCAGATGACTGTCATAAATCACTTGAGCTTCACCCTTATGGTTTGTAATTTCATTTGAAATTCTTGATTAGTTTACTGCCCTTCTAATCACTCCCAGGTTCCCAGGTACCCATTGTGCTCTACTTCAAATATGCTGATTTCCACTGTAAACAGAAGTCCTTTCTACTCCAAAGATACAGGTCGCCATTATCATACTTTGTCTGTAATAGTATAATTGAATCAATTTAACATTCACCTTCTCCCAGATTACAAATTGGACTTTCCCACGAGATTAATCAGAATGCCTAAAGAACATCAGTAATATCAAATCAAAATTTTGTGATCACTTTATGAAGCATAATTAGAGTCATAGTCCCACACCGTGGAAACAGTCCCTACGGCCTGGCCCCTCAGGCCCAACTTGCCCACACCGGCCAACATGTCCCATCTACACTCATTCCACCTGCCTGCGTTTGGCTCATGTCCCTCTAAACCTGTCTAAATTGTTCCCTCTTTTAACTATTAGCTATGATGGTACAGATGGTGTTTGAGATTTGATGTAGCTGAGACAGAGGATGGTTTGGTGTGGAATGTGCTGAACAATTAACATGTTTTGCTCAAATATCTATTTGATTGGAACTCAGTGTACACTGCATTTAGAGAATGCCCGTGATGCAAGATACCATAAATAACATATCAGTTCCCCAAAAAAAAAACTCATAGCATCCCGGAGACATTTTGTATGTTATATTTTTGCACACACCTGTTAACAAATGGGAACTTTGGAAAAAAAAAAGTTTGGCTGTAATATTGTAATATTCTGAAATGTTATGTGTTCACATTACACCTCTCTCAATGTCAAGAATCTCAGTAATAGTTCTCCTGGTTAATGTCCAGTTAGTTTGTCTGAGAAACGAGGTGACATTATAGATAAAGCAGCAATAAGTACATGGAATCTACTCAAGCCACCCACAATGAAAGCGTGTGCGATTTTGTTGTGCAGAAAGAGTTCTATTCTGTAATGAATGAACTACAGATTTAACAATTATGGACATTATAAGCCTACAACATAACAATGTCAATTAAAAGACAATGCTTCTTTTAAATGAAACTGTTGAAAACATTCTAAAGGTGTTTTTAATGACACATCAGTGCAACTTGATGAAAGGAATCTGTGTTTCACTTGGTTGCCTCCACTTTACAGCATAAATAAATCAGGCACCATAATCGCAATTGCATCCTAGACCCACTAAAATGTACGACTAGAACTCAGCTGATGAGATAAGGGAACCATCTGTAGCAAAGTAAATGCTGGAACCTTGCAAAGTGACATTGGACTCCCACAACCCAAAACAGAAACAAATGTTCTACTTGCGCAGCACATAAAAACACGAAATTAAATCTCATACGTGAAACAAATGTAGATTCTTATTTTCTTAAATGCTCTGATTTTTCCTTTATATAAAATGCACTTACCACTTCCAAGTTTCCACATTATACACAGTGATTACCTTAGACTTGTAGCTAACATAACCTGTGTAGGAAGGAACTGCAGATGCTGGTTTAAACCGATGACAGACACAAAAAGCTGGGGTAACTCAGCGGGTCAGACAGCATCTCTGGAGAAAAGGAACAGGTGATGTTTCGGATCGAGACCCTTCTTCAGATAACTTGTTTATTTGACTTGAAACATTCCGGCATCCAACTCTATTCTCCCATTATGTTCCCATTCCATGTCTGACTCTCTAGTTATATCACTGTACCTCTCTGAACAGGTTTGTACATTTTTAGGTTTATTCAATTTTTACTTTCATTCCTTTGGTCCAGTGCCATTCAATTCACTCAAGATCAGTAACTTTTAAATCCATGTAAAGTCTAAATGGGATTTACATGCCACCACCACACAATTAAAACAATGTCAGTTCAATTCATAAACCTGAGAACTTTGTATAAATAAATAATTTTAATTAACTTAATATTGCTGATGCACCATAGAAAGCATGTTGTCAGGTTGTATCTCAGCCTGGTTTGGAAACAGCTCTGCCCAAGACCGCAAAAAAATGCTGAGAGTTGTAGATGTAGCCTAGTCCATCACACAGACCAAGATTCTTACAATTGATTCCATCCACACTTCTCAATGTGTTGGAAAATCAGCCTATATAGGAGGAGGGGCAGGTAGCGTAGAAAAAGCAGGGACTTTGCAGAAAGGACTTGGTTAGGTTGGGAGAGTGGGCAGAGAAGTGGTAGATGGAATGTAGTGTAGCAAAGTGTGGTAATGCATTTTGGTAGTAGGAATAAAGGCGTAGATTATTTTCTAAATGGGGAGAGATTCCAGAAATCGGGGGTGCAAAGGAAGTTGGGAGTGCTGGTGCAGGATTCCCAAAAAGATAATCTACAAGTCGAATCAGTAGTAAAGAAAGCAAACACAATGCTAGCATTTATTTCAAGAGGGCTTACATACCAAAACAGGGATGTAATGCTGAGGCTCTATAAGGCGTTGGTCTGGCCGCCTTTGGAATATTGTGAGCAATTTTGGGCACCATATCTGAGGAAGGATGTGCTAGCTCTGGAAAGGGTCCAGACGTGTTTTACAAGAATAATCCCAGGAATGAGTAGGCTAATATATGATGAGCGTTTGATGGCACTGGGCCTGCATTCGCTGGAGTTTAAAAAAAATGAGGGGTGCCTCATTCAAACGTACAGAATAGTGAAAGGCTTGGATAAAGTGGATGTGGCGAGGATGTTTCCGCTAGTGGGAGAGTCTATGACTAGCCTCAGAATTAAAGGACATTCTTTTAGAAAGTAGATGAGGAGGAATTTCTTTAGTCAGAGGGTGTTGAATCTGTGGAATTCTTTGCCACAGAAGGCTGTGGAGGCAAAGTCAGTGGATGAATTTAAGGCAGAGATAGGTAGATTCTTGATTGTCAGAGGTTATGGGGAGAAGGCGGAAGAATGGGGATAGGAGGGAGAGATAGATCAGTCATGATTGAATGGCCGAGCAGACATGATGGGCCAAATGGCCTAATTCTACTTCTATCACATGATCTTATGATCTTATGAACAGTATGTCATTCTGTTCATAAGACTTGTCATTCCTTCTTCTTCCTGCTCCAAGCTTAGGGACAGCTTCTTCCCCTCTGTTATCAGGCTTTTGAATGGTCCTTCCATAAACCCGGGTACTGTTTGATTTACGACCCATTGAGGGCATTGGAACTGATGTGCTACACTGCTGAGAATCATATTCTGTACTCTACATCTTCCCCTTTATTTATTTTACTTGAGTTTAAACTGATTGTATCTATGTACCATATACCCAATCTGTTTGGATAGCATGCAAAACAAAGTTTTTCACTGTTTCTCAGTACATGTGACAATAATAAACCTAAACTTAAATCTAAGCTTTTTGTTTAAAACATATTGTGGAAAATGATCTCTTTCGGAATTAAACACATCAAGTCCTCTTTGAGTTGAAAGATTTCATGCTTCTAGTATTTCTGCTTGAATACAGAATGAAAATGGAACAGTCAGGATGGATACAAGAAAATATTTCTGTAGCTCACTTTCAATATAAATTAGGATATCAGATGAAAGTTTCAGGAGATTACATAACAGCGTGTATCATTTCCTAAATCTGTGTTCATTTGATTGCTTATAATGAGAGTATGCCTGAGAGGCATTTATGTTTGAACAGTGTACTCTACCTCAATCTGAGTACACTATTTGAAAAGCCTTTTCTTGCATCCCAATCTGGACTCTTCACAACTCCCAGATTAAGCCAAAGAACAAGCACAAAATGGGAAATGGCTGGAAATGTTAACCAAAACAGCAAAACATTCTATTAAAAAATGTTCAGCTTTTCATGGTTTAAAATAAAATTTATCATCCTGAGGACTTGTTTTGTGAGACAATTCATGGGAACAAGCAGTGTAAGAAGGAACTGGTTTACACCAAATGCTGGAGTAACTCAGCGGGTCAGGCAGCATCTCTGGTGAAAAGGAATGGGTGACGTTTCGGTTGAGACCCTTCATCAGATGTCAGATCAGACCGTGCAGCCAGGATTGGCCTCTTTTCCAGATTTCTCGATCCATCACAATCAGTCTGAAGAAAGGTCCCAACCGGAAACGTGGCCTGTCCACGTCCTTTAGAGACACTGTCCAGACCTGCTGAACCTTGTGTTCCTAACCAGGATTGATGGTTTGACCATAGAAACAAAGAACTGCAGATGGTGATTTGCACCAAAGATAGACATAAAAACTGGTCCGGGGTCATATCACACCACTCCTGCCCCGAAGCTTTGACCCCCACCAGTTTGCGTACAGAGCGAATAGATCTACAGAGGACGCTGTAGCCACAGCTCTCCATGCTGCACTGTCACACCTGGAGCAGCGGGGGAGCTACGTGCGGATGCTCTTTGTGGACTACAGCTCTGCTTTTAATACTATCCTTCCCCACAAACTGGTGGACAAACTGGGGAACTTGGGACTTCCACACTCCACCTGCATGTGGATAATTAGCTTCCTATCGGGTCACAGCCAGAGAGTCAGAGTGGGCCATCACACATCCACGGCCCTCAGCCTCAGTACCGGCTCTCCACAGGGCTGCGTGCTGAGCCCCCTGCTCTACACCATCTACACACATGACTGCACCCCCACCCACCACAGCAACACCATTGTCAAATTTGTGGATGACACTACGGTGGTGGGACTCATCTCCGGGGGGGACGAGTATGCCTATCGGGATGAGGCGGAACAGCTGACAGTGTGGTGTGGAGAAAATAACCTGCTCCTCAACACCTTAAAGACCAAGGAGATAATAATAGACTTCAGGAAGAACAAAACGGACATGGTACCACTGATCATCAGAGGGGACTGTGTGGAGAGGGTGGCGGATTTCCGCTTCCTGGGAATCCATATTGAGGAGGACCTGACGTGGAGCGTGAACACTTCTGCGCTGCTGAAAAAGGTCCAGCAGAGACTGCACTTCCTGAGGGTGCTCAGGAAGAATAACATCACTCAGACACTGCTGATCCTTTTATCGGTGCTCCATTGAGAGCATCCTAACATACTGTGTATGCGTGTGGCACAGCGGCCTAGAGGAAAGCGCTCCAGAGGGCCAGTGACAACGCCCAGAGGATTGTCGGCTGCCCTCTCCCTACCTTGGAAGACTTACACAGTACATCAAAAAAAATCCAGGGGACATTTCCCACCCCGTAACTGTACACAGTTTTTACCCCACTGCTGGCACTAAATTTAGCCGCCAAGGAACCAGGGACTTGTGACACTGTGAAATCGACAGAAGGAAGTAGGGTTGGGTGTTTATGCGTGCTATTTTCATATTTATTTTAGTTGTTTATCTTTTTTAATATTTTACCTTGTATGTATCGTTAGCTTTTAGAAATGTTTGAATGGTGCACTGACTGGCTGACATTTTTTTAAATTTCGTTGTACATGGTTCATGTTACAATGACAATAAAGAAACTATTCTATTCTATAAAGTGCTAGAGTAACTCAGCAGGTCAGGCAGCATCTCTGGAGAAAAAAATATAGGTGACGTTTCGGGTCGGCTCCCTTCTTCAGACTGAAAGTAGGGGGTGGGGGCTGGAAGTGAAGAGCAACTCCAGTTTAGTTTAATTTTGTTTAGTTTAGAGATACAGCACAGAAATAGGCCCTTTGGCCCACCGAGTCCGCATCGACTAGCGATCCCCGCACACTTACATTACCCTAGGGACAATTTTACATTTATACCAAGCCAATTAACCTACAATCCTGTAATTCTTTGGAATGTGGGTGCAAACCGAAGATCTCGGAAAAAGCCCACGTAGGTCACGGGGAGAACGTACAAACTCTGTACAGACAAGCACCCGTAGTCAGGATCGAACCAAGGTCTCTGGCGCTGTAAGGCTATAGCTCTACCATTACGCCACCGTACAAACTCTGTTAGTCCAGCACCTTGTGCCCATCTTTGATGGTTTTATGATGTCAACTGCTCAGTGAAGCCTGCACTGCAAATTAACGTTGCTTAGATTTTTTAAATATTAACGTAATTCAGTGAACAGACTATTCATGCTCTATGTAGCAGGCTGCTGTGCATGGTTCAAAAGCTAACATATTGGCATGATAGTTAAAATGACATAGTAGGTTGGAAACGGCAATGAAACATAGAATTGCCTTTTTGCGAGAGAGTGATTTGCAAATGTTGGTAACATAAGGCCATGAAGAGACTTGAGGAGGCGGAGGAGGAGGAGAAGGAGGAGGAGGAGGAGGAGGAGGAGGAGGAGGAGGAGGAGTGTTTAAGTTCACTTCTTTCATACGTGGGTATTCATTGGAGCTTTACAGATACAGATACTGGGAGAATGACTATGTGGCCATTGGTTTTAGTGGGAAGTAATCTGCAGCATTCTGGATAACAAGTGGAAGGTTTGAAATATAACAATGAAGCAGGGGAAAAAAATGGAAGGCTGGGAACCAGGGAACATGTTGGGGGAGATTGAGGATAAAACCACAGTAGGTATTAAAATAAAATCAAAAAAATGCTAAACCCTACTTGGAAAAGAAAAGATAATATGCTAATTATCAGAGGATGAGGTGAGGAGTGGGACATTCAGTGTTTTTTTTTAAAGAATGAATAAAAACTGTATTTCAGTAATTGAATGGATTTATTGTATCTTTAAAGTACCAAATCTATTGCACTGCTGTCACCATCTCAAACTTTGTTCAATCTTGGAAGAAAACATTTTACAGTTAAAGACTTCCCCAAGGTACATACTTGAGAACTACTGTATGTACAATAACGCTCAAACAGGCTTTCCTTTGTTTTTTTTTTATTCACCACAGGAGTAAATGAGAGATATTTAATTTAGGAGTGGAACGTCTAAAGTAGCTGGACTCGGAGATTCTGTGAATAAGAAGGGTTAAGCAGAGCCATTTAGAAGAACAATGAATGGATTTGTGTTTACAAAGGTGTCGTTTGCTACCTAAGTGTGTATTGAGAGAATGGGCTACAAAATAATACTGTTAAGCTAAACCTATCCTCACCATTATCAGAGAGTCTATGATGTTACTGTGAAAAGCTATTCAGCATCACCCACCAGGTCATCACTCTCAATGGCATAGGCTTCCAAAGAAATGAATAGGGTAGGGAATTTAGGCTTTTAAAAATGATACACTTTACCGAGAAGTGGAGTGTACATTCACAGAGACCGACTAACTCAAGAGTGCCATTCTCTTTGCACTTGAGAACACAGGGAATTTCTGTTTTAAATCACCACCAAATGGTGCTCCTTCATTGCAGAGAAGCTCTGAACAATTAGGAGTACCATTTGCGACTGCGAGACGCAGGTTTCAAACCAATACTCTCGTTGAAAGAAAAAACAAACAGGAAAGAATGAGCGGCGTCCATGTATTCTTTTTCAGCTGCGAGAAGGCGCACTTCAACAGCGAGATGAGTGGGGGGTTGGGGAAGGGGTGGAGAAGGAGAGGATCTGAACTGCTGATGGTTTTGGAGGAAACCAGCTCTCATTTTAAGGAAACAAGGTTAGGCAAGAGAATGACAAGCCTATAAATTTTCACCATTGTATAACTTACAAAGTAATGTTACATTTGTGTTTGCAAACCAGGAGTATTACTGTAAATGAGGCATCTTATTATTTCCTTCTGATTCTTTTCCTGTCCAAATTGGTGTTTGGTCTCAGCTTTCCTCCACATCGTTGCTAATGCTCCCGTTGAAGCATTTTAAACGGTGCAAAATGACTAAACTTTCTCTCCTCTTGCAATGTCAGGGATAAGGTTCACCAGGTTGGTTGATGACATGGGGGACCAATTAGAAGAGATTAAGCAATCAGCCTAAATTTTCTCGAACTGACGAACAAGAGATGATCTCATTGAAACATGCACAATTCTAACAGGCCTTTACAGCATAGATACAGTGATGATCTGTCCCCTGGCTCGAGTGTCCAGAAACGAGGCTCGCAGTCTCAAACTAAGGGCTCAGGTATTCAGGACAGAAATAAGAAGAAAGTATCCCTATCTGTAGGGTATTGAGTCATTGGGATTCTCTACCAACGAGGACTGTGAGGCTCCATTGCTGAGTATCTGCATGAAAAAAGATGAATATATTTTTGGGTACTGAGGGAATAAAGGGATATGGATGAATTTGGAGGTAAAAAAAAAGTCCTGCTACTATTTCTTGTGTTATTGTATGTGCTTATTATTGTGATTGGGCATTTGCTGGGTGAATCAATGACCATTAGTCTAGCATCCACAACAATTTGGCATTGCAGTTTGGATGGCCAGTGCCCTGTGCCAAAATTTATCTTTACCCTGAAACCAGTTCTTTATTTGCATATTTAGAACACTGCAGTAACCAGGCAAATAAACGATCAACATGTGCCTAAGTTTCTACTGGATTTGATTAGTGTAAACTCTGAAAATGATGGCATTCTATGGCAAGGTTGCTTGTAGTTGCAGCCAATTTTTCCCTCTGACAGGAAACAATTACTTCAAAGCAGTACATTTCAATTACTCCATTTCGAACAGACTCCAATGTTTGTGCAAAAACAGCAACAAGCAACAATTTACAGAAAGAAAGAGAGGTGGGCTGAAATGCACATTTCACGTTAAGTTTTGTAACCACACAAGCTGTTGTTTAAAACAGGAATTTGATCAGGATTTACCAGGAGTGTCTGAACATTGGATCATTGTTCCCCAGAATGTCAGTCGATACAAGACTGATAAGAAATATTAATGCCCAAGCCACACAGTCCGACTATTAACTGCACTTAAAAACAGATAAAAAGACAAAAGTTGTGTCAATGATTGGCAGTTGGACATGCGAGTTAGGCCTGCTATTTAACAGTTTATATACCCGTTTTAAAGTGAAACTGCCAATCAATCCCACTTAGCCATTGGGAACAATTTAAACTGTCAGGTTTCATTCCAACAAAGAGTGAACTGTTTGTAAAGAGTTTAAGGATTTTCATATTCTGCCTAGCTGTTTATTTCCTCAAAATCTCTTTCCATTTTATTTATCTTTATGTGCACGATTAATTCCATTTCACCCCGTTCCTTTATCAATCATCCCTTCACACTTATTAAAATCTATGGAGTTAGACAACTTGTCCTTATAGTAAACCCATTTTCAAATGCTCTTGTGTAGGAAGGAACTACAGATGCTGGTTTAAACCGAAGATAGACACAAAATGCTGGAGTGATTCAGCGGGTCAGACAGCATCTCTGGAGAGAAGGAACAGGTGATGTTTTGGATCGAGAACCTTATTCAGACCCTTCTTCTGTATGAAGAAGGGTCACGACCTGAAACGTCACCTATTCCTTTTCTCCAGAGATGCTGTCTGACCCGCTGAGTTACTCCAGTTTTTTGTGCCTATCTTCCAAATGCTCTTGTCGTGCTCCCTATAATATTATTAGCTCAGGCTTCCGGCAACTTATGGAACAAAACAATGTCAAGCTGAGGAACAAGAGGAAACTATAAATAACAGGGTCATAGGATGCATTACCTACTACCCTCACCCCCATTAAACCTGGGCAAAGGAGAGGCTACAGTTTTAAAATGGTGGTTGATTATATCAATGAATGTTTCTTGCAATGCAAAGCGAGGGTAAAAGTACCCAGAGTAAAGTTGCCCGTATCACTTTGTCTGTAAGACTGCCAAGTAACATAAAAACATTGGCTTGAGGACTGACCACAGTGTAAGAAATGTAAAGTCATCTATTTATTTTGGCGGGGATCATTTTAAAATAAAGAACTGTTGGTGTTGCGGCAGTGACATGAGCAGCTGCAGCTGTTGAGGTAGTGAAGCAATAGCAGCAAACATGAAGTTCATCGAATGATCAAGAGATTCGGTGACAGTGGCAATGTATCTTCAGGATGCATCATGGAGCATCCAGAGTTAGATATAGCCCTTAGGGCTAACGGAATCAAGGGATATGGGGAGAAAGCAGGAGCGGGGTACTGATTTTGGATGATCAGCCATGATTACATTGAATAGTAGTGCTGGCTTGAAGGGCCAAATGGCCTATTCCTGCACCTATTTTCTATGTTCTATCTTCTATGTTTTCTACGTGTCCACCAGCAGTTGTTTAAAGCTTAGTGCCAGCATTCCTATCCATGAGCCAATTTTCTGGGTGTTTAAGTGGCGGTTAGGAGAGGGCCGGTGGGGGAAGCACGGGAGCGGTAGAAATGTTATCTCCTTTCCACCAGGACGGAAGATTCTTAGTATATAAAACATTGTGATTAGTCAGCTGCACAATTCAAGGCTGACACAGCCTTTCAGGTGAATTCCAAAGTTGGCTCAAAAGCTGTCAGAACTGATCCCACTTTCCCCCATTGTCTGGTCAAGAGGGAAAAAAAACTCAAAGATGAGTCAATAGCTTCAGAGAGTTGCATTTCCAGATGTGTTCATTTACAGATTGCTCTCAAAAATGTTAGAAATGCTGAATAAGCATTTAAAGCATATCTTTGAAAAGCAGTCTACAAAAAGGAACATTTTGAAACATGCTCCACTGCTGTTTTAGGTGAATACTGTTTATGATTTGTACGTTCAGTTTAAAATGACTTTCACAGAGCTTGCGTTGTTCTGCAAGTAAAATTATGTACGGCACTGGATGATAATATTTTGTTTTGGGTTTCAGCTTAACATTCTACCGATTTCACATGCAGTTTCGATTCTTCAAAAACCTTTTTGTAAGTGTCAGTATAAAGGACTTTAGAAAGGAACTAAAGATCTATACAAACAAGATATTAAAACTAGCAATAATGCCTCTTGATGGGGCAGATTTTCTGGTTAAAATTAAGGTAGCTCATCTCATCTCTGCCAGATTTTGCTACTTAACTGGGCGGGAATTCAGGATACCTTCTTCTTCTTTCGTGTGGCGTGCACAGCCTAAAGTTGTTGGACAACTTGTTCTATTTGATCTTCCGTTTGTCAGGATACCTGAGGGTAGAGAGATGTTCAAACCACCGATCAGCTATTCTGCTCATCCCAGGACATCAGCACCACACCATTAGACCATTTATGGAGTCCAAAGGGGAGTACAGGCAATTCTAAGTCTGGGAACTTGGCACAGGTCCAGCTGACCCATTCACTTCTGTGGTAAGTAATCGTCACAGTCAGAAAGGTGAACATATAAACATTTCCTGTTCCAGACAATGTCATATCCAGACAATCAGTCTGAAGAAGGGTCCCGACCCGAAACGTCACCTATCCGTGTTCTGTGCTGACCCGAAAAGTTACCCCAGCACTTTGTGTCCTTTTGAGTAAACAAGCGGGTGCAGCACAGAGGGTGGGAGCCTGTAAGTCATTCTTGTAGAAGCTCTGCATTACGTTGCACTTCCATCAGCTGGGAACTGGCTTCCATGTGAAAGAACGTCACGGAGGCTTGCTCCAAGAAACAGCCGACTCCAAGGCAGGTAATCAAACAGAGAAAAGGGCTCAATGTATTTAACAGAAGCATTAGCCATCTTATTTCACACAGATTCTTTCAAAATTATTTCTCCTTTCCTAAAATCCTGGATAGTCCTGGAAATTCATCTGCAGCACCTTTCCGGAATTAAAAATGACATTAGCAGACCACTAACAATGTTTTAAAATGTTGCTCAAAAACAAGAATCTCATTGATACCGGTGCAATGGCAAAGAGGCTTCAGTTGTGCCATGTTACTGATTTCAAAACAATTGGCACCAGGGGTCATATCCTTCTTATTAGTTGCACTGTTGGGGGTGACCCAGCTAGTCCCCTAAAGTTCCAGTGATCTGCGTTTAATCCTGACTTCCAGCACTGTCTGTGTGGAGTTTGCACATTCTTCCCTGACCCTAATGGAATTCCCACAATTGCTCTGGTTTATCCCCCACATACCAAATACATGCAGGCCATGGTAAAATGCCGCAGGTGTGTAGGTGAGTGGTAGGTGCTAGTGAAAACATAGGAAAAATAAAATGAGGAGTTGGTGTAAGATCGGTGTAAATGTGAGCTTGATGGTCAACACAGACTCAGTGGGCCAAAACGACTTGTTTCTGTGGTGTGCGACTTCATGACCTTTCCTCACAGCTCTGACCTCAGGAAGTAGCACTTAAAAGGTCACACCACAAGGCAACCAGCAATTTTAACTGCAGAAGTGTTAGCAGTGCATGCATATGAGAGTAGCACGGTCCTTGCAAGGCACAGATAAATTGGTACAGAGTGCACGGAGGAGGCAGCTTCCTTGTGCAAAGGGTATTCATGGCATTAAGTTGCAAGGGAGCAGTATGTAAATGCCTGCACTTTTGGGAGCTTTGTAATGCAGTCAAATCTCCTTTTAGATTGTGTACACATATATACACCAGGCTGCAGAAAGGATGTGAATAAGTACCAGAGGCTGCATAAAAACGTCACAGGAATGTTGCCTAGACTGGAGGCTTTGTTATAAGGAGCGATTGCATAGGGTGGCACTGTGTTTCACTGGAGTGAAGGACTTTGTGATGCAACCCCTCAACCTCCTTCATAAATGGTTCATAAAATTATGAGATGCATCTTTAGAGTAGTTGATCACATTCTTTATCCCAGGGCAGTGGAGATTAAAACTAGAGAGCTTAGGTTTAAGATGAAAGGAGAAAGATTTACAGGGGATCTGAGAGGCTTTTCACAAAAGTAGTGGTGGGAATAAGGAAGCGGTTGCCAGAGGAGGTGGTACAGGTAGGTAAGATTACAATGCTTAAAAAACATTTTGACAAATATATGGACAGGAAAGGTTCAGAGGGATATAGGCCACCTTGGTCAGCATGGGCCTGTTTTCATGCCAAATCAATCAACAAATGGATAAATCTAGGTATGAGTGTGATCATTGCATTGACTAAAATTGAAGATTCCCCACTTTGTTTCTCGACTTTTATTTATTTCCATAATGTATCAGTGAATAACGAAGGCTCATATATGAGCAAAGACAGACTACTAGAATGCAATGGTCATGTTTCTTGGAGCAAAAGTGACAGTGACTTTGACAGTTCTCCAAATACACATATGAGCTTGTACCAATGGTGACAAAGTGTGTAGGTGAGTGGTAGAATCGAGAGGGAGTTAATGAAATAGGAATGGGAACAGAAAAAAATGACTTGAATGTAAATGAGGGCCTGATGGTCACCACAGATTTACTGGGTTAAATTTCCTGTGTTTATGTTGTGTGAAGCTGTGCCGGGCTACACAATCTTTGCAACAAATATTTCTTACACAATCTGGAAAAGTGTTCATTCTCTCAGAACATTAACTAGTATAGTTGTTAATTTGATTTTGATTCAAGCAATATTTTTTTCTTTGGCATTACACAGATACATTTCTGGGTTCATATGTTCAGTCAGTGCAAGTGTCAATAGTAATTTCTACACTTGCGTGTTTCAGGAAAACCTAATGGTAATGCAAGTAGGTTGAAGAGCATCTGCAACCATAAGACTTCTTTGACTGAAACCCTGATCTAAAGTTTTATTCAGATCAACTTCATTTTTATTGTAGACTGATTAAATAAATATGCTTGGAGCATGGTTAAAATAGCAAATTCTGTTTTAGCAAATGAAGGTAGTTATCCACTGCCAGGATGTTAAGCAGAATCAAGGTAGTGACCTTCATTTCTTCAGGAGTCCTTTCTTGTGCAGAAGGAAAAAGACTAAAACATGCAATCTATATTATGTTTCTGGAATTGCCATTAATTTAATGGATTCACTGCAACCTGCCAAACCTTCTCTTTCTTTGCCTCTAGTTTATCCTCTACATCTTCACAGCTTCTACATTGCATGATTTTGGTAACTTGTTTCCTTAAACTTTTTGATTATATCGTACTTGAAGACCCTCGTCAATCCATCTTAACTCAGCACAACTACCAAGTACAGATCATATCCCTAAGAGTACTTATTTATTTTATTTTTTTCTTTCTGATTACACATCTCTGAAGGAATTTTGCAAATTTATTTTTACTACACTGAAGGGACCATATCAATTCAACATTACTCTTCTCTGAATAAAAGTAGGAAGTTTAAAATCTAAAATAGACAGCTCCAAAGTGCAAAAAATCACATTAAAAATCACAATGGAGGCATGTGAGCGAACATGCTAGGAGACCCCACAGAAAAATAAATAGATGTGGTGCAGTGGCATGAAACAATCTCAACCTCCTGCAAAATACCAAACCCTTTCCGAAAAGCAAACAAAAGAACTTCCCTTGAGCCAAGAGCACACATGGACATTGTTGCTATGACATTTAACTTCTTTCCAAGTGTCACAATGACACTTTCTGTTGCACATGTCACCACTAAACAAGCATAACTACACAAAACATAATGGTCAAGGAGAGAAACTGCTTACAATCTGCTTTGACTGTCTCTAGACAGCAAAATCTTCTGACAGAAGAAAGATAGATGCTACCTTTACTGAAATTCCACCATCGGACACATCTTCTGCCTTTTAAATATTCCGAAGGGATAATTTCCTTTGAAAAATTCCATGGTCCACTTTTTTGCCTGCCCGCATCCACCACTACCCGCATGCAACACTTTCTCTTGCAATTGCAGGATATGTAACATATCCTTTATACCCCTTTCCCATCACCCAGAAGTAGCAATGCATTTGCCCTTCTTTCACTTGGTCCTACTGCACTTGGTCCTGGTGTGACGACAGAATCATACAGCGCAAAAACAGGCCCTTTGACCCACCATGTACACTAACCATCAAGTATCCATCTACACTCATTCCATTTTTTTCTCTGACATACCATCAAGTCCTTCCCACTGATTCTCGTGCAACCTATGTATACAAAAGCAATTCACAGGACCTACAACCAGCACGTCTTTGACATGGGAGGCCACTGGTGCATTCTTGGGTTGCCCTCGAATGCTTCAATTTCTTTCCCTATCACAAAGACCGGCAGGTTGGCCACTGCAAATTGCCACTATTGCATTTGTGAGTGGTAGAAACCAGAGTATTTGATGAGAACGTGAGGAGAATAAAAATAGGCTTAATGTAAGATTTGTGTAAATGGGTGGATGTAGGTTAGTGCAGACTCAGTAAGGGCGAAGGGCTTGTTTCCATGCTGTACCTTCCTGTGACTTTATGAGCATCTGCATTTGGACGTCTAGGCTGATACAAAATTTCCTGTTGCTCGCCATGTCAATTTTCCATTCCATTCCTACTCTGACCTATCTCCCTGTGGTCCCTTGCACTAGTTTAGCTTAGTTTAGAGATACAGCACAGAAAAAGGCCCTTCGCCTCACCGAGTCCACACCGACCAGTGATCCCCGAACATTAACATTATTCTGCACACAGTAGGGATTTTACCAAGCCAATTATCCTCTAAACTTATACGTCTTTGGAGTGTGTGAGGATACCGGAGATCCAGGAGAAAACACACGTAGGTCATGGGGAGAATGTACAAACAGCATACGGACAGCACCTATAGTCAGGATCAAACCCGCGTCGCTGGCAATGTAAGGCAGCAACTCTACCGCTGTGCCACCGTTCTGCCCCTAGTGTAATGAGGTTTAGCAAAAAGTTGAGAAACCACACCTCATCTTCTGTCTGGACATATATCATGTTGAATTTAACAGCTTCAAATAACTAGCACTCTCCATTTATATCAGAACGGACCAATTCAACCCAAGGTCATCTATCTGTACTATTCACTGAATCTTTCCATGCTTCATCAGCATGGTCTCACCTGCATACCCGTCCCTTGAGCTCTGCATTTTCATTTACTCGTCTTTGTGTCTTCTGTCTTCTGCTTCTAACTTCCCTTATTTCATAGCTTTTAAATTTCTTGTTCAAGACCCATCATTGATTTATTTGCCTCTGTACTCCACAATTTGAGATTTATAATAGAAAAAAAGATCACATGTGGTTGAAGTGCACATTGTCAGATTTTAATAAAAGCCATTTTTATACATTTTGGTTTCACCATGTAGAAATTACCATAATGTTCGTACATAGTCTCCCACATTTCAGGGCACCATAATGTTTGAGATACAGCAATGTCATGTAAATGAAAGTAGTCATGTTTAGTATTTTCTTGCATATCCTTTGCATGCAATAACTGCTTGAAGTCTGCGATTCATGGACATCACCAGTCGCTGGGTGTCTTTCTCTGGTGATGCTCTGCCAGACCTGTATTGCAGCCATCTTTAGCTTATGCTTGTTTTGGTGCTAGTCCCCTTCAGTTTTCTCTTCAGCATATAAAAGGCATATTCAATTGAGTTCAGATCAGGTGATTGACTTGGCCACTCAAGAATTTACAATTTTTTAGCTTTGAAAAACTCCTTTGTTGCTTTAGCAGTATGTTTGGGATCATTGTCTTCCCGTAGAATGAACCGCTGGCCAATGATTTTTAAGGCATTTGTTTGAGCTTGAACAGATAGGATGTGTCTATACACTTCAGAATTCATTATGCTACTACCATCAGCAGTTGTATCATCAATGAAGATAAGTGAGCCAGTACCTTCAGTAGCCATACATGCCCAGGCCATAACACCCCCAACACCGTGTTTCACAGATGAGGTGGTATGCTTTGGATCTTGGTTAGTTCCTTCTCTCATCCATACTTTGCCCTTGCCATCACTCTGATATAAGTTAATCTTCGTCTCATCTGTCCACAAGACCTTTTTCCAGAACTGTGGTTGCTCTTTTAAGTACTTCTTGGCAAACTATAACCTGGTCATCCTATTTTTGCGGCTAACCAGTGGTTTGCATCTTGCAGTGTAGCCTCTGTATTTCTGTTCATAAAGTCTTCTGCGGACAGTGGTCTTTGACAAATCCACACCTGACTCCGGAAGAGTGTTTCTGATCTGTTGGACAGGTGTTTGGGGATTTTTCTTTATCATAGAGAGAATTATTCTGTCATCAGCTGTTGAGGTCTTTCTTGGCCCGCCAGTCCCTTTGCGATTAGAAAGCTCACCTGTGCTCTCTTTCTTCTTAATGGTTAAACAGTTGATTTGGGTAAGCCTAAAGTTTGGCTGATGTCTCTAAAAGTTTTATTCTTGTTTGTCAGTCTCATACTGGCTTCTTTGACTTTCATTGGCACAACTTTGGTCCTCATGTTGATAAACAGCAATTAAAGTTTCCAAAGGTGATGGAAAGACTAGTGCTGAGAGCTCTCTTATACCTGTATTAAGGAGGCAATTAAACACACCTGAGCAATTACAAAAGCCTGTGAGGCCATGTGTCCCAAACATTATGGTGCCCTGAAATAGGGGGACTATGTATAAACACAGCTGGAATTTCTACATGGTGAAATCAAAATGTATAAAAATGGTCTTTATTAAAATCTGGCAATGTGCACTTCAACCGCACATGATTTTTTCTATTACAAATCTCAAATTGTGGAATACAGAGGCAAATAAATAAATAATAGGTCTTTGTCCCAAACATTTTGGATGGCACTGTATATTCAATTTCCTGTTAAATAATGTGGAGCCTTTTGGCTTGCTCGTGCCTAGTATGTAAAATGACAATGGTACACGATGTTTATCACTCTGAATTCAGGTATAACTTAGTTGTGTTCCTGAAGATCCAGCTTATGTCCCAATCAACAGCAATGGGCAATGTCCAGGGAAAACAACCAAATGTGGCCAAATTAGTAGTTTACACCTGGAGGCTAGTAAGCAGCCCATATAATTCTTGACAATATTACTACATTCACAGCAGAGGAACAAAGACAAGTGTCTGAGTCAAAAATCTCTTGCATAATTCCATTTCAAGTACACCACCAAGAATAATTGCAATACCAAGAGAGTGAACAACTAAGGATTAGCCTCCTTTAGTGATTGGTGACAGGGCTTATTTTTTTAATGCTGCATGTCATTGGATTTTTTCGCATGGTGTTTTAAATTATACAATGTTTTGACAACATAACCTAAAATCGCTTTTTGCAACAAGTAGATGTGACACCAATAATAAATCAACAAATTTGGAACATCAATTAAAACCAACAACACAATTGAAGTTTCCATAACACACACACTGTCAAAAGGGGAATATTCTCATCTTCTAGTCTAACTTCCTACTGTCTTCTAATCTTGAAATTTGTTGAGTCACTAAAACAGCAAAAGTATTGTTTTGTGTCAGTATCAATCATTTCAAGGTAATGCCATGTGTTAATTTGGAAGGTGGCACGAGAAGAACAGACTAGGGGTAGTGACTGTTGTTACGTGGTAGGGGAGCAAAACGTAATGGCACTAAATGGCAATTGGCATTTTTGACCGCAAGTTGTGTAATTTTGCTGATATTGTTGCTTTTTGAGGGGGAGGTTAAACATTCATGAAAAATAACCCTAGTGATTCATGATCAAGTGGGTGGGGAAATTCTCCAAAAGCTTTCTCATGACTCTCCTGCGATGCAGAGCAAAATGCCTGCAGTCGTCAAACTTACTGATAAACACATTTCTGTCACCTGCATTAGGTGTCATTGTGTGCTGCTAACCACCCCTGGAGGTGGAAAACATCTGCACACTTGCATTCTGGCATCTGGATGTAACTAGATGGATTTGAATGCATTTAGATCAAATCACACTGATTAAGTGTCTTTTCTCTCTAAATATCAGATACTAATTTTCATTTCAAGTTAATCTAAAACAGTTTCTTTTTGCAAATTAGTATCCAATTTAACATGTAACTGTCAGAACTATTTATCTTTACAAACATGAACAAAGAAATGCTCATTTTGCACAGACAGTAGATAGGCTTTTAGCACATTGATCTGAACTTCATTTTGTCTTAAGTGTGCACAGGTACATCAATTCAAATTGAGCTTCATCTGTCTGAAGTCCCTAGTGAGGAGTGAATGTTTGTATCATTTTAGTCAATATGGACTAGTTCAAAGAACTTGCTGATTTTAAAAAGAATGATTGTTGATGTGAAATTAGCCCTCCATGCTTTTACAAATCTGTAATGACAATGGGGAATTCTACAATTTTTATTTAGAAGTCTTTCACATCTTGGCAGGGAGTGATTCAAATGCTTTTGTGCCAAGTATTATATAGTCTGTTTGAAATGATAAAAAGTGGCATTGCGCTGCAATTTAATTGAAGAGAAACAGGACTTCTGAAAACATAGAAAGACACAAAAAGCTGGAGTAAATCAGTGGGGCAGGCAGCATCTCTGGAGAGAAGGAATGGATGATGCTTTGGGTCGAGACCCTTCTTCAGAATAAGTAGTTTGCATTTAGCACCCACCTTAGATTCTTTCATTATAAGTATAACTTGAGATTATACTGTGCACAGAAGAACGGATAGCAAGGAATCTGATAAAGAATTTGTACTTACAAGTCCAGTCATAACCTCAAAATACCTTAAACACTTGATAACAAGTGAAATACTTAGGAAACGCAGCATCCTCCATTTTGTTGTTAATGCAGCAGTCATCTTGTGCCAAGCAAGATCTCACAGATGACAAACAACAAACAAAAACATATTTACACATTTGGTGTTTCCCCAATGTCCAGTCCCTACACAGATGCTCCCCGACCCGCTGACTTCCTCCATCACTTTGTGTTTTGCTCAGGATTCCAGCATCTGCAGTTTCTTGTGTCTCCACACCATGTGGGTAATTGATTTGAGGGTCAAGGCAAGGGTAGATCCGTGAGGGAACCCCGTGAGGTAATAACGGTGTGTGTGAGGAAGCGAGTGTCAAGGCTGGTGAACTTTTCTGTTGTATTTATTTATTCAAGCGATAAATATGATTCAGGCTCGGCCAGCAGTTAATGTCCATCTCAAATTGGCCTTCAACTGCGTAGGCTTTTCAGAATGTAGTTAAAATAAAATCACATTACTGTGGGTCATACTTAAGCCTTAAAATAGTGGCAGACTTCCCTGCAGGAAATTGGTGAAACATTAGTAATTTTTGCAATAATTCTGAAATTTCATGGTCACCATTGCTGATGTAAGCTTTTTAATACCAGATAAATGTAATTAATTAAATTTAAATTCCCCAGAAACTCTGTAGGGATTTGAACTCATTTCTCCAGATCAACTGTCGAGGTCATTGGATGCTATATTAACAACTATCCCTTCATAGCCACAGGTAATCTCCCCAAAGTGCAGGTGAAACAGAATGAAAATAATCTTTAGATGATCTATTCAAGTGACATTAGCTGAGGAATACATCTTAACAAGAACACCAATGAATTAATTCAATGATTTTACAACCATATAATTGTTTTATCAACATCTGAGAGAGTGGATAGAGGCTTCCCAAAGTATTATGTCATAGTGTCTAGCAAGAATTCACACTCGACCCTATAGAGTAGGACTTGAACCCATATCCTTCTGATTCAGAGATATCACGTTAACACCTAGGCAAAATAATAAGTGTAGCAAAAGCAAGAGTCTTGATATAACATTCACGGCTATAAGGAACCTCAACCGTCAACCAAAATTAATGGGCTTGAATTTTTAAATTCTTATTTTTGGGTCGGTTTTAGGCTTTTTTTCACAACATGCAGACAAAAGCAGATATTTTTGGTTATTAATAAACATAATGAAATGCGTCTACTTTTGGTTTTAAAATTAAATTGGTGAGCCCATAAAAAATAGGTACAATTCAAATCTATCCATTGCCGCTTGCATTTTACTAAGTAGGCTTTCATTTCCTTCACAGGAATTTCTAGCACATTTTGATATGCATTTACAAACAAATGTGATTGGTCAGCAGTCTACAGTCAATACACCATATCCTCATTTAAAATGCTACACTATTAAAGCAAAATGTGCGGCAGATATTACAAAATACTGTACATTGGTGCATAATTTGTTTTTAAAGTAAGTATAAAGGAGCTTTTTTTTGCAATCATTTGTTAGCCAGCATTGACCTAATTGCGAGCTGCCACAAAACACATAAAAAATTTGTCTGGTATTGCAAATGAGGCAAAGTCGGAAGCTCTTCCAAAGTATGTAAGTGCAAAACATACTCATACAGTTAATAATAGGTGTCAGAAATATTGTTTTACTTCCTTTGCAGTCACCATTTATTTACTTATAGATTCATGGACAAATATTACACAAAAACTGGTGCTTCAGTCCACCAAGTCTGTGCTGACCATCAATCAACATCATTATATTGATCACATCCTAAATTAATTAATTCTTCTCACATCTGGGGCGGCACGCTGGCGCAACGGTAGAGTTGTGGCTTTACAGCGTTTACAGCACCAGAGACCAGGGTTCAGACTTCTTCAGACTGATATGAGGGTGGGGGGGAGGGAGAAGAAAGGAAGAGGCGGAGACAGTGCATTGAGGGAGAGCTGGGAAGGGGAGGAGAAAGCAGGGACTACCTGAAATTGGAGAAGTCAATGTTCATACCGCTGGGGTGTAAACTGCCCAAGCGAAATATGAGGTGATGCTCTTCCAATTTACAGTGGGCCTCACTCTGGCCATGGAGGAAGCCCAGGACAGAAAGGTCAAATTCGGAATGGGAGAGTGAGTTGAAGTGCTGAGCCATTGGGAGATCAGGTAGGTTATTGCGACCCGAGCGGAGGTGTTGGGCGAAGCGATCGCCAAGCCTATGCTTGGTCGCATCGATGTAGAGCAGCTGACACCTAGAGCAGCGGATGCAATAGATGAGATTGTAGGAGGTGCAGGCGAACCTCTGCCGCACCTGGAAAGACTGCTTGGGTCCTTGAATGGAGCCAAGGGGGGAGGTAAAGCGAAAAGTGTAGCATTTCCTGTGGTTGCAAGGGAAAGTGCCAGGAGAGGGGGTGGTTTGGGTGGGAAGGGATAAATTGACCAGGGAGTTACGGAGGGAGCGGTCTCTGCGGAAAGCAGACAGCGGAGGAGATGGGAAGATGGAGCCAGTGGTGGGATCCCGTTGGAGGTGGCAAAAATGTTGGAGGATTATCTGGTGTATGTGACGGCTGGTAGGGTGGAAGGTAAGGACAAGGGTGACTCTCCCCTGTTACGAGTGGGGGGATGGGAAGTGAGAGCAGAGTTACGAGGTATAGAAGAGAGCCTCATCTATAGTAGAAGAGGGGATCCACCGTACCCTGAAGAATGAGGACATCTCCGATGCCCTGGTGTGGAACACCTCATCCTGGTTGCAGATGCAGCGTAGTCGGAGGAATTGGGAGTAGGGGATGGAGTCCTTACAGGAGGCAGGGTGGGAAGAAGTGTAGTCCAGATAGCCATGGGAGTCAGTGGGTTTATAGTGGATGTCGGTCAGTAGTCCATCACCTGCGAAGGAGATAGTGAATAGTGAGGTCTAGAAATGGCAGGGAAATGTCGGAAATGGTCCAGGTGTATTTGAGTGCCGGATGGAAGTTAGTGGTGAAATGGATGAAGTCAGTGAGTTGTGTGTGGGTGCAGGAGGTAGCACCAATGCAGTCGTCGATGTAGCGGAGGTAGAGTTAGGGGATAGGGCCCTGGTACGCCTCCAACAAAGATTCTCCTTTCCAAAGTAATCAAAGCTTCCCAAATTTCTTCAGTAATGATAACATTTTCTTTGATCATTCTTTCCCATAAGTACCGAAAAACTCTGCAACTTTTCTCAACTCCTCTCTTTCTCCTTAAGGTATTGACTAAGTTATGGTATAGTTCCAGAACCCTGCTCCAAACAGCTAACAATGGCCTGTTTCCTTTAATATTGGTGTTTTTTTTTGCATATCTCTCATTCATTGTTCATTATCTCTCCACATCACCGTCTATATCTCTCGTTTCCCTTATCCCTAACCAGTCCGAAGAACGCTCAACCCAAAACGTCACCCATTCCTTCTCTCCAGAGATGCTGCCTGTCCCGCTGAGTTACTCCAGCTTTTTGTGTCTATCTTCACAAAACATAATTCTCCGTTGTGGCTGTGCAGACTTTTCCATTATGCCGTTTGCTGTGGCAGAGGTTAATGCCATCTTTACATAACTGTATGTTCTTTCATACAGAGCCAAGTACAAATATTCGAGGTAAACCGTACCTTATTTTCTTCATTCTTACTCTAATTACCACATCCCCTCCTTCACCTCAATGCAACATCCATGATCATAAATATAACTAACAGGGTTAGCCCATGTTTCTGAATCTGTTTGGTTAGTAACATCTTCTCAAATGGTTTCATGAAGATATGTGCGGAAGAGTGCGTTCCTACCAAGACCGTTCCCAACTAGAAGTCTCGGGTGAAACTGCCGGTCTGCAATCTCCTGAGGATCAGATCTGTGGTGTTCAAGTCAGAAGAGTCAGAGTCATAAAGCAAGACCAGGTATGACATCCAGAAGGCTATCAAGAATGAAAGGGGATAATTCTGGACTAGACTGGAGACTCATCAAATGTGGCAAGCCTTATGCTCCTTACATGCCAGAACAATCTTGCCCTCAACTTTAGAAGACAAAGGAGCTGATCATTGATATCAGAAAGGGAAAGACCAGGGACCATGCAAAAGTCTTCATTGCACAGAGTTAACAGCTTCAAGTTCCCAGGTGGACACATCTTTACTGATCTGTCCTGGGCACAGCACAAAGCTCACAAATGCCTCCACCTTCTTAGAAGTTAGAGGAGATTTGGCATGTCCTCAAATAATCTATTGAAATTCTATAATTGTGTGGAAGACAGCATTCTGACCGGCTGCATCACAGTCTAGTTCAGAATGCTCAAAAACAAAGGACGTTGCAAAATGTGGTGGATATTGTCTGGTTTATCGCAGAAATTGATCTCCCTATCATCAAAGAGATCTACAGGAAGCTCTCCCTCAGAAGGCAGCTAACATCAAAGACCCACACCACAATGGCAAATCTCTCATCTAGTAGCTGCCTTTGGGAAGAAAGTACAGGCGTCTGAGAACCATTATCTCCAGGTTTAAGATCAACTTCAACATCAACCTGAACCAGCCTGATCACAACCCTACCTCAGCAAACATTGCACTGCTATGTTTCTCTACATACCTTGGTTATTGCACTATCATGGTCTAGTTTACATAAAATAACTGAAAATATATTGTATATTTATCGCTGTTGCTTCTAATGTGCTTGTAAAGCTGCAACGAATAAGAGTTGTGCCTTTGACAAATGAACACTCTAGACTTTTCATCACCATTCAGAGAACCATTTCACAGACACTTTAAAATAAGTCTCCTCTACAGTGTGGTAAGCAGAAACAACTGCACGTAAGAGGGAGAGCAAAAATAAAAGCACAATGGGAGAGGAAAATTGGCCAGGATTAGTCTCCTCTTAACTCCAGAAATATGTGGTGCAAGCAATCCCAGCTGAAGAGGAAATACACCAGCTGAGCCAAGAGAAGAAAACCTGAAAAAAAGCAATAATTTAAACGCTTACATTGTAATCTTGGTAAAAGAATATTTGAGCAGTTTCACTATTTCCATCTCGTCTGTAGTCTGCCTTTGCAGAGCTGCAAAGTAGAAAATTAAGAAATGCACAGGATAGATCTGAACACAATGAAATATATACTCGGCCTTTAGCAATGCAGGTAATTCCTGGATCTAAAAAGACCTGTAGAAGCAATGTGAAGGTCATGTAAGACTTGAAATTGTTATCTCCCAATCTAATCAATTCTCAGTATTGTTCAATTTAGTAAGGCAGCTGGTGCCAGATATTGCAACATCCCACTCAGAACTTCTTAGCGAAAGATGAAACGCTAGTTAAGGGCAGGAGGCACTTGCTGCAAACACTTCCTGTGGTAGATAGAAAAAAAAATTACAAAGCTTTTCCCCCCACTTCGATATTAATAAAATGCAGCAGGCACACATGAAAAATAAATCAAAAGGTTCAACAAATGGTTGGGATGATTAACAACAGCAACTTCCTATTCATTGATACATCATCACTTCCCCCAAGTTGTAAAAAACGTTACTGTTTATGTGTTCAAAATCGCAAAGCTGCAGGAATGATTACTCAAGGAGCATAAGCAACTGAACAGGTGATACTAATAAGCTTAAAAAAGGCACAACGTGCACGAGTAATTCAAAGAGTCAGGCAGTGTTTCTGAAGAATATTGATTGGTGAGCTTTCGGGTCAGGACCCTTCTTCAGACGTCTTCTTCAGTCGTCTGAAGAAGGGTCCAACCCAAAACGTTGCTTATCCAGAGATGCTGCATGACCCGCTAAGTCACTAGGTATTTTTCTTGTTAACCAGCATCTGGTGTTCCTTGTGTCTTCATACTAATAAGCTTGTTTGGATTGAATACGAGCACTAGATTTTCGCAATACCTTTGGAAAGCAGTCACTATCTTCAATCAGAAAGCTGATCACTACATAGTGCAAAAGCTTAATTAATGACCAATTAATGTTAAAGGACACAGAATTAAATTGATTATTTTCCCCAAATCTCTGTGCAAACTTCTTGGTTTTCAGAGTTCATAAGTTTATAAATGATAGGAGCAGAATTAGGCCATTTGGCTCATCAAGTCTATTCTGCCATTCAATCATGACTGATCTATCTTTCCCTCTTCACCCCATTCTCCTGCCTTCTCCTCATAACCCCTGACACCCGTACTAATCAAGAATCTATCTATCTCTGCCTTAAAAAGACATCCATTGATTTAGCCTCCACAGCATTCTATGGCATTGAATTCACCACCCTCTGACTGAAGAAATTCTTCTTCATTTCCTTCCTTAAGGAATGTCCTTTAATTCTGAGGTGATGACCTCCTAGACTCTCCCTCTCGTGGAAACATCCTCTCCACATCCATTTTATCCAGGCCTTTCACCATTCGGTACATTTCAATGAGATCCCCCCTCAACCTTCTAAACTCCAGCGAGTAGAGGCCCAGTGCCTTCAAACTCTCATCATATCTTAACCCACTCATTCCTGAGATAATTCTCGTAAACCTCATCTGGACCCTCCCCAGAGCCAGCACAGAGTGGCTCATTTAATTTTATTTTGCTTGTACAACCAAATACTAATTATTTTCCTCATGAGAATATTTGGTTTGGGAGCGGGGGATTGTTGTGGCTATGAGATGACACCAGGATAACACATTAATCTATGGAAGAATGGAAAGGAGTATTCATTGATGCATACCAGGTAATCCAAACCAAGAACCAGGAGAGCTTGCTGTACTCCTGGACACATAGTCTATCACTCAGTTTATGGACCGTTTGGAAACTCTTAAGCACAGGTACGAGGGTGAGCAGTTTTCACAGCAGTGGTTAACAAAACATGAAAGAAATAGTCATGAAAAATATCACATTGACAAAAGAACTAGTGAAAACCAATCAGTCTGAAGAAGGGTCTTGACCCAAAACGTCATCTATCCCTTCTCTCCAGATACTCCAGAATTTTGTGTCTACCTTAGTGAAAACCAATGTTTTTTTTTCTTAAAATAGATGTTGCAAATACACTGAAAACCATTAAGTACATAGCAAAATATTTGATGAGTAGTGGTGAGTTGATGGTTTACCATCAACACAAGAAAGAGTTTTGTGGGACCTGGTCATGATTGGTGGTGGACAATTAGATAACAATGCAAGGAGTGGCATGAATAACACATGCTTAATGATGGCAGGGCCGGCACATGATCACTTGTGTCAAAGTTGATACATTTACAACCAAATTCGCCAGAAGAGCCAATTAAGTGATTCATCTCTGCTTCATCCTGATTCCCCCATCCTCACAGAGGTCACTCATCAGCAACTTTGATGCACTCCATTTGATATGAAGAAATGACTGAAAGCACCAATGCACTGAAAGGGCAGCATGGTGGCGCAGCGGTAGAGCTACTGCCTTACAGTGCCAGAGACCCAGGCTCGATCCTGACTACGGGCGCTTGGCTGTACGGTGTTTTACGTTCTCCCTGTGCCTGCATGGGTTTTCTCCAAGATCTTCGGTTTCCTCCCACACTCCAAATATGTAATGGTTCTGTAAGATAAGTGGCTTGGTATTGTACAAAAATGTCCTTTGTGCGTGTGGGCTGGTGTCAGTGTATGGGGATCACTGGTTGGTGCGGACACGGTGGACTGAAGGGCCTGTTTCCACACTATCTCCAAACTAAATTAAGCTAGACACTAGCTATAGCAAAACATACGGGACCAGACAACATCCTAAATGTAATGTTGGATATCTGCATTCCAGAACAAGCGGCACCTTCTAGCCAAGCTGTTTCATACAATTATGACAACGTTATCTACCGAACAATTTGGAAAGTAGTCCATGTATGTACCACACGTAAACCACATATGCACAAAATATCTGTTTTGCTGCCGCAAGTAAGAATTTAATTGTTCCGTTTTGGGAGAATGGAATTGACTATGTACAATTGCCTGCTAGGTACCCACATCTGATTTTACTGTGGTAGGATAGCATTTATAAGGGAAATGAAGATTCTACACCCGTCACATAACTGTAGGACTCCTGTTGTGAAGACCTGGAGCTGGGGTTGATTCATTTTAAAAGATCAGCCATCCATGGGCTCAAAGGGCCGAATGGCCTACTCTATTTTTCTATGTTTTTCTATGTTTCTATGACCTCTGGTAACAAGAGAACCAGATAACCAGGATGCAGAGAAGATTTACAAGGATATTGTCAGGATTCGAGGTGTCTGAGCTATAGGGTGTGGCTGAGCAGGCTAGGATCGTATACATTGGAGCACAGGAGAATGAGGGGTAATCTTATAGAGATGTACAAAATCATGAGATGAATAGATCGGGTAGAAACACAGAGTCTCTTGCCCAAAGTAGGGAAATCGAGAACCAGAGGATGAAGTTTGAAGGTGAGGAGAGAAAGATTTAATAGAAACCTGAGGGGTAACTTTTACATGCAAAGGGTGGTTGGGCGTATCACCGTCTCAAGAGTACTTAGAGATGGACAGTAAATATGAACCTTGACATATATACACATATCTTTAAAAAAATAATAAATATAAATAAATTCTGTGTTTTTTTAATTTTAAGAGGCAGAATAGGGAGCTTATTATGGCTGAAGTACACAAATCAGTGTTTGCACTTGGGTCCTGTATGAATAACAACTTTAGTTCTGAGTTTGGCACAGATATTGCCCCAAAAGAGAAACTACCAGATACGCTTAAATTGCATCCTGAGTTCAGAAACTATGAATTTGTAAGAATCAATGAAGCCTTTGATGTTTCAGAATTCTGTAGAAGAATATTCTCATGAGAACAGAATTGACTTGATTCATTTTAGCTATGATGATAATTTGATTTAGCTCTGATATGTGACTGTAACAGAACACATCATACTCTGGGCTACTGAGGCTGCACTACATATTTTTACTGAGTATCATGTCTAGCAGAGGAATAGCTAATGAACAAATTTATATTTGTAAGTACCGGTAACCACATCACGCCACACTCTATCTTAAGTAAGGAACTGAGATGTTGTTCCGTTTTATAATGGAAGTGATAGAGATTATAAAACTAAGCGTATAACGAGCTTGTATACAATGTTAATGGACTGGAGCTCGCTGAGATCGGCTTGCCACTAGCAATCATTCCTGAGGTGTGTCATAGATGCTAGTTACCCAATTCATTTCAGGACGGCCAAACCTGATAACAGGTTAGTCTAAGCTAGACTTGGCACAAGGGGTTTCATGCTAACATTTAGCGGGCATTAAACATGCTAACGCCATGAAATGAATGAAAACCATTGATAACACACAATGGCATTTGCCAGCTATCAAAGATACTGAGGTTCTGATAAATTCTCTATGCCCGACAGTTAAAAAATTATGAAAATCAATTCAATCTGAAATTAAGAAAAACACTTAAATATATATCATTTAAAAAAAGCACATTTAATTAAAAGGAAGTGAACTGTACTCTTGCTGCCACATCTCACATTCAAATTAATGGATTTGTGCAGCATTTAAAATGGGGCAGATTTCGGGCTGTGATGAAAATCAAAATCTGCAGTGTTGGAAATCAGAAACAAAAACAGAAAATTCTGGGAAAACATCAGGTCAGACAGCATCTATGGAAAGAGAAAAAATATGTTTCAGGTCCAAAGACCCTCAACCCATGCACCTGCTGCTTGTGTTTAGCTTAGTTTAGAGACACAGCGCGGAAACAGCCCCTTCGGCCCACCGAGTCCTCACCAACCAGCGATCCCCGCACATTAACACTATCCAACACACACTGGGGACAATTTACATTTATATCAGGCCAATCAACCTACAAAAATGTACGCCTTTGGAATGTGGGAGGAAACCAAAGATCTGGGAGAAAACTAATGCAGTTACGGGGAGAACGTATAAACTACGTACAGATAACAGCCATCTGAATCGAACCCGGGTCTCTGGCGCTGCAAGCTCTGTAAGGCAGCAACTCTACCGCTGCACCATCATGTAACCCCAAGCTATTAATCCTGTTCTGTCGAAGGGTGCTTGACATAAACATCAATGGTTTCTCTTTCCACGCATGGTGCCTGATCTGCTGTAATTAAATAAATGTAAGTAGCATTGTGGCAGAAAAAGATGATTATATTCCCACATTATAAAATGTACCCTTTTTTAAAAAAGTTTCTCAATAAGTAACTTTATATAAGCACGTGTCTACATCACTATCTGTATCACTTTGCAAATTGGAATTGCAAAAATCCAAATGGACGTTATTAATTAACTCCTCCAAATACAGCCAGCGGCAACTGCTGCGCCCTCATAATGGCAGGGTATGTAGCTTGTGTAGCCAACTATTATGAACTTTGAATTTGCCAAACACAATAGGGGTATCCAAAGCAGTACATCAATCATATATGTTGTTTTAGTACATCAGTTATATATGTGGCTTTTTGGCACCCATGTGTGCACACTGGAGACATAAGCCATGTCATTAGAGATAACTGCCTACGAGCGACTCTTTGGTTTCATGTGGCGACTGTCATCCAGTTGGCACATTCTTCTGCTGCAGAAAGAAGGCATGAAGACTGCAACTATTTGCCAAGCATCAACAGTTATGTGGTCACACACCAACTGCTTGATGAGGAAGTTGAATCCCATACGGGTTTTAGTATTGACCGATGCTCACATATAGCAGCTGTGTGTATGTGGGGTCAATGACAATCTGAACCATAAGGAAAGCCACATTCTCTCTGCCCGCTAGACTCTGGCAAGGATGAATGCAATGGTTTTGGCACTACCTTAATAGGGAGCATTCGTGCAATTGTACCTGAAGATTTGCCAGCAGGAGCAAGAAGAAATTAACCATCAGCTTGGCACTTGAAAAAATGATGATGCATTTAAATGACACTGGTTGACGGCGCAAGAGCAATGGGTCTTTTGGTGAATTCCTTCCTGTTGTGAATACATTCAATATTTTAAGTGTGTTTCACCCTGACAATGGCAACAAATTATTGTTAATCACTAATATTGCAAACCTCCACTGTATATTTAATTTGTGCATGCCTAGACACTCATCTCATTCCCATTAAAATCTCCAGGTACCCCAAAACTAGACATTAATCAATCCATCTTTGTCTCATAATCTCGCTGATTGCCTATAATTCTATAGTTTGTGCAGACATTAATCTAGCTTCATCTAGTTTTAAAATAGTTTGTGCTTCTTACAAAACTTGATAAGGGGGATTTCATAAATAAAAATCAACTTGACCAATGATGAATCAGATTCTCCATGGTAACTAGCAGAGGTATTCAATTAAGATCCTATATCTCATATCATGGAAGACATCCACTTCCAAAGTCCTCCAACTAGCAGAGATTTATGAAGGGCACTATGGAAGAGAACTATCCCTTGTTGCTGAAATAGTTATCTTTTTTTTGTAAACTTAAGAACTAACCCATAAAACTGAAACACTGATCATTGTGTTTATAAACTTTGTGGAACATTCGGGGTTAGAGTACTTCCCAGTATATAAGGTGAGGCACGTTATTTTAAAATTAAACAATCAGTTACCAGTTTATTCATATTTTGAAAAGAACAATAAATACAACACTGTTTCCTGCTTTTGTGGATCCTTAAGAAATAAGGTAAGAACACTCTGTATTGATTTAAGTTAGTATATGGGCTACATTAGACAGGTCTGTGCAACATCTGTTGCGTATGAGTCCATTCTCTGAAATCATCTGTTGAACAGCTTGGAAGAAGGAGCAAGGGAAGATGCTTTATGCATAGCCATTAAGCATATGAGAATTTCTGCAGTCTAATTAAGTAATCTATAATACAGCTTCAGGTCTTCTCCACATAGCTCAGGTCACTCACACAAAAGCAGCATATCCTAGCAAGAAAGGTAAGTTATATTTAGCTTTAAATGCCTGGTCTATTATCCGTTTATAAAGATTAGACTCTGCTGCCTGAAATTTGCATTTCCCCATGTGCTATGTACAGCATTACTCCAATCCTCTGGAAACAGTAGAGAAATTGGACAAAGGGACATTAATAGTACGATAGCATTTTCTACATTAATTCACATGCTTAAATGGAGCCTGTAGATAAAGTGAACGCTCACAGTGTTTTTTTAACTCCATCATACAGGATTCCAAAACATGAGGGAGTAGGCTTAAGGTGATCCAATATAGACTTAAGAGGGACAATTTTTTCACTCAGAGGGTGTTCTGCATCTAGCATGAGCTACCAGAGGAGATAATGGAAACAGATACAATTATGGCTTTTAAAAAGACATTTGGCCTGATAGATACAGATAGGGAAGGACCAAATATAGGCTAATGGGACGAGACCAGTATGCCAACTTGGTTGGCATGAATAAGGTGGGCCAAAGGTTCTGTTTCTGTGCTGTAAAGCTCTCAAAATCTAAGTCATGCTTCCAGGACATTTCAGAATTCCTACAGTGGATGGCCTCAACTTGAGAACAGTTACTGCAAGGAAAGCGGCGTTGAGAAAAAGGGATAGCATTCTTACAGGATGCAAGGCGGGAGGAGGTAGCTGTGAGATTTGGTGGGTTTATAGAAGATGAAGTGAACAGTTCAAACCCTGAGATGGAGACTGAAAGATCCAGAAAAGAAAGTGGCAGATCATCCAGGTCAATTTGCGACACGGTTGATAGACCTTGGAGCAGAGATAAAAGTGGGCAATACATAGTTAGAATACTACGAGGTTGTAGGCAAAGGTGATGATTTCTGTAAGGGTCCAGGAAATGGTGGCCTGGTGTTCAGCAAGGTAGGAGTCAGTGCACCAGACTACAGCAGCACCATCCTGGTTTACGGGCAGCACCTCTTCCCTCATTCCTCATTTATTTTCACCTGCCTCCCCATCTTGTTTCAACTAGAACCTATCCACTATCCCAACCTTCACCCCTCTTATACTGCTCCAAAGTGCAATCCTACCTCATGCATCTGATGCAGGTGTTCAATTTGAAATCTACACATTTTGCCTCCATGGATGCTGCTTGACTTACTGATATCTTCTTGCATTCTGTATTTTTGTTCCATATACAGAGATCTGGTCTCAGTATACGCTGTTGGAAAGGTGACATTTTGGGAACAGTACAGACCAAAGTCACATTCCACATCTGAATACATCTTGCTCTTTGAACAAACCACAATCCCTTAGATCGTTTATACTATATTAAACTTCCCTTTGACCTTGGCAACAGAAAGCAAACCTTCAGAACTTTTCCTGTTTGGCAACAACTTCAGCTATCTCTTGCCAAACAACTCAGTTTCCTACTCGTTTAGTTCATTTGTCATTGATTCCACGAGCCTCAATTTCTTTAAAAGTCTCACTATTTGCAAATTGAAGTCACTGATATCCATTAGAGAGTCCTCTTTTACTTCCTTGTTTTCCTTTAAGAATTTCAAAGATTAATTAGGCATAGCCTCGAGCGGAAAAATGCTTTCTGATGAGTTAGCAGGACCCCTGCACTCTTTAGATGATTATTTTTCGCATCTCATATTAATTACAAATATTTTTCCCACATTAGGGCAACTAACACAAAATTCCTGACTCATTTATCTTGGGATAACATGGTGATCTTCAAGATCATAGGCAGCTTATAAAACTACCAACCAATATTTTCCCCTTGATTTTCCTTGCAAATGGATGGAGTGTGAATAAAAGTCTTATTGCAATACTCTCCCCCTTATCTCCACTTTAAACAGGCAACCCCTTATTTTGAAGGACACAAAGTTTTGGTCTAACTCCGCAGGTTAGGCAGCATCCCTGGAGAACATGGATAGGTGATGTTTCGGTTGTGATCCTTCTTTGGACATGACCTGACGTCTCGACACGAAACGTTACCGATCACTGTTCTCCAGAGATGCTTCGTGACTGGCTGAGTTACTTCAGCACTTTGTGTCCTCTTGTATATTAATCAGCATCTGCAGATCATTGATTCCCCACACTTTGAAACTCTGCTCCGAGTTGTAGACTTCTCCGTGTGTGATGCTCTCAGCATCTCCCTGCTGTACCCATCAGAACATTATAGTTTTCAATAAGATCACCTCCTATTTTATTAAAGTCTGAAGACAATAGGTCCAACATAGTGAGAAGTCACCTGGCGTACAATGTACAGATTTGTTCTCTGCATTTAAGAAGTTATATATTTGCATGGAGATTGTTCGGAGTAGATTAATCATTTTGATTATTGAAATATTAGGTTACTCTACAAGGAAAAATTGAGCAGTTGGACCTATAAGAAAATGAGAAGCAATCTTATTGAAAAATATAAGTTTCAGATGGACGCTTAAACCCCTGTCTCACGGTGCGAGTTGACCCACGAGCGACCCAGAGTTGTCACTCGCAGTAATCACGTACACTAAACGTAGCGGGAACATCGGAACTCTTGCGAGCAACTTAGCGACTCGTAGTGCTAACGGCAGGTACCCGTGAAACTTGGTAACTCGTGAAAAAAATCAAACATGTTTGATTTTTTCCACGAGTCAAATTTACAGTTCAAGTTAAGAATTGAAACATTTTAAACTCATTTATAACGTGGCGGCCCGTGCGTTTACCTTAAGTGATTCGTGAGTCTACCGTGGGAACTCTTTTAACTCAGCGGGCAGGCAGCATCTCTGGAGAGAAGGAATGGGTGACGGGATGACATTTCCAAATTTCTCCAGCCCCATGTGTTCACTTTTTTCAACTAGCATCTGCCCTTTCTTGTGTATGACATTATTTGTATTTACAGTGCCTTGTGTCTTGGCAATTCATGATTCACACACACACACAATGCTGGGGTAACTCACACACACACACACACACAATGCTGGGGTAACTCACACACACACACAATGCTGGAGTAACTCACACACACACACACAATGCTGGAGTAACTCACACACACACAAACAGTGCTGGAGTAACTCTCGCACGCACACAATTCTGGAGTAACTCAGCGGGACAGGCAGCATCTCCGGAGAGAAGTAATTATGATGTCTCGGGTTGAGTCCCTTCCTTAGACCATTACCCAGAGATGCTGCCTGTCCCGCTGAGTTACTCCAGCATTTCGGGAGGTCTCGGGAGCTCGCGGATCCGGGTGGGAGACCGCTCTCCGGAGCTCGCAACACAACTTCTCCAGCCCGTGTCGCGGGGTTGGAACGACCCGGAGCGGGGCCGAGCATCGCCCGGCGCAGCTTTAATGGCTGCGGGACATTCCAGCGCCCGCCGGGGGCTCCAACTTTGTGACTTTGGGCCTGGAGCGGGGCCGTACATCGCCCGGCACGGCTTCAATGGACATGGGACTTAACACCGCCCGCCTGGGGCTTCGACATCGGGAGAGAGATGGTGCGGGGGAGAGAGAAGAACTTTGCCTTCCATCACAGTGAGGAGGAGATCCACTGTGATGGATGTTTGTGTGAATTTAATTGTTGGCATGTTTTTCCATGAATTGTTGTTTGTTTGTTTGCATGGCTTGTAGAAACGGAGTTTCGTTCGAGCCTCTCTGAGGTTCGAATGACAAGCAATAAAATCAAATCAAATCAAATTTCGTCTATCTTTAAACCAGCATCTGGACTTCCTTCCCACATAATAACCAATGAGATTCCCCACTAAACTTCCGTGTCCTCATTGTTCCCCTCTCTGTCTTCCCCAGACCTGTGTATATGTATATGTGTATGTGTATATGTATATATACTTTGAGTGGTTCCTGAGGTGCCTACTGAGAGAGAGAGACACACACACACACACACAAATACACACACACACATATATTTATACATATATATAATATTATATGTATATATACTTTGCGTGGTTCCTGGGTTGCCTACTGCTGGGTAACTCCTCGAAATATCATCCCCCTGCATTTCAAATCTAAATCTCTCGCCTATATATATAGTTCAGTATATATATAGCCAGTTCTGCTGTCTGTGTGTATCTGTGTGTATTTGTGTGTGTGTGTCTCTCTCTCTGTGTGTGTGTGTGTGTGTGTGTGTGTCTGCTGTCGGGTCCCGGCAGCCGCTCAAAGTCAGTCACCCGAGCTGCTTCCTTCCTCGGAAGTGGCGGCCAGTTCAGCTGTCTGTGTGTATTTGTGTGTGTGTGTGTGTGTGGTGGGTGGGCCTGGGAGGGTGGGGGAAACAAGGTTTTAGTCTCTCCCTTCGGGGGGATGCGACTTTTCTTGTCGTGTCCCCCATCACCATCTTCATCTGTGCTGAGGCCTAATGGCGGAGCTGGCGGCCTCGCAGCTGTCTGTGTGTATTTGTGTGTGTGTGTGTGTGTGTGTGTGTGTGTGTGTGTGTGTGTGTGTGTGTGTGTGTGTGTGTGTGTGTGTGTGTGTGTGTGTGTGTGTGTGTGTGTGTGTGTGTGTGTGTGTCTGCTGTTGGGTCCCGGCGGCCGCTCAAAGTCAGTCACCTGAGCTGCTTCCTTCCTCGGAAGTGGCGGCCAGTTCAGCTGTCCGTGTGTGTCTGTGTGTATTTGTGTGTGTGTGTGTGACTCTCTCTGTCTCTCTGTCTGTATCTGTGTGTGTGTGTGTGTGTGTGTGTGTGTCTGCTGTCGGGTCCCGGTGGCCGCTCAAAGTCAGTCACCCGAGCTGCTTCCTTTCTCGGAAGTGGCGGCCAGTTCTGCTGTCCGTGCCCGGAGCGCTGCGGCTGCCACCCAAGCCACAATAAAACCATATAGCAATGACAGCACGGAAACAGGCCATCTCTGCCCTTTTACTCCGTGCCGTTTACTGTCACCTAGTCCCATCTACCTGCACTCAGACTGGAGCGTGGCAAGTGGGTTACTGACCCCAATCCCCTCCTTCACAACGCCACACTCCCCAAATACTGTGAACTGAGCTCTCCCCCCACCCCGGGAAATACAGTATTTAAAAACATAAAGCACCAAGAAATGCACTTACCACGTTATTGGTTGCTGAAGGGTGCACATTTTCCCTTTGTAGGTCATATCAATAGATGCGGCCGTGCTGAAATAACTCAAAGCCACAGGATGGAGATGTCTTTTAACATTGTTGCTTTATTAAAACATACCTTAATTCACGGTTGGCTCAAGAGTAACGGGAGAGGAACTTGGAACATCTCAGAAATGACATACCCGTGGGAACTTGGTGAAACACTTGAACATAAACTTGAAGTCTCGTACTCAACCACGAGTCTTTCACTCGGGGTACCTCGTGGGTCAACTCGCACTGTGAGACAGGGCCATTACAGGGCTGATGCTGAGAACATGTTACCGACGGAATGTTACAGCAGAATCTACAACTAGGAACAGAATTTAAAATATGGGGTTACCCATTTAAAGTGGAGATAGGGAGGATTGTGAATCTTTGAAATTCTCTGTCCAGTGACTTGCTGAGGTAGACTGATTAGGTAAACAGACAGATTTATTTGAATGTAGAGGAGACAAGAGTTACGAGTATCAGATAGGAAAGTGTAGTAGAGGCAGAGATTAAACCTGCCAAGGTCCATGAATCAATCAACTCATTGGGCCACATGGTCTACTCCAGCACTTACCTTCTGTATTCTTAAGTTCTTAAGGATTCAAAAAATCCAGTTAAAACTATTTTCTGAGAAAGTCACTGGAGGTAACATAGAAGATGACAATCTGAGTATGATATCTCAGACTTGTCACATTGTAACTGGGTTAGGATGTTGTGGCCTGATCTAATGATCTGAATACAAGTTCAAAATCCAGCTGTAACAACTAAATGTGTATGTTTAGTTCAGTTTAGTTTCGAGATACAGTGCAGAAACAGGCCCTCTGGGCCACCGAGCCGCACCGACAAGCGAACCTTGCACATTAACACTATCCTACACACACTGGGGATAATTTAAATGTTCATACCATGCCAATTAACCTACAAACCGTTACTTCTTTGGAGTGTGCGTGGAAATCAAAGATCTCAGAGAAAACCCACGTAGGTCCCGGGGAGAATGTACAAACACCGTACAAACAAGCGCCCATAGTCAGGATCGAACCCGGGTCTCTGGCGCTGAAAGGCAGCAACTCTACCGCTGCACTACTGTGCTATCCATGTTATAGCATCAACTTTCAAAACAAGATGGACAACTTCTCATTTGCATCTACCTCATGCTTATTTGTTTTTCAAGATCTGGACCTCACTGACAAGGCCAGCATGGATTGTTCATTGGTAATTGCCTTGTCAGTGAGGTCCAGATCTTGGTCCAGAACAAAGCAGCTTGCTTATGGGCCTGTCCCACTTAGGCAATTTTTAGGCAACTGTTGGCGACTGTCGTGGTCGCAGCAAGTTGCCAAAAAACTGGCAACTGGACTAATGGGCCTGTCCCACTTAACGATTATTTAAGCGACTACCGGCGAATACGATAATGGAATTCACCGAAGTCAGCACCGGCAACAACTTGCGACATCCTGGCGACAACCTACGTCAACCTGGCGACATCCTACAGCAGCACCTACGTCAAGCTACACTCATTGGCATCAAACCCACGGTTGCCACTATCGCCGATAACTATTGAACAGGTTGAAAATCCAGTGGTACCCAGAAAGACACTATGACTCTTTGGGCGATTGAGGAGACTACACACGACCATACAGGCGACACCCTGGCAACCATGTGGCGACAGCCTAGTCGCCTGTAGTCTCCTAAAAAATTGCCTGTGGGACAGGCCCATTAGTTTGCTGTGTCGAGTTGTAGAACTGTGCAACACGGAAGCAGACCCCTTGGCCCTTTGCAGGGATTTTTTAAGAATCAACTATTTCTAATAGCTGTGGATTCACACACAGGCCAGACCAGGTAATGATGGCAGATTTCCTTGTCTGAAGGCTATAGGCAAACTGCTTAGGGTTTCATGACACTCTTGTAGCATTACAAAATACTTTAAAAACAAAATCCAGATTTTAGACTGATTTTAAGCTGCCAAAGTGGGATTAAAAATTAAATCTCTGGATTGTTTGTTCAGCTCTTCAATGGATTTTGGTTCAGCTGCATTCAGAGTATTTTGTGCAGTGACGGTCGCCCTATTACGGAAAGGACGTGGAGATTTTGGAAAGGGTGCATAGGAGGTTTACGAGATTGCTGCATGGATTAGGGGGTATTGGCTACAAGGATATGTTGGACAGAATTTGATTCTTTTCTCTGGAATTTCAAGATTACAAGAGGCATAGAAAGGGTAGACAAGGATGGAAAAATCTAACACTAGAGGTACAGCTTCAAGTTAAGAGTGGCAAAGTTTAAAGGAGATGTGTGGGGCAAGTTGTGTTTTTACACTGAAGGTGGCAAGTGTCTGGAATGTGCTGCTAGGAATGGTGCTTGAGGCAGATACAACTGTGGCATTTAAGAGACCTTTGGATAGGCATTTAGATATGCAAGGAATGGAGAGATATGGATTACCTGCAGGCAAATAAGAGTTGGTTTTAGCATTATGTTCAGCACAGGCATTATTGGCTAGAGGGCCTGTGCTTGTGCTATACTGCTTTACGTTCGATGTTCTTATGCAAGGACTGTAGCACCACTGTAGGAAAATCTCCTGAACACTCTTTCAAAATTCATCAGATCATCTTAATTACACATGCAATATACATGCCATGTGAGATTTTATGCATTGTGATTGGGGAATCTTGAGCGAAGAATAAGGTAACTTTAGTGAATTCATTCTGCATGTTGAATTCAAGTAAACCGGACTGTTTTTTTTCTGGACAGTCAACTGCATGAAGTAATGCAAAAGGTCCAATTTTCTGATTAACTATAAACCTGATAATTCTGTTTAAATGCCTGGCACAATTGGGAGTGGACATTGTTTATGAACTGAAGCATAATTAGTGTTACTTTGTAATCAAACGGCCATACTCTTGTCTACCTTAGCATAACCACTATTTCGCTCTGCTCAGTTTCCACAAGCCTACCATTTTATTCTAGTCTGTCGTTCATTCCAAACTGGACTCTTCAGAACGTACATGACTGCTCTGGGTTTGCAGATCAAACTGATATTATGTGAATGTGTGCATGGCTTCCGAAACAGGCAGTGACTTCTTTTTTTACCAATGCTTCACAGTGTCAACACAAAATATTTTCAGTTTAGTGTATGTTGCCTCAAGTCACATCCAACCGTTTAAAGTTGGCTTGTTTTCATGGATTGCTATAATGATAGATAATTATATTCACTCTGCATTGTGTTGCACCGTGCAATCAATTTGTCTGTAACACCTCACCAGAGTAGGTTTTCAGTTTGATGGTGTTTTCTGCCATAGGTATCTCACTGATACTTGTGGTAGGAAGCATTGCCAAGATTAGGTGCCTTGACTCATTAGTGAATTGTCTGCAGGAGTCAATTCACTTGCTGATGCACCAGTTATCAATCAACATTACACGAGAGAGTATCTGCTGCTGTACGTTTTATGCAGACCTCTGGGATTGATGATGACGTGCTTCCTCTCCAGTTCTGTAGGTTCCAAGATGGGACCAATGTAGAACCTCCGCAGATGGAGCAGGTGGTCCCCAAAAGGATGAATAGGTGGGTGTGCCTATTAATTACCTATAGGCAGGGCAGCACGGTGGCGCATTGGTAGAGTTACAGCACTCATTGCACCAGAGACAGGGGTTTGATCCCGACTACGGGCACTGTCTGTACGGAGTTTGAACGTTCTCCCCGTGACCGTGTGGGTTTTCTCCGTGACCTTCGGTTTCCTCCCACACTCCAAAGACGTACAGGTCTGTAGGCTAATTGGCTTGGTACATATGTAAATTGTCCCAAGTGTGTAGGATAGTGTTAATGTGTGGGGATCGCTGGTTGGCCCAGAATCGGTGGGCCGAAGGCATGTTTCTGCACTATATATCTCTAAACTAAACTAAACTAAAGAATGCAAGGTGCAGCTCCTGAAACATGGAATGGAGCTTCTCAATGGCATTCCGTGATCCTTCTTTCCTTTGCATGCTCCTGGGCAGGGATTGTCAGGAGTCAATGGGACGGTTATATTGTTTTTTTAAGGAGGCATGGGAAATCTTCCTTTGTTGGCCTGATGATCCCTTCCCATGACATTGCTTGCAAGCAAGAACATATCTACTTAGGGAGCTTGGAGATGGTCTGCACATATGCTAGGTATAGTTAGCACCTTAAGGCTGGGGGCTAGTGACCTGAGTGAGGCTGCTACATTGGCTCACTTATCTTTCCAGTCGATTGGGAGGAATTTATAAAGTTGGTGATATATTTCCAGTGCTCTGAGTTACCACTGGTTTTGTGACAAAATGCTGTCCTTTACTGCATGAATAAGCTTGAAATCTCAGACCATCTCCTTTGTGTTGTAGTATTGTGTTGTGATAAAAATTGTTTTTGTTTCTTGTCTTATTTTGCAGATTGTTAATATATGACTTTCTTTTTTGGTAAACTGACAAACTTGTGGTGGGTAATGCCCAATAAAACAGAGTCAACCATTTATAGAAGAGAGACACAAAATGCTGAAGTAACTCAGCAGGTCAGGCCGCATCTCTGGAGAAAAGGAATAGATGACATTTTGGGACAAAACCCTTCTTCAGACTGAAGAGATTCTGCCTGTCCCGCCGAGTTACTCCAGCATTTTGTGTCTATCTTCGGTGTAAACCAGCATCTGCAGTTCCTTCATACACAGAATCGAGCATTTCACCAATATACATCGCACTCTGTAACCCAGCCCTAGACTTTCCTACAGCTCAATGACTAGTTAATGCAGCTGCACCAGTTGCATATGGTGGATGAAATCATTTTGTATTCTTGGATCCCAGATTCATCTTAACAAGCAAGATCGACTGCTAGGTTTTGCAAGCTCAACAGTTTTAATTGAAATCATTCACCTATCAGTTCACATAAGGCATAATATAAAAAGGATCAAAATTGCAAAGGCAACATTTGTTTCTCATGAAAGAATATATCCGGTAAGAGTCTCATCTTGCTTCTAGTTCTTTGTGCCAACTTCTGATAGTTTCTGATTAAAGTAATCCTCCAGTCTCTGTGCAACATTTTTAAACAAAACATCTTTGTGGAGTACTTTATTCCCGCAATTCTACTTTACATTGCACTAGGCTCTTACAATGTTACTTTCTCCTACTCCCTCCATGATACTGTATGTTTTAAAGAATATGTTAATACATTAAATAAATTCTTACGTTTGCTATATTTGTCTCAACACAAGATACAGCCAGTTGAGGAAGCCATCTTGTTTGAGAAACAAGACACAGAATGCTAGAGTAACTCAGCAGGTCAGGCAACGTCTCTGGAGAACCTCTGAACCGAAATGCCACTGATCCATGTTCTCCAGAGCTTGACCTGCTGAGTTACTCAGCACTTTATGTCTTTTTTGCAAACCAGAATCTGCAGTTGCTTGTTTAAACATTTTGTCCGAAAGCTATTCAAAAATGCCACAGCTAAGCTCGGTGAGTGCAAGAGTCCTGCAATAAGTCAACACTGCTCTTCCTTGCCAATGTGGTTTCATGTACTTAGCATTTTCATCGATACTTGCAAAGATCTTAAAGAAACATAATTCCAGTAAATGGAAGTATGAAACAACAAAAAAACAAGGAACTCTCTAAAAGGTACAAGGAACTCTCGAAAACCAATCAACAGTGCCCTACAATAATCCTAAAGGAAAAAAAAATTGACTTGGGATCCTATTTTTGTTGCCGATTTTAAGATCTTCCCAAATGTATTTGACACAACAGGAATATATTCAAATTTGCAATCATCCACTCAACCATTGTTCATGTTGATTCTTCAAGCTCCTGCTACAGACTGTGTTCCAATCGTTGTTACAAAGCAAGCATATCACTTGCCTCACCTGGCAGCTGCGGCTCGCCTGCAGTTCGTCTGTTTTTTCTTTTCTTTTTGTTTTCTTGTGTCTTCATTTTCTTAGTTAAATTTTAGTTTATTAGGCTGTGTGTGTGTGTGTGTGTGTGTGTGTGTGTGTGTGTGTGTGTGTGTGTGTGTGTGTGTGTGTGTGTGTGTGTGTGTGTGTGTGTGTGTGTGTGTGTGTGTGTGGTGGGGCCTGGGAGGGAGGGGGAAACAAGGTTTTAGTCTCTCCCTTCGGTGGGATGCGACTTTTCTTGTCGTGTCCCCCATCACCATCTCCATCTGTGCTGAGGCCTAATGGCGGAGCTGGCGGCCTCGCAGCTGTGGCGATGTTCCGGCAGCGACCCGGCTTCAGAGCTGTGGTGTTCCAGCTTTCCAGCTGTGGCGTTCCAGCGGCGACTTGGCTTCAGAGCTGTGGCAGCGTTCCAGCGGCGGACCCGGCTTCAGAGATGTGGGTGTGGCGTTCCGGCAGTGGGCCCGGCTTCAGAGCTGTGGCGTTCCAGCGGCGACCTGGCTTCAGAGCTGTGGGTGTGGCATTCCAACGTTCCGGCAGTGTAACCGGCTTCAGAGCTGTGGCGGGGTTCCAGCGTTCCGGCGATGGCATCAGCCCGGCTTCGGAGGCTCGGCCATGGGCCTAGTGGACGACAACATCGGAGGCCTGGATCGCCTCAGCACAGAGGGAGAACAAGGAGGGAAGAAGACAAAGACTTTAAGACTTTTGCCTTCCATCACAATGAGGAGGTGCCTGGTGAACTCACTGTGGTGGATGTAAAATATGTGTTTATTGGGTGTTTTGTTTTTTATTATATGTATGACTGCAAGGCAGCAAAACTTTGTTCAGACCGAATGACAATAAAGGATACTTTGACTTGACTTGACTTGACTCTTCTGTCCAACAGAATGACAGTGAGTGTACAGATGGGATCTCTGAAGAGGACGATGGGGATTAGAGGGGACAGTGAGTCAAGCAAAGGAATAGTGGCATGGTTAGCACAGAGGGAAGGTGAGAGTAGGGGTGTTTGAATAAGGTTCCTGACCCAAAACATCACATATCCATGTCCTCTAGACATGCTGCCTAACCCGCTGAGTTACACCAGCACTTGTACTCTATTTAGAGGGATATGGGCCTTTGGGCCAAACACAGGCAAGCGCGACAAGCGTAAATTGGACATGTTGGTTGATATGGGCAAGTTGAGCCGAAGGGCCTGATTCCACACTGCATGAAACTATATGAGTATATAATACTATCCTATCAATTAAGAAATATAAATTCAAAGCAAGTAAATAAATCAGAAAAAAAAGTCAGTATCGACATTGGTGGCTGTGAAATTATGACTTGTTGTAAAATCCTAACTGATTCACTAATATTCAAATGAAGTGCCATGTGGGAAAATGTACAGTTCTTCGCAGTAGAAAACCAAGGTTTTTTTTTAAATGTGAGAAAATTGTAAATATTGATGTGCAGAAGATTCTGGATGTGATGAATTACAAAACACATAGGCAGATTACAGTATGTGCCTATACAGCAAGCAATTAGAAATGCAAATAATTAGATGGCCTTTATTGCAAAGCAGTAGGAGTACAAGAATAAGGAGTTCAAGGCTTTGGTGACACCATGCATAAAATACTTTGTGTAGTTTAGGTCCTCGTACCCAAAAAAGGACTAATCGTCCAAGAGGCAATGAGGCATAGATTCCCAGGATTGCTTCCTGAAATGAGGGGGTGGCTCTGAGAGGAGAAATTGGCCAGTGTCTGTTCACACCCACTGGAAAAATAAAGGAAATATGCAAAAAGAGGGATTAACGGACACTGATGGATTGCTGTTATTGGATTAGCAAATATGGAATGTGGGGATAAGTGAAGACGGTATTAAGATTATGCAGTGACCATTTCAGACTGAGTGGAGGTGGAAATTTATTTCCTCAGAGGATCATGATCTTTTTGATTTCTTTATTTCACTGAACCTTTGATAATATTTATGGCAATATCGTAACATTTTTGGACACCGAAGGAATCAAGGGAAATGGGGACAGGGCGGGAATGAGCTCGGTAGGCGCTTATTGAAGGCAGAAAAGACTTGTCATCATCGTTGAATCTTACTATTCTGCTTTTGTTATGCAGGGTATTTCTAGATGGATTAACAAACTTGTTTTTGACTTGGCTTTTTTTGGTTTGGTTTATTTGATTATCTTGTTTTTGCTTCATCTGAATCCAAAATTCATCTGACATTCTTTCTCAATAAAGGTTTTATATTTCACATCAAATTCTCAAGTTATTGCTTGTAGGAATTAAATGACATTCTTGCAAAAGCCAGAACAAAATATGTTTAATTTGGGTAAATTGTTATAATTTGCAATTTAATTGAAGAATGGTCATCAAAACCACAGTGAACTCTGACTCATTATGGTAAATGGAAAGATCACCCTGAAAACGACTGTGCCCTGTTCAGACTTCGACAGACTTTTTTCCCTGCTGTCGAGTGAGTTCCACAAATTTTGTCTCAGTCCCTTAATCCTCCACTCAACTGTGCGTCAAAGAGCACAATGTAAATTAGATGATGATCAACGAATCTGGGTGTGTGTGGGTGGGGGGTAAGGACTACATATTAGTGATCACAGTCACAACAATGTTGAAATTCATAATGTTTGCTGATGAAGGTTGGTCTACGAGAGCCATCAGAATTCTAATTCAATGTACTGAGTGCTCACTCTCTCTGCAGCTGGCATAACTAGCATGTGCTGCTAGTGAGGAGTAGGGTGTCTGGTGATAGTAGAATTGAAGCACAGTATATAGCTTATAACTGTACAAATTGGGTCAACATTTTATCAGATGTAGGGTACATTGGCTCGGAAGCATTTATACATTTTGTGTTATCTTGCTTCTGCAAAATTGTTCAACCTTTTGACAGAGTGACTTGGTGTTGCATTTTCCAAATGATGCCACTGCTGAAACCTTGGGACACCAATTTAGAACTTGGCTTCTTTATTTTGGATTTCACGATTTCCTTTCAACTGGCACCAGATTTATCATTTCCATCTGAGCACCTCTCTCCTTGCATGCATATTTCAAGGAAGGCAGAGATGTGACATCTGCAGATGAATCGGGAATCGCCAAGGCTTCACATTTGCAGGTTTTTGGTACAGATCTTGCTCCAGATTCAGCAATGCTGCAAATGCTGCTTCCTCACTATCATTAATATGGTAGACTTTCACCAATTTACTTTTTTTCCTCTATCGATTTTGGGAACCAGTCAGCACAATCCATTTAGATGTTGTTGCTGCAGTAAGACAAATTAAGATTTTGTTTTTATTGACTGAAGCGGCAGAAATTCACCTCAGTAATTATGTTCCTGGATATTAAAATGTGGTTACCTGCCAGAAATATTTATTCCCAATTGCCAGGTGGTGTGTGCAGATTATTTCTCCTGCTTGTAATGGAGGCATGAAGCAAGATTGCCTTTATAAGCATCTTCAACTAAATTTTTCAGTCAAATAATGGAAAATATGTGTTTAAAAATCAGTGATTTCTAGTGATTTCCGTGTGTTTGGGTCAGATCAGAGCCTTGAGGGACAGATACTTAAATTTGTGAGAATTTCTTCCCCCCACAGTATAGTTGTAAAATAATGTGATTTTTTTTTTAGATTAAAAAGTTAAACTAATGACTTTCCACAAATGTATTTATCTTGGTATTTTGTTAGAAATCATTGGCTGAAATCATTTAAAATCGTTCATGGATAAAAGGAATGAAGAAAAACAATGAAGAAAAAAGTAGCTGGCAGGGTATGTTTGGTTATCCTAGTGCGAATAAGCAGTGTACAATGTTAGCATCAGTGTACTATGTTTACATATTCTGTTGTGCTGCTGATTTTTCTATCTGGGACATATAACTCTTGAAATCTTTTAAAAATGCTCAATCATTTTATTGTTTAAGAAGGAACTGCAGATGCTGGAAAATCGAAGTAGACAAAAATGCTGGAGAAACTCAGTGGGTGAGGCAGCATCTATGGAGCAAAGGAAATAGGCGACATTTTGGGCCGAAACCCTTCTTCAGATTATTTTATTGACGGACTAACCCCATAATCCAAACATGAGCAAATAAGTGAGTTGAATTGCCGTCCTCAACTGTACCCTATATGTAAGCATCATAAGTTCTAGGAACAGAATAAGGCCATTCGGCCCATCAAGTCTACACTATTCAATCATGGCTGATCTATGTTTGCATCTCAACCTCATTCTTCTGCCTTCGCCTTCCACCCTTACTAATTAAGAACTAGACTAAGTGGGACCCATTGGGTCCCAGCTTCACACGGGAGGGCTGGTCCCCCAATACAATATTCCACCTCTCCACCAATTCCAATATACACACATGCACTCACACACACACACACACACACTCACACACACCCACACCCACATACACTCACTCTCACACACACACTCACTCACACACACTCACTCACTCACACTCACACACAGACACATACACACACTCACACACAGACTCACACACACTCACACACACACACAGTCACACACAAAGTCACACACCATATATATGACAGTAAACGTTCTTGAATCTACTTACATAGCTGAACGCGGCCTCTCCACTGTAGGGCTTCCGCAGTCACCGGAAATTACCAATTAATGCAACTTGTCCATTAAGCGGAAGTCACGAAATGAGTGGGACTTTTGGACTCAACACAGTCGGACCGAATAAAGCATTTATTCCTTCTAAACACAGTCGGACCTAATAAAGCATTTATTCGTTTCAAACAGTTGGAGATTATAAAGCATTTAATCCTTCCAAACACATTCAGACATAACAAAGCATTTACTCCTTCCAAACACAGTCGGACCAAATAAAACATTGCAATTTCAAGCACAGACAGGGCAGCAGGCCAAACAACTCATGACATTGCCATTAAGGGCTAACAAATCATTTATTGCAAGTACATTGCAGACTCACAGTTCAGTTGATCCACAGCTTAGAATGACAGTCGTGGCCTCTCCCTCGCGATTTTGCAGAGTGACTGACCTCACGTTCAGGCATCCGGGGTCTTATAGTCCTGCCCCCCACCCCCGGAATGGGCTTAACCTTCATCGCGGTGATTGACAGGCGAGAAGACAATCAGCTGACCTCAAGGGTTTTTTTAAACACTCATAACTTTTTTATGTTTCATCGATGGGAAAAATCCTCGGGGCTGGCTAAGCGGAGGAGGACTGTAAGTAAGATGGCCAAAAATCACAGTGATACAGGGTAGTGTTTTTTTTATAAAATCAATATACAGCGCAGACAGGAAGTAGTCAAGATGAGACTTTTAATTATATAGATTTGTCAATCTCCACCTTAAAAATATCTATTGACTTGGCCTCCATAGCAGGCTGTGGCAATGAATTCCACAGATTCACAACCCTATATTTTGATAGAAGAATTTTGATGAATGATTAATTAATTCACTAATTTATCAGGAAAGGGCTGGTAAACAAGACGAAACGAGATTGATCAATAGGAAAAAAAGATTTTTAAAACTTAGGGAGGGAATACGGAGCTACCAAAGGTCAGTACGCAGGATTTTTCTTTTATGTTCTGCAAAGAGTTACTGCTCACAGCGCGCAAATTAATAGTAAATTTTAAAATGGGCAAAAGAATAATTAGAAGTAACGAACAGTAATGACAGCTGTCTAAATGCTTATTTTAAAGTGAGCATTGCCAATTAATTTAATTATAACTTAGCCACTCCACTGATGATGCTGTATTAGAAATCAAGTGAAAGGTAAATCATAAGTTGCATTCACATGACCCTCTAGTTATTATCGATTTTCACATCTGAGCCAAACAGGAGGAAAAAAAATTGTGATAACAAGGAATTACAGATGCAGATCAAAGATAGACACAGAATGCTGAAGTAACTCAGTGGGACAGGCAGCACCTCTGGAGAAAATTGATAGGTGACATTTTGGGTCAACATTTTGGGACTTCTTTAACCTTCTTCAGTCGGAAGAAGTATCCCGACCAGAAACGTCACCTTTCCATTTTCTAGAATTGCTGCCTGACCCACTGAGTTACTCCAGCATTTTATTACCCATAACAAAATTGTTGTTTCTACATTAAAATTGTTGATTTAGCTTAAAATGTAGCACCCACTTTTTAAACACTTTAGCCACTTTGTGATATTGATTTTCAGAGCAGCTTCCTAAACATGTCGCTATGTTTCCATGTTATTAAATTTCCTAAGTATCACATATTTATAAAGCCCATCTGATGTAAAGAAATGTTAAAATCACTGATTTTAGGAGGATTCCAGGACCTTAATACACCCCAAAGCAAATTATTGCCAATTATGTTATTCTGAAGTAAAGACAGTCATCCTATTGAAAAAGCATGGTTAAACCAATTGTCAAAAATAACCTGCATCTGCACACAGCACAATAACCAATCAACCTATTTTAATTATGCTAATTTTGGGATAAAAATTGACCAGGTCAATTGAGAGAATTCATGAAAATAGTGCCAAAGGGTCATTTATGTCCATCTAACAGATTGGAGAGTGCCCTGTCTGATTTGATTTGATTTGATTTAATTTATTGTCATTGTCTTCAATGAAGAGACAATAAAATTATTTTTCCCTTACAGTCATACAAATAAAAACACACAACACAAAACACAGTAGTCCACAACACAAACATTCCCACAGCAGCACCAAAGTTCCCCACTGTGAGGGAAGGAACCAAAGTCCAGTCAACCTCCTCGCCTATGTTCCCCAATGTTCACCCATGGTCAGGGCCTCCCGAGCAGCCCGTAGTGGCCCTCTGATCGGGAACCTCTCGTAGGCCACCTTCCACCGGAGTCCGCTGCTCCCAATGTCCACAGGCCGCGCTGGGCGGAGATTCACGCTGGCGACCCCCGGCAAAGGGTCCCAGGACTCCACGATGTTAAAGTCAGCGCCGCCCGCGCTGTGAGCTCCACACCCACAGCTCCCTGATGCTGGAGCAGCGGCCCAGCACTCCGAGCTCCAAGCGGCCAGGAAGCAACAAGGATGGTTTCCCCCTTACCCTACCCGCTTCCCCCCCACATAAAATACCGAAAACAAACTAAAAAACTTAAAAAAACACACTCTAAACATAACAAAATAAAAAAAGACAGCCAGACCATGGGCGGAGGCAGCTAGCAACAGCGCCACCGGATGTCCATTTTCATCTAAGAAATTGTACCTTCAACAGTGCAGCATTCCTCAGTGTCATGAGCATCCCTGACATTTGTGCTCGCCACAGGGGGAAAGACACATTGGAAATTTACTTGACTCTAAAACAAGACTGGTAACTGGCCGATACATAAAGATAAAATAATATATTAAGTGGTATTTCATGCATTCAGGAATACCCAAAGTGCTTTACAGCCAGTGAACTTTTATGTTTAGTGTTTTAATGTAAGAAAGCCAATTTGAGCACAACGAATTTCCATAAGCAACAATGTGATAATCTGTTTTTAGTGATGTCCGTTAAGGGATAATGCTGTAGGAGTAACCCTAATAGCTTCTTTGAATGGAGTATTTTCTGAACACTTGAGAGAGCAAATGAGCTGTCTGTTTAATGTTTTGCTTCATTTGTTGTTATATTTTTATAAAGATAAGCCTTTTTAATCAAATGGCCCCATCCACATTTGATTCGACAGTTCCTGTAAAAACCCGCCTCGACTCAGCCTAAATGATCCCTCAATTAAGTCTCTTGTTGTCCAAAGGATAGAAAAATGAACAGAAATTTTAGACAATTGGTTTAACCAAACACCATCAAATTTGGCTAGACCGTATATGGGACTTCGCTTCAAGCTAGCCTCTTAAACACTTCTTAGTCTCATCCGGCCTTCAACAATTGGCACACCTCTTTATCTCAGAGTTTCAGCCCATCAAATCAGTTGGCTTTGCCATTTTTCCTCCTCGCCTGGTTTACTAGGCTAACTAATGGTCATTTTCTTCAGGCTGAACCATAGACAGTGCTTTGTTTTCATGGTTCTCTCCCATCTCCTCTTGCCCGTTGACCTCATTTCCACTACACCACTAACCTCCCATCTTCTCTTCCTGCTGACTGTGTTAGTTGATATTGATTCTGTTCTCAGTTTTCTATCTGCCTTTCTTTCACATCTGCATTACAAAGTTCTACTCAAACAAAACAAGCTTTTAACCATAAAAAAGACGAAGTGCTGGCATAACTTAGCTGGTCAGGAAGCATTTCTGGAGAACTTGGATAGGTGACATTTCGTGTCAGGGCCCTCTTCAGAATAAGTTAGAAAGAAGCACTGGAACAGAGGTGGAAGCAATTTAATACAGTAAACCTACATTATTATGGACCTCTTTATAATGAATTTTGGTTAGGGTGGACAGACCGACCGATCTTCACCACCAGGCAGGTTTGCCAATGCCATCCCTGGTCTGCAACATCTCCCCAGCTGTTTTTAGGCTAGGCTGTCAACGCCACCCCCAGCTCGCACCACCTTCCCAGCTACTGCCATGCCAAACCTACTGCCATCACTGCCAGCCCACACAGCTTCCTGGGCCGCATCCAGGCCGTGCCTGCCATCACCGCCGACCCTTACTTGCACTCTGGCTGCCCATGGGCAGTGACCAATGACTCCGCTGATCCTCGCCTCTCCCCTGGTCGCCAGCAGGCTGGAACTGTCAACTCACCTGGATTCCAGGCCCAGTTCCAGACAGAAAGACTGAAGAAGGGCCACAAGGAGAAATTTCACTGAACCTTGTTCTCTGGAGATACTGCCTGACCTGCTGAGTTACTCCAGCACTTTGTGCCCTTCTGTGTATTAACCAGCATCTGCAGTTCTGTTTCTACTACTTATACGATGATACTCTATTACTCGATAATCCCTTACTTGGTTATAGCAGACAGTCACAATAATGGACCACCCCCCCCCCCCCCCCCCCAACAAATTTACTAACCTATGATTTTTCATGAGAAATTGGTAATTGTCTTTTGCTTGGTTTGAATCACAAAGCTAAAAAAAAGTCTCCCTTCGTGACTCATGCAAGTAAAAAATTATGCAGGTGCGACCCTGGCAACTTTGTACATTCTAATTAACACAGAAGAAATATAAAATAACTGAGGTTTTACCATATGGACATTTTCAAATCAATTATGGTCTTGAGTAACCAAACTAATAACCTCATCTTGAAAAATAAATCAAAAAATCTCCCTATTTGCTCTGTGCCATACAACCAAAGTCAGTTTTCATTGGTGTATCATGTTCGAAACAATTAAATTAGTTAAGTTATTTAAGATGCCGGTAGCGAAGATTAGTTTAATTTGGCATCATATTAAATATGGACATTGTGGGCCGAGGGGCCTGTTCCTATGCTGTATTGTTCTATTTTTTTAATGCATCTGCATCCATGCCATTGACAGCCATGCTCTGAATCTCCAGCTCAGGTAGAGTCTGATTTTTCATTTCTCCAAAACAATGCCATCTTTTTTCCTCATTCTGAACTTTCTATGATCTATTCAAGACTTTTCTATTTATAGGCTCTTTGATCCCAATTTTAACTGTGCCACATACCAACTTTAACGGTCAATCAGTAATGCGTCACTATAATGCAAAGTTATTCTAAACAGCAGCAGACAGTTTGGTAGAGAAATAGGGGAATGTACCAGAGATCAGATGCCCGCTCCTCCAGAGAACTCAGCATTGAACCCAAAGGATCCTAGACTAGCTGAGCTGATGGGCCAGTTATAGTTTGCATTTGGTGCCCTAGCTTTATGCAGTGCAGCTCCATTCATTCAATAAGGTTACTGGAAAGATAAGTGTAGAAATGTTATTTTTATATATTTTACTTAACATCGATGTTTTACTAGTTCACAGTGGCACAACTGCTGCATCAAAGCGCCAGATACCCGGGTTCAATCCTCACCTCAGGTGCAATCTGTGTGGATTTTGCACATTATCCCTGTGACCACTTGAGTTTCCTCCAGTGGGTTTCCGCCCACATCCCAAAGTCATGTGGATTTGTAGGTTAATCGGCTCTGGTGTGTAGGGAGTGGATGAAAAAATGGAAAAACATTGAACTAGTGTGAATGGGTGATCAATAGTTGGCATGGCCTTGAAAGCCTGTTCCCATGCTGTATCTCCAAACAAAACTGTTAAATGGTTTGTCAATGTATATTTAGACAATAGACAATAGGGGCAGGAGACGGCCATTCGGCCCTTCGAGCCAGCACTGCCATTCAATGTGATCATGGCTGATCATTCCCAATCAGTACCCCGTTACTACCTTCTCCCCATATCCCCTGATTCCACTATCTTTAAGAGCCCTATATAGCTCTCTCTTGAAAGTATCCAGAGAACCGGCCTCCACCGCCCTCTCAGGCAGAGAATTCCGCAGACTCACAACTCTCTGTGTGAAAAAATGTTTCCTCGTCTCCGTTCTAAATGGCTTACCCCTGGTTCTGGACTCCCCCAACATCGGGAACATGTTTCTTGCCTCTAGCGTGTCCAAACCCTTAATAATCTTCTATGTTTCAATAAGATCCTCTCTCATCCTTCTAAATTCCAGAGTATACAAGCCCAGCTGCTCCATTCTCTCAGCATATGACATTCCCACCTTCCCGGAAATTAACCTTGTAAAGCTACGCTGCACTCCCTCAATAGCAAGAAAGTCTTTCCTCAAATTAGGGGACCAAAACTGCACAAAATACTCCAGGTGTGGTCTCACTAGGGCCCTGTGCAACTGCAGAATGACCTCTTTGCTGCTGTACTCAACTACTCTTGTTATGAAGGTCAACATGCCATTCGCTTTCTTCACTGCCTGCTGTACTTGCATGCTTATTTTCATTGACTGATGAACAGAGAACCCCAGATCCCATTGTACTTCCCCTTTTCCCGACTTGACACCATTTAGATAATAATCTGCCTTCCTGTTTTTCCCTCCAAAGTGGATAAACTCACATTTATCGACATTAAACTGCATCTGCCATGCATCTGCCCACTCACCCAAACTGTCCAACTCACCCTGCATTCTCATGGCATCCTCCTCACAGTTCACACTGCCACCCAGCTTTGTGTCATCTGCAAATTTGCTAATGTTACTTTGAATCCCTTCATCTAAATCATTGATGTATATTGTAAATAGCTGCAATCCCAGCACCGAGCCATGCGGTACCCCACTAGTCACAGCCTGCCATTCTGAAAGGGACCCGATAATACCTACTCTTTGTTTCCTGTCTGCAAATCAATTTTCTATCCATGTCAGCACTAATTTTGCCCACTAATCTCCGATGTGGGACCTTATCAAATGCTTTCTGCACGTCCAGGTACACTACATACACTGGCTCTCCCTTGTCCATTTTCCTAGTTACATCCTCAAAAAATTCCAAAAGATTAGTCAAGCATGATTTCCCCTTCGTAAATCCATGCTGACTTGGACTGATCCTGTTACTGCTATCCAAATGTGCCGCAATTTCATCTTTTATAATTGACTCCAGCATCTTCCCCACCACCGATGTCAGACTAACTGGTCTTGTAATTCCGTTTTCTCTCTCCCGCCTTTCTTAAAAAGTGGGATAACATTAGCCACCCTCCAATACTCAAGAACTGATCCTGAATCTATAGAACATTCGAAAATTATCACCAATGCGTCCACGATTTCTAGAGCCACTTCCTTAAGTACCCTGGGATGCAGACCATCAGGCCCTGGGGATTTATCAGTCTTCAGTCCCATCAGTCTACCCAACACCATTTCCTACCTAATGTGGATTTCCTTCAGTTCCTCCATCACCCCAGATCCACTGGCCACATGTACATCAGGAAGATTGTTTGTGTCCTCCTTGGTGAAGACGAATGCAAAGTACCTGTTCAACTCATCTGCCATTTCCTTGTTCCCCATAATAAATTCACCTTTTTCAGTCTTCATGGGTCCAACTTTGGTATGAACTAATTTTTTCCTCTTCACATATCTAAAGAACCTTTTACTATCCTCGTTTATATTCTTGGCTAGCTTATCTTTGTACCTCACCTTTTTCTCCCTGTTTGCCTTTTTAGTTATCTTCTGTTGCTCTTTAAACATTACCCAATCCTCATCTGCTTCCCGCTCATCTTTGCTACGTTGTACATCTCTTTTATTTTTATAGTGTCCCTGACGTCCCTTGTCAGCCACGGTCACCCCTTACTCCCCTTGGAATTTTTATTCTTCTTTGGATTGAAATTATCCTGCACTTTCTGTATTATTCCCAGAAATACCTGCCATTGTTATTCCACTGTCATCCCTGCTAGGGTATCTTTCCAGTCAACTTTGGCCAGCTCCTCCCTCATGGCTCCACAGTCCCCTTTATTCAACTATAACACTGACACCACCGATTTACCCTTCTTCCTCTCCAATTGTAAATTAAACCTGACCATATTAAGACCTTCTAATGGCTCCTTAACCTCAAGTTCCTTTACCAAGTCTGGTTAATTACATAACACTAAATACAGAATTGCTTACTCCCTGGTAGGCTCCAATACAAGCTGCTCTAAGAATCCATCACCGAGGCACTCCACAAACTCCCTTTCTTGGGGTTTAGCACCAACCTGATTTTCCCAGTTTACCTGCATGTTGAAATCTCCCATAACAACCGTGCCATTACCTTTACTACATGCCAATTTTAACTCCTGATTCAACTTGCACCCTATATCCAGGCTACTGTTTGGGGGCCTGCAGATAAGTCCCATTAGGGTCTTTTTACCCTTACAATTCCTCAGTTCTATCCATACTCATTCCACATCTCCTGTTTCAATGTCACCCCTTGCAAGGGACTGAATTTATTTCCTCACCAACAGAGCTACCCACCCCCTCTGCCCACCTGCCTGTCTTTTCGATAGGAGGTATACCCTTGAATATTCAGTTCCCAGTCCTGATCCTCTTGCAGCCATGTCTCTGTAATTCCCACAACATCATACTTGCCAATTTGTAACTGAGCCTCAAGCTTGTACACTTTATTTCTTATACTTTGTGCATTCATATACAACACTTTGACCTCGGTATTCACCTGCCCTCTCACACCGCTCACAATTGGCCCTGACCTTACTCTCTTATCTCTTCTCGAACTTTCCTTCCCATTAATTCGGGAGTCTTTTGTAACTTTTCCTGTGCTCACATCCCCTTCAACTCCATCTATATACTCCCAATTTGTCAATCCCTCTCCCCACACTATTTAGTTTAAACCCACACGTGTAGCCCTAGCAAACCTGCCTGCCAAAACGTCGGTCCCCCTCCAGTTAAGGTGCAACCCGTCCCTTTTGTACAGGTCACCCCTACCCCAGAAGGGATCCCAATGGTCTATAAATCTAAATCCTTGCTCCCTGCACCAACCCCTCAGCCACACATTCAGATCCCCTATCTCCCTGTTCCTGTCCTCACGAGCAGGAGGTACCGGAAGCAATCCAGAGATAACCACCCTAGAAGTCCTGCTTTTCAGTCTTCTTCCTAACTCTCTGAACTCATGTTGCAGAACCTCCTTCCTCTTTTTCCCGATGTAGTTTGTACCCACATGCACAACTACTGCTGGCTGTTCACCTTCCCTCTCAAGGATGTTCTGAATTCGGTTTTGAATTTGTGTGTGTTTTTTACATATCTCCTTTGTTTTATGGACAAAGAGCAAGTCAATGGTCTTTGACAGCAGCAGACTGTCAAAAGATCACCAGCACAGTCCAGTGGCCTTAGCATTGCTGGAGAATGAGCTGGTGATGGTAGGACATGCTATTCCTACAGAAGCCAGGTCAGCAAGGCCTGGAGATTAATTGAAACTGGAGTGGTCCAAAGGTCACAGAATCACAAGGGACACGTGCATGGCGGATTGAGCAATATCTGGTCCAACAACAACTCAACTATCAGGGTGTTTCAAGTTTCCGAATGTGACACTTTCTTATTAAATATTTCTTGAATTCAGAGCTAAGACACCATTTTTAAACATTGCAGTTATTGATTGGGTGTTCAAGCGATCAGATGTATTGTGTGGGAAGGAGCTGCAAATGCTGGTTTACACCAAAAATAGACATAAAAACCTGGAGTAACTTAGCGGGTCAGGCAGTATCTCTGGAGAGAAGGAATAGGTGACGTTTCGGGTCGAGACCCTTCTTCAGACTGAGAGTCAGTGAAAGGGAAATGAGAGATATAGACAGTTATATAGAACAAATGACTGAAAGATGTACAAAAAGTAAATATGATCAAGGAAAGGTAGAGCCCACAATGGTTCTTTGTTGGCTGTGGGCTAGGTGATAATAATTTATATGGACAGGATCATATGTAATACATTGCATCATTGGAATTACAGAGCTTTCAATAGCATTTGCGAATGCACAGTGGATGGATACTATGAATCAAATTTGGATATTGTTCGAGGATCTGACTGCATAATTTGATGGCATAATACTAAAAATGAGTAGTTTGCAGATTATACACAGTGGAGGAGATACAGGAAATGGGGAAGCCAGCAGAGAAAAGAGACAAAAAGTGAGAGAAAGAGTTGGGACATTAGGAACTGTGACCTTTCTGGATGGGACAGGCATCAGATAATCAGGGTGGCTATCTGCTGCTGGGAAGTTGAGCTGCAGTTAGGCTCACGATCAATTGAGGTTGAGATTAGCGGAACAGTTGATGGAACAATGGTGAATCAGGGAAGGTGCGAGCTTCTGTTCACCTGTGTGGAAGAAACCTTCTAATTCGAGCCCAGTTTAGTCTAATCAGCTATCTCCGTAACACTATATATTAGATGTTACGTTGTTTCTCGAGAATGCTTAGCTAACATCAACAAAAAGATTTTAACTTGAGTGCCTATCTGAATTTGGAATCCATACGTTGCAGCTTACTTGGAAACAACTTCACCGAGATGCCGAAATGGGACTCAAATGTGCTATGAAGGCCTCTTCCAGCATGTTAGCCTCAGAACATGGCAGTAACGATAGGTGGGTCTGCGTGTTTTGCATTGTACTGAATGCAGCTATGTATAGCTGGTCACCTTTAAGAATTATTACATCTGATCCACCCTTTTCCTTATCCATACAGTCATCATTTTGTTTTAATTGAGGTTTTTTTCCCCATGGAAAATCACATGACACATAGAAACATTGTGTTATACCATAGGATTAAGGGCTACAATTATATAGAATTGAACTCTGACAGTTAGATTTATAATTAATTCAGTAAGGAAAGTTTATGACAAGCACAGTAGAATTTGCTCTGCTTATTCTGTTATGCAAAATTATACGTAGTGTGACATATCAGCAAGACCATGCTTTGGAATAATGTAAACACAGGCATATTAGATCAGACTTAGCCTTTGATCTTTGCTATTGTCTCGGAGGTAATTGCAGACTTCAATGTGGCAACTTGATGTCACAGTACTGCATACTTTCCTCAATGCTTGTACAGCTGGATTTGAAAAAAGGCCAATGCCCATAGCAGTGTAAACACTTAGCAGAGCTCCAGCTGGTGTCCAAAGTGAACCCATTTAGGGTCAGACCCAGTAACTGGGTTATCAGACACAATGCAACCACTGACGAGCATTTTTTTTTTTTCGCTGAAATTCACTCCTGAGAGCTTTTCAAGGGCAGAGGGCAGAAGACATTTGCCAGGCTTTGCTGTCCTTTATCTTCTGGAGAGCAGTCATTCTGTAAATCTATGGTGAACTGTTTTATTTTCAAAGAAAATTAATTTAAAGGAATGGGACTCTAAATGACGCCAAAACTAAAATTAACAAGACAACACGTCAACATTGCCAAAATGATCACAGGTGATTAGAAAATATGGATTCACTTAATACTTGGAAATACCTGAAAGCTGTTATTAAGATGGATCTTCACATGCTGTTCACATGCCACTGAAATGTGCACGACTCCTATATTCTTGATAAAGGACAGAAATCTAATGTCCATCTTTGAAGTCTTAAATGACATGTATATACTTAATGTGTAGGAAGGAACTGCAGATACTGGTTTACACCAAAGATAGACACAAAAACCTGGAGTAACTCAGCTGGACAGGCAGCATCTCTGGATAGAAGGAATGGGTGACGTTTCGGGCCGAGACCCTTCTTCAGACTCGACCCAAAACGTCACCCATTCCTTCTATCCAGTAATGTTACCTGTCCCGCTGAGTTACTCCAGCGTCTTGTGCATATGCTTAACCCAGCTGGTCCTATTCTGGTCGAGCTCAGCTATAGTCACAGACACAACTAATCCCCAATGCATCTGTCAATGGACACTTTACTGTTTAAGAAAAGCAGCCGGACTACAGGTTACCAAAAGCCTGGATCTGTAACCTCCTTACACCTGCTGCAGTGCAAATAGCACCCTTAATGAAAAAGCAGATTTTTTCCTGCACTGGAAGTTTGTTTTCTGTTCAATTTTAATTGGCAGATTATTGCATCCACAAGTGCACTGCTACCGATACCAATTGAAGACATCCTATTTCATCAAAATGAACAAAGCAATGTAAATCTGTGGTTAATAAGACAATTACATTTTGCTACCTTTCCTCAGGCACTGGAAGCACAATAAAGCAAAAAAAAAAGGCTGATTCAACATAATGTGCAGCTACAACTTAATGTGCACACATTGTAACCAAAAGCAAAACACTATGTTCATCAGAAATAAACACCAATTATTACCATCACTGTTTAAATACTTTAAAACAACATATGGGCTTAATTTATACTTCTATTGGTACAAACAAATGAAGCCCAGCCTATTACACAATACTATATCCATTATCCTCACAGTTTTATTGCCATGCCATTAAAGAAGACATGAATGAACAAGAAACTGCTGTACTATGTGCATGGATTAGTTGAACAACAACAAAAATGAAGCTTTTAAAAGGTACATGCCAGATGTTTTCATTATTTTGTGCAAATAAGTTTGAAGCATGTCTATTTGATAGAGCTGTAACATTCCACTATATCCCTTCCCACACCCACCACCAATATGCAAGTTAAACAGAAAAAAAATCCTGCTGTTTAAAATGGAAATCTCTTCCATTAACGTTGGCTATAAATTTCTTAAGAAAGTAAGATGCACAGTTTCAGCAGAACAAAAATGTCAAAGACATCAGCTTTAGCTTGGTAACATCTCAATGCAGGTCATGAAATATTATGATACAAATATGTCAACATTTGTAAAAATAAGTGTATATTTGTAAAAATACGGGTGTGCTATAGATGGGCCACATCTGACTGTGCAATTCTCAGAGCCTTCATTTTAAAATAAGATTAAAAGATAAACAGTTAATGTTTAACTGTTTGCAAATTTATTAAATTTATCTTCAAAAATGTATTCCAATGAAAATCACATTATCGTCAAAAATGTAAATTATAATATATTAAGTCAAGCACGGCAATAATAATCTACACCGTAAAGAATAGGGTTGATGGCTCATGAGGCACTCATGAAGACTGCACACATCATCGCACGACACTTGAGTGCAACATTGAAGGAGTGCTACGCTCTCTGTGATAGCAACATTCAAGTGAAAACCAAGAATATGGCTGGCCATCCAGGTATATGCTAATACAGTTTACTGGAGAAGAGTACAGGAATTCCTTAAATATTCTGGAAAACACTCTTCAATCAAAGTCCTTAAGGTTTAGGAAACATTCAAACCCGATGAGGGATCTTTCTTTCACCTGTAACATTTACTCTTGTTTCCACAGATGTTACCTGGGTGGTTGAGACATACCTGTATTTTGCTTTTATTTCATATTTCCTACATCTGAAATTGACTGCTGCTCGGCCAATAATTCAATGACTTCAAAAACACTTTTGTGGAAATCAGAAACTATTACCGTAAAAGTACCATAAAAAAATCTAGGCTCTGTCTTTATTACTGTGTAATAATTTGTTAATGAGTTTACCGATCAGCTTTAAGACTACACGCAGCCAAGTCTATTTTGTAACTCAATACAGAGCAAGGTTTCTGAATAGCAGGCTGCATCCCTGAAATAGTGCTAAGTGCAGATCTGTAAAATCCTTTGTCTACTGTTTACAATAACTGAATTATAGTGGCCAATGAATATATTCCAAACACATTAAACTAATATCCAAACAAAATCATTTTGGGCCTCATGGCCAGATAGCATGGCAGCAAAAATGGCCTCTGTTAAACAAAATTGATCTCCCTTGCATGTGTGCCAAATGCATTGTGCTCCCAACATCTATTCACAGAATACAACTTTGCTTTCATTAAAAAGCTGTCATATTACACAGTAAAATAAAGCAACAGAAAAATGTAATCTGCAAAATGGAGCAATGACATGGAGATATTACACTAATACATTCTTTTCACAATACACTATGTCAGGAATGTACAAACAGATCTGTTGTATCACCACAGTGCAACATTTTGCAACTGTGACAAAATGCAATGGAAAATAGATATAAAAGGTTATGTTTATTGTTCCTGCAACATTCATTTGCAGTTAACAAAGATGCATTATTTTCTTTAATTGTTGCACTATCAAGATCAGTATATCTTGCATTTTCTTTTCTGTTACATAATTCTCCCAGTTAAAATTCCCGAAATGCCATTTAAAATAACTTAAATCATTTTGGCTTTTTTTTCCAACTTAATATAGAGTGAATCCTTGCAATAATGGAGCATTGTGGGAGGGGGGAAGGGGGAGAAAGATGGTGTCTGTTATTCCGGAAGTATGTCACCTGGTGCCATCTCAGAGGGCAACAGGCAGAGGTGAGGGGTCAGTGCAGTGGAAGTCTCAGTCTAACCAAAATCCATCATACAAAGGTCCGTTATTTCATGGGTTGGTATTGCATAAATTACATGTACACAGGTGTGCAAATTAGGTTTCTTCATGAGCAAAAACAAAAGTTCAAGACAAGGTTTGCACATTATAGTCAGCTTATAGAATGCATCAATATTTTTTGGTTGTTATAGGTTTGTCTTGGAATCTATATACCTTTAAAACTGTGTGTGTGTGTGTGTGTGTGTGTGTGTGTGTGTGTGTGTGTGTGTGTGTGTGTGTGTGTGTGTGTGTGTGTGTGTGTGTGTGTGTGTGTGTGTGTGTGTGTGTGTGTGATTCCATTTTTTTCAGATAAGATTTTTGGCCTTTGATTCCATGGTCTGCCAAAACCACATGCTGAAACGCCCAGATTTTTTCCATTTTGCTAGACATTACACTTTTACATTCACTAAAGCTCTCCTCATTACATTTAAATATTTTTTAATAATATCCTTCCCCCCCCCCCCCCCAAAAAAAAGCAAATAGAATGTTGTTGAACGTTCCATCGTGTGATGTCACAATGCCCAATGCTCACAGATGTCCAATCAGAATAGATTCATTTACATATGCCTTTGCTCCAGCCCCGGCCCCCGCCCCCCCCTCCCCCCACCTGATGTTCCAGCACCTTCCATTGTGTGATGTCACAATGCCATCCCTCACAGATGGCCAATCGGAATGGATCACATTTACATATGCCTTTGCACGAGCCCGAGCCCCAGCCCCGCCCCACGCAGCCTGTGTCGAAGCGCGTGATCACGTGTGTGGGAATAGAGAAACAGGATTGGGGGTGATAGGGCATGGGGGATAGATGGACTGCCCCTACCCCTCCCCCTCCCACTCCCACTCTACCGCCCCATTCTTTCCCCTCTCTCCCCCACCCCTCACCCCTCCCTCACACCTCTCTGCCCTTCCCCATCCCTCTCTCCTCCCCCACCTCTCTCTCCTCCCCCTCTCCACTCCCTCTCCTCACCCCTCTCCCTCTCTTCTCCCTCCTCCTCCCACCCTCCCTCCCCCACCCCCTTCCCTTCCCCACCCCCGTTCCCTCTCCGCCACCCCCCTTGCCTCTCTCCCCCACCCCGGTCCCCTTCCCCACACTCACTCTTCCCCCTATCTCCCCTACACAATCTCCTTCTCCACCCCCTCCCCCCCCACACCTCTCTCCCCCCCCCTCTATCCTCCCCTCCCTCCACCCCTCTCTCCTCTCCCTCCATCTCCCCTCCTCCTCCCACCCCCATCCCTCTCTCCCCCACCCCCCCTTCCCTCTATCCCCCATCCCCTTCCCTCTCTTCCCCGCCCGCTTTCCCCTACCCCTCTGTCCCTCTTCCACCATTCCCCCTAACCCTCTCCCCCTCCCACTTCTCTCCCCCTTCCATCACCCCTCTCCTCCCCACACCACTCCCCCCCCACCCCTCTCTCTCCCCTCCCTTCCCCCTCCATCTCCTCTCCCCCCACCCTTCCCCTACCCCTCTCTCCCTCTTCCACCACTCCCCTACCCCCCTCCCTCTCTCCCACTCCCACCATTCCCCCTACCCCTCTCCCCTCCTTCCCACTGTTCCACTTCTCTCCCCCCCCTTCCCTCCTACCTCTCTCCCTCCCCCACCCTCTCTATCCCCTCCCTCCCTCTCTCCCCCCACCCCTTTCCCCTACTCCTCTCTCCCTCTTTCACCTCCCCCCTCCCTTTCTCCTCTCTCCACTTCCACACTCCCCCCTACACCTCTCCCCCTCCCCACTCTTCCACTTCTCACCCCCCATCCCCCACCCTCACCATCTCCCTCCCGCTCCCTCTCTCACACCTCCGTCCCTTCCCTCTCCCTCCCCACTCTTTCCCCTCGCACTCTCCCCCTCCCTCCACACTCTTCCTTCCTCTCTCCCCTACCCCTCTCCCCCTCCTCCACACTCTTCCCTCTCTCTCTCCTTCCCCCTATCCCTCCCCTTCCTCCTCTCATCCTCCCTCTCCCTTGCCCCACCCCTCTCTCCCCCTCCCCCACCCCTCTCTCACCCCTTCTCCTAACCCTCTCTCACCCCCTCCCCAACCCCCCCTCTCTCCTCAACCCCTCTCCTCCTCCCCCTCTCTCCCCCTCCCCCACCCCTCTTCACCCCCATCTCCTCCCCACCCACTTCCCCTCTCTCTTGCACCACTCCCTGCTACCCCTCCCCCACTCACTCCCCACTCTTCCCTCTCTCTCCCCCCTCTCCTACCTCTGTCCCTCCCCCTTCCCCCCTCCCCCCACCCCATCTCTCTCTCCCCCTCCCTTCCCCTACCTCTCTCTCCCCTTCCCCTCATCCCTATCTCCACCTGTCCTGCCCCTCTAACATCCACTCCCCCCTCTCCCACCCCCTACCGCTCCCCCCCTTCTGCCCTCTCCGCTCTCCTCCCACTCCCCAACCTCTCACCCTCCCCATCCCCCTCTCTCTCCCCCCTCTTCCCCCCTCTCCCCCCTTCCCTCCCCAATCTCTCCCTTTCCCCCTCCCCCTCGTCCCCACCCTCCCCTCTCCCCACCCCATCTCCCCCTCCTCCTCCCGCCTGTGCGTTTCGGGGGTGGTTAGTGTGAGTGTGAAGCCGCAGCCCCCCCCCCCCCCCTCAAACCCGCATTCGGGGAACAGACCCAACGGGTCTGCACTTGGTCTAGTGAATACTAAACACCATTTCAACAGATTTAAACACATGTTTAACAGTAAAGAGATTTCAACACATGTTTAAATCTTTACACAAATGTAAGCATCATCAATTTGCGGCATGGATCAGAAGAACACAGGTTTGTTATTTACAATTCCCCACACAATAACGTCTCAGTTTTGGCTAGCTATGTCCTTATGGAAAACACAACACATTGTCATGCGAGGGCAAATAATTGTTGTTACACTTCTGTCCACCTTTGACTGCAATCTCCTGACAGAATTGCACACAAACACATTTTATAATCCCATTCCTACCTGAAACTGCCATGTAAAAAAAAAGCTTATTTGGGGATACTTCATTCATAGTTGCCTTGAATAAGATTCATGAGCAAATGACCTGCTCTGTAAAAGGCTGCAGCATGTTTTCATGGGATAATTGCATTTTTTTGCTAAATTGAGCATATTAAATTCAAAACAGAGCTACCTGACCTGCAAAGTGACAGAAGCTTTATGTCAATATTTTCTTATTATAATACTCTGTTGAAATGTTCAGGGATCTATCATATCACCTCCATGTTACATTTTGCTATTCATAGAAAATATATGAGCTTTTTGTAAAACTTGTAACTCTAGGTGCAATTCTATAAACATATTGAACAGCTCATCTATGATCTTGGGTACACAAAAAGCTGGAGAAACTCAGTTAAGGAGCAAAGAGATAGGCGTTTGGGTCGATATTCTATGATTAGTTTGATATTAATTCACCAGTCACTTGTCAATGTCTCAAGAACATAAAGTGCCAAACAGATAAAATCATGTTTCCATTTATGCTAAATAATTAAAGTACATTTTATAACAGTACTGAGAAACATTGCCCCAAAGTGGAAAAGAGTTATCAATGTTGTTTCTTTTGTGTTCTTCATGAGCTTGCTCACTGTAGTAGCTATGATAGTATTATGTATCAATATACCTTTAACAAAAGGTGGTGGTTGACACCAAAAAGGGTAAAATGTATTTGTTGAATTTATTGCTAAACACATTGTGTACTAAGAAATAAAGATACATACTATATGTTACCTTAGCCCTGAACAAAGCTTGAGGTGGTATCTAAAAAGAATAATGTTGCCTATGATATGCCGCCTAGACCTTGAAACTCCTACTAAAGGAATGTTCTTTTGTACGTTATCCATGTAGGCAAGGCTGCTTTATCATTTAGAATTTGAAACTTTGACAAGGTCTAATACAATATTAAATTACTTTTGACAGGAAGTTTTACTGATAGATTATGCAGGCTTTTATTTAAATTGGGTGTAATTAGTTAGGATTCTTCACTTTTCTATTATTTTGAATGGTATAATCTGGAGTAAAAGGGGTCAAAATTCTAACCACAAAAGGATATTCAGTAGGATCTTCCATCCATGGAATTATTTTAATAACCACTTTCCTACTCATATCTCTATTTAAAAAAAAATCTGCATATGGTTTAATTTAATTGTTGCTTGTGAAGTCAGTCAATCTCTCTGAGTTGCAAAGTAAATGGCATTTAGTTTGGCTGTCAATGTACATGAGGGCCTGGATTTTCAACCCAATATTAAGGACTTTTTTTGATGCAATTAATCCTAATATCAGCGTATACGGTGCAAAAGCGAATTAAATTTCGAATGTACTTTATATTCAACTCAAGTTGAATTATCACGACCTTCTATGCTAGCTACAAAAATCATCCCAGTTACTCAGAGGTCAAACAACATTTCTGGAGGACATGGATAGGTATCATTTTGGATCGGGACTCTTCTTCAGGTTGCTTGTGGTAAGATGGTGAAGCTGGAAAATAGGTGGAAGCGGGATACAGCCTGGCAAGTGGCAAGTGGACCCAGGTATGAGGGTTTCAATTGGCTGATGGGTGGACAATGGCTAGAGATGAAAAGGAGACAAAAGGGTGTAAGATAAGGAGGTAAGATAAGGAAAATGTGAAGCCACAGGAAGGGAATAGGTGGAAGGGGACGGAGTGGAGAGGAGGGGAAAGGTGGACAGGATAATGAGAGAAATGGGTGGCACACGGGGAGAGTTGGGGAGAGGAGAGAGGGGCGGAAAGTGGGAGAACGAGAGGGGAGGGGAGTTGTTACACAAAATTGGAGAATTCCTAATTTCTCCATTCTAAACTGCCTAACCAATGTTTTAATGTATTACAACTGAGTTCAATGCCGAAAATGGCTGGCTGTCTGTACGGAGTTTGTACATTCTCCCTGTCACCGCATGGATTTTTTTCTGGGTGGTCCAGTTCCTCCCACATTCCAATAAATGTCCACATTTGCAGTTTTAACAAAAGATAGACCTGGAGTAACTCAGCAGGACAGGCAGTATCTCTGGACGTATTTCGGGATTCTCGGGTAGGGTCGCGACCAAAACATCACCCCCATTCCTTATTCAGGATGCTGCTGTCAATGCTGAGAGTATACCCTACCTCTTTTTGGTGTTATTTTTGCAGATAAAAATAGGTTGGTGAATGAGTAAACTGAAATTTTGCAGAGCGACACAACAAAATGTTAATTGGAATTTAGCATTGAACATGTTTCTATTATAGTGGAAATTTAGCACATTGACACATAGACATTAAATAACATTTTAAACTGTTACTTTAAAAACTTGCCATATAACTCCATGCGAAGTTTTTCGTGACTTATCCTTGAATTTGAACTGGTATTGGTTAAATATCATTTTAAACGCAATGTTAATTGATGAAAAGTGAATGAAATCAACCCCACTAAACCAATCAAAATTATGAGGTTGGCCCTGTTCATTCCACTGATAAACCTGGGTAATTGGTGTTAATCCAATGCCACATTATACAGTTGTTATCAATCAAATCATACTGCCAAATGGATGATTAAGCCTCATGATGGACAGGAGAGTGAAATTAGCATTTGTCAGCCATTGTGTCATAAGCTACACAAAAAGCTTACAGCAATCTAATACGAAACAGGCATAATTCATTATACTGTTTCTCAGCGGTGACAATGAGTTCTGCGGTGATAAAGGGTACAAGCATATGCTGTTTGTGGTGTTGAAAATGAGAAGCTAATGATGTCCTCAGGGCCTAATGTTTCGAGGGCCTATTAGAGGAGAGGTGGCGATTAAAGAATTGAGAAAATTCAATGTTCAAGCCCAAGGATTCCCAACGATATGAGGTGCTGGGTCATGGAGGAGGCCAAGTGGATGTGGAAATGGGAGGGGGAGTTGAAGTGCTTTCCTACCATTGTAATTAGAAGCGTTCGCTTGGTTTTCATAGTTCATCTGGCATCAGGACAGTGTATAGATTGAGGTTGGAGGAGTGCAGCGGTCAAGGATAGTCATGTTACATGAGATGTTGCCTTTCTTGCGGTGCAAGGGAAAGTGCAGCCAAGGGGAGTTGCCCCCCCCCCCCCAGGAGCGGTCTTTGCGGGAAGGCAAGTTTACCGGGTGGACAGCCCCCCCCACCCCCCCCCCCCCCCCCCCAATCATGCTATATGTTGTATTTGCAAAGGACCCTCAGGGGGGACTCTGCCCTGTTTGGAGGACCCCTTCTTAAGGGGGATTAGCTGTCGTTCTATCCCTCTGATTCTTACTCACGTCCCTGCTTATAGCTCTCATCTTGCAACCCTACCTTATCTATCAAATCATGGTAAGCAATTAACTCACAAGCCCGCACGACTTTTGGATGTGGGAGGAAACCGGAGCACCTGGAGGAAACCTGTAGTCATAGAGAGATATGCTAACTCCACACAGTCAGCACCGAAGGTCAGGATTGAGCCCGGGTTTTTAGTGCTGTGAGGCATCAGCTCCAGGCGATGCACCAATGGGTAATTTGTTACCCTTAACCTATTTATTTATCAGTGGGGCTATGCCAACCAGAGGTTAAATACTTCTTCAAATTATGATCTTTGCAAGAACTTATCAGTGTGTGAAACATAACTGATATTTTTATTGGACTGAAAATTTTCAGTGAACTGAACAGTAAAACATGAATAATTTGGATAAATCTGACACGTACAGTACAGTAGATCAGGGTAATGAATGTACATATTATGCTTGGATGACAAATTCTGTATAAAGGCTTGGAATAGCTACATTTTTAAAAAAAATCTCTGCTCAGTGGCACATGGTCAATACACAATGAATGAAATTCAGATTGCAAAAATAAGGGTTCTGCCCACATCTGAAAAAAATATCTGAAGAGCAGCTCTGGGGAAATTCCTTGCCATTATTTTTAATTTTCAGAGCAGTTTTCTCTGGGACGACTTTATACTGGTTTTATATTGCACAATGGACCACAGGCAGCACAGGAGAAATTCATATCCACTCAGATTGCCATCAGCTATGTAAATGACTTAATTAATGTGATTTAGCAATATTTAAGGAAATATTCATTGTTATTGGCAGCAATAAGAGATGGAAACTTTCTCAACATACCTCGGGGTCAAATCGCGTTTTGCATCAAACAAGCTGGATTGTTTGATTTGTCCATTGGACTGTTGAGGACTAGGTGACCAACAGGTTTGTTCCCACAAAGATTGCTTCATGAACTCAATTATCACTTTGAGCGAGGGGAATGGGTCAGTTTTATTGTGAACAGTCAAGCGTTATCCATTGTGAACTGAGGCATTATGTGAGCTGGCTTTTCATCCAGTGCGTGTATGCAGATAATACCATATTTATAATCCATGCAACTCCTCACACAGCAGGGTGGGCTGTAAAAGTTTTAAAAGATGCCTCATTGCCATCTTTCCAAGTGCAATTAGTGATGCCTGATGCATCAACAGATTAGTGATTGTTTTTGAAAATTGAGATCAAGTAGGTTCTGTTTATTCAAACAGTACCTTTCATCCATATTATATTTTGGTGGTCAGAGTCCAAGGTCTCACCTAGACTAGATCTAGAGACCCAGATTTTAAGCCATTCACATGTAAAGACATTTAACTAAAAACTTGATCAATCTCATTGCATGGTTGTCACAAATCCTAGAGCTTCCATGTATTCTGAGAAGCATGAGATGGAATAATTGCTAGACTCTCTCGTTAAGAAATTCTTGGTTCTGTGGTCAGCACAAATACAGAATAGGCACTGCTTCCCTTCGAAAACGTTTAAGTTGAATTATTTTGTAGTACTTTGAAATATACAATTAACTAAATCTTCTGAATAAACCTTGTCAATTCCATACATCTTGACCAGAAGATCCCAACAACATAAGAGTTGCCTGGTCGCCTCCAATTCGACACATGTGGGTTTAAACTAAATAGTGGGGGAAAGGGATTGACAAATTGAGAGTATAAAGATGGAGTGGAAGGGGAAGTGAATACAGGAAAAATTACAAATGATTCTCGAATTAATGGGACGGAAAGTTAGAGAAGGGATAAAGGAGTAAGGTCAGGGACAATTGCGGGCGGTGCGAGGGGGTACGTGAATACGGAGGTCAAAGTGCTGTATATGAATGCGCGAAGTATAAGAAGTGGACAAGCTTGAGGCTCAGTTACAAATTGACAAGTATGATTTTGTGGGAATTACAGATACATGGTGGCTGCACGAGTGCCAGGGCTGGGAACTGAATATTCAAGGATATACCTCCTATCGAAAAGACAGACAGGGGGCAGAGGGGGTGGGGTAGCTCTGTTAGTGAGGAATGAAATTCAGTCCCTTGCAAGGGATGACATTGAAACAGGACATGTGGAGTCAGTATAGATAGAATTAAGGAATTGGAAAGGTAAAAATACCCTAATGAGACTTATCTACATGCCCCCAAACAGTAGCCTAGACATAGGGTCTCGACCCGAAACGTCACCTATTCCTTCTCTCCAGAGATACTGCCTGACCCGTTAAGTTACTCCTGGTTTTTATGTCTATTTTTGGTGTAAACCAGCTTTTGCAGCTCCTTCCCACACAATACATCTGATCGCTTGAACACCCAATCAATAAATGCAATGTTTAAAAATGGTGTCTTAGCTCTGAATTCAAGAAATATTTAATAAGAAAGTGTCACATTCAGAAACTTGAAACACCCTGATAGTTGAGTTGTTGTTGGACCAGATATTGCTCAATCCGCCATGCACGTGTCCCTTGTGATTCTGTGACCTTTGGACCTCTCCAGTTTCAATTAATCTCCAGGCCTTGCTGACCTGGCTTCTGTAGGAATAGCATGTCCTACAATCATCAGCTCATTCTCCAGCAATGCTAAGGCCACTGGACTGTGCTGGTGATCTTTTGACAGTCTGCTGCTGTCAAAGACCATTGACTTGCTCTTTGTCCATAAAACAAAGGAGATATGTAAAAAACACACACAAATTCAAAACCGAATTCAGAACATCCTCGAGAGGGAAGGTGAACAGCCAGCAGTACTTGTGCATGTGGGTACAAACTACATCGGGAAAAAGAGGAAGGAGGTTCTGCAACATGAGTTCAGAGAGTTAGGAAGAAGACTGAAAAGCAGGACTTCTAGTGTGGTTATCTCTGGATTGCTTCCGGTACCTCCTGCTCTTGAGGACAGGAGCAGGGAGATAGGGGATCTGAATGTGTGGCTGAGGGGCTGATGCAGGGAGCAAGGATTTAGATTTAAAGACCATTGGGATCTCTTCTGGGGTAGGGGTGACCTGTACAAAAGGGACAGGTTGCACCTTAACTGGAGGGGGACCGACGTTTTGGCAGGCAGGTTTGCTAGGGCTACACATGTGGGTTTAAACTAAATAGTGTGGGGAGAGGGATTGACAAATTGGGAGTATATAGATGGAGTTTAAGGGGATGTGAGCACAGGAAAAGCTACAAAAGACTCTGAATTAATTGGAAGGAAAGTTCGAGAAGGGATAAGAGAGTAAGGTCAGGGCCAATTGTGCGCAGTGTGTGAGGGGAGGTGAATACCAAGGTCAGAGTGTTGTATATGAATGCACAAAGTGTAAGAAATAAAGTGGACGAGCTTGTGGCTCAGTTAGAAATTGGCAAGTATGATGTTGTGGGAATTACAGAGACATGGCTGCAAGAGGATCAGGACTGGGAACTGAATATTCAAGGGTATACCTCCTATCGAAAAGACAGGCAGGTGGGCAGAGGGGATGGAGTAGCTCTGTTGGTGAGGAAATAAATTCAGTCCCTTGCAAGGGGTGACATTGAAACAGGAGATGTGGAATCAGTATTTTTAGAACTGAGGAATTGTAAGGGTAAAAAGACCCTAATGGGACTTATCTGCAGGTCCCCAAACATTAGCCTGGATATAGGGTGCAAGTTGAATCAGGAGTTAAAATTGCCATGTAGCAAAGGGTGTTATGGGAGATTTCAACATGCAGGTAGACTGGAAAAATTGGTACTGGACCCCAAAAAAGGGACTTTGTAGAGTGCCTTCATGATGGATTATTTGAGCAGCTTGTATTGGAGCCTACCAGGGAGAAGGCAATTCTGGATTTAGTGTTATGTAATGAACTGGATTTGATAAAGGAACTTGTGGTTAATGAGCCATTAGGAGCCATAATATGGTCAGGTTTAATCTACAATTGGAGAGGGAGAAGGGTAGATCAGAGGTGTCAGTGTTACAGTTGAATAAAGGGGACTATGGGGCCATGAGGAAGGAGCTGGCCAAAGTTGACTGAAGAGATACCCTAGCAGGGATGACAGTGGAACAACAATGGCCGGTATTTCTAGGAATAATACAGAAGGTGCAGGATCAGTTCATTCCTAGGAGGAAGAAAGATTCTAAGGGGAGTAAGGGGCGACCGTGACTGACAAGGGACGTCAGGGACAGTATAAAAATTAAAATAAAAGAGAAGAAGTACAACGTAGCAAAGATGAGCAGGAAGCAAGAGGATTGGGTAATGTTTAAAGAGCAACAGAAGACAATACGGGGAGAAAAAATTAGGTGCGAAGGCAAGCTAGCCAAGAATATAAAGGAGGATAGTAAAAGCTTCTTTAGGTATGTGACGAGAAAAAAATTAGTTAAGACCAAAGTTGGACCCTTGAAGACCGAAAAAGGTGAATTTATTATGGGGAACAAGGAAATGGCAGATGAGTTGAACAGGTACTTTGAACCCGTCTTCTCTAAGGAGGACACAAACAATCTTCCTGATATAGTAGTGGCCAGAGGATCTGGGGTGACGGAGGAACTGAAGGAGATCCACGTTAGGCAGGAAATGGTGCTGGGTAGATTGATGGGACTGAAGGCTGATAAATCCCCAGGGCCTCTCCTGATGGTCTGCATCCGAGGGTATGTAAGGAAGTGGCTCTAGAAATCGTGGATGCATTGGTGATAATTTTCCAATGTTCTATAGACTCAGGATCAGTTCCTGTGGATTGGAGGGTAGCTAATGTTAACCCACTTTTTAAGAAAGGCAGGAGAGAGAAAACAGGGAATTATAGACCAGTTAACCTGGCATCGGTGGTGGGGAAGATGCTGGAGTCAATTATAAAATGAAATAGCCGCACCTTTGGATAGCAGTAACAGGATCGGTCCGAGTCAGCATGGATTTACGAAGGGGAAATCATGCTTGACTAATCTTCTGGAATTTTTTGAGGATGTAGCTAGGAAAATGGACAAGGGAGAGCCAGTGGATGTAGTGTACCTGGACTTTCAGAAAGCATTTGATAAGGGCCCACATAGGTGATTAGTGGGCAAAATGAGGGCACATGGTATTGGGGGTAGAGTGCTGACATGGATAGAAAATTGTTTGGCAGAAAGGAAACAAAAAGTAGAGATTAACGGGTCTCTTTCAGAATGGCAGGCAGCGACTAGTAGGGTACCGCAAGGTTCGGTGCTGGGACCGCAGCTATTTTCAATATACATCATGGATGAAGGGATTCACAGTAACATTAGCAAATTTGCAGATGACACAAAGCTGGGTGGCAGTGTGAACTGTGAGGAGGATTCTATGAGAATGCAGGGTGTCTTGGACAGGTTGGGGGAGTGGGCAGATGCATGGCAGATGAAGTTTAATGTGGATAAATGTTAGGTTATCCACTTTGGTATCAAAAACAGGAAGGCAGATTACTATCTAAATGGCGTCAAGTTGGGAAAAGGGGAAGTACAACGGGATCTGGGGGTCCTTGTTCGTCAGTCAACGAAAGTAAGCATGCAGGTACAGCAGGCAGTGAAGAACGTGAATGACATGTTGTCCTTTATAACAAGAGGTCGAGTATAGCAGCAAATAGGTCCTTCTGCAGTTGTACAGGGCCCTAGTGAGACCACACCTGGAGTATTGTGTGCAGTTTTGGTCCCCTAATTTGAGGAAGGACATTCTTGCTATTGAGGGAGTGCAGCGTAGATTTACAAGGTTAATTCCTGGGATGGCGGGACTGTCATGCTGAGAGAATAGAGCGGCTGGGCTTGTACACTCTGGAGTTTAGAAGGATGAGAGGGGATCTTATTGAAACATATAAGATTCTTAAGGGTTTGGACATGCTAGAAGCAGGAAATATTCCTTGTATGTGAATATTCCTTGTATGTGAATATTTGGCCAATATACGTACGTACTTGCTTACTTACTTATTACTTCAGATTTAAGTTTATTATTCAACATATTTAATGCATAAGTAGGATGGACAAAGTTTATTCTTGTAATACTGAAGCTCACTGGATATTATTTCCAACCCTAAGCAATCCTATATAAGCAGCTAAACATATAGATTAGAACATGTAGGCTATTGGCCTCTTGCTTCAAAATGTACTCAATTTGGAGTGGGATTATTTCCATTTTACATGATGCTACTCATTTGCTGATAGAAAATCAATGGGATACCTTTGAATTACTATTCCATAAAACAGAAAAAAATGTCAATTAATGGCAGCTTGAAAATACGAGTGTCAAGCTAAATCACTTTCTGTGAGATCAGGATCTGTTTTTTGGACTTTATAAAATTGTCAAGTATAATAGAAATAAAAGCTACCGCAAAAAGCAGTTTAGAAATTGTGCCATCATTTGCATGTCAAAGCACACCCTGACCTCACTAAGGGTAAATAAAAGTTGCTTAAAAGCATGACTGCAATTGCATTCAGGGATTTTTTTTTACGTCGTCCCGCAAGATCGAGGTTGACTTGCGATCATTCAGGTCTTTCATTCCTGAGCTGTCTGATGGGGCCAAGGTCAAGTCAAGACAAGTCACTTTTATTTATATAGCACATTTAAAAAACAACTCTCCTTGGCCAAAGTGATTTACATTGGTGGAGGTACTAACGTTATACAATATTGATTCACAGATTAAATACACACATCACTACATAACACCACTATAGCCCTCGCTCAGAGGATGTCAAGAAAGGCTTGGGAGTAGAGATGAGTTTTAAGTCTCGACTTAAAGGAGTCGATGGAGGGGGCAGTTCTGATGGGAAGAGGGATGCTGTTCCACAGTCTAGAAGCTGCAACCGCAAAGGCTCGGTTGCCCCTGAGCTTATGCCTAGACCACGGGATGTTCAGTAACCCCAAGTCGGCCAATCTGAGGGACCAGGTGGGTAAGCAGACTTTTGATGTAGGTGGGGGCAAGCCCATTCAGGGCTTTGTAGATATAAAAGGATCTTGAAATTTATTCGGAACCGCACAGGGAGCCAGTGGAGAGAGGCCAGGATCGGGGTGATGTGGTCCCTTTTTCGGGTGCCTGTCAGGAGTCTCGCTGCGGCGTTTTGGACCAGTTGCAGGCGAGACAGGGAAGATTGGCTGGTGCCAGTGTAGAGGGAGTTGCAGTAATCTAGGCGGGAGGAGGTGAATGTGTGGATGATCTTTACGAGGTCATCAAACTGGAGGAATTGTTTTATTTTAGCTATCGTCCGAAGCTGAAAGAAGCTAGCTTTTACCACGGCATTGACTTGTTTGTCAAATTTCAATGCTGAGTCAAATATCACGCCAAGGTTTTTGACGTGAGGTTTGAGTAATGGGGTAAGGCTTCCAAGGCTGCCTGCTATCATTTTGATTGAGTCGAGAAGGATGACCTCAGACTTACTCTTGTTTAGTTGGAGGAAGTTCTGGGCCATCTAACACTTTATATCCTCGAGGTAACGGATAAGGTTAAGCAGATTTGATTGGTTTCAGGGGGAGATAGAGTTGTGTATCATCTGCGTAGCAATGGAAGGAAATGCCGTGCCTTTGAATGACCTGGCCTAAGGGGAGCATATACAGGGAGAAGAAAATGGGGTCAAGGATGGAACCTTGTGGAACCCCACAGCAGAGGCTAGCTGGGGAGGAGAAAGAGTTGCCTATGTTAGTAGAGAAACTCCTACCTTTGAGGTAGGAGATGAACCAGCTCAGGGCAGTGCCATCAATACCAACCCCGTACCGGAGACGGTCAATTAGGATGGTGCGGTCGACAGTATCAAATGCTGCGCTGTGGTCGAGAAGGAGCAGGATTGCAGTGTCGCCAGAGTCAACGGTGATCAGTAGGTCAATATATGTACCTTCAACAAGTCAGACTCTGTGCTGTGGTGGGCCCTGATTGGAAGGTGTGAAATAGGACATAGAACAGTACTGCACAAGAACAGGCACTTTGGCCCATAATAGTTATGCAGAACATGATGCCAACATATCTATGTGTATATAATCCATGTCCCCCCCATTCTCTGCATATCCATTTGCTTGCCCAAAAGTCTCTTAAATGCCTTGATAGTTCTCCACCACCCCTGGCAGTGCATTCCCAGTACTCTGTCGACCCTTCCACAATACAAGCAGGTGGATAGTTAGATGGTGAGGTGGCATATTCTAGTCATTACGTAGTGATTTTGTGTGTTCAGAGGCAGGGTTTCAAGGTTCTCGATATCATCCAAAATATTCCTTCTCCACCAATAGTCATGGACTAAGTATTCCCGAGAGTCACTGGCAGATTTCAACAAAACCTTGAATCTTGTCCTCCTTCCATTCAGCGATCTCTTCATGTCAGAGCTCAGAACAGTGTTTCCGTGTCAGGAGTCTAGCTTATAGACAACATGGCCTGCCCAATGCAAACAACTAAGTTTAATGAGGGCCTTAATGCTTGGGTTGTTGTTCTGGGTGGTCAATACATTAGTGCATATCATTACAATGAATTTAGAGGATTTTGTAGATTCAGCTTTGCTGATACCTAGACGTAGTCCAGATCTCAGAAAAGCGAGGGAACAGGAATAATTTTGTTTAAGAAAGAACTACAGATGCTGGAAAAATCAAAGGTAGACAAAAATGCTGGAGAAACTCAGTGGGTGAGGCAGCATTTATGGAGCGAAGGAATAGGCGACGTTTCGGGTCGAGACCCTTCTTCAGACTAATGTTGGGGGGTTGGGAAAAAGAAGAGGCAGAAAAGAAGAGGGACAGCTGGGAAGGGGAGGGGAAGGAGGGAGAAAGCAAGGAATCATTGATATCCAAGAAGCCTCAAATGTTGTGCCAGGTCTGGTCTCTTGATCCCTTTCCTCAGTTAATCAAACTCTATGCTAATATATTGATGGTGACAATGAATTTCACCATCAATGTCCGCCTTCACCAAGAAGTGGTCCTGAGAGATGGAAAGTGGTCTACATCTTCCAGAACCTCACCTTGAACATTTATTGTAGGTGGCAGTGCTGTACAGAAGTTGGAAGAGGATTTTTATATTGCAGATGTTGAACTCAAGACATCTCCTCTCAGGCATAAAAATTACCTGTCGTTTGGCATCCAAGTATGCCCAACACCAGCATTATCTGCACTCTGCAACTAAACTATTTGAGTTCAGATGGGCTTGGTTCCGAAATGGAGTTGCTATAGGTTAACTACCCATTAGTTCTGAAGACTGGCTACACTTTCATTCTAGGTTTGTTGGATGAGGAGCATAGCGTTGTATAATTGAGGATAGAAGTCTGGGTCGTGGCCTTAGTTGACCTGAATTTTCAGAGATCAGAGATAATTAAATGCTAACTTGAAACCTTCCTGGATTGGAAGCTCAATGTACCTCAAGGGAATGGATACAGCTATTCAGGCATCCGAAGGCAAAGGTCCAGCATAAATCACATGATCTAAAGTGTGACAGTGGGTGGAACGAGCACAGGAGGCCCAGAAACGAACTGACATGCAGAGTATCTTCAACATGACAAAGAACACCTCTGTAACAAATATTCAAGTGTCCTTCCCACTGAGTGACAAAGGAGAGGAAGGTCACCAGTCAGACCCTCCACAACTGCTCCATCCTAGTGGCCAAAGAGCTGCTGCACAATCTTAGTATGGATTTTGTCCATGTAAAAGCACCATGGATGTTATCTTAACTGCTCACCGAGTTCAGGAAACAAGCACCAGACACTAGACATAGCCTTTATTGAGCATAGTAAAATCTAAAATCTCCTTCAGCCAGGAGTGACTGTGGAGCATATTTTTCAATTCCGATGCCCACAAATATTCACCTTATGTTTGCTTAATGGTGGCATCGCAAGCTATAATTCTATCCAATGGGTCTGCAACATGCATGACAATGTTACATTATGTATCAATTTTAGTCCAACAATCTAGATCCAGTTCCAGATCCAGGGGAGCCACTGATACTGAGTCTGTTGCATCCAGGCTAAATCACCAGTTACCTAAATACGCTTCATGGAAGCCAGATCCAGGGGCAGTAGCGGTGGATGCATTCTCGCTACATTGGGGACGTACGTTCTTTTACGCTTTTCCCCCATTCTGCCTCATCAGTCAATGTTTCACAAAAATAGAGCAGTACTCCGCCTCCGGCGTTTTGGTGGTTCCTGACTGGCGTACACAGCCATGGTTTCCATTGGTCCTGAGATTGATGACACAACCATTCATGACTGTCCCCAAATGCAGCAACTTGTTGGTTCATCCGGTGACAGGAGAAAATCATCCTTTACATGATCGTATTAATCTGTTGATCTGCAGATTCTGACCAGACCGTTCCAAGGGCTCGGACTATCGAGTAGGACCGTGGATGTGATTACTGCGGCCTGGAGAGATAGCACTAAAAAACAATATGCATCTCATATTAAGAAATGGGAGATGTTTTGTTTACAGTCAGATATATCTTATCATACTGCAAGCATACCGGATGTACTGGAGTTCCTTGCTACATTGCATTTTGACTAACAATTGAGCTATAGTGCCATTAATAGTGCTCAGAGTGCTTTGTCCTCCTATTTAGGGCAAGTGTTGGGACAACAATCTATTGGGTCTCATCCGCTAGTGTCCTGATTCATGAGGGGTATTTTTAACAAAAACCCTCCTAAGCCTAGATATACAGAAATCTGGGATGAGAGCATAGTTCTCACACTGCTTCGGCAATGGGCTCCAATCACATCTCTATCTTTTCAGAAGTTAACACTTAAAGTGGTTATGCTCATGGCGCTAGTATCAGCGCAACGGGTCCAGCAAAAGCTACGGCTAGATAGCATGCATTCTTCTGTAGGTAATATTACGTGTTATATGATTTAATCAAACAAAGCAGGCCAGGGATGGCTGGAACCAAAAGAAGCTTTAAAGCATACCCCATTGACCTAAGGCTATGTGTAGTTATGTACCTGAGTCAATATATCGAGGTAACCAAGAGTTTCAGAGGCTCTGAAACAGCGATGCTCATCAGCCACAAAAAACCTCATAAAAAGGTGTCAGTACAAACTATTTCTAGGTGGTTGAAACAGGTTTTGGATTGTGCTGGAGTACGCACTGATGTGTTTAATCTCACTCCACCAGGGCGCCGTCAACATCTGCAGCGAAGGCACAGGACGTGCCTCTTGATCAAATCCTCGGGGCCGCAGGATGGTCTAGTGAATCAACTTTTTCAAAATTCTATGACAAACCTGTCCTGGCAGTGCAAGGTTTTGGGCATGATGTTTTGGGTACCGTTTGATTTCATTTGTAATTTTAATTTGTAATTTCCCCCTGGGATAGAGGGGTTATTACTGTTATTTTTATTATTAAAATGTTCATTGTATAATTTAAGCAATGTTCAATACATTATTTGTTCAATCCTGTGTCAACTGAAGCAGTGTGTCGTATGGAACTGGATCTACGGCATGAAATCACAGAGCTTTGAAATCTGCACGTAGTCACTCACGTGACTCCGAAGTAAAATAGTAAGATTAAATGAGAACTTACCAGTTGTAGTTTGATCTATATTTTATGAGGAGTTACGATGAGGGATTACGTGCCCTCCGCTCCCGACCCTCATAATCGCAAAGATCATCTGGTAGTTCTAGTCTTCTGTCTTACTATATCACTTCAACTGTAGTTACTGTGATTTCACGCCACTGCTTTTAAGTATGACGCGCATGCGCCTGGCGGGGCTTCTTCACGTAATCCCTCATCGTAACTCCTCATAAAATAAGGATCAAACTTCAAACTGGTAAATTCTCATTTAATCTTACTATTCTATCCAATGGGTCTGCAACATGCATGACAATGTTACATTATGTATCAATTTTAGTCCATCAATACAATCTAGATCCAGAGATGATTTTTTAATCTCTAATCATTACCAAGATTAATTTCATTCAAAACAAGTGTTATTAGTCGATGAAAAAAAGTATTTTAAATTTGAACAGGAATCCTTCGTTCAATCATAAAGTAAAAACACAAACACAAACAAAAAACCCATTTATAAATATAACAAAGGCCATATCTTAATTGCAAATGTGCCAGCAGCTGATAGAGTCATAGAATCATACAGTGTGAAAACAGGCCCTTTGGCCCAACTTGCCCACACCGGCCAACATGCCCCGGTTACAATAGTTCCACCTGCCCGCATATCCGCCAAACCTGTGCTAACTTTCATAAATGTTGGGATAGTCCCTGCCTCAACTATCTCCTCTGGAAGCTTGTCCTATATACCCACCACCCTTTCTGTGAAAAGGTTACCTTCAGATTCCTATTAAATCTTTTCCCCTTCACCTTTAACCTATGTTCCTCGATTCACCTACTCTGGGCAAGGGACACTGTGCATCTACCTGATCTATTCTGATGATTTTATAAACCTCTATAAGATCACCCCTCATCCTCCTGCGTTCCAAGGAATAATGTTTAATATGACCATCCTAAACGCTGACACATCAATATATTTTTGTGGTTTAACATAACAAATCACTGAACAACAATCGGGCAGTCTGATTCATTGAGGGCAACTGACACAGTGGATGTTCTGAACAACCTTCAGCTGAATCTCTAGAACAAGACCATACAAGACTAATCAGGCTGATTTCTTATGTTTGCACATTTCTTAGCATTATTCCCAAATCCCTTGATTCATCTAATGTCCAGAAATTCACTGAACTCTGTTCTGAATGAGTTCAATGACCAATGCTCCACAGCTCTGCATGACAAAGAATTCCAGAGAATTATCACCATCTGCGTGAAGTAATTTCTCCTCAGCTTTGTGCAAAAGAGCAGACTTCTTATTCTGAAATATTCAAGACTCTTTGGCAAGGGCAAACATCCTCTCAGCATGTAGAGTACTGCAAAATGTTTCAGAGGTCTACACTCATTCTTCTAAACACTAGAGAATATGAGCCTAAACTACTTAATCTCATTCAGCCAACCTACCATTCCTGGAACTTATCGAATTAACCTTCCCTCTATGGATTCTCTCTTTGGTAAGGAGACTAAAACTGTGCAAAATAACTGTGAGAATACTCCTTGCACAGATATTGCAACCACACCCAAGGTCAACTTGGGATTGACAATTATTTTTAATGTCCACTATGGGATATGACTTCACTTTAACTTTTCATAACAATTTTGCCATATTATTTATTTATTTATATATATATATATTATTTATATATATATATATATATATATATATATATATACACACACACAAACACACACATTTATTATATACATTACATATATATATACATATATATATAAATATATACACACATTTCACATTGTGTCATATAACATGACATAATGTGAAAAATACATCTAGAACTCATTAAATGTACACTGTAGGATAGCATCTGAAAATGTCTTTAAAACTACCCGTTTAACTGTGACATGCACTGTACAGCACATTGTATACAAATGTAATATGCTCAGTCCACAGATGTCAAAAAATTATGGTATAGTTATGTGTGATCATGTCAAGTTTTTCTTTGTATGGTTTCCTTACCAGTGAAGGAATTATAAACCGTACAAGTTTTAAGAGGCATCATCATATGCTGGATAGTCTTTCAGCTTGGGACTAATTTACTACACATCAAGAAATCTCATGATTATTACCATACTTTGTTTCTTGATTTTGAACAGAATTTTATGCTGATTTATTTCCAGAATTGTTTTTACCTGATAATTAATAATCTCCCAGACATCATCATTATAATAAAAGAACCAAGAAGGTTTAATTATAACACCTGCCATTTGTGTGTGATTACGTGCTTGCACAGAGAGGGTGAAGAGAGAATCTCCTGCACTCATCTGGACCTTATACTGACAGTTAGAATTCATTTTTATTAGATACTAGACCAAGGGGGACCTGTTGCTGCCGGTGGGGTGGGGGGCCTTCAGCGTCACACACACCAACCACCCCCCGCACACACACACACACACTAACCCCCTTGATATTATATTGATATTATTAATTCACTCCTTTTACCCTATCCCCCACCCAATCCACTCACGCATAACACCCAACTGCGCAGGCACGGCTAGAGAGGAGGGGGGCTGGAGGATGGGGAGGGGGTAGAGATTGAGGGGTGGGGGGGGACGCGGCGTCACAGGGGAGGGTTGGTTCCCGAACGCAATACTCCACCACTCACCCGTGGGTCCCAATATTCACCACTCGCTAGAGAGGGAGGGGGGCCAGAGAGGGAGGAGGAGCAGAGAGGGAGGGGGGAAAGAGTGGGAGGGGGGGAAAGAGGGGGAGGGCAGAGAAAAGAGGGCAAAGAAGGCTCCCTCCTCTCCTCCCTCTCTATCCCCCCCCTCCTCCTCCCCCTCCCCCTCTCTCTCTCTCTCTCTCCCCCCCCCCCCCCCTTCTCTCTCTTTCTCTGCCCCGGGAAGGGGTTAGAGAGGGAGGGGGAGGGGGTAGAGCCAGCTCCTACCCAGGTCGTAGAGCAATATTCTCCCCACCAGGCGCCAGGCCTGAGCTAGGCATGGACCAGAGCGAGGCCCGGAGTGATCTGAGGACGGTCAAAAGCAATGGAGGGCCGGCCGATCGTGGCTTCCGCGAGGGGAAACCCACCCACCAGCGTGACAGATGATCGGGCGGGGAAGACGGAGAGAAGGTCATCCCCTGTGACGGCCGCCACAGCCACTTTTCCACCACGCTTGTCTGCGCCTGCGCTGTGATAACGACCGCTGCCACCATGTTGTAGAACTTCAAGGAGCCCAGCGGAGTGCGCAGCAAGACTTGTGCACATGTTCAACTACTTCAATCCAGAGCCCTGGAGGTGGTGGGGAGGGCGGCTGGGCCACGTAACTCACAGCTCATGGCTGTGCATTGAAATCTCTGCGCAGCTGGCCGCGAGGAGCAGAGGCATTGTGACATCATCCAGCTCGCTTCAGCTCGTTAACTTCAACAAATGTCAGATTTGTGAACAATTTTAGTAAAAAAAACCTCGGAAAATAATTAATAAAATATTCAGATGAGGGGATTTTTGCATCATGAGGTAAATCTCTATCGGAATATGTAAAAATGTCACCGTTACAGCGTCGGGTTTTCGAGGAGATGCGAATCAAAGAAAAAATTCAAGCAAGCAAACCCACAACTAAACATCCAAGATCAGAGTTTTATAAAATAATAGATTGTTTGCATTTAGTGGATGAGTATTTTTATATGTATTTATTGATGCTGGGGTTCTTATTAAGCAACAATTACAGTTATAAGTGTTTGTGCTTCAGATACCAATATGGTCATTTTCAAAAGATAATTTGCAAGCTATCCCTACAGGGGAATTCATGGAGCAAAAGAGATGAATTTGAATTGTAAGGCCCTTTAATAACCTGTTTCTAGCTCCAAATTAAGCTTTTCATTATCATCTTGCACATGGTCAAAGAGGAAGCCATCAACCTCGTTAAGGGCTCACTAAATAGTGAAAATGCATAAGAAAAAAAAACTTGACCACTTAACCGATGAACAAATTTTGAGGTTAGGTAGATTTATTTTAAACATTTAACCTTTAAGCTGCTAGGAGGTCTGGAGAATTTAAAATACTGTATTTAATTTTTTAATTTTCATTCTGATTCTCGTTAATGACTGAGTGTTAAATGCTGGTCACAAATTTGCACCAGATTCCAGCTTTGCAAACAACTCAAGGCCAAAATTTAAAGTAGTTTGAAATTGATGTAGTAACTTACTGAAGCTTCTGCCTGCTCAGACTGGACTAGGAAATCAAATGGAGTACAAGATGGGAAGCTATTTGATTGAACTGGTTTACATTGGACTTTATGGACTGTTACTGCTCGCTTGTGCAAGATGAAGTAGAACAATATCCAACACCGATTCCACCAACTTCCTGCTAAAATGAGAACTATACTCATTTCCAGTCCAATTGTGTTGTGGGAATACATTGCAATTGTATCTCACCCCTTATGCAATAATCCCTTTCATTTTAAAACAACTATTAGTATTCTCAAGGCTACAGAGAAAAACTAAATGACCTTGAAAAGTCATCTCCAACTTCCTTCTCCTGTCCAAAACTCTTAACTGTGTAACACACATTCCCTGCCCATCTCCCCAGAAACTTCATGATAATATATAATGTCCAAAAACTTGGAAAAATAATATTCTAGTCTTTCCCACAGTCATCATGTTGTATTTCACCTTCTTTGTCCTCTCTGCAATTTAACAATCAATCACACAACTTTACACAACTTCCCTGGGTTTTATTTTGCTTCTTAACTATTCACCATTGCTAAAGTACTTACAGCCATGACTTCCCTTCCCAATCAAGCTTGGTGGCCTCAGGGGGCTTGTAGACTTCCCAGTACGCTCTTTGCCTCTTCCTCATACACGTATGGGTCCTTGGTTACACAGTCTCTGAGCAAGGATCTGAAGAAGGGTCCTTTTCCGTGGATAGGTTTAAGGCAGAGGTAGACACATTCTTGATTAAATGGGTGTCAAGGATTATGGGGAGAAGGCAAGAAAAAGGGATTAGGTGGCAGAGATCAGACATGATTGAATGGCGGAGTGGACTTGGTGAGCCGAATGGCTTAATTCTACTACTATTACTTGTCAACATGCAGGGTCTCAACACGAAACATCACCCATTCCTTCTCTTCAGAGATGCTGCCTGTCCCGCTGAGTTACTACAGCATTTTGTGTCTGTCCTCCGTTAAAACCAGCATCTGCAGTTCCTTCCTACACATTCAATCTGCTTTGACGTCTCTTTACCCCTCGACTGTCTCACAGCCGTCAGACTAATTATCAGCTATCTCGAGCTGCAGGAACATCAGTTTCCTGTGGGGTAAACATGTGAAACTCTGAAGGTCTTTCTATTCAGTTTTTACCTCAGGCTCCATAACTTGTCACTCGATTCACCATTTAAAATCCAATTCTATGTTTGGAAGATTTGTTGTACTATTTACTATTTACTACTTCAGGTGCATCTGAGCTTCACAGGGGGTCAGAACCCCTTTGACATTGCTGGCTCATTATCTATCATTAGTGATACTGCTCTGGTCTTTCCCCATTCACAAACAAAGATTAGAATCTGTTAAAGTATTGTTATTAGAAGTCTAACAAATATATATATTTTTCAAATATTGAAACAAATTTAAATAAATAATTATATAACTACCTTTTATTTTCCTGAGATTGTATGTTTCCCATTCATTTGAACGGGGTACTGTGCTACTTTGCCACAGAAGGCTGTGCAGGCCAAATCAATGGATATTTTTAAGGCAGAGATAGATAGATTCTTGATTAGTACGGGTATTAGGGGTTATGGGGAGAAGGCAGGAGAAAGGGGTTAGGAGGGAGAGATAGGTCAGCCATGATTGGATGGCGAAGTAGATGGGCCTAATGGCCTAATTCTGCTCCTATCACATGACCTTAATCTGGTATGGACTCATTAGGTGGTTGGGAATGTAACATGGAACTGCAGATGCTGGCTTACAGCAACGATAGACACAAAATGCTGGAATAACACAGCAGGTCAGGCAGCATCTCTGGAGAAAATGGATAAGTGATGTTTCGGGTTGGGTTTCAGGTGGCTGGGAAGCCCACTTAAGTTCTTGCTGACCCACAGGGGTAACAGTTGCCACAGACCTGTGTAAGTCCAAGCATTAGCGAATGGAATAGTGGCCTGCTATCTTTATAATAAGGATAATAGCAAAAACACTTTGAACGTCTATTGCATAGTGAGTCATAGACTGATACAGTGTGGAAACAGGCCCTTCGGCCCAACTTTCCCATACCGGCCTTCATGTCCCTGCTACACTAGCCCCACCAGCTGCTGATTGGTCCATATCCCTCCAAACTTGTCCTATCCATGTACCCGTCTAACTGTTTCTTAAACATTGGGATAGTCCAAGCCGCAACTACCTCCTCTGGCAGCTTTTCGTAAAGCAAAATCATCCTGGTAACACCTGTAAGTAACCTTTAAACTCACAGTTAATGACAACTTACATGTTACTAAAGGGTCCCGAGCTGAAACATCACCTACACATTCCCTCCACCAACGCAGCCCGACCCACTGAGTTCATCCAACACATTTTATTTTGCTCAAGACTCCAGCATCTCTAGTTTCTTGTGTCTCCGTATTAATGTTTGCACCTTGTGGTTAGGTCAAAATATTAGAACTCCCTCACTAACAACATCATAAGAGTCACTTCATCATATGAAGAGCAGCAGCTTAAGGAAATAGCTTACTGTGTCAAGGACAGTAAATAATAGGGAATAAATCTGGACTTGCCAGCGATGTGTATATCTCACAACATAATAAATAAAGTAACATTCTTCATTGAGGTAGGCAAAGAATATAAAGACATTCTTAGTGTAAATCAAAGTTCTCAGCTTTGGTAATTAACATAAAATACCAGATGACAAATGGACTCTTCAGGAAGCAAACTCCAAAAATTAATGGTGTAGAATTGCACTGCATTCAAGAAATAAAATGCAGAAAACTTTCTCTCCTAATTCCCCACCTTCCTTCCTCAATTGATAGTAATAGTACTGGCATTATGATGAATGCAAATTGTTTGAGTTGTGCTAAAGGAAGGAAACAGGCAAGGAAATAGGCCCTTCGGCCCACACCGGCCAATTGGTCCCATCTACACTGGTCTCACCTGCCTGCATTGGGCCCCATATCCCTCTAAACCTGTCCTATTCGTGTACCTGTCTCAATGTTTATAAAACCTTCATTTAAGGCACAAAAAAACCCCAAAATGCTCGAGGAACTCAGCAGTTGAAGCTGTATTCGTGGAGGTAAAGGGATAGTCGACTTTTCAGGTTATGACCCTGCATCTGGACTGAGAATGTTGAGAAAAGATAGCCAATGTAAAGAGGTGATAGAGAGTGTTCAGATACAAACTGAGAGATGTTAAGTGGAACAGATGGAGCCAACCAGGAAGTGGGTGTGAGAGGGAGGGTAGAGACATAGATTGGAAGTAGAACCAGATGAGGGAGGGATGATGGGTGGATAGGGGAAGGAACAGGAAGGGTAGGCCAAGGGAGGGGAGAGAGCGAGAGAGAGGGGGGGGAGGGGGAGGGGGGGGGAGAGGGCGAGGGCGAGGGGGAGGGAGAGAGGGGGAGAGAGAGGGGGGAGAGAGAGGGGGAGAGAGAGGGGGAGAGAGAGGGGGGAGAGAGAGGGGGAGAGAGAGGGGGAGAGAGAGGGGGGGAGAGAGAGGGGGAGAGAGAGGGGGAGAGAGAGGGGGGGAGGAGAGGGAGGGGGGAGAGGAGGGGGAGGGAGAGGGGGGTGTGAGGGGAGAGAGGGGGGAGAAGGGGAGGGAGGAGAGGGGGTTTTAGAGAGGGGGGGGAGAGAAGGGGGGGAGAAGAGGGGGAGAAGGGGAGAGGGGAGAAGGGGGGGAGAGAGGGGGGGGGAGAAGGGGGGGAGAGGGGGGGGGGGGAGAGAGGCAGGGGGGGGGAGAGGGGGGGGGAGGAAGGGGGGGGAGAAGGGGGGGGGAGAGGGGGGGGAGAAGGGGGGGGAGAAGAAAATGGGGGGGGGAGAAGAAGGGGGGGGAGGGGGGGGGGAGAAGGGGGGAGGGAGGGGGGGAGGGGGGGGGACGGGGGAGAAGGGGGGAGAAGGGGGGGAGGGGGGGGGAGGGGGGGGGGGAAGGGGGGGGGGGAGAAGGGGGGGGTGGGGAGAAGGGGGGAGAAGGGGGGGGAGAAGGGGGAGGGTGGGGGGGAAAGGGGGGGGAGAAGGGGGGGGGGGGAGAAGGGGGGTGGGAGAAGGGGGGGGAGAAGGGGGGGGGGAAGGGGGGGGGGATGGGGGGGGGAGATGGGGGGGGTGGGGGGGGAGAAGGGGGGGAGAAGGGGGGGGGATGAGGGGTGGGGGGGAAGAGAGAGAGCATCTAGGAAGAGTGACAGGAGTGGAAAAGGAATGCTGTGGATGTGGTTTACCTGCGCTTGGAAGATTCCATATTCATACCAGTGGATTGTCAAATCCCCAAATAGAATATGAGCATTATTCATCCAGTTTAAGAAGAAGGGTCTCGACCTGAAACTTCGCCTATTTCCTTCGCTCCATAGATGCTGCCTCATCCACTGAGTTTCTCCAGCATTTTTGTCTGCCTATTATTCATCCAGTTGTCATTTGACCTTGCAAGTGCAAATTTGATAAACAATATTTCATATTCCACTTGGGCAGCCCACAGCCCAGTGGCAAAAACATTAAATTTTCCACTTTCAGGTAACCCACAAGGCTTGGTTTGGGAACAGCTCTGCCCAAGACCACAAGAAATTGCAGCCAAGTAAATGTAGCCCAGTCCATCATCCAGACAAGACTTCCACCAATGTCTCCATCTACATCTCACGCTACCTTGGAAAAGCACTAATATAATCAAAGACTTGTCCCACACCGGTCATTCCGCCTTCTCCCTGCTCCTGTCCAGCAGAAGGGACAGGATTTTGAATGCATGCACCACCAAACTCAGGAACAGCTCCTTCACCTCTGTTATCAGGCATCTGAATGGTCCTTTCTTAAGCTCGGGTACTGTTCAATTCACCTCTACCCCGTTGGGGACATTGAACTTTGTCCAAGGAACTGATGTGCTACATTGCTGAGAACTATACTCTGCACTCTGTATCTTCTCATTTGGTCTATCCATTCTACTTGAGTTTGATACAATTGCATCTATGTGTGGTATATGTTTGGATAGCTTGCAAAATAAAGCATTTCAACGGACCTTTGTACGAGACAATAATAAACCTAAACCCCCGTGTTCCTTCCCTATACCCAGCAGTTCACCTTAGCTCTCTCTCCCTTTGTTCACCTTTTCCAGACCACCGCTCCCTGGTTTAACCAACTTTGTCACCCTTCCCCACTTGATCCCATCTGCTCATTATCCACACGCTCGCCCATCCTGGGTTTCTTCTCCTTTTCTATCCTCTCCCACCTCGTGGTCCTATCTGCCCATAAAACTCTCCCTAATCTGGTTCCACATATCGTTTTCTAGCCTGTTTCCACCCTGCCCCTGTCTGGCTCCATCCACCAAAGATATATTTTCCCTTATGTTTTCACTTATCATCCGTCAGCCCCAATCTCACATCTTCCTTTCACCATTTGTACAGACTATTTTCCCTCTACACTCCCAGTCCTCATGCAGGACCTAATCCAAAATGTTAACCATCCCTTTGCCTCCACAGTTGCTGCTTGATTCGCTGTGTTCCCCAAGCATTTTGTCTTCGGCTCCAGATTCCCACATCAGCAGTCTCGTGTCCTTGGCCTTCAATCGATGTTGTGCTAACAATCCGCGCGTGTGGAACAAATGACAATTTTCCAGGGTTACATGGACACACAGCAGAAGAGCGAAGGAGGTGGATTTACTTTGGGGATTCAATGATCATATTTTCTTTTGAAAAATAAGAGCGCATAAAAATATGAAGAGCCTTAACTTTTTTTTCCTTTTATTATCCAGATTTGTAATCCCCATTCAGTTCAATGGGGACCACCATTCGTTATCACCAAATTATCAATCTCGATTTAAAATTAACAATTGTCTGGTGGTAATTGCAGTTTGTAGAGGAAAGTTCCAAATTTCTACTCTCTGTTCAACTATAGTATGTCGTTTAATTGAAATTATTTTTTTTCTCTCCACAACCCCTCCATCTTGACAGCTTCTAAATTCCAGATACCACCTACTCTTGTGTTATCTCACCTCAGAGGTTAATCTTTGAGCTCATCACCATTCTTGCAAATCTATACAGCACTCCCCCACCCCACCAATATCGCAATAACCATCCTAAAATGTGATGTCCAGGCTGCCCAGAGTTCTCCAGGTGTGGTCTAACCTGGGATTGGTGTAGCTGTAGCATAACTACGATCTGTTCCACATGAACCCTGATTACTTTACTAAAAAAAGTATTTCTCTCTTTTAAGAACAGCTTTGCTTTTCCTTTCTTAAGTAATTATGTATTTTGTAAGTATTTTCCTGATATCAAATTAACACAAACTATCAACCTTATAGTGCCAGAGACCCAGGTTTGATCCTGAATTTTAGTGCTGTTTGTATGGAGTTTGTACATTCTTCCTGTAACCATGTAGGTTTTTCTCCGGGTGCTTCGGTTTCCTCCCACACTCCAAAGACGTGCAGGTTTGTAGGTTAATTGGCTGCAGTAAAAATTGTAAATTGTCTCTGGTGTATAGGATGGTGCTAGTTTATGGGGTTGACACACACTCGGTGGGCCAAAGGGCCTGTTTCCACATTGTATCTCTAACATAAACTCAACTAAATTACAAAAAAATCAGACAAGTCCAATTTGGGAGCTCGGGTGGGAGATTCCCAATGTGCAATTGTATTTTTCACCCTCCAAGCTGATTTTCTCTCCTGTAGATACTGGATTGTTACAGATTTGCATATCTAGTAGTTTCTCAAATATTATTTTACTTAAATCATCATACTTCTTGCCAAAAACAATGAAAGTTGGCAGAGTTCACGGGAACCCTACGTGCACTATTTGTGTTTCATCACTGGAAAGCAGAGGACCTCTAGACAATTTTCCCCTCCTAGTCTAAGAATGGAGGGAATGACAAATGCCAAGAAATACAAACTCAGATTTGATTACTCATTTACCTTAAATTTTCCTGGTGTGCATGGTTTGATGCTGCAGGAGGCTGTGCCTTTATCTTCTACTCCTCTAGCTGAATCTCTGCCAATAACTACATTCATTCCATGACACAAGAGTTGTTACTATTATACACATTGCAATCTATGTGAAAAATGGGAATCTCAGCCCACCCAACGAGTACTGGCAACAGCAGGTGCTGCCATCTCCGAATAAAAATACACAAATTAGATTATAACATTAACTGCATTTGTTCGTTTTTATTTTGCTTTCAATTCAACATTCGCAATTGCTGGTGGGGTTTTAAGCCGATGTTAGTTGAATGTTAAATTATCCAATAAGATGCTCAGAGTCTTTTAAGCTCTGTACTGGGATCTTCAGAGGGGTTTAAGTCAAATAGTAACTGCTTCCTAAAGACAGTAGTTGCACATGAACCAACACTCTGGTGATATATCAGCAAATATGGACCAAATCACATCCTGTCTGGGTCAAGATACTCAATAGATTCACAGACCTAAATGATGACTTAATTTTCATTTCAAACACATGTGCCTTACATTTCTCACATGATAATTTTTTTTTAAATTCCAGCAATTCTTCAGGCAAATATTCATCTCCTCAATTCAATTGTTTCAATGTCAAATTTCTTTGATGCAGGCATCAACAGCAAGGAAGCTAAATGAACTGATTAAAAAAAAGCTCTCATGTTGGAAAGAAAACTCTCATTTTGACCGATGTCACCTTACAGAGGGAATGTTTCTGCAGGTGTAGATGAATGTCATTAGATAATAGAAAATATGCAAATGTGCCACAATCTCAGTTTTGATATGTACAATCAAATGAATTCCATTACTGTACAGTAATGACTTAAGCAGCTTATAATTACTAAAACAAACTGGGCTAATAATACTTTACTGTTCACAGTGAGATAAATGAGCTCTTCTATACTGTTATCACAAATGCAGTTTAAATAGCATGCCATGCTCATGCATGGAATAAGAAAGCAAGCTGAAAGTGAGCCTACATTATAATCTTTAATGTATTGATGGTGACAAATGATAGACCACCAGAATGAGCATTTAATGTTTTTGTACCTATGAAGGAAAAATTGAATATTAATGTGGTCAATCATAATGTCATTTGTGAAACATGATATACTCACTTCACATTTTGGTGAAGTTGGCATATATTTTTGTGGCGGGGTGATGGGAGGGGATCTTTTTTTTTAGCACATCAACAATTTACTTCAGGCTTGCATCAACTATCAATCAGTGTCATGGTTGTGGCAGATCCAAAATTCTTATTTGATTACAGCATTGCTATGCATTGCAGAAGTAAAAATGAATGTTTCAGTGAGGCAAAACAGACTAAAAGGCAGCAGAAATCTTGGCAATATATTTTAAATGATTCATCTTGCAACTTAGCTCCTTGCTTCCCTGATTATAGGTCCAATATCGACAATGGAGAAAGCAAGCATTTTCTTCAACCTGGTTTCAGCACTAACAGTGGGAGCCATAGGGAAAAAAAAGCTAATTTTACTGATGACCTGTGCCATGTGGTTAAACCGGAGTTTCTCAACGTAACCAATATTTGGTGAGTGGACAATCATCAAAAATGCCAATGTTTTTTCAAGAAAATGGCACAGTTGGCGCAGCGGTAATGTTGCTGCCTTTCAGTGCCAGAGACCCAGGTTCGGTCCTGATTGCGGGTGCTGTCTGTACAGAGTTTGTATGTTCTCCCCGTGATCTGCATGGGTTTTCTCCGGGTGCTCCGGTTTTCTCCCACACTCCAAGTTGGGAGGAAACAGGTTTGTAGGCTAAATGGCTTGGTAAAATTGTAAATTATCCCTAATGTATGTAGGATAGTGTTTGTTTGTGGGGATCGCTGGTCGGCACGGACTCAGTGATCTGAAGGGCCTGTTTCCGTGCTGTTTCTCTAAACTAAACTACACTAAAGTTAATTGTCTGGCTCCCAGAAATGGTCTTCCTATGGCAACATCAAGCTTATCTGCAAGATTAGGTTTCATATAAAAAAAATTTCAAGATCGAACAATCTGTAACACAAGTAAATGTTCAGGATTATATATTAAATTAATCTTATCCTCATAAGGTATATATTTTTTCACTTTGGCAAAATATTCCACATGATGCAATGAAACTCAAAAAATACCGTGGTTTTAAAAAACACAAATATAATTACAAAGAAGGTGGAGCAGCACCTTTCCTTTATTTGGACATTTAAAGTGATATAGCATTCACAAAAAAACTTCAACGGATGTGCCGTGGAAAGTATTTTGCATTATGCCCGGTGTAGCAATTCCAGCGCACAGGAATGGAGGAGGTTGTAAAGACTGGTGGCCTCAGCCCAGTCTGTCAAGGGGACAGCCCTTCTCACCACTGAAAGGATCAGCATGAGGTGCTGTTTCAAGAAGGCAGCAACTATCATTAAGGACCACCACAATCTGCGCCACGCCCTCATTTCACCGCCACTATCAGGCAGGAGGTACAGAAACCTGAAGTCGCACATCACCAGGTTCAGGAACCGATACTTTCCTACAACTATCAAGTTCTTGAACTAGCCTGCATAAGCCTACCTCGACAATGGAACACTATGGACCACTTCTTACACCACCAAGGACTCCATTTTTTCTATTGTGTTTTGCACTAATATCTTGTTTGTTTTTTTTTGCCCCGTCGTCTTTCTCTTTTAACCATCTTACAGAATGTTTATCCATTATTTGTGTAATTTTTTTTTTTTTTTAATGAACATTTGAGTCTATCTACCTGTGATGCTGCTGCAAACAAGATTTTCATTGTACCTGTACCTCACTGTCCTTACATTGAATCTTAGTTTTGGCACTAACATGGAAATGTTAGAAAGTCAAGAAAAATTATTGTACCCTTGTTAACTCTTTAAAATATCAGTTAGTTACTGACCTGGTGACATCAGGAAATCTGATGGGAAAATACAGCACTTGGCACTTGGGTCTGATGAGCTTCTCAAGATCTTTGGGCCGATGATCTGGAATTAGCTTCATGAAAGAGCCGATGGTCGTAAGAAAAGATTCCATGTTAAAAGCAGAATTGAACACCACCACATCAGCCACCAAGCTAAAGATGGAAAAAATAAAATAAAATATAGAAATATATTTGAGCATATTTTTACAGTTAGACTCTGAATTCAATTTCTTATACAAAATACCACCTTGGAACATAACTCAAACCTTGAGGTCTTTTTTTTTTCATTTGCATGCAAGTTGCTCCGATTTAAATCACTTTGTGGTTTTTTTCAACTACACATAAAGGTCTTTAACCTCTAAACAACACACAACCGCTTTGAAGTTATAAGCAATTTCCAGATGCTTTGTTCAGGCCTTCTGCAATAAGCAATCCAGTTGTGGCTTGAAGATATTTTCAATACACTTTGGCAGAGCTCACATGGACACTGAACTGGAACAAAAAATTTCTGCTCTCAGTTCCATTGTGTTATTGGAGATTTTGTTTACAGGGGCAGCAGATTCAGGACATACTGATACATGGGTATCTTGGTTTATGTGCAATAGTACTGTTTTATATTATCACAACCCCACCCCCAATTAATTATCATAGTATGATACAGAAACATCTGTGTCAGCTGCCACTTTTCTTGATCCAGAAGCTCAAAGTATAATTAAATTGTTTCTACCTTAATTTACCTTTGTTTAATATATAAATTCAATGCCACAAGGATTCACAGGATTAAGTGATTCACAAGGAAGATGACATTGTTGGTTGAGTCAAATACCAATACGACACATTGAAATAAGAAAATTTATCATTTAGAGAGCACTGATAAATTACTTGATAAAGTTGAGAAGTAATAAATCACAGAATTTGAGTGAGTAATGTTATAAACTCAATGACCTTCATCATCATTACTCTGTGCAATTGTTCACCATCTAAATTATATTACAAGTGTGGTTTAAAATAGATATATCGAAGCTGCTCTCAGTGATTTTATTCGCATCCTGTTTATATCCTTATACCAATGGAATCAAAGAAAAACACTCAAATAAGTCCTGATATGAAGAAAAAACGAAAATGTACAACTTGTCTTCACAAAGTATATGAGATTTTATTGATGAAATGAACCATAATTATTACTGAGCAAACTATAAACATAACAGAGTAAAGATGTGAGTAATTGAGAAATGACTCCGTTAACCAAAACTTTTTAGAATCTGGAACTTGCTATAAAGTATAGTTGACTAGCACAGGTGCATTTAGGAGATGCTAGATAAACACGAGAAGGAGAAGGAGGGAGAGAGAGAGATTCATTGATGGAAGATCGACATAAAAAGCTGGAGCAACTTAGTGGGTCAGGCAGCATCTTGGAGAGAAGGAATGGGTGACGTTTCGGGTCAAGACGCTTCTTCAAAAGGGATTCAACCCAAAACGTCACCCACTCCTATCCAGAGATGCTGCCTGTCCCACAGAGTTACTGCAGCTTTTTGTGCCTATCTTTGGTTTAAACCAGCATCTGCAGTTCCTTCGTACACAATACATTAGAAACATAGAAACGTAGAAAAATAGGTGCAAGAGTAGGCCATTCAGCCCGTCGAGTCAGCACCGCCATTGAATATGATCATGGCTGATCATCTAAAATCAGTACCCCGTTCCTACCTTTTCTCCATATCCCTCGATTCAGTCTTCTCATGCTTTTTATGTTTGATACAATTGTTTTTTATACAATCCTTTTCTCACCCATCTTCATCAATGAGAGTTAGCTCATGGGGCTAGACTGAATTGTCTTTTATAATGTTGTATATCCTACACAATTCTAATTCAACAAAGCAGGATTTAAACTCTTTCAAATATTTTCCTGTCGTAAAACATGCTAAAAAATGTCTACCCATTATCTTTTATTATCCATTCAAACCAGGTTAAAACACTTCTCTTCTTTTCGAAAATTTTATGTATGACTTGCAAACAAATCACGGTCAAACTTGCACATGGGCTTTTCACAAGATCATAAGTGAAAAGAGCAGAATTGGGCCATTCGGCCCATCAAGTCTACTCCATCATTCAATCAAGGCTGATCTATCTCTCCCTACTTACCCCATTCTCCTGTCTTCTCCCCATAACATCCGACACCTGTATTAATCACCTGTACTAATTAAGGTACCGCTGCAACATATACCCATGCAATCATAAAAACATCTAAATGGATAGCAAAATGTTTGCAGAAGATAAATAATTAGAGCAAAGATGTGAGATGCTTTTAAAACTGTAAAATCTATGAGGAAGACAACATCATGTTAATAAAATAAAATAATATATACTCAATTGATTGTAATACTGAGGATAATGGGGAAGAATGGGTGTGGAGTTTTCAGTAACCCACCACTTCTGTGCAAGAAGCACATCTGAACCTATGTCTAGACCTAGGGTTCCCAGCCTTTTTCATCTCATTTACCCCTGGCAACTTTAATAGCATAAAACAATGTTATTTCACATTTATAAACAACTAATGATGAACAGATACCGGTATACCAGAACCAAACACAGAGTCAACAAATTTACCCCCTGGGTAGGTTAATTTTACCCTCTGGGTAGGCTAAATTTACCCCAAGTTGGGAAAACTTGGTCTTGACTGTCATGTTCAATGTTGGAGTAAGGAGTCTCAGTAAGGGCATAAGCCACATCCAAGTTTTCACCCAGTCCCACAATGGAAATCCTTAAGGAACAAATAGTTTGAGTTTCTATTTGTGGGGGAAATATGAACGACAAATTTTCTTAGTGCACTATATCCAAAAATGGAAATCAATCCTTAGATCTTTAATAGATGAGGAAGAAATTTTAAATTTTAGACTAGGACTGTGGCAGAGCTTAGGAAGGCGATCTAATGTTAAACAACCAGATTTTCTCATCTTCTGGTGCAGGAGGGTTGCTAAAAGAGACTCCTCAGATACAAGAAAAACAAAATAACATTGGGGATCTGTAGAAAGTTATAAAACATTAGTTCATTGAAAATTAATATCATGGGGGCAGCTTTGACCACGAAAAAGGAGGAAGTATCACTTCTGCAGAAGTGCATATAATCTTGGATGGAGTTCAGTTGTTAAAGGCAGAGGGAATAGCTCATGGCTGAAAATACATGAGACTGAAAGAATATTGAATAAGAAACAGGATTCCCGAGGCCCACCAGTCCTGGAGGCAATCAAGTTGTAGAGATTCAGAAACTGCAGTATAGAAGTGTGAAATGGCAGCTCTGAGGACAGAGGTAAATTATAAATAGTGCAGAATAATCACACAAATTGTATAGCATATTAGAAATTTCTAAAGAATTATAAATTGGATTCGAAAAATGCAGAGACACAAGGAACCTTGATGTAACGACTTTTGGACTGCCATGTTTAAAATAAAAAAATAGTAGCACTAGTTGGCATCTCTCCCCTTGACCTTTCAAAATTTTGTCATTTGAACATGGCTAGTTACCACTGTACATTTCGAGCAGAGAATGGTTCCAGTCACAAATCCCATGCTGCTATATTGTACGTTCCTTGAGAGGCTGGTCTGTGTTAAGAAGAAATGTAGGCAGCTCAATTTGTTACTAACACCTATGAGAGAGAAGCGAGTGTTACCAATCTTCTGAATTCTCTGGGGTGCAACCCTCTCCAGGACAGACGTGAAGCTCACCGTTTGACCTGTTTTTACAAAATGTTAAATGGCCAGCTCGACATAGATTACAAGACCTACACCAAACCCAAACCAATTAGGAGCAGACGAGGGCATTCTATCCAATTTGTGATTCCAGCTACCAAGACAGATGTGTACAGCAATCCGTTCTTTCCCCACACAATTAAAGCATGGAATAATCGCCACCCTACTATAGTTACCCAACCAAATGCAACTAAATTTAAGGTGGCTCTTTCTTCCCAAAAGCCTTTTCTGGCTTAAGTCCTCCCTCCACCACCTCCAGTTTAAATTCCATTTGGAATATATTGGAGGACCAAGAAACCAAGAACCAAGAACCAAAAAAAGAAAGGCGGAATAAGGATGTTAATATCGGCCCGACTTTCGGTGGCATCAATGGTGGGTTGAGAGACGCTGCTGTTTTGCTCTGCTCCCAAAGAATGCTTTAATGTGCTAACATACGAGTTGGAAGATGGGGGAGTTCTAAAAATAACTACTGGAGCTATTATTTAATTGTGTGTTATCAGAAATCCTGCTGATAATGGAGAATAACGGCAGCTTTAAATGAAAAAAGGAAAACCTCGCCAGAAGCCTGCTAAAGCTGCTACAAGAGCCTACTTGAAAAAACCTGGAAAAACTCCTCAATCCCCTCAAATATAAGCTGGAAGCTCAGAAGAAGAAGCTGACTCTCAAAATCCTTCTACAGAAATGACTTCAATGGAGGAACAAAGGGAACAAATGGAACAACTGGAAAAGTCAGTATCAGATCAAAAAATATTAGCAAAGACCCTAGCGAGAGGATTGAGTAAATATGTTAGCAAACTAATAAACCCGGACCAAACAGGGTTTATGCCAAAGAGATACTCATTTAACAATTTGAGACGGCTGTTTAATATAATGTACTCACATAATACTGAAGAAGACCTAGCAATTATTTCATTGGATGCAGAAAAAGCTTTTTATCAAGTAGCATGGCAATATTTATTCAATGTATTGCAAAAATTTAACATGGGAGATAACTTTATCTCATGGGTAAAATTATTATACGATAAGCCGACGGCTAGAATACTGACTAATAATATATTATCCCCAAAATTCCAATTAGCAAGGGGCAATAGGCAGGGGTGCGCACTTACGCCCCTGCTATTTGCACTAGTGAAAGAGCCTTTAGCAGAAAGTATAAGAAGTCATCCGAATATTCATGGATATAATACCAAACACTCAAATAATAAAATCTTATTATATGCAGACGACATATTATTATATATTACAAATTCGCAAATTAGCATACCAAATATACTAAATTTAATAGAGGAATTTGGTTCTTTTTCAGGATATAGAATAAACTGGAACAAAAGCGAAATTATGACGATAAAACCTCAAGAGCTGACACATCTGTTGAAATTCCGTTTTAGAATTGCAACAGAAAAAAATGTAAGTATTTGGGCATCCAAATTACTAGGAAATATAAATCATTACTCAACGAAAACTATATGCCTTTATTAACTAAATTAAATGGGTTGATTAAATTTTGGAAAACACTGCCGATGTCCTTAATAGGCAGAATAAATGCAATAAAAATGATCTTCTTACCATAAATATTGTACCTATTTCAATCAATACCAATATACTTATCAAAAAAATTCTTTAAAAAACTAGGTTCTGATATTATAAACTTCATATTGGATTATAAATCACACAGAATTCAAAGAAAACACTTGTGTAAATCTAAAGAAACAGGGGGATTGACACTCCCTAACATTGTATTACTATTGGGCAGTGAATATTAAAAATATAATCTACTGGTTGGACAGTTCCGTCCAACAGGTAGATTGGATAAGAATGGAGAAAGAGGATTGTTCCCCTTATAGTATAGGAGCGATCCTTCTTTCCCCGATGAAACTGAACAATATAATATATAAGAAGAATCCAATTATTCACAGTATAATACGAATTTGGAAACAAATGAAATTAACTTTAAAATCAAGAAAATTATCGCTTCTTTCTCCAATAGCTAATAATCCCTAATTCAAACCATCTATTATTGATAAAACGTTTAATCAATGGGAAAGGATAGGAATTAAAATGATGGGAGATATGTATGAAATGGGAAAACTTTTATCAATTACAACTAAAATATAATTTGAAAAGTAATCAATATTTCAAATATCTTCAAATTCAAGATTATTTGAAAAATATATATACAAGGATATCAAACTCTAACCCCAGATTTATTAGAGAAAGGAATGAATAGAAAGGCAGAATCAAGGAATTTAATATCTTACTTATATAATATAATTCTAAATATAGAAACACCACCGACAGAGGCAATTAGAAGGGACTGGGAACAAGAGTTATTGGTAAAAATTCCGAATGATAAATGGGGAAAAAAAATCTATTATATGCAAATAAATGTTCAATTAATGTAAGACATAACCCAATTCAATTTAAAATTTTAGGGGACTTCCGGTGGCGCCATGGAGTGAGTGGAACTCGCGCCATTCAGCTCCGCTAAAACTGTATTAAAAAGGGGGGTAAAAGGGGTTAATTGAAGCTACTCGCCAGAGGAGAACGGTTGTGAACGGCTCCGGTAGCGTTAAAAAGGTGCGTGACGTCATCAGGCGTGCAACTTTACTAAGAAAATGTCGCTGCATCGCCCCCCCCCCCCACCAAGGGAAAAAGCCTGTGAAAAGGGAAGTAGGTCTCACTGGAGCCTCGGGCTCGAGTTTGAGTGCCTCCCAGGAAGATATTTTAAAGATGGACGACATCAAAAAAATCATTATGAGTGAGCTGAAACAAATGCTTAAGGATATGAAAAAAGAATATAAAGAGGAAATAAAGACTTTAAGAGCTGATATTTTGGTGTATCATGAGAATTTGAAAGAAGAGTCCAAAAAGGAAGTTATAGCCGCTGTAAAGACTATGATGGATGAATGGAAAGATAAAGCGGGTGCTGATTTGCAACAGTAAACCGTAAAACTGGTGAGATGGAGGTGCTGCTGGATACCAAGTTAGAACCTATTATAACTTCACTTAACCAACAAAAATGACGCAATAAAAGAACTGACTGAATCAGCCGAGAAGCGCCTTGCCGAGAACATGCGTTTATCAGAATTATACACAAAATAACTGAAAAATGCATTGACTGAGGGACGTCAAAGGCGTAAGAATCTGCATATTGTTGGGTTGAGTGAAGGCCGAGGGAAATCAAGACCCTCGAAAATTTGCTGCAAAACTTTTAAAAGATATTCTGAACTTGGACCAAGAACCTCTGCTGGGCCGAGCACACAGGGCATTGAGACGTACCCCTAGGAGGGATGCTCCCCCAAGACAGATGATTGTGAAGATGGCTTACGATCATATTTTTGAAGATATGATGAAGATAATAATACGTAAGAAAAATCTCAAATATGAGGAAGACAACATCAGTATTTTTAGAGATTACCCTGCGGAAGTGGCCAAGAGAAGATCTTTATTTACAGAAACAAGAGGTACCCTGAGGAACATGAAGAATCTGAGATATGGCCTGATGTACGCGGCAACATTAAGGGTAACTTATGATAACAAGGAGCACCGCTTCACCAAACATACAGAAGCTCTGTAATTCGCTTGAGATTCAGAAGAAACTGGAAGAAGTAGAGGAAGAAGGAGATGAAGATGGACACTTAATATTATTGATCACTTATTTGATGATGCTGATTATTGATCACTTATCTGATGATACTGTCCACCCACAGAAAAGGAGGAGGATTCGCAGGGAAGGAGGAGGAACAATGGACATGGACTCTATCTTGGGGTCAAGGAGGGATGGATGGATTATTAATAAATATAGTTTTGTATTAACTACCCCTCAGAAATGTATGTTAGCTCTCCTAATATAGTGCTATGACACTAATTATATTTGATATTAGTAGTATTATTAATTACTAAGTACATAAATTTAATACCCCACCCCGACATATATAGCCCTTAAGGCAAAAACGGAGCTGGAATTATTAACATCTTTTTTTTTCACGGAAGTCCATAGATTAGTAGCCACGTTAGTGTGGCTTACACCAATACTAACTGCACTAACTATAGTTGTAGTCATTTTTTTTTTCCCATTACACTTTATTAACATCACTTACTTTACTTACATTTTTTATTATTATTTTTAGATTATGTATTTTATTTCATATTATATAGTATATGGATTTAAGTATGATTGGTATTATATAGTTAGTTCAAGGAGACATGTGTATAAAACAATGTCACAGATATTAAATTTCATCGACTGATGTTTGGGTATAGGATTGGGTTGGATGAGTTGAGACATCTACTCCATTATAAACCACCTTAATAATAAAATGTATGACATAAACACTAGGATTGGGGGTGATGGAATCACCTTCTGTAGTTGGAATGTTAAGGGAATTAACGAACCAATTAAAAGAGGTAAGGTTTTAGCTCAATTATATAGATTGAAATCTGATATTATTTTTCTCCAAGAGACACACCTTAAAAAAGACGCGCAGTATAGATTAACAGCAAAATGGATTTCCAAAGTATATCACTCTTCATTTACACATAAGTCTAGAGGGGTAGCAATAATTATTCATAAAGGTATACCTTTTAAACAAAGCTCAATAATAGAAGATGTTGAGGGTAGATATATAATAATTACAGGTGAATTATATTCTAAAAAAGTAATCCTTATGAATATATATGGTCCTAATTTTGATAATCCATTATTCTTCAAGAAATTATTTAACACTATCCCTATATCCACTCAACATAATCTAATAATTGGAGGTGATTTTAATTGTACCTTAGATAATTATTTAGATAGATCATCAATGAAAAGGAAAACCACTTCTAACTCAAGTACATTTATAAATTCTTTTATTAACACAGCAAACGTTAAGGATATCTGGAGAACAGATAACCCATCTGGTCGAGATTATTCATTCTTTTCCCCTGTATTTGGAACCTACTCAAGGATAGACTATTTTTTAATAGATTCATAACTAATCCCATTTACAGATGACAAAATATCATAATATTATTATCTCGGAACACGCTCCATTAACATTTAAGATAAAATTAAAAGACATAGCTATTAAAACCCCTAACGGAAGAGTCAACCCCCAAATATTAAAGGATAAGGCTTGTTATGATTACTTGGTAAAACAGATTAAATTATATTTTGAAACTAATAACAAACCTGGAATTTCACCATCACTGCTCTGGGATACATTTAAAGCATTTATGCGTGGTGCGATAATATCAGCACACGCATACTTTAATAAGGAAAATCGAAAGACTCAAAAGTTGGAAAATGAAATAAAACAATTAGATATTGAAAATGCAATATCCCCTTCTAAGGGGCTAAGTAATAACATTGCATCATAAGCTAAATAAAATATACTCAAATCAGATTATTAAACTTTTTCAACAGACTAAACAAGTACACTTTGAATTTGGGGATAAACCACAAAAATTACTGGCATGCCAGCTTAGAAAATTAGATGAGGTGAAAATTATACATAAAATTAGATCTGAACAAGGAGAAATATTGACTTTACCAAAAGATATCAATGATACATTTTTACAATATTATCAAAATCTTTACTCATCTAAACTAGCAGGACAATCAGATGGAATGGAAACATTTCTACAAGAATGTCATACTAACAGTTTAGATCAGGAAGGTAGAGACTTGTTAAACGCTTAAGCGTTGAATTTTATAAGAAGTTTCATGATCTGATCTCTCCACGCTTACATACAATATATAAATATGCTTATGAACAAGGAAAGTTACCAGAATCATTAAATGAATCTACAATTACACTTATCCCTAAAGCTGATAAAGATTTGGAAGACCCTGGATCATACAGAGCAATAGCTCTTTTAAATACTGATCAAAAAATACTAACTACAATTTTATCTCGGAGGCTAAGTTTAGTGATTAATAAATTAATACATCATGGCCAAACAGGTTTTATTCCAAAACACTATTCATCCTATAATCTGAGACGTCTATTCAATGTCATGTACTCAAAAAGAGTGAATGATATTGAACTAGCTGTCATATCCTTAGATGCTGAAAAAGCATTTGACCAGGTTGATGGCCATATTTATTTAAAATAATGCAGAAATTTAAACTGGGGGATAGATTTTCCAAATGGGTAAACATCATATACTCGAATCCAACTGCAAAAATATTAACAAATCAAACGCTATCAGCAAAATTTAATCTCTTTAGGGGTTGTAGACAAGGATGCCCGTTATCACCATTACTATTTGCTCTGGTAATAGAACCATTAGCCGAAATGATTAGATCAGAACCAGCAATATATGGATATAATACCAAAACTACAACGAATAAAATATCTCTATATGCAGATGACATCTTAATTTATATTACAAAACCGGAGATTAGTATTCCCAATCTATTTAATGTTATAACTAAGTTTAGTACATTTTCTGGGTATAGAATTAATTGGAATAAAAGTGAAATTATGCCTATAACTGGAATAAAATTAAATATATTAGAACAATTCCCACTTAAAATAGTCACGGACAAACTCAAATATCTAGAAATTAATGTATCTAAGTCCTATAACTGTCTATTTAAATATAATTACCCTCAATTATTAAATAAACTAAAAAATATATTTTATATTGGAAAACACTACCTATATCAAAGATCGGTAGAATAAATGCTATAAAAATGATTTTTTTTTTACCACAATTGTTATATTTATTTCAAGCCATCCCTTTATATCTCCCTAAAATGTTTTTAAAAAAATAGATACTTTTATTTGGGACTATAAAAACCATCGAATAAGTAAAAAACATCTATGTAAATCTAAAATAAATGGTGGACTAGCACTACCAAATTTCCTATATTATTTCTGGGCAGTTCAGATTAAGAATATGAATTTTTGGTTGGTAAATTTGGATCATGAACCAAGCTGGCTAAAGATGGAAAAGGAAGACTGTTTGCCTTTTGATGTAGGTTCGATTCTTTTTGCACCAAGGAAGTACAAAAAAAAATGTATGGTGACAACCCTATAATTTATAGCAATAGACGTATTTGGAAACAAATAGTTAAGACCCTACATATGGATAATTTGTCACTTTGTTTGCCAATTATGAATAATCCCTTGTTTAGGCCCTCTGTATTGGACAAGGGGTTTAAACACTGGAATGATTTAGGAATTAAAAGGATAGAACACCTTTACAAGAAAGGAACATTTCTTTCATTTCAAGAGTTACAAGATATCTATGGATTGCAGTCAACCTAACATATTTAGGTATTTACAAATTAGAAACTATATTAAGTCAAATACGCGAGACTATAAAAATAGAAAACCAGGATTATTAGATGAATTGTTTAATAAACACCCAAATACAGAAAAATTAATAGTGTATATATATAATACTAGGATACACAAAAGGCTGGAGAAACTCAGCGGGTGCAGCAGCATCTAAGGAGCGAAGAGATAGGCGACGTTTCGGATCGAGACCCTTCTTCAGACTGGTCAGGGATCAGGGAAACGAGAGATATAGACGGTGATGTGGAGAGATAAAGAACAATGAATGAAAGATATGCAAAAAAGTATCAATGATAAAGGGAACAAGCCATTGTAAGCTGTTTGTGGTGTGAAAATGAGAAGCTGGTGCGACTAGGGTGGGGGAGGGAGATAGAGAGAGAGGGAATGCCAGGGCCCGAGGGCTGAGGGAGAGGTGGGAAGGGGAGGAGACAGCAAGGGTTAACAGAATTGAGAAAATTCAATGTTCAAGCCCAAAGGATGCAGACTCCCCAATCGGAATATGAGGTGCTGTTCCTCCAACATGCGGTGTTGCTCACTCTGGCCGTGGAGGAGGCCCAGGACCGAGAGGTCGGATACGGAATGGGAGGGGGAGTTGAAGTGCTGAGCCACCGGGAGGTCGGGTTGGTTAATGCGGACCGAGCGGAGGTGTTCGACGAAACGATCGCCAAGCCTCTGCTTGGTCTCACCGATATAGATCAGCTGGCATCTGGAGCAGCGGATTTCCAATGCTATTTGGCTAATTCCAATAAGTCTGGAGCTCCACAGATGTTGCCTGAATCAACAGCATAAGATCATAAGAAACAGAATTAGGCCATTCTCCCTCAGCCCATTGTTCATACCCTCGATTCTCCAGCATCTGCAGTTCGTTTATTTAACACTATATATAATACTATTTTGGATAAGGAAATCCCAACTTCGGAAATATATCAACAAACATGGGAAAATGAAATAGGTTTATCTATAACGAAGGAAATTTGGGAAGAAAGCCTACAACGTATACATTGTTGCTCACGAAATGCTAGACATATATTGATACAATTTAAGGTATTACACAGATTACATTATTCAAAAACGAAATTAAATAGAATTTATCCTAACATTTCTCCTATTTGTGATAAATGTCCGAACTTGGAAGCTAATTTAACACATAGTTTTGTAACATGTATAAAACTCAATTATTATTGGACAGAAATCTTTAGAGTTATCTCTGAAGTTCTTAAAATTAAACTGGACCCAGATCCAAAATTAATAATATTAAGAGTTCCGGATTCAAATTTAATATTAACAGTAAACCAAAAAAATTTCTTGGATTACTGTTTGATAACAGGGAAAAAATGAATACTGAAATTTTGGAAGGGAACATTACCCCCCACAATTAAAATGTGGACAGTGGAAATGTTGGAGATGTTGCATTTGGAAAGAATCAGATTTGTCCTAATGGACAAATACGAACTCTTTGAACAGATATGGTCTCCATATACAGAATATTTGAAGGAGTAGCTGTTCTTGGCATCACAACCCAATGGGTACCCGGCAGGATTAGATGAAAATAACTCTCTGTTTTTCTTTTTGATTTGTATACATGTCTCTATTGATATTGCTATTTGAAATTGTGTTATTCACTATTAAGATGTATACTATAATCTCTTTTTATATATATATATAATATTTTGTTTTAATTAAATACATATAACAAGAATATATACATATATATTTTTTTCTCTCTCTTCTCTTTCTCTTTCTATATAATCAAAATTATTATTTAATCACTATTCTTATTGATTAAAATCTATTATTTTATTTTTCTACTTTCTAAAAAAAAATAGAAGTTTATAAGAATTATTCGTAACATTCGTATACTTATTGAAATGTTGGTTGTGTATTTGAAAAGTTGTTATGATGGATTACTTCTAATAAAAATATTATTACACAATTTAAAATTTTACATAGATTATATTATTCAAAAACTAGATTGAATAAAATATTTTCAAATGTTTCCCCCATCTGTGACAAATGTCTAACTTAAAATGCCACTATAGCACATTCCTTTGTCTCTTGTACAAAACCGCATAAATTTTGGAATGACATTTTTGGAATTTTTACAAAACTATTTAACACAAAATTGAACCCCAATACAGAACTGATTATCTTTGGATCAATGGAAGAGGGAAGTAAACTAACTATATTCCAAGAAGCTTTTCTTCATTACGGTTTAATAACAGCAAAAAAACTTATACTCAAATTTTGGAAAAACGCAACCACGGCAACATTCAAAATGTGGATTTCAAATATGTCGGAAAGCTACATCTTGAAGAAATGAGATTCCTCCTACTAGGCAAAGTAGGCCAATTCATAAAGACTTGGTCTCCTTTTATCAACTTTTTAAAAGCATATAGTGCAATATAACATAACCTTAGAAATTAAATGGTTTAGAACCGGGTGACGGATGGGCAAAAATACGAAATAGGTAGATCTCTCCTAATCTCTCTTTTCTCTACTTTCTCCTTTTCTTTCAATCTTTTTAGCTTCTCATCTGTCCTTTATTTCTTTTGATATCTGTTTCTACTTGCTTGTCTATCTATTCCGACACTCTTTATTTATTTTTCTCTCACTGTAAAAAAAAGTAATAAATAAATAAATAAATAAATAAATAAATAAATAAATAAATAAATAAATAGAAAACAAGTTTTTAAAAAATGGGGGGAAAAAAAAAAATTGAGATTGTATGAACTGCCCTTTTACATGTAATTCCTTTGGAAACCCAAGCCTGACAGAAGATTACTTCAACAGAATACATTGAATGGCACCTGAGAAATGTGTTACACGCCATTAAATGTGTTTCATATTTTTTCAAGGAGCCTTATATCTGAACATGTGTTTCCCTAAAGTACAGGTGAAAAAAATGAATTTTCAAACTCTCATCCCACTTGGTTTTTTCATAGCTTGTTTAACCATTTAATCTTTACAAAAACAGAAGACAAACATTTGTACTATGGTAACAAAAATCTAAATTGATGCGATGGGCAAAGAGGTTTCCTTCCTTGCTATAAATGTTGATGATCCCAAGATGATATTAACCAGAGAATTAGTTCATTTCTGATTTCTCATCAAAGCAAATTTGTCTGATGGATCGGGTTGTGTTCACAACTCTCTGTAATTTATTTTGGTCTTGGCATAGCAGTTGTCATACCAAGCTATGATGTATCCAGATAGGATGATGTCTGTAGTGTATCTACAGAAATCAGTAAGAGTTGTTGGAAACATGACTCCAACTACTTCTCTGAGGAAGAAGAGGCACTGCTGTGGTTTCTTAGTCAGAGCATCAATGAGGTGGGGCATGGACAAATTGCTGGTGATACGTTTACACCTAATCTAATACAAGAAAGCAATAGCAGGAGTAGGTATTGTAACCTTTTGTTGCCGTAAGACTATTCAGATATTCAACAAGGTTATAGCTCACTCATCTCAACTGCATTTATCTCCCTTGTCCCAGTTTCCCTTACCTGGCATGGAGGTAGATATGATAGGGCAATAAGAGACTGCTAGATAGGTACATAAATATGCAGTGAATGTTGGGATATGGATCACGTGCAGGCAGTGGAGATTAGTTTAACCGCACCATGTTCTTGATCAGAATGTTAATGTGGTGGGACCAGGACAATTCAAATGTAAACCGAGTTTATATTTCAATACTGAAGAAAGACACAAAAAACTGGAGTAACACAATAGAACAGGACAAGCAGCAACTCTGGAGAGAAGGAATTGGTGATGTTTCAGGTCGAGACCCTTCTTCAGACTGGTTAGGGATAAGGGAAACGAGAGATATACTGTAGACAATGATGTGGAGAAATAAAGAACAATGAATAAAAGATATGCAAAATAGTAATGATGATAAAGGAATCGGGCCATTGTTAGCTGTTTGTAGGGTGAAAATGAGAAGCTAGCACGACTTGGGTGGCGGAGTGAAATAAATCAATATTTATACCTCTGGGTTGTAAGCTGCCCAAACAAAATACGAGATGCTGTTCCTTCAATTTGCGTTTAGCCTCACTCTGACAATGAAGGCGACCTAGGACAGAAAGGTCTGTTTAGGAATGGGAAGGAGATTTAAAGTGTCTGGCAACGGGATACCATCAACATGGATAGAAAATTGGTTGGCAGGATAGAAAATTGGTTGGCAGACCGGAAGCAAAGAGTAGGAGTGAACGGGTCCTTTTCAGAATTGGAGGCAGTGGTGAGTGGAGTGCCGCAAAGCTCGGTGTTGGGGCCGCAACTGTTGACCATATATATTAATGATTTGGAAGAGGGAATTAGGAGCAACACTAGCAAGTTTGCGGATGACACAAAGCTGGGTGGCAGTGTGAACTGTGAAGAGGATGTTAGGAGGTTCCAGGGGGACCTGGACAGGTTGCTTGAGTGGGCAGATGTGTGGCAGATGCAGTATAATATAGATAAATGTGAGGTTATCCACTTTGGCAGCAAAAACAAGGGGGCAGATTATTATCTCAATGGGGTTAGGTTAGGTAAGGGGGAGGTACAGGAAGACCTGGGTGTCCTTGTACACCAGTCACTGAAAGTTGGCATGCAGGTACAGCAGGCAGTGAAGAAAGCTAATGGAATGTTGGCCATAACAAGAGGATTTCAGTACAGGAGTAAAGAAGTTCTTCTGCAGTTGTATAGGGCTCTGGTGAGACCACATCTGGAGTATTGTGTACAATTTTGGTCTCCTAATTTGAGGAAGGACATCCTTGTGATTGAAACAGTGCAGCGTAGGTTCACAAGATTGATCCCTGGGGTGGCGGGACTGTCATATGAGGAACGATTGAAAAGATTAGGCTTATATTCACTGGTGTTTAGAAGGATGAGGGGGGATCTTATAGAAACATATAAAATTATAAAAGGACTGGACAAGCTAGATGCAGGAAAAATGTTCCCAATGTTGGGTGAGTCCAGACCAGGGGCCACAGTCTTAGAATAAAGGGGAGGTCATTTAAGACTGAGCTGAGAAAAAAACTTTTTTACCCAGAGAGTTGTGAATTTATGGAATCCCTGCCACAGAGGGCATGGAGGCCAAATCACTGGACGGATTTAAGAGAGAGTTGGATAGAGCTCTAGGGGCTAGTGGAGTCAAGGGATATGGGGAGAAGGCAGGCACGGATTATTGATAACGGACGATCAGCCATGATCACAATGAATGGCGGTGCTGGCTCGAAGGGCCTCCTCCTGCAACTATTTTCTACATTTCTATCTATGTGACTGGGTAAAGAAGCGGTAAGATTACAATTTGTTATGTTTTAATATTTGAAAAGGTCAACTACAGATGCTGGAAACCTGAAATGAAAAGAGAAAATACTGCATGTACACTTTAAGTAAAGAGAGAGACAGACAGAGACAGACAGAGACAGACAGAGACAGACAGAGACAGACAGAGACAGACAGAGAGAGACAGAGAGAGACAGAGAGAGACAGAGAGAGACAGAGAGAGACAGAGAGAGACAGAGAGAGACAGAGATTCAGGTCAATGATTCCTCTACAAAAAGATCAGTTTGGGCAATTATGCCATTATCACCAAGTATCCCATGGACAATGACACAAAAAAGATTACCAGTTAGTGAATTACAGAGAAGTTATCACCAGCATAGTGGGTTTAACATGATTCTAGACCTTCAGGACTGGAAAAGAGAAAGTAAACACATTCAGCCAGCAAAGGATACTAAAGATGTCCATTTAATGCACTAAACTGGTAAAGTAAAATATTTAAACCAAGTGCCCCACTGTGAAAAATATTTTTTATTGTTTAATTTTGAAAAATAAAATCCATTTGCGCAGTTTCTGCTAAGAGGTAAAATAATTGCAAAAAAAACACAAAAAGAATAATTGGGCAACACAGTGGATCAGCTGGTAGAAATGCCGCCTCTCAGCACCAGAGACCCGGGTTCGATCCTAACCTTGGGGGCTATCTGTGCAGAGTTTGCATGTCCGTGTGGGTTCCTTCCGGGTTCTCGGGTTTCATAGAGCAGTACAGCACAGGGACTGGCCCTTTGGCCCACATTGTTTGTGCCAAACTTGATGCCAAGTTAAGCTGATCTCACCTGCCTGTACATAATCCACATCTCACTGTTCCCTGCCCTTCCATGTACCTATCCAAAAGTCTTTTAAATGCTGCTGTTGTATCTGTCTTCATCATTACTCTGTGTAAAAAAAAAAAAAAAAATTTGACCCACACATTAAACGTTCCCCTTCTTACCACATAGCTAACCTATCTGGACGTTTCTATCTTGGGTAAAAAGGTTTGACTGTCTATTCCATCTATGCCGCTCATAATTTACTCCTATCAAATCTCCTTTCAACCTTCAACATTCCAGAGAAAACAATCCAAGTCCATTCAAACTCAGCTTGTTGCTGAAACGCTATAATGCAGACAGCGTTCTGCTAAACCTCTGCACCATCTCCAAAGCCCACACACCTTTCTTATAATGGGGGCGCAATATCTCGCAATACTCCAAATGCATCCTAATGCAAGTCCAATAGAGCTATATCATGACTTCCTGATGCCCCTTGCAATGGTCAAGCATACCAAATGCCTTCTTAAACACCCGATCGACCAGTGCTTTCGGTGAGCTATGAACTTGGACTTGAAGATCCCTCTGCACATCAATGTTGTTAAGGGTTTTGGCTCTCACATCCCATAGATGTGTACGTTAATTGGCCTCTGAAATTACCCCTACTGTGTAGAGTAGATGCAAAACTGATAATATAGAACCAGTGTGAACGGGCGATCAGTTGTCGGCATGAACACGGTGGGTCCAAGGGCAAGCTTCTATCCTGTATATTTAGACTGAGATAGAGTGGAAACAGGTCCTTCAGACTACCGACCAACATTCACCCCATACATTAACACTATCCTACACACGAGGGATAATTTACTATTTTTATCGGCCAATTAACCTTCAAAATGTACATTTTAGGAATGTGGAAGGAAACTGGAGCACCAGGAGAAAACCCAAGCGGGCATGGAGAGAGCGTACAAATTTCCTAGTCAGGATCAAACCCTAGTCTCTGGCGCTGTAAGGCAGCAGCTCTATCGTCCGTGCCACCCACTAAACGGAACTATAATACATCTAAACAAATGGGTTCAAAGATAAATGATTCATAGGATTTAGAGGAAACCAGTGGTGACACACCAGGATGGTCTCAAAGCCATCCGGTTCTTCCTCGACCAAAGGAGCAACCCATACCCATCCACTGACACCCTCCTCCGCCTAGCAGAGTTGGTCCTTACGCTCAATAACTTATCTTTTGACTCCTCCCATTTCCTCCAAACACAAGGCGTAGCTGTAGGCACATGCATGGGCCCCTGCTACGCATGCCTCCTTGTCAGGTACGTCGAACAATCCTTGTTCTCGGCGTACCAGGGCCCCATCCCCAACCTCTACCTCCGTTACATCGACGACTGCTTTGGTGTCACCTGCACCCACACACAACTGACTGACTTCATCCATTTCACCACCAACTTCCATCCGGCACTCAAATACACTTGGACCATTTCCGACACTTTCCTACCATTCCTTGACCTCACCATCTCTATTGAGGGTGATACACTCCTGACCGACATCCACTACAAACCAACTGACTTCCACAGCTACCTGGACTACTCTTCCTCCCACCCTGCTTCCTGTAAGGACTCCATCCCTTATTCCCAATTCCTCCGTCTACGCCGCATCTGCTCCCAGGATGAGGTGTTCCACACCAGGTCATCACTAATGTCCTCATTCTTCAGAGAACGGGGATTCCCCTCCCCCACTATAGATGAGGCTCGCACCAGGGTCTCCTCCATACCCCGCAACACTGCCCTCTCTCCCCATTCCCCCACTCGCAACAAGGGCAGAGTCCCCCTGGTCCTCACCTTTCACCCCACCAGCCGGCACATACAACACATAGTCAGTCCTCTGCCAGTTTCGCCACCTCCAACGTGACCCCTCACTCGCCACATCTTCCCATATCCCCCCCGTCTGCCTTCCGCAAAGAGCGCCTTCTCTGCAACTCCCTTGTCAATTCTTCCCTTCCCTCCCGCTCCACTCCTTCCCCGGGCATTTTCCCTTGCAACCGCAAGAGATGCTACACTTGTCCCTTTACCTCCCCCCTCCACTCTTTTCAGGGACCCAAGCAGTCCTTCCAGGTCCGACAGAGGTTCACCTGCACCTCCTCCAACATCATCTACTGCATCCGCTGCTCCAGATGCCAGCTGATCTAATATCGGCGAGACCAAACGGAGGCTTGGCGATCGTTTCGCCGAACACCTCCGCTCGGTCCGCAATAACCAAGCCGACCTCCCGCTCAGCACTTCAACTCTCCCTCCCATTCCGTATCCAACCTCTCTGTCCTGGGCCTCCTCCACGGCCAGAGTGAGCAACACCGCAAGCTGGAGGAACAGCACCTCATATTCCGCTTGGGGAGTCTGCATCCTCTGGGCTTGAACATTGAATTTTCTCAATTCTGTTAACCCTTGCTGTCTCCTCCCCTTCCCACCTCTCCCTCAGCCCTCGGGCTCCTCCTCCTCCTTTTTCCTTTCTTCTCCCCGCTCCCCCACCCCATCTCCCATCAGTCTGAAGAAGGGTTTCGGCCCGAAACGTTGCCTATCTCCTTCGCTCCTTCGTTCGTTAGTTAGTTAGTTAGTTAGTTAGCTTAGTTAGCTTAGTTTCTGCTAACCAGTTAGTTAGTTACTTAGTTAGTTAGCTTAGTTAGCTTAGTTTCTGCTAACCAGTCAGTCGAGCCGTCCACAGTGTACTGATACATGATAAGGGGAATCTGCTGCTGGAGTAGAGATTTAAAAGAGCGGAGTGATTGCAATGAATGATTGCAGATCCATTTCTGGGGCCAGCATACAGGGTGGTTGAAGTAAAAGGGTTTTTTTTGTTAAAAATGAATAATCCATATTAAAAATAGAAACTGAAAAGATCAAACCCAATGATAAACAATTAATTCAGAGTTGAGCAGGTAAATGACAACTATCACAGAGGTTTGCAAAATCCAAGGCTCGAATCGGAAATATTTTTGCCGTGCCGAACCTGAGAAAATACAGAGATGAGCCAGCAATTATCATACTGTGCCACTGCTCTGCTGAGGAAACTTAACTGAAAGTGGCAGCTGCACCCATAATCCCTCCACAAACGAACTCCAAAGTAGCAGAGACATGGAGCAAAACAATGAAAGCATTCAGTGTTCTGACTTAATCCATGTAGCGGGGAAGCAGGGCCCATATAGAAGTGCCGTTACAATGTTATCAGTTTTGCAGGGTGCAAAACTGAAAGCTCATATAATCATGCACAGGAACACAGTGTGACCCCAGAAAACTATCTATGGAAATTGATGTGCAGTGAGTTGCAAGAAAAAAAAAATCTCCTAATACAAAGTAAGAATAACTGGTTCTTAATTTCCACAACTGCTGTCTATTTCCTGCACTCTGCTTTATTTCTGATATCCAGCTTCCTCAGCAAGTTATTTAATTGGTTATTTTTTTGATCCTTCCTCTATATGTTTTGATTTTTTGAACCGATTCCTACTCTTCACCTTGCCTTCCACAAGTTGGAATTACAAGATGGCCAAGTTGAAGGGATTCACTTGCTGACCAGCCTGAAGTGACAAACCACCCAATTCAGGGGAACCGATGCAGAAACAATTTCAGTCAAGTCGCATGTGCGGCAAATGAGATTTTTCACTACAATCTGTCATTCCCATCCTTCCGTGCAGGAAGGAACTGCAGATGCCGGTTTAAACCGGTCAGACACAAAAAGCTGGAGGAGCTTATCAGTTCAGGCAGCAACACTGGTGAACAGGAATAGGCAAAATTTAAGGTCTAGAACCTTCTTCAGACATCTGTTGCATTCCTTCTCTAACCCAAAAGTATTAAGAAATCATTTGTTCTCACTTTGGCATTCATGTGGAAATTTCAAAAATAAAATTTGATCTGAGAGGCCTGATTTTCCTTTCCACAACTAATGATTTTTTTTTTCAAAGCACAACAGCCTACATCCATGCTGATGCAGGGTTATCAATCTTGAACATTAAATGCACTTCTCTGCAGATGCTGCCTGACCTGTTGAGTATTTCCAGAATTTTCAAATTTTCACCAGCATTTGCGTTATTTTGCTTTATTTGTGGCACTTATCTTAACCTGCACCAACGGTATGAACATTGAGTAAAACACAAAATGCTGGAGTAACTCAGTAGGTCTCAGTCAGGAGAATAGGCACCATTTTAGGTTGACATCCTTCTTCAGACTGAATCAGTTAAATCAAAATTTTGCTGGCCCATGTCCTCGAGAAATGCTGTCTGACCCGCTGAGTTAGTCCAGCATTTTTCCTAATGTTTTTACTCTAGTTTCCAGCATTTCCTTGTGTCTCCAATGTGAACGTTGAATTCTCTAATTTAAGTAATACCCATCTTTCTCTTTACTAAGCCCCTCCACTGCAGTGTGCACCCATTTCTCCCACAATCCCGCTCCTCTTCTCCACCACCCCCGTCAGCCAAGCATCCATACACCTCCCACTAGCATTACTTTTCACTCTTTATCCAACTACCTTTTCCTCCTTTTCATCTCTAGCCTTTGTCACTTATTCCTAAACAAACCGCCCTCACCTACATCCACTCATTACTTGCCAGTCTTTGTCCCATCCCCTTTCTCCTCCCAACTACAATCAATCTACAATGATTAGCCATGATCATATTGAATGGCGGTGCAGGCTCGAAGGGCCGAATGGCCTACTCCTGCACCTATGTTCTATTTTTCTATGTTTCTAAAGGGTCACACCCCAAAAGGTCACCTATCCATTCCCTCCACAGATGCTGCATCACCCATTGAATTACGCTAGCACTTTGTGTTATGCTCAAGATTCCAGTATCTGCATTTCCTTGCTTCTATACTTTCTTACCTTAGCTCCCCTTCTCTCACTACCATGTTTAACATTTGTCTATAAACTCTTCTGGACCTAGCTTCCTCATCTTCCATTTCCACCTGATCCAACCTTATTTCACACCTCTACAAATTAAACGAACCAGGAATTGCCTTGTTAATGGTTGACTTTTTCTCTAGCTCCCTTTCTCAATCCACCATCTAAACACCATTGCCTTTGCCTATAAATTCCTGTTCAACATTTTTGAATAATCTTTCAACAATATCTTCTAAATATTCCAACTTGCCTCACCCTTTACCTTGATATCCAAAGTTTATGGGGTCAAAGGTTATGGGGGGGGAAGGCAAGAGAATGGGGTTGAGAAGGAAAGATAGATCAGCCATGATTGAATAGCGGAGAAGACTCAATGGGTCGAATGGCCTAATTCTGCTCCTCTGACATGAACTTAATATTTACTGAACATTATGATGGCATTCATAGCAATATAAAAGCATTTATAATTACATTGTCAGTAATTTTAAAGGAATTTAAAGGACTGATTGCATTTTTTTTTAATTCCATGATTCAAGGAGTCTTAAATAAGGGGACAATACCTTAAAATCAGAGCAAACCTATTTGATGTTAGTTAGGAAGGGTTAAACTCTCTCCCACAAAAAGCTAAATGAGCAATTTAAATCCAAGATTAATTAATTTCTTGCTTGCCAAGTGAATTAAGAGACGTATGCTTAAAAATTAAAATGAATACCACTGTTGTTTTCAGAGTGGTGCAATTGCAATTTGTTTTTGCTGGAGTGAAAAACATAAATGACCATTTCTTGATTCTCATGCATCTAATGACCATTTCTTGATACTTACGCGTCTAATGTTTGCTCTTCTCAGTAAGGTGGAGACTGCGTGGTGAGATACAAGAACAATCGTCAATAACACTAGCTAATCATTTTTCATCTGGAGAGAGTTACTCAGAAATTCTTGTCCACCACAGCAAAATTAGGTTTTCTTGAAATAAGTGGCCGACAATTTCTTTCCCCAAGGCTGGTCTTAGAAGGTTGGCCACAGGCCAGATTGAGCCTGCAGCCAGGATGGGGTGCCAGCAGTGGGTGGAGGTAGAACATGTTGGCATTTGTATCAATCCAGCAGACACAGTCTTCAGATGTGTGGTGGGTGGGGAAGGAGGATAGGGAACACCGTGACACCTGTGTTGATGTGGTGGGCTTGGGATTAGAAATATGATGCGAGTGGTGATTGGAAATGTTCAGGAACAGAAATAGGTACATGGATGTGGGGCACTGATGGGAGAGACTGCAAAGGGAGGAATTGCGCGGTCTAAATTGGAGAGTTTCGGGGAAAGGATAGAGATCAGCATGACATGAATGTTGCAGTTGGTCTAAATCAATACTGTGGAAGTTAGACTTTTTTCCAAACGAATGATGGCCCCAGGACTGCATGGTCCATTCATCTACAATGCTCCAATTTCTGACTGGCGTGATCTGACCCAGAATGGGTGTCAAATACAATTAACCAAGTTAAGTTGACTTTTAATAGCACAGTACTAAAAGTACCAGTATAATGCAATCCAATCACTTGGTGAGTGTTTCCAGTATGGTCTTGAAATCTTAACAATCTCCCACAAAAATAGATAGAGAATTAATCCACCATAAAATTTTGCCATACCCAAATTATACACAAGATTTACAACACACATTTGCAATAGATTAAAAAACCTTTGGATATATGTTTGTTGCATTGCAGATGTTAATGTACAAAATACCACAGTTTAATTTCAAACACTGATTTATTCACTTGCTGCACTGATCTCACAGTTTTAACCAATAATAATTTCACACAACCAGGGGAATTGGTTTACGAATCAAAGGAAATATAGCAGTTAATCTCTTCAATTTCTTAGGTCAATGATATATCTGAAATATGAAAGCTGTTTTACCTAGTTTAGATTTTGGACAGACATGTTTTAGCTTACCCAAGAATTGTATAGTGAGTTATTTGCATAATTTTATGCGCCCACTCACCCTGTTATGAATCACTTTATAACACTGAGGCCACGAATCACACTGTTCTTCATAAAGATTCAGATATTTAAAGAGCTGATATTTGAATCGTTTGGAATAAATTATTGTTTTGGAATAATGAGCAACTGACACGCCTGATCATACAAAGAGTGTGGTATATCATATTGTTGTGAGTTTGTTGAGAAATGAAAAAAATAATTTGCACAATGTCAACAAAAAATAATAACATACAAATTCACCTACCATGAAATCACTTGGTTGTATCCATACTGGAAGTCTCTATCCTGGTTTTTCCGGACAGGATATACCAACTGGTTCTCATGAAAGTACAGGACCTTTTTCAATTTGGCAAGGTCAGGTCGGAGAGCAACCAGTTCAGCCAGGTTAAGGACTGAGCTTGTGAACAGGACCCTATAAAACAAGGACAGCAGTGTTTGCAAATATTGAGCATGTTCCGTAGGATATCCATCACTCCCTTCCCCCATACCAAAGCAGAGAGAGAAAAAAAAACCCCTGCAGGGACACATCAGAAGCTGAACATTAATACCATGTAGCTGCACTGGAAGTTTTGATCTTTTAAGGCAACTGCTATGAACTCCAACTAAAAGGAGTTGGCGTCGGATTGGTCTTTCGAGTTCTGTTACTGTAAGCCACAGCATAAAAAAGGAGATAATAGATTGAAGGACAAGTGGAACAAAGATAAGATTGAATGGGGAATACTTAGGATTGCTGGACTCATTAAAATTTCCTATTTCTTGTAGGATTTTTCTGTTGAATGACGACAATTTTGTATACGACTGAAACAGATATCCAAAATAGTTTTGCTTTAGGCAAACTGTATGATAAACTGTTGACAAATTACCCCAGTGCCCCCATCCAAAACAACCACAGAGACATTTATTTGGCCGCATTAAATTTGAAAGTTAACTGCAATCAATTAATCTTCAAACCCTGGAAACATCATCAATTCATAACAAAATACAAGCATCTTCTTTCGACAAACTAATTATTAAGATTTAAAAAAAGTTATATTCAATTGATTACAAAGAAATAGGGGTGCTGAAAACAGATGTCACACATTGGCTATGACTTTGGCCACAATGTAGGAACCCCACATTCTCATCACTCTTGATTTCAATATCTTCAAGATTTTCAATATAGTCACTGCCATAACTCTTAACTAACCACATATTTTGTTTTAAATTCATAATGTGTTCTTAAAATGTATAGATACCACCCTTTAAAAAGTGCCTGTCAAAACTCCTACATTTTATCATAAAACTGAGAAAATTATAGAGTACATCATTCACCTACAAACACAAAATCAGGTCCATGATCTCAGGCATGAATATAAAATTAGCTTTCTCATTACAACACATTTTCATTCAAACATTTCTAATGCTAAAATCACCGATTGTTCTATCAATGGAACACCAGATGAATAATAAAATAATATCATGCTCATAGCTGCTGGATATAAAGTAACAGGTAACCTTAAAATGCTTGTGTTTTGGAAAAGGGCTGAAAATGTGCTATGATTGTACAAGCCTCTGTTTAGACCACTCCCTGAATAGAGCAAGCACCGTATGTAGATAACACACCTTGTTCCTTTGGAAACTTAGTACCTCTCTAATCATCAAATGAGAAGTCAATTGGAGCCAAGCTTATTCCATTGAACAGAACGGAATAGGAATGTTTTGGAGGAGGCAGCCTGCTGAGTCTCCAGCATAACCAGAAGCAGAAGAAGGATTAAAGGCAAAGCTTTCCTCAGAGATGAGGGAGGGAGATAATAACCAAGTAGGTCCATCCCCTGGCGGTAAACGCCTGCCTCAAACTCTGAAGTAGCTGTGGATTCAAAGGCTAAGGTTTTCTAAGTAAGTTTGCAACAAAAGTCTCTCAATTGCCTTCTATGTGAAGCTTTAAGACAATGAATGGTGATTTATCTTATTCAGCATGAAGCAGCTTGGATACAATACCACCTTCATGAACCACCCTAACATTTCACTGCAATCTCACAATCAATGTGCATGTTCCAATATGTCCAACTGAATGGTGGCAGCAACTCAAAGCTATCTCCTTTTCACACCACTCAATCTTCAGTCAAGTGGGTGGGAGGTCAAAGACCCATGCACTATTTTTTTTATGGATTTCTTCATGCAGATCTGAGCCTGGGCTGTGCCATTCTTCCAACTGTCTGAACTAGTAGGATGATGAGGATTTGTGAGGTGCCATATAGCAGGAAGGATGAAAAGATTACTGCTTTCATCCTACGAGGGGACAGCAGTTTGGAATGCCAGAGAGCCATTGACACACGCTGACTGAACGGTAGAAGTCTGAGCTCCCAATATATCAGTGACTACTTCCTACCTGTGCACATCTACCCATCTCAACCTTTGAAATTCCCAACCCAAATCCATCCATTACTGTTTTAACACTTTACTTTCCAAACCATTATCTTTAATTTAGTTTAGTTTGGAGATACAGCACAAAAACAGGCCACTCGGCCGCTAACAATAACACTATCCTTCACACACTAGGTACAATGTAAAATTATACCAAGCCAATATGCCTACAAACATGTACGCCTTTGGAGTGTAGGGAGGAAACGGGAGCCCCAGAAAAAAACCACCCTGGTTAAGGGGAGAACGTACAAATCCATATATTCAGCACCCATAGTCAGGATGAACACGGGTCTCTCACGCTGTAAGGCAGCAACTCTACCGCCGTGCCACCATGTCGCCCTGTTTATCTGTTTAACCAAGCACTTGGTTTCCATCCTGATATTTCCCACTTTGATTGCGCATTCAATTTTTCTTTATATTTTATGATCTTTCTGACACGCCAAAGATTTAATTTTTGACATGTGACTGCTCATTTTTGATCAGAGTCCCCATTCGTTTTGTTTATTCCTTCATTCTTCTTCAAAGACAATAAATGAAGTCGCTGGTCCAGTCCGTGCCACATTAAAGCACTAATAACTTGTAACAGAGGGATGGGTTCCAGATTCCTCCTGCAATCCAAAGCTTTGTCGAGACAATAAAGTTAAACACAGGCTGACAATAACATATATCCCACAGTAAGAAAGAGAGTAGGAGAATTGAGGCCAAATTAACCCAAACTCTTCTAAGATGCTTTTAAACAACTGGCCACAAAACTGCCAGTTCAAATTAAAATCAGGAGCAAAGTGATATCAAAAAACATTAAAGATTTGTACAAATTCATTTACTAGTACGTACAGCATAAATTAAATACTTTACTTTTAGGTTTCAGAAGTTGCTGGAATGTTGATCAAAGAACTATCTTTGTCCACACAGATCAAGATGCCCATCTAAGCTCGTCCCATTTACATGAATTTAACCCATACCCTTCTGAACGCTTCCTATCCATGTGCCTGTCCAAATGTATTTTAAATGTGGTTATTGCACCCGTCTCAACCATTTCCTTTGGTAGCTCAACCTCCACTCCCTTGTCCCCTCAGAAATATGCAACTTCTCACTAAATGCATCCACAGCATTCACCTCAAACACCACCTGTGGTTTCTAGTTTCACATTCTGACCACTTTCCTCATTTTGAAAGCTTGTATAGGTCGCCCCTAGATTTATCCCTTCCCATAAATATAAACACTTAATCAGCGTCCACACTAACAAAATGTTTATTATTGGAAGTTCCCGAAAGGCCACATGCCTTTGCCATACCCTGGCAGCAGGCCTGCCGCGGAATCGGGAAACCACCTGGAGTGGGAAGCCGCCGAGCCCTGCTCCTGCTCACCCCGAGGACTGGAGAGGAGAGTGGAGTAATTAATTGGGGATAGTACTTATGGATGACAATAATATTACTGATCTGTATGCAAAAAAATAAATCTCACTGTACCTTGGTACGTGTGTTAATAAAGAAACATTGAACCTATCAACACCTATTAGAAAGTCTGGTTATTGGGAATCATCATGGGGAATAATCACAGAGATTCGATACTATCCTTGAAAAATGTTCTACATCCCAATCAGTATTTCTATAATATGGCAATAAAACTGTACAGAGCTCTCCAAGTGTGGTCTTGCCAACCTTAGGTACAAGTTCAACACAATTTCCTACTTTGGCATTTAATCCCACTAAAAATAAAGACCAACACATTTGCTGTTTTAGTGATGTTATTAAACTGTCATATTTAGTACTTTTTTAAAAGTCACTTAGTAAAAGTTTAAAATTGTTCCATTATAATATTTTTGCATATCTCTCTCTATGGGTCTATAATAGATTGTAATCTTAAAAAAAAGGATTTGTTTCCTGATCCAGGACTGCAATCGAGTTGGACCGACCAGGCTTATATTTCTCCACAATGGAGAATGAAGTTTGTTCACTAATATTTTCTACCACTGCAGTAGTACATCTAGGCTTCTTTCTAACATTTGATTCAGTAATGCCTTCTTGACTATTTGTCACCAGCACTCCCAAATCAAACAAAACAGAATTGTTATTTTCATAATAAATCAAAATGTAGAGCATAGAACTGTACAGCAAAGGAACAGGCTCTTTAGCCCAAAATTTCAGTGATGAACATGTTGCCAAGACCAACGCATTTGCCTGCATATAATCCATATCCCTCCATTTTCTGCATATTCATGTGTCTATCCACAAGTGTCTTCAATGCCGTTATTGTATTTACCTCCATTTGCACATTCCAAACATTCACAACCATTTGTGTAAAAAAAAAACTTGCCCCACACATTTCTCGCTCGCATCTCAAATAATTAAACTCTTGAAACATAGAAAATAGGTGCAGGAGGAGGCCATTCGGCCCTTCGAGCCAGCACTGCATCTAGCATTAGTTATTTCTATCCCGCTAAAAAGGTTCTTCTGGTCTATGCCTCTCATAATTTAATAGACTTATATCAGGTCTTGCCTCAATCTCCAGCATTCCAGCAAAAACAATCCAAGTCTCTCCCACATCTCACTGTTGATAATACCTCCTAATGCAGGCAGCAGGCATCATGGGGGACTTTTTCAAATGCTTTATGAAATCCATGAGCAACATCCACAGCCCCACCTTCATCGATTACCTTCGTCACATCTTCAAAAAACTCGGTCAAATTAGTAACTCATGACCTATCCCTAATTCACCCTTTCTCTTCCAAATGGGAGCAAATCCTACGCCAAAGAACCCTCTCCAATGGCTCCCCTACAACTGACGTGAGGCTCACTGACCCATAATTCCATAGATTCTCCTTACATCCCTTCTTAAACAAGAAGGAGAAAAAATACTTAATAACGATAACATTTTATAATGGCTATTACAAGATTGTATGTAATTTTACCAAGTAACATTTAATAATGACAGCAATAATGCAGATAGTCTGTTAATTCAATTAATCAACTGTTTAGAACTTAACTCCCCTGACTAGAAACATTCAAGGTACAAGTGGATTTGGACATTTTTCAATCGGCCAGTATTTTGGAGCAGGGTCGTCAATCTCATTACCTCTGGGATGCAGGCAAGAGAAATACCGAGTTTGTTCTTTTCAGTGACCCTTGTGACGAAGAGCACATACTGCTCTCAAACGAGAACAAGTTTGGATTTGGTTGTGATTCACCCTGTAGTCTTGACTACACAGGACAGAGAATTGCCAAAATACAAGGGCTGATTTTGCCACAAAACCTCAAATTGCGGGAGAACAAAGAGGAAGAAGGTTGAACTTTATTGCCTTCCATCACAGTGAGGAATGTGGAATCCACTGTGATAGGATGTTTATGTTAACTTTTATGTGGTTGTGTGCCTTGTTGGTTTTCACTTAGTATGGTTGTACGGTAACTCAAATTTCACTATACCTTAACTGGTACATGTGCCAATAACCTGACCTTGAAACCTTGAATTGCTCAAAGCGGGAAAGAAAAACTATGACTCCGATCAGTTTTGTGGATCATCCCAAGTGAAAGTTCTGTGCATCTGGGCTGAGACTACATTTTCTTTGCCATCAAATCTGGTCTTTATTGATGGCAAAAAAATGAATGGTTCTGAAGCCAAACTTGGGTCTCCCAAAAGTAAAACCCTTCGCTGCACGGTTGAAAGAATTTATTAAAATAACTGTCTGATATTTTGAATGTCTTTTGCTGCATAGTTGTTCCTGCCATTTCTTTAGCAGGGTTTTTTTTTTTTGCCTTCTTGATGGAATTCTGACCCATTGTGCATTGCTGACCTATGTTTTGACAAAATAGAACATCCAGCTGGAATTTTCAAAATATCCATGTATCAGAACTGGACTTCATCTGAAAAGCACTGTGATGCCAGTTTCCTGAACTACAGCTGAACTCTAGTTTTCTGCGTTCTCTTGTTCCTTCAGGATATGAGCCCGACCTGAAAACAGACTGCATGTATCACATAAAGAAAAAGAGACTGCACATCCTGTGACTTACTTGCAGCTGAATTGGAACAACTGTTCTAAAAGGTGGAATTTAAAGATCGGTCAGCCTATCCAAGACGGAAGAACACATGTTAAATGTTCCATAAATGTGTACTTTTCTGCAAAATATTAAACAATGTGGGTTGATCTGCAAGAAATCAGCAATCTATAGGCATTCAGAATATATAGAAGGGTGCTAAATATCTTGGTGGTCCTTATGAATGTAAAACAAATCGCCCCAGAACACTTGAAACTACCTTTAACTTGTTTTCTTTAAAATGAAGTAATAGGTTAGAAACATAGAAAAATAGGTGCAGGAATAGGCCATTCGGTCCTTCAAGCCAGCACCACCATTCAATGTGATCGTGGCTGATCATCCACAACCAGTACCCTGTTCCTGCCTTCTTCCCACACCCCTTAATTCCGCTAGCCCCGAGAGATCTATCTAACTCTCTTTTGAATGTATCTAGTGAATCGGCCTCCACTCTCTTCTGAGGCAGGGAATTACACAAATTCACAACTCTCTATGTGAAAATGTTTTCCCTGATCTCAGTTCTAAATGGCCTACCCCTTATTCTTAAACTGTGGCCCCTGGTTCAGGACTCCCCCAACATCGGGAACATGTTTCCTGCATCTAGCCTGTCCAATCACTTCATAATTTTATATATGACCGCTGGTTCTTTACTCCCCCAACATCTGGAACAATTTCCCTGCACCAAGCCTGTCGAATCCCTTACAAATTGTATATATTTCTATAAGATCCCCTCTCATCCTTCTAAATTCCAGTGAATACAAGTCCAGTCGCTCCATTCTTTCATCATATGACAGTCCCGCCATCCTGGGAATTAACCTCGTGAACCTGCGCTGCACTCCCTCAAAAGCAAGAATGTCCTTCCTCAAATTAGGAGACCACAGCTGAACAAAATACTCCAGGTGTGGTCTCACCAAGCCATTGTATAACTGCAAAAAGACATCTTTGCTCCTATACGCCTCTCTTTATAAAGTCCAACATGCCAATAACCTTCTTCACTGCCTGCTATACCTGTATGCTTACTTTCAGTGACTGATGTACTAGGACAGCCAGGCCTCATTGTACTTCCCCTTTTTATAACCCAACACCATTCAGATAATAATCTGCCTTCCCTTTCTTGCCTCCAAAGAGGATAACCTCATATTTATCCACATTATACTGCATCTGCCATGCATTTTCCCACACACCCAACCTGTCCAAGTCACTCTGTATCCTCATAGCATCCTCTTCACTGTTCACACTGCCACCCAGCTTTGTGTCATCTGCAAATTAGCTAATGTTCCTTTTAATTCCTTCATCTAGCATCGCCATTCAATATGATCATGGCTGATCATCTAAAATCAGTACCCGATATTTGCTTCTTCCCCATACCCCTTGATTCCTTTAGCCCCAAGAGCTAAATCTCTTGAAAACATCCAGTGAATTGGCCTCCATTGCCTTCTCAGGACTCAAAATTAGCGGTTGCCCGGGTGCCAATGGCAACTTACAGTCCCGCCGGGCAACATAAAAGCCATGCCATTTTGCCCGGCTTGGCAAGCAACTGGGACACCCGCCCGCCATCCGTGTCCGGGTCTCGACACTGAACTTTTATCTCCTGTTCTGTATTATGTTTACATATTCTGTTGTGCTGCAGCAAGCAAGAATTTCATTGTCCTATCTGGGACACATGACATTAAACTCTCTTGACTTGGACTTAAGCAAAAAAGGGTTCTTGGGAAAAATAAAGCTACCGTAAATTTAGTTGCGTCTGGTTGGTACCTATGGTAGGGTGAAGACTATTCCATGCTTTAATTGTGCGAGAGAACATAGAAACATAGAAAATAGGTGCAGGAGTAGGTCATTCGGCCCTTCAGGCCTGCACCGCCATTCAATGTGATCATGGCTGATCATCCGATGGAACTCCATGGAGCAGCCAGCATCTCCGGATAGAAAACATTGGGTGACGTTTCGGGTAGAAACCCTTCTTTACATTTCCTCTGGTTTTAGTGTTTTTAAGTTTAATTTAAAGATACAGCGTGGAAACAGGCCCTTTGGCCCACCGAGTCCACGCCGACCACCGATCACCCGTACTCTAGTTCTATCCCACACATCAGCGACGCAAGTCAAGAGTGTTTTATTCTCTCATGTCCCAGTTAGAACAATGAAATCCTTACTTGCAGCAGCACAACAGAATATGTAAACATAGTACTCAGTAAACAATGTTATAAATGAGAAAACAAAATTCCATACAGACAGCACCCATATTCAGGATCAATTCCGGGTCTCTGCAATTTTAGGCAGCAAATGTATGGCCAATGTACTGCCCCAATAGCCTTGAACTGAATTAAAACATACAATAGCTGTAAAGGGGGATTTGAGACTGAAAATTGATTGTTTCTTTTTTTAGTAACCAAAGTTATCAACGTATAATTTTTTGTGTGTTGGAAAATAAAATATAGTGGCACAGCTGGTGGACTTGCTGCCTCACATGCCAAATATCTGTGTTCGATCCTGTTCTCGGGCACTGTCTGTGTTGAATTTGCACATTCTCCCTGCAAGCGTGTGGGTTTCCTCCCACATGCCAAAGACACATTGGCTTTGTAGGTTAACATGTCTCTGTAAAATTGCCTTTAATGTGCAGGGAGTGGGTGAGGAAAGTGGGATAACAGAACCTGTGTGAATGGGTAGACAAAAATGCTGGAGAAACTCAGCAGGTGAGGCAGCATCTTTGGAGCGAAGAAAATAGGCCTCGTTTCAGGTCGAGACCCTTCTTCAGACTGATGTCAGGAGGGGTGGGGGGGCGGGAAAAAGAAAGGAAGAGGCGGGGACAGTAAGCTGTGGGAGAGCTGGGAATGGGAGGGGAAGGAGGGAGAAAGCAAGGACTACCTGAAATTGGAGAAGCCAATGTTCATACCGCTGTGGTGCAAACAATCCAAGCAAAATATTAAGTGCTGTTCCTCCAATTTGCGGTGGGCCTCACTCTGGCCATGGAGGAGGCCCAGGACAGAAAGGTCGGATTCGGAATGGGAGGGGGAGTTGAAGTGCTGAGCCATCGGGAGATCAGGTTGGTTATTGTCAACTGAGTGGAGGTGTTGTGCGAAGCGATCGCCAAGCCTGCACTAGGTCTCACCGAGGTTGATCATGCGCTGAATAACCATATTTTCGTTTGGAAGTGGAAAGAGATAATAGAAATTGCATTAATTGCAACGTAAAAATAGATGAGATACTGTATTGTAATTTTGCTGCATGTCATTGTGGTATATATCATGTCTTGATTGGTGAATGTTTAGTTTGTGACTTTATTTGAAGCATAAATAATATGTGAATGCTTCATTGACCATAATTCCGACTGGTAACTATGCACTTCGTCCGAGCACATTATCCCACACGTCATGCAAGCCGTCTTAAATGACCACCTAAATTGTCATTTGGCAACCTAAAAAGCTGCCGAGGTTGCCCGGCTGGCAACAGGGAAAAAAAGTTAAGCGAGACCCCTGCTTCTGTGGCAGAGAATTCCACAGATTCACAACTCTCTGGGTTCAGTCAGCCATCTCAGTCTGAAATGACCTACCCCTTATTCTTAAACTGTGACTCCCCCAACATCGGGAATCACTTAAAAATTATATATATTTGTTATATGTTTATATGTTTATAAGGTTCAAATAATAGATAATGTTTCGAATTTTGAGGCATGATGAAGCCTATGCAAGCTGAGTTGGTCACATTGAGGAATTCTTCCCGAAGGTTTTGATCCCCGAAGAAAATAGGAAGCACAATTTTGTGTAGGAATTGGAATTACCACCTCTTTTTCAGATAATCATTCCACTATTGTAACTAAACTGATTTTCTTTTTTATGGAACTCTATGTTTGGCAGCAATAATCAACACCTGCTCCTAATTTTCCAATATTGAATGCAGCCTTAACTTACCATCAACTTTCCGTGAAATTTTAAATAAATTCGCAGAAAGTAGCTGAAATTGTCCTCAATGAATAGGACCTCAGGCAAACCAAATAATTTCAAATGGGTGTGCAATGTTTTAACTTACCCATTTTATTACAAATACTTCAGGTTTTGCTGTAGACCGATCTACTATAAGTAACAGAGATTTGATCTTCAAAAAACCTTAAGATCCCTTTACTTGAAAAAGGGAATGCAGTACTTTTTAGACTTGGGCAATCTGGCAATTTAAATGTTGATTCTTTATCTTTAAACAGTGGGTCTAAATCTACATAAATAAAAATGAATCATTAAACATGTCTAAATCAATTTTTTTTAATGTGCACTGTACCCTATGCTTTATATTAGTATCCTAAAAAGAACATAGTGTGCAGATACCAAGTCTCCAATTAGATCAAATTATCCTGAATTTTACCATATTAAATACCTTTTCTGAAGTTTCAGTAAATTTAATTTGTCAATTTGGGCTAATAATTTTAAAAACATTTGACTGATTGCCTTGGAAGTCTACGGGATTCACTAAACAGTACCAATGCAAAAACAAATACCGTGCCAGGGAAATGAAATGAATATATCTTAATGGTAACAAAGCAGCACAATGTCCGTATTTACTCCATTACAATGAAATAACCCTTTAAATGTCCATTACATTGTATATTCAGGTACATTACCTTAGATTTTCCAGAGTGATCATTGTACATACAATACCAAATCTTCTCGTAAAACAGTCAGCAGGCTTGGTAATGTGAATTTGGATCAATGAGAAGAACCAATAATGTATTAATTGAGTTAGGCCAAACTTAACAAAATATCCAGATCTTTGTGGCTAGGCTATGTTCCCAAACCGTTTGATACTCTCAGAAAGTCCCCGCTCCCTGTATGTTCCGTAGTTAGCCGACTTGGGCTGGAAATGGAAGATGTGCAAAGTTTCTGAAGAAATGATTTTACGTGCTTTCAAAAGTTGTGCAATGTTTTATGTTTTTCCAATTCTATCCCTTTGTTTATCCTTCTGGTTCATAGAATGTTTGCACTACATTTGTCTGGGTCTGATAACCAAAGGGCTTCCAGTTAGAAAAGCAAGAAGCGCTTCTGGAAAAACGGCATTGACTTGCCTGGGATAATCAACGATCCATTATTAACTGCCACCTCTAGAAGCATGTACATGGCCATCTGCATCAAGTTGTTTTATTATTTTATATAAAATCCTGCCATTTCCTTTGCTTATTGATGCATTTCCTTTCCCAATTCTTATTTCGATAATGCAGCACTTCATATTTTCTGCAATGAATTGCACATGCCCGTTCTAATAAGATTCAGTTTGAGCTGGAAAAATTGTGTCTTTTGGTCTCACTACAAGCAGCTTCAGGTCTTAATCTAACTTAGTTCTTCAATGCAGGACCAAGAGTCGGTTGCACTGTCGAGAGCATCTTTCTTAGGTTGAAACATTAAACTAAAGGGGCTGTCCCACTTGGACGACATAATCTGCGAGTTTAGAAGAGTGTTTTCGACCTTCAAATTCGCAGCATGGTCGACACATGGTCCTAGGGGGTCCTATGAAGTCGCTGGAACTCTCCTTCATGCTCGAGGGAACTTTCCGAATACTTGTGGCCTCAGCATGTTGAAAATTCTTCCAAGAGTAAAATTTGGTCGGCATGGTTCTTTTGAACTCGTAGTGCAGTGGAGTGAGTTACAGGCAGTCGAAGGCAGCGGTAGGCAATCTCCTTTGCTGACCGGGCAATTTGATATTTGATTGGCTCATTGGAGTTTTCAGGACCAAGGAAGACCTAAAATGCCCGCTAAACTTCTTCTTCATCACGGGTGTGAATTTCAGCCAGCTCTCCCCTGCCTCCCACCTTTGTGTGTGTGTGTGTGTGTGTGTGCGTGTGCGTGTGCGTGTGTGTGTGTGTGTGTGTGTGTGTGTGTGTGTGTGTGTGTGGTGTGTGTGTGAGGGGGGGGGGGGTGTCTTTGTCTGTGACTGTGTCTGTGTGTGGTCGGTCGATCCAGCTCGCGGTTTCAATGCGGACGGTCGATCCAGCTCGAGGCTTTCCAGATGAGTGTCCTCGAGCTTGAAAGTCGAAGAGACTCTTCTTAACTCGCGGATTTAGGTCACCCTTAAGGCCCAGTTTGGTATCTGAGGGAGACGTCAAGGAAAGCCAGAAGTACAAAACTCTTTAGGATATCCTGAAGTCACAAGCTGTTCTACATAATACATGCCAGTTCTTTGAATCTGTTTCATTTCGCACTATTTTACAACCTCTGTCACAATATGCCTTTCAAAAATTAGGACTGGAGTCTCTCATATATAGAGACATGCACACAAAGCCATGCAATCATGTTGAAACTGGAAGCACCTAATATTGCGTCAAATGGGTGTGTGTACAGTTCAAGATAGAAAAGACAGTACTAGTCCCTCAGTGAATTCTATCAGCAAAGCAACATAATTCATAACAGAGCAGAATATTAGCTTTAAAAGCATATAATAGAAAAATTAATCCTACAACTTCACCCTTTAGCTTTTTGGGAAATTGGGGACAAAATGGATTTTTACAACAATGTAGTAATTTTGCATCATTGATAGTAGCGTTTAAGTTCCAGATTTATTTAATCACTTATATTTAAAACTCCCAAACTGCTATAGTAGGATTCAGACTTGATTGGATCAGTGGTCCAGCCTTCTGGCTAATCATCCATTAACTTTTCCAGAATGCTGATTTCTTCGAGTGTTTAAAATAATCCAAACATCTTATGTGCTATTCAATTTCAGCCTGTGTCCCAATATTTTCACATAGCCATAGCTAATCTTAAATATCACTCAAAATAGTTATTCCCTGTTCCTTTCTAATATATTAACTTACAGAGCTCCTTATTCGTGTGAAAAATCAAATAATTGTGCATGCAAATATTGATATAGTGAGAATCTTCAGTGGTTTTCAGGCTAACCATAGTCTTTTTTCTCATAGTTAAAAAGATTTATGCATGCTCAAACTGATTTTTCTAAAAATCTTCAACAGATACCTGGCTCAATTGAGATAACACCCGAGTTAACTGCACTTCTTTCTCACCTGGAGCTACAGCATAATTCAGCATAAATACAACTGCAGGGGTAGTAGAGGGGTAGCATTACTGAACTAATAGCCCCGAGGCCAGGATCAGTGATCCAGCGATACGGGTCCAAACCCCACCAGGGCAGCTATGGAATTTAATTTTGGTTCATTAAATAGATTTGGAAAATTAGTATGAGTAACTGTGATTATATGATCTAAAGATTACTATCTGAACCCATGTGGTTCATGCATGTATTTGAAGAAGAAATTTTGAGCAGCACAATGGCGCAGCGATAGAGTTGCTACCTTAGAGTACCAGAGACCCGGGTTCAATCCTGACTATGGGTGCTGTCTGTACAAAGTTGGTACATTCTCCCTGTGACCACATGGGTTTTCACCGGGCACTCTGGTTTCCTCCCGCTTTCCAAAGATGTGCAGGTTGGTAGGTTAATTGACTTCCATAAACTGTCTCCAATGTGTGGGATAGATCTACTGCATGGGTGATTATTGGTTGGCACAGACTCAGTGGACACACTATATCTCGAAACTAAACTGAACTAAACAACCCCTGATAGCTACTTGTGATTCATTGAGCTACTTGATTCATCATTGATTCATGCAGCTAGGTCAGATACCAACCCAATTTCCCCAAGATCTCCAAAGTAATTATTTCACTCCAACCAACATACTTTATTTGAAAACGACATTCAGAATGGTACAGTGCTACGAGCTGCTGCCTTGCAGCGCCAGAGACCCGGGTTCGATCCTAACCTCATGTGCTGTCAGTGTGGAGTTAGAAATGTGTCTGCGTGAAATTTGTTCAAACTAAATTTCCTTTCGAAAAGTCCTCAGCACATACTTTTCACAAGTGCAATCCACTGACCCAGGCTCATGTTCCTGACACACGTGCCATACAGTGCTGCATTAAAATCCACCAGTACAGATCACCCAAAGCTGCTTTAAAGGTCTTCTGCTTTCTGACAAACAATTTCCCCTCCACTTATAGTTTTGGTTGTCGCCATAACCCTGTCAACATGTTAGGTTGTTACGTTTCAACTTATTTGTGACATCAACTTCCGAATGAAGGAAATAGTTGGTTATGTTACCATCAAATCTAGCCTCTTGGCAAATCAAGCTACCCACCTCTGAGTTTGGTGCATTTTGACACATCTGTTTTTAGGTCCTTTGTCTAATTCACATTATATAAAATGGCCATAACTAACTTGTCATTACATTGTAGCCAGTGTTATGCCAAAGATACCTCTTCACTGTCCTCCTGACAATGAAGCCAAAAGGTTGAAGAGTCAAGGTTTTTTCAGTAACATGAGCTAATGCAAATGGAAAGACGGGCCATGCCATCCAAATTCATAAAATTACAAAGTTATCACAAAGTTGACAAACCTTATTAAAAGAGAGCTACCATCAAAGAGTGTTAATGCATCTTTAGTGCTCCATGCATGATGTTAATTCCCTAAAGAGCAATGAATCAACATTAAACTGTTTTATGTAATTCAAACTTTCTGAACTGCATTTGCTATGCAGCTTGACACAAACCTGCAACAAACCACCCAAGTTAAAGTCTCTTAGAATATTTTTTGCTCAGCCAAGAAGACGGACTTCTACTGCACGTAATTCCCAGTTAAACGTGCCAGTTATGCTTCTGCCATTGCCTGTGCTGCTTATACGGGTCATTTAAGTAGTTTGTTTTTAGTTTAAAGATACAGCGTGGAAACAGGCCTTTTGGCCAACCGAGTCCGCACTGACTAGTAATTCCCACACATTAACATTACCTTACACACACTACAGACAAGTTTATATTTACACTAAACCAAATGACCTCCAAACATGTACGTCTTTGGAGTGTGGGAGGAAACCAAAGATCTCCAAGAAAACCCAAGCAGGTCATGGGGAGAATGTACAAACTCCATACAAACAAGGACCGGGTTGGGATCGAACCTGGGCTTCTGGCACTGTAAGACAGTCGCTCTACCACCACGCCTCGATGCCACCCTTTATTTGGAGAGAATGAGCTCTTTGGCAAAGGATGTTAGTCAATCTACAATTGCAAAGAAGAAGGACTCGGATCCTTAGGATTGTGAGATTTCTGATCTCAGAGTAAGAATACCATCCAAATGAGCACCTATGCAACTTGAATGAATACTTCAGGGTGTTAAAAAAATGTTGTAATCTTCTTGTCAATGGATCGAAATTGAACCTTTTGAGCTTATCATATTCAATGTTAACTGACAGAGCACATACAGAAATCCCCATTAATACAGCACCAGCAATAATAGTAATTAAGACGTAGCAAACAACCACCAACGCCAGGGAGCAGTAAAACTAATAGATTGCTTTGGAATTTTTAAACACCATTTAAGGATCAGCAAAAGTGGAGTATTTAATTGTAATTATTCCCTCGATTTAAAAGTCTCTGTTATAGCTATTTACCTGGCATTCACATTTCATCTGTATTTAAAGCAGAATGCAAAGGCAAAATCTGAAGAACTTCTGTTTTATAAGAAATCCGGTAAATGGAAAAATCAGGCTATATGTAGATTTGGCTACATATCTCGGTGCCAAACTTTTTTTACATTAGTGAAAGAATTTAAAAGGTGAAAGTAAATTAAATGCACATTAATGTTATAAGTCTCATAAAACTTCAGAGAATGGAAAAAAAAGACAAAATTGCTATAAATATCTCAAATACAAAGTTTTGTGGCTTACAATGGATTCAAAACTATAAGCTTTGAAGCTTCAATGGAGTTCTAACTGAATTTACAAAAGCTTTCATCTGTTCTTTTAAAAAAAAGCTCTTTAATGTGGCAGATCCATGAGCCATACATACTGCCACACAATCACGTCACTGTACATCTTCAGTGTGAGAATGATTTGCATTTCCTGTACTGTTTAAGCTTTAACTAGCTTTAAGTACCACATACAAAAAAAAACACTGCCAAGTAATACTCCAAGCTGAATAAAAACAGATGAAAAATTTCTACAATAAAGTCAACCTGCAAATAATAAAGAAGCAGGATATTCTGCTCACTGAAGATTCCTTTGTAAGCCAAAAAAAGTGCTTTACCTGGAATCGGAAGGAAGAAAGTAAATCATTTTAACTCTTTGATCACCAAAATAATGTGACTTAAACACAAATCAAGATCTTTTCTATTCTCGTGGAATAACCATTATTTTGAGAAGCTCATGATTTTCAGTTCTTCAACACACTCAACATTTTAATCAACACCAAAAAATAGGTTTTATACTTCAATATAACGTTGAATCAAACACAAATAACTAGGACTACCTTCTTAATCCCTAAACAAATACGTGGCCATGTTTCTAGACAAGGAAACATATCATGCAGGCTAAAGAGCCATTAAAACAATATGACGTACATCACAGATAAGCCACTTGATTTTTTTCCATTTAGCAAAAAGAAACATTGATTAAATTAACAGCAGAGAGAAAAGACTGGCTGGAGCCCAGTGCTGCCAGAAAAACAAATATTTTCACTACTCCTACCACTTCCACAGTCCCAGCATATTGTGAGTTGTCTTCATGATCTGTGTATGCAGCAATGCAAGAGCTCCTTTTCTGATCCTTAACTCAAACCAAACAAATTATTTTCCAATAAGTTGACATTTGGTCCCCAAGAGTCATCATGCACCAACACTATCACACACCCACCCATATTTATTTTTTCTCTTCACCTTTTCATCCAAATATATTGTAGCCAAGAATATGTTGTTCCCGTACCACCCGTATTTAAGCCAAGTCTTTGTTATAATCACTGTGGTATAACTTCACGTACCAAAAGGAGTTCATTAATTTTATTTGCCACATTCCTCACATTAAACTTCATGAGTTCCAACAATGTTTATGTGGTCAAATTAATCACTTTTATCTTCTGATAGTTTAACATCCAAAGAGTACATATTGATCAAACAACTCTCCTCCAATTATTGCCTTTCAGTGCTCACTAAAATGTTATTTTCAAATACATAATGTATTGAGGGCACCAACCCACAGGTAGATGAGAGAGCTGCTGGCACAATGACACACTCATAGAGCTGCAGCCTCACAGCTCTAGTGACCCAGGCTTGGTCCCGGCCTTCAGAGCTAACTGCATGACAATCACACATACGCCCTGAAAATGTGTGATTTTCGCAAACCTCCCAACTATTTGGGTACAGTCACATTGCTGGAGTAACTCGGGGGTCCGGTAGCATCTCTGGAGAAAAAGAACCGGTGAAATTTTGGGTTGGGACGCATCTTCAGACCTTCAATTGAGTCTGAAGAAGGGTCCCGACCCAAAACTCACCTATACTTTTTCTCCAGAGATACTGCCTAACATGCTGTTACTCCAGCACTTTGCATAAACCACCATCTGCAGGTCATTGTTTCCAAATATTTGGGGATTCCGTCTGGAGAAGGTTCCCAATCTGAAATTTTGCCAGCCCATTCTCTCCCCAGATGCTGCCTGACCTACTAGGTTCCTCCAGTACTTTGTGTTTTGTTCAAGGTTCCTGCATCTGTCGTCTCTGGTGTCTCCTCGGGGATTTGTAGTGGATTTACAGTAAGTAGCCACAGCAAATAACCTCTGGCATAGGTGGGTTCAAATTCTGATTTGTTTATTTGCCATATACACCACGGATAAATCAAATTTCTTGTTCACATGAAGCTCACAGTCAGCGGCATACTATGTACATAAAAAACAAAAAATAATAATTTATAAGCAAGTTAAAACAGCAGAATCATTCAAGAGTGCGGTGCAATATGAAGTAGTGCAAAAACTGTTTTTGACTGCTATAACCAGATAATGCAAGATCGGGTAGATCCAATAGTTTCTTGCCCAGAGAAGGTTAATCAAGGACCAGAGGACATAGGTTTAAGGTGAAGAGCAAAATATTTAATCGGAATCTGAGGGATAATATTTTCACACAATGTATGCATGGAACAAGCTGCCAGAGGAGATAGTTGAGGCTAGGACTATCCCAGCATTTAGGAAACAGTTAGACATGGATAGGACAGGTTTGGAGGGATATGGATTAAATGTTGGCAGGTGGGACTCGTGAAGCTGGGACATGTTGGCCGGTGTGGGCAAGTTGGGCCGAAGGGCCTATTTCCACACTGTATTACTCTGTGACAAAATGAAGTAAAGAGAAGAGTAAGAATACCTGGCAACAGCTCTGGGAAGGGTGTGGAAAAGAAGTGGATGATTCACGAGTCTAATAGCTGTGGGGAAGAAACTGTTCTTAAGTCTAGATGTCTGGGCTTTCAATCTCCTGTATCTTCTCTCATTAGGTAGAAGAGAGAAAAGGGAATGGCCAGGGTTTGATAAATTAAATATTCTTCTTATATGTCTTAAGGTATTATGAAATATGGAGCCATGTCAAGATGACACATGTGACATGCCATATCATCACCATGCAATTGCTTGCACCAGCTCATATCTTCTGGTTCAAGTATATACCTAGCTCCTTAAAGTCCGGAGGATTAAATGAGGTAATATCACATGTGCATTTACACTGGTATAATTTATATATTGTCAGGAATAAATCATTCACAGGGCAGAACTGCATCTGAAATAAAGTAACTGAACACTAAATTGCACAGATATTGAAATTGAATATATTTAATTGAAATATAAGATGAGCATTGCTTAAGTAAAACATTGTATTTAAATAGAGGTAATCAAATTGGAATTTGAGTATGTGAGAAACTAGCTGTGTGACCTTCTGACTCAGAGGAGAGAGTGTTACCAGCTGAACCCAGGTGACACTTGTAACATCCAACATATTACCAAGCTAATAGTTTGTTGCTGGTTCAAAAGTTAAAATTTGGTGTCCTTTCTCGGCCAGCAGGGCCTGAAATATGTATTTCTACTTTTTAAGGTGCTCTGAAATCTCACTGGATGGTGTACTAATGGGTTTTTTTAAACCATTGCAATCCTCATTACGTATCTTTGTTGGGTTCCCTGGTGTAAATGCATGCTGATTCTCCTTCAGCATGCACTAAGGCATTCATGTGCTTTATCATCACACAGCTGCCGGTACTTAGCTTCACAGCTGTGACCTCAAAAACCAATCCTTAAAGGGTTGTTTGCAGAGCACAAGCAGCGCTGTTACAATTGCTGGAGAGTGCACCTTCAAGAATGGCTGCTTCCATGGATGGGACGGAGGAGGGAACTTGCTCTCCGATTTTCAAAAAAGGACCGCAACAGGCTTGTGGAAAACTATATCTGCAGGAGGAATGTTCCCTGTGCCTGAGGAGCTTGGGAATCCTTCACACTTGCATTCTGGTACTTCCAGCAGGAGGTATCTATAGAAAGTTATACTTCTGGTATTGTGTACTTTATAAGTTCTGTATTTTGAGGAAGCCTGCAATGCCAGAAAATCCTTGTGCCTGGTATACTTAATCCTGTGCTCTGCCGGAGAACTATAAATCTTATCTACTTGTGTACACCACTTTGCTATCTCTCCTGCACCTATGAGCATCAAACAGTGACATGTAATGCGAATCAATAACAGCAGTAGATAATCCCTTGGGCAGGAAGTTAAGATTGACAATAACTTTGACAGTGAAAGCAGTACAGTGAACCTATATGTGAGATTGCAGGAGGTCGCACATCTCTGAGGGGAAACAGGTTTAAGCACTTGTTTAATCTAGATAGGAGCAAGTATGCCTGTAAAACTGGACGGACAACGTCCTGGTTGTTGTGGTCTTCAAGAATTATTCTATGCTTCCTCACACATGATGCCAGTTGTTACCTTGGGTACCTCCATGTCCAACTCCTTGTCATCCAGGAAGATGAGTATCTGTTAGAAATGTATACCCATTGAATGAAAGTCTTCAGTGCAGGAAGGTAACGGTGGTGCAAGGAAGGCTCGGTCTTAGGTTTTGGGAAATCTGAACAGTAGGTAGCAAGTATGCAGGGTACTGTTAAACAGCCCGACAAGAGTTTTTTTTTTGTGTTATTGACCATTTAAAGTTGGGTGCTTTAGAGAAAATATTATGACATTCTTGTTGATGTTATAGGAGCAAGATTTGCACCATGATCTTAGTTCAGCCACCAATAGAAATCCAGACAGAAAATTGAGAGCTAATTTTCCCATTCTGATTTAAGATAGCCAGAAACAGTTGTCATTTTGACCTACTCCAGGCTAAACAGACGTGAGAAAAGGGGGTGAACTGTAGTTGCAGGAAGACAATACTCAACTGTGCAAGGATGGCTGGATTTCAGAACCTGGACTGGGTTTACCGTGTACACAAAGTAAGTGTTAAAGACTGTGCTTCCATTTAGGTTCTGGAGGTAAGACAACTGGACTGGGTATATATTTGATGGGATAGAGATGGGTGGCAGTGACAGTCTTTAGATGCTAAGTCTGGGAATAAAGGAATAATTGGTGGATCAAGGTGTTACCTGGGTAGATAAAATGGGTAAGTAATGTGATAATATTGGGGGACAAGAATACAAAATGATTTCTTGTATGTATTTTGTGACTCAATAAATGCCGAATATAATTTCTTTAAGTACAACCCAATTTCCCTGCAGTCAAAGGAAAGCTTCAATTGCAATTAGCCACATGCCATGACTCAACCCAACAATCCCTTCTTCTGCCATGCACCCGGTTTGGACCATGAGCAAGAACTCGTAAGTGACAAAGGTCAGATTTCCTTCAAACGTTTACCAGTAATGACTCAAAATTATTATTATTATCGCTTCACAATCTAAACACTTGGTGAACAATAAGCAATCCACAATGGACAGGGGTCAACTTTAAGTTTCTTGAACACGTTGCCTGGCACATTTAAAATCTATAATAACTGTTAACATTAAGAATAAACATTCAAAGTAGCTAATAAAACATAAAAGGCAGTTTCGACTCATAGCAGGCACACAGAGCCAGCACCAATATAGCACAGGACTTTAAATCAAACAGGTCTTGTGTAGAACAGTTCTGTGAGCACAGGATCTCGTGGCTTGGGAGCTGAAGAACTCCAAAGTGAGGTAAGTACAATTTAAATGTGGCAACCAGGCATGAAGGATATAGGGTGACAGAAATAGCACAGCAGGAGGAAATAATTAAATGCCATTTCCTAAAAAGCAGGAAAAGTACGTGGTATGCAAAACATTTAATAGGAGAGATTGATTTGATAGATATACACATTTAAAACTAACCAAAACAGATGGGGAGTTAGTTTTATGTTGAACATCAGGGCTTGCTGGGAAATAAATGTATCCTTGGTCTAGCTTAGCATGCACTTTTTACCATGTTTAAATTCAATCAAGAAGAACTGAATGACTTGCAGTTAAGAGCAGGTACTGAAAAAGAAACAAAGTCAGTACGTATGCAAAGATTCAGCAAATTGGTCAGGATTGAGGGGGTCGGGGGCGTTGAAGAGGCAAAGAAAGGTTAATATACCTGGTCCATATAGGTAAGCATGCAGGTACAGCATGGAGTGAAGAATGCAAATGGCAGGTTGGCCTTCATAGCAAAAGGATTTGAGTATAGGAGCAAGGAGATCCTACTGCAGTTGAACAGGGCCCTGGTGAGACCGCACCTGGAGTATTGTGTGCAGTTTTGGACTCCCAAGTTTGAGAAAGGACATTCTTGCCATTGAGGGAGTACAGCCTAGGTTCACCAGGTTAATTCCCGGGATGGCGGGACTGACATATGATGAAATAATGGGTCGACTGGGCTTGTATTCACTGGAATTTAGAAGGATGAGAGGTGATCTTATAGAAATATATAACATTTGTAAGGGATTCGACTGGATAGATGCAGGGAAAATGTTCCAGATATTGGGGGAGTAAAGAACCAGTGGTCACAGTTTAAGAATAAGGGTAGGCCATTTAGGACTGCGATGAGGAAAAACATTTTCACCCAGAGAGTTGTGAATCTGTGGAATTCTCTGCCACAGATGGCAGTGGAGGCCAATTCACTGGATGTATTAAGGAGAGAGTTAGATATGGCTCTAACGGCTAATGGAGGTTTACCTTTGCATCATCTTCGGCACAAACATTGTCAGTCGATATTGCGCTATGTTCTATGTATCACCATCCTTTGAGGAGGAGTTATAAGGTTTCACAGACTTTTGAGAGAAAATTAGTGCCTCATCTCTGCCTTAAATAGGTGACTCCTTGATTTAGATATTCTCACGTGGATAATTCCTTCACTCTCTGGCCTGACCTAGGTTACTCTGGATCTGGCGCCCCCTTCAACTGGATATTGGATATAAGCATTCTTCCAGATTAATGAGAAATTGAGGCTCTTGCTAGAAAAAAGGAAGCATTGAACAGGTATAGACAGCTGGAATATACACAGAATGCTGGAGTAACAGGACAGGAAGCATTCTGAGAAGAGCATGCTTATCACATAACTCAGGATATAAACAACATGCTCAATTGTTCTCAAGAATTGACCATTTTATAGCTTTGAAAAACTAATTTGTTGCTTTAGCAGTATGTTTTGGGATCAAGTTCAAATGTATTTGTCACATGCACCATAAGGTGCAGTGAAATGAATTTACCATGCAGCATTACAATTTAAAAAAGGACATAATGCACAACATAATTCAACACAGACATCCACCACAGCATTGCGGTGGAAGACAATACAGTTCAAACAGTCCCCCTCCTCCCCTGTTCACCTGTGGTTGGGGCCCTGACCCTCGGTAGTCGCCGCTATGGGTGGCCCGATGTTTAAGCCCTCATAGTCTTGCTGTGGAATGAACTGCCGGCCAATGAGTTTTGAGGTATTTGTTTGAACTTGAGCATATAGAAACATAGAAAATAGATGCAGGAGGAGGCCATTCGGCCTTTCGAGCCAGCACCACCATTCATTGCGATCATAGCTGATCGTCCCCAATCAATAACCCGTGCCTGCCTTCTCCCCATATCCCTTGATTCCACTAACCCCTAGAGCACTACCTAACTCTCTCTTAAATCCATCCAGTGACGGCCTCCACTGCCCTCTTTGGCAGGGAATTCGACTACTCCACTGCCCTCTTTGGCAGGGAATTCCACAAATTCACAACTCTCTGGGTGAAAACGTTTTTTCTCACATCAGTCTCAAATGGCCTCCCCTATATTCTAAGACTTTGGCCCCTGGTTCTGGACTCGCCCAACATTGGGAACATTTTTTTCTGTATTTAGCTTGTCCAGTCCTTTTATAAATTTATGTTTCTATAAGATCCCCCCTCATCCTTCTAAACACCAGTGAATACAAGCCTAGTCTCTTCAATTTTTCCTCATATGACAGTCCCGCCATCTCAGGGATCAATCTCGTGAACCTAGGATGTGTCTATACACATCAGAATTCATTATGCTACAACCATCAGCTGTTGTATCATCAATGAAGATAAGTGAGCCAGTACCGTTCAGCAGCCATACATGCCCATGTCATAACACCCCCACCACCATGTTTCACAGATGAGGTGGTATGCTTTGATCTTGGGCAGTTCCTTCTCTCCTCCATACTTTGCTCGTGGCATCACTCTGATATAAGGTAATCTTCGTCTCATCTGTCCACAAGACCTTTTTTCCAGAACTGTGGTTGCTCTTTTAAGTACTTCTTGGAAAACTGTAACCTGGCCAGCCTGTTTTTGCAGCTAACCAGTGGTTTGCATCTGCAGTGTTGCCTCTGTATTTCTGTTCATGAAGTCTTCTACAGACAGTGGTCTTTGACAAATCCACACCTGACTCCTGAATAGTGTTTCTGATCTGTCGGACAGGTGTTTGAGGATTTGTCTTTATTATAGAGAGAATTCTTCCATCATCAGCTGTGGAGGTCTTCCTTGGCCTGCCAGTCCCTTTGCGATTAGTAAGCTCACCAGTGCTCTCTCTCTTTTTAATGATGTTCTAAACAGCTGATTTTGGTAAGCCTAAGGTTTGGCTGATGTCTCTAACAGTTTTATTCTTGTTTCTCAGTCTCATAATGGCTTCTTGGACCTCATGTTGATAAACAGCAATAAAAGTTTTGAAAGGTGATGGAAAAACTGGAGAAAGACTTTGAACTGAGAACTCTCTTATACCTGCATTAAGGAGGCATTTAAACACACCTGAGCAATTACAAACATCAGTCAATTGGCCCAAACATTGTGGTGCCCTGAAATGGGGGGACTCTGTATAAACACAGCTGTAATTTCTTCATGGTGAAACCAAAATGTATAAAAATACCATTTAATAAAATCTGACAATATGCATTTAACCACATGTGATTTTTCTTTCTATTACAAATCTCAAATTGTGGAGTACAGAGGCAAATAAATAAATGATGTGTCTTTGTCCCAAACATTATGGAGGGAACTGTAGTCTGCATGGACTTCTGCAAAGCCTTTGATAAGGTTCCACATGGTAGGTCGGTAAGACCAGATTGTATGGGGTCCATGGAGAGCTAGCTGCCAGGATACAGAATTGGCTTCATGGAAGGAAGCAGAGTGTGATGGTGGAAGGTCATTTTTTTCAAAATGGAGGTTTGTGACTGGTGGTATGCTTCGGGGATCAGTGCTGGGCCCTTGTAGTTTGTCATCTTTATCAATGATTTGGATGAGTATATGCAGGCATGATTATAAAGTTTGAAATTGACACTAAAGCAGGTGGTTTTGTAGGTGGTGAAGATGGTTATCAAGTAATACAGAGGGATCTCGATTAACTGGGCAAGTGGGCTTATGGAGTATAATTCATATCTGTTGTATACATATGTGTAATATGTTTTATTTTGGGAACCCTTACTAGGTCATACTAATTCTGATCAAGAGTCCGAGGGTCTCCAATGAGGTAGATAGTAGTTCAGGACGGCTCTCTAGATGTGTTAGGATGGTTCAGTTGCCTGATAACAGCTGGGAAGAAACTGTTCCTGAATCTGGAGGTGTGCGTTTTCACACTTCTATACCTTTTGCCTGAGAGGGGAGAAGAGGGATTGGCCAGGGTGCGACTCACCCTTGACATTATGTGGCTATTGTGTAAGGTGTTGGTAAGACCACATTTGGAGTATTGTGTTCTGTTTTGGACACCCTGTCATAGGAAAGATTAAACTTGATAGTGTGCAGTGAAGATTTAAGGAGGATGTTGCCAGGAATTGAAGACCTGAGCTGTAGGGAGGGATTGGGCTGGCTAGAACTTTATTCCTTGGAGTGCAGGAGGCTGAAGGTTGATCTTATAGCGTTGAATAATATCATGAGGATAATAGATTGGGAATAGAGTATTTTTCCCAGGAAAGGGGAAAGCAAGAATTAGAGGGCATAGGTTTAAGGCGGGAGAGTAAAGATTTAAAAGGAAACTTTGGGTCAACCTTTTTATGTTACTTTACTAAAAAGTTCAATTGCGTTGCGGACTAAATGTATGCCCTACATGCATATGAATAGAATATAAATCTGATAACGCAAGTGTGCAACCTTCCTATTTTATTCCTGTAAGCCACTTTTCACAACTGATTCCATTTCCTCACTCGCATAATCCATGTTTCTTTTTGGAACAAAGAGACGTGGAAACACCTCTTGCTGAAACACATGCAGGTCATGGAAAGCTTTATATGTTACGTTACTTGTCCATCAGCACTCTTTACTGTCTCCAAGTTTTACTTTGCTTCTTCATTCATTTTGGAAAGTACAAAACATTACATGTTCCACTCTTAGTAAAGAATTAAATGATTTGTGGCACCTCATGCAGCCAAGTATGTTCTGCAATCCTTTAAGCGTCGATGATGTGCCAATTAACTGCCTCTCCCTACCCACTTAGGTGAACTCCTGGTAACAGGCTGAATCAGGGCCAGGATTTTATCATGCATAAATAATTAGGGCTGACCCCACAAAAATCAGTGAGGTCAGCCCTGTGTCACTCCGTTCAGCCAAAACTTTCATAAACCGTGTGAAATGTTAAGCGTTCAATCATTATCGCCTATCTTTTTAGTCAGAATTTCCATCAGTATATGTATCACTAAAAAGGAACTGGAATTAAGCATTTGCAAATGCTGATAGTGATTTCAAAGAAACAGGTAGATAGAAAAGTGTCCCCTTATTAATCATAGACTCCTCGTTCTTTGTTGAAGCAATACAATATCAAATAAATATGATGAATGTAAAACAAAACTCGTACTGCTACTTTACATAATGAATTCAGAAGCTGCTGCAGCAATTAGTAAAACAGCCTCACGAGTAAAACAGAAAAAAACATTGTAAGCCATCAGATACCCAACAACATCGTTGAGCTTAATCCGAGTGCAGTTTCACTCTACAAGATGTTAAACAACAGTATTGCCTAATCAGTGGGCAGACACATGTGACAAAAATATTTAATGACAGGAAATCATTATTAAACCTGGTGGTTTTCTGGTATTTCTGTTGTGGAAATTTCTCTGTAATTTTTTCAAGGTTTGTGCCATGTGCTCCCTCTTAGTCAAACTTGGTTCTGCTACAACTTTTCAAAGTTTAAAATAAAGTCCCCACCTGTTCAGCTGAAAAACTATTTCAAATATATAACGCAAAAAATTGCCTGGGATGAGGTCTTTCATTCTAAAAGAGTGAAGAAAAACTGTCCTCAAAACTATAACCACAGCATTTCACTAGCGATTTTTTTTTTTTGAGCAAATGCAATTGAAATACACTCTATGTAGGTGAGAACATTGAGGTCATTTTTCTCTAGATGACAAATTCGACATTGAAACCTATTCAAACTTTTTTCAAATTGTGCCAACAAATATGGTGTCTTCAGGCAAGAATAACGGTAAAAGCATGGTTCGGTGAGGATAGGGGTTTCCCCCTCCCACACAATGTTGTTAGTCACCTTACTTTGAAGAGTTTAGTAATTGATAATGCAAACTAAACCTGCTGAAGAAATTGTTCTGAATAAAGTCTTTAAATAGCCGATGGAGGGTAAGCCCAAAATTACAGGAGGGCGGGAGGTGAGATAAAGCTTGATGATTTCTGTATGTGTATTTGGGGGAAAGTTAAGTGCCCACCGAAGACATGAAGACATGATGTCTTAATTCTTTGAAGGACAAAGTCCACTTTTGAATTACATTTGGACATTCTCTTCACTGGGAAATTGACATGTATCCCAGTTACTTCAGGAGTCATGTACCAAATAATCGTACCCACTTGCTCTGAAGGTCTCTTCATTTTAAAGTTTATCGTTAATTTGTCAAAGCCACATAGGAGGGCAGGGAGTATGGAGATTCAAAAAATCGCAAATTGGAAAATGGCTCCAAGTGGCACAGATTTAGAAAAAAAGTGATGAGGAAAAGGTAAGGACTTGCTTTCTGCAATATAAACTAATTTAAGATATATCAAAATTAATTGGTTCAATTGGTTTATACATCCACCTAACAGTGAGATGAGACCACACTTCATCCTTATTTATTGAACACATTGAAGCCTAGATATTCTCATACACCCTGCAGAGCAATAGTCGTTGAGAGATATAGCATGGAAAATGGGACTTTTAATCCATCTACTCTGCACCAACCATTAAATAACCATTTAAACTAACTCGTTGTTAATTCTGTTTTAATTTCCCTTCAACTCCCCAAAGATTTTACCATTCACTAACACATCATGGGCAATTTACAGCAAGCAATTAACATACCGACCCACACGTTGTTGGGACTAGGGAGACTTGGAAAATCCAACAATCATAGGGAGGACATACATACTCCACATAGACACCAGCCGAGGTCAGGATTGAATCTGGAACTCTGGCGCTTTAAAGCAGTGGCTCAGCTGGTAAGAAATGGGTCTACTGGCAGGCCTACTGTGCAATCAAAGTTGCAGAATTCAGCAATGAGAAATACACCATGCATATTCCTTTCCCAAATTTCAGATTGGGAGATGAACTGTAACAGGCCCTATTCAGTCTGGGCCATGGTCATGAGTGGTGAGATTGCAGGCTAATCAAGTCAAGAATTTGGTTTGAGGCATGTTGTGGGGATGATATTAACATGACGTGTAGTAATGATCAAGAGAGAAATCGCCGTCTGAGGGATCAGGAAAGACTGGCACAAGGTGATGTGACAGATCAAGGGATCAGCATTTGGTGATAGGAATGATCAAAGAAATGGCCAGCACATGGTGATTGGACAGATATGAGGAGAGACAGATACTAGCACTCAGCAATCAGAAAGATGGGGTGGAGGGAGTGCCCAATACTTCATAAATGGAAGAATGTGATGATGAGGCCAGAAATAGGCTTAGACAAAAACAGGGAAGAAACCAGAACTTGGTGATAGGATAGACCAAAGAGATAGATCAGAGAGGGACCAAAGAAACAAACAAAAGAGAGAGATCACCTCGGGGGATCAGAGAAGACACCAACACTTATTATTGGCCCTTGTTAATAACATATAAAATTATAAAAGGACTGGACAAGCTAGACTGGACTGGACAAGCTAGATGCAGGAAAAATGTTTCCAATGTTGGGCGAGTCCAGAACCAGGGGTACAGTCTTAGAATAAAGGGGAGGACATTTAAGACTGAGGTGAGAAAAAACTTTTTCACCCTGAGAGTTGTGAATTTATGGAATTCCCTGCCACAGAGGGCAGTGGAGGCCAAATCACTGGATGGATTTAAGAGAGTTAGATAGAGCTCTAGGTGCTAGTGGAGTCAAGGGATAGGGGGAGAAGGCAGGCACGGGTTATTGATAGGGGACGATCAGCCATGATCACAATGAATGGCGGTGCTGGCTCGAAGGGCCGAATGGCCTCCTCCTGCACCTATATTCTATGTTTCTATGCTTCTATGAGAGACTGGGGGAAGAAACTAGTTTTTGATAATCAGATTAGCCAGAAAGAAGATCAGCACTTTTTGATGGGTTGGATCGAGGGGGAGACCAATATTTGGTGACGGGAGGGACTGGAAGAAAGACTGCCACATGTTGTTGAGAAAAGTAAAATCCAGTTTGAGGTTGGGATCGCTGTGGTTGGTTGTGAGGGCAGGATGAGATGGTCCACATCTCTGTGGATATGACATGGACATCACACGTTGCAGCACTCGTGAGCAAGGCAAGGCAGCGCCTTTACCACCTCAGGCGAGTGAGGAAATTCAGAGCATCTCCGAGGATCCTCCAGTGCTTCTACTCAGCGGCTGTGGAAAGCATCTTGTCCGGAAATATTACAATCTGGTTTGGGAATTGCTCTGCCCAGCATAAGAAGGCTCGGCAGAGAGTAGTGCGTTCGGCCGAACGCACTATGGGAACTTAACTCGCCCCTCTGCAGGAACTATACATGTGGAGGTGCAACTCCAGAGCCAATAAGATCATGGGAGACCCCTTCCACCCCTGCAACGGACTGTTCCAGCTGCTATGGTCAGGCAAACGCCTCCGTTGCCATGCTGTGAGAACGGAGAGGTTGAGAAGGAGTTTCTTTCCAGAGGCCATTAGGACTGTAACCTCATATCTCTCCAGGGACTAACTTAACTGTACCACAATACCGCCCACAATATTTAATATGTAAAAGAACATGTGATTCTGTTCCATTCTGTTTGTAATTTGTTTGGTTGTTTATTTTTTTGCACAAAGTCCGCGAGCACTGCCACTTTTCATTTCACTGCACATCTCGTATGTGTATGTGACGAATAAACTTGACTTGATGCAGTGGTGAAGAGAGCAGTCCTGAACTAGTATCCATTTCATTGGTGACCCTCGGACTATCTTTGATCGGATTTTACTGGCTTTACTTTGCACTAAAGGTTATTCCATAATCATGTATCTGTACACTGTAAATGGTTCGATTGTAATCATGTATTGTCTTTCAGCTGCCTGGTTAGCACCCAACAAAAGCTTTCCACTGTCCTCGCTACACGTGACAATAAACAAAACTAACTAACCAAGAGAGGGCTACAGATAGCAAGTAATTTATTTATGGACCTAACAATCTGATGCTGTTCTGGCAGTATTATGCTGTACAGAGTCTATCCGTTGATGGGCATCACCCAAGGCAACATAGTCTAAGTTCCCCAGCAATGATCCAACAGGAGGGCTGCATAGGAAATATCATTCCATATACCACTGACATCAGGAAATATCTCGACTAAAGTTTGCACTGATTTGAAATTAAGCAGACATGCTCATCTTCAAGGTTCATTCCAAACAAAATGCAATTAAAAATATCAGGTGGCTGGTTCCTACAGTAGTGAAGTAATGTTACATCCTTAGAGCAATAGTACATAGAAAATAGGTGCAGGAGTAGGCCATTCGGCCCTTCGAGCTAACACCGCCATTCAATATGATCATGGCTGATCATCCAAAATCAGTCCCCCGTTTCTGCCTTTTCCCCCATATCCCTTGACCTTCAGTCCTAAGAGCTAAATCTAAATCAATTAACTGGATGTTGAAAACATCCAGTGAATTGGCCTCCACTGTCTTCTGTGGCAGAGAATTCTGGGGCAGAAAACTCTCCGGGTGAAAAAGTTTTTCCTCATCTCAGTCCTAAGTGTAGTGACATGTTCTGACATGTGTACTGACATGTTCATTGGATGTAAAAGATTACATTTCTGTTCCGACTAATCTGGTGCCCTAGTAGCTAATGCCAAATCACCAAGTACCATTTAAAACAATCTAACGTCAAGTCAAAGTCAAGTCAAAGTCAAAAGAGTTTATTGTCATGTGTCCTGACAGGACAATGAAATTCTTTCTTTGCATAGCACAACAGAACATAGTAGGCATTGACTACAGGTATATACTTAAATACACACATTAATTAATAAAGTGCAAATAACAGATGGAGGGGTATTAATGTTCAGAGTTTTGTCCGAGCCAGGTATAATAGCCAGTTTGGTTACTCCAGAGCATTGTGTTGTTTTGATCAATATTCCAGCATCTGAAGTCCTTGTGTCTGCTTTCATTGTGTTTACTGTTTGTGGGATGTTACTACATGTAAATTAGTTGTCATGTTTACGAACATAACAGTTACACCTAATAACATATGCAAAGCATCTGTGAGATGATTAGCAACAGTATAATGCAAATATCTTCTTTGTTTAATGACTAGAAACATATTTATTGTTTAAACAAAAATCATGGTAGCGCAGGCAGAGTTGCTGGCTTACAGAGACCGGGGTTCGATCCTGACTACGGGTGCTTGTCTGTACGGAGTTTGTACGTTCTCCCTGTGATCTATGTGGATTTTCTCTGGGTTCTCTGGTTTTCTCTCACTCCAAAGATGTACAGGTTTGTAGGTTAATTGGCTTAGTATTATTATAAATTTTCCCTCGTGTTAATACGTGGGGATCGCTAGTCGGTGCGAACTCGGTGGGCCGAAGAGCCTGATTCCACGCCTCTGAGTGTGGCACGTTGAGTATGGCTGCCTCACCTGCAGCTGTTCGCCCTTTCATCCTTTTATTTATTTTTAGTCTGTCAAAACGTTTTGACAGACTAAGAGGTAGGCCCCCTCCTTGCGGCCTACCATCTGGATTGGTGCGGCCTTTCCTGCAGCTTCAGCAGTGGTGCAGCACTGAAGTAACATCGCGGAGCAGACGATGCCTCACTGGGGTCGCCGTGTGGAGCTGGAAGTGCTGGGACTGCCGAGTTTAACACCGTGGAGCTGTGATCCGCGGAGCTTCCAGCCGCGGGCGGTGCTGATTTTAACAACGCGGGGCCCTGGGATCTTTCGGCGAGGATTGCCGTGTGGAGCTCCGCCCAGCTCGGCCTGTGGACTTCGGGAGCCTCAGCCTCCGGTAGGAAGCGGCCGATTCGGAATTCCAGGCCGCTGGGAGTGTTCTTCCATTCCGACGACAAAGTTCCATTATCCAGCGAGAGGGCCTGAACATCGGGACGCCGTTGCAGCAACTGCCGAGGCCTCAATAGGCCCCGGCCACAGGTGAACATAGAGGAGTGGACTGAACTTTTATTGCCTTCCCTCACAGTAGGAAACGCTGATTCCGCTGTGTGGGGATGTTCATGTTAGGTTCTATCATGTGTTGTGTTCTTTTTATTTGTATGGCAACCCAAATCTCGCTGTATCAATTGGCACAGTGACAATAAATGTAAACTTGAAACTTAACTCAAATAAGATCAGTATTCTGCTGCTTTGAAGCCAACTTGAGCAATTTTTCTCAAATTGTTATAGGTTTCCAAATCTCTCAGATTCACCTGGTGTCTTCAGAATTCACAAATGTGTCTCCTGCAAGCGAAGGATGTGAGGGTGCAGTGGTACAATCACTGGACTAATAATCTATATACCAGCACAAAGTCTAAAGGTCTGTGCAAAACCCACCTCGGCAGATGGTGATGAATTTGAAATACTATTATTAAACAGGTCTGATGATAACCATGAAAGCCATTGTCATTGTTGATTGATGTAAAGACCTGTCAGCTTCACAAATCTAAGAGGCAGAATGTCATAGTGTGGCACAGCACCAGAATTGAATCACGACTGGAGGTGCTGTCTGTATGCAGTTTGTACATTCTCCCTCGGACCGTGTGGGTTTTCTCTGGGTGCTCCGGTTTCCTACCACATTCCAAAGACATGCAGGTTTGTAGGCTAATTGTCTTCTGTAAAAAGTCCCTAGAGTGCAGGATAGAACTAGTGTACGGGATGATTGTTGATCTACGTGGACTCCACAAAATATCTCTAAACTAAACTAAAACTAATGAGACTGACTGATTGGAGACAGAAGGGCATTTGCCCAATAAAGCTGGCAAGCTTACTCAGGTGATCACTGTAGAAACAGTTCTATAGGAAGGAACTGTAGATGCTGTTTTGCACCAAAGATAGACACACTATGCAGGAGTAACTCAGTGGAACTGGCAGCATCTCTGAATAGAAGGAATGGGTGATCCTTCTTCAGAACAAGTTTGACCCACTGAGTTACTCCAGCTTTTTGCAATAAATCTTCCTTTGTGAGGCACTCTCTGTATTAGTATATTACAAGCAGAAATACTTCATTGCCCAAATGACAACTTTTTATTTTGTAGCGGATATAATCATGATTTTGTTCCCAAAGGAAAAATTGTTGCAGATGACACCGGCTGAAATATATGTGCTTCCTACTTCTCGAAGTGACTGGAAATCTGACGTACAAGTGAAAGCGTCCAAAAACTTGAACAGTCCCATGATCCCCAGTCTTGATGTTTTTCTCCACAGTAAAAAAAAAAACGGAGAAATCCTCATTGAAGATTTTGCTCATCTCCTGCAGCTCCTCACATAGACGACTGCTTTGGTTTCTGAGAAACCCTATTCTCTCTCTTGTAACCCACGATTGTAATCATGCATGGTCTTCCGCAAAGACCGCTCCCTCCGCAACTCCCTTGTCAATTCTTCCCTTCCCTTCCGCTCTACCCCTTCCTCAGGCACTTACCCTTGCAACCGCAAGAAATGCTACACTTGTCCCTTCACCGCCCCCCTCCACTCCTTCCAGGGACACAAGCAGTCCTTCCAGGTCCGACAGAGGTTCACCTGCACCTCCTCCAACCTCATCTACTGCATCCGCTGCTCCAGATGCCAGATGATCTATATCGGTGAGACCAAGCGGAGGCTTGGCGATCGTTTTGCCGAACACCTCCGCTCGGTCCGCATTAACCAACCTGACCTCCCGGTGGCTCAGCACTTCAACTCCCCCTCCCATTCCGTATCTGACCTCTCGGTCCTGGGCCTCCTCCATGGCCAGAGTGAGCAACACCGCAAGTTGGAGGAACAGCACCTCATATTCCGCTTGGGGAGTCTGCATCCTTTGGGCTTGAACATTGAATTTTCTCAATTCTGTTAGCCACCTTGCCGGCATCATGCCTCCCCTTCCCACCCCCCCCGGCGCACCAGCTCTCCACTCAGCCCTCGGGGTACCCTGGAGAAACAGCGGGTTTGTTTTTTCCCTCCCCCTCCCCCCTCCCCTCTCCCCTCTCCCCCCCCCCCCTCTCTCTCCCTCTCACACCACAATCAGCTTACAATGGCTTGTTCCCTTTATCATCGATACTTTTTTGCATATCTTTCATTCATTGTTCTTTATCTCTCCACATCACCATCTATATCTCACGTTTCCCTGATCCCTGACCAGTCTGAAGAAGGGTCTCGACCCGAAACGTCGCCTATCTCCTTCGTTCCTTAGGTGCTGCTGCACCCGCTGAGTTTCTCCAGCCTTTTGTGTACCCTGGTCTTCCCACTGTCTGGTTTGCACGTAACAAAATGCTTTTCACTGTACCTCGGTACACATGACAATAAATAAAACTGAACAGAACCCTCTTTCCCTTTATGTACATAAAATACCTTTGAATTCACCGAAATCTTATATTTCCTCCATTCGCCCTCCTGGTTCCCTTCTTGGGTATGCTCCTCAGCCCCCTATACCCGGGCAAGAATACACTTGATCCCAGCTGCCTATACCTGGCCTATGCCTCTACCTGTTTCCTGACTGTAGCTTCAATTTCTCTCATCATCCAGGTTTCCTTACTCCCATATTCTTGCCCTTCATGGTTTGAGCTCTCACCATCACACTCTTAAAAGCATGTTTCATGTACAATTTAATTTTTTTATGTAAAAGGTATGTGGGACAGCTCACTCCCCACACATTTAAAGCACAGCGTTCCCAATGACTGGTTGGTGACCTAGCATGGGGCAACATTATAAGCTTGCTTGAACAGTAATTGAGCCCATTCCCAGAAATACTGGCCCACTTTGGGAGGTGCTATGATTAAACTGTAGAACCGTTCTCCGGCAGATTGGAAAAATAATCAGAACAATAAAAGCAGTTTATTTTTAATTTAAAAAAAACAAAACCTTTTGAAATGTACAAATTACCAACACAAACCACTAGCGCAAATCAGCACTGTACTCTAAGCCAGCGAGTAAACCTGCACAACCGAAGCTCGAAATGGAGCATTCCACTGGCACCTCTGGCTCTGCTTTGCCAATAAAACAAATTTCTTAAAGAAACTATTCATAAGCAATTTTAACAAGCCACAATGAAAAAAAAATAACACCCATGGTACAAAACAGACACACCACTTGGCCTTGGTTCTTCACAAAAACATACCACTGCCCCCCATTGTGTATCCTCTATAAAGGTTTTACAGCACTGCAGCATAACTTCATATGGTAGAGTTGTACTTGATGCTAGGGGATTGAAGGAAAGAGAACAGCCTCAAATTCCAAAATTTCTCCTAATGCGTTTAAAATCTTAAACACAGATCGCTCCATCAATCCTTTCCTATCATGAATCCAAATCCTTTCAAAAAACACTCTAGCAGCCATTCTTTGTATTAAATCAAAGTTTACTCACCCATGTGGGATACTAGAGCTATCCGATTGAAGATATATTTCTATCTTTTCATCTGGTAGTACAAGATGCAGTACTAATTTGGTTCCCCTAAAGACAGGAGCTATGATCTATTGTATCCCCAATGGGGAAAAAAAAAAATGGTGATATGGGTATCATAGTTTCGCAACAGGATCTAGATCAGCTGTGAAGGTGGTCCATAGAGTGGCAAATGGAATTTAACTCCGACATGTATGCGCTTGTCAGGTGTTGCACTTTGGTATATCAAACCAGGGCAGGACTTACACAGTAAATGGTGGAGCCCTGGAGAGCATTGTAGGACAGAGAGATCTGGGAGTACAGGTGCATGGTTCCCGAAAAGTGGCGAGACAAGTGGACATTGCAAGGAAGAAGGTATTTTGTCATAATTTGGAAATATAGAGTAACAAAATTTGTCCACACTTGTGTACTGTGTGCAATTCTAGTCACCGAGCTACAGGAAGGATGTCATTGGGGTGGAGAAGGTGCGGAAGAGATTTACCAGAATGTTACCTGGGCGTGTAGGCTTGAATTAAATGGAGACATTGGATAGGTTAGGAGTGTAGAAGGCTGTGGGGTGACCTTATTGAGGTACACATGATCATGAGGAATATGGACAAAGTTAATGTTCAACATTTTTTTCCGCAGGTGGAGGTTATTAGAACAAGAGGGCACAGGCATAAGGCAAGAAGAGAGCAATTTAAGAGTGACCCGAAGGCAACTTTTTTTGGAAGAGCTGTTAGAAGAAGCTATAGAACTAATACAATTATGACTTTTACGAGACATTTGCACAGATATATGGATAGTAAAGGTATACAGGACTATGGGTTGAATGCAGTCGAATGTGACTAGCCTAATATGCCAACTTGGTCAGCAGGGGCAAGGTGGGCCGAAGGGCCATTTTTCACTGCTGTACATGGCACGGTGACACTATGACTTTAGTGCTGTCATGACAGATAGCAGTTACTGGCACAGATAAATAATGAAGCCAGAAATACCTTTAAGGTTACATATTTCCTTCAAATAGTTTCTAGTAACGAATTAGGGGGTGTGTCATAAGGAATATACTCAAGGTACTACTGTTTACCCATTTGGTCTCATAGAATCATAGAAAATAGGTGGAGTAGGCCATTTGGCCCTTCGAGCCTGCACCGCCATTCAACAAGTTCATGGCTGATCATCCAATTCAGTATCCTGTACCTGCCTTCTCTCCATACCCCCTGATCCCTTTAGCCACAAGGGCCACATCTAACTCCCTCTTAAATATAGCCAATCAACTGGCCTCAACTACCTTCTGTGGCAGAGAATTCCACACTCACCACTCTCTATGTGAAAAATGATAACCATATAACAATTACAGCACGGAAACAGGCCCTCTCAGCCCTTCCAGTCCGTGCCGACCATTTGTTTTTCCCTAGTCCCATCTACCTGCACTCAGACCATACCCCTCCATTCCCTTCCCGTCCATATACCTATCCACTTTACTCTTAAATGTTAAAATCGATACTGCCTCCACCACTTCTGCTGGAAGCTCATTCCACACAGCCACCACCCTCTGAGTAAAGAAGTTCCCCCTCACGTTACCCCTAAACATCTGTCCCTTAATTCGCATGTCATGCCCTCTTGTTTGAATCTTCCCTACCCTCAATGGGAAAAGCTTATCCACGTCAACTCTGTCTATCCCTTTCATCAATTTAAAGACCTCAATCAAGTCCCCCCTTAACCTTCTGCACTCCAAAGAATAAAGACCTAACTTGTTCAACCTTTCTCTGTAACATAGTTGCTGGAACCCAGGCAACATTCTAGTAAATCTCCTCTGTACTCTCTCTATTTTGTTGACATCCTTCCTATAATTAGGCAACCAAAATTGTACACCATACTCCAGAATTGGTCTTACCAATGCCTTGTACAATTTTAACATTACTTCCCTACTCCTATAGTCAATGCTCTGATTTATAAAGGCCAGCACGCCAAAGGCTTTCTTTACCACCTATCACATGCGATTCCACCATCAGGGAACTAAGCACAGTTATTCCTAGATCTCTCTGTTCCACAGCATTCCTCAATTCCCTACCATTTACCATGTACGTCCTACCTTGATTTGTCCTGCCAAGATGTAGCACTTCACACTTATCAGCATTAAACTCCATCTGCCATCTTTCAGCCCACGTTTCCAAATGGCCCAAATCTCTCTGTAGACGTTGAAAATCTACTTCATTATCCACAACACCACCTATCTTAGTATCATCTGCATACTTACTTATCCAATTTTCCACCCCATCATCCAGATCATTGATGTACATGACAAACAACAGTGGACCCAACACAGATCCCTGAGGCATCCCACTGGTCACCGGCTTCCAACCTGACAAACAGCCATCCACCATTACTCTCTGACATCTCCCATTCAGCCACTGTTGAATCCATCTTGCTACTCCGCCATTAACACCCAAAGATTGAACCTTCTTAACCAACCTTCATGGGGAACCTTGTCAAAGGCCTTACTGAAATCCATATAGACAACATCCACTGCTTTACCCTCATCAATTTCCCTAGTAACCGCTTCAAAAAATTCAAGAAGGTTTGTCAAACATGACCTTCCAGGCACAAATCCATGTTGACTGTTCCTGATGAGACCCTGTTTATCCAGATGCTTATATATATATATCTCTAATATATATATTAAGTATCCTTTCCATTAATTTACCCACCACTGGCGTCAAACTAACAAGTCCATAATTGCTAGATTTATTCTTTGAACCTTTTTAAACAATGGAACATGCGCAGTACGCCAATCCCCCGGCACTATTCCCGTTTCTAATGACATTTGAAAATATTTCTGTCATAGCTCCTGCTATTTCTACACTAACTTCCCTCAATGTCCTAGGGAATATCCTGTCAGGACCTGGAGACTTATCCACTTTTATATTTTTCAAAAGTGACCGAGATCTTCTCATCTCGGTCCTAAAAGACTTCCCCCTTATCCTTAAACTGTGACCCCTTGTTCTGGAGTTCCCCAACATCGGGAACAATCTTCCTGCATCTAGCCTGTCCAACCCCTTAAGAATTTTGCAGAACTTGGAGATGTTGCATTCAATTCCCTCATCCAGATCATTAATATATATTGTAAATAGCTGGGGTCCCAGCACTGAGCCTTGCGGTACCCCACTAGTTACTGCCTACCATTCTGAAAATGACCCGTTTACTTGACCCAAAACGTCACCCATTCATTCTATCCATAAATGCTGCCTGTCCACTGAGTTACTCCAGCATTTTGTGTCTATCTTTGGTGTACACCAGCATCTGCAGCTCCTTTCCACACATAAATATTTTCCCTGTTTATTAAGTATTTCCTCACTACTTAGAAAATGAGGCATCATGAGTTACAAAACCTTAATTGCTGGTAAGCTTTATCAAATCAGAACACTGGGAGTATCTCCTTGTTCTGCATAATCCAAAAACTGATTTATTTTAAAAATAAATCTCAACAGGATTAGGTGGAGAAAATATCAAATGAGACAAGGCTGTAATTTACTAAGAAAGGAAACATCCTCAACCAATCATGCCCTTGCACCTTACCACAGCAGGGAGTTTAAGAAAGAGATCGATTGCTTTGGTGAATGGTAAAGAAGGCAAATATAAGCAATTAAATTTCTGACATATTAATTGGACAAAATTACAGGAAACAAAAATAAACTTGCTTGATACAAACTATTGTTCAACGCCGTTCACATAGACTTGATCTGTTTGCTCTTATTACATCTGCAAAATTATTTCTATTGCTTGATGTGTTCAATTTCAAATTGTTAATGTTGTCTGGCACGAAATAGCATTCAATAATCTCACTGAAACCCAGCACAATTCTGCCTTCACAATACTCGCTAGACAAACTTAAGACAAGAATAGGACTCAAACTTTGCTTTTCAAGAAGAATGGTAATTCTCAGAAGCTACATCTGGTTAACTTAAAGTTAAATTAGCTCCAGGTGGAGGTCAATAATGAACTACTGAAATAGGGCAGCGCTCGTTGTAGCTCAAAAGAACAAATCCCACCACGAATATAATTTTTTTTTTAAATATCATAGTTAACATGGACAGCTAAACTCTTATGCCATTATGCATCAATTTTAAAGTTTATGTGATTGAATTATTGGAATTTCAGTCCACGTGTTAGCAATCCTGTAACAGCGTGATGGCTAAGGTAGTGATGCGCGATTATATTCACAACAAACAATCATAATGTGGTGATATCAAGTTGTAGTTTAAAAAAATATATATATTTTAATTGATCATTGGGAAATAACACTATTAATGTACATCAGAAGGAAATATTTTCTCAGTATCTTTGTTCTTTTTGTTTTACTGCAAAGTGTTTTCCATTTAAGCAATAGATTCTGATTACATCATCACGGGAAGAGAAAATGCCTCAGCCCTACAGCATTTGGGAGCCAAATTAACAACAAATGATGGTCATTAACCCAGAGGTCTTCAAGAATCTTGTCATTTCAATTGCATATATTATTTCAGCTTTCTGACAAGGTCAGACTGAATATTCACACCGAATATGTTCACATATGACGTCATCAGCACACTCTCTGTATCTGGTTTGTAAATTGAAAAATAAAGTACCCAGAGTAAACAGCATAAAAGTGCTTAGAATTCAATGGAGATAGTTTTCAACTGAGCAGTTTTAGAATAGGTATGAAAGACATTAATTCCATAATGTGCCTTTCTATGTCAAAAACATAATAGAAATAAACAGCTTCCTACATGGAGATATTTGAATATCTTTGTGGCGCACGTGCGAGAGAAAGTGACAGGTGTGTGTCAAAAACTGTTAGAGTTAACAATTATGTTAATACGGAAGGATGGGTTAATGATATAGAGGGAATTACTTGGTTATTCCACATAATAACCACCTGCGAGGTAATGAGGGTTATTGAGCCCTTTGTTCACATACCTGTAATTTTCACTGGGTGGTATTGTCTGCATGAAATAGAGAGCAGCAGTACGGGATCTCCAATGCCATTTTTTAGCTGCTAAGGTAAAGATGGAACATTCCTCAATCTCCTCCTGAAGTAGATCAAGCAGTTGCTTGTGGGATCCCCCATAAAAGGCTTCAATCATTAGGACACTCATAATGACACTGGTATACTCACACTACAATTGCCTACGAGTAAACAAAAAAAAAATTAAGTTAGCGGTTATTGCAAGTGAGAGGGAAGTGTTCATTTTAAAACAAGCTGGACTGAAAATTGTTATTCCTCATGCAACCAAATGAAGCAAGGACGCGTTTTGGAAAGCATATTGCAAGATGAGCAATATGAACACCAGATCTGAAACATAGACATACAACATAGAAAATAGGTGCAGAGTAGACCATTCGGCCCTTCGAGCCAGCACCGCCATTGAATATGCTCATGGCTGATTATCCAAAATCAGCACCCCATTCCTGCTTTCTCCCCATATCCCTTGATTCCGTTACCCCTAAGAGCTATATCTATATCTGAAGAAGGGTCCCGACCCAAAGCGTCACTTATCCGTGTTCTCCACACACGCTGATTCACTCCAGCACTTGCTTTACTAAATATCCTTCCCTGTCAAAAGCTGCTTTGTTTATCAATGTGTAATATTACAAATGATTTAACCCAAAATCAGTTCATCCTTTGGTGCAACATGTGTCATCGTCATTCCTTAGTTTTATTTTTCTTAAAGCCAAAATGCAGTAAAAATGCACACAGAGAAACAAAAATTGTTAAAGTACAGAAGTTCTATGCTCAATAAACTCTTTGGTCCATCGAGAAACAGTTTATTCTTATCCAAGTTTTCCTTCCAAACAATACTGCAACAATACCCAAAAGCAAGCTACTTTTTTCAGTTTCTGCACTTCTGAGAATAACAGACAGGAGAAGAAGAGCAAAGCAAAGGCCTGCACAATCACATTCATGAACAGTTACAGTGCCCTCCATAATGTTTGGGACAAAGACCCATCATTTATTTATTTGCCTCTGTGCTCCACAATTTGAGATTTGAAATAGAAAAATTCACACGTGGTTAAAGTGCACATAGTCAGACATTATACAGGCCATTTTTATACATTTTGGTTTCACCATGTAGAAATTACAGCAGTGTTTATACACAATCCCCTATTTCAGGGCACCATAATGTTTGGGACACAGCAATGTAATCTAAATGAAAGTAGTCATGTTTAGTATTTTGTTGCATATCCTTTGCATGCAATGACTGCCGGAAGTCTGCAATTCATGGCCATCACCAGTTGCTGGGTGTCTTTCTCTGGTGATCCTCTGCCAGGCCTGTATTGCAGCCGTCTTTAGCTTATGCTTGTTCTGGGGGCTAGTCCCCTTCAGTTTTCTTTTCAGCATATAAAAGGCATACCCAATTAGGTTCTGATCGGGGGACTGACTTGGCCACTCAGAATTGACAATTTTTTAGCTTTGAAAAAATCCTTTGTTGCTTTAGCAGTATGTTTGGGATCATTGTCTTGCTGTAGAATGAACCGCCGGCCAATGAGTTTTCAGGCATTTACTTGAACTTGAGCAGAAAGGATGTGTCTATACACTACAGAATTATTATGCTCCTACCATCAGCAGTTGTATCATCAATGAAGATAAGTGAGTCAATACCTTCAACAGCCATACATGCCCAGGCCATGACACCCCCACCACCGTGTTTCACAGATGAGGTGGTATGCTTTGGATCTTCAGCAGTTCCTTCTCTCCTCCATACTTTGCCCTTGCCATCACTTTGATATAAGTTAATCTTCATCTATCTGTCTACAAGACCTTTTTTCCAGAACTATGGTTGCTTTTTAAAGTGCTTCTTGGCAAACTGTAACCTGGCCATCCTATTTTTGCAGCTAACCAGTGGTTTGCATCTTGCAGTGTAGCCTCTGTATTTCTGTTCATGAAGTCTTCTGCGGACAGTAGTCATTGACAAATCCACATCTGACTACTGAAGAGTGTTTCTGATCTGTCGGACAGGTATTTGGCGATTTTTCTTTATTATAGAGTGAATTCTTTTGTCATCAGCTGCGGAGGTCTTCCTTGGCCTGCCAGTCCCTTTGCGATTAGTAAGCTCACTAGTGCTCTCTTTCTTCTTAATGATGTTCCAAACAGTTGATTTTGGTAAGCCTAAGGTTTGGCTGATGTCTCTTAACAGCTTTATTCTTGTTTCTCAGTCTCATAATGGCTTATTTGACTTTCATTGGCACATTGACTTTGGTCCTCATGCTGATTTCCAAAGGTGATGGAAAGACTGGGGGAAAGAGAGCTGAGAGCTCTCTTATATCTGCATTAGGGAGGCAATTAAACACACCTGAGCAATTACAAACAACTATGCAGCCATGTGTCCCAAACATTAAGGTGCCCTGAAATGGGGGGGCCTATGTATAAACATAGCTGTATTTCTACATGGTGAAACCAAAATATATAAAACTGGCCTTTAATAAAATCTGACGTTGTGCACTTTAACCACATGTGATTGTTTTTTCTATTACAAATCAAATTGTGGAGTACAGAAGCAAATAAATAAATGATGGGTCTTTGTCCCAAACATTATGGAGGGCACTATATATTGTTTCCACTACTGGAATGAAGAGCTGTGCAATTATTTAAGTGGTCTTCAGTATCATGTATAGCTGTAAACCTGAAGTACGCAATGGTGTCCATTGACACATGGTATTTCAGCACAGGTGCTTGCTGATTCCAAATTCAAACTTCCTGGTTGGGTCTGGGTCTGAAGTTAAAACAAATAAAACAGGTAGGTGCCAACAAAAATGACAACCACTGCTATGTGATGCAAAACATAACCTCTTCAAAATATTATCAAAATGGCACTTTTGCTAAGTAGAGTTAAGTACTTAATAGCTTTGCCCTTTCTGGCTACCTTGTCTCAGTGTCTCTCCCCAACCCTTTTTATGTGCATTCGCAAAGATGAAAGTGTGTGTGTGCGCGCAGACAAGCATACACACACACACACACACACACACACACACACACACATATTTTTGCGTTAAATATACATTTCCAAATAGATTTAAAATATTATTTTGTTGTAAAAATGATTTATACCCCAACATAAAACAATAATGCCATGGCCCATTACTTTAAATGCAATAGTTCCACAGCAATGTATTATTAGATTACATCCTGTCTCACCTCATAAAGAACAATAATGAACTTGCAGGTGTGTATGACGATAAGCAATGCACCTAAGGATTACTTTTGTCATTGAATTCACTTGATACAGTATTTAAATTAATCATGCTATAATATCAAAGATCCCATTGTACCCCACAGTTGGTTTACTGCACTGAATTTCATAATTCAGGTAAAGGTTGTGCAATTATATGTATCAGTCACCATCATTTTATAGAATCTTAAAATGCATTGTGCTACACTGAAATTGTATTTTCAAAGAAGCAACATTTAACAACACGGCTGACTTATATTTGCAAATGCTTATGTAGATTGTGTCAATTCTGAAATATGATCTGTATAAAATTAGAAAACGATAACATCTCTTTAATAATGATCATCTTTAAATTCATCATTGCCTCAATAATACCAATTCTAACTGTATAGTAAATCACAGATTTTAAAATGATTTATCTCTTCCCGCCAGTCTATCTATTCAAATATTAAACATCCATCACATTTTATTTTTGCCTCAGTGCAGAAATCTCTCTTAATTCCATGTTCAATTATGTGTTACTTTTGAAAAAATAAAATAACAGAACCTGAAAATGACTGGTGACAATGTATCAGGGCAAATAAAATGAATGCATTCACAGAGTACCGTTGAACCAAGCGCTTTTACGTTAGAATTGGTCCCTTTGACAAGGAAACAGAGAAATGGAGTGTAAATACTTTATCCTCGTTTGTTTGTGCTCAGTGTCGTTAAGCCAGCCGCAAAAGAACACAGGTAAAAAAGACATAGTGATGGATGCTTTAGTTGATGAGAAAAAGGATGCCTGGTAGCTAAATGCTGGCTAGCCACCCACCCACCCATCTGGAAATTGCACAATTACATACCTTTCTATTAGTGTCACCAGGATGACCGGATGTTGTCTGAATATGTGTGCACGTTATTACACTGTACAAACTCTAAGAAATTTGCTTTAAAGATTGGCCTTTTCATCCTGTTTTAATAAAATGCCTATCATGAGAAATCAATTACAACAGTTAAATCAGCCCTTCATGTTTATGACAAGGATTCATGTGATATTATTCTCTTCAAAACTGCTTGGTTCTGTCAATGAAACAAGTCTGCAATGAAGTATCATTATTGCCTCAGGCAGAAATATCTTAAAACCAAAGCACATGATTTTGCATACCTAAGGATTTACATAGGCAATGCAAGATGTATGGCCACTGAGAGATTCCTGTCCTTTGATCCTCAAGCAAGCTCATTACTTGCTGTTTGTGACTGGATCCCTATCATTGAGGTGATCAAATTAAAGTACTATTCAACTCAATCCCTGTTTATTACGCAAATTGGAGTACCTACAGCAATTATCAAAGTGCTTTCATGTTCCCATGACACAGTTCCTTTATTTCCCTCCATCGTACCATGCAAGGAAAATCTAATCATTATTAACTGATACCAACATGAACTATTTATATTGACCCTTTAACATAGAAGGAAATATTGCAAGGAGCTTCAGACGATTGCCACCAGACAAAATCCCACACTGAGCCGCGTCGAGAGATATTAGGATCTGTGACCAAAAATTTGATCAAAGTGATATGTTTTAAGGAGCATCATGAAAGAGGAGGAAAGCAGATGGATGGGGAGGTAAAAGAAGAAAATGCAAACACATGGCACCAAATCAGCAAAAAGCACAGGTACCAAAGTGGGGGGACAAAATAAATCAGAAAAGCCCATGGTGGAGGAACATAGTGGGGTGCAAGAGGTTAAAGCGATACGGAGGCAAAAAGCATGGATGAGAAGTTTAAAATTAAAGTGATGCCTACTCAGTATAGGCCAGCCAGCACAAGGAAGCTGAAGTTTGTGTTGGAGAAGAAATTTATTTTATTGGCTGAAGTGATTCAAATTGGATCACACAACTGATTTCCATTTGACTTTTAGTACACTTCAATAACATATCTTCACAAGTGGACAAAAGCAATAATGTTATTACATTTATTGTCTTACTTGTTACGACATTTGCCCACTCAAGCCTACACTGACCCTCAAAGAAAGGTAAATACATTTAAAGGAACAAAGGGAATATAAAAGCCAAATACTGCAGATGTCAGAAATCTGAAATAAAAATAGGATGCTAGAAATGTTCAGCAAGTTAGAGAGCTTCTGCGGAGACAGAAACAGCGTTAACATTTCAGGTTAATGTTCTTACATTAGATTTTAAATAAATTAGAACTCAAACAAGTTGCAGAAAAAGCAGTAGGGTGATGAGAACAAAAGGTAAAGTCTATGATTGGTTTGGGAAAGGAGATGGTGATATTGGTAGAAAGATTTCAAAGGGCAATGAATAACAAAAGATGTTTCCATGCTATATGACTCAAAGCAGCTCTGAGCTTCACACCTTCACAGAATGGCACAGTGGTTTACAGCGTTTGCAGTGCCGAAGTCCCAGGTTCGATCCCAACTATGGGTGCTGTCTGTACGGAGTTTATACTTTCTCCCCGTGAACTGCGTGGGTTTTCTCTGAGATCTTTGGATTCCTCCCATTCCAAAGACGTACCAGTATGTAGGTTAGTTGGCTTGGTGTATGTATAAATTGTCTATAGTGTGCGTAGGATTGTATTAATGTGTGGTGATCGCTGGTCGGCATGGAATCAGTGAGGCGAAGGGCCAGTTTCCATTCTGTATTTTCTAAATAAAAAGTGACCTACATGTCCTGCTCATACCAGGAGGGCACGCTCCTGGAGGAGCAGATGATCTGAGTGGCTATAAGAAGAGTCAGCAAGGAGTTGGCCACAATGATCTCCTCCAGGACTGAGAGTCTCCATACGATACAGCAACTGCGAAAGAAATCTCAGTATCTTATGTCAGAGTGACCTTTCTACATGGAGAGTGGAGATCCTTTACATGGAGGATTGAATTCATTTAGCAACATGCCACACATCAGAGATATAGATATGTTGTGGTAAGTCAATAAAATAACAGGACCGGGGATTAATCATATATTATAATCAGCGTAGGTGGATGTACTAACTATGGTGTGTGGGAATTTTACACATCATCTGGACTTCCCCAAATTACTATGGCACTTGCTTCTCTTTAGACAGTCCCTTGGGTTTGATGATGAATTGCTTTCACAGAATGTATAATGACTGTAAACAGTATCTTCGAACGTGGAATGGCTGTCGCACACAAGTTACCACATGGACTTGACACACATTAATGCAATCACAAGGAGGTCCATGATGACTGGAGACTAGGTTCTGCTGCACAGATTACACTCACAGAAGATTTGCCAAACTCAATCCACTTGTACTCGCCCAATACTCATCCAAGGATATTTCGATGTTGTTTTTCCTTGCCCTACTTCATTCATCTTTGCTTTTCCTTCCTCCCCATGACACCCTTCACCTCCCATTCCACTCCGAATCCCATCCTTTCCTGCTCTGTTGCTTCCATCTGTGGCTTCACCCCAGTTACTTACTCTTGCTTGATGCAAACACAGCCACACCATCATTCCAGGGCCATTTCAAGGAAAGGGCTGACTACTATAGTCTGGAGATTCAGGGCCAGCCTAATGAACACATTATTTCTGACCACTATTTCAGGAACGGCCGTTGTTCTACTGCATACCAATCTACTGGCTTCTTCAGTGGAACAGTCTAGTTTATGTTGGTCCAATAACCAGCATATTCCTTCATTGATTACAATGCCAGATATGGAGCAAGCTCATGTTTTACCCAGAAATATTGTGTATATAGAAAACAAAATCAAGCCGTCTCCGTATTGCAATCAATGTTACCAAAGAGCGTATCAGGCTACTCAATCAGTTCCTGAGAACCGTGCAATTTATTTTATTTTCTTTAAGGAATGTAACTCTTAGCTCAGCTGAGACTGTGCTTTGACTGTTAGAGCTGTGTGTTCCAACTTTTATCACTGTTTGCTGAAATGACGATGGGGGAATAATAACATGTCATATGGTTGATACGAGGATATCATGCGCTGACATAGATTATGCATTGAGTGGCTGATCCAAATTCACAATTGCTGTGGTTTCACCTAGAAATGTTTGTGAGCACAATTTACTCCCAATAAAATAGAATTTTGTGCAATTAACATCTGAACGGGACTATTCTAAATTATAATCTTTCAATAAAATAATTTAATTTTAAACATGCAGGTTTTAGTTCAATCATTGATAGATTCAAAAAACACAATTCCTCAGTCCATAATTGTAAAACTAAATTTTACTATAGAAATGAAATAAATAACTGTTAAGTGAATGTATATACAATAGGAGATATCCATCAAGACATGAAGATTGTCATAGTGGCCCTGTAGGTGAAGGTCCAGATAGCCTTACAAATCGGCAACTTTAAAGGTCACACTGGACAAATGACAGCCTTGGGAAAGAAGGTATCAGGGTGAAGAATTTCAAACAATTTTAGAGGTTAATTTATAATATCAATATTTCCATAACGCAGAGTCACGAGCTATGTAGTAAACAAACCGAACATAATAAAGAAAAAATAGAGGAATTGAGAGTTGTTATATTGACCTGCGGAAAGACCAAAATATGATTATTTTGCATTTAAAAGTTCAGAGTTCTTTTTATATACATAAATACCCAGAATCAATAATCTAGAAAAAAAATTCAATTTAAATATTATGTTGTTATTTTGTGAAAGAGGTATGTATACAGCATTCTGTGAGTTGATTAGTCATTCCTACAGATGGGGGAAAAATGAACATTTAAAGCCCTGACCCATGGTACGAGTTCATTCCAAGAGCTCTCCCGAGTTTGCCTTGATTCGAACTCTGAGATTTACGGTAATGGCTCTCGTGAACATTTTTCAACATGTTGAAAAATCTTCACGCGTCTTCCCGCGCTTACCTGCCATTAATGAGTCTTCCCAAGTACCTGCCGTTAGCGTTACGAGCCGCTAAGAGACGTCTCCGAGCTCCGACGTACCCGCTACGTTCATTCTCCATGCTTACCACGAGTTTGATTTTTTTTAAACTTGGGAGAGTTCTTGGAATGAATTTGTACCATGGGACAGGGCTATTACTCTGCTTACAAGTCTAATTATTTTCAATAAGAGTTTCATAAGGTCATAAGGAATAGGATTAGGCCATTTGGCCCATCAAGTCTACTCCGCCATTCAATCATGGCTAATCTATCTCTCCTTCATAACCCCATTCCTCTGCCTTCTCCACATGACCTCTAACACCTGTTCCTATTTAATTATGCCTCAAAATTCTGGTAATCCATGTAAACAATTAAGTGGCTTTTGAAGTGTAACTGATGAAGGGTTTCGGCCCAAAACGTTGCCTATTTCCTTCGCTCCATAGATGCTGCTGCACCCGCTGAATTTCTGCAGCACTTTTGTCTGCCTTCGATTTTCCAGCATCTGCAGTTCCTTCTGAAAATTTAAAAGCCATCTTTACAAGAGTCACTAAGAATCATAACAGGGTGTTCAGAAGAAACACCATCATTGAAAGGTTGGAGAGATTGCAGAACTTGCTCCAACTGGAGGAGGCCAAGACAAATGGTATAGATACACTTAAAGGGAGGATCGGTAAGCATATGAGTGTAAAGGCCATAGATGCAGAGATAATCAGATGAAGAAAGAAGGGGAGAAACTCATGTCAGCATTAATAATTATAGTTTCTTTATTGTCATTGTAACATGAACCATGTACAACGAAATTTTTTAAAAAATGTCAGCCCGTCAGTGCACCATTTCTAAAAGCTAACGATACATACAAGGTAAAATATTAAAAAAGATAAACAATTAAAATAAATATGAAAATAGCACGCATAAACACCCAACCCTACATCCTTCTGTCGATTTCACAGTGTACCACCCACAGTCCCTGCGTTCCTTAGCGGCTACATTTAGCGCCTTTATAGCAGTGGGGTAAAAACTGTTTTTAAGTCTGTTTGTCCTTGTCCTTGTAGATCTGTACCGTCTGCCTGACGGCAACAGTTCAAACAGGGAGTGTCCGGGGTGGGAAATGTCCTTTATAATATTCTGGGATTTTTTGATGCAGCGGGAACTGTGTAAGTCTTCCAAGGTAGGGAGAGGGCAGCCGGCAATCCTCTGGGTGTTGTCACTGGCCCTCTGGAGCGCTTTCCACTGAGCGACAGCAGCAGTCTCTGAGTGATGTTATTCTTCCTGAGCACCCTCAGGAAGTGCAGTCTCTGCTGGACCTTTTTCAGCAGCGCTGAAGTGTTCACGCTCCACGTCAGGTCCTCCTCAATATGGATTCCCAGGAAGTGGAAATCCGCCACCCTCTCCACACAGTCCCCTCTGATGATCAGTGGTACCATGTCCGTTTTGTTCTTCCTGAAGTCTATTATTATCTCCTTGGTCTTTAAGGTGTTGAGGAGCAGGTTATTTTCTCCACACCACACTGTCAGCTGTTCCGCTTCATCCCGATAGGCGTACTCGTTATCCCCGGAGATGAGTCCCACCGCCGTAGTGTCATCCGTAAATTTGACAATGGTGTTGCTGTGGTGGGTGGGGGTGCAGTCATGTGTGTAGATGGTGTAGAGCAGGGGGCTCAGCATGCAGCCCTGTGGAGAGCCGGTACTGAGGCTGAGGGCCGTGGATGTGTGATGGCCCACTCTGACTCTCTGGCTGCGACCCGATAGGAAGCTATTTATCCACATGCAGGTGGAGTGTGGAAGTCCCAGTTATAGACTGGTCAAACAGTATAAGTACTTAAATAAAACATTACAGAATGGCCTGGACATTGATGAAAGTCCTCGGAACTTCAAAATGAAACCACTTCTGGAGGGAAAGTTACATTAGACACAATGAACCATCTATTACTGAAGGACGTTATAGTGGTTAAATTAAACATTGACAGCTATTTCCACATACAATTAAGAATATTGTCCATTAGTTGCATAAAAGATAATGGAATAAAACAATGTGAGAATATGCTCTGTTATTTTAATTGTGAAATGCTGCCACTGTGGACTAATCATAAGTAAAAAAAGGAAGCTCAAATTGTTGGAGTAACTTAGGGGGTCAGGCAGCATCTCCCGATAACATGGATAAGCAACGTTTCAGGTCAGGACCCTTGGTATGCATTTGTGGTGTTGAATATGAGAGGAATGTACAGACTGATGTTGTCATCAGGGGACCTATCCCGAAAAGTCACCTATCCATTTTTCCAAAGATGCTGCTTGTGTGTTTTTTTATAAACCAGCAGCTGCAGTTCCATGTTTCCACATATATAAAAGCAATCTAAATTACGGAGAGATGTTTCAGGGGAATTGCAAAGATGGAACTAAGCAATACACATGGCAATATCACTTGTTTAAATACTTCTCTCTGACAGTGGGAGGTGATTGATGACATTCATGGAAATGTATGATGGCTACATCAGTCTGTACATTCCTCTCGTGTTCAGCACTGCAATTGCATACCAAGGTGAGAGCATCTTATAATGCAAATCATGAAAAACATTATATTCTTAGCAGGAAAGAAAAATGAGAGGAAACTCAGAATTGGACATGTTTATGTTCATTCATAACAAAAGAAATGATGCCTTAATTCTCTGATAAGGAAAGCCTACACGCAATGAAAAAGGCCCACAGTTAAGGCCAAGATCATCTGTAAACTGCACGGTTACTCTTGCTTCTCTTTAAAGGTGCAACATCAATATAATAACTATCACTTTTCAAGGAGCTCTGTCCTTTTGGGACAAGATTTCACCATGTCCACACATTACAACCCAACTCAACTATATTTTAAATACTATCTTCTTACGGGCCTTCTGGTCAAACACATCCTTATATAAACATACTGGGAAGAAATAGAAGATATTAGCAAATGTCAACAGTAAAGAAGTCAAATTTGTAGTTGGCAACACCTTGAGACAAGTACCTGAGAATGACCAACAAATATTATCAATGAAAAAAAAGTTTTAATCTACCAGTTAAAAAGGGTAGAAGATATTAAGATCGCTCTTAAATAATACTCAATGGTTGTCTCAAAATATTACTTAGGTATTCAAGAGGGCAAGGTTCAATTTATGCTCTGTATAAACTTAATTCTGGCATGTGTGCGACATCTTGTCGTAATAAAATGTTACACTACTATTTTTTATTCAAAAAAAACAAATTGCTGGAGGAACTCAGCAGGTCAGGCAGCATCTGCGAAGGGAATGAACAGTTGATGATTCTGGTCATGACCCTTCTTCAAACTGATTGTAGGTGGGAGAAGAAAACTGGAAAAGAGAGGTTGGGGTGGGGCAAAGCCTGACAAATGAACAGGGTGGGTACAGGTGAAAAAGGAGGGGGGAGGGGTTGATTGGAAGTTTGGTGGACTAAGTGACAAAGGCTAGAGGTGAAAGGGAGACACAACCTGATGGGGCAGCGGTAGAGTTGCTGCCTTACAGTGCCAGAGATCCGGATTAGATCCTGACTACGGGTGCTGTCTGTACGGAGTTTGTACATTCTCCCCGTGACCTGCGTGAGTTTTCTCTGGGATCTCCGGATTCCTCACACACTCCAAATACTGGCTTGGTAAATTATACATTTTCCCTAGTGTGTACAGGATAGCATTAATCTGCGGGGATCGCTAGTCAACGCGGTCTCAAGGGCCGAAGGGCTTGTCTCCACGTTGTTGCTCTAAACTAAAACTGAACAAGAGAGTCGGATAAGGAAAGAGAGGTGTGATATGGAAAGCCAGAGGGAGGGATATGGGTTGAGTGGAACGAGGAGGGATTAAAACGGAACTGTAGGACTTGGGGATGGGAGATATGCGTACGGAAAATGGTGGGAAAAATGTATGTGCAACTGGCTTGAGACGGAGGAATTGGAGAAGTCAATGTTCATATTGTTGGGTATACAATTCTCATTGATCCTATATCAAATGAGACATCAACTTACATACGTTTTTTAAAAACTTAAATAGCTCAAATTAAAAGTAAAGGAAACCGAGGAAACCTTGCTTAGGCATAGTTTCGGTGTATTTGTGGCTCGCCTTAACTTAATCACAAATTATGAAATAAACAGTCAGCACTATGGAGGTAGCATTGTGACACAGCTAATGCAGCCAACCAAGATTTATTAACAGCCATTCTGATACAACCCTCCAAGAGTACGGGGGGAGAAAAAAGCCATTCAGCCCATTGAGCACGTTTCCTTTTTTGTGACCATGTAGCTGACACACATCAATTTTCCCTCAATGCAACTCAAGCAAAATTCCAGAACATTAAACTAACCTTACAGTTATTCATAACTCTGACCTTGTTGCATTCCGCAGATAAGAGGATTGATCTTCAAACACAATGACAAATAGTTTAACATTGTTAAAAAAACACAACAATTTTCAGTTTTTCTGCTAAACTGGATGGATTTAATACAGACCTCTACTGCGATGGTACATTGCATCAGCTTTAACATAATCATCAGTTAATTCCTTTGTTGGAGAACACAAGCAAGGAAAAAATAAAGCAAATGTAATAATATCAACTGTCTAAAAGATCTAAGCTTTTAAGGATCTGGGCACATAAGACATGTTGGAAAAAATACTCCAGAAATTCAATGGAAAGGTTACAGACTTAAACATAGTTTCTTTTTTCTTATAAATCAATTTTCTTCTGCATGACCTCAAGGAAATTAAGTGAGAGCTATGAACTGTACAGATTTCTTTCCATATCACACTGGATCCAGATTCTACCTGTAGTGTGTGGTTGTTATCAAATAACAGCCAATGTTATGACTGCATTTGCAAAATTCATTGGTCTTTATGTGGCCTGTCAAAGGTATGGACCACTTTTGCACAACCATGTCTTCACAAAGCAAGCTGCAATATTAAAGGAGCTATTCGACGAGACAACTGCTTGTTGTGTTCAGCACCTGGATCCTCCTGCAGGCTTTTAACGTTTTCTAATCTTTCTCTCCCTTTACTATACTTCCCTGCTCCTTCCCCCACCATCCATGACTGGATACCAACTGCCTGCTCTCCCTCAAACGATTGCCTCATTGCCCGAAGGAAAGCAATTCAGTCATAATTCCAATTATGTTTGAGTCTGACAAAGGGTTTAGACCCGAAACGTTGCCTATTTCCTTCGCTCCACAGATGCTGCCTCACCCGCTGAGTTTCTCCTGCATTTTTGTCTACCTTCATAATTCCAATACTTTAGTTTAGTGTATTGTCAAGTGTACCAAGGTACAGTGAAAAACTTTTGTTGTGTGATATCCAGTCAGCAGAAAGACAATACATGATTATAATCGAGCCATTTAAAGTGTTTAGATACATGCTAAGGGAACAACATATAATGCAAGGCAAAGCCAGCAAAGTCCGATCAAGGATAGTCCAAGGGTCACCAATGAGGTAGTTTGTAGTTCAGCACTGCTCCGCAGCTAAAACCACCTAACCCACATCTAGGCCTTTTCTTACTGTGATCAAACTATCTCTCCCTCACCCATGCAAATCTCCACAACAAGTAACCTACTCAACTTTCTCTGCCAGCTCTGCAGTGGAACGCATAAAGTTAAGACCTTTGTGTACACAAAATGTGCAAAGGCCTATTGTGCAAGTAACATAGTCAGGTGTGTACTCCTTGTGAGGCATAAAACCATAGAATCCTCATAATACATAGATTCACCAACAATTCCTGTATAGCATTTGGAGGCTCTGTATTTGAACCTCCGCAGTTTTAATAGATAGAATCTACTGACAGCGAGAATGTAGAGGCAGAATAGAACTGGACTATCACTATTTTGTTGATAGATTTGTGAGGATCCAGGTACTGAACAAGATAGCTAAGAAAAGACGCAAAGTGCAGGAATAACTCAGCGGGTCAAGCAGCATCTCTGGAGAACATGGATCGGCGATGCTTCTGTCAGGACCCTTTGCTTAGCCATGTGCTCCAGAGATGCTGCCTGACGCCTAAATTAATCCAACACTGTGTTCATGTCTGAAGAAGGGTCTCGACCGGAAACGTCACCTAATCCTTTTCTCCAGAGATGCAGTCTGACACAATGAGTTGCTCAAGCTTTTTCTGTCTATCTTCTGTTTAAACTAGCATCTGTAATTCCTTCCTATATACTGTGTTCATGTATCCATCCATGTATAAATAAAAAATACAGTGCACCTACATTACCTCTGAATACATTTACCGATTCCATTCATCTGATGCCAAATTTCTGATCATCAAAACCCACTTAGCTCAGGGACATTGCAATAGAAGGCCCATCATGCGGCTGCCAAAAATAGGACCTGCCCATGTAAATCTTAATAGCCCTGCTTGTTGTTACAGCAAGCTGTCAAAGTCTTTGAAAGTTCCTTAATTATTCCAACATTTGAGTATAAGAGTGAGAAAGTCATGATGCAGCTTTGTAGAACTTTGTTTAGGCTGCATTTGGAATATAGTGTGTAGTTCTGGTTGTCCCTTTAAAGGATGCATGTGAAAGCTTTGGAAAGTGTGCAGAGGAGGTTTACCAGAATGATGCCTGGATTAAAGGATATTAACTACAGGGAGAAGTTGGACAGACTTGTATCGTTTTCTCTGTTCTGTTGGAAGTTGAGGGGAGACCTGATAGAAATATATAAAATTGTGAAAGGGATAGATAGGGTAGACAATCAGAACCTTTTCCTAGGATGGAAATATCAAGTACTGGGGGTATTAAGTTGTGAGAGACAAAAATTAAAGATGATATGTGGGGCAAGGTTTTTTTTTTTTGCAGTGAGTGCCTGGAACGCGCTGCTGGGAGTTATGTGGAGTTAGATATGATAGTGCCATTTAAGTGACTTTTGGATAGGCACATGGATATGCAGGGAATGATGGGATATGGATGATGAGAGGGAGATGAACATTATGTTCAGCATAGACATTGTGGACCAAAGGGCCTGTTCCTATACTGTGCTGTTCCATGTTCCAAGTTTAAAAATACAAAAGTCCTTAAACATTAGTCAAACAATTAATAAATAGAAAACATTAAAAGGGAAAAAAAACAACAAAAAGATTTCAAAATATTAGATCGACAATTATCTCAGAACCAAAATGTGAATCCCTTAATATTCAATTAAGCCCTTATAGCCATTTGTATCCATTCAAATGAATGCAATAACTATTTTTTGCAGCAGAACTAACCTGGCAAATGTTTAGTGGGAAGAATCGTTGGTACATGTACTGGAAAAGTGCAGGAAGTTTGCATCCTCTACCAAAACCAGTGAAATGGTTTGGCAAAATTACAGCAAACACAATGTGAAACTAGCATGATTTCTCAGGATAACCATAGCCAATAGATGTTTTTGAAACACTGAGTGGTTAGATAAAGCAAACCTGTTTGATTCATGTGTGAATTTTAAGAAGATGTCGACAAAGGTATCATGGAACTGGCATGTTAGTAAATTTCAAGTTGATGGTGAAAGATTGAGAGTTTAAATAATTGTCACGTGTACCAAGGTACAGTGAAAAGCTTTTTTGTTGCGTGCTATTCAGTCTGAGAAAAGACTATACGAGATTACAATCAAGCTGTCTGCTGTGTGCTGATGCTGCAAGATTTAAACGAGTTGGGCGATTGTAACGAATGATAGCAGATCCCCTTCTGGGACCGGCATGCAAAATAAACAACTGGTTGCTGGATTGTAATAAGAAGTAGCATAAAATTGTGTTGGCCATACTGAAAATAAATCTGCATTTGATCCACTTATACTTACACACAGTGTACAAATACAATAAATAATTCAGTCCTAATGAACGAATAAAGATATTCCTAAGAGAAACATCTTCAAGAAGATATGCGTAAGCAGACAGATGACACATACACTTTTCTACAGTTAAGGGTGAAATAATATAAAGGCAATGAGTACACAATGTAATAGAAAAATCTGAAGGCAAGGTTAAATGAAGGTAATGGCATAATAAATGTATATAAAACTTTGGATACATCACAAAGAGTCTTTTGTACAGTTCAATGTCATGTTCTGTGAAGAAAATTGATCAAATACTACGTACATTTAACATGCAAGTAAAACTGTTTATCTATGAAGAGATTAGTGATATAAGCGCTGTTTTCAATAGAGCAGAGAAGGATAAGGGGCTGCAGTTTTTAAAAGTATTAACACATTTGATAAAAATATGAAATTCTATTTTGTCTTGTTCTTAAGGTGTGAATTTAAAGTTGTGCTCAACTACATGGGCAGACAATGTTTTGCCTTGCAACACATTTGTGATGCAAAGCATTGTATCTTAAAGGCCAAAAACATAAGCAGAAGAAATATAAAGCCATGGGCCCATGAGATTAACTTTAGACTGGATTTCACAAAGTCCATCCAGAGGCTGAATGGATTTGGAACTGCTAACAAACATGATTCTACATGTTTGCAGCAGCAGATTTTCTTAACCACTTTCTCTCCACCATCTTTCATGCTCCCTTTCCCCTCAAGACTTTCACCGTCTTCCATCAATGGTGCTCTTCCCAACAGAACCGCTATCATTACTCTGCTGGGTCTAGTGGATACAAACCCAAGTCTGCCTGATGCACAACTAGTTCAGATATTTATTAAGTGATCAGACATGTCCTAAAAAGGTTTACTTCAAATTGAATTTTTGTTTTGGCACAACTGATCACTGCTCTAGGGTCATTGAGAAAAGCCAAGAGAAATCCAAACTCCTTTTCAATATTTCCGGAGGAACAGAAGTTGACCATTTCAGCCTTTTAAAAAGGTTACACTATTGGTTAGATTATAGAAGAAATTTAGAGAAAGGTTATTTGGTCCTTTTTTCATCATTTCGCTTCCTCATTCTGTAGCATCATTGCCTACTCAAACTGGCGAACTAGTCCATTGTTAGGAAGCTGCACTTGCATGCACAACCTACAAATTCCAAGAATACCATATTCTCTGGAGAATCAAGACTTTCATTCTGTTAAAGGACCCCAAAGAACAAGCATGGTTCAAGACTAACAATTGCTCTGGCAATTAGATCTTATCACATCTAAATTATATTAATATTAACTCCCAGAAACAAATTAACACCAAAGTTTAGAGCCCATTCATTACTCTCTGATGGAGTCTGGTTTGGAAACCTAATACTGCACCTCACAAAGATCATCCCTATGCTTCCAGGTACCATGTCTAACATTAACAGGAACGATGGGCAGCTGCTGGTCTCAGTATTTACACAAACATTTTTCAATGTCGGAATAAATAATATGCCACCAAAACAAAAGTAAGCACGATCTGTGGAATATGTGCATCAGTGCTGTGGATATCAATAATGGTCTATTATCAAATTACTGTTCACCAGTCTGGGCCAGATCCTGTCGTAACTGTATTGCCAATGCCCAAAGAAATTGCTGCAACAAGGTTTATGTTAAATAGTGGTTTATGCAAGTAATTTTCCATAATATGGATACGCTCATCAGCAAATACTACGTCTCCATCCTAAAATAGGCAACAAATACACTGAAAAGAGGAAAATAATTCCCTACTCATCAGAACCTACCAGTATTTGAAATCACGCAAGCTCTTTTTGATCAATGTATTTACTATCCAGCAGGGAAATTTCCAATGCAAAGAAGCTTAGAAACTCAAAATGAAACTCACAAGAGGTTACAATAAACTCTTTAAAAAAGTGCAAGTGTAAAGAGCTCTGACTATGACCTTCCACTTTGGTAATGGTCATCTTTGAACTGCATCTGATCAAATCATGGCAGATATGGACAATAAATGGAGGGATCAAATTGAGGATTCGCAAATGCATGTCAATTGCGATCATGAACAGATTATGGAACACTTAACAACCAAACATTTAATCTATAAATCAAGCAGATACATTCAACCCTGCCAGATGAAACATTTCAACCTACAAGAGTAAGTTGCCCTATATTTACACCAGATAGTCAGCCGTATAGTAGGATAGTGTGAGTGTACGGGGATCACTGGTCGGTGTGGACTCGGTGGGCCAAAGGGCCTGTTTCCGCACTGTATCTCTAAACTAAACTGAACGCCAGATCATCCACCTCCAATCTGCAGCTTAATCCACATATCTTTAGATTTCTTTCTGACAACTGCTGATCTCAATCCTCACCATTTGCAATTACAGAGCATCGATAACATTTGAAGCACAGAATTTCAGGGATATACAATCCCGAGTATAGAAACTTCTTCTGAAACTTAAAAATGCAACACTATATTCCAAGGCCACAATCCTAGTCCAGACACTGGAACCAGGACATGAAGCCTCTCAGTATCCACCATCTGAATTCTGCTCAATTTAATGTATCCATCTACACCTCGTGTTCCTTAACTTCAGCATGTACAAATATTTATTAATCCCCGCCTTGAAAATTTCAATTGGCCTGGCAGCCATTTGTTTCTGAGTGCATTTTGTTGACTGGCTTTTAGAACGATGAGAGGATATCTTATAGAAACATATAAAATTAAGGGATTGGACACGCTAGATGCAGGAAACATGTTCCCGATGTTGGGTGAGTCCAAAACCAGGGCCACAGTTGAAGAAAAAGGGATAGGCCATTTAGAACTGAGATAACAAAAAAACGTTTTCACACAGTTGTGAATTTGTGGAATTCTCTGCGTCAGAAGGCAGTGGAGACCGATTTACTGGATGCATTCAAAAGAGAGTTAGATAGAGCTCCAAGGGCTAGCGGAATCAAGGGATATGGGAAGAAGGCAGATACGGGGTACTGATTGTGGACGAATTGCCATAATCACATTGAATGGCAGTGCTGGCCCGAAGGGCAGAATGGCCTACTCCTGCACCTATTGTCTATGTATCTATGCATAAGCTCCATTTTTCCACCACCCTTTGCTGAGTTCAGAAACTCCAATTTTAAGTTTGTGCCCCTTTCATAATTTGTCTGCCATTGAAATACTTTAATTTGTTGTATTATTTGAAACCTCAAAATGTTGCAGGTGCTCTGTCAATTAATCTTTTTGACACTTCAGAATTTTATTTTTAAAGTAAGATTTACAAGAAGTATACAAGATAGGTAAGCAAGTATAACAAAGGAAGAGATCAGCACTGAAGCAGCTGGATGGTTAAAACAAGCATGAGGGGTCCACCAGACTCATTTCTAAATAAAACTGCCTGCATTTTAAGACTCCTTGTCCATACTGCGGTTGTCATTGTAAGGTTAAACTCTATTTGAAAACTATTTTGCCTTTGTAGTTAAGAGGATTAAGCAGTTTTTTAAATGTAATTTTATAACAGTAATTGACTTTTGCTTACAGATCAGTGAACAGGGAACTGGATCTAATGGTGATAATAAACAGTGAAAGTGTGTGTAGATTACAAGCTTTACAATACAAATCTTTATTTCAGCAGCCACCATTAGCTCAAGCTGAAACAGTAACAAGCCTAACAATAACCCCAATACAAATGCACACAGAGTGTACACCGCACATTCTAAGGGCTGGTGATAAGCGATCCCTCAGTGATAATACTTGAAATGAAAACACTAACTCACTAACATTCCGTAAACCTCTGGCAGTTAGATTTTTTTTAAATGGAGGGCGTGTTGGGGCCAGAATAACACAGTTAACAGGAAAAGCAACGTGAAGTGGAATCAAAAGAACACCAAGTGCCGGAAAAACTCAGCGGATCAGGCAGCATCTCTGGAGAACATGGACAAGTGGTGTTTTGGGTTTAGTCTCTTCTTCGGTCCCGATCAGTCTGAAGAAGAGTCCCGACTCGAAACGTCACTTATGTACTTCAGAGATGCTGCATGACCTGCTGAGTTACATCAGCACTTTGTGTCCTTTTGAGTAAACTAGCTTCTGCTCTTCCTTGTTTCTGCATGAGGTAGAATCCGTTTTATTAAAACTAACTTACACCAAGTGATTCAGCAATCGATTAAACTTGCCCAACAATGAAAAAGCCAAGGGAACTGCAACTATGACCATTCTATTGCATTGTTTCATCTCAATTAGCGCCAAAAAACTTGTTTTTTAGGAAAAAGGAATTATAGAGATAGCATTGAAGCAGACTCTTCAGCCCTTGCCGACCCTTTGTCAAGTTCGCCGACAATGCCATCGTTGTGGAACAAATTACAGATGGCGATGAGTATAGAAGTGAGATCTACTGATTGACCAAATGGTGCCAGCACAACAACCTGGCTCTCAATATCAGTCAAACCATGGAACTAATTGTGGACTTTGGAAGAGGAAGGATGACCCACAATCCTGGTTATATCAATGAGACGATGTCGGAAAGAGTCAAAAACTTCAAATTCCTGGGTGTGCATATTTCCGAAGATCTTTCCTTATAAAGAAAGCACATCAGCGCCTCTACTTCCTGAGGAGATTACGGAGATTTGGTACGTCAAAGAGTATTCTCTTGAACCTCTACAAGTGCACAGTAGAGAGCATATTGACTGGTTGCATCATAGTCTGGTTTGGTAACTTGAACGTCCTAGAGCGGAAAAGACTGCAAGAAGTTGTGAACACCACCCAGTCCATCACCAGCTCTGACCTCCCCACCATCGAAGGGATTTATCAGAGTCGCTGCCTCAAAAAGGCAGCCAACATCATCAAAGACCCACCCACACCATCCTGGCCTCACACTGATTTCACCACTGCCATCGGGAAGAAGGTACAGGAGCCTGAAAACTGTAACGTCCAGGTTCAGGAACAGCTTCTTCCCTATAGCCATCAGGCTATTAAACACTACAACCTCATGAACTACAATAGACTATTATTATTATTGGTGCACTGTTTTGTTTGTTTTTAGAGTACGTAAATATATATATATATATATATATATATATATATATATATATATTTACGTACTCTAAAAACAAACAAAACAGTGTAACAAACAAAAGTTTGTTACACTGTTAGTTTTACGCTAGTTTACTCAAAAATATATATATATATGTGTGTATATATATATATATATATATATATATATATATACACACATATATATATATATATTTTGTGTGTGTGTGTGTGTGTGTGTGTGTGTGTGTGTGTGTGTGTGTGTGTGTGTGTGTGTGTGTGTGTGTGTGTGTGTGTGTGTGTGTGTGCGTGCTTTGTCATATCATAATATGTTTGCATATTCTGTGGTGCTGCAGTAAGTGGGACATATGACAATAAAATCCTCTTAACTCTTGACCACCCATTTTACACAAGGCCTTTTGCTGATCCATTATATTCTCCCCTCATCTCACAAGTCCCATCTCTGTTTCCCAGATTCTACCATTTACATACAAGCCAAAAGCAACGTATAGTAGCCAACTGACCTTCCAACCCACACAATTTTGGGAAGTGGTAGGAAACCAGAGCACCCAGAGGAAACCCACAAGGTTACAGGGAAGCCCACACAGATGGCACTTGAGGTCAGGATCAAGAACAGGTCATTGGGGGCTGTGAAATAGCAGCTGTATGTGCTATCGTTAAAAAGATGATTAATATAATCTGCAAAACAGTAACAAATTACTTATCTAAAAAGTGTGAGCCTTCTGAGAAAAAAAAAAAATGAGTTTCCGGGAAAATAAACTCATCCTCAGTTAAAGCAATTTTTTTTCAGTCGATCACCTGTCTGAATCAGTTTTCAACCAGAGAGGGTTTTTACTTAAATGGTGTCATGGTATCAATTAAGTGGGTTGAGCAGCATGGTTTTAGTGTGGGTAGAGCGAGTCCCACATATTTCAAAAGGTTAGCACGTTAATATGTTTCCGAGAACATGCTGCCGTTTCGCTCCTCGAGTTCACTTATTCAGAGCTTGTGAGAAAAGAAAACCCTTTCAGTTGTAAACCTCTTCTTAAAATAAAACTTCACAAGTAAAAAGCTTAAAACCACAATAGCACGGGCATCAGTTGAGCAACCTAATGTACATTTAACAATAACTAAACTGTGTTGGACACAACATTCTAGAATAATTCAACGGGTCAGGCAGCATCCCTGCGGAACATGGATAGGTAATGTTTCTGGTCGGAAAGAAGAAGGGTTCCGACCCAAAACGTCACCTCTCCATGTTCTCCAAAGATGCTGCCTGACCTGCTGAGTTACTCCAGCACCACGTGTCCTTTTGTCTAAACCGGCATCTACAGTTCCTTGTTTCCACAACTAAACTGTGTTGCACGTTTCAGAGTCATTTTGAAATAAGACACACCAAACTTCAATAGAAGACTTTAACCTACATCTCATTCAAACAGATAGTATCAGAGAAAGAAAAGTTCATATTTTGAAAGTACAGTTAAAACGATCAACATTCAGAACAATTGTTTCAATGCTCTTTTTTTTTCTAAAAGTTATTCACAACCTATGCAAACCATTCATGAGGAAGGAAACAGCAAACTAGCTTGATGACTGCCAATAAAACTACCTACTGTATGTGTAAGAACAACCCACTGTGACTCAAGCATGATTCTTTTCTCCCCATCTGCAGAGAAATGCCACAATACAGAAATTATCATTTGGTGATGTAAACCCACATCCTACAACACCACATCACAGCATCTTTGTACCTTCATGAGTGTTGGATAAAGAAGTGTTCCACAGAAGTGCCTAAAGCTTGAGCTGTACTTTTCAAAGTAGCTGTAAAATGTAGAAATTGAGTCCCGTTATTGTTAATTTATGTATGGGCTGTTCATATGATGTTGATCGTCAAACCTGCAATTAACCGGTTTGACCATGAACATTGCTTAATCCTGATCAAGATTCAGTTGAAGAGGAAATTCACAACTATTAACTGAAATTGTGATATCGTTTATCTTGCATCTGGGGTATGAGCTACAATAAAATGACCATACATAAACAGTGTTGTCCATTTAAACTTTGCTTTGCTGACATAATTTGAACACTGATTTTTCCGATTGCCTGATTTTCGAAGCAATGGACACAGTAGTTTGTATGCAAATTTATCAGAGTTTCTGGAAAGTAAAGCGTGAGATTATTCCTTAGCCCTTGATAATGCTCCCCTGAGAAATTGTGCCTATGTTGCAGGTTGGAATGGAAACACATTATTTAAATGGCTGCGTTATTCAATTTAATTTTCCCTAATAGAGCTTAAAATTAATCATGGACCAATCCATGCAATTTTTACTGAAAGATTAGTACACTGCATCTGCCCCATCTGTGTGCATCACTCAGCACCAACTGCAAATTGCTCAGTACGTTCTTTAACCAAAATCAGCACTGCATCACATTCAACTAGGTTACCGCAATTGGATTCAAAACAAAAATCGCTGGGTGAAAACAGTTAGCCGAGCAACATATTTCGAAGCACTGTCAGGACTATTGTAACTCTTCACTCAGATTCTTGAATTTGTATCCAGAGTTACAAGGGCTGTTGATTCGAGCTTCAATCCCGCCAAGCCATCTGAGAATTAAAAATTGTCATTAAAATTAAAACCTACGGTGACCATAAAACTGCGGGATTGTTGAAAAAAGCCCACCTCGCCTCTGAAATGGGAGAATCTGCCATTTCACCGAGTAGGGCTGATATGTCAATCCTGACGCACCTCTGCGAACAGTAACTTTATGGAATGGAGTAGTTCAGAGACAAATGAGGAATGGACAATAAAGACTCTGCTTTGTCAACCACACCCATAGCCCATAAATGAGTAAATTGAAGAAAATTAGCCTCACGGCCAGATCATGACGAGGAATGGCAGAAAATGACAAGGATGGACTACGTTAGGGCAAAACATAGCAGTGCTTAGATAATCAGGTGGATGAATAGGGATGGTACTGAGAGAAATAAAATAACAAATTGTTTTACATAAGCAGCAAACAGCAAAAGTGTTACATTCTGCAATGTTGAAATTATTAAAATTATTGTCCAGTTCAGAAGACAGCCAACTGTCCAATCTCAGAAAGTGGACGTAAACTCTAAATGGAATTGTAATGAACATCCAACTATCAAACATATGCACAATGTATCCAACAGGATTCCATAAATTACATGGTAGTCAAAAGGGGCTGTCCCACTGCGGCGACCTAATCCACGAGTTCTGGCGAGTTTGCCCTCGACTCAAACTCACAGCATGGTCGACACGAGGTCCTAGGAGGTCTTTGTAACTCTCCTTCATGCTCGAGAGTAGTCCCCGCGTACTCGAGGCCTCAGCTAGGTCGCAGCGTATTTTTCAACGTTGAAAAATGCCCGCGAGTAATAAAAGGTTGCCATGGAAAAAATCTATACTTTTTTTACTCGTAGGTTTAGTCGAAGTAGGTCGTAGAAGGTTGGCATGTTATTCGTAGGTAATCGAGGGTAGTCGAAGGTAATCAAAGGTAGTCAAAGGTAGTCATAGATAGTCTTCAACATAGTCGAAGGGAGGTCGTAGGAGTTCGAAGGAGGTCGTCTTCTCTCTCCACTATTTTCCCGAAGCTAGTCAAGACTAGTCTTCAACATAATCGAAGGAGTTCGATGGAGGTCTTCCACATAGTCAAAGGAGGTCTTCAACATGACATTTTTTTTTCAAACTCTCCTAAACTCGCCACTTAGGTTGCCGCAGTGGGACAGCCCCTTTAACAGCATATCACCCACTCATACTCACTGCTGGGCATGCTTTGAGTGCAACACACGAGTGACATCCGTCTCAAGATATTTCACCATAATATATGGTTCTCAAATGGTCTAGATATCATGTACAGAACAAACTTCATCCAGAATTGAAGGACTGTTTTCATGTTAATTGAAGGCTTGCCCATACCAGATGCAACAGAAACATTCCAAATTCTTGATCTGAAGGAATTTTACCTCTCTTTCCTGTTCCTGGGTTTCTGATAGGGATAGTTAAGTTGTTCTCATTGTCTAAATTTAAGATGTTCACTGTGTGGCATATGTTGCATGCCACTTATCAGCATTGGCCTGAATATTTTCTGGGTCTTGTTGGATACAGCAAGGACTGCTTCATTTTTTGACATCCTGCTAATGGAATTGACCATTGTACAACCTTTCACAATTCCAATTAAATGAGAAATGGTCAGACATGAGGCAGCTGAAGTTGGATGGACCTGGTTCACCGCCTTAAGGAACTCCTGCTGCAATGTCCTGAGCTCTGTATGATTGACTTCCTTTTTACTCATGACTATTCACTTAATGCAAGCCTAGAACTAGGAAAGCTTGAACAAATAGAGTAATACGGCAAGGAAACAGGCTCTTCAGCCCAACGTCCTTACCAACAAAGATGCCCCTTCTAAGCTAATCTCATTTACCATGGTGTGGCCCGCAAGTTCTCTAAATCGTTCCTATCCATACACATGTCCAAATGTCATTTAAATGTTATTGTTCATACCTCGACTACTTCCTTTGGCAGCTCATTCCATATATCCACCACAAAGGGTGGTGTTTAAAATTGTCCCTCAGGTTCCTATTGAATCTTCCCCCCTCACCTTACGTCACCCTCTTATCTTTGATTCTTCAGCCTGGAGGGGGGGGGGGGGGGGGGGGGGGGAGATGCGTGCACCCACCATATCTATTTTCATGATTTTAAACAACTCTATATACTCACCCCTTTGCCAAATTTGCTAATGCAAGTGGTAACTTTGACCTTGCAGTTAGTACAAAGCAAACAGAAACTATGTATCAACCTGTACCAAACCCCTCACATGGGACCAAACATCCTCGTGAATGATCAGAGGCTTTCAGCAGTGGTCAAGGTCACATATCTTGGCAGAATTCTCTCAAGATCAGTCAATATAGACAACAGTCAACAACAAGATAGCAAAACAACAAGAACAGTCTGAAGAAGGGTCTCAACCCAAATCATCACCCATTCCTTCTCTCCAGAAATGCTGCCTGACCTGCTGAGTTACTCCAGCATTTTGTGTCTAGCAAGGTAGCAAAAGCCAGATCTGTTTTAGGAAAACTGAGAAGTAATGTGTGGGAATGAAGAAGAATTAGCCTAAAGACCAATCTGAAGGTGTATTGTGCACTTGCCATACCCACCTTACTCTACGCTTACGAGGCATGGACAGCTGACATGCCAGATAACGTACCCACTTCCACATGACCGGCACGTGCACAATACTTCACATCACGTAGTAAAAAACAAGATTCCAGCCACGCAGGTTCTGTCCAAGACAAACCTCCATAGCATTTAGACATTGCTGAAAGAATCAAAGATCTGGCAGTACATGTCAGAAGAACGTCTGATGACAGAATACTAAAGCAGCTACTTTATTGAGGGCTGACCTAAGGCAAACGATCATGTGGTGAACAGGGCAAAATGATTCAAAAACTCAGATCGTTCCTGAAGAGTTTCAAAACTGATAACAATGCGCATTGGACCTTTCTGTTTGGCGTACCTGTATAAAAAAGTTGTATTCATTATTCATATGAGGAAGCTAGAACAGAGGAAGGAAAGAGGAAAAGAGAATCTCAAAAACCAAGAAGCACTGATGTTACCAAATCCTTACATCTCTGTCACCTGTGTGAAAGGAACTGTTGAGCCCAGATTTGATCTGATCGGCCAGCTCCGTATACATTGGAACATTATAGACTGGATATCGTGGTCTTTCCAGAGAACGAGCAACAAACAACAAGTGTAGGAAGGAACTGCAGATGCTGATTGACACAAATTGTTGGAGTAACTCAGCGGGACAGGCAGCATCTCTGGAGAGAAGGAATGGGTGACGTTTTTGGGTCGAGGCCCTTCTTCAGACCATCTTCAGTATTTTTCTTATTCTCTAACTGCTCCCATTCACTTATTGACCATGATCACTCTTGTTTTACCCTATTAGACATCCTTTCTTCCTCATCCCTAAAGTTTAATAAGCTTATTTTCTCTCCTTCCTAGTGCTGACAAAGGGTCCTCCACTTGAAACATTCGCTCTGTTTCTCTTTCCACAGCTGTGCCTGACCTCCTGAGTATTTCCAGCATTTCCTGTTTTGTTTCACATTTTCAGCTTTTGTAGTTTTTTTATATGTTCACTAATTCTAAATCAGTAGCTCACACGTTTATCAAGCGACATCCCCAACATAATACATTATAATCACAATATCACATCAATTTTTTTGATTTTCCCCTACAATAAGATCTCAAAAACAGATTACAGTGCTTCTTTTTATTTTCCAATTTTGATCAATCCATTATAATTGATTACTTATTTCTTGACCTAATCAAAGAATGGAAACACTAATTGAAATGACATTTGCAGCTAATTGTTGACTTGTAGTTGAAAGACTTTATATTGCACCTTTCGTGACCAGACTGCAGTTCCTATTATTTCATGAGTTCAATCACAGCAGACCTGTGGAACTCCCAGAAAATCAGTGGGAACATCACTAGGATCAGCAGGACAGAAAAGGTTTAAAGGGATATGGGCCAAGCAAAGCAGATTGGGCGAGTATAGAAGGGGCAGATCTTGGGCAAGTTGGGCTGAATGGCCTGTTTCTGTGCTATTACTAAAAATGCCTTATTCGACTTGCAGATTAACTTTTTGGGAATCCTGCACTAGCACGCTCATCCCTTTGCACCTCCGATTTCTGGATTTTCCCCCCATTTATAAAATAGTCTATGACTTTATTCATACTACCAAAATGCATGACTCCACACTTTGCTACACTATATTCCATCTGCCACTTCTCTGCCCACTATTCCAATCTGTCCAAGTCCTTCTGCAGAGTCCCTGCTTTGTCTACAATACCTGCCCCTCCACCTATTTTCATATCATCCACAAACTTGACCACAAAGCTTTCAATCCCCTCATCCACATCATTAATATACAACGTGAAAAGTAGCGGCCCCAGCACCGACCCCTGCGGACCTTTGCTAGTCACTGACAGCCAACCAGAAAAAGCCCAAACTGGATGGACTACACTAACATAGTTTTAGCTGTATTTCATTGCATGATGATGAGATAAATCATAAATTGTGTTGAGAAAGATTGACCAGATTGAGGATCCCATCCACTTTGAGGATTCATTCATATTAAATAATCCTCAGTTTGCTAATTGAATCGGATCAACACCAGGACAAAAACAACACTTGGCAAAGACTGGGTGATGATGAATAGAAAAGGGGAAAAAACAAATACCCATTTATCTGAGATAACAGCTTCAATATTTTATGAAGTCTGCATTTTCTCTATCATGCTTCAGGAAGAATAGTTCAAAGCCATGTGGACCATGCGTTCAGAAGGTCAACTTTATGTTAGAATCCATCCTTTTAATAGATTATATGTAGTCAGGCAATAATTCCTCTTACAAGGTTATGGCTGGAACTGTATCACTGAAATTGTCAGTGCTTAAGACAGACTTCAAAGTTTATGGCTGCAACACAGGGGCTATGGTAGCATAACCTCAAGATAATAGGAATTCAAAGATTTCATACAGATAAAATAGAAAGGCTCCAGAGAGACAGCAAAATTTAACCTCTCCAGAAATTATCTATTTTGTGTGAAGATTCAAAAATAGTTAATATGGAATTACTGATCCAAACATACAAGAAAATGCCTTGTTATGAAAAAAGCATGACTCAATGCAAACCTCCAAATAGATCTTTCTCCATTCCCTATGCACCTACAGTCAAAAATATATAAATAATGCAAAATAGGCATTCTAATAACAAATAATACCACACTGGAAAATGGACACTGATGTCAAAGAAAAGACAGCAGTTTAACAGCTGTTCATCTGAATGCGTGAACTATTTCTTTAAGAATTTCACTCTTCCTCCTGCCAGAGAGGAACTGGTTCCGGACAATTTGAACAAACCAATTCTCTATTACCCAAACTAATATCAATGCACATCTTTGCCACATTATCTTGCATCATCAGAAACTAATACTTGATACACTTTAGATTTGACACAACTAACTATTTATCCATTTCACATCATTAAAGAGGATGTGTTTGTCCACAATATTTCATTCAAATGCTCATGTTATTTAGTCCAACTGCCGAACTTTCTGGGGTCAGTAGAGTCGTCAAGAGTATTTAATTGTCATAGGTATTGGGAACAGAACAGTAAAATTCTTACTTGCTGCAGCTTTACATACACATTAAAACACAACAACACAACAAATAAATATATATGAATCAATAATACAATAAGTTATCAGTCATACTAGCCTGCTTATGTAGACTACTCTTATAACAAATGTAAAGCACTTTGGTCAACGAGAGTTGTTTTTTAAATGTGCTATATAAATAAATGTGACTTGACTTGACTAGGATACTAGACTATAATAGTGCAAACTGAAGCACATAGGGCAACCTCAACAAAATCCACATTGGATCACTGTTGTGGTTTGAAATGTTCAGCTGCAGCCTTGCAGTTGATAGGTTGATGTGAAGCAGCTGTTCTTGAAACTTTTGTCAGATTCCTGTACCTTCTTCCCCATGGTTGTAACAAGATGAGATCATGGCCCGGGTGGTGTGGGTCTTGATAAGTGATTACTAGTTTAGCAAAAAATCAACAGATTTTTTGCTCAACTAGCAATCACTTATCAACTTGCCTTGCCTCAATAATGCCCCTCTCCTTCTTCTTCTTCTTCTTCTTGCGTACGGCGTGCACAGCCTAAAGTTGTAGGACAACTTGTTCTATTTGATCTTATTTGACTGTGCACGCCGGGTTAATTGCATTCGTCGAAACAGGGCGGACCACATGAAGGTTGCAATCTTGTGACTATAAAGACATTGAGCTGGAAAGTTTTCAGCGCTGTCAAAGATCCATTGCGGGTGACGGGGAGTGGACCGACATAAGACATAGGCAAGCCCACTGCTGCAGAATTCCCTTCTCTAATGGGCCCAGGCCCAAGGTACTATATGCCGTAAAACAAGTCTTAGTTTTTGTTTTAAGTGTGCAAAAGCCATGGTCAAAATAAAATCCACAGGGATGAGGATCATTACCTCAAGGGCCAAGTCATCTAGGTAGAAGTTGGATTCAGTTGTTGTTTGTGGTCAGGAAGTGATGGATTGAGGGGGGTGGGGCATTGTGATCATTGGCTTGTTGGATATAATCAAAATCAAAATCAATCAAAGTATCCTTTATTGCCATTCAGACCTTTCGGTCTGAACGAAATTTCGTTGCCTTGCAGTCATACATATAATAAAAAACAAAACACACGATAAATACATTTTTTCACATCCACCACAGTGAGTTCACCAGGCACCTCCTCACTGTGATGGAAGGCAAAAGTCTTAAAGTCTTTGTCTTCTTTCCTCCTTGTTCTCCCTCTGCGCTGAGGCGATCCAGGCCTCCGATGTTGTCGTCCACTAGGCCCGCAGCCGAGCCTCCGAAGCCGGCTGCCGCTGGAACGCCACAGCTCTGCAGCCGATTCGCCACTGGAACGCCACAGCTGGAACGCTGGAACACCACAGCTCTGAAGCCGGGTCCGCCACGGCCGCTGGAACGCCGCCACAGCTCTGCAGCCGATTGCCACTGGAACGCCACAGCTGGAACGCTGGAAGACCACAGCTCTGAAGCCGGGTCGCCGCCGGAACACCACCACAGCTCTGAAGCCGGGCCGCCGCTGCTGCTGGAACGCTGGAACGTCATTTAGTGGTGTAGTTTTGATACACCACCTTATCCCAAATGCCATTGACTTCACTGGGAGCTAAGCAACATCCAGGCAAGTTAACATGAAGGCAATGCAGAGCAAGCAATATTGGACTCCACTGCCTGAGACCCAATTTCCTCAGAGGATCTTCTGTAATGGTTTGCCACAATGTCAAGATAGTAATTCTTCATTTATACTAGGAACTGTCTGAGGAAATAAGTTTTTTAAATAAATTATCCAAACTCACGCTGTCCCTAACCAACATTTGGCCTATCAGAGAACCACAGAGGTCATCTGTCACCAGTCTTGATCGGTCCTGGTCTTTCCTTGTTTCCAGATTCCACTTATTCCCCTATGACCAGTCTGAGGAAGGGTCCCGACCCGAAACATCACCTGGTCTATTTTCTCCAGGGATGTCACCTGACCCGCTGAGTTACTCCAGCATTTTGTGTCGATCTTCAAAAATATTATGTTCAATATTGAAATCACCTGCATAAATGCAGTGCTTGAACCTTTCACGGAGTTCTCTCAGTCCACATGCTGTTAAGTGTAGCAGCATCACTTACTGCAGCCAAAGATCAAAGCCAACATTTTTTTTTCACTTCGCCCTGTTACAATTTTCTTCTTTAAGATGCTCTTTAAACAGGCACGTGCCGTGAGTAATTACTCAGGGTAAGCAGTCAGCCGGCTTTTTAAAAAATTCTTAAACCGCGCATGCGCAGATTGTTCTCTTCGTAAAAATAAAAAAGTAACAATTCGATTTCCCCAAGGCTTCTCAATCTCCTTCATTTATTAATTACTGAATGGGCGGGGGATGGAGGATGAAGGCAGGTGGAGAGATGGTGGGAAAAACGGGAGCACACCGGGACGTTGAACCAGTTGTCATCTTATTGAATGACAATACTAATTCAAGGGTCCAATTGGAGGGAGAGTTCCTTTCACAGCGTGTGGAGAGTCTGTGCCAGGGGTTAAAGATTCGAGAAGGCAGAAGTGTTGAGAAGGAGAGAGTCGAAGATCATATCAGACTCACTTACCGCTGCCGCAGCACTCCGGGCACGGACAGCAGAACTGCCGCCACTTCCGGGGATAGAAGGAGCTTGAGCCGACACCAGAACCGGCTGCCCTTCAGCGCCTTCTGATCACCTCTGGCAGTGCTCTTCGTCTGAACATCTCTCACCTGCCGCTCGCCGGCTTCGCTCATGTCAACCGTGTCCCGCAAATCCTTTAATTCCCACAGCCAAGTAACCTCAACTGGTCTCGTGAACGCGCTGTCGGAAAAGCCAGACTCCCCAAACACTGTGAATGGAGCTCTCCCCCCACCCCGGGAAATACAGCATTTAAAAACATAAAGCACCAAGAAATGCACTTACCACGTTATTGGTACATTAAGTCCAATTTTCACTCTTTGTTTCCTGAGATACTATTAAAATAATGACAATCCATATTTGAAAATCCCGCCAAGAAACTCGCGCTGCGCTTGCGCTGGGCTGCTGCGCATGCGCAGTGCTGCAAAGGCAGAATTTCTGCTGCCTTCAGCTCCCCTTGAAACTGACGGCTTGAAGCAACGCTGACGGCCCGTGGGCTGCACAGAGCTTCACATGTTACAAGCGCTGCGGATGAAAGGCACAGAGAATTATGCCTACATAAGAGATCGATCTCTTAGATAGGCATAATTCTCCCATGCCTTTATATTTAATAATTGCCATTTCATAATTTTAGTCAGGGTAGGCAGTGCCTACCTTGCCTACCCTGACGGCACGTGCCTGTCTTTAAAACCTTCCTCATTCACCGACGTTTATGGGCCTGTCCCACTTAGGCGACTCTTTAGGCGACTGCCAGGGACTAGTTTTAATGGAATTCACCTACGACATCTGGCGACAACCTACGGCAGCACCTACGACAACCTACGTCAACCTACGAGAACCTAAGACAGCAAAGCTTTTGCAGCAGACGCCAAAAAAAAAACGCCAAAGTGATACAGGCCTATTAGGCTATCTCATCTAAAACCCCCCTTTTAGTTCAGTATCAATTTTGTTGACAATACTGCTGCACAGTGCCTTGGGGTGTTATGCTATATTAAAGGTGTTATATAAATACAAATAAATGTTGGTATTGGTGCCTTTTTAAAGTCATTACCCATCATTACAGTATTGTAACACATCATTTACTACAGCACAATTAATACATCCTAACTACAACACCATAAATTCTTTATGCTTGAAAACACACCACTAAAGTAATTTTTTTTTACACATAGCTTACATTTATTTCTCATAAATATTTGCTCGATGCAGGTTTGGCAAATAATTTTAATATTTTCATGCAGAAATTGAACTTTGCTTTAATGTTTTCTTTTCGAAATCAAGTGCATTTTCACAGGTTTAAATGGTTCCCTGCAGTTGCTCAAAGGAACATTAGTGAGTCAACTATCCTTGCTGCTTCCCCAATGACCATGAGACATCTGTCCTTGTGCTTCAGACTTGCACTCAACCATCCACTCAAGACAATGTTTTTGGGCAGGGGATTGTTAACTGAAAATAAACACTTGAGGAGGTGGCAGCCAATTTAGAAGTTGAGCCAAATAACAAATACCTAAATGAGGATTGAGTCAGACCTGCCTAACAGCACATGGTGAAAACAACACAAAGGAGACAGACACACACACACACACACACACATGCAGTCTGTCAGCCTGGTTGGATCAGAAAAGGAAGTTTAGCTAAGCACAGGGTCAAGTCAGAATCAGAAAACACATCAGGGAAATTTAAACTATGATTTTGTGTTTTGTTTTTTCTAATTTCACAAGAAACTCACTGCAATATATTTTAATTGAAACTGTCCCATTCCTAAATTCATGTGTTTTCAGTCAAATAAATCAGTTTAGGTTCCAGTAACATTGAATGGTTTTAAATCCACCTGCTGAGAGGTTGGAATACTTATGATGGCATACCAGATTGTGCCAGATCTTACTGGCACAGGTTCACTGTTGCTGCCTGTAATCACCCCATGACCAATACTACTAGATCCCGATGCAGAAGGTCGGAAGTATCTTGTACTCTCACAGTGGGGCCTGAGCAGCAGCAGAGCCTTCGATGAATTAGACATTGAAAGTTGAACAAATGGCAAAACCACATCCCTCACAATGACATCTGCCTAAACCACTGGGGTTTTAAAATGTCTCTGAATGTTTCCAACTTTCAAAATCAATTCAAAAATTTTGAAAATGAAATGGATATATATATATTTTTTTTATAAAGCATTATTATAAATATGTTTAAACTAAAATAAGTGTTCAATCCATGAATTAAGTTTAATTGTCATATGTACCAAAATTAAACGATTAAATTCTTACTTGCAATAGGTTTGACAATAGACCATAGACAATAGGTGCAGGAGTAGGCCGTTCGGCCTTTCGAGCCAGCACCACCATTCAATGTGATCATGGCTAATCATCCACAATCAATATCCCGTTCCTGCCTTCTCCCCATATCCCTTGACTCCGCTATCTTTAAGAGCCTTATCTAACTCTCTCTTGAAAGCATCCAGAGAACCGGCCTCCACTGCCCTCTGAGGCAGAGAATTCCACAGACTCACAACACTCTGAAAAAGTATTTCCTCACCCCCGTTCTAAATGGCTTACCCCTTATTCTTAAACTGTGGGCCCTGGCTCTGGACTCTCCCAACATCTGAAACATGTTTCCTGCCTCTAGCGTGTCCAAACCCTTAATAATCTTATATGTTTCAATAAGATCCCCGCTCATCTTTCTAAATTCCAGAGTATACAAGCCCAACCACTCCATTCTATCAACATACGACAGTCCCACCATCCCGGGAATTAACCTTATGAACCTACGCTGCACTGCCTCAATTGCAAAAATGTCCTTCCTCAAATTTGGAGACCAAAACTGCACATAATACTCCAGGTGTGGTCTCACTAGGGCCCTGCACAACTGCAGAAGGACCTCTTTGCTCCAAAACTCAACTCCTCTTGTTCTGAAGGCCAAGATGCCATTCGCCTGCCTTCTTCACTGCCTGCTGCGCCTGCATGCTTCCTTTCAGTGACTGTAAACAGAGTACTCAATAGATAACATTATTTTACAAAAAAATTATGTTAAATTAATAAAAAATATAATATGGTGTGAAACAAAATAAAGCCTAATGTTCAACGGTTTCAAAGATAATTCATTGTCGCATATACCAATTAACAACAGCCAAATAACAACAGTACTGTTCAGAACCACCTGTATCACCAAGGTTCAGCAAGCATGAGAACAATTTAACCTCACCTCCATTTTGCAATGTTACTATATAGCAACATCAAGAAGAATAGAATGTGCGAGTTTAATTGTTCATGTTTTCTGGTATGTTGCTCAGCAAAATGAGTACATTTACAGGCTAGGATTTGTACTGGGTGATATGTTCTGAAACAAAGCCGTGTGATTTTAATGCAATATCACGGAAGGGTTGTACTCCTTTGTGGTGTACATGGGTTTATCTATGAATTGGAGCTTGCAACTTCACTGGAGACAGTCATTTTTAAAAAAGTTAGCATTTATTCACCATTTGCTTGTCTTGGATCCGGAGTTGTGCTAAACACAACTTATTTCTGAGGTATTACTTGATGAATCAGACCATGTATTCGTTTAACTAATTAGTTGATGTTAAGTACATCAGTGAGTTTCCACAATAACAATGAATATATATATATTCTCTGCAATTCTTCTTCCTGTAAGCCCTATCTGCTACGTGCATTCAGGAGTTTGCTGCCCTTTCTCATATCCAATCGCACAATAACATAATTTGGGAGAGTGCCAGTATAGATATCGAGAAATTGATGACGCAGGAGGCCATTTGTTCCTTCTTGCACATTCCAGTCAAAAACTCATGCTAAATTAATTCCAAAAGAAAGTGCTGTGGAAACTCAGCAGGTTAGACAGTATGTGTAAGAAGGAACTGCAGATGCTGGTTGATACCAAAGGTAGACACATAGTCCTGGGGCAACTCAGCGGGTCAGGCAGCATCTCTGGAAAAAAGGAACGAGTTACGTTTCTGGTCGGAACCCTTCTTCAGACTGAAGGGTTCCTAAGACACCAGTCTGAAGAAGGGTTAAGGCTCGAAATGTCACATTTTTCTTTTCTCCAGAGATGCTTCCTGACTCGCTGAGTTACACCAGCACTTTGTGTCTAGGTCAGGCAACATCTCTGAAGAACATGGATAAGTGACGAATTGTCACTTATTATGGGACCAATTTGTGGTCCCAGCCACAAAGACAGATGTGTACAGCAATTCGTTCTTCCCAAGCACTATTAAAGCATGGAATAATCTCCACCAAACCACGGTTGCCCAGCCAGATGCAACTAAATTTAAAGTGGCACTTTCTTCCCAATAACCCTCTCTGGCTAAACCCGTCCCTTCACCTCCTCCAGTTTAAATTCCAGTTGGAATATTTTGGAGGACCAAGGAACCAAGAACCAAGAACAAAGAAGAACCTCAGATATGTACCCCAAAAATAGCCCATCAAGATTCATGGCCGATGGGACTCTGGACATGGAGAGGGCAAATGGAATTAATCTGAAGAAGGATCTTGACTCAAAACGTCACATTCATGTTCTCCAGAGATGTTGCCTGACTTTTATTTTCTGCAAGTAACATCCTTTCTCAGGCTTTCTAGTTAGTCATGTCACTCAGCATGGAAACAGGCCCTACAGCCCAACTCGCTTTTGCCGACCTTAATGCCCCATCTAAGCTAATCATATTTGCCCTTGTTTAGCCCCTATCCCTGTCTTTTCTATCCACGTACCTGTCCAAGTATATTTTAAACGTTGTTGTCGTACCACCCTCAACTATGGCAGCTCGTTCCATATACCAACCACCCTCTGAGTAAAAACTGAGTTTTCCCGCAGGTTTGTATTAAATCTTGCCTCTCTTACCTTAAACCTACAAGTCCTGCTTTTGAATCCCCTACACCGGGTAAAGGTTCATCTTATCTATTCCCCTAATGATTTTACACACCTCTATAAGAACCCCCCTCAGCCTCCCACGCTCCAAGGAATAAAGGCCCAGCCTGCCCAACCACTCCCTATAGCTCAGATCCTCAATTCCTGGCAATATCCTCTTAATTCTTATCCACACTCTTTCCATCTTAATTACATTCTTCCTATAACAGGGTGACCAAAACTGATCATCTAATTTCTACAATGCAGGTGGGGATTCAAACTTACCGCTCTTAACACACAAAAAACGCAAACCAAAAACAAAGTAATACATTCATTATTGGGACCCTACATTATCCCTTCTCATCATTTCTATAGCAATTGAGATGGTTGAGCATTCCACTCTCAGCAGTTACCATACATACATTTTCCAGATGAGAGTATCTCAGTTTACTTTATTCATACCTGTGGAAACAGGCCAGAATATCTTCAATTGCAGTGTTTTTTTCTGTTTTCCAGAGTGCCCCAAATAATGCATTATAACTAGCTGGGAATGACAGCATTGTCTCCTTAGGAGAAGCTGGTGAGCAGTTCCTACAAAGGCCAATAAAGTCTTAAAAAAGAAAATTGCTGGAGTAACTCAGCAGATCAGGCAGCATCTCTGGAGAACATGGATAGGTGAGGTTTCAGGTTGAGATCCTTCTTCGAGCTGACCCGAAATGTCATCTATCCATGCTCTCGAGGGATGCTGCCTGATCCGCTGAGTTACTCTGGCACTTTGTGCCCTTTTGTGTATTAACCAGCACCTCGTTCTTTGTTTCAACTCTAATGGGCCTGCCCCACTTGCCGATTTTTTAGGCAACTGCTGGCGACTGTCATAGTCGTAGCAAGTCGCCGTGTTGATGTGCCGGTCACTGGTCGGTGTGGACTCGGTGGGTCAAAGGGCCTGTATCCGCATTGTATGTCTCACCTAAACTAAAATTACAGTGAGATGAAAAAGCTTTTACACTGAAGAGTAAATTGGTAAGTAACAATTAATTGAATTTTGTTTAAATTGCATTTAAATATGTTTAAAGGTTAGAAGTTTCTAATATTTAAAAAGTTAAGCATGTTATTTATCAATTTATTTTATTGTGAATACATTATATTTTGGAAAAAACATTTTTGAATTCCAGGAACATTCAGAAATATTCTTGTTTTTTAAATAATTTTGCTAGCTGGAGGAGTTGTGCCTTATAGATCACAGAAAACACACATATACTTGTTGGACCTTATCTCAACTGATGAAGTCATCTCCAGGACACAAGTTCACAACAGCAGATCTGTTCTCGGATACCTCTTCTTTTGAACACTTTCTTTTGAACTGCAATGACCACACATTTTGTGACAAACGGAACTCTAGATGAAATTCATTCCTCAGGTCACTTGTGTATGGATTGATTGTATTCATGTACAGTATTATGACTTAATTGGATAGCATGCAAACAGAAGCTTTTCACTCTGTGGTGTAAAACATTACAATCATAAACCAATACCAATGTCTTGTCTAATGGTTCATTATTGTCACATGTATCAAGCTACTGTGAAATTTGTTTATTTGCATGCAGTTCAGCAAAGTATTACTACACATAAGCACAATCCTATATTAAATACAAAGTATATAGAAATAGTCTACCGAGAAAAAAATACAAGTCACCAGGTTTTAGCGCCATTTTCAAAGTCCAAGTTGCTTTAAGTGCAGCTAGCTATAAAAGCCCATTGGCCTGTGGACTTGCAGGGATGGCCTGGCCAACCAAAGTTGTGTTTTAATCAATCAGGTATCTCTACCCCATCAGATTAGCTGGTAGCACAGTTACCTTTTAGTGATGTCTCATCAAGCTTTCACAACATAACCTTATGGGCCTGTCCCACTTAGGCGATTTTTCAGCGGACTGCCGGGGACTGTCAATTCGGCGGCAGTCACCTGAAAAACCGGGAACTGGAAAGGCGACTGTCAGAGTGGAACACACACACACACACACACACCGCAAAGGCAGGGACCAGGGTAAGCAGGGGGAGTGCAGTCTGAAATTCGCACGGTGCAAAGCCAAGGTGATACACACACCGCAATGAACAGGAAGGTTAAGACAGCTAGCACAGTGTACGGTAAGTCCTTTAAAAGAGGGGGGAGGGGTAGAATGGGGGAGAAGGAATGGAGACACTTTTAAGAAGCCAGACAACTTTTAATAAGCCAGAGATACACAGCTGTGAACTTTGGCAGGCATTTGACATTAACTGTCGGTTATCCTCGGTTCTGAAAACTCGTGCTTACTTTTTTTTTCCCCAATGAGCCAATGAAAATGCCTGGTCAGCAAAGGTGATTAACTAAAACTACCTATGACTACCTCGACTACCCATAACTACATGGCGACCCCGCTACAACTGCACCTACAACTACAGGATTATCGATTTTCTCCAATGCGACCAGGATCTTGGTCGCAGAAAATTTTCCAACATGTTGAAAAATTTCCGGGAACCATACTGAAGCCGCGACTAGTTCCCAGAATGCGGGAACTCCTCGCGACCATGAAGGAGACTCACCAGAGGCCATCAGCGAAGATGTGGCGACTATATGGCGAGCACAGAGTCTCCTGCACTCGCCTAAAAAGTCGCCTAAGTGGGACAGGCCCATTATGCTCGAGAAAAGAACTGTCAACCATACAGGTTTACTTCAAAAGGCAACAGTGAATTTAGTGAATAAAAACAAACAAAAAAGAGCAAACTACCACAGTATCATTTTCACTACATCTGAAAATATAGCACCATTGGAATGTTTCAGTTTATTTCCTGAATACTAATAAAGTAATTATTGGTCATAATGTTTCCTTCGGGAGCCATAAGAAAGCAGTGTTATAGTGAAGGGCAAGTTGCAATGAAGTGCAAGGAACCTGCACTTGATAATAATTATTTAGCAAAATGACTAATTTACCTTATGATTTTTGAGGAACATTGCCTAACACTAACGATTCAAAAGCTTTTAGGGAGCCATAAATAACACACTTTATTTTGTAGCTGATGGTTAACCTGAGCACAGTTACTGTAATGGAGAATTTGTCTGTACAGTCGGCCCTTTACTTTCACTTTCCCTTCCATTAACCACTATTTCAAGTAAGAAATATTCTTTATTTTGAAATGTTCATACATTTCGGGACTTATTCTATTGATTCAAAAGGGGGTAACTAATGCACCTCACTCTGAAAAATTAATACAATACCATGTGTTTAAATAGATTTGCAAATCCATTTTATTTATAATTCAGAAATCTTGCCACATAATTCTAAATACTAATAGTTCTTCACACAAAATATTCAATATCAGTCGTACACTCTCTACGTTTCTAGGTATTTATGAAGAGGATTAGGAAAGTATATAATGAAATAAAACATACATTAAGACCCAAGGGAAAACACAACAGAAAAGTATCAAGAGTGAAAAGATGAAATCAAAATCCAGCATCTTACATTGCTTCAACTCCAGTCTACAAACTTGAATTGATTCATTGTAGTACATTTCTAGTAATCTGTTCGTCAATGGTTTGTCATCCAGCTCACCAAATTCTGTTTCCCGGGCTTCCTTTAAACACACCAGGGTCTCATTTTCTGCATTCTTTTTTAACACAATTGAAGAATAGATAGCATGGCATCCAGGGAGACCTAACTACCTGGGTACAGAATTGGCTTCACAAAATGAAGCCGACTGTGGTGGTGGAAGGTTGTTTCTCGGACTGGAGGCTTGTGACTAGTGGTGTGCCTCAGGGATCAGTGCTGGGCCCATTGCTGTTTGTGGTTTACATCAACGATTTAGATGAGAATGTGCAAGACGATTAGTAAGTTTGCAGATGACCCTAAAGTAGGTGGTATTGTTGACAGTGAAGAGGGTTATTAAAAATTACAATTGGGCAAGTGGACTGAAGAATGGCTATTGGAGTTTAATGCAGATAAGTTTGAGGTGTTGTATTTTGGGAAGTCAAAACAGGGCATGCTCTGGAGAGTGCTGTAGAGCAGAGGCGTTTAGGAGTACAAGTATAGTTCTCTGAAGATTGTGTCACAGGTAGAGAGGGTGATAAAGAAGGCTTTTGGTACATTGTGCTTCATCAGTCAGGGTAATGAATATAGGTGGGACATTCTGTTACAGGAAGTTGGTAAGGCTGCATTTGTAATATACTGTTCAGTGTTTGGTCACTTGGCTATAGGAAGGATGTTGTTAAGCTGGAAAGAGTGCAGAGAAGATTAACGAGGATGTTGACAGGACTTGAGGGCCTGAGCAACAGGGAGAGATGGGCATGCTAGGACTTTATTCCTTGGAGAGCAGGAGGCCAAGGGATGACCTTACAGAAATGTATAACATCACAAGGATCAAGAGTAAATACATAGATAGTGAATGCTTAGTCTTTTACCCAGGGTTGGGGAATCAAGAACCAAAAGACATACTGTAGGTTTAAAGCAATAGTGGAAAAATGTAAAAGGAACCTGTTGGGCAAGCCCTTCGAGTGTGGTGGGTATATGGAATGAACTTCCAGAGGAGATAGTTGAAGCCGGTACAATAGCAACATTTAAGAGGTACAAGTACATGGATGGATAGGTTAGGATTAGAGGGATATGAACCAAATGTAGACAAATGGGATTAGCTTCACTGGGGCATTTTGATGCCATAGACGAGTTGGGCCGAATAGCCTGTTTCTATGCTCTATGACTCTAATGGGATTCCAATCCTTGCACTCCCTTTAAACGCATGATAAACCGACGACCCGCACCCTCGTAGAACACAACTGAGTCCCATTTCCCACATTCTTGAAATTCATTAGGGCCCTATTTCCTACACTAAATTCATCAATGCCCTGGTTTAATGCTCAGTTTAAAATCACCACCCTGTTCCCTTTAAACTCAACTAGGCATGTTTTCTATGTTCCCTTTAAACACACCAGGACTCAGATTCATGCATTCTTTAAAGCTGCAAAAATGTATTACACTACTGTGTAATAGCTAACAAATAAAGTGAATTAAAAGTGTGTAGGAGTATTGAGAAGTAACAGAGGATAGTCTGGAAAATCTGCCAAAGTCTTAAGGATGGTGCTAGATTTTAGAAGTTTAACTGTATTTCTATTATCCAATAATCCTTGTATGTAGAATTTCTTTCTTAAGCACCTTTTTTCTTGCCCTTCCTACTAAGCTTAAACTTGAAGAATGATCGATACTGAGTGGTACCATAGTCATACAGCATGAAAACAGACCCTTCGGTCCAACTTGCCCACACCGACCAACATATCCAATCTACACTAGTCCTACTAGCCTACATTTGGCCCATATCCCTCTAAACCTATCCTATCCATGTAGCTGTCCAAATGTTTCTTAAACGTTGCGATAGTACCTGCTTCAACTACCTCCTCTGGCAGCTCAATACTTTGCCAAAACAAAAGTCTGGATGCTGAACTCATCAGATCACATCTATGTGCTTTGTGCAGCTTCCAACATGCCTTTGGAATGCACAAGCATATAGAGAAAGCAGATTACCTCGCAGGTGCATTCACATCAAACAACATGCAGAGTATGTCTTGATATAGAGAGTCATAGTCATAGAGTAATACAGTGTGGAAACAGGCCCTTCGGCCCAACTCGCCCACACCGACCAACTATGTCACAGCTATCTCGTCCCACTTGCCTGCGCTTGGTCCATAACCCTCCAAACCTGTCCTATCCATGTGCCTGTCGAACTGTTTCTTTACTGTATCATCTGTTGAAAATTTGTTGGTATATCTGCAGAAGATTCTTAACAAGGGAGCGGGATCCTGCAGCTGCTTCGATGAAATGGATCCAGTCTTATCTAGTCCAGAGGATAGGAACATGAAGCTATGCTCTTCTGTCTGACCTGCAATCCCAGTTGAACATATTTTCAGAGCAATCATTTTACTCACATGCCCAAACCCTGGCAGTGCAATCCCTCATCCACCTCTGAAATCCAAGCTCCTGCCCTACTACTGTCATTGGAGCTGTCCATCCCCACACTGATCCTGTGAACTACTGCCAAAGACCAATTAACGATCAAAAAAACTAGTCCAATGCTCCCAACTGTGGCAGTTTATGGCATCTTCTAAGGCACTGAAGAACATCTGGCCACTTATTTTACCTCAGATTAAATTGGCCTGCATGATCTCCAAGAGAATCCATATCATCCTCTCTAAGTAGAAGAATGCAGGAATAAAGGAGCATTTTGCTATTCAAGCTAATGCAAACCACTTGGTAGATCTGCCCACTTCTTCCCCCATCTTTCCCCACAGCCATATAAATGTGTCCCTTTATGTGTCGCATTCACTTTCACTGTTATTTTAACCTAGCCTGGTCAACACCTAGCCAACACTGCCATATAATGATTTTATGCACCTCCATAAGATCATATACAGTGCCCGCCATAATGTTTGGGACAAAGACACATCATTTGTTGTATTAGAAAAAATCACATGTGGTTAAAGCACATATTGTCAGATTCTAATAAAGGCAATTTTTATAAATTTTGGTTTCACCATGTAGAAATTACAGCAGTGTTTATACATAGTCCCCCCCCCATTTCAGGCCACCATAATGTTTGGGACACAGCAATGTCATCTAAATGAAAGTAGTCATGTTTGGTACTTTGTTGCATATCCTTTGCCTGCAATGACTGCTTGAAGTCTGCAATTCATGGACATCACCAGTTGCTGGGTGACGTCTCTGGTGATGCTCTGCCAGGCCTGTATTGCAGCCATCTTTAGCTTATGCTTGTTTTGGGGGCTAGTCCCCTTCAGTTTTCCTTCAGCATATAAAAGGCATGCTCAATTGGGTTCAGATCGGGTGATTGACTTGGCCACTCAAGAATTGACAATTCTTTAGCTTTGAAAAACTAATTTGTTGCTTCAGCAGTATATTTGGGATCATTATCTTACTGTAGAATGAACTGCCGGTAATGCGTTTCGAGGCATTTGTTTTAACTTGAGCAGATAGGATGTGTCTATACATTTCAGAATTCATTATGCTACTACCATCAGCAGTTGTATCATCAATAAAGATAAGTGAGCCAGTACCTTCAGCAGCCATACATGCCCAGGCCATAACACCCCCACCACCGTGTTTCACAGATGAGCTGGTATGTTTTGAATCTTGGGCGGTTCCTTCTCTCCTCCATACTTTGCTCTTGTCATCATTCTGATATAAATTTATTTTTGTCTCATCTGCCCACAAGACCTTTTTCCAGAACTCTGGTTGCTCTTTTAAGTACTTCTTGGCAAACTATAACCTAGTCATCCTATTTTTTCGGCTAACCAGTGGTTTGCCTTGCAGTGTAGCTTCTGCATTTCTGTTCATGAAGTCTTGTGCGGACAGTGGTCACCTAACACGTGAAGAGTGTTTCTGATCTGTCGGACAGGTGTTTGAGGATTTTTCTTTATTATAGAGAGAATTCTTCTGTCATCAGCTGCGGAGGTCTTCCTTGGCCTGCCTGTCCCTTTGCAATTAGTAAGCTCACCAGTGCTCTCTTTCATCTTAATGAAGTTCCAAACAGTTGATTATGGTAATCCAAAGGTTTAGCTGATGTCTCTACCAGTTTTATTCTTCATTCTCAGTCTCATAATGGTTTCTTTGACTTTCATTGGCACAACTTTGGTCCTCATGTTGATAAACAACAATAAAAGTTTCCAAAAGTAATGGAAAGACTAGAGGAAAGACTGGGTGCTGAGAGCTCTCCTATACCTGCATGAAGGAGGCAATTAAACACACCTGAGCAATTACAAACACGTGTGAAGCCATGTGTCCCAAACATTATGGTGCCCTGAAATAGTATGTATAAACACTGCTGTAATTTCTACATGGTGAAACCTAAATGTATAAAAATACCCTTTAATAAAATCTGACAATGAGAACTTTAACCGCATGTGATTTCTTCTATTACAAATCTCAAATTGTGTAGTACAGAGGGAAATAAATAAATGATGGATCTTTGTCCCAAACATTATGGAGGGCACTGTAAGATCTATAAGATCTACGTGAAACTATTCCTTCCTTACTCTATTTATCACGTCTTTCTGATTTTTAAATATACTTCCACTGTTCAAGTTGCACTCCTGTGATTCAAGTATAAAATCTGGGCTAAAATTCTGGAGCAATGAAAATTCCAGTACCATTTTTTGCGAGACATAAAATAGTAAGATTAGAGTCAAAAAGTCAAAATAATTTATTGTCATGTGTCCCTGACAAGACAATTAAATTCTTTCTTTGCATAGCGCAACAGAACATAGTAGGCATTGACTACAATTATATACGTAAATACACACATGAATTAATAAATTAATAAAGTGCAAATAATGTTCAGAGTTTTGTCCAAGCCAAGTTTAATAGCCTGATGGCTGTGGGAAGTAGCTATTCCTGAACCGGGTCGTTGCAGTCCTCAGGCTCCTGTACCTTCTACCTGAAGGTAGCAGGGAGATGAGTGTGTGGCCAGGGTGGTGTGGGTCCTTGATGATGCTGCCAGCGTTTTTGAGGCAGCGACTGCGATAGATCCCCTCGATGGAAGGAAGGTTAGAGTCGATGATGGACTGGGCAGTGTTTACTACTTTTTGTAGTCTTTTCCTCTCCAGGGCACTCAAGTTGCCGAACCAAGCTATGATGCAACCGGTCAGCAAGCTCTCTACTGTGCACCTGTAGAAGTTAGAGAGAGTCCTCCTTGACAGACCGACTCTCCGTAATCTTCTCAGGAAGTAGAGGCGCTGATGAGCTTTCTGAATAATTGCATCTGTGTTCTCGGACCAGGAAAGATCTTCACAGATGTGCACGCCCTAGGAATTTGAAGCTCTTGACCCTTTCAACCATCGACCCGTTGATATAAACAGGACTGTGTGTCCCCATCCTACTCTTTCCAAAGTCCACAATCAGTTCCTTGGTTTTGCTGGTGTTGAGGGCCAGGTTGTTGTGCTGGCACCATATGGACAGTCGCTCGATCTCTCTTCTATATTCTGACTCATCCTCATCAGTGATACGTCCCACAACAGTGGTGTCGTCAGCAAACTTGATGATGGAGTTCGCACTGTGACCGGCTACGCAGTCATGTGTATAGAGTGAGTACAGCAGGGGGCTGAACACGCAGCCTTGAAGTGCTCCCGTGCTGATTGTTATCGAGTCTGACACATTTCCATCAATACGAACAGACTGTGGTCTGTGAATGAGGAAGTCGAGGATCCAATTGCAGAGGGATGCGCAGAGACCCAGTTCTGCGAAGTTGGCAACCAGCTTGGAGGGGATGATTGTGTTAAATGCCGAGCTGTCGTCAATGAATAACAGCCTGACATATGAGTTTTTGTTGTCCAAGCGGTCCAGAGCGGAGTGAAGGGCCAGCGAGATCGCGTCCACCGTTGATCTGTTGTAGCGGTAAGCGAACTGCAGTGGGTCCAGGTTTTTGTCGAGGTAGGAGTTGATTTGCTCCATGATCAACCTCTCGAAGCACTTCATCACCACAGGCATTAGTGCCACAGGTCGATAGTCATTGAGGCACATCACCTTGCTCTTCTTGGACACCGGTATTATTGATGCCCTTTTGAAGCAGGTGGGAACCTCAGACCTCAGAAGTGACAGGTTGAAATTGTCCGTAAAAACCCCAGCCAGTTCCGCACAGGTTTTTAGAACACGACCAGGTATGCCATCAGGTCCAGACGCTTTTCGAGGGTTCACCCCTCTGAAGGATTTCCTGACGTCGGCCTCTGTGACTGAGACTGAAATACTATCACAGCGAATGGGGGCTCGGGAAGCCACATCGGTGTTCTCCCTATCAAAGCGTGCGTAAAATGCATTGAGCTCATCAGGGAGTGATGTATCGCTGACATCCGAGCTGCCTCCTGGTTTCGCCTTGTAGGAGGTGATTGCATTCAGTCCCCACCACAGCTGCCGAACATCTGTCTCATCCTTCAGCTTGGAGCAGAACTCCCTTTTGGCCTTTTTGATGGCCTCACCAAGGTCGTATCTGGACTTCGTGTAGACCACTATATCATCAGACATGAATGCCCGGTCTTCAGAAGAGTATGGATCTCACAGTTCATCCAAGGTTTCTGATTGGGAAACACTTGGAAGGTTTTCGTAGGGACACAGTCCTCCACACATTTCTTAATGAAGTCTGTAACGACTGTGGCGTATTCATTCAAGTCCGTTGCCGAGTCCTTTAACATTGCCCAGTCTACAGACTCCAAACAGTCCTGTAGTTGTTCCTCTGCCCCCCCCCCCCCGACCAGCTCTGTACTGTCCTCACCTCTGGGGGTGCGCTCTTTAATTGCTGCCTGTAGGCAGGGAGAAGCAGCACAGCGGTATGGTTGGATTTACCAAAGTAAGGGCGAGGGATAGAGAGGTAGGCATTCTTGATGGTGGTGTAGCAGTGGTCGAGGGTGTTTGGTCCTCTGGTGCAGCAGGAGACATGTTGGTGGAAGTTGCAGAGTGATTTCTTTAGGTTTGCCTTATTGAAAGCCCCAGCAATGCTGGTAAATGCCTTGGGGTAAGACGTCTGGTGTTTGTTGACCACGGCGCGCAGCTCCTCCAGTGCCAGATGGACGTCTGCCTGGGGTGGGATGTAGACCGCGGTCAGGATGATGAAGGTGAATTCCCTCGGAAAGTAGAAGGGACGGCACTTCACCGCCAGATGTTCGAGGTGTGGAGAGCAGGAGTTGGACAGGACTGCCACGTCTGAGCACCACGCAGAGTTGACCATGAAGCAGACGCTGCCTCCTCTCCCTTTCCCTGATGCCAGTGTACGGTCCATGCGGTGGATGGAGAACCCTTCAGGCTGGACCTCCGAGTCTATTAAGTCTGTCGCCTTGTGTTTTGGCAAAGTGACAGTCATGTGAATTGTGTCAATCGTGAACCCCAGATAGTCCATTACGACAGAAGGCATTAACTTGGATTTATCTGGATGGATGATAAAACCCAGCTTTTCAAATAGCAACTTGGTGGCTGTCACAGCTAATTTAGCCAATTCCAAGGTTTTTCCCACAATTAAGATGTCATCAAGATAAGCCATGACAATATGGTTTTGTTTTCGTAAAGACGCCAATGCCGGTTTCAATATTTTGGTAAGTAACCTGGGTGCTGTTGTTAGTCCAAGGTTTTTCCCACAATTAAGATGTCATCAAGATAAGCCATGACAATATGGTTTTGTTTTCGTAAAGACGCCAATGCCGGTTTCAATATTTTGGTAAGTAACCAGGGAGCTGTTGTTAGTCCATTAGGCTGCGCTCTATACTGCCATAGCTGCCCATCCAGATAAACTTCAAATATCTGCAGTGATCTTTATGTATGGGTACTGAATAATATGCATCTTCTAGGTCGATGCAGGCCATGAAGTACCCTCTGGAAACGAGTTGTTTGGCAGTTACAAATGTTTCCATTTTGAAGTGGGTATATTGCACAAAAGGATTCAGCTGGGTTAAGTCAATGATAATGTGGCATCCACCATCTTTTTTGGTTTTGGTGAAGAAGTTTGATACAAACTCAAGAGGTTCAGGTTTAGTTTTCTCTATTACTCCCTTGGTATATAATCTAAATAGTTCCACATGTCCTTCCACTTTCTCTTTTTTAGAAAGCACAAATTTCCCCCTAGGTACATGTTCAACTGGTGGGAGGAATTTGTTAATGAATTCAATTTTATATCCCTGAACACTGTGCAATATAAAAAGGTCAGAAGTTATGGAACTCCATGCATCCCCAAACAAGCATAACCTACCCCCCACTTGTGAAGTTATACATGCGGTATTCCCAAGGCAACCAGACCCACCTACCTCCATGGTTACCGGTGGCGTTTGGTCAGGTTCTTCCATCCTTAGCTCTTGGGAGGTGTGGGGTTGACGCATCGTCCACGAAGGTCGCGCTGGGGCATGGCCTAAAAAAGACCTCTGCGTAAATGGTGCGACCTTCGGAGTTTCACCCGCCGTCCTGTCTGTGTGGAAGCGAGGTCTGTTGGTGGTTGCATAGGGATGCTGCCGCCGGTGTGCTGTTGACCTGTTGGTGGAAGGTGGCTTTATCATGCCCACTGCTTCAGCTTCCTCATCCAGGTCCTTGACCTGTTTAGGTAGGTTGTGCAAAGCCAGCAGGTGGTGTGCTGCTGGCTTTGCACAACCCCGCAAATTTGGGGTTGAGCATTGGACGGATCGTGCTCTTCCTGAAACAATTAATTTCAAATTGCACGTTGCAAAACAGGGCTAATGCGTCCTGTTGTTCTTCGGTCATATCCGTGCCATCAATAGACCTGGCGAACGCAGTCCTGCGGTTAGCAGTTTCGGAATTTTCTGCATCTTTATTTCTTGTACCCTGATGCTGGGGCTTATTTTCCCCCAGATGTGGGTGTTGACAGTCGGCACGTTCAGAGACACGCAGTTCTCCGGAGCAAGGTATTTGCCTGTAGTATCGGTCATTACCTGCTCCAGAAGCTGGTGCGTAGTTAAGTAGTTAATACTTGCTGCCAGCTGCGGCTGTAGTGGCTGTCCTTTCTGGGATGGTTTTGCAAATTTGGATACCATACCAGAAGTTCCTTTTCTTGCACCCCCTGTGATTTTGGTTCTTCAGTCAACCCCTCTTCGAAGTCAGCCCAGCCCTGACTCCTGACGCTCCACTCCGAGGAGGGAGAGACATTGGGCAGCCCTGAATAGGGTGCTGCCGTGGGCCTGCGAGGAGGCCCATGGTGACCAGACTCCTGCTGGAGTAGGTCCCTCTGGAGCAATTGCTCCATCATCCGCTCCATGCGGGAAATACGATCGCCGTCGCTATCTGCGAACGGCAGGTCATCATGCCCGGACTCAGCTGAGTCAAACGGGCTGCCCGACTTCAGCACGGCCTGACCGCCAGTCCACGGAGGTCTTCCGGACTGTTGCGGTAGGAAATCGGGGCCTGCCGTTTCAACTTCAGCACGGCTTTACCGCCAGTCCGTGGTGGTCTTCTGGACTGTAGCGGTGGAGAGTGGGGGCCTGCCGATTGAACAGGGCTGCCCGGCTTCCGCGCTGCCTACCGCCAGTCTGCGGTGGTCTTATGGACTGTAGCGGTATGAAGTCGGGGGCTGCCATATGTTCAACGGCCAGCTCCGGAGTATTTGGCCACTGATGTTTCTCCAAGGTCTCGTGGCCCTCCGTGGCATGCCTGGAAGCAGCCCTTTTCTTGCCTCGAGCTTTCTCCATGCTCGATTCGTAGGTGCTCTGTAACAAAAAATGAAAACAGAGCGCCTAAACCAACTCAAGGTTAGCTAAACTTACCTGAGGGCCGTCTTTTTAAAGTTGCCGGTAGAGGAGCTGTGCTCCCCCCAGTCTGTCGGTTGCAATGCGAGCGACGATATTTTGCGCATGCGTGCTGGCGGGGTCTTCACGAAGCCACTCACGTGACTCCGAAGTAAAATCAGAAATCTGTCCACAATCTCATCTGGATGTAAAGAAATCCCAAGATTATGTTTCAAAAAAGATATGGGGAGTTATCTTGAGTACTCTGATTAGTTAAACAGAAAAGCAAATCTTTGGTCTTTTTCATATTGCTGTTAAGTGGGGTCCTGCTCAAAGCAAATCAACTATCTAATTCCTAGATTTGAATTCAAAACAACAACACCAGAGATCGAGCATCTTTGGACATTCTGAAAGGAACTGAGTGTGTTAAACAAGTGCAAATCTCCTTTTAAGATTTTAATTACATCCATCAAATCACACCCTCAACCATCTAGCCTCTCCATATAATTGAAGAAACACTATTTTTATTGTACGTCAATAATCATACTCTTTCAACTCTAATAGGAATGCTGGACTCCAGTAACACCAACCCAAGACCTGTAAATGTTAAATATCACTCCAGAAGCCTCACCTTAAATCCAAACTGCCCTTGCCAGCAATGAAATGTTCTCAATAACTGCTGCCATCAGTTTCAATCAGCGGGTCCGGGTGGGAGACCGCTCTCCGGAGCTCCGCAACACAAGTTCTCCAGCCCGTGTCGCGGGGTTGGAACGACCCGGAGCTGGGCCGAGCATCGCCCGGCGCGGCTTTAATGGCTGCGGGACATTCCAGCGCCCGCCGGGGGCTCCAACTTTGTGACTTTGGGCCTGGAGCGGGGCCGTACATCACCCGGCGCGGCCTCAATGGACATGGGACTTAACACCGCCCGCCTGGGGCTTCGACATCGGGAGAGAGATGGTGCGGGGGAGAGAGAAGAACTTTGCCTTCCATCACAGTGAGGAGGAGATCCACTGTGCTGGATGTTTGTGTGAATTTAATTGTTTGCGTGTTTTTTTAATGAATTGTTCTGTTTGTTTGTTTGTATGGCTTGTAGAAACGGAGTTTCGTTCGAGCCTCTCTGAGGTTCGAATGACAAGTAATAAAATCAAATCAACTGTCTCCCTGCTGCTACTTCTACAGCTCACTCCAGGCACAAATTAACCAGACCACCCACCAAACCATTGCTGGCAAATCCAAGAACACCGCTAATATAATTTCCAACCCATATTCCCCTCCCAGAGAGTCATGGACTCATACAGCATGGAAACAGGCTCTGTGGTCCAACTTGCCCAGCCGCCCAAGATGCCCCATCTACATTAGTCCCACTTGCCCGTGTTTGGTCCTTATCACTCTGAACATTTCTTATCCATTCCTATCCATCCACCTGTCCAAATATCTTTAATATGTTGTTACAGTACCTGCCACAACTACCTCCTCTGGCAGCTCCTTCCATATACCCACCACCCTCTGTGGGAAAGCGTTACCCCTCAATTTCCTACTAAATAATTTCCCTCTCACCTTAAACATGCATATTCTAGTTCTTGATTTCCCCACTCCGGGAAAAATACTCTGTGTGTTCACACCATCTATTCCCCTCAAGATCTTTCCACCTCTGTAGGTCCACCTTTCAGCCACCTGCCCTTCACCTAGCCAATCCAACCTCTCCCGATAACTCAGGCCCAAAGCACCTGACAACTTATAAATATTCTCTGCATTCTTTCTAGCTTAACAACATCCTTCCTATTCCAGGGTGATAAAAACTAAAAACAATACTCCAAAGGCGGCTGACTTCATCAATGTCCTGTAGCATCACTTCCCAACTTTTATACTCAGTACCCTGACTGAAGAAGGTCAATGCCTTTTTGACTATCCTATCTACCTATGACACCACTTTCAAATAACTTTTCCCTGCACTCCTAGATCCCTCAGCTGTACAACACTCCCCAGGACCCTGTCATTCACTGCGTTGATTTGACTTCCCAAATTGCAACACCTTACGCGGAATCTGCATTAAACCATAGAAACATAGAAAATAGGTACAGGAGAAGGCCATTCGGCCCTTTGAGCCTGCACCGCTATTCAGTATGATCATGGCTGATCATCCAACTCAGTATCCTGTACCTGCCTTCTCTCCATACCCCCTGATCCCTTTAGCCACAAGGGCCACATCTAACTCCCTCTTAAATATAGCCAATGAAATGGCCTCAACTACCTTCTGTGGCAGAGACTTCCAGAGATTCACTACTCTCTGTATGAAAAATGTTTTTCTCATCTCGGTCCTAAAAGATTTCCCCCTTATCCTTAAACTGTGACCCCTTGTTCTGGACTTCCCAAACATCGGGAACAATCTTCCTGCATCTAGCCTGTCCAACCCCTTAAGAATTGTGTACTTTTCTATAAGATCCCCCCTCAATCTTCTAAATTCTAGCGAGTACAAGCCGAGTCTATCCAGTCTTTCTTCATATGAAAGTCCTGACATCCCAGGAATCAGTCTGGTGAACCTTCTCTGTACTCCCTCTATGGCCAGAATGTATTTCCTCAGATTTGGAGACCAAAACTGTATGCAATACCAAAACTGGATGCAATTACCCATTTCTCAGGCAACTTGTCCAACTGATTAAGATCTTGCTGTAATTTTTGATAATCATATTTCTATCAACAACACCACCAATTTTGATGTCATTTGCAAATTTGCTAGTCATGATCAATAAGATTAAGACGCGTGGGATTGATCGGATGGATTCTCAACTGGCTTATTGATAGAAGGCAGAGGGTTGTGGTGGAAGGACAATATTCAGGTTGGAGGTTTGTCACCAGTTAAATTCTGCAGGGATCTGTGCTGGGGCTGCTGCTGTTGTTGATATAGAAAATGACTTGGACAGAAACATAGATAGGTTAGTTAATAAGTTTGCAGATTACACCAAGATAACTGGAATCGTAGACTGCAAGGAAGGTTGTCAAGGCATACACCGGTATACAAGATTTACATGGTATACAAAGTTTTCACAAGGATATAGATCAGTTACAGAAATGCGTGCAAAAATGGCAGATGGAGTTATATCCAGGAAACTATAAGGCATTGCACTTTGGGAGGTCAAATTTAAGGGGAAAATATACAACATAAATGGCATGGCTCTTAACAGTATTAATGTAGAGAGGGATCTTGGGGGTCCATGTCTATAAATCCCCAAAATTGATACCACAAGTAGATATAGAGTTATATAAAATACATATGGTATGCTTGTTTTTTAGGTCAGAGCATTAAGTACAAGAGTCAGGAATTCATGATGCAGCTTGATAGGACTTTGGTTATGTCACATTTGGAGCATTGCATGCAGCTCTGGTTGACCCATTACAGGATGATGTAATGACGTAGTGTTATTTACCAGAATGATGCCTAGATCAGGGGCTACAGGGAGAGGTTGAACAGACTTGTGTTTCTTTTTTTCTGTAATGCCAGAGGTTGCGCAGAGACTTATAGAAGTACATAACATTTTGAGAGGCATAGACAGGATGGAAACATTTTATCAGGATGCATCACAACCTTATTTGGGAACAGATCCATCCAAGAATGCAAACAAATTGCAGAGTTGTGGACATAACCCAGACGACCACACAAACCAATCTCCCTTCCATTGATTCCATGTACAAGTTGCCTCGTCAAGGCTCCCAACAAGGGACCAGTCTTAACCCAGTCAATCCCTCTTCATCCTTATCCCATCAGGCAAGAGGTACATAAGTTTGAAAATCCATACCTCCAGATTCAGGGACAGTTTCTTCCCAGCTATTAGCCAACTATACAGTCCCCTTATCAACTAGAGTGTGGTCCTGACCTCATTTGCCTCATTGGAAACCTTTCAACAATCTTTAATCGTACTTTACTGGAGTTCATCTTGTATTAAATGTTATTTCCTTTATCCTGTATATGTACACTGCAGACAGCTTGATTGTAATCATGTATAGTGTTTCAGCTGACTGGATAGCACATGACAAAAAAGCCTTTCACTGTACCACTGTAACATGACAAAAATAAAAACTAAACTACCCCCATATACCCCAAGATAGTATGATAAGCATTCAACCTTATTCCATGCTTTACACACATCATTTGAGCTGACGTTTAACAACAGGGAATTCTTCCAGTAGAGTCATAGAGTGATACAGCGTGGAAACAGGCCCTTCGTCTCAACTTGCCCACAACGGCCAATATGTTCCAGCTACATTAGTCCCACCTGCCTGCGTTTGGTCCATATCCCTCCAAACCTGTCCTATCCATGTGCGTGTCTAACTTTTTCTTAAACGTTGGGATAGTCCCAGCCTCAACTACCTCCTTTGGCAGCTTGTTCCATACACCCACCTTTTGTGTGAAAAGATTCCTTCCGCAACTAAAAATCACCAACTCGCAGATCAGATTTCCTTTCATCTCATTTGCTGTTCACGGAGCCTTATAGTATAAAATTAGCATCTGCGTCCGACTTCCAAACAAAAGTTACTGTGGTTCAAAGGTAGACATAAGTTGGATGTTTTGAGAAAGTGTGGAGGTGCTGCTCAAATGCATATATTCCCTGTTTATATTTTGCTTTCAATGAACAAATACATTTTGGTAACTACAGAATGGTAAGGAAACGGGACATATGCATAATAGATTGATTAGTAGGACTGGATGTTACAATCCCTAAGATTTCACTACAAGTGACATTCTTGGGTATGACCACCAGGAACTGGCTACAAAGCCCCTGCACCCCACCTCCACTGGACACAACCTTACCCTCCAACCTCTCTCCACTGCCTCTGCTGCAAGGTTTGAATATCGAAGATATTTCCTTTCATAAGCCTTGGCCACAGCCTCCTCCCATGGGACCGTCAGCTCAATGACGAGAACACGCCGACAGGAGTTGATCCAGAGATCGAGGTCTGGTCGCAGGTTGGTAACTGCGATTTCAACTGGGAACGAAAGCCTCTGGCCTAGGTCAACACGCATTTCCCAGTCCCTGGCTGCGTTCAGTGGGCATGTTGAGAGGCGAGGGGTTAGCCCTTTGTTTTTTCTCCTTCCCAGATGAAGGATAGTATTTGCGGGAATGTTATCTGGGCATTGATACGCATGGCGTTGGTGGTAACTCTCTTGCACTCGAGTTCAGCTGCCAAACACCTCAGCACCTGGTTGTGTCGCCAGGTGTATCTGCCTTGTGTTAGGCTGGTCTTACAACCGACCAGGATGTGCTTGAGGTTTGCTGGAACTGCACACAGGGGGCAGGCTGGATCCTCTCCCAGCCAAAGATTTAGGTTTGTGGGAGAGGGAAGGACGTCATATGTGGCTCTGATAATGAAGCTCAACTTATTTGACTCCATGGTCCACAGCTCTCTCCATGTGATCTTCCTCCTCTCAACGCCATCCCACGTCATCCAGCAGCCTTGTTTGGCTTGGGATATGGCTTTGGCACACCTGGCTGCTTCTTCCTGGTGGTGCACCTCCTCCACCACCAGGTGCCGACGTTCAGCGGGAGTAGCCTTTTGCCAGGTAGGTTTCATTGCTCCCAGGCCAAAGCCCCCTCGGCCTTGTTGGACATGGCCCACTATGTCCTGGCGTTGGAGGGCATCCAGTACCACTGCTGCTGGAGTCCATTTCCTCCCTGTTGCTAGGGTTGGAGTGACACCTCTTATTATTGGGTCCCGGGATTCTGTAGTGTCATGTCCAGCCTCACTTTGGCACATTTGTATTCCTCCACCAGGCTTGAGACTGGCAGTGAGAGGGCTCCATTCCCAAAGAGCCATATGCTGCTGAGGCAACTCGGGAGCCCAAGCCACTTCCTCACTTGTGAGTTCACCAGTCTCTCCAGCTGGTTGGCATGGGATAAAGTGACCTCGTAGATGGTAATTGGCCACATGAGTCGGGGCAGTAGACCGAATTGCAGGCACCAAAGCTTCAGCTTCCCTGGGAGAGCAGTATTGTTGATTTGCTTGAGGCCACTGATTGTATCCTGCCTGAGTTGTTCCACCTGCTCTGCATCCTTGAGGTATGCGGTGTACCATCGCCCAAGGCTTTTGACAGGCTTCTCCAGGACAGTTGGTATTGTCTCGTTATTGATGCGGAACCTTTCGTCAGTGAGCCGGCCTTTGACGATGGAAATACTGCAGGATTTGCTGGGTTTAATCTCCATTCGTGCCCATTTGATGTTTTCCTGGAGTTTATCCAGCAGGCGTTTGGTGCATGCTTTTGTTGTTGTTATTGTGGTCATGTCATCCATGTACGCCCTGATTGGAGGAAGACGCAGCCCACTCTTCAAGCGTTCCCCTCCGACCACCCATCGTGATGCTCGAATGATGAGCTCCATTGCCATGGTGAAAACCAGAGGAGAAATGGTACAGCCTGCCATTATGCCTACCTCAAGGTGCTGCCAGGCGGTGGTGTTGTCCTGTGCTGTGACGCAGAACTGGAGGTCCTGGAAGTAAGCTTTTACCAGCTTTGTGATGACCTCTGGGACCTGGAAGAAATTAAAAGCTGCCCAAAGAGTCTCATGGGGCACCGAATCAAAGGCATTGGTTAGATCTAAGAAAACCACATGCAGATCTTTTTCCTTCTTGGCAGTTTGTAGCTGGTGCCAGATGACGTTTGCATGTTCCAGACATCCTGAGAAACCACGCACCCCTGCTTTCTGCACTGACGTGTCAATGAAGTTGTTGCTCTGCAAAAATGCTGAGAGTCTTTGGGCCATAACACCAAAGAAGATCTTTCCTTCCACGTTCAGAAGGCTGATCTGGTGGAATTGGCTAATGGTTGAGGAGTTCTTTTCTTTGGGAATTAAGGTCCCTCCTACCCTTCGCCATGCCTTAGGTATGATTCCTCTCCCTCATGCCACTTTCATTAACTTCCAAAGGTATTTCAGGACATCAGGGGTGTTCTCATAGAGCCTGTATGGAATGCCATTGGGCCCTGGGGCTGATGCTGTTCTTGCCCGTTTGACTGTGCTCTCCACCTCCTTCCATGTAGGAGGCCTTATGTCCATCTGGTGCTCAGGTGGGTGGATAGGTGGCATGTCATCTGGAATGGTGACTGGCTCATGCCTCAGGTTGTCAGAGTACGTCTTCCTCCAGTTCCCTTACAGGTACTCTCAGGATCCCGCTCTTCTCCTTGACAAAGAGGCTTTTGACAAACTTATCTCTGTAGAAACTTGTCCTTGCCCGTTCTTTCTTCTTGTGTTGCTTTCTCAGGCATTCTGCTCTTCGCAGGATTGCCAGGCGCTGCTTTATTTCAGCCTGCAGTGCCTCGAGTCCTTTCCTTTCTGCCTCTGTGGCCTTCCTCCCATGTTTTCTCAGCTGCCTCCTTTCTTTCACCAGTCTTTTGATCTCCTGCTGCCTCCTGGACTTGTACTGGAGTGCTGGTTCCTTCTGTGGCCTCTGTTTCACGACCTTCACCCCAAATCTCTCCGCCCCATAGTTGTATATGGTGTCTCCCATCTTCTCCAGTTTTCTTTCCACACATTCCTTCAATCCTTCCAGATGATGGATGAGGTCAGTATTAACGCTCTCCCACTCTTTCCTCTGGCAGGATTTAGGCCACAAGATTTGAGGCTTTTTCCCTTCCATTTTTCTTTCTACCGCTGACTGTGGCTGGTTGGGCTCTGGACTCGTGTCCGTTGGTGGTACTGTACCTGGTTGAGCTTCGCCTGGGGTGCTGATACCCTGTGGACTGTGGTGATTATCCTGCCACTGGGCTTCACTCGACTGATTTGGCCTACATCTTAGAAAGTAATGGTCAATGCGAGGCCCCACACCAAGCTCTCTCAGGCACCTTTTCCTGCCCTGGTGGATTTTGAAACCCTTCTCTGATGTTAACTTTTCCCAGCCACAGATACAACTTCGTAACTTATGCCCTGTCAGTGCTGCTGCTTTGTCAATTGCTGTGCTAGTAATACTCATAGTCGATTCAGTTCCTAGGTCTGTTGCCGTGTGGTCTGTCGATGAGTCATCTTCCACCCCCGCTCTCGCAGAGTCAAGGGGTATTCTTCGCTTTGTCTTTTTAGTAGCAATATGTGGGTGGATCCAAAACGCTGATTAGCGATGGATCCTGCTGGCATGAGGAGCTAGCCCATGCCAGCCCCGGTGGGGCCTATTCCCTCCGATCAGCAGTCTCTCCAGGCCGTCACTAGGTCTTTCCCTGGTTGTCAGCTGCCCTTTCGCAGCGGTCACTGGTTTGATCCAGATGTTCAGATTGATTAGTAGGACTGGATGTTACAATCCCTAGGATTTCACTACTATAGAATAAATGTGAGATTCCAACAATCTACTTACTGCTTGAGGAGCAAAGAATAATCAAGGCTGGAAATGACATTGTTTATGACTGTCAGGATTGACTTTGCGAAAGTCCTCTCATCTTTCTGTGTTCTCTTCAAAGGAAGTTGGTGGCTGCCTGATAAGAGCTCAGTGGGAGGTGGGCATTCGGAAGTGGAAGAGGTAGCTGAACAGATGTCTCAGCCTTGTTGACAATGAAATAAATCCAGGAAGTCATCACAAAATGAAGGTTAGGTGGAAATGGGGCAGAATTGAGAGTGATAGTATTAGGCTGCATATTTGATTTGCTCAACAGGATGATCCTGATACCATTGGCAAGTTTGATTGATGATGGGATGGCCCAATTGGTTCCACTCAAACTGACAATGTACAATGTACAATCCGCACGATACATTTATGCAATTCTGCACCATCTAGCTTTAAGGGTGCACATTAATATGTTTAGAATGCAAGAATGTTAAAGATAGCGGTGACTAATTCAACAAGTATCAGTTCTGTAAATATTGCAGTCAATGGAAATTGCCAGTCAGAAGCTTATTGATGCAATTTGAAATTATTTCAGACAGTTATTTTTCCAAAGTTTTCAAATTTGATTGAGTTTTTACAAGGAAGTAACCAAGAAGGTAGATCACATGGGGACAAGGGAATGCTGACTTAGTGAATACATAATTGGCTTGATGGTTGGAAACAGAGAATGATGGTGGAAGGGTGCTTTTTGGACTGAAGGCTGTTATTGGTAGTGTGCCTCATGGATCAGTTTTGGACCCATTGTTTATAATCTATATCAACAATTTGGATATGAATGTGTAAGACGTGGTTGGTAAGTTTGCAGATTACTCTAAAATAAACTGTTTCGTAGACAGTGAAGATGATTATCAGGAATTGCAGCGGAATCTTGATCAGCTGGGTAAATGGGCCAAGAGTGGCAGAGAGAATTAAATTAAAATGTGCAAGATGTAGCCATCTGAAACATCAAACAAGGGTAGGACAATCATTGTAAACAGTGAGATAATGGGGAGCCACTGTAGAACAGAAGGACCTGGAAGCACATTACATTCTTCTCTGAAAGTGGCGTCGCAAGTGGAGAGGGTGGTGAAGATGTCTTTTGGCGCGCTGACATTCATCAGTCAGGGCATTGATAGAATGAAGAAAAGATTTATGAGGATGTTGCCAGTACTGAACAACTGTTAGCAGGGAAAGGTTGGAAAAGCTGGGACTTTATTCCTTGGAGCATAGGAGGCTGATAAGTAACTTTAGGGAAATGCATAAAATGATGAGGGAGATAGATAAAGTAAATGTACATACCCGTTTTCCCAGGGTTGTGGAATGAAAAATAGAGGGCATAAGTTTAAGGTGAGAGGGAAAAGATTTAATAGAAAACTCAAGGACAGCATTTTCACTGAGAGATTGGTAGGTATATGGAACAAGCTGCGAGAGGGTGGTCAAGGCAGGTACTTTAACAACATTTAAGAGATATTTCGACAAGGGATATGGTCAAACACAGTCAAATAGGATGAGTATAGATGTGTATCTTGGCCAACATTGATGAGTTGGGCGAAAGGGCCAGTTTACGTGCCACAGGACTCTACGATTCTATCTATATGTCAGAAGCTGACAGAGGTGAGATCCCTGGACAATGTGGGTGTACAGTTGGTAAGATTTATAATTGAATGGTTGAAGATAACCATCTGTGATCATCGTAAAGAGAACAGGGAACTGGTTAACAACGAACAGGCAAAAAAACATCAATTTTTTTACACAAACAAAAATGGTTGCCTTCTTGGAGCTAACGAACAGCCTGGCATATTGCCATTCAAGCTCCTCGACAATCAAATTAATCTCAAACGCAACAGTCGTTTTTTTCTTCTCCCAATAATTAAGAAATCCAGGTCTACATGCAATAGGATCCAAACAGCAATCAACCTAAGCTTGCAAATGGTATGTAATATTCACATTAAACAAGAGCCAGCAATCATAAGCTCCAAACATCTCCCCAGGAGTCTAAAAGTACTACCACTGTCACGTTCCCCCTTTACCAACATCCTGGAAGACATCATCCACCAAGTATATAAATACGATGTATACTGAAATATGCATTCACTGTGTAGTCTACAGTAAATTTCTCCTCAGCTGAATGTTTCCCCCACTTAAAAGGGGCATAGAAAACACAGAGTCTATAGAGTAATACAGCATGGAAACGTGCCCTTCAGCCCAACTCAATCATGGTGACCAAGATGCCCCATCTAAGCAAGCTCATTTGTCCACTTCTGCCTCATTTCTCTCTCAGCCTTCCTTCCCAAGTACCAATATCTTTTAAATTGTGTTATTTTACCTGACAACCACTTTCTCTGGGAACATGTTCCAGAAACACACGACTGTGTAAAGTTACCCATCAGATGCCTTTTAATTCTTTCCCCTCTCACCCTAAACCTAGCTTTTGATTGCCCTTTCCTGGGAAAGACTGTACATTCACCTTATCTGTGCCTCTCGTGATTTTATATGACTTTATAAGGTCAGCCTGCAGTTTCCAATGCTTCAAGGATTCAATTCTGACCCAACGTCTCCCGATAGTTCAGGTCCTTGAGTCCTGGTAATATTCTTGTGAATCCTTTCTGCACTCTTTTCAACTTAATGATGTCTCCCCGATTAGCAGGGTAAGCACAATACTCCTAATGCAGCCTCACCAATATCTTGTACCATTGCAACATAATGCTTTAACTCGATGTCCTGACTGATGAAGGTCAGCATGATTAATGCCTTCTTCATTACCCCGTCTAATTGTGACACAATTTTCAAAGAAATATGCGCTTGAACTCTTTGGTCCTTCTGCTCTACAACATTACCCATGATTCTATCATTCATTGCGAAAGTCCTACCTTAGTTTGACTTCCAGAAATTAAAACTAGCACATATCTGAATTGAATATCATTTGCCATTCCTTGGTCCACTTACCTACACAAAATGCTGCTGTAATTGTTGATAACCTTCTGTCCCCAATATCACCTATTTAAATATCATCTGCAAACATGCATGTCATGCATTGTAGATTCTCATCTAAATTGTTTATGTAACTGATAAACAATAACTGCACCAATATCAATGACATATCACTAGTCAAAAACCTCCAGTCTTGAGGAACAACCTCCAAACATCATCCCCTGCTTCCTACCATCAAGCTAATTATGAACAGCCACAGAACTGTTCATCACAGAAACAGGCCTTCGGCCTACCTTGTCCAGAAAATGGAATAAAATATCTTATAGTAACATATGCATCTGAACTTCATCCATTTTTTACTGTTACAACCACATACACCTTGCATGCTAAAATTAAATGACACAGATATAGTCAAGATTCAAGACACGATGTACCCCCACTGGGTTTGCTGTGTACCTGTTCTTTTCCAATAAAAGAAGTAATTCTTGACATCAAATGGCATACATTCCTGTGGAAAGCAACAAACAAAAATTGCCACAACTACTATAGAAATCAGTTTAAATGTCTCACATAAGACCTCTAAAACTGGATGCTGAAGCAATCACTTTCATTCTCACTAAAACTTCTGCAGAAGTCCACCTCATATACTACATTTTACTAAGCTTCCTCCCACAAGTCAATTACTAAAATGCACACCGCCTTTGTGAAATGGAGTCATACAGGCAACACAGATTATTTTTTTTTGTCAGTGCAGGGTTGAAAACCACACTTATGCAATGCCCCATATTTATGAGACTGCCCTAGTCAATGACAATAACTCACTCTCTACTACGCGCTCTGCTAGGATAGCAGTTGAGGTGTCTACAAATCACAGCCATCCTCGACTAGAAAGGCAAGAGAGAAAAAAAAATAACCATGTTTCTAACTCTGTTCATTTCTGGAGGAGCACTGTTACAGTTCAAAAGTAAACAGTTGGTGAACATCTGATGAGGATCACCCTTGGTCCTACCATCAGGGAATAACCCATGGACACTCATTTTCTACACGAGCAATGATATGTTGCCAAGGAATAGGTGGGAAACTATCATCTTTTGCAATTGCACCCAGCAACAATCGGCACCTTCAGGAAAAGGATGGGAAAAAACTACAACAAAACAATAAGTACATTCAGGACAACACTCCAAGTGATGTGGCAAGATTTGTTCCCAGTTGCTGATATCATCTCATCTATTTGACTCGATCAAAAACAATATTCAGTAGTTTCCATTATTCCCCCCCCCCCTGTAATGTGCAGGATTCTTTCTGTCCTGATAAAAATAATCCATTGGGTTTTTTTTTTAATTAAAGCAATCATTTCCTATCATGTGATAAACCTCACATTTTATTTCTCTTCTCCATAATTCCCCCATTTAGGTTAGGGAATAAACACATGGGCAAAACTCAGTTGCTTTAATGATGGTGTTCACTGAAAGTAAGCATGCAGGTACAGCAGGCAGTGAAGAAAGTTAATGGCATGTTGGCCTTCATTGCGAGAGGATTTGAGTTTAGGAGCAAGGAGGTCCTATTGCAGTTGCATAGGGCCATGGTGAGACCGCATCTGGAGTATTGTGTGCAGTTTTGGTCTCCTAATTTGAGAAAGGACATTCTTGCTATTGAGGGAGTGCAGTGTAGGTTCACCAGATTAGTCCTGGGATGGCGGGACTGACGTATGATAAAAGAATGGGTCGAGTGGGCTTATATTCACTAGAGTTAGAAGAATGAGAGGGGATCTTAGAGAAACAATGAGAGGGGATCTTAGAGAAACATACAACATTCTTAAGGGATTTGACAGGCTAGATGTAGGTAAAATGTTCCCCATGTTGGGGGAGTCCAGAACCAGGGGTCACAGTTTATAAACAAGCGGTAGGCCATTTAGGACTGAGATTAGGAAAAACTATTTCATCCAGAGAGTTGTGAATCTGTGGCATTCTCTGCCACAGAAGGCATTGGAGGCCAATTCCCTTTTCAAGAGAGCGTTAGATTTAACTCTTAGAGCTAACGGAATTAAGGGATATGGGGAAAAAAGCAGGAACGGGTACTGATTTTGGATGATCAGCCATGATTATGTTGAAGGGTGGTGCTGGCTCAAATGGCCTATTCCTGCACCTATTTTCTATAAGACATGACAGTATGAATATAAAAATATAGTTAGGTTTACTGCTGGCTGAAATATAATCTCAGGTATTTGACAACCAATTATGATAAACTGAATATAATCACTATGGTAGTGCATGTGGATTAGTACAGGAAATTCAAGCCATTGCAGATCAAATTATCTCACCGTCTCCATCACAGGAGATAGACAATCGACTGACCTCTATTACAAACCCACTGACTCCCCCAACTATCTCGACTACACTTCTTCCCACCCTGCTTTCTGCAAAGACTCTATCCCCTACTCCCAATTCCTCCATCTACGCCGCATCTGCTCCCAAGATGAGGTGTGCCATACCAGATGTCCTCATTCTTTAGGGAATGGGGTTCCCTTCTCCCATCATAGATGAGGCCCTCACATGTGTCCCCTCGGTACCCCGCAGCGCCGCCTTTGCTCCTCCTCCCCTTAGTTGCAACAGAGACAGAGTCCCCCCCAGTGCTTACCTTTCACCCCTTCAGCCGTCACATACAAAACATAATCCTCGGACATTTTTGCCACCTCCCACGGGATCCCACCACTAGTCAACATCTTCCTATCTCCACACCTTTCCGCCTTCCACAAACACCGTTCCTCCACAACTCCCTGGTTAACTCATCCCTTCCCACCCAATCACCCCCTCCCCTTGTACCTTCCGCTGCAACCGTAGGAGATGCAACACCTGTTCCTAAACCTCCTCCCTCAACTCTGTCCAGGGATCCCGACAGTCCTTTCAGGTTAGGCAGAGGTTCTCTTGCATCTCCAACCTCATCCACTGTATCCATTGTTCAAGATGTGGACTCTTATTCATCAGCAAGACCAAACGTAAACTGGGAGATTGTTTCGCTGAACACCTTCGCTCAAGTCTGTCTGGATCTGCCTGACCTCCCGGTTGCTAAACACTTTAATTCTCCTTCCCATTCCCACACTGACCTTTCTGTCCCAGACCCCCTCCATCGTCAAAGTGAGGCTAAACACAAATTAGAGGAGCAGCATCTCACATTTTGCTTGGGCAGCTTACAACCCAGTGGTATTACTATGGATTTTTCCAACTTCAAGCAACCCCGGCATTCCCATTCTCAATATCCCTCCCCAACCCAAGTTGCACGAGCTTCTCGTTTTCTCCCGACAAACAGCTAATGGCTGGTTTCCTTTATCATCATTACTGTTTTGCATATCTTTCAGTCATTGTTCTATATCTCTCTACATGATCCTCTATCTCTCTCATTTATCCTTTCCCAAGACCAAGATCTTTAAGGTAAGGGGAAAGACTTTATACGAACTTGAGGGCAACTTTTTCCACACACAGGGTGGTAGATATTTGGAACGATCTGCCAGAGGAGGTAGTTGAGGCAGGTTCTATAACAATATTTGAAAGACATTTGAGCATAGGAGTTTTAGAGGGAAATGTACCATACGTGGGTAGGTGGGACAAGTGTAGATGGGGCACCTAGGTCAGCATAGGCAAGTTGGACCAAAGGCCTTGTTTCCATGTTGTACAACTCTATGACACGACAAAAACTCATTGTCTACGACTGTTCTGATGTCTTCCCTTTGATATGCTTCTGATATGTTGACCAACTCTGGGCATATTATTGACACCACCAACACTGACTCCACAAAATTATCCAAAATCACTGGAAGGATATGTAGTCCAATAAAAGATCCTCTCCAAGGACAACATTCCCATCACCAATGTCTTAACTGCATTCAGTTGACTCCACATGGAGCAAATGCCAGGTTGATAGAGAGAAAGAAAAATCAAGGATCTGCTCAAAGCCCCCTTGAAAAAGAATGCTAAATCCCACTGACTCCTGAGAATCCCAGGGCTATTACTGCTCAAAGTGGAGAAGGATAATTCAGGCTGGCATTAGAAACTTCAATTCCATGCGTTGGAAATACAGAGATTACTGTATAAAAGGGAGAACTAGCACATCAATGCCCAGAATCTCTTACTTCAACAGTGGAAGATGTTACTGTTCCCACAAATACCTCATCAGTTATCACCATAGAACCAACAGCTCACAGTGAACCCAGTCATCCTTGATCCTTAAGGCCTACCTAAGAAATAAAACTATTGCTCAGGTTCATCAGTCCTCTGTTCTTCATGAGGTGCAATTTTAAACTGTAAGCATTTGTATGGATTGATAACAGAGGTCACACCAGGGCCAATTGCAACAAAAAGCATTAAGTAAAAAGAAAATGAGCAAAAGTGACAGATTTTTGTTTCTCTTCTCCTTCCCTGAATGTTCACAAGTCATATATTTTCAGCCTCTCCCAAATGATTTCAGTTTGGCATTGAGGAGGAATAAAACTAAATGAAATGGTAAAAATGTTAAATACCCATTCATAGACTCCCATAATTAACGTCTCGATAAAAACCTCTCCCAGCTGCTAGCAAAAGCTATTTTGATGTGCAGTGATTGTAATGTGATTATTTTAGGCAAATGCCACCAATACAATCACCAGTCCATGAGTGACAATGAGACAAATAACCATTTAGATTTTGATAATGCAAAAGGAAGCAATGTTAGTCAGGACATTTGGACTTCTGGTTCTTAAAACAGTTATCATTTAACTTTTTTTTTTTGGCTTTGTGATATGTATACAATAACAGCAGAGTCAGCATATTGCCTATCTTTAACTCGCCTTGGAAATCCGCCACCTCTCTGCAATCCTTATGGTTAACATACTCCCACAGTGCTGTTTGATAATTCCAGGGTTGTATCCAGGATGAATAAATAAATAGCAATATATGTTTTAAGTCAGGATAGTGCACGACTTGAAGCAAAGCTGCAATTAGCAATGATCCCAAAGGGCTGATCCTGTTGTCCTTTATGGTTGGAAGTTTTGAAAGTGCTGAGATCGTGGCAATTGTCATAATACAGCTTTTGCACCCTTCAGCCAGTGTGCTATTGCTGGAGGAAAGCTGAATACTTATGGCCCTGTCTCACTGTGCGAGTTGACCCACGAGGTACCCCGAGTGACAGACTCGTGGCTGTGCACGAGACTGCAAGTTTATGATCAAGTGTGTAATACGAGTTCCCACGGGTATGTCATTGCTGCGATGTTCCAAGTTCCTCTCCCGAGTTAGCAAGTTCCTCTCCCGTTACTCTTGAGCCAACCGTGAATGAAGGTATGTTTTAATAAAGCAACAATGTTAAAATACATCTCCATCCTGTGGTTTTGAGTTATTTCAGCGCGGATGGGAAAATGCGCATCCTCCAGTAACCAAGCATTTCTTGTTGTTTTATGTTTTTAAATACTTTTTTGCAATGGATCTCTATTTTAAATAATTTTAAAAAAGGAAGCAGCCCGGGTGACTGACATTGAGCGGCCGCCAGGACCCGACAGCAGACACACACACACACACACACACACACACACACACACACACACACACACACACACACACACACACACACACACACACAGATACACACAGACAGCAGCTGGCCACCACTTCAGAGGAATTAAGCAGCTCGGGTGACTGAGCGGCCGCCGGGACCCGACAGCACGCACACACACACACACAGATAGACAGAGAGGAGAGAAAGACACACACACACACACACACATAGAGAGAGAGATACACACAGACAGCAGCTGGCCACCACTTCAGAGGAATCAAGCAGCTCGGGTGACTTTGAGCGGCCACCGGGACCCGACAGCAGACACACACACAGATACACACAGATAGACAGAGAGGGAGAGAGAGAGACACACACACACACATAGAGAGAGAGATACACACAGACAGCAGCTGGCCACCACTTCAGAGGAATTAAGCAGCTCGGGTGACTGAGCGGCCGCCGGGACCCGACAGTACACACACACACACACAGATAGACAGAGAGGGAGAGAGAGACACACACACACACACACACACACACACACAGAGAGATACACACAGACAGCAGCTGGCCACCACTTCAGAGGAATGAGGCAGCTCGGGTGACTTTGAGCGGCCACCGGGACCCGACATCAGACACACACACAGATACACACAGATAGACAGAGAGGGAGAGAGAGAGACACACACACACACACACAGATACACACAGATAGACAGAGAGGGAGAGAGAGACACACACACACACACACACACACACATAGAGAGAGAGATACACACAGACAGCAGGACTGGCCGCCACTTCAGAGGAATCAAGCAGCTCGGGTGACTTTGAGCGGCCACCGGGACCCGACAGCAGACACACACACAGATACACACAGATAGACAGAGAGGGAGAGAGAGAGACACACACACACACATACATAGAGAGAGAGATACACACAGACAGCAGCTGGCCACCACTTCAGAGGAATGAAGCAGCTCGGGTGACTTTGAGCGGCCACCGGGACCCGACATCAGACACACACACAGATACACACAGATACACACAGATAGACAGAGAGACACACACACACAACTCAGCGGACCAGGCAGCATCTCTGGAGAGAAGGAATAGAGTCGAGACCCTTCTTCAGACTTACCCGAAATGCCACCCATCCCATCTCTCCAGAGATGCAGCCTGTCCCGCCGAGTTACTCCAGCATTGTGTGTGTCTATCTCCGGTGTGAACCAGCATCTGCAGTTCCTTCCCAATCCCACACTCTCGGCCCCGGGGGGGTGGATGGAGCATCACACGTGGACACATCCCACCCACCACCCCAGACTTGCCCCTTCGGCAGGTCTTTAACCGTGTCCTAAGCCGTTCATTGAGACAGAGTGAAGCCACGGGGCAGGCGCCTCAGTAATAAAGGACAAGTGGCAGAAAGGCCGAAGATAGACACAAAATGCTGGAGTAACTCGGCGGGACAGGCTGCATCTCTGGAGCGAAGGAATGGGTGGCATTTCGGGTAAGTCTGAAGAAGGGTCTCGACTCTATTCCTTCTCTCCAGAGATGCTGCCTGGTCCGCTGAGTTACTCCAGCATTTTGTGTCTATCTTTGGTTCAGTCTTTACTCGAGCAAAAGAACAGATTATTAAAGTTCCCACGGTAGACTCACGAGACACTAAGATAAACGCACGGGGCCACTACGTTATTACAACGAGTTTAAATGTTTCCATTTTTAACTTGAACAGTTAATTTGACTCGTGGAAAAAATCAAACATGTTTGATTTTTTTCACGAGTTAACAAGTTTCCCGAGTACCTGCCGTTAGCGCAACGAGTCGATAAGTTGCTCGTGCGAGTTCCGACGTTCCCGCTACGTGATCACCACGAGTGAAAACTCGGGGTCACTCGTGGGCCAACTCGCACAGTGAGACAGGGGTTTAAGGGTGGTTGATGCTGTGACAGTCAAGCAAGTGGTTTTGCTCTGAACTATTGAAAGGTTTCTTGATTCCTAAACGGTTTACCAGAATGCTGCCTGGATCAAAAGGTATTACTTACAGTGCCCTCCATAATGTTTGGACAATGACCCATCATTTCTTTATTTGCCTCTGTACTCCACAATTTGAGATATGCAATAGAAAAAATCACGTAGTTAAATTAAAGCGCACTTTGTCAGATTTTAATAAAGGCCATTTTTATACATGTTGGTTTCACTATGTAGAAATTAAAGCTGTGTTTATACATGGTCCCACCATTTCAGGCACCATATAGCATAATGATTTCTCACGTGAATAGACACATCCTATACGCTCAAGTTCAAACAAATCCCTCAAAACTCATCGGCCGGCGGTTCATTCTACAGCAATACAATGATCCAAAACATACTGCTAAAGCAACAAATGAGTTTAAAAAATGGAAAATTCTTGAGTGGCCAAGTCAATCACCCGATCTGAACCCAAATGAGCATGCTTTTTATATTCTGAAGAGAAAACTGAAGGGGACTAACCCCCAAAACAAGCATAAGCTAAAGATGGTCGCAATACAGGCAAGGCAGAGAATCACCAGAGAAGACACCCAGCAACTGTTGATGTCCATCCATCACAGATTTCAAGCAGTCGTTGCATGCAAAGGATATGCAACAAAATATTAAACATGACTACTTTCATTTACATGACATTGCTGTGTCCCAAACATTATGGTGCCCTGAAATGGGGGGACTATGTATAAACACTGCTGTAATTTCTAGATAGTGAAACTGAAATGTATTAAAATGGCCTTTATTAAAATCTGACAATGTGCACTTTAACAACATGTGTTTTTTTCTATCACAAATCTCAAATTGTGAAGTACAGAGGCAAATAAATAAATGATGGGTCTTTGTCCCAAACATTATGGAGGGCACCATATAAGGAGAGATACTGGAGCGCCGGAGGTTACAAGGTGCTATATAAAATTATGCAAGGCATAGATTGGGTAGACAGTCGCAACCATTTTCCCAGGATGGAAATATGAAATAATAGAAGGCATAGCTTAAATGTGAAAGGGGCAAAGTTTAAAGGATACACGAGGCAAGAATTATTGGTGACAATAGGTGCAGGAGTAGGCCATTCGGACCTTCGAGACATTCACTGTGATCATGCCTGATCATCCACAATCAGTACCCCGTTCCAGCCTTCTCCCCATATCCCTTGACTTCACTATCTTTGAGAGCTCTATTTAACACTCTCTTGAAAGTATCCAGAGAATTGGCTCTCACTGCCTTCTGAGGCAGAGAATTCCACAGATTCACAACTCTCTGGGTGAAAGTTTTTCCTCATTTCCGTTCTAAAAGGCCTACCACTTATTCTTAAGCTGTTGCCCCTGGTTATGGACTCCCCCAACATCAGGAACACATTTCCTGCATCTAGTGTGTCCAATCCCTTAATAATCTTAGCTGTTTCAATAAGGCCCCTCTCATCCTTGTAAATTCCAGTGTATACAAGCCCAGTTGTTCCATTCTGTCAGCATATGACAGACCCGCCATCCCAGGAATTAACCTTGTGAACCTATGTTGCACTCCCTCAATAGCAAGAATGTCCTTCCTCAAATTATGGGACCAAAACTGCACACAATACTCCAGGTGTGGTCTCACTAGGGCCCTGTACAGCTGCAGAAGGACCTCTTTGCTCCGATACTCAACTCCTCTTGTAATGAAGGCCAACATGCCATTAGCTTTCTTCACTGCCTGCTGTACCTGCATGCTTACTTTCAGTGACTGATGAACAAGGACACCCAGATCTCGTTGTACTTCCCCTTTTCCTAACTTCATTCCGATAATAATCTGCCTTCCCGTTCTTGCCACCAAAGTGGATAACCACACATTTATCCACATTAAACTGCATCTGCCATGCATCTGCCCACTCACCCAACCTGTCCAAGTCGCCCTGCATCATTATAGCATCCTTCTCACAGTTCAAACTGCCACCTAGGTTTGTGTCATCTGCAAATTTGTGTCATCTGCTAGTGTTACTCTTAATCAATTCATCAAAATCATTAATGTATATTGTAAACAGCTGCGGTCCCAACACCGAGCCTTGCGGTACCCCATTAGTCACTGCCTGCCATTCTGAAAGGGCCCCGTTAATCCCTACTCTTTGTTTCCTGTCTGCCAACCAGTTTTCCATCCATGTCAGTACCCTACCCCCAATACCATGTGCTCTAATTCTGCCCACTAATCTCCTATATGAGATTTTATCAAATGCTTTCTAAAAGTCCAGGTACACTACATCCAGTGGCTCTCCCTTGTCCACTTTCCTAGTTACATCCTCAAAAAATTCCAGAAGATTAGGCATGCATGATTTCCCCTTCGTAAATCCATGCAGACTCGGACCGATCCTGTTACTGCTGTCCAAGTGTGCCGCTATTTCATCTGAGCATTCCCTCTTCTAACATTTTAATGGAGAGCTGATCGTTGATGAAACAGCTTGGGACTCAGACTATGCCATCAAGAATTGCTACTGATGCACTGGGACCGAGATGATTATCTGTCAATAACAACAACTGTCTTTATTTGGACTAAACATGGCTCTAGTCGACCAAGAACTATCCCCATAATTTCCAACAAAGCAAATTTATCTGTCAGATTATCAACAAAGTTCCTGTGGATATTGTATTCTTACTTTAAGCTTTGTTCATGAATTCTACCAATTAATTCACCTAGCTTCAATGTGAAATAACTGAACAAAAAAACAGAATTAGAAACTTTCAAATTGCATCTCAAATGAGTGAGGGGTGATCTAATAGAAGTACATAAAATTATGAGATAAAATTATATAGACTTTCAGAATTTTTATCCCCACGATGGAAATATCAAAGACTAGACATAGCTTTTGAGAAGGGCGAAGTTTAAAAGAGATGTGTGACGTGTTTCTTTTTCATAGAAAGGGCAGTGGAATGAGCAGCCAGGAGTGGTGGTGGAGGCAATGGTGGTGGCATTGAAGAGGCTTTTCGATAGCCACATGAACATGCATGGATGTGTTTAAGAAGGAACTGCAGATGCTGGAAAATCGAAGGTACACAAAAATGCTGGAGAAACTCAGCGGGTGCAGCAGCATCAATGGAGCGAAGGAGATAGGCAACGTTTGGTCTGAAGAAGGGTTTCGGCCCGAAACATTGCCTATCTCCTTCGCTCCATACATGCTGCTGCACCCGCTGATTTTCCCCAGCATTTTTGTGTACCAGGGAATGGAAGGATATGGATCCTGTGTTGGCAGATGAGATTATCTTGTCATCATGTTCGGCACACACAGTGTGGGCCGTACGGCCTGCTCCAATGCTATACCTTCTACGTTCTCTGTTTGATTAATGCATATATGGTTCAATTGCACTGAAAACAAGGAAATCAATATAATGTTTAGGAAGGAACTGCAGATGCTGAAAAATCGAAGGTAGACAAAAGTGCTGGAGAAACTCAACGGGTGCGGCTCGAAACGTTGCCTATTTCCTTCGCTCCATAGATGCTGCCGCACCCGCTGAGTTTCTCCTGCACTTTTGTCTACCTAATGACAATATAATAATCTGATTATATTTTGAAAAAGTGAAATATTATTTTGCTGATGTTCTTTAGTGTTGGCAAATTTAAAAACTTTTAAAAACAATTTACTAGTGCACCTTTTTGAACCCATCTTAACTGTTCCACAATCCCATTTCAGCGGATAAAATTGAATGTTTTGGCTTTCTATTTGAAAGCCAGAAATCAGTGACAACACCCTGTGACAGGCAAATACCAAACCCAACTGAAGTGAAATCATGGGATGCATTGCTAATGTGCTTCTTGTAAAAAGGCTTTTGTATTCCTATTTCAGTTCTACAACTATTCACACAAGCGTATAAATGAAGAAAAATCAAACCAGTCTTCTAATGATTACATTAAAAAAATAACTGGATTTCTTCCGAAATACTGACCCGATACAGATGGAGTTGAGCATGATATGTTAGCATGGAGAGGAAATTATTTAACAGACAGGAAACAAAAGTGGGGTGGCATGAACCTTTTTCATGCTGGCGAGCTGTTACTAGTGGGGTGCCTCAAAGATCAGTGATGAAGCTTCAGTTATTCACAAAGAGTTACATGAAGAGATTCAGTGTAATTTATCTATTTTTTTGGCAATATGAGGACAAATGTGAAAGTAAGTTTGAGGAGCACAAGTTGAGACCACTGAAGGGATATTAATAAATTAAGTGAGAGGGCAAAAAGATAACAGATGGAAAATAATGAGGAATGCGTGCTCATGTTGGTTAGAACAGAATAGCAAAACTTCACCAATCCGTCTTCTCCCGAATCACTGCCTGACCTACTGAGTTAATCCAGCACTTTGTGTCTTTATTAACAAAATCAAAATATTATTTTAGTTTATGTTTATTATCGTTGCGCGTACCAAGGTATAGTGAAAAGCTTTGCTTTGCATGCTATCCAATAAAATCAGATAATACTATGCATAGATATAATCGAGCCAAACTCAAGTACAAAAAGTAGAGCAAAGGGAAAGATACAGAGAGCAGAATATAATTCTCAGCATTATAACGCAACAGTTCCAGAAACAAAGTCCAATGTCCGCATTGGGGTATCACGCAGTCCCTTAGTTATGTTAAACTATCAAATTTTAGTGTTCAGGGTGACCTGGATGTTCGGTATATGAAAAGCCTAAAGTTGCCAAGCAGATACAGTAAGCAATTGAGAAGGTAAATGTTGAGTTTAGAATAACAAATTATTTCATTGAAATATACCAATTATGTGGACGATTTGACAGGATAGATAAAAGGTTGATTTTCTCCTGACTCAGGTGTAATTAAAATGATAAATGGAAAGTTGAGAATTATTGGAAGGAATTAAATACAAGAGTACTGAAATCTTGTTGTAGTTCACTTTCGCAAGACTGTACCATGAGAACTGCGTACAATTTGACCTTCTTATTTAAGAATAGACGTAATTTGGAGACCGCAATTTTCACTAATCTAACTCTCTGGTTGAGGACGTTGTCCTATGAGGAAAGCGGACTGGGCCTATACTCACAGGATGTTTGAAGAATGAAAGGCAATGTCGTGGACATGCAAGCTTCCAAGGAGACTTGACAGGAAACTTCTAAGCAGAGCAAGGAAGTGTAGCACCAGGATGCAGAGACTCCAGATAAGGGGTTAGCCATTTAAGAATGCAACAAAGATGAATTTCCTCTCCCAGAAATGTGAAATACCTAAGAATGTTCTATGCTACAGAGCTGTGGCACTGGGTACTATACTGCTTTGGAATTTACTTAGTTTTGAAAATGCTGCCTGGACCAAGCAGGGAATCCACTTTGGTTGGGAATTTGTGAGGGAGAGAAGGATAGCTAAAGGTTTGGCAGAGGTAATGGGAGGGTAGTGGGCTGGGCTTAGGATCTTCCGACTCACCAGGAAAGCTTCAACATGCTCATATCTTCACAGCCTAGCATGGTCCCAACATGAACTAATAAGGCCAAGAAAGTCCTCAGAAATTACGACAGGCAGAGATATAGCAAAGTCTGCCATTTGTTGTTGTTCTTGGTTCTCTTCAACAGCACCAACATCACCAATTATAAAGGTGATTCTAGTACGTATTTATGGTTTTTGCCACGCAGGACACAGTGAAGCCACCATATTATCTGGAGGATGAAGAGACTTGAACGGTGGCAGAGCAGCATGCACTATTGGGAGGTGGTGAACAATGTTGGAAGCTAACATCAATAGATTTTTAGACCTCATGGGAACCAAGTGTAATGAAGAGAAAAGTGGAATTGAGCCCACTTAGTCAGATCGGACAGAATCTCATTGAGCAGGAATCCATATGATCTATGTGTAGGAAAGAACTGCAGATGTTGGTTTAAATCGAAAGTGGACACAAAATGCCTGAGTAACTCGGCGGGACAGACAGCATCTCTGGAGAGAAGGAATGGGTGACATTTTGGGTCGAGACCCTTCTTCAGACTGATCGACCATACAATCTATCCCTACGTCTATTTTTTTTATTTTTCAAAAATGAAACGGTTTCCAAGTAGGTTAAACCTGCTTTCTTCCTTTCTACAATACCGGAGTTGACATCTCTAGAACAGAGATGCCAACTCCTGGCCTCAACAGTTCTCTCATGTGGCTATATACATAGAGCAGAAAACAGCCAAGACTATTCAACTGCAGAGGTGGGAGCATCAGATTGAAGCCTGGCATTAATGTTGAAATTTTAATTATGTTCAAACAAAAATGTTCAGAGGAAATACACATCCCAAAGAAAAATCTCTGTGTAACCTTTCTTAATGGCAGCAATTTATTCAGATTTAGAATAAAAATATTTATTGGATGGCACACCATCTGTATTCTGTTTGAACTTGTCTACTTACTTTCAAATATTCTATGCTATTTATAATATTATTAATTGGATGTGAAATGTACCTCACCCTCTTGATTATAAGACTGTTTGGTACGGGAGCACCACCGGATCTCTTCTGCCTGTTTCAGGGTTACATTTTTACATATACTGTGGAATATTTAGTGAAGCGTGTAACTCATTAGAGCACAAAAAAGCTTTGTTCCGACAAATTTTGTAATAACAGGGATTCAGTAATATTTAAATATTAGTAAAGGATATAAATACCACAGCACCCGAGTATTCAGGCACGAGTGCTCTAATTATGATGTCTTCGATGAGTCTGAGACAACAAGTCATTTGCAGAATAAAATACAATCTTTGTTGCAACACAAATTTCAGCACAGATCACATTTTCCTGCAATGATAAACACCATTACTTCTGGTCCCTGATCTGTGACATTCCTTTACTTGGCTGCCCGCACAGTCTGGCCAAAATCGTACTAAACCTCAGTGTGGTGTTCAGCCGGTAATATTTTAACTTCAAATCATATCCATTATCAGGAATGCTTTATTTCTCCCGCATTATGTTAAGCTGCCACTATTCTTCCACCTCAATCTAACTCTCCCGCAGACGCCATCATTACACTTCCTGTTTTAGTTTTTAGTTTATTTTTAGAGATACAGCATGGAAGGGGGCCTTTCGGCCCACCGAGACCACGCCGGCCAGCAATCCCCGCACACTAACATTATACCACACACACACACTAGGGACAATTTACTATGTTTTTACTGAATCCAATTAACCTACAAACTTGTGCATCTTTGGAGTGTGGGAGGACACCGGAGAACCCGGAGAAAACCCACGCAGGTCACAGGGAGAACTTAAAAACTCCATACACACAGCACCCGTAGTCAATATGGAACCTAGTGTCTCTGTTGCTGCAAGATAGCAACTCTACCACTGTGCCACCGTACTGCCCAGTGTCTATCGATGATTTCTCCTATGTTCTCCCTCGCAGCACCCCCAACCCTCACTCTGCGCACCCCCACCAATAACCCCCGTCCCTCCTCTTCTCCACATGCTCAATACTCAGCTGCCCAAACCTTGCTCATCCATTTGCTATAACTATCTTCACTTACTCATCACCACCTACCTTGTCCCCAGCTACACAATTGTTAAAATGTTATCCTGACGCAGCCACTTTGAGAACTGCAGCCAAATTTACACCTGCGATGATTTAACTTTTTTCTTAGTTCATTGAAGAGCAAAATCAACGGGTGCAAATATGGTGACCAGTCAGATCCTGTCCATTACCCACCTGGCCCGTTAGTTTAAAATTATCGCCGGTGAATTTCAAATTCCTTCAAATCTTTGCATGCGCTATTCTAACTCTAAGCCTCATTCAGCTTTAGATTTTCTAACTGTGCAATCGTACACTCACCTCCAGTGAATGGGTTCAAGTCCCACTCCAGAGGCTGAGCACCTATTCTAGGCCAACACTTCACTGTAGTACCGAACAAAAATATTGGCAGAGACTTCATGTTTTGAATGAAATGTTAAATAGAGGTCCAATATGCCTTCTCAGGTAGATGTAGGGAATCAAAGAAGCACAGTGAAGTTCTCTCTGTAGTCCTGGCTAACATTTAGCACTCATCACCAGTGAAATTGTTTGTCAGGGCATTGTTGTTGCACAATTTCGAGAGCTTGCTGTGTACTTATTTGTTGATGCAGTTACTTTATTATAACCACAAATACACCTCTGAAGCAGCATTGACGGTAGAACTTTGGTAAGTCCGCAGATCATGAAACATGCTATATTAATGTGAAGATAGATACAAAATATTGGAGTAACTCGGGACAACCAGTATATCTGGAGAGAAGGAATGGGTGATGTTTCGGGTCGAGACCCTTCTTCAGACTCATTGTATTAGTGTGATATTTTTTATCTTATGAACCTGCATCCACCAGTCCTCAGTCTCTTGCCATCTATACAACCTCCTCCGACTGCCAGGCAAAGAGTCACCAAAGAGTTTTCTATACCATAAAAGTTCTAAAGCACTTTTGTTTTGAAACTTGTTACAATAGTGTTCCCTTTCCCATCACCGAAATTTCAACTGGATATTTCCTGATATGAATCGCGCTTTAGCAACTCGGCTGTATTTTGTTGCCAGACACGATTGTAATATCATTGCCAGTGAAACACTCACTGAAGGCCTAGAAAGCCTGTAAAAAGGATTGAAGTATATTGTTCCAAAGCACACCAGAATGGATACTTTCACCCAAACCAAGTTTCAAGAGCACTACGTGCTTGCAGAAGTGTGATATCAAGGGAGCCTTTTTGAGCAAATCCTAATCTAACACAGGGTAAACTTGTTTAGCTAAATCCCTTTTATTCTTTACATCCCTGCGCTTCGCTAGGCTCACACTCGATTATTAACACCCACCCCACCCTCCCGCAAGCCCCAGACCCAATCTTCTCAGTCCATAACGAATCTATCCCCCGCTACCCATCCTTGCCACCCCAATTTCCAGACCCTAACTTTCTCCGTGTCAGTGCCTGGCCCTTGCCCCAATCACCCTTCCAATCTCTCTTCAGTTTTGGTCTCCTAATTTGAGGAAGGACGTCCTTGTGATTGAGACAGTGCAGCGTAGGTTCACGAGATTGATCCCTGGAATGGCGGGACTGTCATATGAGGAAAGATTGAAAAGACTAGGCTTGTATTCACTAGAGTTTAGAAGGATGAGGGGGATCTTATAGAAACATATAAAGTCATAAAAGGACTGGACAAGCTAGATGCAAGAAAAAAGTTCCCAATGTTGGGCGTGTCCAGAACCAGGGGCCACAGTCTTAGAATAAAGAGGAGGTCATTTAAGACTGATGTGAGAAAAAACCTTTTCACCCAGAGAGTTGTGAATTTATGGAATTCCCTGCCACAGAGGGCAATGGAGGCCAAGTCACTGGATGGATTTAAGAGAGTTAGATAGAGGCTAGTGTTTAAGGCAAATAGGCATACTCCAGAGAATCCTTCCTCCAGAGAATTTGGTTTGTCTTTGCACCCTACATTATGTCATTATATGCATCTTTATTTGCTTTAATAAAGCATGAATCCTGTATTTGATTTCCTAGTAATAATCAACAATAGCACCTACTCCAATTTTGGTGCCATGTAATTCAGACAAATATCAGTGTTGTTGTAATTATAATTTTGTCATTTAATAGTAGAAAATGATAAATGGGTACGAGATAACCGATTGGCCAAAGCTGCAAACATCAGAGGTCAATGATTCCTGCTGCCAAACAAAGCCCAGAGTTATACTGGGGTTAAAACAGATGTAAGGCTCAGTATATCCTTCAGCACTTGCTGAAACAATTTAAGATTTTAATTTAGGAGGGGATTCTAATTCCAAAGATTGCAACATTCCAATAACATTAAGGGGAAAAATGTGTACCAATATATCACCTTTCATAATCTTAGCATATTTCAAAGCACGTTCCATCCGATGAGAGAGACTACAGAAAATAATGTCCACTGAATACTCTAACCCATGGACTCTTCTCAAATGAAATTTGACAGGACTGGAAAACTACATCAGGACATACAAAAAGTCACTCGTAATATTGGTTGTTATTAAAAGAATAAACTAACACCAGCATGCAGAAACAAAATATATTAAATCAAAGTAAAAAATGTGTTGAAAACACTTGGTTCCAAAAAAATTGTTGCAATTAAATATCACCCACAGATGCTTACAGTTCAGCAAAGGACTTCCAGTACTTCCCATTTTTGAAATTATCCTGAGTTATCCAGAGGTCACTTCCTTACAGGAACCACATGAAACATCAGTGTATCTTTTGGCAACAGTAGCATTTTGCAGTATTTAAAAAAGGATAAATTATTCATAAGTGGAGGACACAAGTACGATATTTCTCCAGTGGACTGGTGTACTTGTGGCACAACGATTCTTAACACATGGACACCATTTGTAATCTCATCCCTCCCCACCCCAGCCAAAGAAAGCATCTGTCTGTGTTAGTTTGTCCGTCAAAGGATTATAAAAATATTTTTCATAAGTAGAGTCAAGACTGTTAAATCGTCATATAAATAATACCTGGACATTAGTTAAATAATTAATGAATGTTAAAAGTCCTGATCATAACTCTCATCTATAGTATTATGAGTGCAAGGTATGTTTAAAAATCGTACCAAAAAATGAATGACCTTTGCAATATAATAAAAACAAAAGAGACTAGAAACTTTGCAAGCCAAGCAGCATATGTTGAAAGAGAAACAGAGGTTGGAGGTCCTTGTCAGTTCAGTTCTGTTTTGATGAAAGGTCTCTGTCCTGAAATGTTAACTCAATTTCTTTCTCCATAGATGCTGCCTGATCTACAAGGTGCTTGCTGCATTTTCTGTTTTCTTTCAGATTTCCAGAATTTGCATTATATTTACTTTTCCCTGCATGTTTCGTCGGGATAGCATACCCAACGAGTACTCAGCCGTGACTGTTAGTTCGGAAGACTTATTTTGCTCGTTGATTTTACAACTGAACTACTCCATTTGAATAAGCCTGCAACATTTTTTTTTAAAACAATCCTCTTCAGATGAACCTCAATGTTGCACGGTTCATGTTTGTGTTTCTTTTAAAATAATATATCTCCCCGCAGTTGTTCTGCAAAGCGACTTCCTCCATTGCAAAGTGGCACGCACGCTGCCCGGGTGCATCTTCGAAGCGATCCCGAGGCTGTGCTCTGGGCCTGCCGCATGCACGGCCCCCTTCTCTTCCTCCTTCTCCTCCTCCTCCTCAACTCCCTTTGGCGAAGATGAATAGCAAACGCGTCCCCCTTGCAAACCCACCACCACCATCACCCCTGCCCATTGCAACCGCGAGCGCTCAGCGCCCCAGCCCGGAGCGCGAGCTGACAGCCCACCTGTCAATCACTCGAGCCGTCTCCACGGTCACCATAGCCGCCGCCGCCGCCGCGCCTCCCGCACTCCGGAGCAGCCTTAAAGCGCTCCCTTCCAAGATTGCATAATGCCGAGTTTTAAAGACTCATTTCTCTCTCATAACTTTTGTGTGGGTTTTTTTTTTCATCCGCTTTGCAACGCGTGCCCCATAATCCGGTGCTTGCCTTGTCAACATTGCATTGCACCCGTTTCAAATGCCCTTCCCTCACCTCGACAGTCAAAATAAAAAAAAGCGTGCAAAGAAACGCGTATCTGGGAGTGATGTGCAACATCGAAAACAGCCACAAAAAGAACAAAACCAAATAATGGGGAGGAAATAAAAAGTAAATTGTGCATCGTAGTAAAATGGAATTGCCCCGATCCCATCTGTTGAGTATCGTGAACGTAGGGTACAGTATAATTATAGATGCATCCAAAACGGGTTTCTTCCTCCGTGCATTTTACATTTTCCAAGCTTGTAGTTATTTTAAATTGGCCCTGTCTTGGAAAGTGCACAACATCAATCTAAAGTTATTTGAGAATTGCTCAAAGAATAACCAGATCCAGGGTTCTTTTTTCCTGTGTTAAAGAAGGAACTGCAGATGCTGGAAAATCGAGGGTACACAAAAGGCTGGAGAAACTCAGCGGGTGCAGCAGCATCTAAGGAGCGAAGGAGATAGGCAACGTTTCGGGCCGAAACCCTTCTTCACTTCTGATTTTAACTGGCTTCTTTTTCTATTTGGACTGAAGATCTGACATATTTGATTCTTCAAATTAACACTGAATATTTTATTCTCTACCGGCTGATGGCAAAAACCATAATGAGCTATAAACTTATAAGAAGGTCAAATAACAGAGGAACTTGATCTGTGTGGTCTCATATTATTTAAAATTGATGCAGATAGTTTTCATTATGCTTGCTTCTGTGCGTAATATCAGCCTGGAAAACTCTTTCAGTCATTGCCAGAAACAGGCCACACCCTAAAGCTATTAACAAAATGCAAACGGACTGGAAATGGAGTCGAAATAAACTACTATTGGATATAAAATGCCAGTCTTCATTGCATTTCATTTTATAGGCAAAACAACATTTTTAATATTGTTTTATGTTTGTTGGAAACAAATCTTGAGATTTCCTATATCACATCAGTAACTTCACTTCAAAAGTAGTTAATTGGCCATAAAGTGTTTAGGAGTGTCCTAATAGGGTTCTGAAAAGTGCTGTACGAATGCAGTTGTTTTATGAATAGCTTTGAAGATCATGAATTAGATTTCTGACCCATTATCCTTCAAGTTTCTAATTGTTGTCAGGCTACAACGTTCCTCTCAACATCTCCCGCACTCAGCTGACCATTTTATAATTTGACGTATACACCTCCTATTAAGACATTTCTACAATTATTCAAAATCATTAACATGGGTTGCAGAAACGTAGACTTTTTGGGTTCATAGTTCTAGCTAATATAAAGTTGGTAAAGATGCTGAAGTCCTAACATCAGAAGGTGCTCAGCTTATTTGCTTTTCCCCAAGTCATTTATGCCCAAATGGCTTCAGGAAAGAGCCTTTTGAGGTTCACTGGTTTTCAGAAGTACTTGTACCACATAGATATGTACATGTGTTAAATAAATACTGTTGGGACTCGCTGAAACTATCGAAAACATGCCAAGCTCAGCATTGGCTGGTTAACACCTAAAACAGCCATAAGTATTATCAACCGATGGGACTTGAGGAAAGGAAAAACTGCTGTATAATAATTAATGGATCTTTGTTTTTATATATTTTAAAAATCATCTCCTTTAAAGTGGAATGCTGAATTGTTTTGCTTCATCCATTGAAAACAACATTCGCTCTGGATTTTTGTTTTTGTTTAAAACAATGGTTCTGTAGTTAATTGCAGGATAACAGATTTCTGCTGGTGTTAACTACATCTGAAACATGCAAACAAGTTGCCAAAAAATAGTTTACACATTGCTGGTAGAGTTGACTAAAAATAAACCATAACCTCTATCTCACCTATTTGCTATTCTTTTTAGTCCTTGTGGGACCAGAATGATACAGTAATATGGATTCCAATGTAGGAACTGATATTTCTCATCATATGTCTGATACTATCAAATGTGAAATGTTTCTGTAGAGAGCAAAACATTCACAGAAATAATACCCCCCAAAAAATATCGAAATGTTGGAAATGTAGAAATCAAATAGTATTATAAAGGTACAAATGTGTTCATGTTTCAGATGAAGTCCTTGCTTAGAACATGTAGCCCAGCTTCTGATTTTTTTTTTTTGGATGGTGCCTGACTTCTAGATAAGCATTTCCAAACTTTATTATAGAGAAATAACCTGAAAACATTACATTATTCACCTCATATGCTTCAAAGTCAAATTATAGTTTGGAAAGATGCTTAATTAATTATTTAATGCAAGTTTTCAAACACGTGCCATTCCAGTTTTTAAAAAAATGACAATTTTCAAACTAGATTTTCATTAGATGTGTATTGCGCACACATAACAATGTAATGCATGTTGAATTAATATTATTGAAATTTTGAAGATTCACACTTTTAACAATCCTTGTCAGATATTCCAGTGCTAAGGCTATTTATAACACTGATGAACATGGGTAAAAAATAAGATTTGTGTAAATTTAATTTAGCCCAGTTTAGATTCAAAATAAGAGAAAAATTACCTGACAGTAGTAACTGATGGTAAATTTATTAATATGATTATGAAATTATCCCGTTTACTATTTGAATCTCATGGCTTCACGGGACATGGTTTTAGCTTCAGTTGGAGTATTTAATAATGTTTTTACATTTCTCCTATTCTTTTGATGGAGAAGGCAAATTAATAAAACTTTATTTTGCCCTATCGTCCATTAACGTTAATCCATTTGCATGAAGTACAAATGATAAAATCAATAAATTATAGTTAAAGCAGTTGGAACAGTTACATGACTTTTGTTATCAAGGGAGTCACTCTCAATGGATATTATACATTGAATTAAACTGAAGTGACCCTGTTTATAATTTGTCCTGTATGGTTTAACGGTATTTAGTCATTGTTATGCATATTAATTGTGCTTTATTGATTATAGTCAAATGGATCCAGCATATATATTTTTTTAATGGTTTACAGCTTGTACAAAATTCTCTGTGTTATATGCATAATGTAACTGCAATGTAACTTGGTGAGGAGTTATTTAATGGCATTTATATAATATTCAGATCACATGCTAAAATATGTCTCATCACATCTTCATTTGATCAATGCATATCTGTAATTAATATATAAATTAAGTAAACTTTTGATTCCCTCGTTCTTCAAATTCTCTGAATGACAATGTTCTTCATTTTGTACAGTGCAGATCAATTCTACACTAACATTTTTGTTCCAGTTGCATACACATCATTAGTCCCATTGTAAAATACATTTAACATTGTGATGTGACCGTGTGTTAGGACCCAAGATTGAAATTCTAATTTCAGTAAGAAATCCCATTAATTTTGTTAGCAACACCTCTGATAGTAACGGCACATGCAGCTACCATTGCACATTTACAGCAGAAGAAAACAACTTTATTTAGTATTAGCTTTTGTATTGCTTTATTGAATTTTTTAAAAGAAGCAATCTGAAGCCTAACTACAATCCAAATCATGAACTATGTTTCTTGTAAAAGTAATGTGGACTGTTTAAATTGCATGGACTTCATGGCTTGAATGTTAAATGCAATTCAATCAGTTGTTGAAACTGAAAAAAAAAAATCAGATGTTCCATTGTAAAATTTGTTCAAACCGATGATTTTATGCTGTTACGGTTGGCACAGCTGTGTCAAGACTTCTTTAAAATTTGATGGAACAAGGCGACACGTCTTCGTTGTCTTTTATTAGATCACTATTTATAAACCTTGCCTTCGCTGCATAGTTGTTTAATGTGTTAATGACAGCGTTCATGGGCTTTCTTCAGAAATGTTCACTCACACGTCCACAAAGAATCCAATCAACTCTAGAAATCTTATTCTATTTTTATCGCTTTACAAACCTACCCGCGTCCTAACAACAAACATGCTTAAGTATGAAAATAAATAAGATCTCTTTACACACGTTAGAACACAGTATGGAACAACCTCTGAACCATTTTAAAGGTGTTAATATTTTATCTGTTTAGTTACTTCCCACGGTTGGATTGGGAATTAAACATATTTTTAGAGTGATCCAGAGGGAATCATTTAATGTAATATTTTATATTATTGTGAATATAGGTAGTAACAAGAAGAAATCTGCTATTGTATTAAGGGTCAGGCAAGAGGGAAAAAAATCAATTGCTTCTTTTTTTCTCTCCTTAGAGAGATTATAATATTATTATTCTCAAGGATTCTTGTGAGCTGTTTCTTACGACTAAGAGTTATTTTAAAATCAATCAATTGTAAAAGAAATTACAGAACAAAATGAAAAAAAAACTTACATGGGAAAGGATTTAAAAGCTTCACTTTACAGAGTTTTATGGGCACTTTGAATGAAACATGTGTATTTTACTACTATCTTTTTTTAAAGGCTTTTCTAGTGCTCTGGATGTTCAGTGGAAATATTACCAAAATGCTCCAGGCATTCTCCAACGGACATATAATGATCTTTACTACTTTTATTCTTGCAGCCAATTATGTCCAAGCTATTTCACAGATCTTCAGAGAGTGCCTTAAACAACAGTCTTGTTTAAAATGCTGTGAAAATTTAAAACCTGTCAGTATAGCATTCTGCAGGGGAAATCTTTGAATATTTACTTTTGACTATTTTCTAATGTCACAAGAAATGTACATCAACACTACACGGTCTCACATCTGGTCAAGCAGAGAAGCTACCTCGGCCTCCTTACAGCAAATGGTAATTCCGAATGTTAAAAAAAATGCTTTAAAAATCACTAATATACAGATAAAATCTAACTCCCGTTATTTGAACGAATTGTTTGGCAGTTAAAGAAATCCCAAAAGTTGCCTTCAATGCTGCCCTGCAGATTTAAATAAAGACAAGTTGGCATGAAATTGAAAATTGTTTGTTCCTTAATCTATAAATATGTTTTACTATTCTTTACCACCCATGCAATGATGGGGCTCTTGTGTGTTTATTTTGTTATGGGGAATTTAATACTAAGTGTAATCCATCAACATCCTCAATCTTTTCATTTCTGTGACCCCTTTAATTTAAACGTTTAAAAAAAATAAGTACTAAGAAAATGAGTACAAGATTAAGAAGGATTTATTTAATGGGAAATTATCGATCCATTTATGGAAAGCTGGTATCTGCAATTTTCATAAAATGGAAAAAATATAGCTGATAGTAAGAGATATTCATATTAGTAACTTCTATTGTGACACACGTTGTAAATGTACGTTATGAAGCATTTATGGGTTTTAAGATAAAAACGTTAAGAAAAATGAGGTTACATTTTAAATTGTAGAGTGCTAAAAGTATTTTTTAACCGGCTTGCTTATGTATAAAGCTGAATAGCTGAAAATAATTTTACAACCCCAGGCAAATCTGACAGTACCTTTTTTAATTGGATTTTGTAATGGATGTCTTTTAAAAGTCTTCCTCTCAACATGCACCAGTAAGAAATTGATGTTTTGTTTTAAGACACCAATCAATTAATTGGTATATTCCTGAGATCAACTTAAACGAGCTGTAAAAGCCATTTAAAATCAATGGTTAGGCAGTTCAAAAAAACTGCACGTCAATCACAATCACTGGTCTTTTAGTTATCATCTGATCTCCGATTTGTCTTCTTTACATGTAATGTATCTTAATTGCCTACTGGAAATTCAGACTTAAGTGTAACCAGACTCCAGTTGCACTATTACGGAGGCACAGTTTAAATCACTATTGCCCATTTCTGCAGGAAACCCTACGCTCTTTATTCAAAAAAGATAGTAGTCCATTTTGTGCAGACTGTATTATAAAGTGATGAATCTGTGTGCACAACTTTCAAAGTACTCTATCCTTAATCAAAAGCTTACTATTGATTTTCTTTCAAATTAATTCATATTAATAATATCCAGATAAGTCTATATTTAAAAAAAAGTCCCTGTTTATCCACCAACTGTGTTACATTGCTGGATGGTACTTTGCACCTTAATGGAAAAGTGGATGAAAGAAAGAATGTATCCTGGAGGTCTGGTTGTAGATCACCTTTAAAGCTCAACTTCAACTAAATACAGGATACCCCAGGGAAAATATTTCCTTCATGCAATGTCAGTTTTATATAATGTGTCCAGCACTCATTTAGTCGCTTGTTATCCTCTCAGCAGGCTTATGAAATAAATCCAACCATATAATTTTGTTTATTTTGAGATGGTGAGAGAAATATAAAAGTGGACATTGAGTGAAATAAATAGGACGACAATATAAATTTAAGTTAATAAATATTTTTTGTTAACAATGCTATGGATGAAAATGTAATTCTTTATGGTTTGAAGACAATCCTACAGTTAGGAAGGAAACATTATACATTATTATGCACATCTGTTTGCTGCAGTGATGTCCATAGAACCTTAAGCTGCACGTAACAGGTCCTAGTTTGGCTACATTTTATTCGAGCATGGTCATTTCAAAGAGAAATTACAAATTGAAAATTTAATAATACTTTTACAAAGACAATTCAGGAAAGATTTCTGTCATGGTATCATACATTGTATTTTAACAGTCCCTCTTTTTTTAGCTAAAAAACAGATGAAGAAAGTGGAATTTTCAGTCGAAAATACAGTGTTTTCACAAGATCGTATCAAAAGTTCTCAAATTTGGAATCCAGTAATTGGAAAACAAAATAAAATAATAAATTGAAAATTCGTATCTCACAATTCATGTTTGAAAACACAATAAATGCTCTTCTCATTACGTAAAATTTGCCCAAATGATCAACCTCATGTTCCTTTACTAAAATATATCTATATATTGAAGAACTATAATACTGTACACTACAGTATGAAATAAATAAAATTAGGAAATATAAAATGAGCAACATAAATAAATGTTATTTGACCTAAAATAAAATGAATGCAAATTGTTGCAAAGTTTGGTGTAATACTGACAAGTTAATGAACAAAAAAGTACAGAAAATTGCACAAACATATGTAAACTAAGGAACTGCTGCCTAGATTCTAATACTGACATGGGTGCTTCAAAGAACAGGGTGAGCTGTTTAACACTGAAGCTGGTGCAAGGTAACTTTAGTTACCTTCATTTAGCACTATACAAGGATGGCACTTGCAGAACACACAGATTAAAAGGTTTGCATATAAGGCTTTTTTTTTAAATCACCTTTCAAAAGGCTTTCTCCACCATTTCTGCCTCTCTCTCTCTTTCTCTTTCTCTCTTTCTCCCTTTCTCTCTCTTTCTCCATTTCTCTCTCTCTCTCTCTCTCTCTCTCTCTCTCTCTCTCTCTCTCTCTCTCTCTCTCTCTCTCTCTCTCTCGCAGGCACTCTTTCTCTCTTGCTCTCACTCTCTCGTCCTTCATAGCTGGGCCACTTTTAAGACTTCATTTTCTAAAAAAAATCACACGTGCATCATTTCATGATCCTTCAATGAATTATTGGGAACCTAAAATATTGTGTGGTTGCAGTATTAGACCTAATGGCTGGGTCAAACTACAAACAGTCCACTAAAATACTGTTGTTTACTTTTGCAGGTATGGGTAAAAGCACAGGCATTTCATTTTCAAGTTACTCTTGTGTAATAATATACATAGGTAGAAAACACAGACAATACATTTCTTCATAAAATTTTGTGTAGTAATACAAGTGGCATGTAATGCAATATACTCCATTATTTTGTGCTAAAAAAAACTATTGACAGAAGGATAATTTAGGCTGCTGGAACCACACATTTTTTTAGGCCCTAACACTGAACATTTTTTTTTGCATAATGCAACTCTTCACAACCCAAACTTGACTAATTCGTCCTAACACTGTCTTGGTTTTTTTTTCGTTTTTTTTCCCTTTTTTTGCATCTGACAGACTGCCCCATCTGTCCAACACTCAGGCTTCCAGGAAGCATCAGGCACGTGCATGTACAGCTTAACACAGCAGTGTTTCAAGCAAGTAACAATACTACTGGAAGAAGTAGGAAGCTAAAATGCAGTAGTTATTATATGCCATCTTCCACATTGTCTTCATGTTCTGATTTGGTTTCCGTTTTCTCGTCAAGTGAGCTATCGTCCATTGAGTGGTCACCATTCTCCTCTTCGTCTCTTATTGTGTCCTGATCTGTATCCATGCTTTTATTTTCACTCTCTTCTTCTTCTTCATCAAATTCCTCTTCCCCATCTCGCCTGACCAGTTTCTCCTCGTCCTCTTCTCCTTCTTTTTCCTGCTCACGTTCACTCTCTACCTCTCTCGACATGCTTTCTCGTTCCTCCGAGTCCGAATACCCCTGAGGAGTAATGCTCTGTAAGTAGGGACGATTCATCAGTAGCTCTGCAGGTTCTAAGTGTCCCTTCTGACGGGCTTCTCGTTCAGCTGCTTCCCTTTCCTCTGCCTCCCGTTTACAATAGGAATATCTGTGGTTCATGTGTTGTGAGTAGGACCCTGAGTGTGAGAAGCGTTTGCCACACTTGTCACACTGATACGGTTTCTCACCAGAGTGCAGTCGTGAATGTTCAATAAGATGATGCTTGTGTTTAAATGCTTTCTTACAAATTTGACATTGATGTGGCCGCTTTCCTATAATAAGAAGAAACACAGGCAGGAAAACAGATTAGGATATAATGCTAAAATGTTCCAATATGATTTAACAACCTTCTAATAATTTAGATACCTTTGGCGAATCTCCAAGCACATGTCAAAGTGTCAGAAATTGTCAAGTGTCCAGAATTACTGTCAATCATAACTGTCAAAGTAACTACGGATCATTTTTTTCTGCCCTAAAGCTGAATAACGTTTTGAACACAAACTATGTGTACTTTAGAAAAGATAATTTACAATTTAAAAAACTATATTTTGTAAGTTCTATAAAAACATTCTTGAGTTACTAACAGGGAGGATTCGTGTCAAAATTGGAAAAGGAATTATATATTTTTTCGGAAAGCAGGTGTAAGGAAAGAAAAGAAAGAGGTATATTTATAACAGTATCAAGTTATAATACACACTTCATTTTTAACCTATGTAATTGAGAGTATCTACTTTGGCATTTCTGCCAACGTATGACCAGAGTTTGGAACTTGGAGCCTTGGCCAAACAAACATCTGGCTAATTCCACACCAGAAATAGCACTGGAATCCATTCAACACCTTCCATAGCTGCAATAGTTGAAGCAGAATTCAAAAATAGACATAACTGCAATTGCTGCAGCCCAGCCCTGCAGGACAATATGGAGGACAGTAATGTTATCCTTCTCACCCCACCCCCACGTGCAAACACAGGTCATATCCATATCTCTAGAATCATATTAAATGGCCTTAAATCTCATTTTGTAAAAATAAAGCTATTGAACCACCACAAGGAATAAAAAGCAATGATTTTTATTTAGTTTTTAGAATGGAGACAGGAAAATAAAATCCAATGGTTAATAAAGTTAAACAAAATGAAAAAGAAAACAAACATACCTGTGTGCTCATATTTATGTCGCAGAAGGGAACTGCTTTTCTGGAATGTTTTGTCACACAAGTCACATGCATACATGCCACTTTCTGTCTTCTTGATCTTCTTTCGGGACAGACAAGAATCTGAATCTGTCATGTCATCCAAGCCTGACATGTAATCTGTGGTTCCATCAAGCAATTCCCCCTAAGATAACATACATTTTTATAAGAAAACCCACTGACCTCCAACACAAATAAATACCTTCTGCTGTCTCTTATGATTTCACAGCAGGAAAATGCAATGCCATATATATATAACATTTAATTTATCTCAACTCTGAAAAGGCATTAAACCTGAGAATCAAATGAAAGAGACAGATACATGTATTAAATGCACAATGTAAATTGTGTGTGCGTGTGTGTATGGGTGCATAATATAAATTTGTCTCACTATGGAACTCCTTAACTGGAGACTGCAAAAAAAAACTATCAGTTACTGATAAGATGTGCTATCCAAGTAGCCTCTGAGTAACTGTCTTGAGACATTCTTTAATGTATTAATTCTGATGACACACTTGTAGCAGTTGAATTAAATATATTCATCCTATGATTATGACGTATTCTTAATGCAAACATTAAGGCTGTGTAATTATGATGAAAATTACTCCTTATATGTAAAAGCAGGATTTCTTTCAACAGTAACATACACAGAGATGTGCATTACCACTTGACAACATTTATTTTGGCATGAGATGAAGTACTAAAAGTAATCTAAAGTGTAAAAATGCACGTACACCTTCCTACTTTGTTAGTGCCTATTACATTTCACTGACAGAAATGTATTTATTAATACCTGAATAAGATAAAAATTAACTAACTGGTCTGAATACATTTGCTAAATAGGACAGCTGTACTGTCAAAATTGAAAGAATAAATATGGAATAAATATGAATTAGGTGCTATAATATTCAGTTTACATACTCCTTTCTACATGTCATTATAACTTTTATATAGTGTCATGTAATACCTTATTCTCACTTAAATAACTTTCGAACACGCATTAACATTGAAAGGCTAAAAATATTTTAAAAATCCCAGTTTTTGAATGTATTACTCAGTGCTGTGTTCTGGTTCCAATCAAAGGTAACGTTTTATTTTCAGAAGCATCCTTCCATTAGAGTCGAGGCAATAAGGATTGATTTATCAATGAACTAGCCTTTGCAAAACTGCTGATATTTCACCACGTAATTATCAGCAACTTTGGGATTTCCGCACATGTGCACAGGAACTAAGATGTGCCACAAGTGCGATGAATTCTTTGTCACTGTTTCTCCATTGAATGCTTGAATGCTAGGCATCATGGAGTTCAGTGTGACAGCCTGAAATCGCAGCAATTCCCCAGCATTTTTCAGCGAAACCCCCACAAAACTGACAAGCCAAATTGGAACAGATGATTTCAAATGACAAACCGATGTTTGTCATTCATTTCAGGGAAGCTAAACAGCAAAAAGGAATTGAAGTTGTTTTCAGTTTGCTTCGATTATTTTAAATTGTTTGAGTGTTTTTAAATATTTTTTTTTTTAAAGGCATTAAGTGTTTTTAATGATTTTAAATTGCTCGTGAATTAAATATTAAGAATCATCCTGAAGTTTTGTTAAGTTACAGGGGATTACACAGGGGACTTGTTTGCACTCCTGTGTGATTTCATTATGCGTAAGACCATCACAGCACTTGAGCCTTGCTATGGGAGATCTGGCAGGCTTATTCTTATGGGTTGTCACTGTTCAGATCAGTAAGTTAAACTCAAGCATTATTTCAAATTCAGCAGGGAATGTGTCAGCTAATTGCAGTTTCTAGCCCAATATGATTTACAAGACAGTATCAATTCTAAATTGTCCTCAATGCTCAAAATATTAATTAGCTGCATAACATAACCAATGATATATAGTATATATATATTACGTTCAAAGTGTGAACTCAGTTCTTAAGGCAATGGTAAGAAATGGTAGCACCCATTTCCATTATTAGGCATAGGTTAGTTTTATGTAATAGTGTTCCTCTTTGTGTCCCTCTATGAGCCTCCCCCCCCCACTACCCTCCTCCGCACCTCCTCTCTCCCCTCTTCTCTCCCCTCTACTCTCCCTCCCCCCTCTACCCCCTCTACTCTCCCTCCCCCCTCTCTACTCTCCCTCCCCCCCTCTACCCCCCTCTACGCGGGCCCCTCTCCCCTCTACCCTCCTCTCTCTCCCTCCTCCCCCCCTCTCTCCCCCTCTCTCTCTCCCTCGCTCTCTCTCCCCCTTCCCCCTCCTCTCCCCACCTCACCCCTCTCCCCTCCCACTCTCCTCTCCCCTCCACCCTCCCCCGCCCTTCCTCTCCTTCTCCTCTCCCCCTCTCTCTCTGCCCCTCTCCTCTCCCCCTCCCACTCCCCCGCCCCCATCCCCCGCTCCTCTCCCCTCCACCCTCCCCTCCCCCCTCTCCCCTCTCCCCCATTGCCTCCCTCTCCCCTCCCCCCTCCCCCTCTCCTCTCCCCCCCCCTCCCCCGCCCCTATCCCCCCCCTCCTCCCCCTCTCCCCTCCCTCCCCTCCCTCCCCCTCTTACCTACCTCTCACCCCCCCTGTGTGTGTGGGGGGTGGTTAGTGTGTGTGTGTGTGATGCCGCAGGCTCCCCCACCCCCCGCAACCGCGCGTTGAGGGGACGGGACCCAACGGGTCCCCCCTGGTCTAGTTTCCATTAGTAGGCATAGGTTTGTTTTATGTAATAATGATATTAAGGAATATTGAGGTTTTGTACTTCAAAAAAATTGTTTTCAAATTTGTTCACAGAAAGAGGCTATTTAGCCCCAAAGAATCAAAACATCCTATATTTCTTCAGCTAAGTTCATTGCCATATCCCTATATTCATAACCCCCCTCATATAGATGTCTATTGTCCTTTTAAATACTTCTTGCATCATTTGCTTCAATCACACTCTCTGTGGTTTACTCTCGCCATTCTATCAGCAAATGAATTTCTTCTGAATTATCTGGATTTTTCACCCACTATCCTATATTGATGACCTCACAAATGGAAACATTCTCCCTTAAGTCACTTTATTAATTCCTCTCATAACTTTAATTACCTCCTCTAGGTCAGCCCTCACCTTTCCTTGCTCAAGCAAAAAGAAACAGTCTGAATAAAGTTCCAACCTGAAATGTCACGTCCATTCCCTTCCCAAATGCTGTCTAACGCATTGAGTTCCTCCAGCACTTTGTCTTTAACCCTGAACATTCATCTTTCCTGATATATCCTTGTAAATATACATTATTAGGTGAAGATACACTATTACATCATTGTAAATCTTTCTTATGTTAATCATATACTATCAATTAATTGGTCCTCTTGAAGAAGTAAGTAGCAGGAAGCCATGCTATATATAGCTAGAATTCCTTCTCAATCCATCACAACATTCAATGTATCCTTTCGGATTTACTTTTTCATAAAAGTTTGAAAAATGTGATAGAATCAGTTGGTTGCTGTTACCTGGAACGTTTGCTTTCGTTGGTACTTTCTCCTCTGTTGCAATTCTGCAAAAGTAGCTGCGCCTGTTGCATATGTGTAGGCCATGTGTGGGAGGAAGCCCATTTGATCTAGCCCTGGGTACGGTCGCAGACCTGGAATACTATTCTGGACCGAAGGCAAGAAAGCAGCTGAGGGAAATGCATTTTGTGGTGGAAGAGTTGTGTACAAAGGTTTGGCACTAAATGGATTTGTACTGTATACTGGCTTAGTGCTTTTGTCTAGGATGTTGTTCATATTAGGTAATTCCTTCTTCAGGAAAGTCAAGTTCAAGGGCTCATCTGAATTCTCTGATGGGTAGGAAATACTGTTATGGTCAATGATAATACTATTGGCTTTATTTCTTATTTTTCCTGTGACAATGCTTTTATGTTCATTCTTTTGTCTTGGCAAAGACAAGTCCAGTGGCTCAGCCTGAGGCTCTTCTGAAGAGAAGCTGTTTGGAGTGTATGAGCTTCTATGGGAGTTCTTTGAGGAAGTAGAGGAAAGATTCAAAGGGGAAGGAGTATTGCTCCTTGAGTGGTCCATTTTATCACCAATCTGTTTAATACTGATAAACTGAGATTTACTAAGCCTGAGAGGTGCATCACAATTAGTAACACTGTTATGCAGTTCTGCTATCGAAGGTGACGTTATTGAGTCCATTGACTTTAATACTGCTGTTGGATGCCTAGCTGACAGACAGTCTTTAATTATGAAAGGCTCGGTGGTAGTCAGTGCCATCTCAGCACTGGTCCGTTCCAGTGTGGGTGACCTGGAATTAGTGAACTGATAGACCTTCCTTTGCTCAAACCATTCTTTTACAAAATCCTGAGGGAGGCCAACAGCAATGGAAATTTTCAGTAGTTCTTCAGAATTTGGCTCCATATTCATGGCGTAATAAGCTTTTAATACAGACATGTGGTCCTTATAATTATGTATGGGGTTGGGGTTATTTTTTTCTGAAAGAAGGGAGGACAACATATAAGCTTGCCTTTCACCCAGCATAACTGGTTTATTGGAAATCGCTTCAATAGGCTGTAGCACAGCCTTGATTTCTTCATTCATCTTGCACATGTAGCGTTCATGCTGATGTAAGGGAATGGGACCAGGGAAAATCTCCCTGCAGAACTGGCAGGAGTAAGGAGATATGATGTTGTTGTCAAATGTCTTTTCTTCCATTCCAAGATCTAATGCAGAGCAACTCATGTTCCGTATCCTGTCCTTCTTCAAATTGTTCACTTGCCTTTGTGAGTCTGTGTTCAAACTCTGGAGACAAGCTTTGGCTTCGTTCACCTTCTCTAGTGTGTAGTCAATAATACTTTTAGTGGCACCATTATGGCTGACAACTGGAAGACCAACTGATGGCATTACAGGGGAGGTAATTCCTTGCTCCTCAGCCAGGGAAGCTTGAGATTGTGGCTCTTTCACATGATAACCTTTAAGTCTTGAAATCTCGTCAGATTTGCAGTCCATTTTTTGCCTACACACTGTATTGTCAACAATTTTGAGGACTTTTTGGACTTCACTTAAGTTACCGCTTGCTACACTTGCAAAGCTTAATATGTGTGCTTCCATGCCTACTCCAAAGTGCTGCATGGGACTTAGAACTGAACTGTTGATCGACATCGGGCTGTCAGTTCCCATTCCACCATTTGGGAAACCCATCATTGCCTTGTAGTCGTTGAAATCTAGTGGCTCTGTCTTGATTTTAAGTAGTCCTGGCTGCTCAGGAATACCAAGAGGCTTGCCGTTCTCCAGTTTGTGCCTCAACAGGGTAATTGCTGAATTGGTAGGAGAGGAGGAGACTGAAGTAGGAGAGGAGCCCGCTTTCAGGCTGGGTCGTATCCTTCCATTGACTGAAATCAAGCCAATGCACTTCTTGCTACTGATGTGGGAGCTGTAGGACCCGGAATGAGAGAAGCGCTTCTTGCAGTTTGGACACTCGTATGGCTTTTCACCTGAAATAAATATTTTGAACCATTGAATTTTAATGTAGATATCAATGCACATCAAAAAGATATTCATCAAATGTAGTGTTACATATACAGGAGAAGAAATTAGTTCATCCAAAATGATGACATATCCTGGATCACCATACTTTCTAATTGTTTCATAATTGCTTCATAATTGTTGTTTGATAACAATCAATTTCATAAGAATAATTCAGCAACTTTGGCTTTATGATGTGGAGCTCACACAACTTGGAGGACATTTCGGGAGATCAGGAGATGAGGTCGGCTGTCCCCTTAAGACTTTCTGGATAATAATTTTAATGGACAGATGCCCTGCAGGGTATACTGAGCTCTCTGCTCCTGAACTTCCAGTCATTTCGCAGGTGAAACCCCACTCCAGGAACATATTTATCAAAACTTCTTCTCACCATTCAAAATATAAGTTTGAATGGGCTGGCTAAGAAACTCTAGGCTTACCACTATGAATTCGCAGGTGTTCCTTCAGATGGTGTTTGTATTTAAAGGCTTTGCCGCACTCTGTGCATTTGAACTTGCGATTACCAGCACCATGGGTCAGCATGTGGGGCTGTGGAAGGAAAGTATTGAAATGAGCCTTATGCACAACTTAAGAGATATTTGTGAATGGTCACAGCTAATAGCAGAGCCTGTCAAATAGACCCCATTCATATATAAGCAACCCAGACACCAGCAAGCTTCTGAATCTGTTTGTCTTTCACATAATGTTTTTTCAAAGAACTGCTAAGCAGTTCAGATCTTGCATCACACAAGATTATTATTTTTTAAGATATATATGGCTATAATGGATATAACACCACCTGAAATGTCTCTCCGTACATAACATTTTTTAGTCTCATTGATATTGCAGCAGCCATAAACAGAAATGTATTTAATCTTATCTTGGGAATGTGCTTATTTAATGTGGATGTGATATTTCAGCAATTGCAGGTTAATAGTTAAAATGAATTAATATGCAACTCTTTGTGGCATTATGTGTGTGTAAAAAAATAGTTAAAATCTCAACAGAGTTGACCTTTCTTAAACATCTGGCACAAAACACAATATGAATATTAACTGGCAACAAATGAAATTGATGACAGCGGATACTCAAGGTAGGAGGTCAGCTTTCTAAACTAGCAAGATACAAAAGCTTTGCAAAGGAACAGGACTGAACAGTGTGACAACTGCTAGGGTGTGCTGACTCTTCCCACATTCCTGGTGAGACAGATGGTGTTGGACAGGACACAGGGAGGTTTGTTCAAACAGCAGCAACCTTCAAAGATCAAGCAAACCCTGGCCTGCGGAGCGCCAGTGTGGGGCTGGTGCTCATATGTTGCTGAGCTGCATAAACAAACAGCAACAGCTGCTTTGTCTCCCCTCAATCCTTAGAGAACTGATGCAAACTTTAGTTGCGCCTCTGATAATATGAAACAATCATTTGTAATTACTATGTGGGAGTACCGCGATTAAATTATGGGATTTTTTTTTCAATGTTGAAGCTAAACACAAATAAATAAAATTTAAAAACAATGGCAATGTAAAAAAAGAAACAACACGAGACACACACTGGGAAAACAATAAGCCAGCCAAATACATTGAAAATAGTATGAATTTGGCATGGAAGCATAGGCATATACTTTTGAGAATGGGGATATTATTCTTTTATTTTCAGTATTCTTAATCCTTCAGATAAAAGAAGGAAAGGTTTTATATTCAATTACACCTATGCTAAACAAAAATAATTTTAGTAAAGCCCTTGCAGAATATTAAAGTGGTTTTATATTGATGGGGAACTGTCAACTACAGCTGCACTGTGCTCTCAGCATTGGTGGCATTCTTTAATATAACTGATCCCACCTCCAGTGATTTGACACCATTGACAATTTACATTATGCTAAATTCTGCAAGTAGCAATTGAGCTCCCAGCTAAGCAAAATAAAAGTCCAGCTTCCCTCATCTGGAGCACTGGAAACCATGGATCTCCGCTGCAGATTCAGTGCAGCAGCTAAAATAAAATAAAATAAGGGAATTTGGCCCACAAAGCTTGAATGTGTCGGTTTGAGTGATGCTCGCTGAATCCTATTTTATTGTGTTAAAGTGCCATCAGTAAAAATGAGAACGTCGTTATTCTGTAGGCGTGAATTATTTTCACGACAAAGGACATCTGTAATATTTGAACCTTCAAAAGGAAAGTATAAACCAGGGTCAAAATATTGCACTCAACCGTTATAACAATGCTGAGATAAAATGAACATTGTGTTTTTTTTTTAATAAAGCACATTCTCTGATTTCTGAAAACAGTTTAAAATCACTTTTTAATGCAGGATGTCCTGCGCTTAAAGGTGAAAAGGATTTTAAAAAATATAATAAAGTGACAGTGACAGGAAGAGGTATATAAAATAATACAAATGAAATCAGCGTATCACTGCAAAATAAAACAGTAAAATGATGTTTAAAGTTACCAATGGAATGTTTTTTTTTTGCTATGCAATAGATAATTATCTCATCTTACAAAGTTACAAAGCTGTCAAGTGCAAAGGTAAATATTTGAATGAAGTCATTCTCTTAAAATGGCAACAATGGAATAAATACAGTTTTACACTACTATTTACAATATACGGTATTTCACATCTCCCAAGAGGAACCAGAGGAAGTTACACAGCATAACTCAAATTGTAATATTTAATCCAGCAAAGTATTCCACTGAGAACGGGATACGAGTGCATGCCAAAACATGGAGAAACAGTTTTGTGTAAACTTAACTTTTCCACCCTCTGTGATATAGTCCAAGTCAGCAATTACAATCATAAAATCAAAGAGACTTCTCTTTGAAGAAATTATTTTTAGGGGGGGGGAGGAGAGGATTTGTGTGCAAAATACATCAATAGAAACTGGCAACACACAATCAGAAAGTAGTTTAAAATTGGAAATAATTTGTGTATTTGCTCAATGAAACTTAATCCATAGTGGAAGGAAGTTGTAAGTAATTATTAAAATAAGAAACAAGTATGACAGGCAGAATATGTGAATGATCAGCAGAGGTGGTAACATTCTTTTAAAAAAAATACAGTTACTTTGAGCTACTGTTATTAGCTGGACTGGAGGCCACACAGGCATAAATCGTCCAAGTTGATTATAGGGTACGAGCACAGAGGTATTATTACGATGAAACACCAATTTAATGAGATTTTCAAAATGAAGGTAAAACCCCAAACTTAAGCTAAACTTAAACAGAGTTCAAGTACTGATAATGTTTCTAAATTGGATATTAAAATGCTCATTCAGTCGTGAGTACATGATATTAAATCATCCTGGAAAAGACCATCAAAAAACCATTTAAACCTAAATTAGAGCTATTACCATTAAAGATTTGCATCTTCAAAATGCCATAAAAAATTAATAGTCAATGGCAATTAAAATGATATTTATCCTCTAAGGGTTACCCATACCCATCGATGAGCCCCACCTGATCTCTCCCTGGCTTGTGCGTGGCCATATGTCGTTCAAGCTGGGTGCGGTAGGCAAATGTGTAGTTGCACAGAGGGCAGGCAAAGTTGTCTTCATTCTTTTCATGTCGATATTTAATGTGCTCCTTCAATGACGTCAAGCGCTTGTAGCCCCGGTCACAGTATGGACAGGTCAGCAGTTGGGCAAAAGCATCTGGAGTTCCAGGTGGCAGGTCTGCAGCCAGGGAGGGGAAAGGGAGAGCATAGGCCAAGAGGTCAGCAATCAATGGCAATTAATGGGATAACTGCCTGGATGGTATGACAGGAATCGCTGCAATCTGCTGCTTCAAGTGCCATCATTACTGTGGCCTCTGCACACTTCGATTCCCCACGCACATCCAGGCCAAGCTAGTACATGTCATTTCATACTGTGTTTGCAACTTCAGACAAAAATTTGGTCTACTTTTCAAAAATCACTTTTTTTTTTTCACTACACTAGCACATTTACAAAATAGCTCTGCAGCATTATCTAATATTTCAATATTTTAATATGCAAAAAGAATGTTATGCCAAAATAATATGCATTTAAAATATTAATGTTATATGCTGCAATCAAATAAATCAAAATTCTGTCAATTGTACTTACACTCTTGTCTAAGACTAAAATATTGTTAAATATTATGTAAATGTTACTGAGGATACTAGTATATTGAGGTTTCCCTTTACGAAATATGTTAAACCGTGTCATTATGCAAGAAAATCATTGTTTAAAAGAGAGTCAATCACTTCCAGCATTTGACACTGAAATTTGCAAGGACTTAGTTTGCTCCATACTCTTTACAGGGAGCATTTGGCTCTGACTACAGTGACATGAAAATAATAAGAAGGTGTGTACAGCTGTGAATATTTTGCGTGAAGAAATAGTGGCAGCATGCGGAATTCAACTAAGAAGGAACCAAGTTGAAAGATAAAACTGGAATATGCTGAACCTTGTAAGAAAATAAGATATATTAAAATAGCAAACCCAGTCCGCATTTAAAGAGGCACAAATTGCTGTTTAAAAATGTGACAAAAATAGGGATCATAAAAATAGTAAAGATTTTTTTCAATCTGTATAACATAATTTTAAAGAATATGGGTTTTTTTAAAGACCATTTAATGGTCAATGAAATCACATTTTAGTGCCTTTATGTTTACTGCTCTCAAGTTTGAATTATAGATTTCATTACTGTACAAGGGCCACACTTCAAACATTAAAGCTAGTACAAGGTTGAAAGTGGGGCAAAGGTGTAGCAAAAGTGAGGTAAGCAGAGGCGATTAAGAATTCAAATGACAAGTTAGGACCATAACAAGAGTTGTGAGAATGGGTGACAGTTCTCTCAGTAAAATCAGTCATGCCTTTTTCCCCATCTGCTGGTTGAAACTGGACCACTTGCACATGAGGCCAGCAGTGCTTTTAAAATGTTCACAGCTGTGCTCTGGCTGTATATAAATGAGGTGCATTTTTACAGTCTGCATGTGATCATCAGAGGCATTATAAAGCACAGTTTAGAGTTTGTCCTGCCTATTCCCAATTTAGTATATTCCTCTGATGGCAGAGTACATAAAATGTAATTATTATCAAGAAAATAATTAAACCATTATGCTTACAACCAAAGGGAAGAATATCAAAAAAGGCAGTCCTGCCAATGATTCAGCAATAAAGCCACTTTAGTCAATTTTAATAACATATAATGAACAACTTCTTAAACTTCAGCTATTCAAATAATAGTAAAAGCAACCTCCAATTGTCTGACGATATTTTCACAGCAAAGCGCTTCTTGGGAGTGATAAGGAAAACAATTTACAAAGTAACATTTCATGCAAGAAAAGCACATTGGAATAGCTCTACAAGGGCTAAATATGACTAATGGGCTGAAGGTGCTCCTTCATTGTAGTTGTTCAATGATAGGTGACCGAAGTCTGGTCAAGCATGTAGGTTTTGTGATCTACCAGGGGACATTTAAGAATTGAACTGAAGCTCTCATCTCATCTACTGCATCTGGAGTTCCCGATGTGGGCTCTTGTACATCGGCAAGACGAAGCATAGACGAGCCAACCGTTTCGCTCAAAACTTATGCCGAAGCCTATGAGAATCTCCCAGTTGCTAACCATTTTAACTCCCCTTCCCATTCTCATACTGACCTTTCTGAAATGGGCCTCCTCCATTGTCAGAGTGAGGCCACACACAAATTGGAAAAACAGAACCTCCCATTTTGCTTGGGTAGCTTACAACCCAGTGATATGAATGTAAAATTCTCTAACTTTAAATAACTTCTACTAAACTTCTTTAGATATCTTGCTAGATTCCCCCACCCTGGTCATTTAACCTGTTCCACAGTTTGCAACAAAGCACCTCTCTTGAGATCACACCTTCCTTGGCCTACAAGGGAACCACCCTGCTTGAAGTCATCTGGCGCCTGCCCTGATGTGTCCTGGCCTTTTCTTGCCTCTCCAATCTATCCCCTCCACCCCCCCCCCCCCCACCCCTCCCCCTCCGACTTTCAATCTGAAGAAGGGTCCTGACTGGAAATGGTGCCTATCCTTTTTCTCCAGGCAATGGGAACCAGTTCAATTGGTCAGTAAGTGGAGGGACCGATGGACTCAACACTCTGCCACACCCAGTCTCATCAGCCCACCACCCACAAAAATCCTGTTTCCTGGGGTTATTCTCTTTTGTTCACCTCTCCTATCTCCCCCCCCCCCCCCCCCCCCCACCTGGTTCTATCTGCCCATCTTCCTCCACCCTCACCTGGTTCCATCTGTCAATGACCAGACTTTGTCTCAACTCGCCCCCTCACTCACCTATTTTCTTCTGTCCATCATTCACCGCCACCCCCCTCCCCACTTAATCTGAAACAAACTATCAATTACCACCTCCATCTCGTTTCTTCCTTTCTCTTCCTGGCTACCTTCCCACTACACACTCAGTCATGATGTAGGCTCTGGACCCTAAACATTGACCATCCCTTTGACTCCACAGATTGTGCTTGACCCACTGAGTTCTTCCAGCAATTTATTTTCTGCTCAGGTGAAGACCAGGTTCCTCATTACGTAAACCTATAGGTATTGTTGGTGCAGCATTTTCGCAAAAATAAAACTTTACTTTTATTTCTTCAACATATCTGAAAATCAGAGGACACACTGACCCATCATCAAGTTTGCCCAAACAACACTTTAGCGTGCTCTAAACATTTGGTTGCCAATTTTAACAGCAGACTTGTACTTGAAGCTTGGAAAGTGACAATACTGATGTTCTTTTCCTGATGGCTCAAGATATTTTTATAATCTTGAGTCATCAGACTGACAAAATTGCAGCTTATTATGCCCACCCACGAGGAGGGTCAAATAATTTGCCTGTATGTTGCCAACTGAATATGTAGGAGCATTAAAAGAAAGTTGCTCTTTCACAATTAATCAACCAGTTCCTTCTTGTTCCTAGAAATGTTTATGCATCAGTGCTTTGAACAGTGACCTTTGTGCATATACATTTTAATACAGTGGGAATAACTTTACAGAAATGTTCATATCTGCTAACTGTTGCCACTGAAATGGCCAGATAATAGAAGCAAGTCCCAATATACAAATGGAATAGACATTTTAGGGCCAGCAATTATGTTTCTGTTGCATGGCTTCTCCAGCAACTGGGGTGGCACGGTGGTGCAGTGGGGGTGGGAAGGTGATGCAGCAGTATAGTTGTTGCCTTACAGCACCAGAGATCCGGTTCGATCCCAACTACGGGTGCTGTCCGTACGGAGTTTTATGTTCTCACCGTGACCTCCGTGAATATTTCCAGGAGCTCCAGTTTCCTCCCAGACTCCAAAGACGTACAGGACGTACCTAGTTATAGGAAGGATGTCAACAAAATAGAGAGAGTACAGAGGAGATTTACTAGAATGTTGCCAGGGTTCCAGCAACTATGTTACAGAGAAAGGTTGAACAAGTTAGGTCTTTATTCTTTGGAGCGCAGAAGGTTAAGGGGGGACTTGATTGAGGTCTTTAAAATGATGAAAGGGATAGACAGAGTTGACGTGGATACGTTTTTCCCATTGAGGGTAGGGAAGATTCAAACAAGAGTGCATGACATGAGAATTAAGGGACAGAGGTTTCGGGGTAACGTGAGGGGGAACTTCTTTAGAGGGTGGTGGCTGTGTGGAATGAGCTTCCAGCAGAAGTGGTGGAGGCAGGATCGATTTTAACATTTAAGAGTAAAGTGGATAGGTATATGGACGTGAAGGGAATGGAGGGGTATGGTCTGAGTGCAGGTAGATGGGACTAGGGGAAAACAAATGGTCGGCACGGACTGGAAGGGCCGAGAGGGCCTGTTTCCGTGCTGTAATTGTTAAATGGTTATATGGTTATATGGTTTGTCAGCTAATTGGTTTGGTAAAATTGTAAATTGTCCCTAGTGTGTGTAGGATAGTGTTAGTGTGCGGGGATCGCTGGTTGGCACAGACTCAGTGAGCTGAAGGGCCTGTTTCCGCGCTGTTTCGCTAACCTAAACCAAAAAAGTGCATCCACTATTTAATTGGTCCAAAGCAGTTTATGCAAAAAGCAACTGTAAAGCTGAACTTCCACTTCATCCTCATAACATCTTTCCAACATTCTGTCTGTGCCTTCATCAGAGAGACAACATGTGTGCACATTTCAGAATGGGAAATAAGGCAGAAGAAGGAATAACTGGTGTTGCAACACTTTCTAAGTATGAGTCACTGTTTGTTGACCTGGTCATCAGATCACAAGATCAAGTTGTTTGATTTCAACTTTTCAGAAAAACAACTGCCTTATTTGTCTCCTCATTTATTCCAGACTTCCTTCTGACCACTGTATTCCATTTTCCAGTCAGGAAATTAGGCAGCAGAGTGGCATCGTTGGTAGACTTGTTGCCTCACAGCAGCAAGGACCTGTGTACGATCCTGACCTCAGGTGCTGGCTGTGTGGGGATTGCACATTCCCCCAGTGACCGCATGGGTTTCCTCCAGGTGCTCTGTTCGCTCCCAAAGATGTTTTGGGTTTGTAGTTTAATTGGCTTCTGTAAAATGCCTATAGTGTGTAAGGAGTAGATGAGAAAGTGGGATAACATAGAACTTGTGCGAAAGGGGTGATCGATGGTTGGTATGGACTCAATGAGCCTGTTTCCTGGCTATATCTCTAAAATAAACTAAATTGTCCTTGAGTCAGATATATTAACAAAGTGGAATATTAGTAGAAGCACACCCTGTCCACCCCCGCAAATAAGCATCAAAATGCATTTGTGTATAATAAGGCACAGAAACAAGTTTGTAAAATAGAGATGGTGTGGTCGTCGCTTGCAAACTATATTTTGTTCTTATCCAATATCCATTTGCAATCCTACCTTTTCCAATGGGAAGTCAATGGATAATAATCTGGACCTTGGTTAATTTGAGAGACCTGGTATAATAACCATGCGTCTCAAAACTGATCAAATTTGAATCCCTGCAAATGCCCAAAGAAGAGCAGTTATAATGGTCATCTAAACCTCCCGGGAGAGAAATTAATTTGTTTTCATTTTCCAGCATGTGGCAATACATCAACTTTCACTGTTCATATGAGGAATCTTCAACTTGAAATGTTAACTTTATGTCTCTTTCCACAGAAGCTGTCTGGCTTGCTGAATGTTAAAGGACTTTCTGTTTTTATTGTTGGCTAATTAGCTTCGTATATTTGGTAAATTGTCCCTAGTATGTGTAGGACAGCATTAGTGTGTGGGGATCGCTGGTCTGTGTAGACTCAATAGACCAAAGGGACTGTTTCCGCGCTGTATCTCTAAACCAAACTATTGCAATCTTTACGTACCGTTGCTGTGTACAGCATTTGAGAGCTGTATATCAGCATACAATCATTTCACTGCATAAAATGTCACTGGTTGGGTGTGAAAAATCCTTCAAAGAGTTAAGCATAAGTTCTGTGTGCAGATCATGAGAGTAGTTATGCAGGATACCAATTTTAAAATAACTTCAACAAGCTGTCGTATTTAGGTAAAGTATTTCTATGAACAGTAATCAAGACATATTCCTATGCTATATCTACAACTCACATATAGTGACTACTCACTTGACTGAAGTAGCATTTATAATGTATGTGTGTGGGTAAAGCATAGGAAGTTGTAAAATGGAGTCCATAAAATGACATATATGACTGCCAATGGCAAAGTGTGTAACTCTATATTTCAGACAAGGCCTCTGAAAGCTGTAACAAATGTCCCAATGTTTGAAGATATGCACTAGCTGAACTTATGAGCTGAAAATATCAATATAATGACTACTGGGCTGGCAGAGGCTCACCATTGTCCTCTTGCCCATTGGCCTCTGGTGTTCCATGCCGGGACAGTTCTTCAGGCGCTTCCGGGTAGATAATGGCTGTGTCACTCCGCTGCAAGTATTCTGCAATGCTAACCGCATGGCTGTCTCCTTCCTCGAGCTTCCGTTTGGCAAAGTACTCCTCGAGATCTGTCGTGCAACCTACTGTCTTTCCTAAAATTATACATTGGGAAAGGGAGGGAGGGAGGGAGGGAGAAGAATGTCAGTTCTGCACAGACCAATCTTGCTGCACAAGCCTGAGTGACTTGGCATCTCTCGAGTCACAATGTACAGCTTTGAAGAACTGCAATTTTACTTGGAATTTTTGCTTCCCCATACTGTTTAGCTCTTGTGGGAACTCTAACTGTTAGGTGTAGATAGCTGAAATAATCACAAACAAAGCAAATAAAACCACAGCCTTCATTAGCCAGGAAATGACAGACCCTTATTGGTACATGCTGATTACAAGCCTAAACTGCCTGACTTGCTATCATGCCAAGTTTTACTTCTGTTTTCCTCAGTCTTGTTATCTTTCAGCGTTTTTCCTTTATTTATTTTTTTTTGTTACTGGCATTTCATAGTTACACTGGGAAGCTTGGTGGTATTTAAAGAAATAAAAGTTACAACCCCTCTACATTACAGCAGCTCGACATATTTCAGCAACAATATGGCTACCAAGAACTTCTATGCGCAGAGAAAGAGTAACTATGAACTTTCAGTGCAAAAGATAAAGTTATATGTTGAATTGCCACATTATAATGGTCTTTTTGCACAATTACCATAAAAATGTAAAGATCTCAATTGTGCATGGCAGCCTGGTTTTGATGTGGGGAATCAGTCACAAATCATCTGCCTACCCCATCATCCCACTGCAGACTTTAGTTGTTAGCGTTGCATATTTTTGTTAAATAATTAAAGTTTGGATAAAGGGGTCCAGAATCACAACGCAAGGAATAGGAGGGCCATGAATCAAGTTATGGGTGGGAGTTTTGGTGAATACGAGTGGTTAGAAAATACAGCTGCCATCTGGGAAAGCAAGGTGGACTGTGGGAGGTCAGGAGGATTGGGTTGGGGTGTTGGTTGGGGCCTGTATATTAGAGGAGTATGAAGTTCAGGAGGGTCAAGATTTGGGGGGAAAGGGTGGTAGGTGAGGTATTAGGGGGTAAACCTGAAAGAAGAAAGGTAACTAAGGGATCCAGTTGCTTCCGAATTCACTGTAATGTGGATAGCCACCCAATATTCAAAAGTGGATGATCGAGACAGAATTTAGTCTACATTCTTCACAATGCTCTCAGAGAGGGAGGCATAGGCAATGGCATAATTCCATCAAGCCAATGCCAATGCCATATCAGAAGGATCAAGGTGACTCACTTTAGAATGCACTCACTTTTGACAAAGTAATAGGGTAAAATAAAATGACCCCAAATCCCTTTTTTCAATCTTTTTTTCTGGAAACAAATTGTTTAAACCGAACAAAAAGCAGCATTTGCCAATTGAATCGACAAGGCAACAAGTCACAATGTATTTGGACGGAACAGAAGATGGTCTGTAGGTAAATTCTATTGCTTTAATTGGAAATATCAAGGTACGGTGGGATGATCTTAGGCATGCAGGGACACCAATAACACATTTTTGAAAGTGATTATTCCCTTTAGTATAGTTCAATGGTTGTATGTTTGTTTCAAGTAGATGACCGGGTTGCATTAAAAATGGTCTCTGTGAATTGAACAATGAGGTCAAAGCCTGTTGAGAATGAGTGCAGTCTATCTTATTGTGGAAATTGGTGTGCTTGAGTCTATATTGCATTTGAAACATTAATGCAACACGCTCCAATTTCTACCTCATGAATAAGGCTGACATTTTATGCTGGCATTGACAGGCTATTGAACTCAGTTCAGTTTAGTTTATTGTCATATGTACTGAGGAATAGTGAAAAGCTTTTTGTTGCATGCTAACCAATCAACAGAAAGACAATACATGATTACAATCGATCCATTTCCAGTGTATAGATCAAGTGTGTGGAGTGATTATAATATGTTTCTAGATCTGCTTCTGGGGCTAGAATGCAAATAGTCTGTGTTGGGCACATCTTGGAAGAGATAACTGGTGTAACCTCTTTTACCAGACCATTCTGGCCTGAACAGAAATCCTGAGCTTCTTTGAGTTTTGACTTATGCAAGGCCTAACATTGGTTCCTGCCTGAATGCATGTGGATAGAAAATGAAATGTCAGATTTGAATCTAATAGCCCTTGCATGCAGAGTTTTGCCAATGGGTTGTACATTGAAAGCTATTGGAAGTCTTAAAGGTAATATTGAAATGGTGGCATGATATCCTGGCTGACCAACAAAAAAATTAAATGTGCTCAGAAAATTGTGAAAATTAATTTGCTGACCATTTGATAATCTGTGGGGATGAAGTAAATAAAGAGGAATTTAAATTGCACTTTTCATGTGTATTTTTGAATATTTATAACTTTAGAATGACGACTATAATATAGATTGTCCCATTAAATACACTTAATATACACTTAAAATATTTACGTTTTACTAGTGACAATGCTGCAGCAGAACTAGATGGAATGGCTACACAGACTTTGAAAATACAGTATGAGGAACCTATTAACCGGTGTGAAAAGAAACATAAAATATGTATTTAAATCTATCTTTGGTTTTTGATGCACTTGCAAAATCAGAAACAGCTTAGCTGGTTGCTTCTGTTTATTTCAAAACCTGTGACCAGTTTTCACGAGATTAGCAAAATATGTCATAGTGCAACCAGCTACTGGTAAAGTTCCCATCTGAAGTTAAATTTAGACCGAAACGTATGTCTCTGTGGTTCAGTGTTGCAACTTTGATTTGCATTCTGGAAAACACCTTGATGAACTGAATTTTTTTTTTAAATGGTTCAGCCTACAAACAGAGAGAAGGGAGAAAGGAACCCATTTGCAGCCACTGGGACAAACAGCACAAGCTTTCAATATTGCTGTGCTATATAGCTTCAATGAAAGCTATATAGAATGTCCACGAATGCACATGGCTCCTCATTTCCTACTTAAAATCAGTTGTTGGATTCACCCAGGATAGCTTTGAACAACTTGGATCAGAATTAAAGGCACCCAGCCCCATGACTGTCTGCAGTTTAATTTACTGCTGTTTACATAACGAATAAGCTAATTTAGACTGCAGAGACTTTAGATACACAAACATTACTACATCTGTGGCTTTCCAGCCACACACAGGGAATTGGACCGGTTAGATTGTTTTGGGAGGGGTCTAAGGAGGTGGTATGTGGTTGGAAGGGAAAGCTAATTGGAAAACGCAGGAAGACTCAAATTCCGGCAGATGCAAACCCAATCAAAATGAACTGGCAGCTTTATTATAAGCAAGGTTGATAACTGTCCCGTTTTAGTCGGGACATCCCGTTTTTGGGGCTAAATTGGTTTGTCCTGTATGGGACCGCCCTTGTTCCGTATTTGACTGCTGCTACTCGGGTCGAGGTGACTGTCGGGTCCGGACCCGCCTCACCCATCCCGACGTAGTGCAGCCCATGGAGTGCAGCAACAATGCCTCGCCCGTGGCCCCGTCGGTTGGCAGCCCAGCCAGCTATCTGACCTTGAGACCTTCGCTTACCGCCGACACCACCGCCCCTCCTTCTCATCGCCGATCATCGGTTCATGAGTTGGATGGGGTGCCGGACTGTGCGCGCGATGTCGGCGCCCGAGCCCAAACTCATCAGCTGGCCCGCCGGCTGGGCTGTGTGTGCAGTCCAGCACCCGGGTCAACTCATCATTCACCCAGCCACGGCCGAGTCGGTCAACGAATTGCTGTCGGGAATTTGTCCCATATTTTGACCTTTTGTCCCTTATTTGGAAGTGAGAATGTTGGCAACACTATTGGCAACCCTAACTTTAGGAGCAGAACTTCAGAAAGTCATGTTTGAAAAATAAGTGACCACTGCTTTATGCTGAGGTTTTTAGAAAATATAATGCCTGTGAAAAAAAATCTTGAAATAACACCACATGTACTCACCTGTACCATTACCTCTCCTTGGCTGAAGTGTGACTTCAGGCCCCATAGTGTCATACTCTTCCTTCATTTCTTCTGTAAGGAAACAAAAGACAGACGGGACTAATTATTTCAGAGCTTTTACTGTGGTGTTGTAACCTCCATACTGCCAGGAACAGCAAGTACGTCCTGGTAAAGTGAGGTATTCTTTGAAGGTAAACACAGATTGCCTTAAACTGTTGCTTCCATCATCTCTGTTCTGCTCTTTACAATGATTCCAATCACCCTATGCCAGACTAGTATTTATTTACCTTTAATGTTACAGCTAGCGGTGAAAAAAAGAGGTAATCATGGAAGAAAATGAGGATTGAAAAGTCTCAACAATTAAAATGGAGGAGTGAAATAAGCACACACAAAAAGGGCTGCCAGCTTCGATAAACAAACAGAGCCAGCAATGTTAACTCACAAAGATACACTGATTTTAAGATATTTAAAAGAAGCGACTATTAGAAATATAACTATTGTACTGTACCATTGCTCATCTCATGTGACTCATGTGAGTCAGGCACATCTTATTTTTCATCTTATGGCACTTTAACCAGCTGAGGAATAAAATTACACCGTACTTTTGCATAATAAAGGCAATGTTGGAGCTTTCTATTTCTCTGACCATGTTACTAATCTTTTTTAGGTAAAGGGTGAGTGAGAGAGGTTCTTTGGTTCCGTGCTATCTGTTTGCTTCCACAACATTCATAAATAGGAACTATGTTTACAGATATTTTGTGAACTTAATTTTGTTGTTGCAGTTGCATAGACAGTGTGGCACCTAAAGTGAAAACCACTACAATCATGGCCTTGTAAACAAACTAGACTCAAAACAGAACATTCAAGCTGTGTAAAAGAGGCAGTATCCCTGGGGTTGGTCCCCCGGTGCCAGGTTTGAAAGAAAGACGGACAGAAACATACTTTTTTTTCTGCACATCGTTGTCCTCGAGTGCAAAATGATCAATGTACTGCAGTAAATAATACAACAGGCATGGATGGCACATATCAGAAAGCTTGCTTGTTAAACACTGCAGAGTACATATATTCTCTCACCACACACCACTCAATGATTCTTTTTCTTCAACAAACATGGGAATGCAATAAGCCTAACATACTCCTGAACAATCATAAAGTCCTATTATCTATCATGCATGGAATAAAATTTCAAAGAGGCACTTGGCTCTGGACACAAAGGTTTGAAGAAGCAAAAGGAGCAGATTTGCAGGTGATTTATTTGAGCATCTGTCAGTGATAATGATGTCATGTTTTCCAGCACACTGTGTCCACCACTGTAGGATAAAAGAATGTCAAGGACAATTCAAAACACAAAACTTTTATTGTACTGTTACCGGAAGGAACAGCAAGAACTCGAGCAGGTCAACTATGCTCTTCAGCTGAGAATCTATTTCCTGCTAACAAAGCATAGTGACACGGGAGCAAAAGAGAGAGAGAGAGAGAGAGAGAGAGAGAGAGAGAGAGAGAGAGAGAGAGAGAGAGAGAGAGGGAGATAAAGAAAGAGACAGAGAAGGGCAACAGTGTTTAAGAAGGAACTGCAGATGCTGGAAAATAGAAGCTAGACAAAAGTGCTGTTCAGTCTGAAGAAGGGTTTTGGCCTGAAACGTTGCCTATTTCCTTTGCTCCATAGATGCTGCTGCACCCGCTGAGTTTCTCCAGCACTTTTGTCTACCTGAGAAGGGCAACAGATCTGAAAGAAAATACAATCAGAGTCAGCACCAATGCTAAATATTTTGTCAAGTGGCAGAGAAATAGCAATATTTCTGAGTTTGGTGGTGATTGTCCCAAAGTTGAAAAATGTGTGTGTATATATTTTGTTATGTGCATGTGTACTTATATTGGGTGAATGGATCTACTCGCGACTTGTTTGAGTACAGTGTCCATGCAGCAGTTTTGGTCTCCAAATCTGTTATTGCCATTGCAGAGAAGGTTCACCAGACTGATGTGTGTATGAAACTGGTTTATACTCTCTGATGGAGATTGAGAGGGGATCACTTACAAATTCTTAAGGACAGGCTAGATGCAGGAAGATTGTTCATGTTGGGGAAATGTAAATAAGGGGGAAATTTTAAGACCGAATGAGAAAGACTAAAAGTGAGTAACAGAGGGTCCCTTGTGGCTAAGGGGATGAGATGGATTTTTGTGATCAGCCATCAGGTGATAACATTTTCTATAATTTCTATGGTGTTATATTCAGCAGGTCTGTAAATGATGTGTGTATGTGTGGAATGCTTGAATGGGTTCATAAAATGATACAGTACTGTTAGTCATCAGACAATGGCATCTGTTAGGGGCTGTGCCAATGGATTGAAGCAAGTTAATGGTCAACCTTCACTGTGTAAGGATCTCAAATCATCTTCCAGTCAACCGATATTTTTATCATGTCTCCGGATCCCTTATTTCTCCACAACCACCTCACCATAATTCTAAGATAGACGCAAAAAGTTGGATTAACTCAGCGGGACAGGTAGTATCTCTGGAGAGAAGGAATGGGTGACATTTTGGATTGAGACCCTTCTTCAGACAATGAACGAAAGGTGTGCAAAAAAGTAATGATGATAAAGGAAACAGGCCATTATAAGCTGTTTGTAGGATGAAAATGAGAAGCTAGTGCGACCTGGGTGGGGGAGGGATAAAGAGGGAATGCCGGGGCTACCTGAAGTGAGAGAAATCAATAGTCATACCACTGGGCTGTAAGCTGCCCAAGAGAAATATGAGATGCTGTTCCTCCAATTTGCGTTTAGCCTCACTCTGACAATGGAGGAGACCTAGGACAGATAGGTCTGTGTGGGAAGGGAAGGAGAATTATAGTGTCCAGCAGCAGAGAGATCCGGTTGGTTCAGGCGGGCTGAGCGAAAGTGCTCAGCGAAACGATCGCCCAGTCAGCGTTTGGTCTCGTCGATGTATAAGAGTCCACATCTTCAACAGCTGATTCAGTAGATGAGGTTGGAGGAGGTGCAGAAACCTCTGTCTAATTTGAAAGGACTGTCGGGGTCCCTGGACAGAGTCAAGGGAGGAGGTATAAAGACAGGTGCTGCACCTTCTGAGGTTGCATGGGAAGATACCTGGGGAGGGGGTGGTTTGGGTGGGAAGGGATGAGATAACCAGGGAGTGGGGGGGGGGGGGGGGGGAAATGGTCTCCACGGAAGGCAGAAAGGGGTGGAGATGGGAAAATGTGGTTCATGGTGGGATCCCGTTGGAGGTGGCGGAAAATTTGGAGGATAATGTGTTGTATGCGACGACTGATGGGGTGGAAGGCAAGGACTAGGGGGACTCTGTCTCTAATGTGACTAGGGGGAGGGGGAGCAAGGGCGTTGCTGCGGGGTACTGAAGAGACACGAGTGAGGGCCTCATCTGTGATGGGAGAGGGGAACCCCCATTTGCTAAAGAATGAGGACATCTTGGATATTCTGGTATGGAACACCTCATCTTGGGCGCAGATGCGGTGTAGACAGAGGAATTCGGAGTAGGGGATAAAGTCTTTGCAGGAAGCAGGGTGGGAAGAAGTATGGTCGAGAGTGTTGTGGGAGTCATTCTTCTGTTTTGAATTGCCCATCCCACCACATTCACTGATGGCCATCACCATAGTTTGACTTCTCTAACTTCAAATTGCCCTTGCTTTCTCTCTCTATCCCCTCCTCCTTCCCAGTTCTCCCACCGGTCTTACTGTCTCCGACTACATTCTATCTTTGTCGCACCCATTCCCCTGACATCAGTCTGAAGAAGGGTCTCGACCCGAAACGTCACCCACTCCTTCTCTCCAGAGACGCTGCCTGTCCCGCTGAGTTACTCCAGCTTTTTGTGCACATGGTGAAAGTCGTGCTGTTAAACTGAGTAGTGTAAGAAGGAGACGCAAGAGACTTCAGATGCTGGAATCTTCTTCAGACTGATGATGGATCCCAACCTGAAACATCATCTGTCCATTTCCCTCTACAGATTCTGCCTGACCCACAGAGTCCCTCCAGCACTTAGTATTTTGCTGGGTATGATAGGCAAATTTGTTTAGGAGGGAGTGAAACTTAATCTTTTCCTGAATGATAGGTACTGCCTGGTTTCGAGTGTGTGGAGATATTTCATGAGCAAGCATTGTATTCTTTGGAATTTGGAACACTAATGGGTAACGTTCTAAGTTTTTGAGATATCAAGTATAAGGTTTGGGAGGAACATACTATTCCCTCTGGTTGGCAGTGGAATTTAGATCAGGCTATTTACGAGTGAAGTTAGGAAGCAAAACTTATAGAAATTTTGAACCCTTTTCCGTAAATGGCAACCTATGCTAAGTCAATTGTCATTTTAAATCTAGATTCAGAGAATCGTGTTTGTAAGTGACTTCAGGACGATGACGCAGAATTGGATAGTTAATTCTCAGGTCAAAGCGGCAAAGCGAGCAGCCCTAATTTTCAGTTAATATCGCTCCCTTCATTGACGATTACTTCCTTGCCTTGATTGAGTCAATCCATCACAAGACTTACTCCTACTCTCTCCCAACTGATCATGGTAATGTCAGTTATATTTGGTTTATGCATTGGCAGGATGCAATATGCATGTATAACTAAGATTCATTACACACTAAAGGTCTGACATATTTTGTTCCCATACAGTTGACACTGTGCTATGGAATTGCTTAAGTCTTGCAACTTCAGAACTTAGATATAGGAAATATGATAGACAGTAGGTGCAGGAGTAGGCCATTCAGCCCTTCGAACCAGCACCACCATTCACTGTGATCATGGCTGATCATCCACAATTAGTATCCCGTTACTGCCTTCTCCCCATATCCCTGGACTCCGCTAGCTTTCAGAGCTAACTCTCTCTTGAAAGCATCCAGAGAATCGGCCTCCACTGCCTTCTGAGGCAGAGAATTACACAGATTTACAACTCTCTGGGTGAAAACATGTTTCCTCATCTCCGTTCTAAATGGCCTACCCCTCATTCTTAAATTGTGGCCCCTGGTTCTGCACTCTTCCAATGTCGGGAACATGTTTCCTGCCTCTAGCATGTCCAATCCCTTAATAATCATGTGTTTCAATAAGATCTCCTCAACCTTCAAAATTCCAGTGTATCCAAGCCCAGTCACTCCATTCTTTCATAATATGTCAGTCCCGCTATCCCGGGAATTAACCTTGTGAGGCTACGGTGCACTCCCTCAATAGCAAGAATGTCCCTCAAATTTGGAGACCAAAACTGCATGCAATACTCCAGGTGTGGTCTCACCTGGGCCCTGCACAACTGCAGAAGGACTTCTTTGCTCATATACTCAACTCCTCTTTTTATGAAGGCCAACATGCCATTAGCTTTCTTCATTGCCTGATGTTACCTGCATGCTTACTTTCAGTGACTGATGTACAAGGATCCCCAGATTCCGTTGTAATTTCCCCTTTTCCCATCTTGACACCATTCAGATAATAATCTGCCTTCCTGTTCTTGCCAGCAAAGTGGATAACCTCATATTTATCCACATTAAACTGCATCTTCCCACTCACCCAACCTGTCCAAGTCACCCTGCATCCTCATAGCATCCTCCTCACAGTTCACACTGCCACCCAGCTTTGTGTCATCTGCAATTTTGCTAATGTTACTTTTAATCCCTTCATCTAAATTATCTATGATGAATGAATGGGTCGACTGGGCTTGTATCCACTGGGATTTAGGAGGATGAGGGGATCTTATAGAAACATATGAAATTCTTAAAGGATTGTACAGGCTAGATGCAGGAACAAAGTTCCCAATGTTGGGGGAGTCCAGAACCAGGGGTAAGAATAAGTGGTAGGCCATTTAGGACTGAGGGTCGGAAAAACTTTTTCACCCAGAGAGTTGTGAATCTGTGGAATTCTCTGCCACAAAGGCAGTGGAGGCCAATTCACTGTATGTTTCCAAGAGATAGTTAATTTATCTCTTAGGGCTAAAGGAATCAAGGGATATGGGGATAAAGCAGGATCGGGGTACGGAATTTGGATGATCAGCCATGATCAAAGGGAATGGCTCGAAGGGCCAAATGGCTTACTCCTGCGCCTATTTTCTAAGTTTCTAAAAGCAAAGTGATATAAACTCACTGAGTGGCATTCTGGTAGGTATCACCCTCCAAGATTAGTATCAATGAACACAATGACACAGTGTAAAATCCTCTATTTTTTACAAATTGAAAGCGATTGGAGTTTCCTCAACCATGCTCAAGGATTTTCCATTGATTTCAATATCTATCTCTCGCCATTTGTCCATCTGCAATTAACGGATAGCTCTGATCCAGGGAAAGGGTTAACCCATTTATAATGATGTTGGCTACTGAATCTCTAATGCCTGACCATTTCTTCAGAATGTAGCCTTGACAGCTTTGCAGTAGGCGTTATGCATGTTCTCTAGGGTGACCTTTCACTAGCCCATTGTATTTTTTAGCAATGTGGATTATTGCCAGACCTCAGTGAGGCTGGTATGACACTGCTATGCCTTCACTCGTGTAGGCGCAAACTGCGTGTGGATTGACTACACATAATGCTCTGTTCCATGAGAACCTTTAGCATCAGTCATGGCAACCCGTAAGTCTTGTTACTTTAGAACGTAGCTATAAGAAAAAGCTAAGTACTATAAACTCACCAAGTGGCATTCTGGAAGGTATCGCCCACCAAGATTAGTTTCACTGTCCCTTAATAAATTAAGGGTACACAATGTCTCAATCAGATTCCCCACAAGATATTATATGTGCTTTTTATCAACTTTTTGACAATTAGAATATCAAAGTACTCCACATCAACATTACGTTGGCTCTCATTCTTCATAACTCTGCCTAGTCCCTACTGATAGTACCAATGTAAGCACAGCAGATGACTGTAGTATTAGGTTTGGCTGCAACGTCGACCACTGTTAAGACAGCCTTTCCATTCACATGCGAACAATGGCTTCTTGCATGAAATATCTGAGGGCAACAACCACTCATGGTGCCCAACACCAGTCAGGGGAGCGGAGGAAACAAAGAGTTTTCCTGTTGTGGAGTAAAGGCAGAAAATACTTAATGTACTCTTGAATCTTTCCGCCTCCACTGTCTAAAAGTTTGTTATAAAATTGTTTTAACTGATAAAACTATCTGATGCTATTCTAACCAGCAGCTATACATGACTGAAAAAGAAAATAGGATCATTCCAGCACCTTAGCACCGGAGTACTATATATTATTTCATTCCACTTCTACTACCTACACTGTAAAATGCGTATGGTTTGGAATTTTTATGTGACAGGGGAAATTTCTTGTTTTTAAGATGAAATCATTATTTGGGGGCAATAATGATTAGCATTTCAGAGATTTCAGCATTTCAGAGTCAATTGTTGACAATTGGCAACAGTCTGAAGAAGTGTTCCAACCTGAAACGTCACCTATTCCTTTTCTCCAGAGATGCTGCCTGACCCGCTGAGTTACTCTAGCATTATGTATTGATCTTCGGTATAAACCAGCATCTGCATTTCCTTCCCACACACCTTGGCAATTACCTGTATTTTGGTTGATGTACTTCGGAAGTTAAATTATTGAATATTCAATTATATCATGCATTATCGTCACGAAACACTTCACAAAGCACTTCTCACTGAATTACTTTTGAAATCAGTGAATTTTCTCACGTGGGCAGTCAAGAGCTTAACTCTGATGAAACTTCACGAGAACATTAGAAGTTGGAGAGTGGCATGCAGCCCTTTTAGAATGCTCTGCCACTGCTGATCTTGAATCTCATCCATTTACTCATCTAATCATCGTATCCTCCCGGTCTCCCATTGTTAATAACATTCAAAGCCATCTTAAATATGGAATTTAAAGGATCTGCAGTTCTCTGCATGAAGAAAAAATTTGCATCATCACAGTCTTAAATTGCTGCCCATTGGTCCTATGTGCCAACAAGAAAGCTGTTTTTGAAAAACTGTGAGACAGGTGCGGTTGATTTTCTTACTGGCCACTGCTAAATGCAAAATAAATCTCAGATAAAGGGAACAAAATGACTAAATGCATGTTGGAATAGCATTAGTATGTTTTCCTAGTTATGTAAGCTGAAGGTGTTCTTAGTTTCCCCTTACAATCACCTTCGGAGTCACACATCTCCCACTCCCCATTTAACAACCTACCTGAGGATTATTGCTGGCCACACCATGTCTTGCCATTCAAAGCCTCCAGCCAGCAATATCCTGCTAATACAGAGTTGGTGCCCACATCTTGCCTCCCTCAGCAAAATAAAGTGGTATTCCCAATGTGTCTGCCAAGACAGGAGAAGGGGCCAGATTTCTAAGCTAGGGTGTCTCCAATTTTTCAGAAGCAATGTTCTCAGAAGGGTGTACAGAGATATTTTTGAGGCAATATTAGGTCTTCTGAATTTGAAAGCCTATGTTTTGGTTAATGTACTTTTGAGGTTCAATTATTTAATATTCAATTGGATCACCTTAAAACACTTTACAAAGCACTTCTCACCAAATAATTCTTGAAATCTTTCCATTTGTGGTTTTTCCCTACTTTTTTAGATCCTGACTTGATAAATCAAATGTAAGTACACGTTTATTGTAAGGAATTAAACTTGATGTGGTTGATTGCAAATACAACAAATTATATCAAAAATTAAATTAGATTGACACTATTATTCCTTTGATTCCCATCACAACATACATGTAATTGTAGCCTCTTGTTAAAATAAGTTACAAATACACACTTCAACTGAATTCAGTACACAAGTTGGACACTTTTTTTGAACTGGAGGTTCAAGAGGGGGGAATTATGCTGCATTTAACAAATGCCCGAGCTCTCTTTGAATCAGCACAGGCATTTGTTAAATGTAACTCATTTTCAAATCATTGTGTCAGTTCTGACAATCCACACAAATTATTCCAATCAGTTAAAGGATATTTGAGTGGCTGAATCGGGACATTGAACTTGTAGACGGAAGTTAAACTGATTGGAATCTTCACAGGAAAAGGCAAAAGAGATTACACAGAAAAGGTTACAGGAAAGAAAGGAACTATGTTACCTATAAAAGGATATGTTTTAATTACATTGCAACATTTTCATTGCTTCTCTTCTTAAGGTTTAGATAACACTTTTAAAGAGTAACTGTATTGTATTGATTAAACTATTTCCTGATTATATTTACATTGATTAGCATGCGTGAGATCCATGGTGATGGTAACTTGGATTCAGAATTTGCGTTCCCATACAAGACAGAGGATAGTGGTGGAAAGGCATTATTCTGGCAGTAGTCTGTGACCCGCGCTGTTCCACAGAGATTATTGTTGGGACCTCTCTCTTTTGTGATATTATGATTAACTTGGATGAAAGTTGCCACCTTTGGAGGAGCTAGATCTAGCAGGAACTATTTAATGGGGCAATAACATAAAATACATAGCTTTCTTCAAGATCAACTAAAGTCCTGGGGTGGGAGATTGCAACTTTCACGTGGTCCGCCCTGTTTCGACTAATGCAATCAACCTGGTGTGCACAATCAAATAAGATCAAATAGAACAAGTTGTCCTACAACTTTAGGTTGTGCACGCCATATGGAAGAAGACAAAGGGAACTAATATCTTGTCAATTTGGTACTGCTGAAAGCACTTCTATTGGTCTGAAGGCTGGTCTTCCATTCTAAGTAGAACCAAGATTCAAACTGCTAGATGTTAGATGTTCCAAACTGCTTTGCATCCAGTGACAAATTGGAAAGTGCGCTGAAGAGATTAACCAGGATATTATCTTGGCTTGTGGGCTTGAGTTGCAGGGAAAGGTTGGATATGCTGTGACATTTACCTTTGGAGCATAGGACACTGAGGGTATACAACATCCTGAGGGACATGGATAAATTGAACACTCACAGTCTTATTCCCAGGGCAGAGGATTCTAAAACTAAAGGAAAGCAGCTGAAGTTCAGAGGGGAGAGATTTAACTGGGACCTCCAGGGCACCTTTTTCACTCAGAAGATAGTTTGTATGAGCTGCCAGAGGAAACTATAGAAGAAGATATAATTGCAACTTTTAAAATACTTTTGGACATATATATGGATAGGAAAGGTTTAGGAGGGCTTTGGGCCAAAAGCAGGCAAATGGGACTAGTCCAAAATGCTAACTTAGTCAGCATGGACAAGGTGGGCTAAAGTTTAATTTAGTTTAGTTTTGATATACAGCATGGAACATGCCCTTTGGCCACCAGGTCCATGCCAATACCAATCAACCATTCACATAACATTTATGTTATCCCACTTTCTCATCCACTCTGTATACATTAGGGGCAATTTTACAGTGGTCAATTAACCTACAAACCCACATGCATTTGGGATGTGGGAGGAAATCGGAGCACCCGGAGAAAACCCATGCAATTACAGGGAGAACGTGCAAACTTCATAGAGATGGCACCCAAGGTCAGGATCGAACCCGGAACTCTGGGGCTGTGAGGCAGCGGATTTACCAACTGTGCCACTGTGCCACCCACAAAAGGCCATGTGTCCATGCTGTACAGCTCTGTGACTCTATGACATACCTCTGATTGATGTAGCAAATGTTGTATTGTAATAAACAGTACATAAGGAGAAATTCTAATAGTGTCTCAATTGTCAGTGGTGAAATGAACAATGTTTGTTTATTGAAGATACCCAAGTTGACACATTATAACTTAAAATTTAGCTTGTGATTCAATCTGCAGCAAAAGTTTGGACTGTGTATTAAGGTTAACAACTCTCGGAATCATTCTTCTCATTAGATGCATGAAAACTATTCAATCTAAAAGATTAATTTATATATGTTAGTGCCTTTTGTAGGAATTACATTTCCTTGGGCAATCATCTTCTACCCTAATTAAAACTTATTTATCTTTCTCCCATTCTCTGTTACTTCTTTATTACGTTTTAACTTTATTGTTAACAGTTACATATCTTTCAAATAATAATGAATGTAATTGTGATTTCTCTTTACTCAAGTGATGACTCTTTTAAAAAAGTTGACATTTTTAAGTGTAAAGGTTAAAGCTGTGAGTGATAGTGAATTATTAGTCACAAAAGCATATGGTCCACAGCTTTATATTTACAACACAAAATAGTATGGTAATTTTTGTGCTGAAGCATAACTTTCCTACTAGTACACATTCTGCAGCATGATCTCCTACAGCCTGCTTTTGAAAATAAAATCGAAGACCTTTTGCAGAATTATTAAGGAAATGCAACTAAAGTGAAATCCCTTGTGCTAGGGTACTAACTTTAACCATGACTCACATGCTAGATATTCTAGCACTGTGTACAAAAATGAATGTGGCTAATATTCAGGCCTGTGAAAGCAAGACAATGCAAATGCAGCTAAGATCCCGATCAACGTTGTCTTACTAAGCTGCAGAAATAGTTTCAATGGGCTGATTGACCTGCTCTTGTTTATTTATTCCTTTGGAACAACATCCTATGCGAGACTTTGGACAGATTTTATCCTAAGTACATAATTACATGTAGGAAGGGAGTCCAGCTTTGCTCTCAGAGCATGAAAACGTGCATGCTGTGAATGTGTATTGGACATTGTCCAAATGTGGTACACCATTTTGGGTTAATTCACCAGAAGCACTGTGTAACAAAGTGCTCCCTTTGGAATGATCATTTCAGGCTAGCAAATATAACCACTCGTACTTCCTACACCCAAATACTGCTGCCCCAGCCCCAGTGATGTACCTGGAAAAACTGGGTGCACTGAAGCCTGTTTATGGACGATAGCACGTATTTCAAAAATGGACAAGATATCTGACCATAGACAGATAAGACTAGGGTTGAGGCAAATGTAATCTGCCCAATGTCTGCTCAGCCACTTGAGGAAGGAGAGGTTAATGATGGTGGGTTGCTGTAATCACAGGTCCATCTAGGTCGAGCTGTCTCCTCTAACCCTAACCAATGACCATTAAGGTTTAAGATCAGGGCATATCGGCCTTGCTGTCACTGCAGTTTTTTTTTTAAAGTGGTTGCGAAATATCCCACAGGACACCTACTTCCTTCTTTTCAGGTGCCCGGACTGGCAGCTGACATTTGTCAGCATGCTTAAAACTAAATAAATTGCTGCTTTGCAATAAGTAAAATCCTATTCTCCTGCTGTTCTCATGCATTTGCTGCAACTACATGAGAGATCTCCTGAACATTCTTAAAATGGTGCCGTGGGGTTCAAGGGGAGCACAATTCAGAGCCCTATTTTTGGAATCTGCTGAAGCTTTGTAATCCTCATTGCATGCAGTGGCAACGTAGCTTAGTTGTGCTTCTTGGCATGAACCGAAAGTTCTGTTTCCCCTTGCTCTCCTGTAAATGCTGACTCTTATTAAGGTACGGTTCTGAGAGGTCAGCTGTCAGTTTTTTTTCACAGCAGCAGCTTCAATATGACCTGGCCGTTTGACTGGAATGATTATCACTTGTTGGCCGGAGGAATGCAACAACCGATTTGGATCTCTGAGCAACCTGTGGAGCAGAGGTGCAGCCTTGAGCATTATCAACATTCCTTCAGGAAGTCGCACATATTCAATTCAGTGAGCACGATAGATCAGCTGGTCAGCTGAAGGCTGGCTCTTACATCAAGCAAGGTCACATGTCAGAAAAACTGAGCAGGAGGACAGTGGGGGACAAATGCAAGTGAGTGCAAAAGCCCATAGCATTCTCAACCTCACAAATCATAGTTTGAAGTCACTGAAAGGACAATTGGGCAGCGTTTGAGTAACAAGTAGTTGTCCCCACCTCAACTTTAGCTTTCAATTGGGGACCCTGAAGATCTAATGTGCCAATATTGTTCTGACCATCATGAGACTTCTTTCAATGTCCATGGACACAATCTCAGCACACTGGTAGTGCTAACTGATCTAAGACCACATTTACAGTATGGTTTCTCGTGGATAGCAAGCATAGAAAATCATGTTAATGGAAGAGACTGCAAATGCTGTAATCCAGAGCTAAAAACAATGTGTTGGAAGAACTCAGCGGGTTGAGCAGTATCTGTTGGGAGAAATGATTTGTCGGCTTTTCGGGCCAAGACCTGCAGCAGGCTAAGAATTATGTCCTTGCTCTCTGAAATCACTGGAAGTCAAAAGCTGATACATGTGACTTTCATTCCTACCCAGGGATTTGAATTGTGATGTCCTGGGTGATTCTCTTTGGGATCTTCCTGGTCAATCAGATTTTACTTTCCATTGATTTTGATAGACCATGAATTAAGAAATAGGATCAGGGTTGTCTGAAGCCTCACAGCTCCAAGTGGATATATATCATTGAATGGTGATGGCATAACAATTGTCCTAAGATTAAATGGTTCAAGTAGACAAAATGACAAAGATGGCATTATCTACAGCATCTTGAACTCACCCAATGTGTCAGAGGCAATGAACCAGACAGGAAACATTTGTGAGCCCCTGCAAATCATTATTTATATATATATAAGCAGAAAGGACGTTGAGACATATACTGTAACCTTATCATGGTGCTTAATGCCACCTACCTCTTACAATCACCATGATTTATCTGCTTCATTTTTAAAGTTTAGATTCCTGTTTGTGTCACACTTACTTCAGGTTTTATGATTCTGGCTGATATGTCATTTGCCATGACAAGGTGTCAAGAGTTTAAGCAGTGGGTCTTGTACATGTGGCATTATACTTACCTTTCAGAGCTCCCATGTGGATGTTTCATTGAGTGTTTATTTCGTATTCTCTCCCTAATACATGACCTGTAGTTATTGCCACCCACCTGTGTCCATGCATAACCTGCGAATCCAGTAGTCCATAGGCAATTTGAAATGCTATCTAAATGCCTGTCACATCTGAACTACAGCTTAGTTTCCATGCCCAGACTCCACCTTACAAAACAAAAACTTCACACTAAAGACATTGACCACGACCTTCCCTGTCAAATGGCAACTATCCACAAGTCATCAGCCTGTTGTCCTGAAGTGGAGCAATGAGAACAGAGAGGAGCAGAGAAGGTGGCACAGTTAGTGTAGCTTATGTCTCACAACGTCAGAGGCCAGTTTTGTCCTGATTTCAGGTCCTGTTTGTATGGAGTTTGCATATTCTCCCAGTGATCACGTGGGTTACCTACCTCATCCCAAAGATCGGGTCGGTAGATTTCCCCAGTATGTTTGCAAACTGCCCGCAGTACATTTCAGTACGTTGCTGGGAATGTGGGGTGAATAAAAAATCGGATTAATGTATGATTAGTACATTATGGATGGTTGATGGTCCACGTGGGCTCAGTGAGCCGTAGGGAACTCTTTCCATGCTGTATTTATCTGTGATTGTATGGTACAGAGAAAGAGAGAAAGAGAATTTGAGGATAAATAAAGGTAGACAGGTTGGACTAGTGTAGATGGGACATCTTGGTCAGCGTGGGTAAGATGGGTCGAAGGGCCTGTTTCCATGCTGTATCAGTATTATCTACAGTGGCTTGCAAAAGTATTCATACCCCTTGAACTTTTCCACATTTTGTCACGTTACAACCACAAACGTAAATGTATTTTATTGGGATTTTATGTGATAGACCAACACAAAGTGGTGCATAATTGTTAAGTGGAAGGAAAATGATACATAGTTTCCAAATTTTATTACAAATAAAAAACTGAAAAGTGTGGCGTGCAAAAGTATTCAGCCCCCCTCAGTCAAGACTTTGTGCAATTACAGCTGCAGGTCTTTTGGGGTATGTCTCTACCAGCTTTGTACATCTAGAGACTGAAATTTGTGCCCATTCTTTTTTGCAAAATAGCTCAAGCTCAGTCAGAATGAATGGAGAGCGTCTGTGAACAGCAATTTTTAAGTCTTGCCAGAGATTCTCAATTGGATTTAGGTCTGGACTGACTGGGCCATTCTAACACATGAATATGCTTTGATCTAAACCATTCCATTGTAGCTCTGGCTGTATGTTTAGGGTCGTTGTCCTGCTGGAAGGTGAAACTCTGCTCCAGTCTCAAGTCTTTTGCAGACTCTAACAGGTTTTCTTCCAAGATTGCCCTGTATTTGGCTCCATGCATCTTCCCGTCAACTCTAACCAGCTTCCCTGTCCCTGCTGAAGAAAAGCATCCCCATAGCATGATGCTGCCACCACCATGTTTCACGGTGGGGATGGTGTGTTCAGGGTGATGTGCAGTGTTAGTTTTCCTCCACACATAGCGTTTTGCATTTAGGCCAAAAACCTCAATTTTGGTCTCATCAGACCAGAGCACCTTCCTCCACATGTTTGCTGTGCCCCCACATGGCTTGTGGCAAACTGCAAACGGGACTTCTTATGGCTTTGTTTCAACAATGGCTTTCTTGCCACTCTTCCATAAAGGCTCGATCTGTGGAGTGCACGACTAATAGTTGTCCTGTGGACAGATTCACCCGCCTGAGCTGTGGATCTCTGCAGCTCCTCCAGAGTTACCATGGGCCTCTTGGCTGCTTCTCTGATCAATACTCTCCTTGCCCAGCCTGTCAGTTTAGGTGGACGGTCATGTCTTGGTAGGTTTGCAGTTGTGCAATACTCTTTCCATTTTTGGATGATGGATTGAACAGTGCTCCATGAGATGTTCAAAGCTTGGGATATTTTTTATAATCTAACCATGCTTTAAACTTCACCACAACTTTATCCCTGACCTGTCTGGTGTGTTCCTTGGGCTTCATGATGCTGTTTGTTCACTAATGTTCTCTAACAAACCTCTGAGGCCTTCACAGAACAGCTGTATTTATACTGAGATTAGATTACACACAAGTGGACTCTATTTACTAATTAGGTGACTTCTGAAGGCAATTGGTTGCACTGGATTTTATTTAGGCGTATCCGAGTAAAGGGGGCTGAATACTTTTGAACGCCACACTTTTCAGTTTTTTATTTGTAAAAAATGTGAAAACCATGTATCATTTTCCTTCCACTTCACAATTATGCGCCATTTTGAGTTGGTCTATCACATAAAATCCCAATAAAATACATTTACGTTTGTGGTTATAACGTGACACAATGTGGAAAACTTCAAGGGGTATGAAAACGTTTGCAAGCCACGGTATGTCTCTATGGGAAGCAGGTGTACAGGGAAAGAGAATGTGACAAGTAGCGGAGATGATTATTAGTGAGAGAGGATACTGTAATAGGTGTAATGTTTGATGAATATAGCAATGTGGTCTTTATATGTGACAATGTGGTAGAGTGGAAAGAACCATTTATAGTGGAAGAAGCTTGATAGAGCGGAGACTGGTACCTGGAATGGTGTTTTCTGTTCTGTAAATTCTATGTGCGAAAATGTGTCTTCTGACTCATCACGAACTGTACCATTACCTTTTACCATGAAACATGACAGATTTTTTAGCAAGTAAGCGATTTTCCTGTAACAGCATTATATTTTTTCTAACAGTGTGCAGAAGAGCAGCTTTTGTGATGAGGGGCTTATCCAATGTTATTACTTCACCGCATCTCTCCTCACTCAGGCCAAACTAACAAATTACACCCAATTTACCTTCAAGTCAATCACTCTCAGCAGTTTGATAGCATGCTCAGCTATTTTATGTCCATCTTTCCCTTCATCAAAAGTGTGTTCGCAAGCAAATCATTAAAGATGTTAAAGTACCACGTGTTAAAGAATCCCCAAAATGTGCATGCTTTTAAAGAATAATTTTATAAGACAATGCTAACAGCAGGAGGGCTAGCCAAATTGCATTACGCAATGAAGCTAAGTTTAACAGTTACAGATATGAACAGAGTTTGCATCTATTGTGACAATTGTTCTGATTCAGCTCTTGAACTTGGCTCAGCTGTTCCTCCAAGCCAACTCCTGTAGCAGATGGTTCAAGTGGCCAAGTAATACATATTTTTAAAAGGTGAGCGAAAGGTAGGGTGCAAGTGAAGAAAGACTTTCTTAAACAGAGTTGATATAATTTATAATTCACTGCCTGCAAGGCTGATGGGCACAGACTCACTTAGGATTTCAAATGAGAATTGGAGAAGAACGAGGGAAAATAATTTGCAGAACTGTCCAGAAAGACCAAGGAAAGAGTCTGGCAGTACAAGGACCTAATGGCTAGAAGGTTTTCTTCTGTACCATGACAATTCTATGACTTTATGAATGTTACAATCAAAATGTGGGGTGAATTTAGCATATGCCTATGTTTAATTTGATCTGCTCTGTGACACCAAGCATGGCATAGCAGACATGCGTCAACTATGACCTATATAATAACATTTTAAGTATGGAATAAATGGTAATAAAAGCATATGTGGCACGGTGGTAGAGTTGCTGCCTTATAGCGCCCGAGACCTGGGTTCGATCCTGACTACGGGTGCTTGTCTGTACGGAGTTTGTACGTTTGTGGATTTTCTCTGAGCTCCACGGTTTCCTCCCACACTCCAAAGATGTACAGGTTTGTAGATTACTTGGTTTGGTATGAATATAAAATATCCCTAGTGTGTGTAGTGTTAGTGTTAATGTGCGGAGATCACGGGTCGGCGCAGACTCGATGGGCCGAAGAGCCTGTTTCCATGCTGTATCTCTAAACTAAACTAAACTAAACTAAAAGCACTTTTTAACATTTGATATTAAGGTATGTCGACCACAGCTGGAGTTGTAATCTGAGATTATATTTTAAACAGTTTTAGTGGATATTCCACTCTCAACTCTAGATATTAGAGCATGTAGCTCTTTGATTGACAGGGGATATTAGTGGAGTTTTTTTAATGTCATTTTATGGGGACAATAGCCCTTAGAAAGGATGATGAAGTGATATTATTTACCTATAATTAAACAATAATTACATCTGCACTACTCCCCAATGTTTTTCTTTAATTAAATTCAACACAAGGTAAGTGAAAGATCCATAAAACTGATAACAGGGGCCTTTTATGAGTTTAACCTTTGGTTTACAAAGTTGCATTGGCTTCTAAAGGGTGTCACTTGTTTAATATATAACAGTGGTTGACTTAACAAGTAATATTACAAGCTTTAAAAATGTGTAGTTCATTCCACTGTTTAACCCACACGTTGAGTCAGATGAATTGGAATGAAGTATTTTGTGGAAGGCCAACAACAGGTATTTGAAAACATTTTTTGAGTAGCGGTCCTATTCTTAGTCCAGACGTTTGACTTACCAGTTCCATCCATTGAGACTGGTAGTGTCTCCCTGCTGTGCCAGGTGTGGTTCATGCCGCAATCTCTCTTTTCACTTTCTTCGTCTTCTCTTGGCAACAATATTTGGTTCCCATGTGGGGAAGAATCGTGGTTGGGCATAGTCACTGGACTGGAGTCGCGGTCCAGGGCGTTCATAATACTGTCTTCTTCCGCAATGTGAAGCTTGTCTTCATCGTCTGTTTCCGAACCCGTGTCCACTACATTCTCATAGTTCAAAACTGTAGCGGAGAAAAGGAGTAATGGAGATGCTGGAGTTAAAAAAAAGAAAAGGTGGACAAAACCATAGCTTTTCAAGAAGCAAGGTACAACAAGCTGCACAGTTCTTACATTCTTCCAGACCTGACCATGTCTTAACTTTTTTTTAATGAATTCCTTCACCCAAGCTGCCACAGCAGTCCCTCCACTTTACGTTTTTTTGAGAACACTGACAAAACATGCAGATTATGCTTCAAAACATGTTTCAAATGTCAGAACAAATCAGGAACGAAATAAACCAGTTTATTTTGCTACACAGACCTGATGCACTCGCACTAGCATTCCTTAAAATGGACAGTTTATAAATAAGGTCTTTGAACTGAATTGAAGGTGGCTGCTTCTGCATTAGTCTTCCTTCCCAGTCATTCAGTGTGCATGGTAGTACATAAATTGTCCACTTTGCCACTCGACAAGAAAGATTAGAGTAATAAACACAGGGGCATTAGTTTAGCTAGCGAAACATACCATCAGATGCACATATGCAGACACAACACTGCCAGAAACTGTTTAACTCAGCTCATGGGAAACACAAATGGACATACTTGCATGCAAATACACATGCTCACAACAGAACAGCTCAGTTATATGACATCATGGGAAGAAGAACCAAGAAAAACATCACAACTCTCTACAGGCTCATTTTGATTTCTTTGCTCTCAATCGAGAAATCCTTTGGTTTTATCTACTGAACTATCTCGAGCAGGCTCTTGCCAGCGACCAGATTATACAGAGTGGCAGGAGCAGAATTTCGCTTGTATCAGGTTTAGCGTTCTGCTCTCATGAATTTGTTCGACGATGAAATCTATTCAGCTAACAACTCCAGGCTATGATATCGGCAGCTTTTTGTAAGGTTTGTAGTTCAATTTTAATCCTTTGAAAAGTACCGTTAAAGAAAAATCTTAAAAACGACATCAGTCAGACAAAAAGATTGCACCGTGCATATCTTCTCATAATATGATCTTTGTACAATCCGCGGGTCTGCACTTGCCTTTCCAACAACTGCACAACAGGTGCAAATTAAAATGAAAACGGCAGCAAAGTTGGGCAAACAGAAATGCTGACCTGGTTTGAATACCAATTGACGGACGAAACAAAACCTTTTCAAAGAGGTGTGACCACAAGGGTTTAGCCAAGTTCAGCCTAAGAAATGCCCTTTGAAAATAAATGATTTTTTTTAACATAAAGTGGGGATATTCGTCTTCAATCTAGCTGTGTGGTCCAGATATACCTTGGCACAATTGGTTGTGCCCTTCCTTTGCTTCAGCAGTTTAACCATTTCTTAGCAACGTGTCGAAGATACTTTATTGCACAAGGGTTCAAGGCTTCACTGGATATATTTGTCTCAGGCTACAACAAAAGGCCCAAGCCCTGGGAAGCTATCAACCCACCCCCTAAAAACTGGTCTCTGGGTGCAATAGAAATAATGGGAGGGCTTGAAGGAGTGAATAAAATTATCTAAGGCTGGACAAGCATTAAAAGGCTTTTTATTTCACAAAAAACATGCCTTGTAAGGTCTTTTGCTTGTCCACAGCATTCTTTCTGAATAACACGTGAGTGGCCCAGTGCAGTGTGATTCAAATACTTCAGAGAAAAGGGTGATACATGATTAATCACTAGGTACTGCACTCACAAATATCAGCACAAGCTAAACAAGCAATGAAGTCATGTCTCAGTGAGGGGCAGCAGCAGGACATATATCACCCTCGAAGGGCAGGAATACCTTCCCAACCTGCAAGACCTGGTTGACAGTAAATATCGTTTTCTTCATAAATACCAATTTCTGTCCTGACAACTAAATCTCCTCTGAGCAATAAGCACAAACCACAACTCCTGCAACACTGGTTCACTCTGACTATGCAAAACATAGAACATTACCATTTCATTGCACTGCTAAGCCCAGCACCCCTTACCAAGATAACTACAGCTGATACTAAAAATGTCCTCTTTTAAACAAAAACAAATCAGTATCAGAATGGTAATAAAAGCATTCTTGGGGGTAATCTGAAGATTACTTGTTCAATAACTTCAGCAAACCTCCCAATTTTTAACTAATGCAGTTTACAGAAATAAGACTTGCTCTACTCTGCCTAGATACCTTAAATAACAAAAACATGTTTAATAATTGGCAAGAAAATGTGAATTTGAGCTAAAATAACAAACTATTGGGCTTCTTTTTCATTTAAAAATGAAGGATTTTCTCTGATTAAAAAGACAAAATCAAGCAAGTTTTTCCCCCCTTCTTTTAATAGCTGTACTGATTTTGGTCTAGTGTTGTCCGATTCTGATCCAAAGTGGGCCATATCTTACATGTGGCTCCTCTAGATGTATCAAAAAGTCACCAGCGAGGTTTTAAATATCAGGCTGTAAGTTGGCATCAGTACAGAGTATTACATCAACCTACAATGAAGTGGGTGTCTGAATTTCTTTTCTGAGTTGTTTTGTAAACACGCAAGGGATGAACAGAAAGAGAGAGTGAGAGAGGGAGATGTCCCTTTGCTGGCTCTGAGCTAACAATGGCCCGGTGTTAGCCTCAGAACAATGCAAAATGCCTGCCATGTGAGTGACTGCAAAGCCCAGCAAACTAAAAATGCAGAAATCTCATTGAGATCCATGCAGGATTTCAATAGAGTACATCTCCCCTTCTGATGAATTCACTCGAGCCCAGCAGTGTCTGCCCTACAATAGTGTTCGGTTTTTGAGTGGTGCAGAAAAAAAAAACTTTAAATTAAATTAAGAAAAACAACATACAACTTTTGTAGGTGTAAAATGTCCTTTGTTATTTATATTGTGAAGAAATAGATCAAACATTAATGCCTCGAGCCATAATTTTCAGTGACACATTTGATGGTGAAAATCAACCATTCAAACATTTTTTTTTCAAAAAGAGATTGCTACTGCATGTTTTGTTTTATAAGGAAAATATAAACTTTGCTGTTTTACTGGCATATATCATGGCTATATCACAAGAGGACATCTTAGAGATATTTTAAAACGTACAGCTAACAGGACTAGCCTTCAACGGAGCAAGAGACCAAACGCCAACTGCAACTTTAAAACATGAAGGAACAAGACCTAAATATTATTTAAAATGTCACACAAAAGCAATCGTAGATTAGCCACCCTCTTTCTGATAAAACAGAAAATAAAATTTGAGCTTCCAACATGCTGCAAGCAATGCTGAAATATAAATAAATAATGCTCCAAGTATGATTTTGGTACATCGTGCACCCACACATAAGCAATACCATATTAATTCAGTCCTGTCATTTTATTTTCTCATTTATAGCTCAAATCAGATGTTCTCATAAGTCCAAGAAAATGTTTGCCTACATTGCTCCTTCCGGCTCTTCTTATTGAAGTACCATGCAAATCAAATAAAACAAAGTAAATATATTTCTGAAGGCTGTGTGTGCTTTGGTCCAGTGTTTGTTTTTTTCTCATTCTAAACCGAACATAGTGATAAGATAAAATGTCTCAATGGAAACAGACTTACTGTGCACTTTTTAAGGCTGCAGTGTTCCTACAACATTTTTTCTGAACCATAGAAATACAGACTCAGCCAGCCAGACACCTACACAAACTAAATGGCTTTAGTGAGATTGTCAGAGAAACAATTATCTAGCTGCTTTTGCAAAAAGCTGGCTCGAAAAAAGACAGTGCCACCTCAAAATGGCTTTATTCTATCAGAATAAAGGATTGCAAGGACATGTTGCGCTAACAACACCATGTTTGGCAAACCATTTTTCATTTGTTTGCAAATGTGCAAATCATGTTCAACATGCCATTGCATCACTAGCAATTGATATCATCATTATTGTGGAAGTGACACCCTTCTTTGCAAAATAAAAGCGCTATCTCCGGCAGTTTCTCGTCATAATTTTTACAGCAACCATAAAGTCCCACAATACATCTAGTTGGTTTGTTATTAAAAAAGTGTGCAGAATATCTAGACTGATGGCCTTCTCATTACATGCAAAGGAATATAAAGAGTTTAGAGCACAGGAACATGTCATTTGGCCCGATTGGGTAATAATCACATTCTCAGGAAGGTGCTAACCATAATTATCAATTCACTACACCTGGGTATTTGCTCCCTTTTGTATTTTTTGTATCACTCACCACTTCTTCTTACCTGGTTAATTAAGAAGGAACTGCAGATGCTGGAAAATCGAAGGTAGGCAAAAATGCTGGAGAAACTCAGCGGGTGAGGCAGCATCTATGGAGCGAAGGAAATGGGCAACGTTTCGGGTCGAGACCCTTCTTACCTTATCTGATATCCTTGTGTCTCCTTTTCACCTTTAGCCTTTGTCACCTACTGTATCCATCTGCCAATCAGCCCCCCTCATCTGCAACCACCTACCACTTTCAGTCTTTGCCCGACCCAACCATCTCTTTACCAGTTTTCTCCCTCCTACTTCATCAATCTGAAGAAGGTCCCCAGCCCGAAACGTCATCTGTCCTTTCCTTCCGCAGATGCTGCCTGACCTGCTGAGTTCTTCCAGTTATTTGCTTTTTGCTCAGGATTCCAGCATCTGCAGTTTCTTGTGTCTCCATTGCGATTATGCAGTCACTTTAATACAAGAAAATGTCCTAAGGCGATTCACGAGACTTTGCTAATAAAGTTTGACATCTAGCCACAGAAAAATATTCAATGAGCATAAGATAAGTTAGAGAGATAAATTTCAAAGATCATCTGAAATTAGGTGTTGAGATTTAGGGAGAAGAATGCTGAAGGCAGACTTGCACACGATAGAATTTGGAAATAACAAAAATTGAAGGAGCACGGAAACATTAATGTGTTTCAGAGCTGGTGACAAAGTCAACCAAGCCTATAAATGGGATTTTAAAATTGGTAAGAATTAAGATAGCTGGAACTGTGTAGGTTAGAAAGCATACAAGTAGTGGGATCCAGTTTTGACTTGGGCAGGAAGGTTCCAATCTTCTCTAGTTTATAAAGAACCATATGATACTCAGGATTGTATTAGAAGAGAGATGGTGACGTTTCGGGTCAGACCCTTCATTAGGCTGTAAGGTTCTCGACCCGAAACATCACCTACTCCTTTTCTCCAGAGATGCTGCCTGACCCATTGAGTTACTCCAGCATTTTGTGTCAATCTTCGGTGTAAACAAGCATCTGCAGTTCCTTCTTACATAAATGGAGGCAACTTCAGACCACAATGGTGTTCAGTGTGAGAACCAGGTGGTCTGAGTGCTGGTGTAACTATATGATCAAAAGTCATTCTCAGGAAGAGGTATTGAGCAACATCCCAAAAGTGCAAAATGGCAGGTTAGTCACTGTAAATTGCCCCAAAGAGGGAGGTGAGTGGTAAAATCTTGGAGAAAGAATAAAATAGGAGTAGAGTAAATGGGTGCTTTATGGTCAGTGCAAATTCAGTGAGCCAAAATGCCTTATTCCATGCTATATGACTATATGGTTGTTGTCATAAAGTTGTAGAGCATGGACACAGACCCTTTGGCCCAATTTGTCTATGCCAACCATGATGTCCATCTATGCTAGTCCCCTTTCCCAAATTTAACCCATATCTCTCTGAGTCATTCCTATCCATGTACCTGTCCAAATATCATTTACCGGTAAATGTTATTATAGTACCTACCTCAACTTTGGCAGGTTTTTACATACCACATGTAGGATATCGTTAGCGACTTACATTCACTGGTGCTTAGACAAGTGAAAGGGAATGTGATTGAAACATATAATTTGCTGAGGAGACATGCCAAGAAGAGGATGAATCCTCTTGATGGAGATTATAGAACTGTTGGTCACCTTTCGAAATAAGGAGCCACTCATTTAAAACAGGGATGTGACAATTATTTATTTCTCTCAGAGGATCTTGAATTTTTGAAACTTCTTCAAAGGGTGGTCAATATGTCTTTCAAGGTGTTGAAAGGTTAGCTTGGGTACATAGGAATACAGAGATGAGGTTACAATCAGATCAGTAATAATCCCATTAAATGGCAGAATAGACATAAGAGGCTAAGTGGCTTCCTCAATCCTCTGCTTGTATGTACATATATAGACTTTGATAAGAGATATCTAGTTATGTTTTAGGCCAGGAAAATAATAAGGAAGTTTCAAACAAATTTTAGAAAATACCTGTATGTTAAATAAAATGTCATGAGGGGTTAAGTGAGCAAATTATGTTTCAAGACATTTGGCATTATTTATAAGGATGACTTATTTCAACTTGCTTTAAACTATCCATTAGTTAGTGTTAACATTCAACTTATCTTAACTAGGTTCCTCTCCCTGTCCTTGGCTCTCCACCACTATCATCATTTTTCTAATGAGGGCGGTTTATCACTTGCCTCTGGCCAGAAAATTGAACTGCTTGTATCATAAAGAAGACACAAAGTGTTAGAGTTACTCAGCGGATCAAGCAGCAAATCTGGAGAACATGGATAGGCGATGTTTCCAGTCAGAGCAGCCCCAATTCGATCCTTCACCAACAGAATTGGATTGAGTGTATTTTGCTACTCCTTTAATATCCCCGCCTATTCCAAGATGAAAGGTTGTCTAATGGGTCAGCTTTGAGCATAGAGTCAAATAGCATGGAAAAAGGCCCTTCAGCCCAACCTGCCCACGCCGACCAACATGCCCCATCTACACTAGTCCAATTTGCCTGCATTTGGCCCATATCCCTCTAAACTTATCCTATCCATGCAACTATCCAAACATGTTTCAACATTGTGATAGTACCTGCCTTAACTACCTCCTCCAGCAGCTTGTTCCATACACCTATTAGCCTTTGTGTAAAACAGAGCAATGAGCGAAAAGAGAGTGCGAATAGTCCTCAGGTTCAGGTGATTGCGTTCTATTTCCTACTCAGATGCTCACCTATTATTGCAGCCATTTTGCCACAGGGTCCAATGATAATACCATACCTGGTCAAAGAGTTTTGCACTGTTTAAGATCCTCGCTTCAACATAGACAACCAATTTGGCAAAGAGCCTCTTGAGAATGACCTAGGCTTTGTAAAAATGGTCCATCCATTTGGCACCTCTGCTGCAACTGAAATAACACGCACTCAGCAACCAGTGCGATCAATGATGATCACGCTCAGCAAAGACGTCATCGCGCCAAATTGTTTCCTGACTTGTGACCAAGCAAATTAGATGGCATGGGGGCATCAAGTAAAGACAATGCATTAATTGCAGGCTTGTAAACAGAACTGACAGCTGATTCGATTGCCTCTGAATGAATGGAGCTTAAATAACAGAGTCAAATGCGGGGGAAAATAAAATGAAAACAGAACATTGCAAAGATTTGATCTTACATAAAGCATTAAACCTCCTGCCTTTACAGATCATCGTCTTCGTGTGCCAGCTTTCACAGCAATGCTTTTAGCAGAAAACCCAGCAAATATAAATTATGGTAAAAGCATTGGCTAAATATACTCTTTCTCTACTAAATACTGAAAGAACAGTTTGAAGCTTTTAGATCAAAGGTTATGATACATTTTAAGTATTCTGACCATCCACTTGTACTCAGCACGATGCTTTATTCTCCCAAAGGGAGTAGTACCTGAAACATTGGATCATCTCCAATTCAAGGCCACAAGTCAATCCTGGGTTTAGTGTTGATTAATATACATGCAAATAGAATCAGGCAGCACTGGAACGAAAGATCACTTTTTTTTACAATGTATCAGTAGTAAAATCACTTAAAACTGACCAGCAAATCTCCCCGAAAAGCCCTTGCAATAAATTATCAATCAAAAACAGAATACTAATCCTGATTTATAGTTCTTCAGAGGTCTTTTGTCTCCACCTAAAGCATAACTTCTTGCATCCAAGAGCAACACCAATGAAAGTCATTCAGCCAGTCCCCGACAGCCTTCTCGTCGGTGAATCTCAACTTTTACTAGAACCTCTTTTACAAAATCGCTTGTACAGGAGTGACTAAAATCGAACCATACCTTTAAATGTAGAACTGACAGCCGGGTCCACAAGGAAATAACTTTGTGGAAATAAACTCTCGTGATCCCATGCAGCTAAAGACTCATAGTGAGTGCCTTCCATCAGCAGCAGAGCAGTTGTTTTATAAGAAAAAATACAAAGTTCACTTCTGGTTGGGGCAGCCTATACTCAAATGCCATGTAATCCTCTCAGCTAAGAATCATATTTATTTCTGGTGCTGGGAATTAACAAGGGCCTTCTCTGTCTGGCACGGCTCACAGGCATGTGTTGCTTTCCAGCCCATCACTTGCATGGGATGTGAACGGACATTCACCTCATTGGATGAAAGCAAATTTGTCGTGCTTAGAAAAAAAAGGATTTGGAAGTATGTTAATCACCTGAATGGCTCAATGGGGAGGTGTGCGCATTTGCAAATTGGAAATGAGGTCATTGTCTGCTAGGTTTCCAGGGAGTTTTGGGCCTTGTTAAGCTGACAAAGATGCAGCTGACTATACCAGACCTCACCTCACAACCCACCAAAACTAGGCAAGAAGTGACAGAAGTGAAAAGCACAGAGGCAGACGTTCAATGCATTACGGGTATTCTTTATAGCAGGGGTGACAAAGCACAAAAGGAGGAAATTCAGCGACGTGTAAATGGAACAATGAGAAACGAGAGATTTGATAATTTCTGTCACGAGGCACTGACTGAGGCTGGTCTTTAATTCAATTAAAGTCCCATTATTTGTTCAATCCCAAGCAACAGGCTAGCAGAGCAAGGTTTGTTCAACTGTTCTGAGGTACCACCTTTTCTCACCCCATAACACTCAGCCATCTGTGCACACACATCCACACATGTTCTATCTTGCAACAAATGTACGGAGCCCCCATCAAGCAAGGGTGCCAAAAAAGAAACCACACACACACACACACACACACACACACACACACACACACACACACGCACGCACACGCACGCATGCACGCACACACACACACACACACACACACACACACACACACACACAAGCAAGCTCTACAGGCCTCCCTCAGGTCGAAAGAGCAAAGAAAAAAAAATCTGTTTGTCACACAGGTGAGCCAGCGACCACATCCTATCAGCTTTAACACGCATCAAGCAAAAGAAAGGTTAAAATTAGAAAATTCAATTTATTTGATAATTTCCCAGAATAATTAGAGTTAATATGGGTTAATTAATATGCAAATCTCTCAGCAGATGTTCTGCAGCAGGGCCCAAGCGTGAAAGCAGTCTGCCTTTCCCTACGCGATTTCGGCTGTCAGTTATTGGGCATAATTACTGTAACTAACCAAATACACACAAAACGTCGAGAATATAAAATTGTTACAGTTTCGCCTGTGTGCAAGCTGGTACTTTGCTGTCACAAAGGGGCCAATTTCTTTTTAGAAAATAAAGGTCTCTTTTTAGCTTCCTACGGCTTTTTAAAAAAAGGCAGTGACTAAATTAAGTATCTTATCTGCTCCCATGCATAATTTAATCAGTATTTTTGTTGAACTCCTCCCCTCGATACACTGGTGCAAACAGGAGGAAAGCTGGCAGATTTTGAACAGGTATGGGAAGAAAAAAAACATTCAGAAGAAGTAAGCAACCAACCAGACTACATTCACGGTTCAACTTGCCATTTGCTACCTCCAAGTTAGTTTCTGGTTCAAATTTGATGCTGAACATTCTCACCATAGATTTATTTGTAAATCACGTGTAAGCATTTCTCATGCCACAGAATATTTATTCATCAAATACTTAATTGTACCTCACAAATCATCAGGTCATGATTAACTGGGGCAATGGCAGCACAGTTGTAACAAAAAAAGACCCAGATGGTTCAAATTTGATCTTGGTTGGAACACTATGATTGACTGCAAGGTGTGTCTCCAGATATCTTAGCATTATAATTTAAATGATGGCCTCTTGCATGTATTTCCTAAAGCATCAGGAGGTAATTTTAAAATAACTTTTAAGTGATATTAGTATTCAATTAGTTGAAACTTTTGGGTTCAAACATGTAAATCCAATCTTGAAATGTTTTCATGCTTAACGAGTGTACATTGTAATAACAGCTAAGGTTATTAGATTTGCAGGCAGGTGGGACAAGCACAGTGGGGGCATCTTAATCAGCATGGGCAAGTTGGGCCAAATGACCTGTTTCTGTGGAGGAAGAAACTGCAGATGCTGGTTTAAACCAAAAATAGACACAAAATGCTTGAGTAACTCAGCGGGACAGGCACCATCTATGGATAAAGGAAATGGGTGACGTTTCGGATCGATCTGCTGCCTGTCCTGCTGAGTTACTCCAACATTTTGTGTCTATGACCTGTTTCCGTGCTGTATGACTCTATAACTCTCTCTTTTAACACCTTATATACATATCGATTTCATTATTCTAACATGCATTTTAATTTCCTATCGATTTATAGATGCATGCACCCACCCACACATGTTGATGCGCATGCACACACATACTCACACAGGCACACAAAGGCACACATACACCATACATATACACTCTGCACGCCTCTGCACAATTACCGCAGCCTCAAAGAGAAGTCTATACAGTTCGCAACGTAAAACACTTGCTTGCTTCTTTGTTGCCATGCCATCAAGAATTTTGAAAAGAGCAGACTGGAGTTTCAATTCATGACTTTGAAATGTGTTAATGGTATGAGCTTTGTCTCTTGAACCATTTCATTGGTTCAGTGGCTCAATGTATCAGGCAACATGGGCCAGACCCAAACTATCACAATAACTGTTTTAATGCAAACGTGACCGATTCCATCAGAATATACACAGGGCATTGGAATAAGGCAGACTATTCCGGGACAAACGGACAAAGAACAATTACTAACCTTATATATATTCCCAGTTCCTACACGAAGAAGGACTGAGTATGTGCATCAGCTGACTTGCTTGCGGTATTTCACACAATCTAATCATTACAAAGTATGTACACGGGCCAAAAAAATTACTTTTGGGCCACCTATTACGTACATTGATCTCACACTGAAAGGAGAAAATGCTGGAAAAGTGGCATTGGATATTGTAGCTCAGAGACTTGTCAAGTACAGCATCTTGCTGAAAAGAATGGGATCAATGAACTTACCCCGTGTAGTTTATACTGCCACAGCCATGCCGTTTGCGCTCGTGAGGGCTATCGTTGTGTAAATACACCTCAATATATGAACTGTGAAATCATGTGGAATTGCAGAATTTTTGTATGTCAAGCAAAATGGAGCCCACCGTCTGCATAAGAATACAGAATCAATATACGATTTCTGTGGGAAAAGGACACAAAGTGTTGGAGGAAGTTGACATGAGAATTAAGGGACAGACGTTTAGGGGTAACGTGAGGGGGAACTTCTTTACTCAGAGGGTGGTGGCTGTGTGGAATGAGCTTCCAGCAGAAGTGGTGGAGGCAGGATCGTTTTTAACATTTAAAAGAAAAGTGGATAGGTATATAGACGTGAAGGGAATGGAGGGTATGGTCTGAGTGCAGGTAGATGGGACTAGGGGAAAACAAATGGTCGGCACGGACTGGAAGGGCCGAGAGGGCCTGTTTCCGTGCTGTAATTGTTATATGGTTATATGGTTATAAGTTAGTGGGCCAGGCAGCATCTGTGGAGAAGATGGATAGGTGATGTTTTGGGTTTGGAACCTTCTTCAGACTCCACACTCTGAAGAAGGGTCCCGACCAGACACACCACCTATCCATGTTCTCCAGAGTTGCTGCCTGACCTGCTGAGTTACTCTAGCACTTTGTGTCCTTTTGTGCAAACCAGCATCTGCTGTGCCTTGTTTCTACACTATTTATGTGGTATGTCAGTCTGCTCCATTTGCAAACAAATCAAACATTAAAGTTCTCAAAATAGTTCACCTGGTGTGAATTGGGACGGAAAGCTTGATATTATTCCCATTTATTTCACTTACATATGTCCCGTTGAAGAGAACATGCGATCGGTTATTTGCTTGAGTTTAATTCAGGCTAAGTATCCAATATCAGCATCTTGATCTGCTGTAATAAGACCTTGTGTCATTTTGGGAGAAGGCGCTACATGATCCGCCTTTTATTCTGTTGGACTTCTTGCAGCTTTTATTTTCCTTTTAAGGAATAAATACTCTTTCTCCACCTGGGTAAATAGTCAAGCTTACCTTTGTCCTAGTGGCTTTCACCTCACCCTCATTAGCCTTCACACACTTGCTGTATCTTTTCTCCCATCTGGCCCCAATAAACATATTTTTCCAGCTTCCCCAAATGTTTCTGCACCATCCTGGAAGACATGACTGAAGTACTGGCTTGAGGATTCAACATAACACATTGAACGGGCGCTACAATCCGTCTGCTGTGGATGTAACTGCTCAAAAGTCAAAACACTTATCTGTGGCCTTTCTCTGAAGCCTGGCCTCATACGGCATTCAGATTCCAATCCCTTTCCTGTTAGTTTCAGCTGTTCTGGGAGGCCTGTATGGCCCGATGCCATCAGCAGCCTGCTGAACCCTATCTCTCAGGTACTGGAATCTGCTGACGTGGGCAGTAAACTGGTGCTCATCAGTCTAACGCAGGGTGTGGCAAAAGTCAGGCAGATAGTCACACTGCACTGCTATCGGCTTCCTTTCTCTTGCAGCGGAGGCCTAAATGTTTTCGCATGTGCAAAGTCCCCTGTTAGTTGGGAGTACCTCCCCACTACATCATCTGAGATGTGAACATTTGGCAGATCTTTAGTGCTTCCATCGTGCTAGGGAATAAAGGAGTGTAAGAATTGTTGAGAACTGTACACTGAAGCATTTAGAGCATGTTATACATATTTTAAACCGTGTTTACTTTTCAAATGGGTGACCACATTATCAAATAATGATAACAACCCAGGGAATAAAATTAGCAATATCACAATAGTGCGTCGACAGGATGGGCAGACGAAGAAAGGGGGGGAATGAAGAAGGCGGAGGGAGAGGTGAGAGGGAAATAGCGGAAGAGTAAAAGAAGGAGGGGTAGAGAGAGAGTGTGTGTGTGTGTGAGAGAGAGAGAGAGAGAGAGAGAGAGAGAGAGAGAGAGAGAGAGAGAGAGAGAGAGAGAGAGAGAGAGAGAGAGAGAGAGAGAGAGAGAGAGAGAGAGAGAGAGAGAGAGAGAGAGAGAGACAGAGAGAGAGAAAGAGCGAGACAGAGACAGAGACAGAGACAGAGACAGAGACAGAGACAGAGACAGAGACAGAGACAGAGACAGAGACAGAGACAGAGACAGAGACAGAGACAGAGACAGAGACAGAGACAGAGACAGAGCCAAGAAATGTGCTTAATATAGCATATAACTTGCTGGTGACAGGGTAGTAAAAATTCCATTGGAATGGCATGAACAGACCCTTTTCCTTTGGTATCTCATACACTAAGCAGTGAAAATAATAAGGTAACTTACATTTTCAATTATTCATTTGTAGCACCCCATAAATGCACTACTGCGAATATCTTTAACCTCATGCTTCAAATTCAATCCACTTGCTAAATATATATTTAGTAAAGACTAATTTAAATGCTAACACATCAAGCATATGTTGAACACTGTTTCAACACAACACAGTTCCACACAGCTTGAGTTATAAGTAAAGAATGTTTCAAAGTAATTTAATAGCAGTTGCTTCCTTTTACCATGTAAACTAAATGAGAACTGTAGGACTCAAAATTTTGCTGTTGCCAGCCTTTGCTTTACTAAAAAATCCTGTAACACAATACCTAATTAAAATTATGAATGCTCCTAGCATATTTTCCCTCAGATTTATTTTACTTTACTGGAAAAATCGGAATATCAGTGACATACAGATGGAAATCAATCTGAATTATTCAAGGTTATTTTGCATTCTTTTTGAGAACTATTTAATGCAGGTTCTTTGTTTGAGAGTACTGGTTAATGTATCCAGGCTACAAAGTCAAAACGCAATGGTCACTACCAAAGTGACGTGATCCAAAATATGGTCTGACCTACCATAAAAATGCACAATTGGAAATAATCACTTCCTCTGGAAGCCTGGACTAGGTGAATCCTGAAATTGCTATTTCTCAATTGCTGGCAATCATCAAAACAGGTATTAGATTGTCTGAATCATAATATCTCAATAGCAGTGCTCTTACATGATCATTTGGACAGCTGTATGAAATAAGTGTGATGAGCCAAACCAGTCAGATTAAAACTGTCATTGGTAGCCAACATTTGTAGAAATTCTCATTATATTGCTCCCCATAGCAGCAAAAAGTTGGCATTTTAATTCATTTGAGGGCCATCCCTTGTCATCTTTGCTTGTGAATACATACTGTACGTTCCAGAGACCTTGATCAGCAGCCTCTAGGTGAGGAAATCCACCTTTAATGTGGTACCGAGCCAATGGGGTCAAATTAAACTGGCACAATATGCATCCAAAGTGAACAGAAAACCTTTCCGTCACAAAAGCTTCCATTTTAGCCTGGGTCCGCAGATTGGCCAGTCTGCAAATACTACTCAATCTACAGTACACAAAAAGCTGGAGAAACTCAGCGGGTGCAGCAGCATCTAAGGAGCGAAGGAGATAGGCGACGTTTCGGGTCGAGACCCTTCACTCAATCTACATGTTTGAGGACTAATTCTTAAATTTTGCAAATTAAACCTATTTTAGGAGGGCAGCATATTGTATTCCATGGCTGCTTTGAGGATCTTGGCCATTATATTCAGTACTTACACTTTTGTACCAATGGTACATTAAGAAGAGTTTTTTCTGGGTGACATACGCTGAACAGATTCATAGAGAATGGATTAAAGAAGGAACTGCAGATGCTGGAGAATCGAGGGTTACACAAAAAGCTGGAGAAACTCAGCGGGTGCAGCAGCATCTAAGGAGCGAAGGAGATAGGCGACGTTTCGGGTCGAGACCCTTCTTCAGACTGGTCAGGGACCAGGGAAACGAGAGATATAGACGGTGACGTGGAGAGATAAAGAACAATGATAAAGAAAAATAATTGTTTTTTAGAGTGGAAGGAGAAAATGACAAAAAGAGAATCTATTTATAAATTGCATACACTTGCAAAAATAAGTATGAATTAACATATTGGAAAATATTCATCCTAACCCAAGGAGCCTTGTTGTTATTTAATCAGGCATAACAATGTTACACCCATATGAACAGCATCAAACGCCTCCTGTTATGTGACTATGTGGCCACATTTTATAAGGTACTATCCTACTTGCTGTATAGTACCATCAAAATCAGGTCTTTGGACCCTTACCAAAATAGATTGTTACATACCAGTTTTTTTTAAATCACTTTCCTAAAGACAATGCGCAAAATCAGTACATAAACACATTTTGATGAGCATCTGCGTCTTGTGCTGTGCTGAACTGTTTCACCGACGTGAACTTTGCGAATTATTAGATAGGAAATAGGATTTCAAGCAGGTCACGGGACCTTTTCTCTCGAGAGCTAAAAGATCAGAGAAAATAGGTTCCAGGTGAAGTCTAGGTCTCTGCCCAGGTTCACTTGAGTTTCATTCAAATGGAAATGAAGTATAAAACACAGCTGTTCCCCTCCTGTGCCAGAATCCTTGTCACCTGAATAGCAACCCCACCAGGTAACAACAAGGTGCAGGAAATGGCTTTCCTTTCCATCCCACCTCCGTGCAATAAGTAAATGACTGCCTGACAAGAAGGGCTATCTTCACCATATCTCCTCAATCTACTAGTTTTTGATCAGGAGCATGAAAGACTGAATATGCGTGAATGCTTAGGTACCTGAGGTATAGAAAGTAGCAATTAACCCAGCGGGATAATTGATGTGTAGATTACCCGAGGAACAAATGCTTTGACTTGTTTGTACTTTCTAACACCCCTGGAAGGATTCCTTTTTTCATTATTAATGAACACTTACCTACCTGGTTAAACTGAGGAGAAGCCATGCTGTTCATCTGCAAAATACTTTGTCAAACAATTCTGTTATAATCTATTGGAGACAATAGAAACTGCAGATGCAGGAATCTCAAGCAAAAAAACAAACTGCTGGAGGAATTTACCAGGTCACATGGGGAGAGCACAAATGACGTTTTGGGCTTGAACCCTTCTTCAGACTGTTGGAGTAGGGGGGAGAGAAAGCCTAGCAAGTGATAGACAGACACTGGAGGTTGTGGAGGGAGGTGGTTGGCAGATTGACAGATGGATGGAGTAGGTGAAAAAGAGACAAAAGGTGGGCAGATAAGGAAAGAAAAGTAGGTGTGAAATGTAAAGTTTGAGGGAGAGATAGTGTTGGAATGGGAGAGGGGAAACATAGGGGAATAAAAGGAAGATATGGGTCTCAGGGATGGTAGACGAGTTTATAGAGGAGGGGAAAATATCAGGGGAACGAGGTTGTTGGAAGGAACCGCAGATGCTGGTTTAAACCAAATATAGACACAAAAGACTGGCTAACTCAGTGGGACAGGCAGGATCTCTGGAAAGAAGGAATGGGTGATGTTTCAGGTCGAGACCCTACTTCTGAAGTGAAACATCACCCATTCCTTCTCTCCAGGGTGACTAGGGTGTTGGGAGGTGGGGTTAGAGAGGCCTTATCTGAAATTGAAGAATTCAATGTGAATACCATTGGGTTGTAAGCTATCCAAGCGGAATATGAAGTGCTGCTCAAGGATCTCGACCCAATATATTGTCTATCCATTCCCTCCACAAATGCTGCTAGACCCCTTTCAGTTCCTCCAGCTCAAGATTTCAGCATCTGCAGTTTCATATAGATCATAATAGAACGGTTTGAAAGAGTATTTTGCTGCTTTGATCTATTTTTCTTCTATGACAGAAAATGCATAATCTTCAACTTTCCCATCCAACCACATTGCCTCTCCAAAGCCTCTTCCCCTTTTCTCTTAATGTCATAGTCAACTGGTTTTAAATTCTGCCTACCAAGGAGTTTCAAAACTTTCTTACCCTTCTATATAGTTTCACTGGCACGCTGCTGTTCTCTTAGCTTAGTTTAGAGATGTAGTAGGAAACCAGGCCGTTTGACTTACCGAGCCCACACTGACCAGTGATCACCCGTTCACACTAGTTCTATGTTATCCCACATTCAAATCCACCCCCTACACACTAGGGGAAATTTTACAGAGGCCAATTAATGTACAAACCCCCACGTCTTTGGGATATGGGAGGAAACTGAAGCAGCTGGAGGAAATCTGCACGGTCACAGGGAGAACGTGCAAACTCCACGCAGACACATCACCCACGATCAGGATTGAACCCGGGTCTCTGACGCTGTGAGGCAGCAGCACTACCAGCTGCGTCACTGTGCCACCCTAGTTATTTGATCTGAATTTGATGATCAGCCAGCACTGTGCATTTAGAAAGTTATAAGCTGGTTAGAAACTTTACTTGCACTACACTACACATGCCAGAGATGGGAGAAATCCAGTGATACCCATGGAGTTTTCAATATGCTGTTAAAGAAATGGGAAAGCAGTAAGGATGCAGAGTCTTAAGACTGAACGAACGTATTTCACATTCAAAATAAGGCATTCCAAATCCCAGAGCATTCCCATCCCGATCTCAGTAACGTAATGAAAATACTGTTGAATTTACACCAAAAGGGTTTGTTTTTCTAAAATATATCAAAGGCACTTTAATAAGAAATGGTGCTGCTTTTAGTGATAAAAGATTCCACAGTGAGAAGAGAAGTAAATACAAGTTTATAAATACTTCTAACAAGACAGTTACATTTAGAAGCAGCAAATTAAAGGCCCTGTTGCTTTAAACATGCATTTTTTACAATAGTTCAATGTTGATTTGAATAGGTATTAGATCAAAACCAGTACAGATGGTTGCAACAAGCATTTGAGCCTCTGATAAAGCCATCTAAACAAAATCTTCTGTGCACACATGTACACAGGGCTGTTTCATTTTTAACTAACTTGTTATTGAACCTGTCTGAGGTGGATCCAAACAAGCTGGGCTAAATTCAACTGGTTCCTGTTTGCACGTGTGCAGACAGGAGACTCAATTGAGATAAGCTTATCATCTCTCATGCCCTTGCATTTCTCACTGGAAATAATTATTTTTTTTAGAGTAGTGCTATCGATATAAATAATGCATGTCACCATCTCAGCCAAAACTTTATTCCACTTTGTTGCAATTTGTGATGCTGCTAGAATTTTGGGGGAAAAATAACTCTTGCCACTATGACCTTTGTGGTGTGGGGCGGGAGTGGTGCAGTGGGAGGTGGGGTGGGGGGGTAAGAGGAGGGGGTGATTGCATAGCGGCTCATATTTGAACCAAACAGGATCTCCAACTGAATTTGCTTTCCGTGTTAAGGGTCTCTTAAGGCAAAACTACTTGCAGAGTGTAGAACATAAATAACTGACCTGTGTTTCACAGTAATGCTTGCATTGAATTGCACAGCACAAATAAACACTGGCATTTGAAGAGGTTTTGATGGTCATACATTAGATGTCGGTAGTGTGTTGGGAACAAGGACAGATAAATATTAAACTTAACTCCAGCAACTAAACAGCATATTTCCTGATGTTTTTATTTTCACACCAACGACAACATTGGTTCTGTCAAGATATACAATTTAAGCAAGACATTTCCAAACTAATTGAAGGACCACCAATGTAACAGAAGCTCAAAGGCCATCATTTGATTACAGAACCTGTGTAGAATTCTAACTTGTTCTATACTCTGGCAAAGTTTTAAACTGAGCTATGAGCTCATAGCAGGTCACAACGGAACTAGGTGTATAGTCATGGCCCTTTAACAATCAATCACAAACATTTTGTTAGATGATATTAATGATAAAGGCCCACTTCTGATGGAAGTTGACACAGTAGAAGTTAACATCAGCTGGTTTGAATGGACTTAGGAGAGATAATTTCTAAAATACCAGATCCAGCCTGCCTCAATCTGGAGAGTTCTCCAAATCCACTGGGTGCACCATTAAAGTATGAACCTTTACATAAACACAGTTAACGATATCTCAATCTTCCCTTGCAGGTAATGTAAGGGTTAACCTTTCCCTGATCATCAGTGTTTTGACAACTTAAAGTAAGTCAAATATTTGGATAGAAGTGATTACGAGTCCAGCATATTTCAGATTTTCCCAACATGTCACAAAAGCAAGACTAAATACCACATTTTTATATTCCCACACCCGCCCTAAGAAAAAGACAGTACTTTATTAACGTGCCTGAATATGTCTGGCATGAGGTACATCAGCAGCAAGACATTATTCACCTATTCATCATATAAGATGCAAGCAAACAATTGCTGAAGCTAATTTCTTAATTAGCTGTGCTCTGGCAGTAATGATTGCAGATTGTGTCAACTAAAATCTGTTTGGATTCTGTAAATTGGAGCCCGACAAGCATCCCGTTCCGCCTAAAACCTGATAACTCTCACCCCCCTGTCTTTTGTTTTTCCTTCCAGCCTTCTTCCTGTCGCCATCTCAGTATTTAATCTGACACCGTCAGGCAGCTAGAATGTTTTATTCTTCCTCTCCCCCTCAAAGAGGGAGAAAGAAAGGAAAATGAAACAGTTACGTGGGTACAGGAGAGCTGGCTGCTTCTTTCAACACAGGAAACCAGCAGAAACCTGGTGGCGACTAACAAACGAGAAGAACTCTTTCTCAACAGCTTATCAAGTTTGAAAACGTAACTATTGAAGTTCTGTACAGTTTCTTCACCAAAGTAATCATGCATTTAGCATTTGATGTCTACCAGAAACAACTGCTTCTGGTTCTAAAGATTATATTCTTCACCAACCCGTACAGGGTTTTGAAACCAAGTATTTTGTCCATCTTCTGCAATTTCACTGATTACTTTGATATTTTGCACAAAAAAAGCTAGAAGCTATTTATTTTCACCAAGACAACATGGTGTGATTCATGTTGAATTTTAACACATTTTTAAGTATAAAAGAAAATCCAGAGAGTGTAGGCAACAGATGGGATAGTGTCTCCATAATCCTTTCATGCAAATAAATCTGTGGCTTCTATAACCTGCCCATGATCGTGAAGTAAAACCCAACAGCTCATAGTGAAAGTAACAGAAAAGGGGCCAATTATGCTATTCATCTAGCACGGAAAAGGGAATGCAAGCAATATGTATTGATGTCCTTTGGTGTGTCAGAAAAATGAATTTTTAAAAATGTAAAAAACTTCAAACACAACAAAGGCCACACTAAAACTGAAGGTTGAAATTTCAGCTGCACACATAAAGAGTACCAACATTTACTGCTGAAAGGAAAATGGAGTCAAATGTGGGTAAGCAGATATATTTCTAGCTAGCAGCTTCCAAAATCACAGACTAGTTACAAACACAATAGCCTGAAGACTGCAATATCTTTTTAGGTGCCATCCCAGTTTCCAATCCCCTCCCTCTACTTTTACCGCCCACCTTCTCACAGATGGGATTAATGCCAAGGCCAAACCCCAGTCCCTTGGAAAAAAAGACACATCCAGCAAAACAGGAGAGTTGAGGTAAAGCCTGTGTCCAATTAGCAAAAAGCAGAATCTATTTCTGAAAGGGAAGATTATTATTTTTTTATGCGCGCGTGTGACCAACAAGCTGTTTTCATTTCCTGTCAGAAACCCTCGGACATTAAGAAGTTACCTGACTCAGCTTCTTGTACGAATCAAATTCATTTGGAGATAACAGCTAATCATTTGTCACCGTGAAGCAATTCCCTGAAATCTGAGGGAAAACCCATAGCAGCAATCTGCAGTTCTGTCAGATCAGAAGAAATTACATTCTGTGGTGACTAACCTCTGCTCTCTGAGCACCAACAACAGCAGTTGACTCTATCAAAACAGAATATTATGAACCTGTAGCACCGTGAACCAAGGCGAGGCAGCTCATTCCAATAACACCCTCGACCAAAGACCTATAGCCTCATACGCTTGTTTAGCCTCCGTCTCAATTTTCACCACTACATGCTGTTTGTTGCATTTTGCATCCACATAGCTTTGTGCGGATAATTTACATACTAACTGACAAGCATTTTGTCAGCTGAAGTCATGCATTTGCCATCTAGAATACTTAGTGTGAAAAGAGGAGGTAGCACTCCTAGTCGAGAAGAGTTCTGTTTTGTGCATGCGACAGAGAATCTGGGAAGGCAGCCATATCACATTTTCCATACTTAATTTCATATTCTCGGCCTCGAAGACAGCGTGATTCCGTTTGCAGCATCGGCTGGGAAAGTACAATATTGCTAGTGTTCAAAACTGGGTTAGCGAGTAAAATTTGTTGTGTCAGTAATTCATTAAGTCGGTGTCGTCTACTGCACTCGCAATCATATGTAAGTAATATAAGATATTTAACCTCGTACTGTAAGCAGGGACTTGTTGGACATGTCACTACGATTACAACTAGTTTAAAACTGGGTCCAGAATGGAGTAATTCGCTTTATTTGGAATCTTATCTAATAGACTACATGTCTGCAGCTTCTTCAGTTCCTTCGTGTAAGTGCAACACCCATCCATCACGCATATTTGGGGAGGGGAGGAGATAGGTGCTGCTAGTTTTAGCCAAGAGAAGATAAATGTATGTCACAGGATACTACAAGACGATAAGGCTCAATTCTACCCTCCTCCATTGCTGGGCCCGTTAATTCTTTTCCTATTTTTTCCTTCTAATGCCTTAATGGCAGTACAATTATTTGACGTATGGAAATTCAAATACATACCAAAGAGAGAATGACAAAAAAGGAATCGAGGGCACAATTTCCAATCGATCCCATGTATTGACAAAACTGAAATAAATATGACAGTGAACTATTCAGCTAATTACTGTTGCGCTATTACTCATGAGGCTGTATTTCCTGCCAAACCATACTCCCCATCCTACAACCCCTCCCAAAGTAAGATTTTTCTTATTACAAATCCCAAGCATTCTCCTCCTTAGAAAATAATGTTTTGTGAAAGTAAATGCAGGTTCCACTGGAACGCAGTTAATTTTGGTTAATTCTTGGATCAAACTGCACAGTAATCCCCTGTATCAGTTATCACATTTCTTTCTAAGCTGATGCAGGACTGCCTTGAAACTATGAAGAACGCACATAGCCTTCTTCAAGAGAAAAATAAAATTGCCCACTCTTCTGAAATTTAAGCGGCTAAGGCAAGGAAGATTCCCCAAGAGTGGTAAGAGTTTCTCAGATTTTACTGAATAATGTATGCATACTTTCAGTTTGGCATGATGAAGCGATTTTAGCCTTTACAAACCACAACTCCTCAAGAGGCAGAAGAGAGCCTTGTTCCTGCTTGGTTAAATAATTTAAACAGCAAAGGTGGAAGACCTCTGTACAATTTTTCCCCGTTCCTTGGCCAACCACGAGAGAACATATAGGTGCCAACAAAAGCTAAACCAAACCATAAATCTACTCCCCCTTGAAATATCTGTTGTCACTTGGAAGCTCACAGGATTTGTAGAATGGGTAAAATTGGCACGCTATGTCAAGGCCCCTCCTGGCCCTACGTCAGGTCTCAATGCTTGCCAAAGAGAGAATTTGCTTTCCCTCTTACAGATCCACGATGACGTGTTTGCAAAAAGAGCGTGGGACTGCAGCAGAACCCCCTTCAGTCGACAGCCCGGGCGTCGTACAGCTTGAACATTTACAAGTCAAAGAAAACAAACATGCAATGATTTTCCTCCTGAGCCTTAGGCCAGATAAAAATTAGAAAAATGTTGTTTATCGTCAGAGGACCATAAAACAAAATGTAGGCCAGAAGGGAAGAAGAAGAAAACAAACAACCTCGTACCAAAGCAGCAATAAATGACACAGTCACCTAAAATCTTCTTACATGTAGTAGTTTGTCTGCAAATCAAAGCAGCTGCATATCCCGATCAAATGGGTTTTCTCTGAGCAAGTATGGTGTTACTGAGCTTCTAAATGATTTACACCCACATGATGTTCCAACTCCTGAGACAATATTAAAATCATACGCTGAAATCCAAATGTAACTGAGCTTTTCATGTTGATTGCATTAAATGGCAACCTGAAGATTAAAGCTGGCCGATTCATATTGTAAAATGGCAAATCTTTCCTGTTCCTTGAGAAATTGAAACCCAACCTTGGAAAAGTGCCAACTTTTGCTTGAACCATTAATGCTGGCACAACAATTTCAGAACTTTGTGTCTGGCTTCATTCAGTTGAGTGGGATTTTCTCAAATGTAACTGAAGCAAACTGGTATCCGGACCGCCACAGGCTGACATTGATCTAGCTTTAGTTAGAACTGCCGAGTGAGATGGAGGGGAAGGGGTGGTGGTGTTAAGGGGCAAGTGTAAGAGGAAGGCTGCAGAGAAATGTCTTGGAATGATGGCATAGATTCTGTGGGCTGAATGGTCTCCTCTTATGCCATAAGAGAAATGTAGAACAATGATGCATCTGTGATATATCCCACAATCAACAAGCCAAAGATAGGCACAAAAAGCAGGAGTAACTCAGCATCTCCAGAAAGAAAGAATGGGTGATGTTTCAGGTTGAGACCCTTCTTCAGACTGAAAAAGGGTCTTGACCTTTAATGTCACCCACTCTTTCTCTCCAGAGATGCTGCCTGTCCCGCTGTCCTTTTGACTTACTCCAGCTTTTTGTGTCTATCTTGGGTTTAATCTGCAGTTCCATCCTACACAGTAAACATGCCTTTGGATATCTAAGCAGTGACTACTCATACATGCATTTAGTAGATGATCATATCACAGTCATGATTGTAGAGGTTTACAGCACAAAGGGAGGTCAGGCAGCCGATTTTGCTTGGGCTAGCTATTCTCAAAGAACTCTTGGGGGTCAATCCTGCACAGCTGCATTTAGGCCAAAGCAATAGATTTCTCACCCTCGACCACCATTAACATGGTTTATGCAATCGACATTGTCCATCATTTCAGGTTAATGATTCCAAATCCAAACAAATGTTAGTAGGAAATATTTTCCTTGTGTTCTTGCTGTAGCAAATACCATGCAATTGTCTTGAGCTTTTGTTTTCTCAAAGGAGACAAAACTCACGTCATACTCATTTGAGATGTTTCACTTTCCAAATACTCTCATAGAGCTGAATCCCCACAGTGGATCAATTCAATATTTGTTCTGTATCAAACCTCCCTCTATTCCAAAGAATTTCCAGGCATAACTGAAGCATCTGAGTTTTCATGTTGTCAAGAGAAACGAATACAATACAACAGTGAGGGGAAATGTACTTCGTTGTAATCAAACTTCAAATGTAAGTTCAAATTGACATTGAAATAAAGACGGCAAGAGTTTTCCAGTTAAAATTTGATCCCAAATTTCCTGGGAGCGGTTAGCTATCCACACTTGTTTCTCTCCTGTCTGCTGGGGATTTCCTGGATGAAGTCAACCCTGACCTGATAAATAAACTCTTGTGCGGTGCAGTGCCTTCTGACTGGAAATCCCATGGAAATGCTTTAACAGCTGGAAAAGACACACCTCTGGAGGACACTGTCTATCAATGCTATCAAATAATTTGAATGTTTGTGTGTGTTTCTCACATTGATCATTATAAAAAAAGTGAACATGTTTGTGAATTTTTTAAAATAATTTGAAAATTAATTAAACACAACAAAAGCACCTGGTTTTCTTTGTCAGCTGATTTCTCTACATAACTTCTGGGAAACGTGGGGTGGTGATACTCCATGGCTAGAATCTATGAAGAGTCCCAACATCAGAATAACATCAGTCAGAATAACAGCAACGATCAACTGTGGGGAATGTCTATATATTACAGCATATTTCCACATGCTTTCACGGGAGTCCCTAACTTTCCTTCACTTACTGAGGGAAATACCACTGTTACACATGTAAACATCACCCATTTTGCACAAAAGTCCAGGTCATTGCTCAGTGCAATTTCCTGCAAGGGTCAATAGGTAAATGTGGTGCACTGGGTCACACTGACTATATGCACACTGGAAGTCTAATCCTTGGTCTGCACCGTCCCGTGTAGGTTCAGCTTAGCTGGCACTGAAGGCGCATAACTGACTTCAACTAAGCAAGGGGGAAAATATTTGTTTGAGTTCTGTGGCTTAACAAAATAGCTTGTGTAAAAGTTAACCCTGCAAGAATAGAACAGGACTATATTTTTCCTTGGCCCACGTATTTAGGCAAGGCATTGCATAACCCCCCTGAATGTCAGCAGTAGAAGAAAAGGTATGCTTACATAGATAAAGTAATAAAACATTAATAATCTGGACTATCCCTTCATTATCTAAGAGAATAATGCTGGGGTTAAGTATTTTACATGTAACAACAGTGGATATCAGTTTCCATTGCCTTCCCTCCACCAGCCATTACAGAGCGCATAACCACCTGGGGGACTGCACTGGCAGCAAATCTCATCCCACAGAGTTGACCAGATGCCAACTACATTGCATCAGCATCAATTTGTTTCGACCGAAAACTGGACAAGGGCAAGGCACACAGCTCACTCCCACCCACTCTCGTTCACAAAGACTTACAATGCACACTGCATTGTTTCAACAGAAAAGCAAGAGGGTAGGTAGGCAATTCAACTTATTTTTATACTTTTCTTTGTCCTGTTGTATTTACGATTGTAGAATAATTAACCCTTGTGCTCCCTGGTATATTTAACAGTTCCATTTCAAAACGGCAAAATATTTAGCATTGCTGCTTGGCATGTGATATTTATGTTTTGAAATAAATAGTTGTAGCCTATTGCAAAAATAAGCCCACTGTTGTTTGACTGAATTCTTTTTAACATTAGTTTCCCTTAAATTTTCATTCCACTTCTGTCCTTTGAAATAAATTCTCTCGTTTCTGGAGTAAGATCAGATGATTCCCAATAACCAAGCCCAATAATCAGTGTTTGTGTCTTACACCTGGTGCTGGGCATCAGTGAACACGCAGTCAGGCCTGATCCTGCTCTCACAGTTTATCCGTCTAAAGGCACTTCCAACAGAAAGTGAAAAGCAAATACAAACAGCAGATGTCGGAAGTCTGAAATAAAAACAGAACATGCTGGATATACTCAGCTAGTCAGGATGCGTCTGTGGGAAGAGAAACAGAGCTAACATTTCAGGTTGAACATCCTTTGTCGGAACTGGGAGGGGACGAAAGGAGATAGTAGGAACAAAGAACTGCAGATGCTTGTTGACAAAAAAAAAGGACACAGAGTGCCAGAGTAATTCAGCAGGTCAGGCAGCATCGCTGAAGAACATGGATAGAAGACAAAAGAAGCCTGTTCTGCTGCGGGGAAGGACTTTGATTAGGATCGTGGATAACCGTGGTTATTTCCCACCCACCACTCCCATTCCAGGCATTGATGCACCCAGTAAGGAGGGGTGGAGGAGGGCACGTGATGGGGCGGGAAGGGGACTAGCTGCTTCTGCTGAAAACAGCTAAATTAACATGCTGTGAATAAATATTCCTGGCCTGTACAATTCAGGTACTGGCCATATAAAACACGCTGAGCTATCAAGGGAGTCATAATGCCTTTCCTTGTGTTACTGTTACTTAAAGGCTACTTTCATTTCATTTCAGTAATATTTGTGCTAAAAGCCTATGCATGAAGATAGCAGCTCAGTTTAAGTGGATGTGACAAATGGGCCTGAAATTCTTGAGCTGAAATTGTACGAGATTTGTGCTAACATGGGGGAAAGACAGATTTTCTTTTGCCTTGTTCCCTGTGATGGAACCAAGCACTTGCCAGACTGTCTATGTCCGATCATCAACCTGATGGGTTACATTTGTTTCCCTCATTAAGGGGCAAAAACCCATTTCAAACTGCTGGGGTAGAGGGGAGTAGTTGGTAGAAAGAGGTGAGGCGAAGGGGTAGGCAAGAGCTGGCAAGTGACAGGTGAATCCAGGTGGCTTGGATTAATCTATCACTTGCCAGCACATTTACCTCATACCTGCCCAGCTCTTGCTCCATCCTCTTTCTACCAGCTCTATCCCCTCTACTCCAGTCACCAAGAAAAGCCCTACCCAAAACGTTATCAGTTCGAAGCTGCCTGACGCGCTAAGTTCCTCCAGCAGTTCTTTTTTTTTGCTCAGGATGCCAGCATCTGCAGTCATTTGTGTCTCCATTCGTGTAATATGTCCATGTTGGTGGGAGACTGAGGGTTAGAGGAGAGCAGAAAGTATATATGGTCTACTACAGTTAAAATATGATATTTTAAAATGACATTGCCAACACTGGCCTTGGCCTTGTACATTACAGAGCAGGTGATTACAATACCACATGGACAAGAAAGCTTATTCATGTACGGCAGCGGGAGACTCGGCGGCAGTGGGGCCTCGCAGTCGATGAGTGTGAAGGGGGAGGGGAAGACAATGGGACCCGGCACTGGGAGACCGCCGTTAAGAACAATGGGGACTCATCGTGGTGGGAGCGCTGTGAGGGACAGTGGGTGAACAAAGGGGGACCCGGTATGGGGGAGCACCCTAGTTGAGAATCCTCCGTCCAGGGGATAAGTCTGTGTTTGTTTGTTCATTTGTCCCGGTGAAGGCACCAGCCAACAGATGCTTGTCTTTTTCTTTTTGTTTTCACTTTTAATTTTAAGTTTTTGTGTACCTTGTCTGTAGTGACTGTCGGCAGACCAATTTCCCTCCGGGGATTAATAAACTTTTATCGTATTGCATATACAATATGGGTAGAAATGTATGCTCTGCTTAGTGACCAAAGAGAACCTGGTTGTTGTTATGCAGATCCATGGAACTGTACACTCCAATTATCAGCCCTTAAGAACATTGCTCACCATTGCTGAGCATGGTTACAAATTCGGGAAAATTAAAGGAATCAGTTTGATGAATGAAGCATCCGTAATTACAGATGAGTGAAATAAACTGATCTTGAGCAAAGATCTGGCATGCTGACTGCCCTTGCACAATGGGACTGCTTTGAAACTTAAGTCTAATTGAGAATGAAAATGCATTAATCAAATCTTTCCTTATTGCACATGATAGTGAACGGTAATCGGAATAGTGGTGTGGAGGAGTCCAAATCCGGGACATGAATGGATAATTTTCATATTTTCAGTAGAGTATCCTAGTTGGTGGAAGTATATATCAGCCAATCACCAAAATAGGATCATTCAACCAGAGATGACAATGTCCACTTCACAGAAGTTACCACTTTGCCACTATTCTTTTAATATATGTCATTAGTTAAATAGATCAGAGGCACAACATAAACACTTTACACACATGTCTATTGGGAATGAGCATTCTCATTTCAAAATGAATTTTCAGTTTGGCTCAATAAGGCAGCTAGTGGAAAACGGTATCATGATCTGCTTTATCACACAATACACTTTAGCAATGCCAGTGTAGACTTCCATAGCTGTAGGTAATTGGCACACAGTTCAGCAGTATTTCTGCACCACACCCTACACAATTCAAAAGGCAATGAGCCAGCAAGGTTCAAGTAAAATAATCTTTGGCATTGAACTTGGTGCATTGCAGTTAGACATAGATACGGATTGCAGTTAGACATAGATACAGGTTGCAGGTCTTGCATAACTCCTAAAAGTAGTCACTTGGCAGCACCACCGATCACCTGGACAAGATCTTTAAATAGGAATACATATGCGACCAGATCAGGTGTACCACAAACATGATCTACACAAAGAACATCAACAAGTGCAACCACAATACCCGCGCGCAAATTCCTTGAGGGGCTGTCCCACTGCGGCGACCAAATCTGCGAGTTTAGAAGAGTTTGCCCTCGACTCAAGCTCGCAGCATGGTCGACACGTGGTCCTAGGAGGTCCTTTGAGGTCACTGGAACTCTCCTTCATGCTCGAGGGAAGTTCCCGCATACTCGTGGCCTCAGTTTGGCCAAGGAAAAATTTTCAACGTGTTGAAAATTTGTTGAAAAACTTTCAGCGAATAAAAATTGGTCGGCATGGTTCTTTTGAACTCATAGTGCAGTGGAGTGGGGTCACTATGTAGTTATAGGCAGTCGAGGGCAGCCGTAGGCAATCTCCTTCGCTGACCGGGCATTTTAATTGGCTCATTGGAGTTTTCAGGACTAAGAATAACCGACCAGTAATGTTAAATGCTCGCTAAACTTTATTAGAAATTGTCTGGCTTCATAAAAGTGTCTCCACTCCTTCTCCCCGCCTTCTCCCCCCCTCCCACCGCGCTCTCGAAAGGGCTTACCGTACACTGTGCAGCCGTCTTTTACCTTCCTCTTCATCGTGGGTGTGAACTTCAGACAGCGCTCCCCCGCTTTCCCTGGCCCCCGCCTTTGCGATGTGTTTGTGTGTGTGTGTGTGTGTGTGTGAGCGTGTGCGCGGTCGGTCGATCCAGCTCGCGGTTTCATCGCTGACGGTCGATCCAGCTCTAGGTTTTTCAGGCGAGTGTCCTCGAGCTTGAAGGTCGAAGACAGTTGCAGAAAGGTCATGTCAGTGGGACAGGCCCTTTACCCTCAGTACGTAATTTAATAAAATTCAGTCTTGGTGTCACCTTTTTCAAACAGAACGCAACATTTACTTAAAGGTATTGCCAGTGTTCTGCTGTAAAATGCAATTATGTGTTAAAATACATACAAAGACAATGTGTATAGAGCATCTTTCATGATCTCAAAACATAGCAGTTCCTTAGGGTCTGCAAAATACCTTTAAAGTGTCATCTCTACCATGCTGTAGAAAGTGTGGCAGGCAAATAACCCCACTAGCCCCCGCAAATAACAATGCCACAATGACCACATACTTTGCTTTAAGGATGTAGACTTGAAGGATAGCTATTGGCCAGGTTAACTGTCATGCTCCTTTTGGAAATAGCATGGAGGCATCATCTCATGTCCACTCTAGAAGGCAGATGGGACCCCAGTTTATGTATGCATCCGAAAGACAGCACCTTCAACAGCACTCTCTCTGCATTGCACTGGACTGTTAGATTAGTTCTCTGCGCTCAAGTCACTAGAGTATGATTTAAACAATTGAGTTTCTGACTCAGAACTCAAAGAGCTATCACCAGCCATGTTTCCCACTGAGTATAATATGCCCAGTGACAGTTACTATTTTTACTATACCATTGAAGGGCAGCAGCTTAGATTGGTGGGCTATAAAACTTATACCATCAGAAAAGCATTGGACATGAATATTTTCCCAGAGCTTTAAATCTCCGTAAAACTCACATTGCCTTTCAATATGATCAAAATCCACATGTAACGTTATAGTTAAAAGTAAATTAGACTGATTGATGAGCAATTGCCGTTATTGTTGACATCCCACTTTTGCATCCACTTCCACACTAGGGGAAATTTGCCAAAGCAAACGAAGCAACAAAGTCACACATCTTTGGGCGTGGATGGAAACAGGAGCAAATGGAGGAAACCCCACACGGTCACAGAGAGAATGTGCAAGCTCCACGCTGACAGAACACAGGTCAAGATCAAATCTGGGTCTCTGTTGCTGTGGGCAGCAGCTCTACTAGCGAGTGTCATTCTCATGCCCCATTGTGAATGCAGCAACCTACTGGGGTACTTCAACAACAACAACAACTTTGAAATTGTCCTGTTCAAACTGATTAAAAAAAAGCCAGCTATAAAAGAGAAAACTATCTATTTGCATATTGATTGTTTTTAACACAGAATGGAGTAAATATCCATCACGTTAAATTTAACAAACTCCGGTAGTCAAAAAAACGTTTCAAAGTAACACTTTTGATAAGATTAGACTTGTCAGGGCTATGGTAAAAGCAGAGGAATCACTCCCCTGTCTGTTACCTTGTATTTCCACCATTCCACCACAACTTCTGCAACAAAATGGTGGTGGCAGTGTAGAAGTTTATTTTTACTATAATTGTTCTTGCTTGATAAAGTGTATGGCATGACTTTCATTTCCACTGTTTTATGAACCAACTGATAAGGTCCTCGATCTTAGCAGGTCAGGGAGCCATAGAAGCACCATTTGTGACAGTATCGATGGACTTGTCAAGACCAAAGGCCAAGATACCAAGAAACAACAGGAGCTGAATCTGTCCGAATCTCTCTCTTTCATGAACTGGTGACTGTTTTCGTGGTACAGGAGCAGCACTCTCTGCCACATGAGTAAGTGAGATGGTTTAGTTGTTCGCCATAATGCGAAACAATGATTCCATGCAGCGGTATCTCAGACGTCCAAGAACCCACATTATAACAAGTAACAATCAGGAGGCACTTCTATTTGAAAGTCTTGAGTACATATTGTACTAAAACAACATATCACTTTCCACTTACAGGAATGCACTGATAAAATGTATTCTGCTGAACATTAGTGATGGGTATCTATTAAACTAAGGAAGTTGTGGTTGGAAACGGCCACGCGAATGCTAAATTGCAGGCTTAGGAAATGTTAGGGGAGACTCAAGGAGGAAGGAGATGGGGTGGAGGGGCAGGAACACGAGGTAAGGTGAAGATCTTTTGGTACTGACATCTAGCTTACAATGATTCCAATCTTCTAACACTATATAGGAGTAAAGAGCTGTTGGACTGTCTAGATCTGAACGTGAAGATTACGATGGGCTTCCACAAAAGCTGAATAAATATACAAGAGTTGAGATGTTTTTACTACTTTAATTTATGAAAAATCATTGAGAAAGATATGGCCCTTGGGTAGTAAGAGGTAAATCTGTAAATAGCAGTAGCAAAATATTGCACTTTATTTACAAATTTTGTTTCAATTAAAGCAAATTGCGGGGGAGAGAACAAAGCTAACATTCTACTATATTGCACATTTTGTGCTAATAATCATCATGCTTAATAATGTTTTTTAGTTCTTAACTTCAACATCATTGAGTCATACAGCACGGAAACATATATATTCCCCCTGTGACCATGTGGGTTTTCTCCAGGTGCTCTGGTTTCCTCCCACATTCCTAAGATGTGCAGGTTTGTAAGTTAATTGGCTTCTGTATATTGTCCCTAGTGTATGGGATAGAACATTAGTCACCCAATGTGTGATTTTCTGCTTAGTGCCATCTTTCCTGTAACACAGGGGTCTCCGAACAATGGCCCGTGGGCCACATACGGCCTGCCACGAGATTTCATCCGGCCCGCAGCAAGCTCTTAACACGTTCCGTGTGGCGGGCTATTTAGCGGGTTCTGTGGTAGCGCGGGAACTTACACGTCAGTTTGCCGTTGGCTATCAAGTTGAAGGTTTGTGTTCAGCTGCTGACAGGTTACCGTTGATGGCCCCGGGGAGACAGTGAAGATCGGCAACAGTGTGTGTGTGTGTGTGTGTGTGTGTGTGTGTGTGTGTGTGTGTGTGTGTGTGTGTGTGTGTGTGTGTGTGTATGCGCGCCATAAAATGTGTCAAGTATATAATGTGGCCCTCATGCTGAAAAGTTCGGAGGCCCCTGCTATAGCAGAATAACCAAAACTGAAAACAAAACTCCAAGGGTGGTCTCAACAACGTCTTGCACAACTGTACCATAATGTCACAACTCCTGTACTCAATTCCCTGACTGATGAAGGCCAGTATGCCAAAAGCCTTCTTCATCATCCTATCTTCCTGCGACACCACTTTCAGGGAACTACATACTTGTACTCCTCGATCCCTCTGATCTTCAACAGTTTCCAATGGCCTACATTTACTGTGAATGTCCTGACCTGCTTTGGATTCGCAAAATGCGCATCTCAGAATTAAACTCCATTTGGCATTCCTCAGTTCACTTGCCAAGCTAATCAACAACCCACTTGTTGATAGCCATCTTCACTATCTGCGATACCACTTATTTTAATGTCAAGGACAAACTTACCAATCATGCCTTGTACATTCTCATATACTTAATTAGTAGGAAGATAGTTCTCACTCTTCAAAGGCAGAAGGTTTAGTACAGCCTCACAGTGAATCCTGTCTGATGCAGGACAGTCAGTAGTTGCCCCATTTACTGATGCTTTTCAACATGCAAATCAGCATCTGTAGAATACATCCAGCTATGCTGTGCTTTTATATGACTCTCAAGGACAGTCTTATGAGGAGGGCCTCAAAACACTTGTAATTATGGGAACTATAAAAGTTTTAAAGGACCACTGCTGTCTGTTTGGTGAGTAAAAGGAAAGAGCACATTCCACTCTTGTAGTTTGCTGGAACAAGTTTGTTTGTGCACATCCCTGTTAGTCCTTCATATAGTAGCCTGGAGTTGCTTGGGAGGAAAAAAAGCCTTATTTTGTTGATTTACTTTGTAAGTAAAGGAGAAAATAGGGTGTTAAGATGCAGATTTTCCTGATCCAACATAGCTAAAGACCACACAAGTTAATTCTTATACCCCGCTGAGCTATCTGGGAACAAAGTGAGTTTATTCCAATTAACAATCATCAAATGACTGAAGTTTGGGTTTAGCACAAAAACATTATTGGCCTCAAAGGTCCAGTAGCTTAGATCATATCCATGGCTATCAATCAACTTTTAACAGTGTGATTGTTGAATGATAATATAGTGTTAGAAAAAACAGGAAAGATGTTAAACAAAGAGCATACAATCGAGCATACAGGCAGATTGGTGTCTCCTTTTTGAAGTGAGTAACGTTGCAAATATTTTATTAAAATTACATGAATGATTTTGTTAGAAATCCAAGGGGAACCAGCAATTTTATTACAGTCTTTACGTATTTAAGGCACTAAGGTTTTGGAACATTCCTGCCAACATTGCAGTGGGATCACGGAGAGTTTATCAGTGCTTCTTACCAGATGACTCCTGTATCTCACTAACCCTGTCCATTCTCTCTCTCCATGTCCCCTTCCATTTAGCAAAAGCAAAGTAGTCTAGTTGGCATAATTAAGGATTTAAATATCTGGGTGATTTTGGTTTTGTATTATGATCACTGAGGACATGTTAAAATCTACGCATAGCCTCCAGGCTGAAATGGAAGACCAGAGACCTCAACCCATTATATTAGTAAGACAGAAGTGATCAGCAATATAATTTATTGATGGTGGTATTAGTATATTGTTTCGTAGTGTACTGTGGGCTTAAAGATGACAGTTCCTGTATTGAGTTCTAGGCCTAGATACTCCAGAACAATGAATTACCTTGATCATAACTCATTTGCTAAAAGAAAATAAATACTTAGAACAAGATAGGAAATCAGGCTTTTAAAAGGTAATTGAAATCAAAATAAGCAATAGATTTATTTATGGAAAATTTGATTGTATGTGACTCCTTATTAAAAGGAAAAGCCATCTAATATGAACCTATATATGTTTTATGTGTTATATATGTGTTTATATAATGTACTATACCTTGTTTCAGGTGTCTGTAAATGCTATATACATCTTAGAAGACTCCAGGATCACCACTGAGCTACTTCACAAGATGGCAGTCAGGTTATTGCAATTGTCAATTAAAGACAAATTAACCACAATTCAGGTTCCTGTTTGAAAATGTATGCGTGCTTGTGAGTGAGGGAACAATATTGGTTTTCAGTCATGATGCCCCAAAGTAAAAAGTGTGTGCCTAAGCCCACACATTACTGAAGCAGGTTATCATTGAAGAAATTGGTAAGCACAAATTTACATATTCGCATGTCTGTACTTATAGAAGATAAAATAAATGAATGGTTATAGTGATTATTCAAAAAAAAACTTTTTGTGGAGAATAGCATTAAAAAAAAAACGGAATTTGTTGATGTTTATAGTAACTCAAAGAGTGAAAAATAACATTGCTTAGAACTAACGTTTTTTTTCTGTATTTTCCGGGGATACAGTTAAACTGAGTTGCAGTAAAGTATAATGTAATACAAATCTTTTTTAAAATGAACATAGGAATTGTTAGTAAATAATTGCAGTTTGTGTTAAACTGAATATGCAGGCAAACTATTGGCACTTTACAATATATACAATGGTGTACCAGTGAAGAGTGTGGGTGATCAATAGCATATTATTTGTTTCATTCTTAAAATGCTTTGTTTTTCTTGACAGCAACAGTTTTTCCTTAGACATGGGTCAGCAATGATGTGTGTTTCTTTATTGCAGCACCAAGGATGCTTCCAAGTTATTCTGTTGCTGCCCTTCAAATGTATCAAAAACAGAATGAGGCAACTCATCTATTTCATGTTGTACATTTTATTACAAATGTGTAATAACAATTGCTGGGGGAAAAACAAACAAGGCAGAAATCGCATCTTGAGGTTTAACCATTTTCTAAGCCATCCACTTTTCTCTTGTGTATCATTATAATATAAATATGAGCTTGCCAATTAAATTATCGCTTTGTAATCTCTTCCAGGTACGCCTTGTTCTCCACTCGATTTTAAAGTGTAAGAAAGGAAAGATTTGCCTGATATCTAAATGTGCATAGTTCGTGAAGCTACATTTTTATAAGGAAATTCTTTCCCAAAAGACGGATTTTACCAGCAGATCATGAACTTGCAAACAAGTATCCCTTCAGAGGCATATTTCAGTTCCACAAAATGGCTGTAATGAAATGAACAGTGTAGTTTACAGCTTTTAAAATCCTCTGTACTTTGCCACACTCATACAGAGCAAGAGGGTGTTTTTCAATTTGGATTACCATAAGTATTTCAAAATGTTGCACCGCCTTATAACATAAACTTAGAATAATCGCAAAATACACACTGAATAACTTGCTTGTTTTTTTTTTCAATTGAGGAGGTACATGCACGTTATATGTAGGAAGGAACTGCAGATGTTGGTTTGAACCGAAGATAGACACAAAAAGCTGGAGTAACTCAGCAGGACAGGCAGCAACTCTGCAGAGGAGGAATGGGTGACGTTTCAGGTCGACCCAAAACATCACCCATTCCTTCTCTCCAGAGATGCTGCCTGTCCCGCTGAGTTACTCCAGCTTTTTGTTTAATTGTTAATTTGGCTTTTCGCCATTAAAGTCCGTGCAGCATTATGAACTTCCTAGGTATCAATAGATTGTGATGGTGCAACCATAACACATAGACAGAGCTTCCTAAAATATGCATAAAATCTTAAATTGCTTTGCTACTGCATTATTGACAGGCCAAAAGCTCAAAACATTTGCTGTACCTGCAGTGGCTGTTAAATTTCAATTGGACATCGGGTGCCAACCCTTTCCACAAACAAAACTTTCAAGTGGCTATTGAGAAGCCTTAATGGGCCAATCAACTATTTACCTTTTGATAAGGTAAAATCAGCAATTGAGATAGAACAGTGATAAGCCAAAGTAAATATGTACAGAGCTCACTGTTTTCCAGCCTTCTGTGCTCACATGCGCACACCTATAGTAGGACAGATGTATGCTTAACACATCTGACCTGAGACAGGCCTGCAGCCATAACTAGATAATTTCTCACTCACATACCGATTGCGGCAGCTTTCTGAGGTGAAAGAAACTGACAGCACAAACTCTCCAGGGCAGAACTTTCCAGTCAAGTGGATCAACGTGCTGAAAATCGCTTATGAATAGTCATTACTCCTTCATTACAACCCCTCACAACTCAGTTATTTTTTTGCAACCAAAATGCCTTTTGTCATCTTCACAAGGTGCGTCAGTTAATTGCCGATTGACTTTCTTTTAAACACATGACGACATGTCACAAAGCAAAAATGTAGAATGAGCTTCAGGCATTCCTTTAAACTCCTTGATGACCACATTCCTGCACATTAGCATCAATATTTCAAAAGGAGATTTACACTTAAAAAACCTCCATATTATTTCATAGGCCTTGGTTACTTCCAGGCATTCAACAGCTCCAGAATTAGAGAAATTTGGTAACTTTCAGAGGTATTGTTAAATATTGTTCTTACTGACAGACTCCAAATCATAACATTGGTGAATAACTACAGAATCATATACCCTTTTCTATTTACAGATGCATCATTCCAGAACCATCACGACAATCTTTTATCATTACGATTTTTGCACTGGTAAAGTTTAAAAGGACATGAAAGTTTGTGCTAAACTAACCCACTGATCAGTTTAGAAAGTAGCATTTGGATAGGTGAGAATGCAGTTCACTAATCTGCTGCTAAAGCTTTTACAGCATGTGTAGGTTGAAAAATAATCTGCTAAATTCTACGTGAAGAGATTCCGTGCAAATACTGGAAATATATGGGTTTGAAAACTACAGTAAGGAATTGATTGAACGAGCCATTCAATCATCATGGATACAAGCTCACTGGCACACCACATGTAGGTTGCAATCTGAAACCTATACGCCTTAGAGATGTGTAATGAGGTGGAGATGGGTAGATAAGGATGGAAGCAGTGAGCACTTTCGTAAAGTTTGCTTGTGATAGGGTAAGTTGCAATGCACAAGATATCGAAACAAGATATGTAAGCATACCATCTTTGTTAGAGAGCTTGAGCCATGAACCGGTAACAATATGTAATTCCATATTATGGAATTTTCATTTACCAGTCCATGCTAACTGCCTACACACATCTAAATGTAAAAATATTGCTCTGATGAGGTATTTAGTTTTGGAGTAAAATGGCAGTGATACGGCCATTCTAGAAAATATTGGAAAAATTAACTTGAGTTCATACTATTCAGATAGGGGAGTTATCCCTGTCCTGAAAAAAAACAGACCCAAATATTACTGCCCCAAACATTTATCTAAAGCATTAATGATGTGCCAGCAGGTACCAGTGCGTACTGTGAGTAGGGAACAATCAGTATGAAGCAGACTTGCTAATCTCTAACAATAACAGATCTTCTGAAAGAAACAACAGTGAGCCACTGTTCTTCTGAATCCTGCTCCTCAAACAGCTCAGTCTTCCAACCTCCTAATTTTCTCCCACTCTGCACCCACCCAGCCCCCCTCCCCAACATACAGAGAGCTATTCATTCACGCATACTGTTGCACACATATAAATACATATGTGCACCCAATCAGACATAAACGCACACAAAAATATGTGTGCTTATGCACACCAACAAGCAGGACTGACAATTATGCTTGACGAACTTTCATTTGCCAAATCCAATTTGAAGTTCCATTTCAACATCCTCTGCAAACAACCAGCTTCTGACACAATAAATGATTTCCTTTCCTCCCCTACTCACTTTCTCCCTGAAGCTGCAGCAATCTTCAGTCAGGTTGGTCACTTTCCTATTCTACTGGTTGAGCTTCTGAGGTTAGTTAGCATCGTAACTAAGTCAATACTGCTTTAACATGGTGATTACCATGCGATCGCTTGGCAAGACCTACTGGTTGATTTCCATCATAACCCGGGACTATTGGGTCAATGCCTTAGCCCTTGTTGCCACTATTACCCCTTTTGCAATAGATGAGAGATCAGAACCTGTAAGATTCCCCAAAAGGAAAAATAATGTATCTGCTGGAAAAATGAAACAAAATCTTAACGTGCTTGAAAATATTCAGCAGATCAGCTGGCATTTGTGCAGAGAGAAACAGAATCAATTTTTTAGATTAATATGTGGGGTACCAATTCAGATCGACAACCCTTCAAGATATTGCCAGTCTCAACTGGCCCCATAACTTGCACATGCACTGATTTTATCCCCGGCGCTTAGCTGAGATGATTTTACAGTGCCATTTAGCTTTGAACGCTGAATTCCTGTTTTCACATGGTTATTTTCTTTGACAGAAGATCTTTCTTTTCTTTCTCAGCAGTATTGCCTAAAAAGTAAAGTACAAAGACTCCAAGAATTAAAGATCACTATTGAAAGATGGAGATAATATATTGAATTCTACAGCACCAGTGGTAGGGTTAAAGTCGTACTTTACAAAGTGGGCTTACAAAAACATGCTACTTTTCTTAACATTTAAAAAAAAATCATCTTGAGAAATTAAAGTCATGGAGCAACTCACAGGATGACTCACAGCAACTCACAGATGAAAACTCTTTTTCTTTCGGCTTAGCTTTTGACTGCTCACACCAGCTTTCATTACCCTACAAGTCGGGAATCTCAGCAATGCACAGAACAATTATTCTATAACAGGGCAGTGATGAGGACCGGGGTGCTGAAGGTGGGCGGTGTAGCATAATGGAGCCACTGTGGAACTATACGCACTTATTGTGGAGCCTGAGCTTGCCAAAGTGTAAATGCCTGCCTTTCTTCCAAGCACAGAAGCTAGATTATACAATCACGAAACTCAATAAGAAGGTCAGTCTAACGGGGTGATTGGTAGCGACGGAAGCTGGCACAGCCACGGCGCTGAACACTGAGGTTACTCTGTGGCATGTACTGCAGGTGTGCCGTCATCAACTCAATACCAATCACTAATGAACCCAGCAAAAAGAATGGATCATTTCCTGCCCATTCTCACAGGGTAGAGCATGCAGAGTTTTATTTTTGTTCATGTTGTTTTATCTTCCCCCCCCCACCCCCCCCCCCCCCAAATGCACTTGCAGCTTGTTGGAATTGAGTGAAAGATCAAGCCTGACACTTTTGTTCAGTGCTAAAGGAATTGCTGTACCGTTAGAGGGGCTGCCTTACAGCACACGCACCAAACAAAATACCCCATCTGCCCTCTCAGGTGCAGGTTAAAAATCCTACCGGTGGGATTTTGAAGTTGCGAAGTGGGTTCTCTCTGGCCACCATTTATCCCTCAACCACCAATGCTGAGAAATGACCTATTGATCTGAGCATTATCTCATTGCATTTAATGGGAACTCCAATCTGTAATTTGGCTGCTGGGTTTCTACACGTCCAAAGTACTTCATAGACTGTAAAGTGCTTTGGCAAGGCCTGAGCTCATTAAAGCAGCCTCACAACTGTCTGTTCTTTCTAATTACTTTCTTTTCAGATTTTCTTTGCCTTTTTAATTTCTGTTTCCCTATCGCAGGATATATTCGAGGCAACCAGGAGTCCACAACATAGTCCGAGGCTGTCACCAATTTTTCCATTGCCACTCTTTATTTAATTTCCAGCTTATCATCGTTTCCTTGTCAATAGCTGGTGGACCTTTCTCGTTTGAAAACATTTCCAATACTTTTTTTTCACATTTTCCTGTCACTTTTTCACTGACAGATGGGTGTGGTCTCTGAACTGCCTCCTAAAGAAATGACATGAGCATACTTTGTCCCTCATCCACCAGCAACAAAGTAACCAACAGAAAATAGTTTAGTTAGTACTTCCTGCATATCTTTAAGATATTGAACTAAAGATAATGGTACTGCACTTCTGAAAATCTGTATGACATTTTACTGTGAATTGGCTTCAAAAAGAACCAATGGATCAGATCAAAACTCAACAATTCAGTTGTGAATAATGGTGGCCAAGTAATGGTAGCAACACATTCCCTAAAAAAATCTCTGTCCATTATAATAGAGGTTGAGCGAGTAGAAAGGATGTGGCTGAATTAGTTGCAATTATCTCTAATATGGATAAGGTGGAAGCTAAATTACTAGATTAGTAATTCAGAGACCTAACAATCTAAAGATTTGAGTTCAAATCCCACCATGGGAGCTGTGAAATTTGAATTCATTTATTAACCTGGAATTAAAAAAAACAACTGGCAATATCTAGTTTACAAACAATCAACACAAAAACAACTGGATTGTATTAAAACTCACCTGGTTTAATGGTGCCATTCATGGAGAAAATCTGCCATCTTTATCCAAACTGGTCTATATGTCAGTCCAGACACACCCCATGCGGTTGACTTAAGCACCTTCTATCTTCTCAAGTGGTGATTAGGGATTGTGAATAAATGCTGGCCGTAACTCAATCCAGAAGAAGTGTCTCTGCCTCAGAGGGCGGTGGAGGCCGGTTCTCTGGACACTTTCAAGGGAGAGCTAGATAGGGCTCTCAAAGATAGCGGAGTCAGGGGATATGGGGAGAAGGTAGGAATGGGGTACTGATTGGGGATAATCAGCCATGATCACATTGAATGGCGGTGCTAGCTCGAAGGGCCGAATGGCCTACTCCTGCACCTTTTGTCTATTGTTATGTGGAAAAGAAACATCATAGCCTCTACCATCACAAAACTAAGTCTTCACCAAGTCTTCACCTGACATCTGAATAGTAATGTTGAAGATTTGTACATCAAAACTAGTTGGCTTGTCCAGGTTGTTGCAATATAACCCCTCCAATACCATATATAAAACAAAGTGAAAGATAACCTTGAAATGCTAATGCCCACAAACACAGGACAAATCCAATCTATTAATTATTATGCTATCCGTCTTCTCTCAATTATCAGCAAAGTAATGAAAGGGATCATCAAAAGTGTTATCCAACACTGAAAGCTTGCTCACAATGCTCAGTTTAGGTTTTGTCAGGACCAATCGACTTTAGATCTTCTTAGAAACATGAACGTAAACAGCTGAACAAACCAAGAATGAATGCCCTTGCCATCAAAGCTGCACTTCACTACACGAGGAAGCCTTCTTTTAAAGAAAGTCACTCAGAACTAGTGTGCAATGTTTGACTTGTTGGATTCATATTTAATGCAAAGGAAGATGGTTGTGCGATTGGAGATGAACCAACATGGCCATGAGACATTGTTACAATCATCTATCAGGCAGTATTTTAAGCCCAACCATCTTCAACTACTTATTAACTGGACTTCTTTGCATCATGTCACAGATGGGGATGCTTCTGTGCTGGTTGTATTTCCAGTTGTACCTCTTCAGTTGAAGACATGTCTACATTAGTGCCCTACTATGGACACCACAACTGCTGTGGTGCCAGGGACCATCCAGACAAGAACAGGCTGCATCCTATATGATACGGAAAAAAATCAACAGCAATTCTCTCCAATGAATGTGGTGCACTCCATCTACAAGACAGACAATAGCGATCACCAAGGCTTCCCCGACTCCTGGTATCTGAAGGACAAAAGGAGTATTCATGTGGGAGCCCCATCACCTCCAACTGCACCGTCTCCTCTCACCACCCTGCCTTGGAAATATATTGTTGAGCGATCTACATTACAGCACTTCGCTAGTACCTTGATCTTGCATTCTGCAATGTCACTGTCTCAAGGACAATTAGGCATGGAAAATAAATGCTGGCCTTGCCAATGAGAATCATATCCTGTGAATGTGCTTTATATTAAAAAAAAAACTTTTTTTCAATGTAACTTATCTCATACCATCAGTTCAACAACTGTTTCGAAATTCAAATTCATCTAAACACCACCGTTCGCCCTTCAGTATTATGATGCTTAGTCTTGCAATTACAACAAAGAGATTAGAGCCATAAAGTCATAGTTGTGGATACAGGCCCTTCAGTCCAACTTGCCTACTCCGACCAACATGCCCCATCTAAACTACTCCCATCTGTCTGCTTAATCATTGCGATAGTACCTGCCTCAAGTACCTCCACCGGGAGCTTGTTCCATGCACTCACTACCCTTTGTGTAAAGAGATTACCCTTCAGGTTCCCATTAATCTTTCGCCCTCACCTTAAACGGTGACAGGTTACAGCAAAAGGTTACAGAAATGCAATTAGAATCCCATGCCTTTACGAGTGTGTTTAAGATGCCAAAATGGGAATGCATATTTTTCCACATTTCTGATCCAAAGCGCTCAAATCATACCGGCCCCTGACAATGTTTTCAATGTACAGCTGTAGCCTAGCAAGTAGGGCACTGTAATGAAAGCTGTGCCATTGATCAGGCATTTTCTTAAACAGAGACACTCAAGGACTGGTTTGTAGTGGGAATCAACTGGTTTCTGAAAGAGATCCTCTGGCAAAAGAAAAAGTGACTCTTCACAGAAACGAAGGTAACAAATGAGATCATGGAGGTGTCTCCTTTGACATTTCAGCAGAGAGTGCAATTAACAAATTGTAATGTTATGGAGTGTCCGAATGACATCATGACCCCACTAGTAGTTCTGGACCTCATTCCAAACCTTGAGATTAGATTACAACCCTGAAATAACTCTTCATTATCTGGTTTTTACAAAATGTACTGATTTATTCACTTAATTCACTTTTACACGTTCTCCTGTATTCGATGGTTGTTTAGTGCAAATTGTATGCTATTGTTTGGAATTTCCCTGTTGGTGGATTATTGCCCCTTTCTCTTCTTCAATAGCTAGTTAGTTGACAGAGGAGGTAAGAGCAATAATTAAAAGTTTGTAGCTGTTTCCGTAACTGATTACGGCTTTTTTTTATGTTTCATTTTGTTGCTGGTTTGCTGGCCTGTTTTTTTTTTTCTCAGGCCTGTTCTAGTTTTCCATATTGGTTACTTGCTCTCAGCAGGAGATTGAAAATGTTTGTTGGACTCTATACAGGTTTATAGTAAGATGTCTGCTGATATATATACTGGAATCATTCATTTCTTAAAATACTGCTCCTGCTCTGCAATTTGTACTCAAGATGCAGGATTCCTTAATTAAGGTTAATACGGGTAAAATTGACAATCCTCTGATCTTATCATCAGTAATTTGTAAATGAAAGGTCTCGATCTGAAACGTCACCCATTCGTTTAGTTTAGTTTAGAGATACAGCGTGGAAACAGGCCCTTTGGCCCACCGAGTCCGCACCGACCAGCCATCCCCACACATTAACACTATCCTACACACACTAGGGACAGTTTACACATACACCAAGCCAATTAACCTACAAACCTGCACGTCTTTGGAGTGTGGGAGGAAACCGAAGGTCTTAAAGAAAACCCACGCGGTCATGGGGAGAACGTACAAACTCTGTACAGGCAGCACCCGTAGTCAGGATCGAACCCTGGTCTCCGGCGCTGCAAGTGCTGTAAGGCAGCAACTCTACCGCTGTGCCACCGTGACCACCCTTGTATCCATAGACGGATAATTCCCATTCCTTCTGTCCAGAGATGCTGCCTGTCCCGCTGAGTTACTCCAGTTTTTTGTGTCTATCTTCTGCGTATACCAGCATCTGCATTTCCTTCCTACACGCTGTTTTCTTCTTTAGTGCTTTTCTTTGAAGGCACTGATTTGTGCTCACACTTTGCTCTATGAGGATTAGCTTTCATTGTGCCACTTCATTCAAGTTGCAAACTTCATCCACGGCCCGTGGGCTGAAAGACTTGCCGAGATATTTGACCACGGGAAGCATCCCTGTCGAGATCTATCTTGTCCTCGACCTATATAGGAAGACATGCCCATGGCAGAGGTTGCTAGATAGCAAGCAGGAATAAGAATTCTGTCAGCCTTTTCCTTTCTATAACCTCAGGACATGTGAAAGTAACTGCAATGTCACAACTGCTGTCAATCAGCTCTGAGCAGGGATCAAACCTCCAGTTCCTGTACAGTTCAGACCAACACAAAGCAGTAACACCACACCATTGGAGTGTCAGGGCGCTGCGTTTTGTCTCTCTGCTGACTGGCACACTCAGCTGTTACTCAGCAACAGTTTATTGAATGCCTAATAGCTTGTTCTTGCCTGTCTTCTGTCGGCTCCTGTTCACCCTTCACCTTGCACATATAGCAGGATACAGCCATGACGACAGGCTTGCCACAGTATTCTGTTCCTTAATGCTTCCTTTAAATGAACCTATAGTTGTTAAATCAATTGAAGAATACTGGCTTGACTGTGGAAAAAAACACTTAGGAGTGCCATCCAGGAAGATAAGTAAAACACAAAGTGCTGGAGTAACTCAATGGGCCATGCTGCATCTCTGGAGGACAGAGATAAGCGACTTTACATTCGGCATCCTTCCTCAGACTCACGAAGGATCCCAACCTGAAATATCACCCATCCATGTGTTCCAGATCTGCTGCCTGACCTGTTGTGTTACTCCAGCATTTTGCCTTTTACTGAAGATTCCAGCATCTACAGTTCCTTTTGTATCCAGAAAGCAAGCACTGCCTCATGACTTCTCCACACAGAGAACGGTGGTGTCTGCTCCTTTAATGGGATATGTCTCTACTTATTATGTGCCCAACGCAAAATTCTAAGTACAGTTTTAAGTAAAGTAATAAGCCATTGGCAGCATCTTAATTTAGTTTAGAGATACAGCGCTGAAATAGGCACTTTGGCCCACCGAGTCTGCACCGACCAGTGATCCTGGCACACTTACATTATCCTACATACACTAGAGACAATTCACAATTATAGAAGGATCTCGACCTGGAACGTCACCCGTTCCTTCTCCCCAGAGATGCTGCTTGTCCCGTTGAGTTACTCCAGCATCTATCTTCGGTGTAAACCAGCATCCGCAATTCCTTCCTACACATAACCTACAAATCCGTTCGTCTTTGGAGTATGGGAGGAAACTGGAGATCCCTGAGAAAACCCACGCTGGTCACGGGGAGAACGTACAAACTCCGTACCGACAAGTACCCGTAGTCAGGATCGAACCCGGGTCTCTGGCTCTGTAAGGCAGCAACTCTATCGCTGCGCCATTATGCCGGCTCTGTCCCACAACGCTCCAGCTCAGCACATCGTAGAGGACCTGGTACTGGCTTCCCAGGTGCACCTCATTTACACAAACCCAATGCTGAACTGTAGTCGACAATACCTGGCTTCAATTTGAACCATGAAATCTTTTTTTTTATTTGAATACAACTAACTCGAGAGAAGGAATAATAATCACAACTTGTCAAGTTACTTGTCTGCTTCTTCACAGGGGAGAGATCTCAAATTATAAGAAGTGCAAACTTTCCCTCAAAAAGAAAATTATGTTGTGAGGCTGGAGCTGCCATTTGTGATTCTCATTGTTTTACAATAAAGTCATTTTGTCACATATGGATTGTGTTTGTCAGATTATGTTACTCTGTCACCGTGAACAAAATGGTAGCATTTTTTCCTGCTTAAATATTTTAGAGAGGAACCATTTTTTGATAGAAACCAGAGGCTATTGATGATGCATGGGCCACATTCACTGCTGTCTCATACATTCACAGCTGGTTCAGTTGGTAAAAGGTAATGTTTAGTTTTGAGGTACGGTATGGAAGCAGGCACTTCCGCCCACAGAGTCCTCACTGACTGCTGTTCACACAAGTTCTATTTTTTTTTCCGCTTTCTCATCCACTCCCTATAAAGAACAATTTACTGAGGCCAATTAACCTACAACCCCACACCACTTTGGGATGTGGGAAGAAACCGGAGCACCTGCTGGGGACCAATGCAGTCATAGGGAGAATGTGTAAACTCCACATAGACAGCACCTGAGGTTATTGTTGAACACAGGCCTCCAGCGCTGCAGCTCTATCAGCTGTGACACTGTGCCACTATCAAAGGCAATGGCTTATCCTACAATCATTTATAACAAGTAAAAAATATCTCAAATGTAATTCCAAATCAATGATGTTGCAGTGGGATTCCAGGTAAACTAGCGGAGAATTGATGAAGAATCAAGAGACTGCGGATTCTGAATTTTTGAGCTAAATGGCAAAGTGCTGGAGAACTCAGAAGGCCAGGCGGTGCCCATCTTCGGTGTAAAGCAGCATCTGCAGTTCCTTCTTACACATTGGATTGCAGGCTACCCAAGCAGAATATGGGTTGCTGTTCTCAACCGGTAAACTGGATTTATTGCTCCTTCACGGGTCATTTTTCTCCTTCACGGGTCATTTTTCTACGTTAGAAAGTCTGGGACAGGGGTTGGTGGAGTTTGGTGTGAAAGATATCAGTGAGTGCCCCCAGTTTTCATTAGCATTCCAGTAACCGGGACTGCTGACAGCTGATACTCAACCATGCTGCTCAGATAGAATGGAAACAAGTATGATTCGCTGTCTTTGGGGCCTTTACCTCAGTATGAGGCAGTAACTATGGAAACATAGGAAAATAGGTGCAGGAGTAGGTCATTCGGTCCTTCAAGCCAGCACCACCATTCAATATGATCATGGCTGATCATCCAAAATCAGTACCCCATTCCAGCTTTTCCCCCATATTCCTTGATTCCATTAGTTTCTCTCTAGAAATCATCCAGTGAATTGGCCACCACTGCCTTCTGTGGCAGTGAATTCCACAGATTCACAACTCTCTGGGTGAAAAAGTTTGTTTGGGTGAAAACGTTTTTCCTCATCTCAGTACATTGAGAAGGCAAAGTAATTTGCATTGCTAAGGTGCATTATTACTGATGTCTTCATGAGTGATCCGATATTGGCACCGCGGTTTGAATGATATGATACCCCAAATGACCGTCTTTAACCCATCTGAATCGATTGATTGTGGCACTACCGCATTACTTGGCTACTTGGCAATTTCTTGCATCACGCGAGCTTTTTTTTTTAAAGAAAAAGGTTATATGGTAAAAATATATTCGGTCATGTGTTTCAAAACAATAACAAGTCTCAGGAGCCCAGGGAACTTTGATGAACCAGTTATGTGGTTTGTCAACAGGATCTGAACCCCACGTCTCTTTGTGCATTAGTTGTGGCTTGCTGGTATCTCCCTGAATGTACTTTGCAAGACTGACTTCCTTGCATGCTAAAATGTACACTGTATGGAATATGAAAAGACCTCAGTGGAGGAAGGAATAAAACAAACATAGTCAGAAAAGTACCATCACTTACACAGATATGAAAGATCCAACAAAATTATGTACAAATATTAAGAGGGAGTAATAAAACCATTCATAGTGGGCAAGTTAATCAGCCCTTTAGGTATGTGCACACACACACACACACACACATGTGCACACACACACATGCTGAACTTTTGTTGTTGTTTATTATGGTGTTTACAGAGTACCATTGGTGAGATCGCATTTAGAATATTGTGTTCAGTTCTGGGCACCATGTTATAGGAAAGATATTGTCAAGCTTGAAAGGGTTCAGAAAAGATTTATGAGGAAGTTCCAAGGCCTAGAGGGTATGAGCTCGAGGGAGGTTGAGTAGGATGGGTCTCCTGGAACACAGGGGGATGAGGGGGGATCTTATAGAAGTGTACAAAATCATAAGAGGAATAGATTGGGTAGATGCACAGAGTCTCTTGCCCAGAGTAGGGGAATTGAGGACCCGAGGACATAGGTTCAAGGTGAAGGGGAAAAGATTTAATAGGAATCCGAGGAGTAACTTTTTCACACAAAGGGTAGTGGGTGTATAGAACAAGCTGTCAGATAAGGTAGTTGAAGCTGGACTATCCCATCGTTTAAGAAACAATTAGACAAGGAACATGGATAGGACCGGTTTGGAGGGATATGGACCAAACGCAGGCAAGTGGGACTAATGTAACTGGAACATTGTTGTCCTGTGTGGGCAAGTTGGGCCGATGGGCTTGTTTCTACACTGTATCTCTCTATGACCATGACATATAACAATAGAACTCTCTTGATTCTTGCTTTGCTGGAATAACTTTGCCAGCAGTTGGTGGTGAATTTATGATGCTACATATAGATTGCTTTTTATTCCCCACACATGATAATAACAGACTATCGTGCCACTAGCACTTAAATTGCATAGAAAAGCGCTGCTTTTTCTGTTGGCAAAAAAAATTTTGAAAGCAAAGAAATCCACAAATAAAGGAGAATTGCACTTGATTAGATTACTCTGTAATGTGGAACGTTAGAAGGAGGATACCTGTATGAATATGGGTGCCTCTTGGTCCCTTTCCGCCCTGGTTTTTACCAAGTTACAAACTGTTGGTTTAAGTCTAGCACACTGCAGACATTCTGTCGCGAGTTCATCCTCAGGTGACATCATGGACAGAGACTGTGGTTTGTGGGCAGCAATCCACATTTGTGATGTCAAATGAAGCAAAAATCCATGACTATTGGGGATAGCAAGAAGATTTCGAAGGAAGGCGAAGAAGCTTGTGTATATAAAATGCACGGGATTAAAGAGCAATATGTAAGAACAATTGCCTCCTTTGTTATTAATTTAAAGTTCTAAACAATGATCAGGCCAAGCATAAACCTAGGTGCAATGGCTAAACGACATTTGATGGCTGTTTAGAACACAACACATTCTTTCAGCATTTCTGGACTTGGGCTAGAAATGCCATACAGGTTTGTTGCCTTTTGATTGAGCAGTGACCCCCTTTGGAATGTGCATCTGGCCACCAATTGAGTTTAGGAACAAGGCAAGTTGTGAATTGCCCCTCTGAAACCATCACCTCTCCCCCTCCCCCCTATCCTCACCCCATCCTCCCCACAAATGGCTGAATAGCTTGAAGTCATTCTGTGCACAGACTCACACATGCAGAGAGGTGAATTGGCCAAGGTCCTAAGGGATAACAACTAACAACTGCAATAACTTGTATCATGTTTTAGCACCTTCTTTGGAGGTGATAATTGGATGGGTGGGGTTGGTAGGTACATTTTAAAACAAATATTTCATGCAATTATGGAAACACAAGGAATTACAGATGTTAGAATAGCAAAAAGCAAACTGCTGGAGGAACTCCATTGGTCAGGTAGTATCAGTGGGATAATGGGAAGACTCATGTTCACACTGATGAAGGGTTTGAAGAAGGATCCCGACCCGAAACGTCATCCATCCATCCCTCCACAGATGCTGCCTGACCCACCAAGTTGCTCCAGCACTTAATTATTTTTGTTTTGTGCAATTATGTTTAGAAACCCCTCTGGCGGTTTCTAAAGCTTCAAGTATTATTTGCCTAGAGAGTCTTCCTAACTTCAGCCAGAACAGTTGAAAATTGTAGAGGACAAAATTCACAATGAAGGTGAGTGTAAATTCATCAAATTCATGTGCATCTCAAATATTTTCTTACATTTTCTTTTACCCTCTTTGCACATATATTTGCTCTTTTGCACATAACTTGGACACCTCCTTGCTTGTGTACATACTGCAGAATTCCTGCATACTTTCACTTTGGGTAAGGAACACTTAGTGAGTGCATATTCTGAGTGTATAAGTGGTTTGCACTCAGAATACCTTGCACTTTCATTGTCCAGCACACACGTACTAATGTTCATGAAACGCTGGGTGAATGGAATTTCAGACAAATTCTCATCAGTCGTCAGCATTAGATTCTGCCCAAAAGCTGGCTTGTGTTGTTACCTTGGCAGGAGGTGTTAGAGAGGGTGGGTTGGTGGGATAGTGGTGGAAGGGGGTGGGGGAGAACAGCAGAAGGAAGGATGGGAGTACACTGAAGAGAACTAACTAAGCGTGCGTCTGAATGTGCATCCAACACCTCAGTACAACAAAGGTTGTGTCAGGACCCTCAATCACAACTCCGTCACCGGATATTCCAACCTTCCCAGGCAGTTACCTAGGCAGCAGTAAAGAGTCCCACCATCTATAGACTACTCACATAGACATAAAAAAGGTGGTTGAGGTGGTGATTGCTATGCAGGCACCCACCCTCTCGAATAGACGTCTTTTTTGCCTAAGAAACGGTGTGGACAAATTTTGTTTTAAAAGTAGTGCAGCCATGACTACCACCACTATCACATAAATCCTTCCTTCTCCCTGATTCCCTGTTAGCTTCTAGGTTCACAGATATGTAACTACAATTAACATGCTCTGGCTGGGGATTTGCACAGCCGCCATCCTTCAGGCTGTATCCTGATGAAGCAGTATATTATTTCAGCTGGTAGTTTAACAAAGCTTTGGGATGAGACTGATTGATTAAGACCAGATGGGTGGCCACACATAGGTGCGACAAAAATAGAACACATTGCAGACATTCCTGGCATTGTCCATCTATGGACAGGGGAGGTGGACTGGCCTCAACCACCTTATCTACCACCTAGTGGGTCTAGAAAGACAGGAATGTGAGACTGTGGCTAGGATGACGTGGGCAGTAGGGGCAATGTGCGAGTGCATGAGGCTTGCATAAGTCCTTGTGTTCCTGGGTCACGCTTCTCTCTCTCATTCGCTCTCTCTCTGACTCTCTCTCTCTCTCTCTCTGTCTCTCTCTCTCACTGACTCTCTTTCTGTCTCTCTTTGACCACCCTCCACCCCCACACGACAGCATAAAGTTTCACTTAATGCTCTGCCAGAGCCAAAGCAGTTACCTAACTGTTATAAATCGTCTTGGATTTCACTGCCGAGTCTGTGCAGCGACTGATCTCTGGCTGGCATCTCCAGTAGCTGCTGCCTGCGGGGCATGATGGATTAGGGACCCCTGTCTTGATGCCGTCTACTCTTGAGAGGGGGAAAATAAAACTTTTCTTCAGCTCCCTTCAGTTATAATAAAAATCCCACATTGTGGTGGTATCACAGATGTGCTTTGAAGTGTGTAGACCCATCAAAACATTTAGAGTACAATCCAATTAATCTGTGAACCAAAGATAAATCTTGCTATTGCATTTCATTTATACAATGGAGAGTGTTGCTCAAGGCCTCTCCTTTAAAAGTCACTTCTAATTTTTTTCTGCAGAGTCATGGATTTTATAAGCTAGTGCTTCTGCATATCGCAGTGGGCAAAATTAGTGAAGTGACGCTTCGTGCATTGATTAAAATCCCAAAATTGTTTCCATTCCTCCATGATTGTACGGACATCTCTAAAAATACATCTCCCAGAGGCTGGAGCGCGCAACTCAGTGTAAAATTATTGATGTCTCAATAAAATGCTCAAAAATACACCCTTGTTTTGCTCATGCCAAATACACACATATTGTATAGAAATGTATGCCTGTACTCCACTTTTGAATTTTGGCTGCTACTATGTTCATTCGCAAGCGATCAAGAACCAGTTTTTCATTTTCTCTGATTATTTCAACTACAAATATTTGGGAGTTGGAGAGAAATTGGACTGGATGGGGGGGGAAGGTCAAGTGATATATCTGCACCCAACCATCCAACTAGTGTCAGCAAGAAAAGATTGAAAATACCTGCAATACCCCAAAACTAAAATACTATACAATCATTTCACTCATATAATCCAGGGTTGATTTCTATTATCCTAAAAAAATAGGCAAGTTAACTTTGGCTTTTAACTTTTGTTGCGTTTTTCAGATGTCCTAATAGCAAACTTGACATATCATGTTACAGAGGACAGCATAAATCTTACAGGGTAGCAACATAAATCCAGGCCAATTGGTCTATCCCGCTGTTATTCCCACACAGTCTCATTATCGATTCCTCATATTTCTTGCCTCTTCTCTACTTGCCCAGAATACACTTAAATGCCTATGTGCTATTTGCCTCAACTACTCACATAAGGCAGCAAATTTCACATTCTCACCACCCCTTCAGTAAAGATCATTCTTCTGAATTCCTAATTGAGTTTATTCAGATTTTATCGTTGCCCAGCAAATGTGAAGCATGCTGTCTTCAAAGCTTCAAAGATGATTTTTATGTTTCTATTCAAAATTCGATAATCGGTAAACAATCACCACCATATTTTCAGAAGTGTCATCTCTAAGCTTGAGAAATGTGAGAAAACATTTATTCCTGGATGGATGAAAATGAAGCTCAGTAGTCACTGACATCTGCAGCTGCTCTGGAGCTGACTTTAAGTTGTATTTAAATACAAGCTCCAAAAATAACAAAGGCTGCCATTTAATACCCTCTGCAGCAAAAGAAGACAGGAGTCTTTTTGTTTAAATATTGGAAATCTTCTTCCTATTTATCTGGCCATGACTCTACCTCAGTTAAAAAGAAAAGGGGTTGCATTTACAGCTAATGAAGTGCTTCCGAGGTGCAGTTGCTGATACAAGAAATACAAGAGTTTTATGTGCATAGCAAGCTCCCATAAACAGCAATGGGATAATGACCAGATCATATGTTATGGTCGTGTTGAGTTACAGTGAAATATTGGCCAGTGTATTGGGAATAATGTTTCCACTTTTCTTCAAAATGCTGGTATTTGTCTTATGTCCCTTGAGAGAGTAGTCAGGGCCTCAGTTTATCCATTACTCCAAGAGCCAGTATCTCCAACAGCTCAGTGCTTTCTCAGTGCCACCGTGGAGTATTAGCAAAATATTTGACAAATCTGGTGAGATTTGACTCCATAATCGCTTCAGTCAGGAGTGCTGCCAACTTAGCCACAGATACCTGCGAGATGTTTTCTGATCTGCCAGAATCAACATCAATTTTTTTTTAAATTCTCTTTCAAAATGTAGCATCATATCTGGTCAAGATTTACTATCATAGATTGCATTGTTAGAATGATTTACTGGATCTTTTGCTTGATTAACTTTTGGGGATGCAGGAGATTTTTCCCTAGCCTCTTCTCTCATCAGCCATATTCTTATACCTGTGAACCTTTGTCAGAAGATGGTCTGTAAAAGCATGAACTAAACATGGGCCGATGTAAGGGACATGTCTAAAATGCAGATAGGCACAAAACGCTGGAGTAACTCAGCAGGCCAGGCAGCACCCCTGGAGAAAAGGAACATGTGATGTTTCGGGTCGAGATGCTTCTTCAGACTGAGAGTCAAGGGAGAGGGAAACTAAAGGTATGAAAAGGTTCACAACGATTCGGAGCAGCATTGATGACCAAGGAAAGGTGGAGCCCACAATGGTACATTGTTGGCTGTGAAAAGGTGCAGATGGGTTTTCTTAATTTTTTAAATTTTCTTGAATAAGTGATTGATCATTTTGATATTACATAGTTGGCTCTAGGACTTTGAACATACTGTGCCAGGGTTCTTATCTCATAAACATTGTTGGATCCTCAGTTGAACATTATCTGTGTAGGAAATTATTAGTTTAGGATGATCTGGGCAATTGCTTTCTTTTATACCTTTGGCAGATGGATAGGTGGCAATTTCAATTCAATTTGCACATTAGAACTGGCAGGCAAGCATTCAATTCAAATTGTCCAGATTAATTACATTACATGGAACCAGTGGAAGTGGACTGTCCACTATTATAGTTTGCTTAACTCAATGAGAGACAGAAAGATCTTACATAAAGTTAGCAGCATCCTTTGCTATGTCCATTTCTAATCCCTGACTTAATTGAGGTTCATTTACAGTTTAGGTCTGAATAGGTAGCGGCAGTGAGTATCCTATTGTATCAACCCATTGAGGAATAGAATAGGCCCAAAAATATTGTTTAATTTGTGTGCCTGTGAGGGCAAGTTGGGTCAAAGTGCCTGTTTACACGCTGTATTAATCTATGACTCAAAATGTTTGGTTTGCTTTTCGCTTAAATGAAAGGAACCTCCTCCAGGTCATTAGATAGCCGTTATATCCTCTACCCTTCAAAAACAAGCCACATTATTCCATCATTCTCCATCAATCAGTGATGGTTCATTATCTATTCCGGGGAACATTTGTGGTATTAGCTGAGGAGAAGTTCACAGTTCTCCCAGTGTTCTGGCCAACACTCTTATTTCAAAGAGCAACAAGGACACTAATGTGTGTAAAATGGCTGCCACATTTGCCAACATCACAACAAAGCAATTCACTGAACGTGAATCATTTTTGCAATGTTTCAGAGCAACAAGCTGATGGCTAAAGCAAACCTTTTTATAGTCTGCTGCTATCTCTTACATCGTCTCACTTCGTCGGATTATGTCTCACTCATTTCATGATGTAAATAGGGTGTATACTTAATGGTTTATTGTTCACATATATGTCTAACACCATAGATTTGTTAGTGATGCAGATATACCACCAGCAAGGCAGGTGCTAAAGTCCGGCTTAGACTGTGCTCAAAGAATTATGCTACCTCAGGCAGTAAAAATGCAAGATTTTTACATCAGGGATTTTTACATCCAAATAAACGGATTCAATCCATTTCCATTTACCTCATTGTCTTCAGTTACAAATCTTAATATTCCAGGTAGTTCCAGAGCAGGCAGCTGTATTAAACAAACATTAATACAATTCTCAGGTGGAAGCTATAAATATTATGCATTAGCAAGTTTTAGTTATTTTGAGCTTGTATGATGAAAGAGCCATATTTAACCTCTCAAGTACCATTTCACCACAGACCAAATTTAAAGCAAGTAAACTGAGATACAGTAACTTGTTTTAGGTCTTCTCAATCACAGACAAACTATAACTTGATTTAAGTCCTCTCGATCACGAGTACATCGCATAATACCTCTATATTGATTGAAAGTCTTTGGACCATCTCTGGATTTAAAACCAGTTCATGGTGGCAAATAGTTAACATCAAATGCTGTTGTCATCATTATGTCATTAAACAGGGAAGTGCTGAAAAGATTCATGAGGATGTTACTGGGAATGGTGTGTCTGAATTATAAAGCGAGGCTGGATGGGCTGGGAGACTTTCCCCCTGGAGCGTTTGAGTCTGAGTGGTAATCTTATAGAAGTACATAACTTTGCAAGAGATGTAGTTAAAGTGGACGGTCAGTCTTTTTCCCAGAATTGGGGAGTTTAAAACTAGAGGAGATAGATTTAAGGTGCGAGGGGGAAGATTTAAAAGGGACCTGAGGGACAATTTTTTCACACAGAAGCAAATGGGACTTGGTTGGATAGACATTTTAGTTGGCATGGAGGAGGTGGGCCAAAGGGTATATTTCTGTTCTGTACAACTCTATGACTCTAAATAATGTTCAGCATAAACTTAATTTTGTTGGACATTCTCAATCCACTTTGTGCTGCGGTGGTAACTGGTGAAGACTGCAACAAAATGAAAGTTAGTGATACCACAGGATATATGTAATAATGTAACCAGGATAGACACAAAAAGCTGGAGTAAATCAGCGGACCAGGCAGCATCTCTGGAGAGAAAGAATGGGTGACGTTTCGGGTCGACCCAAAACATCACCCATTCCCTCTCTCCAGAGATGCTGCCTGTCCCGCTGAGTTATTCCAGCTTTTTGAGTCTATCTTCGGTTTAAACCAGCATCTGCAGTTCCGTCCTACACAAAATGTAACCAGGATTGAGTTCTTCGTTGCTTGGTGTCTTCATTGTTTGGTTTCTTCATTGCGTACTGCTAATGAATAAACAGTATCTGGTTCTTCGCATCCTCAAATTGTACTTTCTAATTCATTTGACAAAAAACATGCATTTACAGAGGCATCCTGTAATCAGCACTTTCAGTCTTCCAGAGAAAAAAAAAGTGAGAATAAAACTCAATTGAAGGTAACAGAGTTTGGTCTCAATGAGATGTTCAGCACAGACTGAAGTTATACTACAGCTCACGCAACTCCAATCAACAGGTGTTTTGAATCCCACTTCTCAAGGCGCATTTGTGTGTAGGCATACTCCTTGAGCCATTTTGAGTCACAGGAAAACTCCATCTGCGGAGGACTGTTCTGTCATTTTATGGAGATCCCTTTTGCTAAGAGAGAGCTGTGAACTCTTAGATCTGACTGGGTGGTAAGAAAATAATAATTAAACTGTATACAGCTATTAACAGTTTGTGTAAAATAAATTTGTAAAAGTGACAGTAGGAGGGAAAGAATAATAAAACTGTGACATTAGTTTGAAAAAAATAAATGGAAGAATCTATAGAAGAAAATTAGAACTGCAGAAAGTGTACAGCACAGCACACTGTGTGTATAATTAGAAGGACAGGTATTAAAATGTTGTTTCTGTGTTGTGACTGAAACACAATTCTACTTCTTACTTCACCAAAAAGGGTTGCTTTTTAACATGCAAATAAATAATTCCAATCTGTTCCATTCAACTCATTTCCTGTCGTTGCTTATTTATTTTTTAAACCTTTTTTTTTATTAGACTGAGGTGTGGATTAGGTAATTACTGAAAATTCTGAGATTTGGAAGCTTGCCTTCCACCAGCAACAGGAAACTACATAATTGTACCCAGAGTGAGAAATGCATTTTCCATGAGGATAAATGACACGATAGGCTCAAGTAGGGAAAAGGTAAACTCTTGTCTTCGTTATATATATATATATATATATATATATATATATATATTGTTAAAAAAAAATTGGTGATATGTTAAACAATACTGGCAAACCCAACATTATTAAAGTGTTTAAATATTAAATACATCGCTCTGTAGTAGCCATGACTGACTGAAAGTGTTGACAATTTCTCTTAAGTTTTTTACAGCTTTGGAGGGACCATGTGCAGGAGACACTCAGTCCCCATCACATCACTCCTGGATGCACAGCCAGCCTCGCACCACCTGAGACAGATCACAACGCATGTTATATTCACTCATGCACACCAAGCAATACACAGGTTTAGTGTAAAGCGACTTTAAAAGCTCATCGGGCACGTACTTTGCTTGTATGAAATACCTTATTCATGACAGAGCAGCAAGTGCCTAGGTAATTACTGGAATCAAGGTGGCCTCAGAAGTGTTTAAATCTACAAGGACACCAAGGGCATGAATAATACAAAATAATTTGCATCTAAATTTTTTAAGTGTTCTTTATTCAAAAACTAAGCTGCAGTTACGATTAAAGTTTGATGAGTTGGCGGCAGAACACTTCCTCGCTGCTGCAGAAGAGGCGCTCATTTTGCTGAAATTATTGAAGATGAAGAGGAAGGAAGAGGGCGAGAGAGTGAGGGGAAAGAGGAAAAATAGTGCTTGTTTGGGATACCGGGACGGAATGATGACACTGGTAACACCATCCAGTTGACAAATGGTGCCAGACTGTCACTTGTGAACTACAATCTGACAAAGGAGATTTGATATCATAGCCCTGCTTCAGTCTAATTTATTGCATATATGGGACACAACTCCCTGTTTACTCATTTCACAGTTTTTCAAATGAAATTACTTTCGTACAGTATTTCCCAATATACCCCTTATATGAAAGTCAGAGAAAACATGATTAAAATTTATGCAAGGAGGTATTATTATGTTTGATCAACCCACAGATGGCAATCCATTCAAATCTGTAATACAGTCAGCAGTAGGTTTCATTGCACACTTTTATTTTACCCTTTCTCTTTGATGAAAGATTTCAACCCACAACTGTCCCCTTTTCCCACCTGACACTAGGGACAAAAAAAAACTTTTGAGGTGTGAATTTATCATCTAGCAGCTGTTAGATATCTTCTAAAACCTGCCGGCTACCAAAACAAAGGCACAGAAACACATACAGTTCCACACATACAAATCCCCACACATGAATTCAAGATAAAAACACAAGCACACATGCAAATGTACCCACATATAGCATAAAAACACATATGCATAAGCAAACTGTGCAGACACACGCAGACACACATACTCGCACGCACACACATACATGCACACACGCACATGTGTGCACACACATAAACGCGCACTCTTGCAGGCATCTAAATCACAAGTACACAGATGCATATAGAAACATGATAATCAAATGCAGGCAAACACACAAAAATCAAACATTTGTATGTACATGCAAACATAAAGACATACAATGCATACAAGACATACATGCACCTACAGAAACAGACATGTAGAAACACATGCTGACAAACATACACACAAGAAAACGCTCTACATCAGAAAAGACATGAACACACTTACAAACGCACATGTGCTACACACAGTCACAAAATCTGCTGTTGAATTTGCTGATTATACTCTACAAACACACAAGCTGTGGCAAGCTAAACCTACTGAAACACCTGCTTGCTGCCCAGACTCTGGGAGAGAAAAAAACAGCATGTAAATCAACACTTGGAAGAGATAGCTGACAGAGTGTATAAAATCTGAGCATTTTTTTATGTAGAACCTTCATTTCATCCAAACTCCCTGAACTTGTTCACCAATATATTATAATTTCCAAGGAGGACAATTTTACAAACAATACCATGTTTGGCTGTTCTCAACTTTCTGTAGAAATGGATAAATTACCCCACCACATTCTTTATTTAACAATGTGACATTGTGCTAAAAATACTTTTTTTTAAGACCGAGGTGCATTATATAAAAAAAAACAACTACAGTCTAACACGTTTGAAAGGCAGCTTAGAAAAGCTATTTTGCTTTTGGAAGTAAATACTTATCTCGGGCCAGGGCGAGGGGTGGGGGTTGGGTTGGAAATGGGGGTGGGACGGTGGGAGTCTCTCAGTAAGAACAAAGAGCTGGTAAAATATCTTGAAAGATAATAGTTCGTTTGTTATTGTTTTTTTATGCCACACAAGAAAGAGAAAAAAGTAAAAAGTAAAGTTCACTGCATTTTTGCTTTGGATCTGATGCACAAGTTGTGAGCAATGCAAATAGACTAGCCTTGTTGAATTTTCTGCACGATACATTCCCTTTTCCTTTTTTTGCTCCCGGATTTAAACAAAGGATAACAATTTTACTCTCAAACAAAGAATTTCCCTCAACGGACCCCTGCCCAGCAGGTCACCTATCTTTGCGACAGTTTTCCTTTTCCCACGCTAACCCCGGGGCTCATTTGCATAAGGACTCTGTTGTGACAATTAGTTTCAGGTGAGCTGATTTCTATGCATCTGGGCCCAGGACATTGCAGCTACGCCGGGCCTCCCCAATGCCTTTCCTAATTGCGACTGACTGGCACCAGACACAATCGCCCGCTTGAATCAGCAAATTGTCGTCTCAAGTAACATGTTGCGACCTTGCATTGCGCAAATCATATCACTGCACCCAACGAGGTAAATGAGGAATAATGCAAACTCAAAACTCAGCACAATAGCCAGTTGATCCTCCCCTTTCACCTCCTGACTGTTACAAGGCTTTCTTCCCCTCCCCCACCCCCCTCACCCCCCACCTAAAAAAGCGTTCTGCTCGGTGCCTGGGCATCTTTCTGTCACATTTCTGGAGCATAGTCAAGTTCCTCTGTACAGAAATGTATAATTATCGCATATCCGTAAGAGAGTGTATAATTTTCCCCAATGATGAAAGGGATCCAAGACCACTAAAGCTACCCCTGTCTCCAATGCAACAATGATGTTTTACTCTCGCCCTTTTATTTTCGTGTTGTTTTGATTCCCTCCCCCCCCCTCTTCCCCGACCCACCCCCACAAACACCCCACTCCAATAATCTTGCACAGATCCAACACCTTTTGGCAAGGCAGCTCAAACAGATGCCGGAGGTGGCAGCATCAGAGACCATGAGCGACAAGTCTTATTTTAAAGTGGAACTATCCATTCCAAAACTGATCATTTCCTTTTACTCAAAAGCACTACTGATTTGCAATTCTTTCCAGTGTTCGAGAAAGAGACACAGAGAGGGAGAGAGAGGGAGAGAGAGAGAGAGAGACAGAGAGCGAGAGAGAGAGGGAGGGAGAGAAAAGCAAAAGAGAGAAAATTTTGTGACATTCGCTTGTCTTGGCAAAGCTGATTTGATTTGCCTTACAAGCCCTCTAAATTCCAGCAGAATCGTCCTTCAATAAATAGGACCAGATTGTGTCACTACCATGCATCAGGTTTATAGTTCTCAGGATCACTGGTACCAAACATCATCACAAAGTAGGAACCCCTGTTATCAGAAAAGTAGCGATTTCCAATGACAGTGCAACAATTCCATTCCCTTGTCACAGTACAAGCATCACCTAGCAGTGGTAGAAAGCACTGGCCTATTGATATTACTCTACAAAACTTCTGGTTCAGCCCCCAGGGCACTCCAACTCTTAAAACTTCCAAACCACAGAATGATGTGACCTGTATCACTGGTGCAAATTGCAAGCCAGCCATGTGGACTAAAAAAGCACAGGAGAGAAATAAGGTTATGGTTGATCACGAGACAACACTTTATGGTGTGTTAATAACTAATTCTCCGTACATATACCTCTCGAAGTGTACGACCTAGTTATGATGTTGTAAGGATACTCTGTCACCTTTAATACTTCAGTTTAAAAATAAACCTAAAAGTACCCTAATGGATCAGGCAGTATCCATGTTGGAATGTAGGAAGAAGAGGAATAGGAGTAGGCCATATACACCACTGAGCTTCTATTCCGTTCAGTGATGCCAAGACCTTTTCTCCATGTTCTCCGTACTTCAGAATATTTTTGGTCAAGACAAATTTATTCATTTCAATTTTAAATTCAGAATTGACCAAGCATTATCATTTGTGTGAGCAAGCCTCACAGTACTAATACCCTTTGCACATAGAAGTTTTTCTTGATCCCTGCCAAGGTCGTGCATTAATTTTCAGTCAGCATTCCTGAGTCTGTCATCTTTCCCACTCAAATTGGTAAAAAATCAGCCCATTGCTAACTGCCAGCTTGTGCACCTGCCCGCTATCCCCACTCCCCATCTCCCGGCACAGATCGTTGTCTAACCATGTCAACGATATGCAAGAGCTTCTACTCTTGGTGATAATTTATTCTGGAAGTTGATGTAAATATCGTCTAAAGATATTTATCTATCCAACACTTCAGTCAAGTTCCTCAGGCATGACCTACCCTTAACAAAGGCACAGTGGTTCACACTGATCAGCTGAGAAACAAAGATGGCTCCCACAGTAGAGAAGCCAGTGCCCTTAATGGTGTAGGCTTTGCCCATGGTGGTGGTGTAGGTGCCCTTAGGAAGCCAAATCTGTAGCAAAGTGAGCAATGGTGGCGGCAAAGAAGACAATTCCCGTTTTCAAGGGTCTTGACCCAGAACGTCACTTATCCATGTTTCTTCAGAGATGCTGCCTGACCTGCTGAGCTACTCCAGCACTTTGTATCTATTCTGCCCATTTTCAAAGGTGTGTTAAATTGCTGCAAGGAAGATTACCTAAACCATACACCAACGACCATTATGGTGTCAATGTTTTCTAAACTCGAACACGTCAATCTATTCCTGGACATTCTGACATGTGTCCCCTTCCACCCCCCTCCCCTGCCACCTGCCAACTCCAGGAAACACTATCTGTTAAGTTCTGGAGATGAGTAAAGTGATGAACAGTTACTTACAATGCAAATATCTGTAAAAATCGTTTGACACATCCATGTTATTTTTACACTGTTATCATCAGAAAAAGGCACATCCTTTACAAAGCTACTTTTGTTTAAAAAAAAAGAGACAGCAATACCACATTCAAGGATAGGCACAGTACCAAGAACGGATAATTTGGTCTAATATAATAGTAAATAGCCTGCTTTTGTATAGCACCTTCCCCATCTTCTTGACATCTCAAAGCCCATGAAATACTTTCAATGTATGGTCGCTGTCATAATATAGGAAATGTAAGAGCCAATTCATGCACAGTCCCTTCCTATGAAAAGCAATGTTATCATCTGTCATTAACGATGTTGGTCAATGGTGTAGTTGGAAAGGCACTGCACAGATATCCACTGCACTTCTCAGACACAACATTTTGGGATTTTTTAAGCCCACCCTAAAAAGTGGATAGAACCTTGTTTTAGCAACTGAGAGATAGCAAGGTGCCAAACTTCCAACAATTTAGCAGTCCTCCAATACCACAATAGAGCCTAGAATCTTGTCCTCACGTCTCTGGAAGATAGAACAGTGCAACACAGGAAGAGGCCCTTCAGCCCACAATGTCTGTGCTCTGGTAAGCAGAGTGGACATTGAATTGGAATTATCGCAACACCAAACTGAATGAGAAGTTCAGTGATGCATTAAGACTATGCTACTGTATATATTAAAGGATTGGCACTGGCCATTCAAATTCAATTATACAATTTGATATGGAGTACAATTATTTAAAAGTATATGAAGCCTTATAAGATGACAACATTATTTTCACAATTCTTTTCTACTGCACAGTTTGTATCTTTTTTTTGTGGACGGGAAAAATCAACAGATGTTGTAATCTATGCTCAGCACTCCCCTATTGCAGGAATACAATTGTTATAGTTGATCCAGGTCTTAACTTCCTACCCTTTTCACCTCAGTCTTCACCGCAACACATTTACCCTCACTGTTTCCATATAGGACAACACCAGTGGGGATTAGTCAAAAACCTACACAGAAATGGATCTCTGCACTATATTTCCCATCACTAAATTATACAGTAATGAGTAGTGGCAGTAGCCACGATTGTTATATGGCTGAGATCAGCTAAACCAGTACAGATCAGGAACCAAACCTGAACAATTAAGTGCGTTGAAATGAACTGCAGATGCTGGTTTATATCGAAGATAGATGCAAAGTGCTGGAGTAACTCAGCGGGTCTGGAGGAAACGGATGGGTGACGTTTAGGGTTGGGATCCTTCTTCAGATGGACAGTCTGATGGACTTCTTCAGACTGGACAATTGATCTACTCATAAATGTCTATTAATTCCATGCAAATTAAAACACCATGCACCTTTCAGGTTCGACAATAAACCTGCCCTCTCAGTTGGAAGTGAAAAACCCAAACTCATAAAAACGGAGCAAGAAAGTTATCTATTGTAAAAAGCAAACTGACGGGGGAACTCAGTGAGTTAGGCAGCATGGGCAGCCAACAGACTCTGGAAGATGGGCTCTGACCCAAACATCTTCTGTAAATGCCTACTATTGATGGTGAGTTCCTTCAACTGTTTATTGTTTTGTTTAATATTCCAGCATCTGTAGTTATGGGGTGGAAGATTGCAACCTTCACATGGTCCGCCCTGTTTCGACGAATGCAATCAACCGGGCGTGCACAATCAAATAAGATCAAATAGAACAAGTTGTCCTAAAACTTTAGGCTGCGCACGCCATATGCAAGAAGAAGAAGATCTGTAGTTCCATGTGTCTAATGCCTTGGCTCCGCCACTAATATTGCTCAAAATCAGATTACCTGACCACTTATCCAAAGCTATTTGTAGTATATTAGTGTGCACTAATTCACTAGAACGACAACTTCTACAGTAAGGAAGAAATTGGGGATATCTCAAGGTTTCAGAAAGTGCAAGATTAATGTAATATCTTACTTGTTTTTGTAAGCAATATCAATGAAACTTTAAATAGATGTAATTCAAAAATAAAACAAAAAGGTGTGATCCCTTAACTTCACACCCTTCAACGTGTGCCTCTCAAAACAATAGCACAGAAAGTGAATACTTTACAGTGGCTAAAGAGGTTGTTCTATACTGTGAATTTATCATTGAGACTACAAAGTTTACTGATTCTTAGTTGAATGTTTAGCAAATTGATACCTAATGGAATATTTTTTTAGATTTATTTTATGTTTTTATTTTGGTTTTGAATGATGTTTCATTTTCAACTCTAATGGTGCAATTAAATTCAAGATGGCAGGTCAAGGGTCATGGGTTGGGTGGGGAGAGAGAAGAGGAACAATGAGCATGATGTTGTATTGTGAAACACAGACGTGGCGTGACAGGGCACAGGCTCAACATCTGCTGCGACTTCCAACTGGATTATGCATTTATGTCACTCTGAAACTAATCACAAATTCACATGAACTAAGTTGCAGAAAAAGACAAAAAGATTTTTGCCACAGTATATGTGCATACTGTGGCATGAGCATTCACTAATAGGTGGCATTAATGGGTCTTAACACCCACCATGAATAGGTGTACATTTATAAATCACACGTTAATAAGTATGCTCGTTTTTCAGGAGTTTATGCTGCTCACAAGTCTTATGTATTTCCGTTCATAAAGTCATAAGGAATAGGAGTAGAACTAGGCCTTTCGGCCCATCAAGTCTATTCCACTATTCAATTATGGCTGATCTATCTCTCCCTCCTAACCCCATTCTCCCACCTTCTTCCCATAACCTCTGACACCTGTACTGATCAATCTGTAATTCTTAATACTCAATACTTCAGCCCAGATCCAACAATCATGCTCATCCACAAAATTACCTCAAATAATAAGCCTGATTATTGTTTCAAATACTTACCAAACTATGTCACCAACTATTGTGAAAAAGCTGTACAAACTGTGCAATAAACTGACCGGTGTGAGATAGCTTGAGGTGCATGAGTCTCTCCCCTTTTCCCAGTTACGGGACACCACCAGAAGAAACGCAGCAATAACAACTGGCATTGTCGAGTCAAACATCTGTGACAGGCTCTGGATTTTGATGTTTGCTCACTTTGGAACACTACAATTTCAAGTTTAGAAAAAATAGCTGTAATTGTCATTTATAATAAAAGACGGTCTGTGTGAGATGCAAGTCAGTTACACAATCAGCAGTTTGAGATCATCTCCTAAATTGGTACAGTTTACAACATCTGCATGGTTCAGATCTTCAAAGTATTTTAAACAGTCTTTGCTTCTGTTAACGTAAAATTGCAGAGATATATCCATTCAAAGGATACATATCACTGCAGAATTTATGAAAAGAAAATCATAATTAATTTTTCCTGCAATTTGTAGTTCTTAACGTGATATAAGTAAACGCACAATTACAAAGGGTAATAAAAGGAAAAAAATACTTGTTTACTAATTCTTATTGATGGTCAAAAACCTCCGGTGATGCTTGTATCCCCTGATTTAGTCAAACTAAACAAGTCTCAGGAAGGGTCCCGGTTTAAAATGTAACTCTTCCATGTTACCCAGGGATGCCGCTTGACCAGCTGAGTTACTCCAGCACTTGGCTTCTTATCTTTTATAAACCAGCATCTGCAGTTCCTTGTTTATATGTCTCTCCATTCTACCCTGATTATTTTGTTGAGAAAGGCAGAATTGCCTGTCGTAGGCTTAGAGAAACCATGTTCCATATAAGTGTCTCAACTCACCGAAAAAGTTTAACACGACTGTTAGTAATGTCTATCGCAGAAGGCTACAGCAAGGGTGCTTCCTTGGGAGGGGATGGTTCACCTGTTCAACTGTCCCATTGCGGTCTTCAAACCAGGTTTAACTACAAAACAAGGTTCAAATTATAGGTACATTTAGGATACAGTGTTAATCCCATGTTCGCAACTTGCAGGAGTATGTCAGCGAGGTTTCACCTCACTAAAATTCCAATTTCTATTCAATCTTGCAAAATTAACACGAAACGGCACATCAGCAGAATCCTCCCCCACTCTACTTCATTTATAAATTGCAAGAATGATGCCATTATATATTATTAATTTCTGCTGTTCGCCGCTGCAGTGATAGCACCGAGCCGCGGATGTTCGAGCTTTGTAATTAGGTTCTAGTAGGGCAGCCATCCGTCCCTTTTCAAAAATTTACAGGATTCTTAATCACACTGCTCATTTGACTGTGCAGTTGCAAGTACAGTGAAACACAAACAGGCCACGTTCGTTTACACAGGAACACCTGCTTAGCCTGATAGCAGATGTCACTGTGAAGAGAGTGAGAGGAAAAAAAAAGGGAAAAGAGAGATCAGCACGTGACAGCCAACTGATACGCATTTTTAATTTTCCTTTACTTCTGGCCCCAATACAAATATTAACCATGCCCACCTATTCCTCGATCTTTTTAAAAAAAGTTTGTTTAAGTGACACCCCACCAGTTTGCTCGCTGTGATGAAACAGCAGTTTTTGCATTGCATTTGCTCACTTCTTTATGAACCTGTAGCTCCTGATTAAAATAATATGCTCAACTTGCACAATGACACGTGTGGTGGAGGTGTTTGTAGATGGGGCTCCTTTAGTTGCAATGGCTTTGCATATGTGTGCTAAAATGTATTTCATTTAATGCACTTGAAACATCAAAAACTATATTACAGTAATCCTGAGGAGGAGAAACCCATTTAGGACGTTATGATGAGACCAATTTTTATTCTTGGACCTGTAATTTAAATGGATTTTGTAAAGTAGCAGCAGGTACAATTTGCTCCTGAATGCTTCAGGAAATGGATTAGACTGAGTATCCAAGAAAAGGAAGCTTTCTTCAATGCTTTCCGTTCAATCAGAGGTCAACGTATAAGTGTTTCCAGTCACCTTTGAAAATTGGTAAAATAAATACATGTGGTTTCTGAAGTTCAAATTTGTTGACAGTACATCAACCACATAAAGACAGAGCAAAGGATATTAGGAACAGTCCAACTCTTTAATTAAATCGATATAGTTTAAGGAAAACTGTCGACAAAATTTGTTGATTTTCAGGCCAGAGCTGCAGCACAGAGCTGGTAAACATTGGCTAATTAGCAGAGGCGCAAAATGGCGATAGAAGAACAGAGATTCCTCACAGATTCAAAAAGTTATATTGCATCCCGGCATATTTCAAAAGAATAATACTCTGAAAAAGAATAGCAATACATGTGCCTCTAACCATTTTTGATCTCTACAAATTGGCCTGCATGTGAATGTAGAAAAGTCTAGCTTGCAAGACAGAAAATCTGCACAGCATGAGTTCTTTACAAAGTCATGATATATCAGTTACCAGAACACTATGCTTCTAACTGCAATGGGAATTATTTTTTTTCAGAATATTAAATTTTATTTGAACAAGTAAAAGGCTTCACTATTTTTGAGGTTTATGAAGTGAAATTGTCAGAACAGCAGAAATTGAAACAGATTTTACATATCACAGCGCAGCAGTAGGTCATAATATTGTGACGCTCTGTAAAGCAGTTTCTTCGCTAGATTGGTAATGTATAGTTTTGCCCCAGAAGTAAGCTGCTTTCTAGCTGAGTACTTGTTTTATGTACAGAGTGCAGGTATATGAAAGACTAACAGGGACAACTTTGTGTACAATGCAGTGAGTGGGGTGCTAAAAGTTAGCTCTCCCTTTGGTAGTTTTGTATAGTTGGTGTTAATTTTTCCTTTCTTGTTCAAGATGAAATCACACGCAATTTCTTCCAAACCCTTGCTCCTTTTTTAATATTCCGTTCAATATACTACAGGTTTAAGCCTCTCTCCATCATTATGGACAAGTTTCCAGAGCTCTTAAGAATATAAGGCAATGGACCTTTTCCTTTCATTGACATGCAGTAGTCAGATGAGAGAACACAAAGGAGCTCTGGGGACATTTAAACTTCGACAGCTTTGTGTTTGATTGCGATGCTAACTCCAATGCACATTCTGTACTTGTTTGCTTCATATGGGTTGTTTGATACTTTTGGTACTCATTGTTCCAGCTAGTATTCCACCCTAATCTGTAGTTTTATTGGCTGAACTAATACTTGTTGCATTTGAAAATATTTTATTTGTCCTATTGGGTGAGTGAATGTGGTGGCAAGGGATTTCAGTTTGCTTTTCGCAATACCCCACAACATCCTACCCTCACCTTCTAGAAATAACCAAATGTTCAAAATAGCCCTTGATCTCAGTGGTTACTAATGCTTTCTGAACATATGTTTAATTATTTACCAGTCAGTGTAAATTGGCTAAATATATGCCCGAAAGATTAACCACCGCCAATGCTCCTCACTCCTCTCCACCTCCAACCCTGCAATGAATGTCCATTGCATAAACTCTATTTTCAAAGCATACACATATTTGGAGCTCTGTCTTTTTTCCCACATGGATCAATTATATGCTCACGTAATCCTGTTACCTGTGAAATCCATGCATGCTTTCCCATTTGCTGCATATCCTAGGCGTGCAAGTTACATTATGTGGGTATAAGCAAACAGCGTGTTTGCTGAAATTAGGGATTGTTTTCCAACTGACTGCTCAAGAGCTGAGAGCGATACCTCCCTTTCCCTTCCTCCTCAAGAGAGAAATATTACCAAATTACTCAATCCAGAACCAAAAAATTATGGACTATGAAAATAGCCCATTAAACACTCTGGAGATAAATAATCTTCCCCTTTCTTCAATTAGCAGGTACTACTGCCTACTTGGGTAGTTTAATCAGGAACTGTGCAGAAGGACCCAATTAATGAAATTGTGCTTGTTATTTAGAATTTATTTTAAATTAATTGAATTATCCTTTGATTTTCTCCCATTTATAGGGACAAAAATAGGAGACCTGGGTGAGGTGTTATGTAGTTGTCATCTTCAGAAATCCACGTGCAAAAAAAAGAGGAGGGAGGAACAATACCAGCTGCAACTAATTACTCAATTGCAAGTTTTATAAAACCTTGCATCTATTTTCTGCATTTGTCTTCAGTTTCAACAATATCACTGATACCTGCCAATACCTTCTTCTCTAGGAGCTGAGGAGACGTTTTGTGCAAATAAAGATTAAATTGACATTATTCCTGTGAGTCACGCATCCTTCTGCGGGCTTGCAGAATGCAAACAATAAAAATCCAGAGAGTAGTTGCAGAAAACAAATGGAGAACATTAGGGAATCACAACCTTGTATGAATGAAGACATTTACTGCAACCCTGAAGGAACAGACCCCCTTACAACAGTCTTTCCAAATGAGGCAGAGGTTCACTTGCACCTCCTCCAACCTCATCTACTGTATCCGCTGTTCCAGATGTCAACTTTTCTACATTGGCGAAGCCAAGCGCAGGCTCGGCGATCGTTTCACTGAACACCTCCGCTCAGTCCGTCTTAGCCTACCTGATCTTCTGGTGGCTCAGCACTTCAACTCCCTCTCCCATTCCCTATCTGACCTTTCTGTCCTGGGCATCCTCCATTGTCAGAGTGAGGCCCAGCGCAAATTAGAGAAACAGCATCTCATATTTCGCTTGCTTAGTTTACACCCTAGCAGTATGAACATTGACTTCTCTAACTTCAGATAGCCCTTGCTTTCTCTCTCCATCCCCTTCTCCTTCCCAGTTCTGCCACTAGTCTTACTGTCTCCACCTACATTCTATCTTTGTCCCGCCCCCTCCCCTGACATTAGTCTGAAGAAGGGTCTCGACCCGAAACGTCTCCCATTCCTTCTCTCCAGAGATGCGACCTCACCCGCTGAGTTACTCCAGCATTTTGTGCCTGACACCTGAAACCAGACCACTGGATCAAATGTGTGCAGGAAAAATCCTAGAAGATTATGTAACTGTAGCATTGGTTGAAATGGAAAGGGACAATTAAGTAGTTTTGTTATTAACGGAACAATAAATAATACTTAGGAATTATGAGTTGTGGGATACCAACACTTGGAATTTAAGTATGCCCAATGCAAATACAACACAAGAAACAGAGTATATATGCGTACCTGCTCACAACACAAACAGAAGGTACTAGGTTAAGCTTCCCAGTATCTCCTGTATTTATTTTCTTCACTTCAGTGGTCTTCAGGCAGCTCACTCACACTAAACTTGTTACAATTTGTTTCCTGAAAGGTTCACAAAATCCCAGAATACCTTATGAAATATTGCCTAACCTGCTCACTGGAGTGGCTCAATGAAGCATAAAAAACAGCTACATGCTTAGCGTGAAGAACAAGCATTAGGTGCACTATATTACAGTTAGCAATAAAGATAAAAAGTGGCATATTAACCAGGTTAGGCATGCCATAGAGCAAGGCATCCTCAGTCCCAGGACACAGCCAAATGAAAAATACAAACATCTATTGTTAGACCAAATAAACACTCTAGCAATTCATCACTTAGCTGTAAAAGTCGCTATCTTTGTGGCAGGTCATAGAATGTCATATAGTCAATGCACATCTGTATTTTTGAGTACAATAAGAGATTCGTTTAACACTAGTACATGATTTAATTAATCCTAAAAGGCCAAAATTGACCTTGTTTTCCCAAGCAGAAATGTGGATTTGTTTCCCCTTAACTTTTGAAAGAATCATTTTTGCATTATGTTTTTTGGAACAAGACGGGTGTCAAGGCTGAAGTCCACAGCTGAACTAACTCCTAGGGGGTTAGATTGTTTTTTTTCCTAAGAAGGTCTTGGTTTTGAGTCTTACATTATAAAAAGCATAATTCAAACATTATCTCTGTCACACAGAGCATTCCAGAAGTTAGATTATAAAAAGCTCAGCAAAACTCCAGCAAAATCTGACAATTTATCAGAAGTTATTATCGTGTCATTTGTAGCTCTCTCTTTTTCAAAACAATTAATTCCTGGTAGCCAATTATCATTATCTAATGCGAGATGAAGTGCAGATTATTTCACCTGTTTTTTTTTATTTCCAACTTTTGTTTCTTTCTCAAGGAAAATGGACAGATTGTGATCATTCAAGCACTTACAAGAGTTATCAAAGACATCAGTATTATGACTGAATTAATGTCTCTTTCATTTATTTTGCACCCAATATGTTTTAGTAGTTTATAATATATTATAAAAATCTTCCTGGACATAATCGGAAAAAGCCCCATGGCATTTGACAAGGTGCCACGTACAGTATAAAGCTGGTCCTTTAATTAAGAGCCTGAGTATTGGAGAAAGTATGGTATCATGGACTGAAAATTGGCTGTCATGTAGAAAATGAGTTGGAGCAAATGGGTCATTTTTAGGGTGGAGGGATCTAACTTGTGTGGTAGCCCAGGGATTAGTTCTTAGCCCCCAATTATTTACCATTACCAAATGACCTGGAGGAGGGAACAAAGTGTAAGGTTTCCAAGTTTGTCGATGAGATGAAAAAAGGCGGAAAGGCATGTTGTGATGGGTACATTGAAATGCTGTGACGGGATGTAGATAGATTGAGCGATTAGGTAAAAGCTAACAAATTGAGTTTAATCTTTGTAAGCGTGAGGTCATGCACTTCAAAGGGCGATTATCTAGATGGCGAGAGTCTGCAAATGAGTGAATTTCAGAGAGGCCTTGGTATTCAAATGTATGAATCACAAAATGTTAGCGGGCAGGTGCTACACATAGTTAAGATGGCAAACGGAATGTTTGGAATTTAATAATAGACGTTTTTGCTACAGTTGTACAAGGTGTTGTTGAGGCCGCACCTGGAATACTATGCATCGTTTTGGTCCCCTACCCTAAAACCGGATGTAGTAACAATGAAGGCAGTACTAAGGAGATTCACCTGGCTAATTCCTGGGAAAAGAGGAGGTCCTATCAAGAGAGACAAGTCGGGTTTGGATCTGTATTCCCTAGAGTATAAAAGGATGAGGAGAGACCTTATTCGAACATACAAGATCCTTGGGGGCCTTGGCAGGGAATACATTGAAATGCTTTCATGTGTGGGTGAGTCACAAATAAGGGAATAATGCTACAAAATAAGGGGCTAGTCATTTAACACTGAGATCTATAGACATTTCTACTGAGAATTGTGAACCTTTGGTATTGAAAGATGAAGGAAATACATGGAACTGGCGCAGAAGAAGAGTTGACGCCAGCATAGATCAGGTTAAATGGTGGAGCAGGCTTGACGGATCCAGTCGTCTAGGCCTCTCCTACTTTCTTGTGCATAATATATTTCCATTGGGTCAGAATTGGTGTATTCTGGTAAGGACGTGCTTACTGCACTTTTTCAAACCGCACATGGAAGTATGTGTTGGAATCACATAGAAAAACCCATCAAATTTACTGTCCAATTTAATCAACAAAAAATACTACAAATTAATCCACTGAAATAGAAAACGAGAGCTATGTAGTTAGTTTATTGAAACAAATCATACACCTATCCATGTGTTGATCTAATCTGAGCACAGACATTGTAAGAATACATTTATTTAACTTGAATATATACTGTATATATGTATCCATTCAAATTTAATGCAGGTACAGTACAAACCATTGTATTCAATAGAGCACATAAAGCAGAAAAAAAATCATATTAAAATACAACGCATGCTGAGTAAATGTGTCCTCCTAAATAGAGCATGTATTATATAAACATGCTGACTTAAATAGAGCATGCACTGACTAAATGTATTTCTTTATATAGACAATGCAAAATAAATGTTCCCGTTTAAGCAAAGTGCATATACTATATAATCATCTCCATGTCAAACACATCTGCACAAAAATTTCCCTTTAAACAGAACAAATAGTGCTCATATTATATTAACATATTTACTTTGAGCATATCCTGCGTAAATGAGTGCAATAAAATACAACGTGTAAAGTATAACTGCGTTGATTAATATAATGCACGGCTATCACATAAACTAACATATTCAGGTAGAGCACACTATGTATAAATATTTAAATAGATTGCATATTGCAGGAAGACATCCATTTAGGTAGAGCACAGTTACTACATAAACATCCTTTTAAATTGATGCATTCAGTACAAACACGTCCTTTTAAATAGTTACTAGATAATCATACACACTTGTACAGACCACCTGTAAGACCACTTGGGGGAAGTACCAGAGGGTCATCTGAACTTAATAGAACTGTCCCCTAGCATGAGTCTTTACATTCAGGAGAGGAATAGTCTGGGGAGAAAATTGGAGGAAGAGGAAAATAGTAAACACTGTATAAGTACAAATATTGAATTACAGATCACAATTTAGAATTTCTGACTTAAACCACATCACAACCACATGTACAAAATCGTACATTCATATATTGCATAATCATGCTATTTAAGTAGAATGTATACTTCATAAATGTATCATTTATGTAGAATGTACGGTTAACTGTGCTATTTGAAACAAATCACAGGCACTGTAGTAATGTCTCAAGTGGAACCAACCAAAAACTGTTCTAATGTGTTTTATTAAGCATGGTATTAAATTCTAACCATCCATATGTACTGGAATGGACTTGGTCAGTTCGACATACCTAAATTACGTCAATATGCAAATGACATTGACTACAGTTGCAATGGGCTGAAAAAAGTTTTCTTCTCGCCCTCTCTTCAATCCAAAATATAATTGTAATCACAGCCATCTATTGTAAGGGCAAATCTACCTTACATTTCACATTATTTCATTAAAGCCATTCAACACTGAGGTTCTGTTTGCAATCAGATTTACAGCAGCAGAATTGCAAAAGACCAAAGCGTGCATAAATCACGCGTTACTTATTTCTAATGCCATTTACAAATGGAGCGCCAATGCTGGAAATGTGCAAGTTCAAATCCTGCAAGCCTGCGGAACAAATTTAATCACTTATTCAGGTGCAGATTGCCACAAGAAGTTAAATTCCAGTGCAATAATCATATTCTTAATTTATTTCAGAGAAGGAAAACTTTATCTATGTTTACACCTGTAAGCAGAAACTATTAAGCCAGCTCCCAGCTTGCATTTAATGCAGCAGGAGTCTATTCCAAGTCTTAGATGAAATTCAATGTGAGAAAACATCCTCACATTGCTTAAATATTTAGCAAACACTTTCACCTGCAGACTGCACGTGGTGAAGGAGGTAATTGTTCATTTAAGCAGTATCTTGTGTTTGAGGGGGATAAATTATGTTGTCACTGACTGAAATTAAGAGCAATCTCTGCAGACAATTTCTCAATTTTCAATGCTAATTGGAATTTTACTTTAAAATATACTTGCACCTGTTTTCTTATTTGGTCAAGATATTATTGATGCAAAGATAGAGATGCTAAATATGATCAACTGTATTGAAGATGGGTTAACAGAAGCAATTATATTGCAAATTAAAGAGTTTTTGTTTTGCTCACATTATTTTATTTCACATTACCTATATCACAAAGTAAAACTACAACATTCCATTTTTAATTTATAATTACTTTATTATAACCTTCCCGGGAATGAATTACTCTTTTTATAATTATTATTAATTAACCTTGCCTCATTACTAAATAAAGGAAGTAATAATGTAAAAAATAATTAAAACATCAAAATACACATTAATTCACACAAAGAGGGTTTTGGCGGTCACAATTTAATTTGACTTCTGTATTCATTTCCACATAACTAAACTGTATATTTAATTTTAATTCTATGAAGATTATACAGTTCTTTCTTGTTCTGAGGACTATTTTTTAACCTCTCATTGAGATGTACCTGCAAATCAGGCACATTTTCCTCAAACAGCATTAAAAAAAAATTAAACAAAAACTATAATTAAGGCCCTTCGTTTCCAATTGCATTCTTAACTCCAAAACTTTTCAACTAATAATCCTCAAAGGTGTTAAATGACAAAAGTATTAGCATCAGGGGTGACCAAGATTCAAAGAGCTAAGTCAGTTTAAACAAACTTAACTGAAGAGAATAACAGGAATGCAGACATTTCACATGGGAAGGTAGAGTAGATCAGCTTGGAAAAATACATCAGGGAGGCCATAACTAATGGCACGTAGAAATTACTTTACTGCAGAGAGACTATCCTAACAGAAGAAACTATAATTTCAAAATCAACATTTCAATACTGAAACACATCCTTTGTCTTATGCTAGTTTAAGAAAGAGAGTGTCATATTCCACTTTGTCCACTTATCAGGCACTTTAGGAAATATTCACCATCACACTTTTTAGAGATAATTCGAACATTATCACCAAAGTAATGCCGGACAATTTCAACAAACACTGCACCATTTCAAACAGAATCCATTACTTCTCTGTATTTAAAGAAAAAATCTTAATATAATAGTGTCTTTCCGCCATGTAGAAGAAAATATAAAACCCTGTCGAAAAAATGAGGTAGATCCCAATTGTTGTCTGTGATGAAAGTTTAGAAATAGTTGCAGAATTGCTTTTTATGTAGCTTGTTCCAAATTGAATGATTTGTGCGTGTATCACGGCTTCATTTACAATTAAATAAGATCAATGTCTATTTTTACCATCAGCTTTGCTGCACGTGAATGTTAAAGTCATTAAAACTATATTCTTTGCGTGACATTTTATTATTGTGGATCAACATGGTGTGTGCAATGTGTAAGGGCGGTCAATGGAACAGGTATTAGTGAGGGGAGATGTTGATGCTATACTAAAACTAATGCGACATGGAAAAGCCATGCGACAGACCGGAACAATGATTGCCATCGAGGAGATATTATGTATTTAGAATTAAGGTGCGTTGACATTAAGTCGCAGACTGCATCGAGAAATTGTGATTGAAAGGTGTAAGCAAAAGTAGACTATTAAACCTAGTGAACACAAATGAACAGCTGGCAATGAATCTGAGCAATATGAAGAAGGATTTGTATTGGCTTTCATTAACCACTTGAATTTAACTCTCCAATTCATGCCATTGGAACCATTGGACTGAGGCATATAACTTCACTGCCAGACATCTGGTATCTTTGTATATGATATATGTTAAGTAGAACCTTTATGCAAGCAGATGAGCTTACCACTTCATGGACACTGAGGGTACACTGAAGTGGGCAAGTTAGTGTCAAGATAACCTACGGCCCAACTGAAGTGCCTGGTTAACCACAAGACACAATGAACAAACCTGTCCCCCATTCACAGGCCAGTAAAGTAAAATCAATGCAGACAAACCACAGATCAGAGTTGGTACTTCTCTTGATGCTATTCCCTGCTCCACGTGTCAGTCAATCCACTTGAGAAAATATAACTGACAGTACAAACGGCCAAACGTTTTTGATGTCAACATTTTCGTTTCAACCACCTCAGCGTAAGAGTGAGCTACACAGAAAGGAATAAACCAGACTCTGACAGTGCGTCTGAACATTTATTTTTAAAAGAACGAATCGTTAAACGTTGTGTAGGAAAGAACTGCAGATGCTGGTTTAAATCGAAAGTAGACACAAAATGCTGGAATAACTCAGCAGGACAGGCAGCATCTCTGGAGAGAATGAATGGGTGATGTTTCAGGTCGAGACTCTTGGCTGAGAACAGGAACCTATTTGCACACCGCAGGGTTCTGATAACTGGACCATAAGGCCACAAACGGTGTCATGTTGTTCATGCCTGGCTTGTAATGGGAGCACAAATTCAACTTGAATCATCTGATTTAAATCAAATTTGATTTCTACCACCGCTCGAATTGAGGAATGGAGTATGATTGTATCCATCCAAAATATTCAACAAAGGAGATGGGACTGGGAAGAGCTGAGGATTCAAATCAGACTTGTGACAACCTTATCTAAATACCTTGGGGATGCTTATATACCAATGATGGAAGGAAGGAATTTTTCTTAACATTATATTTGACACTTTGGCAACTTTTACACTGTGGATTAATAGTCATGACATTTTTATCAGTATTGATTTTTCATTGTTTGTTATTTACGATCGAGAATTTGTTCAAGCAGGACATTGCTATCGGAAGGGGTGAGTGGTGGCAAAGAAATGGCTTCCTCCAACAGATGATATTTTGCACTCCAGAGCCCAGACAATTCAAACCATTAAGCAGTTCTGCTTTTAGGGGCCCAAAGTTAAATCCCTTCCTCCAAGAATAAATCATGGTTGTTGCGAGTATTAAACAAATATATGTATTCATGAAGAGTAATCTCCGATGATGATGTACACAATGTCAGTAACAAGTATGGAGATGTATTTTTAGATGTGGATGTCAGAACCTGTGCATATGTATCTGTGTTTTTATATACATGGTATCTCTGCCACAGTGTGTATCTATAAGTGTCTCTACCCTATCCATGAGTGGATATGTTTACATGTATCACTTTTATTCTGGTTTCCATGTACTTCTTCACATTTCTATCTTTTACAGTCCAGTGTTTTCTCTTACTCCCTCCCAGAACCGTCAGAAGCAATAAAATCATGCAAATAATATAATTGGACAGAGAACCTCTTGAATATTGGATCAGCTATGGCTGGAGAGTCAAATATAGCACAGGCTATTCTTCCTCAAGAGATAATAACTTCTGTTGATCTAATACTTTACATGGATGGCAAACTATTTCAAATTCTGGAAAACTTTCAACGAGCTGGGGGTGGGGTAAGCATTTGAATTTGAAGGGGAGATGAAGGTGTCATGACCTCTCTGGGGATATTCACAATAATGTAAAGCTGTGGAAACTATGACAACTGTAGCTGTCATGACTTAACATAATGCCACCAACCTTTTCATAACTGGTATGGCTTTTGATTTTTGACAGGGAACAAAGTACCTGCTTCTGGGGACTTTGCACTGGCTGTGGCTCCCTGCAAATTCGCACCCTGACCTGCCGTGCATGCTTTTTATTCAAGAGACGCTTCCCTTGACTACCTCTGTGAAGCGCCCCCCCACATTTAAATCTCATGGCAAACACTTCTTTTTAAAACAACAACCTGAGGGGAACTATAATTCCATCTCTCACAGACACATAGAAAACAATCCTTCAGTCTGTACAGTCTGGTTACAGAGTTCCTTGCCTGCACCTTGGAAAAAAAGGTCCAAACCACAGATAAGAATATCCAGAGCATTAAATCAAGTAAAACTGTGACAAGGCCCATATATGCGTGGACAATGCCAGTGAGGCATCTCCAATCTTTTGTTCACAGCTTAACAAAACTCTCTGGTCACACCACTTTAACTCAACACTGCCTGTCGAAAAGGCATCAATACGTGCCCAGCGTCTGTCAAATGTGGAGCTGAAGAATAGTATTTCAAAGAACGTTTAACTTATAAGGTGAACCTTTATTACTTGAATGGACACAGGACAGACATTTTTTCAGCTATTCGACTGCCCAGGCACTATAAAAGAACTATTCAGAAACTGAGGGGGTCTGGGCACTTTTTCTTCACAACACACCCAAAACTTTCCATTGTGTCTCGGCGGAGAATTAAAGGCTGCTGTTTATTTCCTTTGAATCACAGTGGACACCTTTGGCTGTGCTTTTATTTCCTTTCCAATTTACTGGATTTTATTTTAGAAAGGTATGATGCTGATTTTTTTGGAAGTCTGATAAAACTGTGGTAGACTATTTCCGCCCTACAGACATCACTTAACTAAATGAGATCTACTTGTGCCATTTATTTTTCTGTTCAAATAACTTTTATGGTGGCACTATTTGAGGTTAACCAGGGTGCTTTGCTGCTCTTTAGATATCCCTAGCAATCAGTACATCAGTAAGCTATCAAAGGAAGGAACACATTTATTTATAATGAATGATAATTTAAAAACGTTTTTAATAGCCTCTCATACGAAACCAGAAGAAAACGAAATTCACAAGCCTTCACTTTAACTTTAGAACTGGGTTTATAATCTACAAATGCCTTTCTGTTTTTAAACCTCTGGATTGCTATGTGTTTAGCTTCATTGCCTTCAATCTCACACCCCTCTGCAACCCCATATCCCAAAAATAAAAAGCATACAACCACACACTAGCACTGATGAAGTGCCTTGTGTCGCTGCTGACCTGCACTGTTAGGGCTGATCTTTTTTTCCACAGAAGCCGAGAAGCTTTGTCTCTTTCACCCTGCTGCTGTCAATTCGCTGCCTATGTGCTGTCTCTTTCCCAGTCCCAACCCTGTCAGTTTCTGGGCTGCCAATTTCAACTTGAAGCTTGACTGGGCTGATTTGATGTAAATACCTCGAGGGAGAACCTTGAAACTGATGAACAGTTATGTCAAGTCGATTTTGCACTGTCGGGAAAAGGTAACCTCTGCACAAAAAACAACAAGGTTAAAGAGATGGGGGCTTTGCACGTGGATTACGCTTCTCATACACCATGCTGTTTACCATCCCTTGGAAATTGTAACTGTCAGTATAAGTCCTAATTGCGGATGCAAAACCTGCCATTATAATAAAAACGGAGGCAGTGCAGACATTAAGTGTTACAGCCTAATTTGTGAGACTACTGAAAAGGTAGTGCAGATGAATATTTCATTACATTAATTACTGAAGACAACTCCTTCCTGCCAGCCACAGATGTGTGTGTGTGTGTGTGTACGCGCATGTTTCTCTATACTGTAGCTAGCAACAGCTACTGTTCAGCACAACAATGTGTAACAACTCCACACATGTAAAGGTGTGGACACATGTAAGACACGCACAGACTCACACATACACACACTTGCACATGTCCTCTAGTTTCAAAGGTGTTGGAGGGCAGGAAGGGTAAGCGGCTCCTGCATATTATTTGGACGGATCTAAATGTGCCCACTGAATGAACATCATGAAGTGCTTTTTTTCTAAACCAAATGCAAGGAAGACTTCACACTCTGACTAATCTGCTGAAAGCAAATTCTGCTGGATTAGCATGGCTGCTGGATACTAGAATCAGGGCATAGAAAATGGTACAAAGGTTGAATTCAGTTCAGTTGCATCTTCAAGAGTCATTAAGTTGACAAGGGCCATCTGAACTAGCCTTCTCTGCACTGCCTTTTCTTCGGTGTTTGTCCCTAAAACAAATTAGATTCGTCAATCAGGTATAGTGTGGTTATTCTCCCCAAACTACTGTAGAGTTTGAGGAGTTCCCATGTTGCAGAAACTTGGATTCCAATTGTGTTACCTATTTGTGACCATTTGCCTCACCCTGTGTATTCTAACCGGTAAAGCATCTCACTTAATTAAATCATTTAATTTTAGGTTATCTCTCCAGTGCCAATTGAAAGGAAATATGAGAGACAATGTATGCCTCACAAAGTGGGTATCCTTGTGACCTGTAAATTTTTCAAAGTATCCAATCATTCCCTGTAAGAAAACGGCATGTAATGTCTTGAGAACTTCACCCGCTCAGGACATCGACTCCCTTGATGTAGAACGCCTTGCTACAAAGGTACCCATTATTGAGCACTTATCACTTAACAGTGGTAAGAATATTGCTCTGTATATTGAAAGCAGTTATAAAAATAACACAACGTATGAAAAATTAAAGGCAACGATGTCCAGAATTGCTACACAAATCCCGCTTCGTTATAGGAAGAAGGAAAGTGCAGCAACCTTTACTTAAATTATCAAAAAAAACACAAACACTTTGAAGATGGGATACTCGATTGAACTTTGCTCGTGTGAGCACAGCTGCATGTGGGTGCATCACCAGATTAAAGAGGCACATGTGCCCCAGCTTTTTATTGTATAAGTAGACACTGCTATCTTAGAACAAATGGAGACTACCCTGAGACCTCTGAAATCACTGATCCATTTACATGTGAACTATTGCAGGTACAGAGGGGTTCAAACAGCAGAAGATAAATCTTTCATTGCAGTTACCACTTGCTGGCTGAGGAAGTGCTGGTCAACACCACAATGTAACAGCACAGAACCTTGTGACAAGATAAACTTAAAAATAATTGTAATAAACAGCTATCTTTAAGCTTCATTGGCTCCTGTGATATTGCACACGATTCATTTAATTGTTAAAACTAATAAAAGATCTTTCCAACGTTTTAAAAAATTGCAGGTGTGGACATATCTAGCTCTTGGATACATTCTATTCATGCTTTAATTACAAGTCAACTATGAAATAAAAAATAATCACAGTCTTAGGAGCTAGATTTTCTTAATTTATCCGTGTTGTTTCACGGATAAATCGAAAGATCAGGCTGCATCGAAATACTTCCCCATTTAATAAAAGGTCAGCTCTGGAGCCATCCTGTGTCACTGATTCATGCATCGACAATGCAAGGTACTTGAGGACAGGCTATCTACCACCCTGCTCAGAGCCCTTGTGCATGCTTTAGTTCAGTAAAAAATAGAAGGGAGCAGATAGGATGGGAGTGAAAGGTATCTACTTCCAAGGGGGGAAATGAAAAAGAGGACAGCTTAAAAATGAAGTTTACATGTAAGAGTATATGTAGTATTGAAATTCATGTTAATAAATAAATAAATGGCTTGTATTCCAGATGTCATGATATCTTAATCTGTCGATCTGCTATTGATTGTTCTTTCCCAATGACCTTGCCAGAAGTGCTCTTCCACCTAACAATCAAATATACAATGCCGTATGTCTACATTATAGCTTAAAACTAGTGCTTCACCACAGAGCCCAGGGCAGGAGATAGCTGCAGCAGCTCGCTTCACTTACAGCACTTGCACTGTCACTTCCCATTTCTCATTCAAAATAGTTTTACCAACTCTTTCTCTCGCTTTATGCACCTATCCATGCAACACATGCACTCGGATATGTAAAACGTCTCTTTCCCGTGAGCGGGTATGAATTCAAAAACGCCATCGTTTTTATTTCGATTACCAGTTGCTCTTTTATGAGTTTTTTTTTCCTTCTTTCAGTGACTATTCCAGACTAGCAGTACTATCCAGTTCCAAGAGTGCGTTGTAAACCGCATTGTGCAAACTGTCGGCAGCAATAATCGCCCGTGTGTACCGGTGGATTTTGCACATCCGCGTAAACCCCAACTAGAGAGATATATTTAGCTCTTAGGGCTAAAGGAATCAGGGATACGGAGGGGGGGGGGGGGGGGGGGGGGGGGGGGGGAGAGCAGGAACGGGATACTGATTTTAGATGATCTGCCATTATCATATTGAATGGCGGTGCTGGCTCGAAAGGACAAATGGCCTACTCCTGTACCTATTTTTCTAACAATCACACATCTAGTTGATTCAGTGGCAATTTGCTGTGTGTGGGGGGGGGTCCGACAAGTTTATTTCTAGGGGTAATGCTCAAAGTTCCTAACCTTTGCTACTAAATAGGTACCCTTTCCGATTTGTATTCATCTATGCTGTGTAATGCACTGTTTTGTTGTGAGATTTTGCAACCCCCCCCCCCCCCCCCCCCCCCCACCCGCTCTGTTTTCCCGGCCCTTTAAAGAATGGGCGAAGGGCCGGATTGAGGAGCCTTGCAAGTAAGTGGCTTTGTCAACCGGCCACCTGTAGGCGTGCGAAACCCTGCCGAACCTTCCGACTTCGCCAAGACTACCGACTCCCTGTTTCAAGTTCCTGGGACAATCCACCAGGAATCGTGAATGCAACAAGCTTCCTCTCCATGACTTGGAAAACCGCGCCCAAGACGTTAGCTCTATCAATTTCGAAGACATTTATTAAATCCCTTTTCCTCCCTTCCCTCTGTCACCGAACCCTGGGATTCCCGCAGGAACCGTGCGTTGCTTCCTTGTACCATGTCCAATTTCAACTCCTTTCATCTCTTTGGTAACGTGATTTTAAAGTGGAGATTCCCAGCTCAGGGGCAGGACACCTTTGCCGTTCCCACTGAGTTACTCCAGCATTTTGTGTCTACCTTAATGGGAAGTTTATCTGCAACAGTCAACCGGATTCAGCAGGGACACAGAAGTTCATAACCACCACAGCAAACACATCTTCCTCAACAACTTTCTCTCACTGCCAAGCCGCCCGGCACGGACAAATAGACTTTTAACTCATTAAGTACCACATGTAAAGTTCACAAATGACACTTTATTTTAAGACACGGATTTTATTTGTCGATACCCCCCCCCCCCCCCGAAACATTACTGTCTTTGTTCATCTGGTTGGTGTCGAGGTAAAACAAAGCCTCAAAGGGTTAATTCGCTTGCAAGTGTCTCTGCAGAGGTTCCACATCTCTTCGGCCTGGCTAAAGAATTAGCCTCGCACCTCACCTCGCACAAAAAACCCTCCCGCTATTTCGCGACCAGTTCGCGACGTTCAATGTTCTCCCAACTCTAACAAGTTTGCTAAGGTGTTCGCTGAAGTAAACACGCCTACGCCCCTAGCCATCACGGAGAGAGCAGAAAAGCAGAGTTAAAAGAGTTAACACTCAAACGCTACCCAAAATCGACGCGAAACCTCCAGCAACTCGAAGACTGCCCTTCCAAAACTATTTCAAACCAGCATTGATTGGCAGTGTCTCTCACACCACGCAGGTAGATAGAAGTTTTAAAAAAACGGGAGTCGTGCATTGCACACAGTTCCCAGAAAGTCATATATATTTCAACAAGAGTAATTTCATCTGGTTTTCAAAAATGACATTCGTGTTCATTTCACCAAGTCCAACCCAGCCAATTAATCGCTGCTAATTGCCCCAATTGGTCCGTGAAAAATGTATGGTTGGCTGCTTGCGCATTTTTGGCGAAAAATAAAACCCTGCCCTTTTTAAGATTTAGTGATAAAGGTGACGACTGAACTATAGCTGTCACCTTCACTGACTGCATATCTTTCATTCATTGTTCTTTATCTCTCCACATCAACCCTGACCAGTCTGAAGAAGGGTCTCGACCCGAAACGTCGCCTATCTCCTTCGCTCCTTAGATGCTGCTGCACCCGCTGAGTTTCTCCAGCCTTTTGTGTAACCCTCGATTCTCCAGCATCTGCAGTTCCTTCTTTAAAACTTCACTGACTAAATGGCTGTAAAATACCTTGAACTTCGTGACCGTGGCTTGACTGGATAGAGCGGAATGTCGCCTCAGCACGATGTGTGCTGGTCCAAACACGTTGAATTACAACTTTTATTTATTTTTAAATTGTGTTCCCCGATCTGGTGAAATTAAGTTGAAACTAAAATCGAAATCGTCTGAATAGAAATGTATTTCCTTTTTAGGGGGGATACGTAAAACAGCTTCTCTCGCTGGTTTTCCTTTTGAACTGTGTGGTACTGTGCTGCCCAACAACACAAAACAAAATGTTGTGCAGCAGGCATTTTCGGAACATACACCTGACCTCAGATACGGGAATAGAATTTGATCCTCTTTAGACTGTTCTGCTCAAGTGTTAAAGCGAGTGGCCACGAATAGTACAGGCATGCCATCCTGAAACATTATCTATCCGTCATGCAGGCCAAGGCTACATAGACAGGGGAGACTGCTAGCCATGTAAGGATGTAACCAGGGGAAGCCCAGTTAGCTTTTACAAACACCTAAGCTATTTTCCTCGACACCAAACCCTCCCCTCCTTTCTCTTTCCCTCTCTCCTTCCCTCTCACTTTTCTTTTCATCTTGTTCTTGATGCCGAATGCAAATTTAGCCTGCTGGCGGTGAAAGGGCTGAATTGTGATTAAGAAGAAGAAGCTCTTTCTTTGTTCTCCCCTCAGGGGATGTTTACTGGGAGAGACACGGCGGATCAGATATGAAAGGCATTCAGGTCACCATTGATGTGAGTGAAAGTGAAATCATACCTAAGGCATTTAAAAGACCGCAGTGTCAGAGTTCAGCTAACGGTACCTCTGCTGTGCATATTTTCCCGTTAGGCAGAACTCTCAGAGACAACAAAATAAATAACTCTTCTCACAATAACATGCATATGCACACTTTTAAATGACAAAGTTTTCTTTTTAAAGAAAGGAAACGTTCCAGCCTCAGCTACAACATATTATTTTGCTTTGAAAGCCCTGCTTAGTTTTTTCCCCTCCTCTCCAAATGATCGTGCATGCATCTGCTCAGCCCATCAGCAATTAAGTGTCGGAAGATCTTTATTAATTATGTTACACGCTTTAAGCAAAGAATCTTTCTTTCAACAGTAATGCCATCGCAGCCAGCCTGACTCGTTCCCTCTCCCAACCCCCCTCTCCGCTATTTTTTTTTAAACAGGCTCAAAAAGCCAACTAAAAGCCCATCAGGAAAGGTGTCTGTCTTGGACGCACAGACAATTACACCCTTGTGTGATTGTGCACTGAGTAGGACAGTGGACACCCTAGCACTATTGACGTTATAACATGTAAATGAAACACATTAGTCCTGACAATAAATTGTCTGTGATCACTGCAAACCTGCTCTTGCTCTCTCGCTCTGTCTCTCTGTCTCTCTCTCTCTCTGTCTCTCTCTCTCTCTCTCTCACTCTCTCACTCACACAATTTCTCTCTCTCTCTCGCTTTCTCTTTCTCTATCTGTCTCTCACTCACTCACTCACTCACTCACTCATCACTCACTCACTCACTCACTCACTCACTCACTCTCACACACAGCTTTCTCTCTCTCTTTCTCTATATATCTCTCTCTCCCTCTCTCTCTCTCTCTCTCTCTCTCTACTTTGATGACAGAGACGCAAAATAGCATGTACCTTGGGAAACGGCTTTCTTAGAAATGACGCAAGGAGCGAAAACAAAAAGGCTTTAAAGTAAAAATATTCGGAAAGCTTTTTCCTTCCCTCTTTAGTGAGAGTGTACCTACAATGCCAGGACTAGTGTTAGCGGACTAAGATGTTTGGATTGGAAAGAATCTGCCTCTGTTAAGTCTTGAAAGCAATGTTGCTATAAATGCAATTTCTGCCTATCCTCTTTACCTTCAGCATAAATGCAAACATAAAACACTGCAAGCAGCATCTGGTCTCTTACTCTCAATCCATTCCACCTTTATTGACAATGATCAATATATCCTAGCAGAAGGGAAAGATCCTTTACTAATGTGTTTACTGCTGATGATTGATGGCCACTGGTCTGAGGTAAGTAGAGGGGGCGGGGGGAATAAATCCTCACAACCCTATTGAGTGATTTTATTACCTGAGAAAAAATAAACTAGACGGTCGCCTGTAATTATGTCCACGGTGCTCTTTTATTATGCATGATATAAAATCTAGATAAACAAAAACTCTAGTTCCCTCACAGTTGTTCACTGGGGTAGCTTAAATGGCAACCAAGTGCAGCTTTTACAGTTGGCTGTTACTTGCAACACCTGATGAAAGTATTGCAACAGTGTGCTGATGGCTTCGAGGGTTTCTAGAGTGATGCTTATCTCCCCCTCACCATTGTCTGCGGGGAATTTGCGGCCCCCTCCACTCTTCCACCTTTCTTTCACAAGTTATCTGGGGTGTTAAGTTTGTTGTTGGAGCTGGCCGCCGCCCGAAACCTGGACTGAGACATACACTGGGTCAGTCGACCATGATGATAGGCTCACTGTTTAACGTCGCTCAACAGAAACAGCAGTGTCGGCCCACAAGAGTTAATCCCATGGCCTTTTTTTATTTTTCTCTCTCCCTCCCCTGCTAGAAAACCCTCGGTATTTTTTTTTTTTTTTTTTGCGGAGTTAGATCGTCCAGAATTCGCCAAGTTTTGTTTCAACTGCATTTGTTTTATGTTATTAATAGGGCGCACACACCTCGCGCAATTCATCTCTACTTCGAAAACAAGATCCAAACTTTCTTTCAACAATTCTCGAGGTGTGAGTTAACCTCCGTTCTTCAAAACGAATTCGGATCAACTTCAGTTTGAAAGCTTTCGCTGAAGTGACCACTTTGACGAATGGGACTTGAACAGAAAATATATAAAATGACCATAAGCATGTGTGGGAGGTGAAATCGGCGACCTTACTTAATAATTAAACATAGTGGGCACTATTTCTGTTGTGAACAAAGACCACTCTCAGCAAAACATGAGTATTCGCAGGGAAAGTCGTGAACAGGATCCGTGTGTGATCGGGTGGGGTAAGGGAGCAGAGAGGGGGAGAACGAGAGAGAGAGAGGGAGAGAGAGAAGCAGAAAGAGAAAGAAAGAAATAACGAGAGAGAGAGAGAGAGAGAGAGAGGAGAGAGGGAGAGAGAGAAAGATGGAGAGAAAAGGAAAGTAATATAACAAAATATCCTTGCGAAGGGTTAACTAAATCGACAAGGACACTTTATTTTCACGGTGCATCTACACCCTCAATAACGGGAACGCGGCTACCAGTTGCGAAATTGCTACATGCACATCAATTTCACTTGCTAAAAAGCAGTTTGATTTCCTTTGATCTAACTGGAAATCAAAGTTACCCAAAGTATAAATTATTAAGTAAGCGCAGGTCTCCGGAGTCTTGAAACAAAACACTTAAAGTAAAAGTGTTTCAAAGTTACAGATGAGTCAGTAATCATCTGACTCGGTTTGTGACTGAAAATGACACTGCCTTTTGTTCGATATTTTTTTCCCTCTCGGTATTTTCACTCCCCTCCTGGCTGATCACATACAATTACTCGCAGTCCAACATCTCCCCCACGCCCCCCCCCCCCCCTTCTCCGTCTTCTTTCCTGTAATACATATCGTCCTGATAACATCTTCAAATACTGCTATCAGCGGATGCACAAGCAAGGAGCTGACATCTTTCCATGTCTCCAGGAGAGACGTGGTGTGTGTGTTGAGAGGAGTGGAGGGGTAATATATATTATAAACCGTATCATGCAAACGAATATAATAAATGCAGGTGACCCCCCCCCCCCCTCCCCATGGGAAAGGCGTTTGAATGCATGTTTGACACGGGAGTAAATGAAAAGTGCTTTTACCTGCCGCCTTTTAACTGGCGACCAGAACAGGAAGAAAAGGGAGGGGATGTATTAAAGTCTTAAGGGGGGGGGGGGGGGGGGTAGCGTCTTTAAAAAGACCGGAAAGCGAGGCACTCAAGAAAACTTGGTCACGACAGATACCCAGCCACTGATCTGAACGGGATGTCGGTTCAAAAAAAAGGTCCCTACCTTAATTTATCTTTCCCTAACACTGGTTTCAAATCCCGTGTCCCAATGTTTGGCGAACACCGCTCACAAATGTACAAGAGAGGGGGAAGGTGGGTGGGAGAGAGGGGTATGGAGGAGGGGAAGGAGGGGGGGGGGGGGGGGGGGGGGGGGGGGGGGGGGGGGGGGGGGGGGGGGGGGGGGGGGGTGAAAGCCACTCAGGTTAAATCTCCTGCCACCAGCAACGTGCGACTGGAATACTTGGTCAGGAAGAGGGAGAAAGGAAACAAAAAGGGGAATCAGACTCAATCTTTCATATAACAACATAAAAGGAGTAAATCAATAACTTTAATCTGCTAAAGGAGATTGCGTACGGGGGGGGGGGGGGGGGGGGGGGGGGGGGGGGGGGGGGTGGGCAAGGCAACGGACAAACGCACCACACATCGTCTTCCCCGTCCAGTCGTTTTGGGCAGTGTGGACAGAAACTCGCAATTCCTTTTCCCTTTCTTATTTTTCCAGCTATTGTAACGGACACGTTGTTAAGTGATGAAGCCAAACAACCCCGGCAAAGGGGACGGGGTGGGGATGTGTAGGTGGAAGTGGGGGTGGGGGTAAATGACACACATGATGAAATGACTGTTACACAAAATGTCGATCTGGCGGCATCACATTTGAGCCTGTGCGAGGTGGGAACATCAATAATAAACCCATCAACAAAAGCCTGGATTTGAAACACGCACACGCGAGCTTTAAACACTGCAAGGGGACAAGGGGCGCGGGCACACACACACACACACACACACACACACACACACACGAAGGTGTGAGTACCAAAGACGTTTTATTCTAATTCCGTTATCAGTCTCTCCCACCCTTTCCCCCACACCACACAACAACAACACAACAACATCTAAAGAAACAAGAGGGCACACGGGGAGATCACGGCTTTGCTCTTTGGGGAAAAAAATAAAGAAACTCGCTTTCGGCTTTTGTTTTATGGGCCAAAAAAAAGTTACCCATCCTTTTAGAGGGGAGAGAAAGAGAGAGAGAGTGCAAAGATTACCCCCGGATCGGACCGAAAGTATTAAAACATTGACACAAATATATGGGATGTGTGTGCCGTTAGCCTGAATTGGTGCCAGAGTCTGGTACGCCGTTTCTCTTTAATCGGAAGAGTTTAAATAAATAAGCGATCGCTTGGAAAACAAACAAAAGAGACACATAACGGTTTTTTTCTCTCTTTTAGGCAAACCGATGTATTGGGGAGAGCGAGGGACAGGAGTAACTTTCACACAACATACATTCAGCACTTTCACTGGGGGAGGTTTCCCCTCTTCAAGTCAATCAACATTACACACTCACACACAAAAAAGGAGCCGCTGCTAATAATCTGCGGCTAACTTTGTGCGGGAGACGACTGCAGTAAAGGGAAGGTGCTCTCTCCTACCGTTTTTCCTCCTGGGGTTGGCCTGTTTTCGCCTCTTACACCTGGGGCCATCCGCCATGATCTGCTGCTTCATTGATAAGAGTCTGATCAGATTCCAGGACTCGGCATCGGCTCGTCCCCCCGGCTCTTTTCACGACGCTTTACGGTCCTTCGGAGAGAGAGTGAGTGAGAGAGAGAGAGAGAGAGAGAGAGAGAGAGAGAGGGGGGAAAAAAACAGAGGCAGCGTTTACAAAACACAACACGCCAACAATGTGTTTTACGGTACTCATTTAAATACTGCCCGCGAAATAAAGACAGCCCGGCCACCAGCGCACTCAGCGGACTGTGGCTCTCGGGAGCTCCAAGCTAGCACCTCCTGCCCGCCCTCGCCGCTCTGAGCGCACATCACACAACTCTTTATCTCAAAAGGTTCAAAACTGGGGCCATTGCACGACAGCGGAAAGCTTGCAGCCCGTCCAAACACGGAAAAGATCAAACGGCTTTTTATTTATTATTTGTTTTTAGTTTTTTTTTGTTATACAATACAATTTTTTTTTAAAAAAAGAAGGCAATGTTGTCAGAATCGGGCATGAGGTTTTTTTTTTTAAAAGAAGGCTTTTTTTTTGTTGGGTGTGTGCGTGTGTGTTGTTTCACTTTAGCCTTTTGTTTGAGTTAGATGAAGGGAGGGGAGAAGCGTGGGCGATTCGCTGACTTACGAGATGGGAGAGGTGGGAGCATAGACCCAAGCGGTCGATGGTCCGCCGGCGTGTGAGCAGGGCGCTGCTTTGCAGGACTTAGGAAATGTTTGATTTTTATTCCAACAGACTGTAGGAAACGTGTAATCGTTAAAGTACATGTGCAACTGAGGTGATGAAAGGCAAAGTAACGGTGCCGGCTGAGATCAGACTCAGTGTCAATCGATGCGTTTCCGCCCTTTCTGGATTGCACACTTTTTTTTTACCTGCCCGTTATTTACTTTTATTTTGCACCCTCTCTTCCTCAAACCGAATATTCCCAGCGCTCGTTCAACCTCCCCACCCCCACCCCCTTTCCTTTCTCACCCACTCACACGCACGTTCACACAGTCCAAAGCATCAAACAACCCCAGGAACCAAAGGTAATTCCGGCCCATGTGGGCAACGTGTAACAGTAATATGACATGGATATGGTAATTCCCCCAAATTTACAGATGTTCTTTTTTTTACTTATAGTAGGACAAATTTACAGCGTGTAAATTGTGACAGGAAGCGTTTTAAAAAAAAATGTTTTGTTGTGAATTCAAACTGAAACGAAACTGACAAATAGGGGGAATCCAGTCATAAAATCCACTCTTGAAAAGGTTCGTATCAGATAAACCAGCGCCCAGCAACCATACGCTAAATGGCTAATATTTACTCGTGTACATTGTATATATGAAAGCACAACCACAAGCCACATAATCATTTTTTTTAAATACCAACAAAGACCACTCAAAAATGGCTCGTCTGACTTATGTGATAAAGTCATATAAGCGACCAAGCATGACTTAGTGAAAAATGCCATCAATGTGTTATACGTAACAATTATACTTTCATTCTACTTCTCCAAGTAAAGGGGAAAAAATAAAAGAATTTCGCCTACCACCTACACAATGAATCATACTTTTTAAAAATACATCATCTGCTCCCCTGAATTCTGAACAAACCGACTTTATCAATGATTCAACTTAAACACGCAACCAACTTTCACTTTTGTCATTACCATAGATTTTTCTGACCCCCTTTTTGAAGTTTTGCGATAAAGAGTGCGACGAGGGAAACTGAAAACACGGCACAGTTCCGAAAGGCATCTAAAGTTTTTTGCAAACGAATCCATTCACAATAGTAAGGGACGGGGAGAGTCCTTCACTTGCAAAATTTTGACTTTTCCCCCCGAAAATTTTCCTGGTATTAATAAAAGCAATACCGAGCTTCTTAAATCCCTTGAAAATTCCCTCTTCAAGTAGCACACAGCGAGGACATGGGACGCGTCGAGAGCCTCGCACTGCAGTAGCAGGTAACGGTATATTTCAACAATCCATTCCTTCCTAAAATAAATAGAGGCAACTTCGGACGCAGGCGAAGCTGGAGTAGAAATCCTAGAATGTTCTAAAGGAGTCATATCAGCTGATGGACTCGTTTCATATTAGTTCATCAACACCTTTTTTTACACCTGGGCGTCAGGTACTTGGACAAAGTTTTCTACCCACAACATTCACGGGAAAGAGCGGACGAAATTCACCAAAGTTTATTTCCTCGCGTATTATAAATATCCGCACTTGAAAAAAAGCTATATATGCACATATACATATCCACAGATGTATATACTTATATATATAGATATATATATATTTGAATAAAATACCTGCTCCGTCCTGGCTGTGTTGTTTGTTAAGTCTGGTAACAAATCGGTCGCATGAAGAAGCATGAAGAAGGAGTCGAGGTTTTGTTTAAAAGGGGGGAGAGAGAAAACCTTTAAAGACTTGAGGAAGGACCGTTATTCCTGCTGTGCAGGTTGGAACTGATCGCTCCGTTGTCTCCCACACCAGGAAACACAACCTGTGGACGGACTGACGTGTTCCGCTTGTTGGAATGACATTTTTCTATAAAGAGAGTCCCCGAAGTGCGGCCGCAGAAACGTACGCCACCTATCTTCATGGTAAGGGATAATTGAAGATCCGTAAACGTGATCATCGGTAGACGTGACGTTTTGAGACATTTTTTTTCCTCCCTCTGTGCGCTGAGTAGTACGAATCTGGATCACATTACCTTTACAATGGTAGCCCGCATCAGAGGATGGGGAAGAATGGTGGGGAGCGGAAATGCAGATGTTCCCTTCTCCCTCATTCGGCGCAATCGTGAAATTGCACGATTCTGAACTGGTTAACTGTATGTGAATGTAGCGATCACACAAACCCCGCGCTGCCCAGTGACTACAACACACGCGGAAAACAAAAACTCAGGCTCTTTTCAACTCTTGTTCAGGCTCACAGAGGCAGTGGGATGGACGGAGGCATCGCTATGTAGCTAGGCTTCCAGATGAGACTGCGGATCAGATCTGCACCGGCTTTTTTGTTGTTTCTTTTGCAATGATCCTTACATGACATTTATTTCACAAAAAAAAAAGTTTGGAAGCTCGCGTCTCTCTTTGCTTTCGGCAATTTATCTGAATCGTCTGATCCCGAACTGGAATTTTGACACCGATTTATTCCTCGTTTCACAACGCGTCCACTGATAGTTTTGCATTAACTCGTTTTTTTTTGCATTTTAACCAGAAACTTTCAGTTGTTTTATTTTTATACGTTAAAAACTGGCCGGAATGTTTGGTTATTTCGCCTTATAACACGGCCCTGGATTCTCATAGTCTTATTATCACCAAGAACTGGAGGTGGTCTTAAACATTAATCTCTTAATTACTACTTAGACTACTGCTTTAAAGGACAGATTTAAAAAGGGAAAAGGGTGGAGGGGGGGGGGGGTGGGGGTGGTGGTAAGTGTGGGAATCCGACGAAGTGAAATACACTGGCATGTAAAGGGTTAAGGACTATGATGCCGAAGTTCTCACGAAGAGCAGATAAACCATCACCTGCTTTTAACTTAACGGTGATCCACAGGGTTGAGAGTCCTGAGGTTGAAATGATACAGAGACGATTATCTCTGAGTTCGTTGGGTGTGGTTTTCAAATGCTTTACGTGTGTATATGCCTGTGTGGGTACACGCACCGAAGTGTGCAGTGTATCTATCTGATGCTTTCTCTTTTTTTTGTGACTGGTTGATGTATTTCTAAATAGCTGTTTCTCGCTCGTTTTACATTGAGAGCAAAAGCTCAGCCTCCGCTTTGGAACCATTGGCTTGGTGACAGCCCCACACTGCCCTGTATCCTAACATGTCGCTAACTCCTGTTTGGTTAATTAAGTTCTCAATCACCAAATAGTAAGCAATAAACTAAATTGATAATTTATCGGAGCCAGTCATTTTTCTCTGTAGCAGTAGGCGGGGCTTGGAGTTTTCTGGGACGCACAATTTATGAGATGTGTTTCTTTTTTGTAACGAAATGTGAGCGGACTTTCTAGAGATCTTTGTAAGTCCCGAGTCCCCGGTCACTTCCTTACATTGCCGTTATTATCCGAACAATAATTGCCGTAGTGTATACCTGGCTACATCGACATGAAATGCAACATCTTTGGACGAAACTACCTGGTAGATGTGATTTTGCTTTACTAAAGACCAAGTGTTGGACTTTCAAAGCAAATTTCTTCCATTCCTGTCTGGGGAAAGATCCGCGTTCGCTGCTAGTCCATCCAACACCAAGGTCAGAGTCAATCGGCCGTCCTTCCATGCAGACTTCTATAAATATTATTTTTCAGTCTGCAACATGACTCGATTAAAGAATGCTCAGGATGGGGTATACAAAGGTGAAAATTGGCTCTACAAAGGTGCAAATGGACTGAAGCACTTAAGAAATGTGTAAGAAGGAACTGCAGATGCTGGCTTAAACCGAAGATAGACACAGAAAGCTGGAGTAACTCAGCGGGACAGGCAGCATCTCTGGAGAGAAGGAATGGTTGACATTTCGGGTCGAGACCCTTCTTCATAAGTTATTGTCCCATGTCCCGCTGAGTTATTCCAGCTTTTTGTGTCTATCTTCAAGCACATACGAGTCTTATTTACAGAGTAGGATAAAATAACGCGAGTTAATAACTTGGACCTGCATCTTTAAACTATCAGTATCATTCGTCAGTCTGTGACTCTAAAAATTGCAATTTCCTCGTGATACATATTGCTAATCCATTCGTTACTGACGGAGAAAGAGACAATTGTCCTAATACTCACACCAGGGCCAAAGTTAACGTCCTTCAAACATTACTAATACCCTGGGAAGATCTCCTCTCAGCTTCTGGTCGCAAAATAAAGAGTGAAAAGTCACCATTGCTGGAGAAATGCAAGAAAAACGCATTGAGATCAAATAGCAACCATGATCTTATTGAATGATGAAGTAGGCACCAGGGCCTGAATGACATACTTCTGCTTCCATCTCTTATGTCCTCATGTTTCTTTCACATCTCCTTATAACTCAGCTAGTTAGGGAACAACCTGTTTTTTTTTTTAAAGTGTGCTTTTAAACGCTGAATTGTGCAAGATTTGGTAACTGTGGCTTTAGAACCATGAGAAAGAGAATAATTCCTTGAGCATAATTATAATAGAATATCTTACAGTCGTGTTTAAGCATGATTATTTTAACTAATCCCAATTAAAAAAGTCAGTAATTAAAACCACTGTGATTCTTTTAAAGTGTTTTATTTAGGCATGTTCTGTTGATGTGTTTTTGCATTACAATTTGTTTAAATAGTAGCCGATTAAATGAACAGAGATCTGAGGAGAATATTGCATCTGACACCATGAAGGAACAAACACCAAGTAACCAACCCCGAACCCACCTGTGAATGCCTCCTCAGTAATGTCACAATCAAAATAAATAATTTTGTGAGCATTAGGAAGCTATTTGCAATGACTCAATACGACTACCCTGTTATTGCACCCAGATAGTTCTTTGTTTGATAAATGCTGATGTACTGATCTTGGACATGGCAGCAGTCATTGTTGTTGCAAATTATCTCAAAGGGAACATTGCCCTGAGTCGGGTACAATCAATCGTTACTCACATGAAGTGCTTTAGTATGGTCATCAGGTGTGTGGAGACGTTGTGCTGGCTTCAGTACTTCTTATGATCAAATGGAAGTACATACCCTGCAAGCATGTATAGAAATATGCCCACAGCATGGACACTAGTGGACTTGTGTGGAACTGTTCCCCTGAAAGGAATCTATACTTTTGGAAGCACTGAAAAATAGTGGAGAGTACTGGCAGGGAAAAAAAGGTTTAAAGTAGCATTAGCAAATAGAATTTGAGTTTGAACGGGCACCTATAGATGTTTAAATATAGTGATTTTTTAAATATTTATTAACTATTTATCTCAGATTTTAAATATAATGAGTAAAAGACAGGAAGTGTAAAATTAGAAAAAATATTTCTTGTTGCCTGATCATCTATTTTCCTATTTGTGTTAATAATCATATTAATTTGAGGCATTCACATTTAAAGGAGTACTGATAGCAATGCTTCCATACATCAGACACAAACCAACAAACCAGAAAAATAATTTGTGCTTCATCTGATTGGTCCTAAAAGCAAATATCTCGAATCAATCACACACTCTCTCAAAAATCTATCCAATTTTCCCTTAAATCTTACCAATTCTCTCAAGTACAACATATTTCACATATTCAACAATTGCTCAGGAAATTAAGTAAATCTTAACTATTTTTTCTCCTCTTTTTCTGTAAACTTGAATCCTTCTTCTTTAGTTCCAGCATTTTTGGTCAACTCAAACATAACATTGAGGTCCAATTTAACTCAATTTAAACATTCTAAATACTAAAATAGCATCTCCTCCGAGATAGCTCATCTCCAAAAGGTCTTCGATCTTTAAACAGAAGGAATAAGATTAATTCAGATAATCAAATAATATGGGGTTGGCAAGACTAAAATACAAAATGTGATAATTTTAATGAATTATTTAAATGGCGTATTCCTGCTTTTATGTCTTATGTTGTTGCGTTCCACATTTCTTCCACATCTCCTTATAACTCAGATGTCTTTGCTGAGTAACAATTCGGTTGCACATTTCCACAATGCCACAAAATCTGGATATCCATGCTTTACATATAATGATTAGCTTTGTACACCATGTTCTATGTACACACTATGTATACATTTGGCTGACTGTACCTCCCTTCTCTTTATATATTGAATAGTTTTACTATTGCAGTACAGTGGACTGTTGGTTTCAATAAACCATTGCTCTATTCCCACAGTTTACCTTCCAATATTGTGCCCCAAGGCAACCAGTTTGTAATGAGAGTCAGAAGAAGGGTCTTGACCTGAAACATCACCTACTCCTTTTCTCCAGAGATGCTGCCTGACCCACTGAGTTATTCCAGCTTTTTGTGTCTATATCCAGTTTGCAATGTCAGTTTATGATTTTTTCTTGTATTTGTCCACTTAACTTTCGACTCTGTGAACATCCATCTTGCAAATCACATTTGCTTTTTTTTTCCCTTTGAGAGATTCTGTGCTTGGTGTGCTTTCTGACAGGGATAAACGGCATTTGATCTTACCAGCTAGTGGTAAACTTGAGGTAGGGAATCAGATTGGTGTGTCTGTTTTAGCCAAGCAGCTTGGGTCCAAATAAGTGAAGTTCATGGCCATAATTTACAGTATTATTGGACTAAAGGCATTGAGCACCAGTTGAAATAAAACAACGAATGCCCTAACTGGGATCAATAAAAGCAACTTCAGCCAAATCAATGCTATTTTTCTTCAAGTGATCAAAGATTCCTGTAATTACTGATTTCCGGTGATGGCCTGTTTTACATACATGCGGCAGATTATTGTAAGCAGTCTAATGCAATCCGTTAGGACTATCACTACATTTGAAACAAATTCAGCAAAAAAATCTGTGAGATATGCTGGAAATTAGTGCTCAACAGACCAGCAGCTGGCGATGATTGCGTAAAAAAGCTCTCTTTACAAAGAAAATTAACATAAATTTCACTTGATATCTCAAACATAAATTATTGCTGTTACTGAAAGTGAAGTACGTTAGCAGATTCACATCTTCTGAATGTTTGGGATCCCAGATGAGATCACAAAAACAAACAGAATGCTAATCCCTGCTGAACAAATGGTTATTGAATTTAAAAGTTGTTCCTCAGCCGATGTGGGTCAACGTAAGATTGGAGCCAGTTTATCCAGAAAAGAAGGGTCACAAGGAAGGCAAAAGTCTACAAAATAGAGGCAAGGACAGTAGCATTTGGGAAGTGCTTTGTTAGTCTCATTCTATGTCAAAATTTTAAAGGCACATCTACAGCACGTTAATTAATCCCAGCTTCTCAGCAGCAGTTTCCAACTCCTTTAAACCTCCCAAGAAGATGTGGGCAGTTATAATTTATACATTTAGATATTGCAGTGACTATTTTTTTTGCATGCAGATTTGGTTTATTCAAAAGACAAATGCTTTATGTGTTTTTCTTTGCCTCTGATCTAAATAGATAACATTTTCATAAACGTATTTGGCATTGTTGCTTTATGGAGAATCATAAATAAACAAAGATACAACAGGACAATTGCTTAGATGCTTCATTGCCCCAGTTGTGACCTGTTCCCAGGCTTTACTTCATGAACAAAGTCACATATGATAAACAGAGTTCAATGTGTAATGGTGGTATTCTCTCTTCACACCTTGAAGGCCTCCCTTCATGCATGGGTCATGACGGTGAAGTCATTAAAATAGGGAGAACATCAAAGGCAATTGCACTCTTTTTTGGATAACCTTCACCATGGGAAGTGGAGAAAACAAGATAAGGTCTGAAGGAGGGTTTTGACCCAAAATGTAATTGGTTCATTTCCATCCACAGGTACTCCCTGACCCACTGAGTTTCTCCACCAGTTTGCTTTTTGCTCAATATTCCAGCGTCTGCATCCTCTTGTACCCACAAGATAAGGAATTTTGCCTCGTATTTTACTTACAAGGTCCAGAATACCACATGCCAATGACTCCAACCTAAAGGACTGCTTATCTGGCACAGACAAGAGAAACGCCTGAATATTTTGTGTTTTGCTCAAGATTCCAGCATCTGCAGTACATTGTGGCTCCACTTTCTAATTAAAAAAAAAATTCTGTCATATTGTTAACTTGCTAGTTATATGCAGAGGAAGTTAGTCATTAGTATCACAAAGGAAACCTCAAACAGGCTTTATATGCCTATTTTATACATGCCAAGGGGAAAATAGCTGTTCAAGCACAGGCACTGGATGGTTATTTTGCCTAAAATATATGGTGTGTGGCGTACCTATCTTGCAAATAAGCATTTTGTGTGCAATGCTGGAATCTTAGGACTCAGTATTGTCCTTACATCACAAGTGTAGCTCCTTAAACTGCCAAAATGACAGGCAGGAAGTATACTTTCATTATGAGTTAAAACACTTTAGGCCTTAGGCTTTCATGAGGTTCACATTTCTCCAATCAAACATAGCAGCTCAAAACTATCACCATTGGCAGCTACCATGGCCTCCATATTCGTGCCGCTAATTCCAACCACCGACCATAATCTAAGGTTGAGAATACAGTTTACAGTTTTGAAATTCATTTGATGTTTGGCGAAGTGTCCAGCTATGTATTCTTCCCATTGTAAAGATTGTCTGCTTTCATCTCTTTAATATCTTCTGCGTTTTGCTAACCTCAAAGCATCGGCTGCTGGAATTTATGGGACTATAGACACCAGCAAATACCAATAGTTCAATTTTTTGTCTGGATATATGGTGGTGCCGCGGTAGAGTTGCTGCCTTGCAGTGCCAGAGACCCGGGTTCAATCCTGACTATGGGTGCTGGCTGCATGGAGTTTGTACATTTTCCCCGTGTCCTGCGAAGGTTTCCTTTGAGAGCACCGTTTTCCTCCCACACTCCAAAGATGTACAGGTCTGCAGGCTAATTGGTTTGGTAAAATTGTAAATTGTCCCTAATGTGTGTCGGATAGTGTTAGTGTGCAGGGATTGCTGGTGGTGTGGACCAAATGGCCTGTTTACCCACTGTTTCTCCAAACTAAGAACTAAAATATTAGCCCTTTTACACATTTTAGGTCATCTAAAATCCTACTGTCCAAATGCCATACTGCACCAAACCTTGCCTTCTCCTCATTTCTACCTCTGAAGACTTATATCAGTTCCTCTCTTACCTATGTTCAAACTAAATTACGGTTTGGAAGTCTTTTGGAACTTTGCCTCAATATTTACAGAACCTCTATAAGCTCTGGAGCTCCTATAATCATCTATTCCACTGGTTCTGGCCATTTGTGTGCGGTTTCGTCCCTTCAGTCTACTCCAGGCTCCCCGCACACCTCTTCATCCTCCTACCTTCATATCCTCTTTTAAAACTCTCTGCAAAACCTGTCTCCTTTATCATTTTGCCTCCCTTTGCATTTTGGTCCCCTCTTCTAACATTTCCATTTTTGGTGACATATCTCCAAATTGTCATTCAACTTGAATTATGCTCTGTAAATACGAATTGTAACCACAACTTCAGCAAGGCATTAAACAGTTTATTTGAAATAACATTTTTGTAAAATACCTTAAAATTCTGACAAACATTAAGAGTTCAGATTCTAATACTCACACTGCATAATGTTAAGGTCCGTGTAATGTCTTTGCTAACTGCACTGTGGAGGAGGGAAAGGAACAGAAATTGACTTTTAATGACTTTGTTCTTGGATTATGGATTTTATTTGTAAAGGGATGTGTTTATGTTAAATCATCAGAACATTATTGCATCGTAAGGTCAGTAAGTTCATATCTTGGTTATTAATATAAATGTTGGCTGAAAGATTAGTCTTGTTGATTAAATACGTGAACCTAGATCAAAATGCTTTGCTCTGCCTCAGAAGTATACCTGAATTTGGTGAAAGGTGACCCAGGATGATCTCAGATTGTCAGGAAAGGTAATTTGAATATAATTCCTGAAGCTCAGCTCAACATCTTCCCCTGAAACCAAAAATCATCTCAAGTATTTTATCTGATAATGCAGATAGCCAATCTCTTGGAGTGCAACAACATCAGACAAACTCTCAGCTCCAGTCCCTGTGGTGAAAGACTGGAACATCTATAGGAGAAATACTTTTGGAGTCAGGAGGAAACCTGAATGGCTCCAAAATAGCTGTAGTTCTCTTTGAAGCCAAAGGTGGTCCTCGCGTGGCACCAGTAAGAGTTCTGTTCACCCCCTGCCGTTTCTATGATGTTATCTTACATGTCCTACCGTGTACTACATTATCATTTTATAACAGTTGTGTTGAGGGATTTCAGAGTGCAGTCCTGTGATTCTGTCAAGCATTAGAGAGGCACACGGCATTAGTCAGATAATTAGGATGTAAGGGGCAGAGGAACCTTACTCTGAAACTGCAAGAGGTGTTATGACATGTTCTTTTAACAAAAGAAGAAAACAATTCTACTTTTTAAATGAATTTGATCTCTCCATCTCATCATTATGATTAATTTATGATTTATGTCTTTTATGATCCATTCAAAGAAAGGGCAACAGTATCCAGGAATTAACATCAGAGAGGGGACAATTAAATTTAAACATTGCAACAGTATCACGTCTATCAGAATGTATCCATTTCATTGATTCTGTAGGCATGCTATGTAAACATTGGTTCTAAAATGCATGATGATTTGTATCTCTTCCCACTACAAAATATAAGGGGAAAAAAATCGAGCTTTTTGATCTAATCGCATAACTTTGTCATTCTGATCGTTCTGTTCATTCACATGCTTAAAGTAAAGAAATAAGTAACAGCTGGTTTGGTGATCATTGTGTACAAAACTGGCAGCTTTGTAAATTATTCTAGAGGGAGTCACTATCGCCCAGCAGCTACTTAAATTGATCTGAACACAAAAAAAAAAATCTAGAGGAGCCCTTTGTGATGTTAGTGTGTGCATTAAAGCACATCTTCAAAACCAAGATTAATATAAAATTACTTCCACCGCAACTGCCATTTTTGATCCTTTCCCGCCCCAAATTAACCCCTGGTTACATCATTAATGCCATGCTTGTAACGGAGTCTCCCACTAATTTAGTTCTTTCACCATTCTGCGGTAAAATGTCAAAATACATTTTATTTGAAATTATGTACTTCCATTGGAAGTGGTAAACATGAAATATAGGTCAGTGAGGAACTTGCACAGGGTTATTATGAGTTAAATTCCGATAGCTACATTTTTTCTAGAACTTGCCAAATGATTATTTAAATGATGAGATTGCACTGAAAGTTACAAATCTAATTATAATATTATAACATGAGAGATTTATATTAGATGGAAAACTAACTAATGAATCTCCACTTTGTGAAATTTAAACATTGCTCTAATAAAAAGATTACTGTATTGCCAGATATTTGGAGAGCTCATAAATTTACTGCATTTGTGTAGGGAAAATAAAAGCACTGCTTGCTGGAATTCTTTTAAGTATGAAATCTGTGCTGAAAAGAAAAATGTCAGCATTCATTTCATGACAGTAACTTACATTCAGCCTGCTTTTTAAATACCCTGTGCAGTCCCATATTTCTGTTGTACAATGCAAAAAGTGTGCTCCATTACCTCAAAATACATCTGCATTAACATTTCAATAGTTTTTAATAGATTCAAAATGTGAATTCAAACTTTGAATGCGTAGGTACCAAAACAGCTGACTTTTATGGCATCATGGACTCAAATATGTACCACCACAGACTGGCTATTATGCAACTGTGAAAATTTCATATGGCCGCAATCATTTTTGCCATCAGAAAATCCCCTAGTTTGCTCAGAGTTGAGTTTTCTATGAAATGGAGTATTGGTCGCTAGTAATGGGACACATCCCACCAATAGTTTACCAGTAACTGTACCAGGTGTATCGTAATGCTGTCACTAGACAAAAGACATTTCCATCAGCTAGTGGATAATGAAGATTCGTAACAATTGAAGAAAGAGTTTCTTATTTAATCATATATATTCAAAATATTCAAAAGAAGCTCAAAGAAAGGTTCTACTGAATTTGGGCTTGCTCAATCTCAGGAACATTATTCATTTGAAGTTCCTGATCTGCTGAAAGTGTGATCAGCATATTTATGTCAAAGGTCACATTTATCCAATAATGTGTCTTGTTTGGAGAGTTTTATCAGTCAATTGCTTTGAAACATTTCAGTTTAGGTTCCCTGCTGACTCAATGTTAAATAGATTGGATGAGGCATGCATATCAGGAAGGCTCCAGGTTTGATGTCTGTTCTTTGCTGAGTTGACAGACCTCACTAGCTGTAGGGCAGCAATGTGTGGATCTTGTTGCTGGATTACAGAAAGGATAATCAGCGGGGTTCTTGCTCCTGATCATCGTCATGTGACCCCAGCTGGAATGTGTGTGTTTGGATGCCAGGTGAGAAGAGGATTAGATTTAGCTGTGATCTCTATCATAGTTGAATGGTCTGCAAATAACTAATCTCTATTTGGAGAAAGTGATGAATGCCATGTGCTTTTTACTTTTATCACTAACATTCCATTGAAGCTCATTCAAAGTGCACGTTAAGTCACCTATGAGAATATCAAATAGAAATTGTGTAATTTGACAATAAAATCTGTCTTCAAGCTGTCTAAAACACCTCATATTCCAGGAATAACTTTGAGCATCACTGGTGAATGTGATATGTCAAATCAGCAACACCAAAGACACACCAGAGTATTTGGTTTTGTGTTTGACCTCAGGATGAATAACTCCCTCCATGTATCCAACCCATCACTCAAAGCCCCTCTTTCCACCTCTGTAGCATTGCCAGACTCACCCACCTCAGCCCACTCGCCAGGGAAAGCTCCATACGTGACACACCTTGGCTTTACTATTCCAATGTTCTTCTGCCTGGACTTTCACCTTCCACAAATACAGGATCATGTAAAACACTGCAATCTACACTTTAACATGGACAAAGTCCCATTCATACATCACCCTGCGCTCACATTGCTACCTGGTTAAACAAATTATCATTGCTTTGCGTCTTCAACTCTATAACCTTGCAATGTAGTTGCGTTCCTCTAACTTTGATCAATTGTGGATCCTTAAAGTTGATCAACCATATCCAGCTATGTCTTCTGATGCTGCAACTCTAATCCCAAGAATTTGTACACTAAACCTTTCCGTCTCACTAACTCTCTTTTTGTAAAGTATGTGTCCATAAAACCTGGTTGTCTGGCCAGTTATAGAAACATAGAAACATAGAAATTAGGTGCAGGCGAAGGCCATTCGGCCAGTTCTATGTTATCCCACTTTCACATCCACTCCCTACACCCAAGGGGCAATTTGTAGAAGCCAATTAACCTACAAACCAGCATGTCTTTGGGATGAGGGAGGAAAGAAACAGGGAGCACCCAGAGGAATCCTATGAGGTCACAGCGAAAATGTGCAAACTCCACACAGATAACACCGGAGGTCCCTGGCACTGTGTGGCAGCAGCTCTAGTAACTGCCCTTAATGTGTCCAAACGTTATTTGATTTATCCCTCACAAAGCACCATACATGTTTTACTATGTTATAATGCCTAATTTTTAAACACAAATTTCGTATAACTCAGTGCAAACACAAAGTAAATCGTGTTCCTGTCTTTTCCAAATGAAGTCAGATTAAGAAACTGTGCATGTTAGTACACTTGACAGTTGCCAGCATTATAAATGTAACCAATGGCATTATTATTTGTGCATTGGACACTTCTACTCATACCAATATCAATTGGAGGTGAAGGCCCCAACCTATGTTTACGGTGGATCAACCTCACTACAATAAGGAGCACATTGTGCAGCTTGGAAGCTTTTTTTTTCACAATTTAGGTGGACAGTCTGCTAAGGCCCTGACTGGGTTACTCAGCACTCACTGTAGGCTGTTTAAATACTGAATGTGCTCAATTTTAACAGTGAGTGCTTAGCCCAGCATCTGGCTTGTGAGATATTCACTCCATGGCTGTTGAACTCCTGCCAGCACTCCATTACTGGAGAACTCAGGTGGCACAGTGGCGCAGTGGTAGAGTTGCTATCTTGCAGTGCCAGAGACCTGGGTTTGATCCTGACTACGGGTGCTGTCTGTACAGAGTTTGTACGTTCTCCTGTGACCTGCGTGGGTTTTCTCCGGTTTCCCCCCACACTCCAAAGACCTACAGGTTTGTAGGTTAAATGGCTTGGTATAATTGTAGGACTAGTGTTAGTGTGCTGGGATCACTGGTTGGCGCGGACTTGGTGTGCGGAAGGGCCTGTTACCGCACTGTATCTAAACTAAACTAAACTAAGCTATTTTTGGTCATGATTCATCCATTCACAGGATGCAGATGTTGTAGGCAATACCAGCATTATTCATCCATCCCCAACTGCTCTGAACTGAGGAGGCAGATATGTGTCAGCAACATCACTGTAATTCTTGTCACAGGTAGGCCATATGGGTAAGGATGACATATCCCCTGCCCTGAAGGACATTAGGAAGCAATGGGCTGCTTCAGAACACATGGCAAGCTACTTAAACATCTTCTTAAGTCCACAGTCATTGGTCACATGGCATGGAAGCAGGCTATTCGGCCCACAACATCCTGACCAACCAAAGGACGCACAATTTTATAAACCCCATCTTTCAACATAAGGCCTTCCATGCCTTGTTGATTTAAGTGCTCACCAGGACCTTCTTAACTGCAACCAGTGACTCTGCTCTCTCTGGAAGTGTATTCCAGGTACTCTCATGAGTGAAATGGTCCTACTCAGAACTTCTCTAAATCTCCTAATCTTTACCCTAATTTTATGCCCTCTGTTTTATTCACCTCTGATAAGTGGTAAAGGTTGCTGCAGTCTACTTTATCCATCCCCTCAGAATTTTACGTGCGTATGTCTCTCAACCTCCTCCATTCCAGGCAAAAAGGTCTTGTGTCTTCACTCTCCTCATTGGTGAAATGCTTCATCCCAGGCAACAATCTCCTCTGCACCTCCTTACTGCAATCACATCTTCCCTATAGAGTGGTGACCATATATGCACATGGTATTCCTGATGAGACCTGTCCAATGTTTTATAAAGTTGAAAGATAAACTACTCACTCTCATATTCACTGCTCCAACTAATGAAGGTCAGTATCCCACATGTCTTCCCACTCATGCTATCTATCCATGCTTTCCCCTTCAAGAATCTTTGGACTTGCAGACCTAGGTCCCTCGCAGAAATCATTATGGGCACAATTGGCCATACAGGATATTCACTCATTTGTAGGATCCAGATGTTGTTGGCAATACCAGCATTTAGCAAACACACACAGTGTATGCCAAATCTAATAGGGAATGCTTTACACAGCAGGCAGCTGTCGAAGCATGTGTTTAAAGGTTGCCAAAAAGCTGCAAGTTCATTTGTGTCCTTAAATGGTGTAGAAAGATCTTGAGTCATGCTTTCATATCTGGGAATGACTCTTCATGAAGAACTTTCTCACCATGGTATATTTACAAGTCATTGCAACAGATTCAGTGGTGGCACAGTGGAAACAGACAAGGCACTGCTACCTCACGGTCCCAGCCAACTTAGGTTCAATTCTGACCTCCAGTGCTGTCTGTATGGAGCTTCCATGTTCTCCCTGTGACCACACAGTTTTCACACAGGTGTGCTGCTCCCCCCCCCCCCCCCCCCCCACCAATCTGCAGGAGGTTAGGTGAATCACTGTCAATTGCCCTGGCATGTAGATGCGTGGAAAGGAAAAGGTTACAGGGAACGTTACTGGGAGAATGTGATTCTTCTGAGAGCCGTGGTAGTCTTGATGGGCTGAACTGACCTTGATGGGCTGACTGAAATCTCAAAGTCTCCTCATTTCTTGCTCACCACCTACATTAGAGAGATCAACCAGGCAATGTATTCATGGAGAAATTATTTAATCTACTTTCATTTTAGTGAAGCATAGGTGGCTTCAGAGACATTGAAGGACAAGCACTGATCTTGGTCGTGCCCATAAGAATTTCCACAGATAATCCATACTTCTTCAACAAAAAGAAATTCCCGTCCTTAGATATGGATCATCAGAAAGGTTTCCTCATGTCTGTTATTTGAGCTTCCTGTCACTGTCACTTGAGCTTCCCGCTACATATGACAATTAAACACAGTCAACTCCTGATTTATGGTGAATCTTATGTTTCCGGAGAGAGCACGTCATGTCTTCATCCTTAGAGAGACCAACCAGTGCCACATTCCTGCAGTCAGCTCCTACTGAAGAGTAATTCCTAGGAGATAAGGGCAATCCTCTAAAAAAAGGGCCCCAACTCGAAATGTCACCTATCTATCTCCTCCGGAGATGCCTCTTGCCCCGTTGAGTTACTACAGCACTTTATGTCCTTTTGTCTAAACCGGAATGTGCAGTTCCTTATTTCTGGCTCCTTATAGCATCGTGGAGTCCAAACACAGCATCCGAACCTTGCATGAGTCTGCGAGCCCCTGAATTAACCAACAAGAGGGTGAGAAAACTTTGTTCTGGTGTAATGCATGCTGCACCATCTCTCAAGCCAAAAGGGACATTGGGTGCACAGCAAGAGCAACCAGGAGATCTGAGTAACCTGATGAGCAGAAGGATTGAATGGAGCAGATGGAAAAGGAGGCTACCAGGGGGATGTCCCTACTTGCCATCCATACCATCACTTCTCAGTTGAGTGGAGGAGTGCAGGCAGTGGACAATAACAATATGCATGATCTCAAATAGGTAGAATCATAACTCCAAACCAAACCTGTTAACCGTCTCCACATTCCAATTGTCACTATCAATGGTCCACCAATATATCAAAAATTGAGCCCAGATAATAGTTAATAACCCTTACACATTGTTTCTAAGGTCCATTTCTACTGACAGACACACAAATCTTTGATCCAGTTATTAAAATGGCTTGGCTCCCACTGGTTTCAGTGGTTGGGATCTCATTCTAATATTCTTTGTGAGACATGACAATTTTAGTGCTGTTTTTTAATTGAGTGGGCATCCTCACACCTAGAGATGACAGCTGTAGTTGTGTCTTGCCAGTTTCCTCTTATGTTGGCCTTCCTAGATCTCCTGAACTACCTGACATTGAAGACCTCACTCTTGGCATGTATCTTGTGATGTTGATGAGGAAATACCTGTACATTTCTTTGCAGCCTCTGGTTCCGTTAAAGTAACCATACATTCCGTGGGTGTTAAATAATCCAGCACTCTTAAAGACAATTTTTTCGTCAATTTAAAAATTTTTGGTGAACGTCCTTTTTACTTGCATCAATACCAAAAGCAATGATGGATTAATAAAACAATGATGGATGGTGCCAGAAGATGGAAGGATGGCTAATGTTGTGTCTCTATGTAAACAAGGTTGCAGTGAACAGCCTGGGAGTTATAGGTCAGGGTAGGCAAGGTACTGGAGAGTATTCTGATGGATAACATACATATGCATCTGGCACTGGGGCTAGGGATAGTCAGCATGGTTTAGCACATGGGAGATTGCAACCTACAAATCTTTTTTGGTTTTTTGAAGCACTAACCTAAAAGGTTAATGAGGATAATGCTGTAGATGCTGTCCATTTGGACTTCAGCAAGGCATTTGATATGTTACAGAGGGATCTAGGAATGCAGGCACATAGTTCCTTGAAAGTGACGTCACAGCAAGGGTCAAGAGTGTTTTATTGTCATATGTCCTGAATGGGACAATGCAATTCTTACTTGCTGCAGCACAACTGAATAGACAGGTGGACAGTGATGTCATGAAGACATCCGGATCATTGACCTTCAACAGTCAGGGTACTGAGTATAGAAGTTGAGATGTTATGGTACAGTAGCACAAAATGCTGATGAGACTGCATTTGGAGTATTATGTTCATTTTTGGTCACCCTGCTGTAGGAAGGATGTTGTTAAGCACAAAGAAGATTTACCGGTATGTTGCCAGGGCTTGATTACTTGTGCTATTAGGAGATATGAAGGGACGTGAAGGGAATGGAGGGGTATGGTCTGAGTGCAGGTAGATGGGACTAGGGGAAAACAAATGGTCGGCACGGACTGGAAGGGCCGAGAGGGCCTGTTTCCGTGCTGTAATTGTTATATGGTTATATGGTTATATGGTATATTGGGCAGATTAGGACCATATCCCTTTGAGCAGAGGAAAATGAGGGGTGATCATATAGAGGTGTATAAGATGATGAGAGTAATAGTTAGGGTAAATGCATAGTCTTTTACCCAGAGTGAATGAATGAGGGGCAACATTTTCACACAGAGGTTGGTGGGAATATAGAATGAGCTTTTCGAGGGGATAGTTAAGGCCGGTCCTATAATAACATTTAAAAGACAAGATGATTTAGATGGAAATAGACGCAAAATGCTGTATTAACTCAGTGGCTTTTCAACTGGAAATGCCACTCATTCAATAGACAATAGACAATAGACAATAGGTGCAGGAGTAGGCCATTTGGCCCTTTGAGCCAGCACTGCCAATCAATGTGATCATGGCTGATCATCCCCAATCAGTACCCCGTTCCTGCCTTCTCCCCATATCCCCTGACTCTGCTATTTTTAAGAGCCCTATCTAGCTCTCTCTTGAAAGCATCCAGAGAACCTGCCTCCACCGCCCTCTGAGGCAGAGAATTCCACAGACTCACCATTCTCTGTGAGAAAAAGCATTTCCTCGTCTCCGTTCTAAATGGCTTACTCCTTATTCTTAAACTGTGGCCCCTGGTTCTGGACTCCCCCAACATCGGGAACATGTTTCCTGCTAACCTTCTGTTTATTCCTTCTATCCAGGGATGCTGCCTGTCCCGCTGAGATACTCCAGCATTTTCTGTCTATCTTCAGTTTAAATCAGCATCTGCAGTTCCCTCCGACACATGATTTAGATGGATATGGGCCAAACACAGGCAGGTGGGACTAGAGTAGATGGAGCATTTTTATCGGCATGGGCCGAGGGGCCTATTTCTGTGCTGTATGACTCTATGATTCCATAAATCTATGACTTGTGAAAGCTCATTTCCATGCCAAGCTTGCTATTAATCAATGTCCATTGTTCTACTTTTCAATCCTCATCTTATTTTGCTGTTTATTTAGATCCATTTCAAAGAAAATAGCTGAATATCCAGGAATCTTAGGATAATATTGTGAACATTTGTACATCTGCTGAAGCAGCGGAAGTCATCCACTAGGATTCCAAATATGTTCTAGTGCCGATTCTTGAAGGGTTAAATTTACATTACCAGTCGTAAAGTCAAATGGTCTCCAGACACAGCCAGTACTCGATTAGCCTGGTAGTTAACAGCTTAACATTGACAGTATACTTTTGATGAATGGATAGTAATCACTCACAAATTCTTTACTCTTTACTCTTTTTTAATCACTGTTAATGCATTGCACATTTGAGTAACTGATTAAAGTCAGTTTGGGTGGCCAACCTCTGCTTAGAAATGTGATGATGTTTCCCCTTTATATTTTTGTGTTCCCTTTGTATACTTATATTCCGATCAGACAGGTATTGCCCAGTGACACAATGAGATTTATGTACTTAAAATATGACGTATCCATTAGTCATTTGATTTATTTAATGAATATCTATTCTTTTGACCCAGTACTTTCAAAAGATATTAACAGTGTTCACAAAATCACTGAAAACATGGAAACAGAGAAACATAGTCACGAAGACACGAAACATAGTCACGAAAGCCAACCAGTCGAAATTCAGGCTGTAGTTGCATTAAACTCCACCCTAGGTTACAGCTTTTCAAGTGACATCTAAGTACTTCTAAAGTACAATGAATGTCATTTGGTCCGGCACAGTGGCTTAGCAGTAGAGCTACTGCCTTACAGTGCCGGAGACACAGGTTCGATCCTGTCATGTCTGTACAGAGTCTGTACGTTCTCCCCATGACCTGCGTGGGTTTTCTCCAAGATCTTCGGTTTCTTCCCACACTCCAAAGACGTTCAGGTTTGTAAGTTAATTGGCTTCTGGAAATTGCAAATTGTCCCTTGTGTGTAGGAAAGTGCTTGTGTACGGGATGATCGCTGGTCGGCACGGACCTAATGGGCAGATAGGTCTGTTCCCACGCCGCATCTCTAAAATTCTAAAAAAAGTAAAAATCGTTGTCTCCGTCACCTATTTCAGGCAGTGAGTCCTAGGCACCTACCACTTTCTGAATTAAAGTGATATTTCTAGCAAATACTTTTAATCTATGCCCCCTGATCTTTAGTACTTATTGTTGATACCACATAGAATTTGGCACCAGTGCATTTAATATTATTGATAATTGGTAGGTAGGGTGTAAGGAGCAGTAGGAGGTAGAGAGGGATTTGAGAGATTATGGTTTAACCCTTTGGGAATAAGGAAATTAAGATGCCAGCAAGCAGGAAAACAAGGAATTGCAGATGTCGGTTTCAAAAAAACACATAAAATGCTGGTGTAACTCAGCAGTTAGTCAGCATCTTTGGAGAATATGGAGAGGTGACCTTTTGGGTTAGGACCCTTCTTCAGAATAATTGTGGTGGGGAAGGGGGAGGGGGAAAGAATGCTGGAAGAGATGAACTGGCAAGTGACAGTTTGGATACAGGTGAGGGTGGAGGCTTAATTGGCAGATGGTTGGGAAAGGGCCAGAGATGAAAAGACAAATGGTGTGAGATAAGGATTGAGAATTGTGTCGCCAGAGGAAGGAATATAGTGAGAGGGGAGGAGGAGGTGGAGAAATGTGTGCAAGTCCAAGAGGGTCACAGGGAAAAACGGTTTAAAAAATGGGGGTGGGGTGCATTGTTTATAGGTCACTTATCTAAAATTGAAGATTTTAGCATTCGTACCATTAGGTTTTAAGTGACCCAAGTGGAATGAAGGGAAGTCGTTTATAGAGAGTATGTGGACCGCTTACATAGCTTTTGAAATTCACGTTAGAAGTAAGATATTTGTAGCACTGTTAACATTAACCAAGATTACTTGGCCCGTCTTCTACCCTCTATAAATTTAAACTTATTCAAAACAGTGCTGCCATGCCCATACCCATACTCATGCCATCTTATTCCCCCATACCCCTGTGTTCACCGGCTTACCTTAGTTCCTAATAAAGTATAACAAGAGTTTTAAAATTCTTATCCTTGTGTTCAAATCTATGTTATTCCACTTTCTCATCCACCCCTTACACGTTGAAGGCAATTAACCGCCAAAAGTGTACAAATTTGGGATGTGGGCGGAAACCGCAGCCACTGGAGGAAATCCACGCGATCACAGGGAGAATGTGCAAACTCCACACAGACAGTACCAAGATCAGTATCGAACCCAGGTGCTAGAAATCCACATTTCCTATCTTTTAACTTCTTCTAGCCTACAACTGACATAAGTAATTGTGTTTTAATTCTGAATCCTTGAGTATCCCTGATTGGAGGCACAATCTTGGTTGGAAGTGTTGTCACCTGTCAAGGTACTAAACCATCCTGCCTCCACAACTTTCCTTTCTACTCAAGAAGCTCCAAAGCCAATACCTTTGTCCAAGGTTTTGGTCACCTGTCGGAATATGGCTGCTGTCAAGTGTTGTATGAAGAGCGTTTGGACATTTTATTATATTGACGGTTGTACAATCAACAAGGAAGTTAACATTTTCATTGATGCTTTGGATAAAAGTTCTCTGAATACTAAGCAGAAGTCACTTGCTTCTGCAAAAGTTGGGGAGAAACCAGACTAGATAAATCTTCAGCTATCAACAGTTAGTTGCTGTGGCTATGATAGAGGTCAGCTCCAGTGGGCTAAACATGCTTCACTACTTCCCAGCAAGTGGATGGTAAAAAGAAATGAGACAAAAATATATAGTTATTTCTGCACTGCCCCCACTCAAAAACAACCAATTTACCATTGCTGCTCACACTTCATTGTGAATATTCTAACAACTACATAACTTGGAGTAAAAAAATAATCAAGATTTCAGTACAACTTTGGTATTTCAATAACCGTTTTTTATTCAGATGCTCAATAATTAAAGGCATGGCATTGTCCCTCAATTCTTGATTCATTATCAAAGGAAAACCCTCATCCTGAAATTAATTAATACAGTTTCACGGCAAATTAATCCTCAAAAGGAATGTTAATTTAGAAAAATAGTCGATGGTTAGTGTATCATTCTGTTGGCAAACTGAAAAAAAGACGTTGTTCTGTATCTGATCTATATAACGTACAATAATTTCCTTATCTCTGATTCTGCCTTGGTTCCCTGTTTTGCAATGACTCAAATGAGAAATAGTCTATCTGTCACACAAATATCTTTGTAACGATTGACCAGTGGTATTAAACTTGCTATTGTGTCAGATACGCATTAGCCTAACTAGGAAAAGCAGTGAAGATGCTACAGTACTTTGTTAAAAGAAAGCCTACAGCTAAATACAGACAGCACACGCAGCTTCAAATTAATTTATGGCTACTTGCATCTGACCAAATTTTAGCCTGTTGTGCAGTTTTTTATAATGTGAATTGCTGGGCTTAGTAATTGAAACTCACAGCTATTTCTATGTTCATAATTTCATAAGTGATAGGACCAGAATTAGGCCATTCAGCCCATCAAGTCTACTGCACCATTCAATCTGCCTGATCTATCTCTCCCTCCTAATCCTATTCTCCTGCCTTTTACCTGTAATGACTGACAACGAAACTAATCAAAATCTATCTATCTCTGCCTTAAAATTATCCATTGACCTGGCCTCCATTGCCTTCTGTGGCAATAAATTCCACAGATTCACCACCCTCTGACTAAATAAATGTCTCCTCATCTCCTTCCTAAAGGAACATCCTTTAATTCTGAGGCTATGACCTTTGGTCCTGGACTCTCCCACTAGAGGAAACATCCTCTCCACATCAACTCTATCCAGGCCTTTCACTATTTAGTAAGTTTCAATGAGGTCCCACCTCATCCTTCTAAACTCCAGTGGAGGCCCAGTACTGCCAAGCGCTCATCTTATGTGAACCCACTAATATCTGGGATCATCCACATAAATCTCCTCTGAACCCTCTTCAGCCCCAGTGAGTGCGAGAGTATGTGTAATGGGCCTGTCCAACTTACGCGACTTTCTAGGTGACTACAGGAGACTATGAGGTCGCCACAAGGTCGCCACATGTTCACCAGAGGTTGCCGGAGTGTCGCCTGCAAGGTGGTGAGTAGATCTCGCATTCTTGTAATTAGCTTCATTCTGGTCGCCACTAATTTTTCAAACATGTTGAAAAATTAACGGCGATTAGAATTTTGACGCCATGGAGAGTAGCGAGAATTCTCGTGACGTAGGTGCAGTAGTAGCGGGTTGCCAGGAGGTCGTAGGTTGTCATAGGTTGTCATAGGTTGTCATAGGTTGTCGCCGGTGCTGACCGGTCAATTTCATTTGCTCATTGGGGAAAAAATCATAAACAGTAGTTTTCAGATCCAAGGATAACCGACCGGTAATGTTAATGTCTGCCGAGCTTCACAGCAGTGTATCTCTGGCTTCTTAAAAGTTGTCTTCACTCCTTCTCCCCCCTCTCCCTCCTCTCTCCCCCCTCTCCCTCCTCTCTCCCCCCTCTTTTAAAGGACTTAAGTGACCCTTCCCGTACACTGTGCTTTCACCGTCTTAATTACAGCGCCAACCTTCCTGTTCATCGTGGTGGTGTCTGTATCACATTGGCTTTGAACCCGTGTGAATTTCACTCACACAGCGCTCCCCCCGCTTGCCCTGTCCCCCTGCATAACTGGCTGGTGAAGTAAGCGATGTGTGTATGTGTGTGTGTGTCTTCCACTCTTACAGTCACCGTTCCAGTCGCTGGTTTTTCAGCGACCTGCTACGACTTGACAGTCGCCGGCAATCGCCTGAACAATCGCCTAAGTGGGACAGGCCCATAAGTGTGTGTTTGTATATACACCTCCTGATCCATTTAGTCACTGGCAATTAAATACAGGTATAACAATACATTATAAGCAGAAATGGTACTAAAGTGACCTGAGACATACTGGTGCTGGAAGATGTTGATTATGCTGTAAATTGAAAAAAAATGAAGCTTCAGAATGAACCTGGATTAGAACCTGTGTTAACGAAGAAACTGCAGATGCTGGAGAATCGAGGGTTACACAAAAAGCTGGAGAAACTCAGCGGGTGCAGCAGCATCTAAGGAGCGGAGATAAGGATCTCCTTCGCTCCTTAGATGCTGCTGCACCCGCTGAGTTTCTCCAGCTTTTTGTGTAACCCTGGATTAGAACCTCACAGGTTGAAAGAAATTGTAGAGAAATTCAATGATACTGGAAACCTTCAAGTAAAAATGAGATTGGATTAGTTTAGAACATGTTACATTGGAATATGTTTATCTTGTTAACAAAATGGGAGGAACATGGGCTGAGGAATAACGTTTCTTTTCATGCATGCAATGTTATTTGAACACCCCAACCATATGTTTCCTTATGTCAGAAGATGACAGACAGCATCTGTGGTGAGAGAAATCACATTTAAATTTTTGATTGACCTATCATCAGAACTTTCAACTATTCTGTTTTTTCCTCATCGAGAGTACTCGGCTTGATTTTTATTTCCAAAATATTCTGTTCTGGGGCTCTCCGCTACCTTAAATCTCTATTGTCCCATCATTGGCAATGATGTAATTCCTCACCTTTTTTTAAATGTTCCTAGCAAATGCCCCAACGCAAAATGCTGCCTATCCATGTTTTTTCAAAGTGCTGCCTGATCTATTCAATGACCAGCAATATGTGTCTTTTTTTGCAATCTAGCATCTGCAGTTGCTTGTGTCTCCTACTACGTTTACCCTGTTTTGTATTGCCATTTCCAATAAGGCATGTCAAATTATATTTTATGATGCTCCTGTGAAGCACTTGGGGACATTTTACTAATTTAATAGTGCTGCATAATTCAAATTTTATTGTTGTAAATGAACCAGTGGATAATCATTTAAAAAATCAAATTATTTTACATGGAATAACTAAAAAAATAATTTTGATTTTGAATCCAATCTGCAACCAAAGTCTTCTCAAGTAATGTATAGAAGCGGTAGATACTTTGGTCTTAAGAAGTCCACCAGGATTTTGGATATCCACTTTGGTGTTATGGGGAACAAAGTGGATACAAAGTGGCAAACATAGACCATTCCACGTGGGATAGGATGTGCCTGACGGGGTGAGTAGGTGAGTAGTTTGTGGTACATTCCTTCCCCATCTATTCTGCCTGTTGCCAATGCATGACCTCAGTGTTTTTAATATCTTTCTGTAAGCCTCTTCTCCACTTTGAATGGCAGGGATTCTTACGAGTCTGTAGGAGAGCTGCAATTTTTCAAGCAGCATATCTATGAATCTGTTTCTCTCCACCTGATAATCTCTTCTCAAGACAGAGCTTGGATTAGATTGTTTGTTTTAGGAATTGGTGTCAAGTATACAAACAAATTGGCGTGTGCAATGGAGCCATCTGTGTCTAATTAAAGCCTCAATGGGAACGTTTGCCTGGTAGAGCGTGCTGATATTGGTCCACTCTTTTTTCAAAAGAATATGAAGGATTTTAAGGAGATAATATTGCTGGAATATTTTCAGTGCTTAGTGTCCTGCTTTAGTAATTTCCATCTCAGAAAAATATAGGAACCAGTAGTGCCCAATATTCCATAAGATTAGTACAGTGCCTGACGGTTTGATCATTCATTTGATCATTTGATATTCAAATAATCTTATTCTCATTCGACCAAATGTTATTATCCTACAGAGATGGTGGTGAGGGCTTTCTTCAAAAATAACTGCCTGGACTGAGAGGTAGATTCTGATTTTTGGGAAATGATCCATGTTTTCCAGGGACTTGCCACAAATCTTTGCTATCAGAGGGCAGTGTCGTACTGTAGGGGAAGATTGGTGGGAGTCCTTTATCTTGGAGCTGTTGAGCAAGAGTTCCATCCTCTCAGAGGTATCGGGGAATGAGTCAATGATGGCATGGAGCTTAGCCACTAAGTGTACACTTATTAAAATATCACCTGCAATCCTCAGCTCAACTATCGAGGTTAGGGTAACCTCTGTTCTGGAGCGTTATCTTCACCATTAGAACAGTTTCCCTGTCGTTCTGAAGATTAGTTCCACTTCCCTGGGTTATTTTTTGGGAGGCGAGGTGCAACATTGTGGAGAAAAAGATACAGAAAAATATTGGGGCTAGGCTGCATTCTTGTTTGGCACTGGTCTTCACTGCTATCCAGTCAGTTCTAGCCCATTAATTAATGAAGACATAAGCGGTGTTAATGGATGAAAAAGACTATGCAGAATTTGTCAGTCCTGTTCTCTGCATTTGAGTTGTCATGTGGTGAAGAACAAAGAGGACCCGGCATGGATAGGCCACCGAGAAATAGTTGCAACTTCTCATTAAGGCTACGTAAATTAAATTTGCTTGTTGTTGTGGATTTTCAATAAACCGAGCCAAAATAATTGTGAGTATATAAAATAAATGTTTTTGGAATTAAAATATATCAAAAGTATTCAAAATATTAGTGTGAGGAGGTTACAATCTGGGTAAACAACGACAAAGCAATGCAAGGCTTTGTGGTATGAAGACTAACTTGCTTGTGTCTTCCTTTAGATAGACGCAAGAAGCTGGAGTAACTCAGCGGGACAGGCAGCATCTCTGGAGAGAAGGAATAGATGATATTTCGGGTCAAGACCCTTCTTCAGACTCTTTTAAATAGGTGCATGAAGATTCTGCCCTGACCGACCATTCAAATGATGTTTAGTATTGAAGGGACAAAAGAGCAAGCCAACCTGTTTGCTGGTGCAGTTTATTTCACTAATCTGCTGATTAACCAACTCAGTGGCGATGTCATCACACACTGTGAACTTGTAAAAACAAGAATCTTAAGGGTGATGACATGCCAGGTCTTTAATAAACATTTACAGAAATGGAGGCACTTGGATCATTCCCTCCAGGAAGCTTGAAGGGAATGGATTGTGCATAACGTTGGTCTTGAGAAAGCCAGTCTAACTCTCAGCTTTCTTAATGAAGGGTATTTTAAGAAAATGTCACCACCCTAGCTGCAGTGGTATTGTCATCTAACAATGGTCTTCCCTTTGCCTATTTGCAAACAAGGACAATGCCCCGAGATGTCATCTGCCATGTAAGGAAGCCACCTAGGTTCCAGACAGCATCTGTACTTAAACACAGTCATTTTTAGAAGGTGAAAGAGGAAAATAAACATTTGGGGGAATTTGTTTGAATCAATAGCGAGTGCTGTTTATTTAATTTTTAGCATGCAGTCTAGAGAATTCCTACACGATGATTGAGATTTTAGTTGGCCTGGAATTACTCAACCGCATAAACTTTTGAAAGCGAGAAAACACAGCAGAAAAAGTTCTCATGGGCTGTTGTAGGTTGAGGTGCCTGACTTTCATCTTGGTTTTAAACTTTTAGCTTATGTCACAGGTTTTCCTACATTTGAAAATGCCTCAACAAAATGATCAAAACCATTAAAGCAAATGACTCACAGGAAAATCTGGCTGAAGAACAAAACCTAGAACTTGTCCTATTTACCATGCTACAGTAAAGTGTTCAGATCTATAGAGTTTTAAAGTAAAGGTGGAACACTCTCTTGTAACACTGGCGCAGTGGTAGAATTACTGCCTCACAGCGCCAGGTTTCATCCTGATCTCAGATGGTGTCTACGTGGAATTTGCATGTTCTCCCTGTGACCACGTGGGTTTCCTCTGGGTGCTCTGGTTTCAGGCCACATCCCAAAGACGGGGGGTTTATAGGTTAATTGCAAATTGCCCCTGGTATGTAGGGAGTGATGAATAATGGGGTAACATAGAACTAGTGAGAACGGGTGATCGATGGTCAGTGTAGACTTGGTCGGGCCGAAGGGCCTGTTTCCATGGTATATCTCTAAACTAAACTAAATACTATGTTACTTTATATTTTCAGTCATACATTCTCCTGCTAGTCTCATACACTTTCACCTTCTCAAGCAAATTAGATATTTATTTATTTTGATGATTAATTTCTGATAAACTGGCATCTAAATGGTGTGCTAGGATAATTCATGGAAGTCAATTTTCCCACATCTACCCAATGCTCATTAAATGCAGAGTGAAATTAAAACTTCTGAACAAGTGAATTATATTGCCATGTACTGTGTAGGCAAATTAGAGTTCTATGTCTCCAAGCTCAAAATATTTTAAACAATGCATTTTGCACGGCAGTAAAAAGTAACAGGAGTTGGAAGCATGTCAGTGAAAAATTCTGCACCTGGCTTTTTCCACTGATAGTGACCTTAATAAACAATAAATATCTTTCAACAGTAGCTAGCACTACCTTAAACTTTAAGCAACTCCACGCACACATTTACCTGGTTGAGTCTAATCTGACCTCCATGGACTTTATTCTGCAAGTCAGTACTATTCAGCAGACAGCTTTGAGCCAACAAATGCTTTTATACACTAGATGAGCATTAATTCAGTTGCACGATTGATTTGTTCCTGACAAAAAAATGTTGCAGCCGTACCGGTCTTAGTAGCTGGGTCAAATTGATGATGTCAGCATGGCCAGGATACTGGTGAACAAATGGCCACAGGCTACACTTCAAACAGCACTGTCAGAAAAATGTTTACTTGCTATGACTTTGCTTAGTCCAGTATAGGCCATTCAACATGCACGTATATGATGGGTATGAGGTGACTGCTGGATAAATAGTTCTTTAAGTAAAATGAATTGTTGCAAATGCAAATATAGCACATCTGAAATTCCTCTCACAGCCTGCCATGTCATAATCAACAGTGAAGAACTTTTATTCAATAAGGACAATTTAATCAGACGGTACCTACATTCTATTTAAACCTTCTGTTTGTATTTCCTTTAGACTGCTTGACAGAGGCTTAAATAAGAAATGGCAATAACTGACTTCAAATTTCTATTTCCTTTTACTGAAAGATAAATTTATCCGTTTACCTCTTGGTTTCTTATCATTGGGTTACATACTGTGTGGTGTAAACAGGTTACCAGAATCCTCTTATAAATTAATTATTCCGTTTACAACCATGTCCTACTTAGTTTATGACTTCATGGTTTTACAGAAATTGTTACACTTTATAACATTCTTTTAGATAAAGGTGCAGCAAGTACATACTTGTAGGGTCACAATTTTGACCATATTATCAGGAGCTTTTGCTATAGTTTCAGCAGGAACAGTTCGGTCAGGCGAATTCCTGTTCTGAGAGATTACTCCTCCTGCATCGAGGTCACACGATACTAATAATTATATATAGCCCATGCCAAATTTTGCTTACTTGTATATGAAATGGGAAGTAAAGACAATGAAGGTGATAGATGGTGAAACAGTTATATATACATAAACAAATCCCTTGTAATTTTAAGAACAAATTAAATGCTTCAGTCGATATTTCTTTGATTCATTTAATGGCTTTTTTATTCCGGGTCTTCGAGCATCACACAAAATACATTAGATATGAGTGGTGAGGGAAGTCATCCTGTCAATTCTGTTGTCCAGCTATCAGTGAGGTTTTGGAACTTCCCCTCCGGGTGCTCGTGAGGAAACATTTTTGCTCTTTGATTACTCTTTAATGTTGCAGGAACTGCGTGTGGACTTAATGATGAGACACTGGCTGCCTTTCTATCCCTATAAAATGAGCACTATCATTCTTTTCAGGTTTTCTTGCACTTTGCTCCAGTTTTATTTTTCCTTGAGAATATTGGTTCTTTGCAGGACACAACGTGCTTGGCAATACCTTGTGTCAAGTGTTCAATTGATTAATGCAAGAACCTTGATAATAATTGTCAGAAACCTATTCAACTGTTGCAAACAACTCAGCTAAGCCCAAACTTCATATCTTATAGAAACAATAAATTGCTGATGCAGGTTTACAAAAAATGGCATAAAGTGCTGGAGTAACAGCGGGTCAAGCAGCAACTCTGGAGAGAGGATGGATAGGTGACAATTTGGGATGTGCTCAATTTGAAGAAAGGCTCTGACCCAAAATGTCACCTATCCATGTTCTCCAGAGATGTTACTTGACACTCTGAGTTACTCCTGCACTTAAAAAAACCCCGTCATATCTCGGTTTCACATACTCACAAGGGAGATAACCAGATATAAAAATATTCATGGGAAACCTGGCAAGATTTCCTGGGGATATTGAGATGATTATAGGGTGCTTTGCAGATACAAAGCTGGGGAATAGGTAAATGGATGTCCAAGATCTCCAAATACATTTTCTACTTTTCCCTTCCACTCTTCTGTTCGACTTTCCTCTTTAACATGAAATCGGGAGGGCATTAAAGGGGCATGAGGTAGCACAGGCGGATAAGATTAAGGAGAATCCAAAGATTTTGCAAGGATATTAAAGGAAAAATATTAGATGAGTAAAGATGGCTCCAGAGAAACCAAGATGGTCATGTATGTGTGGAGCTGCTGGAGATGGGCAGAGACCTCAATGAATATGTCTCCATGGTTTTTACCACGGAGAAGGAGCAGAAGTCTAGGACACCTGGGAAAGGTAATGGAGATGTCTTGAGGATAATTCGTATTGTAGTCGAGGAGGTGCTGGATATCCTGAGATCCAAGAGGGTAGATACGGCTTCCATAGCTACACTGTGGGAACCTAGCAAATAAATTGCAGGAGTCCTGGCTAAGATATGTGAATCAACGTTAGACATGGACGAGGTTCAGGAAGACAGGAGAGATGCTAATGTTGTGCCTTTATTTAAGAACTTAGTAAGTTTGACATCTGTAGTAGGAAAGTTTCTGGAGATAATCCTGGGGGATAAGATATACATGCATTAGAAAGAGATGAGTTGATTGTGGATAAGTTAGTATGGTTTTGTGAGTGGGAGATAGGGACTCATGAAACTGATTGTTTTTTTACTGAAGTAACAAAGACGGTTGCTGAAGGCAGGGCCGTAGGTATGGTTTATGTCGACTTGAGCAAGGCCTTTGATCAGGTTCTGCATGCAATGCTGGTCTGAAAGGTTAGATCGCATGGGATCCAGGGAGAGCTAGCGAAGTGGTTGCAAAATGTGATTCATTGTGGGAAGCAGAGGGTGGTGGTGCAAGGTTTTATTTGAGGATTGTGCTGTTTGTCATCTATATATCAATGATTTGGATGAGAATGTAGAAGGTTTGATTAATAAGTTTGCAGATAACTCTAAAATAAATGATGTTGTCAAAAAATGTAAGATGCTTGTCAAGAATTACAGTGGGGTCAGCTGGGCAAGTGGGCCAAAGAACGGCTAATTCAATTTAATTTAGGAAAGTGTGAGGTGTCATATTTTGGAAAGTCAACCAGGGCGGGATCTTCACAGTGAATGGTAGGGCCCTGGGGAGTGCTGCAGAGTGGAGATCTATGAGTAGAATCATAGAATCATAGAAAATAGGTGCAGGAGTAGGCCATTCGTCCCTTCGAGCCTGCACCGCCATTCAATATGATCATGGTTGATCATCCAACTCAGTATCCTGTACCTGCCTTCTCTCCATGCCCCCTGATCCCTTCAGCCACAAGGGCCACATCTAACTCCCTCTTAAATAAAGCCAATGACTGGCCTCAACTACCTTCTGTGGCAGAGAATTCCACAGACACACCACTCTCTGTGTGAAAAAAGATCTTCTCATCTCGGTCCTAAAAGACTTCCCACTTATCCTTAAACCATGACCCCTTGTTCTGGAGTTCCCCAACATCGGGAACAATCTTCCTGCATCTAGCCTGTCCAACCCCTTAAGAATTTTGTAAGCCTCTATAAGATCCCCCCTCAATCTCCTAAATTCCAGCGAGTACAAGCCGAGTCTATCAATCTTTCTTCATATGGAAGTCCTGCCATCCCAGGAAGCAGTCTGGTGAACCTTCTCTGTACTCCCTCTATGGCAAGAATGTCTTTCCTCAGATTAGGAGACCAAAACTGTATGCAATACTCCAGGCTTGGCCTCACCAAGACCCTGTACAACTGCAGTAGAACCTCCCTGCTCTTGTACTCAAATCCTTTTGCTATGAATGCCAACATACCATTCGCTTTCTTCACAGCCTGCTGCACCTGCATGCCTACTTTCAATGACTGGTGTACCATGACACCCAGGTCTCGTTGCATCTCCCCTTTTCCTAATCGGCCATCATTCAGATAATAATCTACCCTCCTGTTTTTGCCCCCAAAGTGGATAACCTCACATTTATCCACATTATACTGCATCTGCCATGCATTTGCCCACTCACCCATCCTATCCAAGTCACCTTGCAGCCTCCTAGCATCCTCTTCACAGCTAACACTGCCCCCCAGCTTCGTGTCATCCGCAAACTTGGAGATGTTGCATTCAATTCCCTCATCCAGATCATCAATATATATTGTAAATAGCTGGGGTCCCAGCAATGAGCCTTGCGGTACCCCACTAGCCACTGCCTGCCATTCTGAAAATGACCCGTTTACTCCTACTCTTTGCTTCCTGTCTGCCAGTCAGTTCTCTATCCACATCAATACTGAACCCCCAATACCGTGTGCTTTAAGTTTGTATGCTAATCTCTTATGTGGGACCTTGTCGAAAGGCTTCAGAAAGTCCAGATATAACACATCCACAGGTTCTCCCTTATCCACTCTACTAGCTACATCCCCAAAAAATTCTATAAGATTCGTCAGACATAATTTACTTTTCATAAATCCATGCTGACTTTCACCACTTTCCAAATGTGCTGCTATCCCATCTTTAGTAACTGACTAGCATTTTCCCCACTACCGATGTTAGACTAATTGGTCTGTAATTCCCCATTTTCTCTCTCCCTCCCTTTTTTAAAAAGATGGGTTACATTAGCTACCCTCCATTCCTCAGGAACTACTCCAGAATCTAAAGAGTTTTGAAAAATTATCACTATTTCTGGGGCTACATCCTTAAGTACTCTGGGATGCAGCCTATCTGGCCCTGGGGATTTATCGGCCTTTAATCCATTCAATTTACATAACACCACTTCCCGCTGGGCTAACCTGAATTTCACTCAGTTCCTCCATCTCATTTGACCCCCGGTCCCCTGCTATTTCCGGCAGATTATTTATGTCTTCCTTTGTGAAGACAGAACCAAAGTAGTTATTCAATTGGTCTGCCATGTCTTTGTTCCCCATGATCAATTCACCAGTTTCTGACTGCAAGGGACCTACATTTGTTTTAACTAACCTTTTTCTCTTCACATATCTATAAAAACTTTTGCAGTCCGTCTTTATGTTCCGTGCCAGTTTTCTTTCATAATCTATTTTCCCTTTCCTAATTAAGCACTTTGTCCTCCTCTGCTGGACTCTGAATTTCTCCCAGTCCTCTGGTAGGCTGTTTTTTCTGGCTAATTTGTATGCTTCATCTTTAGTTTTGATATTATCCCTGATTTCCCTTGTTATCCATGGATGCACTACCTTCCCTGATTTATTCCTTTGCCAAACTGCGATGAACAATTGTTGTAGTTCATCCATGCAGTCTTTAAATGCCTTCCATTGCATATCCACCGTCAACTATTTAAGAATCACTTGCCAGTCTATTTTGGCCAATTCACGTCTCATACCCTCAAAGTTACCTTTCTTTAAGTTCCCTTGTTTCTGAACCCTTGTTTCTGAATTAACAATGCCACTCTCCATCCTAATGAAGAACTCAACCATATTATGGTCACTCTTGCCCAAGGGGCCACTCACAACAAGACTGCTAACTAACCCTTCCTCATTACTCAGTACCCAGTCTAGAATAGCCTGCTCTCTTGTTGGTTCCTCTACATGTTGGTTTAGAAAACTATCCCGCATAAATTCCTAGAAATCCTCTTCCTCAGCACCCCACCAATTTGATTCACCCAATCTATATGTAGATTGAAGTCACCCATTATAACTGTTTTACCCTTGTTGCGCGCATTTCTAATTTCATGTTTGATGTCATCCCCAACTCCACTACAACTGTTATGTGGCCTGTACACAACTCCCACTAGCGTTTTCAGCCCCTTAGTGTTTTGCAGCTCTACCCATATCGATTTCACATCCTCCAAGCTAATGTCCTTCCTTTCTATTGCGTTAATCTCCTCTCTAACCAGCAATGCTACTCCACCTCCTTTTCCATTCTGTCTATCCTGAATATTGAATATCCCTGGATGTTCAGCTCCCAACCTTGGTCACCCTGGAGCCATGTCTCCGTGATCCGAACTATATCATATTCATTAATAACTATCTGCACATTCAACTCATCCACCTTATTACAAATGCTCCTTGCATTGAGACACAAAGCCTTCAGGCTTGTTTTTACAACACTCTTACCCCTTATACAATTATGTTGAAAAGTGGCCCTTTTTGATTTTTGCCCTGGATTTTTCTGCCTGCCACTTTTACTTTTCACCTTGCTACCTATTGCTTCTACCCACATTTTACATCCCTCTGTCTCTCTGCTCATGCTCCCATCCCCCTGCCACATTAGTTTAAATCCTCCCTGACAGCACTAGCAAACACTCCCCCAAGGACATTGGTTCCCTTCAAGCCCAGGTGCAGACCGTCCTGTTTGTACTGGTCCCACCTCCCCCAGAACTGGTTCCAATGCCCGAGAAATTTGAATCCCTCCCCCTTGCACCATTTTTCAGGCCACGTATTCATCTGCAATATCCTCCTATTTCTACTCTGACTAGCACGTGGCACCGGTAGGAGTCCAGAGATTATTACCTTTGAGGTCCTACTTTTAAGTTTATCTCCTAGCTCCCTAAATGCGCCTTGTAGGACCTCATCCCATTTTTTACCTATATCGTTGGTGCCAATGTGCACCACGACAGCTGCCTTTTCACCCTCCCCCTCCAGAATTTTCTGCAGCCATTCAGTGACATCCCTGACCCTTGCACCAGGGAGGCAACATACCATCCTGGAGTCTCGTTTGCGGCCGCAGAAACGCCTATCTATTCCCCTTACTATTGAATCCCCTATTACAATAGCCCTTCCACTCTTCTTTCTCCCCTCCTGTGCCACAGAGCCACCAATGGTGCCATGAACTTGGCTGCTGCTGCCTTCCCCTGATGAGCCATCTCCCCCAACAGTATCCAAAATGGTATATCTATTTAGGAGAGAGATGACCGCAGGGGACTCCTGCACCACCTGCCTACTGCTACACTGGCTAAGGCCACCCGTTCCCTTTCTGGCCGCTTAACCTGCGGTGTGACCAACTCACTGTACGTGCTATTCACCAGCTTCTCAGCATCGTGGATGCTCCAGTATGAATCCAACCGCAGCTCCAATCGTTCAATGCGGTCTGCCAGGAGCTGCAGCTGGACACACTTCCTGCAAATGTAGGCACCAGGGACACCGACAATATCCCTGATCTCCCACATGTTGCAGGATGAGCAAACCATGGGGCCGATCTCAAATGACATGGCTTGCCCCGAAATTAAATCAACTCACTATAAAAATCTTAATGCTTTAAACTACTTTAAACAAGGAGTACACAGCTCCTTGAATGCAGTATCACAGGTAAATAAGAAGGCTTTTGGCATCTTGGCCTTCATCCGTCAGATTACTGAATTTAGCAGCTGGGAAGTTATACAGGACGCTGGTGAGGCCACACTTGGAGTATTGTGTTCAGTTTTGGTCATCCTGCAATAGGAAAGATGCCTTAAGCTGGAAAGAGTGCAAAGATGGTTTACAAGAATGTTGCCAGGGCTTGCGGATTCAAATGTAGGGTTTGGAGGCTAGGACTTTATTCCTTGGAAGAATAAGGAGGCCAAGAGGTGATCTTATATAGAGAGATATAGAATCATGAGGAAAATAGGTAGGGTGAATGCAGAGTTTTTTCTGAGGTAAGGAGAATCAAGTGCACGAGGTTAATGTGGATGGGGAAAGATCTAAGAAGAACATGTGAGCGGCAACATTTTCACACGCTGGTTAAAAGTTGGGGCATCTACAATAACACATGGAAAAGATACTTGTACAGATACATGGATAGGTAAGGTTTACAGGGTTATGGCCAGGGGCAGGCAAATGGGATTGACTTTAATGGGCCATCTTGGTTGGCAAAGACATGTTAGGCGGAAGGGCCTATTTTTGTGTTGTATGACTATGACTGACTCATGAACTCACTTGAAGTTTATTAACAAAATCTCTCAAATCTGAAAATTTCACCATTTCCAACAAAAGTGGTTAGAGCATGGAAATGTACCATGCCCAAATCACTCATCATCCTAATTGGGAAATTTGTATCCTGCAAAGGACATTTGGTAAAAATCCTGTAACTGTCTACTAATATAATTGTGAAACTATCTTCTCTGCTAGAAGGTTCACCACCAGCTTCTCAAGGAATGGAAGACTGCCAATAAAATTCAAAATTAGAATGACGTGTGAGAAGGTTTTCATCATTCTTTCATTGTAACCAGCTCTTTATTCTGGAACCCCACTTTTCCCAACAGCATTGTCTATCTACCTTCTTTAGAGCACATTTAGCTTAGTTCACTTTAGAGATACAGTGTGGAAACAGGCCATACGACCCACTGAGCCAATCACCAATCACCCATACACTAGGTCTTTCCACACACTAGGGAAAATGTAGAGGCCAATTAACCTACAAACCTGTACGTCTTTGGAATGTGGGAGGAAACTGGAGCACCCACAGAAAACCCAGGCGGTCACTGGAGAACATACAAACTCCACACAGACTGCACTCATTGTCAGGATCGAACCTGATCTCTGGTGCTCTAAGGCAGTATCTCAACTGCTGTGCCACTCTGCCCCCCCCCCCCCCCCCCCCCCCCCCCCCCACCACATCTTGAAATGGAGCATCTACATTCAATTTTGGAAATTTGTACTAAATGAACTACATCTTACCTCTTTTCTTTTTAAATTGATTCTTACAATGAATGACTGTGCAATGAACGCTGAAGGTCATAACAATTTAGATCACTCGAATCATGTTGCACAGAAGAACAAATATGCATTTTAACAGTAGGAAACCAAACCCCTCCAGCCAGTATTTGAGGACTTTTAAATAAATAGATTTTAATTATCTGTAAGCAAATGTTTGTAGTTTACAAACTTACCACATATACAAGATGGTGTGCTCCTGTAAAGATGGAATGGATTTGAGAAATGGGGTGCCACCTTGTACAGCAAGGGTAATCTCATTAGTCTTATGGAAGCAATGTTATTCAAAGAGCTTCTCTCCCTTCCATCCTCGTGTGCGAGTTGGTCACCCATTGAATGGGTGCTATTTAACAACTTACCGTATATCTGTATTACAGTGAAGATCTGAGTAAAGATGTGGACTAGTTCTTGGTTCAAGAGAGATGCTTGCAGAAGCAATAGAAATATAGTCATGGGCGCCTCAACAGAAGGATGAGATGGGTGAGTTGAATGGCTTCTTCGTGTTTTTTTTGTTATCCAACATCGTCATTTCTCCCCCCCCCCCCCCATGTCCCTCTCTCCAGCTTTACATTTCACTCATTTTCTTCTCTGCTTATCTGACACCCTTTTGTCTAAGTTATAGCCCTTGTCACTTACTCCACCCATCTTCCAAAGAAGGGTCTCCCCCCTCAACCCAAAAATGTTGTCTGTCCATTCCTCCACAGATTCTGGCTGACCCGCTGAGTTCCTCCAGAGCTTTATGGATTGTTCGATCCCAGCTTCCATAGTTCACCATCGTCTCTCCGTTGTGGTCATTTTTTTCCTGCTTACACCAGTGCTTGCATTGTTTCCAGCTGACATGAGAGGAACAGAGAGAAGAAAATAACTAAACCTACTTGGAGGAAATCCTGTGACCCAAGGGAAGGAAATCAATAATTGGGAAGTGTCTTCTTTTGAAAAAGTAAACAAGATGAATGTATTCAATTGAATAAAGACAACATTTTGGAAAGGAAAATAGCTGGTCTGCCTTTTTCTGTTATCTATTTGTTGCACAGAATGGGGAAGGGAGGACACCTTTGCTCTCTGGAGTTTCAAAGAACCTGATTGTGGTGTGTTAGATTCCATGGGGAGATGACAAAGTATTTGCTGCGAAGATGCTTTGCTGGTTGGGAAGATGAATGGAGGGGAGGAAGAAAATACTATTTGAAGACAAAGGTCTCCAATTAATCCCGCAATGAGGAGGAATTTCTTCTCTTAGAGTTATGAACCTTTAGAACTCTGCCCTAGCGAGCAATGGAAGTGGATTCACTTAAATAGCTTCAAGGATGAGATGAATTTTTGATTATAGGGGAACCACAGATCAGACAGGGAAGTGAAACTGAGGCCAATTGTCAAATGAGCCATGATCTTATTTAATTGGAAAGCAGGCTTGGGGCTTGTAAGGACTACTCCTACATCTATTTCATATGTGCTTTTGTGTAGAAAGGAACTGCAGATGCTGGGGACAGTCAGACTGGTCAGAGAACTAAGAAGGGGGAAGGATGGAGAGAGAGGGAAAGTATGGTACGAAGTACAAAGTTATTACGAAGTTATACAAAGTTATTCCTAAGTGATTATAAAGGACAAAAGGACAAAAGAAAAAACTAGTTTCAAAATTTATTTTCCCTTTTGTTCTTCAATACCAATCAGGAATAACTTTAATCCACGTTACCCAACCCTTCCCAGCTATTTTTCATATCAGAAAAATTGTGACATAATGACTGTCTTTTGAAGGAACAACTTATTGAAAACTGAACAAACAGCAATCAGCACTACAAGTGAAACTACTGAATTGGCATATCAGGATAGAGGGAGATATTTTTAAATTATATACGATAGGTCCCTGCAACAATTAGATAATGTTGTTGAACAACATGTTGTTGAACAATGTTTCAGGAAGTCAGTGGTAAGTAAAGCCTAATGGGTTGAGAAAGAGACAAGCTTGGGCCTTGGAGTACTGCATTCATTGAGAGATGAGAGAAGTAATGTGTGGTTGAAATATCAATACACAAACAAGCGAGTACACCTTTTTCCAACAAGAGTTTGCATTACAAGAACACAAGAAAATAGGAGCATTAGTAAGCCCCAGTCTGCACAACCCTGCCCCACCATCCAATATGATCTTGACTGATCTATGCTGGCCTCAACTCCTCTTCCGTGCAATTTCCCCATAGCCCTCATTTCCTTGATCTTTTAAATATTTGTCAGGGGTTATAGGGAGAAGGCAGGAGAATGGGGTTTAGAGGGAAAGATAGATCAGCCATGATTGAATGGCATAGTAGATTTGATCAACCAAATGGCCTAATTCTGCACCTATAGCTTATGAACTTTGTCCATCATCATCTTAAATATAACCAATGAGCTGGCACCACCACCCTCAGCGGCAGAGAATTCCAGACATTCAGTAATCTCTGAGATAAATGTTTATACTCCGCAGCTTTAAATGAATGATCCATAATTTTGCAGCCGTGCCACCACATTCATGACTGTCCCACTAGTAAATAGATTTCAACATCTACCCTTCTGATCTTATAGTTTGAATAAGGTTTCCTTCAATTTTCTGTATTCTAAGGAATACAGATTCAAACTGTCTTGCCTCTCTTGATAGTACAATCCTCTCACTTCAGGAATTAGCCAGGCAAACCTTCTTTGGACTGCCTCCTAAGTTAGGGCTTTTTTTTTTTGGGTAATGACACTACATTGTGCACATTATTCCACATGTGGCCTCACCAATGCCGTGTTCATCTGTAACAAAAACGGACTATCCTTAAACTCCCTCCCCTTTGCAATAAAAGCCATCATGCTGTTTGCCTTCTTAAGTATTTGTTGGACCTTCATGCTAGATATTTATTTGAGATTCATGCACGAGAATTGGACCACTCATTTGTAATCACTTTCCATTTAGATAATAATCCGCTTTTTGATTCTTCCTTTCAAAAGCGTGCACTTATTTACAATAAACTCCATTTGTCAGGTTATTATCCAGCTACTCAATTAATCTCTATTCCATTGCAATTCACAATGTCCTCATTACAAAATGCCTTTCCACCTACTTTCACATCTTTGCCAATTAATAAGTAGACGATTACTTGTTAGTTGTTGTACATAGGAAGGAACTGCAGAGGCTGGTTTAAACCAAAGATAGACACAAATAGCTGGAGTAACCCAGCGGGACAGGCAGCATCTCTGGAGAGAAGCACCTCTCCAGAGATACTGCTTGTTGCGCTGAGCTACTCCAGCTTTTTGTGTCTATTGTTAGTTGTGGTCCTCTGTCTATAGAGGCCGAGGCTAAGTTTCCTTTAAAAGTAGTTACTGCAAGACGGTTTCTTGTAAAAATGAAATGGAAGAAGATGCCCCGTGCAAAGCAGTACGAATTTCACACATGTTTTCTCAATTGTTTCCATTCACTCCACAGTATTTGCCACTGCAGTAATGTGGCCTGCTGACCCGAGGATGTCAAGTCCGGTCTGGTCTGGTTTAGTTTGAGACCCTTGCAAAATTAAATCAGCTCCATGCACAGTCCACTTGTCATGTAAACTTCTGGGACGGAGGTTGTTAAGTCAATTCTGGAAAATGGATTATCATGCTACAGAATTAATAATTAACTACTGCTGTAATAAATTATTAATCAAACATTTGAATAATTGTTGCAGCTGTAGTCTTTACATAAATCTGCATATCTGCTTCTTGATGTGTACTGTTTGTGTACTTAAAAAAAAAATCTAATGAAGAAGATACTCTCAGGACCTGTCTTGTGCTGGGAAGTATAACCGCATTAACTCTTTATAATGCAAGCCGCCTATCTCAATGAAACAGCAACCACTGTATAGAATAGTTGCATGTCCCATCATTACTATTTCATATAAAACATTGGTTACATGCTCGAGGTACAGAATGTGAATCCTGAATAATTAAGCAGCATTTGCAGTAAGCCGCTGCCCTCTGCTTCTTGCCACGTAGCCCAAAAATCAGCAAGTGAATAGCCCCTTGGTGTACATTAGTTATCTACACACTTACTTAATAGCATGCACAGGAATTTAAAGATGGCAGGTTTTTCCAAAGCTCTTTCTGCACACTCTTGCAACAACACATTTAATGATATCACATTGCGAGGCGATAAGGAAAAAGTAGAGTAACGGGAATGACTGGAATGCTCCACATTGAACCAGTATGGACTTGATGGACTGAAAGATTCACATGCACAAAGGAACACCAATGCCTCTGTTTCCTCAAAAGGTTGATGAGGTTTAGCAGGTCTCCAATAACTTTGACCAATGTTTACAGATACACCATAGAGAGCATCCTATTTGGAAGCATCACAGCTTGGTTATAGCAACTGCTCTGCCCAAGACCACAAAAAATTGCAGAAAGTTGTGAACACAGCTCTGTCCATCTCGCAAATCAGCCTCCCCCCATTGACTTCATCTATACTTCACGCTGCCTCGAGAGCAGTCAACATAATCAAGGGCTACTTTCACCCCATGTCCTTCTCTCTTCTTTCCACTCTTGTTGGGCAGAAGATACAAAAGTCTGAAAGCACGTCACACCAGATTCCAGTACAGATTCTACCCCTGTGATACTTTTAACACCCCTCTTTTTCTTCTTCTTCTTATCGAACCCATGTCACAAGATTAGAAATTGTTCAGCCAGGGCTGAACACACTTCTCGGCATCTGCATACAATGGTGTCTGTCTTTCGTTTCTTGTGCCTCTTGTACGTAGTGGTGGAAAGATTGGTGGAAACAGGGCCGCAATGTGAATGCTCTTTCCTTGACTCCACATCCCTTTTATATGCTATGGATGAACTCCTGATTCTCCAACCTACCTCGTTGCGGCCCATACTTTTTTAATCTGCATTTTGTCGCAGCTGTAGCACCATATTCTGCACTCTGGTTGTTTTCCATTTTACACAACCTGGTGTATTCTTGTTTTGTACAATTTGCTACAAAGTACAATTTTGCACGGTATCTGGGTACACACAACAATAATAAATCAATACCAATACCAGCATCAATATATGTATGTACCCCTAGTGCGGTTAATGCACATGGTGTGGTGGAGTGCAGCCTCCCTACTGGTTACATCGTGTGCATGATATTGGACATATTAAATTATTTAATCTGCTCCTATGGCAGTCAATTTGGGTGGATGTTGAGGTGGACATCAAAACGGTTAAGACTTTGCCCTCCAGGTTCATCTTCAGATCCAAAGAGTACTCCATGGAGCATGGTGAGATGTGCTCCTATTTCTATGTGCTAGCCAATTTGGATTGATTTTAAGGTCTTCTTCCAAAACCTCTTGGTGGGTGGGGGGGGGGGGGGGAGGGGCGGTGGCCTCTGTGATATCTGCCTTATGGAAGAAGTTGCTTCAATAATATCCTTGCAGCCTGACATTAAGGAGCTGTTAACCCATTTACAGTGACCCATACAACTTGAAAACAATGGATAGTTCAGTTTTCCAGAACGTTCTGCCCTTCTTTCTTGGAGAATTTAGATGACAATAAGTGGGAGAACAACCATTGACTCTGGACAAACTGACCATGTCTGCCTGTTCCTTTGAGATGAATAAAACACCCAGAAGTGATGTCTTTCTGATTGCATTATGGCCCAGACTGTTGGAAGTGTACAGCGTGTTAGAAGAGTATTAGTAAGTGTATCAACACCCTCACTTACACAAAGAAAGGGAAGAGGGAAGAGATCAGAAATAGGCAAAGTATTTAAGAAAGAACTGCAGATGCTGGAAAAATTGAAGGTGGACAAAAAAGCTGGAGAAACTCAGCGGGTGAGGCAGCATCTATGGAGCGAAGGAATAGGCGACATTTCGGGTTGAGACCCTTTTTCAGAATAGGCAAAGCATTACAAGATTCTGTTAAATGTTAAATGCATTACAAGATTCTGTCCAACCACACTTTCCTTGGTGGACCATATCTAATGGAAAGATCTCTTGTTGGACTTGCAATAACTCACAGAAGGGATGGTCATTTATGGGACAGGGTGGTGCCCTATCACATTGGCCCAGGAGAAGGCCTTTGACAGATTATCACATGTATATTTAGTCAGTGGGTGGAGAATCTGTAAAAAACATTGCCACAGAAGGCTGTGGAGGCTAAGTCAATAGATACAGTATTTTTAAGGCAGAGATAGATTCTTGATTAGTACGGGTGTCAGGAGTTATGGGAAGAAGTCAGAAGAATGGTATTAAGAGGGAAATATAGATCAACCATGATTGAATGGTGGAGCAGACTTGATAGGTCAAATGGCCTAATTCTGTTCCTTTCATTTACAAACTTACATGATAGATAGTCCCTCCAAAATGGACTTTTGGGACTAAATCTGTAATGTGAAACAACTGCTCTACACAGTCATCAGTGGCGCAGACCAAATTTATGGATGAAAGTGGAGTTGCTTGATCAAATCTTGATTCAGGAATGCCTTAAGAGCCTGTCCCACTTAGGTGATTTTTAGGCGACTGCCAGCAACAGTCACAGTCGTAGTGGGATGCCGAAAAAATGGCTTCTCTGGACCCACCCTATGACAATGTCTATGGCAAGCTACCACCTAGTCGACTTCAAGCTACGTCAACCAGTGACACAATTCCTCGCGACTTGGGATGTCCTCCCACGAGCACACCTATGACACCTACGATAACCAATATATAGTGAAACAAATACCAGTTGTTGGTGTTAAAGCTGGTAAAAGAATCAATTTGGTCTCTGTGAAACTTGTTGGTTTCCCAATCAAGTCTGCAACTGAGTGCTGCATGAGATTTAGTCTAATTACTGTGCCTCTGAGAGCCTTGATTATAATAACCTGGCAACCCAGGGTTTATTCACAGACAGGTGACCATTCACTCGACATCTTCTTTCCATGGAGTTAAATTGATACCATAATGTTTTGTGAGATCAGTGTTTGATTTTGCAGTTCAAAATCTCTGGTTGATAATGGACCAAGGGATTAAAGGACTTTGATAATGTTCAAAGGTATAGGATTTTTAAAAATATAATTGTGCTTTGACAGACCACAGATTAACTGAATATAATTATGATACTATTATTTTGTCTGATCAGTGAGAGATTAAGTTGGGATGCAGTCCCTTTAGAAGTGAGATGTGGCGGTACATTTAATTACGATTAGTGATATGATGAAGGTGATTTCTATTCTGGGCTGAAATCAAAACAAGTATTCTGAGAAAAATCAAGGCATGGGTATCAGCCAAGGATCAGTGGCAGATGATGTTATCTTTGAGAACGTCATCTAGGCTGGCATCCCAGTGCAACAGCAAAGGAAATACTGCAATGTTAGTGGAATTGTCTCTGAATGGTATGTTCAGCCAAAACTCATTCAAGGGGAAGACTTTTCAAAATGGTTTTGCCTCTATACTAGTTATAAAAACAATAGTTTGAAAACCCCTCAACTTTAAACACGACTTACCAGATACAATAAAAGTAGAAAAACAATCTCCAGAACTGCATAAGGGACACAGTCACAATGTGATGTTGAGATTATTTCCAGAAAACCAGCTGTGACTTGAGATTCTCCGAGTAGACCAGACTACAGGAAGAATTCACTGGCTAGGAAGAAGCCGCCATAGAGCACAACATCAGGAGTCAAACCATATTAGCTCACAGTAACTAGCTGTGGTTTGGCTCCATTTAGAGGGCATCATTTTCTTCATTTGAGTTTATTTGGTAAAACAAGGTATGTTTGTTAGGCTCTCAGAGACTGTGTGAGGCCTTAATTCCAGACCTGACACCTGAATAGATTCTAAAATCTGCTGACATAGTAAATATCTTCCTCTCACTAGACTTTAGACCAATGTAAATCCAATCATTACTGATTTTAGTTACATACATAAAATATATTTCAACAGAAATACTTTGTTATCAGTTTTTGAGCAGTGCAACTCTCAGCAAAATATATTGTCATTTGATTAGTATTAGGTTCCGCAGTTTTAAGGAATGATTGTTCTCTCAATATGGATACAACACTTCTTCCAGCTACACATGTTTGTTGTAAAACAGAATATATTATGATGAACAGTTGATCGACTGCGACATTGCTCGTTTGTTATCTGGATTTGAAGCACAATAGCAATGCTTAATTTGCTTAGATGGAGCAGAGGTTAACCTGAGTTCTTTTTTTTAGGACATTCATTTTGACAAGTGACATGAGGAAGTGATCTGAAAATCACGTCATGAGATCCATCAGAGGCCAGTTTTTGAGGGATGTTATCTGTTGCTTGGCAACCGGTTCTAAATTCCTCATGGTCCTATTGGATGGGCACCACTTTAACAAAGCACTAGCAAGTTCCTTTCAAACTTGGATTGCTTTCTCTGGAACAGCAGCGCTTGAGGGGAAACCTGATAGAAAGCTCACAAAACATTGAGAAGCATAGAAAAGGTAGACTAAACAGAATGCTTTTTATCCCCAGGGTGGAAATGTCAAAAATTAGAGTGCATGGACATTAGGACAGAAGGGGAATGTTTAAAGGAGTTGTGTTGGGCAAAATGTTTCATGCAGAGTGGTGGGAGTGCCTGGAACATGCTGCCAAGGGTGGTGGTGGAAACAGATACAGCACTAGGGTTTAAGAGTCTTTTATATAAGCACATGGATATGCAGGGAATAGAAGGTTATGTATTACACGCAGACAGAGGAGATTAGTTTAACGTGGCCTCATGTCTAGCACAGACTCTGTGGCCAAAGAAGATACAAAGCTGAAAATGTGCACCGCCTAAGGCTCAGCTTCCCCTCCGTTATCAGGCTTCGAAGTGGTTCTTCCATAAGCTAGGCTTGTGTCCATTCACCACTACCCCATTGTGGTGATTGGTTTGCACGTTCTCTCTTTGACCGTGTGGGTTTTTCTCCGGATGCTCAGGCTTCCTCCCACATTCCAAAGACGTGCAGGTTTGTAGGTTAATTGTCTTCTGTAAAATTGTCCCTAGTGCGGAGGATAGAAGTAGTGTATGGGTGATTGCTGGGAAGCGTGGACTCAGTGGGCCAATGGGGCCTGTTTCCACACTGTATCTAAACAAAAACTAAATTAAACAGGGAGACAATTCCAGTTGTGGTAACTGCAGAGGGGGAAAATATTGGAACATTGTACCAGACTGCTGACGATCCCAGGTCTAGAAACCCGCATAGTTGAGAAGGAGTATGTCAGAGCATTTGGTATGTCAGAGAGAATTCTCTTACATTTCTACAGGTAGAGAGTATATTGAGTGGTTGCATCACAGCCTGGTTTGGCAACTTGAATACCCAGGACCGAAGAAGACTGCAAAAAGTTGTGAACACTGCCCAGTCCATCACGGGCTCTGACCTCCCCACCATCGAAGGGATTTACTAGAGGTGCTGCCTCAAAAAGGCAGCCAGCATCATCAGAGAGCTGCACCACCCTGCTTACACACTCATTCTACCCCTGCTATCGGGAAGAAGGTACAGGAGCCTGAAACTAACGTCCCAGTAAAGGAACAGCTTCTTCGGGGTGGAAGATTGCAACCTTCACGTGGTCCCCCCTGTTTCGACCTGGCGTGCACAATCAAATAAGATCAAATAGAACAAGTTGTCCTACAACTTTAGGCTGTGCACGCCATACGCAAGAAGAACAGCTTCTTCCCTTCATCCATTAGGCAAATAAACACTACAACCTCCAAATACGCTCTGAACTACATAGACTATAATTGTTATTATTGCACTATTATTTTTTGTTTGTCTTGTTATGCATACATGTGTGCATGTGTGTGTGTGTGTGTGTATATAATATATGCGTGTGTGTGCGCACGTCTGTCTGTGCGGATATATATATGTGTGTATGCGCATGTTTATGGGTGGGTATGTGTATATATACACACACACACTGAACTTTTTTTCTCGTTTATTATATTGTTTACAGTATACTATAAATACATATTCTGTTGCGCAGCTGCAAGTATAAATTTCATTGTTCTATCTCGGACATATGCCAATAAAACACTCTTGACTTGACTCTTGAGTATTTGGGATGGTATCAAGAACTTTGATTCCATGCATCAAGAGTGCACAGAAGCCCTGTATCAGCAATGGAAGACACCCCCCTAACCAGCCACCCGGCCATCACATCAACCACTTCCTGCTCCATTTATGCTTGATTTTGTGGCCCACATTGGCCTCATCAGTCACCTCAGAATTCATAAAACTGAGAACAAGAAAATCATCTTTGATCTCAGGGGACTGCCTAAGAAGACGGAAAAGCAGTTTGTAGAGAAGATTCACTCACTCATTTGTAGGATTCACATTCCGAAAAAAACCCTTCCCAATCCCTTTCCAAAATGACCAAAGAATTTTACTGTCCACTTTCTTAAATTGTTATTCATCTTTTCTCCAAATTACAGTATTGGCTGATTTTGACCCATTTAATATATTCTGGGTCTTCTCATTTCCATACTGCCAACTTTAGAATTGGTGTCCAAACATGACTCAGTTGAAAAATAACATATTTTGTAATATTCAGTATCATTCTGATGAAATGGTGCACACAACTCTGACGAAAAGGCAAGTCATGTGATCTATCAGTATGACACGTCTTCCTTGATTGAGAGTGACTGGAACAACTTTGGCAGTAATACGCAGAGTGAAACCTGATATTGTATGCTAGATGTTTTACAACAAGCAGTCGTTTGTTTTATGAATCCAGTTGTGTATCCCCACAGCAATATCATTCGATAATACAATAGGTTGGCTCAGGGGATCAGACAAAAGAATGTTACAATTTTAATATGGACAACACCTGTTGGAAAAAAATATTCCTACAGTTGGATATCTGCTGAGAAAGGCCATGAACATTTTTTCTTTTACTTCCAATTTAGTGGTAATATTTATAAAACCTAGAAATGAGCAGTTAAGTTCATCTTCACTTGTGCTGAGCGATACCAGCCAGGTGTACTTGACTGGATTAAAAGTGTTTCCATCAGATTGACTGGGAACTGGCTGAAGAGTCTCAAATTAGTCCTTTCAGATTTGAACATCGAACAATTAATTCAGTCTGGAGTGAGCGAGCAAGCTAGTGAGAGAGAGAGGTGGAGGGAGAGGGAGAAGGAGGGAAAGGGAAAGCAAAAGAGAGAGAGAGAAAGAGAGAGGAGATAGAGTGAGAGAGAGAGAGAGGGAGAAAGAGAGGAGAGATGGTGAAAGAGAGAAGGAGAGATGGAATGAAAGTAAAAGAGAACGAGACAGAGAGGGTTGAATGTTTGGAGCATCCACACTAATCTGAAGACTCAAGAACAGTTTCCAAGTAAAAGAACTGGTGGGAATATGAATTAATAATCATAGTGGCATCAAAGATGATCTAATATGTTCTTGCAAGTATGAAAACTAAATCTGTGGTCTCTTGAGAGGACATGGTGAATTTTCCTCCTTGGGGCAATGGGAAACATCCATTGGCATATCTTTTGGATGATTTATTGATGCAGTCCATTTATAACAATACCAGTCAAGTTATTCCTCCTCTGACCAGGAATGTTTTAGCTGGTAGAATATCTAATTTCATAATTATAAGACATTTATCCTCCTGATCTGGGGAAAATCCAAGTTCCAAAAGTCTCTGTATCATTTTAGGGGCTCAGGAGGTATTTACTACAAAAGGTTTCAAAATTTCGATCCTTTAATACACAGCAGCTGTGACTAATCGTCTAATGAGGAATCAGTTTGCAGTGTCTATGAAAACAGTCTACTGGATCTCATTTCATCTCCCCTTTCTTTTAAATGAATAGCTGGCTCCAAAAGTTCATGCAAATCAAAGTGAAGTTCTATAATAGATGCTTTAATGTTATACTCCAGTATGATGAATAATGCGCAGGGTACAAAATGGGACTGCAATAAAATAAATCCCGTTTTTCTTATTATTCATTTTTACTGCGCGTAAAGCACGGTAAACATCCTGTTATACAATGGAAGTAATTATTGAACCTTACTAGGTATCAAATCAGCTGGCTACTTTAACAAATCTGTGTTCCAACTCACTACCAAATAAGTCCGAGCTATTTTGATCATTGACTAGGTCCTAGATGCCATTGGCTACAACAATATTTTTTCCAGCCTCTTTTGGTTCTGCTTAGTTTTGATACAGAAATAGGTGAAAACAAGAGTGAAGGTTGCAACACTGATCATAACAACATTTCTGTTGTTTCTTTCCTTTGTCCTGATCGGTTATAATCTGTAACCTTGAGGAGATTGTCTTTAATAAGTAATTTGACCACATGTGACAATTCATCAGAGGTTATTCCAGGGTAAACATGTTCTCCAATGATGTGTTCCTGCAAATCCATATATGGATCTCAATTACTGTCAGTAGCTTTCCAAATGATCCTGTTGACAAATTTTTTGCAAGATAATTTGATTCTGAGTCAAATAGCTTAGGACTTGTCCACAAACATGTTGTACTCGCTTCATTATGTACATGGAGTTTGATTTTGTCTTCATACTCAGGCACGTATTTTGGACCACACATCCATGCAACTCAGCCAAATAGAATACAGAAAAAAAGACAAAACCCTATCCCTTTGCTCCATTAGTGAAGAAAGTAGCTTCCAATATAACAACTACGGGGCGGCATGGTGGCACAGCGGTAGAGTTTCTGCCTTCGTTCTGGGTTTGATCCCGACTATGGGTGGTGTTTGATCCCGACTATGTACGTTCTCCCCGTGACCTGCATGGGCTTTCTCCGGGTGCTCCATTTTATTTCCACATTCTAAAGATGTACAGGGTTGTAGTCTAATTGGCTTGATAATATTGTAAATTGTTCCTATTGTATGTGAGAGGGTGTTAGTGTGCTTGTCCGCGCGGACTCACTGGGCTGAAGGGCCTGTTGTTGGGCTGTATCTCTAAACTAAACTAAACTAATTCTTGGACAACACTAATATTTCGATGTTCAGGTATTTTGGTAATTTGATTTTTGGTTCACAACTGTCATATATTTTAATATTCAACAAATTAGAAAGCATCTCTCTGCCACAGTCTTCTGCAATTGGGATGTGGCCAGAGTGCTACAGCCTGTTGCTTGAGTGATGAAGGAAATATTTTACTTAATGCTCCATGTGATTATTTGCACAGTGTCATCTGCGGCTCAGTTTACAACACTGTTGCCTTCAAGTTGTGGATTCAAGTGCTCCTCTAGAGACTCGAGTATAAACTTCAGGCCTGTATTGAGAAAATACTGCCCTGCACCCAGATATTAAACCAGGGACCCATTTACTCTATCAGGCAGATATAAAAGATAATATGGAACAATTTTGGTGAAGGCTCGTGAGCTATCACTCATGTCCTGGCTGACATTTCACAGTCAATTAATATTACACGCAACTGATTATCAATTTGTAAAACTACTGTTTGTGAGAGCTTGCTGTGTGTAAATTAATTGTTGGGTAACCAATTTTACAACACTCATTCATTTCAAACATCCTTTCTTGTTTCCATGCATTTAGAACGTTCTGAGGTTCGAAAAGTCACTATCTAGATGCAAGTGTCTTTTTTTAAAGATCAATTTGAGAACGGCATTTGCTTTTAAACATTGGACATTTTGTCTTGAAATTCAGAACGAGGACCAACAATGTTAGAGTGAAGATGTACCATATCTACAAGCGTTACTTTTTCACATAAAGGGAAGTGGAAATCTGGAAAAGTTCGTCCATAAGTAGTTTTGTTGCTGGACCAATTCAGAATATCAGAACTGTGATTAACAAACAATTTGTAGTCTTGGTACTCCAGTCTAGGATATTCAATTGAATTTGGTAAATTAAAATGCAGATTAGTCTTCTTCTTAGGCATCCCTCATGGCCAAGACTTCCATCAGTTTGTTGAGTGCTCAAGGAGCTGGTGAGACTAGTACAGAATTTACAGATTTTACTATGGATATCAGGAGATGTTTGGATAGATTCAGAGAAAGTTTGTTTGGGGTAAAATACATGAACGTGTCATTTCTATATGGGAATCATTGTTTTTATGATGAACCTACTCGTCTCAACTTCCTTGCCATTGAGAATTCCACTGTTATCAGTACCAGGGTAATTCACAATAAAGACACATATGCTTTTGTTATGTTTCAGATTATTCCTCCTACTTCTTTGTAAAAGTTGCCTGATCATTGTTATGTTCCTGCCAAGTAAATCTCTAACCAACGATAGTGTACTCACTTGGGAGCAGCCAGATGGACATTTCTGTGTTCCTAAATATGTTTTGGAGCCAATGTAGAAAATTTAGGAAGTTAAAAAAAACAACAGCCATAAAATGTGTAAGTAGAGGGCAAAAACCTTACAAATTGCATGCTACTATTTCACAGGAACAAAACAAGACAATTGTCCAAGACAATTCATCTGTTCATTGATTTAAAAAAAAAACACTCAGTTTCTTCAACTGTTCCAGAATATTTCCATAGACTTAGGAAAAAAAACTCCTGACATCTTTTCTGAATGCGTTCTCCAGCCATCATATTTCAAAGCAAAATTAAGGATGGCAAGTTAACCCATTTTAGCTGATTTAGTCCAAGGGAAATGCTTACTCACCCATCAGAACTTTAAATTGAACGAGTTCCAGGTGTAGATTATTCTTTGTGTCCGGTGTGTCTTCCAGACATTGATTTTAAATTTTCTTTCCACTTTGTAACTAAACCCCTTGTCCTCCTGGCAAGGCATGACCTACCATTAACTAGTGATTTGGACATATCGAAGGTGATCTTAACCAATAGCATAAAATAAACAAACCTTCGGACAGTTATACTTTGCTTTCTGTTGTCTTTTTCAATTGACTTCAATAAACAGGAGATTGGGTGGAATGTCGAATGAGACTACTACATCAAAATGTTCTACAAGCTTACATGCTTAAGATTCTGAAGTGGGATCTGAACCTCTGACCTTCTGTTTGGTAGGTGGGGAAACCATCACAGAGGTATAGCTGTGAATTAAATGACAGGAATGTCTTCTGTGGTGACCTGGATGAACCCACTGTGCACGAGCACTAGGAATTGTCATCTTTATTTACGCTTATGCTACTGTCTACCCCTGATCAGCTAAGTAGAGCTGGTTTACTGGCACATATCCTCACAGCAAGGTGCCTCCACTGGCTGATAACACCGTGACACACATGTCACTCACAGAAGTTCTGTGCTGATGGACATGGTCCAGCAGGGTATGTCAGGCACTGCCAACATCACTTTGTTTGTGTCTGGGTTGCCAGACAACCTTGATAGCTGCTGGGATGGAGATGTTGCTCTAAGAGGTTATCTACAACATGCTGTCTCTCGAGTTACTCTGGCATGCGTCCCACATACCTCTACAGAGGTGGGCTTCTGGCTTGTATAAATTTAGTCTGCACAGTCACTTTGAAGTTGTCTATCATAGATTACTTGAAAAACTAGAGCATGTTTTGTCAAATTTCAGAATGGTGCATTTGGTTTAGTTCATGTAACAAAATAAAATTTCTAAGAACACATTTGATCATTTGACCTTGTGAATCATGAATTAGCACAGATATTGTGTTAACAGACTGATAAATATTTTGAGATTCAAAGGGGCCGCCATTTTATGAATGGTTCTATAATGTTTATGACAGTGCAATTATATATAAATTGAAATACTTTTTTTTGCGTTTTGCACTGATGAAATGCTAGTATTTCCCTTATATGAACTGATCTATGAAATATAATTATTTCTAATAAATAGTGCTGAGTGATAAATATACGGCATGTCAAATACAATATTTTTCTTAATGATTTACCAATACTGAAATCAATATAAGGTTTATTTGAGGAATGCAGTTTTTAATCTTTGAGAGTGATGCTTACATGTGAATTTTAATACCATTGACCACATTGCAAAATTCAAAATTTTACATCCAAAATTATTTTAACTATGTTGCCATATTTTTAGAAATATAAAAATAAAAATGACCTGTATTAGCAGGAAGTCCACATTTCTGTTTTGATGGTGGGTACTTTGTTCTTTTTTGGCAAACAATCCACTCACAGACTATCTTAAGATGCCAGAGATTAAATGATAAGGCATAATTAAAGGGAGTCTCTTGAACTATAAATTGCATCCATACACATACCTAACATGCAGGAATTGCTGGTTAGCGATGAAGGGAGCAATAGGGAGTGAGTGGATGTGGGAAAGAGTAGAGAGTGGAAGTAGATGGAGTTTTCCATTCAGATACATGGAAAATGTGTTTCTTCAGGTCCTGTTGAATTTAACAGGTAGTCATTCTTGGAGTGATCTTCCTCGCTCGGTCAGAAAGGTGGGAGTCTGGTTCGAGTATAGGAGTAAGGAGGCCTGACTACAGTTGTACAGGGTCCTGATGAGACCACACCTGGAGTATTGTGTGCAGTTTAAGTCTCCTAATGTGAGGAAGGACATTCTTGCTGTTCAGGGAGTACAGTGTAGGTTCACCAGGTTAATTCCTGGATTGGCAGGACTGACATATGATGAAAGAATGGGTTGACTGGGCTCGTATACACTGGAATTTAGAAGGATGAGAGGGGATCTTATAGAAACATAAAATTCTTAAGGGATTGGACAGGCTAGACGCAGGAGAAATGTTCCCGATGTTGGGGGTGTCGTCCCAGGGGTCACAGTTTAAGAATAAGGGGTAGGCTATTTAGTCAAGAGTCACGAGTGTTTTATTGTCACATTAGTTATACTAGTCACACTGGTCCCCCAATGCAACCCATTCCCCAACGCAATATTCCACCACTCACCCGTTCCCCCAATGCAACCCGTTCCCCCAATGCATTATTCCACCACTCTCCCATAGCCCCTAACTGCGCAAGCGCTGCTGACGGGTTCCCGTTGTGACGCACTGATCCCCCCTCCTACCCTCACCCTCCCACTCCCCCTCTTGCCTTTCCTCCCCACATACTCACTCCATGCCCCCTCAAACCCCCCCCCCCCCCCCCCCCCCCATCCGCTCTTAGCGGCTCTCCGGCGGCACAGTCATTCACGCCCGTTGGGTTCTCATTGTTACGTAGAACGTGGGTAGATGGGTGCTGGGGGGGGGGGGGGAGGTAAAATTTACATTAGACCACTGGTCAGAACCACTTGGTGCAATCGCAGCGCAGGAGAACGGTGAGTAAGCTGGCAAAAAATCGTAGTGCTATTGCATAACGTTTTTGCGCAAATTGAATGATAGCACAACTGGAAGATAACAAGATCAGAGCTTTAGTTATGTATAGATGTCCCAGATAGAACAATGAAATTCTTACTTGCTGCAGTACAAGAGAATATGTAAAGATAGTACATAAACGAGAGGAAATAAAAAACTTTTTCTCCCAGAGAGTTGTGAATCTGTGGAATTCAATGCCACAGAAGGCAGTGGAGGCCAATTCACTAGATGTTTTCAAGAGAGAGTTAGTTAAAGGAATCAAGGGATATGATGAAGAAAGCAGGAATGGGATACTGATCAGCCATGATCATTTTGAATGGTGATGCTGGCTCGAAGGGCCAAATGGTTTCCTCCTGCACCTGTTTTCTATGTTTCTATAATCCTTCAGTTTGAGTTCGTAGAGAGGAGGAAGGGAGAGATTGATGTGAGGGGAGAGGTTCAGGGTGGGGGAGTTGATGGGATGTGGAAATAATCAAAATGAGTTTGGGAAGGATTTGAATGAAGTTGAGCGCTTGATAGTTGGTATAGAATCGATGGGTGAATGGATCAATGTATATTCTGTATCTCTCTATGACTGTGAGAGACTGGAACAATCCCTATGGAGGGTTGTAGTAGGAAATGGTGGAATACTGTTATGGGAAAATTGAAAAGTCAAAAAGAAGATTGGCAAGAAGGATGCTAGATTGCCTTTAGCAGAGGAGTGCAGAATAGCGGAAGATATGGTAAATGTTATATCTTGCACTAAATGAATGACTGCCGCTGGGAATCCTCATGAATGGCTGTGCCATCATTCTCAGCACCAATGGGAACCATGATTGTGTTGGCCAATCTGGGACCACCAAAACACCTGTGGCAGAGTCACGCTCTATTTTGGTGAGACATTTCGCAAACAGGCAGAATGGAGGAAATGCATAAAAGAATGAGTGTCCCCAGTGTAACGAGAACGCATCCACAGCTACTGCACCTGGACCTGGCTCCCAGGAGACATATTTAGGCAACTGGTGATTCAGTCTGGATGCAAAGAGATCAATATCTGGCAATCCAAATCGAGTAACAATCATTTGAAATATGCTGACATTCTACATCCATTCTATATTGTCATTAAACCTTCATGACCTAAGGTCTGCTACCACATTATCTATACCTGGTCGATAGATGGCCAAAACCCAGATGTTCCGTGAAATACACCAATGCCAGATAGTATTAGGCAAGTTATCACATAACACAGATCTAGCTCCTCCCATATGATTAATATATGCCACAGCTGTGGTGTTATCAATCTGGAGTTGAACGTGGAAATCAGACATTGTGGAGAAATATGCTTTTAACCCATAAAAAGCACCCAATAATTCCAGATAATTAATATCATGTGTGTGAAGAAGCAAGTCCTCTTGCTCAGTCCATCTACCCCCACAGCTAGACTCTGTGTCTGTAGCCCCCCCCATCCGACAGCGTTAACATCAGTCTGTAAAATCACTGAAGGTTCATCCACCAAAATGTGATTGGTGGCTTGGCTAACATTAACAATCCACCACTGCAATTCTGCCAGAGCCGTGGTGGGTAACTGCAGAAGCTGATCAAAATGACCTGCATTCTGTTTCAATGCTTGTTCTCTTGCTCTTTGCAAATGTTGATAATGCAAAGGCCCGAACTGCACTGCAGGAAAGGTTGCTACCATTTTCCCAATTTGCAACGTCTCGGATGGAAGGATAAAGGTTTTGTGTAATACCAAAAGGGACATTAACAATATCTACTACCTTGGCTGCTGGTAATGTAACTGTCATATGAACTGAATCGAGAAGAAACCCCAAATACTCAATCTGTTGGGTTGGCTGTAACTTGGACTTAAGTAGATGGACCAAAAACCCCAATGACTCAAAGAGATTCTTGGTTGCTGTAACAGAGTCTTCAGCTGACTCTTTAGTGTTGCCGACAATTGAGATATCAACTAAATAGGCCATAACAATGTGATTGTGGGCCCTCAATTGCCCAAGCACAGGTTTCACCAATTTAGTAAATAGCCTAGGTGCAGAACTTAATCCATTAGGCAATTCTCTATATTGCCACAGCTGTCCCATCCAATTAAATTTCAAGTACCTGTGATAACCAACATGAATTGGCACCGAATAATAAGCATCTTGTAAATCAATGGTGGCCATATAACAACCCTGGGACATCAGCTGCTTTGCAGTAATGAATGTGTCCATTTTAAAATGCCTATAGAGAACTGAAGTATTCAATTGAGTGAGATCCAGAATTACTCTACAACCACCATCTTTTTTGGGTCTGGGAAAAATATTAGACACAAATTGCTGAGGATGATTAACTGCTTTTTCAATCACACCTTTACGGGACAAATTCTGAATCTCCACATTGACTTGCTCAGTCTCGTGAACAGAAAACACTAACACTTTACAAGGCTTATGCTGGTGAGGTGGATCTATCCCTGAGATAAACTCAATGGTGGACCCCGACACAGTATTTAGAATAAACATATCAGATGTTATACAGCACCATTCCTGATAAAACAATTGTAATCAATCTTCAATAGGAGGTTGCACCCCAGAATTTGTAACCTGAACACAAAGTCCCTGGACCTCTGCCGGTGGTTTGGAAAACTGTTGTCTGGCCGTGTATTGGTTATAGGCAACGTGACGTGGTGGATACCCTCATTGCCACCCTGGCCTCCCTCTGCTGGGCCCAGCACCCGGATCGGACCTCCGGTAAACGACCCCCGGCTTCCGAATAAACGGGCGAGCTGTGGCCGGCTTCATTAGCCCCATGGTTTTCGCCTCCTCGTCAATATCCCAGATTTGTTTTACGAGATCGGAACCAAAGAGGAGTTCAGGCGATTGGACGTTGGTCGCCTTACAGAGCGCAGCAAATTTTTGTTTCAGGGTCGGCCTGATGGCCATTTTGCGAATGCAGTTGATCTTGAAAAAGACGTTACAGATCATACCCAACATGTCTTTATGTAACTGAGTTAACACGGTCCCTCGGACCATGGTGCCAAATGCAGTGATCGTAGCCACCACCAATTTGAGGATGTGCTGATAACGAACCTCCTGCCCCCTCATGGAAGGACTCATGGGTGCCCATATATGGGTGCCCATATAGCTGGGTTCACAGTTGGCACTTTTAACGATGCACAGTTTACAGGTGTTTTATATTTATTACTTGTCTCTTGCATGACCGATTGTTGTAGCTGGTGAGAAACTAAGTAATTGATATTAGTTGCTAGGTAGTCCTCCATCACCTCACCAGTTCCCTCCGGAATAGCAAAAAGTCATTGCTATGTCCGGTACACCCGGAGCAAGGCTCTTGTGCTCTGGTGTTTGCACATAAGCAGGGACACCAGACATAGGGTCAGCTGCATCCTGCCCCGCATCTCCCATTTGATAATCAAGGGAGGCATACCCCAGTCCTATAATAGGCGCTGGAAGGAATTCCCCACGGCGGTATTCAACGTAATCCTCTTCATAAGGTCCCTGCTGCTCAACTACCTGAGGAATCACTGTGGCCTTACCCCCTTGCTGAATTAGAACCTGGAGCATATTTTCCATTTGCTGCATTCTGCCCCACATCTTTTTATTAACTGGGGAGAATCACCACCATCATCAGAGTCATCAGACAATACTGGCCTGTTGGTTTTCCTTTTGGCCTTCCTGTGGCTCTCAGCAGCCTCAGCCTGTTGAGTTTCAGGCACTGTGCTGGAACCACTTTCAACAGGTGCTACCGGTGAAACGGCACCCGGTACCGGAACCGGAGGTCCCGTTGTTATCTCCCGACCCGATCGAGAATGCGACTCTTCGCTAGACACACGCTTAGAGCGCACCCTTCGTCCGGACCGATCCATCTCCAACTGACTTCGCGAGCCAGCTTTACGGAGCTAAATACCCTGCAGGAAAAGTTGTTTAACACTTACCTGCAAAGTTTCTACTTACCCGCTGGTGGAGCTGTGCCCTCCAGCCCGTTCAGTGCGACATGCGCGGACGTAATGACGCGCATGCGCCTGGCGGGGCTTCTTCACGTAGTCACTCAAGTGACTCCGAAGTAAAATTGGGATAGCGGAACAAGTATCAACAGGTGATCGATGGTTGGCATAGACTCGGTGGGCTGAAGGGCCTGCTTCCAGTCAATCAAGCAATCAATTTAATCAATCAAAAACTACTTCTAAGGAGCATATCCCATCTATTTCCATCTCTGTTTGACCCAAATGTTTCAGGAATCGAGATACTACTGAGATGTTTTTTTTTCACATCACTACTTCCCACCTTTTTAAGGGGAGGAAATTTCCCCTTCAGACTCATACTGAGACGTCCCTCCTTGCTGAAGTACTGTAAATTACCACATGGTTTCCACCTAACAAATTGAGATTCTGATAAAGACTTTGACCTGAAATGTTAACTCATTCTACAGATCTTGCTTGACCTGCCGAATGTTTCCTGCATTTGTGTCTTTATTTCAGATTCCGGCGGGTTTGGGTCAATTTCACATTTGAGGAAGGCTAGCAGGGCTTTTGTTACCAGGGACTGTAATTTTTTTTAACTCTGGAGAAATGCCCGACTTCATCCCTACCTCAGCTTGTCTGCAGCCTCTCTTGTTACCTTGTAGATTTGACTGTTGGCTGGCCTCCCACATTCCAGGCTTGATAATGTCGAGGTCATCCATATCTTTCCTTCCCATGTTCCTTCCCTGGGTCTGCGTTGACTTCTGGTTAACTTTCACTGTTGTTACCAAAAGCTTCCACGATTTCAAGCCTCCCACTCTTAAGATTCCTACAACTCTGTAATTCTAACCTCTTGACCATTCATAAATGCAATCACATCACCATTGCTGACCAAGCCTTTAGGTGCCAAAGTCCTAGTTAAAATTCCTCCCTAAACTTATCTGCCGTTTTACATCTCTTTCTACAATTAAGGCATCTATTTCTTCAAACAAGCTTTGATCATCTGCCCGAGAACCTCCCCGTGCGTCTCAACATCAGTTTTTGATTTATAACGATACCTCCAGTTGTTTTGCACTCTTAAAGGTGCTATATAAATGGAAGCTGTTATAATATATCCTTCTGTAAACTCATTAGCAAACCTCACATCAGAGGAGGCACCACCGCATGTGGAGATTGAGTCAGCTCGATTAAAATGATGTCAGATTAAACCCTATTGGACCTTCTGACTCACGGAAATCTGATTACACAGAGGAAAGTAGAGGAGGTGGAGTTGCTCTGATAACCCCGCGAGAAGGCTATGATGGTTGCTACGGAAAGCATACAGTGCGGCAGTTGCTGTATCAGACAGATCTGAACAAATCTGTTCACCACCTTTCTCACGTCATGGAGTGTTTATTAGTAATTAGTGAATAATGATGGGCAGCGGTAATTATGGTGAATAATGTCCTGGACGGGGTTTAACCACGAGGCAGTCACCTCTGAAACAGGCAAAGAGATTTTTATTTGCATTTATTTCTGTGCATTTCTTTTGTTCGGAGATACCCAGCAGTGCTATTTACAGGGCCTCATCAGCTTACAAACACACGTTTTCTGTTCATATTAAAGGGAGTTTTGGAAGGATCGATCTGCCGCCTACTGCAGGGGTTGTGGATATCCTCTGCCTTGAGGGATCTCCTTCGTATTTCCAATTTGTAAATAGCGTGTGTTATGATCAGTTCTCAGAACTGAATCCTGTTATACCCTGGGGAGGAGATATAATGAACTGCAGATGCCGCATTACAACAAAAGACATGAGTGCTGGTGCAACTCAGCAGGCCAGGCAGCATCTCTGGAGAACAATGGACAGGTAACATTCCACGCCGTGACCCTTCTTCAGGTTGACCTGTATACCAACTATGGTGTCCGAGACATCTGCTTTGAAGGATTTACTGGTGATCCTAACATCTTTTCTGCAGAGCATTACTGGGAAATGAAATGGAACATAAGTTAACACTTTTTTCAGAAATCTGAACTCAGGTTTCCATCTGTCAACTCAAAGTGTTGGTGTTGTGTTTACGAATGGGAAGCAGTAAACCAGAAACTTTCTCCATCTCTGTCTTGTGTTGATGACCTCGACTGTCCCTAGGCTGCAAACATAGGATTTACAAAAAGATTGCCAACCTATAGAAATGTTGAAATGTGTAATAAGGAACTGCAGATGCTGCTTTACACTGAAGATAGACACAAAATGCTGGAGTAAATCAGTGGGTCAGGCAGCATCCCTAGAAAAAAGGAATAGGTGATGTTTCATGCCAAGACCCTTTGGGTCACCTATTCCTTTTTTTCAGAGGTGCTACCTGACCCGCTGAGTTATTCCAGCATTTCATGTCTATCTTCTACAGAAATGTTACTTCACTATCCCCCATTAACTGACCTCAGGATGTACTTTAAAGCATTCCCCCAGAAACCACGAGAGCATTGAAATAATGTAGGTTAAATCTAATTGCAATTTATCAGCCAAACCATTGCAATCTAGGCCTCAGACCATGCATGAGCAATAGCATGGGAGATCAGCTAGTACACGTATGATAAATATTTTAAGAAGCAGATGGGATTCACCAGATGGTGGTGCCCCTTTAAAGATTCACCTCGAAGAGGATAGAAAATCAATATTTCTTCAAACACACAGCTCAAGGAGTTTCTGCTACAAGGTATTGTTTTACACACTTGCTTGAAAATGGCAAGCCATTTTTATTTTGAAATATATGCATTTAAAAATGTATAAATATACATAATATACATCCCTTCTACACATTACTGACAGAAACTCAGGTGGCATGGCAGTCGTGAGATTCCCAGGTCAAGGGCAGGAGAGAATAAACTTTCACAAAAATATCGATGCTATCCACTAATGGTTTTGGATGTTTGACAAGTCTAAGTGTGTCAAAAAAAAAATCATTGTTATGCAGTGTTCTGGAAGTGATTGTATGTTGTTTTAAGCATGACCTGTGTAAACAGGAAGTATCTGTATCCAAACCAGAAATTATATGAAATGCATTTCTTTCCGTGAAAGCTGGATTTGGAACCTTTCCAAAAGGCCTGAACTGTATATATCGCCTTGCCTGGCGTGAATGAAAGGATTGAAGCCGAACAAAAGTAACAGTGCAGTCACCTTAACTCATTAAAAGAAAACACCAAGGAGAGCTTGTTACAGGCTTTTGGAGGCATTTCATAATCTCTTCGGTTGCATAATACAGGTTGAAATAAGAAAGAATATTTTAATAGCATCATACCACGCTGTCAAAATAAGTGAAAAATGATTCAAATCATGCTCTGCCCTGTCGGGATGCAGAAAATTATGCTAACGTGTCTGGGGCTTTTAAGTATTTAAGAAGCCATTTGCCACTGCAGATGTTAATGTATTTTCTCAAAATAGGTAATAAGGGAGTTTACTCGAACATACATCAATAAAAGGTAACAAAAAATTACAATTGTACTAATTTCTACACTTAATTCTCCTCTACAGTGGTGCCCTTTACACCTTTCCTTTCAGTCTTTTTGTGGTATCCTAAACAGATGGAAATTGAAGGGAGCTGATTTGTCTTTGATCCCTGCGCTTGTTGTCAAAGCGCTAGGGAATGAAGAGACTGTTGGCTACAATTGACTGCGACAATTAGGAGATGATCAGAGCCCAAGAGTGGAGCACTTAAAGGGTAATTAACATGTCAGTTTGTCGGGGGGATAGAAAGATATTCAGCGCACAATTTTTGAAAAAATATTTTTTTCGGTCTTGTAAACTGTAATTTACGGTTTGTGAAGGGAAAAAAAAAACCCTGGCAAAGGAGTTAGGATGTCCATTACCATTTGAAAAGAAGCAATCATGAGGCCACTGCTGGGTCTATTGTCCATAGAAAATGCTGATTCGCAGGCAGTGAGTAAAAGAGAGGAACCATCTTAAATGGAACCTTGTGCAAAGGTAACTCCCCTTGCACTGACTTTTTACCATTAGTTGGTAGATTTCATACACTCCAAACTGCACACGTTATCATTATAAGCTTGTTGGAGACCAATTTATAGCCCCCAGTGTTGAGGGTAGGGGGGTGGGGGTTGCTGAATTTAATACTTCTATGGAAGAGGAGGGAGGTGTTGTGTAAGCTAACAGCAGGTGGATAGGTTAAAACTAGTCATCTGTCGGTTCTGAATCTATCCCATCCCCCCCACCATCATTTTTCTCCCTGTCACCTTTTGCTCTTTTTGTCAGTCCTTCTGCCTCTCGCACTCCCCATTTTTTGGCAAGCGCTCAAACACACCCACATAACAACACACATTCACAAAAACAAAAGTTTTCAATGTGCATATGGACCCAGCAGTATTTGAGATACATTGAAACTAGAAAACATGAGTAATGGGAAAGGGTATTAAGAGAAAAAAAAAGCAGCGTTTCCCACACAACACAAAGGCAAGAGGAAAAGACACTACATTGTTTCCCCACCGGAGAACTTCTCTGACCCTGGAGAGACACGGAATCCCCCATTCTGATGGGTGGGGTTGTGAAGAGGGTGTGGGCTGAAGGCGATTGACACAGATCTTTCTGCAGTGCCGTTAAATTGAACTGTATTACTAAATCGTCTAATTTTTCCACAGCACTGTGCAACATTATAGTCCCAGACCGATAGCCAGGGGAACAAATTACCCCTCAGAGATCCAACGCAGGAAACAGTGTTACAGATACAGATAGATTTTATTTGTCACATGTGCCAATTGGCACAGTGAAATGAAGTCACCATATAGCCAAAAATAAAGAACACAACACAGAGTAGACAGAAATTCAACATAAAACATCCCCTCACAGCAGGATCAAAAATTCCCACCATGAGGGAAGGCACCAGTCTCTTCCCGATGTTCCCCAATGTTCACCCATGGTCGGGGCCTCCCCGAGCCCTCCGCAGTCGCCGCTACGGGCGGCCCGATGTTCAGGCCCGCTCCCCGGGGTGATGTAAGTCCGACGCCGGGGCTGGGGGACGTCCTCAGTGGCCTGGACCCCGAGTCGGGCCCCTCCTACCGGAGTCCGCAGCTCCCAAAGTCCACTGGCCGCGCCGGGTGGAGATACAACGCTGGAGGCCCTCGGCAAAGGGCCCCAGGACTCCATGATGACGGTGCGTTGTACAAACGCAAGGGGATAAGCAAAGTCTGTATGTTGTTGAACGCAGGGGCTGAAGATCACTTATCAGGAGAAATATTTGGCAGTCAGAGACTAAATGAGAAAGAAAGAACAAGTAACAGAGGCTTCTTCTGCTTAATAAAGTCTCTGAGTGGAGAAAGCTGCGGTACATTTAAAGCAAAAATCAGGCACAACGGGAGGTACCCGTCTCCCAGGTAATGGTTAAATGATGAGCAGATCAGGCGTTGCAGTATTGATTTAGGCATTTTGTTCCAGCCGATTACAATTAATCTGATTTGTTTTTACTTTCTTAGTTTTGTGTTTAAAATCTACTCAGGGAAGCTCATTCTATCCATGCAAGTCAGGCACACATACATGCTTCAGTAGAGTCGAAAGACCTGCAAGGATAACAGAGGCATTTCTTTCTTGTTTGTGGGTCTGAGAACACCATTTGAAAGACCAGCAGATTGTACATCGGTAGTCAGTCAGTTGTTGCAGACAGTAATTGGTTCGCTGACTTTTTAACCATGTTTCTGCCGCAGAATACAATTTTCAGGCAAATGTTTGAACACCTCAGATTGTGATAGTGAGGTGTGTAGGTGTGTGTCAGTATGTGTTAGTAATATAGTTACCACAATACAGGATGAGGTACAATGTGTCACAATATGCATTAAAATGTATATAATATATTTTTCAAACTTCTCATTGGTTGTCAGACCATATATTTGATTGAAAAGAATAATGTAATGTAGCTAGATGCAATCTAGCTAATGCACTTTGCAATGTGAAATAATCAGAGCGTACTTCAAGGAAATTCAGTCCAGAAAAAAATAGTCTGTGATACTAGAAAATGTCAGCACTGTGGCCTGTACTAACCAGATTACACTCTTACCTTCTGCTGTGCCTGAATGGACTCTTATGCTGATCTCTTTCATCCAGATTCTATCTTTAAATAAACAAATATTTTGCTTTCTAGCGATTGGATGGAATGCCAACTGGCACGGTTTTGTCAATCTTATATTGACCGCAGACAATGCCAATCCATGTTGTGCAATGTATAGTTCTTTTGGTCACTCTTTCTGGGAAAAGAAGGACGTGTGTAAGCAGATAGCAGGGACAGAGGAAGGAAGTGAATGAATTGAGACAAGGTACTGGGCTTCATTCCGTGCTGAATTTCAAAGTCTTAAGAAAGGCATACCAACAGGATGATTCCCAGGCAAAATACTCTTAAACTTTTCTTGACTTTATCTACATTTCAGTTTTCTTTTTGTTTACTCCTATCTGCGGACTAGGATTGTGCAGTAAGACCACCTCGCATAAATTATGATTCTCGACCTCACCCACGCATGAGGAAATGGCTACACCTATACTGGTTGCCATGGAGAAGATCACCACCAGACCACCCAACCCTGCTGTCCTAACTGAAGGAGGTTGGATCGTGGTGGGTGAGAGCAAGGATCAAAGAAGGCAGGAGCGTGGGGGAGGGGCAGAGACTGGAAACTAAAATAAAAGGAAAGCAAAACAAGAAGAATTATTAAAATAAAATTACACCCCCCTCGTATAGTCTGGGCAGATAACTATGTTCACTAGGTAAGGGTGCCTGCTTTACATACTCACATCAACAGTATTACCTGAAAGCACTAGTCATTAATCCACATCTTAGTTTAGTTTTGGTTTAGAGATACTGCGCGGAAACAGGCCCACCGGCCCACCGAGTCCGCACCAACCAGCGATCCCCGCACACTATTGCCATTTTGCTCACATTAAAGACAATTTACAATTTTACCAAGCTAATTAACCTACAAACACTGTACGCCTTTGGAGTGTGGGAGGAAACCGGAGCACTCAGAGAAAACCCACGTGGTCATAGGGAGAACGTACAGACTCTGTACAGACAGCACTAGAAGTCAGGTTCGAAACCCGTGTCTCTGGCGCTATAAGGCTGCAGCTCTACCGCTGTGCCACCATGTTGCCTCTATGAAACAAAGTTTTTGTACATTTCCAGCTTCCAGGGAAAGTGAGGCTGATCACGGGACATCTTGGAAAAGTTGCAGCACCTCAGCTCTGGGAGAAGCTGCTGATAAACCATCCTTGTTGGGAGCACCTCCTGCTGGGCAGTAACGTGGAATAATGAATTGGAGGATTCAGGAGGAAATCAGTCAGCTGAGTTTGAAAGGAAAGACATCATCCTGGATTGCAGTCTTCACTGGGTTGGGAAGCAGGTGAAGAGATTATCCAAAACAAACTTTTTTTAATAGGCTTTACTGTTTATAGCATTCTTAAGTATGATGACTGATATTTGCAATGACAAAATCCAGTTGTACTCATTGGATCTTGTTGCATGCACTTTTCCACTCCATAAATTAAAGCAGGTGTTTACAAATTGATATTTGTTGTAGCCATTTTCCCCTTGGATCTAAAATGCCTGAACAACCGGAGGTTAAAAGGGGCTGTAACCCATCCCAAGTAATGTTGATGAGGCCTTAGGACAATAGGTCTTTCTATTTGTGTAGGAAGGAACTGCAGATGCTGGTTTAAACCGAAGATAGACACAAAATGCTGGAGCAATTCAGCGGGGACAGGCAGTATCTCTGGAGAGAATGGGTGACGTTTCGGGTCAAGGCCCTTCAGACGGGTCTGAAGAAGGCCCGAAGAAGGGTCTCGATCTGAAACATCAACCACTCCTTCTCTCCACGTCTTTCTATCTGGTCATGTGCTCCTTACATGGACTCCATTCCGAGCCTGAATGCAGGCCCTAAGGATGGGTCCCCACAGGGTTTTCTATCATCCATTGTAGTGATCATCCAGCAACTGGTGTAGTGGGTCCATTGCAGACCAGAATTTTGATGTTGCTCTTTAATAGTCATTTCCATTTAACCACACCCTGGTTCAAATGTAGAGGGTATTTAAAAGGAACAATTAAAGTTAGCTTGTGAAGTTTCTGTGCAAGACAGACTTCGAGGGGGAAGCAATCTAGTTGAGCTCTCCAAACACCTTCTCAGACAGAAAATGCAAAGCATGAATCAGTAGTGATACTACACAAATTTCTATAATTATTCATTTTCAGTGAAGTGTAAATCAGTGGGGAAGGGAAAAAAACTGCACACGATTATCCCAGTGGTGGGCAGACACTAGATTAAAAGGTGCCCTTAAGGGAAACAGTGATGGAGTGACTGCTGGGGTCACGCATAACAATGACTTAACATTCGATGGTCAGTAAATAACACAAATTGATCAAGATGCACAAACTCTAAAATGTTTACAGTGAATAAATATCTGGATTATGTCAAGCACTTATGTTTGGCACAGTGACAAACTTTATTAGCACCAATCTTGGAACCGATCTGAGATCATTGCAAACGACACTATTCTCTGGCCATACTTTGCAGTCCCCATCTGTTACTTACTTCATATGCAGAGCTGTTGTTGTCAGCCTCTGAGGTATGCAAAGCACCCTCGTATAGGTAATCCAAAATCACTTTGCTTGAGCCACAAGGGCAATAGTGAATGCAGACTGAATCTACAGTTAATCCTCCACGGAGAAAAGGAAACTTTTTTTCTCTCTCTCTGTCCCAGAGCAAAAATCCCCCTTGCTTCCCTGTGAATGAAACAAGCCTGTATTTAATGTATTTTGGTCTGACTGTGAGTAAAAAAAGCAGGTGCATACTGAAGGCCTTAAATCAGCATTTAAATTAGTTGACTATAAAGAGATAGAGAGACGTATTATATAATCGCTACGGGCTTGTGTTTGTAAGCTAAGAAGGAGTCAAATTAAATAGAAATCTACATTCTAGAAATCTCAGATCTGAATCATACCTTTTCATGTTGGTTATTAAAAAGAAAACACTCAAGACAAAGGACACGTTTTATGGTTTTAATACTGCAGAGCGGCACATTGGTCCTATTGTTTAAATGAGACTGAACTCACAAAGAATAAGGATTTGAAATTCACTGAGGGCAAAATATGAAAAAGTTTCAGTTTACCAGAAGTTCTTGGTTGGGTCAGCAAAATATTTTAAAATACACAAGGAGGGAACTACACAAGCTGTAGGGTTGTGACATAATTCCATAACTTCAGCAGTTCTGTATTTTAGCCTGGTAAGGCTTTTTTGAAATTGTGTACTTCCCCAATAACCTACAGCATTACGGGTGGCGCAGCAGTCGAGTTGCTGCCTCCCAGCGCCAGAGACCCCGGTGCAATCCTGACTTCTCGGCTGCCTGCACGTGACTCCGAGTCCGCATGGGTTTTCTCCGGGTCCTCCGGTTTCCTCCCACGTTCCAAATTCATGTGGGATTGCGGGTTAATTGGCCCCTTGTAAATTATTCCTAGTGTGTAGAATAAAATGAGTCTACCGGTGATCAGTGGTCGGCGTGGTCTCGGCGGGCCAAAGGGCCCGCTGTCACTCTGTATCTCTAAACTAAAACAAAAATCAAAAACCACCCTGCCACCTTTCTCCACACTGCATGCTTATTAATAGGTGTTTGCACCACATGACAAACACCCAGCACATTCTGGTTTGATCAATAGCGAAACACTGCTCAGTCCCTATCCTGTAATGTGCAGCTTTGAGTGTCTAGCTGACTGAAGCTAACCTGGATATGCTGAAGAAGCTCCTGCCAATTTGAGCTTTCAGTTATCACAGGGAACTGTTGTTATATTTTCTCCCCCCCTCTCTCTCTCTCTCTCTCTCTCTCTCTCTCTCTCTCTCTCTCTCTCCCTCCCTCTCCCTCTCTCTTTCTCTCTCACACACACTCTCTCTCTCTCTCTCCCTCTCCCTTTCTCCCTCTCTCGCTCTCACTTTCACTCTCTCTCTCACTCTCTCTGTCTCTCTCTCTCTCTCTCTCTCTCTCTCTCTCTCTCTCTGTCTCTCTCTCTTGCTCTCTTCCACCAAACCAGCCCCCACCTCATTACTGGATTGTTGATAAATAGGTGCATCGGGAGAAAACGTGTCAGTTGCTCTCCTCGTCAGATGAGGTCTGACAGAGCTCTTGGTGCATGGGAAAGAGGCAGCTAGGTGAAACTAATGCCATAGATGTTTGATTCATCAGGGGTTTATTGTTAACAGAGCTGTCTGATTGTAAAGACTCAGTCAAGCAAAAGAGTGCAGAGTAATCAGTCGGATTTATAGTTTGCCTGGCTAAAAAATAGAGAATCACCGTAAACCCCTGGATTTAACAGAAAGAAAAATTTAAAAAAAAACCTTGGGCTGCCTCTAACCTGGTGCCCACCATATAAGGTTGTGCATCATGAAGGTTTACCCCGTCAGGTGATGGAAGATATGGGGAGGATTACGGCCATATGGCATGGCCTATCATACCTTCTGACTTAAAATAACAAAGCCAAGCTTTGTATTTAGTGTTTGACTGACATCATCAGATTTTTTTTTCGGTTTGGTCACCTCCGGTGACAGGATAAAAAATGGACAAGGGATGATAACACATGCAGTAGGACTGAGATGCTTCAAAGCTGCTTTTGTGCTAGAAAATTCTCATAGAATTAGGCATTGCTACCCCCCCCCCCCCCCCCCCACCCCCTCCTCATCCCACCATCCCCCAGCGACTATCAGCCTCTTGTTTTCAGTTTGTACCTTGCAAATTAGTGATGGCCGTATTCAGAACCAGATGTATGCTCCTACAGAATGAGTGGTAAGCTGTTGTACTTTAAGCCTAATGGGAAGTTTTATATGCAAGGGCCTTGAACTGATTAGTATAATTCCCTCTTTAATACAGCTGTCCCTCCAGATTAAAGTAAACCAAATGTTGCAATCAGAGATTAGTGTACCTTGCCAGTTATTAACGTCCTCGGTTGCTCAGTGAGCACGTTAGACTTCAATAATACCACATATTTATTCACCAGTTCACACAGTAACATGAACTCCTGCACCTGTCAAAGCATTCCAATGCTGTGCATGTGTGTATGGAAGGGAGCATGGCTGGGGTCCGTACCAGAAAATGGAGAGCCTTCTACCTGTGACACCTGTTTTGATTTTGTCACTGTTGAGGATTGATATCATTTTGCCTGTACATTTTTACTGCTTTTCAACTTTTGACAGTTTTGAGTGTATGTGCATGTGTACGAGCGTGCGCGCCTGTGTGTGCATATTTGTATCTACATGTCAAGTGTCTGTCTGAAGGTCAGCCATCATTCCTGCTGAATATTCCAATGCAAAACAAAGATGAACCATGTCTCCCAGAGTCGAACACAGTTGCAGGGTGCACGGTGTCAGGGTATTGTTAAACGCAAAGTCCGTGCGGGAAGGGGCTTGAAGTGCAATCCATTTTAACCATCGTTTTGGCCTCGGGTCTTGTGATTTTAAGTAATGCTGGTTCTGCAGGTCATTATAAACAAGGGGATAGAGCGTGTGCCTGGACTAGCAGTTTTTTGGACGGATTATGTATTTTACCTGTCTCATGGTGATATGAGTGGACAGCAAGGGGATTTTGCTTGTCATGGGATTCCGGGCAGCTGAATGAAGTGACTGTCTGTCCTGCTTTTCCTGTTAGGATCCTGACACATGGAGCATTGATGAACTCAGCACAATGTTGAATAGGAGCATTTTGGCAGTGCAGGCACCAAGGCTAAGCTGCAGGTCAGAGATAACAGCAGCACATAGTGCCTCAGACACAGTACTAACTGCATGCTTTCTTTCCCTCCTGAGTGCAGGAAATGGCTAATGTTAAATATGCTTAATTCTCCGTTTTTTTTTTCATTTTTCTGTAAAAAAAAAATTGGACTTTGACAGATTGAGCCTTTTAGCTCACTTGTTTTCGACCCTACCCCCACCCAGCACTACCTCTGCTTTTTACCTCAGTAACTTCACAGGAAGTTTGAGCTGATCTTAGCAAGGAAGTGACAGGGCAACACATTATTTCTCAGTAGAAAGCAGAAGGATGTGACTTTTCTATTGAATACACACAGAGCTCCAGGCCTGTGTTGAAAGCGTGCCCCTTCTGCTTTCCCTCTTCCATCAGTTTAGGTTGAAACTCGGGGCCAAGGGCTCTGGCAAGAGAACTGGAAGGACAGCTTGAACAGATAGAAGCTCAGTGAAATCCCTGAAGAAAGAATAGCACATCAGTCCGCAAGCTAAAGTGAATTATTAGGTATTGGCACCACCTGTAAATCCCAGTCAGGTAGATTTAGGTAGATTGATAGATAACTAAGTGGCAGTAAAATACATCAGAATGAAGTTCTATTGAATCATGCAGCCTGATCCAAAGACTAGGACAGGCCTTGATTTCCTTTCTTCTGGCACCTTTACATCTGCTTGCCAAGGGAGCCTTGCTAATGAAGACTTCCTGTTTGTTTTGAGTCACCATTTGACTGATAAATGTACCCAGGCTCACCCTTCAGAGAGGAAAGAAAACAACTGCTTAGATCAAGGGGAAAATGCGTACACATTCCAGAAGAGAACTGAAGGAACCCCCGCAATGTCTCAACAGGGATATATAAAAAAAACAAAATATGAGTCACATCATAAAAATAGTATTGCATGGTGTGGAATGTTTTAAATATGTGATAGTGTTCCTCCTTTTTCCACCTAAAATGCTTGACTGTAACTTCAGCTGGGTGCTGATAAACATGCAGCTAATTTTCCAGGAAAACTTTCAGAGCTGGGATCAGGATTAAATCCTTGGCTCTGCTTCAGCCATCCTCGATGAGCAATTTACAGCATCTGTAATTCCTGCAGTTATTTATATTAAAGCTGACGCTACCTCAACAACAGGTCCACCTTATTTAGTCTAGTTTAGTTCAGAGATACCGAGTGGATACAGGCCCTTCGGCCCACCGGGTCCGCGCCGGGCAGCGATCCCCACATATTAACACTATCCTACACACACTAGGGACCAAGCCAATTTACCTAGCCAATTTACCTACATACCTGTACGTCTTTGGACTGTGGAGGTAAATAGGAGAAAACCCACGCAGGTGACGGGGAGAATGTACAAACCCTTACAGACAGATAGTCGGGATCGAACGCTGCAAGTGCTGTAAGGCAGCAACTCCACCGCTGTGCCACCGGGCCGTCATCTGCTGACATAAGTATTGTTGGGATTTGGTTCGGATTTTGCTCTGTGTGGGAATAATGTCTCTACGACCATTTCTCTTCTTGCACCTGGCTGGACAATGTTTATATAATGAGTTTGACATTGCCAAGCCACCGCTTGTTTGCTTTGAAGTGTGACTTTATCTCGTAGAGATCTGATAAATTGGTATCAAGGGCAGGATGTGATGATTTAGTCCATTGTTTGATCCGGCATTACTTACTGCATTCACAGGCAGAGGAGGGGTTTCATTCACCATTTATGGATTAAGTGGCCACTGGCTCATTTCCCAATTCAGATCTTGTTTAGAAATACCTATATCCTCAAAGCTTGCGAATCCCAGGAAACCTGGCACTTGAATCTCACTTGAATAGTGTTCATTGTTTCAGACACGTTGCAGGTTCATGTTCAGGTTTGCTCCACTCGTTGCTTTGGTAACCTCAGTAGAGGGGTCAGAAGGTGTTTCCTTGCTACCAGTGGTTAGCCGTGGCTTCAAGAAGATGGTAGCAGTTTGGTGACAGTTCACACAACCTCTTTGGGTGTTGCAGCCTCAGATGTGAAGAGATGCAATATTTGACCAGAACAGGGCATGTAGGTTTAAATGTGTAGGAAGGAACTAAGGTTGGTGGTTTTAAACCAAAGATGGACACAAAAAGCTGGATTAACTCAACAGGGTCAGACAGCATGTCTGGAGAAAAAGAATAAGTGAAGTTTCTGAAGAAGGGTCTCAACCCGAATCGTCACCTATTCCTTTTCTCCAGAGATGCTGTCTGATCCGTTGAATTTACTCCAGCTTTTTGTGTCTATCTTCACGTAAGTTTAAAGATTCTGTGACAGCTCTTATAGCTAACTATGGCTATGGGTTAATCTGCTTGGTATGGTGTCTTGCTGACTAAATCAGAGTGCTGTTCTTCGTAACACGGTATGCAAAAAAAAACTGGAAGAATACCGGCCACTTGCTCCAGCTAAAGTGTTTTTGTCAGCTACCTGTTATTATTTCCCCACATGCCTGTTCCCTGTTAAGATGTCAACTGTGGCTCAGCGAGAACACTCTTACCTCTGGGGTCAGAGAGCTGTGAGATTGATCGCATTTTGGAGACTGGAAAACAGAATAACATCGAGCACTGTGATGAAGAACCCAGGGAATATCGCATTGATGAGGTGATACCTTTCCGAACCAATATTCAACTGTCTGATTCCTTTATAATTGTTACTTTTTTGCATATCTTTCCTTCATTTGTTCTGTATTTTTTTGTTTTTTTTTGTTAAATATTTTTATTATAGAAACATATTTATGAAAATTACAATGTTTTACATAAATGAAAATACATCATTATATACTTTTGTGATATTAATAATGTTGATATTATTATTAATATTAAAATTTAAGACTATATGCTTCTATACGCTTTTTTAATTTTTTTATAAAGTAGGAAATGATAGAGATAAATAATGAAGAAAATATGAAAGCGAATGGAGTGTTAATCATTAATCCGTCATTGGAGATATAGGCATGATTTATTATATATATTTCTTCATCCATTCTAATATTCAGGCCTCAGTCAAGCCCTCGTACCGAGCCGTTATGACTGTAAATATTCAATATATGGAGACCATATCCCTCTGAAGAGATCTAACCTGTCCATTAGGACAAGCCTCAATCTCTCCAGATGAAGAGTCTCCGACATTTCTGTATTCCACATTTTGATTGTAGGGGATGTAGGGCCTTTCCAAAATTTTAATATTAATTTTTTCCCAATTATTAACCCATAATCAATAAAAATTATTTGATTCATTGTTATCAATTGGGTGGTTTCCAGTATTCCTAGTATTATTAACTTTGAATCAGGTGTCAAAATTATATTAACGACATTCAAAATTATCCTAAATATTTCTATCCAGAATTTAGTAATTTTTATACAGTTTGTAAATGAGTGTGACAAATTGGCTTCTAAGTGTTGACATTTATCACATATAGGAGATACATTTGGAAAAATGTTATGTAATTTAGATTTTGAATAATATAGTCTATGTAGTATTTTAAACTATATAAGAGAGTGTTTAGCATTTAGCGAACAATGGTGTATATGTTGTAAACTTTCGTCCCATACTTCTGGTCTAATAATTTGGCATAATTCATTTTTCCAAGATTGTCTATTTCTGTATGTATTTCTGTTGATGGAACATCACCTTCCAATAAGATGTTATATATATATGAAATCATTTTTTCTGTATTCGGATGTTTATTTAAGCAATCATCTAAAATTTCTGTCTTTCTATTTCTGAGTTCCTGTGTATTTGCTTTAACATAATCTCTGATTTGGAAATATCTAAAATAATCTTTAGAGTGTAGTCCATAAATTTGTTGTAGATCTTGAAATGAAAGGAAAGAGTTTTCCTTATAGAGATTACCGATCTTAATAATTCCATTATTTTTCCATTGTAGAAAAGCTTTATCCATCATTGAAGGTTTAAACGTAACATTATTTACAATGCTAAGAGATAGTGGTATAGATTTTAGTTTTAATGTTTTCTTTATTTGTTTCCAAATACGTATTCCACTTTCTATTATCGGGTTTTCACTATAAGTTTTCTTAGCTAGATTAATATTAGCAAATATTATAGAACTAATTTCAAAAGGAGAACAATCTTCTTTTTCCATATTTAACCAAGTTGGTTGGTTATCTGTTTCTTCTAACCAAAAATTCATATTTTTAATGTTGACTGCCCAGTAATAAAACATAAAATTTGGTAGTGCTAGACCTCCATTTATTTTTGATTTACATAAATGTTTTTTAATTATTCTATGGCTCTTATAATCCCAAATGAAGTTAGTGACTAGGGAGTCCACCTTTTTAAAGATTTTTTTAGGGAGATATATCGGAATTAATTGGAAAAGGTATAATAATTGTGGAAGAAAAATCATTTTTAATATATTAATTTTACCTAACATTGAAATAGGTAGTTTTCCAATATAAGATATTCTTATTTAATTTATTCAATAATGGTGGGAAATTAGATTTAAATAATGTCAAATCTTTTTGTGACGAAAATTCCAAGATATTTATTTTTTTCATTTGTTATCTTAAAAGGGAATTGTTGTAATATGTGTAAGTTATTTACCGTTATTGGCATAAGTTCACTTTTATTCCAATTGATACTATATCCTGAGTAGGATCCAAATTCAGTTATTAATTTTAACAAATTTCGAATACTAGTTTCTGGTTTTGTGATGTAAAGTAATACATCATCCGCATATAAAGAAATTTTATTTTTAGTGTCTCTAGTATCGTATCCACATATTTCTGGATGTGATCTCACCCTCTGAGCTAGCGGTTCTATTGCCAGTGCAAACAGTAAAGGGGATAAAGGGCAACCTTGTCTACAATCTCGAGATAGATTGAATTTAGGTGATAACATTCGGTTTGTTGTTATTCTAGCTGTCGGATTTGTATATAACAATTTGATCCAGGTAATAAACTTTTCTCCCAGTTTGAAAGCTTCCATAACCGAGAACAAATAAGGCCATTCCACTTGATCGAAGGCTTTCTCTGCATCTAACGAAACAACTACTAGATCTTTATTAATACCTCTTTTCAAGTAGTTGTTCTGTATTTCTCTACATCAACATCTATATCTCTCATTTCCCTTTCCCGTGACTTTCAGTCTGAAGAAGGGTCTCAACCCGAAACATCATCCATTTCCTCTCTCCAGAGATGCTGACTGTCCCGCTGAGATACTCCAGCGTTTTGTGTCTATCTTCGGTTTAAACCAGCATCTGCAGTTCCTTCCTACACATTTTGTCTTCCCTGTCAGCTGGATGTAAAATGAGGCTGTTCAGAAAGAGCAGAAGAGTTGTTCTGGCCAATATTTATGCCTCAACCAACATAACTAAACACATACTGTATTATCCAGCCATTTATGTCAATACTATTTATGGGAACTTGCTGAGTGTAAATTACCTGATGCATTTCCCATCATTGCAATGGTGGCTGCACTTCAATGTATATGTAATTCATTGGCTTTGAAGCATGTGGAAGATGCTGTGAGGTTGCGAACAATGCTGTGTAATTCAAGTTTATTTCTCTTCGTTGTTCCTGATGGTGCAGTCTACTGTTGCTGCAGGATCCCTGGAGCACTGACATACATTTAATACCTTGCCCATTTTTCACTGGACTAATTGGCTGCTTCCTTTGGTGACCAAAGTTCATGTTTTAGTTTTAGAGATACAGGTTGGAAAGAGGCCCTTCATCCCACTGAGTCCATGCTAACCAGCAATCACCCAAACACCAGTTCTATGTTACCCCAGTTTTGCATCCTACACACATGGGGCATTTTACAGAGGCCAATTAACCTTGAAACCTGCACGTCTTTGAAACGTAGGAGGAAACAGGAGCACCAGGAGAAAACCCACGCGGTCACAGGGAGAACATACAAACTCTGTACTGAGAGCATCCATAGTTAGAATTGAACCTGAGTCTCAGGCGATGTAAGGCAGCAACTCTACCACTATGCCACTGTGCTGACCTATGCGTGAACATGGCAATGAGTATTGAGGTTCTGTTGTGCTGCAGCAAGAAGAATTTCATTGTTCTATTTGGGACATAAGACAATAAAACATTCTTGACTCTTGACTCTCTTGAGGTTTATTGAACCAATTCAACCAAACTTGATTGCAAGCATCTATGATAGACAGATCTTCCAGTAAACTGATTAAGACCAAGATAAGGAACCTCCTCTACTTTGTCCCCTACATCTCACCTAAAAAAGCCACAACGTGCTGGAGTTACCCGGCAGGTCAGGCAGAATCTATGGAGAATATGCATTGGTGATGTTTCAGGGGGACAACTTCTTCAGACTGATTCTGGGGAGGTGTAGTGAGGGGGGTAAGAGAGGAGATTCAGGACAGAGCATGGCAAATAATCTGTAGATAATGGTGAGCATATGGTTTTGATAAGTAGATGATTGGTTGTACAAAGGCCAGAGATGAAAAAGACACAAGGTGTGAGATTGCAGCATTGTAAATTGTGAAGCTAGAGGAAGGAATGTAAGTGGAAAGCAAAGGGGAGGGGGTAAATCCAGGTAATGCACATGGAAAGGGGGTGGGAGAGGGGCGATTGACTGATTGGCAGGTGGGTAGGATTGAGCACGATTCTACAGAACAGATAGAAGGAAGCAATCAGAGCCCTTTGAATGAGATGGTGATGGTTGAAAAAAGGTTATAAGGCAATCGGAAAGAACATTATTGAGGATGATGGAGCAAGGAGGAAGGGAGGGGGGATTTAAAGGCCTGCTAGACTTAAGCCTTGGAGGAGATCGGAAGAGTCAGTGAACAGAGGCCTCTGGATAGGTGTTTCATCTCTAAGTCTCTTTCTATTTGGCTATCATTACCACATAGGCCATTTTGATTTTCAGCTTCTTTGTTTTCCTCAAATTTCATCCAAAGCACTTGCAGTTTGTTTATAAATCAATCTGGGGGATCTGGGTCAATCCACATGACCATTAAGCCCAGTGGACCCATATTCCTCTCAACCTTTTCTATCCACGTACCTGTCCAATACCCGTTAGATGTTGTTTTGGTACCTGCCTCAACCATTTTGTCCGGCAACTTATTCCATATATCGTTTTGTGTGTGAAACATGTGCCCCTCAGGTTCCTATTAAATCTTTCCCCTTTTCATCTTAAACCTGTGACATCATTTTCAGGGAGTTTTGTACAACACACAATTCATTGTTAAAATCCCACCCTGCTTTGATTTCCCATAATGCGACATCTCACATTTATCTGAATTCAACTCCATTTGCCATTTGGACTTTAAAGATACAGCGTTAAAATAGGTCCTTTGGCTCACCAAATCCACACCGACCCCGTACACTAGCCCTATCCTACACACTAGGGACAATTTCCAAAAGCCCAATTAACCTACAAACTCGTACCTCTTTGGAGTGTTGGAGGAAACCAGAGTAGCTGGAGAAAACCCACATGGCTCTCTCGCACTATAAGGCAGCAACTCCACTACAGCACCAGAGATTCAGCCCCATAGTTAACATACTTACCCAGGTGATCAAGGTCCCTCCATATTTCTTGAAAATCATCTTTACTGTCTACAAAATCACTTATTTTAGTGTCATCTGCAAACTTACTAACTATGTCTTGGACATTCTCATCCAAATTGTTGCTATATATGACAAATATGGGTGAGAATGTGCAAGCTATAGATGACAAACAACAATGGGCCCAGCATTAACCGCTGAGGTGCCCCACTGGTCTTGGGCCTTCAATCCGATAAATAATCTTCCAGCGTTATCTTATATTTCCTACTATATGGCCAATTACTGCCGGGTGGTGCCCTCAGCGATGGTAGCCTCGCCTACAGTCTGCCTTTCTTTTCATCTATTTTGTTCTTTTTAGTGTGTTTTAAAGGTATGTGTTAATGTTCTCTGCTTTATTTTATGTGGGGGGTGGGGGAGGGGGTCGGGGAAACTTCTTTTCAATCTCTTACCTTGTCGGAGATGCGATTGTTTTCTGGATCGTATGTCCAGTCGCTCTGCGGGCTTAGATCATGAAACTGGCGGTCCTTGCTTGAGACTGACTTTGAGCCCCACTGCGGGGCCATGGACTTACCATCGGAGCCTGCCATCCCTTTCCTGGGATCTACGCTCCAACCACAACCTGCGGATTTCACCATCGAGGAGCTCGCAGTCTCGGGTAGAGACCGATGTCGGGAAGCTCCAAGTCATAGAAGGTTCGACTCGGCCTGACCCGGGGTCTGATCGCCCAGTGTGGGGGAGCTGAGATCCCCCGATGCGGAAGCTTGATCGCCCCGACACGGAGGCTACAGGAGCCAAGATCGTCCAGTCAACGTAAGGCTCGAGGCCCCGACCACGGGAGAACAAAGAAGGGAAGAGTTTGAACTCTTTTCTCGCCTTCCATCACAGTGAGGAATGTGGAGTCACTATGGTGGATGTTTATGTTAAAATGTATTTTGTGTGTTTTGTTGCTTTTTATTGGTATGACTGTATGGCAAATTCCTCATATGTTGCAAAACATACTTGACTAATAAAGTATGATTATGATTATGATTATGTATCCAATTAATAAACTCCCCACGGATCCATTCAATGTAACCTTCCTGAAAATCCTACCATGTGGAACTATTTCAAAGGCCTTGCTGATGTCCATATAGGTTACATCTACCTCCCTGCCCTCAACGACCTTCTTGGTTATTTCTTAATTCAATTAAATTTCTGAGATATGATTTCCCATGCACAGAGCTGTGCTAAGCCCCTTTTCCAATTTATTACAACCTGGGGAAATTAAAAGGATGCATTAAATTGTCTATGATGTTGGAAGAAAACATGTAATTTCCTGATGAATGTCTTTAGGTGATTGCTCAAGCCATTAACAATTGAGAAATGGAAACTGTGAATATGCATAGACCTAGATTGGAAATGAATGAGTACAAATTGTAACTATTATTTATGTGATTTGGAATTTCAGTTTTGATTTTGATGGACTTATTCTTGGATAAGGTAGGGTCCAAGTATTCAAATATTCAGACCAATTTAAATATGTATCTTCTGATCTGGATCTGCCAGGTGTTCTCTGCTGTATGGAAGATTAGAATAGATAACAGTTCCTTGACTGTTATGTTTTCTTGAACAGTGCTGATGAACTGGTTGGGCTCATGTATCACTGTACTTCTCTTTAGGGTCTGTCAAATCTGTGCCTTGCAACAAGACAAGGTAAGAATGAAAGAATAAAGGAATCTACAGATCACTTAACCTGATATCATTTGGAAAATGTTGGAATCCAGTGTTAAGTATGGAGTAGCAGAAACATTTTCTGATGAGGTAGAGACCATGTGATTTTATAAAAGAGAAATTGTACTTGAAGGGATGTTTAGTTTAGTTTAGTTTAGTTAATTTTCACATGTGCCGAGGTACAGTGAAAAGCTTTTTTGTAGCATGCTATCCAATCAGCAGAAAGATGATACATGATCACAATCAATTTGTTCACTATGAACAGATACAGGATAAAGGGAATTTGTGGATGCAATTATAAAGGTAGATAAAGTGGAGCCTGACGATAAAGTATATTACCAAATTTCCAAAAGTAAGAATCCATTCAAAGACCTGCATGGCCAGGTCATTTATTTGCATGGAATGGACATGTTAATGTTAATGGAGAAAAAACAAAAAATAAAAATAGATAGTACTTGGGAGGCTGAATTTGATGTAGACACTGAACTAAGGCTGCTAAATTTAGTATGAGATAATGATAAACAGTCGTTAAATCAAGATTCAACAGTCTAGAGTGTTTAACTTTTCATAGTACTGGGAATGAAACAATCACATTATTGAAAAATGAAATGGAAAAATGAAATTGACATAAGGAGATGACAAATGGAGAATAATGTGGGAAAATGTGAAGTAGTCCATTTGGCAGGAAAAATAAAAATAGAAGCACATTATCTAAATGCCGAGAGAACGCACAGCTCTGAGACGGAATAAAATGCAGATATCCTATTGCACAATTAATAAGTTAAGAATGCAGGTATGTTGTGTAACTCAGCAAGTTTACAGAACATTATTGGGGTTTCTTAGGGAATTAAATACAACAGTAAGGAGGTTACATTTCAATTAGATAGGAATTAGTGAGGCCACATCAGCAGTACTGTGTATAATATTGGTATCCTTATTTTAGCAAGGATAGTTCTGTTTAGTTTATTGTCACCTCCATCGAGGTACAGTCAAAAGCTTTTGTTGCGTGCTAACCAGTCAGCGGAACGACAGTACATGATTACAATTAAGCCATCCACAGTGTACAGATACATGATAAAGAAAATAACGTGACTAATGTTTCATGGAGGCGACATGGTGGCACAGCGGTAGAGCTGCAGCCTTACAGCGCCAGAGACACGGGTTCGAACCTGACTTCTAGTGCTGTCTGTGCAGAGTCTGTACGTTCTCCCTAACATCTCTGACCTGCTGCAAATAATGTTTAGTGCAAGGTAAAATCTGATCAATAATCCAGCGGCCAGAATTGACCAAGCTTGTGTTTGGCCCATCTCCGTCTACACCTTTTCTATCCATGTGCCTGTCTTTTAAATGCTGTTATAGCATCTGCCTTAACTACCACCTCTGGCAGCTCATTCCTTATACATACAACCCTCTGAGAGAAAACATTGCCCCTCAGCTTCCTATTAAATCTTACCCCTTTAATCTTAAACCTGCTCTTCGTTTGTTTGTAAAAAAAAGAGTACAAATTGTCTATTGTCTATTGTCTGAATGATTTCCATTTGCAGGGAAAAAAAGTTATCATTCAAGAATGACATAGCAAAATCTAAGGAAAGCAAATGCTACACTAATCTTTATCACACATGGGTTGGAGTATTGGAGAAAGAAAACCTTGCTGTATCAGGACAGTCACGTGGAGGAAAGAACTGCAGATGCTGGTTTAAATCGAAGGTAGAAAATTCTGAAGAATGGTCTCGACCCGAAACTTCATCCATTCCTTCTTTCCAGAGATGCTGCCTGTCCCGCTGAGTTACTCCAGCATTTGTGTCTACCAGTCATGTGGAGTAGTGGGAGGAGATAATTGCCAGATAGGTGGTGAACATAGATTCACTTAACTGATTATAATGAATGAAGTTTGCCCTATAATTTAAAATTGAGCTCTGTGATGCCACACACACTGGCGTTTAGAAGATGAGAGGTGATCACACTGAAACATTCTGGGACGGTTTCATATGGTGGAGGTCGTACTAGGGTGGTTCGTCACAAGGTAAGGAGTTGGCCATTTAGAACTGAGATTAACAGAATTTCTTTATTATTCAGAGCAGAGAATATTTGGAATTCTCTAGTCAGAGATTTGTGATGCACGTTTGCTGAATGTAGACTAATGTGGCAAGTGTAAACTGATTACTTTTGAACTCAATGTGATTAAAAGGAAATGGAGAGAGAGTATGAAAGTGGACGAGGCCATTGAGCAACCATGATCTTAGTGAATGGCAGAGCAGGGTCAACAGATTTGATTGCTTGCTCCTACACCCATTTCTTATTATTCATCAGTATTCATTTTGATTACGTTTTCTTCAAACAGCCATGAGATACATTGATGTTTTCCTGTGAACTTGATGACAGTGTTAGTGTGATTATACAAATGAGGCCTGCACTACAGATGCTAGTTAACAAGGATACTGACTGATCACTGAACATTTTTTAGCCTCTCTGCCTATTCCTTGGCTGAGCTGTGCTTGCTATCAAGAAGTTTGCTTAGATTTGGGTGCCAGTGGGGGTCCTCCATATAGAAGGCAGTACATACATGTCATCACATACAGCCTAAAAATATTATCATTTCAAATTGAAATTTGCAGAGATTCATCCTTTTAGTTCTAAAGAAACAAGGGATCTGAAGTTTTTTTTCCGCTTGTTTGCTGATTCTCATGGTGACCCCCTAAACAGGAAGTTAGATTGGCCTCAGGGTCAAAAGTAAAGTGATGGTGAGGATGTCAAAAACAGAGAGGTATATTCATTCTATTAACAACTCTCTTAATGCTGTATTATCCAGAGGCTATTTTAACTTCCTGCAATGATGTCATCAATAGAATGAACAGTAAATCAACGTGGTAAAAGAGAGTAAAAAAATTAAGCCTGAAAATTAGGAAACATTAGAGTTAATTAACAATATTACATTATTGCTCAGTTACGGACTTGCCCCAGTCAAACTACCCTTTAATTGGCTCACTTTCAGCAGATGAAAGACATGTCTTAGTGTGGTGCTCAGCTGCTCAAACTGGGAAGGTCTTAAAATTGGTTTGCTGCTTTGCGTGGATCTCTGACCTGCTGCAAAGTTGAGAAAGTTTTCACAGTGTTAGGAAAAAATAAATAAGTTGCTGTGTGTGTATATGGATGAGAGGGGTCTTAATTTTAGCTGGAGAAAAAGACACAAAGTGCCAGAGTAACTCATGTGGCATCTCTGGAGGACATGAATAGATGACCTTTTGGGTTGGGACCCTAACCGAGGTTGATGGTGATGGGGGAGAAAGGGGGATGCTGAAAAAGAGGAGGGCCAAGACAAAGCCTGGCGAGTGATAGATAGAAATAAGGGACTGCAGATGCAGACACAAAATGCTGGAGCAGCATCCGTGAAGAAAGTGGATAGGTGATATTTTGAGTCGGGACCCTTCATCAGTCTCAACATGAATAAGTGATGATTTCAGGTCAAGACATCGTCTTCAGACACTGTAGCTGATAGGTAGATACAGGTTAGGAGGGGGCGTGGGGGGGGGGGGGGGGGGGGGGGTGAGGCGGTTGATAAGCAGATGGTTGGACAAAGGCCAGAGATGAAAAGATAAAAGGTGTGAAATAATGATAATAGAGATTTGAATTATGAAGCCAGAGGAAGGAATATTGGAGGAAGGGGAGAAATCGAGATGGGACACAGCGTATAGGAGGGGGCAAAAGGGGACGGGAGAAAGTGGGGGGTGTTGTAGGTTAGTTACCTAAAACTAGAGAATTGAATGTTCATACTGTTAGGTTGTAAGCTACCCAAGCAAAATATGAGGTACCGTTCCTCAAGTTTGCTTGTGGCATCACTCTCGCAATGGAGGAGGGCCAGAACAAAGAGGTCAGTATGAAATGAGAAGGAAAAGTAAAATGATTGGCAACTGGGTGATCCAGTGGGCCTTGGAAGACTGCAAGTGGTCGGGGAAACGATTGCCGAGTCCACGTTCGGTCTCGCCGATGTAAATGAGGTCACATCATGAATTGGATGTAGTAGATGTGGCAAGAGCGTGTGCACATGAACTCCGCTAGTAGGACGACTGGAGTCCCAGTTGGATGTGAGGGAGGAGGTGTATGATGGAAAGCTTCATCTTGGGAGCAGATGCAGTGGAGATGTAGTGTTACCACTGATCAGCCATGATCATATTGAATGGCAAAGCAGGCTTAAGGGGCCTTGTGGCCCACTGCGTTCCTATTTGCTTATATTACTATGTTCATTTGGCTCGAAGGGCCGAATGGCCTCCTCCTGCACCTATTTTCTATGTTTCATCTGTCATCCCATTGTAACCAGTATCTAACCTTTATTGATCAGCCCAGTTCAAGAGGTATATATTTTGTGGAGTCTAAACAGTGTACTAGTTTCAAGTGTGCATTTTACAGACATTTAGATGGATTCCTAATAATGTCAGAGGGAATAACTGTCTTGAACTGAATTGCTCTGGCTCTGTGGCTTTATAAATGTTGAATAAATGATCGATGGGTTATTTAGTAATATCCTAACCTTCCAGTCGGTATTTGATGGTGTCAATCCCAAACCGACGTAATCCAAGCTGCCATTTCAACATGATTCTAATTCTGACCACTATTACTGATTCATAGTTGCTGATTACTGAAGTATCTTAGTATATTCTCCACTTGCTCTCCACAAAGAAGGTGAGGACATTTATGTCATATGCTGATGATATCATGGTGTTAATGTATCTTTTAGCAATGCAGTTAAAGGTAGAGAAATCGTTGAAAACTCTGTGTTGGGAGATCTCAAGAAAGTATTGAAACTTGAGTTGAGATACAAATCAGCCCTGACCGGAACAATGGCAGAGCAGATGTGAAGGGCTAATGTCCTACTGCTAATATGATCCTGTACAGTAATTGTAAATAGGAATAAGTAGATTTTTCAAATTGTAACCCAAGTATAAAACTGGTGATCATATAAGCTAGCCGCTACAGAAATTCTCATATAGCAGTTACTGTATTAAGCGACCACTTCCCACCGTAAACAATGATGTGACATGATTGCTATCTCCATTTGTGGACTGACATCATGGAAGATTGCAACCTTCACGTGGTTCGCCCTGTTTTGACGAATGCAATCAACCCGGCGTGAACAATCAAATAAGATCAAATAGAACAAGTTGTCCTACAACTTTAGGCTGTGCACGCCATATGCAAGAAGTAGAAGACTGACATTATCACTGTCAAATGTCACTCACAAAGTATCTCACATGCCTTCCTGCAAAGATATTTATCAGAAAACAGTTTTCTCCGTGACTTTGTCGAAAAGACTTTCTGTTAGATAAGATATTGGGCTAGATGAAGTTTGGCCCGGCCTGTGCTTCACACATCGCCTGCTTCAGCCCCGTGACTCATCAGCCATGTGGCTGTGTGGTTGCTGAGGTCCTGCCACCAATGCTGGCTCACTTGTTTCACAGGGCAGGGCAGGACAGGCCATGAGGCGTGTCTGGGCTGGGTGTGCAGGACCCTGACCAGCTTCAGAAAATTTCTAATTGTCTCTGGAGACCAAAAACACACTGAAAACAGCTGAAAATAAAACATCTCAAAAATGTTTTACACTTTTGAATTCATTCAAAGTATGAATGTGCAGAGAAATAAAGTGGAATGAACAACCATTACTTACCTACATTCATCTTTTAAATGAAAGAGAACAAGTCTAATCAAATGTGTGCCAAAGAAAGACACAAAAAGCTGGAGCAACTCAGCGGGACAGGCAGCATCTCTGGAGAGGAATGGGTAACGTTTTGGGTCGAGACCATTCTTCAGATGTTAACTCTACTGACTGGAACATAGAATATAGAAAGGTACAGCACAGAAGCAGGCCCTTCAGCCCACAATATCCAAACCGCACATGATATCAAGTTAAACAAATTTCCTCTGCCCGCCCGTGATCAATATCCTTCCATTCCCTGCATATCCATGTGCCTATCCAAAGCCTCTTAACTACCACTATCTGCATCTGCCTCTATCACCACCTTTGAAGAGGGTCTCGGCCCGAAATGTCATCCATTTAGTCTGAAGAAGGGTCCCGACTCGTCACCCATCTTTTTTCTCTAGAGATGCTGCCTGATCTGCTGAGTTACTCCTGCACTTTGTGTCTACCCATCACTCTCTACATGAAGTCATTAAATAATTTGCAATAAAGTGCCTTTTCAGTGAGGTGTTATGCCAAAGTATATTTTATTTCCAATTTTTGAACTGAAAAGGTGCCCTGCAAATTTTCTTTATCCTTTGACCCTTTCAGCTTAAAGCTACGACCTCTAGTCTTTGACATTTCCACCATGGGTAAAATAGTTCTGACTGTTTACCCCTTCTATGCTTTTCATAATTTTATAAACTTCTATCAGGTCTCCCCTCAGCCTCCAACACTCCATAGAAAACAATCAAAATTCACCCAACCACTCCTTACAGAACGTTTCAATGAGGCAGAAACATTTCCAGGGAATTTTAAAAACATAATTTGCCACCCTGAAATGTAATCCATTCTCAACAAGCACCACAGATTAACCTGTTACCCATGCTATTTGCTTTTATTGGATTTTATTGTCCATACATTTTCTATCACATTTACAACACTGGTTGCATGTGAAAAGTAATTAATTGAAATGCTTTAGATTATCCCGGGATTGTGAAAGGTATGACATAAGCAAAGATTCTTTCCCCTTTTATCATCAAGGGAATTTCAAAGATAGCAATCACTCATTTCTGAAAAGGTATGAGAGGCAGATTACACAGAATAATATACAACATTAAAGAACTCACAGCCATTAGACTGTCCATTATTTATTTAATAATAACTGAAAATTCACTTGCTGCCTACCGTCTGAAGGCTTTGTTTATTAAGACTGGAGTGCCAATGTAATTCCACTTATTGTCTGCATTAGTTTTCAAATAAAAATATTCTTTGTTTGCCAACTCTCTCTCCTGCACAGTCATTTCAGTTCAAAAATCAATTGGAAATAAAATATATTTGGCATAGCATCACATTGAAAAGGTACTTTACAAACTATTTGATGATAATATGCATATACTGTATATCATAGTTAAAAAGAGTAACAACAGTTATAATGCAATGATAGCATTGCATATCCTCTGATTAGCACAATACTGTCTCAGCCGTTTGCCACTCTTCTAGTATCCAGTCAGCCTTACAGTGCAGATACTGATCATAGGTCAAAGCTGCTCAAAATGTATCCTCTGTACACTTACAGTCCCAGCAATATTGCACAAGCTGCTCAGACTGTATTTCATCATTGCACAGGGATTGACAGCACTGAGCCTCTACTCGCTGGAGTTTAGAAGGTTGAGGGGGGACCTCATTGAAACTTAAAGAATAATGAAAGGCATAGATAGTGGATGTGGAGAGGATGTTTCCATTGGTGGGAGAGTCTAGAACCAGAGGTTATAGGCTCATATTTAAAGGGTGCTCTTTTAAAAAGGAGGTGAGGAGGAACTTCTTTAGCCAGAGGGTAGTTAATCTGTGGAACTCATTGCCACAGAGGGCTGTGGAGGCCGCCAGTGGATATTTTTAAGGCAGAGATAGACAAATGTTTGATTAGAACGGGTGTCAAGGGTTATGGGGAGAAGGCAGGAAAATGGAATTAGGAGGCAGAGATCAGTCATGATTGAATGGATGAGTAGACCTGATGGGCCGAATGTCCTCATTCTACTATAACTTGTGAATTTGTGAACTTGTGTTTGCAGAGATTAGCATGCAGCATGGGTCCTGAGTACAGAACCTGGAGAAGTAAAAAAGGAGCAAAACACCTGAATTATTCTAAGAAGGCCTACCACGATGCTTGCCGCTCAAGAGTGTCTCCAGCACCGAATGGAAACTGTGCAAGTTACAGTGTGGGTAGTTTGTGCATCCTCGTGTAATGCCACAGCAAATACCTAACCTATTTTGCCCTTTGTCCTTTATTTTCAGCTGAGGTCACTTAAATGGGAAGTACCACTAGTGTTATTATTTGCAGAACGGAAAATAAAGTCAGGGCATTTACCCACCTATGTCGGAGGATATTCCTCACTTCATTATTTTCCGTACTGTCACTTTGTGTTAAACATCTATTTCCAACTCTGAACTGTAACAAGGATACACAAATACTTCTGTAGGAATTTTACATGCAGTCAGAATGATACTTCATGATTCTCCTATTTTTACTTTCAAGTACACATACAATTTAATGTATTTTGGAGAATGGACTATATAGATCGGCCATGCAATGGAAAATCCAGATGATCGATATTGCTCTGAAACAGTCATGCATTCTGTTCGTGCATAGTCATGCAAACAGTCTCTCAAGGTTAACAGCCTTGAGTGAGTTAATCTGGTTTGAATAAATCGGGATTACCATGTGAATCAAGCTGGCACTACCGGGCATCAAAGACTACAGGCTTACATTCAATAGCATGAGCAGTCCTTAAAGGGGCATCGTCGCCTCACAGACGTGTTGCCGGAAAAGTTCTCAGTAAATTGTGTGCAGTGACATTTTGCTGCCATTTTGCATGCATTTCTGAGAGGTCTGTCCAAGGAAAGGTTTGCATCTCCATAATTAGGCAATTTAGCTGCTACATCAATAGGGCTCACGGTGGCTTGGTAATTTGTGAGAAGGAAGCAAAGGAAAAAAAGTTGAATAATTCCAAGATAGTGGGGATGAATAATTAAAATAATAATCATCTTTCTCGTTACAACATCTGTTTCAGTAAAGTACTGGAAATAAATTGTGCCAAGTTAAGAAAAACTCAGAAATACACAATACGTAGAGTCATTTCTATTTACATGAACATCAGGATAAAGCTTCATTGGATTCATCTGGATTTAAGTAGCAACATTAACTAAAGATTAAATGTACAATGTTCACACCTTCTCATTTTCCCTTGTTTCTGCTGAAACAGTTTTTGTTACTGTCTCACCAAGGTACATCTGATGGGTTTGTCTGACATCAAACAACATGAGCAGATGCAAACAGCAGTGAAAATATTCACACCTTGGTTCCCATCTAACACTCTTCTCTGCCTACTTTTGTTTATCAGTGACAACCCAGTCTAATTAGGTGTAACATTTCAATATCATTAACTTTGTAGCATCTTTTTTTGTAAAGTATACACATTGAAAGTGTTTTTTTTTGTTGCTTAGAGAAAGGAGGACTGTTTGATTAATTGCTTAATAATGAAGTACAGCTCCAGTAATTTGAAATGCTTGTTGCAGGCAAGTCCAGTTTTCAAAAACATATAAGAGGGCAGGGATCACTGATACCCTGGAAACCCGAAAGATTCGTGGCAGGTCAAAACTCTTAGTCTTCAGATACCTTTTTCTCAGGCGACTGAAGAATATGCAGATGCTTTGATGGTGCTGAATTCCATCATTGTCTTTGTCAAATGGTGCTCCTCCTGAGAGAGGGAAAGTGGTCCACAATTTTGAGGACCTTGTTGGGAGCCTTTGTTGTTGGAGGACAGTATGGGTAGATTGTTAGGGAACCTTGGCCTTGTGAATGTTGTATGAAAAGGCCCATCCGATCAAAAATCTGACTGTTGATGGTCAGTGAGGAGGGAATGTTTTGATGATACTTACCGAGAGGTTTTTGTTGCAGCATAACTCAGCTAGGTGTTCTCTTTCATACCTGTAGGCTGTGCGAAAAGCTTATTCAGCCACACAAACATGTGGGGTCACCAGCACAAGCCTCAGAAATTTGTTCTGATCATAGCTGCCAAATATTTAGTTCCAATTTAATGTTTGGTGTTTATGAAATACAGAGAAACATTGCCATCACAGATATCAATCTCCAGACTAGTGATTCAATTGTTATCTTTCCCAAGTAACACTATTCTATAGAATAGGTTTCCTGATTCTGGAAGTTATAATTAATCCAATAATTTCTTGTGCAATCAAGATGGACAGCGGTAGAGTTGCTACCAGGCCCAGGTTTGATCCTGACTATGGGTTCTGTCTGTACGGAGTTTGTGCCTTTTTCCCGTAACCTGTGTGGGTTTTCTCCGGGAGCACCGGTTTCCTTCAACACTCCAAAGATGTACATGTTTGTAGGTTAATTGTAGGTGTAAACGTAAATTGTCCCTAGTGTGTGTAGGATAGTGTTAGTGTGCGGGGACCGTGGGTTGGTGTGGACTTGGTCGGTCGATGGGCTTGTTTCCATGCTGTATCTCTAAACTAAAATCAGTGACAACCTGGCATGGCAAAGTCATGGTCCTTTGGGGATCATATCTTTTGTATCTCTTGTGTGTTATAAACAGCATGAGGGTTTTAGCTGCAGCATCAGTTAATCACTGTTATGCTCATAATCATGTTTATATATCATAATACGTAATCCATTGAGTGGTTCATAAAGGTATCTTCCTTTTGGGATTGTGTGCTATCATTTGACAGAGGAAACTGGAAGCAAGAATTGAACATTGCATTGTTACACACAATTATCTTCCATTGTCCATTCCACATCATCGACAAAATATAATTAAATTAGAGCACAATGAAAAGACTTGTGGGTTGTCCATAAACCTTTTACACTAGATATAAGGCCCATTAGATTGAAATTAATGTTCTACAATGGTTATGAGGCCTCATTGGTTCTATAATCTTAGCTGAGATTCATTGAAAGTTGCACATAAAAATATATATTTATCTACCATTCCAGACAGTTTTGAAATATCCATAACAGATGTAGGTGATTCAGGACACATTGAGAATACACAGTCTGATGGCAAGAACCCATCTATTGCTCCAAGTCACAAAATATATAGCAAAATATGATTAGCTCAATTTTTTAAGGGTACACAAAACGCTGGAGAAACTCAGCGGGTGCAGCAGCATCTATGGAGCGAAGGTCCCTTCACCTCCCCCCTCCACTCCTTTCAGGGACCCAAGCAGTCCTTCCAGGTCCGACAGAGGTTCACCTGCACCTCCTCCAACCTCATCTACTGCATCCGCTGCTCCAGATGCCAGATGATCTATATCGGTGAGACCAAGCGGAGGCTTGGCGATCGTTTCGCCGAACACCTCCGCTCGGTCCGCAAAAACCAACCCGACCTCCCGGTCGCTCAGCACTTCAACTCCCCCTCCCATTCCGTATCCGACCTCTCGGTCCTGGGCCTCCTCCATGGCCAGAGTGAGCAACACCGCAAGTTGGAGGAACAGCACCTCATATTCCTCTTGGGGAGTCTGCATCCTTTGGGCTTGAACATTGAATTTTCTCAATTCTGTTAACCCCTGCTGTCTCCTCCCCTTCCCACCTCTCCCTCAGCCCTCGGGCCCCGGCATTCCCTCTATCTCTATCTCCCTCCCCCACCCTAGTCGCACTAGCTTCTAATTTTCACACCACAAACAGCTTACAATGGCTTGTTCCCTTTATCATCGATACTTTTTTGCATATCTTTCATTCATTGTTCTTTATCTCTCTACATCACCGTCTATATCTCTCGTTTCCCTGATCCCTGACCAGTCTGAAGAAGGGTCTCGACCCGAAACGTCGCCTATCTCCTTCGCTCCTTAGATGCTCCTGCACCCGCTGAGTTTCTCCAGCTTTTTGTGTAACCCCCTATGGAGCGAAGGAGATAGGCAACGTTTTGGGCCAAAACCCTTCTTCAGACTCGATAGGCAATGTTTCGGGCCAAATCCCTTCTTCAGACAATTTTTGTCAATTTTTGCTCAATTTTTGTCTGGTTAACGCTGTCACTCACATGTTGTCTCACAGCTTAGTTATTTGTAGGAGAAAATGTGGAGAGGAAAGGTACTAGATCACTGACTAATTAGTGGCTAAGGTTAAATAATGAGGCACATGGATCATAGGATTCAATTAAATGGATTTGGGAGCAATTTGTCAGCATGCTTAAGTCAGGCCAAAACAAAACACTTCTCATGACTACAAACTACACAGAGATAGTCACAAGAGCCTGCTGGAATCTTGAGCAAAAAACAAACTGGTGGATAGACTCAATGGGACAGGCGGCATTGAAGGAGGGAAGCAAACAGATGACCTTGGGACACGTCTTCAAGACTGGAGTACAGGGGAGTTAGTGGTAGAAAGAAGTGAAGAATAGGGGTGGAGCTGGATCTTACCTGGTGCATCCAGGTAAGGAGGATTAGTTGGCAGATGAATCAGGTGGGAGTGAGAAGCGTGGAGACAGTCACAAAAGATGAAGGTGCTGTTTAGCTCTGTGGCTCTATGACTCTAATTTGTTTTAAACTCAAAAATATCACATTTACTTTCTCTTTGGATCAGGTCTTTCTTTCATTCTCTGTTCTGTGCAACTGGTATGAGTGAGTTCAATGCTTAGACAATTTAAAGTCCAGCCTCTGAATGGCCTATTTAGTTAGTTAAGGCGATACACAGTGGCTTACCCTCTTTACAATGGCTATTATTAGAGTCATAGAGCCACAGAGCTAAACAGCACAGAAACACGCCTTTCAGCCGAACTCATCCGTGTGGACCAAGTTGCTCAACTGAGCTAGTCCCACTTGTCTGTATTGACCCATATCTTCACTATCCAGGTACCTGTCCGAGAGTCTTGTAAATATAAATTATTGCTAACAATAATTACATTCTGAAAGGACTACTGTCCACCATTGTAAAAAATAATTTTCGGTGGCTTTTACCATATAATTTTCTTGACAATAAAGTTAATTATTTCGGCGTGGGTTTCTGCAAATGTAGACAACTTTGTCAATAGTAGAAGCCCAAGAAAAATGACATAATGTTTGATGATACCTCATTTCTGGTGATCCTTTATCAAAGTTAGAAATGATGTGCTGAACTTTAGAATTCTTTTTATTTTTGCTGAGAAATGGAATTGGGCGAGAAATGAAACATTTTCTGGAGAATGGTGGGTATCTCCGAGTGCTTCACACAATTAAATGATTACCAGTAACCCAGTTTTAAAGTCACAATTTAAAAAAAAGTGAGAATATACCTTCAATGCACTACTTCAAAGGCAAGCATATTTGATTGAAATTAAAATATGAATTACAGTAGTGGCTTGCAAAAGTTTTCATACCCCTTGAACTTTTCCACATTTTGTCACGTTACAACCACAAACGTAAATGTATTTTATTGGGATTTTATGTGATAGACTAACACAAAGTGGCGCATAATTGTGAAGTGGAAGGAAAATAATACATGGTTTTCACATTTTTTTACAAATAAAAAACGTAGATTTTCAAAGAGAGATTTGGGCCATTTGGAAAAGTGGGCTGAAAGATGGCAGATGGAGTTTAATGCTGATAAGTGTAAAGTGCTACATCTTGGCAGGACAAATCAAAATAGGACGTACATGGTAAATGGTAGGGAATTGAGGAATGCTGTGGAACAGAGGGATCTAGGAATAACTGTGCATAGTTCCCTGAAGGTGGAATCGCATGTAGATAGGGTGGTAAAGAAAGCCTTTGGTGTGCTGGCCTTTATAAATCAGAGCATTGAATATAGGAGTAGGGAAGTAAAGTTAAAATTGTACAAGGCATTGGTAAGACCAATTCTGGAGTATGGTGTACAATTTTGGTCGCCTAATTATAGGAAGGATGTCAACAAAATAGAGAGAGTACAGAGGAGATTTACTAGAATGTTGCCTGGGTTCCAGCAACTATGTTACAGAGAAAGTTTGAACAAGTTAGGTCTCTATTCTTTGGAGCGCAGAAGGTTAAGGGGGGACTTGATTGAGGTCTTTAAAATGATGAAAGGGATAGGCAGAGTTGACGTGGATAAGCTTTTCCCATTGAGGGTAGGGAAGATTCAAACAAGAGGGCATGACATGAGAATTAAGGGACAGAAGTTCAGGGGTAACGTGAGAGGGAACTTCTTTACTCAGAGGGTGGTGGCTGTGTGGAATGAGCTTCCAGCAGAAGTGGTGGAGGCAGGATCGATTTTAACATTTAAAAGTAAAGTGGATAGGTATATGGACGGGAAGGGAATGGAGGAGTATGGCTTGAGTGCAGGTAGATGGGACTAGGGGAAAACAAATGGTCGGCACAGACTGGAAGGGCCAAGAGGGCCTGTTTCCGTGCTGTAATTGTTATATGGTGTGGCGTGCAAAAGTATTCAGCCCCCTTTACTCTGATACCCCTAAATAAAATCCAGTGCAACCAATTGCCTTCAGAAGTCACCTAATTAGTAAATAGAGCCCCCTTGTGTGTAATCTAATCTCAGTATAAATACAGCTGTTCTGTGAAGGCATCAGAGGTTTGTTAGAGAATATTAGTGAACAAACAGCATTATGAAGCCCAAGGAACACACCAGACAGGCCAGGGATCAAGTTGTGGAGAAGTTAAAAGCAGGGTTAGGTTATAAAAAAATAAAAAGCTTTGAACATCTCACGGAGCACTGTTCAATCCATCATCTGAAAATGGAAAGAGTATGGCACAATTGCAAACCTACCAAGACATGGCCATCCACCTAAATTGACAGGCCGGGCAAGGAGAGCATTGATCAGAGAAGCAGCCAAGAGGCCCATGGTAACTCTGGAGGAGTTGCAGAGATCCACAGCTTAGGTGGGAGAATCTGTCCACAGGACAACTATTAGTCGTGCACTCCACAAATCGGGCCTTTATGGTAGAGTGGCAAGAAGAAAGCCATTGTTGAAACAAAGCCATAAGAAGTCCCGTTTGCAGTTTGCCACAAGCCATGTGGAGGAATCAGCAAACACGTGGAGGAAGGTGCTCTGGTCTGATGAGTCCAAAATTGAAGTTTTTGGCCTAAATGCAAAACACTATGTGTGGCAGAAAACTAACACTGCACATCACCCTGAACACACCATCCCCACTGTGAAACATGGTGGTGGCAGCATCATGCTGTGGGGATGCTTTTCTTCAACAGGGACAGGGAAGCTGGTCAGAGTTGATGGGAAGATGGAGGGAGCCAAATACAGGGCAATCTTGGAAGAAAACCTGTTAGTCTGCAAAAGACTTGAGACTGGGGCGGAGGTTCACCTTCCAGCAGGACAACGACCCTAAACATACAGCCAGAGCTACAATGGAACGGTTTAGATCAAAGCATATTCATGTGTTAGAATGGCCCAGTCAAAGTCCAGACCTAAATCCAATTGAGAATCTCTGGCAAGACTTGAAAATTGCTGTTCACAGATGCTCTCCATCCAATCGGACTGAGCTTGAGCTATTTTGAGGCAAACATTTCAGTCTCTAGATGTGCAAAGCTGGTAGAGACATACCCCAAAAGACTTGCAGCTGTAATTGCAGCGAAAGGTGATTCTACAAAGTATTGACTTAGTATTGAACTTAATTCTGGAGATTGCTTTTTCTGCAATTGTGAATGAGGTTATTTTACATGCCACATGCCTGTGAGCAAAACGGATAGTGCACATAAAGTGGGTAATAAAAGCCCCTGGGAAATGAAGGGAAATTTGTTGCAGCTTAATTAGAAATTTATGTCATAGGAAATGGCATGATTGAAATGTTATAACTCTGTATTTGGGTGAACATATTCAAATGGATCAATTTCAGGTGAGAATTATTTAAATGTAAAGATGCACATATGATAATCATGTTAACAATGCTGTATGACATCCTAGCTATGATGAGACAGACATGACATGTGCACCTGCATTTGTAGGAAGGAACTGCAGATGCTGGCTTACACCGAAGATAGGCACAAAATGCTTGGGTAACTCAGTGGGACAGACAGCATCTCTGGAGAGAAGGAATGGGTGACATTTTGGGTCAAGACCCTGCTTCAGATCTGCATCTTGAGAAATGGTGGAGGGGAGGGTTCAGATTTCTCATTATGTTTGATGAGATGGAGAAAAGGAACTGAGCATAAGTGATGGGCTTCATCCAAGGCAGAAAGTACCAATTTACAGTCTGAGATCAAAAGGGAGCAGTGGGAGAAGATTTAAACTTGTATGAGAAGTTTAGGAACAATTGAATCGTTTATGAATAGAGTAATGTTTGTTGAAACAGAAGAGGAAGAAGACACATGATTTCACTGAACAGAACAAGGCATAGTAGGAAATATGGGGGTACACAATATGCTGGAAAAAACTCAGTGGGTGCAGCAGCATCTATGGAGCGAAGGAGATAGGCAACGTTTTGGGCCGAAACCCAGTAGGAAATATCATCAGTCGAGGTGAGAGAAGAATCATTGCATACAGCTGGAAAGAAGGAGATGGTCTGAAGTATGGAGTTTGCAACTGCTTAGCATTTATATTATTGGAATAAAGGTTGGCATTTGAGAGCTAATGGAAACCGTTATCTAATGATCAGAAGGTTGAATAAATTGTGATGCCAGGATTAAGTGTTAAGGTCCATAGGTTCTTCCACAAGTGCTGAAATAATAGACATTAAAATACCATGGTGCTTCATATTGGTGAACATATCAATCATGAAATAAGACAACTTGGTATTCACTATGGATGAAGCATTGTGAATCAAGTTTAGCAAATGCAGGAAAGTGACAAAGATTTTCTTTGAATGAAGATGGCATAAATTTAAAAATGGGAATGTGACAGTTCATAGGAGTGCATTTCTGCTTCATTTTATATCTATTAAGGGTAATAGTAGGTAAGTGTATCACTGAATTAAGAACTCATCATGGCTGAAAGAGCATAGTTTTTCTGTAATTCTATCAATATGACAAGCTTAGCTTAGCAAATTATGTGTTACAGTTTATACTGCATGCACAGATTTACCTGCAAACCAAATTGAAAAACTGATGGTAATCTTTTTGGGTGGGGAAAATAATTTTACCATGTGATAAGTCTGTGGGCTGGCTGATGTTTAGTCTGTCCTATAGAAACAGAGCTAAGATTCTCTGCCCCCTGTGGTTCCACAAACAAATGTGAAAACCTTGTTGGCTTGTGCTAAGAAAAGAAAACTCCTGCAAAAAATAAAACAAAAGCTCAATTTAATTTCCTGCGTGTCAACAATGTGGCTGCAATTTAGTCCTCCATAAAACCTGGAGGTTGAGCGGGTGGGAGGTCAGTGGAGCCAAAGAAATATACATTTGTTCAATTGGTATACTGAGTGTTGATAGATTTATTTCATTGGTTTTGCACTGACATGCTCATGCAACCATGCAATAGTGACATGGCAGGTCGATATAGTAAAAGTAGAATTCACAGAGCTTCATCTTGGAGGGGGGGTGTTTTCCCTTATTGCATTGGTGAGTGATCTTGAAGTATTTATTCCTCAGTGTGTAATCATATAGGTAGTATATGCAAATTGGCACTTACAGAGTTAACATGTTGCGGTCAAAAGTATTTTGCCACCAAATAAAATGCAATCTTGCTTTGCAGCTATGGGCAAAAAAAGTCCCTGTTGGCAGTGACTCCAGCCCGAGTACGAATCATGATAGATTTGTACATCTAGGGTTCTTAACTCTAGCTGGCTCCTGAAAGCAATTGGGCAATTGCCTGTCAATGTGGGAGGTATTCTGGCCAGGCATGGACAACATTATGGTGTGATCTTGCCCAATGCCTGCTTCTTCTTATTTCTAAATTCTACATGTGTGGTACATACACTTGGATGTTTATTATACCAATAGTTTCGAGATGAAATGTCAGGTAATATAGTTTTCACCATCTGAAGTGGCATAATGCCATTTAACTTTGTACCACGGGGTTACGCAAGGTCAATTCAGCATTTTTAGCGATCAAGTACTGAGATTAATTCTGAATCACTATAATTGAAAACATCAGTTTAGAACATTTACCAACATGCTATTAAAATGTGGTGTTCCCTTGTGCAGTTTTAAGTCATTGCACCTTTATACAGGTACTTCTAATACATAATATGGCTCTTGTTCACTGAATAACTTGAAAGTCCCGTGTTAATTATACATTTTTCCCTTGCTCTTTTTTAAGAAGATGCTGTATGCAGTAGATTAACATATGTACATCAAGGAGTTTGAAAAAGTTTGACTTTCACCCAGAACATATTGGAGACAATCAACCATAAAAGCTACATTTCTGCTGGTCTGCCTTTAAATAGCAACAACGAGTTGTTTTTCTGTAGTGCGTGGGAGTCTCAGCAGAAACGGTCACATGTTTTTTTTATTTTTCATTTAGGTAGAGGTCTTTTTCTTATGGTTCTTTACTTCTACAAACTTTCCGGCTTGTTGGCTGAGCACTGAAACAGAACTAAGCTGTGGGTCACGGGTAAAACAACACTAGAATCTACAGGGCAGCTCATTGAGGCAACAGGTCGGAGGTGGCCCAATGGGACTACAATTTCCAAATTGTAGAAAGGTATGACACATTATCAAACTGCACCACCCACCTTCCCTTTTTAGATGAAGAGATTGTGTAATAACTGATAGTTAGCACATACTCACTGCTCGCCATAAGCATTGCATTTTTCCATCAGAGAAGTAACTTTTTGATCATTATTACAAAATGATTTTTACAAGGGTAGATCACTGTCTAAAAACAGCTGGTGGATCTGCTTTTATTTCCTGTTAAAATTTGCTTGATTAAGTAGTCTTGTGAGGTTTATCAGCATGGAGTCATATGGAATTGCACAACAAATTCCACCTACTGCTTGTGGGAAACAACATTTCCAACTTTGTAACCTTTTTAAGAACATCTGATACCTCAAGAGAAAAGTATTCCCCCTTTTAAGGGACATGACATCGCCAACCAATAATAAGCATTGGTACTAAATTGCAAACTGCACAAAACATCGCTTTTTTCAGAATTTAACTGTGCTATTCTTGGAGTTTATTCATTACATGCCAGAGATTTTACCTATCTCTTCTCATCTGCCCCTTTCTAGAGGTTTGAGTGTTGAGCGTTACAGTGTGGGAAAGACCTTCAAGGTGAGAAAGTTCACACAGAGAAGTGGTACCCCTATCCTGGCAGGCAAGATCCTATCTCATTAAAAACAAGTATTAATTAGCATAAGAACAAAGTTCAGAATCTGTGAGATTGGAAAGGGAAAGATGAGTACTCAGAAGCCTATTTTTTTTAATCTTCCCAACCATGTGATAAATTAAGACAATTGTTTGTGTTATTGGTTGTTTATTTCCTGCGCAAGAAGGGATTTGAATCAGTGTAAATAAAATCCCCAAACGTTGTCCCTTCGTGTGATGTGATTTTTGACACCTCTCACAAAATGTCCAAATACTGTCCGGACTTGACTAAATGCATGCAAGGTGGGCAAACCACAGTTACATAGGTTATGCTGAATTGAACAGATGAGTGAAAATGAAACATTAAAACATTTCTGCTGAATGTATATTACTGCTACTTAATTTACAATGCATGTTGCATCCAACGATTTTCTCACAATGGAAAGAAGAAACAGTAAAATTTAAAAAACGTTGTTAAACCTGTTAATATATAACTAGCTGGGATTTATTAACATGTTTAAGGACATTACCAAATCTTTGAATATTGACTAATTCTGGAACTTCTCAACACCTGGTAATTGGAGGAAGTTTTAAATCCTACTGACACATATTTTCTCAAGCAACATTTGCTGTTTATTTTAGTAACAGAGACCAACACTTAAGGGGTAGAAAAAACAAGTTTATGACAATAGGTTTGAATTTGCCAAGAAACTATTCCTTCTGGCTAAACAGCAATCATATTTCAAAGGAGGATGATTTATTTAGGCATTTTCCTTTGCCGTATGCATTGCACAATTTCAAAGGAACAGTCTTTGATATTTTTACATTATTCCAGTGGTCATAAAATCAGTTGATATCAAATTAATTGAGTTTAGTATTTATGTATAAAAATAAGGTTCCGTGACCAAGCTAATGGTCTATTCATTCTGTGAGTCCTTGTTAAATTTTGAAGATATTCGAACGTGTGCATCATCGAGAGATCCTTCACTGTAGTGAAGTCTCATTTTTAACATTCTTGCAGCAGATTATCACTGTCATATCACTGGACAGGGAAATGACAACCCTACCACCTAGAAAATACACTGTTTGCAAGACTGTGAGCAGACTGTAAAAAGGACTTTGTTCTTCAAGTTGTGATGTGCCTTTGATCCGCGAATGTCATGCATGTTACCATTATCATTCCACTGTTACAGGATAGCTGCCTCCCAGTCTATTCACAAGGGTGCCCACGATCCTTTATTTATATTTTTTCACTTTAAACAGCAAATGCTGTAAAAGCCGGGATGAGTCTATCCTCACCCATCTGTCTCTGCATTTTATTGACTGTTAAAAATTTACTATTAAACTCATCATCACGCTCCAGAGAAATATTTCTACATGAAAATCAGGAAAATCTGTCAAAAACTCACCTGTTCCTAGTTTTTATATGTAGATCTCTTAAGCCAGAATTCCTTGCATATGTATAGTGAATTCTGCTTAGTAATGTTATCAACTTCAACACTAAGAATAGTGAGTACAAGGAACTATGTATATATCAAAGTAAAGTGAAATCGATATATGTATCGGCTACTTTTTTAGATTCCCTTTATTTTGCATCATTAGTTTAACTTATTCCCCCCAGGTTTGAAGTGTATTCATACGCATCCCACTTTTCATTGAGAGGAGGCTCTAGGGCCACAATGAGTGTCACTGCATAAGCAACCAATATAGTGTATGTAAGGACAGCCTGATTTAGTGCCTTACTTGATGATCCAAATTGATGATCCAAATTAGCTGCAGGACTCAACATGTGTCGAACTGCAGTTGTTAGCCTGCATCCTTCTATTTAATGGATGCACCTTGGAGTGCTTGTTTATTATTTTACCTCAACGTTCATTGTTTAACTTTATTTATTTGCATACCCTTTGCTTGACCCATGAAATGTCTTTCCTGATGACCAAATTTGTGAAAGAGCTCCTGAGACGTGTCACTTTGAAAATGGGGCAATGTTCTTGTCCTGGAATTGACTCTTTTCTCATGCTGTTGTAAATGCGTCAGATTTAAGCCCATTTCTTGCATTGCTTGGATTAAGAATGCACTGTGAAGGATAGTTAGAAGAGTGGAGTACTAATATTTTCTTCTCATTACATAGGGGATCACAACTTGATCCTATTTCACACATGGTGCCTGGGGTGTTTCTCTTTTGTAAGTGATTCAGTGCCTCATTTACAATAAGCTCAGTGCCCTCCATAATGTTTGGGACAAAGGCCCATCATTTATTTATTTGCCTCTGTACTCCACAAATTGAAATTTTGTAATAGAAAAAAAATCACATGTGGTTAAACATTGTCAGACATTAATAAATGCCATTTTGATACATTTTGGTTTCACCATGCAGAAATTGCAGCAGTGTTTATGCATAGTCCCCCCCATTTCGGGGCACCAGCATGTTTGGGACTTAGCAATGTCATGTAAATGAAAGTAGTCATGTTTAGTATTTTGTTGCATATCCTTTGCCTGCAATGACTGTTTGAAGTCTGTGATTCATGGACATCACCAGTTGCAGGGTGTCATCTCTGGTGATGCTCTGCCAGGCCTGTATTACAGCCATCTTTAGCTTATGCTTGTTTTAGGGCCCAGTCCCCTTCAGTCTTCTCCAGCATATAAAAGGCATGCTCAATTGGGTTCAGATCGGGTGATTGACTTGGTCACTCAAGAATTGACCATTTTTTAGCTTTAAAAAACTCCTTTGTTGCTTTAGCAGTATGTTTGGGACCATTGTCTTGCTGTAGAATTAACTGCCGGCCAAAGAGTTTTGAGGCATTTATTTGAACTTGAGCAGATAAGATGTGTCAATATTCTTCAGAATTCATTATGCTACAACCATCAGCAGTTGTATCATTAATGAAGATAAGTGCGCCAGTTCGTTCAGCAGCCATACATGCCCAGGCCATGACACCCACACCACCGTGTTTCACAGATGAGGTGGTATTCTTTGGATCTTGGGCAGTTCCTTCTCTCCTCCATACTTTCCTTTTGTCATTACTCTGATATAAGTTAATCTTCGTCTCATCTGTCCACAAGACCTTTTTCCAGAACTGTGTTTGCTCTTTAAAGTACTTCTTGGAAAACTGTAACCTGGCCATCCTATTTTTGCAGCTAACCAGTGGCTTGCATCTTGCAGTGTAGCCTCTGTATTTCTGTTCATGAAGCCTTCTGTGGACAGTGGTCATTGACAAATCCACACCTGACTCCTGAAGAGTGTTTCTGATCTGTTGGACATGTGTTTGGGGAATTTCTCTTTATTATAGAGAATTCTTCTGTCATCAGCAGTGGAGGGCTTCCTTGGCCTGCCAGTCCCTTTGCTATTAGTAAGCTCACCAGTGCTCTCTATCTTCTAAATGATGTTCCAAACAGTAGATTTTTGGTAAGCCTAATGTTTGACTGATGTCGCTAACAGTTTTTTTCTTGTTTCTCCATCTCATAATGGCATCTTTGACTTTCATTGGCACAACTTTGGTCCTCGTGTTGATAAACAGCAATAAAAGTTTCTAAAAGTAATGGAAAGACTGGAGGAAAGACTAGGTGTTGAGAGCTCTCTTATTCCCGCATCAAAGAGGCAATTAAACACACCTGAGCAATTACAAACCCGTGAAGCCATGTGTCCCAAACATTATGGTGCCCTGAAATGGGGGGGAACTATGTTTAAACAAAGCTGTAAGTTCAACATGGTGAAACCAAAATGTATAAAAATGGCCTTTAATAACATCTGACAATGTGCACTTTAACCACATGTGATTTTTTTTCTGTTACAAATCTAAAATTGTGGAGAACAGAGGCAAATAACTAAATGGTGGGTCTTTGTCCCAAACATTATTGAGGGCGAAGTTCCGGATTGAGGAGCATCCAGTGACCAATATTCTCCAAATCAGAAGATGCCCCAAAATCAATAATTACTTTCAGATCTTGTTAAGTTTGATTCTGTATGGTAGCAAGAGGATTACGTTCTTCCCTCTCTTCCTAGGGATTAAAATTTCCAATGTTGACAAGTGTAAAACTGATTAATATGATATTTTTGCTCTATTGTCTGGTTTTGCAGTTTTTTTTTTCACTTTACAGTTTTGAACAATTTACATATAATTAATGTTCTGTGTCCATATGTCTGAAATACTGTTGCAAGCAAGCTATTCATCGCATCTGTCTCACAGTATTTGTGTATATGACAATAAACTTCAGTCTGAAGAAGTTCTTGACCTGAAACATCACGCATTCCTTCTCTCCAGAGATGATGCCTGTCCCGCTGAGTGACGCCAGCAGTTCGTGTCTATCTTCGGTTTAAACCAGCATCTGCAGTTCCTTCCTAGACAATAAACTTGACTTGACTTGAAATGCTGAAACACATTGCATGTCAGGCAGTATCTGTGGAAGGAGAAACTGTGCCAATATTCGATTCTGATGAAAGGTCTTCAAACTGAAATTTTAATGTTTCCCGTTCCAGAGACGCTGCCTGAGATATATATTGCATGGGGGTGAGGAGCTAAGGCTAAGTGGTAGCAATTGTTGCCCCTGAATACATAGGTAGTGGACTTGCTTCCTGTTCAGATGGCATGAATGGATGATCATAGGATTAAAGCTGACATTTTAAGGCAGTAATGAGGAGATTACTTCGGCCCAACTTGCCCACGCCGACCAACATGTCCCAGCTACACTAGTCCCACTTGCCCGCACTTGATCCATATCCCTCCAAACTTTTCCTATTCATGTACCTGTCTAACTGTTTCTTAAATGTTGGGACAGTCCCAGCCTCAACTACCTCCTCTGGTAGCTTGTTCCGTACACCCACTGCCCTTTGTATGAAAATGTTACCCCTCGGATTCCTATTCTACTTTTTACCAATCCTCTACCAATATTTCTCCTTTAATCAGCATCCCTAAAAAAAAAATTGCCTTTACCTGACTGCATTTTGCGGGATCTTGCTGCGCTGAAATCTATAGACTTGTTTTCCATATTTCTACTGTCAAATATATTTTATCAACTCTTTGCAATATACATAGCCATAAAAAGGGGATTTATATGATCTAAAGTGTCAATCTTGTTAAACACAGTGCTCACATGTTCTAAAACAAAAAGAGGAGTGTAGTTCGTTTATTTCATTCTACGAACAACTTTAGTCAGTGTCAAAGCAACAGAACCTGGTTCCGAATCAAGCATGCAACTGGCAAACAGGTCAGCATGAGGATTTAGACAGAATTGCCGGTAAATATTTCTGTTTAGCATTTAACAACTTTATTGAGCATTCCTCTGCCAAGCTATGATTATCTGAATGTATTTAAATTGGGAGTAATGCAATTTTTAAAAGCCATGGTCCTGCATTAGTATCCACTACAAAGTGAAATGCAGTAATCAAAAAATCTTCTGTTCATTTTCAAGATAAAATCTTTGTTCCTTGTAGCTGAACCATGGCCCTATGAGCTCCACTTTCCTGTCTTACATCTAAGCAATGGTCATTCAGCATGTAACAAGAGTTCATTTATAAAATGTTTCTTTATATGTACAGTAATAAATAGGAAAGTAGTGCCCTCCCCATTCTCTCATATAAAGCATTCCTTGAGTCTTTAGATTAAAACACACTCTGGTGGAGTGACTCACATCATTTGACATTCCAGAGAGAGAGTAATTATGCCATTGCTGAAAATTGATGTAATGGGTGCTTTCAATGATACTTTAATAGACATGAATGGTGTTTTGGCAGACAATTGGAAATAGCACCAGATATCTAATTGCATTGCTGTCTACTACCCGAGGCATCGGGAGGAGGGGATTGGAGTGGGATACATATATATCCTTTTAATGTTGATCTTTAACTTTAGTTGCGGGAAGGAAGTCATTTGAATTACACAACCTAATTTACCTACTTTTCTCAGATTCTTTCATACAAACTGCTTGTTCTGTGCCTTACAGGGGCAGCTTCATTATAAAGTATTACGGATAACTTTTTCCCCATTGCATGTAAAGAGATAGCAATGATTTAATTTGCACATTAATTACGCATGACAACATCGAAGTGAAAACACACAGAGGGGAAGAATTACTATAGTTAATGTGTGCGGTAAAATTATAAGCACATTTTTTTGGATGTGTTTATGATTTTGCTGTATATTTCATTCCCTTTACAAAAAGCCACCGTTTTTCACAAAGGCAGCTCTAGGTTATCTCATGTTACCATCGTTGTATGAGAATCTCTGTTACTTACTTTTTTATCTAGGCTTTCATTCATTAACGTACATTTTGTCAACAGTTATACAGTACATATCCACTTTCAAATATAAGTGATAATGTAATCATTTTAGCAACTTTTTCCCTCTGAGATTCTAGTAACAAAGAAACATCCTTGCTGCAAAACATCCTTTTCCTCAAAATATTAAGTAGTATCTGGACGAGCACAAACCACCAAGGCTTGGAAAGCTACAGAACTAGTGCTAGTAAATAAGATTAGTATCATATTTGATGGCGTGGCCATGATGGGCCAAAGGGCCTGGTTATTGTCATGTATGACTTTGCCCTTGACACTCCTAGATTATCCATGACCTGCCACCCATTCACAATGTGACCAAAAAATCCTGGAATTATCACACTCAGACAAAATAATGACATTGTGGTGGTGTAAACAGTCAACTACCTCTCTGTAGCACTTATCATCTGCAAAATAAGTGTCTCTGAGCAAACAGTTGGCACCAGATAAGAGAGAGTAATGTAACCAAGGATTTAGAAGGGAACAGAAGGCCTTATGGAGGCTTTTGAATGGAGGTGAAAGATGCTGGGGTCTGAGGTTCTAGATGTTGACCATTGTAGCTAATGGAAGGACTTTGATGTTGATCATGGCAAAGATGCTGAGGTCTGCAGATATAGGCATGAGCTATGTTGTAGGAATGATTTGTAAGATGTCAGATGAACAAGGTATGGGCAATGAAACAAGTGGACTTGCTTATGGAAGAGAAGATCATGGAGACATGTGGAGTAGACATGCCAAGAAGAGCATTTTAAACTTAAAACTTGGGTGCACAGGCCTCACAGTTATAGCTAAACCAAATTATGGTTTAGCTATAGCTGATGGGAGGTTGAGGTGGTCAGAAATGATACTGTGGTGAATTCTAGCCTTGGGGGCTGCCTAGGACACGGATTAGAGTTTTGATACCATTGAAATACAAGTTACAAGAAAGGAATAACAAATGTATCTGGTAATAAATTCGAAGATGACAGAACCAAATAGGGTACTAAAATGGCACAATCACAATGGCATTGTTTGATACCAACATTATTGTGAGGAATTCCACTCTCCTTAGTGCAACTCAGCTTTAATTCCCTTTTGCTTTACTCCTTCTGCGATGTCCTATTGTTTTCTTATCTTGCCTCTATTTCTTTTTCTATACTACTATATCTGTTCCTTTCTAAACGTTTCCACTTACAGCCATTCAGTTATTTTTCTTATCTTTTCCTCCTGACATCATGTCCATCTCTTTCCCTGACTGGCACTGAACAACATTGGCCCCAGTAGAGCTGAGAGAAAGCTGTAGGTAATCAAACTTGACACTCACATGTTTCCACACTTCACAGCCCAGCCATTCGCTTTATATCCTAAGGTAAATAATTCCCTCTGTCTTGGCCTGGCACAGCGATTAAGCTCTCCACTTGGCTGAGCTCAAGGTGGGCTTAGTCAGAGCCAGATTGTTTCAGTTAACATGAGCAATGGACCCAGTGTTATACCTGAATGCCTTGGAAAATGGCCAAAAGAATTTCCAGACATTTCACTCAGAGACTCAGCCTATAAAACTGTCAGTGAAGTTGTATTGTGTTTCACCTTTACCATCTCTAACAATCCTTTAATTTATAAGAGAAATAAACATAAGGGATAACGGGCTAAGTATTTGTTTTTCAAATCAGTAAGCATAAAACAGCTGGGGGAAAAAAGTAAATAAAAATCCGGGCTAAATTGAAGCTGGAATTTGTAAAATCTGTGATCAATTTATCATAAGCTGTAGTTAATAGTAAAAAATATTGATAACCAGTTGCAGCCAGCAACAGCTTAATATGTCTTCTGATCCACAGATCAAAGGATTAAAGACATTTCTGATTTTCTTGAATGAAAGTGATTAGGTTTTCAAGAGCTTTAATCCTTACAATGCTGATGGAGCAATCTTAAGAGAAATATAAAAGGAACCCAGCAAGATTATAATTTCTACTTGACACCAAGCAAACTATTTGATCCCGTCAGCAATGTTAACATGCTGAACACTTTACAATGCAATGGTACAGCAGTAGTTTTTTTTCTTTTGAAAAGCAAAAGAGTTAACAAATTGTCAATGATGACTGTTAATATTTTTCCTTTACTGAATCTCTTCATACAAATTGGCCAAAAGTCCATGTGTTTTTCCTTCTGAAATTATTTTCTCTCAATATTCTATTGTAAACATATGTTGTGGTGTGGTTTTTTTTGAATTGCACGATACAGCAGTGAGAAGCAATGTAGCAACCTTTGGCTACATTAATACTCCACCAGCCAAAACTACTCCAAATTCTACCCTGGGCTTTATGGCTTCAAGATGAACTCTTGGCATTTAATTTACCAGTGGCTGGAAGCCCAAAAGTTACCATTCGAGTTGTGGAAGAGCAAAATATTTGCCATCAGTACAGACATTTATATTGCTGCAGTAGGCTTTTAAATGAACAGAGTCTTATGTAGCTGCCGGCTTATAATTATTGGACACCATGCCAAGGCATGAAGCTTCCTTTCACTGATGCAGTCTTGAGATGCTTTGACAATGGGAGAATGTGGAACTGCACCATTCAATACCTGAGATAACACTCTGCATAAAGAAGAGTCTGAAGAATGGTTACGACCTGAAACATCACCTGTTCCTTTTCTCTAGAGGTGCTGCCTGACTCGCTGAGTTACTCCAGCGTTTTTGTGTCTATCTTTGGATGAAACCAGCATCTGCAGTTCCTTCCTACACTCTCTATGACAGTGTAGTGAAATATAGCCTGAATACACTATATCTGGAAGCCTTGTTTACCAACCAGATGGTCCAACCAAGAATGATGATTTTGAAATAAATTCACATGCAAGCCACAAAATGTTTGATTTTTGCATCTGGTTGACAGGAAGAATGAGGAGAGGCAGCATGAAACACTCTTCTACAAAAATTGCAAGACCAGAGGCATCTGGAAGTGTGGACGCACAAATCATTGAACGTGGTGAAGCAGGTTGAGAAAGTGGTTAACAAACCATCCATAATGCTATGCTTCATCAACAGAGGCATACAATACAAAATCTGAGAAATTATGTTGAACCTTATAAAACATTGATCAAGTCTTAGCTGGAGCACTGAGAATCATTCTGGTCACATCATACAGTGAATCATTCTGGTCACTGTAAGTCATGTTGTTACTTGTGAGCAGAGCACCAAGGCAAATTCCTTGTATGTGAATACTTGGCCAATAAACTTACTTACTTGCTTACATAATAGGAAGGACATGCTGACACTGGAGAAGGGTCAGAAAAGATTTGCAAGATTGGTTCCTGGAATGTGTGACTCCAGTAACAAAGACAGATTAGAGAGGCTAGAACTGCTTTCATTTGAGAAGAGAAGGCTGGGGGAGATCTGATAGAAGTATTTAAAATGATGACCCTGATGGAATGGATAGTGGGAGGCTGTTACCAATGGTGGAAGAGTTGAGGATCAGGGAGCACAGGTATAAATTAAGCGGGGAAATTTTGAAGAAAAACGTTTATATGCAATGCAAGGTGAAGTCTTGGTGCTTGTTGGTGAGTACTGGTGAAAAGGCATTTACCATACCAGAGTTAGAATGGCCTCTTAATGTGTTATAACCATCGTATTTCTATTTTATTGCCCCTTGTGACAAGTGCGACCACTTTACACCCTGGCGAGTACTTACCATGTGTGAACATATTGCCTCAAGGCATAAATTTTACTGCATCCACAGCTGAACTTTCTGAAACATTAAATTCTTAAAATGTTATCATAAAGATACATGAACAGTTCAAATCATGTGATTCATCAACTTGCATTTCAAGCAGGGCAGGCGATGGATAAACCCTTGGTTATCACTCGATGTATTGCTGGTAGTTTTAACATATTGTTGCTAATTTTTTACTTGTCGTAAGATGCCCAGAAGAGAAAAGGTCAGGCATGTTAAAGGAAGAAAGGTCAGCTTCTTCAGTGCTTGGTGGCACTGGAGAGTTATTAACAGTAGCGAAGTCATCAACAGATGGGTAAATCTGACCCATGCTAATGATCAGTATTGGTTGTAGTTCTTTCTCTCCTCTCGGACTCATTTTCGTCTTTCACTCGGGCAAGTATGTCAGTAACCAGTGTTAATCCTGCCCCCCTAATAACCATCTTTCAAGTATATCTGCCCCGTAGAGTCATGAAGAAGCACAGAAACAGACCCTTCCGCCCATCATGTCCTGCTGACCATCAACTACCCATTTACACTGATTGTACATAAACTTTACTTTTTTTAAATTCTCCCCACATTGTCATCAATGCATCTCACCATCCTGTGCACCACCCCCCACCCCACTTCAGAAGATTCTACCATTCACCAACACAAAACGATAATTTGCAATGGTCAATAAACATACCGACCCACAAGTCTTTGGAATATGGGGGACACTGGAAGAGCCAAGAAAACCCACGGTCACAATCAGAGACAGAATGTACAAAGGGTACACAAAAGGCTGGAGAAACTCAGCGGGTACAGCAGCATCTAAGGAGCGAAGGAGATAGGCGATGTTTCGGGTCAAGACCCTTCTTCAGACTGGTCAGGGATCAGGGAAACGAGAGATATAGGTGATGTGGAGAGATAAAGAACAATGAATGAAAGATATGCAAAAAAGTATCGATGATAAAGGGAACAAGCCATTGTAACTGTTTGTGGTGTGAAAATGAGAAGCTAGTGCGACTAGGGTGAGGGGGAGAGAGAGAGAGAGAGAGAGAGAGAGAGGGAATGCCAGGGCCCGAGGGCTGAGGGAGAGGTGGGAAGGGGAGGAGACAGCAAGGGTTAACAGAATTGAGAAAATTCAATGTTCAAGCCCAGAGGATGCAGACTCCCCAAGCAGAATATGAGGTGCTGTTCCTCCAACTTGCAGTGTTGCTCACTCTGGCCGTGGAGGAGGCCCAGGACCGAGAGGTCGGATACGGAATGGGAGGGGGAGTTGACGTGCTGAGCCACCGGGACGTCGGCTTGGTTATTGCGGACCGAGCGGAGGTGTTCGGCGAAACGATCGCCAAGCCTCCACTTGGTCTCACTGATATAGATCATCTGGCATCTGGAGCAGCAGAGTATTATGACCAGCTGTATCTCTGTCTGGTTTGGGGACTGTAAAGCCTCCGACTGGAAGTCCGTGCAGAGAGTGGTGAGAACAGCTGAAAAAATCATCGGGACTTCTCTCCCCTCAATCGGGGATATTGCGACCAAACGTTGCGTGTCTAAGGCCAGCAGTATTATAAAGGACCTCACACATCTCCATCACAGACTGTTCACTCTGCTACCCTCGGGCAAAATATATCGTAGCATAAGGAGCAGGACATTAAGGTTCTGCAACAACTTCTTCCCAAGAGCCATCGGACTCCTGAATGCCATGTAATGGGCTGCCACCATTGTCTATTTTATCCTTTTATCCATTTTATCCTTTTAACCATTTTATCTTTCTGTTTATTATCGTGTTGCACGCGGAGCCAAATACAATGGAATTTTGTTTGGAATTGCATATATCGATGTATTTCTAAATGACAATAAAGTTTGTTTGATTGATTTTGATTTGATTTTGACATAGACCACACCCAAGGGCAGGATTGAATCTGAGTCATTGACCCTGTGAAGCAGGCGTTCTTTTACCTGTGACATTATGCTACCTTCATTTGAGTTATCAAGATGCACCCAAAGATTGGTCCCACACAATAGGTTAGCATACAAACTTAAAGCACACGGTATTGGCGGTTCAGTATTGATGTGGATAGAGAACTGGCTGGCAGACAGGAAGCAAAGAGTAGGAGTGAATGGGTCCTTTTCAGGATGGCAGGCAGTGACTAGTGGGGTGCCGCAAGGCTCAGTGCTGGGACCCCAGCTATTTACAATATATATTAATGATTTGGATGAGGGAATTAAATGCAACATCTCGAAGTTTGTGGATGACACGAAGCTGGGGGGCAGTGTTAGCTGTGAGGAGGATGCTAGGAGGCTGCAAGGTGACTTGGATAGACTGGGTGAGTGGGCAAATGCATGGCAGATGCAGTATAATGTGGATAAATGTGGAAAAAAGAGGAAGGTAGACTATTATTTGAATGGTGACCGATTAGGAAAAGGGGAGATGCAACGAGACCTGGGTGTCATGGTACACCAGTCATTGAAAGTAGGCATGCAGGTGCAGCAGGCTGTGAAGAAAGTGAATGGTATGTTGGCATTCATAGCAAAAGGATTTGAGTACAAGAGCAGGGAGGTTCTACTGCAGTTGTACAGGGTCTTGGTGAGGCCACACCTGGAGTATTGCGTACAGTTTTGGTCTCCTAATCTGAGGAAAGACATTCTTGCCATAGAGGGAGTACAGAGAAGGTTCACCAGACTGATTTCTGGGATGGCAGGACTTCCATATGAAGAAAGACTGGATAGACTCGGCTAGTACTCGCTGGAATTTTGAAGATTGAGGGGGGATCTCATAGAGACTTACAAAATTCTTAAGGGGTTGGACAGGCTAGATGCAGGAAGATTGTTCCCGATGTTGGGGAAGTCCAGGACAAGGGGTCACAGTTTAAGGATAAGGGGGAAGTCTTTTAGGACAAAGATGAAAAAATCATTTTTCACACAGAGAGTGGTGAATCTGTGGAATTCTCAGCCACAGAAGGTAGTTGAGGCCAGTTTGTTGGCTATATTTAAGAGGGAGTTAGATGTGGCCCTTGTGGCTAAAGGGATCAGGGGGTATGGAGAGAAGGCAGGTACAGGATACTGAGTTGGATTATCAGCCATGATCATATTGAATGGCGGTGCAGGTTCGAAGGGACGAATGGCCTGCTCCTGCACCTATTTTCTATGTTTCTATGCTTCTATGAATTGTATGGCAATGCTTAAACCAGAAAACTATTGTTGGTATTGACAAAGATAATCACGAGGGCTTTTAATTTACGTATAGACTAGGCAAACCAAATTAGTAGTAATAATGTGGATCAATTTCGTAGAGTGCATAAAGATAGGCTCCCAGCTCAGTATGTTGAGGAAATAGAGGGAATTATCTATTTTAGATGTAGAAGTATGCTGTGAGAAAGGGATAGTTAATAATCTGGTCACCGATGGACCATCAAGAAAAAGTGATCATATGTTTTTTGAAAGACTGGAAGTGATTCATTTGAAACCAGGGTCTTAATCCTAAACAAATCTAACAATGAAGTTATGAGGTAGAAGTTGGCTACGGAGACTACATTGAAAGAAATGACAGTAAATGAGCAAAGGCTAACATTAAAAAAAATAAAAAATACTGCAACATTTACATCCTTCATATACATCCTTTTAAGGCACAAAATCCAACTGCTGAAGTGCCCTAATTGCGATAAGAATGAAAGTAAAGTTAGCATTAGATCAAATGAAAAGCAGAAGAGCAGTAGGGCTCAGAATTCGAAAAAAAAAAAGATTTCAGCAAAGGATGGCCAAGAAATTGTTAAGAAAAGGGAAAGTAGAAGATTACTAATCCAGAACTAATCCAGCCAAAACATTGTAAAAAACTGTAAAATCGTCCATAGATCTGTAAAAAGGACATGATTAACAAAAGTTAATGTGATTCACTTACATGGAAAGATAGGAGAAATTATAAAGGGGGGATAAGGAAGTGGCAGAGAAATTAAACAAATATTTTATTTTCACGGAAGAAGACATAAAGCTTCCATGACATAGGCAGAAAAGCTGAACGAAATAAGCATTAGTAAAATGAAAGTGTACTGGAGATATTAATGACATTGAAAACCAATGAATTCTGATGACCTGAAGCCTACTAGGGTTATGAGAAAGGTGGTTATGGAGAGAGCGGGTGCAGTCACTGTCATTTTCCAAAATCTCATACACGCTAGACTGGTACCAACAGTTTGGAATGTAGAAAATATAACTCCACAATTTGAGAAAGGAGGGAGATAAGAAAACAAAGAACTATGCACCTGTTAACTTGGCATCAGAAGTGAAAATTCTACAATCAAATATTAAAGAAATGGTAAAAAAGTACTTAGAAAGCAAAAGATTGAACAGTCAACTTGGAATTATGTAATGTAAATATTTGACAAATAGATTAGAAACTTTGCAAGTTGTAACTGGAAGAATAGCAAATGGGAAAACAGTGAATCTGGTATTATTTGAAGGTGTTTAAAGATGTTGCATGCAAGGGTTATTATGTAAAGTTAGAGAACAAAGGATTGGAGATAATATACTAATGTGGGCTGATGACAGAAAACAGATCCTGGGAATAACTGGACATTTTCGGGATCAAGTAGTGTGACTGTACGAAGGAACTGCACCAAAGATGGACACAACATTCTGGAGTAACTCAACAGGATAGGCAGCATCTCTGGAGAGAAGGAATGGGTGACGTTTCGGGTCGAGACCCTTCTTCAGACGAAAGGTATGTCACAGGGATTGTTGCTGGGGGCCCAGCTGTTCACAATCCAGATCAATGGTTTAGGTAGAGGGATCAAGAGTGATATATCCAGGTCTCCTGAGGATACAAGGTTGGATGAAAGTTCGGATTGCAAGGAGAACTTAAAGAGGCTCGAAGAGAATTCAGACAAGCTAAGTGAATGGATAGGACAAAGGCAGAAGGATCATAATGTAGAAAAATATGAGGTAACCCATTTTGGTGTAAAAATGAGAGATAGGATATTTTTTAAATAGAGAGTTTGAAATGTATTGGGGTCCAGAGGAAACTCAGTGTCCTCATGCATGAATCATGCATGAATCACTGGGTAGGCGTATATGTTTATCTTTGCAGCAAGAGGATTTGAGTACAAGAGTAAATAAATCTTACGATAGGTATAAACGAGGAACTGCAGATGCTGGTGTACAAAAGACACAAAGTGCTGGGGTAATTCAGTGGGGCAAGCAGCATCTCCGGCCGTTAAATAATTTGGGATTTTGACTGACCATGGGATTCGGACTATCAAGAGTGCAACCAAAAAAATAAATTCATTAATCCCTGACCTTGTGAAGATTAATGGTAGAGTCAGAGTGTCATAGAGTACAGCGCAGCAACAGGTCATATGATCCCCACGTCTATGCTAACCTGTACTAATGCTTTGACTTGCATCTGGTCTGTATCCTTCTGTATTGAAGCACAATAGAGAATGCAACTATTGGTCAGGAGTTGGAAGTAGGAGCGAACGGTTATGTGGGGAGATCTTGAAACAAACTCAAATTATATTTTCATAACAACGATTCACACAATTGTGCAAAACAATTGTTTTTCTCTATTTTAATTTTTTGTTCATTTTTATTTAGGTTAGGTGGTGAATTTCTACCCATTCCTCACTGGGTTTATTCTGGTGGCTAATCCACCCTAGGCTATCCCTGTGCATATCCCAACAATCATCTCAGACATGGCATTGGGAAATGCCAGACATTAAGGTGCATGCCTGTCTGTGTGTGACAGCATAGTGTTTGGTTTTGATATGGAGGGTGAAAATGCAAGTAAAAAATAACTAACAAATGGTGAATCATCAGAACATATGAAGAAAATTACAATTTGAGCCCAATATTTCTGGTGGCATGTGTCAGAAATGAGACACATGTAAGCCTATTATAAAAAAATAGGATCAGCATACATTTATATTTGTGACATTATATTGGATGTTTTCTGAGTTGTTCTCAGGTGTTGCTATAGCAACATGATGTTAAATGTGAGCAGCATTAGGAATTTTTCTGGAATTCTGGTTTGGATTGCTTGTTTTGATGGCAGTGGGCTGGGTGATTGAGTGGAGATATAACATGTGTACTAGTAAAACATCAGATTGACAAGTTATCCTATTGTCTTCATGGCTTGCTGAACTATCGTGGAAAGCAGGTCAGAAGGGGCAGGAAGAGGGACATTTATCCTTGCCTTCAATACCGTGTTACAGAGATTTCTTGCCGAATTGGACAGCTCTATAGGACTTAAGTCCTTAAACCATGGCCGTTTAGTTCCTGCTTCACAGAAGCTAACTGTTGTATTGGACAATATATATCCAATTTGATATCATCTCAACCAGATTCCCCATATCCAACACATGATTCAGCAAACAGGTTTTAAGAAAGTGCTGGAGTACTTCAATCGGCCACGAGGGAATGGACAGGCAACGTTTTGGATCGTGACCCTTTGTCCATTCAGAGATGTTGCCTGACCTGCTGAGTCAGGAATCTAGAGCAAAAATGATTCAATGGAGGTATTCTGTAGGTCAGACAGCATCTGTGAATGGAAATGGACTGTCAACATTTCAGGTCAATGCTCTTTTAGTTTAGTTTAGTTTCAGTTTAGAGATACAGCTCGGCCCTTTCGGCCCACCGAGTCCGCACCGACCAGCGAATCCCGCACATTAACACTATCCTACACACTACTGGGGACAATTTACACTTGTACCAAGCTAATTTACCTACATACTTCCGTCTTTGGAGTGTGGAAGGAAACGACTCGGAGAAAACCCAGGCTGTCTCGGGGAGAATGTACAAACTCCATACAGACAGCATCCGTAATCTGGATCAAACCTGTGTCTCCGGCGCTGCAAGTGCTGTAAGGCAGCAACTCTACCGCTGCGCCACTATGCTGACCTTAAATCTCCATCTGAACTGAAAGAATGGAGGGGAGATAGCCAGTATGAGGGGACAGGGCGGGGCAAGAGCTGGCAAGCAAGAGGCGGATCTGTTGAATTTCTACCCATTCCTCACTGGGTTTATTCTGGTGACTAATCCACCCTCGCCTATTCCTGTGTATGGGCCTGTCCTACTTGCCCAAGTTACTCACAAATTCTCCCAAGTTTTCTCCTTGATTCAAACTCGGAGAATATCCGTAGCGAGTCCGTAGGAGTCCGTAGATATATCGTAGTTGCTCGTTATGCCAGCCGTAGGTACGCGGGGCATCAGGTAAGTCGGGATGTTTTTTTCAGCATGACAAAAAAGTCCACGAGTAAAAAGATAGTCGGGAGGAGGAGTTCGTAGATCAAAAAAATCTTGATTTTGTTTTAAGGTCCTTTCAACTTGGCAGAGGACTCGGGAAAGTTGGACAGGCCCTTAAGGTGCCTGCCTGTCTGTGAGTGACAGCATAGTGTTTGGTTTTGATAGGGTGGGGGTGGGGGGGAGGGGTGGGTGGGAGGGAGTAGGGCGGTGGGGGGGGGGGGGGGGGGGTCAGTCTACCCCATGACAGAAGGGGGAGGAGTTGGACAGTTTGATAGCCACGGGGAAAAAGGATCTCATGTGGCATTCTGTCCTGCATCTTGGTGGAACCAGTCTGTTGCTGAAGGTACTCCTCAGGTTGACCAGTGTGTCATGGAGGGGGTGAGCTGTATTGTCCAGGATGCTCCGCAGTTTGAGGAGCATCCTCTCCTCCAAGACCACCTCCCATGAATCCCACTATATCTACCGCTTGCAATTTGGGGGCCTGTAGGACAATCCCATTAGAGTGCCTGCACCTTTCTTATTTCTAAGCTCAACCCCTATCGCCTCATGGAGCAAACCCTCCAGTATGTCCTTTCTGACTGCTGCCGTGACGGTTTCCCCGATTAGTAGCGCAACTCCTCCACCACTTTTGCCTTGTAATTTCTGACTTGCTACACGGCTTCCCACCATCTCCCTCCCTCCCTTGTTTAAACCCCCCCAAGTAGCACCAGTGTACCTCCCTGCAAGGATATTGGCCCCCCTCCAGTTCAGATGTAACCCATCCCCCTTGCACGGGACACCTCTGCCGCTGAGGAGATCCCAATGTTCTAAAAGCCTGCAACCCTGCCCCCAAACCAACTCCTGAGCCATCTGTCCTGTCTGCCTGTTCCAACCCTCACTAGCGTGGCATCAGGAGTAATCTAGCGATATCTTTTCTCGCGATCCTGCTATTTAATCTTCTACCAAACCATTCATTTTGTAGGACCTCATCCCTTTTCTTGCTTATGTCATTTGTGCCAATGAGCATGATGACCTCTGGCTGCTTGTCCCCTCCTTGAGAATGTTCTGCAACTACTCAGAGCCATCTTGGGCCCTGATACTAGGTATGTTACAAACTTACCTTCAGCGGCGCTGCAGTTCTGTCACTGGCCGTGTGCACGACTTTGGCGCCTTGGAGGGGGGGGTGGGGGGGGGGGCGGGGTTAAAATGCGTTTTTTCTCCTACCTGTCTGATATATATTTTCTCGGGGTGCAAGCATTTGCTGAAGAATTGTTCCGACGGCCGTTCCGTGAATTTTTTTTTAAAATCGCTGGATAATTTCAGTATGGAGTAAAATAGAAATCAGCTTCTAATGCCGTGAAGGTTGACAACGGGAACGGATTTCATGTACGGGACAGGTAAAGGAAAGCCGTTTATTTTACATATAAACGTGCTTCTTAGGATGCCTTTAATCCAAATTTTATGTTGCGAAAAGGTGATTTAGCAATACTGCTGGTTAGATACGAACCAGCAGTATTTTTCCTGCCGATATGGGGTTTAAATTCACCGCAACCACAACGTTCCAATCGATCGCGTTCCATAAAATCCCACTCGCAAGATGATTTAAATGGCCATTAATTTATGGGAATTAAACACTAAATTCCGTCCATTTGGCCTATAAATTCATGACAATGAAATTTAAAAATCATGTTATTTTGTGAATTCTTGTGCGAATGTTATTTGGACACTTAGGCTATTTAAAAATGTTAATCTTTTCTTAAGAAATGGATAGATGTTTAGATCTAGTAATTGAATTTTGTAATTAGCTACAAAAGGGTAACTAACTAATTATATGCTTTAATTTCAGGTCATCCAAGTAAGATTGTTTTATATTTGTTTCAGAATACTTCAACCTATAATAACTGAACATTTCTTTCAGTTCTCTTAATTTTTAAGAAAGTTATAGGCTTTTGACTGTCTTCGATCACTGCTTTTGTGTTGTCAATGGAAAAGCAATAGGGAACAAGATGCTAATTTCCTAGTATGAAAATGGCCATAACCTTTTAAATACTGACGATATGAAAGTAAATTGGGTGTCAAATTAAACTTATTTTTATGCTTTATCTGATGGGATAAATTGCAGACTTGATTTTTTAAATCTCAAAATGTTGTAACATTGCTACTGATACCAGGATACAACATAATATCCTGGGGTCTTGTTGTTGCCACATAACCTTCTGCCTTTCCTTCTAACTAACGAGTTTCTTATCACGATGGCTCTGTTGGATTTTTCTTTTCCCGGCTGTTGATGCTGCTGATCACCCCTGACTGGGATCCGGGCACTCCGAGTTGTCGTCCACATTCCAAAGATGTACAGGTTTGTAGGTTTATTGGCTTGGTCTAATTGTAAATTGTCCCTGGTGTGTCTACGATAGCGTTAGTGTGCAGGGTTCGCTGGTCGCCGCAGACTCAGTGGGTCGAAGGGCCTGTTTCCGCTCTGTATCTCTCAATTGAAACCAAAACACTTACTGCAGGTGTAGTCCACAGGGGCATCGATAATTCCCCTGTCTTCCACCATCCTGCATTTATTATTTGCATCAAAAGAGATGCAAATAATAAATGGCTAGGCATTAAAATGGCAGCCATTCAATGAGCCAGTTATAGTCAGGGTAACCACATGTGGAGCAGAGAAGTCTCTGTTGAACTGAAACCTATAATAAATACTTGCATTCTCATTCATTATTGTCTAAATAATTGTTGTACCAGTAGGTTTGTTGTAATACATTTTTTTTTAAAGCAAATAGCACTGCTCATCAGTCTTACACAACAGACCAGGGACCACTTAAAAATACTTGGGATCGCTTTTGCATTACAGTAAGTGCTCATGCTCATTTGTTTTGTTTGCACAGAGGTTTTCATTACTCTATCTTCCAATTAGTGGGCTTAACTTTACTGCTATTTTGCTATTTTACCATGGAGACCAAAGGGAATGACTCTTCATCCCGTCATTCCTAAAGAGCATCAGTCAATTAAAGCCCAATTTGATGAAAAAAGGGCAAGTTTGGCTGTGCTTCCAATCCAGAAGCTAGCGAAGGCCCTTCAGGAATCTTTATACACCAGCCCATTAACAAGTATTACATTAACAAGGGCAGTTTATTATGATGGAAGTGAATCACTCATCTACATAATTAACAGGCTGCATTTTCTTTAGCTGCCAAGCTATAACAGCTTTTCTTTCCCCCCGCAAATTGCTGCTTCTGCTACCATGTTTGACAAAAAGAGTTCCAGGGCTGAAAGGAGAGCCAGGATTGTTGATGTTTTCAATCCAATGGCGCACAAAGCAAGCAGAGAGGGTACTTACACTCCTTCTACATCCCAGTTTATACATTGCCATCACTGATGTTAGAAAAAAAACTCATTAGGTGCAGCTGCATACATATTTCCTTGTAAATCAGCTACATGACAAGAATAGAAGGGGGACCTTCTTGCACTTTCTACCTTTCCATGGCATGAAATCCTCATCTGAAAACTCTGCGCAGCAGAGCATACTAAAAAGGTGAGTTATTTCTACCAGTGATGGTTACTGAGAGATGTAATACACTTGTCCTTTTGCTATTAATTAATCAATATTTTACGAGTCAAGATCTGGAGTTGTGCCAATCATAAGAATGTCTGGTAATGCCACAGTCCCATAGATTCTAGGCTCTCAGTATTTTAAGGACACATTCTGAATGAAATAGATCTTTTAGTGATTCAAAGTGTGCACCATGGCATTTGTTCATTGACAGAAATATCTATAAGCATTTAATCATCTCAACTGGAATATTCATGATTAATGCAATCAATTTGTCCTCCCCCAATCTCCTTCCCACTTTCCTAAAGGTGCAGATCATTATAGAGTATGATTTCATCATTACTTACAAGATGCTTAAATGACATTCTTCGCGTGTCATTAATGAATCATTGTCAGTCCATTCAGCTGCCTCAATATCCTCTGCTCAAACTGAATGTTGTCGCCTATAAGAGAGGATACTTGGTAAGCATTGCCATACATTGCTTAGAGAGAGCTATTATTAGAATGCAACGCGATGTTTGCTGTTTGCTTAAAGTATGAAACATTAAACAAACTTACCAAGGCTCAAAACTTCATTAAGTGGCTCCTGCAAATCATCTCTGCGCATCTCTACAAACAAAGTTGCAACCCAGCGAGCAACAGCTATCCTGTCATAACCAAAATGACAAATACTTGACAACCTTTAGCGTGACATGTAAAGCTTAAGCATTGTCACCCTGCTTGCATGGCTTTGAAAGATCTCATGACATTACATGGAGAAGAGTAATGATTTCTCCATGGGTGAAATTCTTCCTTCAACAAACCACAAAAAATAAATTCCACCCTTCGTAGGGCTAAACTTTGTGCAATTTATCTGCTGCACTTATCCATACTGTATAACAATAATCATTCCACTTCAATAAAAGTAATCCACTGGCAGCGAAGCGCATGTGAATGATGTAAATTATTACACCTTCCATTTCTATGAAAATACTACGCTGAACAAAACAACTGCTCCATCTACAGTACCACTGGCAATCAACCAGACAAACATAGGAACCAGATCTGTTGACCCTGCTAGATTTTGTTTGACGACTGCCTATTCCTATAACGCAATAAGTTAATAATAATAATTTTCCCCTTTGACTGCATGTGTTTCCTCCAGGTTTTCCTACTACATCCCAAAGACGTGCAGGTTTGTCGGTTAATTGGCCTCTGTAATTTGTCCATGGTGTGTAATAAGTGGATGAAAAAGTAGGATAAATAAAACTAATGTGAAGAGGTGATCAATGCTGGGCGTGGACTAGATGGGCTGTTGAACCTGTTTCCATACTGTATCTCTAAACCTAAAATTAAAAACATCTTTTGTTCTGTGACAATCGCAGTTACTCTTCTAACCCTATAGCTCTAAAACCTATCAACAATCTCCCTACATATTTGCATTTCTCATTCTTGCGGACTACTGGGAGGCTATAAAACTAATCCCATCAAAGTGATCACCTCCTTCTTATTTTTAAATTCCACCCATATAGCCTCACTGCAGATTGTCCGCTGCAGCCGTGTAAGAGCTCTTCAACCATTGACATCAGTACCTGGGCACCAGGTCAGAAGCTAGGAGCCCAGTCACTGAAAGCCCAGTGGGACCTCCCTCACCACATGGACCGCAACGGCCCAAGAAGGCCGCCTGGCATCAGCCTGTCCAGCGCAGCTGGGGAACGGCAATAACCGCTGCGTCTTGCCATTGATTCCCGCATTCAGAGATTAAGAGCAAAATGGGAAGTCTGAGGCATTGGGGTGGTGGTGCAGTGGGGGTGAGAAAACACTGTCCCGCTCTAAGTAAGACTTCCATGACCAATTGCCTGCCCGGAATTCAGGGTGAAAGGACATACACCTTAAATGTTAACTGTTTCTCTTTCCAAAGATCTTAACCTGCTGAGTGTACAAGCTTCTTTTTGACACTGAAAATATTTTTTTGTTACTGCATGTTAAATATACTGCTTGTTACATTATTTAATAGTGGTAGGTGTCAACTGAAGCAATTGCTTGCCAATTACCATTAATTCCACAGTATAACCTGCAGCCTGTGTTCTTAAGGAGTGTCTGATTATTGTGGGGATGCTCCATCCACTATAACCAAAATCTATTAAAAAGAGGCAGTAATAACAAGGGTTTACTGTATCACCATGATGTTCTCCCTAATCAACAATGCAACATCACCTCCTCTCTTGTCTCTACTACGACCATGCTTGCAGCATCTGTACAATGGAATATTGAGCTGCCTGTCCTGCCCCTTCCTCAACTATGTTTTTGTTAAGGCTATAATATCTAGTCCCATGGCTAAAGTACCAATCCATGCAATTTGTTTTTTGCTCAAGATTCCAGCATCTGCATTATCTTTGTACCCCACCGATGAAATACACTGTGAAGTTCAAGTGATGAATGGACTCGTTCATTAATCAGAATCATACTTGGCATTATTAATCATTTGAATTCTCAGTCTAAATGCGTAACTTGACAATCCGCTTAATCGTAACTGGCACTAATTTATTTTATCCCAAGACCATCTATTGTATCTCAAGAACACCACAACACAAGGAAATAAGAACAGGAGTAGGCCACCAGTCCCCTCGCGCTTGCTCCGCCATTCAATATGATCATGGCTGATATGTGCTGGCTTCACCTCCTCCTCAGTTGAGCCAGTTTCCGGTAACTCTCAATTCTTTGATCTTTCATTATTAGTAAAACAGGAAATGGTACCTGAAGAATCCAGAGTCTTTCTGAAGATTCATTGAACTGCAGATGCTGTAATCAGGAGCAACAAATAATTTGCTGGAGGAACTTAGCAACTGTGGGTGGTAAGGAACTGGAGGAAAATTTCTACAAAGTCATCATACCTTGAACAGACTTTGCAATGGAGTAGTAAAATTGAGACACAAGAGACTGGAGCTGCTGGGATCTCATTGATGCAGTGTTTCTAGCTAAAACATCGACCATTTGTCTTGCAGATTGATCATTGTCTATCTATCTAGATAATTGTATGAAACAATAATAAGTAAAAATGTCTATCATTTCATTTTATTATAATTCTGTTACTTAGTAGAAAATGCAGACACATGAACTATGTTTAATTTATTGGCTTCAGTTTAGCTTGGCTTTGTCCAATTGAGCACTTCACTCAACTCTTCCCTGAAATATTTAATTGCTGATTATGACATGAGGTTTCAGCAAAATTGGTATGAACTGCAAATTTAGGTAATAAAATCACAGAATAAGATGAACTGAGATTACAGCCAACTTGAACATGGCTATAGAGAAATTAAAAGTAACGACTCACTGCAATATTTTATGCCACTATAAGTGTGTAGTTCCTTTTACCTGAAATAACTTGTTTTTTTTAGAACTGTGAACCAAAATCTGTGCAATTTCCTGTGCAACAGCCAACTACCAACCCTTAATTTTTGGCAGGTGCAATAGCATTTTTGATGTAAATTCTGATAAGCCTTCAAATAAAGTAGTCTGACAGGTTAATGGAAATGGAACAAAGTACTAATTAAACGACATTGAAGAATGATCATTTAAATTAATTTTTTAGGAAGTATATGATGAATCAGGTCAGCTGTATAGCTTGACAATGCATTGCCTCAGATAATCAATTATTTTCACAGAACATAACATTAGATTGTTAACCTACCTAGCATTGAATTGTTTGCAACATGGAAACTGGTCTTTAGGTCTGCAATATAAAATCTGAAGTTCTTCCCACTTGACTTGATGGCAACCCGTAAGCTATCAAGACAAAAGACAGAAACAAAAAACTGGAGTCACTCAGCAGGTCAGGCAACGCCTCTGGAGAAAAGGAGTAGCTGACGCTTCGGGTCGAGGCCCTACTTCAGCTCCACCGGTCACACTCCTCATGGACTCCCCCGGATGGCCTTTTACCCTCTTGTGACAATAAATGTCATTTGTCCTTTGTCTTTCATTTCTAACCCCTGACTAGCTATCAAGACAAATCCATTAATATTTAGCTGCACAAAATGCACTTTTTACTAATGGTGATGCATTGTATTTTGTTTCCAATATTTATGCCATGATTCTGACAGGGCATTTATACCTAAAATAGGAGATTTTACAGTTCAGACTGTTGGATTGTAAGCTAACAAATCTGAATATGAGGTGCTGTTCCTCCAATTTGCATGTGGCCTCACCTTGGCAAGGAGGAGGCCCAGAACAGAAAGGTCTCTGTGGGAATTTCTGCTCTCAGTTTTAATCATTTTTCAATAAGCTTGGTATTGCTTCTGCTAAATAACTTTGATTCTCCACCTGCCTTGATCATACATCTGTTATACAGTACTGAAGATCTCTTGCAAAATGTACATTTTCCTTGTCTACCTTTGTTGACTCTTCTTCAAGGAATTCAAGCTTTTTGATCAAACATGACTTTTTTTTTCAAAAACGGCTCATGCCAGGAACAGTATCAAATACATTTTTGACATCAAGGAAATAAATATTAGGACATGATCAAAATCTTTGTCAAAGAGAATATTTTCTTGAAGCAACTTAAAGGAACAGAAAAGGATACCAAAAGGCAGAAATGTTTTGGAATGGAATTGGACTCTTTAAGAGCCTAATATATATATATATGGGCATCTACAGGGAAACAAAGTGTGCAATAATGCTGCATGAGCTCCATTTTCAAATGGAGTCTCTGAACCCAACTATTAATAATCTTCAAATTGAAGGCCTGATGATTTGATGTATTTACTATATTCTGGTTGCAACATTAATTATCGCTAGACAATTGATTCCTTCTTAAAACTACCTTGATTTATGATTATGTTGTCACAGCTTTAGGTTTTCTAAGCCCATTGTACACATTTTTCTGTTCATAGACGGTCACTGTTAAACAACTGTGAAACAAGTGTCATGCAACTTTTAACAGTTTTGGGTCTGAGCAAAATGAGTGAAAGTTATAACAAAAAAAATGTTTAGCTATTCCTCAAAAAACACTGAGATCAATTTCACCATATTACTGTTGTATTTCTGCATAATTTGGTCAACAATTGACAACATACTTGAGAAAAACAAATCTACATGATGTATATTTTAATTAACTGGATATCTAAAGATTGACCCAATTTAGTAAGAGACCCCTCTGCTTTGGGCATGGCTGCTCAGAATCAAACACACATAGACTTGTTACTGATGTAAATTAGATTTATTTTGTGTGCTGTTTTATCTCACTAGATAATATCATTGTTTGCACTATTTTAACAACTTTGGCTTACTGACCATGCGACAATAGTGAAGAGATTATGTTAATAATCATGGAAGAAACACTACATTTTGGATCTCATACAGCATGTAATCATAATTATAACATGCTGATGAAGTGGATAATTGTACAAGTTCTAAAAGGACATCACATTAGGTAGGGATATTTTGATGGGTGAGCCCATGAATGAGAAAAAACCTTTGTTAAAATGCAAAAAAAAAAGCTTTGTATGAACAGAATTTTTTTGCTATTGAAAAACTGGTCTAATTTGAAACTTTCATTTTAAGGATTAATTTATGGCATCATTCTTATGCTTTGAATTTTAAATCATGTAGCTCTCATTGCAACACAAGCTAAGCATAAAATTACATCTACAACACTCTTGAAATGACCTTTACTAATATTAACTATTGAACACTATTCACCAAAGCATCATGTTCCTTTTTCATAGCACTTTATTAACTGTTATAAATTGTTTAAAAGAAAGCAGATGGAATGGATAAAATATCCTCACCTCAATATGTTAAAGATTCTTTCTCTAAAACATATTTGTAGGGGATTTTATGCAATCATTTGGATAGAAATTCTGATCAGGCTGAAAGTTGCTGAACTTTGCAAATTCATTCCTGTGTGCCAATTCTCCACTGAAAATTGTCCTGCATTTCAAGTGTTACTCACTTCTGAAAAACAATGTGCGTACACAAAAGTAGTATAATTGCTCTGTACATTGCCAATTAGCCTTTCTTCACTATTCCAATCCCATCAATACAGAGTTTCCTTTATTCATCATCATCGGCGGTCACTCGAAACGACTGTCCTCTCCTCTCCTCTCCATAGGGTCGTCTACTTGTGGGTCTGCAGATGTCTGTAGAGGCCTATCCACGATCCACACACCTTGGTGCAACGTGGGCAGTGGAGACTGGTGGTGGTTGGCAGTCGTCGAGCCCCCTTCTCTCTCTCCTTACGGTGCTGTCGCTTTGTCTCTGTGACTCGGCGTAGATCCATTTTGTGACGTGCAGCTCCTTCCTGCACGGATTTCCTCCAGGAGCACCTGTCCAATGCAATGTGCTCCCAGCTGCTCGATGTGATGTGGAATTTCTTCAGACGATTCTTGATGTTGTCCTTGAAGTGTTTCTTTGGCCCGCCGGGGGCTCGCCGACCTTCCTTCAGTTGAGCATACAGGATCTGTTTAGGGAGACGTGTGTTGGACATGCGGATGACATGGCCAGTCCATCGAAGTTGGTGCTGCATCATTGTGGTGGTGACGCTGGACATGTTGGCTTCCTCAAACACTGATGTTGGTGTGTTTGTCCTCCCAGCTGATCCTCAGAATCTTTGGTAAGGATCTTTGATGATATTGTTCCAGGGCCCTCAGGTGCCTGCTGTGGGTGGTCCATGACTCGGCTCCATACATCAGGGTGGAGAAGACAACGGCTCTGTCAACCAGCAGTTTTGTTTGAGCCTTTGGTCTTCAAAGAGTCTTTTCCTGAGTGACATAGGCTCCATTGGCACAACTCAGGCAAAGGTTGACCTCAGATCAGGCTGAAAGTTGCTTAACTTTGCAAATTCATTCCTGTGTGCCAATTCTCCACTGAAAATTGTCCTGCATTTTAAGTGTTACTCACTTCTGAAAAACGATGTGCATACAGAAAAGTAGTATAAATGCTCTGTACATTGCCATTTAGCCTTTCTACACTATTGCAATCCCATCAATACAGAGGGTCCTTTATTACTTGAGATAGTAATGGCAAATAAAGATGAAACTGCAGAATATCATATTTTCGAAGTTATATTGTGGTTGTTGAAGCAACTCCTTAAGGTTGCAATAGGTAACAACAACAATTATAGTGTCACAATGGGGTATATTTAAAACAATTGCACTGACATGCTATCATCTGAAGGTTTCAGTTTAGATTTAGGTTTTTATTGTCAGGTGTACCAAAGTACAGTGAAAAGCTTTGGTTGACATACTCCCCAATCAATTCAGAGAATACTATACATAAACACAATAAAGTCAAACTCAATTGCAATAGGTAGAGCAAAGTAGGAAAACTACACCAAGCTATGTTAGCTCAAGGAACAGAAAACATACCACAAAAATAAAAGAAAAGGAAGAAAAGTTAGTATTAATCAAAAGCTAGTATTGTTGTGTCTGGAACACTATCAATAACTAACTGAACAACAATTGGTTTCATTAATAAACACTGAAATTCAGAGTATTCATAAAAAGATGTAACCAGGACACCTGATTGCTGGAATAAAAATTGACCCATGTCCAAATAAGAGCAGCTTTATTTGACGGGGTTTCATGCAAATTTACTTCATTTGGCATTGAGGTAATTGTAAAAAGATTTTTAAGAGGATTCACAGAGAGATAATAATATCTTACTCTGCTGAATTGGGTTCTTTTCTTGTGCAACCTTAGGTGCTAACTAATTCTCATTACGTTTCCTGGACGGGTATGTTTCAATCTAAGAAAATTTCAAATATTTGACTTTAATGATGCCCATTATTTCTCCAAACTTATATTTCGACACAAAAAGCAGGAGTAACTCAGCGGGACAGGCAGCATCTATGGAGAGAAGGAATGGGTGACGTTTCGGGTCGAGACCCTTCTTCAGACTTGCTATACATTGATGCTACTAACTACAGTTCCTGGATATAGTTCATATGACTTCAAGTTCAAAAGGTATATTTGCTTAAACCTTGATACCATGATTCTTATCATTTAAATAGGCAAAAAATCATTTTTCCATTGTAAATTAAACGCACTGGCAGTTTTAAAATGGAAATTCTGTCATTTTTGCTCCACAGTGAAGAATCCCATGGTGCCTTGTTCGGTTCATGAATATTGTCATCCCTCACCCTATCTTCTTATGCCATAACCTTTCAAACATTTTCGGTGAAACTACTTCTTGCCATCAAAAGTGAACTTCATAGAGGCTACTTAAGGGCCTGTCCCACTTTCACAACCTAATTCACGACCTCTGCCAAGTTTGCCCTTGACTCATACTCGCAGCATGGTCGTCACAAGGTCATAGGAGGTCGTAGGTAGGTCGTAGCAGTCCGTGATGCTAGTCGTAGGTACTCGTGGCATCAAATAGGTCGAGGGGTTTTTTCTAGCATGATGGGAAATGTCCACGAGTAAAAAAGGTTGAGAATCAGGTCGTGGAAGTGGGACAGACCCTTTACACTAAACCTTAGCCCTGAAGGTTTAGCAATGATAGTTAATGAGTAATAATATCTATATTACATACAATTTTCTTTTGAGATAACCTTGGAGTGCACACTTACTTCCACATCATTAATGCAAAAGGCTAAGTTTGGAATCAAATTTGAGATCAATTGTACATCTAAGTCAATAAACAAATTAAACATTTATAATGTCATTGTAACATGTACTACAGTAATGGGGCACATATTACATATTACTCCTGGTTTAAGGTATATAAAATAACATGTATAATTACAATGCTTTATCTTGAATTATTGGTACATCTCAAAAAATGTATACCTTATTTGAAACTTATTTTAAGGAAGATGCAGTGCATTTAAAGTAAATGTTTCTCAGTTGAATGCTGCAAAATTGTTTCTTCCTCAAGTGGGTTAAGTGGCTATAAAATCCTTGTTAAAGCAGCTGGAGGTACTCACCTTCCATTTGATTGAATCATATCATATTTTGAAAGTGATTAGTGATTGTCCCCTTTCCTCATTGTTTTGGGATCGAGAATACTTCAAGATAATTTGCTTGACTGTTGGAGACTGGAACCCAGCCTGCTTTCCATGTTAATTTATTAATCTGAGAAAACCAAATCTACAGTATTCCAGGATCCTGTTGATGATTAATTACCCGGTTTGGCTCCTCAGTGGGATGTGAAAAAGTCATCGAGCTCCAGAAATCTTCGCCCCAAATAACCTTACAGAGCAATGCTGAATCGGACTTGTAACTCATAAATAATGGCAAACTTCTCAATGTTGTGCAGTTCAGTTCAGTGCAGCCTCTTGTGTCCCCATTTATCGACGTTCTGTTCTGAGGGGTACATTTGTAGTTGATCAGATGCCAATACACACACTTTATTCCTGCTGCTAGTTTTGTAAACAGGCTCTTCAACCCACCGAGTCTGTGCCGAAGAATTAATGTACGATCACGTGTACACTGGTTGAGTTTAGTTTGTCACATATACCGAGGTACAGTGAAAAGTTTTTGTTGCGTGCTAACCAGTCAGCTAACCATGTTCTAAGTAATGTCATTTTTGGATCCTGCACACTCGGGGCAATTTACAGAAGCCAATTAACCTAGAAACCTGCACGTCTTTGGAATGTAGGAGGAAATCGAAGCACCCAGAGAAAACCCATGCAGGGAGAATGTACAAACTCCGTGTAGGTAGCATGCATGGTCAAGATCGACCCCAGGTCTTTGGCGTTGGAAGACAGTAACTTTACTGCTGTGACACTGTGCTGCCCTGGTCTGCATCGATGCCTCTCTGGGAATTTTGGATGTGTCTCTAGTGGAGGTGAGTGTCCAGTCATTACTGGGAAATAAGAAATTGTGCAAATTGTACTTGTGTGTTTTGTCAACGGCATTGATTTGACAATTCCTGAGGAAGGTGATAGGTTACAATACTTGTTGGCTGATTAAAGTAAGGTCCTATCAATGGACCTTGATCAAATTGTTCTGTTTTGTAATAAAGCTCATTACAGCTCATTACAGAGAGAAAACTCTTAAAGGTGCTCTTGGGAATAGACAGGTCATCAGAAGATCAATATGAATGAGATGTACATCTTCCAGTGGTTATGGATGCATATTTCCCACCTAATTGCTTATCATTAGACATGCGGAAGAAAGAAGGACCAATTTTAACCCTTTGCTACATGATTATTTCCAATTCCATGCAATATTATTTTTGGTCATATTTGTTTGTGCAGTACTGCATCAAATGCTTTCTGAAATTGCACACGGACACAAATAAAACATTAGTGGATTCTCCCTCCCAAGGTATTTAAGGCCTCCTCAAAACATTAAATTATTAATTTTTTAAAGAGGTAAATTGGTTCAACACAGAAGCTGGACTGAAACTTGAGCTCAGGATTGGATGAATAACTACGCCTTATAATCTACGGACCTATCTCCAAAACTGTTATTGGTAATTTTCTTTTTGTTTTTTTTTTGTTTTTTCTCTCTCTCCATTTTTTTTCCAGTTATATCTTTTAAAAAATTCTATAAAAAGAACAGAAGCTTTGTATGAATGTAATTGATAAACAAACCGTGTTGCTATTATGTGTTTACGCTTCTATTAAAAAAAAATATTAAAAAAACATTAAATTCGATATTTTATCTCTATCCTTCAGTCTGAAGAAGAGATCTGACCCAAAAATGTTCCTTCCTACATATTACATTAGATATGTCAGACATGGTCAACTCCTTTACAAATTCTTGCTGTCTTTTGAAATATTCTTAAGCAATCAGCCGGTACATCACGGATGATAGACACCAATAATTTCACCGGATGATGAGGAACTATCAAATAGTTTTCCTTGCTTTTCCTTGCCACTTTTCTTAAATACTGCAGTGGCATCTGCAATTTGCAATCCAAAAATACAATTTCTCAAATTCAGAAAACATAAAGAAATTATGGTGAATGCTTCTGCAATATCCCCACCTATTTCTTTTAGTGGCCTTGAATTTCCTGGTGGACTTGCGTCACATGCGGTTGTCATGCCCTTTCTCACTCCGTCAGCACTGACATGGAGTGGACCTTGCATCTGTAACTTGGTCTGTGAAGCATCTGATTGTTGAAACCTGTGAGAATCCTGGACTTTTCAACTCTACAGTAAGTGGCGAGCTTTCCATTACCTGTAACTTACATTTAACTCATGAGTGATTCTCTCCCTTGGAATGTATGAAGGTGCTACACTTACGCCTGCTATAGTTTGCCATAAGCTTCACAAGATGTGACATTCCAAAAAGTTGACAATCCATTGCATCCGATATGGAATACATCGTTCTGTTCTGTTCTGTTCTGTTCTTTTGCTTTTTATTAGTATGATTGTATGGCAAATCAAATTCCTCATATGTTGTAAAATATACTTGGCTAATAATGTAAGTATGAGTATGAGTATTAGTAATTCACAGTAGGAATAGAAATTATGTGGGCCTCTCAGAAAGTTTGAGATTTCCACATTGGTCCCAAATTAGATGTGAGTACAAACTTACTGATAGTTTCACTAAGTAACATTGAAAATTCTATGGGGAATCCGAGACAATTTCCCAGGAAATCTAGGTCAAGTGAGAACCATTGGATAAAAAAAAGATCCTGGAGTTCTGGTAATTTGGCACTTAGTGTAGAGATATTGAGTGGAACACGCCCTTCAGCACACCGAGTTCATGCTGACCAGTGATCACCCCGACAATACTTCTATCCTACATACTCGGGACAATTTACAGAAGCCTACTAACCTACCAACCAGCATGACTGGAATGTGGGAAGAAACTCGAGCACCGGGAGGAAAGCCACGTGGTCACAGGGAGCAGGTATAAACTCGATACAGACAGCACCTGTAGTCATGATTGAACCTGTGTCTTTCCACGCTGTGAGGCAGCAACTCTACCACTGTGCCACTGTGCCAATATATTATTATTACTCAATATTATTTCCATAAATCTATTGAATCTAATAAGATCCCCTATTGTTATTTACAGTGTGTCTTGCACTCTGTCATGTTGTCCTCTTTTTTAAAAATGTGAATAGATTCTTAATATTAATTTCACAAGGCATTTTACCAGTAAACATTAGTTTCTCACCTGTTTGTCTTTATTTGCTGTACATTCCCTTTTACCTCTTAATATTCAAACACAATGTTCAAACCTAATATTCAAACTTACTGTAATATGCAAACGCAATGCTAGCATTTATTTTGAAAGGGATTATATACAAAAACAGGGATGTAATGTTGAGGCTTTACAAGGCGCTGGTCAGGCCACATTTGGAATATTGTGAGCAATTTTGGGCACCATATTTGGGGAAGGATGTGCTGGCTCTGGAAAGCATCCAGAGGAGGTTTACAAGAATGATCCCAGGAATAAGTAGGTTAACATATGATGAGTATTTGATGGCACTGGGCCTATCCTCGCTGGAGTTTAGAAGAATGAGGGGGGACCTCATTGGAATGTACAGAATAGTGAAAGGCTTGGGTAGAGTGGATGTGGATAGGATGTTTCCACTAGTGGGAGAGTCTAGGACTAGAGGTCATAGCCCCAGAATTTAAGGATGTTATTTTAGGAAGGAGATGAGGAGGAATATCTTTCGTCAGTGGGTGATGAATCTGTGCAATTCTTTGCCACCGAAGGCTGTGGAGGCAAAGTCAGTGGATATATTTATGGCAGAGATAGTTAGATTCTTGACTGGTACGGGTATCAGAGGTTATGGGGAGAAGGCAGGAGAATGGGGCCAGGAGGAAGAGATAGATCAGCCATGATTGAATGGTGGAGTAGGCTTGATGGGCCGGATGGCCTAATTCTACTCCTTCCACCTATGATCTTATGATCATTTTAAAATCCACAATCTTTTATCAAACAGGCACTTTATGTACGGTACAAATCCCACATATTGTACCATGTCCTTTCTGGTTTCAGAGATGCCAGTATAACAAATAAGCTTATTCCACATGTCTTCCAGTATTATATATATTTTTAATCTTAAGCTATCTTGAATCATCCATTTTGGTGCAGCAGTAGCTTGAAACAACAAACCTAAATTCTGCAACAACTTAAAGCCACAACACATTTGTCACTTTTTCAGACCATGCTACATTTCAGATATGAATGTTAGACAAAAGGAGATAAGTGCAAGATTCCAATATTCGTTTGTTCTTAAAATCTTTGATCTCCACAGAAATAAATCACACCTCGGTTCTCACTGAAGTGTTTCCTCAGTTGACAATAATGCTGCAAGTTGCTTTTCTCTTTAATATTTTAATTGCAAATTATGCAATTTTAAAAGTACAAATAAAGTAGATGTTTCTACTTTATTGATAAATCATAAAATATTATTATGATTATCCATATTGTGATGCAGGGAATTTTGATTCCATCTGAGAAAGCAGGACATGGGCTGAACCTTAACTTTTGACCTTAAGGTTAAAAGAATTATTGAGGAGGAGGTGTTGTCACCTATCCTCACTGATTGTGGTACAAAGACCAGTTGGCACCCACCAAAGTTAACCTTCAGACCTGGAGTTGACCCAGCTGATGAATGTTAATTCAGCGGTGTCCTCACTCATCTCCTGAGATTCGGCCTGGTCAGGACAACATGGGCAGGACCCGAGACATGAGGAAGAGGTGAATCGGTAAGAGGTGCACATCTTTCCTCTTGCATAAGAATGATGAGCTCTAACATGCCAAATCTCTTGACCAGATAAGTGATCTACTCAAGCATGGTATCCTGCAGCTTATGTAGGAGAGCAATCTGCCAGAGCATTGTGTCCCTTTACTCCTGGAGAAATGTGAATTGTTTATGGGTTGAGGGATGCAAATAATTCACATGTGACATCTCACAGCACGATGGGAACAAGAATCTAAACAAAAGCAATATCTTTCATTTTTTTAAAAGCCATCAAGCTATTCCCTGGTGATGTGTTATTGTCCCTGAAGAGTTCCTGCTCCTGTGTGTCAGAGAGCAGATCTCTCACTGGATCAGGGTGGGAATGAATAGCGTTGGAAAGGCTTTGTGTGGCCTCTACACAAACCAGTGTGCACTGTGCGTGAATGGAGCTTTGCTCGTGCTCAACCTGGAGATCATAGTCTCAGAGTGCCTCATGACCTCCTCCTGCAGGAACAGTGAGATGGACACCTCCTGGCTCCTTATCGCCTCTTGCATTCTTTAATGTGAGTATGTGCTTGTGATAGAGAAAACGTGTCTGCATAAGAAGATCGTCTTTTCACTGGGATGCAGCTTGCACTGATATACCTCATGAAATAAATGCACACAGTGGTACATTGAGTGAATATCCTCACTATTCATGGAGAATCCTGAAGCCATTTTCTATGTTTCTTTTTGTGGTAACCCTGGGTAGTCCCCCAGAAGCCCAGTGCACAGGATTTTCTTCCTGCCACATAATCTATTGGCTATGATTTCTGACCTTTCTGTCATTTCAGCAGATTGCAGAGGGAATATACCTTGTTGCTGCATTCAGGACGATAATTGTCAAGTCAAACTGTAATGAAAGGACTAACGCTAAATTAAAATCACAAGCGCACAATAGTAGGAAAAGAGCATACCATACAAGTGAAATGGACTTAAAAGGAAAGGAGTGCGGTGTATGTAATAGAAAAGGTATTACCTGCCTTCAAGTTAAAGGGGGAGGAGTGTTAGGTATGGGATAATTAGGATAAGTAATTGGTGTCTTGTGATGTCTGGGGCAAGTACGCATGAGCAGGGGAGACTGGAGGTGGCATCCTGCAGTAAAGAAGCTTGTATGATTCCTCCCGTGTCCGAGCCTTTATTCAAGACTGTTCAAAGTATCCGAATACACAACAATTGGCGACGAGGATAAAAGAACGAAGATAAGAACAAGGCCAGCAAGAAGAATCGAAAACAAAAGTTAAAAATAGAAGTAGTATTTGGAAACAAGTGGAACAGCACCAAGCCAAATGGTTTTGAATTGGCGCCAAAAATAAAAAAGGTAGGAACGGGAAGCAATAGCTCAGGGAAGAGCTAGGAAAACAAGCAGGGACAGTAAGGGTCACCAAGCACGGTGTCAGCTTACCTGGAATGTATCCAGGGCTGTGCAGCCATAGCCAAACCCAAGCAGCAGCCACAGACGTTGGGTGGGGGCCTCGTACTGTGAAGGCCACGGACAGGTCCAGGGAGCCACCGACAGAGGCTGAGTCTTCAGCCCAACCGGGAACAGTCAACCCGGTGGGGGGAGAAAACAGAGAAAGCCCGGTCGGGATCAGAGTCAGCCCAACCGTGAACAAAAAAGCAGACAGGCCCGCGAGAGAAGTTGACTTGCGGCTAAAACTTGAACAGTATAATCTGAGAGACTGTCCTAAAAACTGCCGCGATCGCCAGCAAAGGCATGCAGGATTGATTATCTACAGCACCTGATTAGCAGCCGGTTTTCCACCTGCTATAAGACTAAACTGTTAAATACCTTAAGACCTACAACATCCAAATGCCTTCAAAGTAATGGCTGAAGCAATAAATCAAGTGGAACTGTAAATTAATTGCTGAATCTGCCAAAAAGGGGGAAAAGAAAAATGGAAAAGAAGTGTTTGGTCATTGAGTGAAATCCAGTTCATCTTTTCGGTTCCCTTTCAAGTGGGGAATCTGCACAAAAACATTAGAAGACTTGACAATAATGTCTTGACTTGTTAAAGACTTGCCAGAAGAATGTTCCCAATCTCTGATCCGATCTTGGAGGGGAGCCATGTTGGCTTTCCTGGTTTGTCTGGAAGAGGAAATATTGCGTATGTTGGACATGAGGCGGAAGATCCATTTCATGCCATTCACCCTTTATAGCATACGCCAATGTCCTGGTACCATTGGGGATAGTTTGTTTTGGTACTTTGGGAGAAGATGTGATTCGTGACACCCAAAAATAAGCCAAACACAACTTCCCAGCTCCATTGATTATGAATTTTTTTAAATTAAAATTGGCACACTGAATGGGAGCCAGATTGATTAAGGTTCAAGGTAGCAAATGTATTCAAGAAAGAGTTAGATATAGATCTTAGGGGTAATGGAATCAAGGGATATGTGGAGAAAGTAGGAACGGGGTACTGATTTTGGATGATCAGCCATGATCATTTTGAATGGCAGTGTTGGCTCGAAGGGCCGAATAGCCTACTCCTGCACCTATTTTCTATGTTTCTATGTTTCTATGTTTCTAAATGTTCCATTCAACAGAATGGTTGAACTCAGAGTAGTTATTTGGCTTCATTATCAATGAGAGCTGGGACATTAATTTGGTGAACTAGCATACAAAATATGCTTCTATCGTCTTGAATAAGAGATCTATTAAATTACAAAACAGTACATTCACTATGCAAAAATCATATAATCCATGATGTCACAGTGACCTTGCCTTCTTTAAGTAACTCCTCTGTCTCAATTGCTGAAGGAATCCTTCAGTAAAAGTTTATAATGTACTCCTTTGCTTCCAGTCTCAATGCTTTTATTAAAAGATTTGTCGTGCAACAAGTTCACCAGTGGCTTGTAAAACATAAGTTTTAGCCCACTCATGAAAGAAAGCTTTAAAACAAATATCTATAATGTCATCTTTTATCACTTTTTTTGACAATCCAGGCACGTTATTAAGAATTAGGGATCTACAGTAATTGCTTGTACTGGCAATGTTTAGCCGGACGTTTATGTGTGGGATTACCTCTTATATTGGAATTTTATCCACACTGAAGTGCACTGCATGTCTTTAATGTTGAAGATGGGTCCGATACTTTGACAGCTTGGTGTAAGAATACATATTCTTCCTGAATGCTGTGGTAAATGCACGTGTAGATTTGCAATACAGCTATATTGCGCCATTATTCTTTGATTTGAAAATAAAATATTTCTTACCAGAATTAATAGTTTATCTTGCTCTGTCTGCTGGTGAGTTGACAAGGTGATTTTATTCGAGACTTTCCTTACAGGGTTAGCACTCTCAGTTGTTCTTACCAGACTGCTGGTATGAAGATTGCTGACTGGGAGAGATAAAAAGAACATCAATCAACAGCCATTTCTAAACTGTAAAGTAACACTTATCTTCCATGGCCTGTAAAAACCATAAAGTGTGTACATTTTATCTGATCTTACACAATGTTACATTGTACACAGTTTGCTTGAAATAGGTACAGATCCTTATAAATAAAACAACCTCTGCCAGGGTGCAGTTTTAACTGCTCTTCCAACAGCAATTTAATCCTTTCTCCTCTGTAATACAGTAAGCCATCATAACCTGTCTCTTCCCATTTGTTTTAACCTACAACCACCACATACTGATTTGGCTGTGTGTGGCTTCCTCTATTGCTATTTATTACTTTCCTCAACTCCTGAAATTCTGTTTGCAATTTAGGGCCACAAATTAGAAGCGTAAGTCATCTGTTTCCTATAATTCCTCTGTCAGCCTGGAATCACATTTGGAACTGCGCACCACTAGATCTGCCTCCCAACCAGCCCCCAAACCTCTCCAAACCTCAGTGATTGGCTGCAGAGATTGAAACCTCAGTGATTGATCAGAGTTGTTTAACACAGGAGCCGCTAAAGCAGCCTATTTTCCCACTGTCCATTAATATGCTACTTCTCAGAGATTTGATTGAACTCCCCTGCCAGTTTTGTAATGAACCCTTAAGCTATTAAAGATCGGTAAAACAAGGACATTTTGTTAAAGGCTCAAAAGCTGAAAGTTAAACTTTCCTTTGCTTTTGCATTATCTTCAAATGTGTTTTTTTTTAATTCAAATTATATATTTTTTAAATCAATGCTGTTTATTTTTCAAATTTGCAATGATGTATTTGGGATAAAATCAAGCAAATTCAAAGATTAATATGAGATTATTATGCCCAATTAAGAGAGTGTAATTTTATTTCTGCAATGATCATATAAAAAAATCAGTGTTGGAGTAATTCAGCATAGGTGGAGGGAATGACCTGGTGACGCTTCGGGTTGGGACCCTTCTTCAGATTAAGACGCCGATTGAGGCAGGGTCCCAGCCTATCAATTTCCTCTATAGATGTTGCCTGACCTGCTGAGTTACTCTAGCACTTTGTGTTTTGCTCCGGATTCCAGAATTTGCAATTCCTTGTGTCTCCATTTAGCCATATCGTGTAGCAGCTTCTTTATATCTCCGCAACTTACTTTCCTGCTAATCATTGTCTCATCGACAAATTTAGCAGCCAGGCCTTCATCAAGCTCACATATATATAAATTGTATGAAAGCTGTGAACCCAGCACCAATCTCTGTGGCACACCATGCATGGCATCCTTCCAGCAGAAAAAAATATCTATTTATATCATCTATATATTTCCTGTCAGCTGGCCAATCTGCTATCCACATCAATATGTTATACACAGCACCATGAGCGTTTAAAGTCAGAGGGTCATAAAATCTCTGAAAAGATGTAGCACAGAAACGTGCCTTTTGTCCAGCTAAGGCTGTGCTGAACATCAAGTACCCTCTTAAACAAATCCTACATGAATCACCTTCTTATTGTTATTCTATCCAACTCTCCCCCCTACCACCACCCCAGTTTCTGTCTCTCACCTACACACCAGTGGCAATTTACAGTAGCCAGTAAATCTACCAACCAATATGTCTTTGGGATGTGGGAGGTAAACAGACCACATGGAGGAAACCTATGTGGTTACAGTGAGTATGTACAATCTCAAAAGGACTCAAAGTTAAGATCACAGAGATATTGAGCAGCACAGCATGGAAACCGGTTCTTTGGCCTACCTTGTCCATGCTGACCAAGTTGGCATAGTAGGCTTTCCCCATTTGTCTGCATCAGGTCCATAGCCTTCTAAACTCATCCTATTGATTCTAAACCCATCCTATCCATTTTAAGCTCTTCCTCTCCAACTACAACACCCAGGTATCTGATACTGCGAAGCTTTAGCTCTACTAGTGAAGCCTCTGTGCTGACCTGCATTCTGCAGTTTTTCAATATCCTTTTCAAATGCCTTCTAAGTATAGTATATCAACTGGTTTCCTTCATCTACTTCTTCAAATATCTCCAATAAATTAGTCTAACATGATTTTCCTTTAACAAAACACATCACTTTTGCCGTTGTAACTTCATTTTATTTTTACAAGTACCCTGCTACACATCTTTAATTACAGCTTCTAAAATCTTCCCAATGACAGATGTTAAACTAACTGGTCTGTAGTTTCCTGCTATCAATCTCACTCCCTTTTTAAATAAAAACAAGCACAGCTGCTATTTACTAATATAATGGAATCTTCCCCATATCTACTGAATTTTGGAAAATTTAAATTGATGTAGCAACAACCCACCAGTCATTTATATGAAGTCCATCAGGATCTAAAGACACTTAAGGGCCTGTCCCACTTGGGCGACCTAATCTGCGAGTTCTGGCGAGTTTGCCCTCGACATACTTGCAGCATGGTCGACACGAGGTCGTAGGAGGTCTTAGGAATTAGAGGTCTTAGATATTAGGAAGGGCAATCCAGAGGGGCATTAACATTTGAAGGCAAATCTGACAATGATGAAGCTATGACAATTCAGGATGTGCAAAAGACTAATTAAAGAGGCCTAAATTTCTCAAAATGTTATGGCTTATTGTTGTAGAGGTGAAGAGGGGTGAGGCAAGGGATGATCTGGGAAAGGGCAATTAATCTTATGGTGAATATTTCACTGCCATTTTAGATGAGGGTTATCTGGTGGAGACATAATGAACTGCAGATGCTGGTTTACAAAAAAATACACAAAGTGCTGGAGTAACCCAGTTCTACCTTTTATTCAGATGACAACTAAAATAAATTAGTTTGGGGCAGATCTAAGCTTTACATTTGCAAGGATGCTTTACATGAGAACATAAGAAATGGAACAAGGGGTCGGCCATAAGGCCTTTCTAACATGTTATACCGTTCAATTAAATCATGGCTGATCCTCTGCCTTATCCCATTTCCCATCCTAATTTTATTTAATTCTATTGCTGTCCACCCCAAAAAAACAATTTAAGCCTCATATATATGGACGTGAAGGGAATGGAGGGGTATGGTCTGAGTGCAGGTAGATGGGACTAGGGGAAAACAAATGGTCGGCACGGACTGGAAGGGCCGAGAGGGCCTGTTTCCGTGCTGTAATTGTTATATGGTTATATGGTTATATGATTATAATGGCTGAGTACTCTCTGTATTTAGGTAGAGAATTCTGAAGTGGAATTTTTGCAAGCCTTGTCAAATTCAACGACTAAGGTAAATCTAACATCTCCATGCTTGATTTAGGCCACCTGAGGCAAATGACTACAACAGCATTGGGGATGGAAAATCAGGCAGTATTGAGATGTGGTGAAGTGGAGATGGTGAGTGTGGATTCAAGCTCTTGGGGTAGGGGATGAACATTTAGAGCAGGGAGTTGTTGTTGTTGGATTGAATCCAGGAGCTCTTAGAAGATAACCCTGATGGATCATAGAAACTGACCATGTTGATCTCGTTCTCACATCTACCGTGCTAGGGTGGTTCAGTGCCAGGAATTCTACCCTGCTGTTATTTTTTTAAAAACTGCTTTCAAATGGAAGCATTGTAGGCTCCATAAGCAGGTTGCCTCTATTAGAATGAGAAGTGGACGAATTGGATTCTCAACATTATTTCTATCCATCCATCAGCTACTTTGGTCATTTGAGCTGAATGTCTGAAATTACATCTGATGTGTTTATATATATGTACATTGTGATTGTGTAACATAACAGCATAGTAACCATTTCATATAGCAATGAACTCGCATGTAATAGTCAATTTTGCATTTATCTACAAAATGAAAACATTTTATAAAAATGAATTCTAAATCATGTACAATAGATACATTATATGCATTGAATTTAAAAATGATAAAAGGAGACATTCTGGAGGATTGTTGTATTCTAGAGGATTAGTATGTTGAAAATAATGCACCCATGAACTGAAAAAATAAAATACGTTTGAATCAAGGCCCAAAATTTCTCACTTTGCATTAACCTGGAGGGTGACTTTCACCAATCTTGGCATTGGTTTACATGAGGGAGAGAAGGGATAAACTGAAGCCAGAGGGGGTCTGGTCCCAATTATTTTACATGGCACTCCTTACATTAGCTGAGGAATTGGATCTGTTGAGATATTTTACAGTCTGAGCCTCCCAATCAGCAGACTGCAAAGCAAAGTGTGATTACAGATGACTAACAACAATTGTGTATATGAAGCTTGAAAAATTAGTCAATAGGAAGACAATTAAAGTAAGTGATAAGTTGTGATTTTATTGAGAACCATGCCTTTTGATGGACAGACATATCACAAGCACCACAATTTATCGCTAATCATTGTCTCATCAACATATATTTGATATTTAACTATGTAAATAATGTTGTAGCACCGTTATACATGGATTCTGAACACATATGAATATATTCTCCTAAAACATAACAAGCTGTTCATGGGAAAATTATTACAAAATGACCCACTTTGAGAATCAGCACAAATTGTTAACAATTGAATTAAAATGAAAATATGTTCAAAATATATTGAAAATGGATTATGTTTAAAATTTCTGAGGTTATATGTGAATGTCTGGGTTTGTGTGGGAATGAAATTGATGGAGAAGTAAAAATAATAGAATTTGCAGATTTGAGAAATGTTGCAATCTCATGTAATTTAATCCACTGATTTTGTAAAAGCAGTAATAAGGATAGGTCATTCAGCACCCGTCCCCTCCCCACCCTGCTTACTTTCACACTCAATTAACCCCCGGCTAATCCAATCCTGAATTCCATCCACCTGCATTTGTTCCATCACTTTTGACAGACGTATGTGAAAAAAAAAATCTACTTGTTTTCCAAATATTAATTAGAACGTTAAAAAGTACGGCACACAAACAGGCCCTTTGTCCCATAACGTCTATGCTGAACATGATGCCAACTCTTACCTGCCTGCACATAATCTATATCCCTGTTTTCCCTACATTTCTAAGTGCCTATCCAATTGAGTTCGTATTCACTGCCTTTTCTATATTTGTGTAAAAGAAATGCATCCACATCTTATATGCAATTGACCAGGCCTTACTCTATTATTTAGGTGAGAGTTTCTCATTGTATAATTCCTCTTTGTGGAGACCACATAATCCCAGTAAAAACGTATGGAGTTAGAAGTGTAGTTTGGGAAGAAAATTAAATTAAAAACAAAATCCTTTGTACCTATTCTCAGTCAGAATGTATGGAGTTAGATTTGGGACACAATAAAAATAAAAATATTATTAGACAAGTTATCCTAAAATAGAAATTGACATCATGGATCTAAAATTCAATAGCATAATGTATGTTTTCATGTAATACTCAATAAAATAGAAGCGTAAAATTAATTCGAAAAAGCAATTGAGATTTCTAAAGGAACATAGAGCAAAATAAGACTTAGAATTGTATGTATTTTTGTGCAGGATGAACCTCTGCATAAATAATGTTGTGCACACAACAGTGATATTAAATAGCATGGAGAGCATATGTGATAACACTGGCACAACAGAGAACCTTGGTATCAGAAATAGGAGATAATGTGAGTCATGATCGAGAATTCAATTGGTTTCCAGTTTGCTGTCAATTATGGTGATGTGAGAATGAAGAAACAAGGAACTGCAGATGCTGGTTCACTCAAAAGGACACAAAGTGCTGGAGTAACTCGATGGGTCAGGCAGCATCTCTGGAGAACATGGATAGGTGAACATGGATTATGGTCCCATCCCGAAACATCACCTATCTATGTTCTCCAGAGATACTGCCTGAACTGTTGAGTTACTCCAGCATTGTTATGCCAATGTGGGGTTGTTTATGAAATCTAGTTAACAAACATATAATTTTAGAATTTTATAGACTTCATCAGTCTGATGAAGGGTCTCAACCCAAAACATTGCCTACTCCTTTTCTCCAGTGTTGCTGCCTGACCCTCTGAGTTATTCCAGCATTTTGTGTCTATCTTCGGTATAAACCAGCATCTGCAGTTCCTTCTTACGCATCTCCTGTACAGTGCCATCTGATCAACTTTGTAAGGCAGATGAAAACAAGTAGGACTTCAGGAAGGGAGATGAACAGCAGCATTAGAGAAAACCATTGTTTAAAGTTATAGGACTTGATTTACATGAAGAATCTGCAGGTAGACGCAAAATGCTGGAGTAACTCAGTGGGACAGGTAGCATCTCAGGAGAGAAGGAATGGGTGATGTTTTGGGTCGAGACCCTTCTTCAGACTGAAGATGGGTCTCGACCCAACATGTCACCCATTCCTTCGCTCCAGAGATGCTGACTGTCCCGCTGAGTTACTCCAGCATTTTGTGTCTACCTTCGATTTAAACCAGCATCTGCAGTTCATTTCTACGAAAGAATCTGCAGGTATTGGTGGATAACTAATTAACATCATCAACATGGTTCAGTGCAGCATTAAGAAAATCTATCCAGATCAATGAATGAATAGCCAGGGGGATAAATCACAAATCCCGAGAGGTGATAATGAGTCGGAGGCACTAGTACAGTCACACCTGGAGCACTGTGAGCACTTCTGGTTGCCATACCATTGCGAAGATATCCAGACATAGGGATTGCGGAAACAAAGACAACCAACTAGAAACCTAACTACAAGGAGTTTCTAAGGCATGCAATTATTTCCTCTCAGTGACGATGCCATTCAGTATCGCGGAAAATAATTTTCACTTTAGGCTCAGGTGGAAAGTGGATGATTGCAGATCGCTATGCCTGTGCATTCTTGCCAGTTTTTCAGTGAAAATAATGGAAAGAGAAACATGTAGGGTTGTGTAACAATCACACATTGGGAAATAGGCTTCTACATTCATGTCTCTCTTACATTAAAGGAAAACATAGAAGGAGGGCTTTGGACATGATAAGAGTCTATGCAGGATATTCACTGTTGCACACACTGTTGGGATATGTTGGATAGGCTGATACTTTTTTATTTGATTCGTAGGAGGCTGAGGGATAACCTTATTGAGGTGTACAAGATTATGACGAGCAGTAAATAAAGATTGAATAAAGTGAACACGCACAGTCTTTTTGCCAGGGCAGAGGATTCTAAAACTAGAGAGCATAGGCTAAATGTGTGAGTGAGAGAGAGAGATTCAAGAGGGACCTCAAGGACAACTTTTTTACTCAAGGATAGTCCGTATCTGGAATGTGCTGACAGATGAAACTACAGAAATGGCTTAAGCTTTGACTTTTAAGACCTTTGGACAGTTATATGGATGGGAAGGATATAGAGCAATATTGGCCAAATGCAGGCAAATGGGACTAGCCTATCATTCCAACTAAGTTAGCATGGACAAGGTGGGCAGAAGAGCCTGTTTCCATGATGCACAGCTCTTGGTCGGCATGGGTGAATTGGGCCGAAAGGCCTGTTCCCATGCCGTATAACTCTATGATTCCTTATGATTTTTTTTGAACAAGGAATTTCATTGCCCTCTGGTTCTTATGAAAATAAACTAATTTGACATCTGAGTGTTGGAGATTCATGAGCCTCTCAAAGTTCATGGCAATGACTTGTGACATAAAAAGATCAGCATGAGTGAACACTCTTCTCATAATTCACTGCCAACCCATCTGTTTTCACCCATTTATTTCACTTGCACTGCACCTGGCTGATTCAAGGTGATCTTCTACATACAGTTATTCCTGTTAGAATTCCCAGACGTAATATATATCTGTCAGTTACCTAATAAAGCAATTAGCTTTGATTTGAAAAGGAAAATGAACCATGCTGTGTTTTACAGGTTAAGGTGGTTTAAGCGGAATTTGCCCCAGGTGCAAAGATTTGAAATTATTACTTAGCATTGGAAAAACAAATGCAAGAAAAGCTGAATTTTACAGCCTTTTGATTGAATTGTTGCATGATGGCAAAAAACATGTTCAGGATGCATTTGCAAACCATTCAGCCAGATTTTTTGTCACACACACCAAAATACTAAATGGGCCAGAAATTTGAAATAAAAACAGAAAGTGTTAGAAACACTCAGTGGATCAGACAGTAACTGCAGAACAAGGAAGGCAGGGTTGCTGATTTTCATCAATGACCTTCTGTCTCTCTGCAGACTTTGCTCGAACTGCTGTTTCCAGCATCTTGTGTTCTTTACTTTTCAATTGGAGTTTCCGCATTATTACCTCTGAATTATTAATGCTTTTGCTTGTTTTCCTCATCTACTCCATTTTATTTGTTCTGTAGCACAGTTGGGAGGTAAATTTAAGTAATATATAGTATACACACTCTTGGACACTATATTGCCCAGTTGGCAGCATAGCTACCAAGTTCTCTAAGTGGCAATGTACCAAAGTGTCAATGATAAAGTGTCTGAAAATCAACATAACTGTTATAACACACAACTAAACCTACCATAAGACCACTGACCTCCTACAGCTGTTACTTATTCATCACTATCTCATATTTATGTTCCCAGTTTAGGATTTACTCACAAATGGTAACATTTTCTGCAAATGTACCCCATCAAATCCATTCGTAATTTGTATTGAGCCTTTTGAGGTCACATCTCAGTCATCTCCTTTCTTGAGGAATAAGATTCAGTTTTTACTCTCTCTGATGTCAGGGATCATTTTTTGGAGTAAGAAGAGTTAAGTGAACGGTTTATTTTGTATTTTAAAGTTGCAAGTAATAACTGTGTGTCATCCACTGTTGCTGCACTAGAGCGTGCGTAGTTAGGGGTATACCCCTATACAATGTTCTGATGTCGTACACTCTTAGAGCTGATCGAGAAGCATGTGCACAGGTTATATTAGGAGAATGACACTGTTTGTAACATTCATTTTGTTGCACATGCCATTTGTTTCACCTTCTAAATGTACAATGTCAGTGGAAGTGTTATCACCAATGAATCATCTTCTGAATGCACTGTAAGAACTGAATGGCACAAGCGGACTGGTAAACCCTTTGTTTCACTACAGATATTTCATTAATTGTTTCTAATCATTTAGCATTCGGCTAATGATGATTTGCCAAGCAATTTCCAATAGTTAAAATGCACAAAATTGTCTGTTCGACAGCTAATAATAGATAAAAAACAATTTGCAAATATCTTCTGAAGGATATAATTGATATTAACATTTGAGACACAGGAAAAGGAACAATTAACAACCTCCTAGTTTATAAATCAAGAATCAAATATGATTGTTATTGAACTGCTTGATATTACAAATTCTTTCCTATATCCTGAACAAATTTCAACATACATTTCGGAAATAATTTATCTGCTGCAAAGGCTAATGTAGAACATTATCAATTTCTACCATTACTGATAGATGTAAGAGATAAACTTTGATTAAGTGTTCTGGGCCTTTTGCACAATGTAGTGCACTAAAGGGATTCTTTCATAAATAGGTGAATCGGAAATGAATTTGAAAGTAGCTTCATGAGCTACAGTTAGCCCATGCCCAGTTTCCTGTTCAATCCATGCTGGCACACCTGATGTTGTCTTAGCATTGATCATATACCTAAACCTGTCACTATTCTGACACTGCACATGAGAGAAATAGATACTCTCCCTCACCAGCATATTTTTCAGTGCATCTTATGACTTTTGATTATAGCAAATATAGTCAAGAAAATAATATATTAGTTTTCTTTTGCATGATGTGTGGAATGCTCTTCAGCATTAATGGTTAGCTCCTCTCTCAGGTATAGACTGCTCTATCCATTGAACTCCAAGCCTCATAGACTCTAGACTTTTGTGCCAAGGGGCAACTGCAGATCTCTCTAATAAACAAGCATTTGCTGATCATTTCTGCCTCAGAGAGATGACCCAGACACTGTGTTCATGCAGAGATAAGTTCATCTAGTTTGAATTTACTGAGAAGCAGATGGCATCATGGGCACTGAGATTTTGATGCCTCTATCAGTTCAGGCTGCTTTGCAGTCTAGACTGAGCAGATGCCGAGTGGTTTAATCCAGCCCATAGTGAATAGAGGATGGCTACTAAGGAAGTCTGAGCAGAAGTTCAACAGCCTTGCCTCCTGGTTGAGTTGCTAAATGAGGCAATGACTGGATGACTCAGGGGGAGCCAGCTTTTATAAGGCCCCCTATCAAATCAAAATATCCAGACTGGACGATATGATCTTTCAACTCTCCTCAACACCAATATAGTTCACCAATGATCATCTGCACAGCCCAGCTAACATTAAAATCCTGCACACTCTCCTTTACATGTCCACCTCCACTAATCATAAAACATAAATTGATGATAGACACAAAAATAAAGACACTGAAGAAGGTCCCAATCCAGAAAATGTTATCTATCCATTTTCTCCAGAGATGCTGGTTGACCTGTTGGGTTACTCCAGCATTTTGTGTCTATCTTTGGTATGAACCAACATCTGCAGTTCCTTTCTATTGTATAAATTGATGAATCTTGGATCCATTTTCTGAAGTTGGTCACTGCTGATATTCTTTAATGATAGCACATCGACATGAGGACATGAATTCAAGTTTTGCTTGAGTGTTTGATGGCTCCCACAGTTGGACACATGGCTGGAATCACTTCCTGGCAAGGTCTTTCTTTGGTGGTCCTAATCAATCTCCAAGATCCCAGAACACAAGAACTGTTCAAAGTTCTAGGCTTCTAGACTAAATATATAGAGCTTTTTCACAGAAGGGAATCAACCCATGTCTCTTCCATGATATCCATCGAGCCTATTTAAGGAAACTCAATGATAGCATTTATTTCAACAGGGCTTGTATACAAAAAGAGGGGATGTCTTTGGAATATTGTGAGCAAATTTGGGCACCATATCTGAGGAAGGGTGTGCTGGCTCTGGAGAGGGTCCAGAGGAGGTTTACAAAAACCTTCTGAACCTTCTGAATTTTGTAGTCAGCAGGGCAGTACTCTGCATATCGCCAACTTGGACAATTTTACGTCAAACTTGGACAATTTTACATTTTTTTATCAAGCCAGAGGTGCTGTCTGTATGGAGTTTGTATGTTCTCCCCGTGACCTGCGTGGGTTTTCTCTGAGAACTTTGGTTTCCTCCCACACTCCAAAGACATGCAGGTTTGTAGGTTAATTATCTTTGGAGTGTGGGAGAAAACCGAAGTTCTCAGAGAAAACCTACGCAGGTCACGGGGAGAAGGTACAAACTCCATACAGACAGCACCTCTGGTCTCTGGCGCTGCATTTTGCTGTAAGGCAGCAACTCTACCGCTGTGCCACTGTGACTGCAGAATGGTCCCAGGAATGAGTAGGTTAACCTATGATGAGCAATTGCCGGCACTGGGCCTTTACTCGCTGGAGTTTAGAAAAATGAAACATACAGCATCGTTGAAACATACAGAATAGTGAAAGGCTTGGATAGAGTGGACGTAAAGAGGATGTTTCCACTAATGGGGAAGTCTGGGACTAGGGGTCATAGCCTCAGATTTAAAGGACGTTCTTTTAGGAAGAAGATGAGGAGAAATTTATTTAGTCAGAGGGTGGTGAATCTGTGGAATTCTTTGCCACAGAAGGCCGTGGAGGCCAAGTCACTGAATATTTTTAAGGCAGAGATAGATAGACTAGATAGATATACAGGTGTCAAAAATTATGGGGAGAAGGCAGGAGAATGGAGTTAGGAGGGAGAGATAGATCAGCCATGGTTGAATGGCACTTGATGGGCCAATTCTACTCCTATCCCTTATGACCTTATGACCTCATGACATATTTCTGATGTTTGGTAACCGTAAGTGAAGTGTCAAGATTTAAGAGAGTCAAGAGTGTATTATTGTCAGATGTCCCGGGTGGGACAATGAAATTCTTATTTGCTGCAGCACAACAGAATATGTGAATATGTAAACATTGTACATAATCGGAAAAAAAAGAAAAAGTTCAATAAATAACAAATATGAATGAATAAGTTTATTGGCCAAGTGTTCACATACAAGGAATTTGCCTTGGACCTCCACCCACAAGTGACAACGACATACAGTGACAGTTAGAAATGACACATAAAACATTAAACATTAATAATAAAACATATAGTGCAAATAACAAATAATAATATAATATTTGCAGTTCAGAGCTCAGAGCTTATTCGTTGTGTTTAATAGCCTGATGGCTGTGGGGAAGAAGATGTTCCTGAACCTGGATGTTTCAGTTTTCAGGCTCCTGTACATTCTTCCTGATGGCAATGGTAAGATGAGTGTGTGGCCAGCATGGTGTGGGTCATTGATGATTTTGGCTGCCTTTTTGAGGCAGCGACTATGATAGATCTCTTTGATGGTGGGGAGGTCGAAGCCAGTGATGGACTGGGCAGTGGTCGCAACTTATTGTAGTATTTTTCGCTCCTGGACATTCAAGTTGCCAAACCAGGCCACGATGCAACCAGTCAGAATGCTCTCTACCATGCACCTGTAGAAATTTAGGAGAATCTTCTTCGACATGCCGAATATCCGTAATCTTCTCAAGAAGTAGAGTTGTTGATGTGCCTTCTTTACAATTTCATCAATGTGCTGGGTCCAGGAAAGATCTTCTGATATATGCACGGCCAGGAATGTGAAGTTATTGACCCTTTCCACCATCGTCCTGTTGATTTAAACAGGATTGTGGGTCCTCATCCTTCCCCTACCAAAGTCCAATATCAGTTCCTTGGTCTTACTGATGTTGAGAGCCAGGTTGTTGTGCTGGCACCATTTGGTCAGTCGATCGATCTCACTTCTATACACTGACTCGTCCCCATCTGTGATTCGTCCAACCACAGTGGTGTTGTTGGCGAACTTGATGATGGAGTTCGCACTATGACCGGCTACGCAGTCATGAGTATAGAGTGAGTAAAGCAGGGGGCTGAGCACGCAGCCTTGACGTGCTCCCATACTAATTGTTAGTGAGGATGAAGTGGTTCCTCCAATTTGAACAGACTGTGGTCTGTGGATGAGGAACTTGAGGATCCAATTGCAGAGGGATGCGCGGCGCAGAGGCAGGTGCAGCCTTGTCCTTCTCAGATCGGGTACATTCCACTGCCAGAATCTATTTTGTGACGAGCTTAGCCATACAGATTCTGCTTAACATACTGAATCTGCAGATACCCTAGATTAGTACAGTTTCTGAAGTATTTTAGGCCAATTTTAAGGCATTTTGCAGGATATCATTTGGTATTGGTACAATATATTTATCACCAAAAGACATGGCAAAATCCATTTTCTGGGTATTTATGTTAAAGCAGAGTCCCTTTAAGAAAAAAATGCAATAATTACCCTGGATTTTGCAAACAGAATCAGTGTCTGTACTATGGTTGCTTTCCACGGGACAGCTGGGTATTAAAACATTGATATCTGTGGCATAAGGCTTCGGTGCTTGAACAGATTTGGTATCTAAAAATACAGGGAAGATCAAAAGTTTAATTGGGTATTATTAAAAAGGGTAGATCTCAAGAGCAACTTCACCTGGTTTATGCACAGAAGAAGGTGTGACAATGCATCAATACACCAATCCTGATCCACACTTGATCTTGAATGGCATATTAATGAGTTAATTTATCACTGTAAAATAAAAAGAAGCATTTGCATATAAACCTGGAATGTATTTAAAGAGGCTGCATACAATGGTCTTGATGTACATTTAAACTGGTAATATGTATGTTTCATGTAGCTTGCAGAAGGTTCATTTGGACTATTGAATGACTGGTTGACTTGTGAGTAAAGAGTAGTTTGGCTCGACATATCTGCTGGAGATTGAAAGCCAACTTCATTGAAATATACCCAATTTTGAAAGATCATAGTCAGGTGGCGTGGAGAGGATACTTCCCTCCCATGGTAGAAACTAGAACTTAGGAATCTCTTGGTTAAAAATAAGTAATTGACCACTGAACACAAATATGAGATAGACGTTCTTCTCTCAGATAGTAGGGAGTCGTTTGAACTTCCTTCCTCAGATGGTGGTGGAAACAACATTTTGTTTTTAAGCACAGATACAAAGATCCTCCATAAGCAAGGGGTTGAAAGGTTATGGAGACACAAGAAACCGCAGGTACTGCAATCTTGGAGGTGAACGGTTACTGCAGGTGGACAAGAATGGCAAGATGAAATTACAATCAGTCGCCATTTAATGGTGAAGCAGCTCAAGGGGCCATGTGGCCTAGTCATAGAGTCATACAGTCATACAACATGGAATCAGGCTAGTCAGCCCAACTTGCCCACACTGATTAACTTGCCTCAATCTACACGGGTCCCACCTGCCTGTGTTTGGCCCATATTATTCTAAGCCTATCCTTTCCATGCACCTACCCAAATGTTTTTTAAACAGTATGATAGTACCTGACTCAACGACTTTCTCGGTCAGTTCATTACATATACTTACCACCTTTTGTGTAAAAAGTTGCCCCTCAGGTTCCTATTAAATCTTTTCCCCTCACCTTAAACCATGTATTCTGGTTCTTGATTCCCCTATTCTGGGTAAAAGACTGTGCATTTACCCTATCTATTCATCTCACGATCTTATAAACCTCTATAAAATCACCCCTCATTCTACTGCGCTCCAAGGAATAAAGTCCCAGTCTGCTCAACCTACTCCTACACTCCAAGCCCTCGAGTCCTGGATATGTCCTCGTAAATCTTCTCTGCATCCTTTCCAGCTCAACATCTTTTCTATAACAAAAAATGGAACACAATGCTCCAAATGTGGGCTCACCAATGTCTTGTCCTGTCTTGGTCCACATTTGTATATTAGTACAAGTAATACAGAAATGTTGTACAATGCAAACTATTAGTACAAAGTCTCTATTTAATAACTGCAGCATTCCAAACCACACCCTATGCCAATATGATCTAACATTTCACATAGTCAATTATACAGACTTTTTGGTTCACATTAAGCATTGAGTTAGAAATGCTGTGCACTCATGTAGTGGAGATATACAATCCTGATGCTTGATCGATTCTATATGTATCTATGGTCTTTCCTATTTCCCAAATGTCTTGATGCCTTGGGTAGATTGTGGTAGTCCTTTTTCTTGACATATTGTGGACTGCGCAGTGAAATTCATGTGAAATCATAGAAAATATCATTCTGGTCCCAGGCCTTTGCAAATCCTAAGTCCAAATACACAGCATAGCAAAATATCCCAAGCTGCTTCAGGGAGTGTTATAAAACAGATTTGATAACAGAATGATATATCAGTACATATCAGCAATAGCCTTTAAAAAGGTACAAATTTTAAGAGGCATTATACAGTGCCCTCCATAATGTTTGGGACAAAGACCCATCATTCATTTATTTGCCTCTATACTCCACAATTTGAGATTTGTAATAGAAAAAAAAAATCACATGTGCTTAAAGTGCTTATTGTCACATTTTATTAGAGGCCATTTTTATACATTTTGGTTTCACCATGTAGAAATTACAGCTGTGTTTATACATGGTCCCCCCATTTCAGGGCACCATGAAATGGGGGGACCATGATGTTTGGGACACATGGCTTCATAGACATTTGTAATTGCTCAGGTGTGTTTAATTGCCTCCTTAATGCAGGTATACTGTAACAGAGCTCTCAGCACCTCGTCTTTCCTCCAGTTTTTCCATCACCTTTGGAAACCTTTATTGCTGTTTATCAACATGAGGATCAAAGTTGTGCCAATGAAGTCATTATGAGACTGAGAAACTAGAATAAAACTGTTAGAGACATCAGCCAAACATTAGGCTTACCAAAATCAACTGTTTGGAACATTATTAAGAAGAGAGCACTGATGAGTTTACTAATCGCAAAGGGACTGGCAGCCAAGGAAGACCTCCACAAATGATGACAGAATAGATGACAGAATCTCTATAATAAAGCAAAATCCCCAAACACCTGTCCGACAGATCAGAAATGCTCTTCAGGAGTCGATTTGTCAATGACCACTGTCCGCAGAAGATTTCATGAACAAGAAATACAGAGGCTACGCTGCAAGATGCAAACCACTGGTTAGCTGCAAAATTAGGATGGCCAGGTTACAGTTTGCCAAGAAGTACTTAAAAGAGCAACCACAGTTCTGGAAAAAGGTCTTGTGAACAGATGAGACGAAGATTAACATATCAGAGTGATGGCAAGAACAAAGTATAGAGGAGAGAAGGAACTGCCCAAGATCCAAAGCATACCGCCTCATCTGTGAAACACGATGGTGGGGATGTTATGGCCTGGGCATGTATGGCTGCTGAAGGTGCTGGCTTACTAATCTTCATTGATGATACAACTGCTGATGGTAGTAGCATAATGAATTCTGAAGTGTATCTGCTCAAGTTCAAACAAATGCTTCAAAACTCATTAGCCAGCAATTCATTCCAATCAAGACAATGATCCCAAACATACTGCTAAAGCAATAAAGGAGTTTCTCAAAGCTAAAAAATGGTCAATTCTTGAGTGGCCAAGTCAATCACCTGATCTGAACCCAATTGAGCATGCCTTTTATGTGCTGAAATGAAAAGTGAAGGGTACTAGCCCCCAAAACAAGCATAAGCTAAAATACTAAACATGACTACTTTCATTTACATGACATTGCTGTGTCCCAAACATTATAATTCCCTGAAATGGTGGGGGACTATGTATAAACTGTTTTTTTTTCTACATGGAGAAACCAAAATGATGTAAAGGAAGAAAATCAATCTGCAATATTGAGATGTTTCTTCAAGTATATTTTCAAAATTGTAGCCTTGGAATCTGAAAGCAAGGAAGTAAATGATGATGTAACTAAATCAGAGGAAGGTTAAAAGATAAAACAAAATGTTGTACGATTTCAGGAGATATGGAAGTGAGAGACCTTGAACTTAATTTTGAGGTTGATCGTTGTTCAAGCACGAACCAATTACATTCAGTGGTGGCTGTATGGAGTTGGAATGTTAAAAAGTGGCCTGTGGAGGTTCGGGTGACCTCAAACGTCTAGAAGGTGGAGTGAAAGAGGTGGCTACCGATGTCCTGTATTGAGGTAAGGATGAAAAAACAAAGGCAGGGATGTCATTTTCTACCTTTAGTAAGGAAGGAGACTCTTTCACAAATTTCAAATTGTCCATGCCAAACAAGGTGGCCCTCCTAAGCCTGTCCCATTTGACTGTGTTTGGTCTATATCCCTCAGAACCCCATATTCTCCCCATCTCCCCCGGGATTCTACCACTTAACAACACCCTAAAGTCATTTTTCTGTGGCCAATTTACCTACCTTGGGATGTGGGAGGATACTACTGCTCACAGAGGAAACCTACGCAGTCACAGAGCCATGTACAACATGGACTGGATTGCCTTGATTTGGTCCTCCACTCATGCTCATGCAATCTTCGTGCAAAGTCAAGTCAAGTCAAGTCACTTTTATTTCTATAGCACATTTAAAAAACAACTCTTGTTGACCAAAATGCTTTACATTGGTGGAGGCATTAGCGTTATACAACATTGCTTCATAGATTTAGTACATACATAAATACATACATGTAGCCCTCCCTCAGAGGACGTCAAGAAAGGCACTATAGGCACTTAGCTTTTGAGTCATTGAATCATACAACGTAGAAACAAGCCCTTCAGATCATGCCAGCCATCAAGCACCTATTTACACCCATTTACAACAATACCATTTTATTCTTGTCACTTTCTCATCAACAGCATACTCTCTGCTCTGATTCTACAACTCACCTATTCTCCATTGGCAATTTGCCGTGGCAAATTATCCTATCAACCCACATTTCTTTGACATGCAAGAAAAAAAAAACTGGAGCATCCAAAGGAAACCTGTGCAGTCACCAGAGGAATATATAAACTTCACACAAAGAGCATTGGAGGTCATGATTGAACCTGGGCCCCAGGAGCTGTGAGGCAGCAGATCTACACGCAGCATCACTGTGCTGCCCAGTACTCAACTGCCACCCATATTGTTCTAATTAATACTCCGGATTCCAGCTGCTTTTAAAGACCTTTGAGCTACTTTTAAATGACTCAATAATTAGAGTCAAAAAAACCAGTTCAAATAGACTTTAATCTTTATTTAATATTTCATCAAAATACATTTGCTTAAAAATAGTTTACACAGCTAAAAATCAATTGAAAGCAATTGAAAGGTAAAATACAGATATGTAAACACATCTGTGCCAGCAACTCCTTCCCACATATGTCGGTTATACCTGGCGTAATACTGAAGTACAAAGGTCAAAGGTGCCAATGTCTGACCTCTTAACTCATCTCTGACTTTCGTGTTACAACACTGGGACATGTTATGACAAAGAGGGCTGTAGTTTTGAGGAAATATCTGCCCACGTCAAGGTTAGTTTCTTCTAAGCAAGTCACATGCACACATTGTAGATAAGATCTTTTTGGCATGCTTGGCTAACACAATTATATTGTGAAGCTAAAATCTAACCGAAAATAGGCATTCACATGACTTTTGAACGCAGAATCATAAGAACATTGATGTTTTTGATCATGTACAGTGAATATCATTGATAAGAAATCAAACAAAAATCAGCAGGTTTCACCCAAATAACATGTCTGAAAAACGAGCTTTGTTGGCGTCAATCATTCAAAGCAATCTACTACACAAGTGGCATTGAGTATAGCAGCAATAAACCATTCCCCATTAGTCCCAGGGAAATTAATACGCATCAGCACCATGAAAAACATCCTCTATTTTTAAAATTAGTGAACTAAACTGATTAATTAGATAATGAACTGTGAAACAAGAGATTATATTATTTTCCACCATGGGAATTTTATTTTTAGAGTTCATTGTTGCAAAGAACATAAATTAGTTAAAATATTGTTGGGAACTGAATGAATCTTGCTGAAGTGACTCCAGTATTACACCAACATCTTCATATTTTTCTTTTTTTTAAAAAAAACAGGAAAATGAATTTCAACATGCTTCTAATGTGGAGCGATCAATACTTTAATCCAGCAGATTTTGATTTTCTGTGCAATTATTTTTCCTGTTTGTCAAATGTTATTCCTTTTGCTGTTCTCTCTTCATTTTATTATTTTGTGACATCAAAAGCTTTCAAAGATTTCAAACAATTAGTTAAGATTCATTCAGCGAAACAATACAGCTCAGCCCGGTATTTTCTAACTGGTTAGCACTCTGATACATCTCCTGTATCGGGATCCTATTCATATATATGTCTTCTACAAACATGCACATGGTCATGCCTTCAATTTTCCCTGTTGTCAGCCGGAGTTCCTTTCATGCACAAAACATAAAATTGAAGCTTCTTATTCCTTGATACAGAAGACCAGATTAAAAGACGTATAACTAAATGGGGCATTTTAAAACATTCAGAATCTTTCACACATTACTCAATGTTCTCGGCTTCCCATTGTGTAAAATGTGAGAAGAATTAAAAAAATAGAATTAAAGTTGGATTAAGTGTCAATGGGTGGTTAATGATTGGTACAGACTCAGCTGGTTGAAGGGCCTTTTCTATGCTGCATGTTTAGTTTAGTTTTAGTTTAGAGACACCGTGCAGAAGCAGGCCCTTCGACCCATCGATTCCACACCGACCAGTGATCATGTAACCGATAAGCAAGAATTTGTTTTTTTTAAAATAGGTTTTGTGATTGTTGTTAAACCGACAGTACAGTAGCAAATTATTTTGGGCCGGTAGGTTTGGATGGCATAGTGGCACAGCTGGTAGAATTAGTGTCTCACAGTGCCAGAGACCCGGGTTCGATCCTGACCTCGGTTGCTATCAGTGTGGAGTTTGAACGCTTTCCGTCTGACTGCATGGGTTTCTTCCGGGTGCTCTAGTTTCCTTCCACATTCCAAAGATGTGCGGGTTTGTAGGTTAATTCATTGCCCTAAATTGCCCTGAGTGTGTGACAGTTAGTGCGAAAGTGGGATAACGTAGAACTAGTGTGGTTAGCTGGCCTTGGTGTTTCCAACGGGAAAGGGCCTGTTACCATGCTGTATCTCTAAATAAATACAAAAGTCTTATCTGTTTTATATGCATTAAACCAAATTACATGCAAACAATGAGATGATAGTACACATTTGGTTGTCTCTCGCTGTAAGTGTAAAAGTTGAATCCTTCTCTATTTTACAGATTTCACAACAGAAGTGTTAAAGTGCTTACATAGGCATCTCCTGCACAAAGCTTTCTGCTTCCTTTTATGAAATCAGTTGTCCTATCCACTGGCCAATTGACTACTGTATGTGGTACTAGATAGTTATTCTGATTTTCTGAGAGAGGACAGCGAATTGGACAATATAAAGACAAATCCAATCTCCCAAGAAAGTCTCAGCAATTTGTTACCTGAGGATATAATGAGGTATCATCAATGAAGCCAGTGACAGCTGTCAAATATGTCATCAGATGCTGGATCATGGTGGATGTTAAGTCCTGTTCATGTATCCAACTCCTCAATCCATATGGAATAAAATAATCTCCGTGGGGTAAGCCTATGTGTTGGCAGCAGAATCATATAGGATATGGTGTAATCTGTAGGAAAAAACTGCAGATGCTGGTTAAAACAGAAACTAAACAACAAAAAGCCACAGTGGGTCAGACAGCATTTTTGGAGAAAAGGAATAGGTGACGTTTCGGGTCGAGACCCTTCTTCCTGCTCAAATCAAATTATCTTATTACATACCTGGTTGTCCGACCTGTCACTTGCTGATCCCATCTGCCACCTCCACTGGCCATGTAGTTTAGCCTTAATGCACACTATGAGCAGAACAGCAATGGTAGGATGCAGTGCTTGAATTGGGATCTCCCATGAGAAACTGCAAATATAGGTTTGTTCCATTGCTGATGAGCTGCACAAAATGAAAGAACACAATTGAATTTGCCAGGGAATTTCAGCAGTCTATTTATTCATGGGAACTTTGCAGCCAAGCCCAAAGGTGTTCTCACCCAACATTAATGGACAGGCAATTTAATAAGGGAGTTATTAGTTTGTAATCAGTATAATGCATTCACCACACAGCTGAATTTAATTTTTCTGAGTTTCCACTCCTTAATCCAGGAATGCAAGAGTGTTTTGTTTTATTGTTGCCTTGGCTGAGATTAGTTATTTTGATATAGGCTAGAGATTGAGCCAAGGAGCTTCCTGGTCTGTATGACTCAGTTTTTCACTGGATAACTTCACTGTTGTTGGAGGAGATCTCACTGAGGCAAAGTTAACTAAGGAAACATGGGCCTTCAACTTATTTTTACTTTTTGCGGACGGTGGAAACTGAAAATACACATCCCTCCGGCTGGAAAATGTTGATAGAATGTTGGAAGCACGATAATGTTGGATTCAGTAGAATGAGTCGTAGTTAGAAAGGAGGTTTTAAGTGATGTTTGAAAAATGGTTAAATCTCTGGTTCCTTGTGACTCAGAATATAAGCTCAGCTGAATTTGGAATGTGTCTCGTAAGGGTATTTGCCAGATCTGTGGAGGAAAGGGTTTGGTCGTGTGACAGCTATGCGATGATATTTTTGGATGTAACCATTGTGTTTCGACCAATGATCATAAGTTCAAATCCTATTTATATTCAATTAAGTAAAAAATAATAATTTTAACGATACTGACCTGATAAACAATGCGATTGTAATGCAAATCCATTTGGTTCACTGAAGTTTTTAACCTGTCTTGACTACTGAAGAAGGGTCCAGATCCAAAATGTCATCTATCCATGTCCTCTGGGGTTGCTGCCTGACCTGCAGAGTTACTCCAGCACATAGTGTTCTACGCAAGATGCCAGCATCTGCAGTTTCTTGTGTCTACACTGTACTATTTTACCCTCTAGGTCCTATGATGCTACGATGAGTTGGACAGGAGTCAAGAGTCAAGAGTGTTTTATTGTCATATGTCCCAGATAGGACAATGAAATTCTTAAGGGGCTGCCCCACTTGGGCAAACTAATAGGCGAGTTTAAAAGAGTTTAGGAGAGTTTGAAAAAATGTCATGTTGAAGCCATCCTTCGACTATGTAGAAGACCTCATTCGACCTCCTTCGACTATGTTGAAGACTAGCTTCGACTAGCTATGACTAGCTATGACTAACTTTGGGAAAATTGGACACCGAATAGTGGAGAGTGAAGACGACCTCCTTTGATCTCCTTCGACTTCCCTTCGACCTCCCTTCGACTATGATGAAGACTATCTACGATTAGCTTCGACTACCCTCGATTACCTATGACTAACATGCCGACCTACTACGACCTACTATGACTAAACCTACGAGTAAAAAAAGTATTGATTTTTTCCATGGCGACCTTTTGTTACTTGCGGGCATTTTTCAATATGTTGAAAAATACGCCGTGACCTAGCTGAGGCCTCAAGTACACGGGAACTACTCTCGAGCATGAAGGAGAGTTACAAAGACCAACTATGACCTCGTGTCGACCATGCTGCAAGTATGAGTCAAGGGCAAACTCGCCAGAACCTGCTGATTAAGTCGCCCAAGTGGGACAGCCCCTTTACTTGCTGTAGCACAACAGAATACGTAAGCATAGTACATAATGGGAGAAAAAATGTTCAGTATGTATATATACACATACTCAATAAATAAACAAATATAATGCAATAATAATAATAATAGTCTGTTGAAGTTCAGAGCTTATTTGTTGTTGTGTTTAATACCTGATTGCTGTAGGGAAGATGCTGTTCCCGAGATGGACGTTACAGTTTTCAGGCTCCTGTACCTTCTTCCTGATGGCAATGGTGAAATTAGTGTGTGGTCAGGAATGTGATCTTTGATGATGTTGACTGCCTTTTCGAGGCAGTGACCGATAGATCCCTTTGATGGTGGGGAGGTCAGAGCCGGTGATGGACTGGGCAGCGGTCACAACTTTTTGTAGACTTTTCTGCTCCTGGACGTTCAAGTTGCTGAACCAGGCCATGAAGCAACCAGTCAGTATGCTCTCTACTGTGCACCTGTAGAAGTTCAAGAGAATCTGGGATATCTCAAGTCCCCGTTTTTGCCTGCGGGCTGCGGGAGGCACTCCCGGGTACAAAGGCGTACGGCTCAGGAGAGGGATGTCACATTCAAGGAAGACGATGATTGGAGGCCCACTGCAGCCTCGAGCTTGCCTGGATACGCCATCACTCATAAGAACCAGAGTGCGGACTGGACTTTGAAAATACAATGCAATACAAATTTATCCGTCATATGCACCAACTAAGTACAGTGAAATGAATTTGCCAAACAGCGAAACAATTGAGAAAAGAACACACAATACACAATAGAATTTAACATAAACATCTGCCACAGCATTCTTCACTGTGGTGGAAGGCAACAAAGTTCGGTCAGTCCTCCTCCTTTGTTCATCCGTGGTAGGGGCCATGAACTCTCCATAGTCGCCGTTACGGATGGCCGGATGCACAGGTCCTCTCGGCGGGATGATTGAAATTCCGACGTTAGGGAGGTCGAACACACTCCGTGGCTTGTAGTGCCCGAATCGAACCACTTTCTTACCGGAGACCGCGGCTTCAGGATGCTATAGGCCCCAGGCCGGCGGTCGGAGCTCTTCTCTGGTGGTCCCCAGCAAGGGATCCCAGGCGCCATATGGTAAGTCCACCCCCCACATAAGACATGCCCAGAGACAATAAATCAAACATTTGGACATACTTAAAAAAAGTAAAAATAACGAACACGCTGCTGGCATGGCAGCCGACTCGCAGCGCCCCCAACCGAAATGGCGGCAAAACATGGCGCCCCTTGCATGCGGGCTCAGTAGGCTATTTCTGTACTTTTGTTAATCGGAGATGTGCTCGGGTGTGGGAAAACTACTGGACCGTATAGAAGAAAATAACTTCACTGTGCGTTTATACACGTGACAATAAAAGCACCATTGAACGTCCATTCTGTCAGCAACACCAGACCAAAACTAATGTGGCTGACCCTTAAATGTCTTCACTTGGAATCCCATCAGTTCAGGAGCAATAAAGGATGTCATATAAATACTGAGCTTGACAGCAGCACCTACACTGTGAATTAATTAAAAGAGAGATAGAATGTAAACTGTGATTGTCTCCCCACTTGTATTTTTGATTATTAACAAACACAATGTCAACAATAGCTGTTTTCATTGTTGTCATGCCCAATATAGCGGATGTGCCTAAAACTATACATAGCCTTAAACAGATTGAACACACAATGTTCTTAAAAAGACAATGCACTAACATAAAATTACAACAATATAATATCATTGCACTGCAGATAGATTCTTTCTTCGGTGGAGCCACATTAACCTTTCTCTGTTCAATCCAATCAGAAAATTGAGGTTACTGATGGCAGGACGTCCTCAAAACAGAAGCAGTGTTTGTGAGAACATAGCAAAATGGAACTGCAGATGCTGGTTTATGCAAAAGGGCAAAAGTGCTGGAGTAACTCAGCGGGTTCTTTATTATCACGTGTACCAAGGAAACGTTTTTTTGCATACAGATCAGCAAGACTATCACCATAAATAAGCACCGACTCCCCAGTTAGTACAGAAAGTACAGAACAGCCCATTGAGGCCATATCAAGAGGAGCCATTTTGGCACCATTTCACAGTCCCAGCCGCACCTCGCAACAAAGTCCCTTTGCAGCCATCACCTCCATTATGATCATCCTATGAACCATCTGCTTTCTCCTTGCACGGCACTCTTCAGTCATTGTTCCCCGGGGGCGCCCCCCCAGCCGACCTTGAGGGTGCGGAAGTTCTTCTTGACGGTTCTCTTGTCCAGCGTCCTCCACTATCGTCGACTCCCTGCACCTCCTCTCTGATTCCCAGCGTTAGAGAGCGAGCAGGGACCAGGTTTCCAGGTTTCCCTCTCTGGGCAGATTCCCGGATCTGCGGTAGGCGGACCAGACTTGCTAGTTGGGGCCGCGGCATGCCAGGACCTTTCCATACCCACTTTTGCCAGCTCTAGCGGGTCTATGCCTTATGGATAGGTGACACTTCAGGTTGGGACCCTTCTTCAGTCTGAAGAAAAGTCCCAACCCGAAAAGTCACCTCCCATGTTCTCCAGAGATGCTGCCTGACCCATCGGGTTACTCCAGCACTTTGTGCCCAGCAGTGTCAGTAAACTGGCCAACTCAGAACATTTCGGTTTGGGACTTTTCTTCAGACTGAAGAAGGGTCCCAACCTTCATGATTGCATGGTGGAGATGTGAACATTGCAGCTAAATTGATTAAATTAATCAAATTATTCTCAAATTTTAGAGATGTGCATGATGCAAGATTGACCAACAGGAGTGATAGCACAAACATGACAGAACCAAAATAAAGGGAAAAAAGAATTAAATGAACCCATGTTCTGGAGTCCCCTGCAACAGCTAGGGTGAAATACTACTTTGAGCAGCCACTAGCACATGACAAAGTGTTTTACAAATATTGGCCCATAGACAAGGTGGGTAAATGACCCTAAGAACATTTGGGTGGCACGCTGCCTTACAGCGCCATCCAGGTTCGATCCTGACTACAGGTGCTTGTCTGTATGGAGTTTGTACGTTCTCCCCATGGGTTTTCTCCAGGATCTCCGGTTTCCTCCCACACTCCAAAGACGTACAGGTTTGTAGGCTAATTGGCTTGGTATAATTGTAAATTTTCCCTAATGTGTGTAGAATAGTGTAAGTGTGCGAGGATCACTGGTTGGCATGGATTCAGTGGGCCGAAGGGCCTATTTCCACACTATCTCTAAACTAAACTAAACTAAACATTTCTTTCAGTACTACACTGCATTTTAAAATCTTGATTTGTGATTGTGGAAGAATAGATGATGTTATTCACGATTGCATGGTGGAGATGTGAGTCATGCTGATCCATTCAAGTTTGAAGAGTTCATTGTCACCCTTGAAGATATAAAATATTGTAGGCCTACTTTGGGTTGAAACCACGTATTAATAAAAGTGTGTGTGCAGGCCAAGTGTGTGAGAGGAATCCAATAATTAAGTCAATTCAATTAATCTGCTCTTTTATACCCAACTGAAATTGAAGAAGACATTTTCTGATATCAGAAAATATGCTTGTGACATTAGGATGGATGAAGTATGCCAAACAGGGAGCTCCAAATCCTCCAGGTGGTGCCAGTAAAAACAACCATTTTATTTTTTCATGTGAGCTTTCTTCATGCCAATATTAGACAGCTCATTTTCACCCCGATAGAGAATAATGGTAATTTTTTAAAAATAAGTATCGACATTAAGGATGTGGCAAAAAAGTAAGTATCATACATTAAATCACAGACCGACCATAATCTCATTGAATGACAAGCTTGCGGAGTGAAATGAACCCTCACCCCACCCCCCACTGTTCTATAAATTCCTAGTAGCATGGTCTGTTTTATTTGTCTGCATGTGGCAGTAGAGAGAAAGCCTCATCATTGCACAAGGTTTGGGAGAGAGATGAAAGTTTTCTGGTTATTTTGCTGCGGTGTTATGAAGTGAAGAGTTAAACATGCACATCCCATTTGGTGTGTTTACTTTGTTTCTGTACTGCACGCTGTATACAGAGCCTTTGTTGTCTGACGATTATCATGTAATGAGGTTGGAAAGTCACCTGGTGAGGAGGCAATGGGTTTCATGTGGAGGCTTTTGTGTGCAGCGGAGTTTATGAGACCTTTCCCTTCTTGTATTTTTTTGCTTAAAATCCTGAATCATTAGCAGAGCGACGGTGGGAAGAGTGGGACTGTAAAGGACCTGAACCTTTTCAGAGAGGAGCAGGCCTTTTGTTTTTGCACCATGTCAAAAATGCTTACCTAATTAAACCTGATATATCTGGCCAAAGAGAAATGATTTGTTAATGATTCTTTTGGAATTTACTTAATGAGTTTAGAAGCCCATTGTGCAGTGGGGTTGCTGTGAAATGGAATTAAAATGAAGTTATTAAAAAAAAGCAACTGCTGGGGGTGGTGGGTTGGGGAAATTGTGACAGGCTGATGTGTCTGTAGGCAAGGTGTAGTTAGAGGAGCTGCCGGAACACAAAAGCACATGAACTGAAGCAAGTCATTCATTAGCAAACAGTGAATAACAGACAGACTCCTTGCCTATTTAAAGCTGCTCTGTTAAATGTGAGCTTGGACAGCTGTCATTGCAATACACACACACACCTTGATCAGGGCGAATCATAGGCACCATTTTCTTCAGCAAACACCAACAGACCTCTTTCTTTCTTTCTTTTCCTTTTTTTTGTCCTGTTCCTCCTGGGTTGAATTCTCTTTTTTTCACCCCTCCCCAGTCTGCAGAAAGTAAAAGAGCTTGTTAAGCTGCTTGGATCATGTGGGATATTTTGACTGGTGCTGCACTTTGGCCGCTTGCCTGAAGTAACAGTGTCAAGGAATAACCTGCTATAATTGCCACATTTGCAGTTTGACGAGCATTTTGTATGCATGTTCAGACCTTTGAATTTGAAAGAAATTGTCAACTTTTGTAAAGATCCTGTAAATTGCATCTTACAACTCAACAGTATTCCCTTGTCAGTTCCTTGGATCGCCTGTTTTATATGAAACAAAAAATTTAGCATGCAATAGAACAGAGTTAGCATTTTAAAATATAATTCATGTCCGTGCACATGCTTTAGTTAAACCAGTTAGCATGTTAAGTTAGCTATTTGAATAGTTTAAGCCTTTAAAGGAATTTAATTATTTGTTTTTCAAACACTTCTTCTAGGGAAATGTGGCAACTCACACATAAATTCCAACTGTTAATTTTCGACTAATTCAGTCACACTGATCACTTGAGACAGCACAATTGATATTGCTGTCAGAAATACTCCCTTTCGAAAAATGTTTTTACAGAACATCATTGTGACATTTGCTTGGAAACGTGTCCTCTTGAAGCATTTGATTAATGTAATGCAATAAAAAAAAGACGCAGATTCAAGTGTCTCTGCCTGTTGAGTGCATTTGATTCATTGTACAGAATTCTGAGGAATACCTTTCACAAACTTTCTAAATCAATAATATATCAGGATTAGCATAATTCATACAATTCACGGAGTCTGCACAAGCAACATTTAAAAACTTTTTGCAAATCACATTAGTTAGTTTATAATGTTATTTAATCCATGAATGCTATTTTTCAAATACTATTTAGGTCACATTTGAATGAATACTTTCAGCATCATTTATGGCGTCATTATAATTACACATGATCTAATCATTATTTTTCCCTTTCAAGAATTGGATAAGTCACCAAACCTTTTGCTTGACATGTTCTCAACGGTTCTTTCCCCATTGCCGTCATACCTCATCACTTCTCATCAGCCAGAGATGAGATAACAGAGCTGGCCACGGACGGTAATCATGAGCCACACCACCAACCTGTTAAAAATCCATTGCATTCTGTCGCAAGAGGAACAGGGAACAGGCAGTTGGCTGATTTATCCATCACAAGGGACAGACTGTTGACTGACACCTGCTACAAACCCACCAATTCCCACAGTTATCTGGTCCGCATGTCCTCCCACCGTGAGAATAGACACAAAATGCTTGAGTAACTCAGCGGGACAGGCAGCATCTCTGGAGAGCAGAAATGGGTGACGTTTCGTGTCAAGACACTTCTTCTCAACATATCAATATCGTGGAGACCTGGGATCCCTTTTCCGAGGGCCGCCAGCATGAATCTCCGCCCAGCTCAGCCTGTGGACTTTGGGAGCTGTGGTATCCGGTAGGAAGTGGCCGATTCGGAAGTCCAAGCCACTGAGAATGTTCTCCTGTTCCGACATCGGATGGTGAACCCCAAATTTAATTGTACCAATGGCCATGAGAGGGGGTCCGAGAGGAGGGGGTCCGTTGGAGACGGGAAAAGGGATCATCAATGGGGGCGAGGACTCCTTCCGATGGAAGAATGGTGTGAGGCGGAGGCGACGGAAGAAGAGCTCCAAATCGCGGCGGGCGCGGAACTCATTGAGGTGGGGATGGAGGGGGACAAAGGTGAGGCCTCTGCTGTGGACAGACCATTCAGTATCTGAGAGGGGGAGGGCACGGGGGATGGTGAACACATGGCAGGGATGGGAGTTGGGGCCGGAGGAAGGCAGGTGAGTGGACTGAGGCCGAGACGATGTCTGGTGGGGGGGCTGGTGGGTGGTCAGGGGGTAGGGGGGTATGAGGACTGTAGTGTGGGTGGTGAAGAGCTGGGGTCACATGGTTTGAGGGGAATGGGGATGATCCAGTGTTACAGCCAATGAGGTTACCAGGGTTGGGGTTACTAGCACTAGGACCCAGCGCAGTCAAACCCAGGGGAGTTGCAGTCTGCAGCGTGGAAACTACAAGCCCGGTGCTGAGTCCAGGCTGCAGGTAAGGTGACGCTGGAGGGCGGGGGAGTGGCGAGGGTCAGCGGGCAAAGTGTTGGAGGTCCTCTCCGCAACGAATATAAACCTCACCTGCAATTTAATCCCCCCCCCCCCACCAAAGCCTCCGGGAATCGCAAGCACAGTGCCACCGATGGTAGGGTTTGTAACAACGCCACTATGTCAAAAATTTTATATGTCTTGGTGGAGCGGGCCGAGGACCCCCTAGATCTCAAGGCCCTAAGCTTAAGCTTGTCAAGCTTATACGTAAATCTGGCCCTGATCTTCAGTTTAAACCAGCATCTGCAGTTCCTTCCTACACATTTCCTCCCACCCTGACTCTTGCAAAGACACTATCCCATACTCTCAATTTATTCAACTTCATCTGCTCCAAAGACGAGGATTTCCATTCTAGGTTATCCAAGATATTTTCTTTCTTTTGTATACATGGTTTCCTCCCTGTTATCATAGATGGAGCCCTCACCTGTGTCTCCTCTGTGTCCTATAGTTCTGCTCTTGCTCCCCTCCCACCCCCACCCCCCCCCCCCCCCCCCCCCTTCCCTCCGGTGGAACAAGGGTTGAGTTCCCCTGGTCCTCCAACATGATCCCACCACCAGTCCCATCTTCCCATCCTCACCCCTTTCTGCCTTCTGCAGAGACTGCTCCTACTGCAACTCTTTGGGACACTCATCCCGCCCAAACCATTCCTCCCGAGTTACTTTTCCCTGTAACCACAGGAGGTATAACACCTGGCCCTATACCTTCTCCCTCAGCTGTTCCACAACAGTCCTTCCAGGTGAGATAGTAGTTCAATGCGCTTCCTCCAACCTCATCTACTGAATCCGATGTTCTACTTCGACAAGACCAAGCATAGACTCGGTGACCGTTTCACCAAACAAGTATTTCCCATAAGTATTATATTCTTTCATTCTTGATGTTGTGTATCTAGCACTCCATGCGACTAAGAAAAGGTCCTATTGCACCTTGGAAAATAAAATTGCCATCATCCATATATCCTTCAAACAATAGCATAATTATTCATAAATATGAACTGCAGCCTACATAAAGCATTCAAATTGTTCACAAACATTTAAGTGTATCTATCCACATTTTCTTGCTCTCATTTTGTTTCTTTTTCTGTATTCTTTGTAACTTGCACTTTCCCCTTGTGCTTGTTTACTCTCTAATGTTTAAATCAAATTGGTGATTCTTTGATGGTTATCCTAATTACTCATCTCTCAGTGCCTGGTTTCCTTATTGCTATGCTGTCGTTTCACACTTTGACTAACTTTTCACAGAAAGCAAAATGCAAAATCAAAATTGACATAGGCAAGCACGCTACAGGAAACATTTTTAAACAGAATTTTACACTGAGCAACAGGAGATTTTGGAGGAGTTAACCACAGTGATGGCAAGGTTCTGAGGAGGGATCTAGAAGAACAGGTACATAGTTCCTTGAAAGTGGTGTCACTGATAGGGTGACTAAGATGGCTTTCGGCACATTGGCTTACTTCAATAAGGGTACTGAGTATAGAAGTTGGGATGTTATGTTACAGTTCTTTAAGACATGGTGGAGTCACATTTGGAGTATTGCGTTCAGTATTGGTCACAGTGATGTTGTTAAGATGGAAATAATGCAGTGATGATTTACAAGGATGTTGCCAGGACTTACAAACATTTGTGGCAATGAAGTATGCTGACTAGAAATCCTGTATTTAATATCTAGGAGTGCTGAGGAATTCAGCAACAATTGGCATCGAAGCTAAAGTTGGAAATAGTGACAAATTTGATGAATGTACTTGCTGACGTAACTATGAGGCAATGACTAATTGCTAATGCCTTGCTCCATTACAGCACAAGCAGCACTATGACAATGCCATCATGAGATGTTAGATGGCTGCGAATATTTCAAAATTCTCCTTTTGGTTTTAGATTCAACAGCATCTCTGAGCTGTATTACACTGTTTCAACACATCCCTTTGTTTTCCTCTCTCTAAATGTCTTAATTTCATGATTCATTGGACAACTCTATAAACACAGGGATGATCTGGACAACACTGGGCTCCACCTAACCATTCCATTCCTGCCTCACCTTAGGCGTTTGTATGACCTAAAACGTTTTTATAAGTGTTTTTATGTTTATAATGCTGCAAATATGTGTGTAATTACTGTGGGGAAAAGGTATTAAACTGGGACCCAGGTGGTGCAGGGATCTATCCTTTAACAGATTACAACAACTGCTCTCTGGGGGAAGACCACTGCTGGTGCATCAATGGAGAAGATATGACAGTTTCATTGGTGGATCAGTGGTGAAGAGAGATAGCAGCTTCAAATTCCTTGGTGTTAACTTTTGAGATGACCTGTCCTGGATCCAGCACATAGATGTAATCGTGCAGAAAGGCATGCCTGTGTTTCTACTTTCTTAGAGCTTTAAAGAGATTCAGCGTGTCATCAAATACTCTAACAAACCTCTACAAACCTGTAGAAGGTATTCTTACTGGTTAAATCATGGCCTTGTACAGCAATTCCAATGCATAGGAATGCAGAAGGCTCTAGAGAGTGGTGGACCCAGCGTGGTCGATCATGAACACATCCCGACACACCATCTAAACATCTACATGAGGTGCTGCCTCAAGAAGACAACATCTATTATCAAAGATCCCTGCCATCTGGGCCTTGTCCTCCTCTCTTGGGCAGTACAGGTGTCAGAGGTTAAGGGGAGAAGGCAGGACAATGGGGTTAGGAAGGAGGGATAGATCAGCCATGATTGAACGGCAGAGTAGACGATGGGCCGAATGGCCAAATTCTACTTTTATGACCTTATGACCTTCTCACTGCTATAGTTGGTCATAAGGCACAGAAGTCTCCATTCGCACAACAACAGTTTCAGGAACAGTTACTTTCCTACATCTATCAGTTTCTTGAATTTTTACATTAATGTTTTTTTTCTTCTTTTCACTGTCTTATCGAATGTATTTGTAATGTATTTATAATTTATGTTTTTTGTTCATTGTCTAAGTCCTTGTACCTGTGCTGCAGCAGCAAACAAACATTTCATTGTACCTGCACGTTACTGCTCACCTTGCTGTTCTCGTGCGTATGATAATAAACGGAAGAAGACAGAGAGTGCCGGGTAGCTCAGTGATTCAGGCAGCATCTCAGGAGAACATGGATAGGTGATGTTTTGGCTCAGGACCCTTCTTCTATCTGTTTGTAGGGGTGGGGGGTGGAAGAAAAAAAGTTGGAGCGGAAGAGAAGAGGGGTAGGACAAAACCTTGTAGGTAATAAACCAACACAGGAGACGAGGGTTATTTTTTAAAAGTTTAGTTTAGTTTAAAGATACAGCGCAGAAACAGGCCCTTCGGCCCCTCTGAGTATGCACTGACGAGCGATCCCCGCACATTAACACTAGCCTACACACACGAGGGACAAATTTATACATACACCAAGCCAATTAACCTACAAACATGTACTGTATGTCTTTGGTTATTTGATAGGCAGAAGGTTGGACAAAGGCTTTATAATAAACTGAACGATTTGATTTGAAGATGGCAAAATATTCTCCTTCATTTGCCACTTCAGCATCTGGAAACACACCTGGAAAGATCCAAAGGCTAAATCAAAGACAGCAACATATAGTAACCAGCCTGTCAGTAGTGGGTGGACCCGTTACATTGTGCTGCCTCCTCCTGATGCAGCAGGTGGAATCAGCCAGCTGTGGTTGCGAGAGGTCAATAACTGGAGCGTTGAGGTCAAAACTGTCAGTAGCAGTGTTAAATGAGTGATGCACGCTGCTGAAAATGCCTTTTCTATATATTTCTGACAGTAGCTTACTGCACATATGATACCAATTTCAACTAAGTAGCATCTGTAGACACTATTGCATGTTCAACCAACGATTATCATTCAGGCATAAGTGAACAAGTGATGGTTAGCATGCGCTCGGTGGGCCAAAGAGCCTATTTCTAAGATGTGTCTCTAAACTAAACTAAATGCCAGCTGCAATACCTTAACAAAGGGTGATATCCCTCCAAATTTTTCGGCATCTGTGTCTGAGTAAGCATTCTTCAACTTGACTGTTTGAAGAGACACACTGCTGCCTGCCCTGTTCACACAAGTCCCAGATCACTTTGGTGCTGCTTTGACTCTCAAATTACTATATGTCATAGTTCAAAGTCACAAAACAGGAAGCCTGTGGGCAATTGTAATCACAATGAATAGTAAGTGCTGTTCGCTTGTGCCTTGCCGCAAAATATCAGCCAATATAATCCATTAACCTGTTACCAAAAATAGCATAACATTTATGAATCGCAAGTTAAGGCTTGTAGTATTTCAATTCGATAGAACAGTCTATTTTCAAATATTCACTATTTGCATATGTAAATTAAACACAATTAGCATACTTCATTAATCTGTTATCCCTGTTGGTGTAGTGAAAATACCCTCTGAGATTCAGGAAGATAGGAAGTATGTTTTGTAAGTTATGGGAATGTTTATTTAGTAATTACCTCAATTTACATACATAAAGAGATGTAAATGGTTACTCATTAGCATAATCTATTGGTCTGTTATCTTCATTAGCCTTACAAAAAAAAATCGTCATGCTGTATAGAGGATTTTTAAAAAAGTTTTATTCTTTCCATATACTAATTAATAACCATGTCTCTATTTCAAAACTGTAGTCTATTGAACAGGTATTTTATGAGAATTGTTTCCTTGGAATACACAGTCAGTGTGTGCAACGATGGAGTTACCTTTGATCACAGCATTATTTCTTTACTGCACATAAGAACATATAAATTAGGAGCAGGTGTAGTCCTTACGACTTTTCAAGTCATGCAGTTTGCTATCCAATAAGTTTGCGGCTACTCTCAGCATTGCCCTGAGCTACATTTTTCTACCTGGTTCTCATAATCTGGAATTCCTTTAATCCATAACTTTACCTCTATCAACCTTGAAAATCCTTTAATAACACAAGATCCACAGCTTTCTAAGGTAGAGATTTCCAAGGATTCACAATCCTCGTACAGAATCAATTATTTATCTCATTCTTAAGTAGGTTTTCCTTCAGTCTAACATCTGGAATCAACCGGCATGGTGGCACAGTGGTAGAATTGCCGCCTTCCAGCGCCAGAGTCCCGGCTATGGGTGCTTGTCTATACGGAGTTTGAACGTTCTTCCCATGACCTGCATGGGTTTTCTCGGGGATCTCCGGTTTCCACCCACACTCCAAAGACGTACAGGCTTGCACGCTAAGTGGCTTTGTACAATTGTAAATTGGCCCTAGTGTGCTTAGGATAGTGCTAGTGTGCAGTGATCTCTGGTCTGCGTGGACTCGGTGGGCCTTTCCGCACTGTATCACTAAACTAAACTAAATTAAACCACCAAGGTAAACATCCTCAAAGCATCCACTCTATGAGGTCTGCTCAGAATTATATACATCTCAATAAGATCACTTGATCGACTCAATTTATGCACTACAATTTCTCTATTCTGGGCATCACTTTGGTAAATCTTCTTTGTTTTGCCTTCAAGCAAAGTTTATGCTTCCTTAAATAAGCAGACTAAAATTTGTATGCTTTGCTCCAGGTGCAGTCTTATTGTGGTCTTGTACAGCAGTAGCAAAACCTCCCTGTCTTTTATACTTGCAAATAAAACAAATGTTCCATTTCCTTTTTGTTTACACAGTAAACATTTAAAAAAATCTCTATTTTATCTTTCTTGTGCATCAGACCAGATTAATTTCCTCATTTGCCTTGATAAATTCTAACTTTGTGTCTTTAGTGCAGAATGCCAGACTTTGTTAGTACCGCACTGTTTAAGAACAATTCTATTTTACTTCGGAGTCACGTGAGTGACGACGTGAAGAACCCCGTCCAGCCGCACGTGCGTCATTACGTCAGACGCATTGGTGCAGGTCGGCCGGTTGGAGCAGCAGAGCTCCTCCAAGCGGTACGTTTAAACCCTCAAGGTAAGTTTTAAAACTTTTCCTGTGGTCGCTTTCTGCGTTTGCGGTCGCCGTTTACACCGTTGAGAAGATGCAGAAAGTAAAAAAGGTGACGGCGCGGCGATCCGGGGTAAGAAGTTTGGAGTGCGGGTAGTGGATGCCCGCCTAGTTCACCGAGTCCGTTGCCAGCAAGGGGGCTAGCGACACCAGATCCGCTGTCTGCGAGCAGCGTTGCCACGCCGGTAGGGCGCAAGACTACAACAAAATCTACTAGGCCCATTGACCCAGAGTCGGGACTGGAGTTTTCACCTCCGCAAGTAGAGACCGTTTGCTCACGGCTCTCCCAGATCAAGGTCCTATTGCAAAGGATGCTCAATAGGGACACACTCCGGGAGGAGGAGTGGTGTCCACGGCAGGCTGTTGGAGAGCCTGTGCCAGCAGCGCCTGGAATAGGGCTGCATGATTACCCATTCTTAGAGGAGGAGGGTATGCCGGCTCAGGAGTATACTGATACCGAGTCAGTGGCTAGTCAGAGCCATAAGGATGTAGAGCAACAAGAGCTAATACTGAACATAGCTGAAAAATTTGCAATCCCCAGAGAAGCAGGGGAACCATTAGGGGAAGTGTTGGCAGCTGCTGATTCAGTATATGCTCTCCCATCAACTTCAAGAGCTGGCAATGGATGAGGCTGCTAAGAAATATGAAGCCCCAGTTAACTGTGGGTTATTAAAAGTACCAATGGTTAACCATGTTATATGGACACAATTGGGGGTCACAGTAAGGGCGCATGAGCTAAAATTCCAGAAAGTGCTCGTTGTTCTCAGCAGGACTCACTGCGTTTGAAAGAACAGTGGACAAACGACACATGACAGAAGCCCACCAGGATGCGCTGGGGCTCCTGTGCAGTGCATTTTTCAAAATGAATAGTTTACGAAGGAGTGCCATACGCCCAGCCATCCATCCAAAATTTGCAGCATTATGCAAACCAATCAGCGCACAACTGCCTAACCTTTTGTTTGGGGAGGAGCTTGCAAAGCGAGTCAAGGAACTGCACGAGGAGGCAAAAACCGTAGGCCTCATTAAACAAGTGGCAAAACAGGCAAGAGGGTTTTCCCCTATCGGCGGGGTACTATGAAGATGCTGGTGAAGGGACAAGCCATTCAGTCTCACACACACGCAACTGGCAGCCTGCCACAGGCACAAGGTGTAGGACGAATTTCCCTACAAAGGGCCGGGGGCAACAAGCGCAGTCAGGACATATGCAAGTGAGAGATTTTGCTCCTAACGAATATAAATTAACTGAGAAAGATGTTCAAATTGGGAGCAGATTACATTTGTTTCTCAAACAATGGCAGGAGATTCATTTATACTGGGCGGTATAGAGGGGGTTAAATTTTAATTTTACCCTACTGAGTGTCCACCCATTCAGCATGTTCCACGTCGAACACTTATATTTTCACAAGAAGAGAATATGCAGATACAGGCAGAACTTAACAAATTACACAGAAAAAGGGTCATTGAGAAGTCAGTTCGTCAATTCCGTCAGTTTGTGTCAAATATTTTTCCTAGGTCTAAAAAGACGGGGGGATGTAGAATCATTCTGGACCTGACAAGCTTGAACCCCTTTGTACACTATAGGCATTTCAAAATGGAAACTTGTTCTACTGCTAAACAGCTGGTTTCCAAAGGGTGTTATATGGCCAGCATAGATCTGAAAGATGCATATTACTCAGTGTCTGTTCATTGTGATGATAGGAGGTATTTGAAGTTTACCTGGATGAGTCAGTTATGGCAATTCAAAGCATTCCCTAATGGATTAACCTCAGCCCCTAGATTATTTACCAAATTGTTGAAACCTGTTCTAGGACTATTCCCAGCTCAGGGGCATGTTGTAATGGCCTATTTGGATGATATCTTAATTATCAGGAAGACTCAGAATGCATCAGAATCATCATTTCAGTTGGTAAACTCACTTTTGAGCAATTGGGGTTCATCATTCATCCAGATAAATCCAAATTATCACCAGTTAAAATTATTGATTACTTGGGCTTTACCATTAATTCAGATCACATGCTAGTGACTCTGCCCAGGGACAAAAGGCAGCAGTTAATTGAAGGTTGTATCAACCTCCGTAATGAGCAACGAAACTCAATTAGACAAGTGTCCAGTTTAATTGAAAAATTGGTGGCTGCATTCCCAGCTGTGCAGTTTGGACTTCTGCATTATCAACACCTACAACGAGCAAAAGAACAGGCACTGAGGTCACTTTGACAGGCCCATGGGATTGTCAGCGGAAGCTATTTCAGAAATACAATGATGGATCACAAATGTTTCAAGAAGTTCCAGGGAAGTTTTCGTTGAACCACCTTCTATAGTCTTACAGACAGATGTTAGTGATCTAGGTTGGGGTGCAACGGATATGTCTTCCAGTTGTGGAGGCAGATGGAATAGTGACGAGACATCCCTTCTACATTTGAGAGGGATCAATTATTTAGAGCTTTTGGGAACCTTTTATGGGCTTAAAGCTTATTGCTCAGCCAGGAGTCACTTGCGTGTTCAGTTCAAATTGACAACACTACAGCAGTGGCATATGTCAATCACATGGGTGGAGTCAAGTCGGAATCTTGTGACAGATTGGCTAATCATATCTGGGGCTGGTGCATTGACAAAAACATCTGGCTTTCAGCAATCTATTTACCAGGTAGATTCAACATAGTGGCAGACACAAGGTCACGCCAATCCAATGATAACATAGAATGGGTGTTAAATCAGGACATATTTAATGAGGTGGTTGCTCAACATGGAATGTCAGATATTTTTTTTTGTTTGCATCTAGACTGAACCATCAGTTGCCCAAATATATTTAATAGGAACCAGACCATGGTGCAGCAGCGGGCGATGCATTCTTGCTGCATTGGGGTGGAATGTTTTTATATGCATTTCTCCCATTCCATCTCATCAGTCGATGCCTGCAAAAAATCAAGCAGGACTCCGCTTCAGGAGTATTGGTAGTGCCAGACTGGCCTACCCAGCCATGGTTCCCTCTCGTACTGCAGATGGCTACTCAGCCTCATATGATTGTTCCCAAACATAAAAATCTACTGGTGAACCCGGTAACTGGAGATCAACATCCTTTACATGATCGTATTGATCTGTTAATTTGCAGATTCTAAGAGGGCCATACCTGAGGAGAGGACTGTCTGATCGCACCGTGGATGTTCTCACGTCGGCCTGCAGGGATAGTACCAAGAAGCAGTACATCACCTCGATAAGAAAGTGGGAGGTATTCTGCTTACAGCTGAATATCTCATTTCAAACTGCAGGCATCCCAGATGTGCTGCAGTACTTGTCCACTCTCTATTTCAATCAAAAATTAAGCTATAGTGCGATGAATACAGCCAGAAGTGCTCTGTCTTCTTATTTGCCCATGGTGTCAGAGTTACATTCAATAGGGACACAATCGTTAGTCTCTAGATTTATGAAAGGAGTTTTTAATTCTAATCCTCCTAGACCCAGGTATTTGGGTATCTGGAATGTAAGCGAACGACTTATGCTCCTTCGCCAGTAGACTCCTGTCACAGTCCTATCTCTAGCCAAATTAACCGTGAAGGTGGTCATGCTTGTGGCGTTGGTATCAGTCCAACCTGTGCAGACATTGCAGAAGCTACGGCTAGACAGAATGCAGGTATCGGCAGATGCCATCACTTTTTATGTTTATGATCTGTTCAAACAGAGTAGAATAGGCATGACAGGATGTAAGATTGTTTTTTCTGCATACCCCAAAGAGGCTCGTCTTTGTGTAGTGTCATATTTGTCCCATTACATTGAGGCTACCAGAGTTCTAAGAGGAAATGAATCAGCATTAATTATTAGCCACAAAAAAAAAAACACACAGTAAGGTGTCGGTGCAAACAATTTCAAGGTGGCTAAAGCAGGTTCTGGGAAGTGCTGTGATTGATACTGATAAATTTAAATCTCATACCACCAGGGCGGCATCAACTTCCGCGGCCAGGGCGATGGACGTGCCTATAGATCATATCCTCGCAGCAGCAGGATGGTCCAGTGAGCTGACATTCCAGAGATTTTACCATAAGCCAATTGCAAGGCTGTGGGTATTTGCTGACTATGTTTTAAGTTCGGTTATATAGTTTCCCCCTGAGATAGAGGGGTTGCTATTGTTTTTCTTTGTAATAAACCGTTAATTCATTTGAACAATGTTATGATTGATGCATTATTGATTATTTAATTATGTTGAGTCAATCAATGCAGTGAGAGGCCGGATTTGAATCTGCGGCATGAAATCACAGAGCTTTGAAATCTTCACGTAGTCACTCACGTGACTCCAAAGTAAAATAGTAAGATTAAATGAGAACTTACCAGTTTGAAGTTTGATCTTTATTTTATGCTGAGTCACGATGAGGGACTACGTGAAGAACCCCGTCCAGCCGCACGTGCGTCAATCTTCAAAGCAGCGGTGTGAAATCACAGGTAATAGTGGCTGAAGTATAATAGTAAGATAACAGAAGACTAGAACTACCAGATGATTCTTATGAGGGTTGGGAGGGGAGGGCACTTAGTCCCTCATCGTAACTCCTCATAAAATAAAGATCAAACTTCAAACTGGTAAGTTCTCATTTAATCTTACTATTTTTCTCCACTTCTGAACAAAATTAATCATCTCACACATTCCCACAATAAATGTTATCAGCTATCCACAATTTCTATAACCAGGTTAATATAAGAACAGAGTGCTGGACAAAGATGCCTCATCTGCACTAGTCCCACCTGCTTTATTTGGCCCATATCCTTCTATAGCCATATCTAAACTTTTACTATCCATGTACCTGACCAACTGTCTTTTATGAGGGGAGGTGAGGGGAAGATCATTGCCAGATGGGTGGAGATTGTGACAAAGGCTACAGATGAAAAATAAAGAAAATGTGTCTGATAAAGAAAGAAAAGGAGGAGTGAAATATAAAGCCAGAAGGAGGGATATGGTGAAAGGAGACAGAGAGGAGGGTCAAGGGAATAATAGGAAATATGGGACTTGGAGATGGGAGATGAGTGTGTGCGCTGGAAAAGCAGTAAGATGATTAGGATGATTAAATATTGTGGGAGAATGAATGTTCAACAGGAATGGGGGTGGGACAGGGGAAAGGGGGGAGGGGTGGGTTTGGATGTATTACTCAATTGGATGATTCAATGTCGTTATGTTAAGATACCCAAGAATCCAAATTTTGAATCTGATGAAGCTTGTTCAGTCCATTTTTACATTTTGTGCTGGTTTATTCTCACCTTCTACCTTCCCTTTCTTTATCAGTTTCTTGGTCCTCCTTTAAATTCTAAATGGTCTTGTTCATCAGACCTATGGTATGATCTCACAACTTTATAGTTCAGTTCAGTTTAGTTTAGTTTACCATTACTCGTACGAGCCTCTATGGGACATTCACGAACTCCTACAGACCCGCTACAGACATTCTCCAAGTTCGAATCAGGGGAAAACTCGGGAGAACTCTTGATTTACCTCATACAGTGGGACAGGCCCTTTACATTCTCATGAAGATGGTGGTGTAGTAGCACAGAATTCAGTGCTGTTTCCTCACAGTTCCAGAGATCAAGGTTTGATCCTGACCTCAGGAATATCTGTGTGGAGTTTGCACATTATTCCCATATTTGCTGGGTACTCTGATTTCCTCCTGGATTTCAAATATGTTAATTGGTGATTATAAATGAGTGTAGGTAAATGGCAAAAGAGTGAAAAGGCAAGTTGATGGCTTGTGAGGGAGAATAGATTGAAGAACTGCATGAATAAGGAAAAGGGGAATTAAGTTGCTGGAACCCAGAATAGCTCTGAAGAGCTAAACGGCTCTTTTGTGTCTGAAGTAAATGAGATCCAATTACTAAGTCATTTTCTGTTTTAATGCTCCATCGTGCTTTCAAACACAAAATGTTGATTTTGGTTTTCAGCATCTGTTGATTGAAAATCGATTTTTCTTCCAACAAACCATGATAACAAGCTCCCTATACTCTGGACTTTCAGCCGAGTACTTCTAGACATAAACTGGTACGCACAGTTTCACACAAGATTACGCTATTCTTCAACTAATATGTCTTTTAGAACATTGTGTGGAACTTGGAATCATTTGGTCTTTTCCAGCACAACTGTGTTTTGGAGACACAGCCTTGGATTGTGACCACTATAAGGTACTTCTGCCTACAGTGCTGCCAGGTCAAACCTGAACAAAGGTATAAAAAAGGCCAAAGACATCCACAGGCAAAGGGTGGAAGACCACTTCAACACCGCGGACACCAGAAGCATGTGGCAGGGTGTCAGGGACATCACTGACTACAAGAGCAACCCCGCCTGCCCCCACAGTGATATCACACTGGCCAATGAGTTAAACACCTTCTTTGCCAGCTTCGAAACTGGCAGCACCACCAGGAGAGGAATAACCCCGACCATGGCGGAGGGACAGGCCTTACATTGAGCACCCAGGAGGTACAGTGCGCTCTGCGTAGGATCAATCCACGCAAGGCTGCAGGCCCGGATGGAGTCCAGGGTAGGGTACTAAAGGACTGTGCTGTACAGCTGGCGGAAGTATTTACGAGGATCTTTAATCTGTCTCTATCTCTGGCAATGGTCCCCAAGTGCCTGAAGACAGCTACCATAGTGCCGGTGCTGAAAAAGTCTAAAGTCACCAACCTGAATGACTACCGCCCGGTTGCCCTAACTCCAATGCCAATGAAGTGCTTTGAAAGGCTGGTCATCTCCCACATCAAATCAAGCATCCCTGCCTCATTGGACCTATCAATTTGCATACAGGAGAAATAGATCCACAGAGGATGCCATCTCTCTGGCTCTTCACACTGACCCGACTCACCTGGAAAGACAGGGCATGTACGTGAGGATGCTCTTCATTGACTATAGCTCTGCCTTCAATACGGTCATCCCCACCAAGCTCACCACCAAACTCCACCAGCTAGGCCTCAGCTCACCGATATGCGATTGGATCTGGAATTTTCTGACAGAGCGACCGCAGGCAGTGAGTCTGGGCCTGCACCTGTCCTCCACTATCACCCTGAGCACCGGCACACCACAGGGCTGTGTACTGAGCCCCATGCTCTACTCTCTCTTCACTCAGGACTGTTTTCCTGCATTCGACACCAACACCATTATCAAGTTTGCAGATGACACAACGGTGATCGGGCTGATCACCAACGGTGACGAAACAAAATACAGAGTGGAGGTGCAGAACCTGGCGGACTGGTGCTCACAGAACAACTTGTCACTAAACACCTCCAAGACCAAGGAGCTGATTATCGACTTCAGGAGGTCACAGAATGGGGAATACGCCCCATTCTCCATCTACGGGGACAGTGTGGAGAGAGTGTCCAGCTTTAAGTTTCTGGGCACTCACATCTCAGAGGACCTCACATGGTCCACCAACACCGCTGCGCTGGTCAAAAAGGCACAGCAACGACTGTTCTTCCTAAAACATTGAAACGGACTGGTCTGCCCCAACAGCTGCTGGCAACCTTCTACCGCTGCACGACAGGGAGCATATTAACGTATGGCATCTCTGTGTGGTATCTCAGCTGCACAGAAGCGGAGAGGAGAGCTCTTCAGCGCGTCGTCAATAGAGCGCAAAAGATTATTGAGACACCGCTACCAGCCTTGGAGGGCATCTACCACACACACGGTGCCTCAGGAAGGCCGTCAGCATCCATAAAGACTCCTCTCACCCTTGAAATGGACTGTTCAAACTACTCCCTTCCAGCAGAAGTTACAAGGCCTTCTACGCCCGCACCTCCGGACTCAGGAACAGCTTCATTCCCAGAGCTATAGCGGCTCTGAACCGGCCCTGCTGAATGCTCCCCACCCCCATGGACTGTCTCCCTCGGATGGTCACGTCGCACAGACACATCTGCACTTTAGTCTATTTTGACTGTTTTACTGTTTCTAAAGTTCTTTTTACAAACCTTGTTCTCGGGTTATCTAAACCTAAATTTTATTAGTCGTTTAAGTTATGACATCGGATGGAAGTTGCAAACCAAATCTCATTGCACTTATGTGTAATGACAATAAAATATATTATTACCCATATCACACATCTGAGCTATGCTTTTACAAAATTGTATTCCCTTCGTTTTGAGTGCCAGCAGGGTTAACAGGGGAATATTTTCTTGTATTCCCCTTTCTTGCGAACGCCTATGGACTTTACGTGTTAAAACAGCGGTAAATATAGTCTTATATTCCCCTGGTCTCACATCCGGGAACTTGGCAATGTGACGCTGCGTGGGAAATTTAGAATTTGTTCTCGACAAAACAAGCAAAATGGCAGCCTCCTGCGAGAAGAGGTTCGCGACTTTTGACGAACAGCAATTTGACGAGATTTTACAAAACAAAGACGCGCAGAACACGAAGAAGGCAACGAAACAAGCAGTAACAATATTCAAGGAATATTTGATGGAGAAGGGTCTAGATGTCGATATTCAAACGGCAGACAGGAAGACTTTGGCGTCCATTTTGGCTAAATTTTACGTGGAAGTCCGCCTAGCTGATGGATCTCACTACAAAACATTCCTCTAGATGTCTGATATGGGTAATAATAACAATATTGACTGCCCTCTTTCGGGGGATACGACATATATTGCCCTCACTAGATCCATATTGCCCTCGTCTTCGACTCGGGCAATATGAATCTACTTCAGGCAATATATGTCGTATCCCCCTCAAGGCCAGTCAATATTCTATTATTATTACCTATACGAGGTAGTTTTACCGGGCAATATTAGTTGGTATTTTGACAGGTCCAAAAACGCGCAGTTTCCGGCGGGCAATATTACTTGATATTTTTCTTCTTCCGGGTTTCGCCATTGAAAAACGCGCAGTTTCCGGCGGGCAATATTACTTGATATTTTTCTTCTTTCGGTTTTCGCCATTGACTTTTGCTAAAGGGGAGGAGCGGCCAATCAGAGGATTTATCCAGCTTCACGGGGAGGCCAATCAGCGCCTGTTGCTAAGCGAGCGGCGGCCAATCAGAGGAATCTCACACGGTGAGGCCAATCAGCGCCTGTTGCTAAAGGGTAGCGGCGGCCAATCGCGAAGAATCAGGTCACGGCATCTGAACAAACATGGCAGCCTCCAGCAGTGCGAGATTCGCGTCTCTTGACGACGACGGAATTATTTTAATTTACGTGGGGATAGGTAATAATTATAATATTGACTGGCTTCTTTCGGGAGACACCAGGAATATTGCCCAAACTGAAATCATATTGCCCGAGTCGAAGGCCAGTCAATATTATATTATTATTATTATTATTATTATTATTATTATTATTATTATTATTATTATTGCATACTTCAATTCTTTACAAATCTATCTTCAAAGCTTCTACCTTCATATATCTCTGCCACGCTGCACTATCTGCCGGTTGTGTCCTGGGTCTTATACTTCTGACTCCCCTAGTTGCCCTGGGCACTCTGATTGTTCCAATGTCTACTTTTCAGTTGAGACAAAATATGAAAGTCTCGATCTCCATCCCACCTTCCTCTGACTCAGAGATTATTTTACCATTAAGCCAGAGGCTTTAATTTCTAATCCAAAGGCCCGTGTTCAATTCCTGCCGTGGCATCATGGAATTTAAATTTGGTTAATAATCCAGAATTTATTAAAAATACCTTTTAGAATTATATCTGTAAAAACTACCGGATTGTCATAATTGTATAGCTGGATCACTAATAACCTTCAGTGGAAAGTCTACCATTACTTGTTCTGGTCTACATGTGACTCCAAAGCCTTCTGGTTGACTTTTAAAGGCTCTCTGAAATCGTCTAATAAGACACAGTTCAAAGGCAGTTGAGAATGGAAAATAAATGCTGGTCTTAACAGTCATGCCAAGATCTCAAACAATCAACTATAAAAAGAAAAACCGGAGCATCAATTTGTTCAGCGAACTCATTTGATTCTAGGCCCATGTTGTGGTTACAGATCCCAACTTTCCCTCTCCCTCTGAGTTTCCATAAACTTGGCAAGAATCCTGGTTAAGCATCTTTGGGAATATGAAATTCCATTGTCCCTACCATTGACCATGCATGTTAGGGGCAATTGAAGTGGCAGTGGGATTTCATAGTTGTGTCAGTTTCGCACTGCCATTTACATGCCTTATGATATAGAGTGATGGAGTAATACAGCGCGGAAACAGGGCCTTTGGCCCAACCTGCCCACGGTGACCCATCTACACCTGCCTACATTTGGCCCATATCCCACTAAACCTATCCAATCCATGGACCTGTCCAAATGTTTTTTAAACATTGTGATAGTACATGGCTCAACTACCTCATCTGCCAGTTTGTTCCATATACCTACCACCCTTTGTGTAACATGAAAAAATTGCCTCTCGGGTTTCTATTAAATATTTCCCCGCGCATCCTAAATCTATGTCCTCTGGTTCTTGATTCCTCTACTCTGACTAAAATACTCTATGCATGTTCGGTATCTATGGATTCCTAGCATGATCTTATACATCGCTAATATATCACCCCTCATTCTCTAGCACTCCAAGGAATAAAGTACCAGCCTGCTAACCCTCTCCCTAAAGCTCAGGCCCTTGAGTGCAGGCAACTGCCTCGTAAATCTTCTCTGCACCCTTTCCAGCTTAACAACTCTCGCATAAAAGGATGACCGAAACTGAACATAATAAACCAAAAGTGAACATAATTCTGGGCAGCTTTCTGTTCAACTTCCAATTTGTTTTGAAAGCATGTGGATATATTGTTAATAAAGAATCGTCTTTCTAGAGAGAACTCTCTCTGTGACAAACTTTTAGGACCAGTTTTGGAATCAATAAACTGTGACAAATTCATGTACGCCACATAGTATCCATCTTCAACTATCTAAAATTGAGCATGTTTAAACCCTTTATTTCCAAACTATTAATAACAACATTTGAAGAAGAAATGACCGCATATATCCAAATTATTGGATCCTATATATTAACAGCCTCTTAAGGACTAACCCATTTGAGTATTTTGTTACATTTGGCCGGAGGCAACAACAACAGATTGTGTTTGAGAGTTACAGAAAATTGAAATCCTGGCATTGGTTAAAGAAACAGGTGGATTTCGCCCCACAAAACATTATTTTGTAATGGGTTATTCTGCAATTTATCATGTTAACATGCTTATATTGCAGCGGTGCTCTCTATAAAAATCAATACTCTCCTTTCATATGATCCAGTCACCCCAACTGTAATTAGCTAAACCAGAATAGCAGGGAAGAAACAAAGCTCCCAGATGCCCATTGCTCAAAATGGCTCTGATTAACCCATTCTGTGATCATCTTCTCTGTGCTGGGAATTGCTTTTCATCTACTCAGCAGGCGTAATTTTAAATTGTAGGGTAAAACAGGCAACGTTGGTTATGCCGGATATTATACACCTCTCCCAGGTTCCCGAGGAGTGAGTATGTATGAATGAGGATCTCTAAGTAGTCGTTCCCATTCAGAAATCAGGTCATTCTGCTTTGCATGTATGTTTCAAATTTATCTCAATATTCTGAACTTAGCTCCTTTCAGGCAATGCATTGCAACAACCAATTGCAAATCGAAATTTACTGGGTTTTTAACAATAGTTAGGTTTTCATATCATTGTAATGATATTTAACAGAGCACACTGACTTTATTGCCTCGATTATGAGATGCCTTCATGAAATGGCACCATCCTATGCAAACAAGAAGAAAGAATTCACGAGAAAGACTGAATGTAGCTTATTTTGTGGACTGGCCTAGCCAAGCTGATCTAAACCTTGATCTAAAGCTGACTCAATCTAAATAAGGGTCCTGACCCGAAATATCACATACGCTTCTACTGATGCTGCCTGATGCACTAGGTCACTCCAACATTTTATGTTTTACACAAGATTCCAGCAACTGAATTTCCTTGTGTGTCTCTGATCAATATAGATATAGTGAAGCTTCCAAGGAACAGCATTTTAAAATTGGTAACAAAAACAGTAAATGGTGGAAATATTCAATAGGTTGGGCTGCTTTTGTGAAGAGAGAAACAGAATGAATGCTTCAGGTTGATGACCAATCAAACTTGAAATGCTAACTCCTTTTTGTTTCGATGCAGATGCTGCCTAATCTGCAGAATATGTTCAGCATTTTCAATTTTATATCATATTTATAATCTTCGCAATTTGTTGTTCAACATTTAGTAATAAGTCATTGTTCATACCAATTTTTTATTTGTTCATTCTTTTGGTGAGGTTGGGCAACGTTTGCACTATTTATATTTTGAGTAGGCACTGATAAGATAATTGAGAGAAATGCTGGAGAGAAGATATTCACCCGAATATTTGTGGAGAGGGAGGCTGTCACTGGGCAAGATTTCAAACCAGTCTTTACTTACTGTAACTGCAAGCAATTTAACTATCCCCTAAAAGTCTAGGCAGACTAGATGACTATGTTGTCGAACACTTGTACTCTGTCCACCATGGCCTGCTGGATCTCCCGTTTGTTGAGGCCATGTGCAAATTGGAGGAATAGTATTCCTTCTTCCACTAGGTTGATTTACAATCCATTTACGTGAACATGGAATTCTTCAAATTTAAGTAATATCCTCCCTATCCCATCTCTCTTTCCTGTGCTCCCTCTATAACATTGCCCCTCATGTGTCAGGAGTGGGTGCAAAAGTGGCATAACATAGAATTAGTGTGAATGGTGAGTGGGCCGATGGGCCTGTTTCCATGCTATATCTCTAAATTAAACTAAATAAAATTGTTACAGATAAGTAATTCTGCCATTCTAACAACTGCTTTCGTTTGTAGAAGATCTAATTCAGGATGTCATTGATTTTCTGCTCACTTCAGAAATTAGTACATTGTTGGTTGGATTTTTAGTTGGAAGTTGGAAGTTGGATGAAGTATGAATGTTAAAGGCAGCTTTAATCTAAAGTATTTTGAATGAAGATCTCACATTCTAAATCTCTAAGATCATTTTTATTGATCACAGCAGACTAATATTATTGACCCCTACCTACAACTCTAAAAGAATCTTTGCCAGTTGCTAAAACTTTGTTTTGCTGCAATATTTCTTTGTTGAAGCCACAATGGTGCAAGAAAAACCAGAAAATATGGTCTCGTAATCTAAAAACAAATTAGTGTTCTTGCTTCATCAATCCAGGTGATTATGCCATTTTAACTATCTTTAAAATAATTTTTTGGAATATTTTTGTCTAATTGCAAAATATATTTCAGAAAATATGATAGATTCAGGATGCAAAAACTATCAAGGCGTATGAAATGAGAGTGCTAATATGGTATTGAGACTGAAGATGCCCAATTGCTTGGTTGAATTATCTATTCTTGTTGCTATTTTCTATGCTGTTCTGACCATTTATAATTCAATAATCAGATGATTGTTCTGAAACTGTTCCGTTGTTTACCTATAGTAAACAATATATTCTATTATTCAAATACCACACTTGGATTGCATCAAAAAATTCTAATAACTCATTGTTAAAGTGGAGAAATTACTGCCTGAAAATGTATCAGAAGCATAAACCTTTCATAATTAAAAGGTACCTTCACAAAGCACTTGAAGAACCATAATGTACACTGCGACAGATCAAGAACTGGAAGATGAGAGAAAGCAAATAGTTCATTTTTTAGCCAGCATAGAAATAATGGTGGAATGGCCATCCAATTTCCTGTCAATTTTTATGTTGCAGATAAAGCAAGAGGCTGTAGACAGCTGAGGCCCATAATTGCTTGATACATGTCCCTTATTTATTTCCTCCATAGCTGCCTGACCCGTTGGGTTACTGCAGTACTTTGTGTTTTGAATTTCCTTGTGTCTCTATTATCAAATATTTGGACTCATGGACAAAATCCAATTCCAATTTTGGTTTCTTTCAGGAAAGGTTAGGCCTGAATAAATTATTCCTTTGGGTGTGAATGCAAGTAATTTACACATTACCTTAGTTCAACAATATCCATTGAGCAAATATCAAATTGTTTTGGTGGTGTGATAATGTTAATGATATACATGCAAGCCATGAGATACAATGAGAATTGCCAATGGATATATATTCATATTTGACCACATGGACAGTGAAGTTTGGAGTTTCTGAGTGGAATTTAAGCCAGATATCCAAAGAAAAAATTACTTACATTCCATATAACCATATAACCATATAACCATATAACAATTACAGCACGGAGACAGGCCCTCTCGGCCCTTCCAGTCCGTGCCGACCATTTGTTTTCCCCTAGTCCCATCTACCTGCACTCAGACCATACCCCTCCATTCCCTTCACGTCCATATACCTATCCACTTTACTTTTAAATGTTAAAATCGATCCTGCCTCCACCACCTCTGCTGGAAGCTCATTCCACACAGCCACCACCCTCTGAGTAAAGAAGTTCCCCCTCACGTTACCCCTAAACTTCTGTCCCTTAATTCTCATGTCAATCATCCTTGTAATGGATTAGTATGTTAGACCACACATTCTACCAACGCACTTGCATTAATATGTTTGAATACTTTAGCCATTTCTAGTGTAAAATAACATGCTATGGATGATTATTGAACTAATGTGGTGCAAAGTCAATGTGATGCATGATAAGTACTATATTTGTTGGTCTTCCAAGTTATTCATAAATTAGATATTAAGAGAAACAAAGGTAATTTATACCTTTCAGACAGGAGTATACAGTCATGCATCTCAATCATGATGGATTATGGACTAGTTTCAACAGATATCTGATGGCTTCCTTTTCAAATCACTTCACGTCATAAAGTTTTCTTGCTTGATAAACATAGGGAGACCTCCACAAAGACGATAAAAATTCTTAAAGCATAAGAACTTCCCACAAATGACCAGATACTAAGAATACTTTGGAAATGATTTGCAAATCCAGGTTCAAGTCTGAGTAATAAACGTACTGCTGCAGAGGTATACTCTGCTATGATTGACACTTATTATATTTGTGGCTTATCTCTCCAGGTGGCCTTTAAGACAAAGTTAGCCTTTTTTGCGCACTTAGCAATCTTTTATGTTGACTAAATAGAAAAATATGGTATGAGCCTCTGTTAATCCAGCTGTAAATCTATCATGAGCTTGCATGACTTCACTCAGGTAGGAGGTAACAGCATCGAAACATAATGAGTAACCAGGTCATGATATTGTTGAGATTTCTCCACATTTAGCCTTTGTTCTTTCAAACAGTTTCACAACACTTATGCTTCATTGATATCCAGGTATTTCAGGTATATTTATAACTGATTAATGCCTGCTCAAGTGTAAAACTGATGATGCAGTTGTGTTACCTTGGTTGTTTTAACAGTACAGTACAAACTTCAACTAACCCTTAACATACTGGGAGACTTAGTTGTCTTGAAATTGACCAAAGGTATGGTTTTAAGGCACCTGTGTAAAATGTGCTTACATGTATTACTCCAGCAATTAAATAGTCAGTATGAAATTTGTTCAATTATCGTTTTATGTTACATTTAATTGTTTTTAATAGTTATGTGCTCTTTATCTGGTAGTTACTGGTTCATTGGGAATTATAATATAATTTGTCATTTAAATTTATACCTCAGTGCTCCTGGAGTTTAGTCAAATGGCACCTTCATATTCATTGTACCTGTACCTCACTGTACCTATGCATATGATAATAAACTCGACTTGACTTGATTTAGTCCATATCCAAGAACAGAATAGTTTTCCTCACCTTAAACTTAGAGTCATAGAGTCAAGAAGGAGTGAGATTTAGCTTTCTCAGATTTTGCTTCCAAGAGAGAGTGAGATTTAACTATTAGGGATAAAGGAATCAAGGGATATGGGGAAAAAGCAGGAACGGGGTACAGATTTTAGATGATCAGCCATGATCATATTGAATGGCGGTGCTGACTCGTAGGGTCGAATGGCCTATTCCTGCACCAATTTTTCTATGTTTCTATGTTTTATAGAGTGATACAGTGTAACAGGCCCTACAGCCCAACTTACCCACACCGGCCAACATGTCCCAGCTACACTAGACCCATCTGCCTGAGCTTGGTCTATATCCCTCCAAACCTGACCTATCCATGTTCCTGTCTAACTGTTTCTCAAACGTTGGGATAATCCCAGCCTCAACTACATCCGCTTCTTAGAAATTTATCTGTTCCAATTCTTACAAATTCAGTGACAAATGTGATGCTGTAACATTCTGTAACTATTGTGTGTTCACACAAATTTTATTGCTCTCCTGTTGTCACTTTGACAATAGGCAGTCACTAATAGGAAATTGAATAAATTTGTGGAAATGTCCATACATTTTTTTTACCCCAGGACTTCTGTTGATATTCAGCCAGAGTTATGACTTGAGACCGGTGGGAATCCTCTGCAATTTCCAGCTTTAGCTTTGAATAAACACAAAGTAATGGTAAGAAATAGGAAATAGCAAGACATAAGTGTCAGCTGTGGTTTGATAGTAGCATTTTGTCTCGGAGATTTAAGGATCTTGCTTCAAATTTCACCCATGAGATTTGTGCACACAATCAGGCTAATACACAAGTGAGTGTTCCACTGTCATCTTTTGAATGAGGTGTTTAAAACTGAGCCTATCTACCTTTTTATAGGGATAAGGAAGATTCTACAGCTGAAAGAATATGGGAGCTCTGCTGATGTCTTGCCTATAACAGTAGAAGCTCAGCTTGGATTTGAAATAGCAAAATAATCTAAAGAATGTGACCAAGGAAAAGTCAAAGTGGCTCTGATATTTATAGCAGGATTCAAAGATAATGGGTCTGATCCTCCCAATCATAAAAAAAGAAAAGAGTTGTGTTATTTAGTGTTTTTAAGAACTTTTTCAAACACTTTACGACCATTTTGCATTTTTGATACACAGTTAAAACTTTAATACAAGAGACACAAAAGACAATGTGTGTGCATCAAGCAAATATTTACAAAACCAGTATGATTACTTTTAATGATGATGATGGAGACAGAGAGATATTAGTTACCCTGGACCTCTGCGAAACTCCCATCTTCTTAAGCCATGGGATCTATACCAATGCATAAGAAGGCAGATAGAGCCGCTGTCTAATATCACAACCAAATGATGACACTTTTGACAGTTCACCACTTACTGGTACACTAGCCTTAATGTTGTGCTCACCTCTCAGGAGTGAGATTTAAACCCATGATGTCTAGCAAGAATTCCACTGCAGCTGATGTTATTTTTCAGTGGGACTGTGTTTACTCAATGTGGGACATTGAACATGTTATTCTATTCTAATCTTCTCCATCGTGAAGACCATCTACTTTAACCACTACGTTGTTGCCTGCTTGCACTTCCATCTCAGCCTCTCAGTCGCTGATGCACTTACTTGAGGGCAGTTATCTCCAGACTCATTGGAAATAGCCAAATAGCATTGGAAATCCGCTGCTCCAGATGCCAGCTGATCTATATCGGTGAGACCAAGCGGAGGCTTGGCGATCGTTTCGCCGAACACCTTCGCTCGGTCCGCAATAACCAACCCCGACCTCCCGGTGGCTCAGCACTTCAACTCCCCCCCCCCCCATTCCGTATCCGGCCTCTCGGTCCTGGGCCTCCTCCACGGCCAGAGTGAGCAACACCGCAAGTTGGAGGAACAGCACCTCATATTCCGCTTGGGGAGTCTGCATCCTCTGGGCTTGAACATTGAATTTTCTCAATTCTGTTAACCCTTGCTGTCTCCCCCCCCCCCCCTTCCTACCTCTCCCTCAGCCCTCGGGCCCTGGCATTCCCTCTCTCTCTATCTTTCTCCCACCCAAGTTGCACTAGCTTCTCATTTTCACACTACAAACAGCTTACAATGGCCTGTTTCCTTTATCATCGTTACTTTTTTGCATATCTTTCATTCATTGTTCTTTATCTCTCCACATCACCGTCTATATCTCTCGTTTCCCCGATCCCTAACCAGTCTGAAGAAGGGTCTCGACCCGAAACATCGCCTATCTCCTTCGCTCCTCAGATGCTGCTGCATCCGCTGAGTTTCTCCAGCCTTTTGTGTACCTTCATTGGAAATAGCTCTGGTTTGTGTATTGTTGTGAAACGGGGGACAGTAAATTGGCATCACGGTCTCAGTAAGATGTAAAGCAAATTGTTAGTTCAATACCTTTAACATAATGTTATGCCAACTTGTCAGTCTCTAGTCTTCCAGCCTCCGTAAATTTTAGTTCAGCTAAAACAGCGCTGGATTTATTTTAGTCTGCACAAACGCAACACCCTCACGGGCCTATGTTATCTCCCATCTCCCAGAAGCTCCAGTTGAAACGTTTACTTGTGTAGAAAGAAACTCTAGATGCTGGTATATTATGGAGATGGACACAAAGTGCTGGAGTAACACAGCCGGTCAGGCAGCATCTCTGTAGAAAAAGATTGGGTGATGTTTCGGGTCAGGATCCTTCTTCAGACTTTGAACTTCTTGAACATTGAATTTTCACACAAGTCCAAGATTTTACAACCTTGGGCACAGTTCTTAATCACTTTAAGCAAAGTTTAGTTTATAACTCTCAAATGGCCCTCTCAAAATGGTGAACTTGACAACTGAGGCAAACATGAACCTTGGTATCACAAGATGGGTTTTTTCTTTGACAATCTGATTGGGATACGCAAGTGCAACTAAGCTAAGAATTCACATCACATATTATTTATAATTAACTTTACTGAGATGCATTGAATAAATATATCAATGCATTTGGAGTAATCTGCATAGATATTCTCTGAAAAACAAAACAAAACTACAGATCCTGGAAATCTGAAATGAGAACACAAAATGCTGGGCACATTCAGGAGGTTCGGAGGTCAGGTAGCATCTGTGGAAAGTGAAACAGTTAATGCCTCAGGTCTGGGATGAATTGGGACCACTCAAAAATAAGTGAGAAATCCAATGCTGTTTTTGAAGTTAGTCACCCTTAACGAATGTTGGACTTTTATACTTAATGATTAATAGCTCATTTTTTTCTTATTATTTAACAAATTTCTTGGGGTTATTAAAAGTGAAAGCATTAAATTAAGATTTTTCTTTCTCATCTTTCTAAAACGTTCTATCTCTCCTGTTCCATCCCCATCTTGAGAACTTCAGTCATTCACTAATCCTGCTCACATTAAATTTAGCATTGATATTTTGCCTGCAAAGCCTGTGAAATATTTTCTTAATGATGTAGTAAATGTGCAAGCTATTGTAGTTAGACAAAAGTGCTGGAGAAACTCAGCAGGTGAGGCAGCATCTATGGAGCGAAGGAAATGGGCAACGTTTCAGCAACCGCAGGAAATGCTACACTTCTGACTTTACCTCTCCCCTTTGACTCCATCCAAGGACCCAAGCAGTCTTTCCAGGTGTGGCAGAGGTTCACCTGCATCCTCCAACCCCATCTGCATCTACTGCCCTAGGCGTCAACTGCTCTACATCGGTGAGACCAGGCGTAGGCTTGGCGATCACTTCCCCCAACACCTCCGCTCGGTTCGCAATAACCAACCTGATCTCCCGGTGGCTCGGCACTTCAACTCCCCCTCCCATTCCGAATCCGATGTATCTGTCCTGTGCCTCCTCCATGGCCAGAGTGAAGCCCACCATAAATTGGAGGAGCAGCACCTCATATTTAGCTTGTGTAGTTCACACCCCAGCAGTATGAACAATAACTTCTCCAATTTCAGGTAGTCCCTGCTTTCTCCTTCTTTGCTCTCCCACAGCCCACTGTTTCCGCCTCTTCCTTTTTTCTTCCCGCCCCCCCCCATCCCAAATCAGTCTGAAGAAGGGTCTCGCCTTTTCCTTCGCTCCATAGATGCTGCCTCACCCGCTGAGTTTCTCTAGCATTTTTGTCTACCTTCGATTTTCTAGCATCTGCAGTTCCTTCTTAAACAAGCTATTGTAGTTGATCATTCTTCTGACTTTCAGAATAAGTGGCATTGCTGGTGATCATGATTAAGAACAGATAATGAGACTGAGAAGTTAAAGAATATGGGTCTGTTGCAGGAAAGTGGCACTGAATGTGGATCTATTTTTGGAATGTGGACAGTGGCTCTGAATTTGTTTTTTTAGGTGCAGATGCATAGGAATGCCACAGGTGCATAGGAATGCAACGGCCTTCAATTTATATTCCATGTCACGCACCATCCTTCACTGTTCCATCATCATCACAAGATCAAAATCCTGTAACTTTCTACTGCCACTACAAGATGAGCATTTCATGAAAGTTGTTCAATGAATGGCTTGATTTCGCTGGCTGTGAATAAAAATTACTTTCACTAGTTTAGTTTTAGTTTAGTTTAGTTTTGTTTAGAGATACAGCATAGAAACAGGAACTTCAACCCACCAAGTCCGTGCCAACCAGCGAGCCCCGCACACTAACACTATCCTACACACACTAGGGACAACCTGTACGTCTTTGGAGTATGGGAAAAAAAGCGGAGTACCCAAAGAAAACCCGCGCAGGTCACGGGAAATACATATAAACTCCATACACACAGCACCTGCCGTCAGGATCGAACTTGGGTCTCCGCCACTGCAAAGCAGCAACTCTACTGCTGTGCCACCATGTTTTTGGTCCAGATACCAGCATCTGCAGTCTTTTGTGTCTTCTTTTAGTCTTAATGCAGGGTCTCGATCCAAAACATCAATCATCCCTTTGCCTCCACAGGTGCTGCTTGACCCATTATGTTCCTCCAACAGTTTATGTCCCAACTCCAGCATCTGCATTCCATTGTGTCTCCAAAAGATTGGCCCTGCATTGGTTGAATGGTGGAGCTTGCATAAGGGCCAAATGACCCGTTCATGCTTGTATTTCTCATGATACCAAGGATTCCTCCTTTTACTGGGAGCAATAGCTGCACGGAGTAATCTGTACCAGGAGTATCATTGATTGAGAAAGGACAAATGTGATCAAAGGAAAAGCCAAGGCAGATTTTCCAGATAACTGTTCCAGTTTTCGGAGATCATTTGATTGATTTGAGAATGTGAACATTACATCAATATAGAGCTATTTAATGAGATGTGCTTAGTACAATTTGGTTTTATTTCTCTTACATAAATTGTAATGTGTTCAGCTGGCATAAAATAATTACAGGTAGGGATAAGTTTCAATATCTATTTTTGAAATAAATACTAGCATAGTGATCGGCAAAATAAATCCATGTTGTTATTAACAATTAGGCCATTGATCCTTCAAAGGTGAGAAAATTGACAGCCAACTAACTAATAATACAACCTCCCACAGTTAAAGTACCAATCTCGTCTACTCCCTCTGAATATGGCTCCTTAATCCCCACTCAAACTAAGTCATCCATTCACTTTTACTTTCCATGGAACCAATGCTGTCTTTGAAGTTGTTCATCTGCAACAAGTGCAAGACCCTTATAGTAAATAATTAATTGGTTACATTTTGCTTATTATTTATCACACTTCATGGGTAGGCTTACTATAGGTGAGAAAATTAAATTGAAATGTTCATTTTTGTTCCTCATATGTTTTTCTTGCTTTTAATTTAACATCACAACTAATTTTGTGACTGACTTTGGCTTGCACGTTTCCATGGCTTATTTTATGTGTTTGACGTGAATTAGCTTATCAAGGTTGAATTCAATGTGTGGGGTCATATTTCTAACTGCAAGTAGTAGCAGGGAATATATTTTTATTGGCATCAATGGGTTCTGAGAAGTCTAATAAGGAACTACCCTCTTTCATACTTGGGGCAATATATGGCTAATTGTGGTTGTTTTATTTTTTAAGTTGATATGTTACTTTTACTGTCTATACAGGCTACTCTGATCCATAGCCTCAGTGTTTGCAATGCCAAGGGCGGTACGGAGGCGCAGCAGTAAGGTTTACAGAGCCAGATCCTGACTATGGGTGCTTGTCTGTACGGAGTTTGTACGTTCTCCCCGTTACTTGCGTGGCTTTTCGCCAGGATCTCTGGTATCCTCCCACTCTCCAAAGACGTACAGGTTTGTAGGCTTGGTATATTGTGAATTGTCCCTATTGTGTAGGATAATGTTAGTGTGTGGGGATTGCTGGTCGGTGCCGACTCAGTGGGCCAAAGGGCTGGTTTCCATGCTGCATCTCTAAACTGAACTAAACCATCCTGACTGCTGCTTCGCTAATTTGAAAAGCCATCAATGGACAGAACATCACAGAGAGTCAGAGGTTCCCAAGTTAAAGGAATATTTGAACATATCCTTGACTCATTTTCTGTTTACCTGGCAACTCCTGCTCAAGGGAGATCGCAGAATAGAGTGTCTGCTTTGGGGGTTTGGTGTCAGGCAAGCCATGCCTAATGTAGTCTATTAACTGCAATAAGGGTCATGATACTTGGATATTACCATAAATTATTAATTGTTAATTAATAGCATCAATCAATGTATTAATTAATATCAATTTGTTGCAATTATTATATTTTTGTTTATGCCTATTGCATTTACTGGCCGGTTAAGTTGCTGCAAATATGAATTTCATTTGTCTGTTCTCGGTACATATAACAATTAAACATTACTTGTGTCTTTTGACTGTTGAAATATAATGAGACACCGAGTTATGGACAACTGCTAAAACACTTGCATCTTGTCTTTCTTTATGTTGGACGTATACATTGCATGCACTTTCTTGCTTTCTGCTTTTTGAAAAGAAAGAATGAGTCACATATTCACACCCTATTTACCAATTTAAACTCTCAACTGGTAGTCTGAGTCTCTTTGATCTTTTCACAGCGTTGGGTTGTTGGGATTGTATCCAGTTCTTGAAAGAATAATTATTTCTTGACTTAACTCTGCGGAATCTTATGTTGTCTGTACTACAGTTTCTGATGGATCAGGTTCGAGAATATTCTCATTAGAATAAAACTCTTTGATATACTCTTGCATATTTCATGTTCCTGATGTTGGGAGAGTACAGAACCAGGGGCCACTGTTTAAGAATAAGGGGTCAGCCATTTAGAACGGAGATGAGGAAACACTTTTTCTGTGAGTCTGTGGAGGCCGGTTCTCTGGATACTTTCAAGAGCGAGCTAGATAGGGCTCTTAAAGATAGCAGAGTCAGGGGATATGGGGAGAAAGCAGGAATGGAGTACTGATTGGGGATGATCAGCCATGATCACATTGCATGGCAGTGCTGGCTTGAAGGGCCGAATGGCCTACTCCTGCACCTATTGTCTATTGTCTATTGTCTATTCTTGCAGAATGAGTGGAATGGTCACGCTTTATGGGAAAAGCTTGCACTGGCTAGGTTTAAACCTGCTGGTGTCTAAATGAGCCCTATAAGATCCTGAGGGGTCTTAACAGAGATATGGAGAGGATATTTTCTCTTGTGGGAGAATCTAAAACTAAAAGGTCATGTGAAAAATAAGGTGTCAACCATTGAAGGAGTTTGACTGAGAAGAGGGAGGCATGGCGGTGCAATGGGAGAGTTGCTGTCTTACAGAGCCAAAGACCCCGCTTCGATTCTCACTGTGGGTACGGAGTTTGTATGTTCTCCTTGCTACCACATGGGTTTTTGCTGGGTGCTCCAGTTTCTTCCCATGCACCAAAGACGTACCGGTTTGTAGATTAATAGGCTTTGGTAAAAACTGGAAATTATCCCTAGTGTGTAGGATAGCGCTAGTGTACGGGGATCGCTGATCGCCATGGATTTGTTTGGCCGAAGGGCCAATTTCTGCACTGTATCTCTAAAACTAATACTAAAAGGTTGTTGTATTTTCCCTGGGAACTATAATTGTTTCAAACTCCTTTTCCTCAAAGGCAGAATCTACGTTGGAATGGTTCTACGTTGGAATGGTCAGACTCATCATGCAACAGCGAAAGCAACAGGTGTCCTAAACTTCCTGAGGCGCAGCTTCCATCATTGTTCAGCGTCTGTCAAGGAGAAGCTGTATTTCACCCTCGTTAGACCGCATCTGGACTACGCAGTTGCAGCTTGGGACCCATACACAGATAAAAACATTTCATCCATCGAGCGTGTCCAAAGACAGGCCGCTCGATTTGTTACTAACACCTACCAGAGAGAAGCGAGTGTCACCAAACTTCTGAATTCTCTGGGGTGGAACCCTCTCCAAGACAGACGTGAAGCTCACCGTTTCGACCTGTTTTTACAAAATGTTAAATGGTCAGCTAGACATAGATCACAAGACCTACACCAACCCCAAACAATTAGGAGCAGAGGAGGGCATTCGATCCAATTTTGTGGTCCCATTAGGCCATTCTCACCCCTTCGACCGCCAGTCTCTCCAGATCCCCTTACCAAAGCCACAGATGAACTGTAACAGCAATTCGTCTCCCATTCCCACACAACATATCTATCTAAGTAAGTTTCTATAAGATCCCCTCTTAATCTCACAAAATTCCAGAGATAAAACCGAGTCTATCCAGTCCTCATAAGACAGTCCTGACATCCCAGGAATTCTGGTGAACCTCTGCAACTCCCTCTATGCAATAATTCCCTTCCCCTCAGATTTGGAGACAAAAAACTAAATTTGTGGTCTCAAAGACCTGGCACTTTCTTCCCAATAACCCTCTCTGGCTAAAAAGTTGGATAACCTCCCTTCACCACGCTCCCAGCCCACTTTAAGTCTCCTATTCCAGTTGGAGCAAGCTATTACCCCATTGTTACTGAGGAAAAGGACCGTACTCCTACTCTTTGTAACCAAAACAATTACCAACCTTGAAGAATACCACATTGGTTTAAAGCAGAGATAGACCAGTGAGAAAAACGGTGGTTGAAGATGCAACGACGATTGTTTCTCCCATTGAATGATGGAGAAGTTAACCAAGTTTTAAAGCCGAACAGTTACTTTGGCTTGTTTTGAACACCTCCAGCTCCTGATTTTTAAGTCGGATCCTTTTATGTATTTATAACTTAGCTGGTGTAAACCCATTGTGAAAAGTTGTGCCCACTCTGTAGTTTGGAAAATGTTTGTTTTCAATGTGTCTTTACTAATCAGAACCACCATTTTAATACTGTCTCTTAAGTGATTTGTTGACAATTCTCAGTGAAGTTTCCCTTACACTATTTCAGTTAGGTTTAGTTTAGAAATACGGCGTGGACATGCCCTTCAGCCCAGCGAATACACGCCAACCAGTGATCCCCATACACTAGTTCTATCCAACACACTAGGGACAGTTTACAGAAGCCAATTTACTTACAAACCTGCACGTCTTTGAAATGTGCAAGGAAACCCATGTGGTCACAGGGAGAATTTACAAAATTATACAGATGACACCTGTAGTCGGGAACTAACCGGGGTCTCTAGCGCTGTAATGCAGCAACTCTACTGCTGCAACACTGTCCCTGCCATGCTCCTGCCTGTCTTTTCTGCTGAACTTGTGTTTTTTTTACTTCTGTATCAACTTCCACTCTGTCATTTGCTGCACTGCTGCCATGGATGCCACCCCTTTGTTTCTACCCTCCCCAGCAGGATTAGCCTTCATATTCAATTTAATTCTTGCTTTGGGAAAACAAAAGCAATCTTTTCTGAGAAGGACACAACACAAGGGAACCATGTGTAGGAAAGAACTGCAGATGCTGGTTTAAATCAAAGGTAGACACAACATGCTGGAGTAACTCATCGGGACAGGCAGCATCTCTGGAGAGAGGGAATGGGTGAAGTTTCGGGTCGAGACCCTTCTTCAGACCGATGTCAGGGAAGAGGGCAGGACAGAGATAGAATTTAGATGGAGACAGTAAGACTGGTGGGAGAACTGGGAAGGGGGAGGGATTGGAGAGAGAGGGAAAGCAAGGGCTATTTGAAGTTAGAGAAGTCAATGTTCATACTGCTGGGGTGTAAGCTACCCAAACAAAATATGAAGTGCTGTTCCTCCAATTTGGGCTGGGCCTCACTCTGACAATGGAGGGGGCCCAGGACAGAAAGGTCAGATTGGGAATTTGAGGGGGAGTTAAAGTGCTGAGCAACCAGGAGATCGGGTATGTTAAGGTGGACTGAGCGGAGGTGTTCAGTGAAACGATCGCCGACCCTGCGCTTGGTTTCGCCGATGTACAGAAGTTGACACCTGGAACAGCGGATGCAGTAGATGAGGTTGGAGGAGGTGCAAGTGAACCTCTGCCTCATCTAAAAAGACTGTCAGGGTCCTTGGATGGAGTCAAGTTTGGAGGTAAAGGGAGGGACAGGTGTTGCATCTCCTGCGGTTGCTGGGGAAAGTACCTGGAGAGGGGGTGGTTTGGGTGGGAAAGGACAAGTTGATCAGATAGTTGCGGAGGGAACAGTCTCTGCAGAAAACAGAAATGGGGGGAAGATGTGAAGATGTGGCCAGTAGTGGGATTCCGTTGGAGATGGCGAAGGTGTTGGAGGATTATATGCTGTATGCGGCAACTGATGGGGTGGAAGGTGGAGACAAGGAGAATCTGTGGGGATATCCTGCAGCTCCACTCTTGCTCCTCCTCCCCCCATTCGCAACAAGGATAGAGTCCCCCTTGTCCTATCCATGTACCTGTCCACATGTTTCTTAAACATTGAGAAAGTACCTGGCTTAACTACCTCCTCCGGCAGCTCGTTCCATGCACCTACCACACATTGCGTGAAAATGTTACCCCTCAGGTTCTATTAGATCTTTCCCCTCTCACTTTAAACTGATGTCCTCTACTTCTCAATTCCCTTATTCTGGGCAAGAGACTCTGTGCGTCTACCTGATCTATTCCTCTCGTGTTTTTGAACTGATTGATTGAAAATTATATCCCATATCTTGATCTGATTCTTAAGATGCCAATCGTTTCTGCACATAGCAAGTCTATCTCCATAATGCTCCCAACCCCTGTACAATTAAACTGCCAGTTTTCTTCTGCAATGACAGAATGACAGGAAAAAGGCCTATGAGAAAACCAGGCTCACATGGTGCTATGGTTCTCCTCTGCGTTAAATTCCAAATCGGCAGGTTCTCAATCAAATCATGTGCAAATTTATATGATATTTATTGTTCTATTTCTTTAAAGACTGTAAAGCAGATATTATACAATATGAAAGGAATTTACACTATCCACTGCCAATTGTGCAGAAGTTCCATTTTACTAGGTGTTTATCTTGCTGGCCAGTCTTACAATTCCAGTTTGTAGCTCCTGAGGAATATCAGCATATTCACACTCTCAAAACTTACACAGCTGCCGAACATGAAGTGTAAATCTGGTGCCAGTGCATAAATTGATTCTGGAGCAAAGCAGGGTTAGACCATCTCCTCCAAGGAGCTTGGTTCTGGCTCCCAATCCATGCTGTAGTTACACAAGGGCTGTAGCTTCCATGTTAGCGAACAAGTAACATAGTGTACAAAATCATGAGAGGAATAGATCAGGTAGACGCACAGAGGCACCTGCCCAGAGTAAGGGAATCGAGAACTAGAGGACATATAGTACGTTTACGGTGAGCGGGGAAGTATTTAATAGGAACCTAAGGGTGGTAGGTATATGGAACAAGGAGGAGGTAATTGAGGCAGGTACTATTGCAACATTTAAGAAACCTTTGGGCATATAAGATGTGTTTAGAGGGATATGGGTCCAATACAGACAGGTGGGACTGATGTAGATGTGGCATGTTGGCGCTGTTTCCACGTTGTAAGATTCTATGACTATAAGACTCTGTCTGAGCATAGATGCTGAAATTTTGCTGCGTTTTGGCAATATTAAAAAAAATTTTTTTTTCTAGGTTCTAGGTCATTATATCAAATACTACATAATAGATTATACTGTAGATCTTGGAGGATATTTGGCATGCAATTCACCCCACCATGCCTACACCGAGAGGTCAAGTGTGTTTTATTGTCATATGTCCTAGATAGAACAATTCGATTCTTACTTACAGCAGCACAACAGAATATGTTAATATAGCACACTGTAAACAATATAATAAACGAGCGAGAAAAAAAAGTTCAGTTTGTATATATATACACAAAATCACAAATACACACACACATATGTATATACATTCTGTGTCTATATATATAAAGACACAAAATGCTGGAATAATTCAGCCGGACAAGCAGCATCTCTGGAGAGAAGGAATTGTGATGTTTTGGGTCGAGACCTTCAGACTATTTATGTATATGCCATACACACACACAAACGTAGACACAAAAAAACAATAATAGTGCAATAATGACAATAATAGTGTATGTAGTTCAGAGCTTATTTGAGGTTTAATGTAATGTTTAATAGCCAAATGACTGTAGGGAAGAAGCTTGTTCCTGAACCTGGACATTACAGTTTTCAGGCTCCTGTACCTTCTTCCCAATGGCAGGAGTGAAATGAGTGTGTGGCCAGGGTGGTGTGGGTCTCTGATTATGCTGGCTGCCTTTTTGAGGCAGCGATTCCGGTAAATCCCTTCGATGGTGGGGAGGTCCGAGCCAGAGATGGCACATTCCCACACCCTAGCTCTTGGTTGATGGCCTTGTACTTTGTGATCCCTGAGTACTCATCCAGCTACCTTTAACATATGATGATCATTTCAGGCATTAAGCTCCAGACTATTTTCGTCATTTTTGTTTCCTTAATAAATTAGCCAATTAATTATTTTCCTCAGTTTCTAACAATTGACTTAAATCTATATCCCTTGTTATTTGCCTCCTCTGTCAGGGAAAATGGGCCTTCCCGTTCTTCTTATTAAGGGCTCTCATGATTTTATACACACTATTTGCTAAGTGGTTAAATAAATGACTGTTGCATTAATACAAAGTTGACTTCTGCAGCTGTTTTATGGATGAGACACAAAACGCATTGCTATGAAATGCTTTCTTCATTACACTGTTGGTAAACACTGTGCACCACAGTGCTGTAAATGTTTATCAACACTGGCATCACCCACCTGCTAAGAGCTCCATCCAGCATAATGGAATTGTTTGAATATCTACAAGTGTTGCTATGATACAATATTCTCTCTGCAAGAGGTTCAATGCACATGGGTTTTTGTTTTCAAATTATAATTTGGAATAACTGAACTCCTTAGTGTTTGGTTCAGGGACTCGATTGATGTATTTCATACACTAGGAATGTGACCAGCACCATAATTTGCCAACCTGGTTTAATGTGGTACATTTTCCCTCATTAATTAATCGTCACCAAGGTTTGATCATAATTGTAACTCTTACAGTCTACTGTAAAACTAAGGTGCAGACTGACTAAAGGAGCATTAAAAAAAAAATCTATATACAATGAGTCTGGGCTAGAAAAGCTCCCTCTTTAGTTTAGTTTAATATTGTCATGCGTAACGAGGCACAGTGAAAAGCTTTTCTGTTGCATGTTATCCAGTCAGCGGAAAGTCTATACGTGATTACAATCAAGCTGTGCCACAGATTACAGATACAGGATAAAGTGTTTAGTGCAAGATAAAGTCCAGTAAATTCTGATTAAAGATAGTTCGAAGGTGTCCAATGAGGTAGATGGTAAGTCAGAACTGCTCTCTAGTTGATGATAGGATGGTTCAGATGTTTGACAACAGCTGGGGAAAATAACACATGAATCTGGAGGTGTGCGTTTTCAAACTTCTGTACCTCTTGCCTGATTATGCTGGTGGCCTTGACGAGCATGAAGTGTAGATGGAGTCAATGGTAGGGAGATTGGTTTGCTATGTCCACAACCCTCTGCAATTTTGTCTTGGTCCTAGTCTGGTTCAATTGCATTGGTACATTTTTAAGGGCCCTGTGAAGAGATAGGAGCCTCACAATTTCATATCTTTTGTTATTAGTCAAAATAATGTGTAATGTCAGAGGCTTGGATGATATCTATATATAACAGTGTCAAGAAAATTATGGACCAATTGGTGAAATATCTAAATATTGGTGAAAGGAAAAAAAAGCAGTCTCTTATAAAGGTCTCCACAGTGGTGCCATTGAACAATAATGGCAGCAGTGAAGAGCAAGTTTTTATTCTTATTCAGAGGGCTACAACTAAAGGGTCCGTCCCACTTTCACAACCTAATTCACGACCTCTGCCGAGTTTGCCCTTGACTCATACTCGCAGCATGGTCGCCACAAGGTCGTAAGAGATTGTAGGAGGTCGTAGGTAGGTCATAGCAGGCCGTGATGCTAGTCGTAGGTACTTGTGGCATCAAGTAGGTCGAGGCGTTTTTCTAGCCTGATGAAAAATGTCCACGAGTAATAAAGGTCGTGAATTAGGTCGTGAAAGTGGGACAGGCCCTTAACATTTATCTCCAGGAGCTTCAGAATGCAATTCAAGCTAGTAAGCCAAGAAAGTTATAGTCATACAACATGGGAACAGGTCCTTTGGGTCAACTTGTTCACTCCAACCAAGATGCCCCATCTAACCTAGTTTAAATTGCTCCTATTTGGCCCGTATGCATCTACACCTTTCCTATCTAAGTACCCGTCCATGTGTCTTTTAAATGCTGTTATACTACCTGCCTCAACTACCTCCTCTGGCAACTTGTTCTATATACTCACTAACATCTGTATGAAAAAGTCACAAATTGCTGGAATAATTTAGTGGACCAGGCAGCATCTCTGGATAGAAGGACTAGGTGACATTTCAGGTCAAGAGGGTACACAAAAAGCTGGAGAAACTCAGCGGGTGCAGCAGCATCTAAGGAGCGAAGGAGATAGGCGACGTTTCGGGTCGAGACCCTTCTTCAGACTCGATAGGCGACGTTTCGGGTCGAGACCCTTCTTCAGACTGAGTATCAGTGGAGAGGGTTACAGAGATAAGGGAAGTGTAAGAGATCAAAAGAGATGAGATCAAGGAAAATGTAGAATAGACCATTGTTAGCTAGGAGAAGGTGACAACAAAGCAAACAGATGCAATATAATCAGGGGACAGTCAGACTGGTCAGAGAACTGGGAAGGGGGAGGGATGGAGAGAGAGGGAAAGCAAGGGTTACTTGAAGTTAGAGAAGTCAATGTTCATACTGCTGGGTGTAAGCTGCCCAAGCGTAACATGAGGTGTTGTTCCTCCAATTTGCGCTGACAATGGAGGAGGCCCAGGTCAGTAAGGTCAGCGTGAGAATGGGAGGATTCAAGTGTTGAGAAACCGGGAGATCAGGTAGATTTAGGCGGACTGGGCGAATGTGTTCAGCAAAACGATTGCCGGGCCCGATCTTGGTCTCGCCGATATATAGGAGTCCACACCTGGAACAATGAAAAAGTTGCTCCTCAGGTTCTATTAAGTGTTTCCTCTCTTACCTTAAACCATTTCCCTCTCATCCTTGATTCCCCTACCCTGCAAAGTACAGACCTTCAGGCTAAAACCCAGTTTATTATATTATGTCAAAATTTATGTCCCATTTCATTTCAGAATTTCCATTTCCTGTAACCTGAAGGTATACCATTAACTGGGACATTCACCATAAACAGAATTCACACCGACTTTTTGCCCACGAGATTGGGGAGTGAGCCCCATTGCCAAAGCCGTTCATTACAAGTGATGCAAAAGTAACACAACGTTAAACCACTACCTCATATCACCTTTACCTTCAAGTTAACAGATAAAGGAATTTTAATCTGCAACAATGTGTTTGTAACTCCTCCATGTTGTGACTCATCAAAGGAATGACATTTTTCAGTAAATGAAACACTTTACAAATGCTGAGGGATGAAATAACTATAGTATATCTGATTGTCTTTGCAGTCTGGCATAACGACAAAGTGTCTTTTGGACAAAATAATCTAACTGGAATTGAGACAATGTGATTATTGCTCATCTATCAGCTTTCTTTTAAAGGAATGTTCTTGGATGAGGTTCAATGCCAAGGTGATTTTTCTAAAAAGGACCACCTTCTCTCTGAACTCTCTCTGGATGCAAACACCAAAGAGAATATGAGGGAGGCAGGCAAAAAGTTCAAATAATCTTGTCAAGCAAGCTGTGCTAAACTGTGTGATTGAACATCCCACGCATGCCATTCCACCCATAGTATCTAGGCTGCCGGCATTAAAAGTGACAAAACATATTCAAATTATTAAATCTATCACTTGTGGCAAACAATGGACATTACTAATTATATATCCATTGCAATAGTCTAACCTCCCAACTGCCAGTAAAAATACTTTTTTCTTATTCCTTATATTTTTGGACATCGCATTACTGGCAAAGTCAAAATGTGTTGCCAATTACTTGTGAAGGTGGCAGCACTCGTAGACTGGGTAGTTAAGACAGCATATGATATGCTTGCCTTCTTTACTACGGGCATTGCATGTGTGAGTCAATACATCATGATGCAGCTCCATAGGACTTTGGTTAGGACACATTTGGAGCATTGTGTGCAGTTCTGATTGCCCCTTCTTAGGAAAGATGAGGAGGGTGAATTGAATTGAATAGAATAGAATACATTTTATTAGCCAAGTATGTATACATACAAACAATTTGCCGTGGTGCTTTGCTTGCAAGTAACATCATGATATACAGTAAACAATTAGGAATAAAACATTATAATTTAAACATGTGATGAATTAAATAAAATACCAGAGCAAAAGGAGGCTGAAAACTTTTGGTTGTTGCATAGAGCTACTGCTCGTGGAAAAAAGCTGTGTTTATGTCTGGCTGTGGTGGCTTTGACAGTCCGGACTCGCCTTGCAGAGGGAAGTGCTTCAAAGGGTTTGTGGCCAGGATGAGAGGGGTCAGAGATGATCTTACCCGCTCGCTTCCTGGCCCTTGCAGTGTACAGTTCATCGATAGGGAGAAGATTGCAGCCAACAACCTTCTCGGCTGATCGAACTGAGTACTGCAGCCTCCAGATGTCATGCTTGGTGGCTGAGCCAAACCAGACTATGATGAATTAGGTGAGGATAGACTCTATGATGGCAGTATAAAATTGGACCATCATTGCCTGTGGCAGATTGTGTTTACTCAGCTGCCGCACAAAGTACATCCTCTGTTGGGCCTTTTTGACTGTGGAGTTAATGGTGGCCTCCCATTTAAGGTCCCTGGTGATGATGGTTCCAAGGAACTTAAATGACTCCACAGATGTGACTGCAGTGTTGTTGATGGTGAGTGGGGGGCGGGGAGGGGGAGCTCTCCTAAAGTCTACGATAAAGTCTACAGTCAATTCCACTGTCTTAAGAGCATTGAACTCCAGTTGTTGTGATGGCACCAGGATGCCAGTCCCTGTCAGTAGGCAGATTCCTCCCTATCCTGGATCAGTCCAATCAAGGTTGTGTCATCCGCTAACTTGAGAAGCTTGACAGAGGAGTTCTGTGGAGGTGCAGTCATTGGTGTAGAGAGAGTAAAGGAGAGGGGAGACTATGCAGCCTTGTGGTGCTCCTATGCTGAGGGTCAGTGGGTCCAAGATGTACTTTCCCAGCCTCATATGCTGCTTCCTGTCTGTCAGGAAGTTGGTGATCCACTGACAGAGGGGTTCAGGCCCAGTCAAATGGGAGAGTTTGGAATGTAGTAGCTCTGGCACAATGGTGTTGAATGCAGAGATAAAATCCACAAACAAAATCCTTGCATAGGCCCCCGGCGGTCTAGGTGCTGGAGGATGAAGTGCAGGCCTCGGTTGACAGTGTCATCCACTGATCTATTGGCCCGGTATGCAAACTACGGGGGGGTCCAACAGGGGTTTGTGATATTTTTCAGGTGGGCCAGCACATCTTTTACAGAGGTCAGTGCGACAGGTCTGTAGTCATTAAGACCAGTAATACTTGGCTTTTTGGGTTCAGGAACAATAGTGGTGACTTTGAAGCAGGCAGGGACAGTACAGGTTTGCAGGGACTGGTTGAAAATGTCTGTGTAGACCGGTGCCGTTGTTCGGCACAGTGCTTGAGGGTAGCGGGGGAAACATTGTCTGGCCCTAGAGATTTCCGGCTTTTCTGTCTCCTGAATAGCTTCTCCACCTCCTCAATTTCCATTGTTAGTGATGGAGAAGTGGCCAGACTGATGTTGGGCAGCAAGGAGGGGGTGGGTAGAGGATGAGAGCCCAGTCTTTGCAGACTGGAGTCATCGCTGTATGTGGGTGTGAGGAGGTTTACTAGAATGCTGCCTGGATTAAAGGGTTTCAGCTACAGGAGAGGTTGGATAGGCTCTGAAGCGTTGGAGGTTGAGGGGCGACGATAGAAATGTATAAAATTATGAGAGGCTTAGATAGGGGAAAGAGATTTTTTCGATGGAGGAAATGTCCAATACTAGTGGGCATAGCTATAAGGTGAGAGAGATAAAGTCTAATGGAGATGTGCAGGTGGGGACCTGGAACATGTAGCCGGGGGTGGTGGTGGTGGAGGCAAATATGGTAGTGGTGCTTTTGGATAGGCATGTGGAAGTACAAAGAATAGAAGGATATGGATCTATTACAGGTAGATGAGATCAGCTTAACTTGCCATCATCTTCGACATGAACATTTTGGGCCAAAGGGCCCGTTCCTGTGCTGTACTATTCTATGTTCAATGTACTACGATCCAATCACTACTGGTCTCAAGAAAATAGTGGTGCTTTACTTCCTTGAGTTACTGTAATCCTTCCAGTGAAGGCAGCCTATGATGCAGTTGGGAAGAGAGAGTTCTGGGATTTAGCACGGGCAATAATGTAGGAACTGCAATGTGTTTCCAAGATGGTATGCGAACTGGAGGAGAGCCTACAAAGGTAGTGCTGTTCAAATACACCTGCTCCCATCGTCCTTTTTGCTGGCAATGGTTGTGAGTTTAGGAAATGTTGTTGTAACCAAGGAAAATAACTGCAGTGCATCTTATCGATGATACGTACTCCAGCCTTGGGTGCATCTCGGTGGCCTTGTCGTGGATGGTGACAAGTTTCTTGTGCATTGTTGAAGTTATAATAAAATGGAAATGGAATCCTGCAGAAAAATAACGTAGAAACAGCAGTAATTTGCGGCATGGATTCCATTGGAGGAAACACCCATTGGGTTGGGAGTTTACCTCATTGAAGCTAATCTAGAAAATCATAAGGGACAGAGCGGACACTGCTCCTTTCCACTTCAAGAAGCTTTTGAGTATGTTTGGAAGATCCTTGAGCTAACCCTGAGATCATGACAGATATGCCAGCAATTGATCCAGCTACTTGTCAGCAAAGTGGAAGTATTCTGGAAGGCATTAATTCTGATTTGAGACATTGACTGATGGTGTCCTCACTGGAACTGAGGCCATTAGGCACAGGATCATGCAATATGCACCGAACAGTATTCAAGCTTGGCCGCTCGATTTAACAAACCTAGAAGTCATTGACCTAAGTGAAGCAGGAGGGTGCTGCCGTAAGCTTTAGTGGTATAAGTGCTGCTGTTGCTACCCACCTTGAGCATGGCAACAACCTAGCTTCCAGGTAATCTGGAATGTACCTGGACTTTCACAAAGCCTTTGACAAGGTCTGACACAAGAGATTAGTGTGCAAAATTAGAGCACATGGTATTGGGGGTAGGGCATTGACATGGATAAAGAACTGGTTGACAGACAGAAAGCAAAGAGTAGGAAATAACGGGTCATTTTTGGAAAGGCAGGCAGTGACTTGCAGGATGCCGCAAGACTTGGTTCTGGGACCCCAGTTATTTACAATATATGTTAACGATTTAGATTTAGGGAATTAAATGTGACATCTCCAAATTTGCAGATGACACAAAGTTGGGTGGCCGTGGGAACTGTGATGAGGATGCTATGAGGCTGCAGGGTGACTAGGATAGATTGGGTGAGTGGGCAGATGCATGGCAGATGCAGTATAATGTGGATAAATGTGAGGTTATCCACTATGGTGGCAAGAACATGAAGGCAGTTTATTATCTGAATGGTGTCAGATCAGGAAAAGGGGAGGGGCAACGAGACCTGGGTGTGATGTACATCAGCCACTGAAAGTAAGCATGCAGGTACAGCAGGCAGTTAAGAAAGTTAATGGCATGTAGGCCTTTATTGCGAGAGGATTTGAGTTTTGGAGCAAGGAGGTCCTACTGCAGTTGTACGGGGTCCTGGTGAGACCACATCTGGAGTATTGTGTGCAATTTTGGTCTCCTAATTTGAGGAAGGACATTATTGCTATTGAGGGATTGCAGCGTAGGTTATCAAGTTAATTCCCGGGCTAGCGGGACTGACATATGATGAAAGAATGGGTCGACTGGGCTTGTATTCACTGGAATTTAGATGGATGAGAGGGGATCTTACAGAAACATAAAATTCTTAAAGGATTTGACAGGCTAGATGCAGGAAAAATGTTCCCGAGTGTTGGGGGAGTCCAGAACCAGGGGTCACCGTTCAAGAATAAGGGATAGGCCATTTAGGACTAAGATGAGGAAAAACTTCACCCAGAGAGTTGTGAATCTGTGGAATTCTCTGCTACAGAAGCCAGTGGAGGCCAATTCACTGGATGTTTTCAAGAGAGAGTTAGATTTAGCTCTTAGGGCTAAAGGAATCAATGGATATGGGGTACAAGCAGGAACGGGGTACTGATTTTAGATGATCAGCCATGATCATATTGAATGACGGTGCTGGCTCAAAGGGCCAAATGGCCTACTCCTGCACCCATTTTTCTATGTTTCTATGAAATAGAATTTAAGAAATGACAGAGTCGATACGTGGGCAAAATATCTCACCCATGCCTGAATATTTATCAAACTGGGAATATCTGCGTTCAATGATAGTAACTGGATTCAGAAGAGTAATCATCATTTAATCCAACACTAGACTCCAGGGAAAGTCCTCCAAGTCAAAGAATGTTGACGATTTTGCTTGGAATGGTTATGGATGATTGAAGGATCGGATACAAACAGCCAAATCCTTGAGAAACGTGCAACTTGAGTAACTGGGCAGCACGGTGGCGCAGTGTTAGAGTTGCTGCCTTACAGCGCTTACAGCGCCAGAGACCCAGGTTCAAACTTGGCTATGGATACTTCTCTGTATGGAGTTTGTACTATCTCCCAGTGACCCGCATGGGTTTTCTCTGAGAACTTTGGATTCCTCCCACACTCCAAAGATGTACAGGTATATAGGTTAATTGGCTTGGTATCAATATAAAATTGTCCCTAGTGTTTGTAGGATAATGTTAATGTGCGGGGACCGTGGTCGGCCCGGACTTGATGGGCCGAAGGGCCTGTTTACGCGCTGTATCTCTAAACTAAACTAAACTAAAACTAAACTAGTGAAAGTAATATTTATTAACTGCAATGGAGTTAACTTTCATGAACTTCGCATCTTGTAGTAATAGTAGAAAGTCACAGAATTTTGATCTTGTGATAATGATGGCAAAGTGAAAGATGGTGCATGGCAAGGAATAGAAATTGTAGGCAGTGGCATTCCTATGCACCTGTGGCCCTTGGCCTTCTTGAAAGAAGAAGTCAAGAATTTGGGAGGTGTCAGCAAAGAAGCCTTGGCCTTTTGCAGATGGCGAGACAGATGTTTGAATCATGGGAAGAAGGAGCCCTTGTAAAATGACACACTAAATAAACAGCATGTATTGCCAGCTAGTGGGAATCCAGCAATTGAAGTGTTAATGACCAGAATCAAATCAAACAGCCAGATATGCCCTGCTGCAGCACATAAAATAAAATACTGTTTCCCTGACAGGGGATAATGAGTCATCAGAATTGCTACAGGAAAGTGATGTTATGCAACCTTGACCAGTTTGTGCCATAGATCAGTGGAATTTTTAGAAGGTAACAGTTTGTGTTCTTACACTGCGGTTCTTGATTGCACACACCTGTTGGACTCAAGGCATTTGGCAATTAAAGGGAAGCTGTGTTTTTTCCTGAATGCTGCTGTAAAGTTAAACCGCAGCAAACCCAGCAGTTAACAGCTCGCACTGGCAGCAAAATCTTTCATAACAGTAAATAACGTTTATGCATTTTGCACCGTTATTATATGATCAGGGAAATTCTGCTCCCAACTTTCAATTTTGCACAACATGTATCAATGGAATTACATTTTGCTGATGCTAAAACACCCTATTTGAAAAAAAAAACTTTAATTATGACTGTATGTGAAAGCCTGCTCATTTGCAGTTGGATATTAGTTGAATCGGAAAGATTTGCTTTTTACTGTTTTGAGCTTCTAAAAAATCCCCACCCTTGTACAACTTTCGTGTTAGTTCCACTATTTTGCTATTAAATGATACAATTCTTCTTAAATGTCGCAATTTGCAAACTTACAACTCGGGATACTAACGTGAGGCAATGGAAGAATACCTTGCCAGCAATATCAATTATTTAGTATCTCACCAGCTCCAGCAAGCCATGATGCTAGAGACTACAAACAAATATAAGGCACCTGTTTAATGTGCATCACTGAAAGTGCCGACGGAGAACCCAGCTATCTGGGCACCCATGAGTCCTTCTATGAGGGGACAGGAGGTTCGGTATCAACACGTCCTCCAACTGGTGGCTGCAGCAATTACTGCATTTGGCACGATGGTCAAAGGGACAATCATTACTCAAACTCAAAAAAGATATGTTGGCTATTTTATACAATGCATTTTTGAGGTAAATTGCATCAGGGAAAATCACCATCAGGCCAACACTCAACCAAAAATGTGCTGCTCTATGTTAGGCGACTAATATACAAACGCATGAATTCCTGTTTGGAACAGACCTTGTCAAGAAAATTCGTGAAATTAATGATGAGGCCAAAACAATTGGCTTAATGTAGCCAAGCATTTCAAGGCCACCTATTCGAAAACCTGGGTTAATATACCGAAGGTCAGATCCTGGTGCTGGACCCAGCAGGGGGAGGCCAGTGGGGCAACGAGGGTACCCACCAAGACAGACCGGCTACAACCCCAATATGTGCAGACAACAGACTTACAGGGCAACTGTAGAGGTACAGGGAATTTTGTTAACGATAAAATTTCTGGTGGCCATTCTCCTATTGGAGGTAGATTACAATTGTTTTCTAATGAATGGTACTGTATAACATCTGATATGTTTATACTAAATACTGTTTCAGGTCTCCCATTGAGTTTATCTCAGGGATCGATCCACCTCAACAGCACAAGCCTAATAAAATGTGGTGTTTTCTGCTCCAGAGACTGAATGGGTAAACGTTGATGATTGAGAAAGACATTACTCATCCTCCACAATTTGTGTCTAACATTTTCCCCAGACCTCAAAAAGATGGGGGTTGTAGAGTAATTCTGGACCTCACTCACTTCAATTCTTCAGTTCTCTATAGGCATTTTAAAATGGACACCTTCTTTACAGCCAAACAGCTGCTATCACAGGGCTGTTATATGGCAACTATTGATTTGCAAGATGTGTATTATTCAGTGCCAATTCATGCTCATTATCGCAGGTACTTGAAATTTAATTGGAATGGACAGCTGTGGCAATACAAAGCATTGCCTAATGGATTAAGTTCAGCACCCAGGCTATTTACTAAATTGTTAAAACCTGTGCTGGGGCTATTGAGGGCCCATAATCACATTGTAATGGCTTATTTAGATGATATCTTAATTATCAGCAACACTAAAGAGTCAGCTGAAGAATCGGTTGCAGCAACCAAAAATGTGTTTGAGTCATTAGGGTTTTTGGTCCATCCAACTAAGTCCAAGTTATAGCCAACCCAAAATATTGAGTATTTGGGGTTTCTTATTGATTCAGTTGATATGACAGTAACATTACCGACAGCCAAGGTTGGGGATATTGTTGATGTCTGTACTTGCCTCCCACAAAAACTTTATTCCAACATCCGAGAAGTCGCTAAGGCCATTGGGAAATTGGTAGCAGCTTTTCCTGCAATACATTTCGGGCCTTTGCATTATCAACATTTGCAGAGACCACGAGAACAAGCACTAAAATCGAATGCAGGCCATTTTGATCGGGTTATGCAGTTACCAACCACAGCTCTCGCAGAATTGCAGTGGTGGATTGTTAATGTAAATCAAGCTAGCAATAACATTTTGGTACAAGACCCTTCACTGATCCTACAGACTGATGTAAGCGCTCTCGGATGGGGGGCTACGGACACCATGTCTAGCTGTGGGGGTAGATGGCATGAACACGAAGGGTTGATTCTCCACACACACGGGTTAAATTCTTTGGAATTATTGGGGGCATTTTATGGGTTGAAGGCATATTGATCCTCAATGAAGGATTTACACATTCAACTCCAGATTGATAACACCACAGCAGTGGCATATATTAATCATATGGGAGGAGCACGATCAGTATCATGTGTTAACTTGGCTAACGTCATATGGCATTGGTGTATTTCAAGGAATATCTGGGTTTCAGCCATTTATTTACCAGGTATAGACAATGTGGTGGCAGACCATAGGTCGCGTAAGTTTTATGACAATATTGAATGAATGTTGAATTCTAAAATGTTCACACAATTGTCACTCGATTTGGGTTGCCAGAGATTGATCTGTTTGCATCCAGATTAACTCACCAGTTGCCTAAATATGTTTCATGGAAGCCAGATCCAGGAGCAATTGCCATGGATGCATTCTCGTTATATTGGGGGAACTCATTTTTTATGCATTTCCTCCATTTTGTCACATCCCGAAATGCCTCACCAAAATAGAGCGTGACTCTGCCACAGGCGTTTTGGTGGTCCCAGATTGGCCAACACAACCATGGTTCCCATTAGTGCTTCGAATGATAGTTCAGCCATTCATGATGATTCCCAGCTGCAGTAATTTCTTGGTGCATCCGGTTACAGGAGAAAGTCACCCTTTACATGACCATATTAATTTGTTGGTCTGCAGGTTATGACCAGACCATTCCAAGGACTTGGATTGTCCAACAGGGCCATAGGGGTTCTCACTGCAGGCTGGCTAAATATCACTCAAAAACAATATATGGTTCACATAAAGAAATAGGAGCTGTTTTGTGTACAATCAAATATATCATATCATAATGCAAGCATATTGCATTCAGTTGCTAAGTTGCATTTTGATGAGCACCTGAGTTATAGTGCCATTAACAGTGCTCGGAGTGCATTGTCCTCTTATTTAGGGCAGTCTTCAGAACAACATCCTATCGGGTCTCATCCGTTAGTATCCCGATTTATGAGAGGAATTTTTAATATATCGAAACCTCGATATACAGAAATGTGGGATATCAGTCTTGTTCTCACACTGCTTCGGCAGTGGGCTCCAATTATTTCATTATCTATGCACAGATTAACTCTTAATGTGGTTATGCTAATGGCGCTGGTTTCAGCACAACGTGTACAAACATTACAATTGTTACGACTAGATTCTATGCATTTGCCTGTGAATTACATTACCTTCTATGTTTATGATTTAATCAATCAAAGCAGGCCAGGTATGGCAGGAACCAAGGTGACGTTTAAAGCCTATCCTGTTGACCAAATGTTATGTGTAGTTAAACACTTAAGCCAATATATTGAGGTAACAAGGAGTCTCAAAGTTTCTGAGACAGGACTGCTCATTAGTCACATATAATTGTTGGGCTAGGATTGTAGGAATGTTTCCATCTCCATCATTTGGAATTGGAATTAACTGGATGTGTGTTCATTTAAATCTCAGTATTGTGAACAAAGTCAAATTGCGTTTTTATTGTAAAATATGGGTGGAGCTTCTTATACCATCTATATGCTTGTCCAATGCCACATGCACAAAAATAGAGTATTGTTTGCAGTTCAGTCAAAATATTTTTCCCAGGATAGAAATGTTAAAGACCAGAGAGCATAGATGTAAGCTGGGAGGGGCAGAAATATAAGGATAAATTATTTTTTTTACACAGAGAGTGGTGGGTGCCTGGAACATGCTGCTGGGGTTGGTGGTGGAACAGATATGATACTGGCATTTAAGGAACTTTTAGATAGGCACATGGATATGCAGGGAATGGAGAGATATGAACCACCTGCAGGCAAAGGAGATTAGTTTAACGTCATCATTTTCGGCATGGACATTATGGGCCAGAGGACCTGTTCCTGTGCTGTACTGTTCTATACTATTGTAAATTTGCTTGGAGTCATCCAAGTAAAAATTAATTATAAGGTGTTGAACAGTATAAATGTAAGATATTGTATTAGTGCAATAACTACCCCGTGACATAGATAATACAAAATAAACCAACAAGATCAGAGCCATGAATAACACAGAATCACACAGTTGCACAGATGTATTTATGATTTGCTGACATCTTAACTTGCATTCATTATACCGTTATAATTATGAGGTCAAGATGTACAGTATGCCATGTTAAATTCTATATGTTGAACAATGACAACGAGAGGTTGTGAAGATTTTGCTCTAAATTTAGAAGTTTTACCTGCATTTCACTTTTAAAATGGAATCTAACAAGGTGGATCACATTGAGATAGAAATTTCTAACTACTGGCTTTTCACATTTGGTCTTTTCATATGACAAGATATAGTTTAGAATCCTTCATAAAACAAATCAATTGAGTTGATAAAAATTACTTCATACATTAAGACTGAGCTTTGCAAATAATCGTTCAGCTATTGTTGAGTAAGATAGTAATTGAAAAATGAAGTACACTATTGCATGAGTGATATCTTACAATGGATACACAATTCTATCCAATCTAGTACTGGCCTTCACACAGAGTGATCAGAATTTTGAAAGTCTTTTCCAATCCACTGTACATAGTTCTGAGTATAGTAACATCATGATTAAGTTATATAGTACTAACAACCTTATGGCCTGAACTAATAATCTGGAGACATGAGTTCATTGGAGATGAACAGTTCTGGGGAATTTAAGTTCAATTAATTAAATAACATGGCATAAAACAGAAACCATGGTCATATCAACCCACTTGGTTCACTAATGTTCGTCAAGGAAAAAAAAATCTGATATCTTTATATGCAACTTCAGACTTGCCAATATGGCTAGTTCTTAATTAGTACTGGGTAAACTAATCCAGCCTGAAGATAATTAGGGAAAGAAAATGAGGATGGACTTGCAACTGTTTCCATATCCTGGAAAATTATTTTCCAAAACGGTATAATTTTGATATAAAAGCATCTATACAATAAATGAACACGTGCAATTTTAATTTCTCCGTGAGTGTAACAAACCCCTGAAGTCTTAGATGTAAATATTTGCCAACATCAATCAATGCATATCATCAGCTTTCAAATAAATGTAAGGAGAGATATTTGCAGTGAGAACGGCCAAGAGCTATTCATTCCTTTGTAGACAATTTACACTATTCAGCCATGTTGTCAACATTATATACAAATTTGACAGTTTAAATAGTATGATTGGGCAGAACATGAATTAATAAAAAACCCACTCTGATTACAATGTTTTCATTTTCCCTCATTGCATGGGTCTGGAGTTCTATGAAACAAATAATAAAAGTCAGTCTTGATAATATCTAATACATTTAATGACAATCGAGCAAGAAAATTGCTTAAAATATATTTAGCTATTTATTATCACTCCATCTGATTGCATTTGAATTTTGAATCAAAACTAATTGGAACACAGATGTGTAAACTGAACTAATAGCCAAGTCTTAGCTTTATTTTAAAATAGCCAAGGGTCTTCACATTTACTTAATGACATTAAGATGAAACAATGTTTTTTGCATTGTTTTGCAGGCATCCTAGATTCATAGGGGATACAGCATGTAAAGAGGCCATTCTGCCTAATAAGTCTATGCTGACCATCAACAACCCATTTTCCTCAATAACTCCTAAACTCCCCCTGATTTTACTACTCACCTACAGACAGGGTCGATTTTAAATGGCCAATTAACCCATCAACTGGAACGTCTTTGGAACATGGAATGAAGCTGGAGCAGCTGAAAACAACCCACATGGCCACAGAGAGAATTTGCAAACTCCAAATAGACAGTAATGAAGATCAGGATAAATCCTAGGTATGTGGCCTGGGAGGCAGCAGCCCTACTTGCTGTGCCACTGTACTATTCCGTTTATTTAAAGGGTGAAAGTTTAGACATTTTACATAAGACTTCAGCTTTTCACCACTACCACAACTGCAAATTCACGTGAAGCCAAACCGGAGGCTTTAGCTGTTGTTAGGAAAGGGGATACGCAGATTTGGCAATTATTCTACTCCAACAATAACTTGTCTGGTTGAAATTCTGCTTGAAGCCATATATAATTTATGAGTTTCTTCATTTATTCCAGTATTTCTTCTTTTTCATCGTTTTACCAACAACTTTGGGGTTGGGCATGACCGGCCTCCTCCCCTCTTCAGTTCTGAGGTGTCGGAAGAGTCCTATGGAGGGTACACGTACTTTACCACATGCAAGGCAGGTGGAGACTGATGTGGCAAGTGTGTTGCTCGGGAGTTGTACGTTCTTTCCACTTCGCATTTTGCATTCACAACCTCCCGCCAAGGCAAGCCAGTGCCTTTCCATTTGGAGTTAGAGAAAGCTGCAATTCTTCAAGAAAACTTTGAAAATGTACTTGAAACATTTTATCTGCTCTTCTCGAAAACATTTTACCATGATGAAGCTCAGACAGGAATGCTTGTTTTGGGAACCTGGTTTCAGGTATGCGAACAATGTAGTCCATTCATCAAAGTGTGATCAGAGCCTGGGAGAGGACAATGAAACTGGTTTGTCTATCTGTCGTGGACTTTTGTAAAGATAGCTTGCTTGTACATTTACCTTGTTGTTCGAGAATAATAATCCTTAAGGAACTGTCCCACTTGCGTGTCCTTGGCATGCAAATTACGCGACCTCGTGGTCACGTTGAGGCGCACGGGCATCGTATGGCTGGCGCGGGGCCGGTCCCACTGAGAAGCGCGGAGGGGTATGTAGTTGTGCACGACATCTCGTGGGGCTCCGAAATTTTTGTAGCAAACAAAATCTTCACGCGCCAATGGCCTGTCGCAGAACTGATGGCCAAAGTGGGACAGGCCCAAGACCCTGGTGTGGCGCAACATCTCACCTGCAACAGCAGCAGAAGCAGGCAAATGATCGTCCAGCTCGGCCTGGGGCTCACGGCCGTTGCGGTCCAGATCCGCTGCCACTCTCAGAGCGGGGCCAAGAAAATTGAAGATAGACACAAAATGCTGGAGTAACTCAGCGGGACCGGCAGCATCTCTGGAGAGAAGCAATGGTTGACGTTTCGGGTCAAGACCCTTCTTTCAGACTGAAGAAGAGTCTCGACACAAAACATCACCCATTGCTTCTCTCCAGAGATGCTGCTGGTCCCACTGAGTTACTCCTGCATTTTGTGTCCATCTTCAAATGACGTCACGTACTCCAGACGCTGTGCAGTCGAATGAAATTGCGCGCGACCTTCGCGGGACCGTCGTGGCTCGTTGCGGTCGTGTAATTTGCGTGCCAAGGACACGTAAGTGGAACAGGTCCTTAATGCCAAGACATTAAATTATGTGTTCCATGGGGCACTGGCCTGGACCTCATTATCTTTACCTACTTCTCTGCCTTTTCCCTCTCATAAACTCAGCACTGGATATGTTTGTTGAGGATTCAACTTTATATGAACTCCTGAGGAAGTGAAGCAGTCTATGTCAGAATGCAATGATGTCTAGACAACTTGTTGACCTGTGCTGACATGGCAATTAATATTTGGGCTATAAAATTGGCAGGTAATGATCATCTCTAGCAGGCTCTCTGCCCTCAACATTTCATTAGCTTTGCCATCATTCAGTCCTCAACCATCGATATCCTAGAGGTTACTACTGAATAAAAACATACTAAGCTTGTCATAAAAATACTGTGGCCACAAGAGCTAGTCAGAGGCTGGGAATTCTGTAAGAAGTGACTGACTTCCACACACCCTTAATATACCCTTTATCCTGTATCTGAACTCTATGGACGGCTTAATTATAATCATGTATAGTCTTCTTGTTGAATGTACTGCACGCAACAAACTGTACTTCAGTTTTCACTGTACTTTGGAACATGTGACAATACTAAACTAAACTAAACTAAACTAAACTACGCTACTAACTCATGGAAAGTGATCCACATTTTCCAAAGTTCTTCGTTGATTTTGAATGTAGTAAGTGCAGGTCATTAGAGAACATCTATCCTCTAGATATTTGGTTTACACACCATCTACTTGTATGCATCAATGAGAAAACCGGTAATGACTTCCAACTTGGTCTCCTGAATATGTGTATACCTTATCTGCATGCTGTTACTGTGACTAGTGTTGGTTCTCTTTGTTCTGGAATGGAAGAATTAAGTTTGTCCCCATATATAATATAGGTCACTCCACTCCAGTGAGATGTTTGTTTGTGGTATGATGTAGCATTGTTGTGAGAAATATTGAGGCAGCTTTGTTTGACTTCATTCTGCAGTGGAATTAAGATTGCATGAAATTACATTGCATAGATATTTATTAACAATGCCATGAAAGGGCATGAAACAGGCCCAAGTAATCCATGCCGACCAAAATGCCCCATACAAGCTAGTCCCATTTGTCCACATTTTGCCTATATCTCTCTAAATGTTTCCTATCCATGTACCTGTCCAAGTGTCTTTTAAATGCGTTTATATTATCTGTCTCAATTACCTCCTCCAGCAGCTCATCCCATATACCCATGAGTGAAAATATTATGTATTATAATGTACTAACAAATTTCTTCAGGCAACCAAACTTGAGAAAGATTTTTCATAATTCCTCTCATTTATGATTGAAAAAACTACATTTCTTCTGGAGCTTTTGATGGACAAAGAGATATCTATTGTGCCTTTCGATAATGGATTCCACCTGCATGAGTCACTGGGAAAGGTGAGCTAGGGATTCATCAAAAAATAATGCAATCAGACCTCTCCTTTCTTGAAGATGGTCTCAAGCCTGCCGTCCCCATATTTACCTAGATTAAAGGTGAAAAGAATCTTCACAAAATTCTCAGAGAAAAGTGAACTTCACGCTGCCAACTGTTGGGTGCAGCACCATTGGAAGGACTAACTTGCAAACCAGACATTAAACCAAATACTTAGAGTCATAGAGTCACAGAGTCACAAAGCGTGGAAACAGGTCTCTTGGCCCCACTTGCCCACACTGACCAGCATGTCCCATCTACATTAGACCCATCTGCCTGCATTTGGCCCATATCCTACTAAATCCATCCTATCCATGTACCTGCCCAAATGTTTCTTAAATGTTGCAATAGACCCTTCCTCAACCTACCTCATCTGGCAGCTCGTTCCATACACCTACCATACTTGAAAAAGTTACCCCTCAGATACCATTTATATCTCCTCCCCTTTACCTCAAACCTATGTCCTCTGGTTCTTGATTTCCCTGTATCTGTCTGTATTTCAGATGGATGTAATAGATCTAAGGATGGACAATTTTCTCAGTGTGTTGGGTCATATTTGTGATGTCTTAGTCAGTATTAAATTGCTAAAGTGGATCATTTTGCTGTGCACAATTCGTCTGCCACATCTTTCTAGAAATTCCTTTCAGTTTATTCCCTGTTGAACATTTTGAAGAGACTTGGAGCCATGGAAAGTATTGTACAAGAAAAGGATGATACAATACATCACACTATTTTTAAAAAATTTGTTAACATTGGTTGATTTAACAATAAATGCTTCAAGCCTCAGTACTGAGGGCAAAAAACCCACTATTAGAACAGAGAAGAGATCATGGATGCTGTCAATGTCATTCCAGTTAGTTCAACAGAAACTGTATTTGTGCAATGCAGGAAAGTCCTCAGTTAGTTTTCGTTCCTTCATTAGTCAAATGATCTCTGAAAGGAAGTAGGTCACATTCATGACCAAAAATGAATCACGATCCTCTGAAACCTAATACGTTATTAATACACTTAAGGTCAATTAACATTGCAAACACACTTGATTGTCTCTTGCTTAATCTGTTGTTCATGTTCTTGAGGCCAGTTACTTTCCTTCTGGTGGGATTTGCCGAAGAAACTGCAGAAGTGAAACAAAAATAAAACTGACACTGAATACATTTAAACTGTTTAAAAGACAATCCACTCTCTTCAGGCAATTACTTACCTTTTATGATCAAAAGTAATAAACTGCATTTAGCTGCATGCAAACAAATCATGTACTGTATGTAAACAAAATGTTTCTCAATCATTTATTGTCATATGTAGTTTAATCAAATGTGCCATAATTTTATTGTAGTTTATTGAAAGCATACCTAAATGAATAATGTTGATTTTTACAGGCAGAAACACTTGCATATTTCCAGACACTGGTAACATTGGTAAAAATAAATTTGGTAAAAATATTTTCTGTAAGAGTAAGAAACTCATAAAGTGAGCCAAGCACCTTATTATCTACCATTTATTTTACTAAACCTTTTCTTTACAAAGCACATAGGTTGAGAAATTCTTCAGCACTGGAAAGGCATGTAAAATGTTAGGTGCAAGCAGGCCAATAGAATCCCATTCTTAAGGGCACAATGCCCCACATTTCTGAGCTTCATAGGATTAAATTAGCATTATACATTTAAAGGTTTTAAAGGCTTTCCCTTCATCAATGCAGAATGAACTGGGAAAAAAAGCTGGTAGTGCAGTTTGCATGTGGTGGAGTGGGATGGTTGCAGCTAAGGAGGAAGAACGTTTGTGAATTCGGCAAAACAGGGTTTGGGCGCCCTTAAGTGTTGTGCTGGGGGTTCAAGAAGGAGTCTGGGCTTAGTAAGTGGGCTGCAGGATGTTCACGCAAGGGTTGAGCAAGGGATAACATTTTGTGTTAAAAAATGTACCTTTACTTGATCATCTTTGCTGGCTTTGATTTGTGCTTTTGCATAACTTTCATTCATTTGTTCTTTGTACCTTTTTATATCTTAGTTTCCTTATCTCCTGCCTCTCAGTCCGAAGAAGGTTCTCAACCCAAAATATCACCTATTCCTTTTCTCCAGAGATGCTGCCTGACCTGCTGAGTTACTCCAGCATTTTACAATACAATACAATAGAACTTTATTTACCCCAGGAGGGAAATTGACCTGTCAACAGTCATAAAACACAAGATCCATGAAACATGAAATTAAAGTGACGAGTGGAAATGATTGGAAATGTACAAAGATTGTGGGGGGGGGGGGGGGGGGGGGGGGGGGGGGGGGGGGGGGGGGGAGTCAGTCTACCCCACTACAGAAGGGGAAGGAGTTGTACGCTTTGATAGCCATAGGGAAAAAGGGTCTCCTGTGGCGTTCTGTACTGCATCTTGGTGGAACCAGTCTGTTGCAGATGATACTGCTCAGGTTGACCAGTGTGTCATGGAAGGGGTGAGCTGTGTTATCCAAGTTGCTCCACAGTTTGATGAGCTCCTCCCCTCGAAGACCACCTCCCTCTTTTGTGTCTATCTTCGGTGTAAACCAGCATCTGCAGTTTGTTCCTACACAAATGTACTCCATGGCATAGCACCTGTTCAAGCAAGGCCCTTTCCCAACATTTATTGACAAATAACCAAGTCGATCGGACAAGTAGGTGAATCGTGTGGATCATACATGTAAAAAAAATCAAAGTCTCCCAAGTGGTGTGCAGATAAGCCTTGCACATTAGTTGATGCTTTAACCCGTCTGGGCATCTACATTTATGTGTGTCAGCTTCACATTGGACCTGGAGGGAAAAAAAACCCATGGATTTTGCAATCCTCATGTTAATCCTTGATCTTAATACACAATATATAGATATCGAACTGTTTAGAAAAGATAAATATTGGTATTGGTTTGTCACAGGTACCAAGACACAGTGAAAAACGTTGTTTTGCACATTATCAAAGCAAGCATGTATGGTACTTTGACTTTATCAAAGTACCATTCATGAGGACATCAGGTAGAGCAAAATAAACAACTAAACAGAGTGCAGAATATACTGTTATAGCTACAGAGAAAGTGCTGATTAAAAAAGCGCAAGGGATGCAACAAGGTACCTCAGAAGTTTGGGAAATCCATCCTTAACATTTGAGACATTCGTTCAAGAGGTAGATAACAGCAGGGAAGAAGCTGTTCTTGAATGTGATGGTAGATGCTTTCAAACACATGTATCTTCAGCCCAAAGCAGAAAGGAGCAGAGAGAATGCGCAGGGCTTGAGTGATCCTTGATTATGTTGGCTGTTTTCCTAAGGCAGCTTGAAGAATAACTGGAGTCAAAGGGAGGGGTGTGTGGGGAGGGGGGGGTTCATGATGGTTTGTGTGATTGGCTGGGCTTGTTTTGCAACTCTCTGCAAGTTTTTGCGGTCGTGGGGAGAGCCGTCCCTGTACTGAAAATATTGTGCTATGCAATTAATTTCAAAGTCCTTTTTTCTTGTGGGAGCATTGCGCTAACAATATCTTCAAATCAGATTCAATAAAATCAAAGGAGGGATGATATCAAATCTTTTTTTGCAAGTTCACCTACACCTCATGTTGACAATAATTCAGTTAATGGTATAAAGCACGACTGAAGTAATATTGATGTTGAGAACAGTATTCAGGACACCTTTTCCATATTTTAAAACAATATACAAATTGCTACGACAAAACCTGATAGGTAGATACAGGTGGGGGGGGGGGGGGGGGGGGGGGGGTGGGGGTGCGGGGAGGTTTGTAGGTTAATTGATTTATGTAAATTGGCCCTATTGTGTACAATAGTGCTAGTGTGTAGGATATGGCTAGTGTACGGGTTGGCACGGACTTGGTAGGCCGAAGGGCCTGTTTCCATGCTGTATATCTAAAGCCTAAATATACGTGGAAGGGGAGATGTGGTTGCGATTCCATGTGGGGCACGGAATGGGGGGAAGGAAGTAAAAGGGTTGTTTGTAGGTTAGTTACTTAAAATTGCAGAATTCACTTTTCACACCATAAGGTTGTAAGCTACCAAAGTGGGATTTGAGGCACTGTTCCTCCAGTTTGCGTGAGGTCTCATTCTGCCAATGGAACTAAGAGTTTGCAACCAGGAGAGCCAGCAGCCCTTGGTGGACCAAGCACGTGTTCGGTGAAATGGTCAATAAACAGAACTAGAAATCCACTACCTAAAACTTGAGCCTGAAGCTTGGCAGTTTGAGCTCAGATGTAAACAATTACTAACTTTCAGATACTATAAGGTTTCTATTCTGGGAATATAATGGCCTCTAATCAGATCCTTCAGATACAAGAAACATAATAATTTTCTATTAATGTTAATGTGTGCTTGTGTCAACTTGATCTTTCAAATCAAAGGACCAATTTCTAAAAATCTTTCAGCCTAATCTGGTTTCTCTCCCTAGAATTGTTACCTTGAGATTTCTTGAAGCAATGACTTCAGTCACGAGTGTCTATTGTGATCTATACTTAGTTAAAATGGCTAAATGACAGTTTCCTGGAATAATTATCTCACTACGTTGTGCAACTTAGGATTCCCCAAAGTATTTTAATCATTTCACATACCATGAAGGAATATTCAAGAGCACTCACTGTTGTAGTGCTGACAAGCAGCCAGCCATTTTGTGCACAGTCTCCACTCACAAACAGTAATGAGATGAACATTTAGTTGATTTATTTTGGTTTTGGCTGCCAGACTATCATCGATGTTGATGGAGGAACATTCACCTCAATAGATGGATGTCTCATTTGAAGGCGAGAACCTTCAACAGTGTTGTACTTTCCCTGAAGTGTGTTGACGGATTTGCTTTCTTTATGTCCCTACAACATTGTGACTCAAGTTGCTGCTGCAATATTGAATGGGAACATTCACATATCATCATGTTGATCTCAGCTCTATAAACTTTTATGTCTTAAGAGTATTATGATTTTTGCACTTACTGATTTGAAAGATGAAGGGCTCTTGAAATTCAAAATCTTGCAACAAGTATTCTTTGTTCAGTTAAGGAAAGATTAAATATTGTAAAGAGTTCATTTTCCATGGTTTTGCATCAACCATTCTTTTGTGCAATCAATCCACAATTTTCCTGTCATTATTGCATACATCCAAAGAGGGATATATAATCCTGCTAGGTGGTAATATTCTTATTTTAGTTCCTGAGTCACTCGTTAGGTGGAGAATAAATACACAGGATTTACAGTACCAGTGAAAAGTGTCTTTTGATATAATTTTAATCCTGCCGGGAGACACCTAATCCCTCATTGCCCAGGTTTCAAGCACTCAAACCCATTGTGGTAAAGTTCACATTAATTTCTTAAATGCCCTAGTGGAAATGCATACATCTGTTTTCCCAAGCGATGCTGAAGGACTGAGGGGCCTTTGGGGCATATGTGTCTGCATCTGATCCCTGGAAGTGTAGTGGTATCTGTATCCGACCTCTGCAGGTGTCGATGACAGAATGCGTTCCTATTTCCTGGCAGAGGAAGGTTGTGTCTCTTCTCTCTTGGGGGTCTCATGAAGCTTTCATGCTGTCCTTTGAGACCAGAGTTAAATATTCCACTTTTGTTTTGGGAACACCTAAATCTTGTAGAATCTCAGACCACTTATCCTGTGATATCCTGTGATAGCAGCCTTTCTAAAAGCATTAAAAAAAAAGATTTAAACATACCAGGTTTCTGATTACTAAACATGTTGTTTTGTACAAATGGAAACAAAATTGGTGTTTCATTGGAAGATTCAGCATTTCATTTACCATTTGCTTTATAGACTCACCTTACTAATGGACAGCCTTAAGAAATATGGGAAAGACAATTTTAGTAACATACCAGTAAATTGCAACCTTGGCGTACTTGAGTAACCCAAGACGACTGTAAAATCCAGGAATCTGAAAGCAAACCTTTAATAATTCTTATTTCCAAGAAATCTGCATTATTACTGCATAGACCATGTACCAGCCACAAGTGATGAACAGCAGGCAGGTAGTACAACAGACAACTTAATCTGAAAGTTATTGATTTGAGATTTGATCACTTGAAATTTCTTTGGCCAAGTAATCATGGCCAATACTTTATTATAAATCAATTAATCAATACACGTTCTTCACTTTTCCTAATGTTCCATTAACTCATTTAATTTTCATGTGTTAATTAACATTATGGGTATATTCTTATGAAATTGCAGCACTCTATTATCGTGCCAAATGTTTCCATATTCTTGATGGATACCCGAGGTTAAAATCCATTGGATCAGAACAGCAGAAGATAGACATAAACATAAATGAAAATGACAAAATTATGATGATGCCTATTGCACTCAGCTATTTGATTCTGAAGTATTTTTAAAAATGATCGCAGAATATAGCGCTTTGTAAAAATATGTCAATGTGAGATTTTTTTTGTTTCTTATTTTTTGTTAAAATAAAGCATTTTGGCTGTTGATTTTGCTCCAAACCTGCCATGTCACATTTCTTAAGTGTTAAAACATATGTATTTTAATATCATACCATGTTGACACATTTATTTTTTTATTAGCATTAAAAAAAAATAAAGGCTGACATCAGAATCTGTAGAGAATAAAATTGGGAAAATAAGTTTCAAATGGTAGTTACATGAAGACCTGAAAGGATAAATTGCAGGGCTCTGGGAAAAGTGTGAATGAGTAGCTTACAAGGAGCTGGCATGGACTCCTTGGGCCAAATAGCCTTCTTCCTTCTCTGAGCTTCCTTTGGCAAATTCCAATCCGATATGTTGCTCTGGAAGTGATGAATCTGTCATCAAAATGTTGCAACGATGCTTTGAGATTTATTTATTTATCTATTTATTTACAGGGCATGGCCTAGACTTGCAAGGTCATTGTTTACAACCATTCCTGACAGCCCTGAATTGAGTGACTAATTGGTCCATTCCAGAAGGCAGTGAAGAGTCAAACATGACTGTAACATTACATTAGTGTTTCTTGAGTCACATAGAGGCCAGAATGGGTAGGGGGAGAGCTTTCTCTCTCTGATGGACATCAGTAAACCAGGTAGGTTTTCAGAACAATCTGGTAGTTATGTGTTTACTGTATATTTGGTAGGTTCATATTTATCTGTGCCTTACTTCCTACTCTAATTAGGAAGAACACTTAGGACCTATTTTGCATGACAAAATAATTGGCGCAAACATTTTTCATTAATTGATATTGATGAGTCTAAAGGAGCCTTCCATGCACTAGCTATGCACCAACTCTCTCATCACAGCTTCCACCCTTAGTCACCACCACTATCCTGTTACACCTCCCGTCTTCACACAAAGCTGCTGCTTTAAGGTTGGCTTATATTTGATGGGTTTGGTCAAGTTTCTCGCATCTTATCCAACAAGTCGTACATCAGATGTAGCATTCCAAAGCACCTTTGTATAGGATCTTCTTGAAGACCATCTAGAGTGCTGCTGATGCATTGTCTTTTTGTCAGTTGTGATTGAAAAGTAGAAAAACTCTCGAAGTTACGTTGCAATACTTCCGCTGTCCTTGGAATTTCTTGAAGCCGTAAGGATCCTGTTTCTCCGGGTTTGAGTGAAATACAAAGGGAAGAGGCAAGGAATGTTAGCAAGAGATGGACACTCGGGGTTGTCAGGGCAGGTACAATAGATTAGTAACCACGCAGTTTTAGGCAGGTTTCAGCTCTCACTGTCAGAGGGTAATAATTAATGATCAAATGTTAATGTAGATGCTGGGCTGTTGGGCTGTTGATGCTATTAATTCAGCTCAGTGGAGCCAGTCCTATGCAAGACCTGCCACAGCTGTCACTGAGTTTGCTTAATTATCCCACTGCCTTTAGGCTCTTTTCCCCTTTTTTTAAACTGTGGGACAGCACAGTTTCACTGAAGCAGCAATGTGAATAGTGCACAGCTTCCTGTGCCGCACTAGGCTACATGCGAGCACTTCTGCCAGAGCACTGAACTGAAACAGTTAAGACTTATTGGATTTAACCCCTTGAATACCCTCTACAATGCTGACAATAAGAGATTGAATAAGAACAGTAAATTGGCATTCCCAGACCAAATGTGACTTTAACATTATTTATTTTGCTTTGTGTATTTCTTCCTTTGCGCACACTTTAATATGAACTAGTAATTGTCCACATGGAAATTTAGAACTGCAATAATTGACTATGGTAGTCGTTAAATTAGCGGCATATGAGGTGCCAATAACTTTGTTTCTCACTGAAAACACTGCTACTGCACACTGACAGGCATGAACTATTCCTGGTAGCTTACATCTGACACTTTTTGATAGGTAATTATCGATTGGGAATGTGTGGCATGATGTTTTTCTTTCCCAATGACATGTCAGAAAGCCTGGTTCAACCACAATATGGTACCCGGACGTGGCGTCGAAGGACAAGAAGCTGAAGCAAAGAAATGGAAGCCAAATAACTGAACGGAAACAAAGCCGAAACGACAATTAATCGAAAGTGTACATAGCCGAAACGCCATCTAACCGGAAGGGAGGGACGCCTAAATGCAAACTAACCAAAAGGGCAGGATGCCTAAAAGTCAACTAACCGAAAGGCTGCGTTGCCCAAAAGCAAGCTCACCGAAAGGCCGCTCTGCCGAAACGCCAACTAACCGAAAGGCTGTGTCGCCTATGAGCCAACTAACCGAAAGGCTGAAACTCAGCTGAAAAGTCAAATAATGGACATGACATCACCAGCGGGGGTGTGTCGGCGGTTACTGTCAGCGAGGTGGTCAGCGATCAGACCCCGGTCGCTTCACATCACTGGCCGGTGGGAGACGACAGGCAGAGGGTGGGAGTAATCATTTTCCCACAACAAAGCCATAGGTGACTGGGCAATCTGAACCCGAGCACCAAGTTGGTTAAAGCGGTCCAACCAAAGGAGCATCATCCCTCGGGACAGCCCCTACTCTCCACACGGCCACTAGGCGCCCTTTCCTCGTCTCGTCTCCCCCCATTGTGGCTGCACTGTGACGGGCCGGTGTTATGTTGGCCAGACGAGCCGGGCCCAGGGGGTGTGAGAGTGTGGGGGACAGGTCGTCACCTACACCCACTCAGAGTCACTGACCGTATGATGATGCAGCCACCATCGGACTCAACCCGCAGCCACACCCAGGGTGATTCACCCCCCTGCCCCCGAACCCTGACCACACACATGGGGTGGATGGATTGACCCCATGACACACACACCGGGTGATTTACCCCCACCCCGGCCCACATGGGGACAGACTGGCATGGGGCATTGGCACAGCCAGAGTTAAAATCGCTTTTAAATAATTAAAACTAAACATGGGAGGGAAACACAGCATTTCCCTGGCAGCAGTCGATGACATGACAAAGTGTGCATGACAGCACAACAATTACATCTCCTCGCACTACCCCACCCACTTCCCCCCCCACCCCCCCCGACCCCGACACACAAAGAGAGAACGTTTTTACTTTATTACACTGTCTGGTTGGCTTGTGGTAAATGCAACACAACAAGCTCCCAGCGCACAAAACACCAGATAATCTGTAAACTATTTTAATCGAGAGATGGACACAAAAAAGTGGAGGTAAAAAACTCAGCAGAACAGCAGCATCTGTGGAGAGAAGGAATGGCGTGATACATTTCGGGTCGAGACCAGTCTCCAGACCTGAAAGAAATGGTACTGAACGGTCTCGACCCGAAACTCACGCCCACGCCATATTCCTAATCCCTCCAGATGTGATTCCTGTCCCAGTGAGGTCCACTCCAGCATTTCAAATTATTTCACATATGTGTATACTCTTGGTGTGAATAACAGTGTTCTCATTTCTAACCCTCGGCTTGTATATTACGCGCATGGAAGAGAGCACTTTTTTTCATGCCCTTCACCTGTACCCCCCATCTAACATCCAGTGTGCTCTTACTGAACTCTCACATCTCTTGGCGAGGGAAGGGGATGGAAATGATTATAACCACCAGCTAAAGCATCAGGCGTTAGGTTTAGGGCAGGGAAGTAACTCTTTTTGATTTCTAATGCCGATTTAAACCCCATAGCCGTGTGGCCCGATCTTAGGGCTGTGCAGCAGCAGCTGTGTGTTTATCGTTAGTGCTTTTGTTGGTAGGTTGCTGTATCCAAACCCCTTTTTCATCATGGAAGGACTGCTTACAATATTCTTCTGGTGCTCGGGTTTTTACCGAGTGTGCACTCACCTAATGGCTTGTCGTGAGAAAAATGACCCCCTCCCTCACGTGATCCATCGTGTCACTTTGGTGAGGTGGGATTGGACGCTTCGGAAGGGTCTGGACCTACAAACGCTGAAAGTCCCGTCCCCCCCCCCACACCCCCACCCCGGCGCCACGTTCATGTCCGTTATTTGACTTTTCGGGCTGAGACGGTCCCATTCGGTTAGTTGGCTTGTAGGCAACGCAGCCTTTTCAGTCTAGTTGGCGTTTCGACAGACGTGGGCTTTCAGTGAGCTTGCTTTTAGGCGATGTAGCCTTTACGTTAGTTGGGATTGTATACTAGGGCGTCCCCCACCCTTTCGGTTAGTTGGCGCTTTTCGGCTTACGTTTCCGTTCGGTTATTTGACTTCCACTTCATTTCTTCGGACTTCTCGCCCTTCGAGTCAAGTCATGTCGCACACAGCACAGAAGATTCATTGTCATGGACAACTCTCCGGGCACAAAATTTTCAATTGTGGTTTACATTTGGTCTTTTTTTTAAAAACTAACAAGTGTTATGAGCTCTACAGTCTTTTTGAATATGAAACCTATTGAAAACTTTTGCACACAGTTTGATACCCATCCAATTAAGCAATAAATTACATATACAATTGGATGGGTCAAGCTACATATTCCCTGCCAAAGCAACGTGAGGATTGATATATCAAATGTAAATAAACAAGGACCGCTGCAACAAACTATGACAAATGTGGCCATCATTTTGTATTATTTAATTTGTAAGTGAGAATTTAAAAAGTAGCTGTCGTGCACATTTGTGATATTATTTTGCATTTTTAAAAACTATTATTTTCCAATAATAACAAAAAAGAATGCAGCACATTTACACTGTCTCAAAATTGGAACCTGCAGACAGTCGTGCCTGCCCGACTCTTAATGTCAGCTGTGTGAAATAGAGCTGTAATAACAGGAAAGTTACATTAGTTGTCAAGCTTTTAATTATGTCTGCAAGTATAGATATCCTTTCATGTTCAGTTTTAAGGGATGTCGACATCACTGTCATCCCTTGTGTGCATGGTGGTGAACTTTTCCATGAAATATTGTGGCTCATTCTAATAATGCTATCACATTATTTTTGGGGGTGAAATCAGGGACTTTGACCCCGTGGCAATGAATGGTTGAATATATTTCCGCTCAGGGTTGAGTTTACAGGTGCTACCATTCCTACGCACCTGCTGCCATGGGTCCTAGTGGTAGATGTTACCAAATATTGTTAAGCACTTTCAAACGAGGGGTGCTGAAGTCCAGATATTTTTTGGCAAATTATTGCTGCTCCAGTTGGAAACAATACCTATAAAGGTGTGGATTGCTTACCAATTGGTTATGTTGGCATTATGTGATGCTGCTGCTACAGGGGATTTTCCAGGTCTCACTGCAGAGGTTTTTTTGTGAGCAAATGTAACCCATTTCTCAGATGAAACTATGAAAGGAGTGAAGCTGATGTGGTGCGAATGTTAATAGCAGCTTCACCATACTGCACTATTTCCAGTACTTGAAAAAAACATAATTATCCTCAAGAGACAAAGAGAGCAAACCAAGAAAGATAATCAGCATAAATTTCTTTTCATATCATGTATTAGAAAAAAAAAAAAAAAAAAATAGGGATATCATTGCTTGACTATCCTTGCGTTCGACATGCATCGACTCAGATATAACAAACGTATCACTTCTTGTTGATTCATATAATTCCTTCATTGCTGACATTTTACTGGGAATCAACACATAAACTCTCTTCCATATTTTCATCATGTTTGTCAGTAACATCATGCAATGACATAGAGTTTTCACTCACACATCTTGGATATCCAGATCAATCCTCGCATAACTACCTTGATGGCAAAACCATGTTTTCAGTATCATGCCAGCCACCTTGATGTTTGGGATTCAAGAAAGAATAGTCATCATTTCCATTAATCTGAACATGAGAAATTATTGGTGATGTTTATTATATTCTCCCTTACCTGGCCACTGAGCACCTTCTGACTACATGGTTCACACACAGCATCCTTTTGAACCGGTTCTGAGCCTCATAGTCCACATCCTATGCAGTTCATTGACTGTTTATTTCCACCATCAAATCTTACTTGCAGCTACTTACTGCCTCTTAACCTCCCAACTATATCTTCCCTTCTTTAATTATCTCAGCTGATGAAATGCGTGTCCATGTTTTTTTTCTCATCATCCAATGCCTTTATTGCTCATCTCTGCTTTGAAGTAGCTTGTAAAGGAAAATTTGATAAGATTCAGATCAAGCACTAGAGAAGCCTGACACTCATTCTCACGCATCTCATGACCAATTATTAAAACTATTTTCTCATTAAAATTGGACTGTGAGAAGAAAGCATTTGTTTAATATTTCTAGGGGAAGCTAACTGGCTAATAATGCTGAGGGCTCAGAAAATAGATCCTGAAGTATAAAAGGTAAGGAGAGTTCTGACTTGAACAGCTTTGACTGTACTATGTCAATGGAGGAATTTGTTTCAGATCATTTATTTCAGATACAAAATGGGAGATTTTAGAAGTTCCTCTTGGCAATATTCAATGCCTTTTAAAGTTACTGCTAAAACTGTGGTCCTGGCTCAAAATATTCATTCCACCACATTTCCTGCAAGAAATGGGTGACATTTCAGGTCGAGACCCTTCTTCGGTCTGAAGAAGTGTCCGACACAAAACATCACCCATTCCTTCTCTCCAGAGATGCTGCCTGCCCCGCTTTTACTCCAGCTTTTTGTGTCTATCTTCGGTTTAAACCAGCATCTGCAGTTCCTTCCTACACGTATCCCTGCAATCTATTTTTCACATGTAGTGCATTGCAGAACCTATCCTTGTTAGAAAACACAAGGAAAGGATTCTAGTGTGGGGTTACAATTTGCAGAGGATTGGCAAGAAAGAAGCAGAAGGAAAGAAAATTCACAATTCTGCCTTTTCCAAGAGCTATGGTTATCTATGATAATGTTTTTAATGGTATGAGGAATCGCTTTGTATTTTGGTGTTAAAACAATGTTGTTTGGGATAAATCCCCTGGCTTCTGCACAACTTGTTCTGGCAAGAAGAATAGCCTCCATGTTAAATCACACAATTTAACATATCTATTTTATATTCAAGGCATAAAATACTCTCTTCAGTGTTTAAGAAGAAACTGCAGATGCTGGAAAATCAAAGGTAGACAAAAATCTGGAGAAACTCAGCGGGTGAGGCAGCATCTATGTAGTGAATAGGCGACGTTTCGGGTCGAGACCCTTCTTCAGACTGATGTGGGGGGGGGGGGAGTGGGAAGAAGAAACGAAAAGGTGGAGACAGTGGGCTGTGGGAGAGCTGGGAAGGGGAGGGGAAAGAAGGAGAAAGCAGGGACTACCTAAAATTGGAGGTCAATATTCATACCGCTGGGGTGTAAACTACCCAAGCGAAATCTGAGGTTGTTGCTCCTCCAATTTACAGTGGGCCACTTGGATGGAGGAGGCCCAGGGACAGATAAAGGGTCAGATTCGGAATGGTAGGGGGGCGTTGAAATGACTGAGTCCACCGGAGAGATCACGCTTAGTTATTGCGAACCGAGCGGAGGTGTTGGGCGAAGCGATCGCCCAGCCTACGTTTGGTCTCACTGATGTAGAGCAGCTGACACCTAGAGCAGCGGATGCAATAGATGAGGTTGGAGGAGGTGCAGGTGAACCTCTGCCGCACCTGGGAAAAGACTGCTTGTGTTCCTTGTGATGGAGTCAAGGGGAGGTAAAGCGAACAAGTGTAGCATTTTTCTGCGGATGCAAGTGAAAGTGCCAGAAGAGGGGGTGGTTTGGGTGGGAAGGGACAAATTGACCAGGGAATTATGAAGCGGTCTCTGCAGAAAGCCTAAAGGGAAGGAGATGGGAAGATGTGGGCAGTTGGGCAGTGTGGCGTGGGCGATCCCGGTGGTGAGTGGCAAAAAATGTCGGAGGATTATTTGTTGTATGTGACGGCCTGGTAGGGTGGAAGGGTAAGGGACAAGGTTGTGACTCCTGGCCCTTGGTACGGATCGTGGGAGGAGGTGGGAGGAGAGAGAGCAGAGTGTTATTGGGGTTAATAGAAGAGACCCTGGTGAGAGCCTGATCTATAGTAGAAGAGGGGAACCCCCGTTCCCTAAAGAATGAGGACATCTCCGATGCCCTGGTTTGGAACACCTCATCCTGGGTGCAGATGCAGCACAGACAGAGGTGCTTGCTCTTTTCCCTCTCTTTCATTTGCAATGATATATGCTGTTCTAAAAGTTATCAAATGTTTTTATGTTTTTAGTTATTATCTACCTAATTGATACATTTTTGCAAAAGCATATAATGTCAGTGATGCATATTAGGATCATTTGTCTAAGATCGTACGTTGTATAACCTAATGTATAACATCCGTGTGTTATGTGCTATTGTCACGAGAACTATTATTTGCTCGGTGCTTTAGCTAATGCTCTCCACAACCAACTGAACATTAAGCAACAGGCATTCACCCCAAACCACCTCCTTGCTATGTGACAGGGTCAATAACTAATATTTTATTTCTACAGATATGATTGTGCATATTTGTGATGGTTTTTGTAGTTCTTCAAAATTGCCACATTTAATGGAATGTGGTTTTGGGGCAGGTGTTGAAAGACTTTGCTCTGATTTCAAAATTCCACATAAAACTGTTTCTTCCAGATATTGGCATGTTTATAAGGACTCTTCTAGGAGTATAACGTCACATGGAAGAAAAAGGCGCTGGGATGATGTGTTAGTATAGTGAAAGAAAGAATCTGAAAGAGGAATATAGGAAAACTTTTTTTGCTGGAGGCAGGAAAAACCATACAAGATATTTGTACACTCTCTTAACTCTGGATAACTTCCCACACTCCAAAGGGGGGGGGGGGGGGGGGGGACGTAAAAACCAGGTTTGTAAGCTGATTGCTTGGTTAAAATTGGTGTGTAAATTGGTCCTAGTGTGTATTGAATAGTGTTCGTGTGTGGGGGATCGTCTGGTTGGTGCGGACTCGGTGGGCCAAAGGGCCTGTTTCCACGCTGTATCTCTAAACGAAACAAAACTAATAAGGAACAATGTATAAGTCAGATAGACACAAAATGCTGGAGTAACTCAGTGGGACAGCCAGCATCATTGGAGAGAAGGAATGGGTTACGTTTTGGGTCTTCACCTTTCTTCAGACAGATGTATAAGTAATCTGTGGCTCATTTAAGACAAACTTAGTGTAGGGCAAGACCTGCTTTGCCAGTGATAGTTAAGGTGATTATTGGGTCACCTTTTATGTATTAGGTAGCTTCTGGGTTGGAACTTGAGATAGTGCAAGGTGGAAGAAGCTTTGGGGACATCTCGCCATCATGCGACGAGACCTTGATTAGTCTCAAGTTGCATTACCAGCAGTGATGGTGAACTCTGAGCTGTGTATGTAGAAAGATGGGTTGTTTGCACAATGGATATATAATCACAATCAAGGTTGGCCTGCTAACAGTCAGGATGCCTCATTCTATACCAGTTGTTTTTGTCATCTGGGTTTGAGACATCATGGCAAACCAAAATGTGAGTATTAGGGAGTAGCAATTCATGTTTCCAAGGCACAACCCACAGAAACAGAGAGGAATGAGGAGGAAGAAGGGAACGAAGTTGAGGAGGAGAAAGGATAGGGTAAAATAAAGACACATTTATTTCTGACAACCCATTTAACTGCATGATTAATAACAGTAAGCTCACTCCCCATTCATCAACAGGCCCACATGCTATTTCCCCCTCTCTCCTCAAGGGGCATTAATTGTTGCTGAACAGGACATTATCTGTTTGGCATTATGCAAAATGATAAGTCAAAGTCAAAGTCAAAAATAAACATTGGAAATGTATAAATCTATTCTTGACATTGCAGGCGTATCTATCAGTTGTCACCCCTGGGCAATAATGAAAGTCTAACTTTCCTGTGCTTTTTCCTACTGTAATGCGCCCATGGCTTGCTTCTCCCGAGGCTGCAGCATGGTTGGTAGAAGACGGTGAGTCAGGATGAACAACACTGTGCCTGCAAGGCCTGGCTTTTGACTGCAGTTTCAAGGCACATAGTGGGCTCGGCTACCTGACAGGAAGGCTAGTGGATCTGTCGAATCACCATTGGTATCATCTTAAGAGATGGCAACAGGTTCCTGCTTGGCCCCAGATTTGGGTCTAAACAATAAGGGGCAGCCCAGTGGCAGAGCTGGTAGAGCCACTGCCTCACTGTGTCAGAGACCCAGGTTCAATTCTGCCCTTGGCTGCTGTCTATGTGGAGTTTGCACGTTCTCCCTGTGACTGTGTGGGTTTCCTCCAGGTGCTCCAGTTTCCTCTCACAGATGTGCAAGCAATGAAGTTCAACAAATAAAATATCCTATTACATTGCAACAGCAAAATAATGGCCAAAGACCATAGTGCAACCCAGGAAGTGTGTAGTTTGGAGTTTAGTTGGAATTGTAGCATTAAAGATTCACCTGATAATAGTCATGATGCCACATTCTGTATTTTGTGTCATCTGTGTTTGAGACAACATGGCAAACCCAAGTCAAGAGGACAAGAGTTTGAGCTTCCATGGTAGCAAAGTGAGCATAATTTGTATGTGGGGTGACTTCTGTAATGAAAGCATGAGACATCTAGAAGTTCTATAAGTGGAATTAGATGTCACTTCAGTGCCAGCAAGGATTGGATCCAAGTTGTGCAAAAAGCCTTTGGCAATTCATTCAGTCAGCAGTAAAAGTAATTATGAGTCAGTTGAATTGTTGCAAAAACCTACTGGCCTTCCTAATGTTACCTTCATTCTTCCGTGACTTAAATCATGGGTAATTATGTGTCCAAATCAGAGTCCATAGCCTTAGTTGTATCCAAATGTCTGAAGAACGGTCCAAACCTAAAACGTCACATCCATCATCTCCAGATATGCTGCCTGACTCCGGCAAATATTCTGCAAGATTAATGATTTTTATCTGCTTTCTCATATCCATCAACCTGTAATCTCACCTTGTCTCTTTTATTGCATGCAAGGCAGTGTCTGCAATGACTAATCTTTACTGATTATGGAGAAGAAAAGGAACGAGCTGCACTGAACAAGTAGCCTGCTGTTTGTGGAAAGTTAAGATGGCACAATGAGAATGCCAGTTGTGCAAATGACATGCCAGGACATTCTATAATAAGTACGATTCAACCTGGAGAATATGCAGTGACTTTGGAATTTCCCCTCTGCACACAAATACAAGACATCATTGCAATTCCAAACTGTCCTTCAGTGGACTGTTTATAGTCATTGTATCTGTGGTATGAAGTAGCAATCTGAGGATATAATAATAAAGAGGAAAAAAACGATTTCCTTGCTCACTTCATCCTATCAAAAGCCTGCGGGATGATTAGTAATAGAGACCTCGAAATGTTGTTACAAATGATGTCGCTACTTCCACCTTGGAATCGGAAGATACAATGGCTACTTGTTTCATCAGAGTCAGTTAAAAACGTTAACCTTCACATTTAACAAATATCCTCTTGTTTATTCAAAGAAGTGTGACCAATGTTTCAGTCTTCCATGGATTACCAAGTGGCATTAAGAAATGATCTCATAACAGAAAAGTTTGTGACATTCAGAAAGTTTGTCAATTTTGTCAATTTTGCCTTCTGACAAAAGATATTTCTCATTAAATACAGAGACCGTGTATATTACTTCTACTTATGTCATCATCAAATGAGCTTGTATTGCTATTTGTAATTTCAATTTCATTTCTTGACACATGATACCCATGGTCAGATTGGCTTTTTTTTAAAGTGATAAGCACATCAATCAACACATCATCAGTCATTGTAATGCTCATATAGATTGCAGCTTAGGCAGAATGTTGTAAAAACATTCAATAATATTCATGCTAAACCTATAAGTAGTCCAATGCAAATGCATAAATATGTATGTCTGTCTTTCATCTAGATGATAATTCAGATGTTAATCTCAAAACAAAACCTTTCTAAAAGCATTGGCTGCATGCTATCCACATGGCTAATGATTAATAGTGTACTCTGAGAGATATAATTTCTCCATGAGATTTAAGGACTAAATTAAGCTGGGTGAAAAGTGGTGTTGATATTTGATTTAACCTGCATAGATACTGCTTTCTCCTTGGGCTGCCTCATTCAACATCAATGGAGCTGATTTTAAATTTAGGTGTACAACAGGTGTTTGCTGAACAGAGTGTAATTGTTTCCAACTCCTTATAACTGCTTGAAGCCCCAGCCAGTTTGATATCTAGCCTCATTTGCATGTAGGCTGTGGGAATTGTGCATGTTTGCACTTCAGAACTGCAAGTGGGACCCACTACATTTCAAGGGACCTGAAATTCTATGTCATGTGATCTCCTCTCATTAAAATCAACTGTATCCTCAGCAAAGTCCGTAGTTTGAACATAAACCACAAGGTGAGTAACTCCATACCAATAGCTGACTCCTACTGCCTCTTTTTTTTAAATTATGGCAGAGGTATTTAAAATGAACTCCAATTAATGTAAAAATCTAAATCTATGGAATTTATTCTTTACTATGAAGTTCTGCCCAAACTGTCTGTATGAAATTTGCAGCAGTAGATAATGATAGTCCAACATGCAATTGTATTGAACTGCAACTGTAAATGGTTTTATTCCATCAGATATATACCCAGGCCGATCATTTGTTGCATTGAAGTCAAAGGGACACACTTTTGGATGGTGGTATAACAAGATTATTTCATTTATTGCATCTCGGAAGAAATTCTATTTGTTAAACTATTAATATGTAGATGAAGTGTAACGCCAAATCTGTTAACTCTCTTACCATGTCCTTCCAGGATGAACTGGTGTGGGATAGTGATCTGAAAGATACGGCATGGAAATAGGCCCTTTAGTCCCTAATTGCATGAAGCTCATAGAGTACACCGTATACTCGATAATAATAGATACAACAATAAATACAATGAGAAATGCAAAGCAGAATGGCGCAAAGATTGTAGTGCAATCTGAGGTGTTTGCAATGACAGGATTATGAATTACAAGAAGCATAGATAGAGTAAACAGTTGGAACCCTTTTCCAAAAATGGAATGTCGAAAACTAGGGAGCATAGTTATAAGTTGAGAGGGACAAAATTTAAAGGAGATGTGCAGGGGATTTTTTTTACACAGAGTGGGGAATGCCTGGAATTCTCTGGAATACTCCGCAAGGGGTGGTGGTGGAGGCTGATATGATAGTGACACCTATGAGGCTTTATGTTTGGCATGGACATTGTGGGCTGAAGGCCTGTTCTTCTGCTGTACTGTTTTATGTTATATGTTCTATGTAATCTGTAACCATGTGTCATCAACAGTATGAACTGTGTCAGAATTAATAGGGATAGGAAGAAGTGTCGGTTTTTTTTTGTTGAGAATAAAGGCATAAGATGGTATTCTGTGTAATTTCATATTTATGTCTCCAAGTTAATTGAAAGGTTTTTATACTTATTTAGAGCAATGTGAAGATCACACTGCTGTGTAGCTGGTAGAGCTGCTGCTGCACAGCTCCAACAGCTTGAGTTCAATGTGCAGCCCATGTGGAGTTAGCATGTTTACCCTGTGACTACATGGGTTTGTTCCATACACTCTGGTTTCTGACCATACCTCAATACAGTGCAAATTGGTAGATTAATTGGCTGCTGCAAATTGGCTTTTGTTTGCAGGTGATTGTTAGAATATGGGGAGTTGATGAGAATGTAAGGAGAATAAAGATGGTTTTAGTGTAGATTGGACTCAATCAGCTGAAGGGCCTGATTCCATGCTGTATGACTGTACATATGAACCTCACTTTAAAAGCAATTAATCATATGTTGAGCATTTTATAAAAAATATTATCAACAATGCTGGTAATAGTCATAATTTGCTATATAAGGAGTGGTTCACTAACGGCCTTCAGAAAAGGAAACTGTCTGTTCTAACCCTCTCACCTATGTGTTAATCAACAGCAACAACACTGTAATGCCCCCTCCCCCCACAAACCCCACCTCTCCTCTCTGACCACCCATCCTCTCTTTCTCACTATTTATCTCATTAAGATCTCTATTAGAACCTAACTCACCCCCACAATTAAAATGTGGATTATGGAAATGTCGGAGACCCTACACCTGGAAAGAATCAGATTTGCCTTATTGGACAAACAAGAAGTTTTTGTTAGAACATGGTCTTCTTTCATTGATTACTTAAAAGGGTAGAATGGTTTGGCAGGGAACCCTAACTGAAACTTGGATTTAGGAATAGATGAAAAGTTATATCTTATATTCCTTGATCTTATCTCCTACGATGTATTAATAGTAAATTATTCCTTTCTTTATGATTTTCTTCTTTGATATAGATTATTATTCTATTTTTCTTACCGCTCTCCTCTATATAAAAAAAAACTATTAGAGTCAAAATGATACAACTGATAATATTAATAATGTATGCTTGTTGAACATGAAATATTTCTATCATAATATATGTTTGCTAATCCACTGTCTAAATACTCTAATATAAAAATATATATTCAAAGAACCTAACTCAAACATGTTTTTTTAACATTTCTATTACTCCCTTTTCTGAATCAGTTTCCCCTTATTTATTTTTTTCTGGTCAACCTTGGGACATTTTCATACATCAAGATAAAAAAAATGAAAGCAAATTGTAATTGTAAACAAACTACATTCAGGGATCTGATATGAAAACCTATACTTCGATGTTTAATATTTCCTATCGATATGAAATAGAGGTTCTGGCAATCTATTTGAAGGTCTGCCTGAAAAAAATGCTTCAGGAAGGCAACTTGGTGTTCAAGATGGGAATGCATTTTCCTTTGTGACTTGGCAATATTGTCCATACATTCTATGATCCTTCACTCCCCCCACAAGGATAAGAATATACAACTGGTATTAATGCACTCAAATAGATACTGCTAAAGGTGATCTTAAAATATATCTGAATGTTCTTTGAAGTTTACAGATAATATGTTTTTTGAGTTCCAATTGCAATAAATGTAATTGAATGGAGTTAAAAATGATGTTGGTAACAAAGAACTGGTTAACCTGGCAAAAGAGCCAACAATTTGTCATCATTTATATTAGAAGCCCAGGCGCATTGAGAACTGAAGACAAATAGACAGAAATATTTGCAGGATGTTGTCAGATTGTTGGAAGTGAGAGAGTAATCTGATGAAATGTAGAATGACACCAGCTACGTATAATTATATGTCAAACAAGTAAATGCAGTGCTATGATGGAATGTTTAATGCCTTTTGTATTGTATGCACTGAGTGCAGAGATTAATGTGTGTGTTTGTGTTTTGAACTTAGGTTCTGAAATTATTTCCTTTAAACCTTGATCCACTGCAATTTGCCTAGTGTCACAACATGCCCATGCTAGATTTCATTTCTTTGGCCACACACTCATCCTTGGATCATTTGGATAACAAGAACACCTAAGTCAGATAGTCACAAAAAGCTGGAGTAACTCAGACTCTGAAGAAGGGTCTCGACCCAAAACGTCACCCATTCCTTCTCTCCAGAGATGCTGCCTGTCCTGCTGAGCTACTCCAGCTTTTTGTGTCTATCTTCGGTTTAAACCAGCATCTGCACTTCCTTCCTACACCCAAGTCAGATTTCTATCTATTGACTATAGCTCCACCTTGAACACCATAATCCCAATCAAGCTCATCACAAACTTCTGGACATAGGACTTAACACCCCAATCTGCAACTGGATCCCTAACTACCTGACCCGCAGACAATAATCTGTATGGATGACAAAACATCGTCCAGGATACTTCTCAACACTGCAAGGAAGCATTCTCATCCCCTTACCATACTCCCTATACACTTGCGTCTGTGCAGCCAAATTCTACTCTTGCTCAATTTACAAGTTTGCAGATGACACCAGCAAAGTGGACACTCCAGTCACTTTTCTCTTTTTATTATCTGTTGCACGTGCATCGCTCGATTGTACTCATGTATGGTATGATTTGACTGGATAGCGTATAATGTTATTCCATGTATCTTGTTACATGTGACAATAATGAACTAATGCCAGTACCAATATCAGTAAGATAATTTCAGAAACAATGACAAATTGTAGTACAGGAAGTAGATAGAGAGGTTAATAGCATGGTTTCCCCCATGGACTCCATCAACTCTTCATGCTGCTTTGGGAAAACAGTCAACATAATTAAGGATCAATTACACCCTAGTCACTCCCTCTACTCCCATCTCCTATTGGGGAGCGGATAGAGAAATTTGAAAGAACATACCATCAGATTCAGGAACAGCTTCTTCCCTGCTGTTATCACACCATGGATCGGGGCTTTCGTAAACCATCCCAATTTATCATCCTATTTCATAATGGCCCACTAACCTTTTTTATCAGCGCGTCCTCTGTAGCTGTAACACCATATGCTGTACTCTGATTTTACTTCGGAGTCACGTGAGTGACTTCGTGAAGACCCCGCCAGCAGGCATGCACGGCATATCGTCGCGCGCATCTGCAGCGGCAGCTGGGGGGGGGGAGTGCGCTCTCCCCACCGGCCTCCTTCACAAGACCGGCAGGTAAGTATTACCTTCCTTTACAGCATGGACAAGGGCCGGAGGACAACGCTGTCGGGGAGCTGAGCTGTGCTGCGGCCAGCCGACGGCCCTTGTCCCTGGAGCTGCACGGAACGCCGGCAGCTTTAACGTTCACAGCATGGACAAGGGCCGCAGGACGACGCTGCTGAGGAGCGGAGCTGAGCTGCGGCCAGCCGACGGCCCTTGTCCCCGGAGCGGCACGGAACGCCGGCAGCTTTAACGCAACGGTGGGGGCTGCAATGCAGAGTCGGGCGCTCCCGCTAATACAGGGGCCGACTCAACCCGAATGGGTTACCACTATGGAGCTGCAAGCAACAGGTCCAGACTCTGAGCCCCCCGTCCCCCCGAGAGAAATAAGGGGGGATACAGGTACGTGGCAAGGGTCTTGTTTTCTTTTACAGGCAACCTCTCCCCGAGCTCCAGTATACCCGAGGGGGCTGGGCCGGGGGACAGCCGCACGACAGGGAGCCCTGCAAAGTGCATTGCGTAGCGCAGCCAGGGATATCTGCCATCGTGCAGCCCGGGCATAACACTGCTGCGTCGTGTAGGCCTGCTGGAGCAGATACCGCCGACAACACACCCCGTCAGCTGCGGTCAAGGGCGGAGGTGGCAGCAGGAAGCGGTCGGTCAGCTCAGCGCTGCGAGCGGCCGACCATGCGCCTCCACGCCAAGTAATGGTGTAAGTGTGGAGGTAAGCTTGCACGGACTCCGGGGAGCCAGGTTCCGGGGGCCGGCGCCGAGTCAACTCACCTGCCTTCTTATGTGCCAGGTGGGCCACCACAGTCTGGGAGAAGACAGACTAGCGGAGAGTACTTGGGCTGTAGGTCACGACGACCTGCCATTGGACCATAGACCCTAAGGGGGTGAGGTCCGATGGTGGAAGCCCCAGTGAATTCGCAGGGCCTGGGGAAGTCGGCTTGTCCGCTGCATCTCGCAGGGACGGTCGCATTGAGCGGTTGGAGCTCTTAAATGGTGCAACATCTCCAGCGGGACCGAGAACGAGAAGAACGGCATCCACTAGCCGTGCAAGGACTCCGCTCAGCTCCTCATCGTCTCCAGCCAGAAGCATTAATGATTGCCCAGCTGCTGAGTTTGACGACGACCAGGGACAGCCAGTGACCGCTGAACCAGAGCATGAGGAGGATGCTGGATGTGGTGAGTGAAGTTTGCCGTTTCTACCCAGACAGGTGAACCCTGCACCACGAATTGGCGGGCACCATTGATTGCCTACGTATGCACCAACTCTGGAGTCAGATTCTCAATAATACCTTGGAGAAAGGTTCTCCACGGGCATAACGGCGTTTGCAAAAACCCTGATCGGGGATAATGTGTCCAGTAAATAGCATGATGCACTGGCACTCCTATGCAACGCCCAGTATGAGATAAATTGCCTGCGTAAGAGCTCCATATAGCCCACACTAAACCCCAAATTCGCGGGTTGTGCCGACCATTACCGCTCCCACCGCCGCATCAGTTGCTTGGAGACCTGTACAAACAGGTGAAGGGACTGGACAAAGGAGGCCAAAACAGTGGGCTTCATGAAACTCCATCGGTCAGAGTTCACCCATATCACCGGCAACAGCCTAATACAACCTGTGAACCAAGGCTGCCGATAGGGCACAAAGATTCTACCTACCTCCATCTCAATAAATACAACGACCATTTAGGGCAAGGCCAACAGCGGCCTGCATGGGAAATGCGGCCGCCGGGCCGTCAACCTCCATAACGTCCACCCGAAGCACCGTATGTATGGAACCGCCGTTACTATGGAGGTAAAGGGGTCTGGCTCCTCTCACGCCGTAGTATCCCTCCTGTACGAATAGGTGGGCGATTGCGGGCGGCCTTGGACATATGGGGAAAACTGTAACCACAGATGAGTTTATTTTTACAAAGTGTTCAAGGGTATATAATTCGTGGGAGGTATAGATTCCCATACCCAGCATTCGCCTCGTAGGAATTTACTCTATCCCGAAAAGAGGTGGAGGCAGGGCATGCTGAAATTATATGGCGAGCAGGGAAAAGTGGTAATTGGCATAACCAAGCATGGACATATTGAGTTGAGCCTAATATGTTCACCAGCAGTAAAAAGAAGAGGAATGTCGGGTTATAATCGATTTAGCTGAGTTGAATACTTTTGTACAATATACCCATGGCAAAATGGATGGTTTTGGAACAGCTAGGTGGATGCTTTACTCAGGGTACTTATGGCATGTATCAGTTTGAAAGAAGCATGCTATAACGGTGCCCATCGCTGAGGCTCATAGGGAATTCTGAAGTTGACTGGAAGGGTGCCATTGCCTAATGGAACCATCACAGCTTAGGCTGTTTACCAAGTTGGTATTTATCTGTATTGGCTCTTCTCCGACAACAAGATTATAGCGATGGCATGTTGGATGAAATCCTTATAATGGGGCAGACCCTCCAATTGGCAATTCAAGGAGTGGCTGCAACCAAGGCTCTGCTTGAGAAGCTGGGATTGTAATCCATCCAGACAAATCAAAAACTGCACCCGCTACGGATTATGGATTTGGTGTTCACCTTAGACACTAATTTAATGAAGTTCATCATCCCCACCAATAAAGCTACTGCTATATCAGAAGAGTGCCACAATCTTGCTTGCGCCAGGGTATCGACCATGTGGCAAACAGCGAAGGTTATTGGTATTGGTAACTCTAAATTGGTAACTACATTCCCAGCTGCACGATTCAGACCGCTACACTACCGAAATTCACAAAGGTCACAAATCACAGCTTTAAAAAACAAATGCTGGCTGCTTTGATCGGCCACTTCGGGTACCACCGGAAGCTAGAAACGAGCTATAATGGTGGGTAGATAATATTAAGAATGTCATTGACCTATTATATGGAGCAACCCTGATGTTGTGCTACTAACTGACGCAAGTGCACCAGGCTGGGGAGCAACTGGTACGATGTCCAGTTGTGGTGGCAGATGGAACTCTCATGAGTCTACATTCCTGGAGTCACATGGGATAAACTATATAGAAATGCTGGGGTATTTCATGGACTGCGCGCTTCTGTACTAATTCATGGGATTACATGTCCGCTTTCGAATAGATAATGCTACAATAATGGTTTACATCAATCATATGGGTAGTATCAGGTCGCTAGTTTGCAATGAATTGGCTAATACAATTTGGCACTGGTTGCATTGAAAGAAATATTTGGATTACTGCGACCTATTTGCCTGGGAAGCTTAATTCAGTGGCGGACACCAGGTCACGTGTCTTCAATGACAACATTGAGTGGATGTTGAACCCCCAAATTTTGGAGATATTATAGCTCAAATTGGGGACACCAGATATTGACCTATTTGCGTCCAGGCTGAACCATCGAATACCAACGTATGTGTTGTGGGAACCAGACCCTGGGGTAATAGCATTGGATGCATTTTATCCATTGGGGGAAATGGGTTGCTACGCGTTTCCCCCATGCTGCCTCACCAGTTGGGTATTGCAGAAAATTAAACTAGACTCTACAACTGACATATTGATCATTCCCGACTGGCCTACACAACCATGGTACCCGATGGTTGTAGAAATGTACAACAACCATGGATGGCGATTGGGGAAACATCCCAAATTGATTACTCACTCCATTACAGGGGGGTCAGTCATCCTTGCCATGGTCATTAAACTTGTTGGCTTGCAGGTTCTGAAAAGACCGCTCAACCGGGCAGGCATCTCGTCAAGAGCCATGAACCTTATTGCAGCATCGTGTCGGGAATCCACCCGCAAACAATACCTCACTCAAATCAGAAAGTGGGAGGTTTCTGTGCCCGGAACAACAAGTCCTCCAACTCGGCAACAATACTGGATGTGTTGGAGTTTCTAGCAGGCCTCCATTTTGATGCTGGCCTCAGCTACAGTGCCATCAACAGCGACAGGAGTACGCTGTATTCATACCTGGATATAAGTATCAGCTCACACCACCTGGTGTCTAAACTAATGAGGGGAGTATTCATACCAATCCCTCCACGACCAGATATACAGTAACGTGGGATGTGGGGATCATGCTGACCCTACTGAGGAGCTGGGCTCCAATAGATGAGCTACCATTTGAAACAGCTCACCCTTAAGGTGGTGATGCTCATGGCACTGACGACAGCCCAACGAGTCCAGATGTAACAAAAACTGTGACTGGACAGCATGGTGGCCAACCCTGGTCAAATAAAATTCTTTGGTAAAGAGTTATTAAAACAGCACAGGCCAGGGGCGCATGGGCTGCAGCTGGAATTTCGGGCGTACCCTGTAGATGCCACACTCTACATAGTCACCCATTTCCACCACTACATCCGAGTTATTGGAGGTATCAGGATGAAGGAACAGGGGCTCCTCATCAGTCACAAAACCTCCGCATCATCGGGTGACTACACAGACGATCGCCAGGTGGCTCAGGGTGGTGCTGGATGCAGCAGGAGTTGCTACTAACATTTTTAAGTCTTATTCCACCAGGGCTGCAGCGAGAGCCATGGAGGTGCCCATGGACCACATTTTCGCCACTGCGGGCTGGGCCAGTGGGGGAAAAAAACCTTTCAACGGTTCTATAACAAGTCTCTGGCCGTTCCTGCGACATTCGCAGAAGCTATCCTGGGTACCGCTCAGTAAATGTCTGGCCCCGAATTAGGGGTTGTTGTTTAGTTGATTAATAAATTGTGTTGATTTTTCAGCCACTGTCAACTGAACTCCATTAACAGTCTTACTCCATCGGAATGGCGGCAGTGTGATAAGCATGGACGTTGTTCAGGGCGTGAAATCACAGAGCTTTGAAATCTTCACGAAGTCACTCACGTGATTCCGAAGTAAAATAGTAAGATTAAACGAGAACTTACCAAGTTTGAAGTTTGATCTGTATTTTACGAGGAGTCGCGGTGAGGGATTTCGTGCCCACCGCTCCCACCCTCTATCATCAGGTCAAACAGGTAGTTCTACGTTTTTCATCTTACTATTTTCAGTCATGGTTGGTTCTGTGATTCCACACCGCTGCTTTGAAGGATGGCGCGCATGCGTGCTGGCGGGGTCTTCACGAAATCCCTCACCGCGACTCCTCGTAAAATACAGATCAAACTTCAAACTTGGTAAGTTCTCGTTTAATCTTACTATTATTTGTCACTTTTCATACCTGGCATACTCATGTATGGCTTCATGGTACTCATGTATGGTACAAATTGAATGGAGAGCATGCAAATTTGTTTTGACTGTTTCTTGATACTTGCTATGAAAGAATACTAATACCAGTATCAATATAAATAAGATAATTTTAGAAATGGAGTTTCATGTGTGTGCGTTACTACAACAAGCATTTACCAGTTAGAGAGGATGAGTATCAGTTCCCATCAATATTGCTAATGCATACAGTCCTGCTTATTACTAGCTCTATCAGTGTGTCTTCCTGTTGAAGTTGTTGTCGGCGGCTAGGTTGATTCAACCAACACAAGGCCTGAACACGTTTGTTTTCAATGGTGCTAAGTTCATATTTATTGTAGACATTAGAGATACATGGAGGAAACTGGCCCTTCGGCCCATCGAAGCTGCACCAGCCAGCGATCACCCCACGCACTAACACTATAGAAACATAAAAACATAGAAAATAGGTGCAGGAGTAGGCCAGTCGGCCCTTCGAGCCTGCACCGCCATTTAATATGATCATGGCTGATCATCCAACTCAGTATCCTGTACCTGCCTTCTCTCCATACCCCCTGATACCTTTAGCCACAAGGGCCACATCTAACTCCCTCTTAAATATAGCCAATGAACTGGCCTCAACTACATTCTGTGGCAGAGAATTCCACAGACTGTCGTACATACTAGGGACAATATTGAACAATTTTTATGGAAGCCAATTAATCTACAAACCTGCACATCTTTGGGATGTGGGAGGAAACTGGAGCACCCGGAGAAAACCACATGGTCACAGGAAGAATGTATAAACTCCACGCAGACAGCAACCCGTAGTCAGAATCAAGCCCGGGTCTCTAGTGCTATAAGGCAGCAACTCTACCATGCTGCCCTATACCTCAACCCCTTCTATTTAAAATAAAAATTTATTATGTCAAATTATTCAAGTCCTAACTGAGGAGATGTGGCCACTGTACCATATAACCATATAACCATATAACATATAACAATTACAGCACGGAAACAGGCCCTCTCGGCCCTTCCAGTCCGTGCCGACCATTTGTTTTCCCCTAGTCCCATCTACCTGCACTCAGACCATACCCCTCCATTCCCTTCACGTCCATATACCTATCCACTTTACTCAAATTTACCAAATCCAGTATTAAACAAATAGGACTGCTGCAGTGAATCATATGCAAAGGTTTCTCTTAAAAATTATACTTTAGTAACCAAGCAAAACTAAACTGTGTTTATCACACTTATAGGGAATGTATATTTAAGAAGACTGATTCACAAATGGAGTCTAAATGTTATTTGATGAGGATTGAACATTGCCTCAAAAGTTAGATGTTTTAGAAGATAGCAAAACCTAATTTAAAATCTATCTTCAATGTTTTTAAAAAATGGAGGCCAGGGTGGATTATGTTTGCTAAAATCAAACTGACAATGCGGATGATATAAATACAGTTGATGTAAAATAAGGTCAAGTTAAGTCTCCAATAACTGTCACAATGCAAGGTTAGGTTTTGTTTCAGAGCAGTGTAAATGCAATTTAAAATATGAACCTCACTTGATGGTCTGTCATGTGTGATATTCTGATGTTATTATAGAAATCACAAACAATATAATAATAAACATCTGATACTGTATCCTGCATATCACATGGAACCTGTTTTTCACCAATTGTACCAATGAATTCTGCACCACAGAAGGAAACCATTTGCACCGTCTTGCTCTTTCTGACTCTGAAAGAAACAACTAATTGGTCATCACTTTGCTCCTTCCCCATGATCTTGCCATGTTTTCCCTTCACAAGAATACATCCAATCCCAGTTTGAAAGTTAATTTGAATCTGCTTTCTGATGACATTCCAGATTAAAGGAAATGTATAAGACCACTACTCTGTACCTTTTCTCTGATTATTTTATTCAACTTTACTAACACTGTGTATGTTAGCCAGTTACTCTATAACCAGACATAATATTGTCTCATCCATCTCTGCCACTTGTCACAGAAATATGTTTCCATCATATTTCAGACGATTCCTCCAATGTTTTTTTAAAACACACTTCAACCATCAATCCTATCTGTCTTTAATTGGCCAACAAGTTGGTGTTCATGTTCAATTCAGCCCTGAACCAGATTCAATTCACCCAAATTACTCTACAAATTATTCATCTGTAAATTGGCGAACAACATCTCTTTCTGGGGGTTCCTAGATTAAACTGAAGTGAAACGTTGAGTCCACAGAGAACGTGGGATATGCAGAGTATGCAGAGGGGCACAGTGGCGCAGCAGTAGAGTTGCTGTCTTACAGCTCCAGTGACCCGGATCAATTCTGACTACGGGTGCTCTCTGTACAGAGTTTGTACATTCTCCCTGTGATCACGTGGGTTTTCTCTGGGTGCTCCAGTTTCCTCCCACATCCCAAAGATGCGCAGGTTTGTAGATTAATTGGCTTCAGTAAAAAATTGTAAAAAATTGTCCCTAGCATGTATGATAGTGTTAATGTATGCGGCAATCGCTAGCTGGTGCAGATTCAATGGGCCGGAGGGCCAGTTTCTGCATTGTATTTCTAAAGTCTAAAGAACTATGTGGACCAGGCACAGAAATATTGTTTATACAAGAGCAGAGTAGAGGCTGTGAACCATGCACATCCCCATCATTTATAAGGTACAGACCAGCAGCTGATCGAATATTCGCCACTTTCTCAGGTATGTGTCCATTAACTCTCAAAAAGATTTAAACCATTAAGGACAAAGAAGCCTGGTTGACATGCACAACTCCCACCATCCTAAACATTAATTGAACGTCACCTCTTAACTCTTATAAGAAATGTTCAGTACCAACTCATCATCAACTATGGTCGCCTATCTCCTTCGCTCCTTAGATGCTGCTGCACCCGCTGAGTTTCTCCAGCTTTTTGTGTAACCATCAACTATTGCAAGATTCATTTCAGGATTATATCAAACTCAGAATCTTTCTTTTATTCCCTTGCATATTTTGTGCTGACATCAATTGGTCTATGTGAATATCTTATCTACTCTTTTAGTTTAGTTTAGAGATACAGCATGGAAACAGGTCATGCGCCCCACTGAGTCTGCGCCAACCAACAATCCAATTGTGCACTAATTCTATCCTACACAATAGGGACAATTTACACATGCCAATTAACGTACAAAGCTGTACGTCTTTGGAATGTGGGAGGAAACCAGAACACCTGGAGAAAACTCACGGATCACGGGGAGAACATGCAAACTCTCTACAGACAGCATCCGTGGTCAGGATCAACCCGGGTCTCTGTCACTGTAAGGCAGCAACTCTACCTCAGCGCCACTGTGCCGCCCTATGAGATAACTCTTATAACTCTTGGCATTATAAAGGGCCTGTCCCACTTGGGCGACCTAATCCGTGAGTTCTGGCGAGTTTGCCCTCGACTCATTCTCGCAGCATGGTCGACACGAGGTCGTAGGAGGTTTTCGTAACTCTCCTTCATGCTCGAGAGTGATCTCCGCATACTCGAGGCCTCAGCTAGGTTGCGCCGTTTTTTTCAATATGTTAAAAAATGCCCGTGAGTAAAAAAAGGTCGCCATGGAAAAAATGATACTTTTTTTTACTCGTAGGTTTAGTCGTAGTAGGTCATAGTAGGTCAGCATGTTAGTCATAGGTAATCGAGGGTAGTCGCAGATAGTCTTCATCATAGTTGAAGGGAGGTGGAAGGAGATCGAAGGAGGTCTTCTTCATTCTCCAATATTCGGTGTCCAATTTTCCGGAGGTTAGTCGTAGCTAGTCATAGCTGGTCGAAGCTGGTCTTCAACTTAGTCGGAAAAGGTCGAAGGAGGTCTGCTATATCGTCGAAGGAGGTCTTCAACATGTCATTTTTTCAAGCTCTTCTAAACTCGCCAATTAGGTCGCCCAAGTGGGACAGCCCCTTAAGTCTCCGCGATTTCCCTGACATCCCACTTATCTCATGTCTGACTTGTTTGGCACATGATCCTTAACTTGAAAACCTAAACTTTTCTTACTATGACATGTGTCACAATGTTTTGCTTTATTTCAGCTGCCTTTCTTCCAGCATCTCTTCCAGATTCAGCCATACCAGATTTGGGCATATTCTGAGTTGTTTGTGCATCAGTATTTCTGCAAGAGTGTATCCTATTGTGGAGTACAATGTCAATCTGAGCTGCAAATAAAATCTGTGATCCTTTGCTTTGTATTAAGATCTAATTTGCCTTTGCAAGACTTGCTTCCATAGTACCTCTTTCACTGTATGCACTGAGCATTTTTGGCTTGAAATCTTGGGAATTAATAAAAAGTTTAGGCCTATTCTCTGAGTTTAGTAGCATGGACGTTGATCTCATTGAAATATAAAACATTCTTATGGAGCTTGACAGGAGTTTAGTTTAATTTAATTTAGAGATACAGCACAGAAACAGGCCCTTCGGCCCACCGGGTCCGCGCCGACCAGCGATCCCCGCACATTAATACTATCCTGCACACACTAGGGACTATTATTACATTTACCAAGCCAATTTACCAACATACCTCTTTGGAGTGTGGGAGGAAAACGAAGATCTCGAAGAAAACCCACGCGGTCACGTGGAGAACATACAAACTCCGTACAGACAGCACCCATAGTCAGAATCGAACCTGGGTCTTTGGCGTTGCAAGCGCTGTAGGGCAGCAACTCTACCGCTGCGCCACCATGCTCCCTATGCAGTTTCCCCAGGCTGGCTGTCCAGAAAATAACAGGTCATAGTGTCACAATAATGGGTCAGCCATTCAGGGCAAAATTGAAAAAATATCTCTTCATTTATAGTTGTGAACCTTTGTAATTTTCTATTCACTGTGGAGACTTCAAGGGAGAGATTGATTTAACAGGGAAATCAAGGTCATAAAGGTCATAAGTAATAGGAGTAGAATTAGGCCATTCTGCCCATCAAGCATACGCCATTCAATCATGGCTGATCTATCTCGCCCTCCTAACCCCATTCTCCTGCCTTCTCCGCATAACCACTAACACATGTACGGAAGGGTATAGGTTATGTAGGAAAGAGGAGCTGTTGCAAAGTATCAGTCATCGACTTGGAGAAGGCACAAGTGGTGAATGACTCATTCCTATTTCTATTTCTTACTTTCTTATTTGAGGCTGCACAATAACAAGATGCGAAGACAATGTTTGAACCCTTTCATTTCATAAACTGTTCAACTTGAAATTACTGAAATTAAAGAGCAAGATGTGGAAACAATCTGCTTGCGAAGACCATATGTCACATAATGCACCTAACCTATGAAAATTATGCAATTTGGAAACCCCCGCCTTCAGCGTTGCAATTTTACACAGGCAAATTGAATTGGCTTAGATCAAAAGTCATAAGATCATGTGATAGCAGCAGAATTAAGCCATTCGGCCAATCAAATCTACACCATTCAATCATGGCAGATCTATCTCCACCTCCAAACCCAATTCTCCTGCCTTCTCCCCATGCCTTAAATATATCTACTGACTTGACCTCCACAGCCTTCTGTGGCAAAGAATTCCACAGATTCACCACTCTCTATGAAATTCCTCTTCATCTCCTTCCAAAAAGAACATCCTTTAATTCTGAGGCTATGACCTCTAGTCCTAGACTCTCCCACTCGTGGAAACATCCACTCTATCCAAACATTTCACTATTTTCTACGTCATCAAGAGATTAATTTTATTGGTACAATGAACAAGAAAATAACTTTTCAGGTTTAAAAATGTTGAGGGAATATTTTAAGACTATGTGGTGGCAACTGGGTAGGTAGACAATTAAAATCCGCCAGGCAACACATGAAGACATCTTACCATTGTGAATGTTAATGTTCTCCTGAGCAGATCACAGAAGCATCCCGGTAGTCACCAGGGACCATTTGAATGGAGTTGAATCTCCTCTAACCATATAATCATATAACAATTACAGCACGGAGACAGGCCCTCTCGGCCCTTCCAGTCCGTGCCGACCATTTGTTTTCCCCTAGTCCCATCTACCTGCACTCAGACCATACCCCTCCATTCCCTTCACGTCCATATACCTATCCACTTTACTTTTAAATGATAAAATCGATCCTGCCTCCACCACCTCTGCTGGAAGCTCATTCCACACAGCCACCACCCTCTGAGTAAAGAAGTTCCCCCTCACGTTACCCCTAAACTTCTGTCCCTTAATTCTCATGTCATGCCCTCTTGTTTGAATCTTCCCTACCCTCAATGGGAAAAGCTTATCCACGTCAACTCTGTCTATCCCTTTCATCATTTTAAAGACCTCAATCAAGTCACCCCTTAACCTTCTGCGCTCCAAAGAATAAAGACCTAACTTGTTCAACCTTTCTCTGTAACATAGTTGCTGGAACCCTGGCAACATTCTAGTAAATCTAGCTAGGTGACTTTTTTTGGCCTGTTCCTGGTTAGGTTAGGTGGGGTGCCAGCATTGTCATAAGATCGAGCCATTTTTTACATAGAAAAATAGGTGCAGGAGTAGGCTATTTGGCTCTTCAAGACAGCACCACCATTCAATCTAATCAGGGCTCATCATCTAAAATCAGTACCCAGTTCCTGCTTTCTCCCCATATCCCTTGATTCCTTTAGCAGTAAGAGCTAAATCTAACCCTCTCTTGAAAACATCCTGCGAATTGGCCTCCACTGCCTTCTATGGCAGATAATTCCATAGATTCACAATTCTCTGGGTGAAAAAGTTTTTCCTCATCTCAATCCTGAATGGCCTACCCCTTATTCTTAAACTGTGACCCCTGGTTCTGGACTTCCCCAACATCGGGAACATTTTTCCTGCATCTAGCCTGTCAAATCCTTTAAGAATTGTATATGTTTCTATAAGATCCCCTCTCATCCTTCTAAATTCCAGTGAACTCTTTCATCATATGATATTCCCGCCATCCCGGGAATTAACCTGGTGAACCTATCTGCACTCCCTCTATAGCAATGATCTCCTTCCTCAAATTAGGAGGCCAAATTTGCACACAGTACTCCAGGTGCAGTCTGACCAGCCCCTGTACAACTGCAGTAGGACCTCCTTGCTCCTAAACTCAAAGCCTCTCGCAATGAAGGCCAACAAATTAGCTTTCTTCACTGCCTGTTGTACCTACATGCTTACTTTCAATGACTGATGTACAAGCTCACCCAGGTCTCGTTGTACCTCCCCTTTTCCTAACCAAACACCATTCAGATAATAATCTTCTATCCATTGTCAGTACCCTACCCCCAATATCATGTGCTTTAATTTTGCCCACTGACCTCTTATGTGGGATCTTGTCAAAGGATTTTTGAAAGTCCAGATACGCCACATCCACAGGCTCTCCCATATCCATTCTACTTGCTACTTCCTCAAAAAAATCCAAAAGATTAGTCAAGCATGATTTTCCCTTCATAAATCTATGCTGACTTTGACCGATCGTGTCACTGCTTTCCAAATGCGCTGTTATAATATCTTAAAAAATAATTTCAAGCATCTTCCCCACTACCTAAGGCTAACTGGTTTATAATTCCACATTTTCTCTCTCCCTCCTTTCTTAAAAAGTGGGGTTACATTGGCTACCTTCCAGTCCACAGGAACTGATCCAGAGTTGAGAGAACATTGGGAAATGATCACCAAAGCATCTACGATTTCTAAGGCCACCTTCCACTATCTTAGACAATTCCCATCTCATACCTTCAAAGTCTCCTTACTTTAAGTTCAGGACCCTAGTCTCTGAATTAACCATGTCACTCTCCATCTGACTGCAGAATTCCACCATATTATGTTCACTGTTGCCTAAGGGGCTTTGCACAACAAGATCACTAAGTAATCCTCATTACACAATACCCTGTCTAGAATGGCCTGTCCTCCAGTCGGTTCTTCTACATATTGGTTTTAAAAACCATCCAATATACATTCCAGGAAATCCTCCTCCTCAGCGCTGCTACCAATTTGGTTGGCCCAATCTATATGTAGATTAAACTCGCCCGTTACATCATTGTGCCAAGGGTTGTTTGGCAGTAAAGCAATTAATTTGCCGAAGTTTAACACTGAAATTGTGTCTTTCTTACACGGCCTGGTGGTACGAGGTGAGTTTGCGTTCTTTTTGTACATCGAAGCTGGAACTAAGGTAGAATTGAAAAACCAGCATCAATTTACAACTTTCAAAATGAATAAGAATTGCGGTCACCTTCTAAAATTTTGCCTCAGAAACACCAATCTCAATGTTGATTTTACTTAATATATAACTAAACCAGTATTTGTGAATATTTTTGAAGTCACAGGTGTGATCATATAGTTGCGGAGAATAACCCTTAAAAATGAAAAATAGCACATCAACAGAGGCCTCTACTTCAATATAGTGCCATGATACTTGATGGAACTTGTTCGGTTTTGCCATTAATCTTGTCTCAATAGATTGTGTTTTATATGGTTTTGCCATGGGTGAAAATGTATGCAATGTAAAAATATGCTTGAGAAACACGTTTGACAAGTCAGCTTTGGGTTTGATTGATGCGTGACTCTTCACATGATGTGAGCAAAGAATTATTCAACAAAAACAGACTTGGTTTCCATGGAGGGAGATAGGCTATAGTAAACATAACCACTTAAGCAGAAAATGTGAACTCTAAAACAACACAAGCTTGGCAGCTGAGTATAGAAGCACCACACCATTGCCTTTATCATATTAGGATGTATTGTGCAGTTCTGCGAAGTGAAACAAGTGAAATATGTGGAGATAAGATGAGAGAAGCCTTACAGACATGATCTATGAAATTGCCACTGTTTTAGAGTACTCGGCTATCCAGTCTTGATTCCTTATATCATTATGTTAAGACAGGTTTCACCTGAAATGGGGTATGAATTCTTAACACAGTTGTTCAAAGTAAATTGGATGTGGAAATCTTAAACTGGTGTAAATTACCTTTCATCCCAATTTCATTGTGGAACCCTTGGTGTTATTCTACAGTGTCCTGGAATAGATCATTAATAGATTTGAAGAAATCAGAAGTAATACTTTCAGTTGATATTGTAAAACTCAAGCACATAATTTCAGCTATTTTGCATACAGGCTACCTTTAAATACTCGCTATCTTGTTTTGTATTCATTTTACAGTAAGCAAATTGAAACCTTTTTGAGTTATCCCCACTGACATCTTGTTTTGAAGGTTGCTGGTGAAATATCATAATGTACAAAAAATATAAACAGAAGCGGAACTGCTCGGCAATAGAGTCTTGTTTATATATTTGCGATTTATTCTATCATAATGTTCATGCAATTTTCACCCAAACTGGACACCATGCATTTTTCAGGTGAGATGGGCAAAGTTTAAGGGAGATGTACGGGGCAACCTTTTTACACAGACTGTGGTGGGTGTGTGGAGGCTGATACGATGGTGGCATTTTGGCTTGCTGCTGCTGGCGCCGACGATGGCGGCCACGGTGTACTGCTCCTTACTGTTTTGTATGTGTTTGTTCATTTGTGTCATCTGTGAAAAACCTATTATTATTAATGTTTAGTTTCTTTCTGAGTCATTCATAACTGTCACAGTATGTCATGTTGTTACTTGTGGGTGGAGCACCATGGCAAATTCCTTGTATGTGAATACTTGGCCAATAAACTTACTTACTTACTTACTAACTAACAAGCTTTTAGATAGGCACATGAAAATGCAAGGGGATGGAGGGACATGGATCACATGCATGCAGATGTGATTAGTTTAACCTGGCATAGTGTTCAGCACAGACATTGTAGGCCGAGGGGTCTGTTCCTGTGTAGGAAGAAACTGCAGATGCTGGTTTAAACCAAAAATAGATACAGCGGGACAGGCAGGATCTCTGGAGAAAAGGAATGGGTGACGTTTCGGGTCGAGACCCTTCTTCAGACCTTCTTCTGTTCCTGTACTGGTCTCTGTTCTATGTCACTATTTGAGGAAGGAAAGGAGAACAAATAAAAATCTGCTATTTAGGGAGAAAAAGACAAAATCTCTGAAAGTTTTAGGTAAATTCAATGTCCCAGAGATTAGAAAGAGGTTCAGCTGGATTTCTACAAATCAGCTGATATTTATTTCATAGGTTCATGCCTCTCAGCATTACGCCTAAGTCTACCTTTACAAAACCCGAGATTCTGAACATTTATTCTTCCTAACCTGTTTAGTTGAAATAAACTTTCCAGAAACAGATCTCTTTACTGTCTTACAATCTGATCAAATTATCCCACACCTTGTGGAGTACAAAGGTGTAAATCTTTTAGCTTGTAATGAAAACGAAGATGCTTTGGATTATTTTAAGACCTGTTTAGAATGTTAAAAATCCTCAACATGAGTCATCTCATGAAGAGACTATATGTGAACACAATACTCTCACTGAAGCTAATATCATGTGCATCAATAGGAACATGGACATGCAGGGAATAACAAAGGGTTCCCTTTCAGAATGGCAGGCAGTGACTACCGGGGCAACGCAAGGCTCAGTGCTGGGGCTGCAGCTATTTACAATATAGATTAATGATCTAGATGAAAGGATTAAAAGTAACATTAGCAAATTTGCAGATGACACAAAGCTGGGTGGCAGTGTGAACTGTGAAGAGGATGCTATGAGGATGCAGGGTGACTTAGTGTTAAAGAAGGAACTGCAGATGCTGGAGAATCGAGGGTACACAAGAGGCTGGAGAAACTCAGCGGGTGCAGCAGCATCTAAGGAGCGAAGGAGATAGGCGACTTTACGGGTCGAGACCCTTCTTCAGACTTGCAGGGTGACTTAGACAGGTTGGGTGAGTGGGCAGATGAATGGCAGATGCAGTTTAATGTGGATAAACTTGAGGTTATCCACAGGAAGGCAGATTATTATCTAAATTGTGTCAAGTTGGGAAAAGTGGAAGTACAACGGGATCTGGGGGTCCTTGCTCATCAGTCACTGAAAGTAAGCATGCAGGTACAGCAGGCAGTGAAGACAGCAAATGGCATGTTGGCCTTCATAACAAGAGTAGTTGAGTATAGGAGCAAAGAGATCTTTCTGCAGTTGTACAGGGCCCTAGTGAGACCACACCTGGACTATTGTGTGCAATTTTGGTCTCCAAATTTGAGGAAGGACATTCTTGCTATTGAGGGAGTGCAGCGTAGGTTCACGAGGTTAATTCCCGGGATGGCGGGACTGTCTTATGTTGATAGAATGGAACGGCTGAGCTTGTATTCTTTGGAATTTAGAAGGATGAGAGGGGATCTTATTGAAACATTTAAGATTATTAGGCATTTGGACGCGCTAGAGGCAGGAAACATGTTCCCGATGTTGGGGGAGTCCACAACCAGGGGCCACAGTTTAAGAAAAAGTGGTAAGCCATTTAGAATGGAGGTGAGGAAAATTTTTTCACACAAAGAGTTGTGTGTCTGTGGAATTCTCTGCTTCAGAAGGCGGTGGAAGCTGGTTCTCTGGATGCTTTCAAGAGAGAGTTAGATAGGGCTCTTAAAGATAGCAGAGTCAAGGGATATGGGGAGAAGGCAGGAACGGGGTACTGATTGTAATGATCAGCCATGATCACATTGAAGCGGTGCTGGCTCAAACGGCCAAATGGCCTACTCCTGCACCTATTGTCAATTGTCTATATCATGATGATATTCATTAATGAATGATAATTAATATTATTTTGCCAGATTCCAATCATGTTTTAGACTTGGAAGGAACGATAAATCGATAAAGTTTGTATGACCATTGTGTGCTATATGTTGTTTTATTTGCTTGTTATGTAATAAAAAATAATTACATTTTGAATCAATTCTTATAGATAGTGACAATTTTATTGCCACACCTATTCTGTCCCTGCTAAAACCAGTTGCTTAACTGTGTTTATTAATATTGTTTTAACTTTACATTGACTATAAAACAGCTATAACGTCTTCAAACCTACGTTTTATTTAAAAGTATTGGTATAAAGCTCACAGAAGTGGTTGGTTCCCAGTTTGCAATAAAATGCAGCTGTATTTTGGAGTGCTATGATGAAATCCTGCACATTTGAGCTTGGATGCTGCTGGTAGGTGAATGACTTGTTAACTTGCAACCTACAAATTCAGATCAGTATGTCTTGTGCTTCATTATATTGAAGCAGTGATCCCTTGAGTAATATGACCCCAAACTTAAGATTTTGTCAAACAGTCATACATCATGGAAACAGGCCCTTCAGCCCACCCAGCCTGCACCATTTATCAACCACTCATTTGTACAATACCTATATTAATCTTTTTTTAAGAGGCCCACATTCTCATCAACTCCCCTCGGTTCCACCATTTGCTTACACAAAGGACAGTTTACACTGGGCATTTAGCCTACCAACTTTGGGTGATAAAGGAAAGCTGAGTTCCACAAGGTCGCAGGGGGAACATGTAAACTCCACGTGAATTGCACCAGAAGTCAGGATTGAAAATGGACCTGGTAATGTGTGGTAGTGGCTCCAATAGGTGTATCACTGTGCTGCCTCTTGCCTGCTGCTGTTACTCATTTGGAATACTTTTCTTCATTTTAACAATGTCATTTACACTCACTTCAAATAAAGGACAAGGAAAAATTAAGTTAATTATTATGATATTAGGTCATTCAATTGTGTTTTACTCAGGGCCAGGCTCTTCTCTACGTGCCCAGAGGGTTGCCATTACATTCTGTTGAAATGAATTGCCCTTGTTGCACAAATGATTCATTGAAGTCTATTTTATCATCTCAGTCTGCTTGCCCTTTGCATATGGTACAGAAAAAACTGCCTAGTTTGAGATTATTCAGTTATTTGTTGAAACAGTTTGCGATGTTAACATATTTTATTATTTGTATATAAGGAAAAAGAGTTATATTTCACATGAGGTGTATTAATTTATTTTTGTTTAATTTAGAGATACAGCGCGGAAACAGGCCCTTTGGCCCACTGAGTCCATGCCGACCAAAGATTCCCACACACTAACATTCTCCTACACATCCTGGGGATAATTTACATTTACACCAAGCCACATCTGGAGTATTGTGTACAGTTTTGGTCTCCTAATTTGAGGAAGGACATCCTTGTGATTGAGGCAATGCAGCGTAGGTTCACGAGATTGATTCTTGGGATGGCTGGACTGTCATATGAGGAAAGATTGTAAAGACTAGGCATATTCATTGGAGTTTAGAAGGGCAGTGGAGGCCAAATCACTGGATGGATTCAAGAGAGTTAGGTAGAGTTCTCGGGGCTAGTGGAGTCAAGGGGTATGGGGAGAAGGCAGGCATGGGTTATTGATTGGGGACGATCAGCCATGATCATAATGAATGGCTCGAAGGGCCAAATGGCCTCCTCCTGCACCTAATTTCTATGTTTAGATGTGACCATTTTGGCAAGAAATGAAACATGGTGAAATATTGCAAATTTGGTATGCTGAAGGAAATGGGTATCGTCATGTATAAATTACAACAGGCTAGTAAGCAATTGGAAAAGCAAATTTGATGTTATTGTCTACTGCTAAGAGAATTGAAATAAAAAATAAAGAGGTTGTGTTGTCATAGAGGGCATTAACAAGACTGCACCTGAGGCACTGTGAAATTGACCATTTTGGCAAGAAATGAAATGGTGAAATATTGCAGAAACATGGTGAAAAACTGTGGACAGTTTTGATCTCTTTAATTCAGGAAAAGTGATAATGGATTGGAGACGGTTCAGAGATGGTTAAAACCCGGGTCTCTGGTGCTGTAAGGCAGCAAGTCTACCGTTGAGCCACTGTGCCTCAACATAAAGTCCCAAGATGAAGAATAGTTCCGAAAAAAAACCCAAGGTATAAATGTTCTGTGAACAGTGGGTAAATAAATGCCATTTTAAAATATTAGTTCAAAAATTAATGATCCATTTATTTAAATCATACTGTCATCACACCTGATTGTTAGCTTCAAAAAAGAGTGGGTGTATGGTGTTGGTAAATCAGGCACAACAGCTCTTTATCACATTAAGCACCTTTAATGCAGTGAAATATTCCCTAGCACTTTAGAAAAATAGAGAAAATACTTAAATTGTTTTGAGAATATGAAAAATATAGATGGCTACATTTCCCCTTATTTGCCACGTTTGTGTTTCCTTTTCATTTCCTGCGTTTTTTATGTTATCTATCTGCAAATCAAACTCCACCTATGTGTATTCATCCATCACTTGCCAAGCTTTGTCCTGCCCCCACCCCTCTTTTCCATTTTTTTTATCTTCACTATAATCCCTCTACAGATGGTGCCTGGCCTGCTGAGGTTCGCCAGCACTTAAAAGCAGCACAGTGGCATTGCAGTAGAGCTACTGCCTCACAGAGCCAGAGACCTGGGTTTGATCCCGACGACAGGTGCTGTCTGTGCAGAGTTTGTACATTCTCCCTGCGACCGTGAGGGTTTTCTCTGGTTCCCTCCCACATTCCAAACATGTGCATATTATGTGGTTAACTGGCTACTGTAAATTGTTCCTAGTGTGCATTATACAAAAGTGGGACATGTAGAACAAGTGTACGGGTGATCAATGGTTGGCATGGACTCGGTGGGCCAAAGGACCTGCTTTCCACATGATATATCTAAAAACGTTTGCTCAAGATTCCAGCATCTGCAGTTCCTTGTTTCTTCAAGGCTACATTTACTATGTGCCTAATGGGCCTGTCCCACTTAGGCGACTGCTGGAGACTGTACAGTCGCCACATGGTCGCCACATGTTTGTGGGAGGTTGCCGGGGAGTTGCCTTCATGGTCGTGAGGAGTTCCCGCATTTTGCGAACTAGTCGCAACCTCATAATGGTCGCCGTAAATTTTTCAACATGTTGAAAAATTAGCGGCGACCAGAATGAAGCCGCCATGGAGAGTAGCGAGAATTCGTAGGTGGGTTACCAGGAGGTCCTAGTGGGTTGCCAGGAGGTTGAAGGTTCTCATAGGTTCTTGTAGGTTGTAGCCGGTGCTGACCGGTGAATTTCATTGGCTCATTGGGAAAAAAAAAATGTAAGCCGTAGTTTTCAGAACCAAGGATAACCGACCGGTACTTCACAGCCGTGTATCTCTGGCTTCTTAAAAGTTGTGTGGCTTCTTTAAAGTTGCCACCCCCACCCTCTCCTCCCCACCCTCTCCTACCCCCCTCCTCTCCTCTCCCCCTCTTCTCCTCCCCCCCCCCCCCCCTCTTCCCTCCTCCCCCCCCCATCTCCCCTCCTATTTTGAAGGACTTACCGTACACTATGCTTAGCGGTCTTAAATTACAGCGCCAACCTTCCTGTTCATCGCGGTGTGTGTCTGTATCACCTTGGCATTGCACCATGTGAATTTCACTCAGACAGTGCTCCCCAGCTTGCCCTGTCCCCCGCCTGCATAATGGGCTGGTGAAGGGGGCTGGTGAAGGAAGTGATGTGTGCACTCTGACAGTCGCCGTTCCAGTTGCAGGTTTTTCAGGCGACTGCCGGCAACTTGACCGTCACCGGCAATCGCCTGAAAAATCGCCAAAGTTGGACAGGCCCATTAAGATTGCTTCAATGTGAATATGGAGCTTTTGTTCTCAACTAGAGAATTAAGAAAAAAGTGAAGACTAAACTACGTTCAAACTTGTATTGAGGGTATTGTTAGAAAAAATGTTTCAAGAAATTAGATCTGGGATGATTTTTGAAAGTGGATAAATAAATACTCGTTTCCTCAACCAGCACAGTTCTTTATTTGCCTATTTCTTTTTACTTTCACATCGATTCTCCAATAACTCAAAGATTTCCATAAAATTGAATTTCAGAATTTGCGTACAACTGCACGCATCACTATATTGAATTCAAAAATGAAATAATGCAGATGGGGCCCTGTATAATGGGAAGAGAGAATATAAACTGGCAGGTTGCAGCTCTTGTGATTGATGGACAGGGGGCTGTGGGTGGTGGGATGGGTATTGGTGGAGATTAAAGAATGAACCAGAGTATCAGACAGAGAATAATTTATAAAGAATGCCATCTACTGAGGGGAGGAGAGGATATATCTGACTGCAGCATCATTCTGGACTTGTCAAAAATTATGGAGGGTGACCTGTTGAATGTGAAGGATGACAATGGACTCCACTCCCTCTTTCCCACTCTTCCCGTCAAGCAAGATGTACAGAAGTGTGAAAACGCAGAGCTTCAGATTCAGGGAAAATTTCCTCCCAGCAGTTATCAGGCAACTGAACTAACCATCAGGTGAAGGATAAATGCCTGGCTGAAGGACTGGTGCAGAGGGCAGGAATTCAAGTTTCTGGATCAATGGAACCTCTTTTGGGCAAGGAGTGACCTGTATAAAAAGGACGGGTTGCACTTGAACCTGAGGGGGACCAGTATCCTGGCAGGGAAATTTGCAAAGACTACCGGGGGGGGGGGGCTTTAAACTAGAACGGTTGGGGGAGGGACTCAAATAGAGAAAGCCAGTAGACAGGGTCTGAGGCAGGAAGCAGAGAAGGGAAGCACTCAGACCCAACATGTAGGAGGGAAAGACGTAAAAAATAATAAACAGAGAATAAGAGATGGTGGGTTTCCAGGGCAAAAATCAAAAGGGGCCACTTGCCAACATAATTGTATAAGGAGTAAGAGTGTTGTAAAAACAAGCCTGAAGGCTTGTGTCTCAATGCAAGGAGCATTCGTAATAAGGAGGACGAGTTGAATATGCAGATAGCTATTAATGACTATGCTATAGTTGGGATCACGGATACGTGGCTCCAGGGGGACCAAGGTTGGGAGCTGAACATCCAGGGATATGCAATATTCAGGAGGGATAGACAGAAAGGAAAGGGAGGTGGGGTAGCGTTGCTGGTGAGAGAGGAGATTAATGCAATAGAAAGGAAGGACATTAGCTTGGAGGATGTGAAATCAATATGGGTAGAGCTGCGAAACTCTAAGGGGCAGAAAACGCTAGTGGGAGTTGTGTACAGGCCACCTAACAGTAGTAGTGGAGTTGGGGATGGCATCAAACAGGAAATTAGAAATGCGTGCAACAAGGGTAAAACATTTATTTCAATCTACATATAGGTTGGGTGAATCAAATGGGCAGTGGTGCTGAGGAAGAGGATTTCTTGGAATGTATGCGGGATAGTTTTCTAAACCAACATGTAGAGGAACCAACGAGAGAGCAGGCTATTCTAGACTGGGTATTGAGTAATGAGGAAGGGTTAGTTAGCAGTCTTGTTGTGCGTGGCCCGTTGGGCAAGAGTGACCATAATATGGTTGAGTTCTTCATTAGGATGGAGAGTGACATAATTAAGTCCAAAACAAGGGTTCTGAACTTAAACAAAGGTAACTTTGAAGGTATGAGACACGAATTGGCCAAGATAGACTGGCAAGTGATTCTTAAAGGGTTGAAAGTGCATGTACAATGGAAGGTATTTAAAGACTGCATGGATGAACTACAACAATTGTTCATCCCAGTTTGGCAAAAGAATACATCAGGGAAGGTAGTGCATCCAAGGAAAACAAGGGAAATGAGGGATAGTATAAAAACAAAAGATGAAATACAAATGAGCCAGAAGAAGCAGCCTACCAGCGGACTGGGAGAAATTCAGAGTCCTTCAGAGGAGGACAAAGGGCTTAATTAGGAAAGGGAAAATAGATTATGAAAGAAAACTGGCAGGGAACATAAAAACTGACTGCAAAAGTTTTTATAGATATGTGAAGAGAAAAAGATTAGTTAAAACAAATGTAGGTCCCTCGCAGTCAGAAACAGGTGAATTGATCATGGGGAACAAGGACATGGCAGACCAATTGAATAACTACTTTGGTTCTGTCTTCACTAAGGAATCTGCCGGAGGGGACAGGGGGTCAAATAAGGTGGAGGAACTGAGTGAAATACATGTTAGCCGGGAAGTGGTGTTGGGTAAATTGAATGGATTAAAGGCCAATAAATCCCCAGGGCCAGATAGTCTGCATCCCAGCATACTCAAGGAAGTAGCCACAGAAATAGTGGATGCATTAGTGATAATTTTTCAAAATTCCTTAGATTCTGCAGTAGTTCCTGAGGATTGGAGGGTGGCTAATGTAACCCCACTTTTTAAAAAAAGGAGTGAGAGAGAAAACGGGGAAATACAGACCAGTTAGTCTAACATCGGTAGTGGGGAAACTGCTAGAGTCAATTATTAGAGATGGGATAGCAGTACATTTGGAAAGTTGTGAAATCATTAGACAAAGTCAGCATGGATTTACGAAAGGTAAATCATGTCTGACGAATCTTATAGAATTTTTCAAGGATGTAACTAGCAGAGTGGATAAGGGAGAACCAGTGGATGTGTTATATCTAGACTTTCAGAAGGCTTTCGACAAGGTCCCACATAAGAGATTAGTATACAAACTTAAAGCACACGGTATTGGGGGTTCAGTATTGATGTGGATAGAGAACTGGCTGGCAGACAGGAAGCAAAGGGTAGGAGTAAACGGGTCCTTTTCAGAATGGCAGGCAGTGACTAGTGGGGTGCCGCAAGGCTCAGTGCTGGGACCCCAGCTATTCACAATTTATATTAATGATTTGGACGAGGGAATTAAATGCAACATCTCGAAGTTTGCGGATGACATGAAGCTGGGAGGCAGTGTTAGCTGTGAGGAGGATGCTAGGAGGCTGCAGGATGACTTGGATAGACTGTGTGAGTGGGCAAATGCATGGCAGATGCAGTATAATGTGGATAAATGTGAGGTTATCCACTTTGGTGGCAAAAACAGGAAGGTAGACTATTATTTGAATGGTGACCGATTAGGAAAAGGGGAGATGCAGCGAGACCTGGGTGTCATGGTACACCAGTCATTGAAAGTAGGCGGGGGGGGGGGGGGGGGGGGGGGGGGGGGTTACACAGCTGGAGAAACTCAGCGGGTGCAGCAGCATCTAAGGAGCGAAGGAGATAGGCGACGTTTCGGGTCGAGACCCTTCTTCAGACTGATGCAGAAAGTAGGCATGCAGGTGCAGCAGGCTGTGAAGAAAGCGAATGGTATGTTGGCATTCATAGCAAAAGGATTTGAGTAAGAGCAGAGAGGTTCTACTGCAGTTGTACAGGGTCTTGGTGAGGCCACACCTGGAGTATTGCGTACAGTTTTGGTCTCCTAATCTGAGGAAAGACATTCTTGCCATAGAGGAAGTACAGAGAAGGTTCACCAGACTGATTCCTGGGATGGCACGACTTCCATATGAAGAAAGACTGGATAGACTTGGCTTGTACTCGCTGGAATTTAGAAGATTGAGGGGTGATCTCATAGAGACTTACAACATTTTTAAAGGGTTGGACAGGTTAGATGCAGGAAGATTGTTCCCGATGTTGGGGAAATCCAGGACAAGGGGTCACAGTTTAAGGATAAGGGGGAAGTCTTTTAGGACTGAAATGAGAAAATCGTTTTTCACACAGAGAGTGGTGAATCTGTGGAATTCTCTGCCACAGAAGGTAGTTGAGGCCAGTTCGTTGGCCATATTTAAGAGGGAGTTGGATGTGGCCCTTGTGGCTGAAGGGATCAGGGGGTATGGAGAGAAGGCAGGTACGGGATACTGAGTTGGATGATCAGCCATGATCATATTGAATGGCGGTGCAGGCTCGAAGGGCCGAATGGCCTGCTCCTGCACCTAATTTCTATGTTTCTATGAATCTACCTGGTAAATAGATTGCTGAAAGCCAGATGTTTTTATCGATGCACCAGCCCCAGATATGATTAGCCAATCTGTCACAAGATTCTGACTTGACTCCACCCATGTGATTAACATATGCCACTGCTGTAGTGTTGTCAATTTGTACCTGCATATGCAAGTGACTCTTGGCAGAGCAATAAGCTTTAAGCCCATAAAAGGTTCCCAAAAGCTTTAAATAATTGATCCCTCTCAATTGCAGAAGGGATGTCTCATCACTATTCCATCTGCCTCCACAACTGGAAGACATATCTGTAGCACTCCAACCTAGAGCACTAACATCAGTCTGTAAGACTATGGAAGGTGGTTCAACCAAAACTTCCCTGGAACTTCTTGAGACATTTGTGATCCATCATTGTATTTCTGAAATAGCTTCAGCTGGCAATCCCATGGGCCTGTCAGTGCCTGTTCTTTTGCTCATTGTAAGTGTTGATAATGCAGAGGTCCAAACTGCATAGCTGGAAAAGCAGCCACCAATTTACCAATTAAACTGGCCACCTGTCTAATTGACGGTCGTTGTTCACTCAGGAGGTTGTTACAACCTTCAATTAACTGCTGTTTTTTGTCACTGGGCAGAGTCACTAACATGTGATCTGAATTACTGGTAAAGCCCAAGTAATTAATAATTTTAACTGGTGATAATTTGGATTTATCTGGATGAATGATGAACCCCAATTGCTCAAAAGTGAGTTTAACAACTGAAACAGATGATTCAGCTGCATTCTGAGTCTTCCCAACAATTAAGATATCATCTAAATAGGCCATTACAACATGCCCCTGAGCTCGGAGTAGTCCTAGAACAGGTTTTAACAATTTGGTAAACAATCTAGGAGCTGAGGTAAATCCATTAGGCAATGCTTTGAATTGCCATAACTGACTCATCCAGGTAAACCTCAAATACATCCTATCATCACAATGAACAGACACTGAGTAATATGCATCTTTCAGATCTATGCTGGCCATATAACACCCTTTGGAAACCAGCTGTTTAGCAGTAGAACAAGTTTCCATTTTGAAATGCCTATAGTGCACAAAAGGGTTCAGGCTCGTCGGGTCCAGATATTGTGAAAATATAAGTGTTCAACATGGAACATGCTGAATGGGTGGACACACAGTAGGATATGATTCAATTTTAACCCCCTCTATACTGCCAAGTACAAATGAATCTGATATTATCTCCTGCCATTGTTTGAGGTAGAAGTATAATCTGCCCCCAACTTGACACCTTTCCCACGTAATTTGTATTCCTTGGGAGCAAAATCTCTCACCTGCACATATCCTGACAGCGCTTGTTACCCCCGGCCCCTCGTAGGGAAATTCGTCCTTCCCTGTGTGCCTGTGGCAGGCTGCCAGCTGCATGTGTTTGAGACTGAACAGCTTGTCCCTTCACCAGTCTCTGTCATAGTACCCCGTCGATAGGGGAAACCCCTCTTGCCTATTTTACTGTTTGTTTTAATGAGGCCTACGGTTTTTGCCTCCTCGTAAAGTTCTTTGATTCGCTTTGCGAGGTCCTCCCCAAACAACAGATTAGGCGGTTGTGCATTGATTGGTTTGGAGAGTGCTGCAAATTTTGGGTGAATGGCTGGGCGTATGGCACTCCTTCATAAACCATTCATTTTGAAATATGCACTGCACAGGAGCCCCAGCGCATCCTGATGGGTTTCTGTCAAGTGCCCATTGTCCACAATTCTTGCGAACACAGTGAGTCCTGCTGAGAGCAACTTGAGCACTTTCTGGAACTTTAACTCTTGCACCTTCACTGTGATTCCCAATTGGCTCCATATGTGATGGTTGACCATTGGTATATGCAATAACCCACAGTTAACTGGGGCTTCATGTTTCTTAGCAACCTCGTCCATTGCCAGCTCTTGGAGCTGATGGGAGAGCATATACTGGATAGAATCTGCCAACTCCTCCCCTAATGGTTCCCTGCTTCTCTGGAGATCGCACATTTTGCAGCTATGTTAGGTATTAAACCCTGTTGCTCTTCATGCTTTTGGCTCTGATCAGCCACTGACTCGGCATCAGTATACTCCTGAGCCGGCATACCCTCCTCCTCCATGAGTGGGTAATCATGCAGCCCTATTCCAGGCGCTGCTGGCACAGGCTCTTCAATAGCCTGGCGTGGACACCACTCCTCCTCCCGGAGTGCATCCTTATCGAGCATCCTTTGCAATAGGACCTCGATCTGAGAGAGCCGTGAGCAAACAAACTCTCCTTGCGGAGGTGAAACCTCCAGGCCGGACTCTGGGTCAATGGTCCTAGTAGACTTTGCTGTAGCCTTATGCCCTACTGGCGTGGCAACGCTGCTCACAGGGAACGGATCTGGTGTTGCTAGCCCCCCCTGCTGGCGATGGATTCGGTGAGCTAGGCAGGTACCCGCTACCCACACACTCACGGTCCTCCAAACTTTTTACACCGGATCGCTTTGCCGTCACCTTTTTTGCTTTCTGCACCTCGCCAAAGTTGTAAGTCCTACCACAAATGCAGAAAGTGACCCCAGGATCAGTTTTGCACTTACCTTGAGGTTTTAAACTTACCGCTGGAGGAGCTGTGCTGCTCCAACCGGCCGACCTGCACCAATGCGTCTGACGTAATGACGCACGTGCGGCTGGACGGGGTTCTTCACGTAGTCACTCACGAGACTCCAAAGTAAAATTAAAATGTTTAGCAATTGGGAAATCCAGTAGGTTCAGGCGGACTGAACAAAGGTGTTCAGCGAAACGGTTGCCGATGTATAAGAGTTTTCATCTTGAACAACTATCATTTTTGTCACATGCAGCCCAGCAATCTCCACATTTAATGGATTGCCTTTTATAATAATGTGTCAATAAACAAAACTAAACTAGGGTACACAAAAAGCTGGAGAAACTCAGCGGGTGCAGCAGCATCTAAGGAGCGAAGGAGATAGGCGACGTTTCGGGTCGAGACCCTTCTTCAGTCTGATGCAGAAAGTAGGCATGCAGGTGCAGCAGGCTGTGAAGAAAGCGAATGGTATGTTGGCATTCATAGCAAAAGGATTTGAGTAAGAGCAGGGAGGTTCTACTGCAGTTGTACAGGGTCTTGGTGAGGCCACACCTGGAGTATTGCGTACAGTTTTGGTCTCCTAATCTGAGGAAAGACATTCTTGCCATAGAGGAAGTACAGAGAAGGTTCACCAGACTGATTCCTGGGATGGCACGACTTCCATATGAAGAAAGACTGGATAGACTTGGCTTGTACTCGCTGGAATTTAGAAGATTGAGGGGTGATCTCATAGAGACGCCTATCTCCTTCGCTCCTTAGATGCTGCTGCACCCGCTGAGTTTCTCCAGCTTTTTGTGTACCCTCGATTCTCCAGCATCTGCAGTTCCTTCTTTAAAACAAAACTAAACTAAACTGCTCCAGTGTGATGTCAACAGCAGACAAATCAACAGTGGCCTCACTGGAAGAGCATAATTGTATTGAGCTATGGACTATATTTACTTGCCACCCAGCCCCACTGGGGATAGAAGTATCACATCATTCATTTGAATAAATTTGATTAAAGAGTTAAGAACATGTAAATAGATTGTTGTAATGTTAGTTCATGTTTAAATAACCATCACAGTGAGCTGTGCATAAGGGAATGTTACAAGAGGGTAAATGTGAGTTTTGGGTCTTGATGGTAAAGATTATATCAATTGGCATCTGATCTTTCAGGGGATACCAAACTAAATGTTGAATTGCTTGCTCTAACACTTTTAAATGCTCCACTCACTGACCATCCAAATTCTCTGGCTGCTTTAAGTGATGTGCATCTGCAGATTCGTCTCAATGACTATAATTGCTATTTTGAATCGGCCAGAGAGTTCACCATTGGTACACCTGTGAGTTGTATAACAACAGAGCCATGAGAGACCCAGCAAAGGACAATCTCACCAGAGTGATGCTGTTGACGCCAGATCAGGAAAGGAGAAATGGACTTTCACTCCCTCAACCATAGTCTACCGTTCCATTTGATTAATTTTTTGCCTCGACTTTATATGATTTAATAATCTTCTCCTACAAGAATCTAGGTCAATTTTGAGATTTACAAGTGACCTAGACTTAATATTGTGCTCTCTCTTTGCTGCTGGTGAACACGTTCCACACCCAGAGGTGAAACTTGACCTCCTTGCCTGAGTTCATGCATGAAGAATGACCTCTCATTTGAACTATTGGAATTAAATTCTAACATGTAGTCAATATCTTCAGCAAAAGGAGAAAAATTCAGGATAACAAAGCAAAAAACATTAAAGCTAATGGCATAGTGCCATAATTGCATAACCCTGTGGTGTTAAATTAATGCCAACAACCTAAAACTGCATGGTGCTGATTTCCAATTATAACAGAGCTCTTGACCTACCACAGACAAACTCCTCTCTCCTGTTCTTCCTCCTCAGCAACCAAAAAACAATCTGAACCTTTCCAAACAGAAGAGAAAAATAAATACATATCAATTTCATTTTAATCATTTTTTTAAGGCAAAATATCTCGGGTCATCTTGGACTTCTCTTTGCCTGCCGTCTCTTGAACCGATGGAATCAGACAAAAGGGTGTCTTTTCTGACATCACACTGAACCAGTCTGGGTAGGGTTTTGGTACATGATTGCTTTTAAACAAAAATGCAATAGTTTACAATTAGAAATGATACTCCATTCAAATAAATTCTACATAGAGAGTACCAGGTGAGCCAAGCTTGACACATACTCTTGAAATATCATCAGATTATCACCAACAATATGATGGTTAGTAATTTATACCATGATTCATGATGTTGCTTTGTTCGGGTCTCAAGTAAATACGTATAAACATTTTTTTTTGGTGTCCTTAAATCTTGCAATCTTCTTCCTCAACTCAATGTCAATACTATTTTCTCCCTAAGTGGGATTGGCCTCTCACATAGGCTCACTAAACCAACAAGATATTTTGTTGGACAAACGTAGCTGGATTATAGTTTATATCACTGCTTGAAATTAAATTGCAAACAATTATAGTCAGGTCTCCACTTTAAATGCGCCTGACAGTGCCTCTCATCTCTTTTGCCTCGCAGGCTAACAGTCAGAAACATTTCCCAGAGATTTGCTGCTACAAAGCAAGTCTTAAATGCAGAGAAACAGATGCTAGAAGATGTGAACAGTAGGGAATCTTAACATGTTATTGTAATATAAAGTAGTCAATTTGGACCCTATGTAAGTAATATACGCACCTTTGTATACATAGGTATGCACATTCTTGACAATATAACATGTTATATGCACCACTTACTAGGTTATTAGGATTTTATTTGGCTCTTTCAGAAGAAGGTCCTTGATGTGGTCACTTTGATCTTTTTGGCTAATCTATTTAAAACTGAAAAGAGCTCATATTTCAACCGGATGGCACCGCTTTTCACCTTTTATTGGGCCAGGTTTCTGATCGTACTATGTTAGAGTAGATTAATTTCATATGAAGGAATAATCTGATGAAAATGCCACTAAACATTTGTATCTGAGTAAAAGCCGTTTTCCTTCCATTAGCAAAATAAAAGCAGATGAATGTGACACATGAACAGAAATACTAAATCTGAAAACCTCCCAACGGATAAGTTGGCAAAAGCACATCCCTGTGTTGAATTGAGCTGTATCAACCAAGAATGTCCCAAATGGGCTCTGAGTGGGAAAATATTTCTTCTGATTTCGGTTCAGTGTTGCCATATGTGAGCATATTAGGTGATGACAGATTTGAGCTTCACTGTGACGTGTAATATTCCATGAAAAGGTCACAAAAATCATATTTGTGAACTTTGGTCTCATAACATGGTTGCGAAGGTCAAATTTTCGAAGCAGTTGTGCTTACAGATCAGTGTATTACTGTCATATTCTTGTTTAATAGGTATCAGCATTTATTAACTGACTCTTTTCAGTTGGATAGATGAACAAGGTATTAGTAGACTTTTATATGATTTTAATATTGATACCAATCCTTGCCAAGGAACTAGTTATCTAGTTTAGGTCACTAATTTCTAAATAAAATCTCTATTAATTTTCTTTATAAATGTCCAAATGATGCTCAGTTAAAATATTAGCAAGATTTTTTTAAATGCTAAAAATCATTGAAGAAACATTTTTAAATCTCCCTGCATTATCATTTCAGATTTGAATATTAACTTGGTTTCCTACCACTTCTCAGTTACAAATTCTTCCCTTTCAGTATTCCCAGTGAGGTTTCCATAATTTGGTGCTTCAAGAGAAAATGAACATAGGGCCATCTCCTCTCATCTGTATCTTTTAAAACATTACAATCTAGGATCCTGAGACAAGTTCTGAGTTTTTTTAAACCCCTAGATTCTGATTAAACTACATACATTGGTTTGCCAGATTAAGGATAGACAAAAAATATTCATTTTAATTATAATTGCATGTCAATTTGTAAGTAAATAATGTTTTTGAAAAACCATTGTTCTGAACGTCAACTGAAAAGGCTGTTTAAGTGGAAAGTAGCAGAATTACTGCACCATGCTCCATCTCTCCATTTTCAAAAAAAAATATTAATGCAAAAAATATGTTCCAGTATAAATGCCTGACAATTAAAGTCTTTAGGTTCGACACCCAACTTGACTTCAATAAACTGATGTGCAAAATAGGTTTGTTTACCTCAGCAACATCCAATCATTAGTTATTTTCATTGCTGTATTAATCAATTGTTGAAAGAAAATTATCTTAGCAGTAAGTACAAAAACTTATGTAATAGTAATCATCAGTGAGCAGTGGTTTTTGACTATTGGAACCACACCTGGCAATGATTTTTCAGTATCATACAAAATTGGCATTAAATGTTCAGCACCATCATCATACACTGAACGATCGAGCATAATTCTGATGGTGAAAACATGCTTGGTTGGGATTTCTTCTGTTCTTTTCAGCTGTGCATATCTTTGTCATATCAGGAGTATAAATAGTAGGCCATTCGGCCTGCTGCATTTTCCCCTTACATTTAATATCATGGCTGATCCTTTAACTTAGTATTGCTTGCCTGCACTAACTTTTCATTCTGATGCTATTTTAAATGTGTACATCCTTATATCTTAAATAAGCTCAGTAAATGAACCTCCACAGGTTTCTTGGGTACAGAATTCTGAATATTCTCTCCTATTTGGACAAATAAATCATTTATCTTCTTAGTCCTAAATCCCTTATTTTGTAACTTTGATGGCTGGTTTCAGACACGTCGGATCTTTGTTGGATATTTGCCAGATGTGACTGACCTTTGTGGCAATTCACTAATCGCAGCCTCCCAACAAGGAAACTTTATCCACACATCTGTCCTATCATGTCCCATTGGGTTTTTATACAATTATATGAATTCACTTCTCATTTTCTTCAAGCATAGATGGTTTATGCCCACTCCTCTTCTCCTTTGACAAGCTTCCCCTCCTCGGGAATCAAACTGTGTTACATTCTCCCTATTGCAAGTATATCCTTCCTTCGGCAGGAATCAGATCTATGTACAATATTCCAGATGCAGCCTTACCAGACCTCAATCTATATGAGTAAAGCATCTTTGCGCCTGTACACTTGCAAGAAAAGCCAACATACTTTTGCCTTCTTAAATGCTCATTGCATCTGCATTTAAATTTTCAGTGGTCCTCGCACAAGGAAAACCCCAGCCCCCTCTGAAACAAGACCAATTAATCTCTCACCATTAAACACAATCTTCCATTTAAAAAAAAATGATGACAAAATGAATGACCCCATATTATGATATTTAATCTCTCATTCCCTCACCCCTTCACTCTACATAACATGTCCATATTGCCCAGAAACCTCTTCATATTGCCATGCCCTAGAAGCAGATACAGGCCAATCAGCCCATCAAGTCTACTTCACCATTTGATCATGGCTGATTCTTTTTCCCTCTCAACCCCACTCTTTTCCCCTAACATTTGACACCCTTACTAATCAAGAACCTATCCATCTCTAACTTAAAAATATCAAATGTCTTGCCCCCCACAGTCGTCTGTGGTAATGAATTTCACAGATTCACCATTCTAATGAAACTCCTGCTCACGCAGCTTCCTGCTATCTTACATGGCCTCCCAGTTTTATATCAGCAAACCTGGATATTTTATGCGACTCCCTCGTCCAATTGATATTGATTGTGAACAGTTAGATCCCAGCTCTGATCTTTGTGGCAATTCACTAGACACTGCCTCCCAACAAAAAGATAATCCATTTATTCTTACTCTCTGATTTTTTCCTGCTAATTAATCCTCCATCTACACAATATATTATCCGCAATTTTGTATGTTTTAATTCGTAATAATCTCTTGTAAGTTATTTTTTTAAAAGCTTCATCAAAGTTGAAATGCAGCCCATAAGCTTTAGCTATTCTGCCAGTTACAACTTCTCTCAGAACAAAAATGGAACAAATAAACATGTTCTGATTCATGGACTAATTTATTTGTTTTTGGATATATCTTTTGTTCAATATTAAGTTTAACTGCAAAACAACTGACTATGGCTCCAGCATTAGACGATTGAAGTTAATCATATCAGTTATAACATACCACAAACCCAATTCATAACCTCAATGCTTGCAAGCTTTTTTGACAACCATGCAATACAGAACTTTGTTATAATATCAAGCACTTAAAAATATTGCAGCCCCCAAATTTCTTCCTGCAATGGAAGAAGGGTCAACAATCTCATAATCATATCACAGCAGTAATATTTAGTATTGCTTCATTGGATGCTGCATTAGAATAGATCAGGATGCTACATAACGTGCACACATTGTGGAAATGTTTTCCTAATAGGAATACATAAAGTTGTATTGTGGACAGTGCTGTTTCCGTTAAAAGACTTCCTGCAGAGTATAGAGCCACCGAATGTCTTCTTTCTGCCAGACTAGTGTTTTAAAATGTCAAATATACTTCATCTAAGGATTTCGCCTGATAGGAGGGGTTTAGAGGAATATAGACCAATTGCAGGGAAATGGGACTAACTTGGATGGGGCATACTGTTCGGCATGGATGAGTTGGGCTGAAGGGTCTGTTTCTGTGCTGTATCACTTTATGACTCTATAGAATTAAAAAGGCATTGAGATAATTCTCGATACTTAATATTGTTTGGTTAGGAAAGAGCTTGCATAGCCCAGGATATAACGTTATGGCATTTAATTTTATTTTAGAATCAGCGCTGCAAGAACAAAGAGAAATAGCAGAGGCAAAAGGAAATTCTGCAGAACTAAAATATTTTTAAAAAGTGGTTAATTGAAATGTGTGGCAGGACCATCAAAGGCAAGCCTGGGAAAGGCAAGTTTTGCTTTTCCTATTTAACCTTTCATAGAAGCGAAGGTTGTGCTGAAAGGTCAACCCGCAAATGTTGACCTAACATCCTACATGTGAGGCTGTTTTACCTATTGTGCATTTCCTGCACTTTACAAAATTAAAGAAACAAGCGCTCCCATGAAATGGTCTTTGCTGTTCAAGTGATACCATCCGCAGCAATAACCTTTCAGCTAAAACCAGAGATTAAGTTATCTGTACCTTCCTCAGCAACTAACAAAATATGCTATTTCCCTTCATAATCTAGCTCTATTAACTATCAATCAAATGTACATTTTATTAATGGATTCACTGAGAGCTGCTTGAGGGGGTTTATGGAACGGTAAAATGGTTAGTTGCTGAAATGATAAAAACTAGCATTTCCCTTTAAACCCACAACTCAGGTACTCCCCCGAGTTTGGGGGAGGGGGTGAGGAGGAGTGGGGAAGTGGTTTAAATGGGCATATTGTAAGGTTAATTAGTGGCTAATTGTTGTGAGTAATTTATGTGGACTGACAGCTGCTTCTGAATCCCCAGATTCTTCAAATAAAGGCCAGGTTGTCAAGGTCAGGAAGAAAAAAAACCCAGCAGGAAACGATTTGCGTTATTTCTCAACATTTTAATACTTTGAAGTAAGGGCGATAATTCCAACTCTGGGTGCATTAAATGTGGTCAGTGTACCTCACACTGAGTTGAATGTAAGGTCAAGGTCTTGCAATTTACTTGGTAGAACTGTCCAAACACTGGTGGGATTAATGTTGTAGTAGGCAGATGGGAAGAGGATTTCAGATGGTTGTACCACTGGGGGCCTGAGACAGGGGTCCCCGATATCAAATTGATACTGAAAGTTGGCACATAGACAGCAGAATCTGACTTTGTATTTGGGATAGGATATATCTGACACATCTTTCTAGGAGGCAAAGGTTTTTACCCTGAAGCATAGGGAATCTGCAGAAATGTTGGCGATGATTTGGTATTACATTGGTTACATCACTCGTGTGGTAATCCAGAGTTCTGGATTACGAGGGATTTAATCAAGGCTCATTATTTCGTAATCTCACCAGAGCAACAAGGGAATTTAAATTTAGCAAATGACACAAATGCCTGTGCAAGGTGAGCCAAGCAGAAGTATTAATCTTTCTAATAGTCATGCAGGAAAACACACATAATAAGAGACAATAGACATCTGTAAACAATGATATTAAGACTACAAGAACTTCCTTCTCTGAAGGCTGAAAGATTTAACTTCCAGCAATATCTGGGATTTAATTATCAGTTATGGGGGCCAAATTGTCATAAAAGACTTAGAGTAGAATAGTAAGATTAAACGAGAACTTACCAGTTTGAACTTTGATCTTTATTTTATGAGGAGTTACGATGAAGGACTACGTGAAGAACCCCAATCGCCCGCAGTGCACGTCAATCTTCAAAGCACCGGTGTGAAATCACAGATAATAGTGACTGAAGTATAATAGTAAGATAACATAAGACTAGAACTACCAGATGACATTCATGAGGGTTGAGAGCGGAGGGCACGTAGTCCCTCATCGTAACTCCTCATAAAATAAAGATCAAAGTTTAAACTGGTAAGTTCTCATTTAATCTTACTATTTTACTTCGGAGTCACGTGAGTAACTGCTTCATTGACAAATGAAGGAAAACATTCATAATGAATACAGTCATGACATAGATTTAAAACATGCTGATGCTGCTTAAATTAAGTAATAATATTCACATCTCTCACCCAGATGGATAATACAACTAGAACATAAAATAGAGTTAACAAATACCCCTGGTCTAGCAATAGGTCATTATAAAGGTTTGGATATTCATTAGTTGGACCATGCTACAGCCGTAAGGATGTGGTTCAGCGGAATGCAAATATCCCTGCTGCTGATGTTGTAGCAGCCCTGGTGGAATGAGATCGGGATCAGAATCCATTCCAACATAACGCAAACTCCGTTTTATCATCTGGAGTGGCCTGAACAGATATGTTCTTCTAAGTTTTTTGTGACTAACAACATTGCTAGTTCAGAACTTCGACGGCTCTTGGTGACCTTGACGCATTGTTGTATATAAGTGTGCATACGTTACCAAAGGTCCCCTGGCATGCCTGTACTATTTTGAGACCTGACACCCCTTCTGCTCTGCTCAAGTATTTATAAACATAAAATATTATATTATTATTTACAGATGTAATCATCCTGTACCGTCACAACTATGTGGCGACTGAACCCGCTGCCCTAACCAGCACCAGAAGGATAACTACCTAATTAGCTCCAGTCAAAGTCAAGGATATAGCTGGAGCCCCCCGGTGAAATGGTTTTCACAAATGTCAACATCCCATACGGCATTTTATTGGTCCTGGAAGACCTTGTGTTAAGATATATCCTTATAAACTTGATATCCGGGGTGAACCCGACAGAGCGGGTCTTGTTTGCTACAGCCAATTCAATGAGAAGGCACGTTGGCACAGTCAATGGCCGTACAACTTAATTATTGACATAGATCATTTAAAATGAACTCCAACATCAGTAATTTGTACCGTCTTCAATGCAACATGAACATTCAACAAACGCTTTCCATCTCCTGGAAAAGAAAGTCCTGCTTTTTTGGTGCTATCGCAGCACACTGAACACATGCAAGGACTGATGTAACAACCCAAGCCGTGGAGCAGTCTATTGAATCTGCAGAACATAATTTGATTTTAACATGCAACGGCTGATTTCTCAAGCCACAGACTGAACCAACAAGTTACGTTCAAAATAACCATATAAGGTTATATTATTATTCCCGACAACTGGGAATCAAAGTTGCATAGGCCAATCACACAATAGGAACCTAAACGCCTCTTAATGACTTCATTTGAAGCCCAGATTAATGAAGCAAAATGGAGGAAGACATTCCTTCTCCTTGTAGCGAGAACGTATCTTTCGCCACTGCTACGCCACATATTCTGCAACCTGTGAATGAGCATGATACAAACAAATGTATATTCGGTGTTCCATTGAACCAGAATTTCATAAATACGGTATGATTCAACATCCATTCTGTGCTGTCATTGACCTATGCCTGATGCTACTCCAGTGGCAAACAAGATTATGTAACCATAACAGGATTCTTTACTTGATTGCACCCACGTGTACTAACATATGCCACCATCACAATGCGTCAACATGAAGTTGAGTATGCAGATATGCATATTCACTCAATTATTCTTAACCCACAAATGCCCGTAGGGTCTATAGATATTTGACACCAATAAATGAAGAATTGGCAACTCATGCAAATATCCTCCAGCTCCAAACCAGAGATGATATTCGCAATGTCACATTCTTAAGCCATTAGCATCATTTTGCAATATAATGATATAATTACTGATTAACCTACAGGAACAATGCTGAACAATGTCTATCCATCACTGCGACTTTGGCAGCTTCAGCTGATAATAGCAAAATGTGTCGACCATGACCTACATGGCACTTTAGAGTTCTCCATTAGGATGATTTCAATTCTCCCACTTGCACAGCTGAACCACATCTATTATACTGCCAATTAGTCTTAATGAATAGACTGCTGCTCTACAACAATAAAGCTGTAACAGGCTTCTATTGACTCCAATCTGTTGCCTAAGACGGCGTCATAACCAATTGATAACTCAATGTAAATTGTAATGACCTGATAGAGTGCATGGAACCTCTGGCCAGCTTTCATGCTGCCACCAGCTTCAGTGAACCGCTTACCTTCATTCTGCAGGATTTGCCTGTTGAATAGGGCTTACCTGACGAACAGATTCAGCGGCTGGGTCTAATGTCCCCTTGATAGCGGTGTTCACTGCATATGTGTTGCGATGGCAAATTTTGCTGTCAGTAATGATCTCTGACACGTGACCGTCATCCCTTTGGATATGTTCACGGCTATACCATCAGACTCGGTATGCTCTCCTCCTCCATGAGGAAGACATTAAACAGTCCTACTACAAGGCTGTTTGAGCTGGAGCAGCCTCTCAAATTGACCGACACAGCCATTGACCCGGCGTCAGATTAATACCGACCGTTGGCTTTCATGTGTTGGGATATGCTGCTCTGCAACACTTCCAATAAGTCTATTTGATAACAACTTAATTTTAATTGAATATAGGAGCCCATTTTCTCAAACATGGTTTGAGACTGAAACAGTGAATTTTATCAAAATACAGCGTTAAAATTATCATCCAGACTTTATTACAATTATACTATTATATTGCCTCATCACAGCAATACCTCCTCCAAATATCTCCAATGATACTGTAAATGGGCACACCCTATGAATCCAGTTGTTAATCAGCCACATTTCATAATGAACAGGCCACGCCTGTTATCCTTTGCGTCTGCCTTGAACGGCAACTCTGGCCCGATTCCCGAGCCTTTCTTGTAAGACAACGTGACCATATTAGAACAAACTGCCCCGGGAAGCTCACATCTCCCATGAGGGAAACATTATGCAGCCCTTCTACAGATGTTGTTGCCTACATTAAGCAACCCTGCTACAAGGTGCTGCTAGCGTGGCTCTCCCATATGCCGGTGCTGCCATAGCCTCAACATAAAACAGCCCTGTTATATGGTGCTCCTGGTGTGGCCTCTCCCATAGGCCGGCGGTCCATCGACTTGGTATCTCATAAAGCAGTCCTGTGCAATAGGTGCTGCTGACTCGGGCTCATCCATATGCCTGGCATTGCCATAGATTCGGCATCCCATAAAGCAGCCCTGTGGAATAGATGCTGCTGGCTCAGGCTTACCTATATGCCCATCATTATCACAGAAACGATATCCCCTAAAGCAGCCCTGTGCAAAGGTGCTGCTGGCTCAGGCTCACCCATATGCCCGGCACTGTCACAACTCCTGTAGTTGGAGTGTATCTAGATGGAGCCTCCTCCCCACAAGGGCTCCATCCTGGTCAACCTATATTTTTTTACATTACCCGGATGGGAACACTCCTGGCATCAGGGCTGACCATATTGGCCGGTCCCCCCCCCCCCCATTCTAAACTATTGCGGTCTGGACACCGCATTGCTGCTGGGTTTCCCCTCCCCGGGGAATCCTAGCGTCTGTGTGCCTTACCAAGGGGAACACCCCCCCCCCCCCCCCATGGCACCCGGTCTGACCATTCCTTCAGCCCCATATCGTGGGCCACTGCGGTCTAAAACTGCACTTCTGCTGAAGTTCCCCTCCCCGGGAACTCAGCGTTCAGAAATCACTGACCGTTCTGGTCAGCTTCAGCCCCATATCATGGGCCACTGCGGTTTGAGAACCCGCACTTCTGCTGCAGTTCCCCTCCCTGGGAACCCAGCGTTCAGAAGTCACTGACCATAGTGACTGAACTCCGCGAGCCCGACATTCCCCAGCTACCCGCTTCTGCAGTAGGACCGGGGTTTCCCCACAGCCCGCAGCTGGTTCCCTCGTCGGCACCCGTGAAGCACCCGGCAGGAACCTCTGTGGAAAAAGGGTTCCTGCAGGACATCAAAAAACAGGTAAGAAATACTTACCTGGAGTTTAAACTTACCGCTGGCAGGGGCAACGTGCCTGTATTGACTGCAAATGACTCCGAAGTAAAATGAAGGAGCTGCAGATGGTGGTTTCCAAAAAAAGGACATAAAGTACAAAGATCTGGTCCCATTCCTAAACGTCACCTGTCCATGTTTTCCAGAGATACTGCCTGACGTTGTATGAGAAATTAGTCCAATCATCATTAAACATCATCAGCTTTCACCATAACATTGCTTTACTAATGCATTATAACCGGTAAACTCTGGTCGTTGCTCAGTTCTTAAACGGAACTGGAGGGAATATAAAATTGAATTTCCTGGGGTTGATCTGAGGACCAAACTTGAACTTGGGTGTGCAGAGCAATATTTTTAAATTTGCAGCTGACACACAATTTGGAGGCATTGTAAATTATGAAGAGTCTCGTGATAAATTGAAAGTCCAATGGAATAGGTGGATATATGGCAGATGAAATATGATGCTATGAAACATGAGTGATGTATATTGTTCAGAAGAATAAAATAAAACAAATTAAACTAAAGGTTACAATTCTGCCAGAACATAGAGATCTGGGGGTTGTATTAGTGCACGATTCACTGAAAGTGGCAGGATAGGTTGAGAAAATGGTTAAAAAAGGTTACAGGTTCTTGTACTTTATCAGTAGAGCAAGGAGATTGTGATGAAAGATTGCAAGTCAGTTCATCAGGTACTTTCACAATGTTTAAGACATATCTATACAAGTACTTGAATGGGGCTCATGTGAAGACCTCCCCTTAGAAAGCTGCAGACTGAATGATGGGAAATGAGATTAATATAGATGAGACCTGATGATCTTTTAAAGTCTTCTGACCCTTTTAAAGTCATGAAGGGTATGGTCAGAGTAGATAGAGTAAACTGTTCTCCTTGGTGTACAGGTGGAGAATGAGAAAATGTGGAATTGTAATTGACAAAACAGTAGACGCAATACAATGAATACATTTTTCCATGGTAAAATTATAGGGTCACTTTGAATGCACTTAAAGGGGGAGTAGCAATTGTAGCCTCAAATTGTAGCCTTAATTGTAGCCTCAAATGAGAGCTGGATACGTTGGAAATAGATCCCAGAACCTAGGGAAGAAAATGAGATAGTGGGCCTCGATAGATTACTCTTACATAGAGAAGTGTGGTCTTCTTGGGCAAAATGTTCTCCTTCTGTGATGTATATCCTAGGCCAGCTAATGTACAGTTGTGTAAATCAACAGTCAAGAGTGTTTAATTGTCTTAAGCACTGCAACTGGAACAATGAAATGTTTAATTGCTGCAGCTTTACGGGCACATTAAACATAGCAACACAACAAATAAACATATAGTAAAGTAACTGTTACACTAGCAAATCCAGACCCTAATCGTGCAAGCAAAAATACAGAAATCGACTTTGGTGGTAAAAAGTCCATATTAGTTTGATGCTGCAGAGGAATTGTGGTTAGGGTTGTGCAGAGTGGTTCAAGAGTCTGATTGTTGTTTGGAACAAGCTGTTATAGAGTCATAGAATCAAACAGCATGGAAACAGGCCCTTCGGCCCAAATTGCCCACACCAGCCAACATTTCCCAACTACACTAGTCCCACCTGTTTTGCGCTTATCCCTCCAAACCTGCCTTGTCCATGCACATGTTTAACTTTCTTAAAGTTTGGGATAGTACCTGCCTCAACTACCTCCTCTGGCAGCTCGTTCCATACACCCACTGCCCTTTGTGTGAAAAAGTTGCCACTCTGATTCCTATTAAATATTTTCCCCTTCACCGTAAAACCATGTCCTCTGGTCCTCAATTCCCTTACTCTGGGCAGGAGACATTGTGCATCTGTAGTTCTTGAACCTGGAGATGATTGTATAAGGTGCCAGAGAGCATGTGAATGAAATTGGTAATTAACAGACGCACTCTTCTAACTGGTTCCAGTAAACCCCAGCAGGACAGAGGTGCAACTGCAAACTTCTCCTGATGTGTCAGGAATTTATCACAAAGATCATCATCATCATCATCATCATCGCCGACTATCCGACCATGGAGCAGGCAGTACGGGATTACATGGTACCCATGGCAGGGGGAATTCCCCCCCCGACCCGATGAAGAAAGAAATCATATTATCTCGGTAGACATTTAAAATCAACAGTATTGTACTTACTGCACCATATAGAAGCATACAGCATGCTGTATACAATCTGACTGTCAACACATGCCAAGGCAATTTAATGAAAATATGGGAAAGAAACAATCTTTGTTCACTAAAGACTAATTTATTATTCACTTGATGTGCATGTCGTTGGCAGTAACGTTTATTGCTCATCTTTAATTGTCCCTGAACTGACTGTCTTGTTATCTATTTCAGAAGGTAGTTAAGAATCAATCATTATCGTTGTAGAACTGGAACCACATAAAACACGGACCAGGTAAAAGCAACAGATTTCCTTCCTTAAAGGATATTAGTGCACCAGATGGATGTTTACAACAATGCTAGGCTTTTCATTCCAGAATTATTTAATTAATTGAATTTTACATTCGCCAGCTGCCATTGTGAGATTTGAACACATCAACGAATCGGTAGTCCAGATTTCTTGTCATGTAACACAATCATAATCCTACAGTATCCTTGAAACTACATTGATGGCAATGGTACAAAAAAAACATCTAGTGGATTTGAAATATCGGACAACCAAACTTGGTACTAATTTGTTATTTCTCCACTGTGACTTAAAATTTACAGTTTGACAACTGAGAAAGTTTGAGAAATTTAAAAGTTACAATTATCTTTGCTGGTCTTCAATTATTTAAGTTTGATATTATAGCATAGACTCTCTGGAGTCTATGTAGCAATTTTCGGCTGCCACCGACAGCCAGGAATCTCAGTATTAATTAGGTCTGGTTCCCCAATGAAATGAATTGGAAGCAGAGCTTTGTGAATGGTAGTTTCCTTTCAAAATGCTAGTTGCGCCTTGTTACCAAGTTATACAGAACATGTTCCAGTCATTACTGCCTTTCCTTTTGCAGCCTAGACAGCCAATGTAACAGATACCACTTTACAATTTTGGTTAAGTTTTAATTGCACATGAAAGTAAAGCAAGGTATATTTTTGTTTAAAAAGATTGAAAATATAATTGATGGCTTTGAGGGGAAATGTCCTCCATTCACCAACTGAGGGGTCAGAAAATTATGGTTCCTGTGTATATCTGGTTGACCTCGGATGTCCCAATATGTGGACAGCCTTTCACTGGCGCTTCTATAACTTCCAGTGAAATAGCACAAAGTTGCAGAGATTGTCTCATACTTTTACTGGGAAATTTACTTAAAATGTTGGTCATCTTTAAGGATGTCATTAAGCTTGAAAGTGTGCAGAGAAGATTTTCAAGGATGTTGCCAGCACTTGGGAGCCTGAGCTATAGGGAGAGATTGGTCTTTATTCCTTGAAGCGCAAGAGGGTGAACGTACAAGGGTAGGGGAATCAGGAACTACAGACATAGGTTTATGGATGGGCAACATTTAATAGGATCCTGAGGGGCAAATTTTTAATTCAGATGGTGGTGGGTATATGGAACGAGCTTTCAAAGTAGGTAGATGAGGCAGGTATTATAACAGCATTTAAAAGACACTTGGACAGGTACATGGATAGGAAAGGGTTAGAGGGATATGGGTCAAACAGGGGCAAATGAGACTAGCTTAATTGGGGAATCTTGGTTGTCACTGACCAGTTGGGCCAAAGGCTTGTTCCCATGCTGAATGGCTCTATGATTTTATAACTTGTACCAAATTGAACCTGGTATTCAAACAACCTCACCATTTATTTCAATGGGGAGAAATGGTTGCGGGAACCAATGTAAGTATTTGTAATGTACATTATTTTTTAATTGTTTGAGTATATTTGAAAGTTTATGTGCCATTCTAAAATATTTCAATATTGTTGTAAGAATGGGATAATTTGCAATAGTTTTAAAATGTTCCTAAATACCATTCAAAGTTTTCTTTAAGTCTTTTTTGGCAGCTTCACTGTCTCCATCCTCCACAGCAATCCTCACCCTTCCCTCCCCATGTCGTAGCTCTTTGCTACCAATAAATTGACATTTGTCTCCAAATTTCATTTATTCAAGTTTTTAATGCATTGAAAATTTCTAAACTGCTTCAGGGATAAAGGTTTGGCCCTAACAAGTGAAGCTGAGAGAAATAGCAAATGATGAAGACATTTGCCAAGGGACCCATAAACATGGGAGAAGCAGTAAGTCATATTGAATTCATTTCAGTGGGGGCAAAACAGCCAAATACTTTTTTTCACTGGTGCCAGAGTTATAAGAACACACAACGGATGAAAATCGGAAGAGTAGTTAGTCCAAGCAAAGACACAAAGCCATTTTAACAAAGCTATTCACTGAATCATAAGCAGTGGGTGTGCGGGTAATCCCAGCATTTATTAGCCATCTCTAAATATCCTGCACTATGGAGGTAAGAGTGAAACATAATGGTTTTCTGAAGTTGCATCCAGGACAGTCACAGTAAGAACAGCCGTGTTCCTTTCCTGAAGATATGAGTAAATTAGACGTATTTTTATGACAAACATTACTTTATGCGATAACCAATACTCAAACTAGCTTATCTTTTAAAAATTCCATAGTTACTTAATAATTTGAATTTAAATTCCCTGTCCGCCACAGCAGCATTCAAATCCAGATCAATGGTGCAGAATTTTGGCCATCGGCTGACTAATGCCGCTTGTCTTCCATCCGCAACACTACAGGAAAGGTAGAGGGAATAGGAATGGGATGTTTTGTTTAGTTTAGTTTAGAGATACAGGTCCTTTGGCCCACCGAGTCAGTGCCAACCCGCAATCCCTGTACACTAACACAATCCTACACTACTCTAGGGACAATTTACAATTTTACCAAGCCATTTAGCCTACAAGCCTGTACATCTTTGGAGTGTGGGAGGAAACTGGAGCACCCAGAGAAAACCCATGCAGGTCACAAGGGCAATGTACATACTCCATACAGACGGTATGGATGTGGCCAGGAGATCCAAGTCAAGCAGTTGTATAATAAAATGAAAAACAATTGGAGGTGCTCACGGGTCAGGCAACATCTGAGGAGGAAAATTGTCAGTTTGGGTGAAGATAAACACAAGCTAGATGAACAGCACCTCATATTCCACCTGGATAGTCTACACACCAATGGCATAAACATTGAATTCTCCACTTTCAGGTAACCCATACATCCACTGTCCATTTCTCCTCCTAACTTTCCTGATTCTCTCACACACACACACACGATCCTTCCTACAATACCCCAGCATGCTATCGCCCTGCTTCTTTCCCCTCCCACATCCTCCTCCATCTACTCACCCTTGCCTCTACATCCATAGAACTTTGAACAATAGACAATAGACAATAGACAATAGGTGCAGGAGTAGGCCATTTGGCCCTTCGAGCCAGCACCGTCATTCAATGTGATCATGTGATCATGGCTGATTATCCCCAATTAGTACCCCGTTCCTGCCTTCTCCCCATATCCCCTGACTCTGCTATTTTTAAGAGCCCTCGCCCCTCTAGGGTGGCTTTCCTGCCTCTAGCGTGTCCAAACTCCTGAACAATTCAGCGCCAAGATGCACACTGATCAGGTTTCACATCCCCAGTGACAAAGGGATTTACAGTAAGTGCTGCCTCAAAAAGGCAGCAAATATCTTACACCCCCTGGTCTCATCACCACAAGAACAATTGCTTTCCAGCAAACATCAGGTTCTTGATCACTGCACAACCCCACTTCATCAACTGTGACCAACAATGGACTTTGGTTTGGATGTAGTACAGACTTGTTTTACACTATTATGGTTTGGTTACCTTGTAATACAAATTATTAATTTATTGTATATTTTTTTGTGTGTTATTGTGTTAATTGGCCTGGAAAGCTGCAGCAAGCAAGAATTTCATTGTTCCATTGCCAGTAAATATGATCATTAAACACTCTTGAATATTGACACACACTGACCCCATTGGAGCCCCTTCCCACCATCTCCCCCCACACTGCTACCCGTTCCCCTTCCTCTGTTGTTACTATCTGCCACCATCCCCCTTCAATAATTCCACTCTTTACCTCCCTGTCCTCTCAGTCAGAATCTGCAGTCGTTTGATCTCCATTTACCTCCTCTCAGCCTCCTTCGCAATTTCTACCCTTCCCTCGCTCACATGTCTGTTAGCCGGCAATAAAACCCTCCTCACCTGTATCGACGAACTGCTCTTACTCCACACTTCTCTCCACTTCATTATACTGGCTATTTCCCATCTATTCTTTCAGTCCAGTTGAAAGGTTATGGACCAGAAAGTTGACTTTTCATTTTGCTCCACAGATGTTGCCTGAATCAACAGCATAAGATCATAAGAAACAGAATTAGGCCATTCGGTCCATCGAGTCTGCTCCGTCAGACTTTTCTTTCTGCTCCAGATTCCAGCATCAGCAGTTTCTTGGGCCTCAGACAGCTGTATACTCAGAACCACTTCCATGTAATAAAATAATACCATTTCCACAAGGGTATTGTAAAATACAATTTATAGTTGAATGTTGTTTCTCTGAAAGTTTAGTGGGTACTAGCTGTACGTTAATGCACTCCCAATGAATGTGGCTAATACAGCACATACAGGCAACTTAGTAAATACCAGAAGAGTGACTTATTTTGACGTTTGCATATAATCTTTGTAATCTTTGAGCATTAGTTGTTTGTGACCATTATTATCTGTTGGGGATTTCACCCATAAATATAGAAGAATGCTATTTAGCAATTTGACCTTATCCTTCCTTCATTTGGATCATGAATTATCTGTACTTCAACTCCTATCTGCCTTTAATAGGCAATAGACAATAGGTGCCGTAGGCAATTTGTCCCTTCGAGCCAGCCCTGCCATTCACTGTGATCATGGCTGATCATCCACATTCAGTACCCCGTTCCTGCCCTCTCACCATATCAACTCACGTACCACACTCTGGTCACTTGGTTCTTGTACATCAACGTTTATTTTATCAAGTGTAGTCCAGATAGCCATGGGAGTCAATGTGTTTATAGTGGATGTCGGTCAGTATTTTTTTGAGTTAAGATGTGGTCGTAGAGTTGGACTCATGGCTATCTGAACTACACTTCTTCCCACCCTGCTTCCTGTAAGGACTCCATCCCCTACTCCCAATTCCTCTGTCTACGCCGCATCTGCACCCAGGATGAGGTGTTCCACACCAGGGCATCGGAGATGTCCTCATTCTTCAGTGAATGAGGGTTCCCCTCTTCTACTATAGATGAGGCTCTCACCAGGGTCTCCTCTATACCCCGTAACTCTGCTCTCACTCCCCATCCCCCCACTCATAACTAGGGCCGAGTTCCCCTTGTCCTCTCCTTCCACCCCACCAGCCGTCATGTACAACAAATAATCCTCTGACATTTTTGCCACCTCCAACATGATCCCACCACTTGCCACATCTTCCCATCTCCTGCCCTGTCTGCTTTCTGCAGAGACCACTCCCTCAGTAACTCCCCGATCAATTCGTCCCTTCCCACCCGACCACCCCCTCTCTGGGCACTTGCCCTGGCAACCGCAGGAAATGCTACACTTATCGTTGTACCTCCCCCCTTGACTCCATTCAAGGACCCTTTCCAGCTGCGGCAGAGGTTCACCTGCACCTCCTCCAATCTCATCTATTGCATCCGTTGCTCTAGATGTCAGCTGCTCCTCATCGGTGAGACCAAGCGTAGGCTTGGCGATCACTTTGTCCAAAACCTCTGCTCGGTTCGCAATAACCAACCTGATCTCCTGCTGGCTCAGCACTTCAACTCCCTCTCCCATTCCGAATACGACCTTTCTGTCCTGGGCCTCCTCCATGGCCAGAGTGAGGACCACCGAAAATTGGAGGAGCAGCACCTCATATTTTGCTTGGGCAGTTTGTACCCCAGCAGTATGAACATTGACTTCTCTAATTTCAGTTAGTCCCTACTTTCTCCTCCCCTTCTCAGCTCTCCCTCAGCCCACTGTCTCCACCTCTTCCTTTTTTCTTCCCACCCCCCCCCCCCCCCCACCCTCACATCAGGCTGAATAAGGGTCTCGACCCGAAACGTTGCCTATTTCCTTCGCTCCATAGATACTGCCTCACCCGCTGAGTTTCTCCAGTATATATATATATATATTAGTGGATGGGTGGGTTAAGCAAGTTGCTTTCCACTGGATACTGTGAGCATTGTTGGAACTGCAATCAACCAGGCTAAAGAACATTCCACAACACTCCTTACATGGTGGACAAGATTTGGGTAATCAGGAAATTAGTCATTTACCACATAAATTGCCCGTAATCTGCTTTTTGCAGGGTTTAAATGACAATTTCCATTCAACATAAATTGCAGCTCTGGATTAATCTGCCGTGTTAGGAATGGGTAGAGTTTGCAAAAATAATTTAACTTAACTTGATCAGAACCTGACAACATAGGCACGAATAGAACATAACAATTGGATTATAATCGATTCAAAACAAACTTTAGAACAGAGGACTAAAATCTAAACTAATTTAATTGGCTTTAGAGCAAAAGTGCATGGAAACCTGATTTTTGTTCAGATTTCAAATGAACTATCAATTTTAATGTTCTCCTTTATGGATTTTTGGGTAAATAGACAGAACTTCAGCAAATATGAGCATGAAGATAGTGCTTCTTTAAATCATAACTGTCAACGTTCATTACTTTATAGGTTAAAATTGAATGTGGTCCATTTGTCTCATATTATGAATGGTTAGATATCTCATGTAGAAACCTGTAGATACGAAAAGCATTAACAAAGCAAATAATACAGAGATAACTTTACAAAGAAATGTGAAGAGTACAGAACAAACAAAAATATGATATTAGTCAGCATTTGACAAGCCATAAAATACCATCACAAGTTCGGTTCCATTTTTACCTTCCTCAGTAGAGTTGAAGCTGGTTACATTTCCAACAAAGTGGAGTAAAATGGTGGTGCTCACTATAATTTTTCTAGCAAGTCCTGGAACGTTTAGTTCCATTGAAACATGGTCGACATTCGTCACTCTTTCCCGACCTGAGACAAACAAACTCATTCCAATATCGTTAAATTATCACAAAATATTTTGCAGCCCTACAACGGATATGGATAGCTTGGTTTTAGTAGCAAAATTACTCTCAGCATTAAAAAAAAACTTTCAGAAACAGCAGGGCTTTTCCTGAGGCCAATGGCCTTTCGCATAATTTATTTTGACTTCAATAAAATGTATTACCCTGGGTCACACTGTCCCATTAGGTTAGCCTGGTGATACTCCCTCCTGAACCTTATTCTTTTATAGTAACAGTGCAAATAAAAGTGTGACAAATAATAGATCTTTGCTATTTTTTGCTTCTTCTACATATATTTTCTTATGCTCTGGGTAATTAATCAACTCATTGAAGTGCACAAATCACGTCAAAGCATGATGAGAAAATATTTATTGTGTTAGAGATCTCAAAATGTGCTAAGATTCTTGAAAGATAAATCAATGCCCATCTTTCCTGCAACTCCATATTTGGACCTCTTCAATCAGCTTTCTGGTGCAGGTTTGGCAATTAAACAACTCTAACCAAAGATATATATTATTGTTAAAGAAGGAACTGCAGATGCTGGAGAATCGAGGGTACACAAAAGGCTGGAGAAACTCAGCGGGTGCAGCAGCATCTAAGGAGCGAAGGAGATAGGAGAACAAGCGGAAGCTTGGCGATCGTTTCGCCGAACACCTCCGCTCGGTCCGCATTAACCAACCCGACCTCCCGGTGGCTCAGCACTTCAACTCCCCCTCCCATTCCGTATCCGACCTCTCGGTCCTGGGCCTCCTCCACGGCCAGTGTGAGCAACACCGCAAGTTGGAGGAACAGCACCTCATATTCCGCTTGGGGAGTCTGCATCCTTTGGGCTTGAACATTGAATTTTCTCAATTCTGTTAACCCTTGCTGTCTCCTCCCCTTCCCACCTCTCCCTCAGCCCTCAGGCCCTGGCATTCCCTCTCTCTCTATCTCCCTCCCCCACCCTAGTCGCACCAGCTTCTCATTTTCACCCCACAAACAGCTTACAATGGCTTGTTCCCTTTATCATCGATACTTTTTTGCATATCTTTCATTCATTGTTCTTTATCTCTCCACATCACCATCTATATATCTCGTTTCCCTGATCCCTGATCAGTCTGAAGAAGGGTCTCGACCCGAAACGTCGCCTATCTCTTTCGCTCCTTAGATGCTGCTGCACCTGCTGAGTTTCTCCAGCCTTTAGTGTACCCTCAATTCTCCAGCATCTGCAGTTCCTTCTTTAACTCTTTATTACTTCATCTGATGGTGGTGCACTTTACATCCCCATTCTTTCCAAATGTGCACATCTTCTTATGTATTGAAATGAGAAACTTTCCCAAAACCTCTTCTTTGTTATCTCAATGAGTGGAATGCAATTTGCCAGCTCAGCTCTTCCCTTCAGGTCATGGTAACAAAATCTCCACATTGATTTTATGTTCCACCTCTATACTATTACCACTGGATCAGTCGAGTATCTGTCCTCAGTATCTTCCACGTCCTTATTCCTCTGGCTGCCACTTTGCATTTGAATCATATTCATCACAATTAATAATCAACTCAACATTGCCACCTCCCTCAAACCATTCGATGTCTTTGTTGAACCTGGTTTTCCAACATTCATTCCTCGATTGGGAACACTCAAACTAAAGGGTTGGAATGTACTGATCTCTGTTCAGTGGTCCAGTAGAGAACTGCCAAGTAACTGCAGTGCATGAGTCAGTTTGTTTCTCATTTTTCTAACTGCACACTGAAATCAGAGCTGGTCATTAGATACTGGTCCACCCGACCACTCACTCTGCTGCTGGATCCAACACTGAGGGATGGGTCTTAACATGCTCATCTGATAGGCTGGATGGACTTCATACTTTGGGATGACTGGTGGATGTGATGCAGCCCCATTCATTTGAATGGGATGTTGGACCATGACTGAAAAAGCAAGAGAAGGTAAATAGTTTTCATTTCATGTTAATGCTTTTAATTATTTTAAGATTAAACGTGTTTTTAAAGGAATTTATGATCTAAATCCATAAGCAAGGCTTTGACATGCCTCTGATCATCGGACATGTTTGCATGCCGTTCAGAGACCTTTAACAACTGCAAAAGACTGTCAGAGTAAGTCATGGATGGAGCCATAGGATCCACTGGTTGTGGCTTAGTTGCTACTTGCAAACCAGTATGCCAAACTCTGCATGTCCTCTGTAGCATCCAGGCCTCCAAATGGATTGGGTTAAGAAAGTTAAGCATTGCTGTGGGAAAATAACAAGCTGAGCAGAGTTGATGGACTAGAATGATCACGATCTGGACAAAAGTCTTAACCATTGCAATAATGTTCCTGATGTTGGAGTAGTCCAGAACCAGGGGGTACATTAAACTAAGAATAAGGGGTAGGCCATTTAGGACTGAGATAAGGAAAAACCTTTTCACCCAGAGAGTTGTGAATCTGTCGATTGCTCTGCCGCAGAAAGCAGTGGAGGCCAATTCACTGGATGTTTTCAAGAGAGAGTTAGATATGAAATCAAGGGATATGGGGAAAAAGCAGGAACGGGGTACCGGTTTTGGATGATCAGCCATGATCATATTGAATGGCGGTGCTGGCTCAAAGGGCCAAATGGCCTACTCCTGCACCTATTTTCTAAGTTTCTAAACTTTGTTTCTTCACACTTCACTCCATTATCTCCCAGACCTCTCTAACACCTTACACATGAGCTGTCGAACTTGGGCCACATCTAAACCCTGAACCCCGGATCCTCTTTGCCACAAAGGTCATCTACTTTGTGGCAAATGTTAACTCGTTAACATTTCCATTCGCTGTTCTTGCTTCTTTTACATTTTCCTATGCTGAAAATGTTAATTAAATGTTTAAGTTACAGCTGGTTTGAAAGATATATACGAAAGCCAGCTAACAAGGTGTTACACTTGACATTAACCTTTTTGTTTGACCAATACTTAGATTTTAAAACATTTATAATTTTGATATCAACAGTGAAAGAGGCTGGGATCAGCCACTGTCTGAAACGCAGCAGAATTAACGTCAGTACAGATGCTTTTATTCGTACAGAATGTTTCAAAGGTCATGTTGATTTAACTTTATCTGTTAATTGAGCCCCTTCACAATCTCATGCTCATTAACCCCCCTCAGCCAATTTCATCAGTGGTATAATAATAAAGTATTAATCTGATTCTTCTGAATGGAAGATTGTGGTTTCAAGTCCCACTTCAGAGACTTGTACACAAAAAGCTGGGATTACTTTTTAGCACATTACTGAGGGAATGCTACCTTTTAAAGGAGATTCATTGACTTTAGTTTAGTTGAGAGATACAGCGCGGAAGCAGGCCCTTCGGCCCATCATGACTGCACCGACCAGCGATCCGTGCAGATCCATGCCCTGTGCCCTACCGAGTCCGCTCCGACCAGCGATTCCCGCACACCAATGCTATTCCACACACACTAGGGACAATTTACAATTATACCAAGCCAATTAACCTGCAAACCTGTACATCTTTGGAGTGTGGGAGGAAACTGGAGATGCTGGAGAAAGACCACACAGGTCACAGAGAGAACGTATGAACTCCGTACAGATAAGCACCCATAGTCAGGATCGAACCTGGATCTTAGGCACTGTAAGGTGCTTCCTTTTAGATTTCATTCTAAAGATAGGTTCCATGAGGACTCCTAAGTGAATGTAAAAAATCCCCTGGCAGCAATTTGAAAAAGAACTGCATGTCGAGCTCTGATGTTCTGATCAATATTTATCCCTTATTAAACAACACTAAGACAGATTATTCAATCATTATCATATTAGCGTTTGCAAGAGCTTGTTGAATACCAATAGGCCGCTGTATTTTCCACATAGTAACAGTGAATGCCTGCAAAAAAAGCTCATTTTCTTATCAAGCATTTTGAGACTTGCTGAGATTTTGAAAATAAATATTTTTTATTTTTTTCTCCTCAGTTTTCACTTATGGTCTTCCTGAGCCAGATTCTCTCTGTCATGCACAAGGCCCCTCATGTTGCTCTTCTGCCAGCATTGCATATGGCACAAGTGCATGTGCTCCATTGCAATACCAAACGGTGCATTGGCCTTCTTTGCAACCACATTCATTTTCAAGAGAGTGTAGATAACATAATATCCCATTGACCTGATTTTATTTTGTGATCTCTGATTTCACCAGAGATCACATTGCAATGACAGTAACATTAATCCTAAGCTTTTAATTGTACGGGTTATATTTCTGCAGTTTGAGTCTGCATTTATGATATTGGTAAACACAAGTTAGCATTATGCTGAAAGTCAGTAATCTATATTACTAAAAGTCTGATCTTGACCACTTCCTGTTGTTCTGTATATTGATTTTGGAAAAAAATGCTGCCACTTACGGTTGTGATTTGTGTCCATCTTACTCAGAGTCCCCCTCCGCTGTGCAGGAGAAGAGGATTTTTCCCATCGATGAAAAATAAAAGAGTTATTAGTGTTTAAAAAATGTTGAGATTCTCTCCCCTGAAGGCCTCACCCCTTCCGGAGGGAATATAAAACCCAGAGGTGTTGAGTGCTTCAGTCTGAGCTGTGAATAACACTGAACAAATGTCTCCTAAACTGTGAGTGGTTTTACTGACCTGTCAGTGCCCTTAATATGGTTTGAAAATATAGTTTGGAAATGTTAAAGCTGAGTTGCCTTTGGTTTGGAAATGCTAAAGCTGTGTTGCCGTTGGTTTGGAAATGCTAAAGCTGTGTTGCCTTTGGTTTGGAAATGCTAAAGCTGTGTTGCCTTTGGTTTGGAAATGCTAAAGCTGTGTTGCCTGTGGTTTGGAAATGCTAAAGCTCTGTTGCCTCTGGTTTGGAAATGCTAAAGCTGTGTTGCCTTTGGTTTGGAAATGCTAAAGCTGTGTTGCCTTTGGTTTGGAAATGTTAAAGCTGTGTTGCCTTTGGTTTTGGAAATGCTAAAGCTGTGTTGCCTTTGGTTTGGAAATGCTAAAGCTGTGTTGCCTTTGGTTTGGAAATGCTAAAGCTGTGTTGCCTAATTAAAGTTGCCTTGCCTAATTAAAGTTGCCTTGCCTTCTATATAATTAAAAGTCTAATCTTGACCACTTCCTGTTTGCGCTTTATATTGATTTTAGAAAAATCGCTTCCACGTACTGCTGTGATTTTTGGCCATCTTACTCAGAGTCCGCCTCCGCTCATGAAAAACCTTGAAATGGCATGATACTGCACTTGAATTTGGTGGCCTTGCACCCCGCTTGAAGTGGTAAGAAACTGCATTTGAATTTGGTGGCCTTGCACCCTGCTTGAAATGGAATTTCAAGGACTAGCCATGAGTCAACTGCCAGCCCACCAGCCGTGAGTGAGTGAGCTGCCAGCACAACAGGCTTGAGTGACTGAGCCACCAGCCCAAGAATCCATTCAGCCCACAATGTCCATACTAGCACTGGAAACCTGTCCCTTCAGCCCACAACACCCATATTAGCACTCCAGAGCCTCCCCCCCCCCCCCCCCCCACTGGCCACCAATATTGGAATTGGTGGAGAGGTGGAATATTGCGTTGGGGGACCAGCCCCCCCGTGTGATGTTGGGACCCAACGGGTCCCACTTATCTAGTAAAAAATGTTGGGACCCAACGGGTCCCACTTATCTAGTAAAAACCAATATTAACCACAACATGGTGACAACATACTAAATTGTGTTATTAATTTTACTATTTTTAGTTCATTGCAAAAAATTGAGAAGACATAGCTACACGGATACAGATAAAAAGACAATAGGTGCAGGAGTAGGCCTTTTGGCCCTTCGAACCAGCACCGTCATTCAATGTGATCATGGCTGATCATCCACAAAATGTTTTTTCTCATGTCAGTTCTGAATGGCCTACACCTTATTCTTAAACTGTGATCCTTGGTTCTGGACTCTCCCAACATTGAGAACGTGTTTCCTGCATCTAGCATGTCCAATCCCTTAATAATTTTATATGTTTCTTGAAGATCCCCTCTCATCCTTCCAAATTCCAGTGAATACAAGCCCAGTCGCTCTATTCTTTCATCATATGACAGTACCACCATCTCGGGAATTAACCTTGTGAACCTGCACCGCAAGAGAAAGAATGTCCTTCCTCAAATTAGGAGACCAAAACTGCACACAATACCCGGTGTGGTCTCACCAGTCCCTGTACAACTGCAGAAGGACCTCTTTGCTCCTCTACACAACTGGTCTTGTTATGAAGGCCAACATGCCATTAGCTTTCTTCACTGCCTGTTGTACCTGTATGCTTACTTTTAGTGACTGATATACTAGGACACCCAGGTATCATTGTACTTCCCCTTTTCATAACCTGACACCATTCAGAAAATAATCTGCCTTCCCGTTCATGCCACCAAAATTGATAACCTCACATTTATCCACATTATACTGCATCTGCCATGCATCTGCCCACTCACCCAACCTGTCCAAGTCACCCTGCATCCTCATAGCATCCTCTTCACAGTTCACACTGCCACCCAGCTTAGTGTCATCTGCAAATTTGCTAATGTAACTTTTAATTCCTTAATCTAAATCATTAATGTATACTGTAAATAGCTGCAATCCCAGCACCGAGCCTTGCGGCACCCCACTAGTCACCGCCTGCCACTAGGGGCGCCACATGATTGACAGCCCCGCCAACAGTGTGTTTTTTCGTATTTTTTTAAATTTTTAGTGTGTGTTACAAATCTGTGTAAATGTTCTCCGGTTTGTTTTTTGCTGGGGGAGGGGAAGTGGTCGGGAGGGAAACTTTTTTTTCAGTTTCTTACCTTGCCCGAGATCCGATTAATTTTCGTATTGCATCGTATTTCGTATGGCAAAAGAATAAATCAGGGAAGGTAGTGCATCCGTGGATAACAAGGGAAATCAGGGATAGTATCAAAATAAATGATGAAGCATACAAATTAGCCAGAGAAAGCAGCCAACCAGAGGACTGGGAGTCCAACAGAGGAGGACAAAGGGCTTAATTAGGAAAGGGAAAATGGATTATGAAAGAAAACTGGCAGGGAACATAAAAACTGACTGCAAAAGTTTTTATCGATATGTAAAGAGAAAAAGATTAGTTGAAACAAATGTAGGTCCCTTCCAGTCAGAAACAGGTGAATTGTTCATGCGGAACAAGGACATGGCAGACCAATTGAATAACTACTTTGGTTCTGTCTTCACTAAGGAAGACATAAATAATCTGCTAGAAATAGCAGGAGATCGCGGGTCAGATGAGATGGAGGAACTGAGTGAAATCCAGGTTAGCCGGGAAGTGGTGTTAGGTAAATTGAATGGATTAAAGTCCGATAAATCCCCAGGGCCGGACAGGCTGCATCCCAGGGTACTTAAGGAAGTAGCCCCAGAAATAGTGGATGCATTAGTGATAATTTTTCAAAACTCTTTAGATTCTGGAGTAGTTCCTGAGGATTGGAGGGTAGCTAATGTAACCCCACTTTTTTATAAAGGGAGGGAGAGAGAAAACGGGGAACTACAGACCAGTTAGTCTAACATCAGTAGTGGGGAAACTGCTAGAATCAGTTATTAACAATGGGATAGCAGCACATTTGGAAAGTGATGAAATCATTAGGCAAAGTCAGCATGGATTTACGAAAGGTAAATCAAGTCTGACGAATCTTATTGAATTTTTTGAGGATGTAACTAGCAGAGTGGATAAGGGAGAACCAGTGGATGTGTTATATCTGGACTTTCAGAAGGCTTTCGACAACGTCCCACACAAGATATTTGCAACAAACTTAAAGCACACAGTATTGGAGGTTCAGTGTTGATGTGGATAGAGAACTGGCTGGCAGACAGGAAGCAAAGAGTAGGATTGAACGGGTCCTTTTCAGGATGGCAGGCAGTGACTAGTGGGGTGCCGCAAGAATCAGTGCTGAGAGCCCAGCTAGTTACAATATATATTAATGATTTGGACGAGGGAATTGAATGCAACATCTCCAAGTTTGCGGATGACACAAAGCTGGGGGTAGTGTTAGCCATGAGGAGGATGCTAGGAGGCTGCAAGGTGACTTGGATAGGCTGGGTGAGTGGGAAAATGCATGGCAGATGCAATATAATATGGATAAATGTGAAGTTATCCATTTTGGTGGCAAAAACAGGAAAGTAGACGATGATTTGAATGGTGGCCGATTAGGAAAAGGGGAGATGCAACGAAACCTGGGTGTCATGGTAAACCAGTCATTGAAAGTAGGCATGCAGGTGCAGCAGGCAGTGAAGAAAGCAAAAGGTATGTTAGCATTCATAGCAAAAGGATTTGAGTATAGGAGCAGGGAGGTTCTACTGCAGTTGTACAGGGTCTTGGTGAGGCCACACCTGGAGTATTGCGTACAGTTTTGGTCTCCAAATCTGAGGAAAGACATTCTTGCCATAGAGGGAGTACAGAGAAGGTTAATCAGACTGATTCCTGGGATGTCAGGACTTTCATATGAAGAAAGACTAGATGGACTCGGCTTGTACTCGCTAGAATTTAGAAGATTGAGGGGGGATCTTATAGAAACGTACACAATTCTTAAGGGGTTGGACAGGCTAGATGCAGGAAGATTGTTCCTGATCTTGGGGAGGTCCAGGACAAGGGGTCACAGTTTAAGGATAAGGGGGAAATCTTTTAGGACCGAGATGAGAAGAACATTTTTCACACAGAGAGTGGTGATTCTCTGGAATTCTCTGCCACAGAAGTTGGTTGAGGCCAGTTCATTGGCTATATTTAAGAGGGAGTTAGATGTGGCCCTTGTGGCTAAAGGGATCAGGAGGTATGGAGAGAGGGCAGGTAAAGGATACCGAGTTGGATGATCAGCCATGATCATATTGAATGGCGGTGCAGGCTCAAAGGGCCAAATGGCCTACTCCTGCACCTATTTTCTATGTTTCTATGTTTCTATCTTTGGGAGCTCTGCAGCTTACCGTCGATGGAGCTGGAGGCCTCCTCAGACCGACTTTGGGCCTAACTTACATTGGGCGTGGACTTAAATCGGAGCTGATCCCTTGCCTGGGGTTGCTCCAACCGCGGCCTGTGGACTTACCATCCAGAGCTCGCAGTCTCGGGAGAGGCTAGTCGCGAAGCTCCATCAACGCAGAGGCTCGACCAGCCGCAACGCGGGGTCCAATCATCTGGTGCAGGGGAGCTGACACCCCCCCGATGCAGCAGCTGATCGCCTTGATGCGGAGGACCCAAACGCCACCGGCAACGGGAGGCAAGATCATCCCGCAACGGAGGGCTCGAGACCCCCTACCGCGGGAGAGCCAAGGGAAGAGATTTGAACTTGTTTTCACCTACCATCACAGTGAGGAATGCAAAGGCAGCACCGTGGTGGATGGTCATGTTAAAATGTATTTTGTATGTTCCGTTGCTTTTTATTTGTATGACTGACATGGCAAATTAAATTCCTCGTATGTTGCAAAACATACTTTGCTAATAAAGTATTATTGTGATTGTGATTGATTGTGATTCTGAAAAGGACCCATTAATCCCTACTCTTTGTTTCCTATCTGCCAACAAATTTTCTATCCATCAATACCCTACTCCCAAGACCATGTGCTCTAATTTTGCTCATAAATCTCCTGTGTGGGACCTTATCAAAGGCTTTCTGAAAGTCCAGGCACATTACACCACTGGCTCTCGTCCATTTTACTTGTTACTTCCTCAAAAAATTCCAGAAGATTTGCCAAGCATGATTTCCCCTTTTAAATCCATGCTGACTTGGACCGATTCTGTTACTGCTATCCAAATGCTATCCAATTCTATTACATCTTTGATAATCAACTTCAGCATCTTCCCCACCACTGATGTCAGGGTAACCGGTCTATAATTCCCTGCTTTCTCTCTCCCTTCCTTTCTTGAAAAGTGGGATGACATTAGCTTCCCTCCAATCTATATAACATTGGAAAATGGACACCAATGCATCCACGATTTCTAGAGCCACCTCCTTGGGTACCTTGGGATGCAGACCATCAGGCCCCGGGGATTGATCAGCCTTCAGTCCCATCAGTCTACCCAACACCATTTCCTGACTAATGTGAATTTCCTCCATCACCATAGGTCCTCTGTCCCCTAGTACATCTGGGATTATGTCTGTGTCTTCCTTAGTGAACGCAGATCCAAAGTACCTGTTCAACTCGTCTGCCATTTCGTTGTTCCCCATAATAAATTTACCTGTTTCTGTCTTCAAGGGACCCATATTTATCTTAACTATTTTTTTCCTCTTCACATACCTAAAGAAGCTTTTACTATCCTCCTTTATATTCTTGGCTAGCTTACCTTCATACTTCATCTTTTCTCCCTGTATTGCCTTTTTAGTACCTTCTGTTGATCTTTAAAAGTTACCAATCGTTTGGCTTCTCGCTCATCTTTGCTCTGTTATACATCTTATCTTTTATTTTTATATTGTCCTTGACTTCCCTTGTCAGCCACCTTCGTCCCTTACTCCCCTTAGAATCTTTCTTCCTCTTTGGAATGAAATGATCCTGCATGTTCTGGATTATTCCCAGAAATACCTGGCATTGCTGTTCCACCATCATCCCTGCTAGGGTCCCTTTCCAGTCAACTTTGGCCAGCTACTCCCTAATGCCTCCATAGTCCCCTTTGTTCAACTGCAATACTGACATTTCTGATTTTACCTTCTCCCTCTCAAATTGCAGATTAAAACATATTTTTGAGGCCTGAAGATATTTCAGGGGCTACAGTATTTGCTGGAGTAGTGGAACAATTACTATTAACTTTCATTTTTTTGTTTAAAGTGATACCAACATCTCATCACAATCATCAAATTGCTAGCACCAGTGATAAAATGTAAGGGTGTCCCCACCTTTTGTGTCAACTGTGGTTTGTATTTTTAGTAGATTCAGATAATGCCACCTCGGTTACAATCTTTTATGTGGAAGATGCATTGGCAGCCCCTGACATTGGTGGTGTTGCATTACTGAAATCTGTTCCTGACATTGGACTTGCTCCATAAATGCAAGACCAGTGCCACTGCTTAAATGTACCATATATACAATAATTATGACACAGAGGCCACTAATATACTTTGACAAGAGAAGCAGAATACTTCTATGGGTTCAACAGTGACACCGTTTGTTCCTTAGTTCCATTGGAAGAGTTGTATTGCTTTGGGGCTATATAAACCTACACTCTTAAGAAATAAAATTTGAACAAAACAAGTAGATGTAGGCAAATCAATGACACAAAAGTGGGTGGTTTTGTAGATAATGAGGATGGTTTATAAAAATTGCAGCAGGATCTTCATCGATTGGGCAGGTGGGCTGAGGAATGGTTGATGCAACGAAATGTTCAGTGTTGCATTTTGGAAAGTCTAACATGGGCAGGGCCTACACAGTGAATGATAGGGCTATAGAGCAGAGGTAAATAGTCCAAAAGGCTTTAGGTACATTGGCCTTCATCAGTCAGAGTGTTGAGTATAGAAGTTGGGAAGTCATGTTGCAATTATGCAAGACGTTGGTGAATCCACAATTAGAGTATTCAGTTTTGGGCACCATTTTATAGGAAAGATGTCAAGGCACCATTTTATAGGAAAGATGTCAAGGATATTGCCAGGACTCGAGGGCTTGAGCTATAGCGAGATATTGAGCAGGCTAGGGCTCTATTCCTTGGAGCACAAGAGGATTATGGGTGATCTTATAGAGGTGTACAAAATTACGATGGGAATAGATTGGCTAATGCACTGAGATTCTTGTCCAGAGTAGGGGGATCGAGAACCCAGCATAGGTTTAAGGTGATGGGGAAAAGGTTTAATTAACCTGAGGGGTAACTTGTTTTACGTAAAGGATGGTGGGTGTATGGAACGAGCTGCTAGAGGAGATGGTTGAGGCAGATGCTATCGTAACATTTAAGAAACATTTAGACAGGTACATGGATAGGATAGGTTTAGAGGCATGTGGGCCAAATGTACGCAGGTGGGACTGGTGTAGATGCAACATGTTGGTTGGTGTGGGCAAGTTGGGTCGAGGGGCCTATTTCCATGCTGTATGCCTCCATGACTCCAGGATCTCTTGAGCCTAGTTTGCATTTCTCTTCATAGCCTTAATGACCATCAATTCAGCTGTGAATATACACACATCCCAAACTCTCCGAGTTAGACTTCACAGATTTGCAGAATCACAAAGGGATTTCACGTCTGTGTTAAGTTGCCAACCCCCATGTCCTAGAACAATGAATCCAAGTTCCAGCTTCCATGGAAAACAATCTCTCAGCATCTCCCTTGTTGATCCCACTCAGAAATCTGTGTGCCGTAGTGAGCTTGCCTCTCATTCTTCTAAACCCGGATGAGTAGGCAAGTGGGACAAGTGTAGCTGGGACATTGTTGGCTGGTGTAGGCAAGTTGGGCAAAGGGCCTGTTTCCACACTGTATCACTCTGTGACTATGACTCTATGAGTGTCAGCCAGAAATACTTCCTCAGATGACCACAACCTCATCCCAGAGTAGTACATTTTTTTTTTCACTTGGAAGAATGTCTAAAGTCTTTTTTAAATGTTAAAATCTGCAAAAAGATTAAATACAGTTGATTTCAATAAAATTATTTTATTTTGTAGATGTTTTAAAAGCAATGTATACGTAGCACATCACGAATTCTATCAGCTTTCAAGTTATTGATGTTCTTTTTTGGCTTTGCAGCTAATCTCTGCTGTGAGTTTGTTAATGTTACATTTTCTGTTCTGTTTCACTGAGCGGTGAAGTTGGACAAGTTTAAAGGAAGAAATCATTAAATATAAAGCAAACAGATTCAAGCATCTCCATGAGTAAATGCATGCTGACATGCCACAAGAGGTAATGGTTACTGAAGCAATGAGCAATAATGACAATTTGTATTTATGCAGCACCTTTGACGTTGTAAAGCACCCCGAGATGCTTTACAGCAGTTACATGAAGCACAAATTGACATTGAGCCACACAAGGAGACGTTCAGGCTGAAAAGATTGGTTGAAGCAATAGGATAAAAGGAGTGTCATAAGGTGAAAAGGAAAGCAAAAAGGCTTGTCAGTGATTTCCAAAGCTCAGGTCCTTTACAAATGAATGTACATTCTGTCATTGGTGGAGTGCCTCAACTCAGGCATGATCAAGTGGCCAGAATTAGAGATGCACAGACCTCTTGGAGGGTTGGAGGGACGGAAAAAAAGTGTAAGAGATAAGAAGGGGCGAGCAATGTTTAAATATTTCATCTACTACTGTGTTTCTGAAGTTGTTCCTTGTACATTCAGCTCCCTTCTACATCAGTGATAATGCGCGGGCAGCTTACAATAAATACTGCAATTGTTACATAACCATTGATGAGACTAGCATGATTTTTAATTCCGTTTCTCCCAATATGAAATGCATGCCACCCATCATCACCTTTCTCCCGATACTGTGCCAAAAAGGAAATTAAGGGCAGCACGCTGATACACTGACCTGCAAACACAGTTTATAAAAATTGGCTTAACATTTGTATTTCATTTAGTTGCAACATAATGAAGATTGTGATAAGCTCAAGATATCTGAACATCACTTTTAAGTTTGAATGCTGGTAGTTTTAATGTCCAATTTATGAAGGTTTTAAAGAAAAGAGGCTAATGGATAGATGGGAGTGATTACAAGACAGTTATCTAATCAAGGAGTTTGTATGACATAAATCAAATGATTCTAGAGCACTTTCTAACTGTCATTAGAACTCCAAGATTGGATTATAGCCCCCAAATGCATTTCCTGGTGTCTGTTACTATTTAAAAGAACTTTTATGTATACCTATATTTCATATAAAATGTTCCAGCTATCTTATTAAGGAGAAGTACTTGCATTTTTCCATTCCATCTTTTGTGTTTGACGAATGTGGGAAATAAATTTATTGCATCTATTTTTGTAGCTGATCTATCTCACTACTTTTGTGATGAGGGCATTCACAAGTGTGCCCTCTGATGTCTTTTATGTCATTGATGTTTAATGAGTGACCGTTGATTAGCACCAAGATTTTCTATTGAGAGAGAGGTCCTTTCACATTTAAGAGGACTGGATGTGTTACTTTCCTGAACATTTGAAGTTATTTTTCCATCTTAAGCTGAGGTAGCATGCCTTGCTTGTTCTCTCAGAGCCAGCTAAAGCCAAATAAAGCTAATCATCAGTCACCTGGGCATCACTCTATCGAGTTTAAAGGGCCTAAAAAAAAAATCAAGATCGCTTAATCTACGAACTCCTACAAAACTCCACGGCTATGTTCACAAACTCCTACTAACTCCTTGTCTACGAATTCCCACAAGTATTTCGATGCCCTCCTTACGAGTAAAAAGTTGCAATTTCTTTCATCCCGACCATTTTTTTACTCGTGGACATTTTTTATCGAGCTGGAAAAAACGTCCCGACTTACATGATGCCACGAGTACCTACGGCTAGCATAACGAGCCGTTACGATAAATCTACAAACTCCTACAACCTCCTACGGACTCGTTACAAACATTCTGCGAGCTTGAATCAAGGGGAAAACTCGGGAGAATTCGTGAATTACCTCGTGAAAGTGGGACAGGCCCTTTAATATAATTTCAACAGAAACAGTGTAGCAAAGGATCTCCAAACTGATTCTTAGAAATGTGATTTTTGACATTGGGTTAAACTAACTAGGCCTAAACTATTTGTGTCGGAAGGAACTGCAGATGCTTGTTTAATCCGAAGGTAGACGCAAAAAGCAGAAGCAAATCAACGGGTCAGGTAACATCTCTGGAATAGGTGATGTTTCGGGTCGAGACCCTTATTCGACCCAAAATGTTACCTATTCCTTTTCTCCAAAGATGTTGCCTGACCCGCTGAGTCACTCCAGCTTTTTGTGTTTATCTCCAGGCCAAAACTCTCTGTAGTTTAGATGAATGAGAATTGATCTATTTGAAATATACCAACCACTTCCAGTGCTTCTCAGGATAAATCCAGGGGCTAATGATTCCCTTGTCTTAAATCAAAGGGCACAAAAAAGGGGTAATATATTTGGAAATGTGAGGAGATGCAATTTCTTCACATGAGGTTAGAGAATCTTTGGAATTCTTTACCCGAGGAAATTTAGTAACTAAATACATTCAAGAAAGAGACCCATTGAATTTTGCATATTAAGGGAATCGGGTGATGTGGTCTGTGCAGGTATGTTGTTCTGAGGCAAAAGATCAGCCATGATCTTATTAAAAGGTAAAGAAGGTACAAGAGATGGAAAGGCCAATACCTACTTCTACTGCTTACAGTATGTCTGAAATGGCAGTGCATTCTGGATCATGGCAAAAGTCTGCAAAGGTAAATAATCTGGGTGCTTATCTTGCAATTGTCCTGATTTCATTTGGCTGGTCACTGGGAAAGGATATTGCAGTGCAATGTTATAAGGTAGCAATTGATTAATTGGTGAGCCCGCACGAGGTCCCAATATCTTTGCAATGGCAATAGGTGGGTTTTGTAACTCTTATTATTCTATGTTTTAAACAAATCTCCATTACACATTGCAGATTGCTTTCACTTCAAAGCCACTTCATCATTTCAAAGGTCAGATAGCTGGTGCAAAGAAATATTTTGATCTCAATCAAAATCATTGATGCAAACATGCCAAAGATTTTCTCAAATGATCTCTCCTTTCTCCTCAGGGCTTTGCCTGTATGATAAACTGCAACTACTGGAGGATTGCTTGGCTAGAAGTATGAGATCCAACTGTTCATTGTTGACCCAGGAGCCTTGACATTAAACACATGTATTTAAATGTAAGAAGCAAACGGAGGACATTATTGTGTTTACTTAGAAATGGAAGACATCTCTGTAGAAGTTACTAGTAATGAGTTTATATGACAATATCTCTGCTTCTTTTATCAAACAATGTTTACTTTTCTATGACAAGAATACTTCCTTGGATATTGCATTATTGTTTCTGTTTTATATTAAAGATTGTTTCTAAAGAAGCATTTTCTGCATGATGGGTATGGTTCAGAGCCAGGCTCTGTCATCATTAATGCTAAATGTGATCAGGTATAAAATTAGATGAGAATTATGGAAACATGGAAATAAACCATTGAAAATGTATGATAGAGATTTTGGGGTGGCAGAATGGTGCAGCAGTAGAGCTGTTGCCTTACAATACCAAAGACCCAGGTTCGATCCTGACAATGGGTGCTGTCTGTGCGAAGTTTAACAGTTCTCCCTGTGACCACATGTGTTTCCTCTGGGTGCTCCAGTTTCCTCCCACACACCAAAGACGTACAGGTTTGTAGATTAATTGTCTTTGGGAAAATTGTAAATTGTCCTTAGTGTATAGAAGTTCCTCCTCACCTCCTTTCAAAATGAGCACCATTTAATTCTGAGGCTATGACCTCTGGTTCAAGACTCTCCCACCAGTGGAAACATCCTTTCCACATCCTATCTGTGCCTTTCATTATTCTGTAAGTTTCAATGAGGTCCCCCTTCAACCTTCTAAACTTCAGCGCATAGAGGCCCAGTGCTGTCAAACACTCATCATATGCTAACCCATTCATTCCTGGAATCATTTAAGTAAACCTCCTCTGGATCCTCTCCAGAGCCATCACTTCATTTCTAATTTGCCCACAGTGCTCAAAATGTGGCCTGACCTGTGCCTTATTCATTATGTTGAGTAGAAACCTAGAACAGTGAATTCAATGCAACTTACCATTCTCCCTTGGATCCCATAGCTTTTAACACTTTTGACCTGACTCCCGTCGAGGATCTTGTCAATAACTAAAATTCTTCTCACCTTTCTTCATGTGAGAATCATCATGAAACTGAATAGCAGTATTGGCTACGACAAATAACAAAAAACATATAAACCAGTTCTGATACAGGCTGATAAAAAAATTGTTATCAATGTAAAGATTCAAGCCATATTATGGAACAATATTGAAAATATAAATTTGGACTAAAAATTATAATGTATGATGTTGTCATTCAAGATGCACGAAGGTCATTCAGTTAATAATTTGACTGTAAAATTCAAAATGTGTGCATTAAATTGGCTGGGTTAGGTGGAGTCAATTACTGCCAGTCTCAACTAATGAAGCCTTGTTCCATGAAGAATCCTGGCTTGAAACTAAAGGGTTACATTGTCCTTTATAGAACACTGATTTAAGTGTGACCAAATGAAAGATAAAAAGCTAGAAGGTTTTCAAGTCTGAAATCATCCCGGTACTTCACAAAGCCATTTGTAACATAAAAATGACCCCCTTTCAGATGGAGTTCATTGCTAACATGCCAGCATAGCACGCAGGTTATTTTTTCCCCTTCTGTGTTGGGGGCAGCTTTGCATCAGAAGAATTCTTGGCAATTAATGCGCTACCTCTTGGGCTAATTAAATTAGAAAGGATAAAAAAAAATACAGAGCTGCTTTTGTGGTGGACACAATGTTGTGCTTCATACATCTTGCTCAGGGAGGAATTTATGCCATTTCGCCCCAGCTCCACAGTTGCCTCTAGCAGAGCTCTGGACTCTCTTAACACAGTCAAGTTCCTAATTTGCTTCAATGAGAAAGAATTATTAACTGATGATAAGAAAGGAGCATTCAGAGCTCCAGGCTTAGTGTGTGAAAGAATGAACTAACTGGCACCTGAAGCGCATGCGATTTTTATTAATTCCTGCCTAAAACAACGCATTCAGGAGTAAAATTGCTGTGCACATGACAAAAGAAATTATGTTTTAAATTCTTCAGCTATGTAAATGCTACCGCTTAATTTCAGCCCAAACTGAATCACAAGTCTAAAAGGGATTGGGGGAAAAAAAATTCAGCATAGAATTAAATAAAAAAGAACGTGTAAAAGCTAGGTCATCAGAACTGAAAATATGATTTCTATATTACAAATAGATCTTAATAAAAAGTCAAAATAATGTATAAATATGATTAAATAAGAAAGGTACATAATGTATCTAGAAGTTTGAAACTCCGTAGATGTGTTAGAAAGAGATACCAAATTTCACTCACACACAATAATGCAATATATCTTTGACTATGCAGCAATGAAACTTTACATATATTTGATTCCAAAAGGACATGTACATAAAGTAAGCATGGGTAGCCAGAACATCAAATCATATCCTGTTAGATAGAATTCTGGAGCATAGTGAACATACATTGCCCAAATTAAAGGATTTAATGGTAATCCTATTGAATTTACTGCCAGTTTTGACCTTGGGACCACAGTATATTTTATAAAAATATAACCACATTCTGTCAAATATGTTTTTTGTTAAATGTTTTCAGATTTTTTGCTTAGATTGCAATGGTGGAATTAATAATTAAGTGGGTTGCAGTATTAAGATTTATGAATTGGCAGCTTGAAGTATATAGAAATCCCGATCCAAGCATGATACTCATTTGGTTCCAAAAATTCCTATCAAATTAATCATACATTTGTCAAGATTTAACTGTCTATGACTTATAGTTACCAATTTTAACTCTGCCCATTATAACCCTTTAAGGTTTTATATCATTGCCATAGACTAGTAAGATTAAATGAGAACTTACCAGTTTGTAGTTTGATCCTTATTTTATGAGGAGTTACGATGAGGGATTATGTGAAGAAGCCCCGCCAGAGCGCATGCTTGTCATACTTCAAAGCAGCGGCGTGAAAACACAGAAACCCAATAGCCGAGTAACATAGTAAGGGTTTTAGAAGACTAGAACTACCAGATGATCCTTTAGATTATGAGGGTGGGAGCAGAGGGCACGTAATCCCTCATCATAACTCCTCATAAAATAAGGATTAAACTTCAAACTAGTAAATTCTCATTTAATCTTACTATTTTACTTCGGAGTCACGTGAGTGACTATGTGAAGATTTCAAAGTTCTGTGATTTCATGCCCTAGATACAGTTCCATACGACACACTGCCTTGGTTGACACAGGATAACCAAATAACGTATCAAACATTGTTTAATTTATACAATAAATGTCTTAAACAATAAAGGAATAGTAATAACCCCTCTTTCGCAGGGGAAATTACAAAGGAGAACTCAAACAGAACCCAAAACAGCTTGCCCAATCTTTGCGTTGCGAGGACAGGTTTGTCATAAACCCTAAAAGGTTGCTTAACTGGACTATCCTGTGGTGACGATTTGGTCTAATGGCACGTCCTGCGCCTTTGCTGCGTACGTTGATGCCGCCCTGGTGGAGTGATTTAAACACATCGGTGTCTACTCCAGTATAATGCAGACCTGTTTCGGTCATCTAGCAATAGCTTGTACTGACACCTTTGTATGAGGTGTATAAATTATATAAATATTGTTATACCAGATCTGTGAGTATGTGTGATTTACTCAACATGGTATCAGAAGTGCGATCAGCCAGGGAGTGTATGTTATGTGGCTGATGACCATCGCTGTTTCAGAGCCTCTGAGACTCTTGATGAACTTTATATTATCTTGATGATATTATTAGTTCAGAAGCGTAATTACATATAGTCTTAGATCAATGGGTATATTTTAAGCTTATTTTGGTTCCAGCCATCCCTGGCCTGCTCTGTTTGATTAGATCATATGCATAAAACACAATATCATCTACAGAAGAATGCATGCTGTCCAGTCATAACTTTTGCAATATTTGGACCCATAATGCTGTCACTAGCACCATGAACATGACTACTTTGAGTGTTAACTTCCGGAATGGCAGAGATGTAATTGGAGCCCATTGCCAAAGCAGTGTGAGAACTATGCTCACATCCCAGATTTCTGAATATGTACGTCTGGTAGGGTTTTGTTAAAATACCTCCTATGAATCAGGCCACCAATAGATGAGATCTGACAGAGTATTGTCCGGACCCTTGCCCTAAGTAGGAGGACAAAGTACTTCTAGCACTATAAATGGCACTATAGCTTAACTGCTTGTTAAAATGCAATGTAGCCAGGAACTCCAGTACATCCGGTATGCCTGCAACTTTATGATAAGATATATTTAACTTCGGCTTCGGCGCTCCAGCGGCTCTCCAGCGGTGCTCCAGCGGCGGCCCGGCTGCGGCGCTCCAGCGGCTCTCCAGCGGTGCTCCAGCGGCGGCCCGGCTGCGGCGCTCCAGCGGCTAGCGGCTCTCCAGCGGTTGCTCCAGCGCGGCCCGGCTTCAGAGCTCCGGCGGCTCCAGCGTTCCCGTGGTCGATCCTGACTGGGAGCTGTGGTGGTGTTCCGGCATTCCGGCAGCGGCGGCGGTGACGGCCTGGCTTCGGAGGCTCGGCCGCGGGCCTAGTGGACGATGACATCGAAGGCCTGGATTGCCTCAGTACAGAGGGGGAACAAGTAGGGGAAAAAGACAAAGACTTTAAGACTTTTGCCTTCCACCACAGTGAGGAGGTGCCTGGTGAACTCACTGTGGTGGATGTTAAATATGTGTTTATTGTGTGTTTTGTTTTAATTTATTACATGTTATGACTGCAAGGTAACAAATTTCGTTCAGACCGAAAGGTCTGAATGACAATAAAGGAATCTGAATCTGAATCTGTCTGAAACAGGACATCTCCTATTTCTTAATATGAGATACATATTGTTTTTTAGTATTATCTCTCCAGACCATCGTAATCACATCAATGGTTCTACTCGATAGTCTGAGTCCCTGGAACAGTCTGGTCAGAAGATACAAATCAATAAATTAAAATGCTCATGTAAAGGGGAACTTTCCTCCTGTCCCAGTGTGAACCAACAAGTTACTGTAATTGGCATGATCATGAATGTTGTGTCATCCATCTCAAACCAATGGGACCATGCTGTGTGGACCAGTTTAGAACCCACTAAACACCTAAGTATAGTCATACTCTATTTTGGTGAGACATAGTAGATTGAATGGTGCAGGAGTAGGCCATTCAGCCCTTCGAGCCTGCAATTCAATATGATCATGGGAAAACTCAGTATCCCGTACCTGCCTTCTCTCCTACCCTCTGATCCCTTAGCCACAAGGGCCACATCCAGCGTGAAATGAGGAGAAATGGGGAAAGCGTAAGAACGTACATCGCCAATGTAGCGAGAATGTATCCTCCGCTACTGCCCCTCAGATTTGGTTCCCATGCCGAATACAGGTACTGGTAATTTAACCCAGATGCGACAGATCTATGTCTGGCAATCCATACCAGCTAACAATGATTTTGAAACTTTTGGATTCTTAATTCATTTTTTGTTTGTCATGGAATTTACATGACCTGGTGTCTGCAACTTTCGCATTATCTCTACCTGATAGGTAGATATCTGAGACCCAGATATTCCTTGTAATGCACCAGTGCCAAATGAGGCTAGGCAGTGTTACAGAATAATGACCTCATTCTACCCATGTGATTGATATGGGTACCAGCTGTGGTATTATCAATCTGAAGCTGCACATGCAAATCATGCATTGTTGAGCAGAATTCTTTAGGCCATAGAATGCACCCAGCAATTCTACGCAGTTTACCCCAGCCTCTGCAGGGTAAATGCTTCTTTCACATTTTATCTGCTGCCCCAGCCAGACTTGATATCAGTGGCTCCTCATCCTGAAGCTCACATCAGTTTGTAAACTAAAGGTTATTGAGTCAGAATGCCTCTAGTACATCGCGAGACATTAGTTACAATTTTGGCCGTAGACGCAGTACTGTCATGTTAATTAGCCGATGATGACCTCAAATAGCCAATCATTTTAAATGGTACTAATCTAAGTTTAATTAATTAGATGGGTGAGGACCTAACCTCTCAACAGGTGTGTGGTAGCTGAATATTTATCTTTCAGATCTATGGCTGTCATATAACACCCTTTTTTTATCCCAGTTACAATACTGAATTTTTTATTTAAACCCTTTTATACTGGACTTTAAGGGTTAAGTATGTTCCGGCCCAGAATGACTCGACGCCCACCATCATCCTTTTGGCTAGGAAATTGGACACAATTGTTAAGGCTGATAGGCATCATCCACCTGTAGAGTTAGTGATATTGAACCCCAATACCCAACTATATGTATTTTGTACGGGTGGATGTACTTCCGAGATACCTATTCACGATCCCCAGATACAGTCCAATATTCACTTGCTGTTTCTTAATCTGAAAGAATATGGTTTATGAGGTGACATCCTGGCTTCAGTTTTAGTCTCATCGTCCTGGTCTTCCCCTGGGTACTAGAGGATCTGCGCAAGGCTGTGAACCGTGGGTTGAGCGTAGGCTGGATATTTATTCGTAAATATTAAACTAACAAATGGGCATTACACAGCAGGGTCCTTATCCTACTGTATTTAGATAGTGGCCTTGCCATTTGTCCAAACGCCATAGTTCCTGCATCAACCAGTTTACATTTAAAAATTTTTTTTTTTAGGACTTAATTCACGCATCCTCATGACACACTCCTTTAGAGCGATGCACAGTAAACAGGTGTTTGATATGTGAAGTTTCTTCCATGAAGTCCTGGAATTGGTGAGGGCCATTAATTTGCTGGCCAGAATGTCATCCCTGACTTCACCGGTATGGTAAATTACTAACCACATCCGGCACACCTGGAGCGTGGCTCTTGTGCTTTGGTGTATGCACATAAGCAGTGACACCAAACTTCAGGGTCAGCATCCTACTGCCCTGGCTCTCCCGGCTGATGCGCATGGGAGGTCACACACAGCCCTAAACGAGGTGCTGGTATGATGGGTCCCCAAACTTCAGGGTCAGCATCCTACTGCCCTGGCTCTCCCGGCTGATACTCACAGGAGGTCACACACAGCCCTAATGAGGTGCTGCTGTGCTGGGTCCCCATGTCCTGGTCTCCCGGCTGCTGCTCACAGGAGGTCACCACTTCAGGGTCAGATTTATACTGCCCTGGCTCTCCTGGCTCATGCTTACAGGAGGTCATACACACAGCCCTGTCAACAGGTGCTTGTGGCGCGGCTCTCCCGTAGGCCTGCGCTGTGAAATGTTTGGTGTCAGCAACCCATTGAGCCAAACTGGTCTGCCCTTTGCCACAGGGAGAACTTGAGCAGCCCTCTCCTAGGCGCTGCTGGCACGGCTCTCCCATAGGCCGGCGCTTTTACACATGAAGCAGCCCTATCCCAGGCACTGCTAGCACAGCTCTCCATAGGCCAGCACTGTGACAGATACGCCGTCAGTAGAACACTGACCCGTCCTGGTCTCCTCCTCTAGCAGGGAGACCTTGAGCAACCCTGTCCCAAGCATTGCCGACGGCGCCTCTCATAGAGGCCGGTGCTTTTTTACATGAAGCAGCCCTGTCCTAGGAGCTGCTAGCGCTGCTCCCTCATAGGCCGACGCTTTTACACATGAAGCAGCCCTATCCCAGGCGCTGCTGGCGCGGCTCTCCTGTAGGCCAGCGCTGTGATAGATTTGGCGTCAGTAGCACACTGACCCGTCCTGGTCTCCCGCTCCAGCAGGGAGACCTTGAGCAACCCTGTCGTAGGCGTTGCTGGCGCCGCCTCTCGTAGAGGCCGGCGTTTTTTACATGAAGCAGCCCTGTCCTAGGCGCTGCTGGTGTGGTTCTCCTGTAGGCCGGCGCTTTCACACATGAAGCAGCCCTGTCCTAGGCGCTGCTGGCGTGGCTCTCCCGTAGGCCGGTGCTTTGACATAGGAAACAGCCCTGTTCCAGGCGCTGCTGGCACGGCCTGTCCCATAGGCCCGCGCTATTATAGTGGAGTCTCATTAATTTGGTAGTGTGAATTTGTAAAGGGTGAAAATACCCTTATTATCGAAGAGGAACCCTTGCAGCCCGACTCACACGAGTTCTAACAGGGCTGCACAAGTTCTCCCTCCCTCCAATTTTACTCCATGCCTGGGGCAATGTGTCTGTGAGTCGCTGACCGACTGTCAGCGACTCTAGCATTATTTAAACAGCAACCCCACAGGCTGGAAGTCACTGACTGCTTTGTCAGCGGCTGTTATCTGGAAACCTGATCTTTGCCGGCTATCCGCTTCAGCGATCAGACCGGGGTTCCCCCGCAGCCCATAGCCGGCTTAGGCATCGAACCTCCAATAAATCTGGCAGGAAACCTCTATAAAGAGAGGCTCCTGCTCAAACAAACAATGCTGGTAAGTAAAAAACACTTACCTTCTAGGTTGAAACTTACCGCTGGCAGGAACGTTGCCCCGCCAGTCCGTTGCTTGCCAATGCGTCTGACGTAATGACAAGCATGCGCTCTGGCGGGGCTTCTTCACGTAGTCACTCACGTGACTCCGAAGTAAAATGCATTTCAAATATTATTCCATAGTAATTGACACAACAGCCAGGATCCTATAAGTACAATTCAATAAAAATGAAAAGACTACAACATAAAACAGTCTGTTAAAACATTTCTTTGCCATCTCAAACTAATCAGACTATCGAGTCTATAGAGAAAATTGACGCAACCCAGACCATCACACAAACCAACTTCCCTTCTATTGACTCCATCTATACCTCGTACTGCTTCGGCAAGGATGAGTCACACCCTGGCCACTCCCTCTTCTCCCCTCCCCCATCAGGCAAAAGGTATAGAAGTGTGAAAACGCACACCTCCGGATTCAGGGACAGTTTCTTCCCAGCTGTTATCAGGCGACTGAATCATCCTGCCACAACCAGAGAGCAGTGCTGAACTACTATCTACCTTTTTGGTGACTGTCGGACTTTCCTTGATCAGACTTTGCTGGCTTTACCTTGCACTTGACAATATTCCGTTGTACAGTACTGTAAATGTACAGTAAATATACCACCAGAGGCACTGTACGATTGGCAGCCCCGCTAACAGTCTGTTTGTTTTTTCGTCTTTTTTTTTAATTTTTAGTGTGTGTTAAAAGTTTGTGTAAATGTTCTCCGGTTTGCTTTATGTGGGGGGAGAGGGAGGGGGAAACTTTTTTTTAAGTTCTTACCTTGCCGGAGATGTGATTATTTTCCGGATAGCATTCTCTGGTCCTTTGCCTGGGATCGCTCCAATCATGGCCTGGGGACTTTACCATCGAGAGCTCGCAGTCTCACCCAGGGAGTTGTGAATTTGTGGTTTTCACCAAGAGAGTTGTGAATCTGTGGTTTTCACCCAGAGAGTTGTGAATCTGTGGAATTCTCTTCCTGAGAAGGCAGTGAAGGCCAATTCTCTGGATGCTTTCAAGAGAGTTAGATAGAGCTCTTAAAGATAGCGGAGTCAGGGGATATTGCAAGAACAGGGTACTGATTGTAGATGATCAGCCATGATCATATTGAATTGCGGTGCTGGCTCGAAGGGCCAAATAGCCTACTCCTGCACCTATTATCTATTGTCTATTGTCTATTATCTTGGGAGAGGACGTGGATGTCGGGAGCCCCAACGTCGCGGAAGGTTCAACCAGCTCTGACGGGAGGTTCGATTGTGTGGTGCGGGGGGAAACTGACATCCCCACCCCAATGCAGGAGCTGATTGCCTTGACTTGGAGGGTCAAATGCCGTTGGCTACAGGAGTCAGGATCATCCCATCAGCGGGCTCAGCCCCCGACCATGGGAGAGCAAAGGGAAGAGATTTGAACTTTTTTTTGCCTCCACATTCCTCACTGTGATGGATGTCTATGTTAAAATGTGTGTTCCATTGTTTTTTATTTGTATGACTGACTTGGCAAGTGAAATTCCTCATATGTTGCAAAACATACTTGGCTAATAAAGGATTATTGTGGTTGTGATTGTGATTGAATTGTCACCTTGTTGTTGAATTGTTACATGTACCTTGGTACACGTAACAATAAACAAAACTGAATGAATTACTGCATCATTACAACTGGCTTGTTAACACATTAATAAACTAAACCATGACAGGGCTCTGAAAGTGGGATGCAGGGTTATATCCATTTTCCACCACAACTGACTTTTCGGAGAAAATGATTTTAGATGTACAGCCTTTAAGATGACAATAAATAAGCACCTATTTTCCTTTTCCAATGGATTTCAATGAACCTACAACATGCTTTGAAAAGAAAGGTTCTCCCAGTGTTCTGACCAACATTAAATAAAAATGTTAAAATATCTGAGCCAAAGCAGGATGTCAACCTCAAGCATTAACCCCGTTTCTCTTTCACAGAGGCTGCCTAACCTTTCAGCATTTTCTGTTATTGCTCCTGACTAACATTGGAGGAACAGCACCTCATATTTTGCTTGGGTAGTTTGCACCCCAGCGGTATGAACATTGACTTCTCCAATTTCAGGTGGTCCTTGCTTTCTCCCTCCTTCCCCTCCTCTTCTCAGCTCTCCCACAGCCTACTGTCTCCGCTTCTTCATTTCTTTTTCCAGCCCCCCCCCCCCCGACATCTGTCTGAAGAAGGGTCTTGACGCGAAACGTCGCCTATTCCTTCGCTCCATAGATGCGGCCTCACCCGCTGAGTTTCTCCAGCATTTTTGCCTACCTAACATTCCTCCCATAATCAAGTCCATCAATACAAAACGTGATTTCTCACTTTACACCCCTGTTTTGATATTATTGTGCAAAAACTGAGTATTACATTTGCCAACATTTCAAATACACAATAATTTATGAGTCCCAGAGAATGTGGACTAGCTGATGGGAAATTTGTTAACTTTTAAATTGGGAGTTCAGTTTTGTTTGTAAGACATTTCATCATTTGCAAATGTTAACATGCAGGTTACCTGTAATAACATAATAAAGGAAGGAATGAATCATTTTTGCTATGTATTTATTGCATGTTAATCTTTTTTTTCTAGGATTATGCAAGCTTACAGTTAAAGACATTGAATTCACCCAGTGCAGTCATTTCAATTTCTAGTATTGAGCCGTTGAGTGAACTTTACTATTATTGTTTATAAACCTAACATCCTTATCTAATTTCTCTCACTCTATTTTAACAGGAGTGTTAATCTATTTAACAGAGATGTGCTCACCCCACCATTACAATAGTGAAAAGAATAATTGCTCAGATTAATTTACAGGCCTAATTGCTTTTAGCACGAGGAAAGATTGTGCTATCATTGAATAGATCTCCACAAATTATAGGCATGTTTTTATTTAATTATAGGTATATATAACGGAGTGCATTGTACATATGATTACAGATTTAAACACAAAGAACTCACAATTGCAAACCTACTGAACTGAATAACAGAGGAGAATTGGGATGGGGTGGCAATAGTGAGATGCACAAAGTGATAATTCCGAATGATTATGGATGTATGAAACAATGCTCAATATCATGAGAAATGTAGGAATTTTGACACCTTGATTGTGCTTTGCCATTCAATAGATCTTGTCTGATCTTCTACCTTGTCACTACTTTCCTGGGCTTTTTCCTCTCATATTCCTAATATCCAGGAATCTATTTATCTTAATTTTGAATGAAATATATAGGAAAATGAGAGCCACTGTGGGTGTAGGACAATTAGCCGCTTGAGTCTGCTCTACAAATCAACAAGATCCTGGTGGATTAGATGTTGGTCTAAATGTAATTTGCTCCCATATCCATTGACTCCCTTTTCATTCAAATGTCTGATCTTATGATGTCATGATCCTGATGGACCCATTTTTTGGGAACTAGTGAAGCCTTGCCGAAGAGATTAAAATGAGGACATATTATGGATCTGGTACATGGCTGCACTTGTGGTTAGTAATGGCAAATCAATAATTAAATACAATTATGTAAATAAAATTATTATTATTTAAAAATAGATACAATTGTGAGAGGCATAGACACTCAGAACCTTTTTTTCTAGGATGGAAATATCAAATAACTCGAGAGCATGGCATTAAGGTGTGGGGGCAAAGTTTAAAGGGGTTGTGTGGAGTGAGATTTTTACACAGATAGAGGTAAGTGCCTGCAAAGTGCTGCCAGTTGGTTGTGGAGGCAGATACAACTGCGGCATTTAAGAGACTTTTGGATAAAACATGTATATATAAAGGAAATGGAGGGATATGTTTTATTACAGGCAGATAAGAGTTGTTCTATACAGACATTGTGGGTCAAAATGTATGTTCCTGTGCTGTACTGTTCTATGTTCACTTTGAAGTTTTGTTTAGTTTAGTTTAATTTAAAGATAAAGCGTGAAAACGTGCCCTTTGGTCCCCACACTAACACAATCCTACACACATGAGGGACAATTTACAATTATACCAAGCTAATTAACCTACAAACCTGTCCTTCTTTGGAGTGTGGGAGGAAACTGGAGATCCCAGAGAAAACCCACACAGTCACAGGGAGGACATACAAACTCCGTACAGACAAGGAGCCATAGTCAGGATTGAACCTGGATCTATGGTGCTGTAAGGCAGCATCTCTACTACTGCGTGACTGTGCCACCCTGGGAGTCAGGTTCTTTAAAATGGAAAAAAAAATGTTTTGGTGGTAATTTAAAAAAAAAGATGAATAATGCTGAAAGACAGTGGTGTTAGTGGTAGAGCCAATGCCTCAAGTGCCAGAGAGATGAGTTCAATCTTGATTTTGGGTGCTGTCCGTAATCAAGATTACACGTTCTCCCCATGACTGCATGGGTTTTGTCCGGGTGCTCCAGTTTTCCTCCCACTACCAAAGATGCAGGTTTGCAGATGAATTGCCCCCTAGTGTGTAGGGTGTGATTGAGAAAGTGGGATAACATAGAACTGGTATGAACGGGTGATCAATGGTTGGCATGAACTGGTGGACTGAAGTGTCTGTTTCCATGCTATATATCTAAATTAAACTAAACTAAACTAAACTAAACCAAGCTAAATCTATAACTTGGAAGTCTGGAAGAGACACTAACCACTACATATGTGCATCTGTCCACCGTATTAATCAAAAGGCCTTCAGTGAAGAGTATCTGCAGAATCTTTTAAACTAGTAAATTTTGTTGCAGCTGGAAATAGTTCAAGGTAATATACTTAGATCTGGGTTCCACCTCAGCATTGCTCAACAAGAGGAAGACTTTCAGTTGGGTAATAACCGCCATCAGTAATATTTTGCAATAACTAACTCAGTGAACTTGGAAGCACCACAATCTCAGTCATTGCATTTTTTATTTGATATATATCACTACATTAGGGAAAGTAAAGCCAGCAGCCTCGATAATTTAATCTGTTCTTGCCAAAAATACAAACCAAAATCTGAGTAAAAACTACTGCAATGAACACCTATTATTCATTCTGTCCAAGTATCTGATCATAACTATGTCTATTTAATGGGCTTGCTAACACAGAATGATAGGAAAAAAACATGTATCACATGTTTAATGTTCTTAGGGCAGATCCCAGGTAATTAGATCCATCTTCTCATGTGTTTTATCCTGATTTTAAGTAAAGGTGTTATCTCTAATTCAAAAATTTAAAAGGGAGTTCCACATTGCTGCTACTGGGGTCAGATCAGTGATAACAGCAGAATAATAAGTACAGTATTGAACTGTGCAAAATACTAATATAAAAAAGAAAGACAGATACCAGAGCGCAGAACTGGATCCGAGGTAACTGAAACAACATTTAAAAAAATGAGGTACGAGCCAAACAACTCTACTTGCAGTAAAGGTCTGTGACTCGTGACTTTCATTGACACACCTCATGTTGATTACTCACATACTCAGTCAAATCATTTTAGTTTTAGAGAGCCAAATTTACTTGTGTAATAACATATCTTGAGGGGATGCCAGCATTATCCCCTTGTAGCCTCAACTATATATCTAAATTGTTTCATATTAGGTAATTTAATACTCCTGAAAGCAGATTGAGGATTGATATAAGTTGGCAATCTGCTTTATCTTTATGTAACACATTAATAAAACACAAGGTAGACACAAAATGCTGGAGTGACTCAGTGGCATAGGCAGTATCTCTGGGGTGAAGGAATGGGTGATGTTTCGGGTCGAGACCCTTCTTCAGACTGATGTCAAGGGAGTGGGTGGGACAGAGATAGAATGTAGTCGGAGACAATAAGATTGGTGGGAGGACTTGGAAGAGTCAGGGGAAGGAGAGAGGGAAAACAAGGGCTATTTGAAGTTAGGGAAATAAATATTCATACTGGGGTGTGTTACCCAAGTGAAATATGAAGTGCTGTTCCTCCAATTTGCTCTTGGCCCCACTCTGACAATGGAGGAGGCCCAGGACAGAAAGTTCAGATAGGGAATGGGAGGGGGAGTTAAAGTGCTGAGCAACAGGGAGATCAGGTACGTTAAGGCAGACTGAGTGGAGGTGTTCAGCGAAACGATTGCCAATCCTCTGCTTGGTTTTGCCGATGTACAAGAGTTGACACCTGGAACAGCGGATACAGTAGATGAGGTTTGAGGAAGTGCAAATGAACCTCTGCCTCACCTGAAAAGACTGTTGGGGTCCCTGGATGGGGGGAGGTAAAGGGATAGGTGTTGCATCTCCTGCAGTTGCAGAGGAAAGTACCTGGGGAGGAGGTGGTTTGGGTGGGAAGGGACGAGTTGGACAGGGAGTAGAAAGCAGAAATCGCAGGTGGGGAAAATGTTGGAGGATTATATGCTTTATGCAATGGCTGCTGGGGTGGAAGGTGAGGACAAGGGGAACTCTGTCCTTGTTACAAATAGGGGGAGAGGGAGCAAATGCGGAGTTGCAGGATATCGAGGAAACCCTAGGGAGAGCCTCTCTATAATGTGAGGCATACCAGGGCATCTCTGATGCCCTGGTATGGAAGTAGACGGAGGAATTGGAAGTAGGGGATAGAGTCTTTACAGGAAGCAGGGTAGGAAGAAGTGTAGTCTAGATAGCTATGGAAGTTAATGGATTTGTATAAAACAAAAGCTGTGGTCACATTTATTTGGCTGAACTGTTTAATTTGCCTTCACTTAATGGTAACAAATAATGCACTTGGTATGCTTCCTAGGATAGACAATCAGAACTCTATTTCTTGGGTGGAAGTTTCAAAGGCAAGTGGGCATGGATTTAAGATTAGAGGGAAAGAGTTTAAAGGGGATGTGGGGTTAAATTATTTTCGTAGAGGGTGCCTGGAATGTGTTGCCAGCGGTGTTGGTGGAAGCAGACATGATAATGGCACGAGGTTTTTAGATAGGCACAGGGATACGCATGGTATGCAGGGGTATGGATTGTGTGCAGGAAAAGGCCATTAATTTGGCATCATGCTTGGCACAATCATTGTGGGCCACAGGGTCTAATCCTTTGCAACTGGTCCAAAAAGCTGCAGCGAGACTCCTGACGGGCACCCGAAAAAGGGACCACATCACCCCGATCCTGGCCTCTCTCCACTGGCTCGCCTGTGCGTTCCGAATTAATTTCAAGACCCTCCTCTTTGTCTACAAAGCCCTCAATGGGCTTGCTTCCACCTACATTAAAAGTCTTCTCACCCACTACACCACCTCCAGGTCCCTCAGATCGGCCGACCTGGGGTTGCTGAATGTCCCGCAGTCTGGGCATAAGCTCAGGGTCGACCGCGCCTTTGCAGTCGCAGCACCTAGACTGTGGAACAGCATCCCCCTCCCCATTAGAACTGCCCCCTCCATTGACTCCTTTAAGTCTAGTCTAAAAACGTATCTGTTCTCCCAAACCTTTCCTGACGTCCTCTGAGTGAGGGCTATTTGTATATATGTATGTGGCCTGCTTGTGTATACTACTCTTATAACAAATGTAAAGCACTTTGGTCAACAAGAGTTGTTTTTTAAATGTGCTATATAAATAAATGTGACTTGACTTGACTTGATGTACCATTCTGTCTTCTACGTTCTAACGACGGGCCAGTAGATTTGTCAGATTGTCAGTAGTGTTTGCATTTTGTTGATATTGTCAGCTATTTTTGCTCCGTCTTGAATGGTTGTTAGTTGTCCCTCTGTTAATCCAGTAGTTCTGTTGTGAATGAGAGCGAATAAAATAGTTTACTGATGTTTCCCTTCAACTGTGCATTATCCATTGGCATATTGAGCAGTACTTGCCTGCTGAATACCAGTGGTACTGCACTGGAGCACCTGCTGCAGCAGCAGAAGAAACGGTGAAGGTAGTCAATGGAATGAATATTAGAGGATACTATAATACAGCATGCAATTCATAATGGATAGGTGATGTATTTCCAAACAAAAGGGCCAAAGGAGGAAGAAAGGTCTCAACCTGAAATGTCACCCACTCCTTCTCTCCAGAGATGCTGACTGTCCCACTGAGTTACTCCAGCATTTTGTGTCTATCTGAAAGTGTCTAAGGCACAGTTAAGCCCTGTCCCACTTACACAACCTAAATCGTGACCTCTGACGACCTTCCACGATTATGTGTACGACCTCCTACGACCTTCCACGACTATGTCTATGACCTCCTACGACTATGTTGAAGATCCCCCACGACTATGAAGAAGATCTCCTTCGATCGCCTTCGACTATGTTGAAGACTGGCTTCGACCAAGTACGTTTTACTGCTGTTTGCAGTTACCCTTTTGCTTCAGCAGCCTTTTAAGAAAGGCAGAAGGGGAAGAGCAAGGCTGAAGAGGAAGCACAAGAAGAGGTTTCAATGTGTGAATGTAGATGATGTGATGGACTGTCCCAGTACACCAGATGATTGGGAGATAGTGGTGCTGGGCTTTGACAAAAGCTGGAACTTTAAGCACACATGTGGGGCAGTGGATGGCAAGCATACCATTCTTGTCCCTGTCCCTGTACCCCTCATGTTTCGTTTCGTACAGGATGGCATTCTGCTGGAACCGTTCCTCAAGGTCCCCCTCCTGCTGCCTGGTGAAGCTGTAGGGCATAACCTTCCTCCAGCCCTCCCTCACCACCAATGGGGCATCTGCTGTGTCAGATACAGGAGAAAAGGCTGCTTTGCTGCCTTCAAATGAGGCAGTGAAGGTTGGGGTGGTGGAGGGGCCATATACTACCACCCTGGTCTCCTCCTCCAGGGGTCTTTCATGCAGGGCTCCCTCCTCCTGCATTATCACCTGTGGCATCACCTCCTGCCACTCCTGCCCTTGGGTGGGCAACACCTGCATGGACGTTTTTTTTAGGGTTGTGTGCTGCTGCCTTTTTGGTGCCATCTCTAAAACACAAGTCTCCTCTCCAACTCTCCAGCTATGAATGAACATGCCTTTGGAGTGACAGAGGTGACATTCTGCTGTTTAAATAACCTTTTTTTTCTGCTGACCTTTTTTTCACCCTGGAGCTATTACCTTCAACTGCCTCCGACCACTTACGACGACCCACGACTACCTACGACTAGCATCACGACCTATTACGACCTGCCAACCACCTACCTACGAGTAAAAAGTATTGATTTTTTCCATGCCAACCTTTTTTATACTTGCGGACATTTTTTATCAGGCTAGAAAAAATGCCGCAACCTACTTGATGCCACGGGTACGCGGAGACTACTCACGAGCATGAGGAAGACCTCCTACGACCTCATGGCGAGCATGCTGTGAGTATGAGTCAAGGGCAAACGCGGTAGAGGTCGTGAATTAGGTCGTGAATTAGGTCGTGAAAGTGGGACCGGGGCTTTAGAAGTTACCTATTTCAGAACAATGACACAACTGGTAGAGCTGTTGCCTCAAAACATCAGAGTCATTGGTTCCATTCTGACCCTGAGTGCTGTATTTTTGGAGTTTGCACATTGTAGGTTAATTGGCCCCTGCAGCTTGCCCCTTGTGTGTGTACGAAGTGGATGCAAAAGTGGGATAACTTAGAACTAGTGTGAATGGGTGGTCAATGGTAAGCATGGACTCGGTCGGATCAACGGCACAAGTTAATGCTGTATCTTTCAATCAATGAATACTTTTTCCTCTCTAGTTGATGTTAAACTCAAGTATCTGCCTGCAGTCCGTCCTTTCACTCTTTTTTTATTTTTAGTCCTGTTACAACAAAATTTTTGTTGGAGGTCTTCTTTTATGTGGTGGGTGGGGGGGAGGGGAACGGGGAAACCTTATTTCCTAGTTTCCAGTCGGGACCGGCCGGAACCCCAGCTTCGGCGGCGACACAGCGCTGGGACACCGACATGGAGCGGGTCGCTGTGCGGTAAGCTCCGGAGTGCTGTGACCGCCGACTCCAACATCCGAGGAGCTGTGGCTGCGGAGCGCCCAGCCGTAGGCGGCACTGTATTTGAAACACCTCAGAGCCTGGGATCCGAGATCGCCAGAGTCGAAGCTCCAACCGGCGCGGCCTGAGGACTACGGGTGCCGCGATCTCCGGGGAGGAGGTGGCCGCTCCAGACATTCCACACCACTGAGGAGTGTTCACCCGACGCCGGAGTTCCATCTTCACGGCAAGAGGGCCTGAAAACATCGGACTGGCTGCGGAGTCCACCTCGGGTGATCACAGAGGAAGAGGACTGAACTTTCTGATGCCTTTCCCCATAGTGGAAAATGTTGATTCTGTTGTGGGGGGACATTCGTGTTGAATTCTATAATGTGTTGTGTCATTTTTATTTATTTTTAATTTTAATAGTAAGATTAAACGAGAACTTACCAGTTTGAAGTTTGATCTTTATTTTATGAGGAGTCGAGTTGAGGGACTACGTGAATAGAAGCCCGTACAGCCGTTGGTGCGTCAATCTTCAAAGCAGCGGAATGAATTCACAGCTAACAATGACTGAAGTATAATGGTAAGATGATAAAACTAGAACTACCAGATGAGATCTATGAGGGTGGGAGCGGAGGGCACGTAGTCCCTCAACTCGACTCCTCATAAAATAAAGATCAAACTTCAAACTGGTAAGTTCTCGTTTAATCTTACTATTTTACTTCGGAGTCACGTGAGTGACTACGTGAAGACTTCAAAGCACTGTGAATTCACGCCGCAGACCCAAATCCGACGTTCACACTGCCTGGATTGACTCAAAAGTCGTTAACAATCAATCATGCATCAGTAATACATTTGTTAAATGAAATAACAGTTTATTTACACAAACAAATCATAACAAACCCCTCTAACTCAGGGGAAAAGTGTAACAGTACTGAAACCAGAATCAGTAAACACCCCGAGCCTTGAAATCGGCTTGTGATAAAACCTCTGAAAAGTTAGCTCACTGGACCATCCTGCGGCCGCGAGGATATGGTCTATTGGCAAGTCCATCGCCCTTGCCGCGGAAGTTGATGCCGCCCTGGTGGAATGAGATTTGAATTTATCAGTATCAATTCCAGCACTTGCCACGACCCACTTTAGCCACCTTGAAATCGTTTGCACCGACACCTTACTGTGTGGTTTTTTGTGACTAATAAACAAAGCCAACTCTGTTCCTCTCAGAGGTTTAGTAATCTCAATGTAACAAGATAAATGTGAGACTACACACAAGCGATCATCTGCGGGGTATGCTGAAAACACAATCTTACATCCTGTCATGCCTCTTCTATTATGTTTAAGCAAATCATAGACATAAAATATAATGGCGACACATGCATTCTATCTAGCCGTAGCTTTTGCAACATTTGTACACGTTGAGCTGAAACCAACGCCATCTGGCACTACCAATACCCCTGAAGCGGAGTCCTCCTTGATCTTTTGCAAACATCTGCTGACGAGACAGAATGGAGGAAATACATACACAAACATTCCTCCCCAATGCAGCGAAAATGCATCCACTGCTACTGCCCCAGAATCTGGTTACCATGAAACATATCTAGGTAACTGATGATTTAATCGAGATGCATCAAGTCAATATCTGGTAATCCATACTGATCAATCATTTGGTTAAATACATCCTGATTTAACATCCATTCAATGTTGTCATTAAACTGACATGACCTCTTCCTGGCAAATAAAGTGCTGAAAGCCAGATATTTTGGTCAATACACCAGCTCCAAATCTGGTTAGCCAGTCTATCACAAGACTGTGACTTAACTCCACCCATGTGGTTTACATATGCCACTGCTGTGGTGTTGTCAATCTGACCTGCACATGCAGATCCCTCCTTGTAGAACAATAAGCTTTGAGCCCATACCAGGTGCCCAACAACTCTAATAATTAATCCCTCTTAATTGAGGAAGCGATGTCTCATCCACATTCCATCTGCCTCCACAACTAGAAGACATATCTGTTGCACCCCAACCCAGTGCACTTACATCAGTCTGTAATATCAGTGACGGTGATTCCACCAAAACCTTCCTTAAACTTTTTGAAACATGTACTATCCACCATTGTATGTCAGCAATCGCCCCAGCTGACAACTGCATAGGCCTATCAAAAATGGCCCCTTTGTATTCTCAGTGCCTGCTCCTTTGATCGTTGTAATTGTTGATAATGCAGAGGACCATATACTGCACAGCTGGAAAGGCTGCAACAACTTCCCAATTAAAACTGGCTACTTGTCTAATCGAAGGCCGTTGTTCTTCCAACGAGATTAACACAGTCCTCAATTAACTGATTCAATTTATCCCTGGGCAAAGTTACCAACATGTGATTGGAATTAATGGTAAATCCCAGATAATCAATAATTTGGACTGGTGATAATTTAGATTTATCTGGGTGAATAACAAATCCCATTTGTTCAAAAGTGATTTTAACAACTGAAACTGATGATTGAGTTTCAGCATGAGTCTTTCCAACAATCAGAATATCATCTAAATGGGCCATTACCACATGCCCCTGAGCTCTAAGTAATGCTAACACAGGTTTTACCAATTTAGTAAATAATCTAGGAGCTGAAGTTAATCCATTCGGCAATGCCCTGAATTGCCACAGCTCAGTCATCCAAATAAATTTCAAATATCTTCTATCATCACCATGAATAGACACTGCGTAATACGCATTCTTTAAATCAATGGTTGCCATATAATACCCTTTGGACACTAGATGTTTGCCCGTGGTAAAGGTCTCAATTTTGAAATGCCTATAACAAACACATTTGTTCAAATTCGATAAATCCAGAATAATTCTACATCCCCCAGTCTTTTTAGATCTGGGAAATATACTTGACAGAAATTGTTGACTTTGATAGACAGAAGGCTCAATTACCCCTTTCTTATGTAACGACTGAATCTCTGCTTGAATAAGCACATTTTCCTCATCTGAAAAAATAAGTTTACGACTAGGAAAATGTTGATTAGGTAGACTGTCCTATGAACAAATCTGATGTCAACTGCTGCCATTGTTTGAGAAACAATTTTAACCTTCCCCAATTTGAACAGGAACATCAGTTAATTCATCGTCTGTCAATGTTATATTCCTTACCTGCATCTTTCCTTGCGGACCTTGTTGTCCTCGACTTCTTGTAGAGAACCTTTTTTGCCTTGCTTGCCAGCTGGCTTAATGAGGGCCATGGTTTTAACAACCTCATGACAGTCTTTGACCCTTTTTGCAAGGTTACCACCAAACAACAGATTTCGTGGTGGTACACTGGTCGGTTTGCACAAACTCGCCAAATTCGGATTAGCACTGGCCTAATAGCGGCCCTCCCGATATTATTAATTTCAAAATGCATTACAAAGGAATCCCAGTTCATCCTGGTGTGCTTCAACCATATCGCTTGTATCAATAACTTTCACCACAGCTGTAATACCTGCTGACAACAGTTTAAGCACTTTTTTAAACTTCATCTCCTGGGCCCTAGCAGGCATACCCATCTATGACCAAATTTGGTGATTAACCACCGGTACCTTCAGGAGATCACAATTAACAGGAGCTTTATAGTTTTTTGCTACTTCATCCATAGCTAGCTCCTGTAACTGGTGGGAGAGCATATACTGAATTGCTTCGGCCAATTCTACATCAATCGCCTTTCCTGCTCTCTACGCTCAGCAACTTCCCAGCAATGTTCGGAATTACCTCCAACCGAACTCCTTTACTGCTCTCCCCCAGCATAGAATCAGTGTCAGCAAACTGCACTGATAGAACATCCTCCTCACAGGCAGGATAGTTCTGCAGCCCTGAAACAGGTGCTGCTAGCACAAGCTCTCCATCAGCCTGGCTTGGGCACCACTCCTCCTCATGGAGCTGGTCCCTGTCGAGCATTCTTTTGTAATAGAATCTCGACGTGGGAGAGCCGTGAGCAAACGGACTCTCCTATGGACGGTATAACCTCCAGGCCCGAATCATCTACGGGCCACAGAGACTTGCCAGTGGCCTTCCGCCCTACTGGCAAGCCTCCACTGCCCCCCGGCAGTGGGTCCGCAACCACTGGCTGTGTAGCCAGCACCGGACCAGGTGTACCAGACGGGCCTCCATCCTCAACACTCTCCTGGTCACTTTTCCTTTCTACCCCCGGAGCGCCTCGCCGACACCTTCTTCACTTTCTGCAACATATCTACCAGAACTCCAAACCGTCGCAGAAAATGACCTGTGGTAAAATTTTTAAAAAAACCTTACCTCCGTTTAAACTTGTTAACGAAGAACTGCAGATGCTGGAGAATCGAGGGTGAAGTCTGAAGAAGGGTCTCGACCCGAAACGTCGCCCATCTCCTTCGCTCCTTAGATGCTGCTGCACCCGCTGAATTCTGCAGCTTTTCGTGTAACCCTCCGTTTAAACTTACCGCTCGGAGGAGCGCTGCTGCTCCAACCGGCCGACTGCACCAGCGTCTGACGTCATGACGCACCAACGGCTGTACGGGCTTCTATTCACGTAGTCACTCACGTGACTCCGTAGTAAAATGGATGTACGGAAACTTAATTATTTCTTCTATGTAAACCACTTTGGTTTCAACGCGAGTTGATTTAAACGTGCTATATAAATAAAATTTACTTACTTACTTACTTACTATTATGTAGTAAACACAAAATGCTGGAGTAACTCAGCATGTCAGGCAGCATCTCTGGAGAAAAGGAATAGGTGACGTTTCGGGTCAAGACCCTTCTTCAGTTCCTTTCTACATATCATAGAAACATAGAAATTAGGTGCAGGAGTAGGCCATTCAGCCCTTCGAGCCTGCACCGCCATTCAATATCATGGCTGATCATCTGTATTCCAGCGACTCGTGTGAAAAAAAGTCTTTCTCATCTCGGTCTTAAAGGATTTCCCCCTTAGCTGTGAACTTCCCCAACATCGGGAACAATCTTCCTGCAGCCTGTCCAACCCTTCCTATAAGAATTATGTGATTCGGAAAGAGCATATACAAGGTGGGCCTTGTAGTGAAGGGACTTTCAATAGGTAGGAGGCAAAAATAAGGATATGGCAAGTAATTTTACAAAGGAGGAAACAGCCAGTCTCAATTATCGGCAGAAAATTGAATTTATTTTTTAATGAAAATCTGAAAATATATTTACACTGTTACCACACCAAATGATTTTTTTTTTGCAATCCTTTGGCACCACAGGCCAATGCCTTCCTTCCATGACGTTACAATTCTAATACCATGATGTTAGAAGAATTCTTGATTGTGGGAACCCTTTAAGAAACATTACAAAACACATAGCCCTATATTTTATGGTAACGGGATTATCAAGTATAAATTGACGGCGATGTTCGTCCATTTAAAATGTGAACACTTTAAAATAAATGTGACAAATGAATTTAGTATGCCTCCTCTCAGCACTTGTTGCTTAAAAATATGTATTTGAGGGTACTCTGTACTCTACCTCCAACAAAGGTTTGCCCTTTATTGAGTAATGTGGCAAAGCAAATTCTGCACCTATTATGTAACCCATACATTTTTATTCCACTAAACTCAATGAAATAAAAGTTGTATAGGTTTTATAATCAGGGCTTATCTGATGAATGAGATTATTGCCCATTTGCTCATGACTAAAATTGACTCTTTCATATCCAGGCTCTGACCATATCAGTAATCAAGCTCAAATGGCCATAGATAATCCAATGTTTTTCAAAATGTTTTTCAAAATAAAGCTTGGGCAGATTTTTTTTTGGTCAATGATAGTTAAATAATCTCATTCTCCGTCAAAATAATTCACACACTTTGTTTCCACCCTGTCAGCTGTGAGTTGGACATGTTAAACAGACCGTTGAATGTTGTATTCCGCTGTCTCCATTCATTGAGAGCAGGGGAAGAATTGTCCCTTTGTATTAATTTCAAACCTAAACTGTATTTGTTGTTCACCCTTGTTCACTTGCAGAGGCAGCTTATCGGAATATCTTAACTCTCTCTGAGAAGCTCTTTAGCTCTGAAATAGCCAAGGTGATAATTAGGGATGTGGAAAGTTGGAAACCACTCGATGCTTGGTGCAGAAGAAAGGCTAATGAGCCATTCAGCAAACTCAGAACACTGCATAAATCTACTTGTGTGGCATCACTTCCAACACATGTATGGTGAATACTGGCACATGGATAAGTGTGCTTGTGCATGCAGTATCTGATTTATTTTCCCTTAGCCTCAAAATCCATGCTAAAGGAGCTATCATGTTCCTTTTTAAAAATTTACAGCTAATATCTTGTGTAATTTGCTCTTTCCTACCACTTTAAAATCCTAGGCTGTATCATATGTTGCGAATTGTTAGGCTAGATATAATGCCTTGAAAATATATCTTATTCTTAAGCAAACTACTGCAACTTTGTGTCTTGTTGCTTACCTGTTAAACTATTCCATTTCAATGTTTGCATGCTACTTTTGAATTATAGATGTAACAAGATATAAACATAAAACATCTCATTGTTCTTTTTACCCACGTACTAGTTTCTCCATTTTACTTTACAGTTTTCCTTTAGTTTATACACGAGGTTCTGCAAATGTCGTCTAGTCACTTAGGTTTCTGTGATCTTGTTATAATAGGCAGGGCTGGCATTTTGCAGGAAATCATTTGCACAACATTAATTAGTAAAAAGTTTTAAAACTGTAGAGGCATTTACTGCATATTGGCACAACCTTGGGAGCAGGTCAGGCGCTCCTGTCTGAGTACTTACACCCTGAGTATTAGTACTTATACCTTCATAACTTTTTAAAGGAATCTATATTACTTATCTGCAGAAAGATTAAGAATAACTAATTATTCAAAAAATAAGCAGAACATTTTAAATGGACGTTTGTGTGAATATCCATTAGATTAATGCATTTTATATTTTTTATGTTTTTAAGTATATGTCCTACTGAAATAGTGCTGTATATGAAAGTGCATTCCGTGTCTTTATATGAATGAATGAGTACAAGTATTTATAACAAGGGTCTCACCTACAATCTACGTATGTGTTATTTACTAATTACGTGTATTTATGTTTGTGTGGTGTATCCACAGGTATGAGTGAATGAACATTTTTTGTAACTTTACTGATTAAATCATTCATTTTACAAACTATAATTTCAATTTATTTTGTTTCCCTGCAAAGTTTAGTCATTTGGAAGAAAAAGAATCTCTGTTCAATTGTAAAAACCCACATTAAAAAAAATCACACAGATTGGATTTAAAATAGTTTTGAGCCTGTTTCCAATCTAAGTTTGTCTTCACGAATGTCACTCTGCCAGTGTTTCATTTGAGAATAGCTGTATTCTGAAAGTTAACTGTTTCACAGTCACAATCTTCCTATTTATATGAAGGGTTCATATGAAAAATAGGTACCTGTTACCAGTGAAGGGTTAAATCAATTGTGCTTTCACAAAACAGAATTCGAATTTGATTAACATTTTATAATCTCTCCAATATTAACTTGGTATTAAATGGTTTTGAAGTTATTTTTGAAAAAAAAAAAGTGTGTATATGTACCATAACTCATCTCCCAAGTATCTAAAAAGTGGAAAATAGTGTTTACAATAAACAAGGTAAAACTGTTTAAAGTCAGGCTGCAGCGCGTAAATAGGGGTGTGATCCGGCAGGATATAATCACTTCCTGGTCAGTCCGTTTTTTTTTTTGCTTAAGTTGGTTTTGTGATGTTTGGTTGATGTTTAAACACGATAAGCCCTGACAGCAGCCAGGTCTGTTATCAGAGAGAACAAAAAGTGGGAGAAATCTGCCTTTCTCACAGGCAATGTAAACTGGGAGATAATACTGCAGCCTTGATGGGACTGAATACTCATTGTTGAATGCAAAAATAACCTAAATGTCTTCTTCAATCAAGTGGAAGTCTTTGATTTAAGCTGTTTGTCGTTCAGGTTTGTGAAATATGCCACAGACAACTGTTTTAAACTTCAGTGAGGAGACAAAGGAGCCACAATGGGGGCCATGCCTTCTCTCACAGGTGATGGAGTAGGCACAAAGAACCCTGCTCATAATGGCTGCCCTTCCAAAGGACAGATGGTGATGGGCCTGTTGCTAGGATCAAGCAGAAGAATGTGGTCTTAATTCCAGATTATTTGCCTCAGTGCCATGAATATCCGTAGGTTTCCTGAGGCAAAAACAAATTACAGAAAGAAAACATGGGGGGAAAAAAAAAGGCTGGAGCCAGGTCAATAGAAGCTTCTGGGAAAGTGTCTGTTCAGCTGCCTGCAGTCACCTGGGGTTGAAATGAAGCAGGAAGGAAGATTGGTTTGGCAAGAAATCCAGCAGTCTTTGATGCACCAGATATTATAAAGAAAAATACCCAGGCCTTTCCATTAGAAGGCCGTTGACTGTCTTAATTAAGATAAACAGATTACTGAAAAGAGGCAGATTTTTAATGCTGTTTTGAAAATCATTGTTCTAGATGTCCATTTTTTGGAGGGAATCTATCCTGTTAACAATTTTTATCTAGCTGTAATTTGCTCATGGGTCTTGGCTTCCTTCAAACTCCCACCCTTTCTACTTTCCCACTGTCAAATGAAGGTTCATCAGCACATATCCCTGCTGTATCTCTCTGTATACAGAACCTTGTCTGCCTGTTTCCTCTATTGCACTTTTTTGTTTGTACTACTGTAATCATTTTGCTGGCCTAGATCCGTGTGGGTGTGCTGGCAGCTTTACAACAAAGTTACATGGGAACCGAGTTAAGGTTGAATATTTATTAGAAGAAGCCATCTGGCGTCAGACTGTCTGTACATGGGGCTCTTTTATACTCTCTCTCTCTCTCTCTCTCTCTCTCTCTCTCCTTTCTGCTTTGCAACTAGTGCATGAATGTAATGCGGCAAATACAAACATATAAAATAGGGAACACCTTCATAAAAATACGTTTTAATTTAGCTTACAAATACATAAATGATACAGCATCAAAATAAAAAATATTTTTATATACAAAAAAATGTATACCAAGTAAACATAAGCATATATATAGTTCACTGGCAGGCATGCACTTATATACACTAACTACATAAATTGAAAAAAATCATTTGCAATATATATGAGGACAGATGTATGCATACGGAACTACTCACAATACAGAAAATTAAGCACAGACAGAAAAATAGACAAGCAAAACAAACATGCGTACAAACAAAACCATTTAACCATAACTCCTCCCAATTAATTTTGTTAGAAATCAATCGGCACTGTCATAAATCGCTTCTTTGTTTTCTGTTAAATATTTTTATTAGACGTAAGTACATATTAATAGAATATACTTCTCACATACATTCGTAATATTATTAATATTAACAATTATGTCTTATCTGTATTTCTATACATTTTTTTTTACAGGTAGGAAAAGATAGAGAAAAATAAAGTAAAAGTAGAAAATCAAAAATAAAGAATAAAGAAATGAGTGGAGTGCTTCTTTGTTTTCAATAGCACCCCTCCGCTTGAGGTAAATGTAACCACATAACTGTCAGAGCAGGTGTGGTTTAAGCCTTGGATTACCAAACATAGGTTATCAGATCATTGGTTCCGATGGTGTCAAGATTGTAGCCCAGTAAATTTAAGATTCAGTTCAAGGATTTATCTGCCAGTTCAACAGAAAGGCACTGTAGACTGCTATAAAAAGCACACTCAATTACCTCAAATTACCTAAACTTTGAATCAGAGCCATTTTTTTTTCCCAAAATGCAACAAAAACAAATCGATAGGGGGGGATGGAGGGGGAAGGTTATCAATGCTGCAAATTGCAAAGTAGAAACATGTTTTGGGTTATCTTGTTTTGTAAAGCCATGAAATCTTACTGTGTTGACCTTAGACAATGTTGTATTCTTTTTTTTTTAGCCAATATGAACAATCTGCAAATTGTCAAGGTTTCAAAAAAACAACAATGTACATTAGGATACTTTGCATTTCAGATGAGATTCTATTCATTTTATTGTGTTTCTCTTATCTGCCATTTTTTTTCCCGAGTCTCTTACAGAGTTTTCTGCAGAAGGAGACCTACAAATTTATCAGATGAACCACTGAGGAAAAGACCTCTCTCATAGCACCAGCAAGTGTTACTTAATTGAGAACTTTCAGATGACACCATTTGGAGCTAATTTAAAAAAAAACATTGAATCGGTATTCTATTTCCCTCAAGGTATTATGTCACAATTGGGAGAGGTTTGTAGGAGGTATGATTCAGACAGGATGGCCTGGATGAAATCCATTCTTCCACTGTAGTTCCACCAAGAGACTATAACAATTCCAAACAATTTTATTTTCGAAACTGTGGGCCACTGAACAAATTTGATTCAGGTAATAGGAGTCAAACTATGAATGTCCGTGGGGCTACCTCAACCTAATTAGTATTTTAACCAAAGATTTGACTTTTCATTCAGGAATTAAAGTAGCTATAGTTTTTATACTGAAGGACAGTGGAGATTGTTTTCAAAATCCGGTTCAGATGGATTAACATTCATGGCCCCTCGAACAAACAAATGGGTTATTAAGAAGGTCACATAAATCTTTTTGATACGAGCCTTATCTCTGTTCCTTAAAGACAGATACAGGTGGTTGACTCCCTAGAAGCCGAGTCTGATTTCCAGATCTGGGTTATGCCTGTTCAGGAAGTTTGAATATTTCCGAACACACTGTTCCTTGCAGTTTTTAATTAATTTGTATTTTTCTGGCACCTGAATCGTAACTTTAGAGCCAAGCTTAATCTATCAATGACTCATTCTCACCAGTAAATTTTTGTGTCATCATATGTTGCAAAATGAGGTTGATGCTTTTACAAATGCAATTTGCTGGGCCTTACATAGAATTGTTTTAAAATGCACAAAACACTTTTTGGTCAATAAGTACTTTTTGAGTTAGCTAATTGATTCAGTCAATTTACCTGAAGCCAGGTACCACAATTGATGAATAAAACATTAAAAATACTTGCAATACCCAGCCTGCTAGGTTGCACCCGTGGAGAGAGAAATAGAGTTATTGTGTTGTGTTAATGACCTTGCACCAATTTTGATATAAGATTGTTGACTTTAAATTATTTCTGCGAGTCTCCCTTTCTCCAGATGAAGCATGAACCAGCATTTTCTGGTTTTATTTCAGATTTCCAGCATATGTGGTGCTACATTTTAGGCTAATGAATAGTAATGTAGTAATTTAAGGTTCACAGGTTCACTGATATAGCATTTTATTGCTGATCCCTACTTGTCCTTGAGAAGATGGTGGTGAGCTCCCTTCTTGAACCACTGCAGTCTTTGTGATGTGGATGTACCCTCAATGCTAGACACAAAATGCTGGAATAACTCAATGGGACAAGCAGCATCTCTGGAGAGAAGGAATGGGCAATGTTTCGGGTCAAGACCCTTCTTCAGACTGAGAGTCAGGGGAGAGGGAGACATAGAGGTATGTAAGGGTAAGGTGTGAAAACATATCAAAGCAGGCGCTGATAAGGAAATGTAGAACGGTTCTTTGTTAGCTGAGGGGAAGGTGACAATGAGGCATACAATCAATAAAATTTATTCAGGAGGACAGTGAAACTAGTTGGAGAACTGGGATGGGGAGGGACGGAGAGAAAGGGAGTGCAGCGGTTACTTGAAGTTAGAGAAATCAATATTAATACCGTTGGGTTGTAAGCTGCCCAAGCGAAATATGAATTGCTGCTGCTCCAATTTTCACTGGGCCTCACTCTGACAGTGGATGAGGCCAAAGACAAAAAGGGGAATGGTTGTTATCACACCATACAAGTGCCAGATGCTTAATGCTGTTGGGGGAGGGAATTCCAGAATGTTCACCCTGTGATGGTGAGGGAACTGTGATATGTTTCCAAGACAGATGTGTGGATTTGGAGGGCAACTTCCAGATGGCAGTGTTCATATGCTTCTGCTGTCTTCCTCTTCCAGCTGGTCTGGATTACAGGTTTGAAAGGTGCTGTCTCAGGGGTTTTGGTGATTTGCTGTATAAACTGTTGTGTCAGTGGTGGAGCGAGTGAATGGTTTTGGTCCAGAGGCTTGTAAATGGTCAACAGGCTTTAGAGAGTTAACGGGTATGTTACTCGACACAGGATTCCTGGCCTCTGACCTGTTTCTAGAGCCACATTGTGTAGACGTCTGCTCCTGTTCAGTTTTTGGTCAATGATAACCATCTGGAGATAGACGCAAAACGCTGGAGTAACTCAGCGGCATCTCTGGAGAGAAGGAATGGGTGATGTTTTGGGTTGAGACCCTTCTGGATATTAATATTGGGGGATTCAATGATGGTAAAGCCATTGATTGTTAGCAGGCAATAGGTAGATTCTCCTTGTTGGATATCATCATCTGGCACTTGTGTGGTGTGATAACAACCAACTAATTGTTTTCACTTGACAATACTGATATTACTGGAGGGATAGATATTAATCAAACTATACTTGGGCGATATATAAGTTTCATGCATTCAATTCAATGTAAGCGAAACAGTAAGCACTAAATGCTGGAGTAACTCAATGGGTTACTTCTTCTTTAGACCCTTCTTCAGACAGAGTCAGGGGAGAGGGAAACTAGAGGGACAGTAGACCAAATTAGATGAAGCCAACTTTAGACCAGAAACCTTTCTTAATTTTGTTGATCAATTTGTAAGTTGAGTAAGATAATATATTTTTTTTTAAATGGTGGGTATGGTGTATGGTGAATGGTCGTTTTGCAGGTTAACGGATGATTGGCAGAAAGGTGTCTAAGGGGTATTAATTTGGCATCCGCTGCTTTATATATATATTTTTTAGTTTAGAGATACAGCGTGGAAACAGGCCCTTTGGCCCACCAAAGTTGCACCGACCAGCGATCCCCGCACACTAACACTGTCCTACACACAATAGGGACAATTTACATTTATACCACGCCAATTAACCTACAAACCTGTACGTCTTTGGAGAGTGGGAGGAAACCAAAAATCTTAGCGAAAACCCACGCAGCTCATGGGGAGAACATACAAACTCCGTACAGACAAGCACCCTTAGTCAGGTTCGAACCTGGGTCTCTCACGCTGTAAGGCAATAGCCCTACCGCTACACCACCATGCTGTGCATATATGTTTTAATGATGAATAAATACAAATTAATAATTTTGATATTGCGCACAGAGGACTGTTAAAAAATTTACAGGTGCAACAAAACAGCGTATATTAAACAGTGAGGAGGCTAGTAACAGACTTCAGTTGACATAGAGGGGCTTATATTTTTATAGAAGATTGAGGATTTGCAGCACAGAACAGAAGATTATTATTTGTCCAATTGTACAAATTGCTGCTGAAATCCAAAATCAATCCCGATTTTACATTCCCAAATGCATCAAATACTGACCTACTTTACGCTTAAGAGATGTGATAATCTTGTCCTTCACCCTTTGGTGAAACACTCTGACAAAACCAACGTCATCTGGCGACAATACTCTGACAAAATTCTGCAGAAGTAAACCTTACCTTTATTGATGACTTTTTGCACATGCACCAACCAAGGAAATTAGTCTTTCCCAAGTTACTGAATCAAGACACTTTACAATTAAAGCAATACAATAAATATTCTGCCAACTTTCTATGGTGCATAGAGGTAATGCTAATATTGCAAGGTTCTCCTTATATGATATGTCTCGATGATTATCAACCGGTGGCACTAATGTCCATGGTGACAAAGTGCATTGAGCGGTTGGTTATGACACATATCAACTCCTACCTTAGCAAGGACCTAGCCTCTCTACAATTTGCCAACCGCCAAAAGAGGTCAATGGGGGATGCTATATTGCTTGTTCTCCACTCTGCACTGGACCACTTGGTCAATAAGACGCATATGTCAGGCAGTTCATTGACTACAGCTCAGTGTTTAATATCATCATTCCATCCAAACTTGTAATCAAACTCAGAGAACTGTCTCTCTGCGCATCCTGATGCAGCTGGATACTTGACTTCCTCATTTGCAGACCACAATCAGCACAAATTGGCAACAGAACATTCTCCTTGCTAACCATCAGCACAGTAGTGCCTCACAGTTGTGTGCTCAGTCCCCTGCTCCAATGACTCCATACCCATGCCACACACAGCTCCAATGCCATCTTGAAATTTGCCTGACAACCCACCATAGTTGTACGAATAACAGGTAATTTTGAGTTTTTTTAATTAATAGATGAGGGATTGAAAATCTGATTGAATGTTGCCAAAGAGCTGATGGTTGATATTAGAAGAGGACGTCTGTGGAGGCCAAGGGAATGGATAGTTTTATGATGGAGATTGTCAGATTCTTGATTAGTACGGGTGTCAGGGGTTATGGGCGAAGACGGGAGAATGGGGTTGAGAGGGAAACCATGATTGAATGTCGGAGTAGAGTTGATGGGCCAAATGGCTTAATTCTGCTCCCAATACCTATGAACTTATAATATGAAATTCCCTATAGTCTTTCCTCAAATTACCAATCTCATTCACGGGACATCAAGTTCATTACTCCTTTGTATGACTCCGTTGCTTCAATGTTTTTCTTATTTTGTTGACAGTAAATTAATTGATTAGCATGAAAAGCATTGAAGGCAAAATGTGAGGAAAATTTTTATACAGTTCTGCTACGACGCGATAGTTGTGATTCTGTGCAAACCTCATGTTGTAGAAAAAAACACTTCATAAAAACAATTATATGAATTGGGAGAGGTAGGGGGTTAATGGTTAGACAGTTTCAGATTCCAATAATAAAATAACTATTTCTGCTCAGAGAAAGAAGCATTTTTGCTCCAAACTTATCATTTGGTGGACATCAGAAGACCAAGCTGTTAATTTTAAGACTGTTGACAGAAGATGCAAACTAAACAGAAACAAAAGGACACAGTACTGAGATCACTCAATGGGTCAGGCAGCATCTCTGAAGAACATGGATAGCTGACGTTTGGGTTGGCGAAGGGACCTGACCCAAAAGGTCACCTATCCATGTTCACCAGGGATTCTACCTGACCCGCTGAGTTACTCCAGAACTTTGTGTCATTTTGTGTAAACCAGCATCTGCAGGACTTTGTTTTTAAACAAAGAGACATGTAGGTCTGACAGGTTGAGAAATACACTTAATCTGCTTTGTGAAAACCTTAATCAATTAATGATTGTTCTCATTACAGGTATTATCGCTTTCTCTATGTAGGGATTGAGTTCCCTTTTGAGATCATTTAGCATTTGGATTATAGCCACAGATAAATCCATTGACTTCCAGAATAGGAGAAGCACAAGATCTCTGAGGGATTGAAGGTTAAGACAGTGAGAAATGAGGACATGGAAGGATTTCAAAATGAAGATGTCTTTAAAACAAAAATCAAGGTCTTGTTAGACTTGTAGGTAAATAAGGATTATGGACCCATGTTCAGAGATCATAAAAGTGTCAATGACTAATGAAGGAAGATAACCTGCCATTGGGTATTTAATTTTGAACGCAAAAATGCAACGTGTAGATGCTATGCCACTGCAGTGTGAGTTCTGTTTAGATCCCAATTGGAATATCATAAGAAGCACCTGACCTTGGGATGAATAAGATTATGTGGGGAATACAACATAGATTTATCACATTGATGACTGTATTCCATCTGTTATGAGTTAAGATTAAACAAAAAGTTGTATTCCATTTGATTTTTAACATTAAGTGGTCATTTGATCAAAGATCTCAAGATAATAACAACATGGTGGTTATTGAGACATCTTTTGCAGTTAACAAATCTTGACTCATAGGTCTTGATATAAACATTAGATATGTTGAATTTAGAATGTATCTATATAAATAAATATGTGTATAACATACCCTTCCACACTAGAAAATGATAGGCGGAAGTCTGATTAATTTTAACTCTCAGACCAATGGTACTTTATTTATCAGTGGTGTTAAGGGGTGCACAGAATTGATCACATAATGGTCTTATTGAATAGTGGGTGGAACAGCTACCTGTGTTTACATCAAGGAAGAACAAAGTTCCATTATTTCAACAGATAAAGAATTAACAGAGAAACAGATTTTTGCCTTCCATCACAGTGAGGAGGTGTCTGGTGAACTCACTGTGGTGGATGTTAAATATGTGTTTATTGCGTGTTTTGTTATTTACTATATGTATGACTGCAGGCAACAACATTTTGTTCAGACTGCAAGGTCTGAATGACAATAACGTTTTCCATGATATTTTACCTTTGTTATGGCAGGCCACCAAGAAGTGGATTGCTGATACATTATAAAGCCAACTGCACTTGTCCTCTTTGTATTTTTTAAAATTAGATTTGTTTCTCTTTTTGTAGAAATGTCACCATAACTGGAGGGCAAACCTGGAAGATCAAAGAAAAATTGTGCTGTTGCTTGAACTCATGTGATCATAAACAGGATTCAGATTTAATTGTGGTGAGGTGAAATAATACATTATTAAGATTTGTGAAAATTGTTAAATGGCAGAAGAACCACAGGGCCACAAATGTTATACACACTTTCACCTGGGTTTTCAAGTTAGCTTTAGTAAAATATTTAAAGGTGTGGAGTTCAAAATGCCTCAGGTTAAATTTCTGGTTGATGGATTCAATGCCGAGGTAGATTTCTTGTAGTCCCTGTTGGTTACTCATGAAATGGCTTCTCAGCTAGTGATGATTGAACTGCATAAGGAGAACAGATTGATCAATTGTAATGGAGGGACACCTGGTTTTCAGAGGGCTTACCTTGTGAGTAGAACTGGAATATCATGATCCTGAGCTTCATCCGCGTTTTATGGCCAGCATGCAAACATCCTCTTTCTACTTACTGGAACGCAAAAGGGGGAGGTTAAAAGAACAGTGGGAAACAATGTATTTCAAAAGTTAATGCATCCAACTATACTTTAAACAATGGAAATGTACTCCTCGCTATTATAATTTTATTATTAGAAATACCTCTTTTTACTGAGTTTTGCTGAAATACTCATTATAAAAAAATATTTTTTTGGGCAGCATCAAAAAGAAACAAAATCACTGATAAGCTAATTTTATTTAGCAAAACAAACCAATGGTCTGAAATCCTTTGTGGCAAAAAAATGTGGCAATTGATGTTACTGTTCGTATCATAGGGACCATGGAATAGAAGTTTGCATTTGTTGTCACTGAACATAAATAGCACTCTGATCAAAAGGTGTCTGTCATCCGTCTAGCTGATGATAATTAAGGAAATGTGCTTCGATCCTTGTCTATGCCAGAGACAACGATATAGAACTCATTGCGGGGACCTCCGGAAAAAACTCAAGCCAAAGTGGGTGAAAGAGGGACCTTTTCTATGACTGAAGTTGTGCCCTCACATAAAGGAAGATGGCTAAAGTTATTACAGGTCAATCATTATTCTCAACAGACATCCACTTCACCAACTTAAAGGGCTAAAACATGATCACTAAGTTAGGAGTGCAATGGTTCATTGACAATGCTCCAGTTATCAGTTCCATTCACAACTCCCCTTTCAATGAATAAGCCTGCTAACTTTACAATCAAACATAATTCAGTATTAAGGGACAGAGGTTTCGGGGTAACGTGAGGGGGAACTTCTTTACTCAGAGGGTGGTGGCTGTGTGGAATCAGCTTCCAGCAGAAGTGGTGGAGGCAGGATCGATTTTAACATTTAAGAGTGAAGTGGATAGGTATATGGACGTGAAGGGAATGGAGGGGTATGGTCTGAGTGCAGGTAGATGGGACTAGGGGAAAACAAATGGTCGGCACGGACTGGAAGGGCCGAGAGGGCCTGTTTCCGTGCTGTAATTGTTATATGGTTATATGGTTATAAAGAACATCTTCTCAAGAGCAGAGGGATAAAGGAGGCAGAGTTGGAAATACCGGTCACTAGATACAAAGTAAATGAGGGAATTACCTTTTTTAAACCCAGAGAGCAGCTGTGATGTGGAATTCAAAGATAGTTAGGACAGGAGAAAAAGACACAATCAGTCCAAAATCAGTCAAAAAACACTTGATAGAGAATAATGTACAGGGAGATTAGGATTGTTGAGATTGTTCTACCATAGACTTAATGAGTCAGATAATCTCCTTCTATGCCATAACCTCTAGGATTTTGTGATTCTAAGATTCATTCATATGTTTAGATTATGAGATGAAGGGTTAATTGCTTCAACAACAGTCTTCAGTTTGGGTACCCTGCCATGAGTATGTTATCAATGTCAGTAATATAAAGGTTTCATGTTGATAGAATGGATATAACTCAATAGGTTTAATGTGATCCACAACATTGCAGTTTTTTGACTGATTTTCATTGCACCAATATCATAATATATTCCTTGACCATTGATATACTGTGGGTGTAGGATATACTGCAAAAAAGCATTATGTCGTTTGGAGATATTTACGGTCATTCCTTCATTATTACTGGGTTAAAATCCATCTTTAGCAGTATCATAGAAATATCATTTGTGTACACAGAACGGACCAGTTCAACGATGTCCAGAGGGACTGCTGGCAACACATTGATTGAAAGTGGCATGATTCTGCATTGACTTGGTCACATGTACCTCTCAGATCATGTCCACCAGATACATCGGCTTCTATTTCCTGCTCTATGTCCAGTTCATGTCTGACATTCTTGGCCCCTCTCACATTTTAACTGTACACCGTACCAAAACTCTGACCAATGCAGTAGAGTCAACCTGTGATTTGTGGGAGATTCACAACTCCCACAATGATGACACCTGTTCAATTTCCTGGAATCTCTCATGAACACAGTCAAAACAGATTTACCAAAGAATGCATGCTGAAAATGTGACGACCTGCTTCAGGTGGCAAATTGGCTAATAACGCTCTGCAAAGATAATTTGGATCGTGTCTCAAGGGTTATGATGGTATGCTGCTGTCAGCACTGTTAAATATAAAGGCCCCAAAGGAATAATGCACCTGTGCACAATGGAAGAAACAGCCAGAGATGCTTAAAGAGAACGACAAGAAAAAGCTGTTGCCGTCTAAAAGGCTTAAAATTGAATAATATCGTTGACTAATTACATTAACACAGTGATATACTCTGTTGATTCAGGGACGTCCTGGAAAATTATACTAGGATTGTAGCAAAGACAGCCTCAAACACATTGGCATTCCTGCAAGAGAGCTAGAGCCAATTAACTTACAATCCTGTATGTCTTTGGAGTGTGGGAGGAAACCAACAATCTCTGAGAAAAGGGGAGAACGTACAAACTCCATACAGACAGCACCCATAGTCGCTGATACTGTAAGCTCTGTAAGGCAGCAACTCTACCGCAGCGTAACTGTGCTGCCTGTGCTGGTTCTTTGTAAACCAGCATCTGTAGGGACTGAGTCATCAGAGCCAAAGAATGCAGGAAGGCCTCGGCATCTGTACCCAGCACTATGCCTTTCCCCTGTGTGCCTCCCAGGTTGATCATCCCAGCCACATTTGGGCTCACCACGGATGACTGCACAACAGACATTATCAACAAACAATGATTAATTTACTAATATACCAATGCATCAATCGTTCTGTGTTTCCTCTCAACAGCAGAAATATCCTATCATCTACATTGACTGTGTGTGTACTTTTTTGCAATTTATTTACACCTTCTATCCTTTCATCATTGAATTCATTGGAGAATCTCTGAAAGGGGTAATTGCATTTTGGAATGCAGGGTAAGAGATTTTATCAAGTCAAGTCTGGATTGCTGCATCATGAGAAATGAAGTTAGGTAACTCAAAGATAGACACAAAAAGATGAAGTAACTCAGTGGGACAGGCAGCATCTCTGGAGAGAAGGAATGGGTGATGTTTCGGGTCAAGACCCTTCTTCGGACAGTCAACCCAAAACGTTAACCGTTCCTTTTCTCCAGAGATGCTGCCTGCCCCGCTGAATTACATCAGCATTTTGTGTCTATCTTTGGTGTAATCCAGCATCTGCAGTTCCTTCCTAAATGTTATGTAACTCAGTCAGTTCACCATGTAATGAGGAAAGGAAGGTAATTTTAATTAGCTTTGAATCGCACTGTCCAACAGATGCTTTGCCTTACCTGTACTGGTAAATACGCTTCTGTTTGCAACAAATGTGCCAAATGCCTTCTTCATTAGCCTGTGCACCTTAAGGAATTATATGCCTGTACTTTTAGATCTCTCTGTTCTGCAACATTCTCCTGGGCTTTGCCATTTACTGTGTAAGTACTGCCCAGTACATTAGTATGTCTTTACTATATATATCACCACACAGATTATGCATGCTACACATTTCTTATGAAGTCCAGTCCAGATTTTCATACCTACCCTGGGCACATCCCATAAACCGGTGTGTCACTCTCTCTCTCGATTTGATGTAGACCACGGGGATGAAAGCACGTTGTGTGCCCTCCGTTTGTACTGCAATAAAAACTATGTTCTAATCTCTTTGTGTGAGTCTGATCATTTCAACAAGCCCTAGTTTGACATATCAAAGTGCTACACCTCACACTTTTCAGCATTAAATTCCATTTGCCATTCCTCGGCCCACCTTTCTAACTGATCTATATCCTGTTGTAAATTTAGATATCATTCCTCTTTGCCATATACCATTATCTGTAAATTTACTATCAATATTAATTAGATTGGCATCCAAATCAGTAGACAAAAAGTAACAAACCCAGCACCAATCTCTCTGGTACTTCACTGGTCATAGGCCTCCAATCAGAAAAACAACCCTCCACAAGGGCCGAGAGGGCCTGTTTCCGTGCTGTAATTGTTATATGGTTGTTATATGGTAATTACTTTCAGACTCCTTCCTCCAAGCCCATTTTGAATCCATTTGGTTAACCCTTGTCATCTAACCTTATAGACTAGTCTGCCATGCGGGACTTTGTCAAACTATCTATAATTTGGTTGACCATGATACTGTTTGAAAATTATCTAGGTTTGCAGATCTCAATCATGCTGGCTGCAGGCCAGAAGTTTAATCAGGTTGAACAGCTGTACTCCAAATGTAAATCCCTCAGCAATCATTGAAATACAACTATCTGCAAACCCAAAGGGGGTACAGTGGCACAGCTGGTAGACCTGCTGCATTGCTGCGCCAGTGATCCGGGTACGATCCTTACCACTTGTGCTGTTTGTGGGGAGTTTGCATGTTCTCTCTGTGACCACATTGGCTTCCTCCGCATGCTTGTTTCTGACACATCCCAGGTTGCAGTGTGCAGGTTAATTGGCTCCTGTAAATTGCCCTTCGGCTAGAAGGAGTGGATGCAACAGAGGATTGTACTGGTGTAAACGTGTGATCGATGGTCGTTTTGGTGGACTTGGTGGGCTGAAGGGCCTGTTTCCATGCTGTATCTTTCAACCAATACAATCAATCAATTCTGTGAGGAAATTATTATCTTGTGCTCAACCCAAGAAAGAATACATAGAACTTTTCAGCATGGCAGGTATGTTTTAAAAAGTATCATATTAGTTTAGTTTTTAGTTTAGAGAAACAGTGTGGAAGCAGACCCTTCGGCTAACCGAATCTGCACCGACCAGAAATCCCCCGCACATTAACACTATCCTACACACATTATGAACAATTTGCATGTACACCAAGCCAATTAACCTACAAACCTGTACGTCTTTTGAGTGTGGGAGGAAACCGAAGATCTCGGAGAAAACCCAAGCGGTCACAGGGAAAATAAACAAATTCCATACAGACAAGCACCTGTAGTCAGGATTGAATCCAGGTCTCTGGTGCTGCAAGCGCCGTAAGGCAGCAACTCTACTGCTGCGCCACCGTGGCCGACCGTTTCTAATATTGTTAAATAATACTTTGCAATATTTCAGCTTGCAGTGCATTATTTTTCATTTTCAGTGAATTAGCCAATGTATCTCTCATATGCCCTGTCAAAATTTCTTGTTGTCGACAGCACACTCGAGGTGCTAGTTATATGGTGTGGAAAGACAAACTGTCCAATGCCAATAAAAAAGCAGACCCCTTGACTTCTTGAGTCCCATAACTGTAAAACAGAGCATAAATAAATGATTGACTCTGACAGTGTGCTGGGATCTCAGGTGCATCAGGTTATGGCATTATTACAATGTTCCTCAGAGTCATGATTAGACCTGCTTTAAAAAAAAATCACTGTAATTGAAAATATATTACTCCTCTACATTTCAAATTCAGCTTGCTAAACTTTCAAGATTTAGTTGAGAAATATGTGAAGTATTATCAACTGGGAATGCAATGTTAAATTAATGATGCTGTTTTAGTATTGTCTTACAAGGTACTTCTGTAATTAACTGAAATATTTATGTGGAATATCAAACAAAGCTCAAATTATTCAGCTGAAAGCCAGCTTGTTATTTATTTAGGTACTTTATCTAAAATGGAATATGGTTTATGTGAAAAATTAATTTTTAAAACCCAGAATACAGAATAAAAATAATCTTGTGAAATGAACCTTACCTTTGGTGCATTATTTGATACAATATTCATATATATATATATGAAATAATCTTACTAACAATGTATCTTACGACAATGTAATTCCACCTCTAACATTAATCTACAGATTCTGTATCCTTATATCTGTAGATTAAAGTTAGAGGTGGAATTACATTGTCAGTAAGATTCTTTCATGATCTGACAGGTAAAACATCATGGGGCATAAATGTATTTCACATAAAATATGTGAAATTCATATAACCATATAACAATTATAGCACGGAAACAGGCCCTCTCGGCCCTTCCAGTCCGTGCCGACCATTTGCTTTCCCCTAGTCCCATCTACCTGCACTCAGACCATACCCCTCCATTCCCTTCACGTCCATATACCTATCCACTTTACTTTTAAATGTTAAAATCGATCCTGCCTCCACCACTTCTGCTGGAAGCTCATTCCACACAGCCACCACCCTCTGAGTAAAGAAGTTCCCCCTCACGTTACCCCTAAACTTCTGCCCCTTAATTCTCATGTCATGCCCTCTTGTTTGAATCTTCCCTACCCTCAATGGGAAAAAAACATATCCACGTCAACTCTGTCTATCCCTTTCATCATTTTAAAGACCTCAATCAAGTCCCCCCTTAACCTTCTGCGTTCCAAAGAATAAAGACCTAACTTGTTCAACCTTTCTCTGTAACATAGTTGCTGGAAACGTGGCAACATTCTAGTAAATCTCCTCTGTATTCTCTCTATTTCGTTGACATCCTTCCTATAATTAGGCGACCAAAATTGTACACCATACACCAGAATTGGTCTTACCAATGCCTTGTACAATTTTAACATTACTTCCCTACTCCTATATTCAATGCTCTGATTTATAAAGGCCAGCACACCAAAGGCTTTCTTTACCACCCTATTTACATGCGATTCCACCTTCAGGGAACTATGCACAGTTATTCCTAGATCCCTCTGTTCCACAGCATTCCTCAATTCCCTACCATTTACCATGTACGTCCTATTTTGATTTGTCCTGCCAAGATGTAGCATTTCACACTTAACAGCATTAAACTCCATCTGCCATCTTTCAGCCCACTTTTCCAAAAGGCCCAAATCTCTCTGTAGACTTTGAAAATCTACTTCATTATCCACAACACCACCTATCTTAGTATCATCTGCATACTTACTTATCCAATTTTCCACCCATCATCCAGATCATTGATGTACATGACAAACAACAGTGGACCCAACACAGATCCCTGAGGCACCCCACTGGTCACCGGCTTCCAACCTGACAAACAGCCATCCACCATTACTCTCTGACATCTCCCATTCAGCCACTGTTGAATCCATCTTGCTACTCCGCCATTAACACCCAAAGATTGAACCTTCTTAACCAACCTTCCATGGGGAACCTTGTCAAAGGCCTTACTGAAATCCATATAGACAACATCCACTGCTTTACCCTCAACAATTTCCCTAGTTACCGCTTCAAAAAATTCAAGAAGGTTTGTCAAACATGACCTTCCAGGCACAAATCCATGTTGACTGTTCCTGATCAGACCCTGTTTATCCAGATGCTTTTATATATTATCTCTAAGTATCCTTTCCATTAATTTTCCCACCACTGACGTCAAACTAATAGGTCTATAATTGCTAGGTTTATTCTTTGAACCCTTTTAAAAAATGGAACAACATGCGCAGTACGCCAATCCTCCGGCACTATTCCCGTTTCTAATGACATTTGAAATATTTCTGTCATAGCTCCTGCTATTTCTACACTAACTTCCCTCAATGTCCTAGGAAATATCCTGTCAGGACCTGGAGACTTATCCACTTTTATATTTTACAAAAGTGTCAGTACTTCCTCCTCTTTGAATCTCATAGTTTCCATAGCTACTCTACTTTTTCCCCTTAACTCACAGAGTTCAATATCCTTCTCCTTGGTGAATACCGGAGAAAAGAAATTGTTCAATATCTCCCCCATCTCTTTTGGCTCTGCAGATAGCTGTCTATTATGGTTCTCTAATGGTCCAATTTTATCCCTTGTTATCCTTTTGCTATTAATATAGCTGTAGAAACCCTTTGGGTTTACTTTCACCTTTCTTGCCAAAGCAACCTCATATCTTCTTTTAGCCTTCCTAATTTCTTTCTTAAGATTCTTTTTACATTCTTTATACTCCTCTAGCACCTCATTTACTCCATGCCTCCTATAATTATTGTAGATATCTCTCTTTTTTCGAAACAAGTATCCAATTTCTCTTGAAAACCATGGCTCTTTCCAATTTTTACTATTTCCTTTCAACCTAACAGGGACATAAAGATTCTGTACTCTTACAATTTCCCCTTTAAATGTCCTCCATTTCTCTTCTACATCCTTCCCATGAAACAAAGTGTCCCAATTCACTCCTTTAAAATCCTTACACATTCCCTCAAAGTTAGCCTTTCTCCAATCAAAAATCTCCACCCTAGGTCCAGTTCTGACTCTCTCCATAATTATATTATGGGGAAAACAAATGGTCGGCACGGACTGGAAGGGCCGAGAGGGCCTGTTTCCGCGCTGTAATTGTTATATGGTTATATGGTTATATGGTTATAAATAAACACAAAACATAGAACTTACCTTAATTAAACTGATCTAAATCACTTGGCGGTTCATCTGTAACTTGCAAGAAGATTTCTGAGTTAAAAGGTATTTTCAAAGCAGTAGCATTTTATCGATAAATTATTCTGTCCTAAGTTGATATATCAAAGGACACTGCTTCTATCATCAGTTTTTCAGTTTTCTTTTGAGGATTAATGCTTGTATTGTGCAGTCTGTCATAATATTTCAATTTAGGAAGGATCCTAATCAGAAACTAGGGTAAAGTAAAGGTTTCTTGTGTAAGTGTGACTTTAATGTTAATCTTCTTTTCAAAACAAGTTTGATCACATTGACATGGAGAATGAAGGAGCAATATTTGATTGATTGAATAGATTGAAAGATGGTGCAAGGAAACAGCCCTTCAGCCCAACAAACCCATGACGTCTACTGATCACACATTTACACTCGTCCTAGGCTGTCCCACTTTCGCACCCACTCCTTGAACGCTAGGGACCATTTAAACTGGAAATCCTTTGGAATGTAGGAAGAAACCTAAGCATTAGGATGAAACCCACCCAATCACAGGGAGAACATGCAAACTCCACGCACACAGCACCTGAGGTCAGAACTGGACAGGGGCCTCTGGTGCTGCGAGACAGTGGCTTTACCAGCTGCACCACTGTGCCACCACCACAATTATGCCACCACCAACACCGTGCCATGATTTATCCCTTCATTATTTGCCTGTATCATCAATGTGTGTATCATTAATTTGTGTAACACAAGACCCAAACCCCATTTCAGAAAGATTTAAAATTAACATTGCAACTATCCTCATTTCACAATATCAAAATACTCAAACTGGCTATTCATCTAATTTTTTTAGGTTAGTTTTGCTTAGTTTAGAGATACAGCGTGGAAACAGGCCCTTCGACCCACCGAGTCCGGGACAACCAGCGTTCCCTGCACACTAACTCTATCCTACACAAGCTAGGGATAATTTACAATTATATTGAGCCAGTTAACCGGCAAACCTGTATTTCTTTGGAGTCTGGGAGGAAACCGGAGATACCAGAGAAAATCCACGCAGGTCATGGGGAAAACTAACAAACCCCATACAGCCAGCACCCGTAGTCAGGATCACACCCGGGTATCTGCCGCTGTAAGGCAACAACTCTAGCACTGCAGTACCATGGGATCTTACCGTGTGCAGAATGCCTAGGGTGTTTACTTAAATGCCAGTTGATTTTCCTGAATGTAAGTTGTTATGAATCTTTTGGGACCTCTCTGATAAAAAAGTGTATTCTGATGTTGCAAGCAGAGAATTGTTGAAACCACCCTGATGGCATTTTTTTAAATTTCTCTTTGGGATATCCTTGATATGGAATATGTGGAATTTATTAAATTTCCTAAAATTTGCGTTTAACGTTGAAAAATCCTTAAATTGGAAAAGAAGCATTTTATTTGAGTCTTTCTCTAATACAGTCATGTCAGACATTTTTTTTACATCTGGTTGCAAATAGAGAGCTTTTATAGGATAATTAAACAAGAAAATATATACCGTAAGTAATTTTTCCAATATATACATGGCATGCAATTAATTTAAAATATTAATTCAAAAATGTATCTATTTCACCTTTTGAAACCACATGTGATTAATTTTAAAATCTTAATCAAGATCAGAAAGAATTAGATAATGCAAACAGTGAAGAAAGGTACAATGACAGTGAGCTCAGAATAGGCAGGAGGTTTGACCAGGAACCCAAATGTTGGTGATTGGAAGTTTGCTTGGGGTTCAATCTTTGCAGAGAACAGGTAGGGATGGGAGGTTTGGAGGCTCCACTGATTTACTGAGCTGGGAGTTGCCACCAGAATGCAGAGTGTTTAAGGGTATGTTCAGTGTCAAATAGTGGAGTTTGGTTAGACACACAAAATGCTGGAGAAACATAGAAACATAGAAATTAGGTGCAGGAGTAGGCCATTCAGCCCTTCGAGCCTGCACCGCCATTCAAATATGATCATGGCTGATCATCCAACTCAGTATCCCGTACCTGCCTTCTCTCCATACCCTCTGATCCCCTTAGCCACAAGGGCCACATCCAACTCACTCTTAAATATAGCCAATGAACTGGCCTCAACTACCCTCTGTGGCAGAGAGTTCCAGAGACTCACCACTCTCTGTGTGAAAAAAGTCTTTCTCATCTCGGTCTTAAAGGATTTCCCCCTTATCCTTAAGCTGTGACCCCTTGTCCTGGACTTCCCCAACATCGGGAACAATCTTCCTGCATCTAGCCTGTCCAACCCCTTAAGAATTTTGTAAGTTTCTATAAGATCCCCTCTCAATCTCCTAAATTCCAGAGAGTATAAAACCGAGTCTATCCAGTCTTTCTTCATAAGACAGTCCTGACATCCAGAATGCTGGAGTAAATCTGCAGGTCAAGCAGCATCTCCAGAGAAAAATAATAGGTGACGTTTCGGGTCGAGACTGAAGTCTGAAGAAGGGTCTCGAACCGAAACATCACCTATTCCTTTTCTCCAGAGATGCTGCCTGGCCCGTTGAGTTACTCCAGCATTTTATGTTTATCTTCGGTATGAACAAGCATCTGCAGCTCCTTCCTACACTGTGGAGTTTTGTTATTCTGTTAGACAGGAGGAGCATTTGGGCCTCATTGGGACCCATAAAATACATCTGAAAGCATCTCCAGGAGACAGCCATTTACATATATGCTAGGCCGGCCATTCTTTGCTGCAGTGTTTGCCTCTCTTAGCTTGTAGGTGAAAATTATAAATGTCTGCACTGCAACCAAAGCCAAACTCGAATTAAGATAAAAAAATAAAATCAAAATCAAGTTTGAGGTAGGATGACAGATTGCCAATTTACAGGTCAATTTGTGAGGCCTTGTAGGTCCAAGTGCCACTTGAAATCTATTGCCAAATTCACCACTTAGTCACTTAATAGGTGCTCAAAGTTGTACTAGTTTACCTACTACATAATAATATAGATTGACTTTGTTCCATTTGAAACATTAAATTCAATTGTACAATAACTTCTATAAATTGTTCTTTCAAAAATAGGATAGAATTGGCTCACCATGGATAGGAACATTTTGTATTTATGTATGTCAAGGTTTAAGAGAATATTGGCATCTGTATCGATGTACAGCAAATTAAATTATCCACAATTTCTGGCAATTCTTGCTACTTATAAATGAAATTAATAATACATTATCATTTATTATTATCTTGAATAAAATAATCAAATAAATCATATAAAATTAATATATTTTTAAGAAAATGGCCAAGAAACGTAATATAACGTTAAACAATTTCTGTGAGACCTATTCAAAAACATCTTTGCCATAAAATATGGACCGGATGAGCAGCACTGCTGTTAAATAAGATGGGCTGATATATTTAATTCCTATTACAAGAATGCCTGAATTGTCCATCAGATCTCGTGTAGAATCTGTGACCCTATCGATTAGAAATAGAACATTTGGACTGTGGAGCATAAAAGTAATTCCTTTCATTTTAAATGAGTGCTATTTTGATTTGCTTTTATATTTTTTAAATCATTTGAAGTGTTCTAGCTGTTTTTTAAAAGTTAATAAAACTAATTGAGGGCGGCACAGTGGCACAGCATGTAGACCTGCTGCCTCAGAGCAACAGAGACCCAAAATCCATTCTGACCTGTGGATATGTTTTAATGTCCGGTGTGGAGTTTGTACATTCTCCTTGCGATCGGGTGTGTTAACTCTGGGGCCTTGAGATTCCTCCCACATCCAAAAGACATGCATGTTTGTAGCTTATTAGGCCTTTATAAATTTCCCTCCGTGTGTGCAGAGAGTGGATTTAAAAGTAGATTGATGGTTGGCATGGACCAGATCAGTCGATAGACCTGTTTCCATGCTGCATTTTTCAATCAATTCCGTCTATCATTTCTAAAACAAAATTTGTTTTTAAATTATTTTTTGTTTTTTAAGTTTCAAAATGTTAAAGGTAGAAATAAATAAAATCCCCAAAGTCACAAAGATGTCGTGTCTTTTGAGATTTATTTCAAAGTGTTTCAGGGCAGTTCTGGGGTGGGCTTCAACTGCGCAAGCATCTCCCATCCATCAGCTCTTATCGATGAACATGGGATGTTTCAGGCCAACAAGATAGACCCTCCACATTAGGTGTAATTGTAGGCTGTGGGGTCATGGCATAAACTCTGCTCTATTTAAATAGTTGAAACTAGAATTTGAATATAGCTGATCATGGAAACATAACAGAGTTCTGAGACATTCAAGTTTGCGTGTGTCCAATACGGTAATATTTCTGGTCCATCACAAAAGCCGATTATTTCATTACTTTCTTCGATGTGCAAATAGTCATCAGGTCATAAGTGATAGGAGCAGAATTTGGCTATTTGGCCTATCGAATCTACTCTGCCATTCAATCATGGTTGATCTATCACTCCCTGCTAACCCCATTCTCCCCATAACCCCTGACACCCGTACTAATCTAGAATCTATCTATCTCTGCCTTAAACATATCCATTTACTTGGCTTCCATAGCCTTCTGTGGCAAATAATTCCACAGATTCACCTCCCTCAGACTAAATAATTCTGTGATGTGATCAACAGTATTAGAATTAGTTGTTATGTGGAATATGTTAACTTATTTATCCCATTATGTACAGTATGAATATTTATTGAAGAAATAGCTTTTTCAAAATGTATTTTCCTCATTAGCAAGGATGCAGTCTTATCTCGCATTCCCTCTTGCAGTATGTTGTAGAACAATGTGTACATCTGCCTTGTCTGTTTATGGTCCTTTCATGGAAATTTTTGAATTTGTTTCGACAACATTAAAATAATAATTGTATGAGAACACACAGCAAGATAGACAGCAGAGTCACACTGAAAACAGCTCTATTTTATCCTTCCGTTGTATTCTGTCATCATTGTCTTTTAAGGCAGACAGTGTCTGCTGTCTTACCCGTCAATAAGTAAAGAGCAATTTGTTTTCTTTCACAGAGGTTCAAGTTGTATTCACAGGCTTAGGAAAAAAGGTAAAATTTGAGTTTCTGCAAAACGAGACCGTTGGACAAACACAGATTAAAAAAAACAGATGCTAGTGATTTATACCTACAGGTATCTCAATGCTCAATGATCATCTATGCAAACCAATAATTTGGCAGTTATCTAAGTGGAAAATTACAATCAAACATAATTTATTGAAGCAATATAAGGTTATGAATTTGAACATAAGATTCTATTGATTTCTTCTCATGTGAATTATTCTGCTAAAAAAACATACTGATGATATCTTGGAGTAGATTTGGTTTGAAAGAACTATTGAATATCACAGGATGAAAGAGTTGACGAGATCAGCAAAATAAATTGAACTGGTTTTCTCTTGGACTGATGTTAACTTGATTTCCCAGTAATGTTTTTCTGGGCTATCCTTTTAAACAAACAACTCCACTTTAGATTTGGCACCCACACAGGCATTAGTATCTTACAGGGATTCAGGCAAACACAGTCAGTTGCAAGCGAGGGTGGCACATAATTAATTGACCGACTGGGACCTGTTTGCACAACAGGCTACCAGTGGTACAGAGGTAGACTTGGAGGAGTACACATCCACTGTGCTCTCCTACATCAACTGCTGTGTGGAGACTGTCACAGTGGACAAGCAAATAAAGATGTTCCCAAACCGGAAACCGTGGATGAACAAGGAGGTTCAGAATCAGCTAAGGGCACGCAACATTGCCTTTAAATCCAGGGACACTTCTGCCTGCAGTGCTGCCAGGTCAAACCTGAACAAAGGCACAAAAAAGGCAAAGGGTGGAAGACCACCTCAACACTGCGGACACCAGAAGCATGTGGCAGGGTGTCAGGGACATCACTGACTACAAGAGCAGCCCTGCCTGCCCCCACAGTGATATCACACTGGTCACTGGCCACTGGCACGTTTCGAAACTGACAGCACCACTAGGAGAGGAATAACTCCTGCCAGGGTGGAGGGACAGGCCTTAATACTGAGCACCAGGAGGTACAGTACGTTCTGCGTAGGATTAATCCACCCAAGGCTGCCGGCCCGGATGGAGTCCAGGGTAGGGTACTAAAGGACTGTGCTGTACAGCTGGTGGAGATATTTATGAGGATCTTTAACCTGTCTCTGTCTCTGGCAACGGTCACCAAGTGCCTGAAGACAGCTACCATAGTGCCGATGCCGAAAAAGTCTAAAGTCACCAACCTGAATGACTACCGCCCGGTTGCCCTAACTCCAATACCAATGAAGTGCTTTGAAAGGCTGGTCCTCTCCCACATCAAATCCAGCATCCCTGCATCATTGGACTCTCATCAATTTGCATACAGGGCAAATAGATCCACAGAGGATGCCATCTCTGTGGCTCGTCACACTGTCCTGACCCACCTGGAAAGACAGGGCACCTACGTGAGGATGCTCTTCATTGACTATTGCTCTGCCTTCAATACGGTCATCCCCATCAAGCTCACCACCAAACTCCACCAGCTAGGCCTCAGCTCACCGATATGCGATTGGATCCTGAATTTTCTGACGGAGCGATCGCAGGCAGTAAGACTTGGGCCGCACCTGTCCTCCACTATCACCCTGAGCACCGGCACACCACAGGGCTGTGTACTGAACCCCATGCTCTACTTCCTCTTCACTCACGACTGTGTTCCTGTATTCGACACCAACCCCTTTGTCAAGTTTGCAGACGACACAACGGTGATCGGGCTGACCACCAACGGTGAAGAAACAAACTACAGAGCGGAGGTGCAGAACCTGGCGGACTGGTGCTCACGGAACAACTTGTCACTAAACACCTCCAAGACCAAGGAGCTGATTATTGACTTCAGGAGGTCGTAGAATGGGGAATACGCCCCATTCTCCATCTACGGGGACAGTGTAGAGAGAGTGTCCAGCTTTAAGTTCCTGAGCACTCACATCTCAGAGGACCTCACATGGTCCACCAACACCACTGCGCTGGTCAAAAAGGCACAGCAACGACTGTTAATCCTAAGAACATTGAAACGGACTGGTCTGCCCCAACTGCTGCTGACGACCTTCTACCGCTGCACGACAGAGAGCATACTAACGTATGGCATCTCTGTGTGGTATCTCAGCTGCACGGAGGCGGAGAGGAGAGCTCTTCAGCGCGTCGTCAACAGAGTGCAAAAGATTATTGAGACACCGCTACCAGCCTTGGAGGGCATCTACCACACACGGTGCCTTAGGAACGCCGTCAGCATCCATAAAGTCTCCTCTCACCCTTGTAATGGACTGTTCAAACTACTGCCTTCCGGAAGACGCTACAAGGCCTTCTACGCCCGCACCTCCAGACTCAGGAACAGCTTCATTCCCAGAGCTATAGCGGCTCTGAACCGGCCCTGCTGAGAGCCCCCCACCCCCATGGACTGTCTCCCTCGGATGGTCACGTCGCACAGACACATCTGCACTTTAGTCTGTTTTGGTTTTGACTGTTTTACTGTTCTAATGTTCTTTTCACAAACCTTGTTCTCGGGGTATCTAAACCTAAATGTTATTAGTCGTTTAAGTTATGACATCGGATGGAGCTGCAAACCAAATCTCGTTGCACTTATGTGTAATGACAATGAAAATATATTATTATTATTATTATTATTATTATTATTATTATTATTATTATTATTATTATTATTATTATTATTATTATTATTGACACAGAGAAAACATAGAAAAGGGCATTTTGCACCATCAACCTTTAACATTATCACTTGTATTCACCATAATAAAGCTTAATGGTTTCCACCCAGTCTAAATTACCATGCCGAAGTTAGTTATTTTAATGTATGAAATTAAGTTGTGAATTCCACCTAGGTCTGCAACCATTGTGGTATCACTATTGTTAAGTGATTTATTGTGGCATTAATATTGTCAAGTGATTTATTTGACTTTGTGGACAACAGCACAAAAACCCGTTTATTAATTCCACAAAGCCTAGAAATAGGGACATAGGAAAACTAATCCCCAAATCTGTTTCAGCAGTTGACAAGATCATGGTTCACCTTTATTCACACATTATTCACCTGCTCATCACTGAGAGGGATTTAGTCTTATGCCCTTATCACAGGCATTAAATCAGCGAAGTTCAAATAAACCTGTGTGAAACCTTCTATATAAATTCCTCTCACAATTCTAAGTTCAGTCGTCAAATCAAGTTTATTGTAGAAACAAGGAACTGCAGATGTTGATTTATAAAAGAAAGCACAAAGTGTGGAGTAGTTCAGCAGGCCAGGCAGCACCTCAGGAGAACATGGACAGGTGACATTTTGGGTTAAGTCCCTTCTTCAGACTGAAGAATTGCCATGTGCACAAGTATAATGAAATGCTGGTACGCTGAAAAGCTTGCTGCAGTAGCACAGACACATGGTCTCAGACAATACACAAAAACATAAAGTATACATAAATAATAATTAAATTAAATGTGAAATTCTGCAAGACTGTAAAAAGAAATAAGACTGCACTAAAAACAGACATGAAGTGCAAAACATAATTGGACATTAAAACATATCCATAGATGTACAAAAGGTGGGCCGTAGCGTTCCATTGTTGCGGTAGGATTAGAGTTGTACGGGTTGGTTCAAGAACCTGAGATGCAGGAAAGCAGCTGTTCTTGAAACTTGCGCTGAACTTTATACCTCCTGCCCGATAGTACCAGCAGGTAGAGGACATGGCCCCCAATGGTGGGGAACCTTGATGATAGATGCTGCCTTCTTGAGGCAGTGCCTCATGTTGATGCTTTGAATGGTTGGGAGGGCTGTGCCTGTGATGGAGCAGGCTGCGCCCACCACTCTCTACAGCCTCTTGCATTCATGTCTATTGGAATTGCCATTCCAGTTCATGATGCAACGTTCAAGATACTTTATCTATAACATGTGTTGAAGTATGTTAGAGTTTTGAGTGTCATACCACATCTTTTGAAACCTATGAAAATAGAAGTGCTGGCACCGTTTCTTAGTGATTACAACTACATGATGTACCCAGGGCTGGCCTTTCCCACTAACACCCCAGACAGTATCGTGCACTTACATACTCGAGGTAATTTAAAGTGGGCAATTCAACCATCAAACCATACACATTTGGATGCAGGAGGAAACCAGAATATCCATAGGGAACCCACATGGTCACAAGGAGAATCCAAGATTGGATTAGCCGTACAACTGTGCCACCCACAATCTGTTTTTCCATTTGCACCTTAAATATCATTAACATTAATACTTAAGTTTCTTAAAGGAATAAATAAGTAGACCTTGATAATAATTTTGAGACTATCCACTTGTTTCCCTAAGCAGCAAAAAATGTATCTAAAAGCAATAAGACCAAAATTCCAGCTATAACCATAATTCTGGACACTAACTAAACTTGAAATTTCAAACTTTATTCTGTCACATTACATTTTCAAACAAGTTATTGCTTCAAAAAGAAAATTTCTAATTACGTCTTCAATATTCACAGATTCAATTGTTTTGAGTGATTTGTTTTAAATGGTGTGGTAATGACCTATCCACTTTAAAAGGACCCTTGCATTCCAAATGAGTCAATTTAATAGTCAAGTGAAAGTCTTGAGGGCATGTTATAATTTGATGAAAAAAAGGTATGTTTTTCTTTCAACGTTGCACATTGGCAGAACTTCCAGAGGGTGAATCCCTGCAGTGTTCAGAATCACACATATAACTAACACCAATATTATTGATTTCATTGATGTTTTTGAAGATGTAAGAGATGCTTTTTCTGAATCATCAATGAGTCTGAAGGGATGAGAGTGAGAGAAACCTTGCAGACATTTAAATCCTTTTATGTTCTCTTAAAAGACTGGAGCTATGAAACTTTCACACAGGTTGACACTGAATGCTGGAATAACTCAGCAGGACAGGCAGCATCTCTGGAGAGATGGAATGGGTGACGTTTCAAGGCAAGACTCTTCTTCAGGTTGTTCAGGTCTTCACACAAGTTTGTTCTGACATAATGGGTTTCCCATCTCCTAACATATTGGAAAAGATATTAGATATGTGTATTCATGATACTTACAGCCAACATTATGAATTTTCAGTCCCCGTTGAAATGTTTCAATATACCGTTTCCATTCTGTAATAAATTATGATATTTCAGGGAATATACTCCTAATTAAATTAATTTCTGGAAATCCCTCCCTTTTGCTCCACGCCATTTTGCTAACTTACCATCATTATCTTCTGCACAATTGAGTTGGTAATTAATTTCACCCAAATTGTAGACAGAGGCAACAAATTAAAGAGGAGTTTTTAATGTAGGTATGCAACAATAGTGTGTCTTGGAGGGAATAGTAAATGAATTTGCAAAAGCAGTTCTTAGCCTTCTTTTGGCCATTTCTCCCTCCCCAATTTACTCCCTTATCCTAATGTCAGTAATAAAGTTTAATGGTTTCCACCCAGTCTAAATTACCATGCTGAAGTTATTAATTTTGATGTATGAAATGAAGTTGTGAATGTCATCTTGTTCTGCGACCATTGTGGTATCGATATTGTCAAGTGATTTATTGTGGCATCAATATTGCCAAGCGATTTATTTGATTTTGTGGCCAACATAATAAAACCCGTTTGTTAATTCCATAAACTCAAGAAATAGGGACATAGGAAAACTAACACCCGGGTCTGTTTCAGCATTTGTCTAGATCATGGTTCACCTTTATCCACAAATTATCTACCTGCTCTTATCACTGACAGGGATTGAGTCTTATGCCCTTATCACAGGCATTAAATCAGGAAAGTTCAAACAAACCGGTGTGAAATCTTCTAGATAAATTGATTGTGGGATACAAATGTCAGGAAACATATTCTTCATTTGTACATTGTGTTTTACTTGGGAGTTCTACTGCAACTCAGGAATAATAATACTAATGCCCCTGTTCCACTTAGGAAACCTGAACGGAAACCTCTGGAGACTTTGCGCCCCACCCAAGTTTCCCGGATGTTTTTGTCCTCCAGCAACCACCTTCAACTAGCATCGTAACCGGCTTCGACTAAAAAATTACCGATTTTTTAAACGGAAACCACTTTCGACCTTTAGGGAGACGGACAAAAACCTCCAGGAATCTCCGAGAACTGCACGGAAACCTTGGGTGGAGCACAAAGTCTCCAGCGGTTTCCGTTCAGGTTTCCTAAGTATGACAGGGGCATAACAGGCATGCCTGGAGCCCACATACGCCAATCTGTTGTGAAGACTGATATGGTTGGACTATAAGTTTGGCATATGATGTAATTAAGGTTTTCAAAATGATAAAAGGATTAAAGGGCCTGTCCCACTTTCCCGAACAACTCCCAAATTCTTCCGAGTTTTCCCCTTGATTCAAACTCGGAGAATGTTCGTAATTGGTCCGTAGGAGGCCGGAAGAGTCCATAGATATATCGTAGTGGCTCGTTATGTCAGCCGTAGGTACTCGGGGCATCAGGTAAATCGGGACGTTTTATCCAGCATGACAAAAAATGTCCACGAGTAAAAAGATAGTAGGGAGAAGAAAAATTGCAACATTTAATGCCCCGAGTACCTACGGCTGACATAACAAGCCGCAATGATATATCTACGGACTCCTATGGCCTCCTACGGACCCGTTACGAACATTCTCTGAGTTTGAATCAAGGGGAAAATGCGGGAGAATTTGTGAGCAGCTCGGGAAAGTGGGACAAGCCCTTAACTGAGATGGCACAAACAATGCAGGAAAGTTGTAAAGAGGACAATCAGGGCTACACTGCAAAATGGTTTCATTGAGGTTTACTAGGTGGACAAAGATTTGGTAAAAGTTGGGACAATGTAGAATAGTCTATTTTGACAGGAAAAATAAAGATGTACAGTATCTAAATGATGAACAATTGTTGTATAGACTAAGTGACTGATTCACCAAACACTCATGCTTGGTCTGCCAAAGTCTGCTGGATCTCCTGGTTGCTAACTATATTACTTTCCCTTCCTATTCCCATCCCAGCCTTTCTGTCTCAGCCTCTTTCATTGGCAGAGTGAGGCCACATGCAAACTGGAGGAACAACACTTCATATTCCCCTTGGGTAGCTTACAACCCAATGGTATGAACTTTGAGTTCCCCAATATGAGAATACTAACAAACCAACCTCTTTATGATTATGAGGAAAGGTTAGATGGGATTGTATTCCCTGGAATTTAAAAGTGTCAGAGGGGGCTTGATTGAAACATATAACTGCGGAAAGAATGTTATAATTGTGAGATAATCTAAAATTAAGGAATAGTGTTTTTGTTCTAAAATAAGATACTACCTACCTATTTAGGGAGTGGTGTTCATGAAATAATTTGAAATCCTCTCTTACAGGGTGATGGAAACAGGCAGATTATTTTCAAGGCAAAGGCAGATAAACTGGAAAGTGAAAAGTCACCACACATGAATGGTTACTAGCAGATAAGCTATGAAGTTATTAACACTGGAGCAAGCTCGAGGGGCTGAGTGCTTAACAAGGTTCATAGTTCATATTCTATTGAGGGAATAGACAGTATGAAAGTTAAGTCATCGGGTTGACTTCAGGTGGCAAATTCCTTTTCTCCAGAGATGCTGCCTGAACGCTGAGTCAACTTGTGTCTATCTTGGCAAATATAAATGCTTCTCTCCAAGAAGACTGTGGATTCCAGCTCTGTTGGAGATATTAAGACTGGGATTGACAATGTGTTGTTAAGAAGGTTGTGACATTGAGCATAATCAATCATATGCAAGGAAACAGAATTTTAGATGTAGAACAATCCTGATCTAATAGGATAATGGAGCAGCATGGAGGGATTGATAGCAAAAACCTGTGCCCATGTTCAATTTTGTAATTACAGTGTCTAAATACTTAAAGATGCATTTGGATAACTTATTAAAATCTCAAGTATTGCCCATTACTTATGTATCAGATGAGTTGCATTACGCTTTTGCAGCAAGAGCGGCTTTAACACACTACTCTATCATATGTACAACTTTTTGGTCTAAATAAATGAACAGAGAAAGCAGCAGACTGCACATCAAAACAGCCCACCCTATAGAGAAAAAGTAGCAAGTCTGAAAAATTCTTAATGTATAAATTTGATTTAATTTAGTAGTTTTTCTACTGGACAAAGCAAATAACTGCAATACAAGTTTTGCAATACATCTTCTTCCTATTTTGCATACAATGTCTCGATACAATTTCAATACAAGTTAGTACATTGAAGTATGTTCAGAAAGTGTTCTCCTGATCTCTTTTTATAACTTGGGTAGAAAATCGCCTGAAATCCCTGAGAAATGTTGCAAGAGATTACATCTTAAAATTGTGCCATTCAGCTGCAATGACCCTTTGACCTGCACTAATGTTGTAGTTGGATGGGAAAGCTGAAGAATGTAATAGCTGCCTTTGGATTGATGGAAGAGGCAGCAGGGGGAGAGGAGTGATGCCTGTAGAAGCTGATTCCATGCTTTGAGATGATGCCATCAAGCACTATAGGAATATTGTATTACGGTGTGGATAGGAATGCATACCTGGATCAAAGTTAGACACAAAAAGCTGGAGTAACTCAGAGGGACAGGCAGCATCTCGGGAGAGAAGGAATGGGTGATGTTTCGAGTCAAGATCTTCTTCAGACCCTTCTTTGGTTTCGACCCGAAATGCCACCGATTCCTTCTCTCCAGAGATGATGCCTGTCCTGCTGGTATTACAACTTTTTTGTGTCTATCTTCGGTTTAAACCAGCATCTGCAGTTCCTCCTTTATTGACAATAGACAATAGTCAATAGGTGCAAGAGTAGGCCATTCAAAGTGATCATGGCTGATCATCCCCAATCAGCACCCGTTCCTGCGTTCTCCACATATCCCCTGACTTCTCTATCTTTAAGAGCGCTATCTAGCTCTCTCTTGAAAGTTTCCAGAGAACCGGCATCCACCACCCTCTGAGGCAGAGAATTCCACAGTCTCACAACTCTGTGTGAAAATGTGTTTCTTCATCTCGTTTCTAAATGGCTTACCCATTATTCTTAAACTGTGGCCCCTGATTCTGGAGTCCCCTAACATCAGAACATGTTTCCTCCTTCTGGCATATCCAAACCACTTAATGTGTCAATAAGATCCCCTCTCATCCTTCTAAACTCCATAGTATAGACATCCAGCCTCTCCATTCTCTCAGTATGTGACAGTCCCGCCATCCCGGGAATTAATCTTGTAAACGTACGCTGCACTTCTCAATAGTGAGGATGTCCTTCCTCAAATTAGGACACCAAAACTGCACACAATACTCCAGATGTGGCCTCACCAGAGACCACTGCAGAAGGACCTCTTTACTCCAATACTGAAATCCTCTCATTATGAAGGCCAACATGGCATTAGCTTTCTTAACTGCCTGCTTTACCTGCTTGTTTACTTTCAATGACTGGTGTACAAGGACACCCAGATTTTGTTGCACATCCTTTTTTCCTAATCTGACACAATAGACAATAGACAATAGGCAATAGGTGCAGGAATAGGCCATTTGTCCTTTCGAGCCAGCACCGCAATTCATTCTGACCATGGCTGTTCATCCACAATCAGTATCCCGTTCCTGCCTTCTCCCCATATCCCTACACTCCTCTATAAGAGATCTATCTAACTCTCTCATGAAAGCCTCCAGATAATTGGCCTCCACTGCCTTCTGAGGCAGAGAATTCCACAGATTCACAGTGTGAAAAACTTTCCTCAATTAAATGGCTTAGCCCTTATTCTTAAACTTTGACCACTGGTTCTGGGCTCTCCCAACATCGGGAACATGTTTCCTGCCTCTAGCATGTCCAAACCCTTAATCTATATTACTAAAAGTCTGATCTTGATCACTTCCTGGTGTTCTGTATATTGATTTTAGAAATAAACGCTTCCACATGGCTGTGATTTTTGGCCATCTTACTCAGAGTCCCTCTCCGCTGTGCAGGACAAGAGGATTTTTCCCATCGATTAAAAATAAAAGAGTTATTAGTGTTTAAAAAATGTTGTAATTCTCTCTCCTGAAGGCCACGTCCCTTCCGGAGGGACTATAAAATCCGGAGGTGTTGAGTCAGTCAGTCTCGGCAAGATGGGGGAGCGAGAGGGTCACGTCTCTCAGTCTGAGCTGTGAATAACACTGAACACATGACTACTAAACTGTGAGTGTGGTTTTACTGACCTTGAGTGCCTTAATGTGGTTTGAAAATGAAAATGTATTTGGTTTGAAAGGAAGCACAGCAAATGGTTGGTGGTGGTTGGTTTGAAATAAAGCACAGCACATGGTTGGTGGTGGTTGGTTTAAAATAAAGCACTGCAAATGGTTGGTGGTGGTTGTTTTGAAATAACGCACAGCAAATGGTTGGTGGTGGTTGGTTTGAAATGGCAAATTATTAAAAGTCTAAACTTGGCAACTTCCTGCTTGCACTGTATATTGATTTTTGATTAAACGCTACCACTTACGACTGTGATTTTTGGCCATCTTACTCAGTCATCCTCCGCTCATCAGGTGCAGAGGATTCTTCCCGTCAATGAAAAATAAAAGTGTTATTAGTGTTTAAAAAATGTTGAAAGTCTCTCTCCTGTCAAGCACGCCATGAACGCCATGCCCCTTCCGGTTGGAGGGATTATAAAACCCAGAAGTGTGGGTGTGGCTCAGTCTCTGCAACATGGGGGAGGGAGGTACGACTCTGTCTGAGCTGTGAATCAACTGAACACACTGAAAGTCTACTGAACTGTGAGTGTTATGTTTATGTGGTGTTTTGTGTGGTTTTATGGCATTTGAAAGTGGTGGCCTTGCATCCTGCATGAAATGGTGTGAAACTGCATTTGAATGTGGTGGCCTTGCACCCTGCTTGAAGTGGCATGAGACTGCACTTGAATTGGGTGGCCTTGCACCCTGCTTGAAGTGGCATGAAACTGCACTTGAGTTTGGTGGACTTGCACCCTGCATGAAGTGGTATGAAACTGAACATGAATTTGGTGGCCTTGCACCATGCTTGAAATGGCCGGAAACTGCACTTGAATTCTGTGGCCTTGCACCTGCTTGAAGGTAGGATACTGCACTTGAATTTGGTGGCCTTGCACCCTGCTTGAAATGGTACGAAATTGCATTTGAATTTGGTGGCCTTGCACCCTGCTTGAAATGGAATTTCAAGGAATAGCCATGTCAACTGCCAGCCAACCAGCCGTGAGTGAGCTGCCAGCACATCAGGTTTGAATGACTGAGCTGCCACCCAAAGAATCCATTTGGCCCACAATGTCCTTACTAGCCCTCTGGAAACCAGTCCCTTCGGCCCACAACACCCATACTAGAGCTCCAGAAAGCCCCCCCCCGCCTCATGTCAACATGGGACCCAATGGGTCCCACTTAGTCTAGTGATCTTATATGTTTCAATAAGATCCCCTCTCATACTTCTAAATTTCAGTAAATTTCACACCTCAAAGAGGTCCTTCTGCAGTTGTACAGGACCCTAGTGAGACCACACCTGGAGTCTTGTGCAGTTTTGGTCCCCTAATTTGAGGAAGGATACTCTTGCTATTCAGGGAGTGCAGCGTATGTTTACATGGCTAATTCCCGGGATGGCGGGACTGTCATATGCAGAGAGAATGGAGCGGCTGGGCTTGTACACTCTGGAGTTTAGAAGGATGAGAGGGGATCTTATTGAAACATATAATATTGTTAAAGGTTTGGACACGTTAGAGGCAGGAAACATGTTCCTGATGTCGGGGGAGTCCAGAACCAGGGTAACAGTTTAAGAATAAGGGGTAAGCCATTTAGAACGGAGACGAGGAAACATTTTTTTCTCACAGAGAGTTGTGAGTCTGTGGAATTCTCTGCTTCGGAGGGCGGTGGAGGCCAGTTCTCTGGATACTTTCAAGAGAGAGCTAGATAGGGCTCTTAAAGATAGCGGAGTCAGGGATGTCAGGACTTTCATATGAAGAAAGACTGGATAGACTTGGCTTGTACTCACTAGAATTTAGAAGATTGAGGGGGGATCTTATAGAAACTTACAAAATTCTTAAGGGGTAGGACAGGCTAGATGCAGGAAGATTGTTCCCGAGGTTGGGGAAGTCCAGGACAAGGGGTCACAGTTTAAGGATAAGGGGGAAATCTTTTATGACCGAGATAAGAAAAACATTTTTCACACAGAGTGGTGAATCTCTGGAATTCTCTGCCACAGAAGGTAGTTGAGGCCAGTTCATTGGCTATATTTAAGAGGGAGTTAGATGTGGCCCTTGTGGCTAAGGGGATCAGGGGGTATGGAGAGAAGGCAGGTAAAGGATACTGAGTTGGATGATCAGCCATGATCATATTGAATGGCAGTGCAGGCTCAAAGGGCCGAATGACCTACTCGTGCACCTATTTTCTATATTTCTATGTTTCTATGTCAGGGGATATGGGGAGGCAGGAATGAGGTACTGATTGGGGATGATCAGCCATGTCTCATTGAATGGCTGTGCTGGCTCAAAGGGCCAAATGGCCTATTCTTACACCTATTGTCTATTGTCACAGAGTGATACAGTATGGAAACAGGCCCTTATGCCCAACTCGTCCACGCTGCCAACAATGTCCCAGTTATAGTCCCACTTGCCTGCGCTTGGTCCATATCCCTCCAAATCTGTCCTAACCATGTACCTGTCTAACTGTTTCTTAAACGATGGGATAGTCCAGCCTCAACTACCTCCTCTGGCAGCTTGTTCCATACACCCACTACCCCTTATGTGAAAAGGTTACCCCCCCTCGGATTCCTATTAAATCTGTTCCATTTCGCCTTGGACCTATGTCCTCTGGTTCATGATTCCCCTACTCTGTGCAAAAAGACTGTGCATCTACCCGATCTGATTTTGTATACCTCTATTAGATCTCCATGGAATAGAGACCCAGCCTACTCAACCTCTCCCTCTAGCTCACAGCCTCTAGTCCTGGCCAAAACCTTGTAAATCTTTGCTGAACCATTTCAAGCTTGAAAATATATTTCCTATGGCATGGTGTTCAGAACTGAACTCAATATTCTAAATGCAGTCTCACCAACGTCTTATACAACTGCAACATAACCTCACAACTTTCATGCTCAATACTCTGACTGATGAAGGCCAAAGTGCCGAAAGCCTTTTTGACCACCTTATCCATCTGCGACTCGACCTTCAAGGAACCATGCACTTGTACTCCTACATCCCACTGCTGTACATCACCACGCAGAGGCCTACCATTTACTGTGTGGGTCCTGCCCTTGTTCGACGAGCCAAAATGCAAACAGCTGCATTAACACTTTTCTGTATTAAATTCCATCAACCATTCCTCCGCCCACCTGGCCAATCTATCCAGATCCTGCTCCAATCTTTCACAACCATCTTCGCTATGGCAAAACCACTAACTTTTGAATCATCAGCAAACTTGCTAATCTTGCCCTGTATGTTCTCATCCAAATCATCGATGTAGATGACAAACAGTAACGAGGCACTACCAGTAACGAGGCACATCATTAGTCACAGGGCCTCAGTCTGAGAAGAAATCTTCAACAATCACCCTCTGCTTCCTTCCATGGAGCCAATTTGCTATCCATTCAGCTATCTCTCCTTGGATCGCATGCACTCTAACCTACCATGCAAAACCTTGTTGAACGCCTTACTAAAGTCCATGTACACAACATCCACAGCTCAGCCTTCATCAACCTTTTTGATCACGTCTTCAAATAAATCAATCAGATTTGTTAGACACGACCATCCATTTACAAAACTATGCTGACTATCCCTAAAGGACCTGTCCCACTTAGACGATTTTTCAGTGGACTGCCGGCGACTATCATGGGAACTGGAATGGCGAGTGTCAGAGTAGAACACACATACACACACACACACACACACACAAACACAAACACATCGCAAAGGCAGGGGCCAGGGAAAGCGGGGAAGTGCTGTCTGAAATTCTCATGGTGCAAAGCCAAGGTGAAACAGGCACACACCGCGATGAACAGGAAGGTTAAGATGGTTAGCACAGTGTACGGTAAGTCCTTTAAAAGAGGGGGGAGGGGGGAGGAGGGAGGGAGGGGAGAGGAGGGGGAGGGGGGTAGTGGAGAGGAGGGGAGAAGGGGAGAAGGGGGAAGTAGGAAGGGAGAAGGGGGGAGAAGGAGTGGAGACATTTTTAAGAAGCCAGACAACTTTTAATAAGCCAGAGGTACACAGCTGTGAAGTTTGGCGGGCATTTACCTTTATCGGTCAGTTATCATTGATTCTGAAAACTTGTGCTTAAGTTTTTTCCCCAATAAGCCAATGAAAATGACCAGTCAAGGCGATTAACTAAAACTACCTACGACTACCTCGACTCCTCATAACTACATGGCGACCCAACTACAACGGCACCTACAACTACATGATTATCGATTTTCTCCATGGCGACCAATTTTTCACAATGTTGAAAAATTTGCGGCGACCATACTGAGGTCGCAACTTGTTACCCGAATGGGGGAACTCCTCGCGACCATGAAGGAGACTCACCAGAGAGCACCAGTGAACATGTGGTGACCATGTGGCGATCATGAGGCGAGCACAGAGTCTCCTGCACTCGACTAAAAAGTCACCTAAGTGGGACAGGCCCTTAATGATCCCTTGCCCATCAAATGCCTGTAAAACCTATCCCTCAGAATACTTTCCAGTAACTTAAGGGCCTGTCTCACCAGCATGCGACTACATGTGGCGAGCGCGACCTAACGTGGTTGCTTGAGCCGTACGGCCTGGCAGGGCCGGTCCCACTTCGATCGCCGGAGCCGTATGGAGTTGTGCGGGGCTGGTCTCGACATCGCGTGGGGCTCCGTAAAACTGACACTGTTCAAAAATCCTGCGCGGCAACGGCCTGTCTGCCCGCAGCCGCATTGAGGATGTACGCAGCGTCTCGACGTCGTACGCAGCGTCTGGACGCTGTACGCAGCCTCTGGGCGCCATATGCAGCGTCTTGATGACATATGCCTAGTGCGTGGCGTTGCATGATGATGTCACTGCCTGGCGTGCCGTTGCATGATGACGTCACCGCCCGACGCCGTGCGACGTCCAAATTCAGTTGGCCCACCTCCTGCCCAGCTGATTGGTGAGTATGATGTCGGGACCAGCTCCATACGGCTCCGCGGTTGTAAGTGGGACCGGCCCCGCAAGGCCGTACGCCTCAAGCCACCACGTTTGGTCGCGCCTGCCGCATGCAGTCGCATGCTGGTGGGACAGGCCCTTTACCAACTACAGATGTTATGCTCACCGGCCTATAGTTCCCAGGATTTTCCGTGCAGCCCGTCTTGAAAAGAGGCACAACATTTTACCAACCTCCAGTCTTCCAGCACCTCTCCTGTATTTAAGGATGACTCGTAAATTTCAACCAGGTCCCCCTCAATTTCCACTCTAGTTTCCTGTAATGTCCTCGGATATACAGTATCTGATCAGACCCTGGAGATTTGTCTACCTTCAAACACGATATTACGGTAACCCTGACTGCTCTCAAGATACTTCCAGTGACTGCTCCAATTTCCTCCGTCCTACTGTCTTTCTCCTCGGTAAATACAGAGGAGAAATACTCATTTAGTATCTTGCCCATCCCCTGTGGCTCCACGCAGAGGTGACCGCTTTGATTCCTGAGAGGTCCCACTCTTCTCTAGTTACTCTGTTCCCCTTTATGTATTTAAAAAATCTTTTGGGATTGTCCTTAATGCTACCCACCTATCTCCTGACCCCTTTTTGCCCTGTGATTTCCTTTTTTAGTTTACTCCTTAGTTGCTGAAAATCCTCCAGGGATGCACTTAATCCCAGCTGCCTATACCTGTCTAAGGTGATCCTTTTCTACTGACACTTTTGAAAAATATAAAATGGATATCTCCAGGTCCTGACAGGATATTCCCTCGTATGACAGAGTCATTAGAAAACGGGAATAGTGCGGAGGATTTACTCCATTGTTTAAAAAGGGTTCCAAATTAATGGAAAGGATCACTCAGGAACAGTAACGATTTGGGACGAATTTTTTGAAGCACAGTGGATGTTGTCCTAAGGCCTTTGACAAGGTTTATCAGTACACACTTTTAAAAAACCCACATTGGCCGATGTTCCTTTCCCCTCAAATAACCTGCTCCAGTCAACTTGAGCGAGACCTTCTCTCATACCCTCAAAGTTGGCCTTACCCCAGTTGAGCATTTTAACACATGGACCCTCTCCGTCCCTATCCATAACTATCTTAAACCTAATCAAAATTTGGTCACTGGTCCCAAAAGGCTCCTCCACACACACTTCATTAACTTGTCTTTCCCAATTTCCCAATACTACATCTAGCGTTGCCCTCTCCCATGTGGTTGCCTCCACATACTGCTTAAAAAAACTCTCCTGAACACTTTTGAGGAATTGAACCCCATCTAAACGCTTCACGCTATGATTTTCCCAGTCTATATTGGGAAAGTTAAAAATTCCCGACTACATCAACCTTATTTGACCTGCAGCTGTTTGCAATCTCTCAGCACATTTGTGCTTCTAATTCTCGTTGACTATTTGGGGGTCTGTAGTACACCCCCAACAAGGTGATCATCCTTTTCTTGTTCCTCAGCTCCACCATAGAGCCTCACTAGACAAACCGTCTGTAATATCACCTTTGAACACAACTGTGACATCCTCCCTAACCAACAATGCAACCCCTCCTTATCTTTTTCGCTCACCCCTGCTATCCTGAAGCTCCTGTACCCCAGACCATTGAGCTGCCAGTTCTGCCCATCCCTTAACCATGGAATCATGGAATCTTTATTGTCATTCAGACCTTTCGGTTTGAACGAAATTTCGTTGTCTTGCAGTAATACATATAGTAAATAACAAAGCACAAATAAACACAAATTTAACATCCACCACAGTGAGTTCACCAAACACCTCCTCACTGTGATGGAAGGCAAAATCTTAATTCTTTGTCACTTCCCTTCTTGTTCTTCCTCTGCGCTGAGGCGATCCAGACCTCCGATGTGATGACCCCAACGGGTGATGTAAGTAAGTCCCGCGACTGAACTGTGCTCCGCGAATGAGCCGGTTCAACTCCGCGGCCCGGGGCGGTCGAAGCTGCCGAAGCTGCCGCCCTCCAGTCCAGCGGACGCGGCTGTTGCCCCGGAGCTCCGGAAAAACAGGTCACCAACCTGTGACCCACGAGCTCCCGACGATGTCGTCCACTGGGCCAGCAGCTGGGCCTCTGAAGTCGCTGCCGCCACCACCGCCACTGGAAAGCCTCCACAGCTCCGAGTCGGGCCGCCGGAACGCCGGAACCCGCCGCAGCCCCGAAGTCGGCCAGTCTCGCGCAGGAAAGTCCTGGCTGGCTCTGCCTCCGGAGCCTCGAGGTCGGTCGCAGTTGAAGGCTGCCAGCTCTGCCATTAGGCCTCAGCGCAGACGGAGACGGGAGATACGATAAGAAAAGTCGCGTCCCCCCGAAGGAAGAGACTAAACGTTTCTCCCACCCCTCCTACACACATACACAACATAATAACTCAAATTAACACACCATACAAGACAAGAAAACAACAAAAAAAGAAAAAAAACAGACGGACTGCAGGCGAGCCGCAGTTGCCAAGGCAGCGCCGCCACACCACTGAAACCAGGTTTCAGTCATGGCTACAACGTCCCAGTCGCTCGTCCAAAGGTGGTGAATCTGTTGCATTCTTTGCCACAGAAGGCTGTGGAGGCCATCAGTTGATATTTTTAAGGCAGAGATAGATAGATGCTTCATTAGTACGGGTGCCAGGGTTTATGGGGAGAAGGCAGGACAATGGGGTTAGGAGGGAGAGATAGATCAGCCATGATTAAAAATGGCAGACTAGATGGGCCGAATAGCCAAATTCTGCTCCTATCACTTATGACCATATAACATACATTCTTAATGACTGAGAAAGTAACCCCAGATTTAGATTGAGCATTCATGTGGAAACAGAAATATGGAGACACACAGAATGCAGATGCTGGAATGTGGAGCATATAACAAACAGCTAGAGGAAGCCAACAGGTCAAGTAGCATCAGTGAAAAGAAATGGACAGTTGACATTTCAGATTGAGACCCATCCTGTGGACTCTTCCTCAGTCCAAAGAAAGGGTCTCGACTTGAAACATTGACTATCCATTTCTCTCCACAGATGCTGCTTAACCCACTGAGTTGTTCCAACAGTCTGTTCCTTTTGCTCTGCAAACAATGGATCCTCAGATTTCCTGTCTAACAGCACAATGCCTGCACAAGCTCAGGAGATCAGCAACCTGCCAACTTCAACAATCAGAGTGGACCATTAAACATTTGCCTTGTTGATATCATCTTTGTCCCATAAAATAATGATAATAACAAAGCCATTTCCCAATTCTACCTCAGTTCTCACGATGCCTTATTTCTATGGTAAATAATTTCAATATCCTGCTTACCAATTGGGAAACCACATCAAATCAATAGTCCAAGATATATTTATCGATACAGAGACAATAAATTTGTTGAAAAACACACTAGTGATTCCCTTAATGCATGTCTTTTACTGAGCCATTACTGGTTTTACTGCTCCTCAGTGGATGCAGAATGGGCGAGGCAAAGCTGCTGCAGATGGATCTCAACAATAACCCCAAGTAGGTTTGGACTTGGCTCTGCTCTTTCCTGGGGAGCAGCAGGCAGTTAGGTGCCTGGAACACAACAGAAAAAGCAGACAAAAAATGCTGGAGAAACACAACGGGTGAGGCAGCATCTATGGAGAAAAGGAATTGGCGACGTTTCGGGTCGAGACCCTTCTTCAGACTGAAGTAGGGTCTCGACCCGAAACGTCGCCAATTCCTTCTCTCCATAGATGCTGCCTTACCCGCCGAGTTTCTCCAGCATTTTGTGTCTACCTTCGATTTTTCCATCATGTGCAGTTCTTCCTTAAACAGAAAAAGCAAAGTGCCAGAAGTTAAATTGTAAATGCTGGCACGTTAAGCCAGCAGAACCAATTTATTCTCCATGGAGGAACTAACACTCTCCCAGCCACTGAAATAATCTGTTGGAGAATGGATTGCTGGAGAACAGTGGGAGCTTCTAAGACTAAAGATGGTGGAGGTCTGAGTTTTGCTAGCAGCAAATTAAAGGCATAGAAGACTGAAGACTTTCGCTGTAGCACAGTAGTGCAGCAGTAGAGTTGCTGCCTTACTGTGCCAGGGACCTGGGGTTCAAGCCTGACTACGGGTGCTGTCTCTATGGAGTTTGTATATTCTCCCTGTGGCTACATGGGTTTTCTCTTAGTGCTCCGGTCTCCTCCCACACTCCAAAGACGTACAGGTTTATAGGTTCATTGTCTTGGGTAAAAATGGTAAAATTGTCCCTAATGTGCAGGATTGTGCCAGAGCACAGGGTGAGTGCTGGTTGGTGCGGTCGGTGGGCCAAAGGGCCTGTTTCCGTGCTGTATCTCTAAGGCAAAGTAAAATAAAGCTCCAATTCTGGCTCAGTTTTGATGAGCACTTGAATTCGGTCTGCCAAAGCCTGTTGGAGTCCCTGGTTACTAATTATTTTAAATCCCCTTCCCATTCCCATACGAACCTTTCTGTCCTTGGCCTCCACCATTGTCAGAATAAGGTCACATGTAAACTGGAAGAACAGCACTTCATATTCCATTTGGGCAGTTTACAACGCAACATTATGGAGGCTGAATTCTCCAATTTTGAGTCCCTCTGTTTCCCTGGCCCCCACCGCACCGCAGTGCATAGGCATTTCTCTCCCCATCTCCCATGAGTCTGGTCATCTGCACCTTTCCCCTCCTCTCTACCCTCATCTCCCATCCCCTAGTTGCATATTTCCCTTTTATTCCCCCTCTTTCTTCTTCCCCCTGTCCCATTCCACCTATCTTTCAACCTCTCACTTTACATGTCACACCTCCTCTACTTTCCTTACCTGACACCTTTTTGTCTTCTTTCCACCTTTAATCTTTCTCACTATTGCACCCATCTGCCAATGAAATTCCTCCCACCTGTATCCACCTATCACTTGCCAGGCCTTGTGCCACTCCTTCCTCTCTTATCCAGTTTTCTCCTCGACTTAATCAGTCTGAGGAAGGGTCCAGAACTGAAAGGTTATCTGTCCATTCCCTCCACAGATGCTGCCAGACCTCCTGAGTTCCTCCAGCAGTTATTTTTTTTCTTTAGAATTTGGCTCGATGGTTTCTGAAAGATAAGAAACTGGTCATCAGATCCGAGATAATCTCTGGGCCTGGAGGTGTTGAAATGGAGCAGGCGACCTCTACCATATTGAAATGGATGAGCCCCAGGCATTTATGGAAAGAAAGGTGTATGATTTAATCTGGAAACCTCTATTCTTATAGGCATCACATACAGCCATTCAGATAGGACAATCATTGTGTGATGACACCTTCCACAAACTGTAAATCAGGAGAAAATGTGGGATAAGGAGGAAGTGAAAAGAAGGATTGGTTATAACCATTCAATTTATTGGTTTCTGTGCCACTGATGGTCATGGACTTCTTGGCTACTTTGTGGATGAGTTAACCTGTCCGGTCAAACACTCCTTGTCAGAGATCTGAGGAAGAATCTTTTACCTGAAACATGCTTCTTTTTCCACAGATGCTGTCTGATCTGCTGAGGATTATCGGCATATTCTGTTTTCATCCACTGCCTAAACCATCTTCAAACTACGTAGCAGTGAGTTGCAGCATGCAAACTTTCATACCAATTAACTTTAATTTACCCATTCGGAAGAGCATTTAGATGATTGGAATTAAAGACATTTGCTTTCTGCTATTTCCTTCCTTTTGAGACAACCTATTTTTTTCAAGAATTCTGAGTATTCTAATTTCAGCTCAAGTATCCTAACATAAAATTAATTGTACTTTACCTCACAGTTTTATTTAACAATATCTTCCTACAACAAATTTATTTTACTCTTTCATTCACTGTAAGATTTGGTCAAAAATCTTTGTGTATGTTTGCTGAACTGGATATGTTGAACTTGAAGTTGTGGACCTGAAACTTTAGTTCTGTTTATTTCTCCATAGATGTTGCCTGACCTGCTGAATAGTTCCACTATTTTCTGTTTTAATTGACTTGTGGTACAGATGTGCATTCTGTATTTTCTGCAGAAATGTTTTTAATGGAAATAAATGTTCTGGTATCGGTATTCATTACTTGGAAACTAGGGATTTTAGGAAGCTTGCCAAACAAATGTCTTCTGTCCTTTTGTACCTTATGCAGGTTCGGGCTTTGAATTGCAAATGGTTTGCAATTTAATGTATGTCCCTCAGTCCCTCTAATGGCTCTATGGAGTTCAAGACTGGACCAGACTAATGACTAACTGAGAAGGTGTGGTTGTTGCGCGACTAAACTCCTTCTTAAAAGTATAGTTTCCACAGGTTTCTTTCTTGTTCCTATGACAGATGTTATTTGCTAACACAGAACAGCAGGGAAACATCAACCAGTTAAGAGAAGCTGTCTCTTCTACATGGAAGGAATTACTCAGAAAGATTCTGACAGAACGTTTTGTTTTTCATAGTTTCTCGCATTCCATCATGTATCGTCTGACAAGGTTACCGTCCTTTTAAAAATAAAACAAATTGATTGCCGGGACTGTGTGTTGTCACGTCATGCAATTTCCTTTTACCCCCAAAAAAAGATGATATAGGAAATCTAGCGATATATTCATGCTGTGAGTTATTACAGAAACAAGCAGGCCCATATATTTTCTGCTGCACGTTCTTTTTCTAGTTGCTTTCCTTGGTGCAAGCATTATACAACTACTAACATCCGTCGGAAAGTGCAGATCGGTTTGTTTCAAGATGTGATAATCAACAAGACTGTTAGAGCCACTGTTTTATTCAACAGTTGAAAACATGTGCCACAAAATCACTTGTAACAAATTCAGAGTTATGTTTAATTACATGTACAAAGTATACAATGGTAAAAACTTTGGGGGAAAATAAGTCAACTTTATTTTCTGAATTATTACCCTTTTAAAGGAACTCATTAAACATTAAATCACCTTGCAAACTTCTTGAAAAATGAAGCCCGTTATAGACTGTATTGTTTGGTCGGGGCTTCTTTTCCCTTAAAATGAAATAATTACTTATTTTTTATTAAATGGACTAATGCTGACACTATAAAAAAAATAGGCAAAACATTTTTTTTAAAACCTTTGTCTGCCCTTTGAGCTTTAAAGTTATGCATAAAGGATTAATAATTTGTAAATTTGTATTAACCACACAAAAATTATATGAGATTATTACAACATTTGTCATCTGTGTCACTGAATCATGTGTGTAATCTCATGTTTTGATTAATTGCGTGCAAAAACTGCCTGCTGGAAAGGAGTAAAATACTACAGATTTTCACCATAAACCTAAAGTCTATTTCAGTGTTTGATGCCAGAAGGTGATGTTTAATTCCTTGTGCAAATATTCGGAAGACGAGACCCTCTTAAACACTCGATTAATAATCAGCTGTGGTGGGAGATTGCTGTAAGTGTAACTCTTTTAATAACTAGAATAACTTGCCTATATCATTTAAACATGTACATCAATTACATTTTCACTTTTTCAAACAGTGTTAATGAACATAAGGCAGTTTTACTAATTCTGAATTATATTTTTCATATGCAACTGATTGCTATACGCTACAGATGACAGGACTGCTCTAATGAACAATGCAATTTAATTAGAATAAAATTTGTACTTCACACCAAAATATACCTTTGCTTTTAATAATAATTTTGATCCTAGGTTGTTTCAATATTTGGTCAGCAATGTTGTATTTTTATCACCCAGAATATTTGCTATTTTTAGAAACGGGGAACACATCAAACTACCATTCAGCCAGTACTGCTGGCTTTCAAAATAACTCATTTAAAACAAGTTGAAAAAAAAATGATTTTACAGCAGATTTGAAGGAGTTAATCCCAGTGAAACAGAATAGTAATCTAGTGCCAAGTATCATGAATGTTAAGTAATTACGTCCAGATGAATCCCAGATACTTAATTCTTTAAACAAAATCAAAGAATTCTCAAATACAGAGCTCCTCTGTGGAACTGAACAGGGTGGCACCAAGTTAAGGGATTCACTTTTGATCATTTGGAGCTAAATATAGAAAATATTCACTGAAGGCAGAAAGAAACAAAGAAGAAATGTCTTGTGATGATGATTCTTGTAACAAACTGGTCAGGCTGACACCAATAATAAGGAAACATGCTCTAAGGGAAGCACGCCTGTTTGCCCTATGCTGCTCATATCCTTTTTAGCTGCTGTAGCAGACTGAAAAGAAGTCTCATCTGCAGGAATATTCAGGAAAAGGATTTTTATTCAGCATTCTTCACACTTATGCTGCCTTACTTTACATTTCCAACAAAGAGTCAGTGATTTTTTTAAGTCAAGCGAATCAAGGACTCACATTGATCTTTGTCAATCTTTCATCAAACTTTATCTTTGAATCTCTATTGCTAAAAATTCTTCCTCCTCCATTAAAGCATTTTTCATTTATTCATTCATGCGAGGTGGTTGCCGTAGGCAAGATTTTAAAAACATCCTGTTCGTCCTCTAGTGTCTTTTGAGAAATTGATGGTAGGCAACCATCTTAGAAATTTGCAGCCCATTTCGTTCATCCAGCAATGGTGTTAGATTGAGAGTTCCAAGATTGATTCTCCAGTGATAGAGGAATTCTGATTTATTTGTAGGACAGGAAATTGTATACCATGATGAGGAACTTGCATCTGGAGGTATTTTCATGCACATGTTATCTGTGCTTCTGGAAGGTAAAGACTATTGGTTCGGGAGGTGTTGTCATTGAAGCTTTGATGAGAATGGATGTTCAATTACATCAACTTTTATTTATATTCAAGCTAAAATGTTGACCTTAATTTGCAGAAGGAAATATTGCAGCAGATGACCAAACGACTGTGAAATATTTGGTTGACCGGTAGGTTGAATGCAAAGTTGATGGACAGAAGATAATAGGAGGGAATTCCAGAGTTTGTCTTTGTAAGTACCACAATGGCCATAAATTGAAAAACAACTATATTTAAGAATGCACAAGAGGCCAGGAATGGAGGAGCATGACATCTGAAGGAGCTGGAAGAGATACGGACAGATGAGTCGATGGTAAACAAGGGTGATTATGTTACATCAGAGATGTTGCCAAGCCCAAAACTAATGCAATAATTTGGTTTGAGTTAAGTTTTGAATGACCTCAGGTTTATCATCAATTTCCCTTGAGAAATTGGTGGTTGGCCAACTAAATTAATGAGGGAAAGCTATCCAGGAGGTCAATGGAATAGTTAAGTTAAGAGGTAACAAAAACATAGATAAGGATTTCAGCAGCAGATGAGCAGGGGAAGTGCAGACTTGGGCGATGCTCCTGAAGTGAACGTCAGCAGCTTGGCGCAAAATGAGCTTGCTTTGACCTGGATTTGCATGAGTTTCTTGTATGTTATCAGCCTCTTATCAGATTCATCACACTCTTGTCATGTAGTCTGCCTATGGTGGAACAACTTTAGGGACTCAGTTAGTGAATCACTCATTGCAGAAGTCCAAGCCTAACAGTTAACAGTCAGAATTAGTCACTGTCCAGAAAATGTAGTGATGTGACATGTTTTGTTTTATAATTTACCCGTCTGTGGAAACTTAAATACAGGTCAAATTTCCAAACATGCAGTCAATTTAAAATGTATTAAACATTTGGATAAAGAAAATATTGGAAATTTAGTAAATAGATAAGATATTGAAGTTAAACAACTTAACAAATCTTAGAATGTGACACGAAAATAATTGTGTTTTGGATATCACAAATTGGATTACTTCCTGCATTCATCTGTTCTTGATATTTATTATTTTATTTCCCCTATCTATTAATCGAATACATACTTTAGTTTTCACTTAGTAATTAGTGGTGTTTGATTAACCAGGAGTTATACCTTATCACCAGTACTACTTCTGGATTAGGAGCAAATGAACAGTAACATAGTAATTTTACAGCATATACATCATATACTTTAACTTGTTAGTTTCAAATAAGCAAGTATGACTTTACAACAAAAGTTGATTCACTTGATTGGACAAGTGCCATAACAGAACACTGCTATATTTTCATATATGATGGAAAAGGGAAAAGTCCCAAGAACTAAGTTACTAACTTGTCATGATAAGCTCTTGTATACATGTTCTTTGTAACATTTTCAGCTTTGTGTTTTCAAGAGATAATAAGCCAGAGTATATGACAAACCACACATCTTGACATATATTAATAGCATAGAACAAAATTCCAATGAAGTCACTAAGTGGTAAATCAAAATACTTGAACATTGCAACTTTGCTGTTCAGTTGGGAAATAATCCAAAAGTGTTTCACACTGCAGACTTACAGAAAGCATTCTGATCCCTTATATTCCTTCCTTCTTCAAAACGTACAGTACATCCACGATAATCTTCCAAAAGAACATACTGAGCTCAAGAAAAGGGGTCGACCTTAAAACCAGATAAGAATCTACCTTAAAGAGCAGACATGGATAAAGTTGGCTGTTTGTGTGCGATTTGGAAATGGTTTTATCTAGCTTTAAAAGGCTCTTGTGCTGTACAAGATTTGAATGAATAGGCTATGTTATCTAAAACACTTCCAGAAACATGAGTTCACATAATGCACAAATACAATGTGTACATGTCACAGAAATAGCATGGCTTTCACATGGGAATTTTACTGGTTGTTTTTTTCCTAGAAAAAAAAAGTTTTATTTCTCAGTTCTGATAATGTTCTCAGGCACAAATGACCACAACTGGAAATGTTTAAACTCAAAATGCATTTTTTTTGTTTCACTAACTGTAATTCAATCTTCCCTTTCTGCTTTATTTCTTGTATTTTAAAATACATAAGGCTTCATGAAAATCATAAATAAATATTCCAGGCATGAAGTGTGCTGTTTCCAAGCCAGTTAGCATAGTTTGCTCCAGTTTCATATCTAGTGATTTTTTTGTTGTTTTTGTTTTAATATTGCACGTGAAAACTAACTGTATGAAGTTATAGATAATGTATTTATCAAGATGCAATTTTCTGTGAAGCCATTGCTGTTCTGCATTGGTTGTTTTGTGTACGTTATCTAATGTAATAACCAAATGGAGCAGTGTTATCCGTTATAAATAGTTATATTATTTGTGAAAAAAAAATCCATGGTTTGAAAATGATATTCAATTACATTTAGCCAAAGCAAAAAATATATATGGAAAAAAAAATCTGGAATAGTCTGCTTGGAGTTGTTGGTGTGAAAACAAAAATGTTGGACAAGTAAATTATGAGTGAAAAAGAACTAAGTATCATGTAAACCTTCTCTTATTTCACATGTGCATTAAAACAGCGTTCTTTAATGAAACAAATGATGCAGCATTTCAGTTAAATTGCATTTGACTTCCAAGATGTGTGATCAATTTTGATAAGGGAGATTTTGAATTAAAGAAACACTTCCTTGAAAAAAAATAGCTTTCAATTCTATTATTTTAAATGTGGGAGGTAAGGGAGGGGTTGCAGTGAAGTCTTCAAAGTTAAGACGTTCTTTAAGTAAATCACTATTTTGTCTCATTGTACACATGGTTTTAAATTATACTTTAAAATGATGTTTAGTCTTTTTCTACCTTTGGGTATGAAATGGAAGCAAAGGAGGAAAGGGTTTTCATTCGTGAAAATCTGAAGTAAAAGTTCTGGGAATAAGAGGAGGACAGCAACAACTGCAAAGTGAAAAAGGCAAGAATGTTATTTTGGGCAAGACTCTTTCATTAGGTTTCTGCATGTAACCCCTCTAGCCTAGTGTAAGATGATGATGATGAGAACAAATCTAAAGCCTCAATTTTCATTCTGTAATTTTAAGACGGTACCTGATAACAACATTGTGTTCTTTCATAACTATCCAGATAGAATTAGAAACCAGCCGTTTGAAGGTCTGTTTCCCACTTATATTTCATACCTCTTGTTTATGTGAACAATAAAATGTCCTGGACAGTAACATGTCCCTAATATATGAAAGAACAGCTAATGAGTATATGCACTGCAATATCCTTATCCATGAATCTCTCTTTCGTGAATGCTATTGTTCATGAAGGTAGAGATTAGAAATTAGGCGCTGTGCAGCAGCAGTTTCGACCTTTCCCGCAGTTCAACGTAGTTTAGCCAACTAACTGCTAAATTTGTGTTACATTTACAACATTTATTATGTTCATTTTAACATTTTCATTTGCTGAATGTTCTTGACATGTCCTTGAAATATGTTGTTTGTGATACAGTCAAAACCCGATAAGGGGACAGCTTGTTTGTCTCAAAACTATATTTGCTTGTCAGGAATTCACAGTTAAATATTAGTAAAATGATTTTGTTCCTTTTTTTTTTACAAACTGAAGCAGAATAGTTTCCAAAATGTAAACCATTTCACATTGTTATTGTTTCTGCTTTGCCATATTGGCTACAAACTTAGCAATATATTCAAACTTTAGGAGAAAAATGCTTCGCAGGAATTTACAACTCCACAACAGCAAATAAAATGCATGCCATGAGAATATGGTACAAAATGAATTTTAACTTTTTCTTTCAGTAAATAGACAAAGATCATTTGTGTGGGGCGAAGGACCAACAATGCAAATTAATTGTTGCCGTTTCCTCGGACTGAACTCTTAATATGGCTGATACTAACAGACCATAAGGATGTTGCCAAGGTACAGGTAATTACATTTTAATTTTAAAATGAAAATCACAGTAAAGATCAACAATCAGCATCAGATGCACTGATGAAACATTTCTGATAATCTATCTTCGATAATTATATGCTAATGTTGACCATTGGTAATTAAGTCACAGTGACCTCCGTCCTTGTACTGTGATTGGCTCTCATTGTTTGTAGTTGGCTGAGAATGTAACTTTTAGAATATTGAATAGTGTCCTCCACATGTGGCTGTGTAAACAGTCAATGACAAATGGTGCTTGCAGATTTAAAGTCTGTTTATATTAATCTGATTTAATTCAAAACTTGTAGTGTTTCAGATTTGTTTAGATCTCGATCATGATAGAAGGTTAATTTTTCTTCCCACTGGAAAAAATCTGAACTTATAGTTAGCATTTTCCTCTTTGTCCGGGGACTCCAACTCTTTTGCCTGGTTGTTCTAAGAGCGATTCTATACATTAGTGGTTTAATGCTTCCTTACTGCGTTGGCTTATTTCCTAAGAACATGGCCAACCATATTTAAAAAAAAACTCAATCTAAATCCAGAGCAAATGTATATCTGAATCTAATTTTGTGCAATTCATTTCTGAATTCAGATTTCATAACACTGCAAACAGCCATATTTTTCACAGATTATCTTAGTGGAGTCCCTAAATTTCCAAGTAATTGCTCATTAATGAAAGAACTTTGCATGATTTACGGATACTGTGATAACTTCATCCCAATATCAGTTTGCCAGGGTTTGAGGGGCTTCAGCTAAGTGTTAGCTCGGCTTAAAGGCCACCTTCTTCTCTCAAACACAGAAAAATGTGGATTCAACTGAGTGTTTAATCCTGGTTGACATTTGAGTGTAGTGCAGAGAGTGTGCTGCATGGTTGGAAGTGCTGCTTTAAAAAATTAGATGTCAAATAAAATCCTGCATGTCTGTTTGGGTAGCACTGCTGGAAAAAAAGGAACAGCTTAGTAGCCAAAGTTTATCCCACAACATTGTAGTTATGCAATTATTGTGTTTGAGTTTGTACTACCATGTGTCCGTTGGTTGCCTACATAAGTATGAATCCACTTCTAAGTAATTAATTTGCAATGAACTGCGACATCTTACCAAAACATGCATGGATGATTGATAAAGTTCAGTTCAATCACTTCAGGTGATATGATATTCAATATTGAATTTTTCAGGAATAATTAGATCTCACATTCAATTGATCTTCATGTGATGTGATCTGTAGATTGTAAATGTGAATTGTATCATTTCAGCTGACATCAGATTCAAAATTAACTTTGAGTTCAGAGATCACTTGTAATTGTAAGTTCATAATTTGTTAATCTCAGTCCAAATAAAGGCCAGGAGGTCTGGAGACTGTCAATGCCTCAGTAATGCTCGATTTTTATATGTTGTATTGTGAGCCTTTTGCCCTTCGTGCAGAGCACTTCTAGTGGGGTTCCTACACAAAGGCAATATTTGCTCATTTGCTGTCTATTTCTGAATTCATATGTAAAGGAACTAACTCTTTGATTCTAGATCAGAAAATGCCCTATATCAATGCTTCAGGAAATAAAATACATAGGAAGAAAATGAAAGGATCCATTAAATAATAAAAATATCAATGTTTTGAAGTCCTTTGAAAACATTTTTTTTTAATATGAAGAATTTCTCTTCAAACAGCAAATCAGAAATCATAATTTTCCTAATAAAACATAAAAATGGATAGCTTTAATCTGTAATGAACTTATAAAACAGCATTACGCAGTAAAGCAAAAAAGAATTAAGACTGAAGTTATTGAAAGGTAAACTTTGAGATAACAAAATAGAATAAAAGATAAAATAAAATGGACAGCACTTTGGCCTAGCTGGTAGAGCTGTTGCCTCACAGCTCCAGACACCTGGGTTTGGTCCTGACCTCAGGTGCTGTTTGTGTGGAGTTTGCAGGTTCTCCCTGTGACCACTTAGCTTTCCACTGTGCTCTCCAATTTCCTCCCTCATCCCAAAGATGTGTGTGTTTGTCAGTTAATTGGCTTATCTAAATTGCCCCTGGTGTGTAGGGAGCAGATGTGAAAATGGGATAACATAGAACTGGTGATCAATGGTTGGCATGTAAGTAGGCCAAAAGGCCTGTTTCTATGTGGTATCTTTCAATCAATTCAATACAATCAAAAAATAGAAACATTTATTTTCTTAATGTTACCAGTATATTCTAATATATATTCTAATATATCCTCACATTTCATTACTAATGCAAAAAAGCTGCATAATTGAAGTTGGATTTGAATTACATATATTGTCATCCCACTTGATTTTATTTTCTCGTTGCAGTATAACATACTGCTCACCTTACCTGAAAATTCATTTTGCTAGAGTTAGGTCATAAAGCACCTACAGTTGATTCAGTACAGAAGATATCACATTCACCATAATAAGACACAAAGTACTGGAGTGACACAGCGGGTCAGGCAGCATCTCTGGGAAACATGGATAGGTGACGCTTTGGGTCAGGACCTTTCTTCAGATCCATAATGTTGCCTATTCAGAGATGGTGCCTGACCTGCCGAGTTACTCCAGAAATTTGGTTATTTTTTTTGTAAACCCGCATCTGCAGTTAATTGTGACTATGTTCACCAATTGCTATTAGAATTGAAGCATAAATTTATGAAGTTAGTATTAGAGAAACACAGCAATTATGACATTTGAACCATAAATGCTTCCCATATTTAACAAAAAGATTGTCTGGAAGAAATTACAAACTTCCAAATTTGGGAAAAAAATGTACAAACATATTGCCATGCTCCATTATCTAGTCAACCTAATTGACAGTAAATAAATAACTTACACGTGTTTATCATTTACTGTTCCTTGACTCAATTAATTAGAGCTATAGAGTTGTAGAGCTACAGCATAGAACCAAGCTCTTTGGCACACCTTGCCCATTCTTGGCCAACCACATTTGCCTGCATTTTGCCCATATCCCTCTAAGGTATTGACATGGATAGAGAATTGGTTCAGAAGACTGGAAAAAATGAGTAGGAATAAACGGGTCCCTGTCAGAATGGCAGGCAGTGGGAGTGGAGTACCGCAAGGCTCAGTGCTGGGGCCGCAACTATTTACAATACTAATGATATACATGATGGGATTAAAAGTTACATTAGCAAATTTGCAGATGACACAAAGCTGGGAGGCAGTGTGAACTGCAAAGAGGAGGTTGCAGGGTGACGTGGACAGGTTGAGTGAGTGGGCAGATGCATATCAGATGCTGTATAATGTAGATAAATGTGAGGTTATCCACTTTGGCAGCAAAAACAAGGAGGCAGATTATTATCTCAATGAAATTCACATCAGGCAGTGAAGAAAGCAAATGGCATGGCCTTTATAACAAGAGGAGTTGAGTAAAGGAGCAAAGTGGTCCTTCTGCAGTTGTACAGGGCCCTAGTGAGACATCACCTGGAGTATTGTGTGCAGTTTTGGTCTCCAAATTTGACGAAGGACATTCTTTCTATTGAGGGAGTGCAGCATAGGTTCACGAGGTTAATTCCCGGGATGGCGAGAGTGTCATATGTTGATAGAATAGAGCTGCTGGGCTTGTATACTGGAATTTAGAAGTATGAGAGGGGATCTTATTGAAACATACAAGATTATTAAGGGTTTGGACACGCTAGAGGCAGGAAACATGTTCCCGATATTGGGAGAGGCCAGAACCAGGGACCACAGTTTAAAGGGGCTGTCCCACTTGGGCGACATAATCCGCTAGTCCAGAAGAGTGTCTTCGACCTTCAAGCTCGAGGGCACTCGCCTGGAAAGCCTCGAGCTGGATCAACCGTCCTCGTTGAAACCACGGGCTGGATCGACCGACCGCACACACACAAACACAAACACATCGCAAAGGCGGGGGCCAGGAAAGCAGGGGAGCATTGTCTGAAATTCACACCCGTAATGAAGAAGAAGGTAAAATGGCTGCTACAGGGTAAGTCCTTTAGAGAGCGCGGTGGGGAGAGAAGGGGGAGAGAAGGGGGAGAGAAGGGGGGGGGGGTGGGGGGGAGAAGGAGTGGAGACACTTTTAAGGAGTATAATAAAGTTTAGCTGGCATCCTACCTACCGGTAGTCCTGAAAACTCCTTGGTCCTGAAAACTCCAATGAGCCAATCAAAATGCCCGGTCAGCGAAGGAGATTGCCTATGGCTGCCTTCGACTGCCTGTAAGTAAAGAGCGACCCCACTCCACTGCACTACGAGTTAAAAAGATTCATGCCGACCACATTTTCCTCATGGAAAATTTTTCAACATGCTGAAAATTTTTACTTGACCTAGCTGAGGCCACGAGTATTTGGGAACTTCCATCAAGCATGAAGGAGAGTTCCAGCGACCTCAAAGGACCTCCCAGGACCATGCAGCAAGTGTCGACCATGCTGCAGTTTAAAGATCGAAGAAACACTTCTAAACTCACAGATTAGGTTGCCCAAGTGGGACAACCCCTTAAGAATAAGATGTAAGCCATTTAGATAAGGAAAAACGTTCACACACAGAATTGTGAATCTGTGGAATTCTCTGCCTCAGAAGGCAGTGGAGGCCAATTCTCTGGAGTCTTTCAAGATAGAGTTAGATAAATCTCTTAAAGATAGAGGAGTGAAGGGATATGGGAAGAAGGCAGGACCGGGGCACTGATTTTGGATGATCAGCCATGATCACAGTGAATTGCAGTGCTGGCTAAAAGGGCCGAATGGCCTACTCCTGCATCTATTGTGTATTGTCTATTGTATCAGATTAGTAAAAAAGGAAGTGCAACGAAACCTGGGTGTCCTTGTACACCAGTCACTGAAAGTAAACAAGCAGGTACAGCAGGCAGTTAAGAAAGCTAATGGCATGTTGGCCTTCATAATGTGAGGATTTCAATATTGGAGTAAAGAGGTCCTTCTGCAGTGGTCTCTGGTGAGACCACATCTGGAGTATTGTGTGTAGCTTTGGTCTCCTAATTTGAGGAAGGACATCCTTGGTATTGAGGCAGTGCAGCGGTAGGTTCACGAGGTTAATCCCGGGATGGTGGGACTGTCATATGAGCAAAGATTGGAAAGACTGGGCTTGTATTCACTGTAATTTAGATGGATGAGAGGGGATCTTATAAAAACATATACAAATTATAAAAGGACTGAACAAGCTAGATTGCGGAAAAATGTTCCCAATGTTGGGAGATTCCAGAACCAGGATCTACATAGACTAAGAATAAAGGGGAGGCCATTTAAAACTGAGATGAGAAAAAAACTTTTTCACCCAGAGTGTTGTGAATTTGTGGAATTATCTGCCACAGAATTCACTGGATGAATTTAAAAGAGAATAGATAGATCTCTTGGGGCTAACGGAATCAAGGGATATGGGGAGAAGTCAAGGACTGGTTACTAACTGTGGATGATCAACCATGATCACAATGAATGCTGGTGCAGGCTCCAAGGGCCAAATGGCCTCCTTCTGCATCTATTTTCTATGTTTCTATGTTTCTAAATCATTCCTATCCATTTATGTGTCTCAATGTACTTTGAAAGTCGTATTGTCCAACTTCTACAGTTTACTCTGGCACTTCATTTTAGATACGGACTAACCTCTGAATGAAAATATTGCTCCTAAGGTCCTTCTTAAATCTCTTCCCTCTTATAATAAACCTATGCCCTCTAGTTTTAGAATCCCTCTACTTGGGGAAAAAAGGACTGTGAGCATTCACTTTATTCATGCCCCTCATGATCTTGTGCACCTCTCTAAGGCCACCTGACATAACAAAGACGTGCAGGTTTGTAGGTTACTTGGCTTCTGTAGGTTGTCCTCAGTGTGTAGGATGCCAAAGTGGGATAACATGGAACTAGTGTACAGGTGATCGTTGGTCGGCGTGGACTCAGTGGCCCAAAGGGCGAAAGGGCCTATTTCCATGCTGTATCTCTAAATTAAACTAAATAAAATAAAATAATCTAAGGCTCCTATGTTCCAAAGAAAAAGTCCCAGCCTATCCCTATAACTCAAGCTTGCTAGTCCAGGCAACATCCCGATGAATCTCTTCTGCACCATTTCAAACGTAATGACATTCTTCTTACAGCTGTAACTGCGCAGTACTCCAAATCTGGTCTCAACTTATTTTGAAATACAGTCATTTATGTTGAAACACTAAAACACAATGTGGTCCACTAAAAGCATAACTATAAAAAAAAGCTGCTAATCGGTTTCTGCCAATGTCAGTTCGGGAATAAGTATGGAGCAGCCTACTTTAAACTCACCTCCTCTTCCTCAAGTATTGCTAGAACATCATCTATTGATTTAGCAACGCAGATAATAATTTCAAGTTAATGTCACCTGTGAAACCTCGCCTCTTATCAAATCCGCCTAGATTCAATGTCTGTTGAGTGAGTTGTTTCTGGTAACCCAAGGCCATCGCTCAGTCTCTACTTTTTTATTCTCTACCTGATGAAGATGTTGTTCTTTCTCCCCTTATAAAATCACCTCCTTTCTATACAACATCGATACAGTATCCAAAATGAGAAACTCAGCGTGAGTGGAGATCGAAAGTGCAAACCTGTACTCTCACAGTCTAAAACAATATAATTGGGAATCAGCTGCTCTGGAGAATTCAAATATTCTTTGTTTATTCGTGCAAGTTGGAGATCCAACGTTGGCAGTGGATAATAATATCAATTTGAGCTGATGCACATTAATTACTTATTCATTCATATGTAATTGAAATATGAATAGTCACTGTTATTAACAGCTTAGCCATTCAAATACATTATTGAAACTTATGGCACAGTATTTCACTTTTATTTCTCCTACTGCATATACATGTATATACGTCTCCTGAGGAATTGATTTGATTGACCTAACCAGTTGGAAGAGCTAAAAGCTCCAACTAAAAACTCGTTAAGTTTAGTTTAGAGGTACAGTGTGGAAACAGGCACTTCAGCCCACCGAGTCCATGCCGACCAGCGATCACCCTTACACTAGTTCTATCCTACACCCTAAGCGACAATTTACAGAAGCCAATTAACCTAAAAACCTGGATGAGTTCGGAATGTGGGAGGAAATCAGAGCACCCAGAGGAAACCCACGCAGCGAACGTGCAAACTCCACACAGACAGCACCCAAATGGGATTAAACCTGGGTCTCTGGAGCTGTAAGGCAGCAGTTCTTCCACTCTGGCACTCATTTCTTTAAGGCCAAGCAGCCTTGGTAAATGCAGGAAAGTAAATGTTCATCTGTAGTCTCAAATGGACAGCAGCTCCCTGATCAGGCAGATCTCCACTTTAGGAGATTGTGTAATAATATCTCCTTGGAAAAATGTTTAAAGAAATAAAATCAGTTTCTCATTTTCCTTATTAGATTGTATTTAGAAGAATAATAAACTTTTAAATTGATTGCATGAACAACGAGTAAAACTCCTGGAGGAGTATAGAGTTGCTTTTAATGGATGTCATTTTTTTAATAGAGGCAACACATTTCAAACCTGCTTTGAGCATTTGGTGCAAAATTCTGCCAGATTATTAAGATGCAACATTTTAATTTTCCTTTAATTGTGGGCAAAATTATTTCCCAATAAATCTTGCAGACTTTACATAGGTCAGAAAAGTTTTGTGATGTGCCATGTTGAGCATTAATAAAAGCTTGTTGCAAAATCATTTCTTGCAAATTATTTTAACGGTTTGGCATCTGGTATTATCATATCACTCCTTTCAGATTTGTAAAGATTTCTTGAAAAGTCAATAACCTTTAAGGGCTGTGAATAGTCATCGGATGATCTGCATGTTCCTAACAGACTGTCACATCTGTCACCACGTTTTATAACCAGTTCATCGAAATGCCCTTCACAGAAGTACAGGCTGAGGTGTTAAGAGCAATCAGTGCACTTAACACATTCATTTGATTAATTTAATTTGGAAATATTCAACCAGAAAATGAAATTATTAGCAGGTTGGTGCATTTAGTATAACGGCATTGCAGAATAGCAGGCAGGAGTATAACATGTAATAACACTAGGTATATGACTCATGCTAAGTAATGACAGTCTTACACTCCCAAGTCTATTAAGAAATTGATACACGAGAAGATGGTGAATTATGTCAATTTGAGAATTCTTTCCTGCGTAAATCCTCCAAGAAGCTTCCAGGAATGGTCAGTGATAAAATTAAATGTTAGCCTTGATGGGTTGTGTTAAAATCTTTAATCCATATGCTCATAGTTCACCACAACACTGTCACCTCATCTCGTCTTCTTTTATTCACATGGCAACCAGTAATTAAATTCAAATAGGGGGTATTTGTTGCTCTCACAATTGAGGTGTGGGGATTATCACGAGGATACTTTTCAAAATTGAAAGTGTAGCTACAATGCCGTGGCTAGAACGTTGTCAACATTTCTAGGCACCACACTCAGGGAAGGATTTCAATAATTCAGAGTGGTCGCAGAGGAGATTTACTGGATTTGTGCCAAGGATGACATCAGTTACATGGCAATCCAGACAAGTTGCAATTGTTCCACTTGTAACCTAGAAGACTAAGGGGACTTTTAACATTTGAAGTTAGGACGGGGTTTAGATATATAAAATATACCAAGAAACTCTCTTCATTGTCATCTGGTTTTGCAACCAGGGAGCACTGAATACAGATAGCTACGATAACAGAGAGAATCTTTGGTCATATAACTGACAATTAAAAATTAGAATAAAGATCCATGATAAGAGGTCAATTACATTACACAAAGTAAAATAATAATAGGAGATCACAAAGCCTGCTATAAATCTGTCACCCTGGTAAAAACTGAATTATGTGGACAAGATGCTTTGGGTGCAGACTTCAGGGAGTAAGACGATTAATATTAGCGCACACCTTGATTGAGATAACGAGGAATAAGACATGTCTTGTGGACCACACAGACAAGTAAAACTAATTATATCAAATGTCCTTTTACCTGTGCATCTGGTCAAAACTCCAAGTTAAATCAAAAAAAGTATTGTCATGCAGGGTAGCACCATTTTTAGACATGGGATACAAAAACAGCACAGCACTGAAAACTAAATCACAAAGACACCCAAATATAATGGTATTGGATTATCAAGAATACCAGAGCATAATAGACACTGAAACACTGAGATATTGAAAAAAAGGACACCAATATATGAAGCCATAGAGAAAATAAAATTGAGGAAGTGAATGACTAGGACATGGGGATATCATGTTACTAAAGAATAATAACGCTCCCCATGACCACATGGGTTTTCTCCAAAACCTGCCAGCATTGCCCCTCTCCTTAACAAGAATATGTTGCCCCTGTACTCTTGCTGTCTCACTTTTATAAGCCTCCCACGTACCAGCTGTCGCCTTCCCAACATACATATAGACCACCCAATCCACCTCTGCAGGTTGCTGGTTAATGAGTCCAAAATCAGCCTTCCCCTAATTTAGGATCTTAACTTGTGGGACAGTCCTATCCTGCTCCATAGTTACTTAAAACCTTCAGTGGATAGTTTTTAAGACAGATATAGATAGATTCTTGATCAGTACAGGTGTTAGAGGTTATAGGGAAAAGGCAGGAGAATAGGGTTAGGAGGGAGAGAAAGATCAGCCATGATTGAATGGCGGAGTAGACTTGATGGGCCGAATGGCCAAATTCAACTCCTATAACTTATGAGCTTATGACTTATGACCTAAAACTAATAGAATTATAGTCACTAATCCCAAATAGCTCTGCTATCTGCCTAAGGATTTGAGTACAAGAGCAGGGAGGTTCTACTGCAGTTGTCCAGGGTCTTGGTGAGGCCACACCTGGAGTTTTGCGTACAGTTTTGGTCTCCTAATCTGAGGAAAGTCATTCTTGCCATAGAGGGAATACAGAGAAGGTTCACCAGACTGATTCCTGGGATGGCAGGACTTCCATATGAAGAAAGACTCGGCTTGTACTCGCTGGAATTTAGAAGATTGAGGGGGGATCTCATAGAGACTTACAAAATTCTTAAGGGGTTGGACAGGCTAGAGGCAGGACGATTGTTCCCGATGTTGGGGAAGTCCAGGACAAGGAGTCACAGTTTAAGGATAAGGGGGAAGTCTTTTAGGACCAAGATGAGAAAATCATTTTTCACACAGAGTGGTGAATCTGTGGAATTCTCTGCCACAGAAGGTAATTGAGGCCAGTTCGTTGGCTATATTTAAGAGGGAGTTAGATGTGGCCCTTGTGGCTAAGGGGATCAGGGGGTATAGAGAAGGCAGGTACAGGATACTGAGTTGGATGATCAGCCATGATCATATTGAATAGCGGTGCAGGCTCGAAGGGCCGAATGGCCTACTCCTGCACCTATTTTCTATGTTTCTAAACCCGTTTACCAGATCTCAGAGGAATAACATCCAAATTTCTACCATTATTATTCACAATTATGTTTTAATGCATGGAATAATTCTGGTGAAATTCACTGGACGTTCTTGTGTGTTCAGCATGTTGTTTATGAGATGTAGAGACCAAACCTGAACACAGCATTGCAGCTCGGATTTGAAAAATAATTATACAGCTGACGTTATGTAGAATTATACGCTTTGATAGGGAGAACACCGATGTGCCTTCCCGAGCCCCCATTCGCTGTGATGGTATTTCAGTCTCAGTCACAGAGGCCAACGTCAGGAAATCCTTCAGAGGGGTGAACCCTCGAAAAGCATCTGGATCTGATGGTATGCCTGGTCGTGTTCTAAAAACCTGTGCAGACCAACTGGCTGGAGTTTTTACAGACATTTTCAACTTGTCATTTCTGAGGTCTGAGGTTCCCACCTGCTTCAAAAGGGCATCAATAATACCAGTGCCCAAGAAGAGCTAGGTGACATGCCTCAATGACTATCGACCAGTGGCACTAACGTCTGTTTTGAGAGGTTGATCATGGTGAAAATCAACTCCTACCTCGACAAAAACCTGGACCCACTGCAGTTCGCTTACCGCCACAACAGATCAATGGTGGATGCGATCTCGCTGGCCCTCCATTCCGTTCTGGACCACTTGGACAACAAAAACTCATATGTCAGGCTGTTATTCATCGATTACAGCTCAGCAATTAACACAATCAACACCTCCAAGCTGGTTACCGAGCTCGAAGAATTGAGTCTCTGCGCATCCCTCTGCAATTGGATCCTCGACTTCCTCATTCACAGACCACAGTCTGTTCGTATTGGTGGTAATGTGTCAGACTCGATAACAATCAGCATCGGAGCACCTCAAGGCTGCGTGTTCAACCCCTGCTGTACTCACTCTATACTCATGACTGCGTAGCCAGTCATAGTGCGAACTCCATCATCAAGTTCACTGACGACACCACTGTTGTGGGACGTATCACTGATGGGGATGAGTCAGAGTATAGAAGAGAGATCAAGCGACTGGCCATATGGTGCCAGCACAATAACCTGGCCCTCAACACCAGCAAAACCAAGGAACTGATTGTGGACTTTGGAAGGAGTAGGATGGGGACCCACAGTCTTGTTTATATCAATGGGTCGATGGTTGAAAGGGTCGAGAGCTTCAAATTCCTGGGCGTGCACATCTCTGAAGATCTTTCCTGGTCCGAGAACACAGATGCAATTATTAAGAAAGCTCATCAGCGCCTCTACTTCCTGAGAAGATTATGGAGAGTCGGTCTGTCAAGGAGGACTCTCTCTAACTTCTACAGGTGCACAGTAGAGAGCTTGCTGACTGGTTGCATCATGGCTTGGTTCAGCAACTTGAGCGCCCTGGAGAGGAAAAGACTACAAAAAGTAGTAAACACTGCCCAGTCCATCATCGGCTCTGACCTTCCTTCCATTGAGTGGATCTATCACAGTCGCTGCCTCAAAAAAGGCTGGAAGCATCATCAAGGACCCACACCATCCTGGCCACACACTCATCTCCCTGCTACCTTTGGGTAGAAGGTACAGGAGCCTGAGGACTGCAACGACCAGGTTCATGAATAGCTACTTCCCCACAGCCATCAGGCTATTAAACTTGGCTCGGACAAAACTCTGAACATTAATACCACTTTATCTGTTATTTGCACTTCATCAATTTATTAATTCATGTGTGTATTTACGTATATAATGGTATATGGACACACTGATCTGTTTTGTTGTCAATACCTACTATGTTCTGTTGTGCTAAGCAAAGAAAGAATTTCATTGTCTTGTCAGGGACATAGAAACCATAGAAACATAGAAACATAGAAAATAGGTGCAGGAGGATTTCATTCGGCCCTTCGAGCCAGCACCGCCATTCATTGTGGTTATGGCTGATCATCCGCTATCAATAACCCATGCCTGTCTTCTCCCCATATCCATTGACTCCACTAGCCCCTAGAGTCTATCCAACTCTCTCTTAAATCCATCCAGTGATGTGGCCTCCACTGCCCTCTGTGGCAGGGAATCCCATAAATTCACAACTCTATGGGTAAAATTTTTTTTTCTCACCTCAGTCTCAAATGACCTCCACTATTCTAAGGCTGTGGCCCCTGGTTCTGGACTCACCCAACATTGGGAACATTTTTCCTGCATCTAGCTTGTCCAGTCCTTTTATAATTTTATATGTTCCTATAAGATCCCCCCTCATCCTTCTAAATTCCAGTGAACACAAGCCTAGTCTTTTCAATTTTTCCTCATATGACAGTCCCGCCATCCCAGGGATCAATCTCGTGAACCTCAACCACAAGGATGTCCTCCCTCAAATTAGGAGACCAAGGACATTAGGACACATGACAATAAACTCTTTTGACTTTACTACATAACGCAATCCGAATTGCTGTCAGACAAATACAGCAGTGCGTCTTTAATACGGCAAGGAACCCACAAGCAAGGATTGAAGGAAATGACAAGCTCATCTGTTTTTGGTGGTAGCAGCGGAAAGAAAAATATTGGCCATAACACCGGCAGGACTCTCTGTTCTTGTTGAGGTGTCAGTAATGGGCCCTGTGACGATTCAGTAAAAGAATGAGTATTTGGTTTAACTGCTGCGTGGAAAGATGGAATCCTTAGCAATAATTCAGCATTGCAAAGAAATGATAAGCTGGACAATACACTTGGTCTCAGAACTGGGGCTCTGACCAACAAGCTTTAGGCCTTGAGAGTGGTATCCATCGAGCAGACCTGGCATCTTTGACTTAGTTTTAGTTTATTTCAGTTTGGAGGTACAGCATGGAAACAGGTCCCTTCGGACCGTCGAGTCCACACCGACCAACAATCACCTCCACACTAGTTCTATGTTATTTACAGAGGCCAATAAACCTACAAACCTGCACGTCTTTGGAATGTGGGAGGAAACCGGAGCACCCAGCGAAAACCCATGCGGTGCCAGAGAGAATATACAAATTCCGAACAGAGAGCACCCATAGTCAGGATCGATCCTGGGTCTTTGGCACTGTAAGGCATTAACTCTACCGCTGTGCCACTTTGCTGCCCTCCTATTCAGTGAGATGCAAGTTGCGAGCTTCCTTCGGCACATTAATATGTAGCAAAAAAAAAAAATGATGGTTGGGAAAAATTGAAGACTGAAAGGGGAGACAGTGCAGAACTAACTAGTGCCGGTTTGTACAGTGCATTCAGAAAGTATTCAAGACCCCTTCACTTTTTCCACATTTTGTTATGTTACAGCCTTATTCTAAAATTGATTACATTCTTTATTTTCTTAATCATCAATCTACACACAATATCGCATAATAGAAAAGCAAAAACAGGTGTTTAGACATTTTTGCAAAGAAATTAAGAAATAACTGTTATCACATTTACATAAGTATTCAGACCCTTTACTCAGTACTTTGTTGAGGCACCTTTGGCAGCGATTACAGCCTCAAGTCTTCTTGCGTATGAAGCTACAAGCTTGGCACACCTATATTTCTCCCATTCTTCTCTGCAGATCCTCTCAAGCTCTGTCAGGTTGGATGGGGAGCGTCAATGCACAGCTATTTTCAGGTCCCTTCAGAGACGCTCGATCGGGTTCAAGTCCGGGCTGTTGCCAGGCCACTCAAGGACATTCACAGACTTGTCACAAAGCCACTCCTGCGTTGTCATGGCTGTGTGCTTAAGGTTGTTGTCCTATTGGAAGGTGAATCTCCACCCCAGTCTGAGGTCCAGAACATTCTGGAGCAGGTTTTCATCAAGGATCTCTCTGTACTTTGTTCCGTTCATCTCTTCCTTGATATTGACTAGTCTCCCAGTTCCTGCCGCTGAAAAACATTCCCATAGCATGATGCCGCCAACATCAAGGAAGTAGCCACAGAAATAGTGGATGCATTAGTGATAATTTTTCAAAACTCTTTAGATTCTGGAATAGTTCCTGAGGATTGGAGGGTAGCTAATGTAACCCCACTTTTTAAAAAAAGGAGGGAGAGAGAAAACGGGGAATTACAGACCAGTTAGTCTAACATCGGTAGTGGGGAAACTGCTAGAGTCAGTTATTAAAGATGGGATAGCAGCACATTTGGAAAGTGGTGAAATCATTGGACAAAGTCAGCATGGATTTACAAAAGGTAAATCATGCCTGACGAATCTTATAGAATTTTTCAAGGATGTAACTAGTAGAGTGGATAAGGGAGAACCAGTGGATGTGTTATATCTGGACTTTCAGAAAGCTTTCGACAAGGTCCCACATAAGAGATTAGCATACAAACTTAAAGCACACGGTATTGGGGGTTCAGTATTGATGTGGATAGAGAACTGGCTGGCAGACAGGAAGCAAGGGGTAAGAGTAAACAGGTCTTTTTCAGAATGGCAGGCAGTGACTAGTGGGGTACCGCAAGGCTCAGTGCTGGGACCCCAGCTATTTACAATATATATCAATGATCTGGATGAGGGAATTGAATGCAACATCTCCAAGTTTGCGGATGACACGAAGCTGGGGGGCAGTGTTAGCTGTGAGGAGGATGCTAGGAGGCTGCAAGGTGACTTGGATAGGCTGGGTGAGTTGGCAAATGCATGGCAGATGCAGTATAATGTGGATAAATGTGAGGTTATCCACTTTGATGGCAAAAACAGGAGGGTAGACTATTATCTGAATGGTGGCCGATTAGGAAAAGGGGAGATGCAACGAGACCTGGGTGTCATGGTACACCAGTCATTGAAAGTAGGCATGCAGGTGCAGCAGGCAGTGAAGAAAGCGAATGGTATGTTGGCATTCATCGCAAAATGATTTGAGTATAGGAGCAGGGAGGTTCTACTGCAGTTGTACAGGGTCTTGGTGAGACCACACCTGGAGTATTGCATACAGTTTTGGTCTCCAAATCTGAGGAAAGACATTCTAACCATAGAGGGGGTACTGAGAAGGTTCATCAGATTGATTCCTGGGATGTCAGGACTTTCATATGAGGAAAGACTGGATAGACTCGGCTTGTACTCGCTAGAATTTAGTAGATTGAGGGGGGATCTTATAGAAACATACAAAATTCTTAAGGGGTTGGACAGGCTAGATGCAGGAAGATTGTTCCCGATGTTGGGGAGGTCCAGAACAAGGGGTCACAGTTTAAGGATAAGGGGGAATTCCTTTAGGACCGAGATGAGGAACATATTTTTCACACAGAGAGTGGTGAGTCTCTGGAATTCTCACCTCTTAAATATCACCTCTCACCTCTGGAACTCCCTCTTAAATATAGCCAATGGACTGGCCTCAACTACCTTCTGTGGCAGTTAGATGTGGCCCTTGTGGCTAAAGGGATCAGGGGGTATGGAGAGAAGGCAGGTACAGGATACTGAGTTGAATGATCTGCCATGATCATATTGAATGGCGGTGCAGGCTCGAAGGGCCAAATGGCCTACTCCTGTACCTATTTTCTATGTTTCTATGTTTCTATCGTGCTCCACCATGATGAGCGGTGCCTGGTTTCCAGACGTGACGCTTGGCATTCACGCCAAAGAGTTCAATCTTGGTTTCATCAGACCAGAGAATCCTGTTTCTCATGGTCTGAGAGTCCTTTAGATGCCTTTTGGCAAACTCCAAGGGGGCTGTCATGCGCCATTTACTGAGGAGTGGCTTCCGTCTGGTCACTCTACCATAAAGGCCTGATTGGTGGAGTGCTGCAGATAGTTGTCCTTCTGGAAGGTTCTCCCATCTCCACAGAGGAACTCTGGAGCTCTGTCAGAGTGACCATCGGGTTCTTGGTCACCTCCCTGACCAAGTCCCTTCTCCCCCGATTGCTCAGTTTGGCCAGGTGGCCAGCTCTATGAAGAGTCCTAGTGGTTCCAAAGTTCTTCCATTTAAGAATGATGGAGGCCACTGTGCTCTTCGGGACCTACAATGCTGCAGAAATTGTTTTACACCCATCCCCAGATCTGTGACTCGACAATCCTGTCTCGGAGGTCTTCATGGCTTGGTTTTTGCTCTGACATGCACTGTCAACTGTGGGACCTTACAGACAGGTGTGTGCCTTTCCAAATCATGTCCAACCAATTTAATTTACCACTGGCGGACTCCAATCAAGTTGTAGAAACATCTCATAGATAATCAATGGAAAAAGGATGAACCTAAGCTTAATTTTGAGCAAAGGATGAATACTTATGTAAATGTGATATTTCAGTTATTTATTTTTAATTACTTTGCAAACATTTCTAAACACCTATTTTCGCTTCTTCATTCTGGGGTATTGTGTGTAGATTGATGATTTAAAAAAATAATTTAATCCATTTTAAAATAAGGCTGTAACGTAACAAAATTTGGAAAAAGTGAAGGGGTCTGAATACTTTCTGAATGCACTGCAGATGTCAAAAGCTATGGTTTGAAGTTGATTGGTAATTGCCTAGCAACTAAATATAAAAGGATGTCGCACACATCTCAAACTGGCAGAGTATTTTGTAAAACTAATCACATTGATCTATTTATTGCAGAACAAGCAGGATCTGTTAATAAACTTAGTAAATTACCCGCACTGACTGACAACTGTTTGAAGTTTCTAAATGCCACAACCTTCTTTAGTAGTTACTTTTTCAAATGCATCGATGGCAGATTCATCAGTGGCTCACCATACTGTGTCATTAGCCTAATGCATGAAGATTAAAGCAGTTTGCCACCTTAGTTACGACTGCAACTACAACAATTTGTAATATTCCAATTCTACCAGAGTGTTCTTCCATTAGTAATTAGCCAGCATAAGTCAGAGGGGTTGAAATAGTGGCTATGCAGTCATGTCTATCGTAGCAGTTTATTTACCTGGAGGGAATTAAGTATATTGAGCTCAAAATAAATTAAAATATTAACTACTACTTTCAAAAGACACACACCTAATGCTTTTAATCATGTTAGTAAGGAGAGTTGCAAATTCTCTGAGGGTTAATCTTATCATTTCTATTCTAATATTTCACCAAAATAGATTATAGATATTTGGATCCACATTTTGATACAAGCACACAGGCTTTTATGCTCATACATAGACATTGATACACACAGACATGAAGGCATTTACATTGAAGGAATTTAACTTATCATCACTGGTGTTATTCCTTTCTATAGATTGCCATATTTTTCAAAATCCCTAATCTCCTTCGTAAATCATTTGATTTTTAATTTAGTTCAGCGCCACGTTTTGGTGTCATTTCCCACCCATTGCTTCATTTGTAGATGACATTTCTCAATAATATTCACCACTTTGGCATTTCCCCATCATCCATTGTTTGCAACTCCCTCCGAATGAGTAACACGATCTAGTTCTGGAGAATTGCAACAAAACCAACTGCAAAATCCATTGCTTCTTTATTAGTGGCTTTATTGCATGATACTTCATCTTGAATAGTTCTCCAAGGTTGCATTAATGTGGAATGAAACTCTGAAATTGTCATCCTACACTTGCTTCTATGGCTTGGTGCTTGTTCAGGGGCTGCTGAATTGAAAGAAAAAGTGCCAAAAGCTGGCCACAATCAGAGTTCACTCTCAGGGCAATGACTATTCCATAACTCTCCAAGAGCCTTCAACAACCTCAAGAACATAAAGCAAGGTGACCATCCAATTCCAAAAGTATAAAGCACTCTGCCTTAGAGTGTTAATTTCTTGATGTTGGCAATGATACAGCACTATGCTGTTAGATGCTTTAGGCAACCATGAAAGTCATTCCAGGGATTATCCAAAGGCCGGAAGGTGTAAAGGAGTCTCTGGTTTAGGAGAGCTTTGGGGGCAAGCTCATTTCCCAGGAACAGCGAAGAACAGCCTGTACTTAGTTCATTCAATTCCACTTCATCTGTTTCATCTTTTTTCAAGATATTTATCTTTTAGCTTCAGCATTTTATTTTTCCAGTTGCTGGAGTTTCCTGAACCCTTCCCTGACTGGTAAGAGATTTCAAGATTTTAAGAGTATTTATTTGTCACATACACCAGATATGAACTGGAACAATAAATTGTAACTTGCAGCAGCTCTGCAGGCACATTCGACGAAACAACAGCAATAATTACACAATATAGTTACACTAAGTAAATCAGACCAGGCTTGAGTAAAAATCAAAGTATGTAAAGTTACTTTAATATTTTAAAGTCCACAGTGGTTTGAATCTGTGGTAAAATTGTGCAGGGTGGTTCAAAACCTGTTCGTTGATGGGAAGAAGCTGTAGTTGAACTTAGAGGTAATATTTCTCGTGCTCATGAACCTTCTTCCTGAAGGTAGTGGTGAGAGGTGCATTCCTGAGTGTTTGACTTGAAACCAGGGCTTGAGGCAATCAGTCAGTATGCTCTTCGCTGTTCATCTCTAGAAGTTTGAAAGTGTATTTGTTGGCATACTGAGTATCCTCACCATCTGAAGTAAAAAGCCAGCAAGATTTCATCCACTGTCAATCTGTTGTGACAGTAGTGAAATTGAATTGTTCTAGGTCATTACTGAGGCTGAAGATGATTAGCGTCATAACCAACCTCTCAAAACACTTCATCATGATAGACATGAGTGCCACTGGTCGGTGATCATTGAGGCAATGTCACTTTACACTTCTTGGGCACTCTGTGGATGTCCTTATGAAAGCAGGTGGGACAGTTGGAACATAGTAGTGAGACATTGAACATGTCCATGTAAACTTCAGCTAATTGGTCCGACATGTTGTTGTCCAACAAAAAAAAATCACAACAAGGAGCCATCAAGAATTAAATAAGAATGGCCGAGAACAAATTTTCATGAAGAATTATTTTGCTTTCAATATGAAATTTATATCGAAAAAATGACAGGCGTTGCAGGCAGTCGATAACTGTAACTCCATTAATGGGGTGGGGAGGTTGAATAAATGAAAGCAGGTTGGAGCCCAAAAGTCAACCTCAAACATGCCGTGTGTAGGAAGGAAGTGCCAATGCTGGTTTATACCAAAGATAGACACAAATGCTGGAGTAACTCAGCGGGACAGGCAGCATGTCTGGAGAGAAGGAATGGGTGAACGGTATTATGACAATTCTTGATTTTACAATATTTGCAATGTAGCAATAAATAGAGCTCCAAATGCTTAGTCCTATATCCAAAGCTTTTGAAAATGCTAATAGTCAGAGGCTTATGAATTAAAAACGGTAAGAAGAGCACTTCAATTATGCCAACAAACATTGAACTACTATTAAAAGGACAGTCTGTTTATATACTGCACTTCATGTCAAATGTAGTTAGTTCATTTCAACAAAAGGACGCAGGTGGGACTTAATTTTGTAATTTATTCTAACTGAAAAGTGCTCCCATTATAAATATTCCATTCCATTGAAATTGCCTTCTCACTTGAAGCAAAACTCCATTCTGAGTGTAAGACCACAATCATGGCCTTGGATGCTGCCTGTGTGGAGTTTGCATGGTCTCCATGTGATTAAATGGGTTTCCTCCAGGTGCTTCAGTTTCCTCCCACTTCCCAAAGATTTGTGGGTTGGTAGATTATTGGACATTGTAAATTGTCCCTGGCGTGTTCGCGAGAGGAAGAATCTGGAGGGAATTGACGAGGGTGTGAGGAGATTAAAAATGGCATAAATGTACGATCAGTGTAAATGGGTAGTTGATGGTCAGTGTAGACTCAGTGCGCAAAAGGGCCTGTTTCTGAATTGCTTCTCCCCAAGATTCTGCAGTTCACTACCTCAAGTGGAGACATATTATCACAGAATAAATAATTTGTGTCTCTTGTCATTACTTAAATTTCTTGGCAGGACCTCTGCACAATTAAGAGCAATTCAATTACCTGCTCATTCTAGACATGAGTAGGAAGAGAAGAAAGCAGTTCTTCAAGTTATATGGCCAGAGATCTGTCATTTGAGAAATGTTATTGTCAGATGGCACGCAGACAATGGCAAGAATATATTGTGTGGGATGAAAGGCCTTTTCTTCAGCACTTTGTTTCTTATCCTGCTTTTTATCAATGAGGATTGGATAAGTCGGACTGGTACAAGGGAGATCGGCTGCCTTCCTTTTGCTTTATTTATTCGTTCACAGGATGCAGACAGTGCTAGCATTCAAAGTCTACTTAGAGCTGTCCTTGACCTGAGGAGGCAGTTACAAGTCAACCACATTGTTTGTATAACTTTGAAAATGGATGGGGGCAGTGGAGAAAGGGGTAAATCAACAAATTAAATTAAAAAAATATCCATCCCTAGTGTCAGCTTTCTTTCAGAATGTTCCTGTTAGGTATCGGGAATGTTATTGAAATATGACATACAAGTAGTGAGGAATTGCACAAAGTGCTTGAATAGGATCAGACTTCTTGCTCAAGTAAATGTTTTAGCTGTTATTCAGGTTATTAGCTGATGTCTACGTGACGGTCTTTTCCTTGCTCTGCAGATTAACGGTCCTGACCTGCTGCAAGAGGGCTGTGAACGGTGAGGAGGCTGAACTCTAGATAACCATTTTGATGTAGAAAATAAGAAGAACCCATTCCACCACAATGTCTCTGTTAATGTTTGCAGACTGAACTATGTCCGTATAAGCAAAGCAGCGTGCAGAGTTTGTGCCTACTTTGCAAACATTGCATAAGCTTTTTTTGTGAAAATTACCCATGGGGCTTACATCAGAAAATGCATTCCATATGCAGTGCAGGTTGTATTGTTTAATGGATAATCTGTTTTCTGGCAGAAAATTGACCAATAACTGGGTTTGAATGTGAACTTTATAACTATTGCATTTTGATGATTATATTTCCATTCACAATGCCAACTGTTGAAAATATTCTCACCTCTCTGAGTTTTGGATGCTATTCAGTCATATATAAAAGTGAGATTTGATATCGCAGAGTAAGAGTGCCTTTGTTAATAAAACCTCAGCAATTCAGAATGGGCAGCTACCATTTTTGAATCTGTTCAGAATGAACAGTTCAACCTTTGCCATTAACAATGTGAATTTATAATGGATTTCAGAACTAGAGAGTATGTTTGTCTCTTCTCTCGAGGGTAATAAGACTCAATTCATTCAGTGTTCCTACGTTCTGCATCTCACCCACCACTTTTTGTCAAACTTTTGAAGTTAACCATTCTGACCATCTGTAGGCACTATCCTTATAGATAAATGGCAATGAAAGGCAAAAAAAAGACTCTTCATGTAGAGGCAGTGTAATAGATTTGTTACATTCACTGCAACTCTAAATGAACAGCAGGCCAGATACTGTGCAAATCATTTTTATGAAATCACATTTTCCAGGAGAGTTTCCTTGTCAGCTCACAGCTTTTTCATAACTGGAGCTAGAGGGTGAGACAATGATGACCAATTAGTTTGTGCAACTGATTTAATTATGATTAATATGACCTGTAAACTGCAGCTTTCAAACACTCAGCAGCAGAAGGCTATTTAGAAATTTGATCAAAGGCATACTTAAGTTATTTATCATTCTAAAATGGAGTAAGATTGAAATTAATTTATGTTCTCTTTCTAAAACAACTCCCAGTGGGTATGCTTTTTTTTGGTAACAAATGACACCTTGCTGAAAAAGGATTGCCTTAAACTGTTCAATTTACAGAGGCAGATTTTCAGAAAGATCAAATTTCGATCATTTTTCAAAGTTTGTTTTACATACTAATTCAACGATAATTTATTACTAAAATTCCACTTGGACACTTTTTCTAATGTCCACTTATCACCCAAAATCCCATAAAATAATTCCAAAATGAAATGCTTGGTGGCCAAAAGGACATTCAATTTTTAATATGTTTCTGCTGGAGAAAGTTTCTGCTTGGACAAATGTAGAGAAAGATTACTTAGCTGCAATGTAAAAATATATGAATTCTTCTGTAACACGATGAGGCATTAACACTCATTTGAAAACATCATTAAACATTAAAGGGCATAGAGCAAATTGTCACACAATACACAATGCCGCTCATCCAGAGCAAATCATGAGCTGTCAGCAATACGAACATAACATGCCTGGCCATTACTATTAATGGTTCATTACTATTAATTTTATCACAATATTTGATTTTGTTCTTCATTCCTCTCTCTGGATCTTCCTCTGTACACAGAACTCTCCTGGAACAATGTTATTTTAATGTTTCAGCCAAAATAGCCTAGGAACGCAAGCTTTTGTAATTGGTCAGGCTATTGTTTTAATAAGGGGCCAACTTATCTTTAATGAATGACCAAAGAAAATTAAAACTACAAATAAAACTACAAAATGTAAAAACCCAATTATTAATATTGAACACCATTGCATTAAATAGATGAAACGTTGCTTTTTTTTTAACCGTTTGCCTTTCCCACAGGTGTACATTTAAAAATATAATAGTAATTCTGTCTTATACATCATATTACTGATGGAGTTTAACATACCACACCCAATACAATTTATTTCTTGCTTCTGTCATGTGTTATCATTATTGAAACACATGGTCATTGTGAATTATGCATTTGTATAAGATGAATGTTCATTTCTGCAATATTTTGTTTCCAACGTCCTAAACTAGCCAAGAAATTGTGATGTTACTCAATACACTGCTAACAGGCGTTAGTGATGGACTTCAGCTGCAAATACAAAGCAAATTGATTCAATGTACAAAAAAGAGAATCTTGTGCTACAAATGTAAGAAATACATATCAAGGTGCAATGCTGATAGTTTGCTCATTGGTATCACTTAGTACAATCAAAGTACTTCTGACTGTTTTTTTTTACCATATGACTGTATTTTTGTTTTGTTTTCCTTCAACTACTGTATTTCATTACACCCTGTTAGGTATAGCAGCAGTTTAAGTATTGGGTACTGAGGCGTACGGTTGTTCCTTTCTCACAAGTGTACGCATTCTCATGCGGAAGCCAAAGGTTTCCTGGCAATAAAAATTATCCTATCCATTTAATGATGAGAGATAGTTTAAAAAATGCCAATCTCATCCTATGTTGCAATGAAAGGATCAGTAACTTTTGACTGAGATTACATGACGAGGCATTAACAGACTTTTGCAAATATCAAAGGGCATAGCCTACATCATCATATGCTACACAATGCACTCAGCATTATGGACATTTCTATTAATTTACCAGGCCATGCATTCTAAGGCAAAAGTGGTGAAACATGTTCAGGAAGAAAATGGGTTATATGTGAGTCAGGATTTGTTCCCTTAGATCTGGAAATTAAACAAAGGCTTGAAAAATAACTGAGGTAGAACTCTGGGGAGTTTTCCCCCTTAACCTCTGACATCCATAATAATCAAGAATATATCTATCTCTGCCTTAAGTAAATACAATGACTTTGCCTCCACAGCCTTCCGTGGCAAAGAATTCCACAGATTTACCACCCTCTGACTAAAGAGATTCCTCCTCATCTCTTTCCTAATAGAAGATCCTTTAATTCTGAGGCCCTGACCTCTAGTCCTAGACTCTCCCACTGGTGGAAACATCCTCTCCACATCCATTCTGTCCAAGCCTTTCACTATTTTGTACATATCAATGAGGTCCCCCATCATTTTTCTAAACTACAGCGAATATAGGTCTAGTGCCGTCAAACGATCATTTTACTTCGGAGTCACGTGAGTAACTTCGTGAAGACCCCGTCAGCACGCATGCGCGGCATATCGTCGCGCGCACTCGCACCGGCAGGCTGGGGGGGGGGAGCGCGCTCTCTCCTCCGGCTCCTTCACAAGACCGGCAGGTAAGTATTACCTTTTTTCTTCACAGCATGGACAAGGGCCGGAGGACGACGCTGTCGAGGAGCTGAGCTGCGGCCAGCCAACGGCCCTTGTCCCCGGAGCTGCAAGGAACGCCGGCAGCTTCAACGCATGGTGGGGGCAGGAATGCGGAAGTCGGGCGCTCCCGCTGATTCAGGGGCCGACTCACCCGAATGGGTTACCGCTCCGGAGCTGGATGCAACGGGTCCAGACTCCGAGCCCCCGTCCCCCAAGAGAAGAAGGGGGGATACAGGTACGTGGCTAGGGGTCTTGTTCTTCACAGGCAACCTCTCCCCGAGCTCCAGAAGTCCCGAGGGGGCTGGGCCGGGGACAGCTGCACGACAGGGGAGCCCTGCAATGTGCAATACGTACCACAGCCAGGGAATCTGCCGTAGTGCAGCCTGGCAACATCACTGCTGTGTCGTGGAGGCCTGCTGGAGCAGATACCGCCGACAACACACCCCGTCAGGCTGCGGTCAAGGGCGGAGGTGGCAGCAGGAAGCGGTCGGTCAGCTCAGCGCTGCGAGCGGCCGACCATGCGCCTCCATGCCAAAGGATGGGCAAGTGTGGAGGTAAGCCTGCATGGACTCCGGGGAGCCAGGTTCCGGGGGCCGGCGCCGATTCAACTCACCTGCCTTCTTATCAGACAGGTGGGCCGCCACAGTCTGGGAGAAGACAGACTAGCGGAGAGTCCGTGCGGGAGTCGTATGATCCTACTTGGGCTGTAGGTCACGACGACCTGCCATTGGACCCTAGACAGCACCCTAAGGGGGTGTGGTCCGATGGTGGAAGCCCCAGTGAATTCGCAGGGCCTGGGGAAGTCGGCTTGTCCGCTGCGTATAGCAGGGACGGTCGCATAGAGCGGTTGGAGCTCTTAGTGGTGCAACGCTCCAGCGGGACCGGAACGAGAAGAGCAGGACTCGCGGGCATCCACTAGCCGTGCAAGGACACCACTCAGCACCTCATCGTCTCCAGCCAGAAGCATGAATGATTGCCCAGCTGCTGTGTTTGAAGACGACCCGGGACAGCCAGTGACCGCTGAGCCAGAGCATGAGGAGGATATGCTGGATGTGGTGAGTGAAGTTTGCCGTTTCCACCCAGACAGGTGAACCCCTGCACCACGAATTGGCGGGCGCCATTGATTGCCTAATTACGCACCAACTCCGGAGTCAGGTTCTCAATAATACCTTGGAGAAAGGTTCTCCACGGGCATAACGGCGTTTGCTAGGACCCTGGTTGGGGATAATGTGTCCAGTAATCAGCAAGATGCACTGGCACTCCTATGCAACGGCCAGTATGAGATAAACTGCCTGCGTAAGAGCTCCATATAGCCCACACTCAACCCCAAATTCGCGGGGGTGTGCCGACCATTACCGCTCCACCGCCGCATCAGTTGTTTGGAGACCTGTCCAAACAGGTGAAGGGACTGGACAAAGGAGGCCAAACCAGCGGGCCTCATGAAACTCCATCGGCCAGAGTTCACCCATATCACCGGCAACAGCCTAATACAACCTGTGAACCAAGGCTGCCGGATAGGGCACAAAGATCCTACCTACCTCCATCTCAACAAACACAACGACCTTTTAGGGCAAGGCCAACAGCGGCCTGCATGGAAAATGCGGCCGCCGGCCCGTCAACTTCCATAACGTCCACCCGAAGCACCGTATGTATGGAGCCGCCGTTAACTATGGAGGTAAGGGGGTCTGGCTCCTCTCACGCCATAGTATCCCTCCTGCACGAATAGGTGGGCGATTGCGGGCTGCCTTGGACATATGGGAAAAACTGTCACCACAGATGAGTTTATTTTACAAAGTGTTCAAGGGTATATAATTTGTTGGAGGTATAAATTCCCCTACCCAGCATTCGCCTCATAGGAATTTACTCTATCCAAAAAGAGGTGGAGGCAGGGCATGCTGAAATTACACGGCGAGCAGAAAAAGGGGTAATTGGCATAACCAAGCATGGACCTGTTGAGTTTGAGTCTAATATGTTCATCAGCAGTAAAAAAGAAGGGGGGATGTCGGATTTATAATAGATTTAACTGAGTTGAACACTTTTGTACAATATACCCATTTCAAAATGGATACTTTTGGAACAGCTAGGCAGATGCTTTACCCAGGGTACTTTATGGCATGCATCGATTTGAAAGAAGCATGCTATACGGTGCCCATCGCTGAGGCTCACAGGGAATTCTGAAGTAGTCTGGAAGGGTGCATTGCCTAATGGAATCATCACAGCCCTACGCTGTTTACCAAATTGGTATTTATCTGTATTGGCTCTTCTCCGACAACAAGATTATAGTGATGGCATATTGGATGAAATCCTTATAGTGGGACAGACCCTCCAATTGGCAATTCAAGGAGTGGCTGCAACTAAGGCTCTGCTTGAGAAGCTGGGGTTGTAATCCATCCAGACAAATCCAAACTGCACATGGTACGAGTTATGGATTATTTGGGGTTCACCCTAGACACCAATTTAATGAAGTTTATCATCCCAACTAAAAGCTACTGCTATAATAGAAGAGTGCCACAATCTTGCTTGCGCCAGGGTACCGACCATTCGGCAAATAGCAAAAGTTATTGGTATTGGTAACTCTAAATTGGTAACTACATTCCCAGCTGCACTACCGAAATTTACAAAGATAAAAAATCACAGCATTAAAAAACAAATGCTGGCCGCTTTGATCGGCCAATTCGGTTACCACCGGAAGCTAGAAATGAGCTACAATGGTGGGTAGATAATATTAAAGAATGTCATTGACCTATTATAGTGAGCAACCCTGATGTTGTGCTACTAACTGACGCAAGCGCACCAGGCTGGGGAGCAACTGGTACGATGTCCAGTTGTGGTAGCAGATGGAACTCTCATGAGTCTGCATTCCTGGAGTCACATGGGATAAACTATATAGAAATGCTGGGGGCATTTCATGGACTGCGGGCTTACTGTACTAATTCACGGGATTACATGTCCACTTTCGAATAGATAATGCTACAGTAGTGGCTTACATCAATCATATGGGTAGTATCAGGTCGCTAGTTTGCGATGAATTGGCTAATACAATTTGGCACTGGTGCATTGAAAGAAATATTTGATTACTGCGACCTATTTGCCTGGGAAGCTTAATTCAGTGGCGGACACCAGGTCACGTGTCTTCAATGACAAATTTAGTGGATGTTGAAACCCCCAAATTTTGAAGATATTATAGCTCATTTTGGGACACCAGATATTGACCTATTTGCGTCCAGGCTGAACCATCGAATACCAACGTATGTGTTGTGGGAACCAGACCCTGGGGCAATAGCAATGGATGCGTTTTTATCCATTGGGGGAAATGGTTTGCTACGCGTTTCCCCCATTCTGCCTCACCAGTCGGGTATTGCAGAAAATTAAACTAGACACTGCAACTGGCATATTGATCATTCCCGACTGGCCTACACAACCATGGTACCCGATGGTTGTAGAAATTTTAAAACAACCATGGATGGCGAATGGGAAACATCCCAAATTGATTACTCACTCCATTACGGGGGGGTCAGTCATCCTTGCCATGGTCATTTAAACTTGTTGGCCTGCAGGTTCTGAAAGACCACTCATCCGGGCAGGCATCTTGTTAAGAGCCATAGACCTTATCGCCGCATCATGCCGAGAATCAACTCGGAAACAATACCTCACCCAAATGAGAAAGTGGGAGGCATTCTGTGCCCGGACCAACAAGTCTTCCAACTCGGCAACAATACCTGATGTGTTGGAGTTTCTAGCAGGCCTCCATTTCGATGCTGGCCTCAGCTACAGTGCCATCAACAGAGCCAGGACTGCGCTGTCCTCATACCTGGATATAGGTGTCGGCTCCAACCACCTGGTGTCTAAACTAATGAGGGGAGTGTTCAACACCAACCCTCCACGACCCAGATATACAGTAACGTGGGATGTGGGGATCGTGCTGACCCTACTGAGGAGCTGGACTCCAATAGATGAGCTACCATTGAAACAGCTCACCCTCAAGGTGGTGATGCTTATGGCACTGACTACAGCCCAACGAGCCCAGACATTACAGAAACTGCGACTGGACAGCATGGTGGCCACCCCTGGTCAAATACATTTCTTTGTCAAAGAATTATTAAAACAGCACAGGCCAGGGGCGCATGGGCTGCAGTTGGAATTTCGGGCGTACCCTGTAGATGCCACTCTCTGCATAGTCACCCATCTCCACCACTACATTCCGAGTTACTGGAGTTATCAGGATGAAGGAACAGGGCTTCCTCATCAGTTCATAAACCTCCGCATCATCGGGTGACTACACAGACGATCGCCAGGTGGCTCAGGGTGGTGCTGGATGCAGCAGGAGTTGCTACTAACATTTTTAAGTCTCATTCCACCAGGGCTGCAGCGAGAGCCATGGAGGTGCCCATGGACCACATTCTCGCCACCGAGGGCTGGGCCAGTGGAAAAAACCTTTCAACGGCTCTATAACAAGCCTCTGGCCGCCCCTGCGACATTCGCATAAGCTATCCTGGGTACCGCTCAGTAAATGTCTGGCCCCGATTTAGGGGTTTGTTGTTTATTTGATTAATAAATTGTGTTGATTTTTCTGCCAGTTTCGACTGAACTCCATTAACAGCCTTCCTCCATCAGACTGGTGGCAGTGTGATAAGCATGGACGTTGTCCAGGGCGTGAAATCACAGAGCTTTGAAATCTTCACGAAGTCACTCACGTGACTCCGAAGTAAAATAGTAAGATTAAACGAGAACTTACCAAGTTTGAAGGTTGATCTGTATTTTACGAGGAGTCGCGGTGAGGGATTTCGTGCCCACCGCTCCCACCCTCTATCATAAGGTCAACCAGGTAGTTCTACGTTTTCATCTTACTATTTTTTAGTCATGGTTTGGTTCTGTGATTCCACACCGCTGCTTTGAAGGATGCCGCGCATGTGTGCTGGCGGGGTCTTCACGAAATCCCTCACCGCGACTCCTCGTAAAATACAGATCAGCCTTCAAACTTGGTAAGTTCTCGTTTAATCTTACTATTATATGTTAACCTAGGATCATTCTTGGGATCATTCTTGTAAACCTCCTTTGGACTCTCTCCAGAACCAGCACATCCTTCCTCAGATATGTTGCTCAAAATTCTGTTGGATAAGAATAGAAGAGAAGGGGAGGAATGGAAGATCAAAGGAAGGGATGTGAGTGGAATGGGAGGTGGATGGGGAAAAAGCGGGTTAAATTGGAAGTATGGAACTCAGGGATAGGAGATAGCATAAAAAGGAGGAAAATGGAATAGGGTAAATAGCACAGTGGGAGATGGTGGGAGAAATACATGAACATTGGGGTGGGGAGGAGTGAAAGAGGGGGGCGAGTTGGTGGGGTTAGAAGGCTTCTTACTTGAAACTGGCAAATTACATTTTCATAATGTTATGTTGTAAACTACTCTAGATATTAAGTTACTGTACTATTTAGTAGCCTGCTGGGTTATTGGCCCAGACACAATACTTGAATGGTGAGGAATTTAAATTCAGATAATTAAATTAATAAGGAATAAAAGCAGTAACCCTGAACCACCAGAATGTTGCAATAAAATATGGCCTCAGGTAAGGAAATTAGCCATTCTTACATGCCCTGACCAGCATAAAACTCCAGTGCCATCAAATTGATTGAATCTTAATTATTGTTGGAAATGCCTCAGAAAACTATTCAATTCAGTGGGAAGTTAGGGAAGGACAATAAATACTGGCATTGTCAGCAACATTCACACCCCGCACAAAGGATTGAGAATTATTTTCTGCATGGAAGAGTTTTCCAAAGGAGTACATATAATCTGCCACTAAATTAAAACACAAATGCCTTTGCCAAGGAAATTAGGATAACAGGTCAAATTGAAAGAGTGATGTCCATGAGATTCATAAAGTCATAGAGCATGGAAATGGACCTAAGATAGACACAAAATGCTGGAGTAACTCAGCGGGTCAGACAGCATCTCTGGAGAAAAGGAATCAATTACGTTTTGGGACGGAGTCTGAAGAAGGGTTTCGACCCGAAATGTCACCCATTCTTTTTCTCCATAGATACTGCTGGAGTTACTCCAACATTGTATGTCTATCTTTGATGGAAACCAGCATCTGCACTTCCTTTCTACATATGGAAATGGTCTTTTGTCCCAACTCATCCATGCCGACCATTGTATTGGCATTGTGTATGATCTCACCTGCACATCTCGAAAATGTTGCTGAATGGTGACAAAATGTTTCCTTACAGTGAAGCACCCCAGGATAATTTTGCATGCATATAGAAACCTAATGGTGGCTTTGAATATATTGTCATCTATTTCTGGCTCAGCTAATGCAATGATGGCTTGTCTTTTACAATTCTGAAAGCAAACCAATTAAGAAGTTGAAACACAAGCAAAATGCAAACAGCTTGCAGAGTGAATGAATGGTACTTTATTGTCACTTGTGACAAGTCACTGATATTCTTTGTTTTGCATACCCAAGGTATGCAAAGAGTCACCACATAAAGGATGCCGACAAAGTTACAAAGTATCCAACAACCTTCTTTTGGGTTCTCTTTTGTTCTCCCCCCCTCCCCCCTACAGCCTCATGATGGTTCCCGCATGCCGGGTCCTCCTTTGTTCTCCCCCTCCACCTACACAGCGGGTACCCCATGCTGGCAACTCAACAGGTTATGCAGTGTCTGTGGAGGAAAAGGAATTGACGCCACTAGAACTGTTAAACTGATATGTCGACAATTCCTTTCCTTCCCCAGTTGCTGCTTGAGCCAGTGAGTTCTTTCAGCAGTTTGATTTTTTCTCCAAATTAAGAAGTTGCACGGCGAGAGAGAGAGCTGAGCTTATCGAAAAGTAGACACAAAATTGCTCGAGTCTAATCAGTGGAAAGGCAGCATCTCTGGAGAGAAGGAATGGGGTGGTCGTTTTGGGTCAGGGGAGTGGGCGGGATCGAGATATGAATGTTAGTCGGAGAGAGAGTAAGAACCGGGGTGGATAACTGGGATGGGGGAGGGGATGGTGAGGGAGAGAAAGCAAGGGCTATTTGCGTAGAGAAGGTCATTTTTCATACCGCTGGGCCTCAACTCTGACAATCGGAGGAGCCCAAGACAAAAAGGACAGATGGGCATGGTAGGGGGAGATAAAGTGCTTCTTCTTTTTGCGTCTATGGCATGCACAGCACAGCCTAAGTTGTGTGGAACAACGTTGTTCTATATTTGATCTTCGTTTATGCATGTCGAGTTGATTGCTTTAGTCATAACTGGGCGGACCACGTGGAAGGTGTGCAAATCTTCCACCCAGTTAAAAGTGCTGAGCAACTGGGAGATAGGGTTAAGCGGTCGGACTGATCCAGAGTGTGTACCAGAATGTTTGAATTGTGGTTTGTCAGTTCCGAAAGAATGGATGAATTCAGTTACCAGTGGTTGGATTGTTGTTTAAGTATTTTAACATAAAATTAAGCTGAATATTGAATTATACTGCCATGTAGCCATCATACATAACTGTGTGAAAAATATTAAATTACTTATCTTGCACAAATCGAGACGAATGGCCACTAAAGGTCCATGGCCAGCAGTAGAACCAGCTGCCTCATGGTGCCAGAGAACCAGGTTTGATTCTGACTATGGGTTGCAGCCTGTTGTGAGTAGCTCGTTCCTCTCTGTGAAAAAACACATGGGGTTTTCTTTCAGGTGCTCAAGGTTTCCTCCCAACATTGCACAGACGTGCAGGGGTTTGCAGGTTAAGTTGGCTCTGTATAATTACCCTAGCGTGTAGGCTGTGAAAGTGGGATACATACCAACTAGTGTAAGGAAATCGATGTTCGGACATGGCGTCGGTGGATGATCAAACAGCCTGTTTCAAGTTGTATCTCTGGAAAAAAATCAAGAAGGAAAATATCTATTTCTCCTCATCGTGCTTGAAAAATGATGTGATAAGCCTAATGGTGCTGATAGCACACCCACCGTCTGGATATGCTTCCAAAATGCTGAGTTATTAGAATTCAGTCAACTAAAACATAGTAATCATCTGCATCCCATTGTTTCAGGGCGCATGTCCAAGATATAACTGTGCAATGCCCTATGCTTTTGAATGTATAAACTAGGAAAATTCTGTTCTTAAAAGCTTTATTATATTCTTCTCAGGCATGTCTGGTACCTTTGCTCTGCATTGTACAATAAGATGATTAAATTATCTTCTAGTTTTAGTGGTTTGTTCAGTGGCTGCAGTATTGGGAACAGGCCCTTCTCAGCCCACCAAATCCCTTGGCTGACCACCAGTCACCTGTGGCACTAGTTCTATCCTACCACTAGAGATAATTTACAGAGGCCAATTAAATCTACAAATCCTGACATCTTTGAATGTGGGAGGAAACCAGAACACTCGTTAAAAACAACTCACGTGTGGTCACAGGAAGAACTTACAGCTCTCCACAGGACAGCACCTGTGGTCAGCGAGCGAACCTTGGGTCTCATGATACTGATGAAAGCGGCAACTCAACTGCTGCACCCACTGTTGCTGCCCAATGTTTAGAGATGCAGCGTGGAAACAGGTCCCTTCAGCCCAGCGACTCTGAGCCGCCCACAATCACCATCACGCCAGTGGTATGCTACAAGCTAGGGACAATTTGCAGAAACCAATTGACCTACAAACCTGCACGCCTTTGGAATGTGGGAGGAAGCCAGAGCACCCTGAGAAAACTCACATGGTCATGAGGAAGAACATGCAAACTCCTTACAGAAAGCACCCTTATGGGCCTGTCCCTCTTAGGCGACTTTTTAGGCAACTGCAGGAGACTATGCAGTCGCCACATGGTCGCCACATGGTCGCCACATGTTCGCGGGTGGTTGCCGGGGAGTCGACTTCATGGTCGTGAGGAGTTCCCGCATTCCAGAAACTAGTCGCGGCCTCATTATGGTCACCGTGAATTTTTCAACATGTTGAAAAATTAGTGCCGACTAGAAAGAAGCCGCCATGGGGAATAGCGAGAATTCTCGAGACGTTGGTGGGTCGCCATGAGATCCCAATTGGTTGCCAGGAGGTCGAAGTTTCTCTGAGGTTTTGTGGTGCGTCGCCAGTGCTACCGGGTGAATTTGTTTTTTTCCAAAAACCTGGCTCAATTGGGAAAAAAACAAGGGAAACACTAGTTTTCAGAACCAAGGATAACTACCGGGAAATGTCACATGTCCGCCAAACTTACAGCCGTGTATCTCTGGCTTCTTAAAGTTGTCTTCATCCTTTGCCTTCTCCCCCTCTCTCCCCCATCTTTTTAAACGACATACCTACATGTGCTTTAGCCATCTTTTTTACAGCGTAACCTCCCTGTTCATCCCGGTGTAGGACAGGCCATTAGTTCAGGATCGAACCTGGGTCTCTGGTGTTGTACGGCGGCAACACACTACTTTACTATTATGTCACTGTTGCCCCATTTATCCACTATTTAGGTCAGGGACAAACACTTGATTTCTTGAAGGTAAAACAAAAGTGCTGGAGAAACTCAACGGGTTGCGGCAGGTCTATGGCGGGAAAGGGAAATAGGAACGTTTCGGGCCTGACACACTTCTTCAGACTTGATTTCTTGAAAATTTGTCTGGAGGATTTGCACATCAGAAAGCTTGATCCCCATCTTTGCATTGCTGGCCTTGCTGGTTCTTTTTGATGAACCAGGAATATCTCATCGGAGACATGGTGCATTAGCAAAAATTGTATGATAGACTGTAAAACAACCTGGTGCAGACAAAGTTATATGAACACAAACACATGTAATGCTATTGAGGGAACCTTGACCACTGGTCAAACATATGTCTGTGGAAATATTTCCTAAGGTTTTTAATGAGGTAAAATTATGCAGTTCTATAAGCAAACTGGCCCACAAAAGTTTTTAGCTGGCTCCCCACCACAGTCTCCCATTTCTGCTAAGTTCATTGTATAGCACCCTCACCTCTGAGTCAAACGCTTGTGAGTTCAAGTCCACCATTTCAAATTTCTGATGTCGACATATAAGAAGTCATAGTTTAATCTTATGACTTCCCCTGGAAGGTAGGAATGCCTTAGAGCTGTCCTTTTCAATTTCTCACAACCGAAAAGATGGGGATTAGCTCCTTCAACCACAGGCTTCAATATTTCCATTTGCCTTCTTATTTCCCTCATAGAGAGATCTAGTTAACCCTTTCACACTAACGCCATCTAACTTTACTAACATTTACCTTAATAGTATTGGAGGTAATTATAATGGCCACTTATATGGTGTGGGTGTTACCAGATTATCTGTGAAAAACCCACACGGACATCAAGGAAAATACCAACTGAACTGATAGGCGCCACTACCTGTCTAGCATAGAAACATATAAACATAGAAACTAGGTGCAGGAGGATGGCCATTCGGCCTGTGAGCAGCACCCCCATTCATTGTGATCATGGCTGATCGTCCCCTATCAATATAACCCGTGCCTGCCTTCTCTCCCAACCCCATGAATAAGCGGTTGCCCCATAGAACATGTGATCCATGATTCTGTTCCAGATCCAATTAGACCCATCATAAAATCTGGAAAAAATTAGCAGTCAACGTGGGACCACACTGACTTACTTCCGCCATTTTGCTTAGTAAACCAGGTCCAGCATTTCTTGTGTCTTCATTCTGATCAGTAATGCCTATGTTTCTCCAATTTTCATTGTTATACCCCCCGTCTGCTGGCAGTTGTGTTTATTCCTAGAAAAATGTGAAAACATTCATAGTCGCAAGTAGGGCAGGAAAAAATTGTAGAAGGACGGACTAGATAAGCTAGATGCAGGCAAAAAATGTATTCCATGTTGGCGAGTCCAGAACCAGGGGCCACAGTTTAGTAATAAAAGGAGGAGGCCATTTAAGTCTGTGAGATTAGAAAAAAAAAAAAATTTTCCACCCAGAGAGTTTGTGAATTGTCTAGGAATTCCTGGCCACCAGAGGCGCAGTGGAGGTCAAATTCATGATGGATTTTTTAGAAAGAGTTAGATAGAGCTTAGGGGCTAGTGAAATATCAAAGGGATATGGGGTGAGGCAGGCACGCATTAGATGATTGTGGACGAATCAGCACATGATTCACAGATGATCAATGGCGATGTGGACTGGAAGGACCAAGAATGGCCTACCTCCACCAGCAATTATTATTCTACTATGGCGCGTCTTCCTAAGCTGTCTATGACCCCCAGTAACAGATGCTGCGTTTACAACAAAACCCCCCGACCCCCCGCCCCCCAGATAGATCACAAAAAGCTAGAGGAACTAGCTAGAAGAGCTAGGGTCTCTAGCAGCTCGAGACCCTTCTTCTGCCTGAGTCAGGTGTGAGGGAACCGAGATATGAAGGTAGAGTTGGGCAGATGACAATCAGGAGGAACAGAGCATGTGCAGGAGATGAAGGTGGCATATGGCCACACCAGAGTGGACAGACTAAGGCAAGCTCACATAAAGCTGGTAGTCCTTAGATTGAATTGTTGGTAGCAATTGCTGCCACAATGGGGAGGGAATTCTTTCATTGTGGATGCCTTATGTGGATTTAGACATAATGGGAGTTTGGACTGAAGGAAGTGTACTGTAGAGACTGAGTTGAAGCTAGGTGGAGGGGAGCAAAGAAAGAAGTAAAAGTCTCATTGCTTAATTGCACACTAATATTACATGAGCATCTATTAAAGGACAATCAAAGCCATCAAATTAATTTTCAATTGTTACTACAGCAATAATGTCCTTAATGAACCACAGAACTTCTTTATTTCTCTTGAACTAACATCTCATGTGATTACATTTGTTATTTGTAATATAAGGAGTGTTAAAAAGATTGGCTATCATGCACATGCTGCATTGACATCAGAGTAACACAAAGGCAAATGCACAACATAATACACCAAGTGAAATTTGAGTTGATATAAATTGGCACCAAAATATAATGGAAAGCAGAAACCCTCTCATAACATAGACCGATACTCCACCAAAGGGTCCTGCAGGAGCAAAGAGGTATTCTGGTTCAAGGAAAACTGAGCTGACAATATAGCCTTGAAAACTGCCAAATGCTGGCTGAGTGAGGCACCTATAATATGCATGGCCTTGGTGCATCAAGAACCAGTTGTCCACGTAGTATTGGTTTGGGGACATTCCAGGGATTCAAAACTCCAGCTTGTTTTTCACAGCCTTGTGACCATATAATATATTTGTTGCATTCCTAGTAGCCTGCATCATGCTTTTAACACACATTAAAAATATAAAAAAGCAAATTAAGTGTTAAAGTTCATGGAATCCATTTAAAAAGCCAGGATTTTATGTTTATTTGTATGTGGGAAAAGTGTGTCCTTTTCTTTCACTCATGTTTGACAAATTCCAGTTATCCATATGTTTTAGTATCTGGGATTCTGGAGCGGAGGAGAGCTTCCTCTTGGATGCTCACTGTTTTCTTTCGAGGAGATGACATTCCAAAGCTGTTTCAGTTTCTTACAGGAAGTGGACTTTTGCCAAAAATGATTAACACTGAAGTAGCATAACAGTTCCAGAGCTAAGGCAATTCCACAGGAGTCCTGGACTTGACATTATTTCAAACACATGTGAAATATTGTTTAATAAATTTGAAAAATGGTGGGATAGGATGAATGTTTCTTGGCTTGAGGTACTGGGTGTTCTACAAACATGAGAGAGTCCCTTGTACTAATGACTGGAAACATCTATGTAAATAAACTTGTGTACACTTTATTTGAATGGTTTATTTTGCAAAGTCAACAACTGTTGAATATTTTTGATTTAATGTAACCAAAATCCCATCAGCTAAACTAATTATGACTACACCCACTTGGCATCGCAAAGCAAAATACCAGAAGTGTAAAATCCATAAGCAAGAAACTACCTGAGTTGATGATGTCTTTTTTTTTTGCCAAATTATTCTTCAGATTTATTTTTATTAAAATTAAGCAGTAGCTCTGGATCTTTTTAAAGAAACAAATGATTTACTCAGACATAGAGCTATCCGAATGATTCGTTCTTGCGGTTAAAGGATATGTTTCTGCAGACTTGATTTTTACAATGACTGATATGGAACATTTAATGTTAAATAAGCTCAAATATATAGAGGTCAGAGTAAAAATTAAAAACTAGTGATAAGGAACTTAAGACCAAAGTATAGCAAATATGTTTAGCCTCCGAGGTTTATACTGCCATTTCTAATGCTTAGTTACCAATATAATAATTGCTCTCCAGTTCAGGTGTTTCATTGAAGGGTCATGCTTTAAGCATAAACCTTCTTTTCAGAAGCTGGCTGACTTACAGTCATCTTCAGTTTCCGTTTACACATGTAGCTTTTTTTTCCATTTTTTAATAGCTTAATATTTATACTGATATTTCCCATTTAGTGTTGCTCTAGACCAATATAATACAAAATAGAAATGTACCAATACAGTGGCTTGCAAAAGTATTCATACCCCTTGAACTTCTCCACATTTTGTCATGTTGCAACCACAAACGTAAATACATTTTATTGGGATTTTATGTGATAGACCAACACAAAGTGGTGCATAATTGTGGATGGAAAATGATACATGGTTTCCAAATTTTATTACAAATAAAAAACTGAAAGTGTGGCGTGCAAAGGTATTCAGCCCCCCTGAGTCAATACTTTGTAGAACCACCTTTCGCTGCAATTACAGCTGCAAGTCTTTTGGGGTATGTCTCTACCAGCTTTGCACATCTAGAGACTGAAATTTTTGCCCATTCTTCTTTGCAAAATAGCTCAAGCTCAGTCAGATTGGATGGAGGGCGTCTGTGAACAGCAATTTTCAAGTCTTGTCAGAGATTTTCAATTGGATTTAGGTCTGGACTTTGACTGGGCCATTCTAACACATGATCTAAACCATTCCATTGTAGCTCTGGCTGTATGTTTAGGGTCGTTGTCCTGCTGAAAGGTGAACCTCCGCCCCAGTCTCAAGTCTTTTGCAGACTCTAACAGGTTTTCTTCCAAGATTGCCCTGTATTTGGTTCCATCCATTTTCCCATCTACTCTGACCAGCTTCCCAGTCCCTGCTGAAGAAAAGCATCCCCACAGCATGATGGTGCCATCACAATGTTTCACAGTGGGGATGGTGTGTCCAGGATGATGTGCAGTGTTAGTTTTCCGCCACACATAGCGTTTTGCATTTAGGCCAAAAACCTCAATTTTAGTCTCATCAGACCAGAGCACCTTCCTCCACATGTTTGCTGTGTCCCCCACATGGCTTGTGGCAAACTACTACATATACTCCCAATTATATAAAATAAATAACCACGAAATGTATAATGGACAATATTACAAGTAACATAAACAGTATCAATTGATAATCAATATTATATAATTTTGTATATTATACAACTCTCACTGTCGTATAAGAGTGTACTCGGTATATATTGTTTCTACAATAAAAAAATTAAAAAAAAAAAAAAAAAAAAAAAAAAAACTGCAAACGGGACTTCTTATGGCTTTGTTTCAACAATGGCTTTCTTCTTGCCACTCTTCCATAAAGGCCCGATTTGTGGAGTGCACGACTAATAGTTGTCCTGTGGACAGATTCTCCCATCTGAGCTGTGGATCTCTGCAGCTCCTCCAGAGTTACCATGGGCCTCTTGGCTGCTTCTCTGATCAATGCTCTCCTTGCCCGTCCTGTCAGTTTAGGTGGATGGCCATGTCTTGGTAGGTTTGCAGTTGTGCCATACTCTTTCCATTTTTGGATGATGGATTGAACAGTGCTCCGTGAGATGTTCAAAGCTTGGATATTTTTTTATAACCTAACTCTGCTTTAAATTTCTCCACAACTTTATCCCTGACCTGTCTGGTGTGTTCCTTGGGCTTCATGATGCTGTTTGTTCACTAATGTTCTCTAACAAACCTCTGAGGCCTTCACAGAACAGCTGTATTGATATTGAGATTAGATTACATACAAGTGGATTCTATTTACTAATTAGGTGACTTCTGAAGGCAATTGGTTGCACTGGATTTTATTTAGGGGTATCAGAGTAAAGGGGGCTGAATACTTTTGCACGCCACACTTTTCAGTTTTCTATTTGTAAGAAAATTTGAAACCCGGTATAATTTTCCTTACACTTCACGATTATGCGCCACTTTGTGTTGGTCTATCACATAAAATCCCAATAAAATACGTTTGTGGTTGTAACGTGACAAAATGTGGAAAGATTCACGGGGTATGAAAACTTTTGCAAGCCACAGTATGTACACTAGGTATTCAGTAAATGAATGTTATCCTTCTGGCTGGTAAACAAATGGAAATGTCTACCATTTTCAACAATTGCAATGTTGCCTCAAATAAGTGATGTCATCCATTGACATTTAAATTGACTTAATTGCTTGAATACAAAAACAAATGAAACATACATTTAATTACCTTATAGCTTCTCAATAAGTAGAACTCCTACACATACCAATTTCTCAAAAAATACTTGTTTTGTGCAATTTAGTATTAATTATCACTTACTAAATGCAGCACATGGCTATACCATAAACTTTTGTAATTCTTCGAGGACAAGAAAAATGTCCACAGTTGGTATCTTCCTATGGGGTAATTTCAACATAATTCTGCCCCTGAATGAAGAATAAAGGATAAAGAAATTTGATACTCACCATGCCATTTCCAACTTACAATCCCATCTAACACTACCAACAGCTGGCAAACAGCCTTATTTCATTTATTTATTTTGCAGGTAGTTTATCAAGAGAGTCAAGGGTCGAGAGTGTTTAATTGTCATATGTACTGACAACGGATAACAAAATTATTACTTGCAGCAGCATAATAGGCCTGTAAACACAACATAGATAATATATCATATACTTAAATTAAATAAATTAATACTATTAAAGAAAAAATCCCCAAACCCTTGGTGCAACCAAAGTGCATCATTTACAGTTTACGTTTGTGTTGTAAGTGTTCAAGAGAGGATGGTTATTCGGATTAATGACATTAATTCAACATTCAAGAATATTCACTATTCCAAATACTGCTTTAAATTATTCATTAAAATATTTCATAATTAATGGCAGGTGACATTAATTTTGTAAACCTGTTAGGTAATGATCTTTCACAATAGGAGAGTCTAACCATTTGCCCGTGACATTCAAATGTGATATTCTTCTTGGGACTCTTGATATCAATATCCCAGCACCGTGCACAATGTCTACAGAGTGCTACAGCTACAAGGTGCAGTTACACACTCAGGCTACTCTGACAACTTCTCCTGAAACAACAAGTTCTACGACCTTGATGGACTAAGGCAGACGTTTCATGGGAACAGCAATACTTGTAGACACTCCTCCAAGTTACACATCATTGTGGCTTTAGTTTAGAGATTTAGTTTAGAGATACGGTGTGGAAGCAGGCCTTTCAGCCAACCAAGTCCACGGCAACCCTCCATCACCCATTTACACTAGTGCTATGTTATCCAACTTTTACATCCATCTCCGCACACTAGGAGTAACTTACAGCGATGAATTAACAAACCCACACATGTGGTCAAAGGGAGAACATGCACACTGACATCACCGCGGACTTGGTGGACCGAAGGGCCTGTTTCCACATTATATCTCTAAAGTCTAAAAGTCCAATGGCCATCAAAAAGGGCCTTTTGCTCTAAACTGGAGAATGAGACGGACATTTGGCAGCTATGGCATCACTTCCTACAAGACAAAACCAAGTGGCAGCTCCAGTGACAGCATCATTCCTGGACAAGCTCAATGCCTTGTAAAGGGGCTTCAATAGAGAGAACAGTGATGTATCTTCACAGGCCCCCATAGCCCCTGAGGATATTGTAATCTCAGCACTGAGGTAAAAGTCGAAAAACATCCTTCCAAAGGGTGAACGCTTGGAAACCATTTGGACCAGATGGTATACCTGGTCACATTTTCAAAACATGTGCAGATCAACTGGCTGGAATTTTTGGGAGTATCTTTAATGTCTCATTACTGAGCCCTAAGGTTCCCACCCACTTTAAAAAGGTATCAATAATACCAGTGCTCAAGAGGATTAGCGGGACATGCCTCAATGATACTGACTGGAGGCACAAATGTCCATGGTGATGAAGTGTTTTGAGAGATTATTTATGGCGCATATCAACCCCTTCATTAGCAGGGACCTGAACCCAGTAGAATTTGCGTACCATCACAATAGATCAATAGAGTCTAAAGCCCAAAGGCAGATAAGTGGCAGAGAGAGTCAATAACTTAAAGTTCCTGGGCATGAGTCATTGTCATAGAGTGATACAGTGTGGAAACAGGCCCCTCGGTCCAACTTGCCCACACCGGCCAACATGCCCCATCTACACTTGTCCCACCTACCCACATTTGGTCAATATTCCTGCTAACCTGTCCTATCCATGTTCCTGTCTAACTGTTTCTTAAATGTTAGGATGTCCCTGCCTAAATTATCTCCCCTCACAGCTTGTTCCATTCACCCACCACCCTTTGTGTGAAAAAGTTATTTCTCAGATTCCAATTGAATCTTTTCCCCTTCACCTTAAACCTATGTCCTCTGGTCCTTGATTCATCTACTCTGGGCAAATGACTCTGTGCTCCTACCCGATCTATTCCTCTCATGATCTTATACACCTCTATAAGATCACCTGTCATCCTCGTTTGCTCTGAGGAATAGTCTCAGCTTACTCAATCTCTGCCTATAGCTCAGACTCTCTAGAACTGGCAACATCCTCGTAAATCTTCTCGGTACGCTTTCCAGCTTGGCAACATCTTTCCTATAACATGGTGCCCAGAACTGAACACAATACTCCAAATGTGGCCACACCAATGTCTTATGCAACTGCAACACGACCTCCCAACTTCTATACTCAATACTCTGACTGCTGAAGTCCAATGTGCCAAAAGCCTTTTGATCACCCGATCTACCTGCGACGCCACCTTCATGGAACTATGCACCTGCACTCCTAGATCCCTCTGCTCTACAACGCTCCCCAGAGCCCTATCTAGCATTCACTGTGTAGGTCATGCCCATGTTTTTAGACTTCCCCAAAGTAATACCTCACATTTCTCTTTATTAAATTCCACCAACCATTCCTCAGCCCACATGGTCAATCGATCATGATCCTGCTGCAATTTTTCACAACCATCTTCACTATCTGCAAAACCACCCACTTTTGTATCATATCCAAACTTGCTAATCTTGCTGTGTATGTTCTCGTCCAAATCATTGATATACCTGTAGATGACAAACAATAATGGGCCTAGCACCAAACCCTAAGGCACACCACTATTCACAGGCCTCCAGTTCGAGAAGCAACCTTCCACCATTACCCTCTGCTTCCTACCATGGCCAATTATCTAATCATTCAGCTATTTCTCCTTGAAGATCTAACCTTCCAGAGCAGCCTACAATGTAGAACCTTATTGAATGCATATCTCAGAAGATCTGTCCTGGACCTAGCAAATTGTTGCAATCATAAAAAAAAGCCCATCAAAGCATTTAGAAGATGGAGGAGATTCAATATGTCGACAAATACTCTTGTGAACTTCTACAAGTGTTTGGTAGAGACTGGTTGCATCATGGCCTGATTCAGCAACTTGAATGCCCAGGATCAAAGGAGATTAAAAAAAGTCACAAACCAGCAAAAATAATACTCACAAAAGGTCTAGCCTGTGTGTGTAGTCATAGAGTGATAAAATATAGAACCAGGTCCATTGGACCAACATGTCCAATTCATCTCAAATGCCAGCACCTGTCTGTTAGGTACTCCCGCCCCTCCCCCCCTCTGGTGAATGCTATGTACTTAACTCTTCTGTTTCTCTCCTGAGTGCAGGCCGTGGCTGGGAGTCAGGAATCAAGGGGTTAAGGGCTCCTGTACCCGATTGGCCAAGCTGCTTCAGGTGAAGGGTGACTCATCGGAAGGAGTCTCCCAGAATTCTGTCTCTCTTCGTCGACCCTGACTCATGAACAGACGGTGGTTTGAACTGCAGGAGGCCTGGCCACATGGCATAGAACTTTGTGTATTATTACCTACATTTGTAAATTAATATTGAATTGGGACGGATAAGGGCTGACCTGAGGGTTTTCGTGTATTTTGTTTTAGGGTTATTTCCATTTAGGCAGGTTAGTGACTCTAGTTCGACGGCCCATTGCGAGGCTGGCTGGAGTACTGTTATCTTTGTTTATTAGTTTATTCTTGTCCTTGACTGGGTTGTTTGAATCAGGTTTGAGTTTTATTTAAATAAAAGACTATTTCCTTGAACTTGAGCCTGGTTTTTGACTATGTTACGCGGCTCTGAAGTACTTGCATTCGGGAGTCGTAACACTGTCCCACATCTCTGAGTCTTTTGTATCCATGTGTCCATATAAATATCTTTTGATTGTTGTAATTGTAACCGTCTCTACAGCTTCATTGCGATCTGTAGTGAAAATGTTGCCTCTAAAGAAGACCCTTTTAAATCTTTCCCCTCTCACCTTACATCAATGCCCTTTAGCTTTAGGCTCACTTATTCTGGGAAAAAGACTATGATCGTCGACTTTATCCATATCCACGCCCAATGTGATTTTATATGCCTCGATAGAGTCACCCCTCAACCTATTACACTCTGGGGAAATTAGTCCTAATCTACCCAGTCTCTCCATATAACAAATCAAAGAGGAAAAAAAAAATGTAGATACTGGAAATCAGAGGATAAAGCAGAAAATATGGGGAATAGTGTGTATCTGTGAACAACATTTGTGGATGAGAAGCAAAATTAAAATGTCCTATTAATGATCCATTAAAAAATTGGAGATGTTAGAAATCAAACCTTAATTTATGTTCCAGATAATAGGGAGGGATGAAGCAAGCAAAAGGATTGTCTGATAAGATGGATACCAAGAGAGACTAAATGACATACAAAATGCAGATGATCTGATTGGAGAAGATCTTCATAGAAGAGGATAAAGTTAAGTGGACAAGAGAGAAATAAAACATCCCCAGAGCTCTGAGATAAAAAAACAGTGGATTTGCTGGAAGTTTGAAATAAAAGATTCTGCTAATACTCAGCAGATTAGACAGCATTTGTGGAGGGAGAAAGGAAAATGACTTTACTTCTTAGACTTTACTTTAGAGGTACAATGCGGAAACAGACCCTTTAGCCCACCAAGTCCGCACCGACCAGTGATCACCCTGTACATTAGCATTGTCCTACACACCAGGGACAATTTGCGATTTTAAGAAACCTACACGTCTTTCGAGTGTGGGAGGAAACAGGAGCACCAGGAGAAAACCCAGGCAGTCACAGGGAGAATGTTCAAACTCCATACAGACAACACCCGTAGTCAGCATCAAACTTGGGTCTGTGCTGCTGTAAAGGCGTTGCCCCACTGTGGCGACCTAATCTGCGAGTTTAGAAGAGTTTGCCCTCGACTCAAACTCGCAGCACGGTCGACACGTGGTCCAAGGAGGTCCTATGAGTTCACTGGGACTCTCCTTCATGCTCGAGGGAAGTTCCTGCATACTCGCGACCTCGGTTTGGTCGAGGAAAAACTTTTCAGCATGTTGAAAAATTTTCCGCGAGTAAAAATTGGTCGGCATGGTTCTTTTGAACTCATAGTGCAGTGGAATGGGGTCACTATGTAGTTACAGGCAGTCGTGGGCAGCCATAGGCAATCTCCTTCGCTGACCGGGCATTTTAATTGGCTCATTGGAGTTTTCAGGAGCAAGGAAAACCGACCGTTAGGTTATATGCACGCTAAACTTTATTTAAAGTTGTCTGGCTTCTTAAAAGTGTCGCCACTCCTTCTCCTCCCCTTCTCCCCCTTCTCCCCCCTTCTTTCCTCTTCTTCCCTCCTCTCACCCCCCTCTCTCCCCCCCACGCCCCCCCCCCCCCCCCCCCCCCCATGCTCTCTAAAGGACTTACCATACACTGTGCAGCCGTCTCTTACCTTCCTGTTCATCGCGGGTGTGATTTTCAGACAGCGCTCCCCCGCTTGCCCTGCCCCAGCCTTTGCGATGTGTTTGTGTGTGTGTGTGTATGTGTGTGCAGTCGGTCGATCCAGCTCACGGTTTCATCACTGACGGTCGATCCAGCTCGAGGTCTTTCAGGCGAATGCCCTCGACCTTGAAGGTCAAAGACAGTCGCTGAAAGGTCGCATCAGTGGGAGAGGCCCTTAAGGCAGAAAATCTACCGCTGCACAACTGTGCCGCCGTTTGTCAGAACTGCCGGCATCTTTTGATTCATATTTACAAGATTTTTCTGAAAAAAATAATTAAATGTTGAATCTAGATGTTGCAGTATAAGATGAGATGCTGTGCTTCAAAGTTACATTGGTCTTTGTTGGAATGGTTTAAGTAGTCAAAGTGGATGAGAGATCAATGACAGCACACTGGAAGCTCAGCTTCACCTTTGTAGTGTGAGCTGGAGTTAAGGTCATAAGATCATAAGCAATAGGAGCAGAATTGGGCCATTCGGCCCATCAAGTCTACCCTGCCATTCAATCATGGTTGATCTATTTTTCCCTCCTAACCCCATTATCCTGCTATCTCCACATAACCCTTGACACCTGTACTAATCAAGAATCTATCTATCTCTTCCTTAAAAGTATCCATTGACGGCCTCCACGGCAGTCTGTGGCAAAGAATTCCACAGATTCACCTCCATCTGACTAAAGAAATTCCTTCTCATCTCCTTGTTAAAGGAACAACCCTGAATTCTGAGGCTGTGCCTCTGGCTCAGGAAAGTGATTCATTAATGACATTCAGATGAGATAATCCTCCGTTCTTACCAAGTTTTATGATGTAAGTAAGCATGCAAGTACAGCAAGCAGTGAAGAAAGCTAATGGCATGTTGGCCTTCATTGCGAGAGATTTGAATTCAAGAGAGTTCAAGAGTTCAAGAGACATTTATTGTCACATGCACCAATTGGTACAGTGAGATTTGAATTACCATACAACCATACGAATAAAAAGAACACAATACACGATAGAATTTAATGTGAACATCCCCACACAGCAGAGCCAACATTTCCCACTGTGAGGGAAGGCAATAATATTCAGTCCTCTTCCTCTTTGTTTTCCCATGGTCAGGGCCTTCAGGCCCTCTCGCTGGGATGATGGAACTCTGGCGTCGGAACGGAGAACACTCTCAGCAGCTTGGAGTTTCCGAATCAGCCACTTCCTACCAGAGACCGCTGCTCCCGAAGTCCACAGGACCAGCTGGATGGAGGTCCAACACTGGAGATCCTCGGCAAAGATCCCAGGCTCCGCGATGTTAAAAGTCAGCGCCGCCCGCGACTGGAAGCTCCGCAAACCACAGCTCCACAATGTATTCAGCTGGCTCAACAATCCGGAGCATCAACACGGCGATCCCCGGTAAGGCATCGCCCGCTCCGTGATGGTAACTCAGTGCTGCGCCACTGCTGAAGCTCTGGCTGGTCTCCAGCAGGAAAGGCCGCGTCAATCCAGATGGTAGGCCGCGAGGGGGGGCGATGATGCGACTCAGAGAATAGACGCATCCAGAGCAGGAAGTGACTGGGAAACAGTTTCCCCCTTCCCCTCCCCACCTCCCCGACATAAAAAAGACTAAGAAACCTCCAGGGCCTACTTTTATACATACTAAAAATAACAAAAAGGGTGAAAGGCCGAACAGGCTGCTGGCGAGGCTGCCGCATGCTGCGCCACCCAATGAGTTTAGGAGGAGCAAGGAGGTCCTACTGCAGTTGTACAGGGCCCTGGTGAGACAGCACCTGGAGTACGGTATGTAATTTTGGTCTCCTAATTTGAGGAAGGATATTATTGCTATTGAGGGAGTGCAGGGTAGGTTCACCAGGTTAATTCCCAGGTTGGCGGGACTGATGTATGATGAAAGAATGGGTAGACTAGGCTTGTATTCACTGGAATTTAGAAGGATGAGAGGGCATTTTATAGAAACAATAAAATTCTTAAAGGATTGGACAGGCTAGATGCAGGAAAAATGTTTGCGATGTTGGGGGAGTCCAGAACCCGGTGTCACAGTTTAAGAATAAGGGGTAGGCCATTTATGACTGAGGTGAGGAAAGAAAAATTCACACAGAGAGTTGTGAATCTGTGGAATTGTCTGCCACAGAAGGCAGCGGAGGCCAATTCACTGGTTGTTTTCAAGAGAGAGTTGGATTTTGCTCTTAGGGCTAACGGAATCAAGGGATATGGGGAAAAAGCAGTGCGGGATACTAAATTTAGATGATCAGCCTTTATTGTATTGCATGGTGGTGCTGGCTCAAAGGGCCGAATGGCCTACTCCTGCACCTATTTTTCTATGTTTCTGTGTGACTCCAAATCCACCAATTGTTTGATTTTTAATTTCTTCCTCATTTCGGTGACAAGGTGGGGTGAAATTGCAGCCTTCCCTCAATACTATACTGGGATTGATAGCTTACAGTTAACAATTAAGACGTTTGGTCTGAGAACAGATGGAAGTTTTGTCAGTGCTTCTGCATAACAAGTAATTGAGTTGCAAAATAAACTACCAGGGAAAGCAATTGAACAGACAATACAACACCAATCAGCTATATTTCCAGCAAGGCTACAGATTGTGCGATGTGGAAAGCATGGGCTTGGTGGGGCTAAGAGCTGCGATAAATGTCCTTTTCACTTTTCAAAACTTTGTCCAAAATTTTCAGCTGCATTAAATTGTGAGGATTATAGCCTCAATTTTTTTTTCTCTCCTTCAGCGCTCTGTGCTTTCAGAGAAAATTGGTGGAGGATTGTCGTTGAATTCTATTTGCTGTAACCAAATCATTGTCTTTGCAGGATCAGAAAATGGTGACAAACAGCACATTTTAAACAAGCAGTGACTACCGGTTCACTACACTGTGACAGACACCACAGCCGGCATGTAAACCCACCTTCTGTCAAAGTGCGCATTGCGGAAATCTCAATGTATGCCGGTGTATCAGTAATTTACCCAGCCCCCTGCTTCAGACTAAAGTTTAATCCTTCGGTGTTGATCAGTGCTTCCAATGTAGTGGACATAAAAGTTAGATGTGTTATTGGCAGGCAATTGCCGACTTTGTTAAAAGATAGCAACATCGATACTCTAAAATCTAGATATTCATATGTTGCAAAAAGACACAGTAGAAGAACAGATTATTCAATCCAATAGGTTCCTGCTGAGGTTTATGCTCCACTCAAAGCATCTTCATTGATCGGCATGGACTATTTTCCTTTTTTATTTTGTATGTTTATCTTAAACACATCTGTACTCTTCACCTCACTTATTCCTTGTGGTATCAAGTCTTGTAAACTCTGTCGGTTTAAAGGTATTTCCTAGATTCTTAATGCTGCATTTTGATAGCACAGTATTTCAATAATAGCGATTCAGATTGATCAACGTTATCAAATGATAGTTGTAAAAATGCTTATTTTACGAGTAACATTAAAACCAATAACTTAAACATTGAGTGATATTAATAGACTTACTACACTTAACACATATGCATGACATTAGTCCGTCAGCTAATTTGAAATAAACAGGTTAACATTGGTGTTAGAACAGCAGATGGAGGAATCTTACAACAACGTGACTCTGCCTTGGCCCATCTGCTGCAGGATCCCTCAGCAATGCCTTTGTCATCTCCAGATAACTATTCCAATGCTCTCATTATTTATCTCCAATCACCCATCTTTCATAAACCTCAATGTGTCCATAACTTACTCAATCAAGCTCCACATCCTAACAACATATTACTCCAGTTCCTGCTGACTTACATTGACTCCTGGAATTCCAGTGAATCAATTTTAAAACTCACTTCCTTGTATTTTTAAAACTCTTTGTGGGCATACATTTCCCTAGCTTGGTCACTTCTGCCAACTTTACATCCCAGCTTATCTCGATCCCATCAGTTATTTAGTGTGTTTAATTTTCGGAAGACATTTATTCAACTCTGTGGGCTCTGTGATATTCAGAAATTCACTGTCTAAACTTTTAACTCCTCATCTATCTCTCCTCCATTTAAGCACTTCTTATCATAGATTCCTCCACTAAACTTTTGACCATCCCCCCTTTTGGTCAATTTACTTTGATTTCAGATTTGCGGAATAGAATGTTTTCCCATTTTTAATTCAAATATCAATTTTTTTTTGCAAATAACACAAATCATATTTTTAATGTGATATATCCCTCCATTATTTCAAACCATTATCCAAATTTTAAAGCTGTGTGGACTATTTTAAAATAAAATCTTAATTACACCTGTTAAATATGCAAGATGTCAATGACTGCACATTGCAATCTGCTTCTGAGATATATACTGGCATTGCACTACAAAACATTTCGAAATTTGATTGGTTGTTATTGAACTGAAAGTTAATTCTATTGCTGATTCCATAAATGTTGTCCGATCAGCTGAGTATCACCAGAATTTTATGTCTAATTCCATGTGGTGTTTTCTCATATAATATTCTGTGGGACATGAGGGGGTAGAAGCACAATTATATTTTCCAACGTTGAACAAGAGGCTACGGTTTCAAAATAAATGGATGTCCACTCAAGAAGATGAGAAGGACTTCCTTGCTTCCGAGACCCATAGTCTTTTGAAATATGTACCCCAGAGAGCTGCAGAGAGGAATCATTGAACGTTTTGATGGCTCAGATGGAGAGATATTTTGATGAAAGTGAAGTTAAGGTTTATGAGAAACAAGCGTCGAAGCCTTGTTCTGATCAGCCATGACCTTACTGAATGGCAGAGCCAGCTGAAGCATTCTTAATATCTATTCCTACTTCTACTTCGTAAATTGTTATGGACTAAAACTTCTGTTTAATTTCTATTTTCCCTCTCCTACTTCTCAAGTAGGGAACAATTGCAAATAAATTTCATTTCTCTCCATTCACAGAGATAACCTACGATCAGTGAATTGGGACTTTTATAATATTGTTAAAAATAAGTGAGTTTCTAATATGATATTGCATGTTATAAATAATCTCAGCAAGAATCTCAGGCTGCAATTTGGGATGAATGTTTCACCCAATATCGTTTACCTCAGCATCGAATTTACTTCATTTCTAAAGGAGAATCTTGAAATTATAACTATTTTTGTTCCCGCTGATACTGCCCGACCTGCTGAGTATTTCCAATATATTGTCTGTGTTTCTAATTCATTTTACATTGATGCATCTCTATTTCCTCAATTTGACTTGCAAGATCATTAGGCACAGATTTGTAATATTGGTAATCCTACCACCACGACAATTATAAGTGCCTATTATATAATATTTTAGTTTAAATTGATATGGGTGATCTTACAACCACCATTGTTATTCAAATGAGGTCATTTTGGCATCAGCGGAAGACTAGGACATAGTCCTTCCTATTGCCCTTGAAAATATGTTGGTGCGCCAAATTCTTGAGCCACTGTAGTTCTTCTGGTATAGGCATTCTGACAGTACTGTGGATATTGATTCTCCAGCAATGGTGAAGGACCAGTGTTATCCATGGACTAATACTGGAGATAAACTTGTAGATTGTAGTGGTTCCATACACTGGCTCTCTTCATCCTTTGTGGTGGTAGAAGGTCCATGCTTGAAAATAATGTCAGAGTAACCTGGGCACGTAACTAGAGCATTTTGCAGGTAGTACGTATTGCAACCATTTTAGATACTTTTTTACAGCAGAGAGGTGAATGGAGTAGCTCACTGCTGTGAAAGCAAAGCTTGTGAGCTGTATTTTCCAACAGCCTTACTGCTTGGACTAAAGTAATGCATAGGAAAGTGATAATAACAGGACTTTACTTGTGCAGGATGCATTTCTCCTTGGAGACACATTAAAGCTTAAGATCACCTTGGAATAAGGAAGTGACAGTTAGAAAATGAGTGATGCTTCATATTGTAGAGATTTAAATTACAACGGTGCTTAGGAAGGAGTATCTATATCCCAGCTTCTGTAACATTGATATTGAACAGTTATAAGGAATTGACATTAACTGGAGTATTCGGCTTTTCGCTTGAGATAATTTTTCAGAAGTATTTTGTTCGAATGTCTATGAGGAATTATTGAGCATGACAGAGAAAGATAAATTAACATGCACAGTTGAAATGGCTCAAATGCTTTGATTACAAGGAAGTTCGAAATCTTTTTTCATGGAGTTTTCAGACAGGCTCAGCTATTGGAAGGATTAGGATCAACTTGAAAAAATTACCTTCAGAATTGCTATATTGTCTGCCAAATGAAATTGATCTGCAACAGATGTAAAATGTTATACATTTTGTAGGATAGGTCTAGAAACTCCAAACAAGTTTAATAAGCAAAAAACAGGCATCAAAACATTCAATATAATGAAATGATCATGAAATTAAGGCTCTCCATTTTGTTAAAGGCAGATGAAACGTCACCTAGGACATGTGTCTCGTATAGGCAATGAATGAATAAATTCAGAGACTAATGTCCGTGAGAAGCCTATTTTAGAAAATTGGTCTTGTCTGAACCCAATGCGAAACTAATTGCATGCACGAGAATGTGATCGATATGCCTGACAAATAGCCTTGGCGACCATCATCAGTCTGTGGAATTCTCTGCCTCAGAGGGCGGTGGAGGCAGGTTCTTTGGATGCTTTCAAGAGAGAGCTAGATAGGGCTCTTAAAGATAGCGGAGTCAGGGGATATGGGGAGAAGGCAGGAACGGGGTACTGATTGGGGATGATCAGCCATGATCACAATGAATGGCGGTGCTGGCTCGAAGCGCCAAATGGCCTACTCCTGCACCTATTGTCTATTGTATATTGTCTACAACACACTCTGAAAAATATACAACACACTATGATCTCCTCTGTCTTGCAGAAACCAAATGCAGAAGAGATGATAACCAAGTGAAGTATTTGCAATTAGTCCACAGGAGCGACCCTGAGCTTCTAGATTCCTGCCAACATAATTTTCCATTGCACTCCTATTCTGCCTAACTGTCTGTTAAATTCCACACCTTACAATGAACAACAATATAAGGTTGAGGAATGGCATCTCAACTTCCATCTTTGCATTGTTAATATCAAATGAATCAATTTAGATAATTTGCTATCTCTGTCTGTGTTGGAACAGTGGGTCATCCATCACAAATGTCGAAACAATGTTCCCTCTATATTAGTAAGACCTAACTGCCCGGTATTTGCTTCAGCATCGGACAGAAGATGAGGTGTTGTTCCTTAAGCTTGCATTAGGCCTCGTTGTAATGGTACAGAATGCTACAAATCTATGTCTATGGCCTATCTCTGTGGCATCCTGAGCAGTAACAATGAAGCTCTATATTTTCTAACTATTCTTCCTCCAGCTTCTCTCCTATAGAAACCTAACTTGATGTTTCACACCTTCCCAGCTCTGGCAAACGTTAGCTGTTTCTCTTTCCATAGATGCTGCCTGAATTGCTGAGCATTTTCAGCATTTTCTGTTCATAATCCTGTTTCATGGAAATGCTTTCAGTAAAAATCCAAATTGCATCAGTTCATGAGTTGTATCCCAACATCTACAGGACAGAATATAAATATGTCTAAATTCATATGTTTAAGACAAAAACGTTTTAGATATCATTCATGTACATAGTTTATGCTTCTGTCTACAGAGGATGAGAGATTGCTTGGATTGTCTAACACTATAAAAGAGAAAGGACACAATTTACAAACTTTGCTACTGTTATACAAATACTGAAATACTTGAAAGACATTCTTTGGACAAATATCATATATTTTTAGAAAAACTGTTGCCCGCTCTGAATTTTAGGGTTAGAATGGAAGTAGTAGGTCTTGCTGTACACTTTACTGTTCTTTACCTTGGCCCCTATTATACTGTGCGTACAACAAGATGGCAAGCTCAGACTTTAGATTTACACTCAAACAATCTCGATTTCTTTAAACATTACAAAGTGCAGTAAAAGAACATGATGTTGAATATTTGTTTATGGAGAATTTTGGAACTGTTGTCTAGAATGTTTCTGTTACTGTGGTGCATTCATTATTAAAGCACAGTTATAGACATCAATGTCCAAATATTTACCAGAATGACATTGTCTCTAATAGAGTTCTGGCTAATAAAATAATATGAAAGAAAATAACACTTAAATTATAAATATCTATGCACGCATCATGCTGAGATTTGAAGTGAAGAATGTTTAATGTACTGGAATTCAATGTTTCAATCTAGATTATAGGGCTCCCACATTCATGATTTCAATTGACTTTAGTCTTTTGATTTTATGTGATATCTAGTCGTTAGGGAACAACACTTGGTTATTCAAGAATGTCGGAGCAATCTTGGTCGATTTTGTGTTGTTGAAGATTATATAAGCAATGAGGAAGCATTGAGATAGGTCACTCTACTGAATTAAATTAAAACACTTGCTGTGGTCAGCAGTGCAGATTTTGACACAGCCCCATGCTCGAGGTGTCCTGCAGAACTTGAAATGAGTTCAGCAATCCTAAACAAGGACTGTAGGTGAGCTCCCTTGTAACAGTGAAGCATCCTGCTTGCTTCTCAGGCAATTCTGGTCATAGGCCATTTGCCCTGTGGGAAGTGCACCTGCTCCCTGTGTATGCATGGCAGTAGTGGCCTTTAAGTCATGCAGAAAAAGCACAATTCGCCAACCCTCCTAGCCATGGAAATAGTACGCAGATGAGGAATTAAGAAATTGGGATATTTCTAAAAAATGTACATTTACGTTAACTTACTCTCTGAATAATCAGATATTCAGATTTTGTACATTTCCTCTGCTCGGTTCTCTTGGAGGAATAGTTTCCAGTTCTTGATAGTACTGTCAGTCAGCAGTGACAGCCGCTTGCAAGCACTTTGCAGTCACGCCGAATTGATTACGCGAGTCTGTCAATGTCACTAGGAGCTACATGCCACTTTATAGGCAGTGCTGATCCAACACGGTCTAAATACAAAAGCACAGTCAGTACTCTGTTGATAAATCACATCAAAAAGCATAGATTGATGCTATCCCTTGGTCCATAATTGGTAGCATCCTGTGCTGTCAGTTATGTTCAATCCCATGATTCCATAATGGGCCTTTGAATGGATCAACTCTGACAATGGAAATACATCTGCTGTCAAAGCCTTACTGAATGAAATGTTAGGTTACTATAAGTATTAGCTGAGAGCTATCAGAAATACTCTATCGAACTTAGTGTGGTGATGGCACTGTAGATTTAATACCTTGACATCTTCCTGGAAGTAACTTCTTGCTTCCTTCACTTCAATGTTTATGAAGAAAATAAAATGACAGATACGAAATTTAATGGCAAAGTAAGTGGGAAAATCAATCTCAATACGAAGAACTAATTTCACGAGTAACTTTGTACAGTGGTTTATTATTTGTCTTTGCTTTTAAAGTACAAAATCAAATGAAAACTAGTGAGCATTTGTTGGGCACTTTACATTGCTCTTCGTACTCTATTAAGATGTATCAGAAAAATATCTCCGGAATTCTCTTTTTTTAGTGAGACAAGAAACTGCAGATGCTGAATCTTGCTTAGAGCACCAAAGTGCTGGAGTAACTCAATGGGTCAAGCAGCATTTGCAGAAGACATGGAGAGACGATGTTTCGCGTCAGGACCCATCTTCCGAATGAAGCTCCTAGACCTGCTGAGTTTCTCCAGCACATTGTGTTCCCTTTTTTCTGTTTGGGGATGCCATCTGGAAAATTTACAGCAATGGTGCAGCAATTTTGTACACAAGGAGCTATATATCCAAATAGTACCACAAACTGAAATAAAGCAAGAATTTAGTTGGCCTGTTAATAGTGCAGTACAGATAATAGTAGAATGGGGAATGAGAATTCAGGCGTTGTGTTAGATAGTCAGTATGTTATTATTAATAATAATTGATGTGAATTAATTATGTGAATCAGTGAATTAGTAATTGAAGATAGTGCATTGATCTATTATTAGAGGTTTGCAATGACAGCTAATAAGCTCCATTCCTTTTCTGTCTGTCAGTTCCCATAAAACCCAATTTCTCTCACAATCTCCTGAGATCCCTAACTTATGAAACCTGAACAGCATGAGCGGGTGTCACCACACCAGCACCCTTTTAGTACTCAGTGCGAATGTTGTTGGTATTTTGGGCAACTTCTTAAAGATATTTTCCTTTGAATGGTAACTGCAGATAGCAGCACCAATGAACTAACTTGAAGAGATATTTCTGATAGTGTGATGTAGCTGAATTAATGAACATGACTGAAACAGAATGATGTTTGAAACATCATGTATTATTTCCACTGATGTTAATTAAATTCGCTCCTCACAGTACAAGCCTACAGTATTTCTGCAATAAGGGATATTGTCCACAGACACAAACTGTCTCAGGTTCACACTTTCTCTGAGGTGCTTTAAGAGGTTGCTGGTCCTCTCACAAGTATTGTTATGATGATGAAGGACAGGACTGATTAGGCGTTGCAACTAAACCCAATCTTCTCAGCTGATGCTAAATGTGTGCATTGCAGGCAGGATTACAAGTCTCTGCCTTGTGTATTTTCCTGAAGAGGGCTGATCACGGGTACAATTCTCAGAGGTTGCTGAGGGTATCCTAAGTCAGACCAGTTAACTTACCACATACAGACATGACCTTCGTGAATAGATTGATTTTGATATTCAAAGATGTCTTTGCTAAGCTGATGTAATATTCTGGAAGTTAAATCTATACATAGATTTGTTTGTAATTTTAAATGGGGAGGCTCGGTCTTTTTGTATTAAATGTACAATGAGAAGAATCAAACACCTTAAGGGTGCTGTCTCACTGTGGCAACCTAATCTGCGAGTTGCCCTAGACTCAAACTCACAGCATGGTCGATACGTGGTCCTAGGAGGTCCTATGAGGTCACTGGAACTCTCCTTCATGCTCGAGGGAAGTTCCCGCATACTCGCGGCCTCGGCTAGGTCGCGGAAAACTTTTCAGCATGTTGAACAATGTTCCGCGCAGTAAAAATTGGTCGGCATGGTTCTTTTGAACTCGTAGTGCAGTGGAGTGGGGTCGCTGTGTAGTTACAGGCAGTCGAGGACAGCCACAAGCAATCTCCTTCACTGACCGGGCATTTTAATTGGCTAATTGGAGTTTTCAGGACCAAGGAAAACTGACAGGTAGGTTGCTAAACTGACAGGCGCGCTAAACTTTATTATACTTCTTAAAAGTGTCTCCACTCCTTCTCACCCCCTTCTCCCCATTCTCGCCCATTCTCGCCCCTTCTCTCCTCCTCCCCCCCCCCCCCGCGCACTCTAAAGGACTTACTATACACTGTGCAGCCGTCTTTTACCTTCCTCTTCATCGCCAATGTATATTTCAGGCAGCGCTCCCCCGCTTTCCCTGGCCCCCATCTTTGTGATGTGTGTGCGTGTGCGTGTGCGTGTGCGTGTGCGTGTGTGTGCGTGTGTGTGTGGTGTGTGTGTGTGTGTGTGTGTGTGTGTGTGTGTGTGTGTGTGTGTGTGTGTGTGTGTGTGTGCGTGGTCGGTCGATCCAGCGCACGGTTTCATCGCTGACGGTCGATCCAGCTCGAAGTTTTTCATGCGAATGCCCTCAAGCTTGAAGGTCGAAGACACTCTGCTGAACTCGCGGATTAGGTCGCCGCAGTGGGACAGCCTTTTTACTTTAGACACTTTGCCTTAGTTCTTATTACTGAAAATTAAATAAGTCAGATTTTATGTGAAATACCGGGCTCGTGTGCTGAAAGCATTCGTGTGCCAAGACCAACTGGCTGGAATACTTACGTACATTTCAACTCTCACTTCTGAGGTCATGAGGTTCCCATTGGGCAACAGCTTTCTCCCATTCAGGGCATCAAAATACCGGTGCCCAAGAAGAACAAGGCCTTACTGACATGTCTACCTCATCAATTTCCCTAGACTATTCGTCCATGGCACTAATGTCTGTGTTTATTTGAACTGACGGTCGGTCTATGGGTTGAAGAAAGGGTCAAGAGCTTCAAAATTCCTGCTGGGGAATACATCAGCCGTGTCAGGCCTTTTTTCTGAAGGTCGAAGACATCTGCTCCTGTTCCCAGAACACTGATGCAATTATAAAGAAAGCACATCAGTGCCTCTGCTTCCTGAGAAGATTACGGCGAGTCGGTAGGTCGAGGTGGACTCTCTCAAAATTCTACAGGTGCACAGATCTGTTCTTTATTATTTATGCCTGCAATATTCTGTTGTGCTGAAGCAAAGCAAGAATTTCATTGTCCTATCTGGTACACATGACAATAAACTTTCTTGAATCTCTTGAATCTTGAATCTTGAACTTCTAAGCCATCCTTGTGAGAACATTGCTGAAATGTGTCCTGTGATTAAGTTGGGGAAACGCTGCACAAAATGTCTACATCATAATGTTATCCATTCTAAGGATATGACCACCATCACTGGCAGGGGTGTCATATTTTATCCATCCCTAATTGCTCAGGAACTGAGGGGGGCCTTTAGGAATTAATATACTGGTGGATCTGGTGTCATGCAGAAGCCAGACTGCCAGTTTTCCTTTGCTTTTACAACAATCCAGCAGGTTCATGGTCAGCATTGAGAATCGTATCATTTCCTATTCCTGTTGTATTTAATTACCTAAATTGAAATTCTCTAGCTGCGATGGTGGAATTCAAATTGATGTCTTCAAATCTTTAGCCTAGGTGTATGGATAACCATACTGTTCACCCATTGTGCTTTGCGTACGCATTCACTATCAGCTATGTTAAAACTATTCCATTCACATTTTAAATCAAACCTTTATGGAGTTGGGATTGAAAATAAAGATGTTCAATCCATTTGAGTGTGGTTTCAGAGACAGTAGCATTCTGCCTAATGAGATATTTGTTATTTTGTATTCTGTTTGCATGATCACAGTAGCTTTACACAACATAAGAAATGTTGCTATCATTTTTGTCCTAATTATAGAATTGTACAAGCTCGATCAACAGACACCACTGCTATTTAAAATGAGCATTAAACTTACATAAACGATAATTAAAGTTAAAATTGTAAACATCAAGCAACTACAACAAATCACAAAGGAATGAATTGAAATAAGCAACACAGCAACATACACTGCCTGTGTGACATTAGCTTTGTTTCAAACTCCTCAAACGTTAAAGAAATTAAATCCAAAGGACTGTTTTTTCCTTTTATGGATCCAGAATAATACTTTTTCAAATCACAATTTAAAAAAATCACCATCGAGGAAATAAATCACGGGATTTTACCCCATTTGAAATAACTCAAAACTGTTTTTTTGTTGTTTACTCAGGAAACGGCCGCACTAAAATCATTATAAATAGGCATGTTAAAAATGCTCAAAAAGTAGGTTATGGCTACACTTATCACAGATGAACCATTGACTCAATTTGTCATGCAAAATTCCATAGACATGAGTAATTTTTCAGCTTCTCCAACTGTATACACATATATTTTGAACTGGCACCAACTGTTTATAAATACAAACCAGACCGTATCTGCTGTAATTTGAAATGTTAAGAAAAAATGTTAAATTTCCATCCTGTTGCTCGAAATTATTGGATACCTTTGCACCCTCATGTTCACTCATTCTAAAATAACCGACTGTGAAGGTCGTATCAAAATTTCAAGATTCAGATCAATGACAAATAGGAATAAAGCCTCTGATAAGCCTGTAAAGCCCCAGGGAATCACTGAGACTTAAACTTGATCTTCCTACTGACTGCTATCGTGCAGCTGCTGCCAGAATATACTTACAAGTACTGATGATAGAACTGAAGGCCTTTACAAATATTTAATCAGAAACCATAATCTATTATTAATTATCCCCCCATATTCCTACATATAATTAGCTTTTCTGAAAAGGGTAAATGTTTTGGCCTGAGCAGATGAAACAAAAGTCCTTTACAACAGTGCTTAGGATGTAGAGATTGCCCTACAGAATGCTGTTTTTCCAAAGAGATACGGGCAAATCCTGCCAAATTTCCAAATTGTTCTCCAGTTCAACCACATGGTTTGTCTCTAAATTCTGAAAGGAATATCTCAAACCTCCTTGCAATTTGGTAACTCCTGCTTTCACTCTATGGCTTTCAAAGATGGCTGACATCAATGCATTTATGTTTGTGCATGAATCGATTTAAATAGTGCAAAGTGTTTTTCTAGACATTTAGGTGTTGAAGGGATTTATTTTATTTAATATTTAATTTAATTGTTTTCCTATGTAATAGTTGAAGGTTTTTATCTTTAACTTTACAACGTCAGATGATCAAACACACTATGCTGAAATCCCCTATGCGATTATTTTCTTTGTATAAATTATGACAATGTAACCATAGATTTTTTTTTTACATCAAGAGTTACTGGATCCTAAGTTTTTTTTATTCAATGAATACCTGTCTGAGGTTGCAGGCTATGTCAATGGGATGTCTGATATTCTCAATTAATAACAAATAAACATAAACTCTCAGTTCTTAGCAGGGTCCACAGCAGTACTTCCCAGATATCTGTCATGAATTGCAGTGAATTTGAAATATGGATTTACTAATTCCAATGGATCCCATAGTATTACTGAAGCACTTCAGAGGACTCAGACAAAATACTGCTTCATCTTATGCCTCCAAGTTCAAATGCAATCTGGACGGATCAGAAGTAACCAGGGCCTGTTAAAGATCTCATGTGAAAAGAGTTTAGACAATGCATATCCATTTCCTAACAGTCTTTAGTCAAAAGCAAAATCTGAGTATACATGTTTTTTTTGTTGGCGAGGATTTAATCACATGGCTAAGGCAGAGTAAAATAATTTTACAGTTCTGTGTTTTTTAGGGATTAATTTCAAGCATGTCCCAGTAGGAATGTAGACACACAGGAAGCATTGTTAAGGATTCAAAGCTATAGTATCATTGCCACAAAATCTAACTGATACTTCCTTCTAGTAATGATTCCCTACTGGAAGCCCAGGAACACAGACATTCCCCCCCCCCCCCCCCCCCCTTTAACACCACCTCTCAGTGGTTTCACAGCATCTCCTGGAAGAAGAAACTTTGTTCTCCATTATCAGAAAATGGTACTTCATTCACAATCTGTTCCCACTGTCGTGTTTCAAATGACCCCTCACCAGGAATCATTTTTCTGTGTACATTATATTCTCATGCTAACCTAGATTATTTACAGCAAACTGAGAGATTGCAGTGCTTGGGAGAGAAAGTGAAATGCTATAGCAACTAAGATTTTTTTTAAATAAATTGCTGCAAGGACAATAATTAGCAAATGCTGAGCAGAGGAATGAGGCATTTAAATTGCACGATACCACAAGGTTTATCACGGATCAAAACATCAGGAAGTCTCTAATGGATTAATTACCTTTTGTTGGAACATTTTTTGATTGAGTTTGAGTCTCAGGTGAACAATGACAGAAGGTCCAATTATGGCAAAGCAAAAGCATGTTCAGACCTTGCACAAGCCTCCTGGAATATATTGTACCTTAAGCAAAGAATGATATTAACGGTTCTATTTTGAAAGAAAAATATTCAAGATAAATCTGTTTGAAACATGTATGTTAAATCAACTTCTGTCTCAATTTCTTAATGTCAAAAGTTACCCAATTCAATATTTCACGCATCACTTCATTTAACTTTGGACTATAGATGTGAGAATTCCAGCTGTGAATAACCAGGTTGATATGTGGACTTTGCGCACCTGTTCTTCAACTCAAACATACCTGCTTCTACTTTATGAATAAAAACAGGCACATTTGATTCATTGAACGAGGACATAATCTGATCTTTTAGTACATGAAATAAGAAATTCATCTCTAATTCACACAGAGCTCATTTCATGAGACCTATCCTATAGCTGGTCAGAGGAAAGGTTGCTTGGATCCTTCCACTGGCCATACAATGAAAATATATTCCATCATTGTGGATATCTTCTGCAGCATGTGCAATGCAAAACCATTCACTGCATGAGTGATATGTCAATATACTCCGTGCTGATTGGTAGTGAGGGGACAAAACTAATGTCCCCTGAGAACAGACAATGTGATCATCAAACATGATCTCTGTTAATTAATAGTAAGATTAAACGAGAACTTACCTGTTCAAAGTTTGATCTTTATTTTATGAGGAGTTACGATGAGGGATTGCGTGAAGAAGCCCCGCCAGGCGCATGCGCGTCATACTTCAAAGCAGCGGCATGAAAAACACAGAAACCAATAGCCAAAGTAAGATAGTAAGGCTTACAGAAGACTAGAACTACCAGATGAACTTTTAGATTATGAGGGCCTGGAGCGGAGGGCATGTAATCCCTCATCGTAACTCCTCAGAAATAAAGATCAAACTTCGAACAGGTAAGTTCTAGTTTAATCTTACTATTTTACTTCGGAGTCACGAGAGTGACTACGTGAAGATTTTAAAGCTCTGTGATTTTCATGCTGTAGATTCACTCCATATGGCACATTGCTTCAGTTGACACAGTAGTGAATAAGTAATATATTGAACATTGCTTCAAATTATTCAATAACTATGTTAATAATAATAATAACAAGGAAAGTAATAACCCCTCTATCCCAGGGGAGAATTACAACAATGATATGAAACAATGATATGAAACAAAGCAAACAAATTGAACAGAACACAACATAGCATGTGCAAACCCTGGCACTGTGACAACAGGTTTATCATAAATCTAGAAAAAGTTACTTCTTTAGACCATCCTGCGGCCTCTAAAATTTGGTCAAGTGGCATGTCCTGCGCCTTCACCGCGGACATTGATGCCGCCCTTGTGGAGTTGAGATTTAACACATGACTGTGAACTCCAGCTAAATACAGAACCTGTTTTAACCATCTAGAATAATTTGTACTGTCACTTTTTTAATTTTTTAATTTTTTTAATTTTTAATTTTGTGGGTAATGAGCATTGGTGTCTCACAATCTCGGAGACTCCTAGTTACTTTAATATATTGAGTCAGATGCTTAACCACACACAATGTTTGGTCGACAGGGTATGCTTTAAAGATTACCTTGGTTCCAGCCTACCCTGGCTTGCTTTGCTTGCTTAGATCATAGACATAAAAAGTAATTTTATCTACAGACAACTGCATACAATCTAAGCGCAACATTTGTAATGTTTGTACTCATTGTGTTGACACTAATGACATGAGCATAACCACTTTAAATATTAAGTTCTGAAAAGACAGTGACGTAATTGGAGCCCACTGCCGAAGCAATGTGAGAATTATACTGACATCCCAGATTTCTGTATATCTGGGTTTGGTAGGATTTTATTAAAATTCCTCTCATAAATTGGGATATTAACGGATCAACCTGATAGATTGTCGTTCTGAAAATTGTCCTGAATAGGAGGACAAAGTACTCCGAGCACTATTAATGGCACTATATCTCAGGTGCAACATAGCAAGGAACTCCAATACATCCGATATGTTTGCAGTATGATAAAATATATCTGACTGTATACAAACGATTTCCCATTTCCTTATATGAGGCATATATTGTTTCTTAGTGCTATCTCTCCAAGCTGCAGTTATAACATCCATTGCCCTATCCGACAGTCCATCAGAACCTGCAGATGAACAATTAATATGATCATGTAATAGATAACTGCTCCTGTACTGGATGTACCAACAATTACTGCAACTAGGGATTGTCATGAATGGCTGAGTCATCATTCTGAGCACCAATGGGAACAATGGCTGTGTAGACCAGTTTGGAACCACCAAACGCCTGCGGCGGAGTCTTGCTCTATTTTGGTGAGACATTGCTTAATCAGGCAAAATGGGGAAACATAGAAGACTATACTTCCCCAATGTAGCGAGAATGCATCCACCGCTACTGCTCCTGGGTCTGGCTCCTATGACATATTTTAGGCAACTGGAGATTTAATCTGGACGCAAACAGATCAATATTTGGTACCCATACTGACTGACAATCTTTTTGAACTTCTGGATTTAACATCCATTCTGTATTGTCATTGAACTTTCGTGATCTGTTGTCTGCCACAATATTGTCTCTCCCACAGCTGTGGTATTGTCTACATGTAATTGAACATGTAAGTCATTCATTGTAGAACAATAAGCTATCAATGCATAAAACACCCCCAATAACTCCAAATAATTGATAGCATGTGTTAGGAGAATTATTCATCTTGGACAGTCCATCACCACCTCAACTGGTGGCACTGTCCTTACCTCCCCATCCGAGAGCACTCCCATCAGTTTGTAATACCACTGAAGGTTGCTGAACCAAAATATTTTCTAGTAGCTTGTGCAACATTGAGAATCCACCATTGCAATTCAGCTAAAGCTTTAGTTGGTAACTGCATGGACCTATCAAATGACCTTCACGCTTTTTATTTTATTTTAATTAATTTATTTATTTATTAAAAAATATATATTTATTTTTTACTTTTTATTTTTAGTGCTTGTCCTCTGGCTCTTAGCAGACTTTGATAATGCAGAGGTCCAAACTCGACAGCAGGAATGCTGCTACCATTTTACCAATACCCGTAGCTACTTCTCGGATGGAGGGATAAGGTCTCTCAGCGAGGCAAGTACAGACATTAGTAATATCCCCAACCTTATCTGTTAGCAAGTTACTGACATATCAACTGAATTAATGACAAATGCCAAATAATCAATTGTTGGGATGGCTGTAACTTAGATGTTGTTGGATGGACAGAACCCTAGCCTTTCAATAGGCCTTTGGTTGCTGAAACCCCAGTTCTTCAGTTATCTCCTGAGTGGCATTTACAATTAACATATCCTCTAGATACCATTACAATGTGATTCTGAGCCCTCAGTAACCCCAGTGCTGGTTTCAATAATTATGTGAACAGCCTGAGAGCTGAAGTTAACCCATTAGGTAATTCTTTAAATTCCCTCAGCTGACCCATCGTATTAACTTAAAGTACCTGCGATAATGATGCATTGGTACTGAATAATAAGGTATCTTTTAAAAAAAAATTTATGTCTATAAACCATATAACATATAGCAATTACAGCACGGAAACAGGCCCTCTCGGCCCTTCCAGTCCATGCCGACCTATAGTAACCATATAGCAGCCTTGTGATAACAACTGTGTTACAGTGTTGAAGGTGTACTTTATTAAATGCCTATACTGAACATATGAATTTAGTTTGTGAGGTCCAGAATGATTCTGCAATCCCTATCTTCTTCTGTCTGGGATATATTTTCTACCTGACGAGTTTCTGGTGCAGCAAACACCAAACCGATCAATATTATGCAGCATCATTCATTATAAAACAATTTTAATCTTACACCCAACCAGAGGTTGTACCCCAGAAGTTTTACGTGTGATGGAATGAAGTTCCCGTACCTCCGTAAATGAACTAGAAGATCCTGAATTGTTTTGGCAGATTTTCACCAATATTTAATCTGGTTATTGTTTGCCCTACATAGTCCTGCATTTTTGGGTATAATGTTGGCCAAATGGCAATTTTTATCATACAATTAGGTTTGAATAGGCACTGCAGAGTAACGCTAGCCTGCTTTTATAAGTTTTGGACATTTATCGACCCTTGTATGTCTTCCCCAAATGCAGTGATGCCAAGTGATATCAGCAAGAGGACATGCTGGAAAAACATTTCCTGCCCTCGCATCGTAACACTCATGGGTGCCCAAATTACTGAGTTTACTGTTGCCACCCTGAGCGAGGCACAATAGACGGGTGTTAAATATATTTTACTGTTTCAGTCATAACAATTTCTTGGAGCAGGTGAGAAACCAAATAATGTTGGCAGCCAGGTCTCATCCATAGCCTCACTAGTCCATACTGATATAGCAAACTTGATGCTACATCGGGAACACCCGGAGCGTGGCTCTTGTGCTCTGGTGTATACACATAAGTAGGGACACCAGCTTCAGGGTCAGTCTCCTCCTGCCCTGGTACTCCCGAGTCTTGCTCTAGGGAGACCTCATCCAGACCTAAACAAGGCACTGGAGAGTCAGATTCCCATTTTTATTTTTTATTTTTATTTTTTTAACAGGCACCATACTCAGTGTATGGTACTCCTTCGGAGGCTGCCTGGGAATCTCTGAGTCTTTGGACCCTTGACTGATTAAAGTTTAGAGCATTTTAGTCTTGCTCTAGAGAGACATCATCCAGACCTAACAAGGCACTGGAGAGTCAGATTCCCATTTTTAACAGGCACCATACATATTGTATGGAACTCCTTCGGAGGCTGCCTGGGAATCCTTGGACCCTTGACTGATTAAAGTTTAGAGCATTTTAGTCTTGCTCTAGAGAGACATCATCCAGACCTAACAAGGCACTGGAGAGTCAGATTCCCATTTTTAACAGGCACCATACATATTGTATGGAACTCCTTCGGAGGCTGCCTGGGAATCTTTGGGTCTTTGGACCCTTGACTGAGTAAAGTGTGGAGCATTTTCTCCATTTCTAGTCTCCCCCACATTCTTGTCCTCTCTTGGAGGAGAGTAACTTTCTTTACATTTTCTTGTGTATTTGTGCATAATCATATATGTTCATGTTTAGAATTAAAGATTCTGACAGGCACATTCTACTTGCAGAATATTTATATTAATCTCAGTATCACGCAGTTCTCCCAATATAAGGGTTGATGTGGCTGTATTGGGTATAATACTTTGTACCCATCTCCCTGCCTCTGCTGGACTCCCAGAATCAAACCCTTGTATTCAACCTGCTTGTTTTCTCAGAGCAGGGATGAGAAGTTTAATAATGCACATATCCTGATCATACACATCAAACTAAGGAACTGCATCTCGTAACACATACTCAGAGCAGACCTTGTATGCTTACCAATCTTTGTGGCCTCAGTCCGTACGACTCTAGAGCAGCTGGAGGGTAGTAACTATGGAATAACGGCCACCGGTATCGGAACCGGCTCCGCACTTATCAATTTTGCCGATCGCTGCGATGGGACGGCAATGCTGCGTGGCACATGCTTGCTCCTCCCGCTGAACAGGCTCCTGCTGACTCACAGGCCAGCCTTACGGAGCTTAAGTTTCGCTGGAAGTTTTTAAAACTTACCTGCGAGGTTTTCTACTTACCACTGGTGGAGCTGCGCTCTCCAGCTCCGTTCAATGCGACATGCGTCGACGTAATGACGCGCATGCGCCTGGCGGGGCTTCTTCACGTAATCACTCACGTGACTCCGAAGTAAAATAGGATTACGGTACCAGTAACCTCTAACTGCATTGTTGAATGGGTCGATATGATTATGGCCTATACTAGTGAAGATGGGCTGTATTGCCTAATGACCATTGTGGTTGAGGCTGTTGCTGCCAGTTATTGTGCCATTCATATTACATTGGGAAACAGTGAAAAGAGCACAAGACAAAAGGATAGAAGCTCCATGAGTTTTTGGCACTGCAGTGCAGGACTTGGCGGAAGAGATGGAAAGATGCAACAGTGTCTTATAGCAGGAAAGCCTGGAGGCCCTCTAGTGAAAAGTGCAAGAGCCATTGGGAAGAGACAATCAAATACTTAACCAAGGACCTGGATGCAGTGTGAAAGAAATGGAACAACCTCACATTAGTAGTGAAGACAAAAAAGACTGCATATGCTGGAATCTGGAACAAAAAGCAGAATGGTGGAAAAACTTTGTGGAAACAAAATGTCTATGTCAATGATTATGATTGAGACCTTGTATTAGGTCAGAAAAGGAAGAGGAAACATTAATATATAGCAGTTTGGGGGGCAAGGGTGAAATCGAAGGTGGTAAGTGATATCAATGACGGGTTGGGAGTGGAAATGATGGATTCACCTGCCCAAGATTGCCCCAACTCAACTAACTCCACCTATCACCTCTCTGAATCCACTTCTGTCCCACTGCTCACTCGCACCTGTTATATGCTGGCAATCTTTCATCTTCTCTTTCAGTCCTCAACCTGAAACATCACATACATTTGTAGGAAGGAACTGCAGATGCTGGTTTAAACTGAAGATAGATACAAAAAGCTGGAGTTACTCAGCGGGTCTGACAGCATCTCCAGAGAAAAGGAATAGGCAACGTTTTGGGTCGAGACGCTTCTTCAGACCCTTCTTCTATCTATTAGCTCATCAGAAGGTCAGGCCAAAGACAATCTGAAGAAGGGACTCGACCTAAAACATCACCCATTCCTTCTCTCCAGAGATGTCGCCTGTCCCGTTGAGTTACTCCAGCTTTTTGTGTCTATCTTCAGGCCATAGACAAGTCAGTTGTGAGCTTCTTTGGGCCAAGATTCCACATAGAACTGAAGGTAAAGCAAAATTAATGCAAGCTTTGGCACCTGCCATTGTATTTTAGGATTAAGGCATGCAAAAGAGTTTGCAGGCTAATGCATCATTCCAATAATTTACCCAACGCGTTTGTGTTTACACTAGATTTCTGATTTCTGCTATATTCTAAATATTGAATTGATATATATTTGCTAATGAAAGTGAGGATAGTTAAATCACAATGGGCATTGCCTTTGAATGTGAAATAATTAATGGTCACTCATTACAAGAAAGGCCTATCAAAAGCAATCAGAATGTACAATATTCTCCACTGCAAAATAATTATGAATTGATATCACGATTTATAAGTGGTTCCTTCAATTAAAAATGAAGAACCAAAGGCAAAAACTGCATTATCCATTGCCGGGTTTAAAAATATTTTTGATTATTCAGATAGCAGCAGAAATGCTCAGATGTTCATAAGTTATGGGAGCAGAATAAGGCCATTCGGCTCATCAAGTCTACTCCACCGGTCTACTCCAGATTCAAGGCTGATCTATCCTTCCCTCTCAATGCCATTCTCCTGCCTTCTCCCCATAACCTCTGACACCCTCCTTTGCATGCCTGAAAATAATGGAGGAAATAAAGTGCAATCTTTGAGGAGAAGCATTATAAATTGAGGAATTCAAAATGCAGAATGGTCATTCTTCAGTTACATTTTTATTCATTGTTCTTCTTTGCAATTTGTTTTCATTGCACATGCAGTAAGCAGAAAATTTGAAGACTGTTTGACACTTGTATCTCTTCATAACTCATCCAGCAAGAGGGAGAGACTGTATTAGGAAGATAGACACAACATTCTGGAGTAATTCAACAGGTCAGGCAGCATCTCTGGAGACAAGGAATAAGTGACGTTTCAGATCTGAACCCTTCTTCGGACTTTGATATAAACCAGCATCTGCAGTTCCTTCTTATGCACAGTCTGTATCAGGTCTGTTTTGGGGCAAAGTTGAATTATATCAGTATTACAAAATCACAACTTGTTTTTTAAATTATTATTTTACGCATCTTATAGACGATCTAAATATTGCTCTAAAGCAATAAACTGAAAAATGTGAAGAATTTTTTCTGGAGAGGAAGGCAAAAATCTTAAAAATGTTGCAATGATCCACAAGACCCTAGGCAGAATAAAGCACATGAACATTAATAGGCTGTAATTATCAAGTTAAAGAGCAGCTAAACCACAATTATGACCATGGGGGTGCTGAAATGTCACTTAGCATTATAGCCATTGGGGTTCCCGTTAATATGAAATTTTAAAGTCACTTAATTCCGTTTTATCAGCCCTACTTAACTCCAAGTGAGGGGTTAAGTTGTGGTGAAGTAAACTGTAGGAGGGATAGTAGGATAAATAATTAAATAATTAAGTTTAATTGCCTGATCACTGCAAGCAGATTGTTTTTCTTTGTCGATGATTGTCATGGTGGATTGAGTTGGGAAGTGGTCTTGTTGTAACAACTTATTGGATGCTGCAAAAATTAGTGTAGCTTAGATTATTACAAATATGATTTCACATCACCGCATTTGGTACGGCTCTCTCTCTCTCTCAATGCTGAACTTCTGTCTACCTCATTGGTGACCCTCGGATTATCCTTGATTGGACTTTGCTGGCTTTACCTTGGACTAAATATTATTCCCTGTAAATTGTCCGATGTAATGTTTTGTCTTTCTGCTGACTGGTTAGCACGCAACAACATTTTTTCTGCTGACTGGTTAACATGCAACAAAATCGTTTCACTGTACCTCGGTGCACGTGACAATAAACTAAATGAAACTAATTTGGGGATTTTAAAACTATATTTTCATGAATCAAGAGTCAAGTTAAGTGTGTTTAATTGTCATATGTTCCAAAAACTGAAAATACATTTCTTACTTGCGGCAACTGAACACGTTCATAAATACAATATGCACAGATAATATAATATATTTTACTTCGGAGTCACGTGAGTGACTACGTGAAGAAGGCCATCAGCCTGCATGCGCGTTATACAGGAGTCATGCCCCACATACAGGAGTTATCTGCTTCCAGACCGGCTGTGGTTCCCAGGAAGGGGGTAAAACAAACCACAAGCCGGTAAGGTCTGTGAAGTCAGGCCAGGAGGGTCCCCCCGACATACAGGGGTCATCTGCTTCCAGACCACTGTGGTTCTCCTGGAAGGGGGTAAAACCAACAGCAAGTCGGGTAGGCCTGTGGAAGTCAGGCCAGGAGGGACCCCTCTAACATATAGCGGTCAGCCGCTTCCAGACCGCGGTGAGTCCCCAGATAGGGGGTAAAACCTAAAGTAAGACGGTTAGGCCTGTGGACTAGGGGAGTCAGGCCAGGAGGGTTCCCCTCCTTCAATGGGTAGCGTCTGCGGACGTCTAAACCCACATGGAGCACCTGATGGAGAGGTTGCTCCACTATGATACTCCAAAGGAGGGAGTTATCAGCGCGGGCCTCCTCGGGGGCCCGCGACAGCGGCACCTGTTTCAGGGCTGCACAATGTCTCCCTCTCTGAGGAGGGGAGGATTCGGGATCAGTTCCTGTCTGACTCAGAGCAAAATCCTGATATAGGTCCATAGAAGGGGCCATGTCAGCACAGGTATCCTGAGGGGCCTGTGGCAGCACCTGTTTTCAGGGCTGCCTACGAATCTCCCTCGCTGTAGTGGGGAGTGCGAGTGGTCAGTGTGTAACTGACTTCAAAATTGAAAGTATGTCCTTGGAACATACTGGGGCACATGCATATGGCTTCAAGAGATACTCACAAACGAAGCTGCCAGAAGAGTTGGTCTCCAGCCATTGGCAAAATACCCGGAAGGGGCCAGAGTTCCTCTCACGCTACAAGTGCCAGCAGTGAACAGCGCTATCAGGGTGACATTGGAGGGCATGAAATCCAGGAAATGAAACCAGCTGCCGAATCCTCACTTCAGGTAAGACTTATCCAACAGGTAAGGCCAGGATGAGGAAGCAAAAAGCTGTCGGACTAATCAAGGTACCGACGACGAGCAAAGCTTCATCAGTAGGCGACGACACACCATGCCTCCATCGGGGGTAAGCGGTTCACTGAGGCTGGTGGCAGCTTGAAAGCTGGGCACGGAAATATGGCCAGAGTTGTCTTTCGAGGCAGGCTCAGAATTATGGCCAGTTGTCTTTCGAGGCAGGCTCAGTATGATGAGGTTTTCAGACCAAGGCCCAAGCTGGTCTCAGGGGAAATATGGAATACACTCACCCTACCAGTCCTACTCTCCAATCAAGGATGGAAAAATAACCCGCATCAGGAGCCTTTGGACTTACCATAAGACCACCGGTAGCTATGGAGATAGGTGGGTTTGGTTCTTCCGAAACATGGGGTTGTGGACCATTTACATGTTGGTAATATTTACACTTGTGTTTTTGTACAAGTGACAATGATAACATGAGATTCAGATCTGTTTTTTAAAAAACTGATGATAACATGTGATTAATTTATACTGCACAACATACTTAGGTTCCAAGCAGGCTTGGAATTGGGGCCGGACATGTCTTTCGAGGCAGGCCCAGTATTATGGCCAGGATTGCCTTTCAGGACAGGGTGAAAGATGGAGGATGTCACTTCATCCAGATTTAACTTGTATGTGCAGTATAGACTTTCAGAATAGGAAGCTTTGTTACTGTTTAACAATTGATTTCTATAGGATCTTAGATCGATCTCAAGATGCATGCTATTCAGTTCCCATTCAGAGGGATCACCGGAGATATTTGAAATTTATCTGGATGGGTCAATGATAACAGTTAAAGCGTTGCAAAATGGGCTAACTTCAGCTCCCAGGTTATTTACCCATTTACTAAAACCAGTGCTTGGGCTGCTCAGAGCTCAAGAACATTTGTTATTGCCTATCTGGATGATGTTTTAGATGCTGTATTTTACTAAAATTAACTGTTGCAGCCACAAACTATATTTGAGAAATTGGGGTTCCTCATCCATCCAGTTAAATTTACGTTGATACTAATCAGAACTATTGATTATTGGAATTTACCTTTAACTATCAACTTACGGTGACTCTGTTCTGGGGCAGAGATTGGAATTAACAGAAGCCTGTAACAACCTTGTTGTTATGAAGCAGCCTTCTATTTATCAAGTGTAATTGGCAATATAGTAGCTGTGTTTCAGCTGTTCAATTTGGGCTTTTGCATTAACGGAACTTACAAAGAACAAAGAATTAACCTCTCAAGTACCATATAGGTCATTATTTACAGACCTATGCTATTACCAGCTGAGGCTACCAAAGTCACAATGGTGGTAGTATTCAGCATTGCTCCAGTAATTTTGGTCAGTAATCTACAGTAATTACAAACTGATGCTAGTGCTGAAAGATGAGAAATTACGAATGCCATCTCCAGTTACAGAGGCAGATGCGTTTTGCATGAGTTACCAATTTTTCAGTTATTGGTATCCTACCTATAAACACTATGTGCATTCTATAGGTTAAAGGTTATTGTGCGAATATGCATAATCTGCATGCTCAACTCCAAGTTGATACACTATGGTGGTGGCATATGTTAGTCACATGGGTGCAATCAAGTTAAAGTATCCTTTGATATTTACCTAACCTCATTTGACGCTATTATATCATCACATGAAATCAATGACAACACAGAATGGATGTTGGATCACATATTTAATGTCATTATGGCTCGATGGAACACCGAATATCGATATGTTTACATCCAGACTCATTCAACAGTTGCAAAATATGTGGCTTACAGTGGTGAGAGAACATTATCGCCACACTGGGGAGGAATGTTCTTTCATGTCTTTCCTCCATTCTGCCTCATCAGTCGGGTCTTGCAATAAATCCAGCAAGATCCCACTTCAGGCTTTTCGAACTGCCTCACTGGCATGCCTCATGGTTCCCGCTAAGGTTGGGAATAATATAGAACCCTATATGGTTATTCAAAACATAAAACGTTGCTGGTTCAGCCTGTGACTTGGGAAACCAGCCTCCGCATGATAAATCAATTAATTAACTTGCAGACTCTGAGACAACTATTCCTGCGGCTCGGTTTGTCAGACCAATCCATGTAAGTGCTCACTGCAGAGTGCAGGGATAGCACCAAAAGGCAATACATTTTCTCTTCAGAAGATGGGAAGCGTTTTTGTTTAAATACACATGCTACATATTATACAGCATGGATAACTGACGTCTTGGAGTTCATTTTCAAATGAGTCTTTGACAATAATTAAGTTATAGTGCCATTAACTGTGCAAACATGCCTTCTCATCATATTTGCTGCAGCAAGTGCGACCCACACTGTCGGGCCTCACCCTCTCATATCCAGAATTATATAGGATATCTTTAACACAAGTTCTCCCAGTCCCAGTTACACGGAATTATGGGACATTGACGTTATGTTAGCACTACTTCACCAGGGGGCTCCAGCTACATCTTTATCTTTAGCCGGCTCTCATAAGGAAGTTATCCTCATGGCACTGGTCTCAGTGCAACGGGACCAGTCACTACATAACTTTTGACTGGACAGGATGGTTACATCTGCTAATAACATAATATTTTATGTTTATGATTTAATATTCCAGAACAAACCAAGGGCATTATGTCTCAAACTAGTTTAATGGCATACCCCATGGACCTTCAGTAATGTGTGGTCACACATTTACAACAATACCTCTAGGTCACCTAGAGCCTTAAAGGCTCCAAACCAGCAATGTTTGTTAGTTACAAAAAACCTCATAAGAAGGTATTAGTTCTACCATCTCCAGGTGGTTAAAATGGGGTTTTGACTAATGCATGAGTCAATACTAATATTTTCAACTCTCATTCCACCAGGGCTGCTGCTACATCAGCTCCAAGGGTAATGTTCGTTCCGCTGGACCACATCCTAGCAGCTGCAGGATGGTCAAACGAACATACTTTCCAAACATTTTATTATAACCCATTGCCTGACCGGGGGTATTTGCCAACTCCATTTTAGATTCTGTTTTATAGTTTCCCACTGGATGAGAGGGGTCACTATTATTTTCCTTTGATAATTAAAGCATCAGCATTTTTAACAAACTGTCATCTGAATGCATTAATCTTTTTCACTCATCCATGGTCACTTTATGGCGGGACTGTCAAATGCTGAGAGAATGGAGCGGCTGAGCTTGTATATTCTGGCGTTTAGAAGGATGTGAGGGGATCTTATTGAAACATATAAGATTATTAAGGGTTTGGACATGCTAGAGGCAGGAAACATGTTCCCGATGTTAGGGGAGTCCAGGACCAGGGGCCACTGTTTAAGAATAAGGAGTAAGCCATTCAGAACGGAGATGAGGAAACACTTTTTCACACAGAGAGTTGTGAGTCTGTGGAATTGTCTGCCTCAGAAGGTGGTGGAGGCTGGTTCTCTGGACACTTTCAACTGAGAACTAGAGTTTGCTCTTAAAGACAGCAGGGATATGGGGAGAAGGCAGGAACGGGGTACATGATCACATTGAATGGCAGTGCTGGCTCGAAGGGCCAAATGGCCTCCTCCTCCTCCTATTGTTTATTGTCTATTATAGAGGGAATTATTCTGTCATCAGCTGTGGAGGTCTTCCTTGGCCTGCCAGTCCCTTTGCGATTAGTAAGCTCACCAGTGCTATCTTTCTTCTTAATGATGTTCCAAGCAGTTGATTTTGGTAAGCCTAAGGTTTAGCTGATGTCTCTAACAGTGTTATTCTTGTTTATCTTTCTCATAATGGCTTCTTTGACTTTCATTGGCACAATTTTGGTCCTCGTGTTGATAAACAGCAATAAAAGTTTCCAAAGGTGATGGAAATACTGGAGGAAAGACTGGGTGCTGAGAGCTCTCTTATACTTGCATGAAGGAGGCAATTAAACACACCTGAGCAATTACAAACACCTGTGAAGCCATGTGTCCCAAACATTATGGTGCCATGAAATGGGGGGACCATGCATAAACACTGCTGTAATTTCTACATGGTGAAACCAAAACGTATAAAAATCGCCTTTAATAATATCTGACAATGTGCACTTTAACCACATGTGATTTTTTTCTGTTACAAATCTCAAATTGTGGAGTACAGAGGCAAATAAATAAATTATGGGTCTTTGTCCCAAACATTATGGATGTCACTGTGTATCATAGATATTCTCCTTGTGATTTTATATGTCTCTATAAGATCACTTCTCAGCCTCCTACAACCCAAGGAGTAAAGTCCAGGTCTGCTCCACATTTCCCTATAGCTCAGGCCCTCTAGTCCTGGCAATATCTTCGCCTGTGTACTTTTCATCTTCATGGCATCTTTCATAACAGGGTGCCCTAAACTCAACATAATATCAATGGCTTGTACGAAAAAACTGGTAAAATCCAAACAGATTAACTTCTGCACCATCATTTCACTCTCAATCTTTAGCAAAGTAGATAGATAGATAGATTAGATAGATTTTATTACTTGTCATTCGAACCTCAGAGAGGCTCGAACAAAATTCTGTTTCTACAAGCCATACAAACAGAGCAATTCATGAAAAAAACACACAAACAATTCAATTCACACAAACATCCATCACAGTGAATCTCGTCCTCACTGTGATGGAAGGCAAAGTTCTTCTCTCTCCCCCCCACACCATTTCTCTCCCGATGTCGAAGCCTAGGCGGGCGGTGTTAAGTCCCACGGCCATTGAGGCCGCGACGAGCGATGTACGTCCCCGCTCTAGGCTTAAAAGTCACAAAGCTGGAGCCCCCGGCGGTTGCTGGAATGTCCCATGGCCATTTAAGCCACGCCGGGCGATGTATGGCCCCACTCCTGGTCGTTCCAACCCCGCAACACGGGCTGGAGAAGTTGTGTTGCGGGAGCTCCGGAGAAAGTGGAGGACAGGTAACATATTAGATTAATGCAATATAATAAAACATACAAATGACAGTGAATAGAATTAAATGGGGGTGCAAAGAAGATAATCTGTATGTCATTTTAATAGTAAGATTAAACGAGAACTTACCAGTTTGAAGTTTGATCTTGATTTTATGAGGAGTTATGTTGGTGATTACGTGAAGAACCCCGCATGCGCGTCAATCTTCAAAGCAGCGGCATGAAATCACAAATAACAATTACCGAAGTGACATAGTAAGATGCGTGACTCGAGAACTACCAGATGATCTTTATGAGAGAGGGTTGGGCGTGGAGGGCACGTAATCACCAACGTAACTCCTCATAAAATCAGTATCAAACTTTAATCTGGTAAGTTCTGCGTGAGTGATTCTGTGAAGGGTTCGAAGCTTGGTGATTTTGTGCCGCAGATCCAAATGTCGGCGTCTCACTGCATTGATTGACTCGGGATAAGTGAATAATCAAAAAATGCATTAAGCATGATTCAAATGTATTAATGGTTTAAGTTAATAAATAAATCAATAGCAACCCCTGTATCTCAGGGGAGGCTAAAGTGGACGCAAAACAGAATGGGCAAAACCCCAGGTCAGTAACCGGCCTATGGTAAAATGTTTTAAATCAATTCAGTTGACCAACCTCTGGTCGCGAGGATATGGTTGATGGGAATGTCCATTGCCCTGGCCGCTGACATTGATGCTGACCTGGTGGAATGAGATATACAATCGTCAGTGTTAATACCTGCATAAACCAGAACCTGCTGCAGCCACCTTGAATTAGTCTGAACCGACCTTCCCATGTGTGGTTGTTTATTGATTAATAAACAATGCTGATTCCACACTTCTTAGGATTCTGGTGGCCTTGATATAATATAGCAAGCCTGCCCTCCCACATAGACGTGAGACCGTGGGGTATCCGAAAAATGATCTTAAATCCTGCCACTCCTGGTTAGCTCTGCTTGTGTAGATCAGAATGTAAAATGTAATGGCACCTGCAGCCAATTCCATCCTATCCAGCCACAGCATTTGCAATGTTTTCCCTCGTTGTGCTGATATTAGTGTCATGACTAAGGATGCAGCTGGAACCACCTGGTGAAGTAATGTTAACACATTTTCAATAACCAAACTTCATATTTTTGTAGTGGGAGAACTTGTGTCAAGATCTCTTTAACAACTTGATATCCGGGGTTGAACCCGACAGAGTGGTTCCCGTTTGTTACAGCTGTAGTGGCTCTATAAATGAATTATTGTCAAATACCATTTAAGTATGAACTGGAAGACGTCAGTAATCTGTACCGTATTAAATGTAACATTAACATTTAAACAAACCCGCTTCCGATCCCCTCAATAGGAATGTACTGCTTTTTTGGGTGCTATCCCTGCACTCTGTAGTGAGCACATCCATGGTTTGATGTGACAACCTGAGCCGTAAGTCAATCAATTCAGAATGTGTAAGTCGATAATTGTTTTATTATGCAGAGGGCAGTTTCCTGAACGATAGTTTGAACCAGCAAGTTTTCGTTTTTGGAATAACCGTAGTATTATTATGCCTGATGAAAGCAGGCAACATGGCTGCTTAGCCAGTCCAACAGTACGAACCCAAAGCGAGGTCTTGCTGACTGTTTTAAGACCAAGCTAATGAGGCAAAATGGAGGAAGACATAAAGAACATTCCTCCTTTTGTAGTGAGAATGTATTTCTCCGCTCTGTTGTGTCACATATTTTTGCAATCAGTGAATAAATATGAACCAACATGTCGATATTCGATGTAGCTTTGAACCATACTTCATAATACTTTGAGATCCAATATCTTTTCTGTGTTGTCATCGATCTGAACTGGATGATAGACCAGTGACAAAGGAGATTAGGTAAATTATTACATGATAATTTTACTTGATTGCCATGTGACTAACATATGTCACCACCGCAGTGTAGTAACTTGAAGTTGAGCATGTAGAATATGTATATTCGCTCAATAGCCCCTTACCAATGGGGTGCATCTAGTGTATATATTTAGTTGATACCAACAAATTAAGAATTGGTAACTCCTGCAAGTCTCCACTACCTCCAACTAGAGATGGTATTCGGAACGTCTCAACTTAGAGTCCTTAGCATCAGTTTGTAATAACTGAATTCGACCGACCAAACTACTGGAGCAATGCTTTCATCATTGTGACTGAGGTAGCTTCAGCTGATAATAGCATAAGGTTGTTAACAATGGTCTACATGTCCTTTGAGTGGTTGCTACTTTGCACGATATCAGTTCCTTGATTTGCTCAGCTGAAACACAGCTACTATATTGCCAATTACTCTTGATTAACTCCAATCTCTTGCCACAGGGCGGAGTCATAGGCTAATTAATAGTTAAAGGTAAATCCCAATGACCAACAAACAGTTTATCCCATTCCGCAATGTTTTACTGTTATTAGTACAGTTATATTGTCTTTCATAACCTCTGTAATGGGAACTGCATAATATGGATCTTTGCGACCCTTATGAATCTGTTGTTAGTCAGGAAAATACATTTTCAATTTCGGAAAGTTCATATGCCCGACACTCTCCAGTTTTCATAATAAACATGCCACTCCTGCCTTATTCCATGGGTGTTTTGCATGAGAACTTTGGCCCGATTTCGGAAGTTTATCTTCAAAGACAACCCTGGCCATAATCCAAACTAGCTTGGAATGCTAATACTGTGCCTCAACCGGATGCTTTTATCCTTTGTGTGTTGTACAAACAAATGTAAATATTACAACTTGTGAACGGTGCACTTACCCATGTTTCGGAAGTGCCAGACCCACTTTGTTGAGTAGGGTTGGTAAGGTGCATGGAGTTTCTGAGCTATCATGCTGCCCCCAGCTCCAGTGAACCGCCTACTGCCAATGAGCACCTGGGGTGCGTTCTGAAATGATAACCTTTGCCCGCTGTTGGCCTTAATTGATTAGTCTGCCAGGTTTTCCTTCCCTGTTGAATAGGCCTTCCTGAATAACAGATTCGGCGGCTGGCTCTCACATCCCCCTGTTGGTGCTGTTCACTGCCGGCACATATGTGCTTCAGTATGTTCCATTGACTTCTTTAGAGCCTGGAGTCAGTTATATCTTGACCTTTTGCTCTCCCCTCCTCAGAGAGGGTGATTCGTAGGCAGCCCTAATAGGCGCTGCCGCAGGCCGCAGGATACCTATACTGATATGAACCCATTGGACCTATACCCGAATAGAACATTCTGCTGGGATGGCAACTATGTTGTCTGGAAAAGGTACCTCTGACATGTGTCCTTCATCCCTTGGGGTATGCCCCACGGCCATACCCTGAGACTCAGCATCAGCAGGATACTGACCCGTCATGGTCTCTGCCTCCAAGAGGGAGAACTGTAGCAGCTCTGTCTACTGGCGCTGCTGGTGCGGCCTGCAGAGGTGGACATGTGGCTCAACCTTAGCATCCGAGTCGGGGTCAGAACTAAAATGACCCATGGCTCGCGATTCCTCATCCATGAAGGTGCTATCAAACAGTTCTCTACTAGATGCTGCTGGCGCCTTTTTGTTCAGGTGGCGCTGACACTCCTCCTGCCGGCGTGTGCCCTGCTGTAGCACTGTAAACAATAGTTGCTGCATTTGGGATAGTCGTTTCAAACGTACCATCCAGCCGCGGTGAGGAATCATCCCCTGACTCCGTGGGCCTATTATTTTGCTCGCAAGCCCCGGCGGGGAATCTTCTCCCAATTCCATGGACCTATCAGACTTATGTGTTACTTTGAGCAACCCTGACCCAGGCATTGCCGACGCCGCCTCTCGTAGAGGCCGCCGCCTTTTGACATGAAACAGCCCTGTACCAGATGCTGCTGGCGCGGCTCTCTAAATCAACTTTTTTAGTGTGCAGCTTTACCTGTGAAGGGTTGAAGCAATTTTTAACCCTTCACTGCAACTTGTGCTAAACAAGAAATAATTTCATTGTCAGGGACACATGACAATAACTTTTTTGACTTTTAACTTTGCCTTTAACTTTTAACTTTTTAAGAAAAACACTATAACATACATGTAACTTTATTATTAGAGAAAAAACCGTTGTAGCCTGACTCACCCGAGTCCAATAGGGCTGAACAAGTTCTTTCTCCACCAATTTTATTCTCTGCCTAGGGACCGACGTCTGTGAGCCGCTGACTGCACTGTCAGCGACTCTGGCATTACTTACATGCCACTCCATGGCATCCCCGCAGGCTGGAAGCCGCTGACTGCCTTGTCAGCAGCTGCTTATCTCACAACCCGATCTTTTGCCGGTTATTCGCTTCCGCGGTCGGACTGGGGTTTCCCCATAGTCCATAGCCGGCTCATTGAAACTGGCAGGAAAACCTCTGTGAAAAGACGCTTGAAAAATCCTGGTAAGTAAAAACAAACTTACCTTCTAGGTTTAACTTACCGCCGGCAGGAGCTCTGTCCTGCCAGTCTGGTGCTTGCGCAAATGCGGCTGACGTACTGACGCGCATGCGCACTGGCAGGGTTCTTCACGGAATCACTCACGTGACTCCGAAGTAAAATAGATAAACAGTCTGGTAAAGGAATGGAAAAATAACAAGAACAAGGTTTTGCATTGCCTAATTTTATGTTTTATTATTGGGCAGTTAATATAAAAAATATGAATTTCTGGTTGGAAGAACTAGATAAACAACCAAACTGGTTAAAAATGGAAAAGAAAGACTGTTCACCTTTCGAAATTAGCTCGATTTTATTTGCTAACACTACAATACATAAGAAAATTTATAGAGGAAACCCAATAATAGAAAGTGGTATACGTATTTGGAAACAATTAAAAAAAAACATTAAAATTACAGAATACACCACTAGTTCTTCCAATTGTAAACAATATTACTTTTAAACCATTGATGGATAAAGGTTTTTTAAAATGGAAGAACTATGGAATAAATATGATTGGTGATCTCTACAGGGAAAGTTTATTTCTCTCATTTCAGGAATTACAACAAAATTATGGATTACACTCCAAAGAATATTTTAGATATCTACAAATTAGAGATTATGTTAAATCAAATACACTAGATTTTAGGAATTGAAAGACAGAAATTTTAGATGAATGTCTAAATATACATCCGAATACAGAAAAATTAATATCATATATTTATAATATTTTACTGGAAAATGATTTACCAAATACGGATAAATATAGACAAGCATGGGAAAACGAATTAGGTCAAGTAATTAGTAGAGAAGTATGGAATGAAAGTTTACAACATATACACCACCTGCTCATTAAATGCCAGACACTCCTTGATACAATTTAAAGTTATACATAGATTACACTTCTCAAAATCCAAATTAAACAGAATTTTCTCAAATGTTTCTGCTATATGTGATAAATGTCAACAATTAGTAGCTAATCTAACACATTCATTCACAAAATGTACAAAAATTACTAATTTTTGGACAGAAATTTTTAAGATAATCTCAATTGTAGTTAATGCAAATTTAATTCCAGACTCAAAATTAATTATATTGGGAATATTAGAAACGGATCAGATACTATCAACACAACAAATAATTTTTATTGGTTATAGTTTAATAATTGGTAAAAAATTAATACTAAGATTTTGGAAAGGTCCCATATCCCCTACAATCAAAATGTGGATTACAGAAATGTCGGAGACACTTCACCTGGAACGATTAAGACTTGTCCTAATTGACAGGTTAGATCAATTCAGAGGAATATGGTCTCCATCTATTGAATATTTAAATGGTTAAGGTGGTCCGGTTCGAGGCCATGAAGCCTGAATGAAGGAATAGATGAAGAATTATATACAATAGATCATGAATATATCTCCAATGAAGAATATCTTGTTTAATTTCAAGATTATTGAAATTAAATAATCAATAATCTGATTATTTTATTTATCTCTTTTATATTTCTCTTTCTCTTTATTACCTATCTTTATTTCCTACTGTTATAAAATAAAAAAAATATAGAAGTATAAATAAGATTGACTGTGAATTTAAAAAATATTAAGAATGTATGTGACGAATAATATTTTCTTTTTTTTTGATTTTATATTATTTCTTCTTAATATGTAATTACTTCTAATAAAAATATTTTACAAAAAAAGAAAAATAACAAGAATGCTTGGATATAAAGTTGTGACAACGGAATATAAATCTTTGTTAAGTCTTCCTAAGCAATTTTCAGATCACACTAATATTGCTGCTTTCAATTTTGGGGTCTGCACCACTAAAAGTAATGTAGACATTGAAGAGGGCATAGAGAAGGACAGCAAGACTTACCAAAATGTGAGGAGGGCAAACGAATGAAAAGATTAATGAAGCTTAATATTTGCAGTCAATAAGATGGCACTTGGGAGAGGGGGAGCTCATTGAAGTACATAACAATTTAATAGCACAGATAAGGGTAATTACTGCATCAAAGCAAGGAAAGCACAAGAGGAAATGAATGAAAAGTCACGCCAAAATGCATCAGCAAAAATTACCTAAATTAAAAGGTAAAATATGTTTGGAATAGTTTAATGCATTTAAAAATAAATGAAATAATTTCGGCACAGTTGGACAATTTGCAGGAAAGTCTGAAATCCATGTTCAAAATACTGTCCATATAACCATATAACCATATAACAATTACAGCACGGAAACAGGCCCTCTCGGCCCTTCCAGTCCGTGCCGACCATTTGTTTTCCCCTAGTCCCATCTACCTGCACTCAGACCATACCCCTCCATTCCCTTCACGTCCATATACCTATCCACTTTACTCTTAAATGTTAAAATCGATCCTGCGTCCACCACTTCTGCTGGAAGCTCATTCCACACAGCCACCACCCTCTGAGTAAAGAAGTTCCCCCTCACGTTACCAAGAAACTTCTGTCCCTTTCATTGAGCAAAGACTAATTTTCAACCCAGAATTTCTTATGGGATGCATTTTATTTGTTAGATATTTTTATTAGACGTAAGTACATATTAATAGAATATACTTCTCACATACATTCGTAATATTATTAATATTAACAGTTATGTCTTATTTGTATTTCTATACATTTTTTTTAACAGATAGGAAAAGATAGAGAAAAATAAAGTAAAAGTAGGAAATCAAAAATAAAGAAATGAGTGGAGTATTAAAAAAGTTATCCATCATTGGAGATATATCCATGATTTGTTATACATGATTCATTCATACCGAGCCATTTTGACCCTTTAAATATTCAATAAATGGAGACCATATCCCTCTGAAAAGATCCAACTTGTCCAGTAGGACAAGCCTTAATCTTTCCAGATGAAGTGTCTCCGACATTCCTGTAATCCACATTTTGATTGTGGGGGATGTAGGACCTTTCCAGAATTTCAATATTAATTTTTTTCCCAATTATTAAACTGTAATCAATAAAAATTATTTGATTCGTTGTTATTAATTGATCTGTTTCTAATATTCCCAATATTATTAACTTTGAGTCAGGGATCAGATTCATATTAACAACATTCGAAATTATCTTAAATATTTCTGTCCAAAGTTTTTACACAATTTGTAAATGAATGCGTTAAGTTAGCTTCTAAGTGGTGACATTTATCACAAATGGCAGATACATTTGAAAAAATACTATGTAGTTTGGATTTTGAATAATGTAGTCTATGTAATATTTTAAATTGTATAAGAGAGTGTCTAGCATTTAACGAACAGTGGTGTATATGTTGTAAACTTTCATCCCATACTTCTGGTCTAATGATTTGACCTAATTTGTTTTCCCATGATCGCCTATATATTTCTGTCATTGGGACATAGTTTTCCAATAAAACGTTATAAATATATAATATCAATTTTTCTATGTTCGGGTGTTTATTTAGACATTCATCTAAAATTTCTGTCTTTCTATTTCTAATTTCCTGTGTGTTTGCTTTTACATAGTCTCTAATTTGTAAATATCTAAAGTAATATTTTGAATGTAATCCATAAATTTGTTGTAATTGTTGAAATGAAAGGAAGGAGTTTTCCCTGTAGAGATCGGCCATCTTATTAATTCTATAGTTTTTTCATTGTAAAAAACCTTTGTCCATCATTGAGGGTTTAAATGTAACGTTATTTACAATGGTAAGGGCTAGTGGTATACATTCCGATTTTAATGTTTTCTTTATTTGTTTCAAGATACGTATTCCACTTTCTATTATAGGGTTTTCACTATAGGTTTTCTTACCTAGTTTAATATTGGCGTACAAAATCGAACTAATTTCAAAAGGCGAACAATCTTCTTTTTCCATTTTTAACCAGATTGGCTGTTTATCTGTCTCTACTAACCAAAAATTCATATTTTTAATATTAATTGCCCAGTAGGGATGCATTTTCATATCTATTTTCAAAGGATTGCCACAAATAAAAATCTATTTTATACTGCAAAATGGGGAACTTAACAACCAATGTATACACATCAATGTTCCTGCAACATGTGGGTGATGTTTATACATTTATAAGGTTATAATAGTCCCCTTTTTGGTCAACTAATCACCAAGTATGTGTAAGAAGGAACTGCAGATGCTGGTTTAAACTGAAGATAGACACAAAAAGCTGGAGTAATTCAGTGGGACAGGCAGCATCTCTGGAGAGAAGGGATGGGTGATGTTTCGGGTCGAGATCCCTATCAGACTGGTTAGGGATAAGGGGAATGCTTTTTGTGTCTATAATCACCAAGTATGGTTGAAGACCAGGAATACATGTAAAAAACAAAGTGCTGGAGTAACTCAGCAGGTCAGGCAGCATTTCCGTTTGGGATCCTACTAATGACTGAATGTTATGGTGGGGGGGGGGGGGGGTGGTAGAGAAGATATGTCATAAAGTCATAAGGAATAGTAGAATTAGTAAGATTAAATGAGAACTTACCAGTTTGAAGTTTGATCTTTATTATATGAGGAGTTACAATGAGGGATTACGTGAAGAAGCCTGCCAGCCCGCATGCGCGTCAACCTTCAAAGCAGCGGTGTGAAAGCACAGATAACAGTTGTTGAACTGAACAGAGGAAGATTTGAGAAACTAGAACCACCAGCTGACCTTTATGAGAGAGGGTTGGGAGCAGAGAGCATGTAATCCCTCATCGTAACTCCTCATAAAATAAAGATCAAACTTCAAACTGGTAGGTTATCGTTTAATTTTACCATTTTACTTCAGAGTCACGTGAGTGACTGCGTGAAGATTTCAAAGCTCTGTGATTTCATGCCAGGAACACGAGTCCATGCGTCACACACTGCATCAGCTGACCAAGGGTGAGTGAAAATGTATAATGCATTCAGACATGACATAGGTTTAAAACATGCTGATGTTTTTTAATGAGCAAATGAAAATAATAATGACCCCTCTCATCCAGGGGTACACTATAAAACAGAACTTAAAATAGAATTGGCAAATTCCCTCAGACCGTCCTGCAGCTGCTAGGATGTGGTCCAGTAGAACATCCATAACCCTCGCTGCTGATGTTGTTGCAGCCCTGGTGGGTGAGATTTGAAAACGTCAGTGTCCACTCCTGCACAAGCCAGAACCCGTTTTAACCACCTGGAGATCGTCTATACTGATACCTTATTAGGAGTTTTTTTGAAACTAACAAACATTGCTAGTTCAGAGCCTCTAAGGCTCTTGGTGACCTTAATGTACTGTGGTAGATGTGTGACCACACACAACCGAAGGTCCATGGGGTATGCCATGAAAACTAGCTTAAAACCTGACACCCCTGGTCTGTTCTGCTTGACAAGTCATAAACATAAAATGTTATATTATTTGCAGGTATAACCATCCTGTCCAGTTGCAGCTTATGCAACGACTGGACCCGTTGCGCTGAAACCAGCGCCATGAGCATGACCACTTTGTAAGTGAGTTTGGCCAAGGACAGAGATGTAGCTGGAGCCCACCGGCGAAGCAGCGTCAGCACCACGTTCACATACCATATCTCTGAATACCTGGGCCTGGGGGGATTTGTGTTGAAAATACCCTTCATCAACCTGGATATCAAAGGGTGAGACCCGACAGAGTGGTGTCCCGATCCCAGCAACAAGTATGATGATAAGGCACTTCTGGCACAATTTATGGCACTATAACTCAGTCTCTCATCAAAATATAGTTTTGAAAGGAATTTGAGAGGAACACATCTGTTATACATGCCATGTCATACGATATGTTGGACTGTAAGCAGAACACTTCCCATTTCTTGATATGGGAGATGTACTGTTTCTTGCTACTATATCTCCAGGCTGCAGTGATCACGTCCACCGTACGATCTGACAGTCCGAGCCCCAGGAAAGGTCTTCTCAGAGTCTGGAAACCAACAAATTGATTTGATCATGTAGTGGATGGTTCTCCCCAGTCACAGGGTGAACCAGCAGATGTCTGCGTTTGGGAACAGCCACAAAAGGCTCTGTTATCATTCCCAGTATGAGTGGGAACCACGGCTGTGTAGGCCAGTCAGGCACTACCAAAATGCCTGAGGCAGAGTCTTGCTGGATCTTAAGCAAGCTCCGACTGATGAGGCAAAATGGGGGAAATGCATAAAAGAACATTCCACCCCAGTGTAACGAGAATGCATCTATCACCACTGCCCCTGGGTCTGGTTCCCATGCAAAGTACTTTGGTAACTGGTGAATGAGTCTGGATGCAAACAAATCGATATCCGGTATTCCATAACGAGCGACAATGTTGTTAAACACTTTATGATTCAACATCCATTCTGTGTTGTCATTGAATTTCCATGACCTAGATTCCGCCACCATGTTCAATAAGTAAGTAGGTAAGTAGGTAGCTGAAATCCAAATGTTTCTTGTAATACACCAGTGCCAAATAAGGTTAGCCAATTTATCACAGGATACTGACTTGATTCCACCCATGTGATTAATGTATGCCACTGCTGAAGTGTTGTCAATCTGAAGTTGAACATGCAAATGATGCATATTCCCACAATAAGCCTTCAACCCATAGAGTGCTCCCAGCAACTCTAAGTAGTTAATACCATGTAACTGAAGAATTGATGACTCATGCACATTCCATCTGCCACCGCAGCTAGAGATGGTATTAGTAGCTCCCTATCCGAGAACACTAGCATCAGTTTTTAACATAACTGAAGGTTTGTCGACCAACATTTTACTGGAGCAATGCCGAATATTAGTCATCCACCATTGTAACTCAGAAATGGCTTCAGCTGGCAATCACATAGGTCTGCTGAAGTAACCTGCATGGAATTTGAGTGCCTGCTCCTTTGCACGTTGTAAATTTTGATAATGCAAAGGCCCAAACTGTGCAGCTGGAAAGACAGCCACCAATTTGCCAATTATACTGGCTACATATCGAATAGAAGGTTCTCCTTAACAATAAGGTTGTTACAGGCTTCTATTAATTCTATTCTCTTGCCCCAAGGCAGAGCCACAGACATGTGAATAGAGTTAATGGTAAATCCCAAACAATCAATAGCTCTAGATAGTACCAACTTGGATTTAACTGGATGGATAAGACACCCCAATCTCTCAAACATGAGTTTAGTGGCCGAAACAGCTAATTTAGCTAATTTCAGAGTTTTCCCTATGATTAGGATATCATCCAAGTATGCAATCACATATGATTTTGAGCCTGGAATAGCCCCTGTACTGGTTTCAATAATTTTGTAAATAATCTGGGGGCTGATGTTAACCCATTAGTCAATGCTTTAAACTGCCATAGTTGCCCCATCCAGCTAAATTTCAAATATCTCCGGTGATCCTAGTGAATGGGTACTGAATAGTATGCATCTTTGAGATCAATGCATGCCATATAACATTCTTTGGAAACCAGTTGTTTGGCAGTAACAACGTTTTCCATTTTGAAATGTTTATACTGCATAAAGGAGTTAAGTCGAGTCAAATCAAGGATGATTCAGCATCCTCCATCTTTCTTTTGCCTTGTAAATATATTAGAAACAAATTGGTGAGCTTCATGAAGTGACTTCTCAATTACCCTTTTGTGTATAATACTTGAATTTCAGCTTGTACATCCAAACCTTCCTGTTGTGAATGAACAAATGTCTGGTTTGGTGTATGCTGTGTGGGTGGAAACGAATTGGGAAGGAATTTGATTTGGAACCTTTGTATGTTGTGCAGTATAAACGGATCTGATGTTATCCAATGCCATTCATTCAAAACAAGTGCAATCTCCCACCAACTTGTAAGTGATCCACACACCCTTTGTTCTGGAAGGAACCAGACTCACCTACCTCCATGGTTACCGGTGGATGAATGGTTTTTATTTCGTCCCCCGAGGTTTAGGGGGTAGGACTGATGGAATGCGCCAACTGTGCATCTTTGACGAGGGCCGGCTTGGGCCTTTCCCTAAAAGAGACATCTGCCCAGAGTGTTCGGCCTTCGAGCTGCCACCAGCTTCAGCGAACCGTTTGCTGTTGAAGAGAGCGTAGGGGTGCTGCCGCCAGAATGATGAAGTTTTGCTTGTCGATGGACCTTCAGTAGCCCGACTGCTTTCGCTTCGTCATCCAGATCCTTGGCTTAGGTAGATCTTCTCCGAACAAACAATTCGCCGGTTGTACATTGCTGTCCCTGCACAGTCCCGCAAACTTGGGTTTCAGGGTAGGTCAGATGGCATTTTTACGTAGACAGTTAATTTCAAAATGTGTGTTGCACATTAATGCCAGGGCATCCTGTTGCACATCAGACAGGGGACCCCCATCCACAGACCTGGCAAAGGCTGTGATGCCTGAAGCCAGCAACTTTAGGATTTTCTGGAGCTTCACCTCCTGGGCTCTAATGCCCCCTCTGATGTAACCCCAGATGGAGCTGTTAACAGCCAGCACGTTTAGCGAAGCACAGTTGGCAGGTGTGTGGTACTTCATAGAAGTTTCTGCCATTACCTGTTCTTGGAGCTGGTGTGATGCAAGGTAATTGATGCTCGTAGTTAATTCCACATCCAGCAGCTCCGCTATTTGCGAGGGTATCGCAAACTTTGATGCCATAGCAGGCAAATCTGCTTCACGCACCTCGTGCATCGTGGTATGCTCTCCGGCCATACCTCCGAACTCCGAGTCAGTCCAAAACTGACCCCGAATGCTCCCCTCCTCAGAGAGGGAGACATTGTGCATCCCTGAACCAGGCGCCGCCGCGGGCCCCCGAAGAGACCCGCGCTGATATAACTCTGTTCCTTGGAGCATATCATGATGGAGCATCCTATCCATCAGGTGCTCAATCTGGGATAAACGCCCGAAGATGCTATCCATTGGCAGAGGGGAACCCTCCTGGCCTGCCTTGTCCAAGTCAACAGGCCTTACAGACTTTCTCTTGGCTTTCGCTCCTAGCATGGTTACCAAGGTGCTTTCAACAGGCACCAAGTCTGAAGCTGCTGGCCACACCACCAGCGACTCAGATGGTGAAATCGACGGCCGCCTGCCACCCACACTCCCGCGGTCTTCCGTAGCTGGTTTCCCCGTGGCCCGTCTGGACTTCACCCTGGATATTTTCTGCATAATAGTTCGCACTTGAAGCTCTGCAATCAAGAATTACCGAACAAAAAACGACCACAGAATAAGTTTTAACACTTACCTGTAGGATTTTTAAACTTACCGCTGGAGCAGCGACGCACCTGCCAGCCAGTCGTTGCGCAATGCATTTGACGTAATTGATGCGCATACGGGCTAACGGGCTTCTTCATGTAGTCACTCACATGACTCCGAAGTAAAACAGGCCATTCGACCAATCAAGTCTACTCCGCCATACAATCATGGCTGATCTATCTCTCCCTCCAAACCCCATTCTCTTGCCTTCTCCCCATAACCTCTGAGACTTGTACTAATCAAGAATCTATCTATCTATGCCTTAAAAATATCCACTGACTTGGCTTCCACAGCCACTGTAAATAATTCCACAGATTCACCATCTCTGACTAAAGACATTTCTCGTAATCTCTTTCCTAAAGAACGTCCTTTAATTCTGAGGCTATGACATATAGTTCTAGACTCTCCCACTAATGGAAACTTCCCCTCCACATCCACTCTATCCAAGCCGTTCACTATTCTGTATATTTCAATTAGGTCCATGCTCATTCTTCTAAACTCCAGGGAATACAGGCCCAGTGCCGACAAATGTTCATCATATATTAGTCTACTGAATCCTAGGATCATTCTTGTAAAGTTCCTTTGGACCCTCTCCAGAGCCAGCACATCGTTCCTCAGATATGGTGCCCAAAATTGCTCACAATATTATACATGTGACCTTACCAATGCATTATAGAGCCTCAACATTACATCCCTGTTTTTGTGTACAAGCCCTCCTGAAATAAATGCTAACATTGAGTTTGCTTTCTTTACTACTGATTCAACTTGCAGATTAACTCTTTGGGAATCCTACACCAGCACTCCCAACTCCCTTTGCACATCTGATTTCTGGATTCTCACCACATTTATATGTCTTTAATGTGATATGTTATTGACACCACAGACTGAGGGTTCAGGAGAAGTTCCTGGAGAAATAACCTAGCTGAAGTGTAAACTGGTAGCATATGCAATCAGAGTTCTGATTTATATGGAGATGTATTACACACAAATTGAGAAGGAGCTGGAGTCAAAGAGACATATATGTATACAACAACGATGTAGCAGAGAAAAAGGTATTTTGGCCCACCAGGTCTGTGTTGACCATAAAGCACTCATTTTCCCACTAATCAAAACTGAATCCAATTAATCTTCCCATTTTCTTATCAACTCCCTACTAGATTCTACCACTCATGAACACAATTTTCAGTAGTCAATTAACCTACCAGCCAACACAATTTTGAGACGTAGGAGGAATTAGGAGCCCTCGAAAGAACCACACACAGTCACAGAGGGGACATACAAATTCCACACAGACAACAATGGAATTGTGAGGCAGCAACTGCACTAGCTTTGCCACTTTTGCCGCCCTTTGCTTTGTGGACTGGAAGAGTTACACCCACATACATCTGGGAGAAGTTAATATGTCGAAAGTGAACACAAGCTACTCAAAGTCAGTGCTCTTAAGTTCCTCCACAGATCACCAAAGAGGTTGCAGAGAATGCTTTGAGGATAAAAACATAAATAATCAAATGTTCAGCACAGAGAACACTCCTGTTTATCACTGAGCAATGGAGACATTGATGATGCAGCTGAAGAAGGTTGGGCCAGGTATGATATCCTAGGAAATTCTGGCAACCTTATGCTGAAGCTGAGATGATTGACTTCAAACTCCCAGAAACATATTCCTTTAAATAGGATAATATCGCATCCAATGGATAATGTCCCGCTGAATTGTTAATGTGCATATTTACCAGTGCTTTTTGATGCATCCATTGCCAAAATGGCAGTCACTCTCAATCAGTCAAACATTCATAGGACCTTCACGATAAATGGCAGGGGCACTCTGTGGAGTGTTGCAGAGCAGAGGGATCTAGGAGTGATGGTACATAGTTCTCAGCAAATGGCATCGCAGGTAGATAGATGGTCAAGAAGGCTTTTGGTGTGTTGACCTTCTGCAATCAGTGTATTGAATATTGAAGTAGGAATGACAGGCTACTGTTGTACAACACTTGGTGAGGTCACATTTGGAGTATTGTGTCCAGTTTTGGTCACCCTGCTAGAGGAGGAGTGTCTTTTAGCTAGAAAGAGCACAGAGAAGATTTACAAGGATGTTGCCAAGACTGGAAGGCCTGAGCTGTACAGAGAGATTGATCATGTTAGGACTTACTTTCTTGTAGCGCAGGAGGCTGAGGGGTGATCTCATAGAGGTGTATAAAATCATGAGGGGTATAGATAGGGTGAATGCACAGTCTTTTACCCAGAATTGGGGAATCAAGAAACAGAGGACATAGGTTTAAGGTGAGAGGGGAAAAAAGTAATAGGAATCTGAGAGGCACGTTTCTCACTCAGAGGGTGGTGGGTATATGGAAGGAGCTGCCAGAGGGGATATGTGAGGCAGGTACTATAATAAAATTTGAGAGACATTTGGCCAGGTACATGGGTAAGAATGTATACCTTTCAGGTGGCCCAAATATGAATATGGTCTAAACAGGGGAGGTGAGACATGCGTAGATAGGGATTTTGGTCTGCATGGACAAGTTGGGCTAAAAGGCCTAGTTGTATGCTGTACGATTCTATGATTCATCTCCACAACCGAGCTTTTTGAACTGATTTTGAATCGAACCATAATGTTATCTGAAGACGAGGTCCTGGTGAAAAATAAACTGGATATCCACAAGTATATTATTGGTAAGTCTTGATATATCTTCTGTCAATCTTCTGTCATTGTCTATCATTTTGTTGATCATCAGAGGAGGCTGATGGAGCAGCAGGTAAACAACTGATCTTATCATTTATTCTTGTGACCACAATTCACCTGGGCATTTTCTCAGGAAGATGCTAGGTATGCAGTTGTATTTGAAAAGGTTGGATGAAGGCGTGACAAGTTTTAATGAATAAGTCATTAATATCTTAATATGTGGTTGAGTTCTGAAGTCTTGGTTCTCTCCAGAGATTCAAGATTCTCTCTCATTTCTTGACATCAAATCAAATTGGCCCAAGGTTTTCTCCAATGATTGTGGGGATAAGAGAAGGCCAAAACAAATCATCAACTCATTACTTTTGGCGGAAGAAAGCTTAAAGTACTTCAGCATGGTCTTTTGCAGCTATGTGCTTGGCTTCATAGCCAAGTTAGTGAGAAAGTGGATTTTCTTGGATTCGCAACTGGATGTGCAAAGATTGCTAAGCTTTCATCTAATTCATTGATAATGGGTTTAGTTAGATTTGTCTAAACACCCTGTTTCTGCTATTTTGCATGCAATTAACCCTTTGCTGTAGCTTCCTCAAATTCACCAGGATGTTGCCTGGGATGCAGCTGTTCTTTTATGGAGAGACTAATAGTGATAATAGAGGACATGACTGAGGTATATACATTTATGAGTGGTATAGTGAGGGTCAATTACAGGAAACCTTTCCCCATATTAGAGATAGACCGAATGAGAGGATATAAATTCAGGGTAAGGGGGAAGAGATTCAGTGGGGATATAAGAAGGATGATCTAAATGCAGAGAGTAAAGGGCCTGTCCCACCAGCATGCGTTTGCATGCGTCTAGCACGACCAAACGTGGTCGCTTGAGGCGTACGGCCTCGCGGGGCTGGTCCCAATTCGAACCACGGAGGCGTATGGAGTTGTGCTGGTCCCGACATCACACTCACCAATCAGCTGGGCAGGAGGCGGGCTGACTGAATTTGGACGTCGCACGGCGGCGGGCGGTGACGTCATCAATCAAGACACGCCGGGCGGTGACATCATCGCGCAACGCCACGCGCTAGGCGTACGCCATCAAGCTGCTGTACGACGTCAAGATGCTGCGTACGACGTCGAGATGCTGCGTACGTCCTCAATGTGGCTGCAGGCCGACAGGCTGTTGGCGCGCTGAATTTTTGGACAGTGTCAGTTTTTTGGAGCCCTGCACGATGTCGGGTCCAGCCCCACACAACTCCATACGCCTCCAGCGATCGAAGTGGGACCGGCCCCACGAGGCCGTACGGCTCAAGCGACCACGTTAGGTCGCGCTAGCTGCATGCAGTCGCATGCTGGTGGGGCAGGCCCTTAAATACCTGGAATGCACTGTCTGAGAGAATGGTTCAAGATAGGTCTCTGACAGCATTTAAAATGTGTCCAGATGAATATATATCACGGTCATAGAGGGCTGTTGATTGAGTGTTGGACAATTTAGTGTGTTTCTATGCTGTATGGTTCTATAATTTTAATAGGAGCAGCTTTATGTGTTCTGAAATATGCTGTTCTTGGCATGGTATCTACATTCCCAATTGAACCCAGATTTAGTCCCTGCTGGATGACAAGTGGTATGAGTGTTAAATTAGGCCATGAGTTTATCAATTGTTGTGAAGTACAAGTCTATTGCTGTTGAAGGCCATACCAACTCATTGAAGCCCAGTGTTGCGCTGCTGGATCTGTTATCAATCTATCCCACAGTTTATAATGGAGTGCTTGCCCTAATGGCCAGTCAAGCAACAGTTTGTCACAGTCATACTCAATGAAACATATTAGAACCCATATTCCTTCATAATGATGTATGTATATGCCTTGTCATCATAATATTGCTGCATTGGTCAGGTTTACCACTACTTAGTCAATCAGACAGAATCAGCTGAGAGAAAAATAATCCAAGTTGATTAATTTTTCTTGGAAGGATATCAGAAAAAAACTACCCGAAGTATATGCTAAGTCTTTTCTGCTTTCTGTGTTTTCTGAAAATTCTTCATTTGGGCAGAGTCCGTAGAGGGTAGTGATCACGTAGGTATATTACAAAACTTACCTTCAGCGGCACTGCAGTTCTGCCACTGGCCGTGTGCGCGACTTTGGCGCCTTTGAGGGGGGGGGGGGGGGGGGGGGGCGGGGTTAAAATGCGATTTTCCCCTGCCTTCCGGAGTTATATTTTCTTGGTGTGCGAGATTTTGCTGGAGATTCGTTCCGACTGCCGGTATGTGAATTTTTTTTTTTAAAAAATCGCCCGACTATTTCAGCGCTGGAGTAAAATAAAAATTAGCTTCTAATGCCGTGAACGCCGACAACGGGGATGGATTTTACGTGGGGACAGGTAAAGGAAAGCTGTTTATTTTTTCATATAAACTTGCTTGTTAAGATTACCTTAATCAACATTTCATGTTGCGAAACGGTGATTTAGGCCCCATACGAACAGGCAGTATTTTTCTTGCCAATATGGGGTTTAAATTCACTGCAACCGCAACGTTCCAATCCATCGTATTCCAGAAAATCCCACTCGCAAGCTGATTTAAATGGCCATTAATTTACGGGCATTAAACACTAAATTCCTTCAATTTGGCCTATAAATTCATAACAATGAGATTTAAAAATCATGTTATATTGTGAATTCTTGTGTGAATGTTATTTGGACACAGGCTTTAAAAAAAAAAGTTAATGTTTTCTTAAGAAATGGATAGATGTTTAGATCTAGTAATTGAATTTTGTAATCAGCTACATTTGGGCAACTAACGAATTATATGCTTTAATTTCAGGTCATCCAAGTAAGATTGTTTCATACTTGTTTCAGAATGCTTCAATCTATCATAACTGAAAATTTCTTTCAGTTCTCTTAATTTTTAAGAAAGTTATGGGCTTTTGACTGTCCTCGATCACAACTTTTGTGTTAAGTCAATGGAAAAGCAATAGGGAGCAAGCTGCTAATTTCCGAGTATGAAAATGGCCATAACTTTTTTAATACTGAAGATATGAAAATGAATTAGGTGTCAAATTAAACTTCTTTTTATGCTTTATCTGATGGGATAAATTGCAGACTTGATTTTTTAAATCTCAAAATTTTGTAACATTGCTACATCACTCATCACTATAACTTTACCTTGCTCAAATTTGACTTTATAATGTCTGGAGCCAGTGTTCATAACTGCTGCAATGGACATTTCCTCCTGACATTTTGTGATCTTCAATGAGAGAAGGCATATCCAGACATCATGATGAAGGAATATGGATTCTAATATGTTTCTTTGAGAATGACTGTGACAAGCTGTGACTGGCCATTGGATCGAGACTTCCATGATAGGCACAAGTCTCCAGATGTTTGTGAGGAGTAATCTGGAGAACTAATTGGGCTCTGTGATTTTTTTTGTCATGCCCAAATTTCATCAGGTCATTGCTACATTGCCATATTATTTTACCATAATTATATTTTAATTTATCAATTTATTATTGATTAGTAATTGGCTAATCATAGAGTAAATGACTGGTTCTGGGGTCCCATAAAAGCCAAAGATGGTAATGGCAGCAAATCTATGTATAGTATATTATCTGATCTGATTTGATTGCTTGCAGAACAAAGCCTTTAGTGACAATAATAAACCTAAACCTAATAAATATAAAATGAAAGTCGCTATTATGAATGCAAATCTTTTCTTCGTTATAGGAACCAAAGGTATCAGCTCTGGTCTTGTCAAAACAACCTCAACATTATATCTTTAGCCAAGGTTTTGCTCACCTTTCCTCATATTTTCTGGTTCAACACCCATTTCTGAAGGTCTGTCTGCAAGCACCTTGCAAAGATCAGTACATTAAAGTCATTATACAAATGTAAGTTGATGTTATTTTGAGGGCAGCACAGTTGACTTCATCCTGTTAAAAATTGCATTTACTATCAATGTACATTTCAATCTAATTTCCATGTACAGTGCATAAAAGTGTCAGATGACCTGAATGCATTGACACAGAACCAACATAATAGAATTTCACACTATATGTCAATTGGGAGAATGCCACTGTTTTAGAGTGCTTCATTCATGGGATACAAATACCAAATGTGACAGAAATTTCCCAGAGCTGCAAATAACATTTAAATGAAAATACAGAACCAGATTCATCATTTTTATTAAGCTCACCTGGAAAGATTGTTCAATGAACCAAGCAGTGTCCCTGCGACTGCCCATGACCTTCAGTTTATTGGTTGCATGGTCTGTTCACTCATGCTCCAAGCCAAATGAATTCTCTCAACATTCATGCCACGAAACCCAAGGATTTAGATCCATTATTCTTCTATCAAACCGTCTCCCATTCATTTAGCACAGAAGAATATTGTTCCATTTATTACAATAGCAGATCAAGTCATGCTTTCCAGATTCCAGAACCTTTGAGTAAGGCAATAGGAGGTTGGTTGGTAAGTGGGGCAACCTGTTATTGAGGGAAGGCGGGGTGAATAGAGAAATGGTTCACAGTACAATAAAAAATACATGAAATAGAAGATAGACACAAAATGCTGGAGTAACTCAGCAGGACAGGCAGCATCTCTAGAGAGAAGGAATGGGTGATGTTTTGGGTTGAGCCCCTTCTTCAGACTGATGTCAGAGAGGGTGAGAGAGGGTGCCAGAGGTTATGGGGAGAATGGTGTTAGGAGGGATAGATAGATCAGCCATGATTGAATGGCGGAGTAGACTTGATGGGCCGAATGGCCTAATTCTATTCCTATCACATGAACTTATGACCTTATGAGAGGGAGATACATAGATAAGGAAGTGTATAGATAAGGGAGTGTACGGTGTGAAACCAGGACAAAGGGGATGCGGTTCAATGAAAATTTAGAATAGATCATTGTTAGCTGGGAGAAGGTAACAATAAAGCAAACAGAGATAAAATGTAGCCGGAGACAGTCAGACTGGTCGGACCACTGGAAAGAGGGAGGGGAATGGATGAAGAGAGAGGTAAAGCAAGGGTTACTTGAAGTTAGAGAAGTCAATGTTCATACCACTGGGGTGTAAGCTGCCCAAGCAAAATATGAGCTGCTGTTCCTCCAACTTGCTTTGGGCCTCACTCTGACCATGGAGGAGGCCCAGGACAGAAAGGTCAGTGGAAATGGGAGGGGGAGTTAAAGTGTTAAGCGACTGGGAGATCAGGTAGGCGGAGTTTCATGGAGTTTATGAGGCGGACTGAGCGGTGGTGTCAAGCAAAATAATTGCCAAGCCTGCGCTTGGTCTTGCCGATTTATAGGAGTCCACACCTGAAACAGCGGATACAGTAGATGTGCTTGGAGGAGGAAGTAGAACTATATGTTGTCATCAAAATATTACATAGGACAAAAATCGAGGCTGCACAAAGTGCACACAGAATCAACAGAAGTAAGTGCCTAATCCCACAAAATGGTAGATTCTGAGTTTGGAAAATAAGAATGTCACTCTTTTCTTTTTTACCCTCATGCATTTAAGAACCACTGTACAGTCAGAGAATTTCAGAGCACAGCGACTTAGATTTGATCCAGATCTCTAGGGCTGTCTCTATAGAGTTTGCATAATCTTCCTTTGACCAAGTGCACTTCAGATTCCTCCCATATTCCAATGAGCTGGTTAACAGGTAATTCACCCCTAGTATATTTGGGTAACAAAATAAGTAAGGGGAAGTTGATGGGCATATGAGAGAGAGGATGTTGCGAGGATCAAAAACCTTGGGGAAATGGGATGGATGGGATTGCCATCAGTGCTGGCATAGATACAATGGGCTGAATTCCCTCTTCTATGTTATAAGCTATTATGAAGCGATCAGACACATTTTATCAGAGGAGTAATAGGTGTACAGTGATAATCCAATCTAGGCCAGACATACAGCAACACTGACTGAAAAATATGTTGGATCATTTACCACAGCCAATATGAACTGACACAGAGTGAGTCACTTTTATATTTATTTTAGGAAAGACATTTTTTGTTCTGCTTTTTTTTCTGCTGACAACTTTAAATTGCTTTCAGAAGTTTTTGTTCGGCTCGTCTCTGTCAAAAAAAATTAGAATATGACTTTAGAATTTCCTCTCGTGGTGCTCATTTACATTGAATCAAACTACAGAATGTATTTTTTTAGTCCAACTGACTTTACAAGGCCCTGCTGCTTGCCATTCTGTCAGTCATTTGGTTATATTACACTCCAGTGTGGGTCGCTGGAATTTAAGCTTGTGTCAGGATCTTAATGGTGTTGTTTTTGAAATACTGGGAGACAATGTGGAATAGATCTGTACAACTGGGACCAACAGAGGTATTCATAGCATTGGCTCATCCCACAACGTGTTCGTGTGAGTCAAATATACTGAGAAAGACTGCAGGAGAAATATCGTAACCTAGGAGCACAAATAGTAACAGCTGGGTTGGGGAATGAGTGAGCACTTCCTGCAACCAGCCCTTAAAATTAAGATAGCTGGATCTCAAAATTACCCAGAGCAAGGTAAATGAAGTAAAGATGGGTCCCTAGAGAAACATATTCACTCCTCCTTTTACTCCTTCTCCTCTCCACCCCCCCCCCCCCACTATAACTTGAGCTGTTAGCAGACCATGCTCCGACATACTATACATGAAGCAAATCTCCTTTCAAAAGTTACTTTGTTGTTTATATGTAAGAAAATGCAGTAACGATGCAGCAGACTCCAAGTGTAATTTGTGATATTCAATATGTAAAAGCAGAATCTGCTGGAGATACGGAAATCTGCAGATGCTGGTATCTTGAACAAAACATCAAGTGCTGTAGGAACTCAGCAAGGGAGGCAGTATGAGTTCATGTCCGTAAGTTGTAGGTGTAGAATTAGGCCATTCAGCCCATCAAGTGTACTCCACCATTCAATCATGGCTGATCTATCTTTCCCTCTAAACCCCATTTTCCTGCCTTCTCCCCTTAATCTCTGACACCAGTACTAATCAAGAATCTAACCATCTCCATCTGAAAGATATCCATTGATTTGGGCTCCACAGCCTCTTGTAGCAATGAATTCCCCAGATTCACCACTGCGTCTGTGGACGGAATGGACAAGCGATGTTTTGGGTTGGGACCCCTTTAGATGTGGTCCCTTATTTTGACAATCTATAGAAGGGATTCAATCCAAAGCGTTGCCTATCAATTCCCTCCACAGATGCTGCCTGAGTTCCTCCAGCACTTTGTAATTTGCCCTGCTACAGTTTTGATGAATTATGTGTTGTTTAATGCAAGGAATAGCACAGCAGAGAAAAGTTTGTCCAGAATGTACGAAGTGAGCATTATCAATTCAGGTGTAAATTTAATTTTATGTCCCATTTAAATTGGGATCAAATGGTACCATCCAACCTCTGGAATCAAATTTGCATTGGTTCAGCTTCCTCATTGGTGTGGACTGTGAGTTCCATTAACTACTTTGGCTGGTACTTGGGGAAAACACAAATGCTATGCTGTCCAGAGTGTGGTACTCTGGATTGATAGTTTATTGGAGATTTACAATTGGGTGGTAATGGCCAGGAAGAAAACTGGAAGAGATAAAGGCAATTTTAGGTAAGGTTTTTATTGGCAGTTTTTTATCTGAATTAACATCAAGAACTGACGTTGAAATACGTTTGGTGCATGTCAATGGTCATTGAAAACTCACTCGGAATATCAAGAGAAGCAATCAGAAAGCATTCCAGGTCCAAGATATGAAAAGTCCTGCTGGTGTTTTGGGTGGGATCTGTATGGGTATCAATTGGGAATCTGGCTCAGAATACAAAACATACTCCCATCCGTACCCTCACAGCTACAAAAAAATTAAAGACTATAATAAACCTAAAAACTAAAGAGTGTAGGAAGGAACTGCAGATGCTGGTTTAAACTGAAAATAGACATAAAAAGCTGGAGTAACTCAGAGAGTCATGCAGCATCTCTGGAGAAAAAGGATGGGTGATGATTTTTTTGGGTCAGGACATTTTTTCAAACATGTTAAAAATGATACCTCTCCTGATGGTGATGGGGTGCTGAGACTTAGCCTTGGGTGGTCAGGCATGCGGCATGATCCAGCGGTGTAGCCCTGGGCCTGCAAGTGGTTGAATCGAGGAGTGTTGGTGGACGGCCCGGTCTGGATGCGGGCAAGCTTGTGATCCTTAGTAGAGTCCAGGAAGCATTTATTGAAGGCGTGGATCTGGTGTGGAATTAAGTAAAGTTGGAGTCCTTTGCAGGTCTGTGTGAGTGAGGCCTGGAGCTGCAGGAGTGAGGGCCTGCTGGTGCCAGCAGATGGTGCCCAGTGTAGAGTGCAGGGCTTGGAAGAAGGAGCAATTGTGAGAAGCAGTGGATTTACTGTTGGTTCCTGGAATCAGGGTTGGGACCGAACAGTGAGGTCTGGAATGGAAGTTGAAAGTCACGAGGTATAAGATGGAGGCTCAGGCATGTGGCGAGGAAACACATGTAGCTGTGGTAGCAAGTCCGGGTTAAAACATGGGCATAGAGCTGGAGAGCATTAGGAATCACAGAGGGCACAGAATCCAGGTGTGCCTACTTTGAAGAAGTTCTCTCTTCCTCTCTCCGACAGGGTCTGCAGGATCCCAACCCGAAACATCATTCATCCTTTTTCTCCAGAGATGTTGCCTGACCTGCTAATTTGCTCCAGCACTTTGTGTCTATCTTTGGTATAAACCATCATCTGCAGTTCCTTGTTTCTACTGAAAAGTTACACAATTCCATGTGAACAGATAGCATTGCACATGCGTAAAATATAAAAAATACTCCTTAGACAAATAAACAGCATTAGAAACCACCTACTGAATTAAAGCCTTGGACTTTTCTAAAATATTATCATGTAATATTTTCATGGTCTGAAGAAGGGTCTCGACCCAAAATGTCACCCATTGGTCTCAAGAAGGGTCTCGACCCGAAACGTCACCCATTCCTTCTCTCCGGAGATGCTGCCTGTCTCGCTGAATTACTCTGGCTTTTTGTGTCTATCTATGGTTTAAACCAGCATCTGCAGTTCCTTCCTACACTTATCATGTAAACTAATGCATTGTTTGTTTTTTGTAAAGCCCTTGTAAAGCTTCAGTTAAATATAACATCTGTGCACTTGTGCAACTCTGAAGAAGGGCCCTGACCAGAAACGTCATTCATCCTTTTTCTCCAGAGATGCTGCCTAACCTGCTGAGTTACAACAGCACTTTGTGTCTATGTTTGGTATAAACCAGCATACCAAAGAACTGCAGATCTTTGTTTCTTCATATAGTGCCATATGAGTCAGTTCCTTCATCGACACCATCAGTCTTAGGGCGGTTCTTGGAGGATCATTGACCAGAAATGTTAATTTTCTGCACATGCTGCCTGACCTGCAGAATGATTCCACCATTTTGGGTTTAAAATTCAATCACATTTGCACCGTGAAAAAAAGAATTCTCCTTTGTGTCATTTAAAAAATTGTTCAGACTTATTCTCAAACTTTATCATATCCTAAAAACCACCAAATTAGATTTTTTCTATGTAAACGACTGCCAGCTATGCATTATCTTACATTTTTTGTAAGTATAATGTTATTTTTAAAACAGTAAATAGCTGTTTGCTTCAGAGCAGAGCATTAAAATATTACCTGGCCACTAGATCAATTACAATTGGCTAGATAAATGAATAACCTTTCAGCATTGATTTTTGCTTCAGTTCTTGAAATGTCATGCAGTTCAGTCAATTGCATGAGAAATTCTCCCAGGTTTTCAAAGGTTTAGTTCATATCACCAGACTCAGAAGAATGGATCGTGAACCTACAAAGCAGGAAGTCAGTAAGACCTAATCATAATTCCTAGCTGCATATTGATGTAGATTTTGAAATGGTTTTCTGAAGCTTCGGGCGAGTGCAATTTCTGGAAGAGTGAAGTACAATGTCCTTCTAAAAGCTCCTTTGCACTGTTGGCTACAGGACATATCCTGCATTGGGCAGCAAATACATGACTTACAACATGTTTCAATCTAAAATCTAATTCAATTCCAACTAAAAATGAACAGTCATGTCCAACTTATAGTAAGATCCCTTTTACTATTCCTTTCTTGACATTCATATATAGCACCTGGTGTAGGCAGAGACTTTGCCTGACTGTTTCATGCGTTAAACACACAACAGATGTTCCCATGATGATTATGCTTTTTCTTGACCACTCCAATGGGGAAATTGCTCGATCTCCTTGCAGCTACAGCAGACACTGCCACACCTACGATTTTTGGGCTTGGCTCACTTCCCACTTTTTTTGTGGCTCAACATATCAGATGCTGCAACACACAGGATTAGTGCTTAAACCCTATCTCTCTCTCCCTCTATTGATTAACAGGAGAAATTGTCTCCCATGAACAATATACCAAAGAAGGAAATATTTCAGAAATATGTGCACGAGATGTCTCCCATGATGATGGGTATCCTGAGCATTCCGCAAGTGCAGCTGAAGAAAGTAAAGACACACTTCATTGTTATTTTCTTATTTATTTAGAAAGTACACATCGAAGGCAAATCTAATGCCCTGAATAACAACGCTAGTAAAATAGGAACCCTTTCCAGATTGAGCTTGGCAGAGATTCAAACTATTTCCCAGAAACATAAGACAGCCTGGCCTTTTCGAAAGTTAACTTTACCAAGGATTTCATAAACTTTGTTGAATTTGTTGACCTTTGTGCAAAGCATTGCAGTAATGACTAATCAAATCATGCGCAGATCATAACCAAGAACCCTTCATTTAGGATTTCAATTTTTCTTTCTCAGTTCTGGAATGCCTTAGTACATGTTATTAGCAGCAATGGAAAACATATTCATCTAACTACATATACAAATACGAATGTCAGAGATTATGGGGCAAAGGTAGGAGAATGGGGTTGAGAGGGAAAGATAGATCAGCCTTGATTGAATGACGGAATAGACTTGATGGGCCGAATGGCTTAATTCTGCTCCGAGAACGTACAAACATTTTGTTTCGGCATTTTCTTTGAAAGTTCTAGTTTTTAGATGTCTACTCGGTGTTAAGAATTAGTAAATGGATGAAATATATTCCCATGCTGTTCAAAGCTGACTAACATGCATGCAACATGTACCTCCTCTGGATATGATGGGAAGGGGAGAATTTTCTTCTGAAACCTTTTTCATTCTAGGGATATAGGATTGATATTGTTGTCACATCCTCATTACAACCAACTGAACTTGATCAGAAGATCGTTAGCAAATGCCAGGGATGATATGATGCAGGATTTGATAATGGCCATCCAACATTGACATGGCCACTTGCAAACTTCTTTGCGAATGGGAGAGGCTGGTGTTCCATCTTTTCTTTGACTTTTTTTCAATAAAACCTCTGAATTTTCAGATGTTCTCAGGTAAGAATCGCATAGCTGAACTTTGCAATGTGAAATATACATTTACGACTTCTCAAGGTTTTAGTTCCCGTTAGTCACTAATGTGCGGACTATGGTCTGGAAAGTAATCTTACACATTCCATGAGCTCTCCACGAGACATTCAAAGACTTCGAAAGATGAATATTCTGAAAAGTCTCTTGATTAATAGTTTCTTTATTGTAGTAGTACAAAACAGTAAAGCCACTCATAAAAACATCTTCTTGTATAAGTACATCATCTTCCAGCATATATACGTTTCAATCATACTCGTAATCTTGTCGTGATCATGGTCGAAAACTATATCTTCCCCCTAGTCTTCGCCGAACTAAACTAAGAACTTTCTGGGAGTCTGCGCCAGAATCTTGGCTACGAGCACGCCTCAGACTACATATAAGTCCCACCCACATAATTACAGGCAGATAAAATTAAAGGTAACTGGATATAATTATAATATACCGAGTTAAGCTAAATGTCTACTACACATTGGTAATTGCATCATTTGGTCAAAAAGAAATATGAATTGCTCTTAAGATAAAAAATTCTGAAATGGAGTAAGATTAATTCTCGATTATTCCAATGGCTTTATCATTAAGCAAGTAAATATAAAGGGGGATCTATTTGCTACCTTCCTCTTTTTGACAGACAATTATACTTAAACAAGTTACATTTTGATTTGGCAGGAAATGATTTGCAAACTATGGGTGGAACAGGTTACAGTCGGAGAATGAACAAAAACATGTATCAATGCAACGTTGAATTATTAGCCAACTTTTCACATCATTTATTAGAAAAGGTTTTAATTTTATGGCAATGTTGTGCAATCTGATATGATTCAACATTTGACTGAGAGGTATCCTGGGGATTTTAGCAGAACTGATTCCTTAGAGTATCTTTGTGGCAAGATCCTTGTGTGTCAAGTTGAACTTTGTCAATCGACCTGAAATATTAACCCTGTTTCTATTTCCGTAGATGTTGCTTGATCTGCTGAGTGTTCCAAGATATGTCTGACTTTATAACATATTTTCAATATTTGTAGCTTGCTTGAATTTTGGCTGGGGCAAATTGATACGTTCGGATGAGCAGTGGGGAATTTATTAAGCTTGAGGGGCTTAGAGATATGGGGAAGAATGGGTTTTCAAATGTACCTAACCCAAGAAAAAGGTTCTAATTGAGATTTGAAGCAAGGAACTAGTTAAACACTACGACATTCATTGTATTTCAGAATAGTTGAATTATATGTCCCATCTCCATATATTGGGCCTGTTTATCTGCTTGGGTGTAAATCTGACCAGAATAATGACATAAAGTGAGATTTCTCTGGCATTGTTCCCAGTGTATGGTTAAGTTGAATTGTTGGGAAAATCTCTGTGCTTGAACTTCAATCTCAAATCTTCAATCTCAAATTGGAACAAGCAAGCATTAAATAACTGGGAGAACAGTAATTTCTCATACAGAATCTGCTTGCTAGCATCTGAAACATCTTGAATGGCAAAGGTCTGAATTTTGTTGGCAGAGAGAGACAGAGAAGAGAAATCCTAATTGGATCAAAGCATCAATGGTTCCCAATGAGCTTTTCCTGAGGATAATGGATCATCTCAGACCGTTCACCTGCACTGTAATCCCAATGATATGGGTTTGCAGGTTAATTGCCTCGGTAAAATTGCTTCTAGTGTGTAGGGAGTGGATGCGTAAGTGGGATAACAAAGAACTAGTGTGAATGGATGATCAATGGTTAGCATAGACTCGATTATGCAGTGATTCCCATTGTGGTGACTGGAAACGACACCAGAAATCATTTTAGCAGACTGGGGCAGGTGAGATGGTCATATAATCACAGTGTTGTACACTACAGAAACGGGCCCCTCAGTCTAAAAAGTTATTGTGACCATTATGCCAATCTACACTCATCACATCCGCCTGCATTAGGACTTTAGTCTTCTATGTCTTGCCTATATATATGTCCTCTGGCAGCAAGTTCCACATATTGACCATTCTCTGTGCAAAAGCGATTCCTCCTATCTTTCATCTTTAAATTGTACACTATTCTTATTGTCGGAAAAATATTTTGGCTATTTACTCTATATGTGTGTCTTACAATCATAGATATGTTCAGTTGGTCATCCCTCAGCCTCCTTTACTCCAGGTAAAACAAGCCCAGTCTGCATAATCTCTCTATAAGTAAGATGGTCTAATATTCTGGTAAATGTCTTCTGCGCAATCTCCAGTGCAATAACATCCGTTTTATAGTGTGGTGACCAGGCCTGCTCAAACTGCTCTAAGTTCAATGGTTCAATAGTTCAATGGTACTTTATTGTCACATTTACCTAGGTATAGTTAAATTACCTTCTTTTTACTCAGTACAGTAAAACTCCTACTATACATTGGCACAATCGTACTAAAGTACAAGAGTGTAGGAATAGTAGATTTACTGAGGCAGTACATGAGTCACCACGTTTCTGGCACCATCTTGTATCCATCAAGTCCATGGTTGTTAAAACTGTAGTCTTAACTTGCCATAAAGGCCCGTTGTCCTGGCAGCGTCACTACGTTGGAGTTGCAGGGGTCGGCCTGACCAGGCGACGTTGTCAATGTCACCCTAAATGAGGATTCACACCTGAGTTGTGGGAATATAACCAGTTTCCTTTCACAATCACCATACTCGAGTGTTTGAGTTCAAGAAGAAGCCGAGAACTAAAATGATCAGCAGAAACAAAAGCTCGCCTCAACCTTGCTATTCACTTAATAGTGGAATTGGCATTCTACATCAGTGGTTATGGGTAGAAATCAGCCCGCCGCAAAGGTTGTCACGCATTGAATATCTATATAACTAAAAGTCTCATCTTGACCACTTCCTGTCTGCGCTGTATATTGATTTTAGAAAAAACGCTACTCTATATCGCTATGATTTTTGGCCATCTTACTCACAGTCCTCCTCTGCTGAGGCAGCCCTGAGGATTTTTCTGATCGATTAAAAAAAAAAAAATATGAGTGTTTAAAAAATCGTGAGATCAGCTGATGGCTCCTCTTGCCTGTCAATCACCACCTTTCGGGGGGGGGGGGGGGGGGTGGAAGGACTATAATACCCCGGATGCCTGGAGGTGAGTCAGTCACTCTGCAAGATTGTGAGGGAGAGGCCACAACTGTGATCCTAAGTTGTGAATCAACTGAACTGTGTGTCTGCAATGTACTTGCAATAAATGATTTGCTAGCCATTAATGAAAATGAAATGATTTGTTTGGCCTGCCCTGTACTTGAAACTGCAATGGAAATTAAATGAAAAAACAATTAGTTGTTTGGCCTGCCCTGTGCTTGAAACTGCAATGAAAATGGAAATGAAATGAAAATGCAATGAGCTGTTTGGCCTGCCCTGTGCTTGAAACTGCAATGGAAATGGAAATGAAATGAAAATGCAATGAGCAGTTTGGCCTGCCCTGTGCTTCAAACTGCAATGGAAATGAAATGAAAATGCAATGATCTGTTTGGCCTGCCCTGTGCTTGAAACTGCAATGGAAATGGAAATGAAATGAAAATGCAATGAGCTGTTTGGCCTGCCCTGTGCTTGAAATTGAAATGGAAATGAAATGAGTTGTTTGTCCTGCCTCGTGCTTGAAATTGAAATGGAAATGAAATGAAATGAGGTGTTTGGCCTGCCTGAAACCACTAATTTTGGCCCACAAGGCCCCTATTAGCTGAGAAACCAGTCCTTTTTGCCCAAAATGCCCGTATTAGTGCAACAGGAGCATTTTGGCCCAAAAGGCCCTGACAGGCCAGGAAAAGTCCAGAAAAAGTGCCTTTCACTGAGATTTCACACAGATGTTTTTTTTTAAAGAGACCCTTCAACCCATCAGGCCTGTATTAGCCCAGGAGGAGTCCCTTTGGCCCATCAGTAAGTATTCCCCCTGCAAGTATTAAACCTCACCCCAGTATTTTTCTCCCTCGCTTCATTGGCACCCTGTGAGATCCAGGCCAGGATAGACTTTCCTCCTTCATTGATGTGATCTGCAGAAAAATAGGAAAAATGTCTAAAATTGATTCCCAATCTCTCTCCCTTCTTTCTCACAGAGTCTCTCATGGTGAGCTGGCAGCCCACCAGGCCTGAGTGACTGAGCTGCCAGGCCATCAGGCCTGAGTGACTGAGCTGCCTGGTCACCAGGCCTGAGATACTAAGCTGTCACCCCACCAGAGCTGAGTGACTGAGCTACCAGCCCACCAGGCCTGAGTGACTGAGCTGCCAGCCCACCAGCTCAGCATGAGTGACTGAGCTGCCAGCCCAAGAATCCATTTGGCCCACAATGTCCATACTAGTCCTTTGGAAACCAGTCCCTTCGGCCCACAACATCCATACTAGTGCTCCAGAAAGCACTGGCCACCAATATTGGAATTGGTGGAGAGGTGGAATATTGCGTTGGGGAACCAGCTCTCCCATGTGAACATGGGACCCAACAGGTCCCACTTAATCTAGTCTCAACTTAAATCATGGATGATTTTGATAATTAATGAATGGATACTGGATTTTCTGATATAAAGGGCAACTTGTTTCAAAGTCTTAATGGCAAGTCACGCTTCCAAATTTCCTCCCAATTAATGCTGCTACTGCAAAGTTTCTTTTTCCTTGGTTTGATTCTGACCTCGGGTACAGTTTGTGTGAAGTTACACATTCTCTGTGTGACCACATGGATTTTACCTGGGTGCTACAGTTTCCTCTCATGTCCCAAAATACATCCTGGTAGGTTAAATGCCTATTGTAAATTATCCCTCAAGTAGATTGGTGACATGAGTATTGGGAGACTTGATGGACACAAAAGAAAGGATTATATGAACTATGTGAGGCAAATTAGTCTAATGCAAATGTTCAGAGCATGAGGGGCTGAATTATCTCCTTCAATTCAAAATACGAGAGATATCTCCATTTACTTAATTTTGTATGTCATCTGAGTTTGTTTGCCTACAATGCTGCTGAGAGCAAGATTTTCATTTTACCTCTACCTCACTATACTTGTGCGTCTGACAATAAATGAATGAATGAATTAATAAGTTTATAGGCCAAGTATTCACATACAAGGAATTTGCCTTGGTGCTCCACCCACAAGTGACAGCATGACATACAGAGACAGTTACGAATTACACATAAAACACTAAACATTAATAATAAAACTCCATTGATCAAACATGTGAACCAAACAAAATACCAGAGCAAAAGGAGGCTACAGATTTTTGGTTATTGAGTAGAGCTACTACTCGTGGAAAAAAATGTTTTTATGTCTGGCTGCGGCAGCTTTGACAGTCCGGAGTTGCCTTCCAGAGGGAAGTGAATCAAAGAGTTTGTGGCCAGGGTGAGAGGGGTCAGAGATGATCTTACCCGCTTGCTTCCTGGCCCTTGCAGTGTACAGTTCGTCAATGGAGGAAAGGTTGCAGCCAATAACCTTGTCAACTGATTGGATGATTCGCTGCAGCCTCCGGGTATCGTGCTTGGTGGCTGAGCCAAACCAGACCACGATGAAGGAGGTGCAGACAGGCTCTACCATGGCCGTATGGAATTGGACCATCATTGCCTGTGGCAGATTGTGCTTCCTCAGCTGCCATAGCAAGTACATCCTCTATTGTGCCTTTTTGACTGTGGAGTCAAAGGTAGCCCCCCACTTAAGTTCCTTGGAGATGATGGTTCCCAGGAACTTAGAAGACTTCACAGATCTGACTATGATGTTGTTGACGGTGAGCGGGGTGAGGGGAGGGGGAGCTCTCCAAAAAATCTACAATCAATTTGACTGTCTTAAGAGCATTGAGCTCCAGGTTGTTGTGATGGCACCAGGACGACAGCTGTGACACTTCCTGTCTGTAGGCAGATTCCTCTCCATCCTGGATCAGTCCAATCAGGGTGTGTCATGCGCATACTTGAGAAGCTTAACAGAGGAGTCAGTGGAGGTGCAATCATTGGTGTAGAGAGAGTAGAGGAGAGGGGAGTGTATGCAGCCTTGCGGTGCTCCTATGCTGAGAGTTTGCGGGTCCGAGATGTGCTTTACAAGCTTCACATGCTGCTTCCTGTCTGTCAGGAAGCTGGTGACCCACCAACAGATGGGTTCAGGCATGGTCAACTCGGAAAGTTTGGAATGTAGTGGCTCTGGCACAATGATGTTGAATGCAGAGCTAAAACCAACAAACAAATTCCTCGCATAGGAAGTCCTGGCAGTCTAGGTGCTGGAGGTTGAAGTGCAGGCCCAGGTTGACTGCATCATCAACAGATCTATGGGCCCAATATTCAATTTGCAGAGGGTCCACCAGAGGAATGGTGATATTTTACAGCTTGGCCAGCACAAGCCTTTCAAGGGTCTTCATGACTACAGAGGTCAGTACGACAGGCCTGTAGCCATTAAGACCATTAATCCTTGCCTTTTTGGCTACAGGGACAATAGTGGAGACTTTGAAGCAGGCAGGGACAGTACAGGTTTGCAGGGGCTGGTTAAAAATGCCCTTGTAGAGCGATGCCAGTTCGGCACAGAGCTTGAGAGTGGAGCGGGAAACATTGTCAGGCCCTGGTGATTTCTGACTTTTCTGTCTTCTTTTTTATTTAATTTTTTTTTTAATGTATTAGAAGCAAATGTACAACAATATAACCAGCGGCATATGACATAATACAGTTATTGTACAACTTCAATTTTGATTTTTAGCTATAGTTAAGAGAAAAGAAGAGAGAAAAAGCAAGAGAAAAAAGTGAAATGTGCAAGGATAGAGCCCCTAGACTACCAAAGTGGTGTAGCCAAAGATAAGTAAGTAAAAGAAATAAGGAAGATGTAGAGAAATAAAAAGACAAAAACAGAAAGAAAAACAAAATGTGATGATATACTTGCCTCGCATCCCTCCCCACCCATCACCCAACCCGTAATTAGATTTAACTCCAAAATTGTGTTGCACCATACTATCCTTGTAATAAAACAATGAATGGTGTCCATGTCTTCGAAAAATGCTCTGGTTTTTCTGCCAAGACAAGTCTAATATTTTCAAGATGTAGCATCTCAGACATGTTTGTAATGCACATTTTATGAGTAGGGACAGATGGATTTTTCCAAAATTTGAGTATTTGTTTTTTCGCCCTTATCAGGCCATAATTGAGGAAACGTCTTTGAAATATTGAGAGCTCAGAGCAGGCTTCTGATGTCCCTAGAATAATCAATTTTACTTCGGAGTCACGTGAGTGACTACGTGAATAGAAGCCCGTACAGCCGTTGGTGCGTCATGACGTCAGACGCTGGTGCAGTCGGCCGGTTGGAGCAGCAGCGCTCCTCCGAGCAGTAGGTTTAAACAGAGGTAAGGTTTTTAAATTTTTTTTATCACAGGTCATTTTCTGCGACGGTTTGGAGTTCTTGCAGATATGTTGCAGAAAGTGAAGAAGGTGTCGGCGAGGCGCTCCGGGGGTAGAAAGGAAAAGTGACCAGGAGAGTGTTGAGGATGGAGGCCCGTCTGGTACACCTGGTCCGGTGCTGGCTACACAGCCAGTGGTTGCGGACCCACTACCGGGGGGCAGTGGAGGCTTGCCAGTAGGGCGGAAGGCCACTGGCAAGTCTCTGTGGCCCGTAGATGAGTCGGGCCTGGAGGTTATACCGTCCATAGGAGAGTCCGTTTGCTCACGGCTCTCCCACGTCGAGATTCTATTACAAAAGAATGCTCGACAGGGACCAGCTCCGTGAGGAGGAGTGGTGCCCAAGCCAGGCTGATGGAGAGCTTGTGCTAGCAGCACCTGTTTCAGGGCTGCAGAACTATCCTGCCTGTGAGGAGGATGTTCTATCAGTACAGTTTGCTGACGCTGATTCTATGCTGGGGGAGAGCAGTAAAGGAGTTCGGTTGGAGGTAATTCCGAACATTGCTGGGAAGTTTGCTGAGCGTAGAGAGGCAGGAAAGGCGATTGATGTAGAATTGGCCGAAGCAATTCAGTATATGCTCTCCCACCAGTTACAGGAGCTAGCTATGGATGAAGTAGCAAAAAACTATAAAGCTCCTGTTAATTGTGATCTCCTGAAGATACCGGTGGTTAATCACCAAATTTGGTCATAGATGGGTATGCCTGCTAGGGCCCAGGAGATGAAGTTTTTAAAAAAGTGCTTAAACTGTTGTCAGCAGGTATTACAGCTGTGGTGAAAGTTATTGATGCAAGCAATATGGTTGAAGCACACCAGGACGAACCGGGATTCCTTTGTAATGCATTTTGAAATTAATAATATCGGGAGGGCGCTATTAGGCCAGTGCTAATCTGAATTTGGCGAGTTGTGCAAACCGACCAGTGTACCACCACGAAATCTGTTGTTTGGTGGTAACCTTGCAAAAAGGGTCAAAGACTGTCATGAGGTTGTTAAAACCATGGCCCTCATTAAGCCAGCTGGCAAGCAAGGCAAAAAGGGTTCTCTACAAGAAGTCGAGGACAACAAGGTCCGCAAGGAAAGATGCAGGTAAGGAATATAACATTGACAGACGATGAATTAACTGATGTTCCCGTTCAAATTGGGGAAGGTTAAAATTGTTTCTCAAACAATGGCAGCAGTTGACATCAGATTTGTTCATACTTAGTACTATTGAAGGGGTGAAAATTTGAATTTTACTCTAAGGACAGTCTACCTAATCAACATTTTCCTAGTCGTAAACTTATTTTTTCAGATGAGGAAAATGTGCTTATTCAAGCAGAGATTCAGCCGTCACATAAGAAAGGGGTAATTGAGCCTTCTGTCTATCAAAGTCAACAATTTCTGTCAAGTATATTTCCCAGATCTAAAAAGACTGGGGGATGTAGAATTATTCTGGATTTATCGAGTTTGAACAAATTTGTTTGTTATAGGCATTTCAAAATGGAGACCTTTACCACGGGCAAACATCTAGTGTCCAAAGGGTATTATATGGCAACCATTGATTTAAAGAATGCGTATTACTCAGTGTCTATTCATGGTGATGATAGAAGATATTTGAAATTTATTTGGATGACTGAGCTGTGGCAATTCAGGGCATTGCCGAATGGATTAACTTCAGCTCCTAGATTATTTACTAAATTGGTAAAACCTGTGTTAGCATTACTTAGAGCTCAGGGGCATGTGGTAATGGCCTATTTAGATGATATTCTGATTGTTGGAAAGACTCATGCTGAAACTCAATCATCAGTTTCAGTTGTTAAAATCACTTTTGAACAAATGGGATTTGTTATTCACCCAGATAAATCTAAATTATCACCAGTCCAAATTATTGATTATCTGGGATTTACCATTAATTCCAATCACATGTTGGTAACTTTGCCCAGGGATAAATTGAATCAGTTAATTGAGGACTGTGTTAATCTCGTTGGAGAACAACGGCCTTCGATTAGACAAGTAGCCAGTTTAATTGGGAAGTTTGTTGTAGCATTTCCAGCTGTGCAGTATGGTCCTCTGCATTATCAACAATTACAACGATCAAAGGAACAGGCACTGAGAATACAAAGGGGCCATTTTGATAGGCCTATGCAGTTGTCAGCTGGGGCGATTGCTGATATACAATGGTGGATATTACATGTTTCAAAAAGTTTAGGAAGGTTTTGGTGGAACCACCGTCACTGATATTACAGACTGATGTAAGTGCACTGGGTTGGGGTGCAACAGATATGTCTTCTAATTGTGGGGGCAGATGGAATGTGGATGAGACATCGCTTCTTCAATTAAGAGGGATTAATTATTTAGAGTTGTTGGGCACCTGGTATGGGCTCAAAGCTTATTGTTCTACAAGGAGGGATCTGCATGTGCAGATCCAGATTGACAACACCACAGCAGTGGCATATGTAAACCACATGGATGGAGTTAAGTCACAGTCTTGTGATAGACTGGCTAACCAGATTTGGAGCTGGTGTATTGACCAAAATATCTAGCTTTCAGCACTTTATTTGCCAGCAAGTTTCAACACAGTAGCTGACACTAGGTCACGTCAGTTTAATGACAACATTGAATGGATGTTAAATCAGGATGTATTTAACCAAATGATTCTTCAGTATGGATTGCCAGATATTGACTTGTTTACATCTCGATTAAATCATCAGTTACCTAGATATGTTTCATGGGAACCAGATCTTGGGGCAGTAGCAGTGGATGCGTTTTCGCTGCATTGGGGAGGAATGTTTGTGTATGTATTTCCTCCATTCTGTCTCATCAGCAGATGTTTGCAAAAGATCAAGGAGGACTCCGCTTCAGGGGTATTGGTAGTGCCAGATTGGCCTACAGAAGCACGGTTTCCCGTTGTATTACAAATGGCTAGGGAGCCTTACATGCTTATTCCCAAGAATAAAAATCTACTGGTAAATCCAGTCACTGGGGATCAACATCCTTTATATGATTGTATTGATCTGTTAATTTGCAGATTTTAAGGAGGCCATACCTGGGGAGAGGACTGTCTCATCGGACTGTGGATGTTATCATGTTGGCCTGCAGGGATAGTACACAGCAGCAATATATCACCTATATAAGGAAGTGGGAGCAATTCTGCCTACAACAGAATATTGTATATCACACTGCAGGGATCACGGACGTATTGGAGTTTTGTCAACTCTTTATTTCGACCAAAAATTAAGTTACAGTGCGATTAATTCAGCCAGAAGTGCTCTGTCTTCTTATTTACCTATGAATGCAAAATTGCATACAGTCGGGACACATCCGTTAGTTTCACGATTCATGAAGGGAGTTTTTCAATTCTAATCCTCCTAAACCCAGGTATGCCGGTATTTGGAATGTGAGTTAGGTTCTTATGGTTCTTCGCCAGTGGGCTCCGGTTACAAGCCTATCTATAGCCAAATTAACTATGAAGGTGGTCATGCTTATGGCGTTGGTTTTAGCTCAACGTGTACAAACGTTGCAAAAGCTACGGCTAGATAAAATGCATGTGTCGGCAGATGCCATTATATTTTATGTCTATGATTTGCTTAAACATAATAGAAGAGGCATGACAGGATGTAATATTGTGTTTTCAGCATACCCCGCAGATGATCGCTTGTGTGTAGTCTCACATTTATCTCGTTACATTGAGATTACTAAACCTCTGAGAGGAACAGAGTTGGCTTTGTTTATTAGTCACAAAAAACCACACAGTAAGGTGTCGGTGCAAACGATTTCAAGGTGGCTAAAGCAGGTCCTGGCAAGTGCAGGAATTGATACTGATAAATTCAAATCTCATTCCATCAGGGCGGCATCAACTTCCGCGGCAAGGGCGATGGACTTGCCAATAGACCATATCCTCGCGGCCGCAGGATGGTTCAGTGAGCTAACTTTTCAGAGGTTTTATCACAAGCCGATTTCAAGGCTCGGGGTGTTTGCTGATTCTGGTTTCAGTACTGTTATAGTTTCTTAGGGGTTTCTTATGATTTTGTTTGTAAATAAACTGTTATTCGTTTAACAACTGTTATTATTGATGCATGATTGATTGCTAACGACTTTGAGTCAATCCAGGCAGTGTGAACATCGGATTTGGGCCTGCGGCGTGAATTCACAGTGCTTTGAAGTCTTCACGTAGTCACTCACGTGACTCCGAAGTAAAATAGTAAGATTAAACAAGAACTTACCAGTTTGAAGTTTGATCTTTATTTTATGAGGAGTCGAGTTGAGGGACTACGTGCCCTCCGCTCCCACCCTCATTTATCTCATCTGGTAGTTCTAGTTTTATCATCTTACCATTATACTTCAGTCATTGTTAGCTGTGAATTCATTCCGCTGCTTTGAAGATTGACGCACCAACGGCTGTACGGGTTTCTATTCACGTAGTCCCTCAACTCGACTCCTCATAAAATAAAGATCAAACTTCAAACTGGTAAGTTCTCGTTTAATCTTAACTATTCCGTTTCGGGGTCCAATTTTGTTTTTAATGTTTTTGAGAGAATTTCAAATATTCCTCTTCAAAAATTATGTAATTTTATGCAAGAGGCGAAGGAATGTCTTATAGTTGCTTCCTGAATGAGACATTTGTCACAAATAGAACATACATTTGGAAAGATCTTATTCAGTTTAGACTTTGAATAGTAGATTTTTGGGAAGAAGATCATCTTTATAGCATTTATTCTGCCTATTAGAGATATCGGGAGTGTTTTCCAGAATTGAATAAGAGCATTTAATTTGGTAACTAAAGGTGGGAAGTTTGCGTTGAATAGAGAGGTCTATTTTCTGGTTACCTGAACAGCCAGATATTTGAATTTTTCCGTAGCAATTCTGAAAGAGAATTTTAGAAGGTGTGTCAGCTCTTCAGGTTTTATTGACATAATTTCACATTTGTTCCAGTTTATTCTATATCCTGAAAATGAGCCAAATTCCTGTATAGGATTTAATATATTTGGAATACTAACCTGAGAATTGGTGATATTTAATAATACATCATCTGCATATAATTATATTTTATTATTGGAGTATGTATAATTATAGCCGTGAATATTCGGATGTACTCTTATACTTTCTGCAAGAGGTTCAATCGCAAGGGCAAATAACAGGGGTGATAATGCACATCCCTGTCTATTGCCCCTGGATAACTGAAATTTAGGAGAGAGTATATGGTTAGTATAGACTGGACCCTTCCCCACCTTTTCTGAAATGCCTCTCCACCTCCTCTATTTTTATTGTTGATGATGGAGAAGTGATGTTGTACAGCACAGAGGGTGTAGGTAATTGGGTGTGAAGTGGTGATTGGAGAGGGGTGGATGGGAAAGGGTCCAGTCTTTTCAGACTGGAGTCTTGCTTTTAGTATGTGTGAAATGGTGAATGGGGAGGAGTGGGAATAGAAGGGCCCAGTAGTTGCAGACTGAGGTCAGGCTGTGAGTGGACGTGAAGTGTTGGTTGGGGTGGGGAACGGTCCAGTCTTTTCAGACTGGAGTCTTGGTTTAAGTAGTTGTGAAGTGGTGAATGGGAAAGAGTGGTGCAGGAGGTTCCATTCTTTGCAGACTGGGATCTGGCTGTGTTTGTTGGGGAGGGGGTACCAAGGTTACGTTTCTGCTTGTCAAACCTGCAGTAGAACTCATTCAGGTCGTTGGTGAGCTGACGATTGTCCAAAGAGCAGGGGAGCTTTCCTCTTGTCGCTGGTGATTTCTTGCAAGCCCTTCCAAACTGAAGAAGAGTCACTAGCTGAGAACTTGCTCCTCAACTTCTCAGAGTACCTTTCCTTGGCAGCTCTGATTTCTCTTCTCAGCTTGTACTTGACCTGCCTGTAGAAGTCTGCATCCCCGCTCCTGTAGGCCTCCTCTTTAAGGGCCTGTCCCACTTTCACGACCTAATTCACGACCTCTGCCGAGTTTGCCCTTGACTCATACTCGCAGCATGGTTATCACGAGGTCGTAGAAGGTCGTAGGAGGTCGTAGGTAGGTCATAGGTAGGTTGTGATGCTAGTCGTAGATACTCATAGCATCAAGTAGGTCGGGCCGTTTTTCTAGCCTGATGAAAAATGTCCACGAGTAAAAAAGGTTGTGAATTAGATCGTGAAAGTGGGACAGGCCGTTTAGACTGTCGTAGCTGTCTGAGTTCTGCAGTAAACCAGGGCTTGTTGTTGTTGAACCAGGTCCGGGTCCTAGTTGGAATGCAACTGTCCTCACAAAAGCTGAGATATGATGATACAGTGGCTGTATACTCATCGAGGCTTGTGGTTGTTTTTCTGAATACATCCCAATCCGTGCAGTCAAACCAGGATTGTAGGTTCTCAATGCCCTCGCTTGTCCACCTTTTCGTTCTTCTGACCACAGGCTTAACAGATTTTAGTTTCTGAGTGTAAACTCCAAAGAAAATAAAGGAGTTAAATTACCTCAAAGAGTAGAAGGGTTTGCAGTTTATAAAGAAGGATTCTAGGTTGGGAGAGCAGAAATCTGACAGTACCGCGATGTCGCTGCACCCTGTCCGTTATTAGTCAGTTAAATACTTGACTAATAATCTTTATTTGAAATGTACAGAGTTTGCTGAAACTGGGGAATTGAAACAGCTCATCAGTTTTACAGGTGAGAACAATACAAGTGTTTCTGAATTGCCTTCTCTGATTTATCTCAATTCAAAGTAAATAAAACAAAGAATACTAAATATCATACTACTTTATGAAAGTGAGTGTGCAAGTTAGAATGTATATAGACACAAAAAGCTGGAGTAACTCAGCAGGACAGGCAGCATCTCTGAAGAGAATGGGTGAGGTTCCGGGTTGAGACTCTTACTTCAGACTCTTCGGGTCTCGACCAGAAACGTCACCCATTCCTTCTCTCCAGAGATGCTACCTGTCCTGCTGAGTTACTCCAGCTTTTTGTGTCTAACTTCAGTTTTTACCAGCACCTGCAGTTCCTTCCTACACAGTTAGAATGTACAATTCAGTTCTGAGGAAAACAAAGAAAACAAAGTACATAAATGTAACTTTTTTTCTCCAAAAATCAACTGATGTGCATGCTTCATGAAAAAAAGGTTAATTTCATCTGTAACCTTGGAATATATGTACTGTAGTACTAATGAATAAGTTAAAGTCAGGGCATGAGGTGACATTTTAAGTATCCTCCACCCCACTTCTTAAAACAAGGACAATTATTCACGTCTTCCTTATAAGCATTCAATGAAAAATACTGGGTTTGTTATGACAATGCAGAATCTTTTTCATTCTTATTTAATTTTCTTATGTTTCCACCCATGTCTTCACTAACAATTGTCAGTGCATGGCTCACAACTATGTTGAGGAATGAGGTTAGTGCCCCTATGCTGTGAGAATTATACCAGAGTGTTGATATATAAAAGTTCACCTGATTTATATACCTGTCTTACCAACTTGAGGCATTGCTTCGGTGCAGTAACCATGGAAGAACATCGCCATCTTGAAAATAGCAAAAGGTAAGATAAAATTATTGGGATGAATTGCAGCACTAATTCATTTTGAAGCAATTATCTCTATTTTCGCAAGTAAATTTCAGGAAATGTTGCATTTTTCAGAGTAAAATCAGATCATGTCTGTGAACTCAGTGCACAATGAAAGTGTTTTCCTTTGAATTCTGGCCATAACGTGCAACAATGGGGTGTCCTTAATACAATAGGATATTCTAACAGATGGCTTATAGGTTCAGTTCACTGAAGGGTTAACATTCTCTAAACTCAAACAGGCCGCAGTCTGGCCCTGTCAGCCATAACAACCATTTTAAGTAAGCTTTATATATTCTTTAACAGTATTCAATTGGACAATGTTAATTCAGCTTCAGTCTGACTTAACCTTTTGAGGCTAAAATTTCCCACAGGACTTTGGAGAGCAAGAATCTGCATTTGATCATCTAACATCTGTGAGAAGGCTATTTAAAACAAACTCTAGTACCGGGTCTCGTAAAGCAGATAGAAACAGTGACCTATTCTACTGCGTGCGTAATTCAGATTGTATTTAAATTCATTGATTATAAAATAACTGGGCAAGAGCAGCTCATCTACTCTGCTTCCCTTATTTTGTCTTCTGAATCTTGAATGCAGGTTTGATTAACTTTCAGATTTTAATACGTCAACGTTTGCAGAGTGAGTGGATATGTCTCACAACTTGGTGCCTTTTAACAAGGAGAACTTCCACCATTGGATAAGACATCAAGGGAGCAACATCCATCAGATATTTACTACAGAATTAAATCAGTGTTAATGGTTTAAGAATTCCGTGCCTTTCTCCCCATTGCTTTACTACTTTTCTTGTGTAGTGTCTATCTAACATATACCAAAAACTTAATGGATATTTTCATATTAAAGTATTACAACATTTTTGGTAGGTATTACAACATCGAGTCTATGCTGACTCACAGAGCAATTTGATTCCTTCGCTAATGTTTTCTGTTATCATGTTCAGCACGGACTTTGTGGGCCGAAAGGCCTGTTCCTCAACTGTGCTGTTCTATGTTCTACGTAGATGGAGGATGTAAATGGGAGGTCCTGAAGATTTATTCCCTGTTTATATGACTGGTGTTGCTATAAATGTAGCCTTAAATAATAAAAAGTTGCACTATATTTTGTTCTTTTATGCAATCAGATGTTGACAATGGCAGAATCCAAATCAGAGGAACTGCAGATGGTGGAAATCTGAAATAAAAACAGAAAATGCTTGAAACCAAAAGGTGTTCTGACAAGGGATGTTCAACCTTAAATGTTAACTCAGTTTCCCTCTCCTTTGATTCAGGGGCTCACATTTGTGCACAGTTCCTTTCAACAAAATGTACTTCTCAAAATACTTTCATGTCACACTTACAGCTGTCATAATTTTTCTGTTAAACTATTTCCATTATACTTGTCCACTGTGCTTCTCTGTTGGATTGTCTGACAGTGTGTAATTCATATTGGTAATCAAGAAAAATGACTCTCTGGAATCGGGGAGGGAAGCATTACAAGGGCAAGAAATATGTACACCCACAGTCATTCACATCCTGTGCCTGAAGTGTGAGAAAGTAGATTGTTCAGTGGACCTGTTTGGGCAAGGAATGTTGAACTGAGAGTACGGTACATTTTTTCATTTCGCTTCACAGGAACTTCTGTGTGGGAAAGTCCATTTGCTCTAAATTGATCTCTGGCTGACATATTGTGGCAGCGGGATCTACGTGAGTAAGCCGGTGGATGTAAACTAGTTCAGCCCGAGGCAAAGAAGTGCAAATTCCAAATTATATAAAAACAAAACAATGCTGGAAGCACACAGAAGGTCATGCAGCGTCTGTAGAAAGAGAAGTAGAATTAACATTACACGTGCAAAATCATCTGAGGATATGTTTTATTTCCAACTTCCCACCATTTGCATTGTTTTGATTTTCAAATGCTAATTTACGTTGCAGGGTACAACTGGATAGTGAGTGAATTAAATTCCAAACGCATACACATCTCACACACATACACATACGTGTACTTCAGCTTAATGGGATTCTTGTGAAATAAAATGGAAATTAAAAAAAAAATAACATCACAGAGCACCTTTTCGGGAGGCACTTGAAGAGTTCAAGTTGATGCATATTTTGGGGCTCCATATCTTCCTATCCACCACACAAAGAGGGACAACAGGCAAGATGTGGCTGCTTGGTCGATAGTTCAACTGCGCAAATTCTTTGTAACAATATCATGATTGGTGGGGCATATCAATGACACTTGAATTGAGGATTGATATTGCTCATAAAATTTGACACTGGTTCACTTGGGTATCTGACAGCTGGGATTTTTCATTCATAGAACCGCAGGGGATATTTCCATAGGGAACAATCCTCAATGCATCTCTTGGTTTCAGTGTGAATGAAGGTAGATTAGCACAGGTTGAAGAAAGAACTGTAGAACTTAAAGAATGTAACAGAATATGTAAGCAGTAAATTACTCTCATTGATTCACTCTGTGCATTTCCATTATGTTACATGAAATAGAAAAAAGAAAATGCTGCAAATATTCAGGTGAATGACCTTTCATCAGAATTGCTTTTCACGCAAATAAAATTTCTTCTCCATCGCAGTTCGGCACACATAAATGAACAAAACTTGGGTGTTTATTGCAGATTTCACAGCATCAAGACATCCCAACGTACTTCTTCAAGTGGATAATTTTAATGTGGAGGTTGACAGATTCGTAATGGGTGTCATGGGGAGAAGGCAGGAGAATGGTGCTGAGAGGGAAAGATAGAATGGTGAAATAGACTTGATGGGCCTAATGCCCTATAACTTATGAAGATGTACTTATGAAGTGAGATGTAAAATAATTTATAACGTTACCGCACAACAACGTGAAAATGAATAGAACTTTCTCAAAGTTGCTTGCTTTCATAAGTTTGACTCAATTTTCCAAGTTAGTACTCAAGCCATAATTCTAATCAAAATGCCCACCTCTGAGTCAATCACAATGCAGAGAGGGTGAAGCAGGGGCAGTGACGTTGCAGTGAAAGGCCACAAAGGCTGCATCCACATATCCTCAACTCCCATTGACAGGTTGAATGAACCATCATCAGTATCTTCTCCAAGGTTAAAATCCGGATCAAAGAGGCTCCAACAAAACTACACAGATTCTGCTGAGTAGGCCACATTGATCAAATGCCTGTCAGCAAACTCCTGAAATGTACATTCTCCTCCCAGATCCATCATGTCGAGAAATTTCTGAAAAGATGGAGAAACTGCATCGGGGTGAGGTCTCAAGGGTTAAGAAAATGCAGTATCCCCAGTTAATTACATAATATTTTGGCTCAAATTGGGGTTGATGCAACAGGGATGGTAAAAGAACCTTGGGTGTCCTCGTTTGGAACATTAGGTGGCACTAGGAACTGCACAACCTACAACTCAGCCTGCCCACTCATCCGTGGCTGTATATCCTGCTCCATCTGTGGCAGAGTCTACAAATTACGTATTGACCATATTAGCCATCATAGAAACATAGAAACATAGAAAATAGGTGCAGGAGGAGGCCATTCGGCCCTTTGAGCCAGCACCGCCATTCAATATGATCATGGCTGATTGCCCGCTATCAATAACCTGTGCCTGCCTTCTCCCCATATCCCTTGACTCCACTAGCCCCCAGAGCTCTATCCAACTCTCTCTTAAATCCATCCAGTGATTTGGCCTCCACTGCCCTCTGTGGCAGGGAATTCCATAAATTCACAAATCTCTGGGTAAAAAAGTTTTTTTCTCAGCTGTCTTAAATGACCTCCCCTTTATTCTAAGACTGTGGCCCCTGGTTCTGGACTCACCCAACATTGGGAACATTTTTCCTGCATCTAGCTTGTCCAGTCCTTTTATAATTGTATATGTTTCTATAAGATCTCCCCTCATCCTTCTAAACTCCAGTGTATACAAGCCTAGTCTTTTCAATCTTTCCTCATATGACAGTCCCGCCATCCCAGGGATCAATCTCGTGAACCTACGCTGCACTGCTTCAATCATGGGGAACAAGGACATGGCAGACCAATTGAATAACTACTTTGGTTCTGTCTTCACTAAGGAAGACATAAATAATTTGCCGGAAATAGCAGGGGATTGCGGGTCAAATGAGATGGAGGAAATGAGTGAAATCCAGGTTAGCCGGAAAGTGGTGTTGGGTAAATTGAATGGATTAAAGGCCGATAAATCCCCAGGGCCAGATAGGCTGCATCCCAGGGTACTTAAGGAAGTAGCCCCAGAAATAGCAGATGCCTTAGTGATAATTTTTCAAAACTCTTTAGATTCTGGAGTAGTTCCTGAGGATTGGAGGGTAGCTAATGTAACCCTACCCTATTCACAGTGGTCCCATTAATCCCCAGTGGAGTGTACATCCTTGGTTTGTGTGCCTTTCTAAAGTTCACAATCAGCTCCTTAGTTTTGTGACATTCAATAGAACCTATGGAGGTAGACAAAAGTGTCTACGGAGTCTACCTCTATAGACACATAACCAGTATTTACATTTAAAAAAAAGATGACGCAACAGCATTTATGCCCTGGTGAGATCAGAGTTTACAGTCCTGAACCTACGGAACTGGAATATAAATTGTTCGAGTAATTGAAAGATACAGCATGGAAACAGGCCTGTTGGCCCACCGAGTCCATGCTGACCATTGATTACACATTCATGCTGGTTCTGTGTTATCCCTTTTTTGCATCCCCTCCCTAAACATGTTGGGGCAATTTACAAAGACCAAGTAACTATGACCAAGCAGGTCTTTGAGATGTGGGAGAAAACCAAAGAACCCGGACGAAACTCATGCGGTTACAGGGAGAATGTGCAAACTTCATACAGACAGTACCCAAGGTCAGGATTGAACACAGGTCTCTGGCACAGTGAGGCAACAGCTCTACTAGCTGCAACACTATGCCGCCTTAAATTAAGTCACCCTCAACTGACTCAGAGGAAACTACCACATCACCAGATTTTGCAACTGAGCCCAATCAATAATACTATTAATTAGTCCTCAATAACTACTCTGCAGAACAAGTTAAGTCAAGTCAACTTTATTTATCACATACACATACAAGATGTACAGTGAAATGAAAGTGGCAATGCTTGCAGGATTATGCTAAACAACAGAACAGAACACAACATAACCAGTATTTACATTAAAAAAAAGAAGACGCAACAGTATTTATGCCCTGGTGAGATCAGAGTTTACACTCCTGATGACCTGTGGGAAGAAACCGTTTCAACCCCTCTGGTTTTGCTGTGTGACAGCGGAGGCGCTTGCCTGACCGCAGCAGCTGGAACAGTCCGTTGCTGGGGTGGTGGGGGTCCTTCATGATCCTGCAGGCTCTGGATCTGCACCTCCTGGTGTATGTCCTGCAAGGGGGGGGGGGGGGGAGTGTAGTTCCCTTGGTGCATTCTGCCGAACACACTACTCTCTGCAGAGCCTTCCTGTCCTGGGCAGAGCTGTTGCCAAACCAGATCGTGATTTTTCCAGTCAGGATGCTTTCTACAGCACCAGAGTAGAAGGATTGAAGGATCCTCAGAGATACCCTGAGTTTCCTCAGCTGCCTGAGGTGGTAAAGGCGCTGATTTGCCTTTCTCATCAGTGTGGCAGTGTGTGTTGTCCATGTCAGATCCTCTGTGATGTGGACTCCCAGGTATTTAAAGCTGCTCACCCTATTCACAGTGGTCCCATTAATCCCCAGTGGAGTGTACATCCTTGGTTGTTGTGCCCTTCTAAAGTTCACAATCAGCTCCTTAGTTTTTGTGACATTCAATAGGAAGCTGTTATTCTGACACCAGAGTGCCAGGTCAGCCACCTCCTCCAGGTAGGCCTTCTTATCGTTATCGGAGATAACTTAATGATGGATTTGGAGCTGAATCTGGCCACACAGTCATGTGTGTACAGGGAGTACAGTAGGGGGCTGAGGACGCAACCCTGGGGGGATCCTGTGTTCAGGGTGAGGGGGTTGGAGGTATGTCTGCCCATCTTGACCACCTGTGGCCTGGCAGGGAGAAAATCCAGGGAGTGTTCAGTCCCAGTTCCAGCAGCTTATCAACAAGTCTGGTGGGGACTATGGTGTTGAAAGCTGAACTGAAATCAATGAACAGCAGAATGAATAGACCCCCTTCAAGCTGTCAAGCTGAGAGAAAGTGGTATGCAACACCTGGGAGACCGCATAATCCGTGGATCTGTTTGGACGGTATGTGAACTGCAGCGGATCCATGGTGTGAGGGAGGAAGGAGCAGATGTAGTTCTTGATCAGCCTCTCGAATCATTTCATGACCACTGAGGTGAGGGCCACTGGTCAGTCGTCATTCAAGCAGGCTGGAGAGGCATTCTTAGGCACTGGGACAAAACAGGTACGGACCACTTTTGCAGGTATGCACCACGGACTTGGCCAGGGAGAGGTTGAATATTGTGGTGAATACTGGAGCTAGTTGATTAGCACAAGACTTTAGTACTTGCCCAGATATACCTACTGGGCCTACAGCTTTCCTCATGTTCTCACTCGTCAGAGCCCTCCTCACGAGGACACCGAGAATGTGTGCACATCCCCAGAGGTGTGCCTCACTCGAGCCTCACTAGCCAGCACTCTGACGATGTTGTTGTTAGCCAGCAAGCTAGGGGTGTTGTTGCCCACCTCAAACCGTGCATAGAAAGAGTGCAGGTCATCAGCTAAGAAGGCACCAGCACTCCTGGTTGGGGGGGGGGGTGGCTGAAAACTGCCCCAGAAATACAGCCAGAAAATACACTCTATATGTAATATGTAGGAAGGAACTTTCACCCATGCCTTCAATCCAGAGATACTGCCTGTTCCGCCCGCTGAGTTACTCCAGCACTTCTGTCTATCTTCTCTAAATATGATACAGTTGAATTGATGTTCTTCTATCTTTTGGTTCTGACAAGCAACATCTCATGTTTAGATTCTGTGTTATTTTCAGGAACATACTAAATTTGCAGATTAATTGTCGATTAAACTGCTACAGAAAATTAACTCTGGCAATTAATTGGTCATATCTTTTGAATGATAAAATAATTGTTCATATCATTTTCATCAAATCTACTGGATACAAATTTAACAAACAATAGTTTTTCAATCATTCAAGTGGTAAATTGTTCTCAGACTTAAAAAAAAAGTGAAATGGTACTCTCCCTTTCTGTCTCTTTTCCTCCGTAGCTTTGTATCATGTTTCTTTCCCACCCTCAATTTCTCCTATACGTGGTTTGGCTCTAGTTTGTCTTCCTTTTCAGTCAGTTACTTGTTTCTTTTTCAATCTTTACAGTTCTTTGCTTAGTGCAACACAGTGCTTGTATCAATTGTGCCTGAAGTCTGAGAAGTCGTGTTGCTTTTGCCACAACTTTATTATCTCACATTTCCTTCAGTTCTGGCCCAAAGCATTTTTGAGTTGAAGGACATAGAATAAAGCCGACACTAACGAGCCTTGCAGCGAGAGGTCCTGCTCCAGCAAGATTCAAACCATTAGGTGGTTCCAAACTAAAAGTTAACAGGCAAAGATAGATTGACAGTTGTGTAGTAGTTCACTAGTCAGTCCGCTCTGATTCTGGATTCTGATGATATAACAGGAAATAATTAAACTAAAATTCAATGAGGACACAATTGTTGCTTATTAAGCATCTGCGGACATCCAAAAATTCACTTCTTGGTATCAGGAAAGCACCAGAAACCACTAGGCTGGGCAAGCTCCTGTAACCTCGTTCCATATCAGAACACAGCAACAAATGGCTGGTTAGTGGTCACTGCATTTGGTTTTAGTTCTTGGAAGTCAGAACATGCTGACATGCATCGGCAAGTTTCAATTGTGCAACCTCCTTTATAACCATATGTTGTTCTGCTCTCTGCCCATTTTAATGAGAGTTACTGTACTGTATAGTTTTTTTTTTTCCATCAGACTTTCCGAACTGCTCAAGCTGACAACATCCTCAAACAGTGTTTGCTTGGAGCCTGTTAAATGGTCATTGAGATTCAGTACAAACTGAATCACAAGAGGAGACAAAAGCAATTTAATAAAATAGGCTAAGTATTTCTAGCCAGCTAGCAGAAAAGCCTGAGAATGGTAATGTTAGCGTGACTGTGTCAGTATTTTTCTTGTTGATGCCCAATACCATTCCCTTGAGTGCATCACATCACAAAAAGTATCTGCTCTCCTGCCAAGTAAACTCTTGTGATGGAAAATCTTTTTAAATGATCAGTTTCCTTTCTAAATGCAAGGAAAATAATAGGCTCACCTTTGACTGTTGTCGCCTGTGACTTTTTGTGAATGATCTGCAGTTCAGAGTAACACAAGTGTGTGCAAATACTACAGGTGAAAGAAAGGAGGCACAGTGGCACAACGGTAAAGCCGCTGCCTCACAGCACCAGAGACCTGGGTTCAATCCTGACCTCAGGTGCTGCCTGTGTGGAGTTTATACGTTCTTTCTGAAACCGTGTGGTTTTTCCCCGGGTGCTCACGTTTCCTCCCACATTGCAAAGACGCACAGGTTGTTAGGTTAATTCGCCTCTGTAAGTTGCACCTGGTTTGTAGGATGCGAACGTGGCATAACATAGAACTAGTGTATGGTTGATTGATGGTCAGCATAGACTTGATGGGGCTTAGAGCATGTTTCCATACTGTATCTCAAAACTAAACTAAACTAAACTAAATTTCCCAAAGTCAGCATTATCAGTGAGACATTCTGCTAATTTCAAGAGATTGTGGCCTCTAGTTAATGAGCATAATTTCTGAGCTGCTTCACATATGAGGATTTTCAGTTTCAACTTACCATGTGTGCTGCTTGTTTCCTTTGAGGAGCTGAATTCTCAGTTGTGTACAGTGAATAACAATGAAGCCATCCAGTGTGGTGTTAAAGGTACTTTGCACAAGAAATCAGTCCAATAAATTGACGCATTGAAATCCAATCACTTTCCTCTCAAAATCCCATTATGATGGCACCAATTTTATCATTTGCAGAAGCCAGTGGAGGGATAGCTGGAGATTTTGTGTAAAGTTTATCATAGCTTTTAATGCGCTAGTTTCCTGCTTGAATTTCTACCTACTATTACTTTGGTTATGAATTTATTCGTTGGTCCCATAGGAAGCACTTTGATATTTCCGCTTGCTTCGTGATTCAAACTTGATGAGTAAAGATTGGTAGGAGGAATGGAACCAGCTATTGTTTAATGTATGCCGATCATTGTAGATTCATGCCTGTCTTCAGAATACAAGTGTATGCCATTTATGAGTTCTTCTTTTATGCATTTTAAGTCTTGTATAATTTATGTTCAACTTATGTTTTTTGTGTTGTCTCAGTCTGCGTTCCCATGATGCTGCTCCAAGCTGGAAATATAGAAACATAGAAACATAGAAAATAGGTGCAGGAGTAGGCCATTCGGCCCTTCGAGCCTGCACCGCCATTCAATATGATCATGGCTGATCATCCAACTCAGTATCCTGCACCTGCCTTCTCTCCATACCCCCTGATCCCTTTAGCCCCAAGGGCCACATCAAAATCCCTCTTAAATATAGCCATTGAACTGGCCTCAACTACCTTCTGTGGCAGATAATTCCAGAGACTCACCACTCTCTATGTGAAAAAAGTTTTCCTCATCTCGGTCCTAAAGGAATTCCCCCTTATCCTTTGACTGTGACCACTTGTTCTGGACCTCCCCAACATCGGGAACAATCTTCCTGCATCTAGCCTATCCAACCCCTTAAGAATTTTATACGTTTCTATAAGATCCCCCCTCAGTCTTCTAAATTCTAGCAAGTACAAGCCAAGTCTATCCAGTCTTTCCTCATATGAAAGTCATGACATCCCAGGAATCAGTCTGGTGAACCTTCTCTGTGGCAAGAATGTCTTTTCTCAGATTTGGAGACCAAAACTGTATGCAATACTCCAGGTGTGGTCTCACCAAAACCCTGTACAACTGCAGTAGAACCTCCCTGCTCCTATACTCAAATCCTTTTGCTATGAATGCTAACATACCATTTGCTTTCTTCACTGCCTGCTGCACCTGCATGCCTACTTTCAATGATTGGTGTACCATGACACCCAGGTCTCGTTGCATCTTACCTTTTCCTAATTTGCCACCATTAAGATAATAGTCTACCCTCCTGTTTTTGCCACCAAAGTGGATAACCTCACATTTATCCACATTATACTGCATCTGCCATGCATTTGCCAACTCACCCAGCCTATCCAAGTCATCTTGCAGCCTCCTAGCATCCTCCTCACACCTAACACTACCCCCAGCTTAGTGTCATCCGCAAACTTGGAGATGTTGCATTCAATTCCCTCGTCCAAATCATTAATATATATTGTAAATAGCTTGGGTCCCAGCACTGAGCCTTGCGGTACCCCACTAGTCACTGCCTGCCATTCTGAAAAGGACCCGTTTACTCCTACCCTTTGCTTCCTGCCTGCCAGCCAGTTCTCTATCCACATAAATACTGAACCCCCAATACTGTGTGCTTTAAGTTTGTATACTAATCTCTTATGTGGGACCTTGTAGAAGGCCTTCTGAAAATCTAGATATAACACATCCACTGGTTCTCCCTTATCTACTCTGCTAGTTACATCCTCGAAAAATTCTATAAGGTTCGTCAGACATGATTTACCTTTCGTAAATCCATGTTGACTTTGTCTAATGATTTCACCACTTTCCAAATGTACTGCTATCCCATCTTTAATAACTAGCAGTTTCCCCACTACCGATGTTAGACTAACTGGTCTGTAATTCCCTGTTTTCTCACTCACTCCTTTTTTTAAAAGTGGGGTTACATTAGCTACCCTCCAATCCTCAGGAACTACTCCAGAATCTAAGGAGTTTTGAAAAATTATCAATAATTCATCCACTATTTCTGTGGCTACTTCCTTGAGTACTCTGGGATGCAGACTATCTGGCCCTGGGGATTTATCAGCCTTTAATCCATTCAATTTACCCAACACCACTTCTCGGCTAATCTGGATTTCACTCAGTTCCTCCACCTTATTTGACCCCCAGTCCCCTGCTATTTCCAGCAGATTATTTATGTCTTCCTTAGTGAAGACAGAACCAAAGTAGTTATTCAATTGGTCTGCCATGTCCTTGTTCCCCATGATCAATTCACCTGTTTCTGACTGCAAGTGACCTACATTTGTTTTAACTAATCAATTTCTCTTCACATATCTATAAAAGCTTTTGCAGTCAGTTTTTATGTTTCCTGCCAGTTTTCTTTCATAATCTATTTTCCCTTTCCTAATTAAGCCCTTTGTCCTCCTCTGCTGAACTGAATTTCTCCCAGTCCTCTGGTAGGCTGGTAGGAAAGGGTACAGAGAAGATTTACGAGGATGTTGCCAAGGCTAGAGGGTCTGGGACAATTCCTTGGAGCGCAGAAGGATGAGGGGTGATCTTATTGAGGTGTAAAAAATCATAAGAGGAATAGATCAGGTAGATGCACAGTCTTTTACCCAAAATAGGGGAATCAAGAACAAGAGGACATAGGTTTAAGGTGAGAGGGGAAAAAAGTAATAGGAATCTGAGGGGTAACTTTTTCACACATAGGTTGGTGGGGGTATGGAACAAGCTGCCAGAGGAGGTAGTTGAGACAGGGACTACCTCAACATTTAAGAAACAGTTAGACAGGAATATGGATAGGACAGGTTTGGATGGAATTTTGTGAATAACTGAGATTTCATTCTTGTATTTAGAACTGTGATTGACAAAATTACGTATAGCAAGTATCCATAATCCTCAGAATAAGGAGACAGGCAGAGAATTCTGCTGTTTTCATAAATCAGTGCGACAGGATGTGGTCAGATAGTTTTAGCCATGGCTTTACATCCTATCAAGAAATTGGATACTTCAACAATACACCAGGTCTCCCAGTACTGTATTGAAATATCAGCCAGATATTATTTCATATCATGGAGCAGGCTTGAACATTTAAGCTTCTGACAGTGGTAATTAAGACAAATTAACACTTGTAGAGATTAGGTTAGGTAGTTACAAAACAAGACAACAAAAATAGGGCTTACAAATCAAAATTGTACACAAATTAAAATATAATAACAACATAATCACGCTGTCAATATTTACTGCTCAACATCACTGGTAAAGAAAGATGAAACCAAACCATATTTGCTTTAGTTCTTAGCAGTAAAGGTCCGCTGTTATAATATATCATCTTCTCCTAATTTCACATCAATAATGACAGTATCATGTTACCAATTCAGCCAACCATCAATGTTCTGTGTTTGAATTCCGTTTTGTATTTTAATTGGCTGTTTCCTGTTTCCCAGACTCTTTACCCACTGCGGTAACAAATCAATAACTTAAATATTTTTGCTTACCATTTCCCACCAAGAGACCAAAGGCAAAACACCAATGCATGCTAAGATTATGTGTAGAAACCAATTACTTTCCGCTGAGGCAAAAGTATTGCCTTCTGGTGTTTTGGAAACCTTTCAGTTCTCTACATGGATTTTCTATAGGCATGATTATATTTAGTTTCAGGGTTATGAAAGCTTCTTTACACGACAAGGCATTATTTCTGTAAAACTTGCACCATGTTGCATGTTTTAGACCATTTTTTAATTTAAACCATTTTCTTAGATGTCGAGTTTTTCCACATGATGCCAATAGTTCCTTCAAAGAAAGCTTCTGTTTTTGTTTCATGTGATCAGTTGGTTAAAACTGATTGAATGGTGATCATTATAAAGGGAGAAAGAACTGATGAAGCAATAAGCTGTGCATACCCATACCTTAATTACTACTACCCATGTCCCTGCTTAGTAATATACCTGTATTGCTTACTGGATTTAGTGTCAAATTCTTCACTGAAAATGGTGGGCATCAGTTATATTTAAACAGAATCAAAATAATACAATTTTTGTTCAATGTAGAAAGCGTACATAAATATGGTTTATAAACATTGTTCCTGAAAAGTAAGGCATACACATATCTCAGATTGCCATGTACACTGTATAAAACGGGCTCCCAATGGCTAATTGGTTAACTCCTTGAACACCTGATGATGTTCATAAGCGGCGAGAGAAAAAGGCATTTCAATTTACTGCAAGCAGCACCGAAGTAATGTTCTTACAGTGAGACAGTACGAATGAGCCAAGTGCCAAAGAATACACTTTATAGACACAAATAATCGTAAATTAGCAATGTCACCTTTAGGAGAAGGCATTTTTTATTATTGTTAGTGAGGCTGGTGAGTAGGTTTGATGTTTTATTCTCCTGGGATTAAACGTCCCAGTATGTCAGAGCCCAATCTCTATCAGCTTCACAGAAGGGAGCATAGCCAACTTGTTCCCATACTTCTCCGTGATTGATAGCAGATGGCATGGTTTAAAATAAACCTATCCATTAACAGTACTCAATGTTTCTACTCAAGGCATTTACAACTGTCTGAACTGCTGCAGAGATTCAAGCAAGGGTACGCAGTGTGCGGCTCATTTTATCTCTAACAGCTGCACAGGTGCAAATTTTGCCCAGATTATGCATGTTCGATGAAAATTTTCATTAACTTTGCCTTTCCTACTATCAAGCTGCATTCACGCTCCCAGCAAGGGATGCATGTTGATGACTTATTAGTGAGCCAATGATCATTTTGTAATTAGCTTTGTTGTTTTGTTTTCCCCGACTCATGGAAGAAGTGAGCTTGTTTCCATCTTGAAATTTATTTCCAATTTTTAAGCATGGTTCCTTAAAGCAGTGCTGTCTCTTGATCTATTTCTTTTTAATTTAAAAATAAATAAAATTGATGCCTCTGAAATCTCCTATTTTCTTGTCACAGATTTTTGCACAGCCAGCCAGAGCAAATAGAATCTCTTTCAATGTGTGTCTCTTTCAGGTCTCTTTCAATGTGTGTCTATATGAGACATCCTGCACACTGATGGTGCAGTTTAGTTTCGAGATACAACACGGAAACAGACCTTTCTACCACCGAATCCACACCGACCAGCGATCCCCGCACACTAACACTATCCCACATACTAAAGGGCCTGTCCCACTTGGGTGTCATTTGCGCGTCATTTACGTGACATAATTTACATCATGACGCGTGACGCGCGCATCGTGACGCGCACGTGATGTGTGCATGGTGCGTGGTGACACTAGGGACATTTACAATTTTACCAAGCCAATTACCCTACAAACCTGTATGACTTTGGAGTGTGGGAGGAAACCAGAGTACCTGGAGAAAACCCACACAGGTTAAGGAGAGACTGTACAAACATCATAGTGACAGCATCCGTGGTCAGGATGGTACCTGGGTCTCTTAACCTTCTGAATCTTCTGAACCTTCTGAATTTTGTAGTTGGCAGGGCAGTACTCTGCATATCACCAACTTGGACAATTTTACATTTTTCTCAAGCCAATTAATGAAGCCAATTAACCTATAATCCTGTACGTCTTTGGAGTGTGGGAGGAAACAGAAGATCTCGGAGAAAACCCACACAGATCACGCACAGACAGCACCCATAGTCGAGATTGAACCCGGGTCTCTAGCGCTGCATTTTGTTGTAAGGCAGCAACTCTACCACTGCGCCACCATGTCGCCCAGTTAGATATACTTTTTATACTGTAAAGGGGGCCATGAAGTGTTGTCAAAGCTTAACAAGACTGTAAAACAAATGAAAAGACATGGATATAGTATAGAGATATAATTAATAATTTGGGCGGCACGGGGGTGCCGAGGTTGAGTTGCTGCCTTACAACACTTGCAGTGCCGCAGACCTGGTTTCGATCCCGACTACGGGTGCTGTCACATTCACGGAGTTTGTATGTTCTCTCCGTGACCACGTGGGTTCCTCTGAGATCTTCAGTTTCCTCCCACACTCCAAAAACGTACAGGTTTGTAGGTTAATTGGCTTGGTATAAGTGTCAATTCTCCTTAGTGTGTGTCAGATAGTGTTAATGTGTGGGGATCGCTGGTCGGTGCAAACACAGTGGGCGGAAATGCCTGTTTCCGCGATGTATCCTTTACTCCCATAGTCAAATTCATTGCTAAAATCAATGCTAGTGTCCTTAGCAGAGAAAGGTTTTTGTGGATTATACAATATTTCTGGGAATAATACAGAAGGTGCTGGATCAGTTCATTTCAAGATGAAGAAAGATTCCAAGGGAAGTAAGGGGTGACCATGGCTGACAAGGGAAGTCAGGGACAGTATAAAAATAAAAGAGAACAAATATAACATAGCAAAGATGAGTGGGAAGCCAGAGGATTGGGTAACTTTTAAAGAGCAACAGAAGATAACTAAAAAGGCAATAAGGGGAGAAAAGATAAGGTACGAAGGTAAGCTAGCCAAGAATATATGGGATATGGGGATACAAGGTATATGGGGAGAAGGCAGGAACGGGGTACTGATTCGGGATGATCAGCCATGATCACATTGAATGGCGGTGCTGGCTCGAATGGCCTACTACTGCACCTATTGTCTATTGTCTTTTGTGATAGTAGTCTGCATCAATTTCATATTTCGTGCAAATTAAACATGAAATAAATATGCACCGTCCTAGAGTAAAATACAGCAAATGTACTGGCAATTATATTTGTAAGGCAAGACGTAAGCAACCATGGTTGCTTATGCAGCAATTTTTATTCATATATAGGTGTGACCTCGCTTCTCTCCTCAGTGTAAGCAAATCATTGCTTCTCTGTGTAATGGAAAACAAATTTCTGTAATTAACTATAAGCATTCATGAAGACATACAAAGTATATCGTTATATGAACATTAGAATCATGACTGCATTTATTTAGTAAGTGAATGTTTATGGGACAAAACTTGAAATTTAGAACATTTTAACATTTAAGTGCTTCTCCATACTTATATTCTCAATATTCTCAATACTTATGATAAAAACACAAAGAGCTGGAGCAACTCAGCGTGCCAGTCTGTGTATGTACAGGGAATTGGCTGATGATAGTTTGGGTCAGACCCCTTCTTCACACTGTTAGGAATGCTGGGGAGAAAGGTGAAAAAGAAGGGTGATGGCAGGACAACGACCTGCAAGTGATAGATGGATATAGGTGAGAGAGGTTTGATTAACACATGGGAGGAGTAAAGGACAAAGGCTAGAGGTGAAAAGGGGGGCAAATGGATGTCAAATCAAGAGAGACGAGGAGTAGTCAAATGGAAAGCTGGAGACTTTCTATCCTTATCTGACAACCTTTTGTCTTCTTTTCATCTCCTGCCTTTGGCACTTAATGTACCCTCTTATGTGCATCCACCTATCACTCCAACCTCTCTTTTCCAGCTTTCTCCCCCTTACCTTTATCAGTCTGAAGAATGGGCCCAACCTGAAACATTGTCTGTCCATACTCTACATACTGTAGATGCTGTCAGATCCTCCAGCACTTTGTTGACATCCTCCAGCGCTTTGCGTTTTGCTCAAGACACCATGATCTGCAGATTGTTGTGTCTCAGTGCCTATTACGATGTTTTCAGTATTGTGAAAATCAAACAGTGTAACTAGCTAGATGAAATATCTGATTCAAGATACAATGTAATCCATTTATTAAATACACGTGAACTGCAGTTTATCAAGACCAAACCTATTGCCTTGCCTTTGTTGGTAAAAACCAGCAGTTATACCTGGAAAACCTTCTCAAACCTTGGAGGTCCACCCTTCCCTTAGCTGCCAAGGTGTTTCTGACACAACAGTCCACTGCATGATTCTGCTCCCTCTATGTCTGCCAAGGACCATGGACAAAAATGAGTATCCGTTCATATCTGTGGGCATTGTAGGACTGAAGAGAAGTCAGGTGAATAACTTGTCTCAATATGGGCGACACGATGGCGCAGCCATAGAGTTGCTGCCTTACAGCACCAGAGACCTGGGTTAGATCCTGACTACGGGTGCTGTCTGTATGAAGTTTGTATGTTCTTCCTGTGACTGCGTGGGTTTTCTTCGGGAGCTCCAGTTTCCTTCCAAACTCCAAAGATGTACAGGTTTGTAGCTTAATTAGGCTTTGGTAAAATTGTAAATTAGTCCCTTGTGTGTAGGTTAGTGCAGGGTGATCGCTGGTCAGCGTGGCCTTGGTGAGCTGAAGGACCTGTTTCCGCGCTACATCCCAAAAGTCTAAAGTCTAAATTTGTAATGTTTTCATCAAACTGTTTGTGTTTGCTCTAACTTGATGGTTGTTTTTGAATCCTTTTGATTTTTTAATCGATGTATTGTTTTTTGATTATTTTTGGTGGGGGGGGTGTGGGCGGCAGGGTGTGAGGGGGGGGGGTTGTTTGTGGGTGGGAATGGAAATATGGGGGGGAGGGGGTGTTGTGAGGGTGGGGGGCTGTGGGCAGGGTGGGTGTGTGGGGGAGGGGGGTTTGTGATGGCAGGGGGGCGGGTGTGTGGGGGAGGGGGGGGGTTTGTGAGGGCGGAGGGTGGGTGTGTGGGGGGGAGGGGGTTTGTGAGGGCGGGGGAGCATATGGGCGAGGGGTTGTGTGTGGGAGGTGTGTGGGCGGGGGGGTGGATGTGTGTGGGCGTGGGTATGTGAGGGCCGGGGGCCTTGTGGGGGGAGGGGTGTGTGGGCAGGGGTGTTGTGTGGGGGGGAGGTGTGTGTGGGAAGGGGGGGGTGAGCTTGGAGAAAAGATGGGGAAGAGTTATAGGGGAGAGGGAGGAATCATGTGGGAGGAGGGAGGAGCCAGCGAGAGGGACCAGAGGGGTAGTGGCCGGAATTGTTGGCGCGATGGGAACTCACAGCGGGCGCTTGTCGCTGGGCGTTCTCCTCTGCCGGGATCAGAGGCTTCGCTTTCCGTTTGGCGACATTTCCGACTCTGAGCTGAGTCTCCAACTCAGGGCTGGACTGGGCTCAGTCTCCAACTCTGGGCTAGGCTGGGCTGGGCTCGGTCTCCAACTCTGGGCTGGGCTGGGACCCCGACTGGACTGGGCAGGGGCTCTGACGCTGGGTTTGCTCAGATATCCGATGCTGGGACTGGGCTGCTTGGGGTGGGGTGGGGCGGGGCGGGGCTGGGCTAGGCTGGGCTGGGCTGCTTGGGGCTGGGCTGCTTCGGGTCCCTCCGAAAGTCCGGTTGGATACCTCCGCCGGTCACCCTCAGCTCCAGTAAAGACGCGATGGTGCAGGAAGGGGCGGACTGTCCCAGAGAGTGACAGGGGAAAAGACTACTCTGCGCGCCCCTGACTGGCAGGAGAAGAAATCGATCTGCGTATGCGCGGTTTTTAAGATTTTTTATCCTCGCCAACTTTTACGACATTCAACCGATCGGAACAAAACTTGGTACGCGTGCAGCACAGGAGAACGGTGAGTGAATTGGTGAAAAATTGTAGCGCTATCGCGAACCGTTTTTGTGGGGGGCAGGACAACTGGCCTGCAGCCAAGTGCAGTGGCAGGCAGTAGATAGGACTGTTCAGTGAACTTTCGTAACTTTGTCAGTGCCAAAACATTACGACACTTGCATACTGCCTAGGTGAAGTCTGCTATAATAATTGTATATATTCGCATGGGCGTCTGTGTAGCGCCCAGGAGAGGTTGGGGGACAATCCTGTTTTTTGACGGGCGCTACTGCCCCTGGACTGGCTTTAAACGCCCAGGTCGGCTCGCCTGTCCCGGGAATGGCTGTAGTGCCCAGGTCGGCTCGCCTGCCCCACACTACAAAGATGTGCAGGTTTGTAGATTAAGTGCTTTGGTAAATTGTAAATTGTCCCTAGTGTGTCGGATTGCTAGTCGGCGCAAACTCAGTGCGCCATAGGACCTGCAGTTCCAACGTCGCCTGCGCACCCAGGTCGACTCGCCCGCCCCGAGACTGACTGTAGCGCCCAGGTCTGGCTGCAATTCTCAGGTCGCCTGCGTGCCCCGGGACTGGCTGCAGTTCCCAGGTCGCGAAAACTAATTGAAAAAATATATACGCCTACGGGCCGGATGATTTTGCGTTACGGGGCGTATCCGGCCCATGGGCCATAGGTTGCAGACCCCTGTCCTAGATGTTAGGTCTCATTGTGCCCCCCCCCCCCCCCCCCATGTTTTCCAAAACAAAGCATTTCACTGTACTTAGGTACAGGCGACAATAAAGTATCATTGAATCATTAATTTGAATTAAATCGTTGAATCTTGGTTTTGCACGCTTAATCTCAATTGGGCTATGGATACGAAAAGCTGCACAAACCAGCAAAAAAACAAGTTCCTCTGGTTAGGTAGTGACCATTAGGGAATCAAAAACCATGACTCTAGCAAAGAAGCTGTACGATTCCAGATTCTCCCAGAATGTTATCCAGATTATGTTCCAAGATTTGTTGATAAAATCTGCTCTCGGCAAATTGAATAAAGCTGCTCTATTTCTACTACTATGTGGGTCCCTGGCAGTGGCTGTTTTAAAAAAAATGTTGTATATGCAAATCTGATGCATGGGATTTTTGTCATAAATGCTAGAGAAATAGTCAGCACAGAATGCAAAAGAGAATTATCACAGCTGGCACTCTTGACAACCAATGAAAATGTCTTAAGTTTAAATGTGACATTTTTAGCAGCAGTATTATGCCTGTGTTCAAAATGGCGGGGCGAAGGTGTCAATAAAAAAATGTTAATCGCTGTAGGTAAAATATCTTAAGTTATTTTTAAAGTACGTTTTCCTCATTGCTTATCTCAAGTCTGAATTACTGGTCTGGATCGTCTGGATAAATGAACACAGTTTCAGATAGAATTGTGAGCATTTAATAACATCCCCTACTGGCATCAAAGCACTGGTATCAGAAGGTACACGCTTATGGTTATTAAACTCTACTACAACCTCATTACAGTATGTTGTAAGAGCAGGAGTAAGCTGAATAAGGGGTAAGCCATTTAGAACGGAGACGAGGAAACACTTTTTCTCACAGAGAGTTGTGAGTGTGGAATTCTCTGCCTCAGAGGGCGGTGGAGGGCGGTTCTCTGGGTAATTTCAAGAGAGAGCTAGATAGGGCTCTTAAAGATTCTCTGCCACAGAAGGTAGTTGAGGCCAGTTCATTGGCTGTATTTAAGAGGGAGTTAGATGTGGCCCTTGTGGCTAAAGGGATCAGGGGGTATGGACAGAAGGCAGGTACAGGATACTGAGTTGGATGATCAGCCATGATCACATTGAATGGCGGTGCAGGCTCGAAGGGTCGAATGGCCTACTCCTGCACCTATTGTCTATTGTCTATTGAATGATCCGTTGAGCTGCTGATGGTTAAAATTCTGACTTGTCCACTTTGCTACTCGATACAAATATCTTTTTTTTTCTCTCAGCCAACAAATGCAATCACACTTTAAAATCGGTTTCCTTTTTCAATCTATCCGGCATGCTTATAGTTCTGTGAAATTTGCAACGGCATGAGGCAGCGCAAGGAACCTAGATTTCTTGTTGCAATCGCCTCAGAATCTACAGCACGGATACCTCTCAGGTGCAGTGAAATGCTGTCCAGAATTTCTTTAGCTCAGTTGTAACGATGCTTAATTTTTGGGGAAAAATCTGTCAAAAGTAAATGTTAAAGCAAGTGAGCTACTATTGCAAACAGCAACAGTTTTAAATAGTGTGTTGCAAAGGGTTACATGAATGGGTGGATAATCCAAGAAAAATTTAAACAGATGTTTGGCTCAATTAGTAGCATTGCTGTCTTTGGACCAAGGCACTGAGAATTTAGCTCTAACTAACATTGATAGGCGGCTGTAAGGTTGGGAGAATTCCACTAATGAAGGGTCAGTTCTTTCATAAGACATTAAACTGAGGACATGGTGGAGAGAGAGAAATGGATCTCGAGTATCAAACCATCACTGCCTCAGTGCAGAAGGCACTTCCCCGGGGGATACAAGACAGTGGATCGGAGGACAGTTGGTCAACAGCTCATCAAGTTAAGCCACCGTCTGGTGTGTCTCCTAGCAACACTGGTAAAGTTTAGGGAAGATGCTGCCAGATTGCCCTTTGGGCTGGAAAATGGTTTACATCGAAGGGACAGAAACAGGACTTTAAATATTTAGACCAAATTGACATTGTCCCTCTTTGCTTTGGATAATATATTTTCAATAAGCCTTGTCAGGTATCATATTTCATGGAGCCACAGTGTAAATACAGTGGGCATCACCACTTCAGGATCAGTTTTTCTCTTTGAGAAAATAATATAAATTTTTGATCACTTTAAACATTCATTCAATGGCTCGAAGCTTTCTGAATAAACATTGCAAAATGGTGACTTTTCGCCAGCTGATGATGACAATGTTTGAAGTACTACATATCACATCACTTACCGGAAATATAACTTCCTTCTCCAGTAGACATGAGCAAACCAAATGGAATTTCTGGTCCCTAAGATTTCCCTTACTCAAAGTATTCCAAAAACTGGAGAATGTGTTTTGTTTTCCCACCACTCACCAATCCCATTTGGTGATGTAATTCTATTGGGAAAATTAAGTCTTCATGACAAATCAGGCTATGTTTCCTAGACTTGGCCCTTAGCTTTGCCAAATCTCATATTTTATTTCGTCAGTCACAACTCCTGAGAATTATTCGTAAACTGAGCAACAGAGTGTCAGGGAAAGGTAAGTAAAATGTATAAAAGAAACTGCACATCTGCTTAGTCAACATGAGAAACATGAAATCAGTTTTGGTTTGGCTTCACAGCTGTAAAAATTCTGCTTCCACAGCTTATGACAAATAAAGAAAGAATGCAGGACTCTCCATTCTTAATTATTTGCTTTGAGAAAGAAAACATATTTGCAGATTTTTGCATTGTTACCACAGAGCTCGGTTGAAATATTTGCCGCAGATATTTTATTCATATACTGTTGGTTTACTTTGGATCAAATGCAACGATTTTATAACACATGGGAGTTCAGGGGTGAGAAAATTGTATCAGATCATAATATTCTCATGTTCTCTTCCCTTTAACCCCTCTGCAACACTCCCCAAACAATAGCATTTTATGCCTTGAGTCTAGTTTCATTTTCAGTTGTTTTATAGAGAGGGTAAGAGTGAATGATTTCCAATAGGCAAGAATGGGCTGCAAGGATGTCATATTAATATAGGGTTTTGTCTTTTTGTTTGAGAATGAAATAACATTGTTCTTCTAAAGCCAACACACCATGAGCTATGGACTATGCATAGTCCTTTAGGATAAGCCATTCTTTTGGATAGGCACATGGAAGTGCAAGGAATAGAGAGATATGGATCACGTACAGGCAGATGAGATCAGTTTAACTTGGCATCATGTTCAGCAGAAACATTGTGGGCCAAAGGGCCCATTACTGTGCTGTTCTGCTCTATAGGTTGACAGTCTGAAGAAGGGTCTCGACCTGAAATGTCACCCATTCCTTCTCTCCAGAGATGCTGCCTGTCCCGCTGAGTTACTCCAGCATTTTGTGTCTACCTTCAATTTAAACCAGCATTTTCAGTTCTTTCTTACACACTGTACTGCTCTATGTTCTATATGTTTGTAAGCCTATTAAGTATTTGGAGATTTCTTAAAGTTCCATTGCTGACCTTTCCCGAAAAGGCAGTTTGTTCACTGCTAAGTTGCATTTTCCAGACTTCCCATACCTCTAGGTTAGAAGCCCGTGACAAATCCTGAAACCAGTTTCTTCAACTCCCACTTTCCCCATTTCTTCACCATTGACTGTAAGTGTGAGAACACATGAAATATATTATCATCGCCAGAGCTCTTTCCCTTCCCTGACCTTTTTTCCCATGTGAGCTATACTTTACCAAAACTCTGTAACTTCTTTCCAACTTTTCTCATGAACCATCATTTTTAACCCATCTCTCTAAATTTCTCTCTTGCATCAAGTCCATGCTATCTAGAGTTCTAGTAACCCCTGCATCTGCTCTCTCTCCATCACCCCCCCCCCCCCCCCATCAAAGTCATCGTACTGTTTCAAGTTTCACTGTCATCCTGCTAGGTTCTACTGTCTGTATAACTTATTATCACCTACCCCACAGCCAACAATGGACCATTCTGAGCTTGATTATCATTGCATTTTGCATATCTTCCGTACATTTGTCCTAAATACTGTCTATTTCTCAAATTCCCCTTTCACCACAACTCTAAGTCTGAAGAAGGGTCGCAACCCAAAACGTTCCCTATTTCGTTTCTCCAGAGATGCTGCCTGACCAAGCTGCCTTACTCCAGCTTTTGGTGTCTCTCTTTGGTTTAAACCTGCAACTACAGTTTCTCCCTAAACTATCTAGAGTTATTTCTGCCCCTGCTGCTTCAAGACCTCCAAAGGAGGTTCCCAGCTGTTATCAAGCAACAGAGCCATCCTATCACCAACTAGAGAGCGGTGCTGACCTACCATCTACATCATTGGAGACTGTCGGACTATTTTTAATTGGACTTACAGGACTTTATCTTACATTAAACGTTATTCCCTTTATCCTATCTGTACTCTGAGCACGGGTGATTGTAATCATGTAGAGTCTTTCTGCTGACTGGATAACGTGCAACAAAAAAACTTTTCTCTGAACCTCGGTACACATGAAAATAAATCAAATTAAACTAAAACTAAACCTTTTCTTTTTTCAATATCTCACTACTTTCAAATTAAACAAAATATTTGGACAGCACAGTAGCGGTAGAGCTACCTGAGTACGATCCTGACTGCGGGTGTTTGTCTGTACGGAGTTTGTATCTCCTCACCGTGACCTGCGTGGATTTTCTCTGAGATTTCTGGTTTCCTCCCACACTCCAAAGATGCACAGGTTTGTAGGTTAATTGGCTTGGTATAAATGTAAAATTGTCTCTAGTGTGTGTAGGGTAGTGTTAATGTGCGGGGAACGCAGGTCAGTGTGGACTCAGTGGGCCGAAGGGCCTTTTGTTCACGCTATATCTCTAAACTATACTAAACTCTTAAAATCGTTACATTCTTAGTGCCCGAGCATAACCGTGTCCTGTGAAGTTTTGTTCATTTTCTGATTTTCTCTAAATACCATTATCTTCTTAGTGCCCGAGCATAACCGTGTCCTATGAACTTTTCACTAATTTTCTGATTTTCTCTCTCCCAAGCCATTCACACCAGTGGAAAGTGGATCAATGTTTCAGGTCAAGGTTATTTTGTCCAAATCCCTTTTGTGCACCCAGCCAGGAAGGATCAGTGGTGGAAATTCAAGAAATCCTGTACTCACTGGGGTCATAAGGATAATTACAGTCCCGATGAAAAATCTATGTCCCTTTCCACCAATGCTACATGACTGTCTATGTCTTTTCAAAAAAATTATGTTTTTTCTTCAGATTTCAGGTTTTTTTTCATTTTCATCTCCACCAATGTTTCTTGGGATATTTAAAAGGTACAATACAACTACACGATATTGGTGGAAAGTTCTAATCAATATCTGGTTACCCTTCCAATTTGGGTGTGGTAATATGGGAAGTATGGGCCAAATAAATAGGGAACAAATATGTTCTCATAAAATAAAACCTATTCTAGTATTAATTTGACATTCATTAGGTTCAATTTGAAAACTGTGAGCATTGCTGCATAAAAAAATCTGCAACTCTTTAAGCAAAGAATAAATACTTTCAGCAAGTTACTAGAATGTACTAGCATTTACTAGAATGTTGCCAGGGTTCCAGCAACTATGCAGAGAAGGTTGAACAAGGTTAGGTCTTTAAGCGTCAGGTTATCTTGATTGATTTTAAAATGACATAGACAGAGTTGACGTGATAAGCTTTTCCATTGAGGGTAGGGAAGATTCAACAAGAGGGCATGTCGTGAGGGGGAACTTCTTTACTCAGAGGGTGGTGGCTGTGTGGAATGAGCTTCCGGCAGAGGTGGTGGAGGCAGGATCGATTTTAACATTAAAAGTAAAGCAAACTGGACTGTCGTGCTGTAATTTGTTATATGGTTATATTTATAATGTTGAAAGAGGTTGATGCAGTAAAAACAATTAGAATTTACATAGCATCAACACTGTTATGGTTCTCAAACCTTATCACAAGAGTTTTATCAGACAGAATGTACCATTGAATAAAAACAGGATATGTGGAGAAACGTGGACCATAAAGTAGGTTGGAGAGCCGTTTTCAAGGAAAATCCCTGAGGGGAGACAGTGAGGAAGGGAATAACAAAGTTTAGGACCAAAGCAAACAAAAGCAAGGTGAGCAATGGTAAACTATGGATTCATACTGTTCAGAAATGGAGAAAGACAGGAAGAGGTTTCAGAGGGCGGTCCAGTGATGCAGTTGTAGAGTTGCTGCCTTACAGTACCAGAGACCCGGGTTCGATCCTGACTACGGCTAATGCTGTACAGTTTGTACAAACTCCCCATGACCTATGTGTGTATATATTATAAAAAAAACATTGAAATAGTTGTGGGTGGACTGTCTTAACCATTCATTTGAAGGCCTTCTTATGTATCTTCAAATTCGATCCTGTCTCTGCACAGAGTTTGTACGTTCTCCCGTGACCTGCGTGTGTTTTCTCCCGGATCTCCAGTTTCCTCCCACACTCCAAAGACGTGCAGGTTTGTAGGTTAATTGACTTGGTATATTTATAAATTGTCCCTAGTGTGTGTAGGATAGCGTTTGTGTACAGGGATCGCTGGTCGGCACGGACTCGGTGGGCCAAAAGGCCTGTTTCCGCGCTGTATCTCTAAACTAAACTAACATTCTTTATCCCCTATTATATTTAAACTGTTATACAACTGCTTCAAGAAGCAGTCCCCTAGGATATGACATCAACAGAAGCTGCCTGCTTTCCATTCTGCACACTGGTACGACAGACATTTTCAGGCTTTTTTCAAACTTGACACCATTTCCCAACTGGTGAAGATCCTCATGGGTCAGTAATGGGATCCCTGGTATGGATGAATAGGCTGAATTTTCAATGCTCAGTTCCCAATCTTAGTGCAGTTACGGATTTTGGCAACACAATGAATTGTGGATGCTGGGATCTTGCATAGAACACAATGTACTGGAGTAATTCAGTGGGTCAGGTATCATCGCTGGAGGACATTGGTATGCCACAGAGAGGGTCAGGACACTTTTTCCGTCCCTGGCACTTGGGGCAGGTCGTATTTTAACTCCAGGTATTGCAGACGTACATCCTCATTAACTTCTCAACATGACTGGCAGGGATCATTCTAAGGTGGATGACGAGGCAAATCCACCATATTTCTGAACTCCCATTTCAGTTAAAACTTACAAAAAAAATTTTTTAACCTTGCATAGTTCACCAGATTTTTGCTTTGGAAAGATAGAAAACATCAATAAAACTGGTGCACAGAGTTTATGTTATGTATAAAAGCAGACCTTAAAAATATTTTTTCTTGAAATTTGAACATTGCAGATTGTTTATATTTTGAAGGATAGGTCGTTCTCACCAGTATAAAAGCAGTAAAAGCAATCTCATTCAAATGCTTCCTTCAGTGAGTACAGAAGTTGATTAAATGCACCATAGTTCTGTATGGTTGATTCTTCTTCACAGTGAGCAATCAGATTTGACAAAGTATATAATTTTTGCAGATGCCATGTGACAAAATGTATTTCATATGCTTGCAAAAGTAATTGTGGTACACAAAGGATTAAAACTTCTAAAATGTTGATTTAAAGCACAAATGCGAAAAGGTTCGAACTGATGACAAGCCTGAGGTATGTTCAAGGAAATGTGAAAGTACTTTTTATTTAATAATGGCAAATGGCTTATGTGAGGACAATGAAATAAGAGACTGCAATTTTAAAAGGAGGAGGAGGCTTGTTCTGTGCCCATAGTGTGGTCTGACCTCAACTCATTGCTATGACCAGCTGTTGGGAAGTATATGGGTGTAGTCCTGGGTTCCAGCACAACCGAGTCATTCAGGCCCCACATGAGCGTCATTAATCCAAGTGGAAGTTGTGGTTTGGAACAGATTGCTTGTTCTTTAAAATAAAATCTCTCTCTCTCTCCCAGTGTGTATGTGTGTGTGAGAGAGAGAGCTTTCTTCCTCACATATTGGATTTGGCAAATAACTTGAAAATAATTTAGGGGGATATTTTTCTGTCTTATCCAATTAGCCCCCTTGCGGCAACACACTTAAGTTTAGTTATTTTTGGAACTGGATACTTTGTTCTACACAATGTGCGCGACTCAGTTACGAATTTGGTGCAATCTACGGCAGGATGCTGCTGGTTTACCGGTCTGGTTCATGTGATCTTCATCGTCACCAAAGAAGAGATGTGTGAGGGAGAAATGTAACTTGCAGCCTTTGTCAGCTTCCTCACGTATCATAGTCATTTTTCTACTTTAAAATGAGAACATCTGGTAACACCTTGGGGTCAGTCATGCTCTTTGCTAATGTTGCAATAGAAGAGCATTGAGCAACAATTTAGTTGCAGTACTGCACTTCTTGAGAAAACTTTACTTCTTCAAACACTTTTTAAGTGCGGTCACTTTTCTTTTTTTCTGATGGGAGTCGAGTTTAAAAAATAAAGAGGTGTTCCCACTCTGGATAAATGGTCAGCTGTAAGCCAAGGGCATTCTTACGGAAACCTGACCATTATATATGAGCAAATTAGTTCACAGAGCAGACTTCGTCCTGGGTTTAGTCCAGAAATTGAATGGATTCTAAAGTTTCCAGTGGAAACCCTAACAAATCAGCTATCTGCTGTAAATCTGATACAGTGCATTCTCTCAGGAGCCCTGAGTTTATTACCAGTTTTACACTGGACTGGAGGAAGTGTAAAACAAAGCTTTCCAGTATTTCCCAGCTGTTATGCTATTTTCATGCAACGCAAATGCCAACTCAGTCACATCTGTATCTGCTGATGTTGCCCCTATGACATATGTTCTGCATCTGACCTTGTGTGCAGCTTGGGCTGTGATTTATCCCTCTCTACTTTTTTTTCTGTCCTGCCCTGCTGTAAATTCAGTGTACATAGTAGCTCAGCTCACTCTCCTAGCAGTATACATCTGCTCTTTTAAAGCAAACTGAACTTGCTCAAGGTTTGGGTATGTGCTTTTAATTTTTGAAATTCTTTCTGACTCGGGATGTGATCAGCTGCAGTGGAAGTGATGCTGTATAAAACTGGCTTCAAGTCCGTATATATCGAGACATATGAAATCGGCTAGAGTTGCCATTATTGATGACGTTTCAATACATCTTTTTGTTGAACCAAAAGATTAACATTAAATTATGATTTTAAGGACATCCCAAGTACTGCACAGATAATTACATACTTTTGAAATGTTGCAACTTAAAAAAACTTTGGTTAGGCTGCATTTGGATTATTTTGCATTTCTGGTCACCCCATTCGAAGAAGGATGTGGAGGCTTTGATGAAGAGGATACAAGAGGTTTACCAGAATGCTGCCCAGATTAGAAGGTATTAGTTATAAACAGAGGTTGGGCAAATTTGGATTGTTTTCTCTGGAGTGTCAGAGGTTGAGGAAAACTATAATACATAAAATTATGAAAGGCATAAATAGGGAAGGCGCTCAGAACCTTGTTCCCAGGATGGAATTGTCAAAGACTAGAGGACATAGTTTAAAGTCAGAGGGGAAAAGTTTGAAGGAGATGTGCGGGACAAGTTTTATTGCGTAGAGAGTGGTGGATGCCTGGAACAGACTGCCAGGTGTGGTGATGGAAGTAGTGGTGTTTACCAGTCTTTGAGAAATGCACATGGATATGCAAGGAATGGTGAAATGCAAGCAGAGGAGATTAGTTTAACTTTGCACCATATTTGGTACAGGCATTATGGGATTTACATTCTAATAGAGGCATAGTCGTAGAGTCTTACAATGTGGAAACAGGCCCTTCACCCCAACTTGCTGTCACCAACCAACATATCCCATCTACACTAGTCCCACTTGCCTGCATTTGGCCCTCTAAACCTGCTCTATCCATGTGCCTGGTCAAATGTTTCTTGAACCTTGCAATACCACCTGCCTCAGCTACCTCCTCTGGCAGTTCGTTCCTTACACCTTCTCCACTCTGTGTAAAGAAATTACTCCTCAGGTTCCTATTAAATCCACAAAATGTTACTGTTATAAACTAGGAAAATCAGACACTGAAAGGCCTGATTCCATGCAGTGTTGTTTCTATTACAGTGCTCTTTCCAAAGCATTTATAGATTGAGTAAAGATGAACAATGTATTTATTTTATTCTTTTCAAATGATGCCTGGACCTACAATGCTCATTTCTGAAACTCCAGTAGTGAATTGGTAAATAATTAAAAATTATTGACTTTTCAAATTCAAAATGCCTGATGTAATGCCTGACAGCAGTTAAAAAAAAACGACAATGATTGTCTCCTGTGAAACGTCATGAAATGTGCAGGCAATGTGAACAGCATGATTGATACTTGGTCTGCAAAATTACCATCAGAAACTTATATTGAAACCGAGCAGAATCCCACTGCCACTGATTACGGTAATAACTGTCCCAACTATTTTTCATTTTTTAGCATTGTTTCACCTTATTTATGTTTTTAAAGTTGTCTATAAGCATTTATCTCTATTCTAATTGTGTATTTAAAATGTTCTTTTTAAGATAATAATCTTTTTTACGTTTAGTTGCTTAAGTGCTCAGATCTCTAAAGGACAATTCATATTATTGTTGTGGATGTGTTGGGCACTTGAAGAAGGGTTTCAACCCGAATCGTTGTCTATTTCCTTCGCTCCATAGATGCTGCGTCACACGCTGAGTTTCGCCAGCATTTTTGTCTACCTTCGATTTTCCAGCATTTGCAGTTCCTTCTTAAACAAGGCAAATAAATCTGGGCCTGATCAAATATATCCCCAGACATTGTGGGAAGTTAGAGAAGAAATTGTAGGAGTCCTGACTGAGATATATGAATCATTGTTAGACATGTGTGTGGTGCTAGAGATAGGAGGTTGGCTAATGCTAAAGCAAATGCCTTCATTTAAGAAGGGCTGAAAATAAAAACCTGGGATCTATAGACCAGTAAGGTAGGAAAGTTACTGGAGAGGATTCTGAGGCTAAGATATACATGCATTTGGAAAGCCAGGAGTTTAGGGATAGTTGGCATGATTTTTTTGTGTGGGAGGTTAAATCTCATGCCTTTGATAAGAGTCTATTGAAGAAGCAACTAAGAAGGTTGATGAGTGTACGGTCATAAACATCGTCAATACAGACTTCATCAAAGTCTTTGATACGTTTCCACATGGTAGGCTGCTTTGTGAGATTAACTTATATATGTTCCAGGAAGAGCTAGTTAACTAGATACAGAATAGGTTTCATGGTAGTAAGCAGAAGGTGGTGATGGAAACTTATTTTTCAGACTGGAGGCTTATTGCGAGTGATCGGTGACTAGGAATCAGTGTTTGGACCATTGTTGTTTGTCATCTATCCGAGCTCATTCTTGAGAAAGCAGATCTAACATCTGCCACCGAGATGTATGGGACAGAGCCAACGAGGGCTAGGGGGGGACTTGCCTACGTGGAACTTTGTTTGTCTGTTCTTGCCTTCAAGTTTGGCTTGCAGCCCTTGATGGCATTCAGATCCTGCCAGAATCACTTGGCATCTGCTTGGTTAAAATGAGTCTCCAGCTTGTTTTAGAATTCTCTCTTGGAATTCTTGACAGCCTCATGGGCATCATGATTGGCCATGTTGTACACCCTTCCTGAAAGCCTTGCATCTGAAGTTTAGCAGGGAATTAATCTCTCCGTTCGTGCAAGGTTTCTGGTCAGGATAGAGCCAGGATGTAGCCATCAAGGCATTTCTTGATAAAACTGTTGATGACCTAGTTATATTCATTCAGGCTGGATGCTGCGGTCTTGAACATGTTCCAGTCCACCGACTCACGGAAGTCCTGGAATAGGCCCTAGGTCACCTCAGGCCACTGTTGTCTTTTTTTTGTCAATGCCTCAAGCATCAATCTCTGTCTATAAGCCATCAGAAGCATTGCGGATAAATGATCAGACTGGCTGAAATGAGACTGAGGGATGGAGTGGAAGGCGTACTTGACAATGGTGTAGCAGCGAGGCAAGAAGTCGAGGTATTTATGGAATATGTACCTGAAGATAACTTGAATTAATATGTTGGTGAGCCAAGGAGGAGAAACATAGGTGGACATTCATATGGAGCATAAAGAGTGACCAAAACCAATTGAGTTGAACTGGAAACATTGTATGATCCTAGTTCAGAGCCCTCCACCCCTTTTTGAAACTGGTCAGAAATTTCAAGATGCCAAATTACTATTCTTCTTATTTTCCTGTGCCTTTCAAATTCACACACTAAATTTGCACGATATTAGTAGTATTTCATGTGTGTAATTTTAAATCAATATAATAGAAGCATTGTTTAATTTTTTAATGAAGCTCTGCAATGCGATAGAAATAATGGAAGGACAAGAATATGTTCATCTGTAATTCGTCTCCATTATTTTAGAATTAGGCAACATATATTGAAAATTGTCTTCTGAGTGAGAGTGGGCAAAATTGTATAATTCTACTGTTAATCAAGCCTTGTGGCTATTGCTTGAAGTGATGGACAATCATTGAAGGGACATTTATGTGAAATTATCCTCCATTTCATGCATTCGTTGCAAATATTTGCTCCTTAGCTTGGTAGAAGTTACTTTAGTTTATATAATTAGTATGTATTCTGCTCTTTAAGTCATTTTTTAAGTATAGTGGTGTTGCATTAGAGTTATACAACATGGAAATAGGTCCTTCGGCCCAACTTGTCCATGCTAGTGCCTATCTGAACTAGTTCCATATGCAGTATGCTTGCTATGATAAGTACATGGCCTGTACTGGGGTAATGCATCGGATGGGGAAGATTTGTAATCATAATTCTAATCATATTTTATTAACCAGGTATGTTTTGCAACATACAAGGAATTTGATTTGCCATACAGTCATACTAATAAAAAGCAACAGAACACACAAAATAAATGTTAACATAAACATCCACCACAGTGACTCCTCCACATTCCTCACTGTGATGGAAAGCACAAAAAAAGTTCAATCTCTACCCTTCTTTGTCCTCCAGCGGTCAGGGGCCTCTAACCTTCTGTTGACGGGACGATCTGACTCATTTATCCCACAAACTTTCATTATACAGCTTTATTATTAAAGGTTCATTATGTCATGTCTCTACAGTTTTGTCCACTCTTCTTGGTCAACTATACAGTGTGTGATGCATGGATTCATTCCACGGCATGGAGTCACAGAGCTTTAAAATCTTCACATAGTCACTCACATGACTCCGAAGTAAACTAGTAAGATTAAATGAGAACTTACCAGTTTGAAGTTTGATCTTTATTTTATGAGGAGTTATGATGAGGGATTACGTGAAGAACCCGTCAGCTGCGCATGCGTGTCAACCTTCAAAGCAGCGGTGTGGAGTCACAGACAGGAACATTGACCTGAGAATAGTAAGATTGAAGAAACTAGAACTACCAGCTTGTTTTATGAGGAGGGGTTTGGGAGTGGAGGGCATGTAATCCCTCATCGTAACTCCTCATAAAAACTCCTTCAAACTGGTAAGTTCTCGTTTAATCTTACTAGTTTACTTCGGAGTCATGTGAGTGACTATGTTAAGATTTTAAAGCTCTGTGACTCCATGCCGTGGAATGAATCCATGCATCACACACTGTATAGTTGACCAAGAAGAGTGGACAAAACTGTAGAGACATGACATAATGAACAAATGGAATTTAATGTGTAGTTAACGATAACAACAGTTCCCTTTCTACCCGAGGGGACATTAACGCGAACTTAAAACTGAGTTAGCAAACACGCTCGTTCCGGCTAAAGGCTTATTATAAAATGTTTGAAACGTGCATGCTGAGGACCACCCTGCAGCCGACAAAATCTGGTCTAGCGGGACGTCCATGGGCCTCGCCGCCGACGTAGCTGCAGACCTGGTGGAATGATATTTAAATATTTTAGTATTAATCCCAGCCTTTATTAAAACTTCCTTTAACCACCTGGAAATAGTCTGAGTTGAGACCTGCTTATGTGGTTTCCTGTGGCTAATCAATAATGCTAACTCAGACCCCCGAAGTCCCTTGGTGAGGGTAATGTACCGCCGGAGGCGAGCTACTACACACAAATTGTGAACCAAAGGATATGCCATGAACTGTAATTTCCATCCTGAGGTACCTGATCTACTCTGTTTTATAGGGTCATACACAAAGAAGGTGAAACTACCAGCAGAGGTGAGCATCCTGTCTAAACAAAGCTTGTGCAAGGACTGGACTCTCTGTGCTGAAACTAATGCCATCAGCATAGCCATCTTATGTGTGAGTTGGAGTGGAGACAAGGAAGTTGGTGGGGACCATGACCGGAGTAAAGTTAACACCACCCCTACATCCCAAATTTCTGAGTATCTGGGCATAGGAGGATTTGAATTGAAGACTCCCCTCATGAATCTAGACACTAGAGGGTGAGACCCCACTGATTGGTGTTCTGAAAGTGGCAGCAGGTATGACGACAGCACACTTCTGGCACTATTAAGGGCAATGTAGCTTAATTTGTCATCATAGTACAATTTTGAGAGGAACTCCAGAACATAAGAAATCTGTACTGCCTCATAAAAAATGTCAGCCTGTGCACAGACCACTTCCCATTTCCTAATATATGAAGCATATTGTTTTTGAGTACTGCCTCTCCACGCCGCAGTTAGCACATCCACCGTGTGATCAGCTAGTCCCAGTCCAAGGAACGGTCTTCTTAAAACTTGCAAATCAATAAATTGAGCCGATCATGCAGAGGATGTACTTCACCAGACACCAGGTTTGTTAACAACGTTCTGCCTTTAGGAACCTTCCACACAGGTTCTACAACCCTGCTCAGAACCAGAGGATACCTGGGCTGAGTCGGCCAGTCAGGGACTACCAGAATGCTGGAGGCATAGTCCTGCTGAATTTTTACAGACAGCGAGTGACAAGGCAAAATGGGGGAAATGCATAGAAAAACATTGCACCCCAATGTAGCGAAAATGCATCTATCGCTACTGCCCCTGGGTCTGGTTCCCATGCAATATACTTGGGTAAATGATGGTTTAGCCTTGAAGCGAACAAATCCATATCCGGTGTTCCATACCTAGAAATAATACCCTTAAACACTCTATGATTCAACACCCATTCTGTGTTGTCGTTGAATTTACGTGACCTGGTGTCCGCAACCGTGTTGAATCTACCTGGGAGGTAGAAAGCTGAAACCCAAATATGTCGAACAATACACCATTTCCAAATGAGACATGCCAATTTATCGCATGATACGGACTTGATACCACCCATGTGATTTATGTATGCCACTGCTGTGGTGTTATCTATCTGTACTTGAATGTGCACATGGTGCATGTGTGTACAATAAGCTTTCAAACCATAAAGGGCTGCAAGCAACACCAAATAGTTAATACCATGAGGCTGCAGAAAAGATATCTCATGTATATTCAACCTGCCACCGCAGCTTGTAACAATGTCAGTGGTGCCCCACCCCAGAGAACTGGCATCAGTCTGTAAAACAATTGCAGGGCTTTCAATTGAAATATTGCCAGAACAATGGCCAATATTGGCTATCCACCATTGTAGCTCATCAATGGCTTCGGCCGGCAATTGCATCGTTCTGTCAAAGTGGCCTAAATTGTGTTTGAGTGCCTGCACCTTTGCTCTTTGTAATTGCTGATAGTGCAAAGGCCCATATTCGGCAGCTGGAAATGTAGCCACCAATTTCCCAATTAAGCTAGCTGCTTGTCGAATTGAAGGCAGCTGCTGTGTGATAAGATGATTGCAGGCTTCTATTAAATTCAATCTCTTGCCCTCAGGCAAAGTGACTTGCAGGCGATTGGAATTAATAGTAAATCCCAAATAATCCATAACCCTGGATGGAGTCAACCTGGATTTTTCAGGGTGAATTAGGAACCCCAACTGTTCAAATAATAATTTGGTGGCTGAAACCACCAACATAGCCAATTCCATGGTTTTCCCTATAATGAGGATATTGTCCAAATAACCCATTACTATGTGTTTCTGCTCTTTTAAAAGAGCCAGCACAGGTTTTAATATTTTAGTGAATAACCTGGGAGCTGAGGTTAACCCATTCAGCAAAGCTTTAAACTGCCATAGCTGCCCCATCCATTTAAACTTCAAGTATTTTCTGTGATCCTTGTAAACAGGTACAGAATAATAAGCATCTTTAAGATCAATGCATGCCATATAACATCCCCTGGAAAATGAGTTGTTTTGCCATTATTAAACTTCCCATTTTGAAATGTTTGACCTGCACAAAGGTATTAAGTTGGGTTAAGTCCAAAATAATGCGACACCCCCCATTCTTCTTATCCCTAGGGAAAATATTGGACACAAATTCATGAGGTTCATGACTGTTTTTTTCAATCACTCTTTTAGCACATAACTTATTAATTTCGCAGCCTGAACTTCTCTCAAATTCATCCCCCGCCGCTTGATACGCAGTAAAGGTACAGTTTTTGGAGCATGCTGCAGCGTGGTGGGAGAGAGAGCCCGCAAATTCAATTTTGATCCCCTCCATACTGTGCAGTATGAACAAGTCAGAAGTTAACCACTGCCACTCATGCACAAAGAAACGTAACCTACTACCACCACTATGCAAATGGACCCACCCCAATATGTTACATTGAGGACCCAGACCCACCCCACCTCCGCAATTTGGTCGGTGGAGGTAGGATGTGAGTCTTTTTTCCAGAAGATGCTCATCAAGGAAAAGGCGGTCCGCCGAAATGCTTCCCGACTCGGGGAGGCGAACATTCCCGCCAGACTCATCATAGAGTCCACTGGCCTGTTGCACTTGCACTGGCCTTCCCGACCCGCGGGGTAGCCACAGTGCTGTCCATGGGCACTGAGCCCCGGTCCGCTGGCTGTGGCGTCAGTGACCTCGACGGTGAAACGGACCTGCGCGCCTGCTGGACCTGCACTGCACAACGGTCCTTCGTCGGGAAGCGGTTCTCCCTGCAGCCCGTTCTAGACTTCACCTGTTTCCATGACCTTGCTGTAAACAGAGAGAAGAAGAAAACGCCCGCAGACTAAGTTCGAGTCTTACCTGGAGGCCTTTTATAAAACTACCGGCGCTGGTGGTGCGACGCGCCACCATCCAGTCAGAGCGCCATGCGTTAGATGTAATGACACGTGCATAGCCGCGCTGACAGGTTCTTCACGTAGTCAACTCACGTGACTCCGAAAGTAAAATTTCTCGTTATCATGAATATTTGCTCTTAAAAAAAATAAATACCCTCAAATAGTTTCTAGGGTTTGATGCCAATTTTTGATTCAAAATGAACCTATGAATTTCCTCTTGGGACAGCGATTCCAATTGTTTAGGAAAAGTGTTTACGTAAATACTTATTTTAATTTTTAGAATTACCTTCATTGATTGACAGATACAGCATGAAACAGGCCCTTCAGCCCACTAATTCCACACCAACCATTGATCGCCCATTCACACTACTTCTATGTTATCCCACTTTTATACCGGACTCCCCTACACTGTCCACTTAGGCGTCAATTTTATGGAGGCCAATTAATGTACAAAACTCACATGTTTTGGGGATGTAGGAGGAAACCAAAGCACCCAAAGGAATCCCACGCGGTCACAGGGAGAATGTGCAAACTCCACACAGACAGCACCCGAGGTTAGGATCAAACCCAGGTCTCTGGCACTGTGAGAGCAGCTGTGCCACTGTGCCACTGTGTCACACTGGATGTGTACTTTAAAAAAAACTGATAGTGATGGGGCATCAAAGAAAACGGTGCACAAAGAAATAATTCCTCCAATTGCTGTTCACGGTGAGACGTTCAAAGCAAGACAGGCTCAAGGCAAATAGAATCTTGTACACAGATCCAAGACCAACTGCACAGCAATCTTGCTTATATTTGAAAAGTGGATTTTCTTATTGTGTTTACTTGGCAAAACTGTACAAGATTGATGGGAAACTCCTGTTCTACAACAGAGACTAGCAGCTTAATTCAAGATATCTGTAAAAAGGTAATCATTTGTTCTGACTGGAACTGAATCATCCCAAGTGGAATCCATTCAGATTTACTTTAACTTTTATCCTGCTTCTGATGTCAGTAGGAAAAATTACTGCTTAGGAACATTTGTAAAAGTGCATAATTTGAAGCCTTCTGAAAGCCCTGTAAATTGTTAGTCCCCATAGAAATCACTTTCAATTTGGGTCAGGATGCCCTGAACAGAATGGAATTCCCCGGGGCTTGTGCTGAGAGTTGCCCTTGAGTGAAGTGAGAGATCACAGGAAGTATTAACTTGACTACACAATGTAGATGAGGAGAGATTCAACGTTCCCAGCTGAAATCAATACAGAGAGTTTTTCCAAAATCAATCAGTTTTTCAGCAGTCCCGATCTGAAATCTCTCGCAACCCTGAAAATTAAACCGTGCGAGATAATTTACCATCCAATTACCAGAGAAAATGTGACTTCTCATACTGATATATTTGGCTATGTTTTTTTTTTTTAAATTACAGTACCAACTGCAAAACTGCAGTGCTGATTAGAAAACACAGTGTGAATCACAAGTCATGATGGCATTACTATTTTAATATGGGTTGTGCGATTTGTAGGGTCCAAACTTTCAATATTTGTCACCCTGGAGAGAACAGCTACTGACCAACTTTCCAGAAGCACCACCACGTTTTAACTTCACAAGCCAAACAATTTCAACCGGGTTTCATTATGCATCTTGAAAACAAGAAAAGGACCATTTTAAGTCTGGAGTTGGGGAAAAGGTTCGATGTGGCAGTGAGGAAGAAAGAAATAGAATGGAAGTGAAACCAGGTTATATTTAGTTCAACAGCTTACTCAATCCATACCAATGCTATGCAATCCTTCCCAGAACAAAAACTTCTAGAAAACAAAAGGCAAGTTTCACAAAGTTAAACACAGCCTGCATTATAACCGCCAATTAAGATTTGTGCATCCATGACAAAAAATAACAATTCCAAACTGCCTAGGTTTTGGAATGGACAAAAACTCTGCTAACTTGGTCTAAAATTTGTTTCTCACATTGTAGCCCTAGTGCCTCTAATGCAGGGCATCAATAATGCTAAGGCCGCAAGTTTTCAAATATAATCTTAAATAAGTTGGATGTGTTTTCCCCTGGTTTGCAACAAAATAAGAATTTCCAGTGATAGTGTAGCAATTAACTGTTTTTGGTGAGGTGTGCAGGGAAAGTGAGGGGGAAATTTTGTTAAACTGATGACGTAGCACCTTAGAGCTAACTGCAGAGAATCATTGTTAATAGATGTAGGAAAGGTTTAATCAAAAATAGAGTCATAGAGTCATAGAGTGCTACAGTTTGGAAACAGGCCCTTCGGTCCAACTTGCCCATATTTGCCAACATGTCCCATGTACACTAGTCCCACCTGTCTGCATTTGGCCCATATCCCTCCAAACCTGTCCGATCCATGTACGTGTCTAAACGTTTCTTAAACATTGCAATAGTACCTACCTCAACTAGTTCCGCCGGCAGCATACCCCTCAAGTTCCTATAGAATCTTTACCCCCTCACCTTAAACCTATATCCTCCAGTTCTTGATTCCCCTACTCTGGGCAGGATACTCTGTGCGTCTACCTGATATATTCATCTCATGATTTGGTACACCTCTATAAGATCACCCCTACCCTCCTGCGCTTCCAAGGAAAAGAGTCCTAGCCTGCTCAACCTCTTCCTATAGCTCAAGCCCTCGAGTCCTGGCAACATCCTCATAAATCTTCTCTGCACCCTTTCCAGCTTGACAATTGTTCTCCCTTTTTAAAAGGACATGTGTGTCATTGGCAGAGCTAAATAAGAGCAGAATAAATGTGTTACGAGCATATTAAACATTCAGGAAATGTAGCCCATCCAGCAGAAATGACAAAAATGTCTGTGTTTTACGCCGATTTTAAATAAAAGATTTATTGATGGGAGAATTTCTACACTGCTATAAACAAAGTTTGTGCCATTAGATCCAAAGATTAAGATATTAATACAATGATAGAAAAATGTAAGCATGATTTTATAATTATTTTAACTTAATAACCATAAGAATGCAGGAATTTGGTAAGAACTAGATGTTTGTAACAATGAACAGTCACAGTAAATAGGATAATTGGTATCTGGCTAATAGTTTTCAGAATTATATTGTATGTTTTTCCGTATAATGTACTATTGTCCACAGTTTCAGTTTAGTTTATTGTCACGTGTACCGAGGTACAGTGAAAAGCTTTTGTTGCTCTGCCTTCATTTGATTTTACAAAGGCCATGCACAATTAAATGACAAATAATGTTACAGATTGTACAAGCACATCAGTGTATGTACTTGAGCGGGTCCCGCTGATTTACTCTAGTAGTTTGTGTCTATCTTTGGGGTAAACCAGCATTGCAGTCATTTCACCTGCAGGCAGAGCTTGTACTTTCTCAGAAATCTGAGAAGATTCAGCATGTCCATGAAGATTTGCTCAAACTTCTACAATGCGCTATATAGAGTATTCTGATGTGATGCATGCCTTTGCTCTCCTTCTGCATACGTAAACCTGCAGGAGTGCGAATACGTCATAGGTTTTCATTTCCTTCCATCTAGTCCATCTTCATGCTATGTTGCATTAAGAACAGTGGAAATTACGTTAAGGATGCCCGTAACCCTGGCCATTACATTTTCTCTTTTCTACCTTTTAGGAGTAAATCCGGGAGCTTGAATGGCTTCTTGCCCACTGCTATCCAATTCCTGAACCAATCCCTTCATCACACACTTTTCTGGAGGTGCTGCCACATGTTCAGTCTTGAGGTGCTGAACCTCAGACATGAGGTGCTGCCACATGTTCAGTTACTCCACCTCATTCTGTTATTCTGATGTGCATTAATTAGGATTTTTTTTTTTGCACTACCTCAAATTGCACTACAATCTTGTGCCATTCTGCTATTTTGCACTCATCGTTGCATTTATTGATGTAGTATCATTCTGGATGCATACTACTTATTCTGTGAGTTTCCTGTGAATCGGGAATTGCATTGCACCAACGTGTATGTGACATTAAACTAATCTAATCATTGCTGTACATGATGAGAACATAAGAGCAGGCATAGACCACCTTCAAGCCTGCTCTACAATCCACTATGATCAGGGGTGATCAATATGATCAACTTATCTTCTCTACCAGTTTAACATTGCTCTCAATACAAGTCTTCCCCTGTTTACAAATGCACACCCCCACATGTACTTCAGCTAGAAATGTTTCAAAGTGATCAGAGCCCTTGTTCAACAGAACTGCAAAGAATATAGATCTAATTTCTTTGTCTGCTCATGTTAGGGCCATCCTCTCATCTCTAGAATCAGCCTAATAAATCTCTTTTAAAATAGTTCTATTGCCAGTATATCCTTTCTTAACTAAGGGAAGAGGATACAGAAGTTTCAAAGCGCACACCACCAGCTTCTTTATTTCTGTTGTCAGGCTGTTGAATGGTCCTTCCATAAGCTACGGTATTGTTTAATTCTCCACTACTCAATTGCCAACATTGGACTTTGTCTATTGTGCACCACAATGCTGAGAACTATATTCTGCAGTCTGTATCTTTTCCTTTGCTCTACCTATTGTACTTCAATTTGACTTGGTTTTATTATCTGATTTGATTGGATACTGTGCAAAAAAAAAAAAAAAAAATCACTGTATCTCATACCTGTGACTATAAATTAACTTAAACTTAAACTAAAGGGTTCTAAAACAATGCACAGCTTTCCAGGTGTGGCCTCACCAGTACCTGGACAGTTGTAATGATACTTTCTTATTTTTTAACTCCAACCACCTCATAAGAAAGACCAATCTGAACTCCAACTTTGCAATGCACGCCAGATAGCACCTTGTTTAATGTGAAAGCTTAAGTCGACGGTAGCAATTATTTATATCTCGGGGTTATTTACATCTCAGGCCATACGATGCCCGTATGCCTCAACGCGACCACGAGGTCGTGTAATTTGCGTGCCAATGGCACATAAGTGGGACAGGTCCTTTAGATTTAGCTCTTAGGGCTAAGGGAATCAAGGGATGTAGGGGAAAAGCAGGAACGGGGTACTGATTTTAGATGATCAGCCATGATCATACTGAATGGCGGTGCTGGCTCGAAGGGCCGAATGGCCTACTCCTACACCTATTTTTCTATGTTTCTATTTGGAGCAACATTTCAATCCGATAGATTATCTGAAGATTTAGAAATGTATTGTTTGCTGTGAAATTTATTTGATTGATTGACTGTTCATTCTGATTGAAGACAACATAACTGCAGGACAGCGAAGATTTTTTTTAGCAATGCCTGATAGCAAATAACATTGGGCAACAACATACACTTTTTGAACATTACTAAATCATTAGAGTAGTTTTCTTTAATATCAGAGGTGAGCGTTACTTTGTCTTTGCCTTTGGCTACAACAAACAAAAGACAATTGCAAAGACATTCATTCCTGGTTGGTATTGTATTCTGTCTTCAAAATATGGAATGAATTTAGCAGACAGATTATAATGCAATGTCACTCTTTCATAGCATGCTCTAATTCCATCTACAGGTTTGCAGCAGTACCACTGTGGTGGGCCGAATCACGAACAATGACGAGATTGTGTACAGGAAGCAGATACAGAATTTAATGATATGGTATCAGGGATATAACCACTCCCTCAATATCAGTAAGGTGAAGGACTAACAATGGCCTGTTTCCTTTATCATTGTTACTTTTTTGCACCTCAAAAAGGCTGCCAACATCATCAAGGCCTCAAAAAGGCTGCCAGCATCATCAAGGACCCACACCATCCTGACCACACACTCACCTCTCTGCTGCCATCAGGTAGAAATCTGCAACAGCCAGGTTCAGGAACAGCCTCTTCCCCACGGCCATCAGACTATTAAACACAACTTCAAACAAACTCTGATCTATAACAGTCTATTGCACTTTATCTGTTTATTTATGCGTGTATATATATATATAATCTATGGTATATGGACACACTGATCTGATCTGTATTTATGCCTACAATATTCTGTTGTGCTGCAGCAAGCACATATTTCACTGTCCTATCTGGGACACATGACAATAAACAATTGACTTGACTTGACTTATCTCTCTACATCATCGTCTATATCTCTCATCTCTCTTATCCCTAACCAGTCTGAAGAAGGATCTAGACCCAAAATGCCACCCATTCCATCTCTCCAACGATGCTGCCTGTCCCACTGAGTTACTCCAGCTTTTTGTTTCCATCTTCGAATTAATTATAGACTTCAGGAAGCATGGTAGAGTCCATGCCCCAATCGACATTAATGTTGCCGCAGTTGAGATGGCTGAGAGCTTCAAGTTCCTTGGCATTAATTACTAATGACCTGTCGTGGAATAGCAACATTGGTGAGACAGCCAAGAAGGCACACTAACTCCTCTACTTCCTGAGGAGACTGAGGAAATTTGGCATGTCTCCAAAGACCCTTACAAACTTCTACAGATGCACCATAGAATGCATACTGTCAAGTTGAACACAGTTCTGCCCAGGACCACAGTAAATTGCAGAGAGTTATAGATGTAGCCCAGTCCATCACTCAGATCAGACTTCCCACCATTGACTCCAGCTACATTTCATATTGCTGCGGAAAAGCAACCAACATAGTAAAATACTTATTTCTTCTTCCCGCTTCCAGCAGAATGTACAGAAGTTTGAAAGCACACACTACCAGATCCAGGAACAACTTATTTCCTCTGTCATCAGGCTGCGGACCAATCCGTACATAAGCTGGGGTACTGTCTCATTCACCTCTACCCCATTGAGGACATTGGACTTTGTCTATGGATCTGATGCGCTACAATGGTGAGAACTATATTCCGCACTCTGTAACTTCCCCTTTGTTCTATCTATTGTTCTTGAATTTGACTTGATTGTATTTATGTATGGTACATCTTGGTACTGTTTGAATAGTATGCAAAACAAAGCATTTCATTGTACCTTGACACACGCAACTATAATAAACCTAAAAACTAAAGAGTGCAGGAAGCAACTGAAGATGCTGGTTTAAACTAAAAATGAACATAAAAAGCTGGAGTATCTCAGCGGGTCAGGCGGCATCTCGGGAGAAAAGGAATAGGTGATGTTTTGGGTCTCATCCTGAAACGTCACCTATTCCTTTTCTCCAGAGATGCTGCCTGACCCGCTGAGTTATTCCAGCTTTTTGTGACTAAAAACTAAATATTAGCATTATCTACTGGGTCTGAAATGCATGTCAAATCTATTTGGATTTTTACCACCACCATCAATTTGCAAGCAGGAAACATACACTTTCCTTTCCCTTCTATTCCACTGCTCATGCTAGTGAACTTCAGTGAACTGTGAAGGATGGTCTAGATAATAATTTCCCTACATTGTAATTATACAAAGCATATATTCAGCATGCCGAACACTTCATTTATTACAGTGTTTTTTCAGCAAGTATGTGACTCCAAATTACATAGTAACTGTTGTATAGAAAGCAGGAAAAATGGGAGAACAAACATTGTCCAGAGTAACATGTAATTTTCAAAAAATACAATGGAATCCATGACACACTGCAAAAGAAGAGCTCTTTTATTTCAAGCTGCATATTAACATTCTGTGAACAGACTCTGCACTTATCCTCTCTTAGGTAAATATTTGTCTTTTTTAAATTGATATTTATGTTTTGCTTTTGATGAGCGAATATTGTGAATACCAGGAAGGTTTTAGGGTTGTCAATGATACCCACAGTTAATGGTTACCCCATGGCAAATATCTGATCTACTTGGTAGATTCTGCTTGGTAGTAGTACATGAGAGACACTTCTGGCAAGACCCCCAACAACATTGATGTACGGGAATCATGGGGTCCAAGTCCATAACTCCCTGTAAGATGCAATACAAGTAGATGAGTAATAAAGAAAGAGTATGGTATGCTTGCCTTCATTGGTTGGGGCATTGAATATAAGAGTCAGGATATTAACTTTATAGTTCTTTGGTAACAGCGCATTTGGACAACAGTGAGCAGTTCGAGTCACGCAATTACAGGAAGGATGTGGGAACTTTATAGGGGATGCAGACAAGGTTTACAATAATGCTGCCTGGACTAGAGGGGATTAGCTATCGGGAGAAGTTGGACAAACTTGAATTGTTTTCTCTGGAATGTCAGAGGCTGAGGGGACACCTGATAGGAGTGTAAAATATTATGAAAGCTATGGATAAGGTAGGCGATCAAAATATTCATCCCAGGATGGAAACGTGAAAGCCTAGAGAGCATAGCTTAAAAGTGAGAGGGGCAAAGTCTAAAAGAGATGTGCTGGACAAGTTAATTTTCACAGAGTGGTGAGTGCCTGGGATGCGCTGCCTAAGGTAGTGTTGTAGATAGATTCAATAGTGGCATTTAAAATAATTTTTTGATAGGCATATGGATGTGCATGGAATGGAGGGATATGGATCACATGCAGTATGGGGAGATTAGTTTAACTTGGTATTATGTTTGGCACAGACATTTTGGGTTATGGGGCCTGTGCCTGTGCTGCACTGTTCTATGCTGTATGTTTCCTGTCAGAGTAAGTTGCAACAATTACAATCTAAGTGTTTTCTGCAGGGTAATAAACCACCAGACTGAGTTGTTCAAGTGATTTATCAATTCCATTTGAAGTCACAGTTAATCATTTAATTACCCTTTATGTTATTATTTAGTGTTAACAGTTTTGATGTCAAAGGGGCTTTAGCACTTGGATTTCATAAATTGGCTTGTCTTTTGTCCAGACACCAAATCACTCTCAGTATGGACCCTTTTATATAAATGTTTTTCAGCCTCCATTCATACAATTTAACAAATGTAAATGTCCCTTTTAACCCCAGTCAGAGAGATATACAGTACAGAAACAGGCCTTTCGTACCATCATGCCGCAGTGATCATCAACCACCCATTTATACTTGTCCTACATGAATTTCATTCTTTATTCTCTTCACATGATCATCAGCCTCTCCCGTCCCACCCCACTCCAGATTCTACCACTCAACTACCCACTGGGTCCAAGTTACAGTGGTCAATTAATCTACCAACCCACACGTTTTTAGGATGTGGGAGGAAAACTAAGCAACCAGAGCAAACCCACAACATTACAGAAAGAATGTGCAAACTCCACAGAGACGGTACTAAAGGTCAGAATTGAACTCAGATCTTTGGTGCTGTGAGGTAGCCGCTCCACTAGTTATGCCTTTGGATCATTCTTGTGACACTGTGCTGCGTTTCACCTCTTATAAATATCCATGGTTGTCTTAGTTTTAGGATCGTATCATTAGTGTTTGAAAGAAACACGTTTGCTGAAATTGTATGTATTTCCCTGGACATTTCAATAGATATATCATTAATTAGGAGGAATGTTGAACTCTAAGAGGAGGTTTAAGACCCTAAGACAGAGGAGCAGCATTAGGCAATTTGGCCACTCGAGTCTACTCCACCATTCAATCGTGGCTAATCTATTTTTCCCTCGCAATCCCATTATCTTGCCTTCTCTTTGTAATCTTTGATGCCCTGACTAATCAAGAACCTAACAATCTCCACTTTAAAGGTACCCCATGTCTTGGCCTCCACAGCTGTCTGTGCAATGAATTTCTCAGATTCCCCACCCTCTGGCTAAAGGTATTCGTCTTCATCTCCATTCCAAAGATACATCCCTTTATTCTGAGGCTGTGCCCTCTGGTTTTAGACTCTCCCATTACTGGAAACAGCCTTCACACATCCACCCTTTCCAGACCTTTCATTATTTACTTGGTTTCAATGAGATCCCTCCCTCATCCTTCTAAACGCCAGCGAGTACAAGCTCAGAGCTTTCACAAGATCCTCATACGTTAACCCAATCATCCATGGGATCATTCTTGTAACCTTTCATTGACCATTTCCAATTGTCAGCACATCCTTCCTCAGATACTGTAGGGCCTAAAAATTCTCACAATATTCCAAATGTGGCCTCACCAATACCTTCTCAAGCCTTAGCATTACATCCTTGCTTTTATATTCTAGTTCCTGCAAAATGAATGCTAATATTGCATTTGCCTTACTTACCACCGACTCAACCTGCAAATTAACCATTTGGGAATCCCGCATCAGCACACCTAAGTCAGTTTGCACCTCCAATTTCTGAATCCTCTCACCATTTAGAAAGTAATCTACACCTTTATTTTTTCTTTACTTCGAAAACTTTACTATAGTGCATTCCATTTACCACTTCTTTGCCCACTTTCCCAACCTGTTCAAAGTCCTTCTGCCAACTCCTTACTTACCTAACACTACCTGCCCCTTGCCACAAACTTGCCACAAAGCTATCAATTCAGTCATCTAGAACATCAACGTATTATGTGAAAAGTAGCGGATCCAACACCGACCCTTGTGGAACAGCACCAGTCACCGGCAGACAAACAGAAAAGCCACAATTTATTCCCACTCTTTACCTTCTGCCAGTCAGCCAATCGTCTGCCAATCTTCAGTTTGAAGAAGGGTCCCGACCCGAAATGCCACCTATGCAAGTTCTCCAAGGATGCTGCCTGACCCACTGAGTTACTCCAGCACTGCAGGCTTTTTTTTGTAAACGAGTGCCTGCAGTTCCTTGTTTCAATAGTTTCCATTGTCAAGGTTTCTACTTGATTTATGTTTGAGCTTTATTTTCTGACTATCAAGCCCAGAGTTGCCAACTCAGATTGGATGAATTCCCGGAGGGATCATTGCATGGCCTGTTACTTCTATCTAGCCAAACAACCTTTTATCCTCTTCTCCATTAATTTTATGACTAATCATCAAAATTGTGCGATTAAAAAAAAACACACACATTTTTAAGACCACTCCTGCGGTGCTCACAGATGGGTCCATGGAATTAATCTTCAGTTCTTGGAAACTCTGGAACAAATTCTGGAGGATTGGCAATCCTAATCAGGTACTGCTCAGAGATGAAGGAAATAGTTTGTTACAATCAAAGGTCTGAAATAACAGTGCTTGTAATAATAAGGTTGCACTGTATAAGTTATACAACCATAGGATCAAAGACTCATTCCAATTCACGTACAAGTGTTTATCATCATCCATCTCCAGCTAGGAATATAATCGTTTCCAATCACTGACCACAGTAAAATGATAATTATGGCAATTGAGCTCTAAATATAGACGGAACCTTTAAAATAATATATGGTGCAAACTTGATGTAATCCAATGCTCCATATAAACAGAATGGTGCAAAATGGTGCAATATTTCCCAACAAGGATATTTCTCTGAAGAAAAAGTTTCCCTAGTTTTGAGGAAGCATGAGGGATAGATTCAAATAATGATCCAGAAACCTATGCTAATAATATGGAACCATGAGTCAAATCTACCCTTGGCAGCAGGAAAATTTAAATTTGTTTAAGTAAATAAATATGTAATCTAAAAGGTTGCCAGCAGCAACAGTGACCAGTAACTTAGATTATCCTCAAAACACATCTGGTTTATTAATGTTTTTTGGGGAGAACATTTGTTCTATATGTACTATATGCTGCCCAGTCCTGCAGTAACATGATTGATCTGAACTACGCTTTGAAATTGTGAAGAAAATCTCTCAAATCAGGAACAATTTGGGTTGAGAAAAATATGCTGCTCTTGAGTGAACTAATTAAATGTTGTTTTATGTCTGAAGACTACGATATATACCAAGATGTTACAGAAGCAGAATGCAAAGACATTAAAACTCAATCAACATAGTGGTGTTTAAGTGGAAGTGCAGGTAACAGTGGGATATCGATCATGTACAGGCAGATGTGTCAAAATATATAGGATTTTGTCAGGCCAAATATGTCAGTCTCAATGTGATATATCAGGCTGATGCTCTCACCATCTCTTAAACCACTCTCCAGAAATTTGTTGAATTGGATTCATACCTGTGTTTCCACAGTCTACCTTTCTAAGTTATCCAGATGGCTATTGTGTATTTGCATTGATTTCTTTTCTGACTCCTTTTATTATTGGAAGGAGTCTATTTTCTCACAAAACACATGCTGCCGGACCTGCTGAATATTTGCAGCAATTTTTAATTCTTCTTTCAGATGTCCAGCATCTTTATTTTCTTTTAATTTTCTAGTGCTGAACTAAAACTGGTTGGTTGATCCAGCAATACACATTGAAATTCCACTAAAAGGGTTATGAATGAATGAATGAATGAATGCATGAATAAGTTTATTGGCCATGTATGTACACATACAAGGAATTTGCCTTGGTGCTCCACTCGTAAGTAACCACACGATATACAGTAATAATTAAGAATGACACATAAAACATTAAACATTAATAATAAAACATTATAGTTTAAACATGTGAATGAAATAAAAAAAACAAAGCAAAATGAGGCTACAGACTTTTGGTTATTGAGTAGAGCTACTACTCGTGGAAAAAACATGTTTTTATGTCTGGCTGTGGCGGCTTTGACAGTCCGGAGTCGCCTTCCAGAGGGAAGTGCTTCAAAGAGTTTGTGGCCATGGAGAGAGGGGTCAGAGATGATCTTACCCACTTGCTTCCTGACCCTTGCAGTGTACAGTTCATCAATGGGGGGGGAGGTTAATGGAAAAAGTATGTAAATAATATCAGAAATAAAATAAAGCTGCTGGCTGTAATGGTGAACATTAACATACTGGAATGTTGTAAAAAAATCTGATTCTCTTGGTGGGTCATGGAAAGAGCTGCCAGAGGAGGTAGTTGAGGCAGATACTATAACAGCATTTAAAAAAACACTTGGACAGGTACATGGATAGGAGAAGTATAGGACCAAATGCAGGCAAATGAGACCAGGTTAGATGGTGCAACTTGGCAGGCATCGGCAAGTTGGGCCGAAGGGAAAGTAAATTGCCAACCTTACTTAAGAAATCTATAGGTCTTTACAGGAGGTCAATTGAAGTCGGGGCAAATAAAGATCAACAGTAAATACCGATCTTGCCTATGATATCCACATTCATATGAATCAAATAACTGGAAGCCGATCTATTGAATTCATCACTGTTATATTGTATAGATGAGATTCCACTATGTTTTGTAAAGATTATATGTGTTTACTTTGCAACAAACGTGTTGACCAGAGCATGGTTCTGTAGAATGAGGAACTGTGAAAGAGTTTACTAAGCTCAGATGATGCACTGTACAAAGGGGAATTCTGACAGCCTTAAAATTATGTTTTTTTAATCATTTTCTCAAACAAAGATTACATTCTAAACCATGTGTCATATAAGTGAAGAAGAAATCAACTTGTGATGCTACAAGTATTTTCACCAAAGGGGAATACTGTTTATTGTCTGTGTTCTCGTTTGAGATCAACAGTTCTCATTGCCAGCTGCAAATAGGTCTTTCACAACATGACATAAATGCAAACGTGTATTTCCATGACAATAATGCAATTTAATGGATGCTATGCAGTGTTGCTCGGCTCTGCAAATGTACTTGCACTTAATATTTATCGTAGTTTTTAATCCAAGTCTTTTAGGAGATAATGAACTTGTTGGTAAACCAATACCTATTGCAGTTATTTTCGAATGAGGAAGTTGAATGTAGATTTTACAACCATGAAATATCACAACTTTAGTATTTTGCTGACTAGGTGATGCACTGTGGCTCCTTTGCGCACAAATGGTAGGAAAGAAACTGAGAAGTATTGGTTAGGCATGTCAGGCTTTAGTTTTCCTTGTAGGCTATGGTAGCATAAGTAAGGAATTTCAAAGTTTTGCAGAAATGAGCAGCGATGAACAATGATTAATTTGGTCTGTTTTCTTTCTGGTTCATTGAGGAACAACGGAACATCATTTGATTTTTTTCATAACTCTGATCATTTTCATTATCAACAAGGGTCATAGGTATTATGGCATGAGGTTTCGATAGGATTTCTCCCATTATGAGGGTGTCTCCTGCTGAAATTAGGTGGTTCGGTTGGCAAACATCCATAAGGAGCAGAAAAATACTAAAGATGAAGAAACCTAGTAATTTAGTAAGAAACTCTAATGGTTTCTGAATGCGAGATGAACTTATCCACTCAGTGAATATCTGAGTTATTTAACCTGCAGGTTTATGGAACTACAAACTTGGAAATGGAATTAGAATGAATATTTTTGTATCTGGCAGCATGCACACAATGGGCCGAAAGGCCTCCTTTTGCACTATCTTTCTATAATGCTGTGATTCCGGGTATCTCACCATAGAGCAAAAAACACAAAAGTGCTGGAGTAACTCAGTGGGTCAGACATAATTTCCGGAGAACACGGACAGGCAACATTTCTGGTGGGACCCTATTTTGGACTTGAGTCTGAAGAAAGGTCCTAATCCGAAACATCGCCTATTCATATCCTCCAGAATGCTGCCTGACCCCCTAAGTTACTCAGCACTTCATGATTTTCACTCAAGATTCCAGTATCTGCAGTTCGTTGTGTCTAGCTCATCATAGAAGTATATTAGTACAATTTCATTTGATGAACTGGAATAGCTCGTCGGGGGATTAATGAAGCCCAAGTGGATAAGTTGAGTTAAAATCAGCAAAGGAGATTTCCTCATCACAGCCATTTGTTGTCATGTAGGTGGCTGTAGAGCAACATTAGCAAATTTTCGGTGGGGTGCAATGGCACATGGCTTGGGAAGGGGAACTTTCACAAGAGATCAAATGGAGGGGGGAAAGCAAAAAAAAATTAAATTGCCCTATGTCACGCAACAAAGATGAATGTCTACAGAAATAGTTAAAACACTATTAATAATTAACAAATGATCATTACTTTAATGTAAGTGATGGAGATGGAAAAAGAACAAGCAAAATGTAATTGTAATCGCGGCGCACAAACACACTTAGTGTGCAATGGTGCTCCTGACCTTTATATTTGGAAATGTTATCACCATCAATCACCTCTGCAGCTCTTGAAGGGATACTTTACTATAAGGAGCTTACACTCTTTGAATATGTATTGCCCCTCAATAAGCTTCAACCTGATTATATATTTTGACAGTCGTCCAGTGCCAAGGTGCGCAGAAATGAGCTCATAACAAATGCAGGGAGAAATACATTTTCATTCAGCGTTCAGATTATATCTACATTATATTTATAATCTATATTTTATGGAAAGACAGATGATGAAAAAAAAATCAATTTTGACAGAGCAGTAATAGGTATTTAAAATATATTCAATGTTCTCCAGGCATCCTTCAGTGTGCTGGAAATAGCTCTGGGTTTGCTTATGCAGAATGCAAACCTGCATAAGTCTAGTTACAAACCTCTGCAAGGTTCAGTACCATTCAATAATCTAAAAGCCCCATAGAAGGCATCGCCACCGTACATTCTAACTGTCTCACACTGTGCATGACAATCAACCTTTTACCAGTTATGTGCCACATCCACTTAACCATCTGTCATATACAACTAGTGCTCCATTCTGGATTAAAGATGGTGTGAGTGAAAAGGCATAGATTTGATCTTCATCATAATGATGATTACATACAACATTAAACAGAATTTGGGAAGCAGCCCAATTGCTGAAACATTTGAGAAATTACTAAGCTCACAACCAGAAGATTAAGTCCCAAGGCTGCCTCGTACACCGAGTCATATATATCAGAAGTGTGAATTTTATTGGCTCATGGTAAGGATGGTCGATGCTTTGCTGCATAATTAAAGAAAAAAATATACAGTGTCTCTCAGAATATACAATGGCCCAGAACATTTTGCAAGTACTGAAGTGCTTTTGAATTGTAGTCACAGTAAATGATTGAAGAAGTGTGCAATGAGTCCCCACAAACAACAATGTGATAATGACAGAATCATCTGTTGAATAATATAGTCTGTGATATAAATAATGCTGAGGATGTGCAGATGACTCCCTACATTTCTTCAGGGGCTCGCCTTGAGATCTTTTTACTTACAGCTGGGAGGGCAGATGTGTACTCAGTACTGCACAACATCCAAAATGTGAGATTTCCTACAGGGCAAAACTTTCTTCAGCTGGCCTAAATTTTGTAATTAGGCATCTAGATTTGAAAGCATAACTATGGCATGGTGGCACAGTGGTAGAGTTGATGCCTTACAGAGCTTGAGGTGCTGGTTTGATCCAGACTACGGGTGCTGTCTGTACGGAATTTGTACGTTCTCCCTGTGACCTGTGTGGGGTTTATCCGAGATCTTCAGTTTCCGCCCACACTCCAAAGACGTACAGGTTTTTAGGCTAATTGGCTTGGAATAAATGTAGGAATTGTCCCTAGTGTGTGTAGTGTAGTGTTAATGTGCGGGGATCAACTGGTCGGTTCGGACTCAGTGGGCCGAAGGGCCTGTTTCCACGCTGCATCTCTAAATCAAAGTAAACTAAACTAAACTATTCTAATTTAGAGAAAAAGGTGATACCACTGAAACACAGGTGAGGGGGGGGGGGGGTTAATGGCAAAGCACAATAATCATATTTGTGTGCTACACAGATGGACCGGTGAAAGGGTTTTGAATGGAATTGAATGCAACATGCACACTATCCTGTCTTGAACCCATATACTGGACCTCATGAAAGGGAGTTTGTGGAGTGCCTCCGTGATAGATTCTCAGAGCAGCTTGTACTGGAGCCTTCCAGGGAGAAGGCAATTCTGCATTTAATGTTGTGTAATTAACTGGATTTGATAAAGGGAACTCGAGGTAGAAGTGCCATTAGGAGGTAGTTACCTTAATATGATAAGTTTTAATCTACAATTTGAGAGGGAGAAGGGTAAATCAGAGGTGTCAGTATTATAGTTGAACAAAGGGGACTATGGAGCCAGGAGGGAGGAGCGGTTAAAGTTGACAGGAAAGAGACCCCAACAGGGATGACAGTGGAGCAACAATGGCAGGTATTTCTGAGAACAATACAGAAGGTGCAGGATCAGTTCATTCCAAAGAGGAAGAAATAATCCTATGGGAGTAAGGGGCGACTGTGGCTGAAAAGGGAAGTCAGGGACAGTATAAAAATAAAGGAGAAGAAATATAACAGCAAAGATGAGCAAGAAACCATAGGATTGGGCAACTTATAAAGAGCAACAGAAGATAACTAAAAAGGTCATACAGGGAGAAAAGATGAGGTACCAAGAATATAAAGGAGGATAGTAAAAGCCAATTTAGGTATGTGAAGAGGAAAAAATTAGTTAAGACCAAAGTTGGACCCTTGAAGACTGAAAAAGGTGAATTTATTATGGGGAACAAGGAAATGGCAGATGAGTTGAACAGGTACTTTGGATCCATCTTCACAATGGCGGATACAAGCTATCTCCCTGATGTACTAGTGGCCAGAGGATCTACGATGATGGAGGAACTGAAGGAAATTCACATTTGACAGGAAATGGTATTGGGTAGACTTCTTCTTTCGTGTGGGGTGCACAGCCTAAAGTTGTTGGACAACTCGTTCTATTTGACTTTCTGTTTGTACATGTCGAGTTGATTGCATTAGTCAAACAGGTCTGGCCACGTGAAGGTTGCAATCTTCCACTCCATTGGGTAGACTGATCGGACTGAAGGCAGATAAATCCCCCGGGCCTGATGGTCTGCATCGCAGAGTAGTTAAGGAAGTTGCTCATTAAATTGTAGACACATTGATGATCATTTTCCAATGTTCTATAGATTCAGAATCAGTTCCTGTGGATTGGAGGTTAGCTAATGTTATCCCACTTTTTAAGAAAGGCGGGAGAGAGAAACCAAGGAATTATAGACCAGTTAGCCTGACATCGGTGGTGGGGAAGATGATGGAGTCAATTATAAAAGATGAAATAGTGGCACATTTGGATAGCAGTTGCAGGATCGGTCCAAGTCAGCATGGATTTACGAAGGGGAAATCATGCTTGACTAATCTTTTGGAATTTTTGAGGATGTAATTAGGAAAATGGACAAGGGAGAGCCAGTAGATGTTATGTACCTGGATTTTCAGAACGCATTTGATAAGGTCCCACATAGATTAGTGGGCAATATTACAGCACATGGTATTGGGGGTAGGGTGCTGACATAGATAGAAAATTGGTTGGCAGACAGGAAAGAAAGAGTAGGGATTAACGGGTCCCTTTTAGAATGGCAGGCAGTGACTAGTGGGGTACCGCAAGGCTCGGTGCTGGGACCGCAGCTATTTACAATATACATTAATGATTTAGATAAAGGGATTAAAAGCAACATTAGTGAACTGTGAGGAGGATGCTATGAGGATGCAGGGTGACTTGCACAGGTTGTGTAAGTGGGCAGATGCATGGCAGATGCAGTTTAATGTGGATAAATGTGAGGTTATCCAATTTGGTGGCAAAAAGAGGTAGGCAGATTATTATCTAAATTGAGTCAAGTTGGGAAAAGGGGAAGTGCAACGGGATCTGGGTGGATCCTTGAAGGTAAGCATGCAGGTACAGCAGGCTGTGAAGAAAGTAATTGTCATATTGGCCTTCATAACAAGAAGAGTTGAGTATAGGAGCAAAGAGGTCCTTCTGCAGTTGTACAGGGTGCTAGCAAGATCACACCTGGAGTATTGTGTGCAATTTTGGTCTCCCAATTTGAGGAAGGACATTCTTGCTATTAATTCCCGGGATGGCGGGACTGTCATATGTTGATAAAATGGAGCAGCTGGGCTTGTATATTCTACAACAGACAATCCTTTGACATTTTCGCCACCTCCAACGGGATCTCACCACTGACCACATTTTCCCATCTCCTCCACTTTCGGCTTTTCACAGAGACTGCTCCCTCCGTAACTCCCTGGTCAATTTGTCCCTTCCCACCCAAACCACCCCCTCCCCTGGTACTTTCACTTGCAACTGCAGGAAATGCTACACTTGTCGCTTAACCTCCCCCCTCGAATCCATCCAAGGACCCAAGCAATCTTTCCAGGTGAGGCTTAGGTTCACCTGCACCTCCTCCAACCTCATCTATTGCATTCACTGTTCTGGGTGTCAACTGCTCTACATCAGCGAGACCAAGCGTAGGCTTGGCGATCGCTTTGATCAACACATCCACTCAATTTGCATTAACCAACCTGATCTCCTGGTGGCTCAGCACTTCAACTCCCCCTCCCATTCCAAATCCAACCTTTATGTCCTGGGCCTCCTCCATAGGCAGAGTGAGTCCCACCACAAATTGGAGGAGCAGCATCTCATATTTTGCTTCAGCAGTTTGCACCCCAGCGGTATGACTATTCACTTCTCCAATTTCAGGCAGTCCTTACTTTCTCCCTCATTCCCCTCCCCTTTTTAGCTCTCCCACAGCCTACTGTCTCCGCCTCGTCCTTTCTTCTTCCTGCGCCCCCATCCCCACATCAGACTGAAGAAGGGTCTCGATCTGAAACGTCATGTATTCCTTCGCTCCATAGATGCTGCCTCACCCGCTGAGTTTTTCCAGCATTTTTGTCTACCTGGTTGTGTCGTCTGCAAACCTGAGAAGCTTGACAGAGGAGTCAGTGGAGTTGCATTTATTCGTGTAGAGAGAGGAGAGGAGAGGGGAGAGTACGCAACCTTGCAGTGCTCCTATGCTGAAGGTTTGCGGGTCGCAGTTGTGCTTTACCAGCCTCACATGCTTCTTCCTGTCTGTCAGGATGAATATCTTAACAAACTCTCATAAAAATTGCTTTACTCTTTTCTGACCAAAACATTTAATTCAAAACTTTGATCCTTATTCTCACCTCTGCTCCCTCTAGAGTCTGCTCTAGACCAATGTTTGATCTTCAATTTCCTGAAACTAATTTACTGCTTCTCGTTTCCACCCACCCCCGCCCCTTTCATATTATCAATGGAACCTCCCAAAATGATGTATTTATCAGAAATTGCTTTAGATACATCTTCTTCAAATTGCTTTAGATACATCTTCTTCAAATTGCTTTAGATACATCTTCTTCATTCTTTTATTCACTTCTGCAACCCTCCCCATTTTGATTTTTTGGGCGAAGATTTTTACATAGGGAGACTTGATACTTATTTTGCATCAATTCTTCAGACATCAAGTTGCAAAATCCAGTAGTTGTTTGAAAGAGGAAGTTACTCCAAGCTTGAAGTAAAGTGCCTGCTTTTTTCTCTCCTATCCAGTATCATGTTGAACAATCGGAACAAGCATTCATGAACATTTTCAATGTAATAACGTGTCCGGTGATACAGTATGAGGCACTCTACCTACTAAACTGGCATGTTATTCCTGATTGCAGGTATAAGCTCTACTTTTGGATGTATAACCATGCTTCAAATTGAATTAAGATTGATAAAGAGTTACATTGAAACTTGGCACATCAAATTTGAGGGTTCTTATGTATTGTTTAAAAACGATTAAAACATTTATGGGCTTTGTACATTTGGATTAATGAGCCAATGGAATTTCCTTGGACCTGCTTCCACTCTGACCCTTTAAAACTACATTTTTGATTAAATTATGGAGTGGGAGCAATTCCTTGGAAATTCCTGGCCAGTCTGTCTTCGTAGGCTTGGATTCAAAAGGAATATATTCATGAGAATGTGTTTGGCAAACTTTATAGATTTAGAAACAAACATCATGAGAGGACTAATGTTTTATCATACTATCACTTCCTTTGCTTGTGAACTTGTTGTCACACAAAATGATGTGCATCTCATTTGTTTTCCTGAACAACAAAAGTTTTACCATCAAATACTCTGATAAAAACAGGAGACCTTCAAATAATTGATATTACAGAGTGCATTTTTCTTCCAATAGCCATGCTTAAAACAAATGGGAGCATTCCAAGTCTTCAAACACTCATGCATCACATGTTTTGACCTATGCGTGGGTCTTGGCACACTTAGCCATAAACCTCCATGGACATTTTTTTTCTAGAAGCATAGTATCATCAGCAGGAGAACATTCTGTGAGACTAGAACCCTAATATAGATCCACAAAAAACTTGGCAAGTAAAGGAAAACAAGCTTTGAGCACTCAGCTCACAGGCAGAGCAACACACGCATAATACTCTAACAAACAGACACACACAAACACAGACACACAAACACACCCGCACACACAATCACACACACAATTCCCAAGCAACACATTCTGTGGCACGGTGGCGCAGCAGTAGAGTTGCTGCCGTCCAGCGTCAGAGACCCGGTTTCGATCCTGACGACGGGTGCTGTCTGTACAGAGTTTTTACATTCTTCCAGTGACTGCGTGGGTTTTCTCTGGGTACTCCGGTTTCCTCCAACAATCTAAGGACATACAAGTTTGTAGGTTAATTGGCTTTGAATAAAATTGTAAATTGTCCCTGTGTGTGTAGGATTGTGGTCTGCAGGCTCGGTTGGCTAAAGGGCCTGTTTCCAAGCTGTATTTCTAAACCAAACTAAATATTCATACATGCGCAGTTGCGTACGCACAAACACAAAGGTATTCACACATAGTTTTACACACAAATGCATACACACACAGGCATGTGCATTTGCATGCATATGCACACACACACACACACACACACACACACACACACACACACACACACACACACACACACACACACACACACAAAATTGCAAACATATATACACCATATCCAAATAAATACATTCACACAGAGACAGACACACACCAACACACACACACACACATCCACACATACAAAACACACATTCCTGGATTGTTTGTGAACAGAGCTTTTCACTCATACACTACCAATTTTACACTTCCAGCCAGCTTCTAAAACAAGCTACTAATCTAGCTACTCTGTCCTCATTTTCCAGTTTCTTCTTTATCCATAAAAAAGGCAAGTTTTTGGTTACTGCACCAAAAAAAGATTACAATTGGTGTTTGCTGCTGATGACTGATTGGCATTTTGGGAAGAGTGGGTCAGGACATTTAAATAGTTATGCATTTCAAATGTTTTTTAAACATTTTGCTACACATGATTCTACTCGGCAGAACTGACTATGTTGGATTGTTGTTAGACAGTGATTGGTGGGTATTGTGGGGGTGAAGGGGAGTGTAGGAGCTTTGGGAAATATCAATAAGCCATGAAGGCATTAGAGCACCTTGAGATCCTAGATTTATTTCAAAGAACCAGGACTTTTCAAGACATTTTTCTTGTTATTGAAAATTGCCTGCTTGATCAGTGTATGATTCCCAGCATTCCCGAAAATAAATAATATTGGAAAGCAGCTCAGTTTATAGTAGGGTTTATAGCTAAAATCCACCCACTAGCTCCCTTGCTGCGGATTACAAGGCTGCATCAGCTGCCAAGTTCTGCTATTAGGTAAACTACGAGAAAATCTGCCATTTTAAAACCACAAAAGGATTCTAAAGCTGGAACACTGCATGTGTATATCCGTGTATGTATGTCGATATAGATGTTTCAGTTTTACAGTGCAGCTGTCCACACTGCATGTACAAATTTGATTAACCCTTCGGTAACAACACCAACTGTTGCGCTATTAAACCTTAAATGGTTCCCCGGGATGAATAGACATAGCTAAGAAGCCCTGTGAAGAGAAAGATTTTATAGACTGTGTCACTGATGGAGGGATGTTGAGAGAGGTGGTGAACAGCAGAAATGAAATTAATTTTAATGCGTTTCATGACATCAAAATCTAAGAGTCATTGAGTGATCGAGAGATGCAGCATGCAAACAAGACTTACGGCCCTCAGAGTCCATGTCAACCATCAATCACCCATTTACACCAGTCCTACACAATCACATTTTTTAATCTATCCACATTCTCATCAACTTCCCCCAGATTCTTTTAAACGAAACTAAAAGAATCTGGGGGAAGTTTCTAAACTAGTTTTTTTTTAGAGATACAGCGCAAAAACAGGCCATTCGGCCCACTGAGTCCGCGCCAACCAACCGATGCTCACACACTAACACTATCCTACACACGCCAGGGTCAATTCACAAATTTCCAACTTTTTACAATTTTTAAAACCTGTGCATGATTGGAGCATGGAAGGAAACCGGCGGTCTCGGAGAAAACCCACGCAGGTCACGGGGAGAACGTACAAACTCCGTCTGGACAGCACCCATAGTCAGGAACAAACCCGGGTCTCTGGTGCTGTAAGGTAGCACTGTGCCATTCTGTTACTCACCAACACACTAGATTTAATTTACAGTGGCCATTTAACCTACCAGCCCACACATCTTTGAGACGGGAGAGCAAACAGGAGAATCCAAAGGAAACCCATGCAGTCACAGGGTAGAGGTTCAAACTCTATATACACAGAACTTGAGGTCATGGTTGAACCCGTGTCTCTGACACTGTGAGACAGAAGTTCTATTAGTTACACCATTGTGCTTCCCATTGCGATGGTCTACTTGAACCATTTTCCCATTTTCTGCTGAATTATGTAAACTATTTCCAATTCTTTTCTTCTGAGGTTCAAACCCTTATGGGCCTTTTCCACCTAGGCGATGTTTTAGGTGACTACTGCAGGACACTATGCAGTTGCCACACATTCGCCACATGTTCACGGGTAGTTGCCGGGGAGTCACCTTCATGGTCGTGAGGAGTTCCCACATTCTGGGAAATAGTTGCGGCCTCATTATGGTCGCCATGAATTTTTCAACGTGTTGAAAAATTAGCGGTGACTAGAATGAAGCCGCCATGGAGAGTAGCAACAATTCTCGAGCCGTAGGTGGGTCGCCAGGAGGCCCTAATGGGTTGCCAGGAGGTTGGAGGTTCTTGGAGGTTCTCGTAGGTTGTAGCTGGTGCTAACCGGTGAATTTCATTGGCTCATTGGGAGAAAAAAGTGAAGCAGTAGTTTTCAGAACCAAGGATAACTGACCGTGTATCTCTGGCTTTTCAAAAGTTGTCTCCACTCCTTCTCCCCCTTTTCTCCCCTCTCCCCTCCCTCTCTTTCCCCCCCCTTTCCACCCTCTCCTCTTCCCCCCTCCCCCCCCCCCCCCTCTCTCCCCTCTTTTAAAGGACCAGCCCTACACTGTGCTTTAGCCGTTTTTTTACAACGCCGACCTTCCTGTTGATCACGGTTTGTGTCTGTTTCACCTTGGCTTTGCACCTTCTGATTTTTTTAGACAGTGCTCCCCCCACTTGCCCTGTCCCCTGCCTGCTTAACGGGCTGGTGAAGGAAGCGATGCGTTTGTGTGTGTGTGTGTATGTGTGTTCCACTCTGACACTCAGCGTTCCAGTTGCCAGGCACATTAGTTTATATTAAAAACAGAAATCGTGGGAAACATTCAGCAGAACTAATAAAGAGACTTATGCGGAAAAGTCAACTTTGCTTCTCTTTCTACAGACACTGTGGACCTGCAGAGTATTTCTAATTGTATTTTACATTTCCAGTATCTGCAGCTTTATTCTGTTACTGTAGTTTAATGCGCTGAGATTGTGTAGTTTTCACACTGGCCATCATGTTTAAACTTTATCTGAACTTTGTTTGTACAAATTAAAATACATGGTATTTAGTTTGATCTAAGCAGTTACCAGCTTCATGCTGTCCCTGGCCTTTCCTGCAGAGACAACCTTGTGCCCCTGAAACTTTGGCAGGTTGATTTGCAGCATCTGACTGCTTGTACTGTAGACTTTGGGATGCCTCAGAATAGAAGGCAGTGCCTAAATAAATATTCGGAAGTGCTTTTCTTGCAATATTTAAGTATCTTGTAATGTTTTTATAACGTTTGAATAATACGTACACATGAACACAGTTTGTGGGAGTACGGAAGTGATTTTCCCCAGTAATCACTTATTCTATTTGAAGACAACCGCAGGTTGGAATAGGTAATGAGTTGTGGGAAACATGTGCAAAGTATATCATTCTACACTTCACAACAGTGACAACTGAAGGTAAAGCACAGGACATTTCTGCTGAACTCAAGTTTTCACTGCTAAATAAAGTAGATTTACTTGCTTCAGGAAAAGAAAAGTATTTAAGTCTGCACCTGGTAATTATTATTTTTTCTGGCATTTGCAAACACCATTAAAGTATAACACTACATTTTTATGATATTGCTTGCAGGGTGTTTATGTAGTGTATATGGACTTGGATGTTGTACATATACATTTAGATGCTTAGGAAGAAGGAAATTCGTTGTTGGAAAATAGGCTAATTGATTCAACAGGAAATGTCTTGAGGATAGAGTGAAGGAACTTGAGGATCAGTGAGGACTCTGAGTTGCATTTTCGCAGCAATGCCTGATGCCAAATTTCCCAAAATCAGCAAGTTCACCAATTCTTTCAGATTTCACTTTAGTTTATTGTCACGTGTACCGGGATACAGTGGAAAACATTTTGTTGCATGCTAACCAGTCAGCAGAAAGACATGTTTCCCACAGCTCATTCCCTATTCCAACCTGTGCTTGTCTTCAAATAGAATAAGTGATTTAAACATTACACCTAAATAAATAATAAATCAGTATACATTATAATTGACGAGTTAGAGGATATCAGTTATGCTCCAGATTCCAGCATTTGCAATTTAGTTTAGTTTAGTTTAGAGATACAGCATGGAAACTGGCTCTTTGGCCCACTGGCCACTGATCCACACGGTCTGAAGACGGGTCTTGACCCGAAATATCACCCATTCCTTCTCTCCAGAGATGCTGCATGTCCCGCTGAGTTACTCCAGCATGTTGTGCCTACCTTCAGCAGAAAGACTATACTGTACGTGATTACAATCAATCCATTTGCAGTGTATAGATACATGATAAGGGAATAACGTTTAGTGCAAGGTAAAGCCAGCAAAGTCCCATCAAGGATAGTTGAAGGGTCACCAAAGAGGTAGATAGTAGTTCAGCACTGCTCTCTGCTTGTGGTGGGATGATTCAGTTGCCTGCTAACAGCTGAGAAGAAACTGTCCCTGAATCTGGAGGTACGTATGTGTTTTCATGCTTCTATACATTTTGCCTGATGGGAGAGGGGAGATGATGGAATGGCCAGGGTGTGACTCATCCTTGATTATGTTGCTAGCCTTGCCAAGGCAGCGTGAGGTATAAATAGAGTCATTTATCCTCCTCTTCATGTGGTGGAGACCTATCCCCCGACGCATGTGGCATGGCATCCATGCCATCACTGACTACAGAGCCACCAACTCCACCCCCACTTCCAGCAACGCATCCTTCCTCGAGGAACTCAATCACTTTTATGGCCGCTTTGAAAGGGACAACCAAGAGTTGCCCATCAAGGCTGTGCTCCCCGATGACCACCAGCCCCTCACACTCAACCCCTACGACGTGCATGTGGCACTGAGTAGGATCAATGTACGTAAGGCTGCCGGCCATGACGGCATCCCCGGGCGCGTCTTCAGGACCTGTGCTGCACAGCTGACAGACATCTGGACTGACATCTTCAACCTGTCACTTGCCCAGGCAGTTGTCCCCATGTGCCTTAAAACTACCTCCATCGTGCCAGTGCCAAAACACTCCACTGCGGCGAGCCTCAACGACTTCCGCCCAGTTGCACTCACCCCTATCATCGCCAAGTGCTTTGAAAGGCTGGTCATAGCACACCTCAAATGCTGCCTACCTCCCACTCTGGACCCCTACCAGTTTGGATACTGCAAGAACAGGAGTACGGAGGATGTCACCTCAACGGCACTCCACTCCGCCCTCTCCCACCTCGACAACAGAAACACTTATGTGAGAATGCTGTTCATCGACTACAGCTCAGCATTCAACACCATTATCCCCTCTAAATTGATCGCCAAACTTCATGACCTGGGCATCAAACCCTCCCTCTGCAATTGGTTACTGGACTTTCTAACCAACAGACCACAGTCTGTTAGGTTGGATAACCACTCCTCTTCTACCCTTACCCTGAACACCGGCATACCCCAGGGCTGCGTGCTAAGCCCCCTCCTCTACTCCCTCTTCACCTACAACTGCATACCTGTACATGGTACCAACACCATCATCAAGTATGCACGACGGTGATTGGCCTCATCAGCGACAACAATGAGTCGGCCTACAGGGAGGAGGTTCTGCTCCTAACAGCATGGTGTGCCGACAATAACCTGGTCCTCAACTCCAAGAAGACCAAGGAGCTCATTGTGGACTTCAGGAGATCGAGAGGCTGCACGCACAACCCCATCCATATCAACGGGACGGAGGTGGAACGTGTCTCCAGCTTCAGTTTCCTGGAGGTCAACATCTCCGATGACCTATCCTGGACCCACAACACATCCTCGCTGATCAGGAAGGCTCACTAGCATCTCTTCTTCCTGAGGAGACTGAAGAAGGTCCACCTGTCTCCCCAGATTCTGGTGAACTTCTACCGCTGCACCATCGAGAGCATTCTTACCAACTGCATCACAGTATGGTATGGCAACTGCTCTGTCGCCGACCGGAAAGCTCTGCAGAGGGTGTTGAAGATCGCCCAACGCATCACAGGCTCCTCACTCCCCTCCATTGAGTCTGTCCATAGTAAATGATGCCTGCGCAGGGCGCACAGCATCGCCAAGGACAGCTCACACCCCAACCATAGACTGTTTACCCTCCTCCCATCCGGGAGACGCTACAGGTCCCTCCGCTGCCGTACCAGCAGGTTCAAGAACAGCTTCTTCTCTGCGGCTGTCACACATCTCAACGCTGCACCTCAATGACTGCCTGTCTCCACCCCTCACCCGGACTATCCAATCACCAGCAAATTGCACGGATACCACTGTATATGTATAGATGTATATACTCATACTACTGCACAATTACTTGTTTACTTGTTTATTCGTAAGTTCGCCCTTCGTAGATACCAACTGAATTTCGTTGTCTCTGTATTGTACACTGCACAATGACAATTAAAGATTGATTGAATTAAATGGATAGGCATTTGTATCAGTTGGCAAAAGGAGGTCTTTATATTGCCTGCCAAAGTTATACAAGTTGTACCAGAATTAACTTCATCTCAGCCTAACCTGCAGAATAATTTTCAAAGAACTCCCCGATAACTGTATGAAGATTGTTCTAGTTGATATTATATGAGATCGCCACAGGGATTGCGAGTACAAAAGTGAATTGTTAGCCACTACAAGGGTGGACTATGCTTGTCAATCCATAACTAACTTTTAATGCCTTTTTCATGGAATGGAAGTATGTTGAAGCAGCTACCAGGTGCATGCGTTATGTGATCAATCTAGAAAGTGAGCACAGACTCCTACAATTGCTATTGCTTCTGGTTACATTATAGGGGTTATTAAGAGACCAAGGTTTTACAGGCTAAGCATAAAGTATATTGCTCTAGACAGCCAGGACTTAACTGCATTGCTGGGTGGATGCTCTTAACTCTCATAGTCTCTCACGAGAAACAGTCTTCTCATTCACTGTATTCGGTTATGTCAACTAGTTCACTCTGAACCTGAACATTGTAAAAACCATTCTGTCTTCTTGGATTCCTTGCAGCAATGTGAAGGTCCTTTAAGATCATCTACCTATTGTTCCAGCTGGGTCTGTTTCCAAGTGTTACTCACATTTTTCAGGAAGCTAAATATTCTCTGAAAGATCCTTTGATGTGCCAGGAAATGCAAACAAAAAAAATTGCACAACTTGAGACAGAATGTTCTCAGTGAAGCTCCTACAGCTGTCCAATTTTAATCATCTCCTGGTTTAAAATGCAGCTGGATGTGACTGTTTCAAGCCTGCAGTATGCAGTTCATCTGCTCATTCACCCATGCATTGAAAGGGGGCATCAGGGGCAAATGGTCCTGTAAATCAAGCAGATTATAATACTGTGCCATATCCAATTCAGACCCGTGCTCTGCCTATCTTTGCCCAGGCATCAATCAAAATAATGACAAACAGAATTGCAGATGCAACAGGATAATTAGTTCTCACCCTTTCTTTTTAGTAGACGGTTTGAACCCGACACTCTACACTTCAATGTAATGACACGGGTTACATTTTAAGAAAAATAATATGGTATGTTCATAATTAATTTGAATTGTATTATGTTAATAACAGTTGGTAAAATGATTTAAGATAGAAGTTGAAATATAGTTAAATGTAACAACATTTGACTCCTGCAAGGAGTGGATTCATCCTGTCACTTAATAAACATACAGTACTCTTCTCGAAGTGTCAGTCCAGACAGCTATGAAGAGTTGATCACATTCACCACTGTAATAAAGGTCATTCTTGATAACTCAGAGGAAACATAATAGCATTTATTTTATTGCACTATCATATCTTGTTGAATTTTATTTTTCATGTGTAACTAATACTATCAGTCTGAAGAAGGGTCACAACCCGAAACGTCACCCATTCCTTCTCTCCAGAGATGCTTCCTGCCCCACTGAGTTACTCCAGCTTTTTGTGTCTAACTTAATTAATACTAAAGTTTTTTTGAGGTGCTTTGGATTTTTGAAGATTGATTGTTTGGTGTCATTGAAAAGGAGTGGTGTCATGTGGGGTGGATGGAGATTAATATGCTTGACCTCCAATGTCCAGGAATATGATGGGGATTTACCTGAACCAGTCATTGACTGTCTTTGGAATTACAGCCAATCTGCCTTTTTGACATCTTTTAATGACCCTCCAAAATAACAGGATCCTGTGTGCAGATCTGGTTGCCCTATTACAGGAAGATGTGGAAGCTTTGGAGAGGGTGCTGAGGTGGTTTGCCAGAATGTTTTTCTTTGCATTTCCTGGCACATCGGAGAATATTTAGCTTCCTGGAAAATGTGAGTAACACTTGGAAACAGACCCAGCTGGATTAGTGGGTTTCAACTACCGGAAGAGGTTGGATAGACATGGCTTGTTATCTCTGCAACATTGAAGGTTAAGGGGGGACAATAGAAGAATATATGAAAATATGAGAGGCAAAGATAGGTTAGACAGTCAAAACCTTTTCCTAGGGTGATCCAACACTAGGGGCTATAACTATAAGGTAAGAGAGGGAGAGTTTAATGGAGATGTGTGGGGCAAGTTTTTTTACACGGGTGGGGGCCTGAAATTCATTGCCAAGGGTGGTGGTGGAGGCAGATATACAAAAATTGTGGGCCAAAGGGCCTGTTCCTGTGCTGTACTATTCTATAATCTATGTAATGGGTTGCTTGACGATTTTTCTTTAGTGGGATAACATATCTCCAATTTTGAATTCAACAATTTAACATGTTGTATTTCACCATCATTCCAGGTTATCACTGGGGTAATTCCCCTGTCACTTTGTAAATACGCTCCTAAAGCCTCTCTCCCCCCTCCCAGTCTAGTTCAGTAAAAAAAACATTGACTCAAGCACCGGACCAACTAAACTTTATTTTACAATGAACAGCAAATTTCCCTATACGATACCTAAACCACCGCAGGTTCGATCCTTGTCTCTGCCTGGCCAAACCCTTCAGTCTCGTGCAAGCAGACACTGCCAACAAGGTCACGCATTCTCATGCGTCCTTCCAGTAGATAGGCACCGATCTAAAATGGGGCTACCTTTTATAGGTCCATTAACTTTGAGGGGCCGAACTACATAGGGATGGTCCTCTTGCAATCTGTGGCAGTGAAGAAAGCGAATGGCATGTTGACCTTATAACAAGAGGAGTCGAGTGTAGGAGCAAAGAGGTCCTTCTGCAGTTGTACAGGGCCCGAGTGAAACCACACCTGGAGTATTGTGTGCAGTTTTGCTCACCTTGAGGAAAGACATTCTTGCTATTGAGGGAGTGCAGCGTAGGTTTACAAGGTTAATTCCCAGGATGGAGGGACTGTCATATGCTGAGAGAATGGAGCGGCAGGATTTGTACACTCTGGAGTTTAGAAGGATGAGAGGGGATCTGATTGAAACATATAAGATTGTTAAGGGTTTGGACACGTTAGAGGCAGGAAAAATGTTAGAAACATAGAAACATAGAAAGATAGAAAATAGGTGCAGGAGTAGGCCATTCGGCCCTTCGAGCCTGCACCGCCATTCAATATGATCATGGCTGATCATCCAACTCAGTATCCCGTACCTGCATTCTCTCCTTACCCCCTTGATCCCCTTAGCCACAAGGGCCACATCTAACTCCCTCTTAAATGTAGCCAATGAACTGGCCTCAACTATCTTCTGTGGCAGAGAATTCCAGAGATTCACCACTATCTGTGTGAAATTTATTTTTCTCATCTTGGTCCTAAAAGACTTCCCCCTTATCCTTAGACCATGACCTCTTGTTCTGGACTTCCCCAACATCGGGAATAATCATGCTGCATCCAACCTGTCCAACCCCTTAAGAATTTTGTAAGTTTCTATAAGATTCCCTCATCAATCTTCTAAATTTTAGCGAGTACAAGCCAAATCTATCCAGTCTTTCTTCATATGAAAGTCCTGACCTCTCAGGAATAAGTCTAGTGAACCTTCTCTGTACTCCCTCTATGGCAAGAATGTCTTTCCTCAGATTAGGAGACCACAACTGTACGCAATACTCCAGGTGTGGTCTCACCAAGACCCTATACGACTGCAGTAGAACCTCCCTGCTCCGATACTCAAATCCTTTTGCTATGAATGCTAACATACCATTCACTTTCTTCACAGCCTGCTGCACCTGCATGCCTACTCTCAATGACTGGTGTACCATGACACCCAGGTCTCGTTGCATCTCCCCATTTTCCTAATCGGCCAACATTCAGATAATAGTCTACTTTCCTGTTTTAGCCACCAAAGTGGATAACCTCACATTTATCCACATTATACTGCATCTGCCATGCATTTGCCCACTCACCCTACCTATCCAAGTCACCTTGCAGCCTCCTAGCATCCTCCTCACAGCTAACACTGCCCCCCAGCTTCGTGTCATCTGCAAACTTGGAGATGTTGCATTCAATTCCCTTGTCGAAATCATTAATATATTTTGTAAATAGCTGGGGTCCCAGCACCAAGCCTTGCGGTACCTCACTAGTCACTGCCTGCCATCCTGAAAATGACTTGTTTACTCCTACACTTTGCTTCTTGTCTGCCAGCCAGTTCTCTATCCACATCAATACTGAACCCCCAATACCGTGTGCTTTAAGTTTGCATACTAATCTCTTATGTTGGACCTTGTCGAAAGCCTCCAGATATAACACATCCACTGGTTCTCCCTTATCCACTCTACTAGTTACACCCTCAAAAAATTCAATAAGATTCGTCAGACATGATTTATGTTTCATAAATCCATGCTGACTTTGTCCAATGATTTCACCACTTTCCAAATGTGCTGTTATCCCATCTTTAATAACTGACTAGCAAGTCAGTTTCCCCACTACCGATGTTAGACTAACTGGTCTGTAATTCCCCATTTTCTCTCTCCCTCCCTTTTTAAAAAGTAGGGTTACATTAGCTACCCTACAATCCTCAGGAACTACTCCAGAATCTAAAGAGTTTTGAAAAACGTTTCCGATGTTGGGGGAGTCCAGAACCAGGGGCCACAGTTTGGGGAGAAGGCAGGAATGGGGTATTGATTGGGGATGATCAGCCATGATCACATTGAATGGTGGTGCTGGCTCGAAGGGCTGAATAGCCTACTCCTGCACCAATTGTATATTGTCTATTGTCTATAATCCAATCAAAGATATTAATTACATCAATACATTATTGACAGTTCCCCAATCCAATTACAGAGAGCCTAAAAACAATGTTTCTTACAGAAGCTTTTGGAAGAAAGCTAGTCAATTGAATAAAGCAACATTTACCCTGGAACTCAAAACAATTTTGTCAGGGCTTAACACTTTGGCCAACAAACAGCAGGGTAACTATTTTGCATTATTTATATTATTTACAATGCCTTTGCAGCAATCCAATAATATCAATGCATTTAAGTTTGTTTGCAGAGTTTTTATACATGTTATCAATTAAGGGGAAATGAGGAGAACACCTGGATCTTTCACCATCCTGCATATCAATCTGAGGCTCAGACTGGTCAGCGCCATCCACAGCTGTAATTTTCCGCTGACAAAGGTTAAGCAATTCTGACAAATGCAGGGATTCTCCATTTTAGAGTGTCTTTAATTTGGTCAATATTAACAACTTCATTGAAAAATATTGCACCAAAATCATAGAAGAATCAAAAAGTTAATGAACTGGTGTCACAATAAATGGAAACCACATTCTAGTAACAAGAGGAATTTAAGCAATTTTATTTGTGATATGTTCCAATGTTATTCTCTTGTAAATGATCCAATGCTATTCTCTTCCCAATTCTCTGCCAATTGAATGCTCTTATTCAAAGGGGTGTTGAGATCAAAAAGTGGATAATTGCAGGCCAGTTATGGCCCTGTCTCACTGTGCGAGTTTACCCACGAGGTACCCCGAGTGACAGACTCGTGGCTGTGCACGAGACTTCAAGTTTATGATCAAGTGTGTAACCGAGTTCCCACGGGTATGTCATTGCTGCGATGTTCCAAGTTCCTTTTTTTTTTTTTTTTTTTTTTTTTTTTAAATATTTTTTATTGTAGAAACAGTATATACCAAGTACACTCTTATACGACATTGAGATTTATACAATGTATAAAATTATAACGTATTGATTATTAATTAGTACTATTTATGATAATTGTAGTATTATCCATTATACATTCCATTATTATTTATTTTTATATAATTGGGGGTATATGTAGTATATTCCTAATATAAGTAATACACTTAGATTTCTCAAAAACATAGATATCTTCTAATTACCAAATAGAAATCCCCGCTAATTTAACTACGTAATACCCAATCTTAAACAACATTTTTTTTTAATATTCATAATGTTATCAAAGTATTAATAATGTTTGTATTATTGTTAATTTTTATATTTCATAGTTATTGTATAATTGAAAGTACATAGTTTTATATAATTACAAGTTTAAGACATCTATAATCTTTTTCATACAAACAGAGATAAGTGTGTACATATTAAAAATTATATAGTATGTTTCTATAATTTTTCCTTAATTAAAGATAGATAGATAGAAAAAAAGGAATAGAAAATAGAAAAGAAGGTATGAAAGTTTGATGGAGATTAAAGTATTACTAAGTAATCCATCTTGGAGATACATTCATGATTTGTTTATGTGTATTTCTTCATCCACTCAGATATTCAGGCCTCAGTCAAGTCCCTGCGCCGAACCATTGTGACCCTGTAGATATTTAATATAGGGAGACCATATCTCCTTGAAGAGATCTAACCTGTCCATAAGGACAAGTCTCAATCTCTCCAAGTGAAGTGTCTCCGTCATGTCTGTATTCCACATTTAATTGTTGGGGATACAGGGCCTTTCCAAAATTTTAATATTAATTTTTTCCCAATTATTAAAGAATAGTCGATAAAAGTTCTATGATCCTTGTAATTATTTGTTCCATTTCCGGTATTCCAAGTATGATTAACTTTGGTCATAAATCATAGTAATATTAATAACTTTCGAGATTGTTTTGAATATTTCATTCCAATATTGTAAAATCTTCGTGCAATTAGTAAATGAATGCGACAGAGTTGCTTCCATGATTTGACATTTATCACATATAGGTGATAGTTTTTGGAAATATATTATGTAGTTTAAGATTTAGAATAATGTAATCTATGTAAGATTTTAAACTGTATAGTGCATGTTAAGCGTTTAAAGAGCAATAATGTATATGTTGTAGGCTTTCTTCCCATATTTCTGGACTTATTATTTGACTTAGTTCATTTCCCAGCGCTGTCTATGTATTTCCGATGATGGGATATCACTTTCCAACAAAATGTTATAAATGTATGATATCATTTTTTCTGTATTTGGGTGTTTTATTCAAGCATTCATCTAAAATTTCACTCTTTCTATTCTAAATTCTTGTGTATTTGCGGAATATAGTTTCTGAATTTGTAAATATCTGAAATATTCAATTATGAAGCCCGTAAGTTTTGTTGTAATTCTTGAAATGAAAGAAATGAATTATCCTTATAGAGATCCCCTATGTTTAGAATTCCTTTATTTTTCCATTGTGTAAAAGCTTTATCCATCATTGACGGTTTTAAACGTAAAATTATTTGTTCCAAGTTCCTCTCCCGAGTTACCAAGTTCCTCTCCCGTTACTCTTGAGCCAACCGTGAATGAAGGTATGTTTTAATAAAGCACAATGTTAAAATACATCTCCATCCTGTGGTTTTGAGTTATTTCAGCGCGGCGGCATCTATTGATATGACCTACAATGGGAAAATGCGCATCCTCCAGTAACCAAGCATTTCTTGTTGTTTTATGTTTTTAAATACTTTTTTGCAATGGATCTCTATTTTAAATAATTTTAAAAAAGGAAGCAGCTCGGGTGACTGACATTGAGCGGCCGCCGGGACCCGGACAGCAGACACACACACACACATACACACACACACACACACACAACACACACACACACACACACACACAACACACACCACACCACACACACACACACAAGAGATACAACAGACAGCAGGACTGGCCGCCACATCAGAGGAAGGAAGCAGCTCGGGTGACTTTGAGCGGCCGCCGGGACCCGGACAGCAGACACACACACAGATACAAACAGATAGACAGAGAGGAGAGAGAGACACACACACACACATACACACACACACACATAGAGAGAGAGATACACACAGACAGCAGGACTGGCCACCACTTCAGAGGAAGGAAGCAGCTCGGGTGACTTTGAGCGCCGCCGGTACCCGACAGCAGACACACACACAGATAGACAGAGAGGGAGAGAGAGAGACAACACACACACACACACACACACACACACACTCACACACACAGATACACACAGACAGCAGGACTGGCCACCACTTCAGAGGAAGGAAGCAGCTCGGGTGACTTTGAGCGGCCGCCGGGACCCGACAGCAGACACACACACAGATACACCAGATAGACAGAGAGGGAGAGAGAGAGACACACACACACAGATACACACAGACAGACAGACGCACACACACACACACACACACACACACACACACACACACACACACACAGATACACACAGACAGCAGGACTGGCCGCCACTTCAGAGGAAGGAAGCAGCTCGGGTGACTGACTTTGAGCGGCCGCCGGGACCGACAGCAGACACACACACAGATACACACAGATACACACACACAAACACACACACACACACACACAGACACACACACAAACACACAACACAGCCACACACACACACACACACACATATGTGGCGTTTCTGCTCGGACCCTTCTTCAGACAATCCAATGTCCCCTAATATATTCTTTAAATATTAAGTTTTCTGTTGAAAGTGTGGCCATGGTTACGGTTGTCGGAAGGAAGATGATGAGGTCTGGTACAAGTTGACTTTGTTTTCAGTAATCAGGCTCCGTTTGGCCGATGCCAGGTTGATCGAGCGTTCATACAGTTGCGAGCGAGCGAGTCCAATATAGGCGCAAGGAACGCGAAGCCTCTGAGGGTTCATTGTTCCCCTGTTTGGATGCTCCCAGGAGAGCGGGCACAAAGAAAAATTTAGGCATTTTTCTGTGGAAGGGGGAGGGCAGTATAAAATCGAAAGCATTGTACAGCAGCACTCTCCCCAACACGAAACACAGCGCAGCGTAAACAATTAAACTGCTTCACTTTTAAAAGCAAAGACACACGTTAAAATTACACGGCCCCAAGAAATCGCCTCTCAATTGCTTCGGGGTTGGAATTGAAATATATATAATATATATAATATGTATATACATATTATACTACTTTGGTTCAGTCCCTTTCAGATTATAAAAAAGTTCCCACGATAGACTCACGAGACACTATGGTAAACGCACGGGCCATTACGTTACTGCAACGAGTTTAAATGTTTCCATTTTTAACTTGAACAGTTAATTTGACTCGTGGAAAAAAATCAAACATGTTTGATTTTTTTCACGAGTTAACAAGTTTCCCGAGTACCTGCCGTTAGCGCCACGAGTGGACAAGTTGAACGCGCGAGTTCCGACGTTCCCGCTACGTGATCACCACGAGTGAAAACTCGGGGTCACTCGTGGGCCAACTCGCACAGTGAGACAGGGGTTTTAGTCTACATAAAGTTTGTGACAGCGAGTCTTATTTATCCCTTTATATAAGGAAAATACACCCACATTCTTGCCATTCAGATAATGTAAATTTGCTCTTAGGGAATTCACAAGTCACCACCAAATATTTTGAGATATTAAATAAAATTCTTATGGGATTTATGCAAATTAATATTAATAAACCAATGTGGTTGAGCATTACAGAAGATCATTATGCAGACATTTCCTGTGTTGCCTGCATTATTGCTGGAGACAGTTAAGAGAAATTTCTCAAGGGTGCTCCCAGAATTGGAGGGAATTTTGTAATGAGGAAGCATTGAACAGATTTAGTCCATTCTCATTGGAGTTAAGAAAAATGAGACAAATAATATACTCAAGGGGCTTGACAAAAAAAATAATTAGAAGAGGTTTGTCCTCATGGGACCATCTAGAACCAGGAAGCATTGCATCAAAATAAAGGAGCACCCATTTAAGTCAGTGATTAAGGAGATAATTATTCAATCACGGGGTGGTAATTGTTGGGAGTTCTTTGTCCTGAAAGTTGCAGAGGCTGAATCCGAGAAGATATTCAAAGTTCAGATGGATTGATGTTTAATATGTAAGGGAATCAAGGTTTATGGCAATAAGATAACAAAGAAAAACATTTTGAGATCCATCACAATCTTACTGAATGGTGGAACAGACTTGAGGGGCTAAATGGTAGCACAATGTTACAGCTGGTGGAGCTGCTGCCTCACAGCGCCAGAAAGCCATATTTGATCCTGACAGTAGGTGCTATCTGTGGTAGTTTGGATGTTCTCCCTGTGATTGCATTGGCTTCAGTTTTCTCCTACATCTCAAAGATGTGCATGTTTATGGTTTAATAGTAAGAATAAACGAGAACTTACCAGTTCGAAGTTTGATCGTTATTTTATGAGGAGTAACGATGAGGGATTACGTGAAGAAGCCCCGCCTGGCACTAGAACGGCATACTTCAAAGCAGCGGCATGAAAAACACAGAACACAATAGCCGGAGTAAGATAGTAAGGCTCATCATAGATTTAGAACTACCAGATGATCATTTATTTTATGAGGGTGTGGAGTGGAGGGCACGTAATCCCTCATCGTTACTCCTCATAAAATAACGATCAAACTTCGAACTGGTAAGTTCTCGTTTAATCTACTATTTTACTTCGGAGTCACGTGAGTGACTATGTGAAGATTTTGAAGCTTCTGTGTTTTCCATGTAGTAGAATTCTTCCATACGACAGTCCGGCTAGGTCAACACATACATGAGTAAAAAACCTTTTACCAGGCTAGTTTTAGTTCTTTCCATAAATCTTTTAATGATAAAAGAACATATAATAACCCCCTTTTTACATCTGAGGGAAACCATTACAAAGTGATAAAAGATATAAGTGATAACATAATTGATAATATCAATCGATAGTGAAACAAAGCAGGTGATTATAGTGAACCCAACACCGCATCCCAAGCAGTCCTTCCAGGTCCGACAGAGGTTCACCTGCACCTCCTCCAACCTCATCTACTGCATCCGCTGCTCCAGATACCAGATGATCTATATCGGTAAGACCAAGCGGAGGCTTGGTGATCGCTTCGCCGAACACCTCCGCTCGGTCCGCAATAACCAACCCGACCTCCCGGTGGCTCAGCACTTCAACCCACTCCCATTCTACATCCGACCTCTCAGTCCTGGGCCTCCTCCACGGCCAGAGTGAGCAACACCGCAAGCTGGAGGAACAGCACCTCATATTCCGCTTGGGGAGTCTATATCCTTTGGGCTTGAACATTGAATTTTCTGTTAACCCTTGCTGTCTCCTCCCCTTCCCACCTCTCCCTCAGCCCTCGTGCCCTGGCATTCCCTCTATCTCTATCTCCCTCCCCCACCCCAGTCGCACCAGCTTCTCATTTTCACACCACAAACAGCTCACAATGGCTTGTTCCCTTTATCATCGATACTTTTTTGCATATCTTTCATTCATTGTTCCTTATCTCTCCACATCACCGTCTATATCTCTCGTTTCCCTGATCCCTGACCAGTCTGAAGAAGGGTCTCGACCCGAAACGTCGCCTATCTCCTTCGCTCCTTAGATGCTGCTGCACCCGCTGAGTTTCTCCAGCTTTTTGTGTAACCGTGTGTCCAAAGCCTGTCATTGTGTGAACAGGTTTATTGTAGAACTTTGAAAAAGTTTCTTCTTTACACCACCCTGCGGTTTCTAAAATGTGTTCGAGTGGTATGTCCTGTAACTTCGCCGCGGATGTAGCTGCTGCCCTGGTGGAGTGAGATTTGAACACATCAGTGTCTACTCCTGCTAAAAGTAACACCTGTTTTAACCACCTTGAAATTGTTTGTACTGAAGCTTTTGTGTGTGGTTTCTTATGCGTAATCATTAATGTTTTTTCATCACCTCGAAGAGTTTTGATAACTTTTACATATTGATTCAAATGTTTAACTACACACAACATTGGATCAATAGGGTAAGCTTGAAACATTACCTTTGCTCCAGTTCTCCCTGGTCTGCTTTGTTTGATCAGATCGTAAACATAGAACACAATGTTATCTGCAGCCACATGCATACAGTCTAAACGTAGCATTTGTAATGTTTGCACCCTTTGAGCTGAAACCAATGCCATTAACATTACTAATTTAAACGTTAACTTTTCCAATGACAAAACTTCAATTGGAGTCCATTGCCTAAGTAAAGTAAGTACAATGCTGACATCCCAAATTTCTTGGTTTGGGTGGATTTTTGTTAAAGATTCCTTTCATAAATCTGGATATTAATGGATGTGATCCAATTGATTTCTGGTCAGAGATTTGTCCTGAATAAGATGATAAAGGCACTATGTGCACTATTAATGGCACTATAACTTAAGTGCTGTTCAAAATGCAACTCGGCAAGGAACTCCAATATGTTTGCAAAGTTCACAGTATGATAGGATATATTTGATTGTCTACAAAAATTTTCCCATTTCTTTATATGTGTCATATATTGTCTCTGAGTGCTATCTCGCCATGATATTAATATCCACGACTATAATATCCATAGATCTATCCGACAATCCAAGCTCTTGTAGTGGTCTGGTCAAAACCTTGCAGATTAACAAATTTCATATAAGCATGTAATGGATGAATTTCTTTGGTTACTGGTTTTATCAATAAATCACTGCTGCTAGGAATTGACATATATGGTTCTTTAAATTATGTTTAACATCAATGGGAACCATGGTTGTGTCGGCCAATTTGGAATCACCAATAATCTGTGGCAGAATCTTGTTCTATTTTCTTCAGACATTGCTGAACCAGAGCAAATGGCGGAAAGGCATTAAAAGAACATATTCCCCCAATGTAGTGAAAAGGCATCTACTGCTACTGCATCTGGATCTGGTTCCCAAGACACATATTTAGGCAATTGATGATTTAATCTTGATGCAAACAGATCAATGTCTGGTAACCCATATTGAATCACAATTTTACTGAAAATTACTGGGTTCAACATCCATTCTGTGTTGTCTTTAAACATCCTTGATCTATTGTCTGCCACCACATTGTCTTTACCTGGGATGTAATTTGCCGAAATCCAAATTTGGTGCTTAATTACACCACTGCCATATCTGATTGACCAAAACAATCACATGATACCGATCTGACTCCACCCATGTGATTAATTATGCAACAGCTGTTTTATTGTCTAATTGTATCAGTACATGCAGATTCTTTTTTGTAGAACAATAGGCTTTGAACCCATAAAATGCTCCCAATAATTCTAAATAGTTAATACCATATGTTTGGAGAAACATTTTGTCTTGGACAGTCCATCTGCCCCCCACAGCTGGTGAATGAATCTGTCGCCCCCCCCCCCTCCTACTTCTCGGATGGAGGTATAAGGTTTGTGAATGAGATCCCTACAGGTCATTAAAATATCATCAATCTTATCTGTTGGCAAAGTTACTAACATAGTAACTGAGTTAATTACAAACCCCAAATAGTTAATTGACTGTGCTGGCTGCAGCTGGGACTTAATGGATGAATCAAGAAACCTAACTTCTCAAATAAAGTTTTAGTTGCTGAAACTGATTTTTCAGCTGATCCTGATTACTATTGATGATTAAAATGTCATCTAGATAAGCCATAATGATGTGCTTTTGTGCCTTAATTGTGCTAAAGCTGGTTTCAACAGCTTTGTAAAGAGCCTGGGAGCTGAACTTAACCCATTTGGTAAAGCTTTGAATTGCCACAGCTGTCCAGCCAATTAAATTTTAAATACCTTCGAAGGAACTGATGTATCGGTACTGAATAGTACGCATCCTTTAAATCAATTGTAGCCATATAACAACCTGCCGATATCAAATATCTTGCAGTGTTGAATGTTTCCATCTTAAAATGTTTATACTCGACAAATTTATTAAAGTTTGTAAGGTCCAGAATAATTCTGCAACCACCATCTTTTTTACTTCTTGGAAATATATTTGACACAAATTGATGTTTATGTTCAACAGTTTTTTCAATAACACCTTTTTTAAACAATTTGTCAATTTCCACATTAATTTCTGCCTCTTCAATTGCAGAAAACATGAAACCATAAGCAGGTTTATTTTGTACTGGAGAGTTAACACCTTCTTTGAATGTAATAGTAGCTCCTGAAACTGTTTGTAAAATAAACTGATCAGATGAGATGGCAAGCCATTCATCATAAAACATTTGTAATCTCCCTCCAACTGGAGATTTGTCCACAGTTTCTTTAAGAATAGAAAAAAATTTTTGTACCTCTCCATATGAACGTGGTGGTCTCCTTCTCCCCGTATACGGGTGAACATTAGGCTGCGTCGGATGGTAATATTTTCTTATCATATTCCTGCCTCTGTTTCCAAAATCAAATCCCCTTCTTGATGAAAAATACCTTTTTTGTCCAAAAACGAAAGGTCTCATGTGGCTAATAGATTTAGCCTCTTCATCCATTTCTCTTATTTGGTTAGGCAGGTTCTCTCCAAATAGATAACCAGGAGCTTGAACACCACTGATCGACACAGACCTGCAAACCTTGGATGAAATATGGCCGAATTCGCAATTTCCTCATACAATTAATTTCATAGAAGGAATTGCACAATAAGCCCAAAGTATCTTTTTGGATTTTATCCATTTCCGACCCCTCCATTTGCCTTCCAAAAGCAGTAATGGCAGCTGAAATCAATTTGAGGATTCTTTGAAATCTTATTTCTTGTCCTCTCATGCCTGAGTCATAGGCGTCCATATAGACGGATTGACCGTAGGTACCTTCAATGAGATGCAATTTTCCGGTGTTTTATATAATTTGCTGTTTCAATCATCACAGAATCTTGAAGTTGGTGAGATACCATATTATTAATACTGGCAGCTAGGTTTTCTTCATAGCCTCACCACTTCCTTCAGGTATAGCAAAATCTTTTGTCATATCAGGCACATCTGGCCTCATCTTTTTTATTCGTGGTGTGCACTCATAACTCCACATCACCACTTGCAGGGTCTGTCTTTTGCAGCCCTGATACACTTGGAATTATATCCAAGAGACTTCCTCCACCCTTAATCTGGGTCTGGAGTTTCAAATTCCCAATTTGGCACATAGCCATATTCTGTATATTCAAACCCCTCGGGGTCATATTTGGGAAACCTCTGGGTACTGTGACACTTGTCTCATTATATTTTTGGGAGTACTTTCTCCATATGTTCCATTTTTAGCATATAGCTTTATTATCCGGAGGACTTTCATTATCAGAGTCTTATCAGAAACCACGGCCTCACGGATTTCTTTTTACTTTTTCTAGGAACATTTTCCTCCGTGGTTTGCATTTCTGGAGAAATTATAGTCTCACTAACGGGTGAATCAGCGGCAACTGGTTATCGGAAACCGGATCCGCACTAAACTCATGGTCCCGACTCTTTAGCTTCACCACCCCGGGACGATCTTTTTACGCCAGCAAAATACTTTCTTTGAGACTTCTCCATTTTTCTTTTTTAATTATTCTGGCTAAATCAGTACGCAGTGTGACTCTGATTTTAAATTTTACTTTCTCGCTTTTTGACTGGTTCTACCAGCGTAACTCGACTTTTTTAGAACGTACCCTATTTTCCTTTGCACTTACCTGCGGGTTCCGTTCCCGGCCGCTGCGAGGAGCTGCGCTCTGCAGCACTCCTTGCTTCTGCCTGTTCAGCGTCGATGTAATGCCGTTCTAAGCGGCCCAGGCGGGGCTTCTTCACGTAGTCACTCCACGTGACTCCGAATAAAATGTGGGCCTCTCTTAACTTGCCCCTTAGAGCAGGGGTCTCAAACCAGTGGGGGGAATTTCCCCCCCAGGGGGGAAATTTCGGATTTCAGAGAGGGGGGAATTGGATCACCAGGTTAGCTAAAACTCAAACCCCCATGTTAGAAATATAAGGTTGTTCAGTATTATATTGCAATTATTTGGAATAAGCACTTTTTGAGAGCAGGACAATTTTGGAAAGGAAAGGGAATGACATTCTGACATATGTGAATGGGTGCATGGTCCAAAACAAGGTTGAGAACCACGCCTTAGAGAGTAGTTGTTGAGTGTGTACAAAAGTGCGTTAGCAGGAGAAATACTGTAAATGGGATGATTTTATGGTTGGCGTGGACTCGGTGGGCTGTAGGCCTGTTACCCTGCTGTATCTTTTCAATCACTCAAATGGGTCAGTTTTAGGATCTATTGTCTTGTTTGTCCATCTTGCTCTCTTATAAAAAGGTTTGTTGGTAGTTTTTATTTTCATAAAATATCATATTATTTTGAAGAAACAAATTATTAGAGTCTCTGCCAGACTTCAATATGTACAAATTTTGACATATGTGGCACACATCTTAATGTGCGTGCCGTTTGACATGCTCATAGACTATTGGGTGAGAGACATACCCTAATTGATCAACCAGCCACCCCTAACCCTACCCAGCCCAGTCCCAGTACAGTACACTACCCTTCATACGTTTTCTGGTTGTATTGTCATTTCCAGAAAATAAAACTGCAATACTACCTAATCCTTCCCAGTAATATTAAACCTTTCCAACACTTTATTATACATCAATAAATGTCACATAAATGTTTCCTTTTCTAAATGGCAAATGAGTTTTGATTTTTCCTTTTAGTTGGGATTATAGGGTGATGCTATAAAGGCCACATTTAGTGTTGCCAGCGCTGTGATTGTCCTTATACATGTGCTGAATTGTATGCATTCCAAATGTGACTATTACTCTTCACCCTTAGTTGCTGGTAAGGAGCTTCATGTTATTGTGTGTTGCTAGCAATGCTCATGATATTTCCCCAACTCCTGTTGTTTTGTGATTTGGAAGATATAGAATATGTGTGTAAAACCTCTTCAAGCAGGACTGTTGTAAGGACTGTTGTAAACCTATTTGCTGATAGAAGGCATGGTGCATGTCTAGTATATATTGAGTAAAATTGTTAGCTATTTTAATGCAAGCCAGCAGGCATCATAGTGCTAATGGGGCCTTATCTGTGCCACTGTTTTGATTCTTGGCAGACACCATTTTGGTTGATCTCTGTAGGGGCTGTGTTAGTAGATATGTACACTCAGCAGGCTTGACGTACCTTTTTTTTGTATGTTAGAATGCAACAGCATTAATTGTGTGTTATGTGATAGATGATTTCATGGTTGGATGAAGAGTGAATAAATGGTTTAAACAATTATGCTTTGGTGTCTGATACCAACGTTCAAATCCAATACAAAGAAATGAGCTAAAAATCTCCCTTTGTTTGCCACTTAGTACTTAATTTCAAGTACTTTGGCTTCACCACACAATCAATCATAATTTTGCTCCCAATAGTAGCAAACTGAGATAAGCTTTCAGGTAAGTAAGCACCTGAAAATGGTCCCTCGTGGTGCAGCATTTAACAAAATATAATAATATTTCTTCAGAATACTTAACCTGATCTTTTAGGTATGTTATCCGTCCACAACCTGAATTACCATTACCAGATTTATCCACAATTGTAATTCAGCGTGTCAGCATTCTCAGTACTTTGGGCTTTGCAGTGCAGTTGGCGTCACCAGCACCAGCTGCTCTGGCTTCTCCCGCTATATCCATATCCTTCCTGGAGAAATTATTTTAACCTTTCACCAAAACCCAATTTCTGAATCTTGCTTTCTTAATTGTTTCAACTTCCCACCTTATTTTAATTTCCCCTTTTTTTTCCAATTTAACACACTCTCGCAATCTCATCTCTTTCCTTTGCAAAGGATTTCAGCAGCAGGCTTAATATAGGGATTGCTTATGAAATTCACATTCTGATGCATTTTGGATCACTGCTATTAGTTGAATCACCAATAGTTACTTCCTGGCATTTCTCAATTTGCCTACTTTTTTTTTTTTTTCCAGTCCATTGTAGGAGCACTTTTGGGGCTTGCACTATAGTGGCAATGTTGAGAACATTTTTATTTTCCATGCAGGTGATTTGTTGCATACAGCATTGGAAGACAGATTGTATTGGAAACGTCTTACAATTGTTTCCAAAGCCTTCAAAGCCATGTTGTAGTGCGCATCACCAGGTTACCACCCGGATGGGGGGACTGAAACATATACAATTCTTAATAGGATTGGACAGGCTAGATGCAGACCCTTGTTTCCATGGGGGGATAGGGGAGTCCGGAACCAGGGGTCCACCAGTTCAAGAAATACAGGGGTAAAAAGCCATTAGGAAACTGAATGCAGGACCCGCGCCAAAAATATTTCACCGCCCATAGCGTTGGTGAATCGGTGGAAATTCTCTGCCACCGAACGAAATTGATGGCCAATTCATGGATGTATTTCAAGAGGAGTTATATTAGGCTCTAGGGCTATAGGACATTAAGATGATATGGGAAAAAGCAGAATAGATAGGGATTTTAGAATAGTCAGCCATTAATCCTATTGAATGGTGGTAACCTGCAACTATTTGATTCTATGTTTCTAATGACAAAAGTGATTTACAGTGTCGATTGCATTTCCTATGTCTCGTGCAAAAACTGCCAATCATGTAATCATCATTTGTAAGACAACCATGAAAGCAACAGTGGGATTGATTTAGAGCGTGGAAATATTTAGTCTTGGAAATTGAAGAACAGGTATCTATGTTGCTGAGGAGGTCTGAGGAATGTCCCTGACACAAAAACACACATTACCATCAAAGTTTCTCGCAGAATGCCTGCAATGACTTTTGAGTTTTACTCCTGCACTTCATGTCATTTTGGTTGTAAACCAAGCATGTGCAATTTCTTGTTTTCAATCTTGCATTATATTTGTGCAAGCATGAAATCGCTTAAATTGTAGCCACTTATGAGCGGCCCTCAAGAGACACTGGAGGATTGTAGAGTAGGAAGTCAGAAAAATAAAATTAGCCACCTCCCAAACTATCATGACTAGTACTGCAGTGTTTCGTCTGGCTTTGAGATAAGTTCATTTATACATTATCCCCAATCTTCACATTAATTACTGTTTTGACAGACGGTGGAGACATCTCAGTACATTGGTGTGAAGCAGAACTGAGATATATACTTCTCTCCCCTACCCCCTTCTGAAAGAAGCTAAGATAAATTATTATGAAAAGATGATGTGTTTAGGCAACATGGAAATTACGGTTGTAGGATAAATTGAGCCAATCACAAAGGAGACTGGCTCCCACGTATGAAACCTGTCCACTGATGAGTTGGCCAAAAGTCCTGTTTCCAGTAAAGCTCTATAGGCTCTTATTAATCTAACTCAGCCTGCATTTTATTTTCGGTGTTTGGTAAACCCCAGATACACTTCAACTGAGACGCTTGGTTGGATCGCCAAACAGTAGGAGCTCACATCCTCTGAAATATCTTGCAACCACTATGAGACAAGGCAACAGAACAGATTACCAACAAAGGAGGAGACAATCCACAAAGAAGTAATCTGTTATGATAACAGTCGACAATGAAGAAGTAGAAAGTCTTTGAAGTGAGATCAAAGTTTATCTTTTGATTTAAACTTTGTACATTTTAACCACCCCCATCAAATTATTGCTGTATGGCAGAAACTGTGGTTATGAATTGTCGTTGGTCATCAATTTATCCATCCTTGTGTAAATTCATTTACTTTTCCCCAACAAGAGAAGTGCTTCCAATACAACACCTGCTTTTATTGTCCATCCCTATAACGCCCTGACATGACAATTGCATTAAAAATAAACAGATGGCTGCTCTCCTAATACCGAGCTTCAGTATTGCATTAGGCTGAGATGCATAGATATGATGTTAATAAACTAGTAGAAATGGTAGGGTAACGCCTGGCAAAGTGGAAATGGTATGTAAGAAAGAATAAGAAATTGTGGTGTGATGTATGTGTGATTACATTTTTAAAAAAAAGGGGGGATGTGCCCCAGGAGATGCCACACGTTTGAAAAAATAGTTTTGTCTCTTTGAGATTGTGTAAGTAAGTGACTTATGTGTTTGCAGCCTACAGAAAAGTCCAATGAGGTGTGAACAAAAGGGTAAATGCACCAATCACACATATAGAAGCCACCATTACCATGACCCAGGGCGTGTTGCCCAAGGCACGTTAATCTCCAAGCCAAACAAGCTAAAGTTATAGGGTAGGGTTAAAGATTCGCTCCTTTTACATCATCACACTTTGTTCGAATTTTAATAGTAGTCCCGTATATCACTAGAAAAAGGCCTTCAGATCGACCCAGTTGCCGATGCTGACCAATATGCCCATTCTACACTAATCATCTGCCCCAAGATAACACCCATTCTCTATCTACATCTTCCTAAACCATTTACCCATTCTAAAAGTGACTCGTGGATGGTTGTTGTAGTGCCTAGCCCACACTCCCCTCCAATAGCTGCTCACATTCTAGAAATACCCCAAAATGTTATTGGAAAGGTTTAATCCTTTGAGATATTCCATTATTAAACTATCCCCTCTCCACAACACCACCTATGTCCTTTGTTCTTGACCTCCCCAACACTTGTAACTGCAAACCCTTACTCACTGAACCAATCTAATTCCCCCTCATGATCTTAAACCTCTTTAAGAAGCTCACTCATCAATCCTTCTGTCTTCCAATGAACAAAGGTGCTAGGTCAGAACCTCCTCTGGAAGGATGGCCTCAAGTCCTAGCTACATCCCCCCCTCGTAAATCTTCCTCAGGCACTCTTTCCAAGCTTACCTCTGCCTCTTCGAGTCCAATTCAGTAAATACTAAACGGCAGGTTTCCCTGTTGTTGGTTGTCCATCTCCTGAATATGTCACCAGTAATTATTAAACAATAACTGCTTTCTCACCAATTAAGTACATTGCATTTGTTCTAAAAAAAACAAAAAAAAATCAATCATCATTCACACGTTTTCTTTAAACTCCACATTATAGGAAATTCCACTTTATTGAAGATGGCTGTCTGTCATTTAAATTTATATTGCTAGTAATTAGCAATCCAGTTCAAAAGCCTAATTTTACTTGAAATATTACATTTTCAACTGTCCTGGCAGAGATGCCATGTTACACATTTGTATGATATGATAAATAACCTACTTCAAATAGCGATTAAAGCAAAGGCACAATTAAATTTTTGTTTTGCCAAACTTGAGGTATCAATTCTGTCAAGATATACACTTTCTATAAAGGGTGGGTTTCAAAATCATTAGGCACAAAACTAAAAACTATTTACCTACACATCAACATTATACAAAACAATATGGATTCTGACTTCTGACATTCTTCTGGAGTTGATCATTCACTCTACCCAGGTTAACGTCTTTTAATCCAAGGCACCTAACCCAATGATTCTATTGTTGGTTTACTTTTTTTTGATTGAATGTGATTTCTTATCCAATAGTAGATAAAGAAAACATCAAACCAAGACTGAAGGCCCTAGAGTGATAAGAGCCCCCTAGTTACAGTGTGGAAACAAGTCTCTTCTTTCGCCCAACTCAGCCCACACCGCCCAACAGTATCCCCGCTACCATGGGCTTGGTCAAACCTCTCAAACCTGTCCTATTCCATGATCTGTTTCTAACTAATTTCTTAAGACATTCCCCATATAAACACATAAAAATAGGTGCATAGTAATAGTTAATTCGGCGGCCTTTCCGGCCCTTCGCCTGCACCCCATCAATATAGAACAAGCTGATTCATCCAACTCAGTTTTCCCTACCTACCTTCTCTCCATACCCCTGATTCACTTTAGCCACAAGGTCCATCACATCTAACTCCCTCTCTTAAATATTAGCCAATGAACTGGCCAACTATCTTCTGTGGCAGAGAATTCCAGAGACTCACCACGCTCTGTTAAAAATGGTTCCTCATCTCTCGTCCTAAGGGAATTGCCCTTATAATCTTAACTTGTGCAACCCGCCCCTGTCCTCTGGATCACCCCCAACATCGGGAACAATCTTCTCATCTCAGCCTATCCAACCCCTTAATAGTTGTAAGTTTCTATAAGATCCCCCCACAATCTTCTAAATTCTAGCGAGTACAAGTCAAATCTATCCAGTTTTCCTCATATGAAATGTCAAGTCAAGATCCTAGATCCCCAGGAATCAGTCTGTAACCTTCTCTGTAACCCCCCTCTATGGCAAGATGTATTTTCTCAATTGGAGACCAACAGATTGACGGAGTACGCATCAATACTCCAGCTGGCGCATCTAGGTCCAAAAACCCTGTAAACTGCAGTCGAACCACCTTCTAACTCAAAACCTACTCCTATCCTACTCAAAATCCTTTCGCATGAATAGCACAAACAGACCATTTGCTTTCTTTCACTGCCTGTTTGCAACTGCATTTCTACTTGTTCAATGTTGGAGTACCATGACACCGCAGGTCTCGTTGCTATCTCCCTTTTCCTAATTTGCCAACATTAAGAATACTAGTCCGCCCACTCTGTTTTTTGCCAACAAAGTGGGATAACCTACACATTTATCCACAATACCAAACTGCTATATCCACCATGCATTTTGCCCACTCATCACACCCCAGCCAATCCAAGTCACCTTGCAGCCTCCTAGCATCTCCTCTCACACCTAACACTACCTCCCAGCTTAGTGTCATCCAACAAACTTGGAGATGTTGCATTCAATCTTTTGCTCCCTCCAAATCATTTTAATATGATATTGTAAATAGCGTGGGGTCCCAGCACTGAGCCTTGCGGTTACCCACTAATGTGTCACTCTGCCTGCCCATTCTAAAAGGACCCCTTTACCCTCCTACACTTTGCGTCCTGTCTGCCAGCCATTTACGCTATCGCACATCAAATACTGAAACCCCCAATACCATGATCTTTAAGGTTTGTATAACTAAATCTCTTATGGTGGGGACCCTTGTCGAAAACCTTCTGAAGTCCTAGATAATACACAACCACTGGTTCTCTCCCTCTCATCCTATCCATCCTGTTAGTTACATCCTCGAAAAAATCTATAAGGTTCGGTCAGACATGATTTACCTTATCGTAAATCCACGCTGACTTGCCTAATGATCTCACCACTTTCCAAATGTACTGGCTAATCCTCATCTTTAATAACTGACTCTAGCAGTTTCCCCACTACCGATGTTAGAACTAACCAGGTCTGTAATTCCCTGTGTTTCTCTCTCCCTCTCTCTTTTTTTTAAGTGGGGGTTACATTTAGCTAACCCCTCCCAATCCATCAGAACTACTCCAGAATCTAAGGAGTTTTGAAAAATTATCACTAATGCATCCACTATTTCTGTGGCTACAATTCCTTGAGTACTCTGGGATGCAGACTATCTGGCCCTGGGATTTATTTTTTTTTTTATTTTTTTTTATTTTATTATATTTTATCGCCTTTAAAATCCATTCAATTTACGCCAACACCACTTCCTCCGGCGGCTAACCTGGATTTCACTCAGGTTCCTCCACCTTATTTGACACACCATCCGTCCCACTGCTAATTGTCCGGGTGATTATTTATGTTCTTCCTTAAGTGAAGACTGAACCATTCAAATTGTCTGCCATGTCCCTTGATTTCCCCCATGATCAATTCATTCCCTGTTACTTTACTGACTGCAAGGGACCTACATTTGTTTTAAACTTATCTCTTTCCTCTTCACATACTATAAAAAACTTTTGCAGTCAGTTTTTTATGTTCCCTGCCAGTTTTTCTTTCATAATCTATTTTCCCTTTCCTAATTAAGTAATCCCTTTGTCCTCCTCTGCTGGAGTGGAAATTCTGCCCAGTCCTCTGGTAGGCTTTACGCTTTTGTCTGGCTAATTTGTATGCTCTCATCTTTTATTTTTATACTATCCCTCATTTCCCTTGTTATCCATCCATGGAAGCACTACCTTCCCGGATTTACTCTTTTGCCAAACTGGCATACAATTGCTGTAGTTACATCCATGCACGTCTTTAAATACCGCCGATTGCACATCCACTGTCAACCCTGATAAGAATCGACATTTTGCGCAGTTCTAATCTTGGCCAATTCACACGTCCTCAATATCCTCAAAGTTACCTTTGTTTAAGTTTCAGAACCCTTGTTTCTGACTTACTTTATGTCACTCTCCCATCCTAACGACGAAGAACTCAAGCATATTATGGTACACTCTTGCCCAAGGGGCCATGCGCAACAAGACCTGCTAACTTTACCCTTCCTCATACTCAATAATCCTCAGTCTAGAATAGCCTGCTCTCTCGTTGGTTCCTCTACATGTTGGTTTAGAAAACTAATCACCCGCAGATGCATAGTCCCCAATAAATCCTCTTCCTCAGCGCGCGAGCCCTACCCCCTGATTCACCCGCCCAAATCTACTACCCAAACGATGGGATAGTTCCAGCCTCAACTACATCCTCTGGCATTTGTTACCACACAGATTTCCCTATTAATTAATTTCCCCTGCCATCTTGAACCTATGTCCTCTGGTCCTCCGATTCCCCCTACTCTGGGGTAAAAAGTGTGCATCTACCCGATCTATTCCTCTCAATTGTTTGTGTTATACTACTCTATAAAGATCTCCCCATCACCCCCTATGGCAACCATGGAATCAGACCCAGCCTAACTCAACCTCTCCCTATATTCACACCCACTCTAGTTACCCTGTCGAATATCCGCAGTAAATATATCTTTTCTGAACCCTTTCAAGCTTGACAATATCTTTCCTATAACATGGTACCCAGAACTGGACACAATATTCTAAATGCAGTCTTACCAACGTCTTATACAACTGCAACATGACCTCCCAACTTCTATACTCAATACTCTGACTGATGAAGCCCAAAATGCCAAAAGCCTTTTTGACCACCTTATCTACCTGTGACACGACCTTCATGGAACCATGCACTTGTACTCCTAGATCCCTCTGCTCTACAACACTATCCAGAGGCCTACCATTTAATGTGTAGGTTCTGCCCTTGTTCGACGTCCCAAAATAAAGACCTCACACTTCTCTGTATTAAATTCCATCAACTGTTGCGCCGCCCACCTGGTCAATCGATCCAGATCTTTCACAACCATCTTCACTATCTGCAAAACCACTAAGCCCTGTATGTTCACATCCAAATCATTGATGTAGATGACAAACAGTAATGGGCCCAGCACCGAATCCTGTGGCACACCACAGGCGTCCATTCTGAGAAGCAACCTTCTACCATCACCCTCTGCTTCAGGCACGTGCCGTGAGTAATCAGCCAGGGTAGGCAGTGGCTTAAAAAATCTTGAAAACCGCGCATGTGCAGATTATTCTCTCCCCGGTGAGCTGTCAGTCAGCTTTTAAAAAAAAATCTTGATACTGTGCATGCGCACATTGTTCCCTCCCCGGTAAACTGCCGGTCGGCATTTTCTTAATCTTGAAAACCATGCATGCGCACGTTGTTCCCTCCCCGGTAAACTGCCGGTCGGTATTTTTTTAATCTTGAAAACCGCGCATGCGCACATTGTTCCCTCCCCGGTGAACTGTCATTCGGCTATTTTAAAATCGTGGAAACTGCGCATGCGCAGATTGTTCTCTCGACTTTTATCATGTAATTTTTTTTCAATAGGTCCTATCTCTTAATAAAGTATTTAAAAACATATAGCTAAAAAAAAAATACTTTGTGCACAAAATCCATTCTTCTCTCTTTGTTTGCAGCAAAAATTTCCATAAGGTTGCTTCGTAAAACTCTTCAGATAATCACTATCCACCCTTGAAAATAATTACTATTTTATAATTTTAGTCAGGGTAGGCACCGCCTACCTTGCCTACCCTGATGGCACGTGCCTGCTCTGCTTCCTACCATGGAGTCAATTTGCAATCCATTCAGCTATCTCTTATTGGATCCCATGAGATCTAACCTTCCAGAGCAGCCTATCATGTGGCACCTTGTCGAATGCCTTACTAAAGTCCATGTACACAACATCTGCAGCTCTGCCTTCATCAACCTTTTTGCTCACGTCTTAAAAAAAAATGGAGACATGACCTCCCACATACAAAACCATGCTGACTGTCCCAAATCAGCCTTTGCCCATCCAAATGCCTGTTTATCCTACCCCTCAGAATACTCTCCAGTAGCTTACCAACTACAGATGTTAAGCTCACCGGCCTATAGTTCGCAGCATTTTTCCTGCAGCCGTTCTTGAAAAGAGGCACAACATTTGCCACTCTCCAATCCTCTGGCACCTCTCCTGTATTTAAGGACGACTCATAAATTTCAACCAGGGCTCCCGCAATTTCATAGAAACATAGAAAACAGGTGTAGGAGGAGGCCATTCGGCCCTTCGAGCCAGCACCGCCATTCATTGTGATCATGGCTGATCGTCCCCTATCAATAACCCATGCCTGCCTTCACCCCATATCCCTTGACTCCATTAGCCCCTAGAGTATCTAACTCTCTCTTAAATCCATCCAGTGACGGCCTCCACTGCCCTCTGTGGCAGGGAATTCCATAAATTCACAACTCTCTGGGTGAAAAAGTTTTTTCTCACCTCACTCTTAAATGGCCTTCCCTTTATTCTAAGACTGTGGCCCCTTGTTCTCAACTCGTCCAACATTGGGAACATTTTTCCTGCATCTAGCTTGTCCAGTCTTCTCTAGTTTCCAACAATGTCCTTGGATATATCTGATCAGACCCCGATTTGTCTACCTTCAAACACGAGGGTACCTTCCTCTACGGTAACCCTGACTGCTCTCGTGACACTTCCAGTGACTGCTCCAATTTCCTCCATCCTATTGTCTTTCTCCTCGGTAAATACAGAGGAGAAATACTCATAGAGGACCTTGCCCATATCCTGTGGCTCCACACAGAGGTGACCACTTTTATTCCTGAGAGGTCCCACTCTCTCTCTAGTTACCCTTTCCCCCCTAATCTATTTGTAAAATATGTTGGGGTTGTCTTTTATGCTATCCCCCAGAGCTATCTCCTGGCCCTTTTTTGCCCTTCTGATCTCCTTTTTTTAAGTGTTCTCCTTAGTTCCCAAAACTCCTCCAGGGAGGCACTTGATCCCAGCTGCCTACACCTGTCCCATGCATCCTTCTTGTTTTTGACTAATGTCTCAATTTTCCTCGTCAGCCAAGCTTCCTTACGCTTGCCTGCTTTGCCTTTCACTATAGCAGGGACGTACACATCCTGAGCTCTCTTCAGTACACTTTTAAAAACATCCCACTTGGTCGATGTTCCTTTCCCTTCAAATAACCTGCTCCAGTCAATTTGAGTGAGACTATCTCTCATAACCTCAAACTTGGCCTTACCCCAGTTGTGCATTTTAACACGTGGACCCTCTCTGTCCCGATCCATAACTATCTTAAGCCTAACCGAACTGCGGTCACTTGCCCCAAAAGGCTCTTCCACACACACTTCATTAACTTGCCCTTCCCAATTTCCCAATACTAGATCCAGTATTGCCCTCTCCCATGTGGGGGTCTCCACATACTTTTTAATAAAACTCTCCTGAACGCTTTTTTAAGGAATTGCACCCCATCTAAACCCTTCACGCTATGATTTTCCCAGTCTATATTGGGAAAGTTGAAATCCTCTACTACAAAAACCTTATTTGACCTGCAGCTGTCTGCAATCTCACGGCACATTTGCTTTTCTAATTATTTGGTTGACTATTTGGGGGTCTGTAGTACACCCCAAACAAAGTGGTCATCCCTTTCTTGTTCCTCAGCTCCACCAATATAGCCTCACTGGATGAACCGTCCGTAATGTTACCTCTGAACACAGCTGTGACATCCTCCTTAACCAACAATGCAACTCCCCCGTCCTCTGTTTTTCTCACTCCCTGTCTCTCCTGATGCTCCTGTACCCCACAACATTGAGCTGCCAGTCTTGCCACTCCCTTAACCAGGTTTCAGTCATGGCTACAACGTCCCAGTCGCTCATACCTATCCATGCCATAAGCTCATCTGCCTTACCCATCAAGCGCCTTGCATTAAAATACGTGTAATTTAAACCAACCCCCTTTCTCGCTCTCTGGAATTTTGCCCATTCTGTCCATTAACCTTTCCCATACCACCCTCCATACCAACTTCTAGCCATGAATAGTTGACGGAACAATACTTGATAGAACTATTAATAGTTGATAGAACAAACTTAATAAATTGTGAAGGGACGCAAGCATGGAAAAGGGCTTGACTTTGGGAATGTGGGAAAATGTGAGTTGGTTCAGATTTGTTGGAAAAATATCCAAATGGTGAAAGACTGCAGAGTTCTAAGATGTTGAGAGATCTGGGTGTTCTAAAGTATGATTTGCAAAAATCTTGTGCACAGGTTTAGTTTAGTTTAGTTAAAAGATACAGTGTGGAAACAGGCCCTTCGGCCCACCAAGTCCGTGCCAACAAGCAATCCCCGCACAATAACACACCTAGGGACCATTTACAATTTGACCAAGCCAATTAACCTACAAACCTGTATGTTTTTGCCATGTGGGAGGAAACCGGAGCTCCCGTACAGACAGCATCCGTAGTCGGGATTGAACCCAGATCTATGACGTTGTAAGGCAGCAGCTCTACAGCTGCACCACCATGCCACTCCGAAGTGTAAGCACACCATTTGGAAAGCCAACAGAATTTCATGTTTGGAATGACTAGTAGTCTTGGAAGGATAGGTTGGGCAAGCTAGGCTTGTATCTGCTGTAGTTTAGAAGAGTGAAAGTTGTATGTGGAGGAGATGTTCTTTTTGTTCTTTTTGTGGGAGACTCTGGAACCAAATCTAGGAGCTGCTGTTTATGATGCTTCCATGATGTGAAGGAATAACTTTGAGGCAACAACAACCAACAAAGTTGCAGTTAATGTTTGTAAATTACTAGCCAAGGCCATAGGGGTAATTTTCCAATTCTTCTTCAGAATGGTTTATTGAAATCATCCACACGCACAGTAACAAAAAACAGTTTGATGTAATTTAAAAGATGGTACCTTTAAAAGTATAGTAGTGCCTTAGCACATCACTGGATACATACGTTCAGATATCCAAACCTTTGCCTTCGAAAATGATCACTATAATGTAGCACCAGGGATATCCCTTATCATCTAGGATCAGTGACCTAATGAACTAAAAGCAACAGAAAGTTCAGAACTGTAACAGGAGGATGATTAGATAATAAGAAAAATGTGTTTAGTTTTGTTTAGAGGTACAACGCGGAAACAGGCCCTTCAGTCCACTGGGCCCGCACCAACAAGCAATCCCTGCACATTAACACCATCCTGCACACGCTAGGGACAATTTTCAATTTTACCAAGCCAATTAACCTACAAACCTGTACGTCTTTGGAGTGTCGGAGGAAACCGGAGATCCATGAAAAAGCCCACTCTGGTCACGGGGAGAACGTACCAACTCCGTAAAGACAAGCACCCCCGTAATCAGGATCGAACCTGGATCTCTGGCGCTGCAAGGCAGCACCTCTACTGATGCTTCACCATGCCAGCCTAAATCTAAAATGATTTTAAAAAAAATCTATTTTCTGAAGCCTAGTTAGACACCTCACAATCTTGGCTGGAAAAAGTTAAAAAATCCTGAATCTTAAGTGCAATATTTTATGACCAAAAAGAGAAAGGATTAGGAAGGTCAAGAGTACACTAAGTCTATTTTCCTCAGTATTCTACCACTCAGATAGCATGTCCTTTTCATTGATCATAATTTTTAACCTTGGTGTATTGATGTCCATTAAATTTTGATGTTACATTACAGTTTTAAATCACATTGCAGTTTCTCATATTTCACCTTATTAACATGGAAAAATAAAATGATGGCTCCACATTGTGAAGCCGCAACTTTGAGGGAGCAATAAGTATTTTTAAGGGTATTTGGATACATGGTACATGGGTGTCACCGAATTGTGGACGCAGCCCAGACCATCACACAAACAAACCTTCCTTCTATTGACTCCATTTATACCTCGCGCTGCCTCGGCAAGCCAGCAGCATAATCCAGGATGAGTCGTGCCCTGGCCACTCCCTCTTCTCCCCTCTCCCATCAGGCAAAAGTGTGAAAATGCACACCACGAGATTCAGGGACAATATCTTCCCAGCAGTTATCAGGCAACTGAATCATCCTACCACAACCAGAGAGCAGTGCTGAACTACTATCTACCTCTTTGGTGACCCTCAGACTATCCTTGATCGGACTTTACTGGTTTTACAATGTACTAAAGGCTTCCCTAATCATGTGTCTATACACTGTAAATGGTTCGATTGTAATCATGTATGTATTTCTGCTGACTGGTTAGCACACGACAAAAACAACGTTTCACTGTACCTTGGTCAGTACACGTGACAATAAACTAAACTGAAACTGAGAAACCTGTGTTCATTATATTGGAGGCAGGGGATATGTCCGGGAGTTCCAATTATTCAGTGGGGTGAGTAGGCTATCAATGTGTGGCATCTAATTTCCTGGTGTTCAGAAAGTCATTCCCACTTCCAGGGTGGTCTGAGCAGCCTCCCCTGCTAACCTGGTTTGTCACAGTTGTCCTTTTGTTTCCATTGGTTTATGACTTAGGAACATGAGACTTTCAGCCCTTCCGAAATGGAAACAAGTCAACTGTTCTTCTGAGAGTAGCTGTTCATAATATTAAATTATCCTCTCGATCAATTATCACTCTTTGGAAAATCAATATTTCTTTTTCTATTGTTTTTAAATCAAACATACAAATCTGTAACTGTAACTGTAAACAAATTATAATGGATATCAACATACCAAGAAGTTAAAAGTTAAGATCAATAATAATGGCACACTGACCTAAATGATCGTAAAAAAACGAAAGTGATTTAAAATATTAAGGCCTTAGCATTCTATCTACTTTGCTGGTCAATAAAGAGCTGCACTTAAAGTACTGTTTTATAAGAATTTACAATGCAGAACATAAATACAGTAATGGCAAGCTTCAGAAAATGCAATAAATAGTTTGAGAATTATGTTATTTATGATCATTTTTAATAGTTCTGTGTCAGTGCAGAACTTTTTTCTGTAACGTTGCTTTGTACCAGTTTGTGCTGTCGTGCATCAGAGTGTTGGCATTCCAATACTGAATCCGTTGTTGTATGTCGGCAGTAACTATTTGCTAAGAAGGGTCATAATCTTTTATCTAGAGATGCTGCCTGACCCGCTGAGTTACTCCAACACTTTGTGTCTGTCTGCTAAGGCATTGGACTGTCTGCTAAGGCATTGGCTAAGGCAAATGGAGGAGGACTGGCCAAATGTTCTGCCTTCCACCACAGTGATGTTTGTGGATGTTTGTGTTAAAAAATATATATTGTATTTTTGTGTGTTCTTTTTCATTGTACCGCTGCTGGCAACTTCATTTCACTTGCACTTTATGTACAAGTGACGAATAAAACTGATATTGATATTGATATTGATATTGGACATAGTAAGTTCAAGTTTTGCTCCAGATTTACAAGCAAGAATAACTAAGTAAAAAAAAAACAACAAATGAGAGCGTTAAGGAGTGCTGCACTGTTGCAAGTGCTGTCCCGAGGCTAACACGTCAAACTGCAATCCTATGTACTATCTTCTGTGTAAGTAAAGGATTCCAAAGCACTATTTTGAAAGGAACAGAAGGATTAACACCTTTAGACAACAGGAGATAAAAGCTTGGTCTACAAATCTGAGGAAAGACATTCTTGCCATAGAGGGAGTACAGAGAAGGTTCACCAGACTGATTCCTGGGATGTCAGGACTTTCATATGAAGAAAGACTGGATAGACTCGGCTTGTACTCGCTAGAATTTAGAAGATTGAGGGCGGATCTTATAGAAACTTACAACATTCTTAAGGGGTTGGACAGGCTAGATGCAGGAAGATTGTTCCCGATGTTGGGGAAGGCCAGAACAGTTTAAGGATAAGGGGAAACCTTTTAGGACCGAGATGAGAAAAACATTTTTCACACAGAGAGTGGTGAATCTCTGGAATTCTCTGCCACAGAAGGTAGTTGAGGCCACTTCATTGGCTATATTTAAGAGGGAGGTAGATGTGGCCCTTGTGGCTAAAGGGATCAGGGGGTATGGAGAGAAGGCAGGTACAGGATACTGAGTTGGATGATCAGCCATGATCATATTGAATGGCGGTGCAGGCTTGAAGGGCCGAATAGCCTACTCCTGCACCTATTTTCTATGTTGAAAGCACATGACTCCAGATTCATGGACAGCTGTTGTCAGAGTCGAGGACTGGCCATTCATATATTTTATTTATTTATTTTTTATTTTATTTTTTTTAAGTTATTTATTATAGAAACAAAAATAATAACAGAGTACGTTATTTTACTATAGTAAAAATACATAATATTAATGATCAATTCATACTATTAATATTATTTGTATTGTTCTTAATTATAAATTTCAAGGTTATATATTTTATATAACTAAGAATACATTATACTAATAATACATTTATAATATTAGCAATATACTCATACTGTTAATACTATTTATTTTGTCTCTAATTTTAAGTATAATGCCAAATATTATGTGATTAATAATATGAAATACTAGTAAAACTTTTATAATATTCATTATATTTTCGTAAAGTTAACAATATTTGTGTTATCACTGATTTTAAATTTAAAATTATTATATAATTGAAAATACACAATTTTATATAATTAAAAATATAAGATACTAATAATATTCTCATGAAATTAATAATATTTATATTCGTACTGATATTAAGAGGTTAAGATAATTTGTTTCTATACTATTTTCTAATTTTTTATATAGATATAAGAAAATAGAGAAAAGAATAAAGATATAAGAAAGGTTTGATGGAGAATAGAATATTCGTCATTAATTCGCCCTTAAAGATATATTCATGATTTATTATATATATTTCTTCATCCATTCAAATATCCAGGCCTCAGTCAAGTCCTCGCGCCGAACCGTTATGACCCTGTAAATATTTAATATACGGAGACCAAATCCTTCTGAAGAGGTCTAACCTATCCATAAGGACAAGCCTCAATCTCTCTCCAAATGGAGTGTCTCCGACATTTCTGTATTCCACATTTTGATTGTTGGGAATGCAGGGCCTTTCCAAAATTTTAATATTAATTTTTTCCCAATTATTAGACAGTAGTCAATAAAAGTTCTTTGATTCATTGTTATTAGTTGGTCATTTTCAAATATTCCAAGTATAATTAACTTTGGATCAGGAGTCATACTTATATTGACAACATTCGAAATTATCTTAAATATTTCGTTCCAGTATTCATACAATTTTTATACAGTTAGTAAATGAATGTGACAAATTTGCTTCGAAATTTGACATTTATCACATGTAGGAGATATCTTTGGGAAAATTAATGTAATTTAGGTTTAGAATAATGTAATCTATGTAGTATTTTAAACTGTATAAGGGAATGTTTAGCATTTAACGAGCAATGATGTATATGTTGTAGACTTCCATCCATATTTCTGGTCTTATTATTTGACCTAATTCCTTTTCCCAAGACTCTCTATATGTTTCTGTTGATGGGTATCATTTTCCAATAAAATATTATATATATATGATATCATTTTTTCCGTATTTGGGTGTTTATTCAAGCATTCATCTAAAATTTCTGTCTTTCTATTTCTAAATTCTTGTATATTTGCAGAAACATAATTTCTAATTTGTAAATATCTAAAATATTCTTTATTGTGTAGCCCATAAATTTGTTGTAACTCTTGAAATGAAAGAAAAATATTTTCCTTAATAAAGATCACCCATCTTAGAAATTCCTTATTTTTCCATTGTAAAAAAGCCTTATCCAACATATATTCATATATTAATGATGTATTCACGATCGTCTATTCTCCCGCATTGCATCCCCAGCACTTTTTTTTAAATCTGCATTTCTCTATAACTATAACACTATTTTATGCACACTGTATATTTTCTTTCACGCACTACCTGATATACTCGTGTTTGGTTTGATTAATGTGCAAAACAAAGACTTTCACCATATCTCAATACATGTCACAATAAAACAATATAATTCCTGTGCCAATCATTAACTACCATCACTAAAAATCAACGATTTTGGGGTTGACTTTCCAGCTGTTAATTAACGGGTCAGGTAGTACTGAAAGCCCAGATTATATTGAGAAATATTGGTACTTCCTTTCCAGCCTTTCTCTATGTAACTCTCAGGGATTTTGGGACTAAACATTTGGCACATGAAAGTCCTAAATTTTCTCAGAGAGCAGACTTTGTTGATGATTCTCAATGAGTCCAGGAGAGATACGTGTGTCACATTCTGGTCCTCGACTGACTAATACGGGACCAACATTTATCCCATTTTTGCCAAACACATGTAATCAGCTGGCCAAGGTAATGGTTATCATGAGTGCAGATTGTTCATTAATGGTATGTGTGATATGATGGAAACAGATACCACAATGCATGACCTTTGGGAAAATCAGCAAAAGATATGAAACAAAAAGGCAATACGTTTCAACCGTGAGCCCACCACCAGTCACATCCTCTGTTCCCACCCATTTTCTAACTTTCTATAGGAGGACGCACTCCCTCTGTGACTGCTTGGTTAATTCATTCCTTCCCACCCAAACCTCCACACACCCCCCCCCCCCCCCTCCACCTCTCCCCACCACGCTCCAACTACCACTCCTCCACAGGGACTTGCCTCTGCAATTACAGGAGATGTAACACCTCCACATAACCACCTCCCTCACTCCCTTCCAACCATAAACCCCAGCGACCCATCCAAATGACACAGCGGTTTGCATGCACCTCTTCAAACATCGCCTACTCCATGCTCCCTAGAAGGCCTCATTTACCTCAATGAGAATAAATTGCTGAAGATGTACACTCTGTTCTGCAGATCCTGCTGGATCTTCCAGTTTCTGAACTAATCTAACTCCCCTTCCCATTCCCATACTGATCTTTCTGTCTTTGGCTTTCCCAATTGCCAGAGTGAAGCCACATGCAAACTGGAGGAAGAGCACCTCATGTTCTGTTAGGGTAGCTTTCAAACAAGGGTATCAACATTGAATTCTCCAACTTCAAGTAATGCCCCCCTCCCAGCCCTCTCTTTTGCCATCACCCAACCCTGACCCGGTGCTATTCCATTTCCTCCCACCATCTCCACATCACCTCTGCTTTAGAAGGATAAGGGGAGACCTCATTGAAACTGTTTGAATAGTGAAAGGCTTGGACAGAGTGGATGTGGAGGGGATGTTTCCACTCGTGGGAGAGTCATAGAAACATAAAAAATAGGTGCACGAGTAGGCCATTCGGCCCTTCGAGCCTGCACCGCCATTCAATATGATCATGGCTGATCATCCAACTCAGTATCCTGTACCTGCCTTCTCTCCATACCCCCTGATCCCTTTAGCCACAAGGGCCACATCTAACTCCCTCTTAAATATAGCCAATGAACTGGCCTCAACTACCTTCTGTGGCAGAGAATTCCAGAGGACTCACACACTCACACTCTGTGTGAAAAAATGTTTTTCCTCATCTCTGTCTAAAGGAATCCCGCCCTTATTCCTCCTGGACTGTGACCCCTAGTTCTGGACCTCCCCAACGACATGGAACAATCTTCCTGTCCTGCAATCTAGCATAATCCAACCCCTTAAATTTTTGTAAGTTTCTATAAGGATCCCCCTCAGTACTTCTAAATTTAGCGAGTACAAGGCGAGGTCTATCCAGTTCTTTCTTCATATGAAAGGTCCTGACATCCCAGGAATCAGTCTGGTTGAACCCTTTCTACTGTACCCCCTCTATGGGCAAGAATGTCTTTTCTCAGATTTGGAGACTGTAAATGAAAACCGCTTTAACAAAGCTCTTAAGTGTAAACACTTTTAATACGGCACAGGGAATATTACATACACTTCAAGCAACCGGGCTACATTTACTACAGAGGGGGAAGAGCGTTATGATTGATGTTAACTGGGCGGGGTTACTGTGAGTGAGGTAAACCTCTAATTGGTTTGCATATTAAACGCATCTAACATTTCCCCCTTAGAAATCAAAAAAACAATTGTTGTCACTCGACAAAACCGAATTATACAGCAGAAAATTAAACGAAATCGCCGTAAGCGAAAGGCGGCTTACTGAACCTGCACGAGCGCAGACGGAAGTCTCCCTCCTCTCCCCCTCCCCCTCGCCCGAAAGAGCAGAGAAGCAGGAGGACGTCAAGGCACGGGGAACCAGAAGGGCATTGGGGGTGGGAGAAACAGGAGAGAGGAACCGCGATGGACAACCAGGGTACCCCCGGAGGTAAACCAGGCGCCCCGCGACGGGGGACCGAGGCATGCAGGGGAACACTCACAGCCGGGGCGGGCTCAGCCTCTGCTGAAGGATAGGTGGAGGGGGCATAGGGCCCAGGGGGCTGCTGCTGTGGGGCTCATTAACCGCAACAGGTGTTGTCGGCCTTTCCCCCCCCCCTTCGGTAGATGGAACCTCACAGTGACCAAGATTCGAACGAGGTGAGTCGGCCACCCCAACACGTGGCCAGACGGTAGTGACCAACTGGCGGTCTGCAAACGAACAAACACTGTCGGGCACAAGAGGATCCGATGGTCTGCACGGATCCGATCGTAGAACGCCGCTGGCTGTGTCATGTTTTCTCTAGAATTCGCCTTGCACGGAGGCGGCCAGCACCGAGGTTTTTCAGCTGGCGCTTGGGCATCGGGACGGTGGATCTGGTAGTTCTGGACATCAGACGCTGAGCAGGGGACCCCTGCGCCGGATCCTGGAAAACATTTCCTGAGGTTCAGGAGATCCAATACAAATCTAGAATTGGATATCCGCGCCTGTATCGCTCAGAAAGCATGTGCGCTGCGACGGCCAGTTCTGCTAGGGCGTTGCTTGAGGTACTACTGGGCCTGTGGTGAAAATGCAACGAAGTTCCACTTGTCAGCAAAGCTTTTGAATTCACGGCTTGTAAACTGCCTGCCGTTGTCATCTCAGCCAACGGGTCCAAAAAGTGGAGACGTGTTTCCGCAAGCTTGCGGAAATCACCCATCTCAGACGGGGAGGGAACGTCAGCAAAGCCCACTTCGACCAGTGGATACGAGGATCGATCCAGGGACATAGGTAGTGGTTACACACTCTCTCGAAAATGTCGGCAGCCAGCGAGGACCCCCAGGCCAAAGCAGGGGGGGCTGTTGCAGCAGGGGAATGTCCGCTGCTGGTGCGGCGCAAGAATGTGCACGTGAGCAGGCAGAAACTCTGTCTTCGGATAATATTTGCCCATTCCAGGCCCAATAGATTAGGCACTGAGCGGGGCAAGCGTTGCAATGAACCCGGGGTGTCGCTGTTGTGGGCTGCACACAAAGTAAAAGTCAAACAGAGGAACGGGACCACAACTTATGTTCCCTTGACGATAACGCGCATCCTGGACACCATGTGTTTCGTCGGGACCAGGGAAGAAAGGCTGTGCCTTCAGATGGCGCAGGAGCGGAAATGCGCTTTGTAGGCCACCTTTGATTTTTCTGCTTTAATCCGACGCTCAGCTCTGCAAAGGCCGGATCCAAGCGGTGTGTACTCGGCCAAATACTGTAGCTGCTTGGGGGAATAAAGTTAACGCCCAGTACGAGCAAGTGTCTTGTTTCGTAGGGCAAGGTGGTAGAGGAGGCTCGGGAGGTACGCGGGGCTGCGACAGGGTGTCCGCAATTGCTCTCGGTGGCCCTTCTTGGAATTATGTGCATAGGTCGAAGCGCTGGAGCTGCAGGCATCATAACGCTGCAGCCTCGGCAGTGGGCAGCGTGGAAATCGGCTTGTTCAGGATCGTCACCAGTGGCAGGTGGTCGGATTTTCGACCGTAAATCTGTGGCGATCAGGGAGTCTCCTGAACTTGGGAGCAGGCGAACACCACCGCATCTCTTTCTCGAGCTCTGAGCGTCCGCTGCCGGTGTCCGTCATGTGCTGGGAAGGCATAGGAGAACGGATTGCAGCGAGCCATCGACAGAAAGAAATAAAAAAAAAAAATAAAGATCCTGAGGCAAGCCGCAACCCAGCCGAACTTGGAAGCGTCTCAGGGTGACGGTGATGGGGCGACCCACGTCGAAGAACCGCAAACGTCGGAGTGTAGTGCTAATTCAGTTTCGAACTTGAAGGCGCGTCAAAAGCCTCTGGAGATATGGGAAGCCAGCCCAGGCGATATCTTTTTGTCAGCTGCCCGCAGGGGGAGACTTCAACGCCAATGAGGTTTTGGTATATAACTTTCCAAGGTAGTTCACCATGCACCAAGAAATCGTTTGCAGACTCCTGCAGTCGGTGGGGGTGCCATTTCGGAGAAGATGGCAGAGGCCTTCAAGGGTCGGGCTTTAGTCCGTTAGGTTTGGTGAAAACAATGTCTCAAATACGTGACCTCTGAGGACACGAACCGGCACTCTTGGGAAAGATCTTCGCAGGTCCCTGTCGCGCGCGATTCAGACGCGGCGGAGGTTCACAGGTCGTGCTCATACGGCTAAGGTCTTCCCTAAACCAGGATTCATCCACGTTGATTGGCACATTGGACAGGCAGGTGCGCGAATTTAATTGCCCACGTTGCTGGAACACCTCGATAGCAGAAGATGCCGAATGGCATTCGATGAAATTGAATCTGCCGAACGGTGGTAGTAGCGAAGGTCGTCAGGTCAGAAAGACGCTTTGTCCATCGGGGACTCTGCCAAAACGAGTTCTTAGCGTCTAGGACCGAAACGATGGTGGCTTGCCCTACCTTTGCGCCGCCACACATCCTCAACAGACCGCATGGGGTAATGTGGTCGCTGATGGCAAGTTTAAGTCCTTCGGGTTGATACATCGCGTATCTCGTATCTTGTCTTTCTTAAAAATCGTGGCAACCATGGTGGAGACCCAATCGGTGGCACGCTAACTGGCTACTAGCACCCCCTTTTTTTCGACCATCTCGTTGAGGCATCGCCTCGACCTTTGGGTCCTTCATGGCGTGCGAGACACCCTGTGAGGTGCGCCGGACACACGGGTTGTTATATTTAGGTTCAATGGAAACATGGTATGACACTGGTTAACTTACCCAGGTCATCGTCCGAACAGGTCCGGGTATTTCAACAAACCGGAGTCAAAGGAAAGTTTGCACATTTGTGGACGTGCGGTCAAAGGAGACCAGGCCCAAGATGCCAGGGCACGCACGGTTTGCCCCAACATGTTAACACACAGAGTCAAAACATAGAAAACCAGGTTCTGTGGCCTTTTGCAGCTCAGCAGTTAAAGTGGCCCTCCCCCGCCGGCCTAGAATCTCTCCACCATAGGCGTGCAGGGTTAGGGTAGCAAAATCGTCAACAACAAACTAGAGGCATTACCTCCTTATCTTGTTTAAAAGATTCATGGAAAAACATAGACTTCGCGCCAGTAACTATTTGGCATAAGAGAAGGATTACCCATTACCGTCACAGGTAACGGAGGATCATTGCGTGCGGGCGGGTGAGTCTGTGGAGGGTAAACACCCTGAAGTCCTCGGCAGAATTAATTGGCATCCGCATCCAGTGCACTCAAACCTAAAATCGGCTGTGATCTGAAAGAGATTCAGATTGGCCAGCAGTTTAGACCTGGACAGGAAAGCTGTGCCTTGCTTCCCACAGGACGGAGTAAGGACAGGAAGGCTGAGAAAATGGTTCAGCTTTTTTACAAAAGTTACAGGTTTTACCAGAGGCGGGAAACTCGACAGTCTACCTAAAAATTATTGGTGCATGTAGATACAGTTGGGCAATCTTTTTCGGGGCACATCGCATCCCAGGGCGGGCACTCTGCGGACAGAGAAAAACTATTGTTCCTCACCCGGGCTCGTGGCTCTAAAACCCAGGCCCGGTTGACAGATTTATTGCCAACTCCGGTGGTCCTCTGGCAAACACGACCTCAGACAACATCTGCAGGCAGCATGCATTGCTGTCAATGTTTAGATCGGATAACCCTCAAAAGCTCACATCTCAGCTTCTGTAGCATTGCCAGTTACTAAAATGTCTCTAGTGAGCTGGTCTGTTCATGTCGCCAAAAACGGCACCGCTGGGCGAGATAACGCAAATCAGCAGCAATAAAAACATTCAACAGGTTCATCAGGCAACTGTCTCCTCGTAAAGAACCGTGCCCCTCTCTAGAATGCGGTTCGAGGGCAGGATCACAAATCTCCCTGAAACTTACCGTAAGGCATGCGGATACGGGGTCGGGGGGGCAGCATCACTCTTGCAGGAGTAATCACACACGCACATACCATCGACCGCCCAGGCGACCGCTGGGCGGTAGGTGGAAAGTTTCTAGGCTCTCTTCATGGGCATCAGGTCCGACAAGGTTTTGAGGAGGAGGGAAGCTTTTAAGGAGTCAGGATCAGCGCGGTGTGGCGACGACGTGACAAAGTGTTGTGAAATCAAATTCAAACGTGGCCCAGCGCTCTCAGAGATGTCAGCATCAAAAGACAAGCTGCTCGGGCTTTCTGCAAGAGGACGCCATGGCAAAGAGATCAAAGGCACCAAAAAACAACAACAAATCAAAAAAAAAGAACAATAAATAAACCATAACGATCTCAGGAGACGCCAAGTATCTTCCAGCTCTTCGACACCATGTAAAAGAAAACTTTACAAGGCTCTTAATGTGTACAACATCATTTTAATAACGATTGCACTGGGGTATTACATACACCTTAAAGCACCGGGGACTACATTTTCCCTGAGGGGAGAAGGGCGTTATGATTGATGTTAACTTGGGCTGGGGGGGGGTTTTAATGGGAAGTGAGGTAACTATATTAATTTGGATGGCATATTCCCATCTACAGAGACCACTCAAAACTGTTTACGCTGTGGTCATAGTCTCAGAATTAATTATTAGGTACCAATATATTAAAATCACAATTTGCCACAACAATATGATCAGCTGCTGGTCAAAGGTAATGGTTATCATTGAGTGCAGATTGTTCATTAGTGGATGGTGATATGATGGAATAGATACTCAATGCTTTGGAAAGCAGCAAAGAATGAAACAAAGAAGGCAATCTGGTTTAACGTGAGCCCACCGCCAGTCACATCCTCCTGTCCCCATCCATTTCCACTTTCTATAGAGACCACTCTCTCTGTGACTGCTTGGTTCATTCATCGTAAATACTGATAAAAATTTAAAATATATAAAACTTCAATAATTTGGCTACTTTGGGATTTTAGTGGTGCCAAGCTGGCAGATATTTTGAATTACTTAACTATACTTATATCAATACCTCAACACATTTTCATTCACTTATTTTTAGATGTTGCACAGTATTGTAATACATTTTTCAGCAAACGAGGTACATTTAAATGGAGCGTGGGAAATGGAGCCTGACTGCATTTAAAAATAGCATGGGAAAGGAGCCCAGGTGAGTATATAAAGACTGCTGGAAGAAGGAGCCTGGAAAGTATGTTAGGAATGTGGGAATTGGGCCCAGAAGAATTAATAAGGAGTATGGGAAACAGAGCCTTGGAAGGCTTTTAAGAAGTATCAGAAACAGGGGGCCTAATGAATTTAAAATGAGCACAGGAAACAGAACTAGGCGAATTAAATGCCAAGCCATTGGGATTTCCAAATGGTCAGTAGATTGTTGGAGTTTTAATATTGATGTTTACTTGTTTAGAGACACAGCGCGGAAACAGGCCCTTCAGCCCACCGAGTCTGCACCAACCAGCGATCCCTGCACATTAGCACTATGCTACACACGAGGGACAATTTACACTTATACCAAGCCAATTAACCTACAAACCTAAAAGGCTTCGGAGTGTTGGAGGAAACCGAAGATCTCAGAGAAAATCCACACGGTCACGGGGAGAACATACAAACTCCATACAGACAAGCATTAATAGTCGGGATCGAACCCGGGTCTCCGGTGCTGCAAGCGCTGTAAGGCAGTGCAGCAGCCCAACTGCTGCGCCACCGTGCTGCCCACACCATTACCGGTGGCTAATGTTGTGCATGGATTTATTTCTTGTTTTAGGGGGAAGCAGTGCGTTATATTTGAGTGAGTAAATTTAATAACTTTGTGTATGATATGGTGAAACTTTTCGTACACCTAGCACTGTTCTTAACCTGCTTTCAAAATGCAATATTTCTTTGGTAACTTCACTCTTGTTACTTGAACATGAACAGCAAATTTGTGCAGACATTACAATGTGGACTACTCGGCAGCGCAGTTGTGCAGCGGTATAGTTGCTGTCTTACAGCAGGTTCGATCATGACTATGGATGCTATCTGAACGGAATTTGTATGTTCTCCCCTTGACCTGCATTGGGTTTTTTTCTGGGAAGCTCTGGTTTCCTCTCACATTCCAACGATGTACAGGGACTGACGCCATAAAAATGCAGCTAATATCATCAAAGACCCATACCACCCTGGCAACATTCTCATCTCACTGCTGCCATCGGGAAGAAGATGCAGGTGCCAGAGAAGCGTTACCTCAAGGTTGAAGAACACCTTACGATGAGCCATTAGGCTCTTGAACCACCCAACGCGACCCTAACCGCAACCCTACTTCAGCTACTCTGGAACTTGCACTAAGGTTGCACCATGTGTTTAGGCCTGCATTACCATGGACAAGTTTATCTAGAATAACTGATAATTTATTGTATATTTGCTTGCTGCATTGTTGCATTTAATGTAAAGCTGCAGCAAGTAAGCATTTCATTGCTCTGGTCTCAGTGCATTTGAGAATTAAACATTTGATTCTATTGATTTATGCTGAACTCCACATGCTGGTATGTAATGCTTTACTGAATGGATTTTAGTAATTGTATAAATGGGAAAGATAGCATGATGCCAAGAATTATTGTGTGGACATTAGCTGGTTGAATGTTGGAGATTTATTCTTCTTGAAAGATTATTGCAATTTATGATCCCATGAGCTTTTAGCTGTCTCTTCAATAAGAATTAATAGTGCCTTCATACCAATATTAAGCATCTCATCTCAGTTGAGATTGGGTTAGAATCAACATCCTCCAACAGAAATGGTTCAAAGGAAAGCAGAAGCTCGACTACGATGAAATTACAATAGTCCTATGGCTTTAATAAAGAGAAATATTGCAGGACTTTATTATTTCAGAGCATATATTTTTGAATATGATACAAGATGAAAATACTGCTGCGTGGAGATGGACTGTTTTTTTTGGCCCAGTAACCTAGACCTCATGAGTTCAAATCCCAACCTGGCAAATTGTGAAGTTGGGTTCTATAATCCTAACTCCTGTGCTGGCACCGGGTAAAATTATCACAATAACATATTCATGTTTCAAGAATCCCACTGGTTTACAATTTTTCTTTAGGTAAGGGAACTTTCCCCAGCTTACAGATGCCTTCCGTTGCATATAATGTGGTTAACTCTTAGCATTCACAGGCAGCATCCCAAACTTCCATGTTGTTATGGTAATTAGATTTGTGCAAAAACAGTCTTGCTCATGCCACTCATATTCTGATAATTAAACAGAACCATAATATCAGTGAACTCTGGTCATTTATTGTTGTGCAGGAAGGAACTGCAGATGCTGGTTTACGCCCAAGATGGGCACAAAATGCTGGAGTAACTCAACGAGACAGGCAGCATCTCTGTCGGGAGGATGCTGAGAAATATCTAAGGTCGAGACCCTGAAGATATTTCTCAGCATAAGAAATATTGAATATCTTATTCAAATATTTGAATATTTGAAGAAGGGTCTCGACGCAAAACATCATCCATTCCTTCTATCCAGAGGCACTGCCTGTCATGCTGAGGTATTCCAGCATTTTGTGACAATCTTCATTTATAGTTGAATACTGTGACAATATGAATATAGCTCAATTTTTCTCAGACTTTTTTAAGACAGCAACATTAACAACATGATAGAATATTTCAGACTTATTTTCTTCGCTTTTCTTCTTCGCACAAGAAGCACACCATTGTATGCAGATGCTGAGAAGTGTGTTCAACTCTGGCTGAACAACTTCTAATCTTGTATGTGGACTTGATAAGTAGAAGTTGCTTTAATTGATTTATTCTTCAAATATTTTTTTATTCTTTTTATCTGAGTCTGCACATGGTGATAATGCCAACTTGTTCGCATGGACAAGGTGGGCCAAAGGGCCTGGTTCCATGCTGTACAGCTCTATGACTATGAGTAGCTTGTAAAAAGTTCATTTTTATAAAGGTACATTTTTATGTGGATATTACATTTACTGGACAAATAAAATATTACCTCTATAAAAAAATGGATTTGAGGAGAATTATTTATTTTTAAATGGAAAATTATTGATATTTGGAACACTGTCGAGGAGGTGGTGGTGTCAGAAGCATTTGGGATTAGTGTAAGAAGAGCAAAAAGGTCAGCATCGGTGTGTTGGACCAATGGGCAATTCCAATGCTATATGCTTTTATGTTTATGTGACAGGTCAGTTTAAGTGGCAGCCTTCATGGAATGTTGACGTTGGGAGATTTTGTGATAGAAATGCCTTTCGCAATTTAGTGGTGGCAGGTTGGGAGTGGGTAGTTGGTAAGATTCTCTCTTGTTGGATATGGTTATTGTTTGGCACTCTTCTGATATGAAGAGTTTAGTTTAGCTTAGTTTAGAGATACAGCATGGAAACAGGCACTTCAGCCCACCGAGCCCACGCCGACCATTGATCTCCTGTTTGCATTAGTTCCATGTTATCTTACTTTCGCATTCACTTCCGACACACTAGGGGCAATTTACAGAAGCCAATAAAACCAAAATATCTGCAAACCTAAAATATCTGCAATATCTTGCACCATTGCAAATTCCTTGTATGTGAATACTTGGCCAATAAACTTACTTACTATATCTTTGGGATGTGTGTGAAAACTGGAGCACTCAGAGAAAACCCAGCAACCGCAAGGGGAACATACTAACTACAGATAGACAGCACCATAGGCTAAGATCAAACCCAGGTCTTGGGCACTGTGAGGAAAACGTATTTGCTCTTTTTTTGTAAAACCTGTATATAATAGTAAGATTAAATGAGAACTTACCAGTTTGAAATTTGATCTTTATTTTATGAGGAGTTACAATGAGGGATTACGTGAAATTTGGTCTTTATTTTATAAGGAGTTACAATGAGGGATTACGTGAAGAAACCCCGCCAGAGCGCCTGCGCGTCAATCTTCAAAGCAGCGGTGTGGAATCACCGTAACTACAGTCAAAGTGATATAGTAAGACTCAGAAGACTAGAACTACCAGCTGATCTTTGCGATTATGAGGGCCGGGAGCGGAGGGCATGTAATCCCACATCGTAACTCCTCATAAAATAAAGATCAACTTCAAACTGGTAAGTTCTCGTTTAATCTTACTATTTTACTTCGGAGTCACGCGAGTGATTCTGTGAAGATTTCAAAGCTCTGTGATTTCATGCTGTAGATACAGTTCCATACGACACACTGCTTCTGTTGACACAGGGTAAACAAATAATGTATTGAACATTGTTTAAACTATACAATGAATGTCTTAAACAATAAAAGAACAGTAATAACCCCTATTTCACAGGGGAAATTACAAGGGAGAACTCAAACAGAACCCAAAACAGCATGCCCAAATCCTTCCATTGCGAGGATAACTTTATCATAAATCATGAAAAGGTTCCTTCACTGGACCATCCTGCGGTGAGGATTTGGTCTAACGGCACATCCTGCGCCTTTGCTGCGTACGTTGATGCCACCCTGGTAGAGTGAGATTTAAACACATCAGTGTCTACTCCACCATAATGCAAACCTGTTTCGGCCATCTAGAAATAGTTTGTACTGACACCTTTGTATGAGGTTTTTTTGTGGCTGATGAGCATCGTTGTTTCAGAGCCTCTGAGACTCTTGATGACCTTGATATACTGACTCGGGTGCGTAACTACACATAGTCTCAGGTCAATGGGGTATACTTTAAGCTCATTTTGGTTCCAGCCATCCCTGGCCTGCTTTGTTTGATTAGATCATATACATAAAATGTAGTATTATCTACAGAAGAATGCATGCTGTCCAGTTGTAATTTTTGCAATATCTGGACTCATTGTGCTGACACTAGCACCATTAACATGACCACTTTGAGTGTTAAGTTCTGGAAAGGCAGAGATGTATTTGGAGCCCATTGCCGAAGCAGTGTGAGAACTATGCTCACATCCCAGATTTCCATATATCTAGGTCTGGGAGGGTTTTTGTTAAAACACCTCTCATGAATCAGGCCACCAATAGATGAGATCCGACAGAGTGTTGTCCGGACCCTTGCCCTAAATAGGAGGACAAAGCACTTCGAGCACTATTAATGGCACTATAGCTTAACTGCTCGTCAAAATGCAATGTAGCAAGGAACTCCAATACATCCGGTATGCCTGTCAGTATGATAAGATATATTTGACTGTAAACAGAACATCTCCCATTTCCTAATATGAGATACATATCGTTTTTTAGTACTATCTCTCCAGGCCACCATAATCACATCCACGATCCTACTCGATAGTCTGAGTCCCTGGAACAATCTGGTCAGAAGATACAAATCAACAGATCAATATGATCATGTAAAAGGTGACTCGCTCCTGTCCCAGGGTGAACCAACAAGTTGCTGCATTTGGGGATAGTCATGAAGGCTATGTCATTAGTCTCAGAACCAATGGGAACCATGGCTGTGTGGACCAGTTAGGAACTACCAAATGCCTAAAGCGTAGTCATGCTCTATTTTGGTGAGACATTGACTGATGAGGCAGAATGGGGGGAAAAGCATAAAAACGTACATCCCCAATGTAGCGAGAATGCATCTACCGCTACTGCCCCTGGATCCGGTTCCCATGAGACATATTTAGGTAACTGGTGATTTAACCTGGATGCAACAGACCTATGTCTGGCAATCCATACCGGCTGACAATCATGTTGAAAACTTTTGGATTCAGCATCCATTCTGTGTTGTCATTGAATTTACGTGACCTGGTGTCTGCCACTTTCACGTTATCTCTACCTGGTAGGTAGATATCTGAGTCCTAGATGTTTCTCGTAATACACCAGTGCCAGATGAGGTTAGCCAGATTGTCACATAATAATGACCTAATTCCATGCATGTGATTGATATGCAACAGCTGTGGTATTGTCAATCTGAAGCTGCACATGGAAATCATGCATTGTTGAGCAGAATGCACCCAGCAATTCTATGTAGGTTATCCCATGCCTCTGCAGGATTAATGCCTCTTCCACATTCCATCTGCCGCCACAGCTAGACTCGGTATCAGTGGCTCCCCACACCGAAGCACTCACATCAGTTTGTAAACTGAAGGTTAATGAGTCAGAATGTCTCTAGTATATCGTGAGACATTAGATATCCACCACCGCAACTTGGCGATAGCTTCGGCTGACAACTGCATTGGTCTATTGAAATGACCTGCATGTTCTTTTAGTGCTTGTTGTTCAGCTCATTGCACATTCTGATAGTGCAGAGGTCCGAACTATACTGCAGGGAAACCCGCCAGTAATTTACCAATAACACTGGTTACTCATCGGATGGAGGGTTTTTGTTCATCAACCAGATGAAATCAATGATGAACCCCAAATAGCCAATTATTCTAGATGGTACTAATTTGGATTTAATTAGATGGGTGAGGAACCTAATCTGTCAAACAGGAGTTTGGTAACTGAACCCAATTCCTCAGCTGCTCCCTGAGTTTTACCTATGATCAGAAACATCATCCAAGTATGCCATTACAATGCGACTCTGAGCGCGGAGTAGCCCTGATACTGGTTTCAACAATTTTGTAAATAACCTAGGGCTGAGGTTACCCATTGAGCAAAACTTTAAATTGCCACAGCTGTCTCATCCAACTAAATTTCAAATATCTACGGTGTTGGCACTGAATAATATGCATCTTTCAGATCTATGGTTCCATATAACACCCTTTTGATACCAGTTGCTTAGCAGTACTGAAAGTTCCTGTTTTAAAAATGTTTATACTGGACCTAAGAGTCAAGTCTGGTTAGGTCCAGAATGACTCGACACCCACCATCGTTCTTTTACCTGGGGAATAATGGACACAAATTGTTGAGGCTGATATGCCGTCCTTTCCATTACCCCTTTTTTGGAATAACCCAATTTCATCATTCACCTGTAGAGTTTCTGGTATTGAAAACCCAATACCCGACTAGGTGTATTTTGTACGGGTGGATGTACTTCCGAGATAAACCCCATTCAAGACCCCCGGATACAGTCCAGCATGAATAGATCTGATGTTATGCAGCACTATGTATCATAGAACAATTGCAACCTACCCCCGACTGGTGATTGATCTCTAGAGGATATATCTTGGACTAAAGTCCAGTACTTGTACCTCCATGGTTGCTGGATTCCTCGGTCTCCTGGCCCTGTTTGGGGTGTGCATTAGAGCGTGCCAATGTTTTGGTCCCTAAGTAAGGGACGTATCAGATATTAAACTTATAAGCACAGATGCTACACGTGATCTTAGCCAAAACCCCGAAGAGCAATACGTGTGGCTGAGGTCTTCCGGCTTGGTACTTGACCTGCACCATCGTCTCTAGTTCAATTACACCTTTCCGTTCTGAAAGGGTATGGTTTTTGAGGCGGCATCCTGGTCTCAGGATGAGTTTTGATGAGGTTGATTGTTTTTGCCTCATCGTCCAGGACTTTCCCTGGATATTAGAGGATCTGCGCAAGGCTGGGAACCATGGGTTGAGCATAGGCTTGATGGCTATTTTGTGAATAATTAATGTTCAAAATGGGCATTACACAGCAGGGTCCATATCCTGCTGTGTTTTGATAGTGGCACCCTTGTACCATTTGCCCAAATGCCATTATTCCTGCTCAAACCAGTTTTTAGGACTTTCTGCAGCCTCAACTCATGCACCCTTATGATGCGCCCCTTTAGGGCGATGTTAACAGGTGTCTAATAACTCTTGTTTCGAAGTTTCTTCCATTATGGTCCTGAAGCTGGTGAGAGGCCTTATAATTAAATTGCTGGCCAGATTGTCATCCATGACTTCACCAGCTCCCGCCGGTATGGCAAATTTGCTGGCCACATCCGACACACCTGGAGCATAGCTCATGTGCTTTGGTGTATGCACATAAGCAGTGACACCAAACTTCAGGGTCAGATTCATACTGCCCCGGCACTCCGGCTCATGCTTACGGGAGGTATCATGCAGCCCTTAAAAAGGCGCTGCTGTTATGGGTCCCCATGCAGACTCGTAGGCATATTATCCTTCATACGTGTACAGCTGTTTTGCTATACGGACCTCTGCTAGAGGTTGCTAAAAGCTGCTGGGGACCCTGGGGTATAAAACCCCGGCTGCAACACCTCCTGGTTGATCATTTTATCTATGAGGTGTTTCACGTTGTCCAAATGTCCCCAACCTTTATTTTTGGAAGGGGGAAAGTCTTTCTGGCCTCACTCATCAGAGTTCACAGGCCTGGACAATTTACTCTTGGCCTGCCTCCCGACAGGAGTGGCCACAGTGCTCTAAAGCACCGGAGTTGCTGCCGCTGGCTGAACTGCCGGCGGCTCTGAAGTCGGCGTCCCAAAGCCGGCGTACACCCGCTGACCGCAGCCCCTCGGGTAAGTTCTACTTTATTGGTGACACACTCACCTCATTTTCACTGTTTAATATTTTTTCTTCCTTTGGAAGTGTCCCTGCTGGCTCCGGTAACCAGCCTTACGAGACCTTGTAAACCGCCACAAGTTTAAACACTTACCTGCAGTGTTTTACTTACCGCTGGTGGAGCTGCGCTCTCCAGCCTGTCGGTGTGCCAAACGCGTCTGGCGTAAATGACGCGCAGGCGCTCTGGCGGGGCTTCTTCACGGTATGACTCACGTGACTCCGAAGTAAAATCTGGATTTCATAACATGGGCCTGATATTTTAATTGTGTGAAAGGAGTATTTCCCAGGGATTTATGATAAGATTTAACACTCTCGAGTATAAAGTCCCATTCCTCTGTTGTTACAGTGACACGGAGGACATCTGTAAGTCTAGGTTCATGTTAGGATGAGAATATTCGATTCACTGACCACAAAATAAATACAAATGTTGTTAAAGCCGTAGTACTGTATTTGTACAAAATATTTGAACTAGCAATAACCACATCTAATTTGACTTTAACACAAAAGTAACATACTATTGTAGATAAAATAACACCAAATAGGTGATGTCTGATAAACCTATAAGGCAAATGAAATGTAAATTGCTGGAGTAACTCAGCAGGTCAGACAGCATCTTTTTTTTAGAGATCCAGTGCGGAAACCGGCCCTTCGGCCCACCGAGTCTCGCCTACCAATGATCCCCGCACATTAACACTATCTTATACACACTAGGGACAATTTACACATACACCAAGCCAATTAACCTACATACCTCTACGTCTTTGGAGTGTGAGAGGAAACTGAAGATTTCGGGGAAAACCCACATGGTTACAGGAGAACGTACAAACTCCGTACAGATAGCACCCGTAGCTGGGATCGAACCTGGGTCTCTGACGTTGCAAGCGCTGTAAGGCAGCAACCCTATTGTTGTGCCACTGTGCTGCCCTATGGAGAACATAGCTAGGTGATGTTTCAGACCAGCATCTACATTTTCTTATTGCAATAAAACAAATGGACTGGAATCGTATTTTAATATTACACTTCTCTATAATCAAATCAAATCATTTGACACACCACAATAATGAACCTTAATTCACTGCAAAAGCATATTGTGTAATTATCAGGATCTACAGTATGTCAAATCTTTTGCTGTTCTACATACAGGGCAGTGCTTGAAAGCAATTTGCACGTTAAAAATTACAACATGCTCTATAGTGAAAGGTGGTGAAAGGGTTAATCATCTCTGCAATGACTCACAGATGATTATGGCTTAATTGTAAATAAAGAATACCTGGGGAAAAAAATTGCCAACATTGTTCATCCTAATTTGCAAACAGATTTGTTGCTCTGATTCCGGACCGTCTTGTAAGAGCAAGGCCAACATTCCACATCAGGGTTAGTTTAGGCAAGGAACAGGACACGATTGGTCATGGGAGAATATAGACAGAAAGTTACACATTTCCTATGATGTGAAAGTAAATTATACCACGGCATGAGTGATTACACTGGAGAATGTGAGGCTATGGAGAATAATAAAAATCAGCCCGGACAAATTTCCTTTGAACAACTGAGCACATATAGGTCATTATTTCCTGTAATCCACAGGCTTTAGTGTGCGGGTCTCTGTTCTGAGCCAAAAAAACAATGAAAAAAAAGTAACAACAGACTTTGGAGAGGCCGAAGGTCAACTTTCTATTTAAAGAATGAAATTTTAGAGCCTTTTTTTTTCAATTGGGAATACAGTAAAACCGTTAAGAATCAGAATTTAGATATATAATGACAGAAAATACCAGGTTCTAAGAGGTTGAAAATACCAGTTGAAGTGCTCTTGCGGAGTGTAATTTGATAATTAGGTTTAGCGTCTACTGTATGTTTTACTTCGTGCAAATGGCTCCGGGGAAGAAGCTAATGAAAGAGTGGGGACAGGAGAGATCTTTATTCCAAAGCTACGCCTCCACATAGGTCACTGAAATTCATTTGTCTGCATCCTGGACAGGACGCAGGGGGGGGGGGGGGGGGAAGAGAGAGACTGCTTGGGATCTTAGAATGGAATGCAAAGGGGCATGGGAATCAGAGAGTCACAGTGGTCACCAGAGCAATCTTGGCTGAGCTTAAAACGAGACAGCACCATCAGACCTCAAACTACAGTAAATTGGTGCCCATATCAGGCTACCTATCTGCGGCAGTCTGTGCGATCGGCTGAGAAAAAGTGTGTGGGTTTGAGACAATGCCTGAAGCAGTGCAGTGGAGTAGAGTGGCCGCATGCCTCTCTACTTCCACTGCTATTAAGTGACCTCAGCAACAATCAAGTGTACTGTTACAGTTCATTTCAATAATTAAACAGTTCAGGGATGTCAGTGCTTTACACTGACTGTCAATAAGGCAACCCTAGGCCACAAATTATTCTCATACAAGATTTAGTAAGGTAGGTTAAATTCCTGAAAGCTAAATTACAGGAACATAAATGCTTGGATTTGCTTGTTAAAGTGTTATTAAAGAATTTTTTATATGCTATTTCCCCACATTCAGCTGAGCCACCGTGAACTTAGAGGGTAATGGTTATTTTATTTATGAAATAATAATTGACTCGAAAGCTTTTCTGTTTCGTAACCCAAGAAATTAAAATGCTGCCTTTGTCTGTGACATACCCAATCCTCCCACAGTTAAAACATTTGGGATCAACATTTCCCTATCAAAGTAAGTATTCAAAAGCTCTCCTGAAAAGATTTAAAATATGTTTGCCTAAAAATTGAAAGGCACTTTTTAGATATGCTAAGCAACTAGTTAGTGAATGCCTTGATCAAGAACACACCATAGGTTCCATAAGTTCTCAGAGTAGAATTCGGCCATTCAGCCCATCAAGTCTGCTCCTCCATTCAATCGTGGCTGATCTTTCTTTCCCTCACAACCCCATTCTCCTGCCATTTCCCCAGGACCCCTGACACCCTTACTAATCAAGAATCTGTCAATCTGCACCTTAAAAATATCCATTGACTTCCTCCATCAATAGGAGGTCCATGATGCCATGTACTCCTGGAAAGGCCTTGCAATTTTGAAGGCCATTCCTTAAAACACCTCACCATTGTGGAGAATGGAAAGAAAACCATTAAATCGACTTTAGGCTTTACTTTAGACTCTAGAGTGCAAAAACAAGCCCTTTGGCCCACCGAGTCCACACCAACCAGCAACCGCCCTGTACACAAACACTATCCTATACACTAGGGACAATTTACAATTTTACCAAAGCCAACTAACCTACAATCCTGCATATCTTTCGAGACTGGGAGTAAACCAGAGCACCCAAGGGAAACCCATGGAGTCACATGGAGAAAGTACAATCTCCGCACAGACAGCACCCATAGTCAGGATCGAACCTGGATCTCAGGCGCTGTAAAGGCAGCAGCTCTACCGCAGCACCACTGTGCCACCCTCTGGGAAACAACTGGTGTACTTTGAGAGGATTTACAGAGACAACGGATTCTTATTTGTTAGTGGGAGATTGGAATAGGAGCAGATAACTGGGATCAGATGAGAGGGATCTTCATTGATATACTGGGTGTAGGTATTTATCCAGAATCAATTGAGGTTGAGGAGTCACTGGCAGGTTTGACAAAGTAAGAACGGATCGGTTGGTGGGATTGAAATCAGATAATGTGTGTCTGATATTTGTGTGGTAAGTGGGCAGGCATAATTGTGGTAAGGAGGTGACCTTATAAGCAAATTAGTGAGTGAAGAGAATTAGGAGAATCACCTCCTTGGTGACCCTTGGACTATCCTTGATCGGACTATGTTGGCTTTATCGTGCACTAAACAGTTATTCCCTTATCATGCATCTATACTCTGTAAATAGCTTGATTGTAATCATATATTGTCTTTCTCCTGACTAGATAGCACGCAACAAAAGCATTTCGCTACACTTTGGTACAAGTGACAATAAACTAAACTGTAAACTGCGGGTTGGCAGATTGGTGGTTGGGAAAGTGTCATGAACTAACACAAGGTGTGTATTTCTACCATGTTCAGAAAGGGACTGAGGGGGAGATGGTGAAGTAAAAAGAAACTCACCGGAGCTGTGATCCTAGCAAAGGAATCCATGAGCAGTGACTCGCTGAGGAAACCTTCATTAAACAACAGTCAAGCAGATCTCGTGAGTGCTGCTAATCTTGGATTTGTCCGAGAGGTGCAAGTCATCTTTATGTGATCCGAAAACCTGTAAGACGTAATTAGGCATGTGTTAGATTTTGCTGGATACTTCTTTGCACATTGCCCCTCTGTTTGCATTAAGGTATTAGAAACATGGAGGATCCCAAAAAAATGCAGACTTTGTGCAGATTACAATTAAGCCCTGAGATATAATCACTGATTATTTTTCATTGAAACCAAATGACTTAGCAGCCAACTCTATAAGAATTTTGTCAGAGCATATTTGAAGCATTGCCGGCAGTTCTTGTCACCCCATTACAGGTATAATATGAAGGCTTTGGAATAATTTCAGAAGAAGCTTACCAGAATACTGTCTGTATTGAAGGGTAAAGGGGAGGTTGGACAGACTTGGATAGTTTTATCTAGTGTGTTGTAGCACACGCGCAAATGTTCTGTTAAAGTACAAGGCAGTGTTAAGTGCCTGGAAATTGTTGCCATGGATCGTAGTGGAGGCAGATAGGCACATGCAGGGAATGGAACGATATGGATTGTGTGCAGGCAGATGAGGTTAGTGGATCCTGGCATTGTGTTTTGCATGGATATTGAGAGCCGAAGGGCCTGTTCCTGTGCTGTACTTTTCATAAATGCATGTTATTGGAGCATAACTAGGCCATTCATCCCATTACTTCACCATTCAAACATGGCTGAACTATCTTTCCCTCACAATCCAATTCTCCTGCCTTCTCCCCACAGCCCCTGACACCCTTACAGTCAAGAATCTATCAATGACCTTCTGTGGCAATTAATTCCACGGATTCACCACATTCTGACTCCATGTTCTATGTTGTATATAACAAGTATGGCATGACATCATTCAATTTCCAGGCAATTATAATTTTCTTTCACTTCTAGTGGGAATGATTAACAATTCTGCCCTTGGGAACAGTGGGGTTGTGACATAGAAATGGATGCTTACTTAAAGAATTGTGAAGTTTGGTATTAACCCAACACTGCCAGAGGGAATTGGACATATTTGGTTATATTACAACTGTTTTTTAAGATACTTTAGCTGGATGTGCTGGATAGAATACATATTGAATTCAGGAGCATAAATGAGATGGGGCAATTTATTTCATGAATCCTTCCAAAAGTGTGTTGTGTCAATATAACCCATGTGACAATGATATCATAAATGACACAATTAACAAATTGACACACTGCTCCCCTTTTACTGATAGAAATGAAAAAAAATGAAGAAAAACAGGAAACAGTTACATTAAACCCCATGTGCATAAAAATCTCCCGCTATTATTAACTGCCACGGAAGGCTGTGGAGGCCAAGTCAATGGATATTTTTAAGGCAGAGATAGATAGATTCTAGATTAGTTCGGGTGTCAGGGGTTATGGGGAGAAGGATGGAGAACAATCTTTAAATTGAATTGAATATTTTTTTTATTAGCCAAGTATGTATACATACAAAGAATTTGCCTTGTTGCATTGCTCACAAGTAACAACACGATACACAGTAGACAATTAAAAATAAAACATGATAATTTACACGTGAAGAATGAAATAAAAAACCAGAGCAAAAGGAGGCTATAGACTTTTGGCTGTTGAATAAAGCTGCTGTTTATGGAAAAAAAGCTGTTTTTATGTCTGGCTGTGGCGGCTTTGACAGTCCGGAGTCGCCTTCCAGAGGGAAGTACTTCAAAGAGTTTGTGGCCAGTGTGAGAGGCGTCAGAGACGATCTGACCCACTCGCTTCCTTGCCATTGTACAGTTCGTTGATGGGGGGAAGGTTGCAACCTTCTCGGCTGATCGAACGATGTGCTGCACCCTCCAGATGTCATGCTTGTTGGCTGAGCCAAACCAGACCATGATGAAGAAGATGGGGAACAGACTCTCTGATGGCAGTATAAAACTGGACCATCATTGCCTGTGGCAGATGGTGTTTCCTCAACTGTCGCAGGAAGTACATCATCTGTTGGACCTTTTTGACTATGTAGTCGATGATGGCCTCCCATTTAAGGTCCCTGGAGATGATGGTTCCAAGGAACTTAAATGACTCCACAGATGTGACTGTGGTGTTGTTGATGGTGAGTGGGGTGAGGGGAGGGGGAGCTCTCCTAACCTCTACAATCAATTCCACCGTCTTAAGAGCATTGTGCTTCAGGTTGTTGCGATGGCACCAGGATGCCAGCTGTGTTACTTCCTTTCTGTAGGCAGATCCCTCCCCATCCTGGATCAGTCCAATCTGGGTTGTGTCGTCCGCTAACTTGAGAAGCTTGACAGAGGAGTCTGTGGAGGTGCAATCATTGGTGTAGAGAGAGGAAAAGGGGAGTGTACGCAGCCTTGCGGTGCTCCTATGCTGAGGGTCAGTGGGGCTGGGATGTGCTTTCCCAGCTTCACATGCTGCTTCCTGTTTGTCAGGAAGTTGGTAATCCACTGACAGAGGGGTTCAGGCACAATCAACTGGGAGAGGTTGGAGTGTATTAGCTCTGGCACAATGGTGTTGAATGCAGACCTAAAATCCACAAACAAAATCCTTGCATAGGTCCACTGGCAGTCTAGGTGCTGAAGGATGAGGTGCAGGCCTAGTTTGACTGTTTCATCCACTGATCTATTGGCCCGGTATGCAAACTGCAGGGGATCCAGCAGGGGTTTGTGATATTTTTCAGGTGGGCCAGCAGAAGTCTTTCAAGGGTCTTCATGATTACAGAGGTCGGTGCTACAGGCCTGTAGTCATTAAGACCAATAAGAGGGAATGATAGATCAGCCATGATTGAATGATGGAGTAGACTTGATGGGCCGAATGGCCTAATTCTGCTGCTATCACATGAACATTCCATAAATTTTATTATTATTCAATGCAAATATTGTTTGAAGAGATTTAGTTAAGAGTTAACAAGATCAATAAAAGATAATCTTTCAAAACTCTTTAAATTCTGGAGTAGTTCCTGAGGATTGGCAGGTAGCAAATGTAACCCCTCTTTTTAAGAAGGGAGGGAGGGAGAAAACGGGGAATTACAGACCAGTTAGTCTAACATCGGTTGTGGGGAAACTGTTAGTGTCAGTTATTAAAGATGGGATAGTAGCACATTTGGAAAGTGGTGAAATCATTGGACCAAGTCAGCATGGATTTACAAAAGGTAAATCATGTCTAACGAATCTTGTGGAATTTTTCGAGGATGTAACTAGTAGCGTGAATAGGGGAGAACCAGTAGATGTGGTGTACCTGGACTTCCAGACGGCTTTCGACAAGGTCCCACATAAGAGATTAGTATACAAACTTAAAGCATATGGCATTGGGGGTTCAGTATTGATGTGGATAGAGAACTGGCTGGCAAACAGGAAGCAAAGAGTAGGAGTAAACGGGTCCTTTTCACAATGGCAGGCAGTGACTAGTGGGGTACCGCAAGGGTCCGTGCTGGGACCCCAGTTATTTACAATATACATTAATGATCTGGATGAGGGAATTGAAGGCAATATCTCCAAGTTTGCGGATTACACTAAGTTGGGGGGCAATGTTAGCTGTGAGGAGGATGCTAGGAGACTGCAAGGTGACTTGGATAGGCTGGGTGAGTGGGCAAATGTTTAGCAGATGCAGTATAATGTGGATAAATGTGAGGTTATCCACTTTGGTGGGAAAAACAGGAAAGCAAACTATTATCTAAATGGTAGCCGATTAGGAAAAGGGGAGATGCAGCGCGACCTGGGTGTCATGGTACACCAGTCATTGAAAGTAGGCATGCAGGTGCAGTGAAAAAAGCAAATGGTATGTTAGCTTACATAGAAATTAGAAATTAGGTGCAGGAGTAGGCCATTCAGCCCTTCGAGCCTGCACCGCCATTCAATATGATCATGGCTGATCATCCAACTCAGTATCCCGTACCTGCCTTCTCTCCATACCCTCTGATCCCCTTAGCCACAAGGGCCACATCCAACTCACTCTTAAATATAGCCAATGAACTGGCCTCAACTACCCTCTGTGGCAGAGAGTTCCAGAGACTCACCACTCTCTGTGTGAAGAAAGTCTTTCTCATCTCGGTCTTAAAGGATTTCCCCCTTATCCTTAAGCTGTGACCCCTTGTCCTGGACTTCCCCAACATCGGGAACAATCTTCCTGCATCTAGCCTGTCCAACCCCTTAAGAATTTTGTAAGTTTCTATAAGATCCCCTCTTAATCTCCTAAATTCCAGAGAGTATAAACCGAGTCTATCCAGTCTTTCTTCATAAGACAGTCCTGACATCCCAGGAATCAGTCTGGTGAACCTTCTCTGCACTCCCTCTATGGCAATAATGTCCTTCCTCAGATTTGGAGACCAAAAACTGCACGCAATACTCCAGGTGTGGTCTCACCAAGACCCTGTACAACTGAAGTAGAACCTCCCTGCTCCTGTACTCAAATCCTTTTGCTATGAAAGCTAACATACCATTCGCTTTTTTCACTGCCTGCTGCACCTGCATGCCTACTTTCAATGACTGGTGTACCATGACACCCAGGTCTCGCTGCATCTCCCCTTTTCCCAATCGGCCACCATTTAAATAATAGTCCTCTTTCCTGTTTTTGCCACCAAAGTGGATAACCTCACATTTATCCACCAAAGTGGATAACCTCACATTTATACAGCAAAAGGATTTGAGTATAGGAGCAGGACGGTTCTATTTCAGTTGTATAGGGTCTTGGTGAGACCACACCTGGAGTATTGCGTACAGTTCTGGTCTCCAAATCTGAGGAAGAACATTATTGCCATAGAGGGAGTGCAAAGAAGGTTCGCCAGACTGATTCCTGGGATGTCAGGATTGTCTTATGAAGAAAGACTGGATAGACTCGGTTTATACTCTCTGGAATTTAGGAGATTGAGAGGGGATCTTATAGAAACTTACAAAATTCTTTAGGGGTTGGACAGGCTAGATGCAGGAAGATTGTTCCCGATGTTGGGGAGGTCCAGGACAAGGGGTCACAGCTTAAGGATAAGGGGGAAATCCTTTAGGTCCGAGATGAGAAGGACTTTTTTCACACAGAGAGTGGTGATTCTCTGGAACTCTCTGCCACAGAGGGTAGTGGAGGCCAGTTCATTGGCTATATTTAAGAGGGAGTTAGATGTGGCCCTTGTGGCTAGGGGGATCAGAGGGTATGGAGAGAAGGCAGGTATGGGATACTGAGTTGGATAATCAGCCATGATCATATTGAATGGCGGTGCAGGCTCGAAGGGCCGAATGGCCTACTCCTGCACCTAATATCTATGTACCTATATTATGTGAAAACTGACAAGAATACAGCAAAGAGTTCACCTAGTGAAACATACCCTGGTATACATCAGATAAATGGAATAATCTGCATTTGGTTTTCCAATGCCATTTATCTGTAATTCCATATCTCAAACATCAATTGCTTAGTCGAAGCTCTCTGAATTGCATTGTCACTTACATTTTGCTTGTTCATCATATCTGTACCCCACATAGAGTAATTGAACATGGCATTCCAGGTTTTCATTTTCTGATTTCATCTCTACTACCCTGTAATAACTTAAATATATTTCAAGGAGTTTATTCACAGACCTAAGATCAATGGAGAGACTTCTCTACAGCAGATAGTAAATATATCAGTCTGCAATCGCCGACTTACCATTGAGAACATAGAGTAGAACTCCGCAGGAACACTCTTATTTCTGTGCCAATCATGACACCAGTCTAACTAATCCCATCTACATGGTCTCTATCCTTTTATTCCCTGACTGTTCATGTGTTTGTCTAAATGCCTCAAAATGTGTTATCATATTGCTTCCACCAGCAAATTTGGTGGCGCTTTGCAAGTATTTTACCGCTCCCTGTATATAAAAAAGAAATGCCTCGCAAAATGTACAAAGAACTGCAAAAATTGGTTAATACACAATTGCAAAACTCCTTTAAGCTTTCCCATCTCACCTTAAAGCTCTTCGCTCTAGTTTTTGACAATTACATCCAGAGAAAAAATATTTGACTATCTACTCAATAGACAATAGACAATAGGTGCAGGAGTAGACCATTCAATGTGATCCTGGCTGATCATCCCCAATCAGTACCCCGTTCCTGCCTTTTCCCCATATCCTCTGACTCCGCTATTTTTAAGAGCCCTATCTAGCTCTCTCTTGAAAGCATCCAGAGAACCTGCCTCCACCACCCTCTGAGGCAGAGAATTCCACAGACTCACCACTCTCTGTGAGAAAAAGTGTTTCCTTGTCTCCGTTCTAAATGGCTTACTCTTTATTCTTAAATTGTGGCCCCCTAGTTCTGGACTCCCCCAACATCAGGAACATGTTTCCTGACACTAGCGTGTCCAAACCCTTACTCTACCTAACTCTCTCATAATTTTACATGCTGCTATCAGGTCACTCCTCAACTTCCGCCTTCTTTGATAACCAACAATCTGAAGAAGGGTCTCGACCCGAAACGTCGCCTATCTCCTTCGCTCCTTAGATGCTGCTGCACCCGCTGAGTTTCTCCAGCTTTTTGTGTACCCTCAATTCTCCAGCATCTGCAGTTCCTTCTTTAAAACAATAGTAATAGTTTGAATTTCTGTAGAGTGTAATATCAACATGAATACACACTGCAATTATTATTATGGTTACATAATACGGTTAGATCTTTCACTAACGTAATGAACCTATCTGAGAAGCATTGAATAACACTTTATAATGGGTACTTGCATTTAACTTATCCCATGTTGTACTTGTCCTTGTTTGCATTTGATGTGATAGTGTGGAGAAATCTAAATTTCCTGCTGAGCTTGTCTTCCTACTCTATTATTCAAAACATCTATATTCTTCTATATAGAACTATAGAACTTCAATCTAGTTCTATATTGTTCTGTCCAAGTTCTTTTGAATGATTGAAAGACACAGCATTAAACAGGCCCTTTGGCCCACTGAATCCATGCTGACCATTGATCACGGTTCACACTCGTTCGATGATATCCCATTTTCATGTCCACTACCTACACATCTGGGGCTATTTTCAGTTGGAGAGTTAAGGGAATGTGAAGTTACGAAAGTATGAACATTTTAAAGTAATGCTGATGCTAGAATAAAAGCCAGAGTGGGTCATCGATGAATGTAAGTGTGATGGCTGAAATAAGCCAAAGCAAGTTAAAACATGGACAAAAGCTTTGGATAATCTCAGTTCTAATGGGAGTGTTGTGATAATCAAACCTGCAGGGAACAAACTAACTCAGAACTCTACGAAAATCTTTTAGATTTAGTCAAAAGGAGAACTGGTTTCAGCAGCAAATTTCCAGCATAACTATCAAGGGGGGGGGGGGGGGGGAATGGGGTTAGGCCACAGACTCCAGAAATAAAAGCATGGACATGGGCAGCGAACCCATTGTGGGTGAGTAATTGTGTAGAAAAGGATGGTTAAGAATGTTATCAGGTAAACATGGTTCCACCATGCTGGGTAATGACAAAGAGGTAATGGAGGAGCATGGTTTAGTCAACCCTTACCAATGACCCAGAGAAGAATGATAATGAAGACCGGGTTGTCAGTAAAACAAATCCATAGGCTATCATGAATGATTTCAATGAAAGTTATTTCATTATTGTGCCATGGATGTAAACCTGATTAGAGAGAGACCCTGCAGTGCTACTTGACGGAGATCTACTTGAAATGCACTTGACTTTAATAATAACCAATGTGCTTCACTGTATGTTCAATTCATCTGTTCTAGATATACTCAGATGAAGCTTTAAGTGGTTAAGAACCCCATTCACATAGTGTGATTTTACTAATGGATCACTGGCAGCAATTTGTGAATGAATTCAGCAGACACACAAGTAATACGAAAATCTATTAAGGTTTTTTTTTAAATAACATTGACCCCTCCAGTTGTGTACTCTTTAGAATGCCTATTTGTCAAAGATAGAGTTCCCATATCTGATAATATAATGTCAGCCCAATGTGAATCCCTCTTTTTTAATTTTAAAGTGAGAGTTTTCACTGCATACATTACCCTCACCAGGGTCAACAAACACAGTTTTATTAGACTTCCCTGGTAGTACCTCAGAATTAATCCTCAGAAATTATTGAGGAAGTGAAATTGTTAAGTGTTTGTTGGAAGTGTGAAGTTCACTTCTACCTGTCACTGGGTGCTATCTTTACCACCCAAGAACACAGTTGTCTTGAAAGGCTTTGTTCAAGAACCATGATGTTAGAACACTTCAGCAGGTCATTCATACTGATGGTCCGCAACTCAGATGGGACAAAATTGTTGAGACAAATAATGTGCAAAGATTGGGTGTAAACAAAAACGGACCAGGAGATGTTCAGGATGATTGAGGATTCTGATATACCAATTCACAAGTGTTCACATTCATTCAGGAAAGCCAGTTAGTTTATACGTTGGCTTTTTATGTCACACAAGTGGCCAACATGTGGCTTACCTGAGTGCACGTGACAATAATAAACCAATACCGCTATATATTATTAGTGGCTTATTAAAGGCTCGTTTGTTCGTTCATTCGTTCGTGTGTCAGATGATGTAGCTTGCTGTTGCCTTCTGTCGTCGTCCAACATGTTGACAGAGTTGTTGCCCGACGCATCACAGAGTGCATAGCGCCGTCGCTTCCAAGGATTGCCAGGAGGAGGCTTCTGTCATAACATAAAGGCTCAAAGGTTTCACAGGTCTTTTATTGTCACGTGTACCAATTAAGGTACAGTGATATTCAAATTACCACATACCCACGTTAAAACAAAGCAACAAGACACACAACTACATAAAAGTTAACATAAACTACATAAAAGTCCAACATCCACCACAGCGGATTTCCCACGTTCCTCACTGTGATGGAAGGCAATAAAGTCCAATCTTCTTCCCTCTTTATTACTGTCTTATATACCAAGATACAATTAAAAAATTTTGTTTGTGTTCTACCCAATTATTGAAATAACACTGTCCATGAATGTAATCAAGCAATGCACAAGTACAGCAGTTAGAGCAAAAAGGAAAATACCAGAGTGCAGAATATAGTTCTATGAAGCTTCATACATCAACATATATTTGTTCTGTATCTTTTAACCGGGAAAGGCTACACAAAACAAACAAAGACATTTGGGCAGAGAAAGTAATTTCATCTCTATTCAGAGATTCTGTCAGGCCAATTCTAAGGTTCTTATGGTGGCAGTGAGGTAAAGTGAGTTTAATTGGTTTCTTAAAGGCTAAGATCAATATAGTTAGTTTTGCTTTATTGTCATATACACCTGGGCACAATTAAATTCCTTGTTAGAACAAAGCTCATGGAGTATATCATATAAATGGCAATCATAGAAACAACAATAAATATAAAGCTGAATGCAAAACAGCAAAGTGGTGCAAAGCTTGTAGTACAATACGAAGTAGTGGAATAAAAAGCAATAAGTGCAAAAACTCGCTGAGGCAAACTTAAGAGAACAAGTACTGGCAGCACCTCCAGTAATGAGTAGATTGCTTCAGGAGTCTGATAACAGAGTGCAAGAAGCTGTTCTGAAGACTGGACATATAGGCTATCAAGCTCCTGTATCTTCTCCCGGAATTTAGAACAGAGTAAAGGAAATGGCTACCGTACCAGGCATGCTTAAGAATGCTTCCCTCCAGCTTTTTGTGTACTATATCTCTCGTTTCCCTGATCCCCGACCAGCCTGAAGAAGGGTCTCGACCCGTAACGTCGCCTATCTCCTTCGCTCCTTAGATGCTGCTGCACCCGCTGAGTTTCTCCAGCTTTTTGTGTACCCATGCTTAAGAATGCTTCCTGTTTTCCTGATGCAAAGCACTGTGAAGATAGACTGGATAGAATGAAGCGATGGGTCTGTGGTGGACTGCACTGTGTTCATCGCGCTCCACAGGTTTAGCTTAATTTTGAGTAAAGGATACAAATTCAGTACGATTCTCAACACTTTGGCATGCAAGCTCTCTAGAAAGCCTGCCCTATTGCCAACTACTGTCCTCTAATGATAATCAAAGATAACATATCATTCAAAAACAATGCAAACATCTTTTGTTACAGACTCCAACTACGGCAGGCATCGTTAGGTGCCCCAGTGATAAATTTCAGAAAATACTGAATGATATTATGGTTCAGCAAGATGAAAACAAATAAATAATCTTAGTTTGGGGTGTTCATTCAAGCTCTTAGTCAGCTCATGGGTCGAAAACTTTGGAACCTCCACAACAAACAATCCTTGAACATCAAATCTACATTCAGTTATCTGAGAGTTTCTCAAACAACTTTCCGAACTGGGTAAATACCATCAAGAAGTCTAATAACTATTACTCTCGATTACTTCACAACTAATTGAACCACACACACTAGTGGAAAGTTGCCATATCTGAGAAAATGGAGCGCCAACTGATTAAAGCCTCATGTTTGGCACATTTCAGGTTTTTACTAATTATTGAGCCTTTGGACATCTTGGAATGCAGCAAACACCACTCTTTGTAGTCTGATTTCATTATGTCGAAACATCAGATTGAAATATCCATAATGCATGTCTTCAATAACCTCACTGCTCTCTAGAGAACCACTCTGAAACCAGAGGGGACGCCCCATTGGAAATAACAGGAACCAAGGCAGATGTGTAACAAGTGTGCCAACATACTTGCCTTACCTCATCAACAATGTCCAATAACTGAAGAAATGCATGTAGGTTCAGGCTGCCATGGCAGCATTGGATGTATCACGTTAATTACAGGACATTTAATGACACACTACAAGAAAATATGGAACCATCTCAATCCTTACTGCCAAGATTATCATGCAGTATCTGGCCAAAACACTTCTTGTCAATGTCGTATAGCCCAATTCAAAATGGCAATGGGTATAAGATACGTTTTATTACGTCAGTGTTGTTGGTACTAGCAACAGTTAATGCTTCAAAATATCGGATGTGCACGTTGGCAGGCTGTATGAAGTAATGTAACAAAAATTAAATAGTCAGTTAAACTAATGTTAATCAATAATTGTCCATAATTAATCAGCCAGCACTCAATCACTAATCATCAAATGTCCTGGTATGATCACAGCACTCCTTACATCCTTCAATAGCCCTCACCTATTAAGGGTTTCTCCTCTCCAAGTCATTTTTTTTTAATGATAATGAGCAATCATCTCAACAGAACATAAGCTTTGATCCATATTAATTGTCTTGATCTTCAAAGACAAAGTCCTCACTTATTTTAGATGAATTTTACATTTTTTTAAAGAATAATATGGAAATTAGTGCTAGTAATTAAATTTTCATTATGCGTCTCAAGTTTTGATAAGTGCAAGTTGATAACTGCATCTAGAATTCATTTCCAAATTTAATTAGGGAAAGCAGCATAAGACAAAAATGTTCAGAGGCTATAGATTAAAGGCTATGACTTAAACCAAAACCTAATTTATACAGATAAACAGTGAAGTTTTAACACACTATTTCATAGAGTTGTCAGCCTCAAAGAGTTGAGTGTCAGCATTACAATTTTTTTTAATTTAACCACATGAATGCTGGTAGAGTTGAATTCATTACATTTTACAAGTAGACCATATATACATATTCTATCATTTCAATTTCATCAAACCAAGTTGTTTTAATGGGGTGGGAGATTGGAACCTTCACATGGTCCACCCTGTTTTGACTAATGTAATCAACCCAACATGCACAAACAAAGAGATCAAATACCCACAACTTTAAGCTGTGCACACCATACGCAAGAAGAAGTAGATTTTAATAAAACATATTTATTATTAACACATGCTTTTTTATCATTTAAATAAAATGGTAAAATAAAAAGATATTTATAAATGTCAGAGATAGACAAATATCAAATACCTAACAAGTGACAACATGTTACATAGTTATTTTAGTTCATTTCTACACAATTAATCACACATTTCATATTCAATCTGGGATACACAAATCTTTGATATATATATATATATATGCCAGTGATTTGTCAATTTGAGAACAAGATACATTTTTTTGCCGTTCTTTGTTGGTTTAAACACATTATTCAGCATCAATTTCAACTACCAATGGTTCTTTCTGTAACCAAAATATCAACAAATGTCAAAGTGAGATATGGAGTCAAAGGCAGGCACTGAAGACAATAACATTGGTCACTCTACTACTAAATTGGAGGACATTTCTGCATACTCTGCATTTGATGACAAAGATGGTGATATAGAACTGGGTTTCATCAGCACATATAAGCAAACTAGCAATGGGACACATTGACACAGGCAGAGTTTCATAACATCTATTAAATAGAAATAATCTTTGCAAAATGCATCGTCTTCCAAATGGACAATTGAATAATATGAACCAACAAAGTCACAGCTCCAGTCTAAGATTTGTACTAAACTATGTATCTGGCCTGGGAATAGAATTAGTTATTATATTTAGCTCTATCTGGGGTAGAAGAATGTCGTTTGTAGTTTCTGCTTGAAATGCTCATCTGGCAAATTCAACTGGAAAATGTTTGTTTGTCACTTATTGAGTTGAAGCAAGATATGATTCATAAGTTACAATGCCTACAAATAAATATCACTTCTTGTAAAAATCATGTGTTTAGATGTGCTTGTAACAAACAATTACTTATTTGGAATACGGTTGGGTATTCTGTGCCTTTGCGCCCAGATCTCAATATCGATCAAGAGAGGCAAAAAAGTGGGAAGGACAGGGGAATGAAAAAGAAAATGAGGTTTACCATATTTGGTTGAATACTCTTTTTTTCCTTATACATCAGTTCTATGACTGAGCAAAAGTCCTGGAAGTAACAGATAATCTTGTGTAGAAAGGAACTGCAGATGCTAGTTTATACCGAAAATAGAAACAAAAAGCAGGAGTAACTCAGCGGGTCAGGCAGCATCTCTGGAGAAAAGGAATAGGTGATGTTTCAGGTTGAGACCCTCCTTCATATAAACCTTGACAATCTACAATAGGTGCAGGAGTAGGCCATTCTGCTCTTCGAGCCAGCATCGCCATTCATTGTGATCATGGCTGATTATCCACAATCAGTACCCTGTTCCTGCCTTCTCCCGATATCCCCTGACTTTGCTATATTTCAGAGCCCTATATAGCTCTCCCTTGAAAGTATCAAGAGAATCGGCCTCCACTGCCCTCTGAGGCAGAGAATTCCACACTTACAGCTCTCTGTGTGAAAAAGTGTGTTCTTATCTCTGTTCTAAATAGCTTACCACTTATTCTTAAACTGTAGCCCCTGGTTCTGGACTCCCTCAACATCGGGAACATGTTTCCTGCCTCTAGCGTATCCAAACCCTTAATAATCATATATGTTTCAATAAGATTCCCTCTCATCTTTCTAAATTCCAGAGAATACAAGCCCAGCCACTACATTCTCTCAGCATATGACAGTCCCGCCATCCAGGAAATTAATCTCGTGAACCTAAGCTGCACTCCCTCAAGAGCAAGAATGTCCTTCCTCAAATTTGGAGACCAAAACTGCACACATTACTCCAGGTGTGTTCTCATTACTGCCCTGCACAACTGCAGAAGGACATCTTTGCTCCTATACTCAATTTCTCTTGTTATGAAGGCCATCATGCCATTTGCTTTCTTGCCTGCTGTACCTGCATGCTTACCTTCATTGACTGATGAACAAAGACCCCCCCAGATCCCGTTGTACTTCCCCTTTTCCCAACTTGACACCATTTAGATAATAATCTGAATTCCTGGTTTTGCTACCAAAGTGGATAACCTCACATTTATCCACATTAAATTGCATCTGCCGTGCACCTGCCCACTCACCCAACCTGTCCAAGTCATCCTGCATTCTCATAGCATCCTCCTCACAGTTCACACTGCCACCCAGCTTTGTGTCATCTGTAAATTTGCTAATGTTACTTTGAATCCCTTCACCTAAATCATTGATGTATATAGTAAATAGCTAAGCTCCCAGCACTGAGCCTTGCGGTACCCTACTAGTCACTGCCTGCCATTCTGAAAGGGACCTGTTAATCCCTACTCTTTGTTTCCTGTCTGCAAACCAATTTTCTATCCATGTCAGCACTCTACCACCAATGCCATGTGCCCTAATTTTGTCCACTAATTTCAACATGGATTTGTGCCTGGAAGGTCATGTTTGACAAACCTTCTTGAATTTTTTGAAGCGGTAACTAGGGAAATTGATGAGGGTAAAGCAGTGGATGTTGTCTATATGGATTTCAGTAAGGCCTTTGACAAGGTTCCCCATGGAAGGTTGGTTAAGAAGGTTCAATCTTTGGGGGTTAATGGCAGAGTAGCAAGATGGATTCAACAGTGGCTGAATGGGAGATGTCCGAGAGTAATGGTGGATGGCTGTTTGTCAGGTTGGAAGCTGGTGACCAGTGGGATGCCTCAGGGATCTGTGTTGGGTCCACTGTTGTTTGTCATGTACATCAATGATCTGGATGATGGGGTGGAAAATTGGATAAGTAAGTATGCAGATGATACTAAGATAGGTGGTGTTGTGGATCATGAAGTAGATTTTCAAAGTCTACAGAGAGATTTGGGCCATTTGGAAAAGTGGGCTGAAAGATGGCAGATGGAGTTTAATGCTGTTAAGTGTGAAGTGCTACATCTTGGCAGGACAAATCAAAATAGGAAGTACATGGTAAATGGTAGGGAATTGAGGAATGCTGTGGAACAGAGGGATCTAGGAATAACTGTGCATAGTTCCCTGAAGGTGGAATCGCATGTAGATAGGGTGGTAAAGAAAGCCTTTGGTGTGCTGGCCTTTATAAATCAGAGCATTGAATATAGGAGTAGGGAAGTAATGTTAAAATTGTACAAGGCATTGGTAAGACCAATTCTGGAGTATGGTGTACAATTTTGGTCGCCTAGTTATAGGAAGGATGTCAACAAAATAGAGAGAGTACAGAGGAGATTTACTAGAATGTTGCCAGGGTTCCAGCAACGATGTTACAGAGAAAGGTTGAACAAGTTAGGTCTTTATTCTTTGGAGCGCAGAAGGTTAAGGGGGGACTTGATTGAGGTCTTTAAATGATGAAAGGGATAGACAGAGTTGACGTGGATACGTTTTTCCCATTGAGGGTAGGGAAGATTCAAACAAGAGGGCATGACATGAGAATTAAGGGACAGAGGTTTTGGGGTAACGTGAGGGGGATCTTCTTTACTCAGAGGGTGGTGGCTGTGTGGAATGAGCTTCCAGCAGAAGTGGTGGAGGCAGGATCGATTTTAACATTTAAGAGTAAAGTGGATAGGTATATGGACGTGAAGGGAATGGAGGGGTATGGTCTGAGTGCAGGTAGATGGGACTAGGGGAAAACAAATGGTCGGCACGGACTGGAAGGGCCGAGAGGGCCTGTTTCCGTGCTGTAATTGTTATATGGTTATATGGTTATATGTCAAATTGTCAAAGTTGCCTATTTTCACCATGTTAAAACTAATTCTATTTATCCCAAGCCACTATTTGTAGGATAAAGTTATCACAGTTTTCTGCCACAATTCTTCGCACAATCAGTGCAACAATAACAAAAATAATTTTAATTTTGTCTATTTATTATTGATACAATATTGTCGCTTGCAAATGGTTTAAAAGTTTGTTTCCAACGTAAATACATACCTCTTAGCTGCTTTCATCCAGAATATATATTATCAATAGGTATATTTATTCTTTGAGTCCGCAGTGCTATATATACTGGTAAACATGTCACAGAGTGATAGACATTAGATTCTGCAGTCCATGGTTTCACTGAGAGTAAAATATACAAATGTGCAGTTCACAGCAATAAAATAGTAAGATTAAACGAGAACTTACCAAGTTTGAAGGTTGATCTGTATTTTACGAAGAGTCGCGGTGAGGCATTTCGTGAAGACCCCGCCAGCAAGCATGCGCGGCATCCTTCAAAGCAGCGGTGTGGAATCACAGAAACACATCATGACTAAAAATAGTAAGATGAAGAACGTAGAACTTCCTAGTTGACCTTATGATAGAGGGTGGGAATGGTGGGCACGAAATCCCTCACCGCGACTCCTCGTAAAATACAGATCAACCTTCAAACTTGGTAAGTTCTCGTTTAATCTTACTATTTTACTTTGGAGTCATGTGAGTGACTTCGTGAAGATTTCAAAGCTCTGTGATTTCACGCCCTGGACAACGTCCATGCTTATCACACTGCCGCCAGTCTGATGGAGGAAGGCTGTTAATGCAGTTCAGTCGAAACTGGCTGAAAAATCAACACAATTTATTAATCAAATAAACAACAAATAACACCCAATTCGGGGACAGACATTCACTGAGCGGTTCCCAGGATAGCTTCTGCGAATGTCGCAGGGGCGACCAGTGGCTTGTTGTAGAACTGTTGAAAGGTTTCTTCACTGGCCCAGCCCGCGGTGGCGAGGATGTGGTCCATGGGCACCTCCATGGCCCTCGCCGCTGATATGGATGCAGCCCTGGTGGAATGAGACTTAAAAATGTTAGTAGCATCTACTGCTGCATCCAGCAGCACCCTGAGCCACCTGGCCATAGTCTGTACAGTCACCCGATGATGCGGAGGTTTGTGGCTGATGAGGAGCCCCTGTTCCTTCATCCTGATAACTCTTGTAACTCGGATGTAGTGTTGGAGATGGGTGACTATGCAGAGAGTGGCATCTACAGGGTACGCCCGAAATTCCAACTGCAGCCCATGCGCCCCTGGCCTGTGCTGTTTTAATAATTCTTCGACAAAGAAATTTATTTGACCAGGGGCTATCCAGTCGCAGTTTTTGTAACGTCTGGACTCGTTGGGCTGTAGTCAGTGCCATCAGCATCACCACCTTGAGGGTGAGCTGTTTCAATGGTAGCTCATTCATTGGAGACCAGCTCCTCAGTAGGGTCAGCACGATCCCCACATCCCACGTTACAGAATATCTGGGTCGCGGAGGGTTGGTGTTGAACACTCCCCTCATTAGTTTAGACACCAGGTGGTTGGAGCTGATACCTATATCCAGGTATGAGGAGAGCGCACACCTGGCGCTGTTGATGGCACTGTAGCTGAGGCCAGCATCGAAATGGAGGCCAGCTAGAAACTCCAGGACATCAGGTATCGCTGCCGAGTTGGAAGTCTTGTTAGTCTGGGCACAGAATGCCTCCCACTTCTTGATTTGGGTGAGGTACTGTTTCCAAGTTGATTCTCAGCATAATGCGGCGATAAGTTCTATAGCTCGTGATGAGATGCCCACCTGGATGAGTGGTCTTTTCAGAACCTGCAGGCCAACAGGTTTAAGTGACCATGGCAAGGATGACTAACCCCCATAATAGGGTGAGTAATCAATTTGGGATGTTTCCCAATCGCCATCCATGGTTTTTTTTAAATTTTAACGACCATCAGGTACCATGGTTGTGTAGGCCAGTCGGGAATGATCAATATGCCAGTTGCAGAGTCTAGTTTAATTTTCTGCAATACCCGACTGATGAGGCAGAATGCGGGAAATGCGTAGCAAAACCATTTCCCCCAATGGATAGAAAACGCATCCATTGCTATTGCCCCAGGGTCTGGTTCCCACGACACATATGTTGGTATCTGATGGTTCAGCCTGGACGCAAAGAGGTCAATATCTGGTGTCCCATAGTGAGCTATAATATCTCCAAAAATTTGGGGGTTCAACATCCACTCGATGTTGTCATTGAATAGTCGTGACCTGGTGTCCGCCACTGTATTAAGCTTCCCAGGCAAATAGGTCGCAGTAATCCAAATATTCCTTTCAATGCACCAGTGCCAAATTGTATTAGCCAATTCATCACAAGATAGCGACCTGATACCACCCATATGATTGATGTAAGCCACCACTGTAGTATTATCTATTTGGAGGCGGACATGTAAATCCCGTGAATTAGTACAGTAAGCCCGCAGTCCATGAAATGCCCCCAGCATTTCTATATAGTTTATCCCGTGTGACTCCAGGAATGTAGACTCATGAGAGTTCCATCTGCCACCACAACTGGACATCGTATCAGTTGCTCCCCAGCCTTGTGCGCTTGCGTAAGTTTGTAGCACAATGTCAGGGTTGCTAACTATGATGGGTCTATGACACTTTCTAATATTGTCAACCCACCATTGTAGCTCGTTTCTAGCTTTCGGTGGTAACCGGATTGGCTGATCAAAGTGCCCAGCATTTGTTTTTAATGCTGTGATCTTTGTTCTTTGTAAATTTCGGTAGTGTAGTGGTCCGAATCGTGCAGCTGGGAATGTAGCTACTAATTTCCCTATAACTTTTGCTGTTTGCCGAATGGTCGGTACCCTGGCGCAAGTAAGACTGTGGCACTCTTCTATTATAGCAGTAGCTTTGTTGGTTGGGATGGTAATCTTCATTAAATTGGTGTCTAGGGTGAACCCCAAATAATCCATAACCCGTACCGGGTGCAGTTTTGATTTGTCTGGATGGATTACAAACCCCAGCTTCTCGAAAAGAGCCTTAGTTGCAGCCACTCCTTGAATTGCCAATTGGAGGGTCTGACCCACTATAAGGATATCATCCAAATATGCCATTACTATATAATTTTGTTGTCGGAGAAGAGCCAATATAGGTTTTACCAATTTGGTAAACAGCCTAGGGGCTGTGGTGATTCCATTGGGCAATGCCTTGTATTCCCATAATTGACCCTTCCAGACAAACTTCAGGAATTTCCTGTGAGCCTCAGTGATGGGCACCGTATAGTATGCATCTTTCAAATCGATGCATGCCATAAAGTTCCCTGGGTAAAGCATCTGCTTGGCTGTTTCAAAAGTATCCATTTAGAAATGGGTATATTGTACAAAAGTGTTCAGCTCAGTTAAGTCTATTATAATCCGAGATCCCCCATCTTTTTTTTATTCTGGTGAAGATGTTGGACACAAACTCAATAGGTTCATGCTTGGTTTTGCCAATTACCCCTTTTGCTGCTAGCCGTATAATTTCAGCATGTCCTGCCTCCACCTCTTTTTGGGATAGAGTAAAATTCCTATGAGGCGAATGCTGGGTAGGGGGATTTATATCTCCAATAAATTCTATAACATACCCTTGAACACTTTGTAAAATAAACTCATCTGTGGTGACAGTTTTCCATATGTCCAAGAAAGCCCGCAATCGCCCACCTATTCGTGCAGGAGGGGATGCTACGGCGTGAGAGGAACCAGACCCCCTTACCTCCATGGTTAACGGCGGTTCCGTACGTACGGTGTTTTGGGTGGACGTTGTGGAGGTTGACGGGGCGGCGGCCGCATCTTCCCTGCAGGCCGCTGTTGGCCTTGCCCTAAAAAAGGTTGTTGTGTTTGTTGAAATGGAGGTAGGTAGGACCTTTGTGTCCTGTCCGGCAGCCGTGGTTTCCAGGTTGTGTTTGGCTGTTGCCGGTGATATGGGTGAAGTCTGGCCGTCGGAGGTTTCATGAGCCCAGCTGTTTTGGCCTCCTCGTCCAGTTCCTTCACCTGTTTGGACAGGTCTCCAAACAACTGATGCGGCGGTGGAGCGGTTGATGGTCGGCACTATCCCGCGAATTTGGGGTTGAGTGTGGGCTTTATGGAGCTCTTACGCAGGCAGTTTATCTCATACTGGGCGTTGCATAGGAGTGCCAGTGCATCTTGCTGTTCACTGGACATTATCCCCGTCCAGGGTCCTAGCAAACACCGTTATGCCCACGGAGAGAACCTTTAAGATATGCTGGAGGCGGACATCCTGCATCCTGGTGGCCATACTCAAGTGTCCCCAGATCTGGGCATTAACCAAGGGTACACTGAGGTTGATGCAGTTCTCGGGCGGTTTTATTTTCTCCAAGGTATCATTGAGAACCTGACTCTGAAGTTGGTGCGTAGTCAGGCAATCAATGGTGCCCGCCAATTTGTGGTGCAGAGGTTCACCTGTCTGTGTGGTAGCGGCAAACGTACCCACTACATCCAGCATATCCTCCTCATGCTCTGGCTCAGCGGTCACTGGCTGTCCCGGGCCGTCTTCAAACACAGCAGCTGGGCAATCGCTAACGCTTCTGGCTGGAGACGATGAGATGCTGAGTGGTGTCCTCGCACGGCTAGTGGATGCCCGCGAGTCCCGCTCTTCTCGTTCCCGGCCCCGCTGGAGGAGTTGCTCCACTAAGAGCTCCAACCGCTCTATGCGACCGTCCCTGCTATGTGCAGCGGACAAGCCAACTTCCCCAGGCCCTGCGAACTCACTGGGGCTTCCACCATCGGACCGCACCTCCGTAAGGTGCTGTCTAGGGTCCAATGGTAGGTTGTCGTGACCTACGGCCTAAGTAGGATCATACGACTCCCGCACGGACTCTCCGCTAGTCTGTCTTCTCCCAGACTGTGGCGGCCCACCTGTCTGATATGAAGGCAGGTGAGTTGAATCGGCGCCGGCCCCCGGAACCTGGCTCCCCGGAGTCCGTGCAGGCTTACCTCCACACTTGCCCATCTTTTGGCGTGGAGGCGCATGGTCGGCTGCTCCCAGAGCTGAGCTGACCGACCGCCTACTGCTGCCACCTCCGCCCTTGACCGCAGCCTGACGGGGTGTTTTGTCGGCGGTATCTGCTCCAGCAGGCCTACTCGACGCAGCAGTGGAGCTGCCAGACTGCACTACGGCAGATCTCCCTCGCAGTGGTACGTGTTGCACTTTTGCAGGGCTCCCCTGTCGTGCAGCTGTCCCCCGGCCCAGCCCCCTCGGGTCTTCTGGAACTCGGGGAGAGGTCGCTTGTGAAAAGCGAGGCCCCTTGCCACGTACCTGTTTCCCCCCTCTTTTCTTGGGGGAAGGGGGCTCGAAGTCTGGATCCGTTGCATCCAGCTCCGGGGCGGTAAACCACTCGGGTGAGTCGGGCGCTAAAGTAGCGGGAGCACCCGACTTCCGCATTCCTGCCCCCACGTGTCTCGAAGCTGCCGGTGTTGCTTGCAGCTACGGGGATAAGGGCCGTTGGCTGGTCGATGCAGCTCGGCTCCTCGACAGCGTCGCCTTCCTCTTGCCCTTGTCCATCCTGTGGAGTAAAGGTAAGTACTTACCTGCCGGCCTTATGAAGGAGCCCGAGGAGAGAGCGCACTCCCCCCCCCCCCCCAGCCTGCCGATGCAAATGCGCGCGATGATATGCCGCGCATGCGTGCTGGTGGGGTCTTCACGAAGTCACTCACGTGACTCCAAAGTAAAATGCTAAATAGAATTAAACTTCTCCTTAGTTTGTGACTAATTTGTGTAGGCAATAGCACGTGGTATTTACTAAACCTGTAAGTCTTTCCCTTTGATATTTAAGCTAATATTTGCACTCAACCCAATACTGATGTCAAACCCAACACAGATACATGAGAACCACATATTTTCAGTTTGTGTCCAGGAATATATAAAAGGAATGAGAGAAATCAGAATCAAACCAAATGTGAACTGCAGTATAAATCCCCAACGAGAACATGTTGTCCAATTTCCAGCTCTCGAACCATTAAAAGAAACATTTTGAATTCTTCTCACCTCCAGAGACTCATAGGACATAAACATCAACCTAGTTTGGTTTTGATTTTGTATATACATATTAAAAGTTTCACTCTACTACACTCAGCATGGGGTTTGTCATAAGAGATTCCATATGGTTACTTTAACCTAAATGAACCACTAAGTTGCCCATACACAGTGTTCAGATATTCTCATTGTTACTTACAGTTCTTTTCTAAGCGCATAACTGTGGCAATAAGGTGTTGTTATTCTGATCTCCCACTGACAAATGGAGCCAAAATAAACTTGGCCATTCTTGAACACACTGGTTTTCAGACAGTATGTGCTCTACACATCAGCTTCCATAAGTCTACAATGAGCTATTTTTTTCCCCAGTTTTTTGTCTTTTGTAATGTTTCTCATCTTCGAGTCTTCAGGATTCTGAATACAGATCATATTTCTCTTGTCCTCAGAAAAGAATGGCCTTATCTTGCACTATGAATAAAAATAATTTGAATTCACACAACACCTTGAATTTATAAAAAAAGGCACACTGTTAAAATGGCATGACAAAGATGGATCACAAGCCAAAGATGTTTGGTCAAAAAAGTGCGTTTCAAAATCACTTTAAAGAAGTAGATGGAATGGTTTTACGAGAGAATTTCTTATATTACATTCTAGATGTCAGAGAGAACATATGTAGGCAGCAGAGTTACTGAGGTAGTTTTACAAGAAGTTAGAGTACGATGGTATTCCCCGAGATGTAGATGAAATCTAAAAATCATCACAGGCAACCACAGGTGTGCAATCCAGCACATTCCCACATCCTGAATAACTCGACAATGTAGCATATTGAAACTCCATATACTCTGCTGCCATGTAATTCTCTCTCAAAAAGAGTAATATCTTCCATTTCTTTCTTCTTCATGTTTCCCCTCTGCCCGGCAGAATTTCATAAAAGTGGGGATGAAAAATGTAGCTTAAACAAATACCGCATGATAAATTTGAGACAATTAGCCTGTCTTCTTCAGACTTTGTAAGGTTGGCAGCAATGAAAAATAGCTGAGAGGATATTATGAAAACTCAGCAGTAACATTCACTAGGAACTAAGGTATCTGTATGAACAGTAACATTACCAACATCAATTCCTTTTGGTACTGCTACCCGATGCAATGTTCAGATCCTTAAACCGTCTGCGTGCAGATTTTCAATGTTTTACAATATAAAGCGAAAAGTTAGAGACATTTTGCTTATTTCAAATATTCTTGACAGCTAGATATTTTTTTATAAAAGGCAGGAACCTTTGCACGCGCAGTATAGATGTAAAAATCCATTACTGGAGAAAATAAAATGTTCAGTCTTCCATTCAACAGCGTTATTACAAACTCTCCATAGATTTCATTATTGATTTTTTTTTCTCCAGTCCTCAAAGAAAACCAAAGGAGGCGACAATGGTATTTAAAAATGGCTAGTTTTTTTGCTGCTGTAAAATAATAGAGGGACATCAGTTCATTTAGCACATAATTTTCTTGAACAGAATTCATCTCACAAAATGTTGTGATAGTCTTTGTTTTTTTTTACTTATCATTCAGAGATCCATTCTTGATAGCTAATAAGTTATCAGTTAAAGAGATGGCACAATGTTTAACAATAGGAACAAGATCTACAGCCTTTGAAAAAAATTCAGAAAAGTGAAATGTATCTGCGAGTAGTTAGAAGAAAAATGGTAAACCTGATTACAACGAACTCAAAACACAGGAATGATATGCAGGAAAGAAAATGCAGATGCTGGTTTAAATCGAAGGTAGACACAAAATGCTGGAGTAACTAAGCGGGACAGGCAGCATCTCTGGAGAGAAGGAATGGGTGACGTTTCAGGTCGAGACCCTTCTTCACAGGAATGATACATGGCAAGCATTCTGCATCACAACTGTCTTCAATCAAGGTACATCAGTGCTTTCATCAAAACATGTCCAAAAGATATGACCAATGTATTAAATACCTATCTGAGAGTGGCTAATTCATTTAACCATGGTCAAAAAAACAATTACATTTCCTGCTCAATATCAGACAGTTCAGTGTTATTAACCTTCAACCAACACACTTAAAACGTGCAACAGTACAACACCAGAGTGTTCAGAATAACACAGAAATGTAAAAGAAAATGGCCACAACTGGTCATTGAGTTGATATATGGAAAACACAAATTAAACACTGTCAGATATTTTACAAGTGTCCTATCAGGCCACAATGTATTAATAATCTTCCTTTTCTTAGCTAAGTGGTAAGTATATTCAAGCATACAATGGATTTGTTGCAAAACGTTATTATTGGTGCTCTGGATCAACCTCCTTTATATTTCTCTCCATGTTCTCATATCATAGAAATGACCTAATTACCCTATTATTATTCCATCATAGTTTTCAACTAGTTCTAGTCATAGAATTGCTCATTTATAATCATTGCTAAATGAAATATAGTACCTACATTAAAAATGAATCACAGGGAAATGCATTGAATTAAATAACTGGATCCACAGTTTATCACACGTGAAAAAGCTAAGATGGTACTATAGCCCCCTTTCACACTCAATGAAAATGTTGAAGCTCTGATTTAACGAGGTGAGCATTCACAACTATATCCCAATTGCATTCTGGTGCTGCTGAGATTCCGCAGCATTTATGTTTGGAATTTGTTCATGACCAATGCATAGGTAGACCAAGTGCAGGTTCCAACTGAAAGAAAACTTAATTATTTGCTAGTGGCTACATATATACATATCTGCATACATATATACATACCTGCATACACAATGACCTAATTACTATATATCTATATCTACCTCTCTATCTCTCTATCTACATATAGATATAGATATAGATCTCTCTATATTGCTATATCTACCTCTATCTCTATATCTATCTATATATTTCTGTCTATCTGTCTGTCTGTCTGTCTGTCTGTCTGTCTGTCTGTCTGTCTGTCTGTCTGTCTGTCTATCTATCCCTATCACTATCTCTATCTCTATCTTTATCTATCTCTATGTATATATAACTATTTTGTGAATGTTTTAAATTACTTGTTTTATATTTAGTCTTACAGCAATTGTGTTGTTTTTTATGGTGATTGTATCTGGTTACATTGTAGACACCTCCACATTTATTGAATTTAATTTTGTAATGTCATGAGGTTTGAATTCAAGAGCTCTAGATTCTTTTCCCAGTCACAAAATCATTCTCTTCTCAGAATAAAAAGATTTCAGAGCTGCAGTGCTATGCCCCAATCAACATTGACAATATTTTACGAAGCCTAAATGAAAGGACCAATTTGCCCACACCAATATGCCGAGTCCTACCGAGTCCCTCCTGGACATATTTGGTCTAATTGTTTACTAAACAATCTGTGTGCAAAGTAAGCTGCTGTCTTTGCTTTTTGATTTGAATGAAACATATAACCATAGAAAATAGGTGCAGGAGTAGGCCATGCTGAGTCTCTACCTGGGCCTGGGACCTTTGCCATGCAATAAACTAATTAGCTGCACATTGCCATATTACCTGTCCATACCTGCATACACAAATGCATACCTGCATACATGGTGCTGGCTCGATGGGCCGATTGGCCTACTCCTGCACCTATTGTCTAATGTTCTTCCAAACCAACACATGTGTTGAGTCTGCACATCAGGGTGAAGGGGCAGGGGAAAGAGAGGAGGTTTAGGTGGGTTTTACGAGAAATTGGAGCATCAGATAGTGCTTTGCACAAATCACACTGCAGGCTCTGCGGATCAAGCACAACGACCACACTTTATTCTCTGTAAGAGGGGTCCTCCAGTCAGATGCCTCCTGTAAGAATTGAAACTCACTCCCAAAGTATAGAGTGGAGATGATTGCCCACCTCTTTGCCGAATGTAGATTTGTTAATTGAGTCTGGCCAAGGATGCAAAGTCGTTGTCACAGTTCATCCCAAAGAACTGTCATTCAGAGGATTCTCTGATATACATGCTATTCGCAGGAACACATTCCGGGATGGACATCAAGTGCTGCTCGAAGACCATCAACTCGGCCTGGCTTTACCTGAAACCTGTTGATCTTTCAACACAGTGAGATGTCGATAAAGGAATGGTGCTGCCTGCCACATTTCAGACATCAGGAGCACATGCTGAAGACACATTGAAGCTCTGTGCAGCCAATGTAAAGGCTCTGTGGGGAAGGACCAGTAGTGGGGAAGCTTAGTTCCTTCCACTATTGGACATTGTGGGCAGAGTCCAGTAAGGAAACCTCTCAAGCATTGAAAGGGCTATCATCCCAAAGAGTCATATGAGTGTCAATGGTACTACATGCAAAACAAATGTGCTAACACAGCATTCATAACATCAGCAACACTGAATGTATAGACCAACACTAAGAATATACAACGATCTTTGCACAGCACTGTTTTCTAAAAAGTTCAGTCCATCATTGCCAAAGGCATAACACAATGGCAACTGGAAACCTGAATGATAAAGCAGATATAATTCAGATTAGTAAGATTAATGTAAAGCTGCTTGATGGCTTGTTCTCTAGGTTTGTGTATATTTTTCCACTGCATTGAAGTATATTTTTGCTGCATATAATAAAAAGAAAGACATCTAAACATTTAGCTGGGCAAAATTTCACATGCATAAAAGGATTTCAGGTTTAAAAAAAAATCAAAGCCATCTCTGGGAAAGTTTATCAGTATATTCTATCACAATCTGTGTCTGCTCTCTCACAATTACCAGTAATTCACTACTTTAGAGTTAGCTCCTAGGGTCACTATGATTAGGTTAAAAAGCTGCTGTATTTGAAGTGTGCTAAAGGGGAAGACTTGATCTTGTTGTAAAATGCACATAATAAGCTGCATGATATCCCTGAATGGTTAATTATGATGTTGTCTGGATAAATATTAAAGGCAAAAATGTATTTTTCAAATAATGAGAAAAAATGAAAATGCAAAATCTCTCTTGGTAATTGTATTTTAATCCTCATTGATGCTTTAAAAAAAAGGGTTGTAGATTTTTCTCTTTAACTTGTGTGATTTATGTGGATTTTCCATTAAATATTTCTAAATATGACAGAGTTGTTTTGTAATTTTATAATTCTTAAAGAGAGAGCCTTGTGTTACATTTGGAATACAAATACAGCAAGACCATTTTCAATTTACTTTTTAGATAGGAAGTGTTTGGAATGTTTTCTTGCAGAAATACCTCATTGCCTGTAAAATTATGTGAAATATTCTAAGATATGTTTTGTTAAAATTCTGTAAACATGAATGCATTTATTCTTTCATTCTTCTTTGGGTGTAAATCTTACTGCCTGTCCATGATTCCACAAAGCTTATTATTGTCTTCCTTATTTAATCTCCAATCTTACATCACCAGCATTTAAACCATGTTCTGTGTGTCTGCACAAAATGTATGTCATTTATATTCTGCAAGAACAAATGAAGAAATGTGTAATTTGCCTTGAATTCTGAAGTAGCATTTATGTCATCTCCAATGTGAGTACCTCTATTGAATCTACCTGTTAATTTTCTAGCCACTTTCTATTTAATGTGATCTACTTTTTTTCCATCCAAATAGAATTGAACTTTCTAGCTCTCTTCTTGAACATCAATCTACCAAACACCTTCTGAAAATATATGTTGGTGGCAGTTACTCTATTCAATTTAATGCACAGAATTGGACGCTTGTTTTGATTTAAAAAATAAAAAAATTATGAAAATAATGATTCAATTGTTATTTTTAATACTTTTTTTATGAGTTTGGATATTGCTGCCATTTATTGCCAGCCCAAAGTATGTTTGTCTTAGCATGTGTTTTTCTTAAAAAGTTCTTATATGTATTTAACATTATAATTTCTAAAACTGGAGAAGGGGGTAACCAGGGTTAACCTTGTTAAACTGGAGGGAATGAGAACCGTGAGTGGTTGAACTAAAAGTATATGGCTCCTGCTGCATCTATGCGCTGACATAATATTAACAAGTGAGCATGTCAGGAACATATAGCATACAGTATTTCCCATCAGTGAAGTATGATGACTTACACTGTGAGGCAAAGAAGCCCCAATAAGTTTCAGATTTCAATGTATTTAAAGATCCCTATAAACTGAGAGACTAGTTAATACAAGGTTGCCAACCTGGGGTAAATTTACACAGGGGGTAAATTTCACCTACCCAGAGGGTAAATTTGTTGATTCTGGATTTGTACTTTTTTTTCATTGACTGACTGTGTTTGGTTCTGGTATACCGGTATCTGTTCATCATTAGTTGTTCATAAATAAGTGAAATAACATTGTTATGTGCTATTAAAGTTGCCAGGGGTAAACAGGATAAAAAAGATTGGGAACCCTTGAGTTAATATATTGTTAATTGCAATTCTACTTAAAAGTGCACCAAGATGTTTTTAAACTCTCGCATTTAGACCAATTTGCACATAATTTAGAATTATAGCATGCAATCAAATATGTCAGCCCACCAGTTACCTCCTACCTTACTTCATCATCCTTGCACTTTCTTCTATTCCTTTCACATTTCCTCTATTCCTTCAGCAGTGCTGTAATTTAATTAAACAAGTTTAAGTGATATCTGAAACCACATAAACAAAACTTTGAAAAGGTTTTTGTGTATTATGCAAAATCCAAAATCAAATTATTCCCCTTTTCCTCACTCTCTAATGCAAGTAGAATTTTATTATATGTTAAAATACTCTATAAACCAAAATTACTGCTAAATAACAGTTAAAAGTTGAACAGCAGCCACGTTCATTGAATACTGTAGAAGAACAGTGTACGTTTATGAACTCCAGTATATATTGGTCCAATATTTCAAAATATATTTTTAGCACATTAAAAAAAGAGGAAATTTCACAATCACTTATTATGCAAAGAATGCAAAGTATGTCTTCAGCTGTATTCTGACCTGATGAAAGAGTAATATTCATACATAATTGATGATATGATTGAATTTGTGAAAAAAATAGCAGTTAGTGTTGATAAAGTAACATTGTTACAATTGTTATATTTCTGAATATCAATTAATATGGGTCCAGCATACAGTTATAAAATGATCATAGAGAACTTGCAACATATTTCCTTGAACAATATAATAATTTACTAAAAATTATATTTTAAATGGTACTTTATTCAGAAGCATTTTACTGCATTTATCTAGGCATGCCTTAATATCAAAATTGCAAACTATATCAGGTCCTCACCCCAAAATAATTTTTGCAACAATTGAAAAATTGCACATTGTTCCTTCCCAAAACTGGGAAAGACACACACTTAGGTGATTTCTACACGTGTGCAACGCATTATGGAAACTACTTGCAAAATTAATTAATTGTTGCAAACAATACGTTTTCTGACTGGAAATAAGCATGGGATCCATATAAATGCGTTGATTTTTTAAAGATTTGTGGCATAGACTAGTCAACAAAATATCAATTACAATAAAATGAGGAAAGATTTTTCACAACAGCAATATTGAAACCAATGGAGAGAAAAAAAATACTAGCACTTTCAATTTCATAGGAATGAGGGAAATCAAATAAATACTAAATCAAAATATAAAATAAAACAGGAACAGTAGGAGAAATTATATGAGCTTGTAATGCTGGATGCACTAAACTTAAATTGAAAATGGTTTTAAAAGTGCCATTTCAATGGTGATTTAAATTGTTTGCTGAAAATTATATAATATGACTTAGAAACCTGGACTAGGATATCCTTCACTTAATTGTTTTAAACATCAGGAGCTATGCAATGTCGGAATGAAACAAAGGTTGATTTAGTTATTTAGCAAAACGGGACAAAAAGGATAATATCATCAATTTTGAGGCCTTCTTGTGTAAACTGATTGGTAATTAGGTAATCAACCCGAAGTTTAGTCCTTAGGCAGTTGGTCTGGAAACATATGATTTTTGATTTCAAACATTAATGAAATCACGTGAATGAAATATGAAAATGACAAAAATGGTATCACGTATCTCATAGAACAAAAAAGCTGCATGCCACGAAGACAGGCTTTAAAACATTCATTTTTACTACTGGTAGCCATTGTATACAGAACACACCCTCTTGTTACCAAGTCTTTTCACTTACAAGGATCATTTTGTAAACCGCAGTGTTTTGCATAATCAATGAACTTCATATATATAACAATGTGTTAATTACTGTAGTATTAAAGCAACGAGTGTTAAATAAATTTAACAACCTCTTATGAAACTGACACAGGCATTTAGGAACAAAACTTTATTAAAGAATAATGAATGAACTGAGGACATAAATCTGTTATTTTTTCCTGGGCAGCTAATGGAGTATTTACCAGACCTTTTCAGATGTTATTTTTCCCATTATATATAAGTGTTTTATGTAAAAACTAAACATCTTTGTGTCATACAGTTGAGTGCTATAAATTAGGTTCATGTAGCTTAGTTAGTTATCAGCATATATTAGTTATGTATAACTGTCAGCTCATACGTTTCAATACAATTCTATAAAGGAGAAATGTCCCAAAATTACAAAATATAGTCTTATTTAAGATGGAGATTTTACTCCCGCTTGATAAGGTGCAAGAGATTCTTGCAGAAATGTTACAAAAATATATACAGTTAATTTGATGAAAAAAGCACTGGCAACAGCACCTCGACAGCTAAAGAATTTCTACTTTTTTTAAAGTTTAGAGATACAGCACAGAAACGGGCCCTTTTGCCCACCGAGTCCGCACAAACCAGCGATTCCCACACTCAATTTACAATTTTACTGGCCAATTAACCCACAAACCTGGAGTGTAGGAGGAAACTGGAGCACCCTGAGAAATCCCCTGCTGGTCATGGGGAGCACTTGCAAACACTGCACAGACAACACCCATAGTCAGGATCGAACCCAGTTCTCTGGCGTTGTAAGGCAGCAACTATACCACTGTGTCACCGTGCTGCCTCGCTGCACCACTGTGTCGCCATGTACTTGCCACATCGCCAATAACACAATTAGTTTTGTAAATGATTTTGCAAATTTTGTCTAGCAAGATTACTTTTGCAAATCACTGCTAGATTTGTATAAATCCATATTATTACATCAATTCATTGTGGGGAAAAAAGTTGTATTGTCCATGGAACCTTACAACCTCCACTCTAGTATCTTCCACAACTCTCAAAGATAACTATACTTCTCCATTTCTAGATTCCTGCAGATTCATGATTTTCACCAAAGCCATCAACTGCCAAAAACATACAGTTAGAAAAGCCCCTAAATTTCACCACCTTGATACCAAAACATGTTTCATCAGATGCTCATTTAGGTCAATTTAATCTCAAGGTTAAATTCCTGTAGGGTGGACCAGATTTGAAAGCAGGCTGTTAAAGCATGTATGGCTCAATTCACAAAACTGGGAAATGATCTGATCCTTTGTATGGGGTACTTTATCTAACACTTTGGTTAGGTGCATGTAGGAAGTCAGATTACATCTAAAAAGAACTGTGAAATGATTTGATTTTATTTTATTGCTTGTCATTCGAACCTCAGAGAGGCTCGAACGAAACTCCGTTTCTACAAGCCATACAAACAAACAAACAGAACAATTCATAGAAAAACATGCAAACAATTAAATTCACACAAACATCCATCACAGTGGATCTCCTCCTCACTGTGATGGAAGGCAAAGTTCTTCTCTCTCCCCCGCACCATCTCGCTCCCGATGTCGAAGCCCCAGGCGGGCGGTGTTAAGTCCCATGTCCATTGAGGCCGCGCCGGGTGATGTAGGGCCCCGCTCCAGGCCCAAAGTCACAAAGTTGGAGCCCCCGGCGGGCGCTGGAATGTCCCGCAGCCATTAAAGCCGCGCCGGGCGATGTATTCCATTAGTTGCCCAGGACAAACCTGCAGTAGGTTGTAATACTTGAGATGGCAGTTGTCCCTAATCCCAAGTGTATTGAGATCACATACGCATTGTAGGACTTTAGAGTAGCTTCCATTTTTTTCTAAATTTTAAACGGTGGTATATAGTGCATTCAGAAAATATTCAGACCCATCACTTTTTCCATGTTATGTTACAGCCTTATTTTGTTATGTTACAGCCTTATTTTAAAATGGATTAAATTCTTTTTTTTAAATCAATCTACACACAATACCCAAGAATAAAAAGCAAAAACAGGTGTTTAGAAATGTTTGCCACTTAATTGGAGTCCACCAGTGGTAAATTAAATTGATTTGGAAAAGCACACACCTGTCTATATAAGGTCCCACAGTTTTCAGTGCATGTCAGAGCAAAAACCAAGCCATGAAGGACAAAGGAATTGTCCGTAGACCTCCGAGACAGGATTATGTTGAGACACAGATCTGGGGAAGGGTATAAAACAATTTCTGCAGCATTGCAGGTCCCGAAGAGCAAATTGGCCTCCATTATTCTTAAATGGAACAAGTTTGGAATCACCAGGACTCTTTGCCACCAGGACGCCCGGCCAAACTGAGCAATCGGGGGAGAAGGGCCTTGGTCAGGGAGGTGAGCATGAACCTCCCTGGTCACTCCGACAGAGTTTCAGCATTCCTGTGTGGAGATGGGAGAACTTTCCAGAAGTCAACAAAATCTACAGCACTCTACCAATCAGGCCTTTATGGTAGAGTGGCCAGATGGAAGCCACTAATCAGTATAAGACACATGACAGCCCGCCTGAAGCTTGCCAAAAGGCACCAAAAGGACTCTCAGACCATGAGAAACAAGATTCTCTGGTCTGATGAAACCAAGATGGAACTCTTTGGCCTGAATGCCAAGTGTCACGTATGGTGGAAACCAGGCACCACTCATCACCTAGCCAATACCATACCTACGGTGAAGCATGGTGGTGGCAGCATCATGCTGTGGGGATGTTTTCAGCGGCAGAAACTGGGAGACTAGTCAAGATCAAGGGAAAGATGAACAGAGCAAAGTACAAAGAGATCCTTGATGAAAACCTGCTCCAGAGCGTTCTGGACCTCAGACTGGGGCGGAGGTTAACCTTCCAACAGGACAACAACTCTAAGCACACAGCCAAGACAATGCAGGAGTGACTTTGTGACAATTCTGTGAATTTCCTTGAGTGGCCCATCCAGAACCCAGACTTGAACCCGATCGAACATCTCTGGAGGGACCTGAAAATAGCTGTGCTATCGACACTCCCCATCCAACCTGACAGAGCTTGAGAGGATCTGCAGAGAAGAATGGGAGAAATTACCCAAATACAGGTGTGCCAAGCTTGTAGCGTTATACCCAAGAATACTTGAGGCTGTAATCGCTGCCAAAGATGCCTCAACAAAGTACTGAGTAAAGGGTCTGAATATTTAGATAAATGTGATATTTCAGTTATTTAATTTTAATTACTTGGCAAAAATTGTAAACACCTGTTTTCACTTTGTTATTATGGGGTATTGCGTGTAGATTAATGATTTAAATAATGAATCCATTTTAAAATAAGGCTGTAATGTAACAAAATGTGGAAAAAGTGAAGGGGTCTGAATATTTTCAGAATGCACAGTGCAACTATCTGCCTTCCTTGCAAAGATAGCATCACTTGCCTTCAGACACCTTGCTTTTCAAGATGTAGGAATCCCAGCAGACGAGAGCACACAATAAAAGCTTATTACTGTACCTCGGTACTCGTGACAATGAACTAAACTAATTAATTAGAGCTATATTTATAGACCAGGTTAAATGTGAAAGTTCAATTTTATTGTGGAATTAAAATGAATAACCTGACTTTGGGACGAGGTTGATATTTTACCTTCTTCTCAGCTCTTTTAAAGCCTAAAGCAGGTTTAATTTTGAGTTCAGATTTTAGGGCTTAGAGATACAGCATGGAAACAGGCCCTTCGACTCATGGTGTCTGCACCGACTGGTGATCAGCCCATACACTACCACTGTCGTACACATTAGGGGCAATTTACAATTTACAGAGCCTATTAACCTACAAAATTGTACATCCTTAGTGTGAGAGGAAACCAGAGCATTCAGAGAAACCGATGCGGTCACTGGGAGAATGTAGAAACTCTGTACAGGCAGCACCTGTCGTCAGGATCAAACCTGGGTCCCTGACGTTGTAAAGGACCTGACGTGATCGCTTGAGCCGTACAGCCTCGCGGGGCCGGTCCCTCTTCGATCGCCGGAGGCGTACGGAATTGTGCGCGGCTGGTCCCGACATCGCGTGGGGCTCCGGAAAACTGACACTGTCCAAAAATTCCGCGCGCCAACGGCTTGTCGGCCCGCAGCCGCATTGAGGCCGTACGCAGCGTCTTGACATCGTACGCAGCATCTTGACGGCATACGCCTAGTGCGTGGCAATGCACGATGATGTCACCGCCCGGCGTGCCGTTGCGTGATGACGTCACCGCCCGACGCTGTGGGACGTCCAAATTCAGTTGGCCCGCCTCCTGCCCAGCTGATTGGTGAGTATGATGTCGGACCAGCCCCGCACAACTCCATACGCCTTCGCGGCTCGAATTGTGACCGGCCCCGCGAGGCCGTATGCCTCAAGTGACCACATTTGGTCACGCTAGACGCATGCAAACACTTGCTGGTGGGACAGGCCCTTAAGACAGCAAATCTACTGTTGTGCCACTGTACTGCCCTATGGTTATTTGGAGGTATTTTGGTGTTGCCTTTGAGATTTTTTTATTTTCATGTCTGACTTGGCCTCAGCTCACCTATTCTGGTTGTTATAATTCAGCAAAAAAAAAAAACGTTTTCTTTCTAAGATTGTGATTATGTTTAGAATATTTTGTGTAAATTGGGCTCTTTAAAAAATACTATAAGGTATAAAAGAACTTTCCTCAGTGAGGTAGGGTGATTAACTTGATTTTTAAAAAGTAGCTAAATGCAAAGAGCACCTGCAGAACAGATACCACAATATGCTCTCTTAAGATTCAACCAAAAAGGTATAATACCAAGAACATCCACTGCAGATCTGGGCCCAGGGCTCCAGTCTTTATCATTTGCAAACTACGGGAAGAGAGATCTGCAAATATCCTGGCTAGATGATAGAAAGATAAGTTCATTTCATGTCAGGCCTCATCAGTCAAATGTTGCCTCTCTTGCTTCTACTTTCTGCTTTACCAGGTTGAATGGTTAGGGAAGAATCTAGGCCTTTAACTCAAGAATTATCTTTAAGATTGTGTTGACTTTCCAATATCTCACCCAGATTAATGGATCCATTAAGCTGAAGATAGCATCACAGCGTAGTTTGACCACCATCCACTGATCAAATGGATTGATATCCACTGAAAGTCTGGGGTTAAGAGGCAGCAATATAATCCCTAGCTGTGTTTCACCCCTGACCATGCATTGGGAATTGCGCTCTTACCTCCAGTTCACTGGGAGAGCTGTTCATCCTTTTAATACACTTGGGCTTTGTCAATAGACAATAGACAATAAGTGCAGGAGTAGGCCATTCGGCCCTTCGAGTCAACACCGCCATTCAATGTGATCATGGCTGATCATCCCCAAATAAGCAGAAGAAATCTCTCGTGCCAATTTGGATTTGAAAACCAAGAAAACCAAATCAGACAGAAATCAGGCAAGCCTGTGGCAAAAAAGGGATGTCAAATGAATGTTGAGAAAAATCTGAAGAAAGAAAGATAAACAAGATAAGAGAGATGGTTAACAAGCTGGTTTAGTTTAGTTTAGTTTAGAGATACAGCGCGAAACAGGCCCTTCGGCCCATCGAGTCTGCACTGACCAGCGATCCCTGCACAGTAACACCATCCCACACATACGAGGGACAATTTACATTTATATCAAACCAATTAACCTACAAACCTGTTCATCTTTGTAGAGTGGGAGGAAACCGAAGAGCTCGGAGAAAACCCACGCAGGTCACGGGGAGAATGTACTAACTCCATACAGACAGGCTCCAGTAGTCAGGATCGAACCCCGGTCTCTGGTGCTGTAAGGCAGTAGCTCTACCGCTACGCCACCATGCTGCGCTAATAGGTGATAGGGGCTTTACATGTCTACTTGTAGGATATTGAAAGTGTGACTAACAATATTAGCCAAGAGTGTGTGTGTGTGTATATATATATACACACACACACACACACACACACACACATATATATATTTGAATATATATATTCCATTCTACATAATTTAAAAGTAAAATTAAGTATTTACAATAATATTACACCTTGATTAAAGCATCACATGTGTTACCAGCAATAATTTCTAACGCCATTTTAATTGTTATCTAGCTTCATTTGTCCTATTCCAAATCATACACATTATATTGCATGGCAAACAAAAATAGTAACAACACAATCACATAAACTATGTCAAAGAAAAAGTACTCACTTGATAAAATAATCAGTTGAATTGAGAAACCAATTAGGCACATTTCCAAAGTTGGTCAGTGATACAGGAGATACTAAATCTCAGTTACTATCACCTCCCCTTGCTTCACTGGAGGTAGTGCTCCAGCATTGTGATTAGTGTCCAGTTTATGACCAAGCTATAGACAAGTCGAATGTGGAATGAAATGCCAATAAAACAAATCCAGAAACATGTGGCTAACACGTTGCATTCGGCAAAATAAAACTGATTGCATGTGCACAATCTGATATGATGTGGATTCTTAAAGCTGTTTCAAGTATATATGCCAACATATGGAGCTGCTTTATAACATGTTTGTAATAGTGACTCTGCAGCAAGAGTGCTCAAAACTGTGGCCCTTGACTGTTTGTGCCTTCAGCTGGCTTGATGACTTTTGAAATAATTTGCCATTCATTCCCTGCTCAATGTGTACTTATTTATTTCAAAGCAACTTTGAAAATTCAAAATAAATACTTTTGGCCAGCTTCAAAAACAAAACAAAGAGCATTAATCTCATATTCCTGTGCTTTAATGCTAAAAAAACTTTCATCACCACGGCCAAGTTATTTTTAAAACAAACTGGAAATTCTCCAGCTCTCCCCTTACTTTCACACTGGATTAATTATGTAAAGAATACTCGAATGTACATCATTTGGGTTATAACCTTTAAAAACAACATGCTGTTGAAATTCACATTTGGCAGCCATTGCTCCACTTTGTCGGATTTATGACACCACACCCAAAGTGCAATAAATCCTTTAATAGCCCCTTGGTTTGCAGTTCTACTTTTCAACATTGTGTCTATTTTGTTCTCAAGGGTATATTGTGCTGAAGCTCCATACGAAAGCAGACCAGATGTTATTTGTATCTGAACGGGGCTCAGAGTCCAGCATCTGGCGGTTATAAATGTTTATACTGATAGGATATTGTGCAATATCTGCTGCTCAGACATCATCGGTTCTGAACAATGTTAATGCATTGTCTTGATATTTACCCAATACATTTCTATTACAACAAAAGCAATGCAAAGTGTCTTGGAAATCTGGAGTCAGAGGCTGAAGGTATAGGTTTAATGTTTAGATTTATAATTGTCACGAGTGCCGAGTGACTGTGAAAAGCTCTGTTTTGCATGTTATTCAATCAAATCAGATAACACTATTCCTAATACTGTACTTTGCTTAATTTAGTTTAGAGATACAGTGCGGAAACAGGCCCTTCGGCCTACCGAGTCCGCACCGACCAGCGATACCAGCACATTAACACAAACCTACATGCACTAGGGACAATTTACACTTATACCAAGTATATAAACCCAAGCCAATTAACCTACAAACCTGAACGTCTTTGGAGCGTGGGAGGACACTGAAGAGCTCAGAGAAAACCCATGCGGTCATGGGGAGAACATACAAACTCTGTTCAGATAGCTCCCGTAGTCGGGATTAAAAATGGGATCTGATGCTGTTAGCGCTGTGAGGCAGCAACTCTACCACTACACCACCGTGCCACACTGTGGGAATTCTTTGCGTACTTTGCATATGGTATGCAAAATAAAGAATTTCACTGAGACATCACTTGTGATAATAAAGCATCAATCAATAAACACAATCAAGCCAAATTCAAGTACAATAGACAGAGGAAAGGGGAGGATAGAGCATGCAGAATATAATCTTTGGCATTGTAGTGCACCAGTCCACTAGGTCCAATGTCTGCAATAGGGTAGGGGTGAATTGTACATTACGCTTGCTTATGGAAGGACTGTTCAGAAGCTTGATAACAGAGGGGAAGAAGTTATAATCGACACTTGACCCATGATGCTGGAAGTGTGAACTTTGCATTTTCTCCCTGTGACTGCATGAGTTTCCACCAGGCTCTGGTTTATTCCCACATCCTAAAGACATGCAGGTCGGCAGGTTAATCGACCATTAAAAATTGACCGTAGTGCAGGGGAGCAATAAAATCTAGGGCAGGTTGTGGGAACATGGAGTTAATCAGAGCGATGCAGAATCAGTAGGTTGAGAGGCCTATTTCCAGTTTTATAAGTCTTGGCTCCATAAAAATGGAAGGACTCTGCCTGCAAACCAACGTTCCAATGCAATGTGAATGCAGGCTGGAAAGGCATTAGACTATTTGAAGGCATAAACTTTTAAGGAGGCCACTGTTTCTAGTACATCTTGCTCTGGAGCCACAAAAATATACATGTTATATAGCAAGTCCAGATGTTTGTATATACACTGGAAACACCATTAATATCTACATATTATCAGATTATGTACATGCATTCACTTTTATATGGTCGCTATGCAGTATATTGCCTACATGGATCCAAACTAGTTTGATTGCATTTCATTTCACATTCTTGTTGTTGATAGCTTGGTAGTAAGCGGGACACTATTCTGTTGGGAGACCGTTACCTCAGGTGAAACAACAAGAGATGCCAGGAACTGAAACCTGGTGACTCAGATACCACAATTAAATTGATTCATTTTGAAGATTACATGAAAACCTAACAACGTAAACCATGCATAATTTGATTCTCAAGCAAATAACATACCACACAATAGGCACCTAAGATCTAAGCTGTCAGCATTGTTGGGTAGATTTTATTAACGGACTGTACTTGGTTAGATTGGGCTGGCTATCAATGGTTGCATTTTGATGAGGGGGTGGGTCAACATCTTCACCAGTTTTTTATTATTTTAACCATTTTAGCCTGTCCTAGCATTCACATTATTACATTTGTGTGTGACAGTAATGATAATGTATACTGCTACAAGGTCACCCCTCAGCCTCCTCGCAAGGAAAATCAGCTCTTGCCAATTCTGTCCTTCCTTAGAACTTAAGCAACCTTGCCCAGGTATCATCCTTGTGACATTTTTCGACACCCTTTTTCATCTGAATAATATATTTCCTATAGCTAGGTGACCAGAATTGCACACAATATTCCAACTGAGGTCTCGCCAACATCTTGTTCAATTGTAACTTGACATCTCAACTCTTGTACTTTATGCCCTGATGAATTAAAGCAAATATTTCAAACACTCTCTTCACTGTCCCGTCTGCCTGTGATGGCACTTTCAGGGGACCCGTGCACTTGGACCTGCATCCCTAGATATCTCTGTTCGACAAACTCTCCAGGGACGTGCCATCTACTATGTATGTCCTGCCCTGGTTTATCATTAGCCTTGGCCCCTTGTAGGATTTTAATCTATGGATCAATCTTATCTTTATTTTTAATATATATATATATATATATACTTTATTGTACCTACTTTAAAATCACTAAAATGATAGTCACTGGTCCCAAAACACTTCCCCACAGACACCTCAATATTTGCGGTAGATTGATCAATGATTTGTGCCAATCAGGTACAAAAGCTTCTATTAAACTGCGGAAAGTTTAGGGACTGAAATAGTAATTCTGTTTTTTTCTGTCTCCACAGCAGCTGTCTGATATATTGAGCATTCAGAGCATTTGGTGTTTACATTTCAGATTTTAAGTATTTGCAGGAATTTTGCTTTTGCATTACTGGAAGACTACTTCTTCACCACAATAATGGTTTTCCACAAAGGAAAGCAATCAGTGACAAAGCTTCTGGACAGCTACCAAAAACCTATCACTTGCAATTCCAGCTGCAGTTTAATTGTTACTCACCACCTGCATAAGAATCCGTGCAAATAAGTTCTTAAATTAATGGAACATTTTCAATGTCACTTAAATTCTAGCATTGATTATGGAATGCAGATTTTTGTTTTTCTTGGTGATTAGCAGATTAAAATTCAGCAAATGAAAAGCTTTGAGAACTTGAACTTGTGCCCATCTATTTCTGCCATGCAAATTGAAGAAAAGATCTTTCAATGTTATTTTTGTATCTACCATGCCTGATCTGGACTATAAGCATATTATTTGCCATGTTGAGTCCTGGTCCTCCAGGGAAGCCAAATAAAGAAACATAGAAACATAGAAATTAGGTGCAGGAGCAGGCCATTCGGCCCTTCGAGCCTGCACCGCCATTCAATATGATCATGGCTGATCATCCAACTCAGTATCCTGTACCTGCCTTCTCTCCATATCCCCTGATCCCTTCAGCCACAAGGGCCACATCCAACTCCCTCTTAAATATGGCCAACGAACTGGCCTCAACTACCTTCCGTGGCAGAGAATTCCACAGATTCACCACTCTCTGTGTGAAAAACGATTTTCTCATCTCGGTCCTAAAAGACTTCCCCCTTATCCTTAAACTGTGACCCCTTGTCCTGGACTTCCCCAACATTGGGAACAATCTTCCTGCATCTAGCCTGTCCAACCCCTTAAGAATTTTGTAAGTCTCTATGAGATCACCCCTCAATCTTCTAAATTCCAGCAACTACAAGCCGAGTCTATCCAGTCTTTCTTCATATGGAAGTCCTGCCATCCCAGGTGCGGCCTCGAAGGGCCAAATGGCCTACTCCTGCACCTATTTTCTATGTTTCTATGTTTCTATAGGGTTAAATGGTGAGAGTGATGAAAGTTCATGTGGAACGTAAACACCTGCAAGTTGGGCAAAACGGTTTGTTTTGTTTCTGCAAAAATTAATACGCTTCTGTGCCATTCCAGGTTATCTACAAATCCTTGGCATTAGTTACTATAAGAAGAGGCTTCACCAGTTATTAAAAGGTCTCTCTGTGACATTTGGGTACCTGGTGAGCCTAATTTAATTTCATATTCAAAGCAAATTGACTATGAAGCTAATGTGCAACCTTCTGCTAACTCCTAAGTCTGCTGAGATGTTGCTGGGGGATCTGTGTGAATCACAGGTAATGAAATGCACGAACATATGGAAAAAAAAGAGCATCAGCTGGCCAAGACTTAAGTGCAACACTTAAGTCTGCTTGGTCTTTCAAGAAGATTATGTTTTATTCTTACCTGTTTCCATATTCCTTGATTCCCTTAATATACAAATGTACTGTATATTGATGTCAGTTTTGAATATAGAACATCTGCAAACCTCTGGAATAGAAAGTTTCAAAGACTTACTAACATCTGAGTAAAGGAAAAAAAAATCCTCATTTCAGTACCAAACAGTAAAACCACTTATCCTAAAACTATTTACAATGTCAGCGGAAAGAAAGATCAACTTATTTATTCAAAGGGTTATGTAGCCACACAGCTCCTAACGTACTGCCTGTTTCATAGCTATTGCAAGGTAGAAACAGCACTTTCAAACTTCAGGGAGGCACAGAGTTGCAACAGTAAAGTTAGTGCTTTACAACAGCAGAGATCTGGTGTATGAAGTTTGTACATTCTCTCTGTGACCATGTGAGTTTTCTCTGGGAGCACTGGTTTCCTCCTACATTCCAAAGATGTGCAGGTTTGTCGGTTCATTTGCTTCTGTGTATTGTCCCTAGTGTGTAGGATAGAACTAGTGTACAAGTGTTTGCTGGTCAGAACTGAATTCAAAACTGAACTACAACTGTCACAAAGCCATCAATGCTTACAATGTATCTGCCAATCCAAGGTATTTAGAAATAGCTGAAAAAAGTTAATTACAATTATTGATAACAAATTACAAATAATGAAATTGCACAACACATTTAACTAGGACCTTTAAAGGAACAAGTTGCCAGAATCTGCTTTCCATCATAGAGGAGTAAAACTAGAAGGTAGGGGTTTAGGTGAGAGGGAAGAAGTTGAAGGGGTTCAGAAGGTGAATTTTTCACATGAAAAGTAATTGGTATCTGGAATGAGCTGCCAATGGAGGTGGTGGAGGAAGGAACATTAACAGCAGCTAAAAGGTGTCTGATCAGGCATGAATGGGCAGGGCATAGAGAGATTTCAGTTTATTTTATTTTAGAGAAATAGTGTGGAAAAAGGCCCACTACCTTACACACAATAGGGAAAATTAAACCAAACCACTAAACCAAACCAATTAACCTTCAAACCTGTACGTCCTTGGAGTTTGGGAGGGAACCGAAGATCTCAGAGAAAACCCTCGCAGATCACGGGGGGAACGTATAAATTCCGTATGGACAGAACCCATAGTCTGGATCAAACATGGGTCTCTGACGCTGCAAGGTAGAAGTTCTGCCACTATGCCACCATGCTGCCCATAGATTTGAAGTTAATGCAGGCAAGTGGTATTAATTCAGCTGGCACGATGGGTGGCACAGACATCATGGCCTGATGACCTTTTTCTCTGCTGCACAACTCTATAATGTAAATTACAGATTAATACAAAGTAAATAAATCTAACAACTTGCCTTCAGTTGACTACTTAATGATGGCCAGCAACCATTCAAATACATGTGTCCACACAAAACCTGCCTATCATGGTTGGCATAAAGATGAGGGGCCAGAGATTAAGTGCATCTGGTCTCTTGACTTGACAAGAGGACAGATACACTTAATGCCCCTGGACTCCAGGGGATGGAAGTCCAGGAGATGGAGTAAGAAGTTAGATACATGCGCATTTAACACACTGCTTTCTGTTCTATGTTGCAATGCACATGGCATGGATGTCTGGTATGTGAGATGCACATTTTGCAACAAACTCTCCATGGAAGTGCTTTCAAATTGGAATCAAATTCATCCAGCATGACTCAATTTCCTGTTGTAAATAAATTGATTGGAAACCTAAGGTGAGCTTTGTGCAAACTCCAGATCTCTAAGATGTTGCTGTGTAGTTAAGTCATGGAAGATGGAACAAAATAACATATGAAATGAAATAGTTGGGTGGCATGGTGGTGCAACGGTAGAGTTGTTGCCTTACAGTGCCAGAGACCCAGGTTCAATCCTGACTATGAGTGCTGTCGTCTGGAGTTTGTTCATTTTCCCTCTACCTGCGTGGGTTTTCTCCGGGAACTCTGGCTTCCTCCCACATCCCAAAGACGTGCAGATTTGTAAGCGAATTGGCTTGGTAAAATTGTAAATTGTGCCTAGTGTGTAGGTTAGCTGTGTGTCGTGGACTTGGTGGGCTGAAGGGTCTGTTTCTGTGCTGTATCTCTAAGCTAAGTCGGCCATACAGCCCATCCATCCTGCTCATCATTCAGTAGTATCATGGTTGATATGATAACGGGTCTCAATGCTACTTTGTGCCTCAGCCCCCATATTAACGATAATCCAATAGAGCAAAAACGTCTGGCTAAAGTTTGAATAAATTAATAATTCTGTGCTCACAGTTCTTTGGCAAAGGAATTCCAAAGATTTATAACTGAGGAAAGAAATTCCTTCCCATTTCGGACTCCTTAACCTGAGAATACGTTTCCTCCAACCAGGAAAGCCCTCAAAGTATTTACACTGCATGAGTACGCAACAAGTACTCCAATGCTGAGAGGAAAGTTCTGTGTTGAACGACCATTGGAAACTTGCTGAAGACTGCCAGTTGACTGCATGGAGCCAACATGGCCACTGTTTTAGAAGCCAACACAGAAGCAAGCAGGAATGCTGCCCAGATTATAAAATTCAACCCACTCACTCCCGTCTGCTACCAGCAATTAAAATATCATGGACGTTACTTTTGCAGCAGCCATGGAGATTTGAGCTCACTGATGATCATTCATCTAATGTTAGCTTGCAATTCAAATAGGGCCAAACTGATCTGTCAACTGGCAGACACAAAATGCTGGAGTAACTCAGTGAATCAGGCAGCATCTCGGGAGAAAAGAATTAGGTGATATTTTGGGCCGAGACTGAGAGTCAGCGAGGGGGATACTGGAGGTGGAGAAGGTGCAGAACAAAGCAGAGCCTGCATCGATAACAGGAAATGTGGAGCCCACAATGGTCCATTGTTGGCTGGGGACTATGTGATAACAAATGAATAAAAACTGTGAAAGTATACGACAACATGTCCTACAGTATGCTACCATATCAGTTGGATACACATTAATGAGAAATATCATCAGTCTTCACAATAAACATTAAACGTTGGGTTTCTGCATTTCACTTCTGCCATTCTGTACATTATTAAATGAGCTGGTCTTATTGCAGAAGGGCACAAATAATAATTTCCATTTAAGACAGTCGGACATTTCTGTGATAAGAAGTATATTCAGGACGTATATATTTTAGTGAATGGAGGACAGACCTTGTTTCTATCACTCTTTTTGATCATCTGAAAATATTTTCTTTGAAAGCCTCTTCCTTTGTATCATATAACAGGAAAACTTTGGAGAGAACCCATCTCATTCCCTGATACTTTTGAGAAATAATTTTAAGGAACATATTGAATCATAACGAGCCAAAGCCATGAACTTTAATGTTGTTCTATAGCTACGACAGTCCAAACAGGAAGTTGAAAAGTCCAGCAGAATTCATATGTTTAAAGAGATGGAACAGATCCAGGCTTTGTAGGAAATTAAACTTTACTAGCTGTGTGGCAATTGCAGAAAAAAAAGTGAAGGCAGTAAAAGAGTAAACAAAATAATATCACATTTAATCATAATGTTAATGAAATAATTAATTATAGTGAAGCATTCCACAGCTCTGGCCTGAAGTCATTTCTCTGTTGCCTGGGTGAAGCTCAATATTTCCTGGGTTTTAGAACTTTTTTTGCAGTGATCATGAAAGGAAGCTTTAGCAAAGAAAATCAAGGTAATTTTCACATGTAGGCGCTGTACAGATACAATCATTACCAAATGTTGAAACACCCTGGTCAAAAACCTTCAGTGACCCTGTTACTTCGATTGAATTAGCATGACTCTCAGTAAAGGTGAAGACAAATTTTGTCAGTATACTTGCTGCAGTATGATTTTAAAGATAAGGTTGTCGTAGGTTCAAGGTCTGTTCATATCTAACACACTTAAATATGCTCAATCTAAAACTTTTACACAAAGATCTACATTAGCATTGTACTCAATTGTTAAAATCTAAGAGCATAATAACTCGAAGCACGATTAGGCTAGATAGCCCTTCGAGCCTGCTCCATCTTTCATCAAGGTCATAGCTAGTATTCTACCTCAGCTCTATTTCTCTTTATCTCCAGATCTTCTGATTTCCTGAACATCCAGATACATATTGATTTTTTAGTTAACTCAATAACAGAACAGAGCTCCGGTATTGGGAATTCCAAATATTCACCATTTCTCTAGGCCATTCCTTCCCCATACATTCCACCCTTTATTCTGAGAATTTAACCCTTGATTTTAGACTCCACAGCCAGGTGAAATATTTTTCTTGCATTGAGCCTCTCTAACCCCGTGAGAAATGTGTACGTTTCAAAGAGGTTACATATCATTTTTTTCTATATGGAAGAGAATACAAGCTAGTCTTTCCTTCCTCACTTTTATATGATAAACATGCCTTGATAGGAACTAGTTCTGATGAACCTTTCATACAATCAATGACAAGTATATTCTTTATTAGGTAATGATACCCTTAACTCTGCAAAATATTCCATGAGTGGTTTCATCAAGACTCTACATCTGTCTCCCTGATTTTGCTTGTTCTACCTGCATGTTCTCTTTCAATTACTTGTGTAGGATGACATGTTTGATGAGGGACATTATTTAATTCTTTCACGATTAAAAAAAAAATGCACCAAAATAGATGTTTTCACTCCTTTCAACTTTAGTCTGTGGAGGCCAAGTCAATGTATATTTCTAAGGCAGAGATAGATAGATTATTGATTAGTATGGGTGTCAGGGGTTATGGGGAGAAGGCAGGAGAATGGGGTTAGGAGGGAAAGATAGATAAGCCTTGATTGAATGGCAGAGTAGACTTGATGTGCGGAACAGCCTAATGCTACTCCTATCACATGAACATGAACTTATATTCCATCTGCCAAAGTCTCACCCACTTAATCAACTTACATACATCCCCTGGAAATCAATTTACATCCTCCTCAGCATACTTGATAAAGGGATACTTGGTCCTCTCAGTCATATTGTTAATGTGGATTGTGACTGTCTAAGGTATAAGCCTCTGCTGTGCCATACTAGTCACACCTGCCAACACAAGAAAGGCACATATTTTATTTTTGGCTATAACAAGTTCTGATTCAATGTCAATACATTCGTCCCTATTCTATGAGCTATAACCTTATTGACCCATTTCCTATGTGGAGACTGGCTCTTACCTTGTGACTGCACACTTCTTGTTATTGTGTGCCAGCTTTTCCTGCAAGAAATAAGGGAGTGTGCTCATTAGTGTTAACCTGATGAGATATTTTGAGGATGTGCTTGCTATGGTGGCAGAGTGTTGCTGGTGTGTGAGAGATGACACATGTGTGAAAGGTAAGAGAAGCGATAATGAGGACAGAACAGGTGTTACAGATTTTAGCTCAGCAGAGAATAATGAGGGTTATGAGTCAGGTGTCTTACTTTAATAGTCCTTAACAGACAGCCAACCATGTCATGTCTGGGTGCCCGCTCTACCACCCACCAAATGGAGCTCAGGGCTTGGCAGACATTGACGCAGAGACAACAACCTGGCTGCTCAACACCCGGCTTGAGATCTAACTATTCCTTTGGTTTATGTTTCATTCGCTAGAAGAAGAAGAAGAAGTCCTTAAGAGGTAATTGAAACTAACACATTGCATCTAGGGTTCTTGGGGCAATTCTGTTGGTTCCAAACATTCTGCCACCATTCCTAAAGAGCTAATCGGAGTACTATTTTCCCAATAAATGAAGGTTATCTTCCTGCTAACCCCCTTCTTCCACACCTTCCAAGCAACAATGAGATCCATCTTACCAGCATTGCAGCAGAGTTCAATGTCAAATTCAATGGAACCAGAGTATTTTTCTTCTTAGATATTCTGGAAATGAACCTTTTAAACCAACCTATCTCTCCTCACCGTTGTAAGTATTTTTTATACTTGCATTTCCTCAAAGACAATATCAATGGAACCAACAAATCATTCTAGGCATTATTTTGAACATAAGTAAAATTTTGCATCAGAAGCCTTAAAATTATCACACACAGAGTCCAGGATCTCAGCAGTAACTTGTATTTATAAGGAGCCCCAACATAATAAAATAGTAAGATTAAATGAGAACTTACCAGTTCGAAGTTTGATCCTTATTTTATGAGGAGTGACGTTGAGGGATTACGTGAAGAAGCCCCGCCAGGCGCATACGCGTCATACTTCAAAGCAGCAGCATGAAAACACAGAAAACAAATAGCCAAAGTAACATAGTAAGGCTCGTAGAAGACTAGAACTACCAGATGATCTCTTAGATTATGAGGGTGGGAGCGGAGGGCACGTAATCCCTCAACGTCGCTCCTCATAAAATAAGGATCAAACTTCAAACTGGTAAGTTCTCGTTTAATGTTACTATTTTACTTCGGAGTCACGTGAGTGACTACGTGAAGATTTCAAAGCTCTGTATTTTCATGCCGTAAATGCACACCATACGACAATCTGCTTCGGTTGACACAGTAGGGAATAAATAATATATTGAACATTGCTTCGAATTATTCAATAACTATTGTTAACAATAACAAACACAGGAATAACCCCTCTGTCTCAGGGAAAATTACAAACAATGATAGAAAACAAAGCAAATGAATTAAATGTGACACAAAACAGCATGCCCAAACCGTGGCACAGTTTGTACAGGTTTGTCAGAAAATTGAGAAAATGTTGCTTCCCATCCTGCGGCCTCGAAGATTTGGTCTAGCGGCATGTCCTGAGCCTTCGCCGCAGAGATTGATGCCGCCCTGGTGGAGTGAGAGTTAAAGACAGGAATGTCGACTCCAGCATAATTGAAAACCTGTTTCAACCATGTAGAAATAGTTTGTGCTGACACTCTTTTATATGCCTTTTTGTGACTAATGAGCAGACCTGTCTCAGAACCTCTGGGACTCCTTGTTACCTTAATATATTGGCTTAAGTTACATGGTGTAACTACATATAACATTTGGTCAACAAGATAGGCTTTAAACGTCACCTTGATTCCAGCCAGACCGGGATTGCTTTGTTTGATTAAAGCATAACCATAGAAGTTAATGTCATTGACAGACAAATGCATACAAGGTATTCGTAAGAATTGTAATGTTTGTACATGTTGTGCTGAAACCAGCGCTATTAGCATAACCACAACAAGAGTTAATCTCTGCATAAATAATGAAGTATTTGGAGACCATTGCTGAAGCATTGTGAGAACAGGAGTGATGTCCCAGTTTTCTGTATAGCGCGGTTTCAGAGGGTTTTTATTTTTTAAAAAATCCTCATAAATCGGGATACTAATGGATGAGACCCGCTAGGATGTTGTTCTGAAGACTGCCCGCAAAAAGAGGACAGCGCACTCCGATCGCTGGTAATGTCACTATAACACAGGTGCCCATCAAAATGCAACTTAGCAAGGAACTCCAACACATCACATATGCTTGCATTATGAGAAGACATATAGGATTGTACACAGAAACAGTTCCCATTTCTTTATGTGAACCATATATTGTTTTTTGAGTGCTATTTCGCCAGCTTGCAGTGAGAACCACCATGGCCCTGTTCGACAATCCAAGTCCTTGGAATTGTCTGGTCAGAACCTGCAGACCAACAATTAATACGGTCATGTAAAGGGTGACTTTCTCCTCTAACCGGATGCACCAAGAAATTACTGCAGCTGGGAATCATCATGAATGACTGAACCATCATTGAAAACACTAAGGGGAACCATGGTCGTGTTGGCCAATCTGGGACCACCAAAACACCTGTGGCGGAGTCTCGCTCTATTGTGGTGAGACAGTTCAGGATGAAAAAATAGAGGAATTGCATTAAACTTTAGTGCCCCCAATGTAACGAGACTGCATCCACGGCAACTGCACCTGGATCTGGCTCCCATGAAACATATTTAGGCAACTGGTGATGTAATCTGGATGGAACAGATCACATCTGGCAACCCAAATCGAGTGACAATTGTGTGACAAAGTTTAGAATTCAACATCCACTCTATATTGGCATGAAACGTACGCGATTTATGGTCGGCCACCACATTAGCTATAGGTGAATAAATGGCTGAAATGCAGATATGCCTTGACATACACCAATGCCACATGACGGTACCCAGTTAACACGTGATACTGATCGTGCTCCTCCCATATGATTAATATTTGCCACTGCTGTGGTGTTATCAATCTGGAGTTGAATGTGTAAATCCTTCATTGAGGAGCAATATGCCTTTACCCATAAAATGCCCCCAATAATGTGAAATAATTTATCCTGTGTGTGTGGCGAATCACCCTTCGTGTTCATGCCAGCTACCCCCACAGCTAGACATGGTGTCCGTAGCCCCCCATCCGAGAGCGCTGACATCAGTCTGGAAGATTAGTGAAGGGTCTAGTACCCAAAATGTTATTGGTAGCTAGACTAACATTAACAATGCACCACTGCAATTCTGCAAGAGCTGTGGTTGGTAACTGGATAACCCGATGAAAATGGCCTGCATTCGATTTTAGTGCTAGTTCTCATGCTCTCTGCAATGTTGATAATGCAAAGGCCCGAATGTACTGCAGGAACCTGCTCCCCATTTACCAATGACCTTAGAGTCTTCTCGGATGGAGGGATAAAGTTTTGTGGGAGGCAAGTACAGACATCATCATCATCGACAACCTTAGCTGTTGGTAACGTTACTGTTATAGCAACAGAATTAATAAGAAACCCCAAATACTCAATATTTTAGGTTGGCTGTAACTTGGACTTGGATGGAGCAACCCCTAATGACTCAAGCACCGATTCTTCAGCTGACTCATTAGTGCTGCTGATAATTAAGATATCAGCTAAATAAGCGATTACAATGTGATGATGGGCTGAATAGCACCAGCACAGGTTTTAACAAATTAACAAATAGCCTGGGTGCTGAACTTAATCCAGGAGTCAATGCTTTGTATTGCCACAGCTGTGCCATCCAATTAAATTTCAAGTACCGGCGATAATGAGCATGAATTGGCAGTGATAATACACATCTTGCAAACCAATAGTTGCCACATAACAGCCCTGTGATAGCAGGTGTTTAGCAGTAATGAATTTAAGTGATTGAGGACGAGAATGACTCTACAACACCCATTTTTTTGAGATCTGGGGCAATATTAGACACAATTGTGGAGGATGATTAATGGCTTTATCAATCACCATTATCTATCTGTTCAGGCTCTGGAGCAGAAAACACTCACATTTTATTAGGCTTGTGCTGTTGAGGTGGATCTATCCCTGAGATAAACTCAATGGGAGACGTGAGACAGTATTTAGTATAAACATATCATACATTATACAGCACCAGTCATTAGAAAACATGTGTAATCAACCTCCAATAGGAGATTGGCCACCAGAACTTTATCGTTAAGAAAAGTCCCTGTACCTCTACAGTTGACCCGTAAAGCTGTTGTCTGCTCATATTGGGATTGTAACCGGTCTGTCTCGGTGGGTACCCTCGTTCCCCACTGGCCTGCCCCTGCTGAGCCCAGCACCTGGATCTGACCTTCAGTATTAACCCAGGGTTGGGAATAGGTGGCCTCGAAATGCTTGACTACATTAAGCCAATTACTTTGGCCTCATCATGAATTTCACGAATTTTCATGGCAAGGTCCGTTCCAAACAATATTTCAGTCATTTGTACATTAGTCGCCCTACATAGAGCAGCAAATTTTTGGTTTAGTGTTGGCCTGATGGCGATATTCCCCGATGCAATTTCCCAAAAAATGCATTGCATAAAATACCCAACATATCTGTTGTGAGTTTGAGGAATGATTGTCCCTTGGACCATAGTGCCAAATGCAGTAATTGCTGCAGCCACCAGTTGGAGGACATGTTAACACCGAACCTCCTGTCCCGTCAAAGAAGGACTCATGGGTGCCCAGAACCTGGGTCATCATAGGCACTTTCAGTAATGCACATTAAACAGGTGTCCTCATATTTGTTTGCAGTCACTTGCATCATATCTTGCTGGAGCTGGTGAGGTACTACATAATTGATACTGTTGGCAAGGGATTGTTCCATTGACTCACCAGTCCCCTCAGGAATAGCAACTCAGTGCCATTTCCGAGACACCTGGAGCGTGGCTCTTGTGCACGCTGGTGTTTGCACATAAGCAGGGACACCAGCATCAGGGCCAGCTGCAATCTCCCGCTTCTCCCAAATCATATAGTAGGGAGGCATCCTCCAGTCCTAAACAAGGCGCTGGAAGGAATCCCAATATACGGACCCTCCAAATGTTGGTCTTGGTATGGCCCTCTTGGACATCACTGGCCCTTGGACCCTTATGTAATCAAGGTTGGAGCATCAGCTGCATGTTCCCAACCTCCCCCACAGTCTTGTATGATCAGAGAAAGAGTCACCATTGTTGTCAGAGAACCCAGGTCTGTGACTTCATATTTGCCTTTTCATGGCCAGCAGCAACCTCAGTCTGCTAGCACCCTTGGAAATAAACAGATGGACCAGGCTCATTCTGAAGCAAATTCCAGTTGGCCTGCCTTTTGTCAATGGAGCTAGTGGGGAAAATTAGCACGCTATTTTAACTGCTGCCGGTAAAACGGCACCCGGCATCGGAACCGGCGTTGCCGCGCATATCCCCGACCCGATCAAATTGGTGAATCCCTGGACCCACGCTAAGACGGATCTTCGGAAGTGACAGCTCCAACTCCCCACTCCTACTGACTGCTCGAGCCAGCTTTAAGGAGTGGAAATACGTCTATGTAAAGTTTTTAAAACACTTACCTTAGAAGTTCCTACTTACCCGCTGGTGAAGCTGTGCCCTCCAGCCCGTTCAGTGTGACATGCGCGGACTTAATGACGCGCATGCGCCTGGCGGGGCTTCTTCACGTAGTCACTATCGTGACTCCGAAGTAAAATGTAGCCAAGATACTTCATTGATATACAATTAACCAAAAATTGAAACCTTAGCAAAACAAGGAGATTTGAGTGCTAGTCAGAGAGAGAGACGTTTTAAGGAGGACCTTAAAAAATGAGAAATGCTGAGAAGTTCTTTAGGGAAGAAACTCAATAATTTAGGAACACCAAGGAGCTGAATGGAAGTCCAACACATATTAACTGGGACGCATAATGAATATTGTGTAGGAAGGAACTGCAGATGCTGGTTTAAACCGAAGATAAACACAAAATGCTGGAGTAACTTAGCGGGACAGGAAGCATCGCTAAATAGAAGGAACAGGTGACGTTTCGAGTTCAGATCTTCTGAAGAAGGGTCACCCATGCCTTCTATCCAGAGATGCTGCCTGTCCCGTTGAGATACTCCAGCATTTGTGTCTACAATAGAACAGATATTTGCAGAGATCGCAAAGGCTACAAACAATTAGAAGGTTAAGCTAGAAAAGGATGTGAAAACACTTATTGATAAGTTCTTAATTTGTAGGAGCTGAATTAGGTCATTCAGCCTATCAAGTCCATTCCGCCATTCAATCATGGCCGATCTATCTTTTCTTCTCAACCCCATTTTCCTGCCTCCCCGTAACCCCCGACACCCTTACTAATCAAGAATCTGTCAATCTCCACCTTAATAATATCTAATCACTTGGACTCCACAGACATCTGTGGCAATGAATTCCACAGATCCTCTGGCAAAAGAAATTCCTCCTCATCTCCTTTCTAAAGGTACATCCTTTTACTCTCAGGTTATGGCCTCTGGTCCTACTCTCCCACTAGTGGAAACATATTCTCCACATTCGTTCTATCCAGGGCATCGTTTCCAAATTCACTCTATCCAGGTTTATGGGGTGCTGATGGTTCCTAAACTTTAGTCCATTAACATCGATTAATGCTGCATTCCTAAGCTTCCAGTGATATATTATATCCAGTGATATATTATATCAAAGTGCGCTGTTCTGGAAGCACCAGTGAGTCAGTAAGCAGATAGTTGAAGGGTGATGGTAATTAAATACAAATATAAGGCTGCTGGAACACAAATTAGACCCTCTTTATGCAGAAATAATCTTGGAGATGTGAAAATTGACATCATTACAGAGGCAGAAGTAGATAATCTTAACAATGAATTGGGTAAATTAATCTCTGGATTGATTAAACATGAACCAATAAAGCAAATAACTTCTTTCACTTTTATCCAAGGTGAGAGAAGGAGCCATAGCTGCTAAATATGTTGTGAACTCATGTGTGTCTGGAATTTGAAAATTGCTCGTTTGTCATGTGAGAGAGGGGTTTTGCATTACTTTGAGTCTCACCAGTCAGTATTATTCCCCAATGGACTCTCAAGTTCAGTGCGGTAGTTCAGGCCCAATGCCATGAATGGTGGCCTGGATACTGCATGCCTTCAATTCTTCTCTTGACACACCGAGTCCTGAATAATAGCCAGCATCCACCCGACTGTAGGTTTGCAGAGCCTGGACGAGCTGTAGGACCCTAAATTACATAAAGCAGCTGCCATGGAGCTTCAGAAGCTTTGGAATGCAGCATTAATTGGTGTTAATGGGACTCTAAAGTCTAGAAACCATCAGCACCCCATAAACACAGATTTGGCCAGGTGAAAATCAGTCCCACAGCCCTAAATCAATCAATAATACCATAACACATAAAACCAAGAGCTTATTCATATAAATTGGCTTCATCTCTGCTATATTCACTTTGATATTGATCTTAAAAATTTCAAAATATAGAATAAAAAAGCACAATTAAAACGATTAACATTTTTTCCGTTTTCCACCATTTTCCTTTTCCATCTTTTTCTGAAATAGCCTCTCAGTTCAGCAGAGGCTAGTTTCAAGTGATTGCTTAAAGTAAAATTGAAAAAAAAACTTTACCTGTGATCCACCTTTCACTTGTCAGACATTGTCCCACCCGCATCTCTTTTCCAGGTTTCGCTCCCCTACAATGATCAGTCTGAAGAAGGGCCCTGAGCAAAAATGTCACATATCAATGTCCTCCAGAGATCCGTCTTGACCCGTTGAATTACTCCAGCACTTTGAGTTCTACTAAAGATATCAAATTGAGTATGGTTCCTGAAATAAACACCATGATTAGCATCTTTAGGGTTAAAGCAGCCTAGGGTTTGAGTTTTCAATTTCAGGTTATGTATGTCTGTTTATCTTTGCAACATGACAGAATTATATAATCAAACAAAGATTTTTCAAATGTGCAGAAGGGTAGAGCAAAAAGATTTACGATGTTACAGATCTTTTCCATATTTTTCATGGATGTGTGACTTACTTCCATAAAAGAAACTGAAATATTTCTGAAACTCCTTGACATCCCTGCAATTTCCCTGGGTGCAAATATTTAGCAAGACTTTATTTCAAAAAAAAAAAAAAAAATTCACAACGTTTCAGTAAAGAATCACGATCAATTTTGTTCCTTTCAACATGGGAAAAGTCTTATCTAATATCCAATGAAAAACTCGTTGCAATATCTTCAGCAAGGAATAATGCAGACAGCACATTATATACATAGTTTGCAACAGGGATGGGCTCGATCAGCTCCTAATAATCATTTAAATTAGGTTTGGTAAAACTTTGATATGCATGATGCGTCTGAAATGTACAGCCTACACAATTATAGTGCACCAGTTGCAGACCACATTGTAGATGCTGGGCTTCTTCTCTCTAACAGTAACACTATAATTGCTGTAATACTATATTCTACTATCTGGTAATTTTCTCTTTGCACTATCTGTTATACTTGCTTAAGGCTATGATTGTATTCATGTGTTGGATAATGTGGATAGCACAAAGGTAAAGCTTTTCGCTGTATCTTGGTACACATGACAATAATAAACCAATACTAATATCGATACCAGTTAATAAATGTGTAAAAAAACATGTACAGAATTCCAAATATATTTATGTGATCACTGGAGCGTTTCTTTATCCTCAATACAACACAAAACATCAAAAGGGAACATTGCAAGCTTCTAAATCTTAGAATCTCTCAAAGTAATTTTCAATGAATTAACAATATTTCCTTGAAGTTTATTTGTGGTTGTGATGTATGAAATCTGCAGTCTACTTGTACACAGCAAGCTCGTACAAACCACAATATGATAAGGACCAGATAATTTAGTGCAAGGCATAAAGTGCTGGAGTAACTCGATGGGTCAGGCAGCCTGCCTGGAGAACGTGGATAAACTAGTCTGAAGAAGGGTCCCAATCCTAAACGTCACCTGCACATGTTCTCCAAAGATGCTGCCCCACCCACTGAGTTACTCCAGCAATTTATTTATTTTTCTAAACCAGTTTCTGCAGTTCCTTGTATCCAGATAATTTAATGTTTGCTGGAAATTCATGGTGCCTGACCTATTTCAATATTTTTGTTGATTTTTCCTGATATTTTAGTGATAAGCTTTGATTAAAATTGGTAAACATCTTCCACTTTCAAATAATATAGTGTAAATTTTACATCCACCTCAGCGAGCCTTCTTTTTTTTTAAGGTAGCATCAATATTTGGAGTAATTGACAGTCCAATACTCCTTTAGTGATGCACATGAAAGTCAACTTGGATTTTTTTGTTCAAGACTCTGCAGCGGGACATAAAACTGTAAACTTCTGATACTGGAGCAAAGGAACCAATAATTGAGTCACAGCTTGACGTCACAATCCCTTGGATAGCTCTAATTCTATAAAATTTACATTAAAATTTAATCAGCACAACACCTTATTGTCACTGCATAAAATGTCTTTGTTGTTAACATTATTATTTTCAATAACAGGATTTTTGAAGGAAAGAGAATAAAAATATATCAGAAGCTAAAACATGAATTCATTTTGCATTATGGAGATAAACCTGTGAGACATCCTAATTATTTCCAAGGTGAAACTCAATAAATTTTGTCAGCATCAAAGCTGGGATTGCAATTATGTAAACCTGTGAATAGCATAAAATGTATATCTCTTCAGCCAATTGCATTTCCTGAAAGCAATCTAGACAATAAAAAAGCAGCATAGTCACTAACTGTTCAGATGAAGTACAATATAATAATGACAGCACTTTTATGTTAGCCTTCCAAGTTTAATCAATTATTAGTGACTTGTTTCTGTTCTCTTCACTGGATTCATTTGAAATGCTTAACATGGATGCAATCTGAGCCCTTTACTATACTCCTGATACAATCACGACCGTGCAGCAAAATACTGCTCTAACTCCATTTACAAGTTTGCAGATGACACCGCCATCGTGGGCCAGATCTGGAACAATGATGAGATGGAGTACAAGAAGAAGATGGGGACCTTAGTAACATGGTGTCAATACAATAACGTCTCCCTCAATGTCAACAAGGCAAAGGAGCTAGTTATTAACTTCAGGAAACAAGATGATGTACACACTCATGCCAGCATCAATTGTGCTGATGTGGAGATGGTCAAGTGCTTTCACAGGACATACAATAGTAGAGACAAAAAGCTGGAGTAACTCAGCAGGACAAGCAGCATCTCTGGAGAGGAATGGGTGATGTTTCAGGTCGAGACCCTTCTTCAGTCTGACACACAATCTTTTTGTGTGTATCTTCGGTTTAAACCAGCATCTGCAGTTCCTTCCTATTCCGTAGTAGATCACAGGAACAGGTTTTTTGGCCAACAATGTCCATGCTATACATGATGCCAAGTTAAACTAATCTCCTCTGCCAGCAAGTGATCGATATTCCTCAATCCACTGCATATCCATCAGTCTATCTAAAAGCCTCTTAAATGTCACTATCGTATCTGCCTCCACCATCACCCTGGCATGCTATCTAGTCAAATCAAAGCACACCAAACTCAGGAACAGCTTCTCCCCCTCTGTTATGAGGCTTCTGAATAGTCCTTCCGAAAGCTAGGGTACTGTCCAATTCACCTCTACTCCTTTGCAGACATTGGACTTTATCTGTGGAAGTGTTGTGCTACAATGCTGAGATCTATATTCTGCAATCTACATTGCACCCTTTGGTCTACCTATTGTACTTGAGTGACTAGATTGTATATATGTATAGTATTACCTAATCTGATTGTATGGCATGCACAACACACGTTTAACTGCACCTTGGTACATTTGATATTAATAAAGTAAACCAAAACATAAATAAGGCTGAGCTCAGCAAATTATAGGGCAGGAAAAACACGGAGTGTGCGCGCAAAGACATTTTCTATAAAGGGTCTGTCCCACCAGCATGCGACTCCATGCGGTGAGCGCGACCTAACATGGTCGCTTGAGCCGTCTGGCCTCGCAGGTCCGGTCCCACTTCGATTGCCAGAGCCGTATAGAGTTGTGCGGAGCTGGTCCCGACATCGCGCGGGGCTCCGAAAAACTGACCGTGTTCAAAAATTGCACGCGGCAACGGCCTGTCTGCCCACAGCTGCCTCGACGCATTACACACCGCCTCGACGTCGTGCCTCCGTGACCCTCTCTATATGTGCCTCCGTGACCCTCTCTCTGTGTGTTCCTCCGTGGCCCTCTCTCTGTGTGTGCCTCCGTGACCCTCTCTCAGTGTGTGCCTCCATGGCCCTCTCTCTGTGTGCCTCCGTGCCCCTCTCTGTGTGCCTCCGTGACCCTCTATATGTGTGCCTCCGTGCCCCCCTCTGTGTGCCTCCGTGACCCTCTCTATATGTGCCTCCGTGACCCTCTCTCTGTGCCTCCGTGGCCCTCTCTCTGTGTGTCCCTCTCTGTCCTTGCGAACTTACCGCGGACTTCGCTCCAACTTCGCGCCACGTTGCGCCATTCACCCGACCTCCGTGCAGCCCCCGCTGCTGGTTTGGTCGCGCTCACCTCATGCAGGCACATGGTGGTGGGACCGGCCCTGTACGGGGATCACCCGATCACCGTGCGGCCCCCGCTTCCAGTTTGGTCGCGCTCACCGCATGGAGTCGCATGCTGGTGGGACAGGCCCTTAAGTATGAGTCTGAATTTGTAAGTGGGCTTTCAAAGTCCTATTAAAAATATTCCATAATAGATACCACCAAGTTAGTAATTGAAAGATGACAATATTAATATCATTGCTGGGACAGAATATAGTATTGAAACACAAGAATACATTTTGCTGTCAAAATTACAATGAAGCTAATGGCCCACTCCTATCTTTTCATAAATTTGAAGAGTAGATGCAGATTTAGATTCAAATATCCAAAGATCCTCTCCATCCATTGTGTAGGAAGAACTGCAGAAGCTGGTTTACACCAAAGATAGACACAAAATGCTGGAGTCACTCAGCAGGACAGACAGCATCTCTGGAGAGAAGGAATGGGTAATGTTTTGGGTCAACCCCCTTCTTCAGACCTTTATCCATTTTTCAGACCCACCATCCATTGTTAGCTTTGCGACAGTCGAGTCAGGCAGTTTCCCTCATTTTGAAAGGTGTGAAGCTGCAACACGTACTTGGTAGATAGGAATTGAACATGTCACAGAATCAATATCTACGGAAGTTACAAGTCAAGTGGAAGTACCTTTTTTAATAACGTGGCAATTATTTATTATCATCAATCAATTTCTCTGGCACTGAAATTTAATTATTGCAATTACAGAGTCTCATTCTTTTAGAAGTTAATTATCATTGAAAACCTTAAGTGTAATTATTTAAAATATTGCCTTTCTGCCACTTATCCAATTTTACCAAACTCTATTACTATTTTTTAACCTGCCTTGATGTAGAATTTGGCCCTTTGTAATTTGTAGGATCAAAATCCAGCAACTTGAAACCTGTTATATAAAATAAAATGCTGAAAATTCTCAGAAGGTTAAGCAGGATCTGTGGAGTGACAATTACTGGTTAATATCCTGGTTAACTGGTTAATTACTGGTTAATATCTTTCCATTATGATTCCTTCAACCTTGATGATGCTTTTAGTGCAAATGCCCTAGGGACATTTTCAACATCATTATTTACTGAAGTTCTACTGAAGATTTAGATGGATCTGGGTCAAACACAGGCAAATCAATGATTCAATAGTTCTTGTGTATGAAGGGAATGCAGATGTGGTTTAAACCATAGATAGACACAAAAAGCTAAAGTAACTCAATGGGACAGGCAGCATCTCTGGAGAGAAAGAATGGGTGACGTTTTGGGTCGAGACCCTTCTTCAGACTGGTTAGGGATAAGGGAAACGAGAGATATAGACGGTGATGTGGAGAGATAAAGAACAATGAATTAAAGATATGCAAAAAAGTAATGATGATAAAGGAAACAGGCTATTGTTAGTTGTTTGTAGGGTGAAAATTAGAAGCTAGTGTGACTTGGGTGGGGAAGGGATAGAGAGAGAGAGGGAATGCTGGGGCTACCTGAAGTGAGAGAAATCAAAATCCATACCACTGGGCTGTATGCTGCTGTTCCTTCAATAAATAGTTATTCATTGTCATGCACTGCACAGTGAAATTATTTTTGCATAGCACACACAAATTACCGCATTTTGGCGGCATTTACAAAAGAAAGAGTCCAAATCCAAAGTCCGGTCCACATGCAAGATGTACTGGAGTACCCCCGATTCAGGTAAGCCCAGTTAAGTCCCAGGCTCTCCTCCGTCACCCTCGACTGGCTCAGCCCGAGAACCAACATCCCTGTCCTCATCCGACTGCCACTGCGTCCTGGGGGCACCTCCTACAGCTGACTTTGAAGGCACTAGAGCAAATACCCTCAGTCCCACTCCTACCGGCCCACTCCTCACATCCAACGTCGCCAGCAGCTCACGCTTCCTCGACTCCCTGGCTTTCAGGACTGAGCTCAGCAGCTTCTGAGTTTCCCCTGCATGCAGCAGCCCAATGGCTCCTTTGCGGCGGCAAGCCAAGCCTGCCGCCATACGTGATCACAGGGTCGTGGTCATAGGGTCTTTGTTTGTGATGGCCCACTGGAGTACTAGTTCAGGTAGGCAACTTAGTGGCATGGACATAGATCCATCTCTGGATAGAAGGAATGGGTGATGTATCGGACGAGACCCTTCTTCAGACTGAAACATCAATCCGAAATGTCACCCATTCCTTCTATCCAGAGATGCTGCCTGTCCTGCTGAGTTACTCCAGCATTTTGTGTCTATCTTTGGTTTAAACCAGCATCTGCAGTTCCTTCTACACATAGTGGCATGGACGTGTTGGGTTGAAGGACCTTTTTTAGTCCTGTATGATTATATGACACGATTACAGACATCTTCTGAATAGCTTCTCTTCTGTGTTAATGATTAGCCCTGGGTACACAAAGAGCTGGAAAAACTCAGCGGGTGCAGCAGCATCTATGGAGCGAAGGAGATAGGCAACATTTCGGGCCGAAACCCTTCTTCAGGCCCGGTTAGAGACCTCTTCTGAATAGCTTCTCTTCTGTGTTAATGATTAGCTCTGTTGTTCTGCGATAATTAATTCACTATCCAAATGATGTTCAAGTCATTATGGAGTTGGTTCGACTGGATCCAGATTCAGGATGTTATTTCCTCTTAGGCACTTCATCCAAGCATAATACCTTGCCTAACTTGTTACTCTGTTTTTGCTGGTGTTTCCCTCATCCTCATCGTGGCTTTCAAGGGAAAATTGACTTTTTCTGCCCTACTATTTCATTGCCATCATAATGCAACACATACTTCACTTGCACCTTCACTATCAAAATATCATGTTCTTAAGTTATAAGAGCAGAATTGGGCCATCCACCCATCAAGTCCACTCTGATATTCTATCATAGCATCTCTATCTTTACCTCTCAAACACATTATCCAGTCATCTCCCAATAATCCCTGACACCCTCCACGGAGTAGATACACAGAGTCTCTTGCCCAGAGTAGGTGAATCGAGGCCCAGAGGACATAGGTTTAAGGTGAAGTGGAAAAGATTTAATAAGAATCTGAGGGGTAGCTTTTTCACACTAAGGGTGGTGGATGTATAGAACAAGCTGCCAGAGGAGGTAGTTGTGGCAGGGAAATATCCCAACATTTAAGCAACAGTTAGACCGGCACATGGCTAGGACAGGTTTGGAGGGAAATGGACCAAAACTGGCAGGTGGGACTAGTGTAGCTGTGACATGTTGGCCAGTGTGGGCAAGTTGGGTTGAAGGACCTGTTTCCACACCCGATCACTCTATGACCCTTACCCCTGACAGCATTATGGAGCTGACTATCAGCACTGCTATAGGTCTCCTGACTCCCCATGGAGAGGCCACATCACTTATTTTCTGATACCTTTCTGGTATCTGGTGGAGCATCTGAAAATAGCGAGTTCACTTTCTCCCATAAAGTGTCATGCACAAAGTTGCATCACCTTCAAAATGACTTTCATCATGAGCTGCAGCTGCAATGTACTACCCATCCAAGCATTCACAAAATTGTTTAGGCAATTAGAACAAGGCACCCGCTTTATTTTGCTGCCAGTTTCGTGCCAAATAAGCTTGGTTTATCATGCATTGTGAACTGAGATTCGGTTTTGGAGAGCTATACAATTTAGCTCCATTATCTATAACCGATTATATTTTGATCTATAATGGAACTTCATATTTTTATTGAAAGGTCTTATTTTAAACTACCACCTTCAACAATTCCAGTAGTCCATACCTTATTTGTTCATATACCCTCAGCCCATGAGATGGATTAACCATTGTTAGATGTTCCACCAGACGTCTTAAGGAAGGATAGATGCTTTAAATATTTCTCAGGGGTGAGCGTACGTAAACAAAGAAGACATAGATTCAGGATAAGACTGAGAAGAGGAAGAATTTCTTCCCTTGGCTGGTTGTGAATTTAGGGAACTCGCCACCCCAGAGAATTGTGGAGACTGGGTAATTAATATATTAGTTATCCAGGGGATGGTTGATTTAGAAGCAAGGGACCAAAGATACATTGTTTAATTTATAAACCATTGTTATGTGAAGGAGGTATCCATGAGTCTGTGCAAATTACTACCTTCAGAAAGGCAAAAGCATAGAGAAAAACACAAGAAAATGGAAAAAAAAAGATTTATTTTATTCCAACCTAAAGTACAGTCCAGAAATTATAAAATATGTTTTGATTACTGAGATTAAAGGCAAAAAGAAAAATTTCTATATCATATGTTTCATTAGCAACCATCTGCATAGACCTGATTTGGTGTAGTGCACCTGGAATTAATTCTCGATTCATATCATAAATAACTATTTTAATTGAAAATACGTCAAATAAATGCATTGGGAGTATCACTTTTTTTTGCATATTGGTCTTGGAATATATATATTTTTTAAAGTTATTTGCAATTTTTGCAGCCAGCTACTAATACTCTGATAATGTTTGCCTTATTTTAGCCCGATTGCTATTATGTAGCTGTCAGCTGTTTCACTTAAAGGAACCAAGACATTAATCTCGGTGAGTCTGATGTGCAAAGGTATGAGCATTTGTTGGTTGAAGACTTAGAAATTCTCCCTGTTGTATCACCTAAAGGAATATTGACTTCTAAATAACAAAATGGTTTCTCTTTTGTATGTATGTATCAAGTTTAAGCTCTTTTAAGTCTGATACAGGCGTATTTCCCCTGTGGCAGTTTAGAGTTGTATTGCAATATTACTGAATCATTACCCTTGCCATGTTTCAAATGAAGGGTATTATTCAGTGTACACAGACCTTACCTGAGTCAACAATATTCGCAACTCCAATATCATATATTCCACTGGTTACTCTTGCAAATTAAACCTCTTCACCCTCTCGCCCCAACAACCCCACCCACCCGGCATTTGCAGGGATTTAAATTGAGAATTACAGCATGCATACAGAGTTAAGCAGCTGGTATAATAATTTCAGTTGAATTTTTAATCAGGTGAATAAACCATTTACAAGAGATGTTTATCAGTCCTTCTGGAACTCTAATACAATATGCAGAAAGAAAGTCAAATAATGGCCAAAAGGTGAAACTGCTAAATATTAAGGCATAATCAATCATTGTAAGCACTAATTAGAATTAGCCCCCTCCTGTCATTTAGTTTCAAACCAGGTTTAAAGGCTCAGTACATTCATTCAGCTGTTAGCTGACATGCTCCAGTGGATCTTTGTTGGATCCGCCTCATCTCCCTCTGGAGAAAATTTGTGCATGAATACTGTATGTGAACTTTAGATAAATAAATAAACAAGAGAACAGCTTCCAGATAATTGAAAGTGAGCGAAGGAGGGCGCAGAAAGCAAACAGCCTCTCAGAGGGGGAAGCAGGAGAGGTTGACTGGTGTGATTAAAATTCCAATAATTTATGACAGGTACATTACTAACAGGATGCTCAGCCCCTTTTAGTGTTGTTTGTTTCACGTGCTTTCAAGAAGAAAGATGTGCATTTTGCTTCAGGTTGTGCCAAGGAGATAGTGCAAGGAGTTCAGTGCATAGGAATTCCTCCTGGCTGGCTGAGCAGTAATTTAGCAACCACTTGCTGTCAGCATTAACATGTCAATTCATTTTAATAGTCTGGGCATGCTCAATGGGTGAGTTCATGCTTAGATACAAAGCAGAGATTCTCCCAGGAGTCCCTGTGGTCCGAGAGTTTGTGCAGTGGCCTGTTGTGGTCCAATAATATTTCAGTGGTTTCTATGCTCAAGGTGATAGAAGATGTTCTTAGACAATTAACATGAAACATCACAAATTTAGACACACATTATTTTTGACATGAGTCTATGCTGGAGATCACACAGCAGCAATTATTCATGCATCCAGACTGACTTTGATTGTAGCCAATTTCGGAACAAAGGTTATTTGAACTATGCCTTTGCTTTCATAACTTTCTGTTGTTACATTAATCCATGGCCTCATTCCAAAAGTGTTGCTCCTCATGTCTGGTGTGCAGGGAAAACACGTTAGACGTCACAAAAAGATAATGTTTTAATATGATTCAATAGGACAGGCAGTTTCAATTGTGTGCACTTGATCAATTGACCTGTTTGTATAAGTTACAAGTGACAGAGTATTATGTTGGTTGATGTCATGTGTAATTTGCAACTCAAGGCCAGAACATTACATTGTATGATATTACAAATAAGCAAATCTCTATTATAAAAAATGTATCAACCTACATATGAACTAAAATAGCTAAAAACAGGTATTTGAAATATTATTTTTTTGAATAATACAATTTCCAGGTCTATTATATACTGAAGAGAGAAGATGTTTCAGCTCATTTAAGGTGAAGGAGAAAAGATTTAATAGGAATCTGTGGGATAACCTTTTCACACAAAGCGTGGTGGGGGTATGGAACAAGCTGCCTTAGGAGGTAGTTGAGGCAGGGACTATCTCAACATTTAAGAAACACTTAGAAAGGTACATGGATTGGACAAGTTTGGAGGGATATGGACCGAACGTGGGCAGGTGGGACTAGTGTAGCTGGGACATCCTGGCCGGTGTGGGCAAGTTGGGCCAAAGGCCTGTTTTCACACTGTGTCACTCTATGACTGTGACTCTATCTGAATCAGACGTCAAAACTATACATGTTTCTGGAGATGAAGTGGAAGTTGCAAAATTACAGAACAAGTAAAAACTGGCACATAACTGAGACGGTACTTGTGTTATTCCAGCATTCTACACCTGAGGAAAAGTGCAAGTAATTTGTTCATTCTTATGGTAGTCCACGGGGAAGAAAAGAACATTGTGATTTTCCAACAAAATCATTGACATATTTATCCCTTATGGTAATAATACATTTTTCTATTTAATCCAAATATATCAGGTTTCGTTCAGATTGCTATTATATTGTACAAATTACTCACATTTTAAACTTTACAAAATCCAGTTTAGGTAAAATGACTTGACATTGCAGTGGCAGTTAGCAGCTATGACGTCACATTTGGGATCTCATTTACATAAACTGCCCGTCAGCAGTGCTCCACCCCACAATGCCATCACAATGGGATCTCATTTACATTTTTAAAAAAACACCAGGTTCCACCTCACAATGACGTCAAGGGAGGCAGGGAGGAGAGAGAGGTTATGGAGGGAGGGAGTGACTGAGGGTAGGAAGTGAATGAGGGTAGGGGAAAGGAGAGGGAGAGGGGGGTGGAGGAGGGGAGGGAGTGAGTGACTGAGGGTAGGAAGTGAATGAGGGTAGGGGAAAGGAGAGGGAGAGGGGGGTGGAGGAGGGGAGGAAGAGAGGGGAGAGAAGAGGGAGAGTGAAGAGGAGGGGGTGGGAGTGTTGGCGGATGAGGGGAAATGAGCCGAGCCTGCGCAGTTGGGGGCTATGGGTGAGTGGTGGAATATTGCATTGGGGGAATGGATGAGTGGTGGAAATGGGTTGCTTGGGGGAACGGGTGAGTGGTGGAATATTGTGTTGGGAAACGGGGCCCAAGCGGTCCCAGTTGGTCTATATATATTACTAAAACCCATCTTGTTTGTGATGTCTGCTTGCGTGTCTGTGTGCCCAAGTACTTCTGGAACTACGCCAAAATGGTACACGATAGCGTTACCATTTTTGGACCACCTTACTCACAATTGTCCTCTGGTGCGATTGTATTGTTTCATTCAGATTGATGGTATATTTTACAACATATTTTAAAACTTTACAAAATCCAGTTTGAGAAAAAAATCACTTGAAGTTGCAGTGGCAGTTAACAGCTGTGACGACACAATGGGATCTCATTTACATATACTGCCCATCAGCAGTGTTCCAATGTGACAATGTTAACAAAATCCGGACTCCCAGTGCAATGAGAGATTTGTTACATTGTTGTAAGGAGAGGGATGGAGTGGGGGAGGGGACAAGGAGAGGATTAATATTATTAAACAGATAAAGGGAGAGGAAGGGGGTAGGGAGGGGAGAGGGGTTATGGAGGGAGGGACTGACTGAGGGTAGGGGGAAGGATAATGAGGGGTGAGGGAGGGAGTGGGGAGGGAAGGAGGAGAGGGGAAAGAAGAGGGGGGTGAAGAGAATGGGGAGAGAGTGCTGGGGGATGAGGGGAAATTAGCCATGCCTGCACAGTACGGGCAATGGGTGAGTGGTGGAATATTGCGTTGGGGGAATGGGTTGCATTGGGGAAATGGGTAAGTGGTCGAATATTGCGTTGGGGGACCAGGCCTCCCATGTGACAGGGACCAAACGGATCCCACTTGGTCTAGTTTTAGAAACATAGAAACATAGAAAATAGGTGCAGGAGGAGGCCATTCAGCCCTTTGAGCCAGCACCGCCATTCATTGTGATCATGGCTGATCATCCCCAATCAATAACCCGTGCCTGCCTTCTCCCCATATCCCTTGATTCCACTAGCCCCAAGAGGTCTATCTAACTCTCTCTTAAATCCATCCAGTGACTTGGCCTCCACTGCCCTCTGTGGCAGGGATTTCCACAAATTCACAACTTTCTGGGTGAAAATGTTTTTTCTCACCTCAGTCTTAAATGGCTTCCCCTTTATTCTAAGACTGTGGCCCCTGGTTCTGGACTCACCCAACATTGGGAACATTTATCCTGCATCTAGCTTGTCCAGTCCTTTTATAATTGTATATGTTTCTATAAGAATCCCCCTCATCCTTCTAAACTCCAGTGAATACATTATGTACTAAAATTCTTGGCTCTTGGGAGAAACAGCTTCACTACCAAGACAATATTGAAAAGTATGTGGCACATGGAATTCATCTCTAGAAAAGAACACAGAATCAGTTTAATGCATTATACAAATAAAGCAAAGATTACACAGCCATTCAATGGAATTTGTTTCAATCAGCAGATACTACTTTATTTTAAATTGAAGATACTTAGAATTATTACATTTTGATTGCAAATCCAAACATTTATTGTAAAACTAGACCAAGTGGGACCCATTGGGCCCCATTCCCCAAAACACAATATTGCACCACTCAACCATTCCCCCAAATGAAACCCGTTTCCACCAGTCACCCATTTCCCCAACGCAACCCATTCCCCCAACACAATATTCTGCCATGCACCCATCGTTCCCAAATGTGCAAGCATGGCTCATACATTCCCTCCCCATCTCTTCACCCTTTCTCTTCTCTCCCCTTCCCCTTCCACTCCTCCACTCCCTCCCTCCATAACCCGTCCCCCTCCCTACCCCCACCTCTCCCTCTATCTCCCCACTCACCCACTCCTCACCTCTCCCCTATTGCACTCTGCACAATGTTTAAATAACATTTCTCCTCCTCCCCTCCCCCACTCTCCCGCTCTCCTTACAACAATGTAACAAATCTCTCATTGCACTGGGTGGAACACTGTTGATGGGCAGCTTGTGTAAATGAGATCCCATTGTGATGTAATTGTCGGGTGGAGCACTGCTCACTGGAAGTTTATGTAAATGAGATCCCATTGTGATATCATAGCTGCTAACTGCCACTGCAATTGCCAAGTGCAAGATCAAGTGATTCTTTCTCAAACTGTTATTGTTATTCACATTTTTAATTTTACAAAATCCAAGATAGATAGACAGATAGACAGATAGACAGATAGACAGATAGATAGATAGATAGATAGATAGATAGATAGATAGATAGATAGATAGATAGATAGATAGATAGATAGATAGATAGATAGATAGATAGATAGATAGATTAATTGTCAGGTGGAACATTGCTGAGCGGCAGTTTATATAAATGAGATCCCATTGTGACATCATAGCTGTAACTGCCACTGCAAACTCGTGATTTTTCTCAATGTGAATTTTGTTAAGTTAAAAATGTTAATAACATATAAAATATAACATCAATCTGAATGAAACATAACAAACAATCAAACATGCAGACAATGGTGAGTAAGGTGGGCCAAAAATTGTAGCACTATTGTGTACCATTTTGGTGCAATTTCAGGAGCACAGCCCAGACAGACAGACATAGAAACAAGATGAGAGTTTTAGTAATATACTAGACCAAGTGCAAGACCGTTGCGTCTGCTCCCCCAATGCACCCGTTCTCTACCCGTAGCCCCCAAAGGAGGCGTAGTCCTCCAACTGAAGCCATTCCCGAACATAAGATTCCAGCACTTTCCTGCCTCCCTCAGCAGTGGGCTTTATAAAATATTCTAATTGCGCTTGCCCTGCGTGTTGCAATAGCAATTCACCCTGCTGCTCCTGTGAGGTGAAAAGTTCAGAGTGTTCCTGTGTCGCAACATTGTATTGAAGGTTACACAAAAAGCTGGAGAAACTCAGTGGGTGCAGCAGCATCTAAGGAGCGAAGGAGATAGGCGACGTTTCGGGTCGAGACCCTTCTTCAGACTGGCCTATTGTATTGAAGTGTGTTGGAAGCTGGCAGGAATGATTTTAACTGTAAAAATCTTGTTATTGTTAACAGTAAAAGTTGGCATTTTTAAAGCTTTAATCATGAATAGTTTGTGAAATATAGGATGCAATCTTCAGTGAGCTGATCACTACAAGCCGAGCATTGTGACATCATCAGTTGAAGATGGTCATTTTAAATTCAAAGTCTTTTGAACTTTTTAAACTTTGATCAGTCGAGAAATAAAGCATAAAATGCTCATTGAAGATGTCTCTGCCGAGAGGGGGAAAATGTGAATCATAATATGTAAAAATGTTATCGTTACCGCGTAGTGTTTTTGCGAAGATGTAAAGACACACACATATAAACACAAATATACACACAAATATACACACAAACAAGATCAGAGTTTTAATAAGTACTAGACGAAGTACAAACCTGTTGTGTCTGCTCCCCCAATGCAATAGCCCCCATGGGAAGTGTGGTCCTCCAACTCAAGCCGTTCTCGAACGTAAGATTCCAGCACTCCCCTGCCTCCCTTAGCAGTGGGCTTAAAAAAATGACAATTCCACATCCCCTGCTTGTTGCAATAGCAATTCGCCCGCCAACACCAGTGAGGTGAAATGTTCAGAGTGTTCTTGTGTCGTCAATGCAAGCCGAGCCTTTGTGACATCATCAGTTGAGGCTGATCATTTAAAATTCAAAATATTTTGATTTTGTTTAACTTTAATCAGTGATAAGTTGATAAATAAAGCATAAATGTTCAGTGAAGATGACCTCTGCCTGGAGGGGAAAATGTGAATCAGAATATGTAAACCTCTTGTGAAGGTAGGTATTTTTAAAGCTTTAATCGCGAATATATAGGCTGAAATGCCGAAGATATGGGAAGAACCAGGTGTGTGACGGAGAGAAGGGGTGGAAATCATGGAGTGCAGAAGACCCAGGAGGCTGTGCCTAATGAAAACAGGTACGCCCTCTTGGGAACTGTCCGGGGAGATGATGTTTCCAGTCCAAGCGGCGGACTCGTCGGTGGCTCCAAACCTAGAGATGGCTCTTGACCAGCGAGACCGACGTCGGTTAGAGCCCTAGTGCTGGGTTTGCCCTGTTGGTAAGGAATGAAATTCAGTTCCTTGCAAGGGGTGACATTGAAACAGGAGATGTGGAGTCAGTATGAATTGTAAGGGTAAAAAGACCCTAATGGGACTAATCTACAGGCCCCCAAACAGTAGCCTGGACAGAGGGCGCAATTTGAATCAGGAGTTAAAATTGGCATGTAGGAAATGTAATGCTGTGGTTGTTATGGGAGATTTCAACATGCAGGTAGACTGGGAAAATCAGGTTGGTACTGGATCCCAAGAAAGGGACTTTGTAGAGTACCTTTGTGATGGATTCTTAGACCAGCATGCATTGGAGCTCACCAGGGAGAAGGCAATTCTGGATTTAGTGTTATGTAATGAACCAGATTTGATAAAGGACCTCGAGGTTAATGTGCCATTAGGAGGTAGTGACCATAACATGGTCAGATGTAATCTACAATTGGAGAGGGAGAAGGGTAGATCAGAAGTTTCAGTGTTACAGTTGAATAAAGGGGACAATGGGGCTATGAGGGAGGAGCTGGCCAAAGTTGACTGGAAACATACACTAGCAGGGATGACAGTGGAACAAAATGGCAGGTATTTCCAGGAATAATACAGAAGGTGCAGGATCAGTTCATTTCTAGGAGGAAGGAAAGATTCCAAGGGGAAAAAGGGGTGGCCATGGCTGACAAGGGACGTCAGGGACAGTATAATAATTAAAGCAAAGAAGTACAACGTGGGAAAGATGAGCGAAAAGCAAGAGGATTGGGTAATGTTTAAAGAACAATAGAAGATAACCAAAAAGACAATACGGGGAGAAAAGATGAGGTACGAAGGGAAGCCAGCCAAGAATATAAAGCAGGACAGTAAAAACTTCTTTAGGTATGTGAAGAGGAAAAAATTAGTTAAGACCAAATTTGGACCCTTGAAGACCGAAAAAGGTGAATTTATTATGGGGTACAAGGAAATGGCAGATGAGTTGAACAGGTACTTTGGATCTGTCTTCACTAAGGAGGACACAAACAATCTTCCTGATATAGTAGTAGCCAGAGGATCTGGGGTGACGGAGGAACTGAATGAAATCCACATTAGGCAGGAAATGGTGTTGGATAGACTGATGGGACTGAAGACTGATAAATCCCCAGGGCCTGATGGTCTGCATCCCAGGGTACTTAAGGAACTGGCTCTAGAAATCGTGGATGCATTGGGGATAATTTTCCAGTGTTCTATAGACTCAGGATCAGCTCCTGTGGATTGGAGGGTAGCTAATGTTATCCCACTTTTTAAGAAAGGCGGGAGAGAGAAAACAGGGAATTATAGACAGTTAGCCTGATATCGGTGGTGGGGATGATGCTGGAGTCAATTATAAAAGTTGAGATAGCCGAATATGTAGATAGCAGTAACACGATCGGTCTGAGTCAGCATGTATTTACAAAGTGGAAATCATGCTTGACTAATCTTCTGGAATTTTTTGAAGATGTAACTAGGAGAATGGACAAAGGAGAGCCAGTGGATGCAGTGTACCTGGACTTTCAGAAAGCATTTGATAAGGTCCCACATAGGAGATAAGTGGGCAAAATTAGGGAACATGGTATTGGGGTAGAGTGCTGACATGATAGAGAAGTGGTTGGCAGACTGGAAACAAAGAGTAGTGATTAACAGGTCCCTTTCAGAATGGCAGGCAGTGACTAGTGGGGTACCGCAACGTTCAGTGCTGGGACCGCAGCTATTTACAATATACATCAATGATTTGGATGAAACTAGTAGCGTGGATAAGGGAGAACCAGTGGATGTGGTTTATCGGGACTTCCAGAAGGCTTTCGACAAGGTCCCACATAAGAGATTAGTATACAAGCTTAAACCATATGGCATTAGGGGTTCAGTATTGATGTGGATAGAGAACTGGCTGGCAAACAGGAAGCAAAGAGTAGGAGTAAACGGGTCCTTTTCACAATGGCAGGCAGTGACTAGTGGGGTACCGCAGGGCTCAGTGCTGGGACCCCAACTATTTACAATATATATTAATGATCTGGATGAGGGAATTGAAGGCAATATCTCCAAGTTTGCGGATGACACTAAGCTGGGGGGCAGTGTTAGCTGTGAGGAGGATGCTAGGAGACTGCAAGGTGACTTGGATAGGCTGGGTGAGTGGGCAAATGTTTGGCAGATGTAGTATAATGTGGATAAATGTGAGGTTATCCACTTTGATGGCAAAAACAGGAAAGCAGACTATTATTTAAATGGTGGTCGATTAGGAAAAGGGGAGATGCAGCGAGACCTGGGTGTCATGGTACACCAGTCATTGAAAGTAGGCATGCAGGTGTAGCAGGCAGTGAAAAAAACGAATGGTATGTTAGCTGTCATAGCAAAAGGATTTGAGTATAGGAGCAGGGAGGTTCTACTTCAGTTGTACAGGGTCTTGGTGAGACCACACCTGGAGTATTGCGTTCAGTTTTGGTCTCCAAATCTGAGGAAGAACATTATTGCCATAGAGGGAGTGCAGAGAAGGTTCACCAGACTGATTCCTGGGATGTCAGGACTGTCTTATGAAGAAAGACTGGATAGACTCGGTTTATACTCTCTAGAATTTAAGAGATTGAGAGGGGATCTTATAGAAACTTACCAAATTCTTAAGGGGTTGGACAGGCTAGATGCAGGAAGATTGTTCCCGATGTTGGGGAAGTCCAGGACAAGAGGTCACAGCTTAAGGATAAGGGGGAAATCCTTAAAGACCGAGATGAGAAAGACTTTTTTCACACAGAGAGTGGTGAGTCTCTGGAACTCTCTGCCACAGAGGGTAGTTGAGGTCAGTTCATTGGCTATATTTAAGAGGGAGTTAGATGTGGCCCTTGTGGCTAAGCGGATCAAAGGGTATGGAGAGAAGGTAGGTACGGGATACTGAGTTGGATGATAAGCCATGATCAAATTGAATGGCGGTGCAGCCTCGAAGGGTCGAATGGCCTACTCCTGCACCTAATTTCTATGTTTCTATGTTTCTATGAAGGGACTCAAAGTAACATTAGCAAATTTGCAGATGACACAAAGCTGGGTGGCAGTGTGAACTGTGAGGAAGATGCTATGAGAATGCAGGGTGACTTGGACAGGTTGGAGGATTGGGCAGACGCATGGCAGTTGAAGTTTAATGCAGATAAATGTGAGGTTATCCACTTTGGTAGCAAAAACAGGAAGGCAGATTACTATCTAAATGGTGTTAAGTTGGGAAAAGGGGAAGTACAACGGGATCTAGGGGGTCCTTGTACATCAGTCTATGAAAGTAAGCATGAAGGTACAGCAGGCAGTGAAGAAAGCGAATGGCATGTTGGCCTTGATAACAAGAGGAATCAAGTATAGGAGCAAAGAGGTCCTTCTGCAGTTGTATAGAGCCCTAGTGAGACCACACCTGGAGTATTGTGTGCAGTTTTGATCCCCTAATTTGAGGAAGGTCATTCTTGCTATTGAGGGAGTGCAGCGTAGGTTTACAAGGTTAATTCCCGGGATGGAGGGACTGTCATATGCTGAGAGAATGGAGCAGTTGGGCTTGTACACTCTGGAGTTTAGAAGGATGAGAGGAGATCTCATTGAAACATATAAGATTGTTAAGGGTTTGGACACGCTAGAGGCAGGAAACATGTTTCCGATGTTAGGGGAGTCCAGAACCTGGGGCCACAGTTTAAGATTAAGAAGTAAGCCATTTAGAACGGAGACGAGGAAACACTTTTTGTCACAGAGAGTGGTGAGACTGTGGAATGGAGGCGGGATCTATGGATGCTTTCAAGAGAGAGCTAGATAAGGCTCTTAAAAATAACGGAGTCAGGGGATATGGGGAGAAGGCAGGAGTGGGGTACTGATTGGGGGTGATCAGCCATGATCACATTGAATGGCGGTGTTGGCTCGAAGGGCCTAATGGCCTAATCCTGTATCTATGGTCTCTCGTTTAAATCTTCAGTGAAGCTGATTGCTAGTCGAGCCATTGTGACGTCATCAGTGAAAGCTGATCGTTTTAAACTTCTTACTTATTTTTAATGTAATAATAATTTTTAGTGACTGCCTCGAGAAAAATGTTAAGACTTTAAAATCATTATTACCTCATTGCCTGCATTTCCTTCTGTCCTAAATATAACCCTTCAATTCCAATCTCAATTTGTCTGCTCATTCTAAACTTCTTACAAACAATAAACCCCTGAACTCGGGGACAAACGTTTAGGGAACAGCACTTAAAACTGACACTGCAAACGTTGCAGGAGCGGCCGCAGGTTTGTTATAAAACCGCTGAAATGTCGTTTCACTGGCCCAGCCCGCTGTTGCGACGACATGATCCATGGGTACCTCCATGGTCCTCGCTGCAGATGTGGATGCAGTCCTGGTAGAATGAGATTTAGAAATGTTAGTGTCTATACCTGCTGCACCCAATACCATCCTGAGCCACCTGGAGATAGTCTGCACCGTCACCCAGTGATGTGGGTTTTTATGGCTGATAAACAGACCCGTCTCCATATTCCTGATGGTGTGTGTGACATTAATATAATGTCGGATATAGGTGGCTATACAGAGTTTTACATCAATGGGATATGCTAGGAATTCCAATTTCAGTCCTGTAGACCCAGGTCTGTGTTGTTAAAGCAACTCATCTATAAAGAAAGTCAAATATTGGGGGTCGAGACCATTCTATCCAGTTTTAGTCTCTGTAGTCTGGACCCGTTGTGCCGTGGTCAGTGCCATTAACTTCACCACTTTGAAGGTGCGTTTGTCCAGTGGTAAATCCGTCATAGGCGACCAGCTCCTGTGTAGAGTCAACATCACCCCTATATCCCAGGTAATATTATATCGTGGTCGGGGAGGGTTGGAATTGAATATACCCCTCATTAGTTTGGATACCAACTGGTGAGATCCCACTCCAATGTTGAGATAGGATGATAGTGCACTCCTGGCACTGTCATCCTATCTCGACATTGGAGTGAGATGATGAATTCCAGCAGATTAGAGATCGTAGCAGAGTTGTAGGTGGTCTTGGTCCGACTACAGAAGGCCTCCCATTTCCTTATGTGGGTGAGGTACTGCTTCCTTGTGGACTCTCTGCACGATGCTTTTATGATGTCCATGGTTCTTGATGACAGCCCGAATTCCAGTAGTGGCTTCTTCAGAACCTGCAAGCCAACAGGTTCAGATGACCATGGCACGGATGATTTTCCTCTGTTAAGGGATTGGTCACCAAATGCGGGCATTTGGTAACCTGTTCCCATGGTTCTTTTATCATGTTGAGGACCACGGGGTACCATGGTTGTGTGGGCCAGTCGGGTATTATCAGTATACTTGTTGCAGAATCTAGTTGAATTTTTATGCAATACCCGACTGATGAGGCAGAATGGTGGAATGCATAGAAAAACTATTTCCCCCTATGTAGTGAGAACGCGTCCATCCCTACTGCTCCAGGATCTGGTTCCCAAGAGACATATGTTGGTATCTGATGGTTCAACTTGGACGCAAAGAGGTCGATATCTGGTGTTCCATATTTGGCTATAATTTTTGCAAATATTTGGGGGTTCAACATCCACTCGATGGTGTTATTAAATACTCGTGACCTGATGTCCGCCACTGTATTGAGATTACCCGGAAGGTACGTAGCTAATATCCAAATATTTCTTTCAATACACCAGAGCCAAATTAAATTTGCCAATTCATCACAAGATATTGACTTGATACCACCCATGTGGTTTAAATACGCCACCTCAGTGGTATTATTTATTTGAAGATGGACATGCGTATGATGCAGATTAGTGCAGTAAGCCCGCAGCCCGTGCCATGCTCCCAACATTTCCATATGGTTTACCTTGTGATTGAAGAAAAGTAGACTCGTGCAAATCCCATCTGCCGCCACAACTGGAAGTGGTGTCGGTAGCTCCCCAGCCCTGGGTGCTTGCGTCGGTTTGTAACACGACTGATGGGTTTGATATAATGATGGGATTAAACAATCACAAACATTGCTAATCCATCATTGTAGCTCAATTTTGCCTTGTTTGGCAGCTGCATAGGCCTGTCAAAATGTCCAGCATTCTCTTTTAATGCTGAAATTTTTGCTCTTTGCAAGTTTTGATAGTGTAACGGCCCACATTGTGCAGCTGGAATGTAACTACAAGCTTCCCAATCACGTTAGCAGCATGCCTAATAGTCGGTTTCCTGGCGCAAGCAAGGCTGTTATGTCTCTATTGTGTCTGTTGCTTTGTTTCCTGGGATAGTGACAATCAGAACCCCATGCATCCCAGAATGTACGCATCATCCGGCCTACTTGTGAGGTTCTGGTTGCCGCAGCCGCCTCAGTGGGGCTTCCCCAACATCCGCGCGGGCTTGCCGCCAGTCCCGGTCATACGGGACTGATGCGACGCAAAGTCGCTGCCAGCCGCTGCTGCGGGGCCACACGACTTGTATGTACTACCACTGGCCCGCGATCTGGCGGACTGTGCTGGTGGTGAGTAGGTGCCGGCCGCTCCTGCGGGGCTCCCCGACTTCCGTGTTGATTTCTCACCGGTCCGCGATCTGGCAGACTGTGCTGGTGGTGAGTCGGTGCCGGCCGCTCCTGCGGGGCTACTCGATTTCGGTGCAGTTTTTCCCCTGGTCCGCCCTCTGGTGAATGTAATAGAGGGGAAATGGAAGTTGAAGTAGGCACAGGTCTACGCACCTTTTTACCGCTGGCCCGGTGCTGTTCGGGTGAAAGCGGAAGAGAGTCAGGGTATTGCCTACCCTGCTCTTGCGCGGGCCTCCTACCAATATGCAGCTCCCTGGCCTGCTGTGGTGGAGAGTCGGGTCCTGCCGACTGAACGGGGCTCCCCAACTTCCGCTTTCTTTTCCCGGCCCGCGGTGCGGGTGCTGCCGATGTAGCGGGCAACTCCAGGGATTGCGGCCGCTGACTCCTGTCGGAAGTCCCGTGGTCCTTGGAGGCAGTAAAATTAGATTTATAGATGGTCTTTAAGGACACATTTTCTCACAAGTTGCTGAACCATGGCGAATGAGCAGAAAGATGTAAATTGGAGGAAGTTGTCGGTTTTTTTCACTATGCTCAGTAGATGTAAAGTGTATTGGTGACGTGGATAATAGATTTGAAGATTTATTATTGTGTATGTCCAAAATATGCTTGGAAAGTTATATTCATGCAAAATTACCTTTGAACAGCCATCTATAAAAAATACTTTTGGTCAGAAAACAGATGATATGTTAGCATGTGATATGTTAAAGCACTAACTAATAGTGCTGCTTTAACTTCCAGAGAGGATAAAATTGACAATTCTGCCTTCAGCATAAATTAGTTTGTATTAATATATTAGAATTTACACTCCCAGGAAAGTATGCTGATAATGTAACTTTCTCAATGTTATAAAGTGGCCTTTCAACAAAGATACATGTCAAGACCTCAATCACTTAATGAGAACCAGGAGAGTTATATGTTTTGAAATTCTGACTGCTAGTTTCTGATCCCTGAATCGTTAGCTTGTTCTGCCTAAAGAATTCCACCACCAGTCATATCTTACCTGTTTTCTGTTAGGACCACTCTCTCTGTGATAACCTGTCCCACGCCTCAGCTCCGCCCCCACCACACCGGGTCCGCCTGCGTTCTCATCACCACCTCTTTGGGTCCCCCCTTCATTCTCAGTGGCCCCTCATCGGGTCCCCCCTTCATTCTCTGTGCAAAACATATCCATTCTCCTCCTCCCTCAACATAATTCCAGGTCTTAAATGGCCTTCCAGGTGAAGCCAAGTTCACATGCATCTCCTCTAACCTGGTCCATTGCATTCAAAGATCGCAATGTGGTCTCCTCTACATTGACAACACCAAACGAGAGCAGGCTACCATTTTGCGGAATACCTGGAATTTCTCAAACATTTTGCGTCTATCTTTAAATTAATGAGGCTACAGTTTCCACCTGTTTAGTCTTGGATAAAGCTAAGGGGCCAGATATCAGGAATTAGCAATGCAAGAGGTCAAATGAGTTGTTCAGCAATCTTAATTACTGCTACTTTCATTCTTTTGGCAAATGCTTTACACAATTGAACTACTGAAACATTGAGTTGAATTTGATTTAATTTAATGGTACTGTGGTGGTTTTGAAACTCCCTTCTTCAATTTTTTCATGTATGTATACTGTACATAAATACAGTAAATAGAAAAACAGATAAAGTGCAGTAGGCTATTAAAGTTCAGATTTTTGTTTGAGTTGAGTTTTATTGTCTGATGGCTGTGGGAAGTAACTGTTCCTCAACCTGGATGTTGCAAATTTCAAGCTCCTGTAACTTCTACCCGATGGCAGCGGAGAGATTAGTGAGAGGCCAGGATAGTGTGGGTCCTTGATGATGCTGCCAGCCTTTTTGAGGCTGCGATAGATCTCCTCGAAGGTAGGGAGGTCAGAGCCGATGATGGACTGGGCAGTGTTTACAACTTTTTGTAGTCTTTCCCGCTCCTGGACGCTTAAGTTGCCGAACCAAACCACGATGCAACCGGCCAGCTGTGCACCTGTAGAAGTTCGAGAGAGTCCTCCTTGACATACCGACTCTCTGTAATCTTCTCAGGAAGTAGAGGAATTATATGATATGCTTTCTATATAATTACATCAGTGTTCTGGGACCAGGAGAGATCTTCACAGATATGCATGCCCAGGAATTTGAAGCTCTTGACCCATCGACCTGTTGATATAAACGGGACTGTGGGTCCCCATCCTACTCCTTCCAAAGTCCACAATCAGTTCCTTGGTTTTGCAGGTATTGAGAGCCAGGTTATTGTGCTGGCACCATTTGATCAATCGGTCGATCTCACTTCTATACTCTGACTTGTCTCCATCAGTGATACGTCCCACCAAGTGGTGTTGTCGGCGAACTTGATGATGGAGTTTGCACTATGACCGGCTACGCAGTCATGAGTATAGAGTGCGTAGAGCAGGGGGCTGAGCACGAAGCCTTGAGGTGTTCCCATGCTGATTGTTATCGAGGCTGACACATTTCCACCAATATGAACAGACCATGGTCTGTGAATGTGGAAGTCGAGGATCCAATTGCAGGGGGATGCACAGAGACCCAGTTCTGAGAGCATGGTCCGCTGGAGAACTCAGCAGGTGAGGCAGCATCTGTGGAGAGAAGGGATAGGAGATGTCGAGACCCTTCTTCAGACTGATGTCGGAGTGGGGGGGGAGATCCATACCACGGTATCGGAGATGTCCTCAATCTTTAGGGAATGGGGGTTCCCCTCTTCTATTATAGATGAGGTTCTCACAAGGGTCTCCTCTATATCCTGCAGCTCCACTCTTACTCCCCATCCCCCTACTTGTAACAAGGACAGCCCCTCTTGTCCTCACCTTCCACCCCATCAGGCGTCGCATACAACATATAATCCTCTGACATTTTCGCCACCTCCAACGGGATCCTACCACTGGCCAAATCTTCCCATCTCCTCCCCTTTCTGCTTTCCGCAGAGACCGTTCCTTCTGTGACTCCCTGGTCAATTTGTTCCTTCCTACCGAAACCACCCCCTCTCCGGGTACTTTCCCCTGAAACAGTGGGAAATGCTACACTTGTTGCTTTACCTCCCCCCTCGACTACATCCAAGGACCCAATTGGTCTTTTCAGGTGAGGCAGAGGTTCACCTGCACCTCTTCCAACCTCATCTACTGCATCCGCTGTTCCAGGTGTCAACTTCTTTACATCGGAGAGACCAAGCTCAGGCTCGGCGATCGATTTGCCCAACACATCCCATCAGTTTGTATTAACCAGCCTTATCTCCCGGTTGCTCAGCACTTCAACACCCCCTCCCATTCCCAATCTGACCTTTCTGTCCTGGACCTCCTCCATTGCCAGAGTGAGGCCCAGTGCAAATTGGAGGAACAACACCTCATATTTCACTTTGGGTAGTTCACACCCCAGTGGTATGACCATTGACTTCTCTAATTTTAGATAGCCCTTACTTTCTCACCTCCTCCCCCTCCTCTTCCCAGCTCTCACACAAAGCTTACTGTCTCAGCCTCTTCCTTTCTCCCCCACCCCTCACCCCCCCGACATCAGTCTTAAGAAGGGTCTTGACCCGAAACATTGCCTATTCCTTCTCTCCATGGATGCTGCTTCACCCGCTGATTTTCTCCAGCATTTTGTGTCTACGTTTGATTTTTCCAGCATCTGCAGTCCTTTCTAAAATAGTAGATATGCCTGAATACCAGGAATTCCTACAGACCTCAGGAACTAAATAACTTTAAAATTGGACTATTGCACCTCTCCATCAATTCCAATATCGGTGGTCAGTTGGTGGGGGGAGGGGCTTTCTGGAGCAAACTGTATGGGTGTTGGGGGCTGAAGGAACTGGTTTCCAGAGGTCTAGTATGGATATTGTGGGCCGAATGGATTATTTGGCTGGTGGCTCAGTCACTCAAGCCTGTTGTGTTAGCACCTCACTCACTCACGGCTGGTGGGCTGTAAGTTGACTCATGGCTATTCTTTGAAATTCCATTTCAAGCAGGGCGCAAGGCCACCAAATTCAAGTGCAGTTTCATACCATTTCAACTAGGGTGCAAGGCCACTAAAGACAGTGAGTTGTGCCCTCTCCATCTTGCAGAGACTGAGCCACGCCTACACTTCTGGGTTTTAGACAATAGACAATAGGTGCAGGAGTAGGCCATTTGGCCCTTCGAGCCAGCACCGCCATTCAATGTGATCATGGCTGATCATCCCCTATTTTATAGTCCCCCCCCCCCCCCCCACCAGAGGGTGCATGGCCTTCATGGTGTGATTGACAGGAGAGAGAATCTCAACATTTTGTAAACACTAATAACTCTTTTAATTTTCATCGATGGGAAAAATCCTCAGCACCTGATGAGTGAAAGGGGACTGAGTAAGATGGTCAAAAATCACAGCCGTATGTGGGAGCGATTTTTTTAAAGTCAATATAAAGCGCATAAAGGAAGTGGTCAAGATTAAACTTTTAATTATATAGAAGGCAAGGCAACTTTAATTAGGCAAGGCAACTTTAATTAGGCAAGGCAGCTTTATTTAGGCACTTGAACTTTAATTAGGCAAGGCAACCCTAGTTATGCAACACAGCTTTAACATTTCCAAACCAAAGGCAACACACCTTTAGCATTTCCAAACCAAAGGCAACACAGCTTTAGCATTTCCAAACCAAAGGCAACACAGATGTAGCATTTCCAAACCAAAAGCAACACAGCTTTAGCATTTCCAAACTATATTTTCAAACCACATTAAGGGCACTGACAGGTCAGTAAAACCACTCACAGTTTAGTAGACATGTGTTCAGTGTTATTCACAGCTCAGACTGAGAGACGTGACCCTCTCGCTCCCCCATCTTGCAGAGACTGACTGAGGCATTCAACCTTTCCGGGTTCTATAGTCCCTCAGGAAGGGGCGTGGCCTTCAGGAGAGAGAATCTCAACATTTTTAAAACAATAATAACTCTTTTAAGTTTCATCAATGGGAAAAACCTCTTGTCCTGCGCAGGACTGAGTAAGATGGCCAAAAATCACAGCCGTAAGTGGCAGCGTTTTTTCTAAAATCAATATACAGAACAAGAAGTAGTCAAGATCAGACTTTTAGTAATATAGATTAGGAGTCCTTAATGAAGGGAGGGAGTTAACCTCTGAGACTGGGTTATTTTGTCCTGAGCTATGGTCCATCTTGGGACTTCCAAATTTAACTCAAATGCATCGGCCAGAAATCAATGGGATTTTGTTATTCAAGGTTCGTGCAGCAAAGTTGTGCAGAGTTAATCAGCCATGATCCTATCACTCGCTGAGTTTCTCCAGCATTTTGTGTACCCATGATCTTATTGAATACTGGAGGAGCTGGCGTATGGACCAAGTGACTCACTCCCAATTCTGTTACTTGTGTTCACATTTTCATAAATAACTTAATTCCTCATTAAGAATAAATGTTGGGCTGTTTCTATTTTTTATTTAAATTTGAAAGTCTGGGCGTACTGAGCTTCTTCTAACAAGACAGTAAATGAATGCTGGGAGAAGAGTTGTGTGAGACAAGGCTAAAATTATTAACTGATAGTAAAAATTGCAGCTTCATAGATGTGGGTTTACGTGATTTCTTTATTGGAGTTGTATTGGTTTTTGGCAAATGTCAGTGAAAGTTTCAAAAGGATTGGCATTACCATTTCAGTTTGTTCCTCAATGTAATACTTTTGGATCTAGCCATATATATGACTGATGAGAATCTGATGATGTTTAAGAAGAAATATGGAGCCCAGAGGAGGAAGGAGATGAACATGTTCAAGAGCCTTGGGAACAATTGGATGGATCAAAACACATTCTCTGGACACAGTGTACCCAGATAGAGCACAGTTTCATGAGCATTCTTAACACTTTCTTAACACATTATTGTAGCAGGCCATGGCATTTACAGAGAGTCAAAGGGTCATGCAGCATGGAAACGGGCCCTTTGGCCCAACCCGTCCATGCCGACCAATGTAAGCTAGTCCCATTTGCCTGGTTCGGCCCATATCTCACTAAATCTTTCCTATCCATATACCAGTCTGAGTATCTTTTAAATGTAATTACAGGATCAGACTCAACCACCTCTCCAGGCAGCATGTTCCTTATTCCCACTGCCCTTTGAGTGAAAACAGTTTTGAGTTAGGAGGATGCAAAGATCCAGCACAAATGTGGTTGTTGAGATCTGAGGGTCCCAGTACATGAATCTCAAAGAGTTGACCTTTCATTGCAAGAACCATAACCATATAACAATTACAGCGCGGAAACAGGCCCTCTCGGCCCTTCCAGTCCGTGCCGACCATTTGTTTTCCCCTAGTCCCATCTAATATAACCCATACTAAGAAGTATGGAGTCATAAAGGCATACTGAAAAGAAACACCCCCTTCATAGTCCTCTCCACATGTCCATATCAACCAACACATCCACACACATATTGCCACCACAGGAAGATCATTCTCCAGGTACTTGAAGAATACCAGGGCAGCTGCTATGATGTGACTCGCCTGAATGTATTCAATTTTCCAAGCACATTTAGATACCAGATACCCACCCAAAAACATGGATGGTGACCCCACTGAGTCATGCAGGCAATAGGGAACTGATGGGCAAGAAACAAAATTATTTGTAATCAAGCATATCAAGTGAATGCTGAAAATGTATTTACAGTAGGTGCCTTGAATACCGGAAGAGCATTTCAATATGTAATAGCTAGGGCATCAAGAGTGGTGGAGCCATTACCCCATGATGTTTACATTCCACACATGTTAAATTACCACATGCCATTCATGATCACTGGTATCACTCCTGATATCAGACAACCTACAGTCTATGGATGATATTTTAACATTATTTCAGTAGTCCAGGTATGATCCACCTCACTGGAGACCCTCGAACTATCTTTAATCGGACTTTACTGCACTTTATTTTGCATTGAGTTTTATTCCATTTATCATGTACCTGTTGATGGCTCAATTCTAATCACGTATAATCTTTCTGCTGAATGGTTAGCACACAACAAAAGCTTTTCACTGTACATTGGTACACGTGACAATAAACTAAATAGCTACATGATGTTAGGTTACCGCAGACTATTGCTCTTCAATTTCCTAAATTTCTATGTGAAATGCACAAATCTTCATTCTGACTGACATGCTCTTGGATTTGCATTGTGTGGGGTAAGACTTGATCTGCTTTTTGCTGATGAGTGAAGGCTCTATAAAGAATTAGGTACAAGAATTAAAACTTTAAAGGAGAGAAATGTTAATGTTTTCATGATGAATGTGATCATTTTTTAATCAATGCAGTCCAGATGAATGATCATTCTTGACAGTATGACAGTCAGTGTTAATTTTGTATTGATGCAGTTGTAAAACTATCATATTCCTAATTCCAAAGACCATGCATTCTGATAGCTTGGTTATCTCCAGAGATACCTCTGGAGCAGTCTGAAGAAGGGTCTTGACCTGCAACATCATGCATTCCTGCTACCCAGAGATGCTGCCTGTCCAGTTGAGTTACTCCATCATTTTGTGTGTATCTTCAGTGTAAACCAGCATCCTCTGTTCCTTCCTACACATATCCTCCTGGTGTCTGGCAGGCCAATTCTTTGACTCTCTTTGATCATTAATGCTCTCATGTCAAGGAGAAAACAAATAACAAATGCTATAGGGTGTTCTATTTATGAAGGGCAGTATACCTCCAAAGTGGAGCAGTGATAAATCTTTGAATATACTCTCAATATTAATTTTACAAAAAAGTATACCATTTAATTATATGCTCCTGTAGGTTTTTTGGTTCACAGTGGCTTTGTGGAGCTCAGTATAGAAGCAGATCAATATTCTAGCTTAAAAACGTATTTCAGCCACAATTAAAAGGCAGCTACGTCATTGTGCTAATAAAACCATGGATTATCAGAAGTTCAGAGAATCCATTATAGATTGGAGGCCTATAGAAAGCCATAACATTTCTTTTGGCATCTGTGCATTTCAGATTAAACTATAACGTATGTGAAGATAGACACCAAATTCTGGAGTAACTCAGCAGGTCAGGTAGCATCTCTGGAGAAAAGGAATAGGTGACGTTTCGGGTCGAGAAACTTTTTCAAACTCTGATCAAGCGTCTCAACCCAAAACATCATCTCTTCCTTTTGTTAATGTTCATTTTTACTTCAAACAGATAACAACACAAAAATTAGAAATACAGTAATGTCTTTATTTTGCCAGGTGGGTGTGGGATCAACTCTCATAGTACGTAAAATACAGACTATAGAGAGTCACTCTATCCCCACACCAAGAGGTAATGTTCAATTAGATATATTTATATCCCAATAATCAGCAATTCAGCAATTCTTTATCTTACAGAGCATAGTACAGCCTCCTGCCTAAAATCAGAGGATTGATAGGTTCTTCTGAGAGAGAAAAGGTTAGCCCATATATGGTTCTGCTGAAGGAGCTATTTTTTTGCAGATTCTAGCACTTGTTTTATGATCTTGTTGACACTTTTGTAGATTAAAGAGTAGAAACAAATTGTCTGAACATATTTTTCTGATTGTTTATATCATAGAGAAAGATTTTCATGTTATTATGCTGTAATCTCGCTAGTGTAATAGAAGAACAATGAAAACATTAATGTTATTGTTAATAGGAGAAAGGTTAAGCATCCATTTTATTGCTTCTAAATCTACAGCTGAATCCATTTTGTAACTTTTACATCTTTAAACTTTCTCATTCCTTCCTTTTTATCATTTATGATAATATTCACAGTCCTCGGTAGATATACAATGGTCGAATGCATTAAAATCAGAACGATGATTAATTTTTAAAAAGAGCCATAATGTAACATAGTACCCCAGTGCCCACCAAACCATCTGAATGGCCAGCAGCTCCCATCTCCTTCATTGTACCCATGCATGTCACTGCCAACCTTATTGATCTTTTCAATTCCTTGGGAAATATTGGTAGCAACGTCTGTAATATTAGAGGATTCATCACGGTTATAGGCACAACACTCTCATCTCATTATAGCACAGGTGCTTCCTTGTTGATCTTTATGATCAATACTTATATTATAGGAAGAAAGTTTTAAAATATTTTCTCATTAATCCTTGCAGAAATGGAGGCATACATGTATCTGGTTGTAATTTGGCTTGAGCCTGTACTTGAGCTCACAAAGGGATATGCACAAACCCAACTTTCTAATCAGATAAGGAAGCTTGTTTACCTTACAGTAGCAAGTTCACTGCTAACACTTCTATCATTGTAGCCCTCGCTGTTACAGCTCATAAGCAGGCTCGCATGCCATTTACTACTGCTGGCAAAGCCACGGAATAATAGGCTACCGGTCTTTATGCACGCGTATGGAGTAAAAGGCTGAAAATAGGTCAATTAATGTAAAGGTGTCAACTTCTGACGGTATAGATGACAGAATAATATTGGTGTCAGGTACTAAAGGAGCAATAGGGATCACTATTTTTAATTCTCTCAGGTCTTAGAAAAAACACCATTCATTATGTCTTCCCACTTTCGGGATTGGCAGAAAAGGAGAATTGCATTGACTTTGCATTTTCACTAATAGTGCTTGTTGCAATAAAGACATGACGGCCATACCTATCCCTTTTTCAGCCTCTGGGGCCAGTCAATATTGTTTTAAACATGGCAAGGCAGCACCCTTTTAAAAGTCACTTTATATTCAGGGGTTGAATGTACTCACCGCACATGATTCTTATGCTTTGCCCATAGTTCAAAGGGTACTTGAACCAGAGCCATTGGTAACCTTGGCGGATCCTCAGGCGGTTGTTGCTTTTCATAGTGTCCCATTCCTTTCTGACCCAAGTGATCTTTGCTTCTGTGCATTGGCAACTGTAAAACGTGGATTGTCTGTTTGTCCTTCAGCCATTTTATCATTATTCCTATTTATTTCACTGTTGCTGGAGGTGTAGTAGCTACGGTTAACTGTGACTCGGGTGTGTCCCATCTCAAATCAATCCCTTTGGTTTAAAGAGAGGTAGACCATTATTCCTAGTCCCGGGACCCCAAAGACCAAAGACCAAAGGTCACTGTTAATTGTTTAAGTTTATTCAACCAGGCGAGACTCGTTCCTGGTATCCAGGATTAGGGAGGCACGTATATAATTCAGTGCAATGCGTTCGCTTATGTTCATGGCTGGTTTCAACAAGATACAGTAAATACTGGCATTTAAAAAAATAAATTGTATGGCTTCCTTTTACCTCCAGTCTTGCAGGAGGATGTCTAAGTTCATATTACCGTTTTCTAGTTTCTAATTATTTTGCAATCAGTTAGGTGTATCCAATGAGGATTATTTTCGAACTTCACTGCTGTAGGTGTAGTCAGTAGTACTTGGAAGGGCTCCTACCACCGTTCACCCAATTACTTCAGATACCAATTTCTTATCAGTTTGTGATCTCCTGGTTGTAAGGATTCACCTTTATGATCAGCGCCATCAGCGTCACCATCACCACACCGTTGAGGTTTCTGTGGTTCAGTAGTTTCTATAAGACTGACAAGGATCGGGTCAATTTCTGTGCATATGTAATTCATTCATCACTAAGGTCCTGTCCAGTCTCAGTCAATGCTTTACTTAAAATCTTTAACCACTTACAAGGCAGACCCTTTAAAAATAGGTAATAATTAAAAATATATATATATTAATTATTCCCAATGCTTTCAATCTATCTCCCCAAATTCACAATTTCAAATTAACAGATTTTTTTCTGAGATAAAGGCATTTCCAATTCTCATCCAACAACTCAATCTGAATTACACATGGCCAGTGTGCATTTCAGATCTCTCTTGAATTTAATTCAAAAGGTAAGAAATAGGAAGATATCAAACTTAAAATACTGACAAGGTCACCAATCCTAATGCCAGGTTACACAGTGAAGAAAATGAACAGTCTCTTTGCTGAGCCACATCCACTGTTTAATAAAAGTTGAGAAGACAGAGAATAAACAATTAATTTCCACATAGATAGCCAATGCATTACCAAAGAGCAAAGGAAAAGAAAATAACTGTGTGCAGCTCTACCCCCACACAACTGCAACTTCTTAAAAAGACACTACCTTTTAAAATGCATGTGACTCTACAAAGATTTATCATGTAAATGAGCAAGCTCATTCAATGGCATCCTATTTCATCTGAATTATAGGATTAATTCAACATTCACCCAAAACCGGTTGTACAAACAAGTAACAGTCTTTAAACTCACTCAACACCCTTTTTTTCTGTGATTCACTCACAAATTTCCACACCTCATGCAATATGCTGAATCTGAGATATTCACACACTTTAAAGCAGTACAATTCTCACTCAAGAGTAAAACAGTTATACACTCCTCAAGGAAATCATGCAAAACTCTTAAAACTTTGATACATCCAAAAATGTTCATACTTTGTTCATAAATACAATACATACTGAAGAACGGTCTCAACCCAAAATACGCATTTGCACATTCCTTATCTCCTACTCTATTCTCTCTCTCTCTCTCTGTTGCTGCTGCTACTGCTCCCCCCTCTTGGACATGGGTCATATCATTAAAGATTCAAAGTGTAGGCTACATTCCACATTCCCTTCCCTCCTTATCAGCATGCATAAGGAAGTGTATATAGTGTAAAAGAAAGGGCAGAAAAACATCAGGTACACAAATTTGTCTGAGAGGGGCAAGCCAGAGGCCCATCAAAGGGTCAACGGCGCAGCCCCATCGTTTCCAAAGATCTTTTTACGTAGCAGATCTTTACATTAATTAACTTTACATTCCCTTCTCTTACAGAGCTGTTCTGTCTACTAGAATCTTTGCTTCTGTGGAATACCAATGCGCATTATTCGTAATCCGCTGTGCGGGCAGTAATGTCAGCTAGGGCATTCTCCCAGGAGACTTCGCTGTGGCCACTTGTTTGAGCATTGTACTTAAAAATGGCCAGTTGGACTGGGAGGGCTAAGGCATGCTGTAGTTGGTGCAGTAGCCAGCTCTGTTTTTAAGCTGCAAAAGTCTTCTTCTTGTTGGAGTGAGAGAGAATTGCTGTGGTGCCTTGGCAGAGACATGAGCAACAGTAGTTCAATGTATCCACTGCCTATAGAAATTAACCAAGCCTAGAAATGGGATTGGTCTGATTCCCTGTTATTCATGGTCTTGCCACACCTTACACATGCCCGGTTACTCACAAACTTTCTCCATCAGGGAGACGAGCTCTGTATTTGCAAACAGGCCAGAGACTGTATTGTTTCAAGTTTGTTTTAAACTGTACCAACTGTTGGCTGCAATATGTTAACGTTCTTAGGGCAGTGAGCAGCCTCGATTCTTGCGGAGTACTTAAGATACAGTGCCTCGAAAGCCACCAGCTCGACATCCTGCTTTTTCCCTTTTCAGTCTTCTTTGATTTATCTGCTGTTTTTCTTTCTCTGGTGCTCTGTGTTGTTTAATTCTCTCACTGCTGGATTCATTACTGCTCTTCCTCTTCTGCCTTAAGCCCTCTCCCTTCTTCTTTCTCATCTTCCTTATCAGTTTGTCCTTCTTCTGGGGTTGCTCTTCTCTGTAGGAGTACCGGAGCCCCTTCCTCTTCACGGGATCTTAGTGGGGTAGCTCCTGCTGTTAGTGACTGGTGGCCAGGGCATGGGGGAGGTGGTCTACACTACTCCCAATTTTGTTTCTTTCCTTGAATTTGTTCCACATCCCCCCTCTCTCTGTAAACAGGGTTGCCAGACAAGGGGTCCCCGGGGATATTTTGCTTAGTTTTCCATTTTTGCATACCAATTGTTTAATATTATGTTGGCCAACCATATTCTCTTTTTAAAATCTATTAATTATATAATCTTTACATTTTCCTGGATCCAAATAACACATATGCTATACCGAATCTCTCATCACTCTTATCAAGAGCCTGTCCCATCAATCATCTCTAAAAACGGTGATTATCTCACCCATTAATTTCAACAGACTGCATGTAGTCTGACCTGATCAATCGAAAATACAGGTCCCGGACCCTTTAATATTTTGTCTGCAATCTCGGCCCACATGGGCCATCTCCGATCTAGGTACTCCCGAAGCACTAGTTCCCAAGTCTGAGCTGTTCAATTAACAAAAATGTCTTACCTTACGTTATTTGTCAAGGATCTTGGCAGGGAACCAGATCAACTTCGGACGAAGGACCACAGTGTTCCCGAGCACTCTCAGGAGTTCAAATTCAAGGGGTCCAATAGTGCACTTTCTACTCCCTTCGAGATCCCGGCCAAACGGTAGCCTCTTAGTCTTCAGAGATGTTTCCAGCACTCTTGCCGACTACGCCAATGTTAAGGTTTGTTTTTCTTTCAAAGAGATAACAACACAAAAGTTAGTAATACAGTAACGTCTTTATTTCGGCAGGCGGGTGTGGGATCAACTCTCAATGTATGTAAAATACAGACTATAAAGTCACTCTATCCCACACAAAGAGGTAATATTCAACCAGATATATTTATACCCCAATAATCAGCAATTCAGTAATTCTTTATCTTACAGTGCATAGTACAGTCTCCTGCCTGTTAAAATCAGAGGATTGATAGGTTCTTCCGATAGAGGAAAAGTTAGCCCATATATGGTTCTGTTGAAGAAACTATTTTTTTGCAGATTTAAGAACTTGTTTTTTGACCTTGTTGACATACATTACAACCTTGTAGATTAAAGGGTAGAAACAAATTGTCTGAACAATTTTTCTGAATGTTTATATCATAGAGAAAGACTTTCATGTTATTGTGCTGAAATCTCGCTGAAGTGTAATATAAGAAAGGTGAAAACATTTATGGTATTGTTAATAGGAGAAAGGTTAAGCATCCATTTTATTGCTTCTAAATCAATAGCTGAATCCATTTTGTAACTGTCTTAACTAATCTTTAAACTTTCTCACTTTTATCCTGAGATGTTGCCTGACCCTCTGAGTTACTCCAACATTGTGTGTCTATCTTCAGTGTAATCTAGCATCTGCAGTTCCTTCCTACACAATAACGTACCTGCAGTTGATATGGTACCTGCAATGCTATGGAATATCCCACAGAATATGTTTGAGAATGAAGCCCATGCAAAATAAGCAAATGAGGTGGGGTATCCAAAAAGTAATGGCAAGTCAAGTCAAGTCAACTTTATTTGTCACATATACATACAAGATGTACAGTGAAATGAAAGTGACAATGCTTGCGGAAAAGTGGACATCAAGGGGATACATTTTTTGGAGGCATCTGAAGATGGATGCAGCAATGAGATGCACAGGTTACAAAAGGATGAAGTTGATCAACTGAAAGGTCATTGCTAATGTATGCATTGGTGTAATTACACTAATAGGCATTATTCATTAGCTTAATTGATGTAATTGGAGGAGAATATAGCCAATTCCTGTTGCTATGATAATGTAATTACGTGTCTATTCATTTACTGAAAATAAGTGTGATAAACACCTCTATTGGGTGTGAAGATGCTGAGATATATTTGCAACTAAGGCTAGTGCAGAAATTGAACTTGGGAAAGCGGTAATAAAGTATATGACAAAGAGGCTGTGTTCTTCGAAACATGAGCACAACTGAAGCATTAAATATCAAGAAAGTCATCTGTATTTTTTAGGTCCATTCATGATATAAATTATTTCCTTGATCTATATCTGTCATATTTATTAATTTATGAGATACTATATCTACATTATCAACCATGGTTTTGCTGTGAGGCAGAATTAAACCATTCCGCCCATTATTCAAAAGTTATAAAACTACTAGAATACATCAGACTTCTATTCTATTCTAAAATAGATTGCAGGTAGCAATCAGTCTGAAATTAAATGGGCAGATTTGCAAATCCATGAACATGGCAATGAGATGTTCTCGTAGGCATCATCCAAATGTAAGATAATGGAGTTGTTTAATTGACCTACACCAAACTGAACATCTGGAGCTTAATGGAGTCACAAGGAACTGCAGATGCTGGAATCTTGGAGTCAGGCGGAATCTCTGAGCATCAGGACAGGATCCTTCTTTGGCCTGAGTTATGCAGATTAAGTTATTTATCATCATTGTGACAGAGATGTTACTTGAAACATCAGACATGGTCATAAGCGTATTTATCTGTCTTCTCTCTATCCTTTCCAGATTGACAACATATTTTCTACTATATGGTGCCCAGAACAGAACACAATACTCTAAATGTGGCCTCACCAACGTCTTATATGACTGCAACATGACCTCCCAACTTCTATACTCAAAACTCTGACTGATGAAGGCCAATGTCCCAAAAGCCTTTATTGACCATTCTATCGACCTGCGACTCCACCTTCAAGGAACCATGCACCTGCACTCCTCGACCCTTATGTTCTACAACACTCATGTTAGACTTCCAAGAATGCAATACCTCACATTTCTCTGTATTAAATTCCATCAACCATTCCTCAGCCCACCTGACCAATCGATCAAGATCCTGCTGCAATTTTTTTCAACTATCTTCACTATCTGCAATACTAGCTACTTTTGTATTATCTACAAACTTGCCAATCTTGCCATATAGGTTCTCATCCAAATCATTGATATAGATGACAAACAGTAATGGGCCCAGCATCAAACCCTGAGGCACACCACTGGTCACAGGTCTCCAGTCCAAGAAGCAACCTTTCATCATTACCCTCTGCTTCCTTTCATGGTCAATTTTTGATTAATTCAGCTATCTCTCCCTGGATTCCATGCATTCTAACCTTCCAGAGCAGGCTACCATGTGGAACCATGTTGAGTGCTTTGCTGAGGTCCATATATACAATGTCTACACCTCTGCCCTCATCAACCTTTTTGGTCACATCTTCAAAATCTTAACCAGATTTGTGACACACAACCTCCCACATACAAAACCATGTTGACAATCCCTAATCAGCCCTTGACCATCTAAATACATGTATATCCTATCCATCAGCATACTCTCTAGTAACTTTCCAACAACAGATGCTAAGCTATATTTTAAGTATCATCTTAATAAATGACTTCAGCAGCCTGTTCAATTGTCATGAATATGATTTACCAGTAAAATTATAATTGAAATGATCAGTTGTTATAATGTGTCAGTGATAGTTCACTGATATATTCTCAGGATCGAGTTGTGTATGTTTGTATGCATATGTGAGGTCCGATAGAAGGTCTTTGAATTCCACCATGTACTAAAATAATCTGGCACTATGTTACAATACTGATTATCATGAACAAAGTAATATTACTGAAACCTACATTGCCTAGAAATTCTATCATAAAGAACAATTTTCATAAGGTCATAAATGATGTCGAATTAGGCCATTTGGCCCATCAAGTCTACTCCGCCATTCAATCATGGCCGATCTATCTCTCCCTCCTAACCTCATTCTTCTGCCTTCTCCCCATAAACTCTGACACCTGTACTAATCAAGAATCTATCTATCACTGCCTTAAAAATATCCCAAATATTGCTTCTAAAGAAAATTCAGAATTTGCCAGCGTAAACAATGCATTGGAAGCACTGATGCACTAAAGGTCCAAGCAAGTCCTGTGACATTCACTCTCATGCATTGCTTGTGTTGACAACACTTCCATGATTCCCCCCATGGTCCAGGATAACTTGTACCATTCATAAATGAACTTGCATTTTACGGTCATTGCTAGGACAGTTTTAATGTGGGGTAAAATAATCCTTTCCGAGCTGAATCCAGCCATTTCAGTCTAACACTGAAAACCTGCCCCAAGTTTGTCAGAAGCAATTAAGTCTGTCCCAAATCTGTCCCCATCAGCAACACCCATAAGGTTATGCATCTCTGAGCCAGTGTGACTCCAAACCTCTTCCCCTTCATTCTGACCAACAACATCCTCAGCAACCAACCATAAAATCTACCCTGATGTTCCATTGCACTCATCAAATCCCCTACAATCTATTGACAAATGCATTGACTTTATCTCCCTGAACAAATGGCATCTGAATCGTCTCCACCACTCGCAACACCAACTTGCAAATGATCTATTTTCCTATAATAAAGCAGTTGGTTTTGTATAGCAAAGGATTTTACAGAGGCTGTATTCATAAAAACACACATTCAGAATTTTTTCGGGTCAGGACCTATCTTTCAATGGACAACAGGCAATAGGTGCTGGAGTCGGCCCTTCGAGCCAGCACCGCCATTGGCTGTGATCATGGTTAATCATCCACAATCAGTGCCCCGTTCCTGCCTTCTCATCATATCCCCTGACTCTGCTATCTTTAAGAGCTCTATCTAATTCTCTCTTGAAATCATCCAGAGAATTGGCCACACTGCCTTCTGAGGCAGAGAATTCCACAGATTCACAACTATCTGGGTAAAAATGTTTTTCTTCATCTCCGTTCTAAATGACCTACCCATTATTAAACTGTGGCCCCTGGTTCTGGACTTCCCCAACATCGGGAACATGTTTCCTGCCTCTAGCGTGTCCAATCCATTAATAATCTTATATGTTTCAATAGGATCTCCTCTCACCCTTCTAAATTCCAGTTTATACAATCACAGCCACTCCATTTTATTATAACTACCAAAGGACCTTTTTGCTCCTATACTTAACTCCTCTTGTTATGAAGGCCAACATGCCATTAGCTTTCTTCACTGCCTGCTGTACCTGCATGCTTATTTTCAGTGACTGATGAACAAGGACGCACAGTTCTTGTTGTACTTCCCCTTTTCCCAACTTGGCACCATTCAGATAATAATCTGCCTTTCTGTGTTTGCCACCAATGTGGATAACCTCACATTTATCCACATTAAACTGCATCTGCCATGCATCTGCCCACTCACCCAACCTGTCCTAGTCACCCTGCATCCTGAAAGCATCCTCCTCACAGTTCACACTGTCACCCAGCTTTGTGCCATCTGCCAGTTTGCGAATGTTATTTTTAATCCCTTCATCTAAATCATTAATGTATATTGTAAATAGCTGTGGTCCCAGCACCGAGCATTGTGGTACCCCGCTGGTCATTGCCTGTCATTCTGAAAGGGACCTGTTAATCCCTACTCTTTGTTTCCTGTCTGCCAATTTATTTTCTATCCATGTTAGTACCCTACCGGGTGGCGCCAGCAATGGCTGCCTCGTCAGCAACTGTTAGTCCTTTCACCCTTTTTGTTATTTTTAGTGTGTCTAATTGCATGTTTTTAATGTCTCTTAGTATGTCTCATGTGGGGGGTGGTGGTGGGGAATAGGGGAAATCATTTTTCAGTCAATTACCTGGACGGAGATGCGTCTTTTGTCTGTGTCGCATCTTCACCCCCCACTCGCGGCATACCAACTGGATTGGCGCGGGCTTTCCTCCCGGAGACCGGCTCAGAGCTTCAGCAGCAGTGGAATACTGAATTATCATCGTGGAGCGGGGCGATGCCTTGTCGGTGATCGCTTGTGTTGGAGCTCCGGTGTGCTGACTTTAACACCGTGGGGCTGTGGTCTGCGGAGCTTCTAGCCGAGTGCGGTGCTGACTTTAACATCGCAGAGGCCTGGGTTCTTTTGCCGGGGATCGCCGGTGTTGGAGCTCCGCCTGTGGGCTTCGGAAGCCATGGTCTCTGGTAGGAAACAGCCAACTCGGAAACTCAAAGCTGCGAGTGTTTTCCGATCCGTATCTACGCCAGTGTTCCAATCATCCTGGCGAGAGGGCCTGTACATTGGGTCATCCGTAGCGGCGACTGCGGAGGGTTCAAAGGCCCCGGCCATGGGTGAACAAAGAGGAAGTTCTGCAGAGTTCTGCTGAGATGCTGCCTGACCCACTGAGTTACTCCAGCACTTTGTGTCCTCTTGTGTATGCCAGCATCTGCAGTTCCTCAGATCTTCATAAAGACTGCTCTTAAGTGCTTCTTGGTCAAAGAGAGAACTTTGACCTAGAAATATGTTGTATAAAATGTGTATTAAAAGTATGTCAGACGGGAGTCCTAGACCAGTTTGATGTAATGCTGATGGGGTGATATTTATTTGAGCACGCCGCATAAGGTATTGTGCACATAAGCACTGATTACATTGATTTGATTACTTTAGATGACCGTAAACTCTAACTGGTTTCCCTTGCGCTGGAAGTGAAAATCATGGAGGCATATGTGTACATCAGGAGTGCAAATTGGGCTCACATTCATTTCGTTCATCTTTAGTTTAGTTTCATCTGAAGTAAATCAAGTAAGTTCTATGATTGAATTCCCAATATTCAATAGGTGACTCGAATAGAAGCTGCTAATTTGCAAAGGAAGATGCCTGGTATGTCCTAATCGTGGCCTTCATTGGTGTTGATCTATTATGTTTCTTTGTTGCATATCTGAATTTTAATGGAGTCACAGTAGTGCCAAATATGCAACTCAGATTCCAAAAGTAATGCTATGCAATTTACAGCTGTGCACACAGATTCATACGAGTATCAAAATCAAAAATTTCAACATGCATTTTATTTGTGTTATCAAGTTCCAATTTGCATTGCAATACATATAAAATATGTTTTGTGACTGGATTTCTAATGATTAAACGGGTTGAATAACGTTAATATCCTTTGAAATAAAACTATTTTCCAGTTAATTCAACACAATTAATAATTATTTGAATGAAGTAAAGAATTTTCTCATCCTTTTATATGCTACCCATATAATTTTTAACCATGCACAGCCATTTTACACTTGCAACTCTCTTTAGCTAGCAAGCTTGTTTGCATCAGCCATGGCCCTAAGATGGAAGCTAAGGCACTGGCCAAAAGCTAATTGGCAATAGCTATTGTGTTAATAGATTTCTTTGTACACATAACAACAGCCAAGGTATGCCACACAACCTACACATATCATGCTCGACCTCATTATCTATCTTCATTAGAAACCACTGCAGAAGATGGTTAAGCAGGCAAACAAAAGTTTAATAAGATACAAAATCATGGCTAAACAAAGTAATATATTGGCTCACCTGATATACAACAGAACAGGGCTTAAATAAAACACACAAGGGGAAGTTTAAATAAAGGCACACATATAAAAATGCAAAGGTAGGGAATGTTTTTTTGAGTGGAAAGAATTTGGCTTGAATAGAAGAGTTGAGAAGATAACATATCAGGTGGGTAATATTTGTGAAAGGAAAGGACTAGATTTGTATCAGTGTACATATTTTTATTATTATACACTGATAAAGTACTAGGAGCAAATATGAGGATTTGTGACTTGATAAAGAATGGGGTTTATTGTGACATTGACTACATGACACCCTAATATTGGTGATGGTCACTAGCAGCTCTGACACTTCTGAATCAGAGAATTGGACACAAACCTCACACTTCCAACATGAGCTCTCACCATCTACGCTGAGGCTGCCTTTAGGATGAATTGTTAAACCATGACTTTTCTTCATGCCTCTTAAATGATGGTTGAGGCAGATACAATTGTGGTATTTAATTGACCTTTGGATAGGCAAATGGATATCCAGAGAATGGAGGAATATGAACCATGTGCCGGCAGATAACAATTGGTCTTGATATCATGCTCGGCACCGACATTGGGGGGCGAAGGGCCTGTTCTTGTGTTGAACTGGTCTGTTATATGTTCTAACAATGTGTATGAAGAAGAGCATGTTTTCTTGATTTTCTGGTCAACATTTATCGCTCAACCAACACCATAGTTTATTACTGCTAATGGCACTGTTTTTTTCTGCAAATGAGTTTATACATATTTACTTAATTTGTTTTGAAACAATTTGATTCATCCTAACATCATTACAATTGCTATATCAATACATCAGTTTTTCAAGTCTGAAAAAGGGTCCTGTCCTGAAACTATGCCTGTACATGTCCTCCTCAGATGGTGCCTGACCCGCTGAGTTACTCCAGCATTTTGTGTTTTTTTATTTGCTAAACCAACTGCAATTGTTTCTGTCCTTGTGTTTCTGCTATATCAATGCTATTTCTCTTACAAGCAAATGATCTTACTGGATGTTGTTGCCTCCCATTCTTAACTCTGTGTCATTGACAGCGAAACGATGCTGTAAGTGTTAATAAAATAGGTGAATTCAGTTTCTAAATTCATTCAACGTTGCTCCCAAATTATTCTTAGCTGTAAATCAGATAAGTCATTTTATCTAAGGTTCAGTCATTTCAATGAGGAAATCACATTCAAAAGATTTTTAGCATAAATTTCCACAAATTCCTTGCCAAAATTATGATATTCCATGTTTTATAATAAAACATGTTAATATAAAAGCTGAGGGCTGGCATATCTTATTGTTTGTGCTGTAGAGATTCTTTGCCAAGACAGAGCTCATTTAAGACTGGTGAAATCCAGCTTGCTTGGGAAATAAACAGTTAAAATGAACAGGTTTCGTAAGGTTATCAAAGAAGCATTAATGATATGATGTATGCTGTTACAGATTTAAGCAGCAAGGTACTGCAGAATTTTTCACACAAGATGTCACAGCTTGTATGTGCTAAAATAACACACACCTTCAGCTTCATTACCACCGTGAGGAGATTACACCTACATCGGTACTGCACCTCAGCCAATTTGCAACAACAAAAATTGAATTGAAAAATAAGACTTTAATTTACCAAGCTGAGGTGCTGAGATCTACACAGACACACTCCCATAACAAATGTGATTCTACCTGCTTCAAACATTTGGAATGGAACACAGGAAGATGAAGATAACAGTTGACGGCAAACAGTTGGATGTGGGAATAGCTTACAGTAACTTGGTTATAAGATTTCCCGACACAAGGTGCTCAATTATCTTTACGTCCCACGAGGTTTCTAGACTTATGTGCATCACGGCTATTTGCAGTACAATATTGAAGTAAGTACTCAACACCACATACTTAACTGTGCACCATCCAAATTCACATAATATTGTGCTTCTACGTTACTAAATAACCAATTCATATGTCGTTGGTGGCCTGCTCCATCCGTGACCACCACAGCAATTGCTCGTCAATAGGATTATTTTGGCACTTTACTGGAGATCATGAAAGATGCTATAAAAATGTAATTTGGTTCTTTTAAAGTCATACCCAGTGCTGAAACATCAAATGGATTTAACACTAGGAAGGGAGATAGTTATCAAATAACTTTGAATGGTGCCAGAACATCGCATCAAAACTATTTTAACACATTACTGTTGAAATAATTGATTCAAACAACATCATTCACTTGACTGAAGGAAAGGAAGTTTGTAATCTGCCCCTGACTCAATATATGTTTTGCACTGCAGTGATGGTGTATCCATTATGTTACTAACAAGATTTATGGAGATGCTGATTGAAAATGTAAACAGTGCAAGTTCAAATCTCACCTTTGTGGTTTAATAATTTGAATTCAGTCTTCTTTAAATGAAAAAAAAGGTAATTTACAAATGAAAAATTATTACCAGTAAAAATTATCATGACCCTATCTATAGTCAGTAAATTATTTCAAGAAAAGAATGGCATAGCTTGTAGAGCCGCCTCACAATGCCAGACACCCGCATTTGATCCTGACCTCGGATGCAGTCTTGGCAGAGTTCGCACCTTCTCCCTGATACCATGAGGATTTCCCTCAGGTGCTCAAGTTTCCTCTTACCTCCCAAAGGCACGTGGGTTTTTGGTTAATTGGTCTCCGTAAAACTGTCCCTAGTGTATAAGGTGCTGATGAGAAAGTGGGATAACATTGAACTAATGTGAACAGGTGATCAGCGGTCGGCATGAATTCAGTGGGCCGAATGGCCTCATTCCATGCTGTATCTCTAAAAATGAAAACTAAACACTGAAACAAAAGAATAAACTATCCATCTGGCTATTTGTGATTCCAGTCCAGAATGATGCATTTTACTCTTAACTGCCTTTTGATGTAGTAGCTGCATACTTAAACGGCAGCCAGAAGTCTACACTGTGTTAGACTTAGTATCTCTGTCAAAGGCACACCTCCCAAGGACAAACACATTACTGCATGCTTATAATGGGGGACTGTTTTTAGAACATTTAGGATAAATGGATGATTCTGAAAGACATTCTTACAGAATCTTACAGAGAGACATCCTGCCGCAGTATGTGGTAAAGATAGTGAATGTCTGAGTTCTGCTGAATAGATCCAAGGAGATTACAAGAAGCATCTTTCAATAATGTGCAAAATAGAAACCTCTATTAGGTTAGAATTTTATACCCAATTTCTTGAACATGCACACTATGTAATACTTAATAAATCATGGAGATCTAAATACCTAGAAAATAATGGTGCTGTTGTGAGTCACCCTGCATCTAGTGGAGTGTAACATTGCTCCAGCAACCTGCCACACACAACTAAACAGGATTTTCAAACAGGTTCAACAACAGACAAGATCTCTTGCAATCTAACTGGTACTATTTTCTTTGCAGCATTGAAAGAAATAATCGTTATAAATAATTTTTTAATTTATTTTTATGAGAATTTACTATCTTACTGTATTGTGCATAACATAATTATCTGAATAGAAAATGCAAGTTTGTTAAATTTGACGCATTTGAGATGTTTTCCGACATTTCTTAAATTTGCATCTCAACAAAGCAGAAGGTCGTTTTTTCTGTCCAAATGATCTGCCCAAAAACATACAGGTTTGCTGATGACTGTATAGTTCATTCTTTTCTTGACAGGAAGGTTTGGGCTTTGGGGATTTGGTCTTTGCAGGATGACATCTGGATAGCAACGAAATAATCTTTGAATTTCACCCAATAACTCCTGCAGCTCCATCTGTATCGAGGCCCAGTTCTAATCACAGTCCCCTCAAAACACCTTCCATGTAATATTTAGACTCCCTCTCAAATGTCACACCACCTGGGGTTTACATCTGTCAAACTGCAATGGGAGCTGTTTAGGACAGGCCCCAGCTTGCCAGTTAGAAGATACTGTCACTAAAAGTCAAATGACTTTAGTTGCAACAGGGACGTGCAATAGGGTTATAGAAGGTTGTGTAACACAAGCTCATGAAATTATGGAAAATGAGAGGCAATCGCTTTTTCTCCAAAATTCAAAGCAAGAATAAACATAATTATATCAAATACAGCATGTTTGTACTGTGGGTATGCTCAACAATATATGAGAATATGTAGTGTCAGAGCATATGTAGTATACAGTACTAAAATCACCCAATTAAAAAAAAAAAAAGATTCCCAATGTATAATCATTAGCAGTACCATGCAGACTATTGTTGGTTATGTTTTAACCAATGAACATTGAATTTTTTCTAGCTTCATTTATGACATCAGTGAAGCATTAACAAACACAAGCAAATAATTCAACGAGAAAAGTAAAATCAGCATTCAAATAATGAGCATTCAGTTATACTCCAGTAAAACAAATCAGAATTAGCTCTGATAGTTAGGCTGCTCTTTGCACTTTGATAACATTCCTTAGAAAGATCAGTTCCAGTTGATGGGTTAGACATTTTTATTTACATAAGTCAGAAATCCGTGGTCACCTTTAACTGCTCATATTTGTTGTCAAAGCAATTTTATGCTGTTGGCCATTTTCCCCTCTTGAATAATTCACACAGAATAATAAAAACAACCTATTGAATAGATATTTGGTACATTAACTTTTATTCTCAACATCTTTAGTGAACCAAAAGGCTTTTTCGTATAGCAACGGAGCACATAAATAAGATATAGCTGCATTACTAATAAGTGAAGCATGCAATCAGTAGATTATGCCATAATTGGATACATGGAGGAAGGTTGATATTTTTCATTAGGATTTCACAAGATCACAAGTAAATATCACAGCTCATCCATTCAAAATAAAAAAAATCTGAATATAGTTACTGAAGAATTAGTCCATTTTAGGGAAATGTCAAGGAATAATATCTAATGCAGGGTATTGTGCGTCTCTATAAGTGCCTTCTTCAAATATGCTTTTGAGGTGAAACCAGCTGAAAGTCTGAAGAAGCGTTCTGACCTATCCATGTTCTCCAGAGATACTGCTTGAACTGCTGAATTGCTCCAACACTTCCTTTTATTGAAAGCCCTAAAACAGAGATTGATTGAGGCAGAGGCATGATAGGTTATAAAATGTGGGTAGAATGTATTAAGATACAAATTAACCATGATTTATGGCCAAGTTAAAACTCTATATTTTTAACAACTTTGAACTTGAAGGGTACATTGGTACCAGAAATGTGGCGTCTCTTGTGTACTGCCTCTGTGTAATCTACTATTGTCACATTTTAAGTTTAGTTTAGTTTGATTTAGAGATACAGTGCTGAAACAGGCTCTTCGGCCCACCGAGTCCACACCGACCCTACACACTAATTTTTACCTAAGCCAATTAATCTATTAACCTGTACGTCTTTGGAGTGTGGGAGGATACCAGTGTACAAAGGTGATAGGAATTGTTCAGGGGTGGGGCTGGGTGTTATAAGGAGATGGTGATGGAGATCAAAGCTGGTTGTAGTCTATTTGGTCATACAAGGTATGAGGCTCAGAACTGAACTTTAATAAGTTCACAACTCATCTGAACATCTCAAACCTACCTCCTGACTGAAGCCATCAGCAATGGCATGGTCTCATGCAAGTAGGATGTGAAAGTCGTTCAATTTCAAAGTATTGCCTGGGACCAAAGGAAATGGTCTCACCAGTGAGAAAAGAGGGGATTAGAAATTAGAATTGTTCGTTGATGGTGAAAGTAATAGATGGGTTGAAGATCAAGGGCAAGAGCTGCCCAAAGTACACTTGCAGAGTCTAGGAAGAGGCTCTGTTCAACAAAGAGAAGCATATGACTTTTATTTACTAATTGTCCTTGGCCTCCTCTAAGCACTCATTGGGCATCAGCCAAGGATGCCAGGACTGGCCTTCTGCAGGTTTTCTGAATATGGTGATATCACTGATAATAGTATTGTCATGGCACCAAAAAAATCATCAGAGCACTGATTTTTCCATCCTTCCTGGGAAGTTTTTGCATAAACAATAGAGTAAATTTCCATATCGTACCTCACACAGTAGAAATTGTGTGTGGAAGAGGTTAAGATCACTTAAATCCACTCATCAATCTAACACTGCATCTTTCTAAACAACTATGTTTTAGCTTCAGTGCTGGAGTAACTATATCGGTCGGGCAGCATCTCCGGACAACATGGAAAGGTGACGTTTCAGTAGGGAATCCATTTTTCTGAGTTTTACCTTGGCTACAAATGAAAACGATTGAGATTTAATATTGAAGATAGCAAGGGCGTTATACTGTATCTGGGTTAGTCACAACTTTGTTTTTAAAAGAAACTTTTCAGTGATTTTTGTTTCTTTTCTTTAACTCCACCGGAGGCAAGGAAATCTAATTTACTAGGGGGATGAAAATGATCTGAGGTCTTTTCAGCTTTAACCTGAAGGAAGTTAAGTTTAAGTCTAATGTGGTTATCAATCCGATAATTGCTCAAGAATGTGCAACAAATTAACAATTTACCTCTCTAATACATATGAAGATTTTAAAGACCATGATAAAGCATCCTCCCACACATGTATTTTCTCCCTTTCTTCCTTATAAGCCCATTTTCTGACATTACAGATGACCTTTGTGACGCTGCCATACTTCCACTTTTAACTGCTTCCTTTGAGTTATTTGTTTAGTTTTAAGTGATTTTGTTTCACATTAAACTCATACTCACTAATTGCGATATTTCATCTAGTAGCCTAACTCATCTTTTCAACTCATGGGAAAGATTTATTGAGAATGTTTCCTGGTGAAGGTTTCTTTCATGCTGTGGACTTTAAATAGTTGTGATGGTTTTTGTAAGGTCAAGTGTGCATTCAGACAGCACAATGTAATCCATCAGAATGTCTTTTCTTAAGGTTAAAATAGCATTCACGTTTGGCACTGTTAATCGGGATGAGATACATCATCTAAATGGTAGGTACTTGTACTGTTTCACTTTCAAGAGTCAACTAAATTCATTATGATTAAACTGTACATTGAATCAATTTAAGGGACATTAATATCTTTCATTCGGTGACAACGTTGAGTTCTTCACATGTAAACATTATGAGAAGGTTGAATGAACAGTCCTTGAAAAACCAGTGGTCTATTTGCACAGGCAATTTTGTGTGACAAGCTGCATTAAAATGAGGCACTAATGAAAGATCTATGACCTGGAACATTAATCATTTTTCCCTCTCCACACATGCTGTATGATCCGGTGAGTATGTTCAGCATTTTCTTTTCTTTTTGAAATGAGCACCTATGACGATACATTCTGGATGGGGATTCTACATAACTGCACAATTCAAGAACTAGAAGAAATAGTCTGATATTTTGTAGACATAATGGTGAGAGATGAATTGTTGTTAAATGTGAAAAATATTTTAGACTTTTGCTATTGGAAACCACAACCATACACAAGATAAAATCCTACTGTTGTCTACGTGAGATACTAGGGACAAATAATTTTAAACAATTTTATTTCTCCATCCTCCCATGTAGACGTAACTGATTTTGATTCTAAAACTGAAATTTACCTTCCATAGTATAAAGTATTCAATGTGTTTCATAAATTAGTTTGTGCATTTTTTCATTGTTCTTGAATAATTTTCTGACCAGTTGATGAAGTATCATTGCAACCTATGCACTTTACTGCATTTATTGAAATTATAATTGTTATACACTCCTTGGCTAAAATTAATTGACTGCAACATAAACCCATTGTTTCCATTATCTTTTGACAGTTGAAATTTCAATACAGCCCAAGAAACAAAATGAGGACCTTGCTTCAATGAGAATAATATCATGAGAAACTAGTTTACATTACATCATGTTGCAAAGCTACGGGATGGAATCGTTAAAAATAAATGCCACCATTTTCAATAATTCTCATATTTGCATTGTTGATTGCTAACTATTTAAATATTAGCTGAACATTATGGTTATGAATCTGTTGTGCCCCTGATATAAATTAACATTATAAATGCTGCATAATCCACTCAGCACTACAGAATGTGCCCACCTGCCAGACACCTGTTCTCACTGTTTCAATACTCTTTGATTACAGCAAATGCTCAGTCTCTTCTGAAGTAATGAGCAATTTTTACATTTTGCATGATTAGAAACAGATGCTGACAAAGCCTAGCCTAGCAGTTGTATGCATGAACAATTGCTGATATGTTTATGATTAGAAATTACAAGAAGTCAAATCAGTGTTAATGCTATAAAGTAAACACCATTTTTTTAAACAAAGAATCTGATTCGATCTCCCATAGTTGTTTGAAAGAGAAAAATTATTTTTAAAGGGACAGTGAAATATCACCACTTAACAAATCTCAGAATCCTGAACTATTTTTTTACCGCTAACTAAACCTCTGTGCTTTTACTTTGACCAACCATACTTCATTACTAATAAAATAAAGGTTGAGATGGTAGCGGATGAAAAAAAGATCCAATTTGATCAATAGAATGTTTTTACAGTAACTTATGTCCTAGAAATGATTGAAGCTGTTGAATTCCATCAAACCATGAGAAATAACAGTTTCAAATACATGGGAGGCAACATTTCTCAGCTGCTGAAAATGTGATAAATCCAAGTTTGTTGATTGAATATTAATCAATGGTCATTATAATATTTTCACCATCAATCCTAAGTTACCATTGGCAGGCTGGAAATAACAGTTGAGATAAAGTAGCTAGCACCAATTAGCCTGCATTACCTAAAGCTGGCATGTACTCTTAATAGCGAGATACCTGCCAGGCAACCATTTTATAAGTGAATCAGACTTGTGAATAAAAGCACAGGACAGGAGTGATTGGGCTCCAACATTTTTGGGGACTGCTCTGGAAGACAATAGTGGGATTTTCATAGGTGATATGATGATACAGGTGTCCCGAAGATTACCAAAGATAATCTTCATGTATTCTTCTACAGATGAATGACGTGTATTTATGAATGACAGAAAGACATGTATTCTTCTACAGATGAACGAGGACAAAGAAAGGCAGATTACACAAGAGGACTTGTGCTATACACAATGAAATGGCTGGTGTGCCAACATTCATTGAGAAGGAACATGTAGATGGGGGACAACTTGGAGCAGCTGTATGTGTGTATATTCAAAATGGAAGGACTAACTTCGATCCTTTACATATGTGTAGATAAAGCCATTTTTGAGGTGGCTGATGGCGGATCTTCCAGTTCCAATACAACATAAACTTCAATCTTTCTGCCTCATAAAGTGGAAGCACAGCACTTAAAACAAAATACACTAATGCTGGGAATCTGAAATTTAAACAAAAACAGAAAATGCTGGAGCGTCTCAGGGGATCAGCCTGACTTACTGGGTATTTCAGATAAATTCTCTTTCTATTCATCCATTCGCCCAATCTTACCTATTCACCAAAGGATTCCAGGACTTCCTTGAGCTTCTTCAGTTGTATTCCTCAATGCTTAGTCACAATGTTGTCAGAGCTTTCCATCATTCTCATTGACTTCACCCTGGTCACTCTGTTCAATGAACTCAGGATACAAGAATACTCTTTCCCCATTGTACCTTCGCAATTCCTTCTCCTTGAGCATCTACCAAAATGATAAAGTCCCACTATTGCTGTTAACAATAGACAATAGGTGCAGGAGTAGGCTATTCAGCCCTTCGAGCCAGCACCGCCATTCAATGTGATCATGGCTGATCATACCCAATCAGTACCCTGTTCCTGCCTTCTCCATATATCCCATGACTCCGCTATCTTTAAGAGCCCTATCTAGCTCTCCCTTGAAAGTATCCAGCGAACCGGCCTCCACCGCCCTCTGAGGCAGAGAATGCCACAGGTTCACAACTCTGTGTGAAAAAGAAATAATTGTTGCAGCTTTCATCCATGGTTTCAGTGTCTAAATACCAACAGTGATTATCGTCTTTGTTAATTTTGCATAGGAAGTACTAAGAGCACACAACAATTGCAACTTGGTTCCCGAATAACTGCAATAATTTGTTACTCATGGCATTATATATTATTTTTAAAATCTACTACAACAGTTATCAGCGAGTACAAAATACATTAATATCTCATTGAAAATAAGAGCGTGATTGAAACTGGCAAAGACTAAGGATAGAAGCTGGGTCAGCAACCAACACAGTACAGAAGTACTTGTTGGGGACAGAAACCAGCAGACCAGAACAGAAATGAAGCAGATTTTGGAAATGGAAGGGGGGAAATAAAAGGTACTAGCTAACGCTGTGTCTTTATCTAATTAAGAAGGGCAACAAGGGCAAGCCTGGGAACTACAGGCCGGTGAGTCTAAAGTCAGAGGTGGGTAAGTAACTGGAGGGGAATCTGAGAGATGGATCTATCTGCGTTTGGACAGGCAAAGACTGAACAGGGATAGTTAGCTTGGATTTAATGCACAGACTTAATTGAGTTTTTTGAAGAAGAGACCAGAGGATTGACAAGAGATTTAGCAAGGTCTTTTACAAGGCCCTGCATTGTAGGTTGGTCAAAAGATTAGATAACATGGGATCCAGGGCAAGGTAGCCAATTAGATTTTAAAAATCTGCCTAGTGGGAAGGAAATCAGCAACTGTTTTTTTCAAATCACAGGTTCATGACTAGTGTGCTAGGATTGATGGTGAGCCCACTGTTGATTGCCCACTGTTGATTGTCATCCAAATCATTAATTTTGAAGACCATGTAGTTAACATGGTTATATTTGCAGAAAACACCAAAATTGGTGGTGTGGTAGACTTTGAAAGAGAAACTCTAAGATTATAGAGAATCATTACCTTTGAAATAAACATCTGGAAGAACTGGAACTGTGAATTAAAACATGGCAGATAGAACTTGACTCTGACAATTGCGGGTGTTACATTTTGGAAAGTTAAACCGGGGTAAGAGTTTCACAGTAAATGTCCCTCGGGAGCATCGTAGAACAGAAAAACGTAGTAGTATAAGTACATCTTTCGCTGAAAGTGGTGACAGTTAGACAGGGTGATGAAAAAAGCATGTGGCATGCATCCTTCATCAGTCCAGGCATCAAGTGCAAGTGATGGGATGTCATGTTACAGTGGTATGAATCATTGGTGATACTGCTCTTAGAGTATTGTGTGCTGTTCTCGTTGGTTAGCCATAGGAAGGATCTCATTAAACTGCAAAGTGTGCAAAAGGGATTCATGAGAATCACTGGGACTGAAGGGCTGGAGTTGGAAGGATTGGAGAGGCTGGAACTTTCCCCAGAACGAAGGAGGCTGAAGGGTGGCTTTGTTGAGTTTTATAAAATCATGAAGGGCACAGAACAAGGTAGATGTCACAATCTTTTTCCCAGGGCGAGGCAGTCTTTAAAAGAGGCAGTGTTTAAAGTAAGAGTGAAAAGATTTTAAAGGGTCCTGAAGGGCTACATTTTCACTCAGAGGGAGTCGTGTATAGAATTGTCTGCCAAGAGGTGTGTGCATTTAAAGCATTTATAAATACATTTGGACCAATAAATGGAGAAGGAAGATTTAGAGGAATATGGGCCAAGCTCAGGGAAATGGGACCTGTTCAGGCAGATTTTTTAAAAAGAAGACACAAAGCACTGGAGTAACTCTATGGGTCGGGCAGCATTCCTGGAGAATATGGATAGGTGACGTTTTGGGTCTGGTTGCTTCTTCAGACTGATTGTGGAGGGAGAAGAAAGTTAAATGAGAGGAGGGATAGGACAAAGAGTGGCAGGCAATGGGTGAACACAGGTGAGGGGGGGTTTGGTAAGCAGATGGTAGGACAACCAGAGATGAAAAAAAGTGTGGAATTTTAGTCAGCATGAATGGTTTTGGCTGAAGGACCAATTTCTATGCTTTATGGCTCAATAGGCCCAGATCTCTCCCAATAATCAGTCTGGAAAAGTTATAACTTCTGAAAATAAATTAAAAAATACAGTGAGAAAGCAAATCTCTAAATAGGTATCTTATTAAATCATTGGCCACCATTTTTGCCTCCAGCAGATATAAAAGTGTCTAAAGTTATAATCAAAATGAAAATATTTGAAGAAAACTTACATACAGTATTCCCTTAATAATCATTGGTTTGTTCACTGCCTTGTTTTTCAAAACGTTCAGTCAAGGTTTTACCGCAAATCCCATCCCCACCCCTTTCCATCAATCATTTAAGTTTTAGAAACATAGAAAATAGGTGCAGGAGTAAGCCATTTGGCCCTAAGAGCCAGCACCGCCATTCAATATGATCAAACCAAAATCAGTACCCTGTTCAAACCAATGAAGTTCCGAGTGGTGGCGCCATCGAGTGTGGCAGCCTCGCCAACAGCTGTTTGTCCTTTCATCTTTTTTTAATTTTTAGTCTGTCTAAAAGTTTTGTTTTGGAGGTCTTTTAGTATTTTTTTGTGGGGGGTTGGGGGGGGGGGGAAGGGGGAAACTGTTTTTCTCAGTCACTACCTAGTCGAGGATGCGTCTTTCCTCCGAGCCGCATCTTTGCCCCCTCCTCGCGGCCTACCATCTGAATTGCGCGGCCTTCCTGCCGGACACCGGCCAGAGCTTCAGCAGCAGTGCAGCACTAAAGTACCATCACGGAGCGGGGATGCCTTACCGGGATCACCGGAATGTTGGGACTGCCGACTAACATCGTGGAGCTGTGGTCTGCGGAGCTTCCAGCCGCGGGCGGCGCTGACTTTTACATCGCGGAGCCTGGGATCTTTCGCTGAGGATCGCCAGTGTTGGAGTTCCGCCCAGCTCGGCCTGGGACTTCGGGAGCAGTGGTCTTCGGTAGGAAGCGGCCGATTCGGAAACTCCAAGCTGCTGAGCGTGTTCTTCCGTTCCGACGCCGGAGCTCCATCATCCCGGCGATACATTGGGACACAGGTGAACAAGAGGAAGATGACTGAACTTTGTTGCCTTCCCTCACAGTGGGAAACGTTGATTCTGCTGTGGGGGGGGGGGGGGGGGGGGGTGTTTTTATGTTTTATGTTAAATTCTATAGTGTTGTCTTATTTGTGTGCTGCATGGTAACTCAAATTTCACTGCACCAATTGGTGTATGTGACAATAAATGTCATTTGTCCTTGTCCTGCTTTCTCCCCATATCTCTCGATTCTGTTAGCCCTAAGAGCTATATATAACTCTCTCTTGAAAACATCCAATGAATTGGCCTCCACTGCCTGCCGTGGCAGAGAATTCCACTGATTCACAACTCTCTGGGTGAAAAGGTATTTCCTCATCTCAGTCCTAAATGGCCTACCCCTTATTGTTAAACTGTGACCCTTGGTTCTGGATTCCCCCAATATCGGGAACATTTTTCCTGCATCTAGCCTGTCAAATCAAAATGAAAATTTGATTGAATATTTTTTTCCTGTATGGGTCAAACCACAACATCTGCATACAGTTTACTGAGCTTCCTCGTGAGCAAGGTATGTATTATGAGTTTGTGTGAGGTGTTTTTGAAAAACACAGCCACGATTCAGTCATTCTCTGTGAATTGAAGAAGAGAAGGACATCCTTTGAAGGTTTATGAATCTTGCGCTTTTTTTTCTTCCCCAGAAACTCTTTGAAACAAGCTGGTGAGTGAATTCTCAAAGCTTCCTTTTGAGAAAATGATACATTTAAAATGTTAACAACTGCTCCTTTTCGAAGACGAACTGCTCAGTTTTACCTCACAGGCAGTTAGGTAGCACCTGTGAACAACATCACCTGTTTTCTTGTTTCTTGTCACAATTTAGAAAGGAAAACACAGAATGTTTATCAAGAATTGGTTTCTTTTTCTCAGCGGAAGCAATTCTGGTTTGTTTTTCCAAGTGATTTAAATCTAGCTGGAAGATAAATTTGAATTATTTAGTTTATCCCAGTTGGTTCTTATATCAATCACCGTGAGCCCCTCAACTCTTTCCTTTGAATTGGAAGCCACAAGAGGTTTTTCATTTGAGAAAGTCCATCATCAATTTTAGAGGTTTGTGTTAAAACTGCACTATGCATAAACTCGTGTTTATTGGTGGAAATGAAGGTTCATTAATACTGTACAATATATTAAGCCCATTAATTAAGCTGGAAATGATTGGTTTGAATCTAAAGGCAGAAACTAACTACTAATCAGATTGATGTTAGCTGGTGTGGGACGTGGGACATGGGACATAGAGGACGGGACTTGGAGGCATCTAATGGTCAACGTGAAGTTCAGGTGTCTTTGGGGGAGAGAATGACCCAAAAAACAATGTGTTAACTGTTAGCTTGAGAGCTAACAAGAGTATTTGGATGGCTTTCTTTTTGTTTTTATCCATCCAACCTGCAGGTCGATGCCTCACTTAATCTAAAGGCACAGTCACAAGAAACAGTACTCTCTACCCCTCTGGGCTTTCAGGACCTCAGACTTTATTTCATAAGAACTTTCACCCTTTGACAATAAACTCTTTCATTCTCCAAAACCTGAGAAATGACTGCTCTCCTATACACCAGATGATTTCAGGTACCTCCCATTGTTCTCTGATTCACATTCTGTCCACTCCATTCCAGGTGGAATTGGAGGCTTTGGAGAGGGTGCAGGAGAGGTTTACTAGAATGCTGGATGAGTGGAAAGTGGATTATGGGATATCAACTGCAAGCAGAGGTTAGACAAACTTGAAGGTTGTGCAGAGACTTGATAATCTATATTACTAAAAGTCTGATCTTGAACACTTCCTGTCGTTCTGTATATTGATTTTAGAAAAAACGCTGCCACTTATGGCTGTGATTTCTGGCCATCCTACTCAGAGTCCCCCTCCGCTGAGCAGGACAAGAGGATTTTTCCCATCGATTAAATATAAAAGTGTTATTAGTGTTTAAAAAATGTTGAAATTCTCCCTCCTGAAGGCTACACCCCTTCTGGAGGGACTATAAAACCCGGAAGTGATGAGTGCCTTAGTCAGTCTCTGCAAGATGGGGAAGCGAGAGGGTCACGTTTCTCAGCCTGAGCTGTGAATAACACTGAACACATGTCTACTAAACTGTGAGTGGTTTTACTGACCTGTCAGTGCTCTTAATGTGGTTTGAAAATATAGTTTGAAAATGCTAAAGCTGTGTTGCCTTTGGTTGGGAAATGCTAAAGCTGTGTTGCCTTTGGTTTGGAAATGCTAAAGCTGTGTTGCCTTTGGTTTGGAAATGCTAAAGCTGTATTGCCTTTGGTTTGGCAATGCTAACATTGTGCCTTTGTTTTGGAAATGCCTTTGCCTTTGGTTTGCAAATGCTAAAGTTGCCTTGCCTAATTAAAGTTGCCTTCCTTAATTAAAGTTGCCTTGCCTAATTAAAGTTGCCTTGCCTAATTAAAGTTGCCTTGCCTAATTGCCTTCTATATAATTAAAAGTCTAATCTTGACCATTTCCTGCTTGTGTTTTATATTGATTTTAGAAAAAACGCTACCACATACAGCTGTGATGTTTTGCCATCTTACTCAGAGTCCCCCTCCGCTCATCAGGTGCCGAGGATTTTTCCCATCGAAGAAAAATAAAAGAGTTATTAGTGTTTTAAAAATGTTGAGATTCTCTCTCCTGTCAATCACACCATGAAGGCCACATCCCTTCTGGTGGGAGGGTCTATAAAACCCAGGAGTGTGGGCGTGGCTCAAGATGGAGGAGAGAGAGGTCATGACTCGCTGTCTTCAGTGGCCTTGCACCTTGCTTGAAATGGTATGAAATTGCACTTGAATTTGGTAGCCTTGCACCCTGCTTGAAGTGGTAAGAAACTGCACTTGAATTTGATGGCCTTGCACCCTGCTTGAAATGGAATTTCAAGGAATAGCCATGTGTCAACTGCCAGCCCACCAGCCATGAGTAAGTGAGCTGCCAGCACAACAGGCTTGAGTGACTGAGCCGCCAGCCCAAGAATCCACTCGGCCCACAATGTCCATATGTCCATATTAGACCTCTGGAAACCAGTCCCTTCAGCTAACAACACCCATACAAGTGCTCCAGAAAGCCCCCCCCCCCCCCCCCCCCCCCCCCCCCACACCACTGGCCACCAATATTGGAATTGGTGGAGAGGTGGAATATTGCGTTGGGGGACCAGCCCTCCTGTGTGTCTAGTAGTATATAAAATTATGAGAGGCATAGGGTAGACCATCAGAACCTTCTTTTCAGGGTAGAAATGTCAAAGACTGGTGGGCAAAGCTTTAAGAGAGGCAACGTTTATAGGATTTGTGTGGGGCAAGTTTTTTTTTACAGAGAGTTGTAGCTGCCTGGAACACACTGCCAGGGGGCAGGAGGGCGTGGTGATGGAGGCAGATACAAGAATGCCATTTACCAGTCTTTTAGATAGACACATGGATATGAGGGGAAGATAGGCAGAAAAATCTGGAGTAACTCAATGGGTCAGACAGCATCTCTGGAGAGATAGAATAGGTGATGTTTCAGATCGACCCTTCCTCAGGCTGAGAGTCAAGGCCATGAAGTTATATAGATAATGTACAGGCAGATGAGATTAGTTTATCTTCAAATCATATTCAGCACGGACATTGTGGGCCGAAGTGCCTGTTCTAATGCTTTACTTTTCAACATTCTATGTCCAATGCTCTGCTCGATGATCATTTTCTTCTTCTTCGGAATAAATCCCCATTCAGATCCCAGCTCCTGGTGCTAGACTCAGTGCTTCAGCTTCATGTACATGTGAAGTGATACTTGTACTGAACTGTATACAAAAATGAATTTCACTGTATCTTGTTACATGTGATAAATAAAGGAGTTTTGAACCATTTATCTAATGGTGCTTCAAAATCCAGTGTTCTCTTCCAGTGCCTTCAGAATCTGGAAACAAAACTCACACCCCACATCTGCTTTAAACTTTGCCTCTATCTCAAAATGATGGCTGACTAAGGCAATCCAAGGCTCTCTTGGCCTCTTCCCAGTTATTCCAGATCCCAGAGCTGCCTCATACAAATAAATGAGAATCCTTGATATCATGGCACATTTTCTTATTCTCATAAAAGTGAATTAGTATTTAACAAACTCATTAGTTATCACCTTGTTTTCATAAAAATGGTAGTGAATAAAAATACAGGTCAGAATCTCTTTTTATCTTTTTTATCTAATGACTGAATGTTATCATTTTTTTTGATGCAAGATAATTTTAGCACTTATCTTAGACTTAGTTGGCTTTATCCATAATAACCTCTGGTTAATGTTCCAAAATGAGTTTTTCTTGTTTGATTCTTGAGCTTAAGTAACTATAAAACTGTTCCAGGTGGAGAAATTAAATAAATTATCTTGAAAAATAAAATTCCGTCTCAATAAAAATAAAAAATAAATATTTAATAGCCGAGCACTTTGGTTAATATCCTTCACCTGGAACCTATTTATTGTTATACAAGTAGAATAATCATGGGGAAATGGTTCACCTGCAACATTAAGCAGTCCCTAGAACCAATGAATCAGTGGGAAAGAATGTGCCAAATTAACTCGTAGACTGAAAATAGCAGCAAGGGATGTGTTTAAATCAAATATTTAGTTCTGATTTGTGGTGATTTTTACCAAATTTTAATATTGGGTATAGCATAAATGCATTATTAGTTTTCATCAGTAGGTAGTTTCTAATTGAACTATTGTCTCAAATCTCACCACAAATTCGTAGACGCACCACCATTGTGGGCTGGATATCAAATAATGATGGAGTAGAGGAAGGAGATTGAGAGACTCGTGACCTGGTTTCGAGACAACAACCTTTATCTCAATGTCAGTTAGACAAAGGAGATAGTGATCAACTTCAGGAAGGGAAGTGGTACACATACTTGGACTTGCATTGACAGCGCTGAAATAGAGATGGCTGAAAGCTTCCAATACCTAGGAGTCAATATCATCAACAATTTCTGGGCCAAGAAAGCACCCCAACACCTCTACTTCCTTAGAAGGCTGAGGAAGTATGGCATGCCCCCTACAACTCTCACCAACCTACAATACAGAAAGCATTTTATCAGGGTGCATCACAGCATGGTTTAGGAACAGTTCTATCCAACACCTCAAGATATTGCACAGAATTGTGGATGCAGCCCAGACCATCACACAAACCAACCTCCCATCCATTGACTACAGTTACACCCCATGCTGCTTCCACAAGGCCAGCAGCATTATCTCGGATGAGTCACACCCTGGCCGCTCCCTCTTCTCCTATCGGGCAAAAGTGAACCACCCCCCGATTCAGACACAATTTCTTCTTATATATTGTTTTCTATCTCTGTTTTCATAATGAATCCAATAATTGAAATTAAAATAAATCAGCCATTCAGATAACATGGATTTGTCATTAGTGATGAACCAGAAAGCAATGAGCAGGGAAGCAAATGATGTCTCAAACATGACCCTTGGCTCCATGTCACAAGTTGAATTTTCCATTGCATAAAAATAGTCCATTTGGAATATTTGGCATAGGGTTTAGTTTGTAACTATAGAATTAATATACACAAACATTTTACATTACAATTGACTTCTCTTTCAAACAAAAGTGCAGTTTGAAATATAGTGCACAGCTGACAGCAATCCTCTGAATAACAAGCAATATAAAACAAGCCAACACAGTCAAATGAGTATGTAGATGCCTTGGCCTTCTATTTAAAACAAGGCACAGCTTCACATAATCTGTTTAAAGCTGTAGCATTTTTTAAATCAGGAGAAATGGTGGAGAGATGTGATAACTAATAGCTTTTAAATCTATAGGAAGGCATTTGTGAAAAGATAAGTAAGGATTCTCCACTAAAACATTCACCCTTGTTTGTGCTTGTTACTCAAGCTGACAACAGCTGTAATATTTCATCTAAATATTTCAGAATGGATACAATCTGATGAAATGTTAGATAATAATACAAATCAACTATTGAACTCAGAAGTCTAAGTGCTGGAAGGAGACCAATCTATTGAAAAATGTGGTATAAAATCCTCACAATGTTTTATCAAATAACAGTTATTTTTTTAAATGTCACTTTGAAAATGTACTGTTTTCATTCCTACATGTCTAACCACACATTGGTGGGCAACGTTAGTTGCCAATCACTGTGAGCACAGACTAATAATCAGTCTATGGTTTTCTGTAATAGATACTAACAACATTTAGTCAACCATATATTTCAAAACATCCAACTCCTTCTATGCGACTCCCACCAACAATACATCTTCTTAAGAATTCCCATTTAAGTAAAAATTGAAGGTGAATATAAAGTGAGCAAATCTATAAGTTATTCTGAACAGTTAAAAGGACAGCTTTAAAAGGACATTTTTCCACTATAATTGCACAGCACAAGTAGATTAAATCTTTTCCTCTGTCCTACCTCATGTTTCGTTAGAACTGCAAAATATGATGCATTAGCGATATGGATGTGGAAGTGAATTTGTCCTACCTTAGTCCATCCATCAAGATAAATCCAATTGTTCCCTCATTACAGTGTCTGTTTTATGTGATTCTAATCTTTCTATCTCCACTGCAAACATAAAAGTCCATTTAATGCAGCCACTAGTCTTTGTGTGAAGAAGAATTTCCTGACATATTTACCAAATTTGCTTTGTACTTTAGCTTTTGTGTCCTACTTTAATGAATTTGAATGACCACTCAAGATTTATCTTCACACTATTACATGTCACTGTAAGACAATCTTGTGCACCTACTTTCAAGTGTGTTAAACTGAAAAGTCTCCATTTTATTCATACACTGTGCACTGTGAGATCCGGATGTCAGTGGTTTATCATCAAATTTCTATATATTTCAGCATTTGATGAGCAACTGACACATTATTTATGTTGCTGTCTACATAACAAAATATTGTCTCGGTACTGTTTCCTTTTCGTTAGCCGTCTTTCATAACCTGTGACAAAGGTCCCTGGGAATATGTTAACATTTCCATTGTCCTTGGGACTGTGCCAATATTTAAATGTGCTCCCTCTCGCCACTCCCCGGCTCCACCTAAATTTCCACTGTAAAATAAAAATTGAATCCTGCGCACAAATTCCACCTTTCAATGTAAGGATTCTGTATCCATGCCCTTATTTATGTTACTGCAGTGATTTAAATGTCTGCTTTCTGTCTAGGTGATCAGAATGTTGAGATGTTGTCCAACTGGAGAAATAATAAACTTTGAGATGAATTCTCTGATCTCGGTTCCATTTTTCCAAATTGTGCAGCTTTGCAAACAATCTCTCTTGTTCTTTGTTTCTCATGATGATTAAAGTAATTGAGAACGCAAGAGATGAAAACTAGAGATGTGTTAGCCTCTCAAGTCTGCTCTGCTGTTAAATTGGACCATGTCTAGTTTAGTTTAGTTTAGTGATACAGTGCGGAAACAGGCCCTTCGACCCACCGAGTCCGCATCGGTCAGCGATCCCCGTAGACTAACACTATCCTACACCCAAGGAACAATTTACAATTTTTTATTACTGAAGCCTATAAACCTATATGTCTTTGGAGTGTGTGAGTAAACCAGAGCACCTGGTGGAAACCCGCGCGGACACAGGGAGAACGTACAAACTCCATACAAACAGCACTGTAGTCAGGATCGAACCCAGGACTCTGGAGCTGTAAGGCAGCAACTCCACCAATGTGCCACCCCTAAATGCTATTTCAAGTCCACCTTCCCAACATTCCCCGTATGCCCTAATTGCCATATAAATAATATGTTACAAGTTCAGGTCTGAAGGTGATAATCTTCATCTTTCCACCACGTACAGTCCACAAGTCAGGAGTGTGATGAATATTTGCTTGGATGAGTGCAGCACCAATAATCTCTGAATAATGAAAGGCCTCGATAGAGTGAACATGGAGAAGATGTTTCCAGTAGAGGGTGTCTAGGACTAAAGGGCACAGCCTCAGAATAGTAGGATTTGTTTTAGAGTGGAGATAAGGAGGAATTTCTTCAGACAGAGAGTGGTGAATGGTAATGTATCAATCACAGTGAACAATTACTCACTCCACACTTGTGCACAGTGTACAGTGCCTGCGGTGTGTACCATTTGCAAAATGTACTAAAGTCACTCACCCAGGTGTCACCATTGGCACTTCCCACTTCCTAAACCCGCAACCTATAGCAACAAGAGGAAAAAAGGGCAGGTGGTGCATTGGAACTTCAACACTTGCAAGTGCCCTCCAAATCACACCCCCTCCTAACTGGGAAACATATTACCGATAGCTTCATCATCACTGGGTCTAAATCCTGGAATTCCCTAGCCACAACACTGTTCTCAGCAAGAGCAAGGAGAGATGGCTAGTAAATGCTGACTTGCTCAGCAGCACCCATTTCCCAAACTGAATTTAAAAACCATATCGCTTTGATATAAAAAAGAATGTTAATTTTAATCTTGAATATACAACTGAAAATATTTACAGTCTGTTAGAGAATTGCAACCATCTGGATAAAGTACATCTTCTCATCTCAATGAAGGGTTGTCCCCTTATCTAATGTCTTAGCACTTAGACTCATCAGGCAGGCAGAAAAGCTTAGCAATATCTATCTCACCGATCCTTTTCAAAATTCCGTATTAATCAAGAAGTTCCCTGTCAACTTTGGGAACACCAGTAAACCAGTTCTATTCAAGATCTCCTCATGCAACCTCCTCAAATCCAGTGATGAATCAAATCAAATATCTCCGAGGTAAACATGTCTCCCTTTCTTAGGTAGGAAAACCCACAGAGAGGAGGCTGCAAAAATCTTTGCTGAATTTCACCTTTGGCTGTTATGATAAATTTCAGCTCATTTGTCTTCCCAGCAGTTTGACCTGGCCTGATATTATGCCCTATATCACAGAAGAAGATTTTAAAATGTATTTTAATGAAAAAATCATTACTCTTTTATAATTTCAAAAGAGCACAGATTTGAATCAAATTTGTCAGCATTGTAGATTGCTCGCAAAGATCGCGAAGGGAAGCAGAGGGGAAGCCTTTATAATCATTTTTGACTCTTACTGTTTAACGGCATCAGATATATCATAGGGAAAGGATCTTCTAGCAGAACTAAATGAAAACCTTTGTTAACAAAAGCAAATCACTTCAGTGCCATTATCTGCCAGTATCCATGCAGGTATCCAAGGAGATTAGCACTAGAAGAGTCCTTCGGGCAGCAAACTGGCACCTGAGAAACCCATGGTACGTTCCTGGGCAACCTGTTTCCTTCTTTCATTTATGTTTTTAATATTCCCTAATCTAAATGGGCCAAGCGAGCTGGCAGCAAAACCTATCTCTGAATTCTAATAGATGAATATTTGTACAGTTAGTGGGAGCTAATGGGATCATTTTCATTCAGTTACAGAAAATCAACAGTTACAGAATTGCCATCTGTGGTTTTGGTAACCTGTATCAGATGTGAATTTTCTTACTGCAAGGTAGAGCAGCTTGTTTAATGATTCCTAATCTTTTTTTTAATTAAATCATTCAGTCAACCCTACAAAATGTATCTGAAAGCAACTACAAATTATTGTTCCAAAGGCAGCAGCAGCAGCGTAGTTAATTGTCAGTGGTTGCAACTTTGAATGTAACAAAAATAATCTAACCACTTTTTCCGAATGCACTGATTAATATATTAGTCAATCTTGTTGTATGAATAATTAAGAATTCACGGAAGATGTCAATTATTTAGCAATAAAAATAAACAAGATTAGCAAAAAAAGTATTGAGAGCAATGGTCCAACAAAATACAAATGCAGGCTTTTTAATTTACAAGCTATCATTAATGATAGGTTAGAGGTTAATTCCATGCGATTTACAACAAGTATTTGTACCAATATTTTCATAGTATCATATTCAGTTTAGTTCTCTCAGAACCATCATAAATTGCACGCAGTAATGTCATGCAAACTATATTTCATCTTCAGTAAGAACTAGATTGATATGAATTGGTTTGGATTAAGATTAGTTTTGCTGAAAGTTGCATTTGTCATGTTAAAGTAAGTCCTGGAGGTGCACGTAAAATTCGCCGAGCAAATTTATCAATAACGTTGGAGAAATTTGTTTAATTTAGTTTAGTTTAGAAATACAGCACGGAAACAGGCCCTTCAGCCTACTGAGTCTGCACCGACCAATGATCGTCCATACACTGGTTCCATCCTACACACTAGCGACAATTTACAGAAGCCAATTAACCTACAAACGCTCACGTCTTTGGAATGTGGGAGGAAACTGGAGAACCCAGAGAAAACCCATGCGGTCACAGGGAGAATGTACAAACTCTGTACAGACAGCACTCGTAGTCAGAATAGAACCCACTGCATAGCGAAGAGATAGAAAGGGTGTATTAAATAAAGGTCCAGCCGAGTTTCTGAATTGGGCATTGAAGTTCCAGTGATGCTGTTTAATAGAAGTAATACCACGGTGCCCTTACCAATATTTTATTATTCAATCAACATCATCTGCGAAGAGATAGCGATCCTAGGAACATTTTCATACAGTCTACCAAATCTATTCCACCACTAATAATTTTCTATACCCCAATCATGTTCTCTTCTTAACTTCCTCCACTCCTGAGCAAAATGTACCCAGCCTCTCCAGTTAAACCAACAATGGCCTTCCTTAAGCAGTATTTTAAATATGATTCTACCTGCCTGTGACAATGAACAAAGTACAAAGTGCTGGAGGACTCAGCAGGTCAGGCAGCACCAATGGAAGAAAAGGACAGACGTCCTTTTGGGTCGAGTCTCTGAAGCACTCTGATTTGCGAAGTTCCACCTGCACTTGTTTTTGCTCATGATCTCAGCATCTACGGTCATTTGTGTCTGTATGAGTCAATGAATTGGGAGTGGAACAATGCACATGACTCATAGCAAACAGTCTACAACTGAAAATAAATGCTGTCAAAAAAAGATTATGTTTAAAGAACTGAGAGAACAGCAGGCTCTCCCAATCAAAGTAGACTAATTTCACCAGAAAATTGCAGTGAGTGATGGTTACTTGTAGCAGTGGATTACAAATCTCATTGGGAAAGCTAATATCTAGACATCTTCATGCAATATTAAGAAATGTATGCTTCATTCAAGATAATCTCTGTAAAATAAGGTATTAAATAAAGGTCCGGCCTAATTTCTGAATTGGGCATTGAAGTTCCAGTGATGCTGTTAGAAAGAAGTAATTCCATGGTACCCTGGCCAATATTTATCATTCAATCAACATCATCAAGAATTCAGATTACTGACTATTATCTGACGTGGACAAATTGGCTGTCATGCATCTTACAATATTAGAGAATCTTTACGACTCAATTTTAAGCCCTGAGTGTTAATTGTCCTTAGTGCTAGTGTTAATTCAAGTTCTTCTTCCTTTTATTGTAATAATAATAGAAAATAGTTTCAAAATAATCTCTTTAAATGCACTTTATCGCAGTCATCATGGGATCTGCAAACGGCAGTGGCTTGATGTACAATTAATATAATTTGAATTACAACCCAGTTGGTATCAAGAACACACGTCGATCAAATATAGCCAACAGTTTACAAATACACCAAATTAGCTATTTTACTCAAACAACAGAAATGGTCTGGAGTGCCGACATTCTGATACAATAGGTACAGTACCGAGTTAGATTGATAAATATAGTAGTGATGTGAGGAATTCTACAACCTAGTAGGATTAAAACTATAGATGACAGGAATATGTTTGGTTATATATTCATCCAAATCACTGGTACTAATTACACAATGAAGTCCTTCCGAAAATTCAGTTACATTAACTTCAATGGAGCCAAATTTCTGAAGCTGCATCCAACACCCACCTCCCACTATACAAGCATCACTGTCAACAACTAATCTCAAGGCAAACCATAGCTAAAATAATCCTAAACATTCAAAATTCAAAAGGGCAGCACAGTGGCACAGTGGTGGAGTTGCTGCCTTACAGCGCTGATGACCTGGGTTCGATCCTGACTCAAACTGCTGCCAGAATGGAGTTTGTATATTCTCCCTGTGACTGTCTGGGTTTTCTCCAGGTGCTCCAGTTTCCTCCCACATTCCAAAGACGTGCGGGTTTGTAAATTAATTGTCCTCTGTAAATTGCCCCTAGTGTGCAGGATGCCAACCCGGAATAACATTGACCTAGTGAACGGGTGATCATTGGTCAGCGTTGATTCAATGGGCCTAAGGGCATGTTTCCATGCTGTATCTCTAAAACTAAAATCGAGTTATGCACTTAAGCCTATTTTGTATTTTAATATCATTCCAACGATCAACTCTTGAGTAATATGTGATAATGTACTGAAGATCTGCTGCAACATTTAATCATAATTTTATTTTTAGATCATAGTATCAAGTTTCACCTTTGGTATATGTGAACCGGGCTTTAGATAAGAGACAGATAGACAGAAAGAAGAAAAAAATTGCACATTATTGCTGGCATTGAACTACACCCGTGCTTTGTGAAAAAAAGGTGTTTCAGAATTTGTGTTCCTGTGAATAGCACATTTTCCATAAAATTATGCTCCATTATCAGGAATATTCACAGATAAGGAATTTGTAATTAGAATGTCTCATGTTGCTATCGCTTTAAATTTGCCGCAGTTTGCCAAATCGGTGAAATAAAAATCACACGATACATTATGCAGGTAACTTAATGCAATTTCAGCTACACAAAAAGCTATTTGCTTAATATAACAGCTGAAATGATTTGGGTAGCAGAAGCAAATCCATGTGGAAGCAGCAAATGAGTTTTCATTTTCAAGTCTAGGGGATAGTTGAACATAAGAGATCACTGTGAATTTCTTCTGTCAAAATGCTCTATTCAAAAGGTAAGCCTGAAATTTCAACAATACCATTGTGCCACCAGAAATGAAATGGGTATTATTTGTATGACATGATGCCCAATCTGCATTCTGCTCTGACATGCAGAAATGCACAAGGGTAATTTGTGGTGTCTGAAATAGTCTGGGTGGAAGGGTGTTCAGAATCTTCAAGAGGAAGGTAATACAGTGCCAGAAGCCTTTGGATTGATCAGCAAAATAGTAGCGGAATAGGGCTGTGATAGACGTAGATCTGGGCTTGCTTCAGAGCAAGAGAGAGGAACCCATATTCCACTTTGTGGGTTGACCTGGCTTATTTGTGTATCCCTCTCTAATAAACTGGGTCAACCCACCAAGTGACAATCTTTACTAAATTTGTTCTGATCATCTCCCTAACTAACAAGGAATATTGTAAAAGGAACAAACACAAATATGACAAAATAAAATGGTTATGAAATGTGGAAGAAGGTGGTGACAGAATGACATATCTTAAAATCGACTAGGTTGGATTATCACGTAACATCTACCCAAAGGTTTTTTGAAGAGACTTGACATACGTTCATTGCTGCTTATCTCTTCAGTGGTGAACTAGAATCAGGGACTGCTCTCTTTACCTACAAGGATGCTAATAAATTTCAAAGTTTAAAAATTGTAAATAAGGCAGAACCAAATTGTTATGGGCACTTATATTAAGAAGATGCATGGATTTATCATGAGAAATGGTCTTCTAATCTGATCATAGTTAATGGAATAAGTGGATCTCAGAAGACCTGGACTGCATGGACTTTCTGGAAGTCTTTTTCGGTAATCTCTCAAATAGTTGTTGTACATGATAGAATATAATGAAATGCATGGTAATTTACTGCAATTGATTAAGGATTGGTTCAGTGGCCCCAGGCAGGAAGTTGTCAAACAATCAGGGTCTGTTTGGACAGTGATTATCAAAGGTGTTCCTCGGAGACTAATTTGCGAGCATTAGTCTTTTACCACCTCTATATCAGTATTGGAAAAATTATCTGCAAGTTCACAGATTTGGTGACGCTTCTTTTAAATGCTTTTAAATACTCCAAGTTTAGGTGAAGGACATCCATTGCAATTTCTAGTTTTGTAGATTAAATATCATCATTAACAAGGAAAGTTTTACAAATAGGTATGAGAATGTTATTCATTTAAAATTAACCCCCTTTCTATTTTGGGCAATACTTTTTTCCATTGAAAATAAAATCAAAGTATCATATTTATTTTCTTCCATTCAGTATCAATAAGGTGCTTTACGTTAGAGTCTACATTTTGGAAATGGAAAAGTATGATGAATACATTGCACTATTTGTTTGATATTAGTTAAATGAATTATTAATTTTATCATGGCTTAGGTGACAGATGATATTAGAACATTAAATTATTAATTTTCATATGAACATTGAGAGACTGAATATTGGAAGAGAAGCAAACAAAACAGCAGTCATGAAAACAGCAGGATATTTCTAGGTTTCAGAGCATCTTACATTATTCATGTTGTCAGTTAATCTAAAAGGTAAGAAATTATACAACAAGGGCTTAATTATACATTTTTTTAACATTAGCATTTGTTTTATCTGATTAGTGGCAATATACAGTCAAGAATTTTTGAAAATCCCCATTTTTAAATAGTCTGAATTTCGAAAACACTTTGATTTGATAGCTACTGGGTGCAGTGACGATTGTCCATTTTATTCATACATCAGCAAACTTGCAACTATCCTCAATTAAAATGCACCAACTAAAGAGTACAACTTAGAAAGGAAAATCTCAACCTTTGCACCAAGCACCTGAATATTATACTGAGGTGGTAATTTTCTTAATTTTCCCTTTCAAAACAATAAAGAATAACATGATACATTCTTCAGATACAATACAACATGTCATTTCTGTTTTCCTTTTTTGGCAATTCCACATTTACAATTCCACATCCCCTCCTTTGCACCAAGCCCTAACCCATCACGTGTACTTCTACAATCTCCAATATACCTCACTACCAGGCCCTTTCCTCACTCTCATAATCATTTGTTAGTTTACATCATATTAAATGAATTAATTTTCTGGATCAGAGGCATCTTCACCATTAATATTCCTAGTAGGACCAATTCAAGCAGGGTAATCTGAATAAAATAGCTTTTTTTCCACTGCCTACTAAACGCAAGATAGAATTGCTTATACTTGAAGCATGTGAGTGAGTATTATTTATTCACACTGATTATTCATTAAATTATTCACTTCGTGCGCTTGGTTGATAATAGCATCATCAGGTCTACAAACAATGCAATGTTGTGGGCAGCATCAGCAGAGAGGTAACAACATGATAAGTCACACAGCTAAATTCCTAATTAATTATGTTATCTTCAAATCTAAATATGTAGGAAGAATGTTTCTCCACATAGTATTTTGTATCAAACATGCCTTGATTTTTTTCCAAAGATGAATATCACATCTCCTTTAGTCTCAGTACATAATCTTTCCTTCTTGGCATTATAATTACACAAAACTTCACCAGCTTCCTTCAAGAATAGTCCCTGGTTGTTTACAGACATGGGACTGTAGTTGTTTTCTCATAGTTATAGCCATTTATTCTAATAGCAACTCTAGTAGTATATTCCTTCCTTTTCAACTAGAGCCATCCATTCAATAAGCCCCCATGGATCTATCCTCACCCCTCTTCTTCTCCATCCAAGTGCAGCTCCTTGGTGACACAGCCTGCAAGCATGGATCCGCCTTATATCTTGATCTCTGCTCTCTCTTCTAGTTTTGTTTGTGGCACCCAGTCTTGCGTAAACAGTTGCTTCACATAATCTATTTACAAACTAAAGCATGGAGTTGGAAATGAGGAACTGCAGATGCTGGTGTATACAAAATGACACAAAGTGCTGGAGTAACTCAATGGGTCAGGTAGCATCTCTGGAGAACAGGGATAGGTGACTAATACTTATAAGCCATGACCCGAAACGTCACCATGTTCTCCAGAGATGCTGCCTGACCCGCTGTGTTACTCCAACATAAACTGAAGCTTCCATCATTGACCCACCACACATTGCACAGTTTTAGCATGGTCTCAGCCCCTCCTCTCTAGCAATTCTTTCAGATGGAGGCTTACTGCCCAACATCGATATTCATTTCAGTGCCAAATTGAGCTTCCAGTTCCATCAGATATGTCACTTACAATCTCAGTAACACTGATTTCCCTGTCTTTTACCATCTGTCACTGAATTACATATATATATATACACACACACACACACACACACACACACACACACACACACACACACACACACACACACACACACACACACACACACACACACACACACACACACACACACATATATATATATATATATATATATATATATATATATATATATATATATATATATATATATATATATATATATACTAGACTAAGTGGGACCTGTTGGGTCCCAGCTTCACACGGGAGGGCTGGTCCCGCAACGCAATATTCCACCTCCACCAATTCCAATATTGGTGGCTAGTGGGGGAGGGGGGGGGGCTTTCTGGAGTGCTAGTATGGGTATTGTGGGCTGAAGGGACTGGTTTCCAGAGGCTTAGTATGAACATTGTGGGCCGAATGGATTCTTGGGCTGGCGGCTCAGTCACTCAAGCCTGCTGTGCTGGCAGCTCATTCAGTCACGGCTGGTGGGCTGGCAGTTGACTCACGGCTATTCCTTGAAATTCCACTTCAATCAGGGTGCAGGGCAACCAAATTCAAGTGCAGTGTCATACCACTTCAAGCAGGGTGCAGGGCAACCAAATTCAAGTGCAGTGTCATACCACTTCAAGCAGGGTGTAAGGCCATCAAATTCAAGTGTAGTGTCATACCACTTCAAGCAGGGTGCAAGGCCACCAAATTCAAGTGCAGTGTGCTACCAGTTCAAGCAGGGTGTAAGGCCACCAAATTCAAGTGCAGTGTCCAACCACTTCAAGCAGGGTGCAAGGCCACCAAAGACAGAGAGTTGTGACCTCTCCCTCCCCCATCTTGCAGAGACTGAGCCACGCCCACACTTCCGGGTTTTATAGTCCCTCCTTCGTGGCATGATTGACAAGAGAGAGAATCTCAACATTTTTTTAAACACTAATAACTCTTTTATTTTTGATCAATGGGAAAAGTCCTTGACACCTCGTGAGCGGAGGGGGACTCTGAGTAAGATGGCCAAAGATTGCAGCCGTATGTGGTAGCATTTTTTCTAATAACAATATACAGCACAAACAGGAAGTGGTCAAGATTAGACTTTTAATTATATAGAAGGCAACACCACTTTTCAATAAGGCATGGCAACTTTAGCATTTTGAATCAAACCAGAGGCAACTTTAGCATTTTCAATCAAACCAAAGGCAACTTTAGCATTTTCAATCAAACCAAAGGCAACTTTAGCATTTTCAAACAAACCAAAGGCAACTTTAGCATTTTCAAACAAACCAAAGGCAACTTTAGCATTTTCAAACAAACCAGAGGCAACTTTAGCATTTTTGAACAAACCAAAGGCAACTTTAGCATTTTCGAACAAACCAAAGGCAACTTTAGCATTTTCAAACAAACCAAAGGCAACTTTAGCATTTTCAATCCTCGGAACCTGATGAGCGGAGGGGGACTCTGACTAAGATGGCCAAAAATCAAAGCTGTGGGTGGCAGTGATTTTTCTAAAATCAGTATAAAGCGCAAACAGGAAGTGATCAAGATTAGACTTTTAATTATAAAGAAGGCAAGGCAACTTTAATTAGGCAAGGCAACTTTAATTAGGCAAGGCAACTTTAATTAGGCAACACAGCGTTAGCATTTCCAAACCATAGGCAACACAGTGTTAGCATTTCTAAACCAAAGGCAACACAGCGTTTGCATGTCCAAACCAATGGCAACACAGCGTTAGCATTTCCAACCACATTGATGCTACAGCCAAGAAAACACGCCAATTCATCTGCTCCCTCAAAATGCTAAGGAACTTTGCCATTTCTCCATTAAGACTTACCAATTTTTGCAGGTGCATCATAGCTTGGTATCAGCCACCATCATAGTAATGACAGGGCAGGGTTCAGGTGCCAGGTTGCCATTTTCTTGTATTGTTTTTTTTTTTTTGAAACAAAATTATTTCTCCGTGTTCACTCATTATAGGACACAGGTTGCAAATATATAATCTGTGCCCTATAATATATAATCAGCTTAAAGTAGAATTAAATATATATAAAAAGCTAACATGATGTTTAATAGCTGCTCCCATGGCACCAACAATCTGAGGAGCTGTAGTTTCCTTTGACATTATTAATCATTTTGTTGTGGGAGATTGCAACCTTTACGTGGTCCACCCTGTATCGAAGAAAGCAATCAACCTGGCGTGCACAAACAGAAGATCAAACAGTACTTCTTAAACTTATTTCTTAATTCTTAATCTTAACTCTTAATCAGAACATCTTAATCTTAATTTTTGTTTACCTTCGATTTTCCAGCATCTGCAGTTCCTTCTTAAACATCTTAATCAGAACAGAATCAGAAGTTGTCTTACAACTTTAGGCTGTGTACGCAATACGCAAGAAGATTAATAGGTGCATTTATAAGGTGTTGGAAGGAAAATAGCAGTAAATACAGGGTGTTGTCTGAAGAGAAATGCCACTGTACAAAACATTAATGTAGAATGTGTCATTATGTATTCCTAGAACTCTTGCAGGTAAAGAGATACCAGCACATTGAAAGGCAGTAATCTATAAAGCAGATTATAGTAATTTGTTTCACATTTTGCCACAATATTGAGGAATATCTCTGACATAAAATGGGGACTTGTTGACAGCCATTCATTATATGCAAATCACAAGACATACTTGGTGCTAATGGTTTTGAATCAAAATGACCCCAAAGTTACAAAGGAAAAGAAGGAACTAAGAGCAGACATATGCCACACAGTCTTTATATCTGCTGTATCATTTAATTAGACAGCAAGTAATCTTCCAACGTTCCCAAATGATCCCCCTGTGTTTTGGTTTGCAGCACAGGGAGCACAGCTGGTAGAGCTGCTGCCTCACAGCATCAGAGACCCAGGTTTGACCCTGACTGTGGGTGTTGTGTGTGTAGTGTTTCCACATTTTCCCTGTGACTTCATGGGCTTCTTCCCACAACCCAAAGACAAATAGGTTTGTTGGTTAATTGGCCTTGACTCTTGGAGTCATAGAGTCATACAGCGTGGAAACAGGCCCATCGGTCCAACTTTCCCACACCGGCCAACATATCCCAGCTAAACTAGTCCAACCTGCCTGTGTTTGGTCCATACCCCTCTAAACCTGTCCTATCCATGTACCTTTCTAACTGTTTCTTAAATATTGGGACAGTCCCAGCTTACCTCCTCTGGCTGCTTGTTCCATACACTCACCATTCTTTGTGTGCAAAAGTTACCCCTCAGATTTCTATTAAATCTTTACCCCTCCCCCTAAGTTTTACACCTCTATATCTAAATCATTGATGTAGATAACTAACATTAGTTATGTCAACAAAATGTCAACAAAATAGAGAGAGTACAGAGGAGATTTACTAGAATGTTGCCAGGGTTCCAGCAACTAAGTTACAGAGAAAGGTTGAACAAGTTAGGTCTTTATTCTTTGGAGCGCAGAAGGTTAAGGGGGGACTTGATTGAGGTCTTTAAAATGATGAAAGGGATAGACAGAGTTGACGTGGATATGTTTTTCCCATTGAGGGTAGGGAAGATTCAAACAAGAGGGCATGACATGAGAATTAAGGGACAGAAGTTTAGGGGTAACGTGAGGGGGAACTTCTTTACTCAGAGGGTGGTGACTGTGTGGAATGAGCTTCTAGCAGAAGTGGTGGAGGCAGGATCGATTTTAACATTTAAGAGTAAAGTGGATAGGTATATGGACGTGAAAGGAATGGAGGGGTATGGTCTGAGTGCAGGTAGACGGGACTAGGGGAAAACAAATGGTCGGCACGGACTGGAAGGGCCGAGAGGGCCTGTTTCCGTGCTGTAATTGTTATATGGTTATTAACTGGCCCAACACTGAACATTGAGGCACGCCACTAGTCACAGTTCTTCAGTCTTTGAAGCAACCTTCCACCATCATCCTCTGTTTCCTATTCACCCAATTTTCTATCCATTCTGCTATCTCTCCTTGGATCCCATGCGATCAAACTGCAGCCTACTATGCAGAACCTTGTTGAATGCTTTGCTGCAGAGTTGACTCTTGAGTGTAGGGAAAGGATGCAAATGTAGAATAGCATAGAAACAGTGTGATAGTTGGCGTGTGCACGATGGACCGAAGAGCCTGTTTCCTTGATGCATCTTTCAATAAAACAATTCAATCCCAAGACAAATTATAGGGAGTAATAGAGTCATATAACATGGAAACAGGCACTTTGGCCCAACTTGCCCACACTGGTGAACATGTCCCATGTATACATTAGTCCCACCTGCCTGCATTTGTCCCATATCCCTCCAAACCTGTCCCATCCATATACCTGTCTAAATGTTTCTTAAACGTTGCAATAGTACCTCTTAAGCGTTGCGATAGTAACAGTTAGTTAGTTCACAACCAGTTCCCTAAATGTGGAGTGTACTCAGTAAAAAACCCTCCATGTAGTAAATTAGGTCTCTTGGGGATGAAATCCCTTCTGATTCCCAGCTGAATTCTCTCCAGCCAAGGGAAAGTACTGTAACATTGGGGTCAGCAGCTCTCTGGGGATGTACGGCTCTTGTGCAGTTGGTGTTAACCTCCAGTTGCCAGGAAAATCCTTAGCAAATTTCTGCAAGTTTGCTTTTTGATTGACCTCGGCTGCCTGAGGCATGAGATAGCAGTGGTATTTATCCAAAAAACCCAATTTAAAAGCAACAAAGATCTGTTGGCTCTTTTAAAGGACATGTTTTATCACAGTAAGTTTTTTTGGGAGGTAATCAATGGAGACGTGTCCCTGTTAGCCGTCAGATGCTGCAGTTTATGTGATTCAATAGTTTGGAATGTTGACACAAAAACAACTTACATCACATGGTGCACTGTAAACCATGAGAAAATGTTATAATTCACTGGGAGCTGAATTCATACAAAGGGGCAACACAAGGTCTGACAACAAATTATTTCGCAGAGGAAAAGTTGAAAACGTTCTTACCACTAACATTCTAATGTTAATCAGATCAACCAGGAGTCATTTGGAGATATTTGTCGTCGGTCATTAGTACTAATTGTACACGAGCAGACCGACAGCTGGTTCTGCTCATGTGTTCAGTTCAGGAGTCAATCGAGCCAAATGTGCTGAATTGAGGACAACTGATATCTGCTTCCCTCCATTATGTTTGATGCTAGTGACTAAAGATGGACCCCCCCCCAGTGGCTTTTGTTTATGTTCTGTTAGTCTCGATTGTTTTAGACATGTGGCTGTACACTTCAGCAGACAAAATTAGGAGGCAATAGAGGCCCAACGCAAATTGGAGCAACAGCACCTCATATTTCGGTTGAGCAGCTTACAACCCAGCGATATGAAATTTGATTTTGCTAGCTTCAAGTAACCCTTGCTTTCCCTCTCCCTCCGTCCCTCCCCATCCAAGGTCTCTGACTAGTTTCACTGTCCTACTGATGAAATATTCCTGATTGTATGCCTCATTGTCTCCTTCCCGTCAGCTAACAATGTACCATTCTACATTGTTTTAAAGAAGGAACTGCAGATGCTGGAGAATCGAGGGTTACACAAAAAGCTGGAGAAACTCAGTGGGTGCAGCAGCATCTAAGGTGCGAAGGAGATAGGCGACGTTTCGGGTCGAGACCCTTCTTCAGACTGGTCAGGGATCAGGGAAACGAGAGATATAGACGGTGATGTGGAGAGATAAAGAACAATGAATGAAAGATATGCAAAAAAGTATCAATGATAAAGGGAACATTGGGGAGTCTGCATCCTTTGGGCTTGAACATTGAATTTTCTCAATTCTGTTAACCCTTGCTGTCTCCTCCCCTTACCACCTCTCCCTCAGCCCTCGGGCCCTGGCATTCCCTCTATCTCTATCTCCCTCCCCCACCCTAGTCGCACTAGCTTCTCATTTTCACACCACAAACAGCTTACAATGGCTTGTTCCCTTTATCATCGATACTTTTTAGCATATCTTTCATTCATTGTTCTTTATCTCTCCACATCACCGTCTATATCTCTCGTTTCCCTGATCCCTGACCAGTCTGATGAAGGGTCTCGACCCGAAACGTCGCCTATCTCCTTCGCTCCTTAGATGCTGCTGCACCCGCTGAATTTCTCCAGCTTTTTGTGTAACCCTACCATTCTACATTTCCTTGATTATCATCCCCTTTGATCTGTGATGAGGGATTTCATGAAGACCCCGCCAGCACGCATGCGCGACATTCTTCAAAGCAGCGGTGTGGAATCACAGATAATAACAATGACTGAAGATAGTAAGATTTAAGAGACTCTAATACCAGTTGACCTTATGATAAAAGGTTGGGAGCGGAGGACACGAAATCCCTCATCGCAACTCCTCATAAAATAAAGATTAATACAAACAATAAACCCCTGAACTCGGGGACAAACGTTTAGGGAACAGCACTTAAGCTGACTCCGCAAACGTTGCGGGAGCGGCCACAAGTTTGTTATAAAAACGCTGAAATGTGGCTTCACTGGCCCAGCCCGCTATTGCGAGGACATGATCCATGGGTACCTCCATGGTCTTCGCCGCTGATGTGGATGCAGTCCTGGTAGAATGAGATTTAAAAATGTTAGTGTCTTACCTGCTGCACCGAATACAACCCTGAGCCACCTGGAGATAGACTGCACCGTCACCCTGTAATGTGGGTTTTCATGGCTGATAAACAGACCCATCTCTATATTCCTGATGGTGTGTGTGACATTAATATAATGTCAGATGTAGGTGGCTATACAACGAGTCTTACATCAACGAGGTATACTAGGAATTCAATTTTCAGTCCTGTAGTCCCAGGTCTGTGTTGTTTAAGCAACTCATCTATAAAGAAGTCACTTTATTGGGGGTCAAGATAATTCTATCCAGTTTTAGTTTCTGTAGAGTCTGGACCTGTTGTGCCATAGTCAATGCCATTAACATCACCACTTTGAAGGTGAGTTAGTCCAGTGGTAATCCGTCATAGGCGGCCAGCTGCTGAGTAGGGTCAATACCCCTATATCCCAGGTAAATTATATCGTAGTCGGGGAGGGTTGGAATTGAATACACCCCTCATAGATTGGATACCAGCTGGTGAGATCCCACTCCAATGTTGAGATAGGATGACAGTGCTCTCCTGGCACTGTTATGGCACTGTAACTGAGGGCCTCATCATAATGAAGGCCCGCGAGGAATTCCAGCACATTGGAGGTTGTAGCAGAGTTGTAGGTGCTCTGCACAATGCTGTTATGATGTCCATGGTTTTGATGACAGCCCGAATTTCAGTAGTGGCCTCTTCAGAACCTGCAAGCCAACAGGTTCAGATGACCATGGCATGGATGATTTTCCCCTGTTATGGGATTTGTCACCAAATTCGGGCATTTTGTGACAAATCTGCCCCAGGACCTGGTTCCCAAGAAACATTTGTTGGTATCTGATGGTTCAACCGGGACACAAAAAAAGGTCGATATCTGGTGTTCCATATTTGGCTATAATTTTAGCAAATATTTAGGGGTTCAACATCCACTCGATGTCGTTATTAATACTCGTGACCTGGTGTCAGCCATTGTATTGAGCTTACCCGGAAGGTACGTAGCTGATATCCAAATACTTCTTTCAATACACCAGAGCCAAATTAAATTTGCCAATTCATCACAAAATATTGACTTGATACCACCCATATGGTTTAAATACGCCACCTCAGTGGTATTATTTATTTGAAGATGGACATGCGTATGATGCAGATTAGTGCAGTAAGTCCGCAGCCCGTGCCATGCTCCCAGCATTTCCATATGGTTTACCTTGTGATTGAAGAAAGGTAGACTCGTGCAAATCCCATCTGCCGCCACTACTGGAAGTGGTGTCGGTAGCTCCCCAGCCCTGGGTGCTTGCGTCGGTTTGTAACACGACTGATGGGTTTGATATAATGATGGGATTAAACAATCACAAACATTGCTAATCCATCACTGTAGCTCAATTTTGCCTTGTTTGGCAGCTGCATAGGCCTGTCAAAATGTCCAGCATTCACTTTTAATGCTGAGATTTTGCTCTTTGCAAGTTGTGATAGTGTAACGGCCCAAATTGTGCAGCTGAAATATAGCTACAAGCTTCCCAATCACCTTAGCAACATGTCTAATAGTCGGTTTCCTGGCGTAAGCAAGGCTGTTACATGCCTCTATTATGTCTGTTGCTTGTTCCCTGGGATAGTGACAATCAAAATCCCATGCATCCCAGAATGTACGCAACCTCCCTTCTGCTTGTGAGGTTATACATGCAGCACTCCCAAGAGAACCAAACCCCCTTACCTCCATGGTTACCGGCGGGCTTGATGCCCTGGGCTTTTGTGTTCGTTGTGTTGCTGGGATGTGGGGTTGACGCATCTTCCACGCCTGATTGGGCGAATTTTATCACTCCTTCCAGTAGTTCCTTCAGACATCTCTGGCAACATCGGTTCTTGCGCCAACCCCTCTTCAAAGTCACCTAACGGCTGACTTCTGGCACTCCCTTTTGATAAGGGAGAGATATTTGGTGGTTCTGCTGTGTGTCTCCTAGATCCTAGGGACACACGCTCTTGATGGACAAGGTCCCGTTCGAGCAACTGCTCGACCATTCGCTCCATACAAGCCATGCGACTGCTGCCGCATCTGAGGACGACAAGTCGACTTCCCCCAGGTTCTCTAGAACTACTGGGGTTTCTCCCAACGGACCGCACCTCGTCAAGGTGATGGCTAGGGTACGTTGGCAGGTAGTCACTGCCTGGCGCTCCTGCGGGGCTCACGACTCCCGCGCAGACATGCCGCTAATCCGCCTATCTGGATGACAGAAGCGGTGACGAGTCAGTGCCGGCCGCCGCAGCGGGGCTCCCCAACATCCACGCGTGCTTACCGCCAGTCCCGGTTATACGGGACTGAGACGGCGCATAGTCGCTGCCAGCCGCCTCAGCGGGGCCACATGACCGAAATACACTGCCACCGGCCTGCACTCTGGCAGCCTGCCCCAGTGGTGCGCCGGTACCTCCCGCTCCTGCGGGGCTCCCCGACTTCCCAGCAGGTATGTCACCGGTCTGCGATCTGGCAGACTTCTCCGGTGGCCTGTGTATGCCGGCCGCTGCAGCTGGGCTTCTCGACCTCGGTGCAGCTTTCTCCCCTGGTCTGCCCTCTGGAGACCTGTAACAGAGGGGAAACAGAACGTGCCGTTGAACGAGGCACGGGTTTACGCACCTGTTTTCCGCTCGCCTGTTGATGTTTGGGCAATAGCGTTAGGGAGTCAGGGTCTTGCCTACCCTGCTCCCGCACGGTGCTCCTATCACCATGTGGTTCCATAGCCAGCCGTGGTGGAGAGTCGGGTCCTGGCTGCGCAGGGCTCCCCGATTTCCGAGTTCTTAACCTGGCCCGCGGAGCGGGTGCTGCCGGTGTTGCGGGCAGCTCCGAGGATAGTGGCCGCTGATCACCGCGTTGCCGTCAGTCCACGGTGATCCTGCAGGCCGCGATGTTGAGTTGGGCTGCCGCTCTGCCGTCGCTGCCTGCGAACGCGAGTCTGTAAGCCCGGACCCTGCCGAGTCAACGGGCTGCCCGACATACCCGGTGTGTAGTAAAGCCGTCAGCCCGCAGTAATCCTGCGGGTTGCGGTGTAGAGTCGGGCTGCCGCTCTGCCGTCGCTACGAACAGCGTGTCTGTGAGCCCAGACCCTCCTGGGTCAACGGGCTTGCCCGACTCCGGTCTGTTGCTGCCGCTGCTGACTGCCCGCATCCCGTGGCTCGCAGTCGGTCTCGAAGCGGTCCCTGGGTGAGAAAAAATCTACCTCAGGTTAGTTGTTCCTTACCTGCAGGTCCGTTGCTGTAGAGGAACGACCCTCCTCCCTGCCTGTCGCTTCGTATGCGGTCGACGATATGTCGTACATGCGTGCTGGTGGAGTCTTCACGAAGTCGCTCACGTGACTCCGAAGTAAAATTTGTAGGCAGAAGGTACAAGTAAATACGCTTTTATACAGAGTGCAGTGTGTCTCAAATTTACCGCTTGGACTGATGGCAGAAATGGAATCAGCATCTTTAAAACAAAAGTTATGATGTATTTAAAAGAAAATAAATTTGCAGATTATGGAAAAAAAAAGCAAGGAAATGGGGCTAATAGGAAAATACTAGAAATAGAAACAGGTAAGCCTTTCAACCCCTCTCATCTGCTCTGTTATTCAAAATATCAGAGAACATCAAACAGTACATCAGAGGAACAGGCCCTCAGAGGAACAGACCAGGAACAGCCCACAATGTCTGTGCCGAACAAGGAGCCAAGGTGAACTGATCTCATCTTCCTGCATATAACCCATACCCTTTTATTCCTTGTTACACATGTGCCTATCCAAAACGCCTTTTAAATACCACTATTTTATCTGCCTCCATCACCACCCTTAGCAGCGCACTCTAGGGTAAAAAACATCACCCCTAAACTTTGCTCATTTCACCTTAAAGCTATGCCCTTTTACCTGATTATTTGCCTCGACACCACTTAACCCATATTTCTTGATTCCTTAATATCTAAAAGTCTATAGATCTCTAGCAAAACACAAAGTGGTGGAGGAACTAACCATGTCAGGCAGCATCTCTGGTGGAAATGGACAGACGACCTTTTGGGCCGGGACCCTCCTTCAGACTGAGACCCTTCTTCAGAGTGAAGAAGGGTCTCAATCCAAAAAGTAATCTGTCCATTCCCTCCACTGAGGCTGCTTGACCACTGAGTTTCTGCAGCGCTTTGTGTTTTGCTCGAGATTCCAGCATCTGCAGTTTCTTGTGTCTCCAGTCTATTGATCTCTGTTGTGACAGGATAACTTAACCAACAACTGGCATAGGCTTGGTGCATCAATAAACCTCATTCCCTAATATCATATTTCTATTAGTTTAAATTATTTACTCTTCAAATATTCAATGACTGCAACAGATTGAGGGAATTAGTTTGGAAGAGTCAGTTCACCTGACTGTGTGACGAAGCTGCATTATAATCAGTTAATGTAATTATTAAAACAGACTTTTTTCCTATATGTTACTACAGCTGTGTATATTAATTCATTGTCCACCTGATCCCAAGCACAATAATTCCTCTGAGCCAATTTGCTTGAGGATATCCTTTGGACTCAGAGCTAATAGAAAAGTATCTGTAAAATAAAATTAACAAGAATGCGGATTGCATCACAAAACTTTCTAACAGCTTGATTCTTCTGCTAGTTCCAATAATCAAGGCTATCTGGAGGATGTGTTATATCATTAGAATCACTGCTTTTTGTACTAATCAATCTTTAAATGGTGAATTTGTGATTCAGATTGCTGAAGGCTGAATATGTGTATCACAGTCCCTGTAATGCAACTTTCAGTGTAAGAACCCCCTGTTCATACAGTGAGTATGCAAGGATCAGGGGAGGGGTGGTGGTATGGTAGCCATCTGCATCATAGCTGCATCTGCTGTGTGAATGTTTGGAGAGGTGCCTTTGCAAGACTTAGAGTCATAGAGTCATGGAATCATAGAGTTTGGAAACAGGCTCTTTGTCCCAACTTGCCCACATCAACCAACATGTCCCATCTTCACTAGTTCCACCTGCCTGCATTTGGCCCATATCCCACTAAACCTTTCCTATCCATGTACCTATCTAATTGTTACTTGAATGTTGCGATAGTCCCTGCCTCAACTATTTCCTCTGGCAGCTCGTTCCATATGCCTACCACCCTTTGTGTGAAAAAGTCACCCCTCAGATTCCTATAAAATCTTTCCCCCTTTCACCTTATATCTATGTCCTCTGGTTCTTGATTTCCCCCACTCAGGGCAAGGGGCTCTGTGCATCTCCCCGATATACACCTCTCATGATTTTGTACACCTCTTTAAGATTTGAGTACAAGAGCAGGGAGGTTTTACTGTAGTTGTACAGGGTCTTGGTGAGGCCACACCTGGTGTATTGCGTACAGTTTTGGTCTCCTAATCTGAGGAAAGACATTCTTGCCATAGAGGGAGTACAGAGAAGGTTCACCAGACTGATTCCTGGGATGGCACGACTTCCATATGAAGAAAGACTGGATAGACTTGGCTTGTACTCGCTGGAATTTAGAAGATTGAGGGGTGATCAAATAGAGACTTACAAAATTCTTAAGGGGTTGGACAGGCTAGATGCAGGAAGATTGTTCCCGATGTTGGGGAAGTCCAGGACAAGGGGTCACAGTTTAAGGATAAGGTGGAAGTCTTTTAGGACCGAGATGAGAAAATCGTTTTTCACACAGAGAGTGGTGAATCTGTGGAATTCTCTGCCACAGAGGGTAGTTTAGGCCAGTTTGTTGGCCATATTTAAGAGGGAGTTGGATGTGGCCCTTGTGGCTGAAGGGATCAGGGGGTATGGAGAGAAGGAAGGTACAGGATATTGAGTTGGATGATCAGCCATGATCATATTGAATGGCGGTGCAGGCTCGAAGGGCCAAATGGCCTGCTCCTGCACCTAATTTCTATGTTTCTATGTAAGATCACCCCTAATCCTCTTGTGCTCCAAGGAATAGAGTCCCTGCCTGCTCAACCTCTCCCTAAAGCTCAGACCCTCGAGTCCTGGCAATATCCTTGTAAATCTTCTCTGTACACTTTCCAACTTGACAACATCTTTCCTATAACACGATGCCTAGAACTGAACACAATACTCTAAATGCGACCGGAGAGATTAGGAAGTTTGTAAATAATGATATAGGCAGGAAAATAAGTCATGAAGAGGATAAATGGAGGCAGCCAAAGGATATAGATAGACTGGGTGAGTGGGGAAAGATCTGCCAAATGGAATATGATGTAAGAAAATGTGAGATTCTCCGTTATGGCAGGAAAATTTAATATGAAACACTTTATCTGAATGGTGAGGGATTGCTAGGCTCTCTGATGTCCTAGGGCATGATTTACAATAGTCTAGGTATGTAAATATTGCAATTAGGAAAGTTAACAGAAGGTATTTGTTTATTCCTGGGGAATTGAATAGAAAAGTAAGGAGGTTATGCTTCGGTACAAAGGGCAATGGTGAGACTACATCTGGATGGATGTTAAGAACAGTGTTGGAAATAACTCACAAAAGCTTCATTAAACTGCTAACTGAAATCCTCAGGTTATCTTATGAAGAAAAGATTCACTGGCTTGGCTTGCATCCACTAGAGTTTAGAAGAGTGGGTGATGACGATTAAAGGGCCTGTCCCACTTACGTGATTTTTGTGACGCCTGTATGGTCATGAGTTGTCGCCCAAAGAGTCGTACCTTTTTCTGGTCGCCGCTGGATTTTCAACGTTGAAAAACTTTGGCGACCTGCTGCGACTATGATGGGTGCCGGCAATCGCCGAAAAAATTGCGTAAGTGGGACAGACCCTTGAAAGATATATGATCTTGAAAGGTCTTGACAAAGTAGATGAGAAGAGGACAATTCCTCTTATGGGAGAATCCAGAACTGGGGTTAATATTTAAAACTAAAGGGTTTGTTTAAGAGAAAGACAAAGTGAAGTTTTTAAAATCTCAATAGGTCATGACTATTTGGAACTCTTTTCCTCAAGTGGAAGTGGAAGTCGAGTGGAAGCAGAAGCTTTGAACACTAGAAATGCAGATGCAGAAAGTTTCATGATCAGAGGAGGAAGGTGGAATAGGTAGATGCAAATATAAAGTAGAGTTTACAGCCAGCCTTGATGAAGGACAGAGCAGGCCTGAGTGACGGAGTAGTCTATCCCTGCTCCCGATTTAGTTTAGTTTAGTTTAAAGATATGGTATCTGTGGTATTGCACCCACCGAGTCTGCAATTTACACATACACCAAGCCAATTAACCTACATACCTGTACGTCTTTGTAGTGTGGGAGGAAACCGAAGATCTCAGAGAAAACCCATGCAGTCAAGGGGAGAACGTACAAACTCTGTACAGACAGCATCCATAGTCGGGATCGAACCCGGGTCTCCATGTAAGGCAGCAACTCTTCCGCTGCGTCACTGTGCCGCCACTGATCTGCATGTATGTTCGTACATTTGACAGCCAAATAACGCATTTCTGAGGCTTGCGGGCTGTCAAAGTTGTCAGAGGTTCCCTTTCACAGAACTATTAAAGGAAGAATCACACAAATATAAACAGTCAGAAATTAATAAATACATTAATGCAGAGAATTAAAATTCTTGAAAGACTCATTTGAAAATAATAATTAATATAAGACATACATCTAAGTTAATTATATTAATTATAAATGGTAAATTAGTCTGAAATGATCCTTTCTCGTTCTCTCATGATTTTCTCATAAAAATGAATGGAGTTGTTGCACCTGCTCCGTGACTCACCTGGGGCACATTCAGCAAACACATTTCCAGGCTTAATTGCTGGGAAAGTGCAGGTAGCTTGTACTTGGACTCATCACCAGAAAGCAGAGAGCTGAAACCTGCCACAGTCTGGGAATTAATTATTTAATCCTGAGATTCAAGAATAGGAGGAGTGTTGGAAGGAAACGCCATCAAGAACGTCTACTCCATTTCCATTGATAAGGTCAATTGATGGTTCATAGTCCAGTTGGTTATGTATTAATCCCCTTGATTGAGACAAGTGATTCACATGGCTGAATTGTAGCATGGTTTTATCATACTTCCTCTCACACATGCAAGCTAACAAGCACGTGTTAAACATGGTGAGTGTGACATGAACTTCTCACTCCACTGTTTTTTGGACAATGGCTACTGAATGGTGGCACAGTGGTGCAGCTTGTAGAGCTGTTGCCTCATATCACCAGAGACCTGGGTTCGATCCTGACCTTGGGTGCCATCTCTGTGAAGTTTTCACATTCTCCCTGTAACCACGTTGGTTTCCACTGGGTGCTCTGGTTTCCTCCCACATGCCGGGGATGTGCAGGATTGTAGGTTAATTGGCCTCTGTAAATTGCCACTAGTGTGTAGGGAGCAGATGAAATGTTTGATAACATTATTCTAGCATGAACAGGTGATCGATTGTCAGTATAGACTTGGTGGGCTGAAGGGACTGTTTCTATGCTTTATCCTTTAATCAAAAACTAGTCCTGATGCACCTGCAGCCTGATTACCCATTCTTCATAGGTTGATAACTACTGATGAAAAGCCATTCCACCATTAGCTTTCCAATGTTTAATAGCACTGACTCACTTTAAGCAAACTTAGAAATGTTTTTGTTGACAGTTGCAAGTTCAAGAACGTAGAAGGGGTCAATGTAGGGAATTGGAGAACACATTTTTTGCATGCTTTGAAGTAGAAATGTAATCATATAACCATATAACAATTACAGCACGGAAACAGGCCCTCTCGGCCCTTCCAGTCCGTGCCGACCATTTGTTTTCCCCTATTCCCATCTACCTGCACTCAGACCATACCCCTCCATTCCCTTCATGTCCATATACCTATCCACTTTACTCTTAAATGTTAAAATCGATCCTGCCTCCACCACTTCTGCTGGAAGCTGATTCCACACAGCTGCCACCCTCTGAGTAAAGAAGTTCCCCCTCACGTTACCCCGAAACCTCTGTCCCTTAATTCTCATGTCATGCCCTCTTGTTTGAATCTTCCCTACCCTCAATGGGAAAAACGTATCCACGTCAACTCTGTCTATCCCTTTCATCATTTTAAAGACCTCAATCAAGTCCCCCCTTAACCTTCTGTGCTCCAAAGAATAAAGACCTAACTTGTTCAACCTTTCTCTGTAACATAGTTGCTGGAACCCTGGCAACATTCTAGTAAATCTCCTCTGTAATCTCTCTATTTTGTTGACATCCTTCCTATAACTAGGCGACCAAAATTGTACACCATACTCCAGAATTGGTCTTACCAATGCCTTGTACAATTTTAACATTACTTCCCTACTCCTATATTCAATGCTCTGATTTATAAAGGCCAGCACACCAAAGGCTTTCTTTACCACCCTATCTACATGCGATTCCACCTTCATGGAACTATGCACAGTTATTCCTAGATCCCTCTGTTCCACAGCATTCCTCAATTCCCTACCATTTACCATGTACGTCCTATTTTGATTTGTCCTGCCAAGATGTAGCACTTCACACTTATCAGCATTAAACTCCATCTGCCATCTTTCAGCCCACTTTTCCAAATGGCCCAAATCTCTCTGTAGACTTTGAAAATCTACTTCATTATCCACAACACCACCTATCTTAGTATCATCTGCATACTTACTTATCCAATTTTCCACCCCATCATCCAGATCATTGATGTACATGACAAACAACAGTGGACCCAACACAGATCCCTGAGGCACCCCACTGGTCACCGGCTTCCAACCTGACAAACAGCCATCCACCATTACTCTCTGACATCTCCCATTCAGCCACTGTTGAATCCATCTTGCTACTCCGCCATTAACACCCAAAGATTGAACTTTCTTAACCAACCTTCCATGGGGAACCTTGTCAAAGGCCTTACTGAAATCCATATAGACAACATCCACTGCTTTACCCTCATCAATTTCCCTAGTTACCGCTTCAAAAAATTCAAGAAGGTTTGTCAAACATGACCTTCCCGGCACAAATCCATGTTGACTCTTCCTGATCAGACCCTGTTTATCCAGATGCTTATATATATTATCTCTAAGTATCCTTTCCATTAATTTGCCCACCACTGACGTCAAACTAATAGGTCTATAATTGCTAGGTTTATTCTTTGAACCCTTTTTAAACAATGGAACAACATGCGCAGTACGCCGATCCTCCGGCACTATTCCCGTTTCTAATGACATTTGAAATATTTCTGTCATAGCTCCCGCTATTTCTACACTAACTTCCCTCAATGTCCTAGGGAATATCCTGTCAGGACCTGGAGACTTATCCACTTTTATATTTTTCAAAAGTGTCAGTACTTCCTCCTCTTTGAATCTCATAGTTTCCATAGCTACTCTACTCTTTCCCCTTAACTCACCGAGTTCAATATCCTTCTCCTTGGTGAATACCGAAGAAAAGAAAGAATTTCTCATGTTAGATCGGTGAGATAAAAATGCAGATCATTGCAATCATTTATTGAGGACTATCTCCAAAACCAATCTTTCCTTTTGGGTCAGGACACTTTTTCAGATCCAAAATGTTGCCTGACCCGCAGAGCTTCTCCGGCATTTCACGTTTTGCACGAGATTCCAGTCTATGATGTTTTCCATTAAAAAACTGGTGCTTCTGTTTAACTTAACCTGCTAAATGATAAATGGAGGAGTAACAGCTGAGGAAGAAGATTGAACTTTGTTGCCTTCCATCATAGGAAGTGAGGAATGTGGAATCCACTGTGATGGATGTTTATGTTAACTTTTATGTGGCTATGTGTCTTGTTGCTTTTCACTTAATATGGCTGTATGGTAACTCAAATTTAACTGTACCTTAATTGGTACATGTGACAATAATCTGACCTTGACCTTGAAACCTTGACGCTGTAGCTAGATTGGCAAAGCAGCTTGAAAATTCAATCAGAAGACTACCATATTACTTGCACACCTCTCCAGAATTAACATTTTATTTTGCTCAGCGTACAACTACTTATCATTGTTCCTTTTGTGATATTGCAACTTTATTTAAGATTTACTGAACCATGAAGTGTTTCAAGTTTATATGACCGTAAAACTTTCTAACAACTTCCAAAATGTTATAGATGATTCTAAATGTTCTGATTTGTAACAGTTTTATATCTACTGAAGCCTTTTAAGACGTTTTAATTTTTTGTTAATGATGGCGAGGAAAATTCAACTACAGATGGCACAAAGCTGGATGGTAGGATGAACTGCGAGGAGGATGCTACGAGGATGCAGGTTGGATAGGTAGGGTGAATGGGAAGATGCATGGAAGATGCAGTATAATGTGGATAAATGTGAGGTTATCCAATTTGGAGGTAAGAACAAGAAAGCAGATTATTATCTGAATGGTGTCAGATTAGGAAAAGGGGGAGGTGCAACGAGACTTGGGTGTCCTTGTACATCAGTCACTGAAAGTAAGCATGGAGGTACAGCAGGCAGTGAAGAAAGCAAATGGCATGTTGGCCTTCATAGCAAGAGGATTTGAGCATAGGAGCAACGAGGTCCAACTGCAGTTGTACAGGACACACACTTGGAGTATTGTGTGCAGTTTTGGTCTAATTTGAGGAAGGATTTTCTTGCTATTGAGGGAGTGCAGCTTAGGTTCATGAGGTTAATTCCCAGGATGGCAGGACAATCATATGATGAAAGAATGGATCAACAGGGCTTATATTCACTTGAATTTAGGATGAGAGAGGATCTTATAGAAACATATAATATTCTTAAGGGATTGGACAGGCTAGATGCTGAAAAAATGTTCTCGATGTTGGGAGAGTCTAGAACCAAGGGTCACAGTATAAGAATAAGGGGTAGGCCATTTCGGACTGAGAAGAGGAAAAACTTTTTCATCCAGAGAGTTGTGAATCCGTGGTATTCTCTGCCCCAGAAGGCAATGGGGGCCAATTCACTGGATATTTTCAAGAGAGAGTTAGATATAACTCTTAGGGCTAATGGAATCAAGGGATATGGGGAGCAAGCAGGAACGGGGTACTGATTTTGGATGATCAGCCATGAGCATATTGAATGGCAGAGCTGGCTCGAAGGGCCGCATGGCCTACTCCTGCACCTATTTTCTATGTTTCTATGTTTCTAATGGCTTCTGTCATGGAGCAATGTGGAGTGACCCAATGGATCTTAATTGCCTGCTATGTTTTATTTTTTGAGTGGGGCTGGCTTTGGATGCAGCTCAAGACTCTTCTTGTACATTCTTGAGCTATTCAACAAACAAGATCTCATCACATGCAAAATAACAGCTGGGAAGGTTGCTTCAGCTTAACCTTTTGTAGATGGTTCACCAATGACCACAATTTCTGCTCCATGCTGCTGAGGTTGCTCTTTTATCAGCCACCTCTCCAGACCCCTGTCGGCCTCATCAAACAAATATTAATTATTTATCAGTAAAGGGTATTAATTTTCAACTGCTATCTGTTTTTGTTTTAATTGGCAGTTTAACGTTCAGAGATTTTGGATAATAATGCCATATCAGGAAGAACTGACACTACATTTCAATGTGAAATTTGAGTCTGCTTGGAGTGCATTATTACAGATTATTTTCATAAGATAAACAGACCAATTTGGAGAATAGTTTTGGAAGTCGAGATACATCTACTGTTTTTGATGTGATGACTAATTTAAAATTAATAGTTGTTTTCCCAGAATTTTCTCTGCCTGGGAATTAGAGCACGTTCAATTATAGTTTTGAAAATGTTTACAAGTGACAGAAACAGAATAGACACTGGGGAACAGAGCCTGTAGTGTTGACTGTATCAGTGAGTCTATTACCCAAGGCTGACTTCATTGTAAATTATGAAACATTTTTTTCTCTCTTGTTCATTAAGAATTGTATACCTTTCTTCTGGATTCACGAAATTACATCTGTTACATGCGATCTTCTCCACCTCCAGTGCAAACGCACAACTATTTACACTTAGAAACATAGAAACATAGAAATTAGGTGCAGGAGTAGGCCATTCAGCCCTTCGAGCCTGCACTACCATTCAATATGATCATGGCTGATCATCCAACTCAGTATCCTGCACCTGCCTTCTCTCCATACCCTCTGATCCCCTTAGCCACAAGGGCCACATCTAACTCCCTCTTAAATATAGCCAATGAACTGGCCTCCACTACCCTCTGTGCAGAGAGTTCCAGAAACCCACCACTCTCTGTGTGAAAAAAGTCCTTCTCATCTCTGTCATAAAGGATTTCCCCCCTTATCCTTAAGCTGTGACCCCTTGTCCTGGACCTCCCCAACATCGGGAACAATCTTCCTGCATCTAGCCTGTCCAACCCCTTAAGAATTTTTTAAGTTTCTATAAGATCACCTCTCAATCTCCTATATTCTCCTTTCTTCATAAGACAGTCCTGACATCCCAAGAATCAGTCTGGTGAACCTTCTCTGCACTCCCCCTCTATGGCAATAATGTCCTTCCTCAGATTTGGAGACCAGAACTGTACGCAATACTCCAGGTGTGGTCTCACCAAGACCCTATACAACTGAAGTAGAACCGTCCTGCTCCTATACTCAAATCCTTTTGCTATGAAAGCTAACATACCATTCGCTTTCTTCACTGCCTGCTGCACCTAATACTAATGGAGCAGAGGCACAAAAATATATCCGTATGGTATTTTGATCTCTGCTGTAGCCAAACAGGTCATATCAATTTAAAGTTTTACATGCTCTAAATGTGCAAATTTCATATTTTCATTCAATATCTCATTCAAGAGAGAAACAAACTTGATCTCTCTTTTGCATTCTCAAAGCAGGCTGTCATTTTTAGCTTTCATTATATTTTAGTTTGCATCATACAATCTTTTTCCCTTTCCTTTATTCAGCAAACATTAGAAAGATGGATTGAATGTTTATAGCAACTTTCAAGATATTTGTGCAGCAATAATAGTTGATAGACCATAAGGTACTTTTGCCATTTTTGCACTATTGAAATATATGCAATCTTTCAATTAATTTCTCCTAAATGGCAGTATTAATGTCCAGGGAATTGGCTTTCTTCAATTATATTGAATGACAAATACATATATCAGATAGGTCTTTTGCTAATGCTCCTCCCCTTCAAAACTTCACCATGGTACATTTAACACCCTGAAATCAGCAATGCCATTCAATATGGTGATTGCTGATCTTTTACCTCAAATCCAGTTTTCTGTCATATTCTTAAATACCTGACTCCATTTGAGTCCAAATATCTATCAATCCCAATGTCAGTGATCAATTTGCTAGCATCCCTGATCATCTAGATTAGAGAATTACAAAGAAAACATTCACTTCAATCTCAAATTATATGAAGATATAATCCACTTCAATCCAGTCCAATCAGAAAAAAAACTCTGCTCAAGGTTATACTGTCAACCTCTTTCAGAATGTTATATGTTCTCATTAGATCATTTTATATTCTTCCAAATTCCTATTGAGTATAGCCAAGTCTTACTTGATCGCTTGACAAAAGATAGCTGCTACATCCAAGCAATCAGTCTACTGAATCTATATTAGATTACCCCTAGGTAAATAGATATTTACTACAGGTGGTGCCACTGTAACCTGAAGCACTGGGAAAACAAGACATCCACTTGTTTGCTACCCAGCACACCTGTGAGATTAATGCATACGTGCTCAAACATGTGTATACAAGATGCAGGGTTAGTTGATATGAAAATGTAACCTTTCTTATGAATTGGGACACCTACCTTGTCAAAAAAGTTAAGCATGGGTAAGCCATTTACTTATTTTTATTTTAGTCTTTTGCAAGATTATGCTAAATCTTTAAATTAAGTTTCATCTTAATTTTGTTGAAAGCAATACATTACCTATGTAAATTAAGGTGAGTTCTTTTAAAATGAATCTAATTATTAGAAAAGTTAAAACAGACCCTAAATCTTTTGACAATTACATGCTGCCGAAGGTTGGTGATGCACGAGACTGCAGATTCTGGAATCTGGAGCAAAAATAAAACAAATTGCTGGAGGAAATCTGAAGGTGGAAGCTGAGCGATAGTCAAAGTTTCAGGTCGAGACACTGCATCAATGTTGATGCAGTGTCTCACCTGAATTAAATTGAATTGAATATTTTATTGTCGCATGTGCCAAGTCACAGTGAAAGTTTTTGCTAGCACACCCAAGTTACAAATTCCCTACCCCCACCAGTTCCCCCTTTGTTCGTTCCCCCTTCCCCCCTCCCTCCAAACGGTCCCCCATGCCAGGTCCTCCTTTGTTTCTTCCCTTGGGAGTGGCGTCCTCAATTCCACATGGTCCGTCCTTATCCGTCGGTCAGTGCCATCATCAACCACCGCACCGACCTCCCCACTAATGCTGCCGGGTCCTCACCAGATGCCTCCGTGGCACCAACCCAGGCCCCACTCATGGGCTCAGTTGACCCAGGCACTGATTGCCCGTAAGAATCCACCTCCGAAACCCGTAAGAATCCACCTCCGAAACCCAAGGCTCCACCTCTGATCCACGAGGTTCCGGCCCGAGAGCCCCGGGCTCCGACCCGCAAGGCTCTACCCCTGACTCACGAGATTCCCGCCCACGAGCCTCCACCGCTGGCCCACGATTCTCCGGCCCGCAATGGCTGGGGTGCGAGGCTCCCACCTAGGCTTCTCAGAGGCACCTCCGGAAGGAGTCTGAAATGTGCTGTGAAAGATTATCAGGTATTCTGGAGGTGGGACCTCAAGGTGTGATGTCCAAGACCTGCTTGAAGGACACATCCCACTGTGTGTCATAAGATGCTCCTTAAGTAAGCATGTTCTTGCGGTGACGAGAAACCACATCCAGTTGCCAGCGTGTTTGGGCAGCTGGCTGGATCTAGGAAGAGATGGCCCAAGGAGTTTTTACAAGTTAACCTGAATACAGTGGAGTAAAGTTATATTAAGAGTTACATTGCTAAGGCTTCTTGTTATTCTTCAAGATGAAAAGATTGAAGCTGTTGCTGTAGCTGTTCCTTGCTCATTGACCAAAAGGGTGCAAAACTATGACACTAATTTAACTTGAAACTCTGGAAAAACAATGGAGGACATATCCCACCATCAAAACAGGAAGAACAGCTGACACCACCAAGATTCCAATGTCTGTGAACATGTAAGAAAATACTCTGAAGTACAAAGAAATCAAAGAGAGCAAAATTCCAGAATTTCTTGGCAGTCACGGCAAAATAAAGAGAAAGGTGACATAATTATTCTCGAAGACCACATAGACAGTGATAAAGGGAGGCAGGTCAGTACAGAATATAACCTATTCTCACTCACACCCACACATACTGAGCTAAAAAAACTTGAGGCAGATTTTTACAAAAAATTAGGGAAAGCTGGCTCCAACTGTTACCCCATAATGGTCAGGAGAGTACTTGCCAGTATCAACAGACACCTGAAAAGACTTCAGAACATTTATGATTCAGCGACAGGCAAGGGAGTTTAAAGAGAGGAGAAGTTTGTATTAAGTACAAAGAGAAAGATCTTAATTTTAATCTTAAAGCAATTGGGGAAAGGTACCAAAGGAAAACACAGCTGACAAAACTATATGTTGAAATTTACAGACACTTCGACAAATACAGACAAAGTCATGCACCCATCAATTCGACAGCCAGTCCACATAGTTCACAACTTTGTTAAAACTTGAAATTATGGGAGTGATTGGGCAGTAGACATGAAATTTGGAAGAAATATTAACATTAACATTAGCTTAACAGACAAAACACAATATGGAATCCAAATTTCAGAGTGGCCGAAATTATAAAATTAAAAGTACACAAAATGCAAAATCTAAACAGATATGTATCAGATATGTACAAAAATGCACAAACTATACAGACAATGAAAACATTTTGCATTGGAATAAACACAGACAAATCCAAATGGAGACAATAATGACACGTAATAAAAGTCAAGGAGATTAACAAAATATGAAAATAAATCTCAAAAACCAAAGAAGTCAAAAGCTAATATAAATACAGACAAAAAAACGAATAAATATTTAATGCATCAATTCAATTACAGCAATATTCTACAAAAACTAAAGACAGTATCAACATTTACAGCATACTTACAAAAATGTATATCAAACATTCTTATCTCCAGTACCGAGAAGACAAAATCGATAATGGGAGAAAAAGATTGACGGTAATATTATTCACAAACCTTTATACTAAAAGGGTATCAGGCTTACAGCAATTAGAAACATCTAGCCCCTTTGCTTGGTAATATATTTTGAGCTTCAACAGCATAAATGGGTAGTGTGGATGGCTAGAACAGCTCATCTGATAGCAGAAATACTCAACAAAGTGCAATTCTACCTCACCTAACAAACAGCATCATTGAAACACACAGCATCAATCCATATATTTACAATTACTCAAAATTGAAGATGTATTTGACAAGGGATTAGAGAAAAACAACTGTTGATTTACTGTTGAAATCAAATATATGAAAAATATTACATTCTCCTTGCTAATGTTAATTCTGGCCAAATTGGAGAGGTCTGGACACTAAAATTGAGTGGAGGCTTCTGGGCTGCTAGGCCATTTGGTCAATTTCAATGTGCCTTCTGCAGAAATAGGACAAGCTGCAGAATGGTGCCAGTTTGTCTAGAGCCTAGAAAACAGTTGCAGGAAGAGAATGAAACATCTGCAGATCCTGACAATTAGGTGCAAATTGCATGGTATGGATTGGATGAATGCAAACCAGACATACACATTGTATATAATGTTGCAAAGCTTTCCTTTGCTAGATATTGATTGGATTAAGGATTGAGCCTTGTCTGGGTTTCTTGAATAACTGGGCAAATGTTGCTATGTTTGCTTCCTTTCAGAAGCTCAGTTTGAATACAATGTATTAGTTCCTGTATTATTGGGTTAGGGAATTGTCTATCATGTACTGGGATAATCAATATCTGTTATAGGACTGTAAAGAGACCACCCCCAAGTCATTCTGCCCCTCAAGGTTCAGGGACCTATAAAAGACCATTCCCACGAGGTCCTGTGTTGATCTTCTGGGAGAACGCATAAGACTGCGTGACCTTCTGGAGTATCTCTACTTGAGCGAGGCTAAAGATGGCTTGGTCAGGCAGATACGAGGATCGAACCTGTGGTGGTTAGGTATAGTAGTGGAACTGTAATTGTGTTTTGTCAAAATAAAGATTAGTTGCGCAAGTGCTTGACTCAGTGATTTTTGACTGAAACTAGACTGGGGGGGAGCTTAAAACAAGCTATTTACACTATAATCCTTTCTCCACAGTACCACTTCCAAGCTCTTCATGATCAGAGCTTTCAAGTGCACAGCTGATTGCATGATAATGCACTCTTTTGATTAATACCTTAGGAAATTTTAGACAACCTATTATGTAAGTTCAAAACAGTAAATCCCTGGGATGACGGGGCTGTCATATGAGGAAAGATTGAAAAGAGTAGGCTTGTATTCACTGGAGTTTATAAGGATGAGGGGGGATCTTATAGACACATATAAAATTATAAAAGTACTGGACAAGCTAGATGCAGGAAAAATGTTCCCAATGTTGGGTGAGTCCAGAACCAGGGGCCACAGTCTTAGAATAAAGGGGAGGTCATTTAAGACTCAGGTGAGAAAAAAACTTTTTCACCCAGAGAGTTGTGAATTTATGGAATTCCCTGCCACAGAGGGCAGTGGAGGCCAAGTCACTGGATGGATTTAAGCGAGAGTTAGATAGAGCTCTAGGGGCTAGTGGAGTCAAGGGATAATGGGAGAAGGCAGGCACGGGTTACTGATAGGGGACGATCAGCCATGATCACAATGAATGGCAGTGCTGCCTCAAAGGGCCGAATGGCCTCCTCCTGCACCTATTTTCTATGTTTCTAAGTTTCTATGTTAATAAGAATGAATTACTCTTTAATCATTTTTTTCTTAATAATCCATTGACGATAAAAAAAAAAAATTTGTAACTCAGCTCTTAAATTAAAAACTTGAAACTGTATAAACAATGATTATGTGAGCATTTCATGAGGCATGTTTGTTTAGTTATGGAATTTTAACGTCATGAACATTGGAATTCAGAATGCTCCTCAAGTTTGTTTCAGCATCCAGGATGACAGATCTTTGATCCTAACTTCATTTTCCCACTTCATTTCATGTCTCACAATTTTTTGGAAACCAAAATATCATTGTCCTCAATCATTACATCCTGCGTTGCCACAGTTTTCTGATTTATTTCGATCTCCGAGTTCCAACTACCTGTGTTCAAAATCATTTGCGGTTGAGAAACTTTAAAGTTGCCATCACTGTGCATAATAGGAGAATATAATATAATATACTGTTGAAATGAAAATGCTAACATGAAGTACTCAAATGCAAACTATTCAGTATATATCAATACATAATATAATACAAGTATGTTATTTCATTAATAGGTTCAGCTGGGAGGACAAACACACCAACATCAGCGTTTTGGAGGAAGCCAACATGACCAGCATCACCACCACAATGATGCAGCACCAACTTCGATGGACTGGCCATATCATCCGCATGTCCAACACACGTCTCCCTAAACAAATCCTGTACTCTCAATCGAAGGAAGGACGGCTAGCCCCCGGCGGGCCAAAGAAACACTTCAATGACAACATCAAGAACAGTCTGAAGAAACTCTACATCACATCAAGCAACTGGGAGCACATTGCACTGGACAGGTGCTCCTGGAGGAAATCAGTGCAGGAAGGAGCTGTACCTCACGAAATGGAACTACGCCGAGTTAAAGAGACAGCACCGTAAGGAGAGAGAGAACGGGGCTCGAGGACTACCAACCACCGTCAGTCTCCACTGCCTACGTTGCATCCCAAGGTGTGTGGATCACAGATCGGCCTCTACGGACATCTGCAGGCCCACAAGTAGACGGCCCCATGGAGAGGACAGTCATACTCGTTTCGAGTGACCGCCGATGATGAGTGCTTTATTTATAGATTAAATATTTGAAGATTTATAGTTGATTTCTGGAAAATATTCTGAAGATTTGGAGCAAGTTCTCGAAAGTAGCCAGAATTTTTTAGTCTTATTTTTGTTGACATCGAATTTTCTTTCAAAAAAATTTTTTAAGATGGAATATGCAAGTATATTAATACATTTTGTAATAACCTATAACTGGGTGCCAAAAAATTATTCAAATAAGTAGAGTTTAAGAAGGATAATTAGATGTAGTGAATGGGTTGCCGAGGGCTGTGGGCAGACATGTACAGTAGCAGTCATTGGACAGGTAGGGAAACATTTTGTCAAAAGTGTAAAGTTTGCGGAGAGACAACTACAAGTAGTGAAGTAATTGGCAGAAAAAAAGAATTTACAAGAAACTAGAATTACCAGATTGGAGGTTTCTTGTAGGTTGTGGAAGAAAATGACTTCAAAATAGATAGACAATCAAATTAAAGACTACCTTTCCCTCATCATGTGCAGTAAAATATTTATTTATGTAAGTCTGGTATGTAAGATAGCAAGTGTATTCATTTATTTACTTATCTACAGCAGATGAGAATAACAATATTCCACCCCAAGACAACCTACTTTACTGCCTTTGTTTTTGTTTTCTTATTTTAGTTCATTTGGTGAGTTGTCTTTTCAATTCTTACAACTATATAACATAAATGTGAGCAAATCTATTTGCTGCAACATAATATTTAAATGAACATAACAGGATAGTTCTAATACAAAATTCCTCACAGATTTTTTTAGCAATAGACAAGTGAAGTCATCAGGATTACACGTGTTGAAAAAAGCTAATACCACGGTCAGATTTCAATAAAACCACTGAATTGTACCAAAGTGCTTCTGAATTCTGTACTATATACAGTATAGACCTATCACCTTACCAATGTGTTGAATATTCTCTGAAATAGCTCCGTAAATCATTCCATTCAAGGGGCATCTGGAGATGAACAATAAATGCCAGTAATAAGCATGCACAAAAGTAGTACTGGTGTTTGATGTGACCTGTATCACGTTATGGAGATGGTGAATCAATCTTTTTAATAATAAGTTCAAAGCTTCATTACACAGAGAGCCAATGACAAGCAGGATAGAATAGAGGGCATTTGCTGAAGAGCACAATGTTCAGACCCTTATGAAAAACAACCCAAAATTGTACTATAAAACTCACTCAGCAAGTGTCACTTTTTGACATGAGAAATGATAAATGACCAATTAGGAATGATTGTTAATATTTGTGCCTGAGGATTAGATTTTAAAACAATTGTTTCCAAGCATTTTTGTTAATTTGCATTTTGTTAGACATTAATGCTATATTTTAGCTTACTACATTTAAAGTGAAATACAAATTCCTTTGTGATTCAAAGATACAACTTTAAAATTCCGCAAAATATTATCTTAAAAAAAATTATACTTGATCTTAGCAACAAGCTACAAGGTTTGTTGCATCAGCCAGCATAGGGTGACCAAAAGGGCTATGATACTTGTGTTGCTTTTCACCTTTCCCACAAGATACCATATGGTCTTTAAAATCTGCAAGTTCCTTGGCTGCAAGTTCATTTTCCTGCACAGAATAACCCTGTGGCCTTAGAACCGCACTCTGTTATACAGATCGTAGCGATACTGGATAAATTGCTTCTTATGTATGCATACTGGAGTTTAAAATTCCTTTGAAATTTTAACATTTCCCATGGGAAAGCAAAACATAAAAGTTACTCTCCCTCTCAAAGAAAAAACATCATATTTTCCCATTGACATTTACTGTTGGAAATTCAAATGTATCTAAAATTTTCAACCAAGAATCTTCTACCCTGACCTAAGAGACAAACGTTTACAACATAATTCAGTTTTCTTTATGTCTTTGTAAATCATTGGGATACTGAATCTTTATGAAGTTGTGTTCCCATTGGGAATGTTGACCCATTGGGAATGTTGACCCATTTCCTTGCATTTAAATTATATTTAAAACGAAGTATAAAGAAATGTTTACTTTGTCGGCAGGCTCTTTTTCACCACTTAATAGACAGTCCCAAAATATGACAGTAACAATATGATATCCAAAGCTTTCCTTTTATAGTTTAAGAAATAAAAAACATCCAAAATAGTATAAAATAATACATTCAAAGATACCCACAAGTATTTATTTTTCTGGTTATTACTGTCATCAATTAAGGGAAAAAAATCTTCCAAATGTATTCTGCATTAGCTCTAATAAAAATATTGTCTTCCTACCTTTAAGAAATGACAGAAATATCTGCATTATTTCCATTTATGTTGTCGATCATTAGGTTCAGTGGTCAACTGAGGTTCTGACCAGAAGCTTATCAAAGCATAACCAAATCTTCTTTACCCCATTGATAGTGTTTCCATTACGTATTGCTTTTAATTCCAAATCTAATACAAGACAACAGGGAATTTATTTTTCCTGTCACATATGTCAGCAATTAATTCCTAGGCAAAACTCCACTGTCAGATTTCCAATCATGGTCAATGATTGTTTTTGATACCCTGAAGCTTCCTTTGGCAGCTTATCTGAAAGAAATCTCAATAACAGGACTTTATCCTCCAATTGTTTCCTTTAATTGTCTTCCTCTTTGCTACTTCCTTAGTCAACTAAATCCCCAGCGACTCTTTCCTTCATTGATCCAGAGAATCCCCAACAACAGATCTATTAGCAATGGTTCCTCTCTCTATTCCCAGCACAACAAATATTGTTTCTCTAATCAGGCCACAAGAACCTATAGCTCTCCAAAATAACTTAATTCAGCACCATTACTGTTTTTTGGGTCGTCTGATAAGAGAACATACATTTAAGGATTTTCACTGATTTCCCAATGTTGTTTTAGTTGAATGATACATGACTCGCAGTGTAAAATTATTGATCATTAGTTCATAAGTCATAGGAGCAGGTGGGCCATTCGGCCCATCGAGTCTACACTGCCATTCAATCATGACTGATCAATCTTTCCTTCTCAACCCCATTCTCCTGCCTTCTCCCCATAACCCTTGTTATGAATATAGAAATTATGGTGGCATTCGTTGGCATTAATTATGTTGAGGTGTTCGATATTGTATAGTTAACTTCTTGGGTATATAGAGCTTCAGGATTCTCAGACTGGATCAGAGTAGTTTCTTTCAAGAGTGAAGTTACGCAAGTCTTCTCCATGCACTGAGTGATGGAAATTCTGAACTCTCGTTTCCAAATGACAATTAAAGCTAATTCCATTGTTAATTTAAATCTATTGATGAATAGATTTCTTGTAGGGGAGTCTCGACCCGAAACGTCACCCACTCCTTCTATCCAGAGATGCTGCCTCTCCCGCTGAGATGCTCCAGCATTTTGTGTCTAACTTCGATGAATAGATTTGTTTTGTTAAGCAAAACTATTTATAATAATAATAGAATGAATAATAGAATAGCAAGTTTATAGAGTTAAATGTATGAAGAGACTGCAGATGCTGGTTTAAACCAAAGATAGACACAAAATGCTGGAATTACTTAGCATGAGAGGCAGCATCTCAGGAGAGAAGGAATGGGTGACTTTGGGGCTGAGACCTTTCAGTCTGAATAACAATAATAATAATAATAATAATAATAATAATAATAATAATAATAGTAATAATAATAATAATAATAATAATAAAAATAATAATATATTTTATTGTCATTACACATAAGTGCAACGAGATTTGGTTTGCAACTCCATCCGATGTCACAACTTAAACAACTAATAAAATTTAGGTTTAGCTACCCCGAGAAGGGTCACGACCCGAAACATCACCCATTCCTTCTCTCCGGAGATGCTGCCTGCCCCGCTGAGTTACTCCAGCATTTTGTGTCTATTATAGAGTTAAGTAACAGATTAATTGTTGCATAGTATTGCAAGCACGTGAACCAAGTCACTGCCCTTACATTATGACAATAGTACCCGCATTAGTGACTTTTTCAGCCATTTGTTTTGAGACAAATCTCATTCCCCTCACTGTGGGCACCATTCATTTTTGATGTGATTATAACAGCATAATATTGCAGCTTAATCTCTTCACTACTTTAAAGAACAGAAAACAAGCTTTTCTGGCTCGTTCATGCGGATGGAACTCTGATTGGCTCACCTTGAATTTTCTAACCTGTATCCATGCTCATCTCTATTTAAATTGTAATAGGTATTTACTTTCTCATTTACATACCCAGCAGTGAAACATCAAAGGCTACTTGAAAATGGATAATACCGTGAAGTATAAACCTCTGGGTCAGAGCAGCCCTATTTTTACTGCATACTTATCTCTGTGACCTTGCCATAATTTTCAGAATCCCCCACCCCCTTGCTTCTAAAGCATTTACCACCTCCTCCCTTTTCAGACATGAACTCTTCATTTCCACATTGAATCTCATCTCGTAGCCTGAGTTCAGTGACAGACATCCTGAGGATTTATGAGCTTATGATTTTCTAATAAGCAACTCAAGTGCTTGAGGTACAAGGATGTTAATCGCACTTTTCAACTGAATTTCTGTTGCCAACTTTAGCTTTGAAGTTACCCTTGGGAATATTAGCTTAATATGACGCGACAACATTCATTTGGTATTTCAGCAAAAAAGTCTTGAACTTATTCATTGACAAATGTAAAAGATTAATTAACATAAAATAAGTATTGTTTTTTAATGTGGACTTGCTTGGTGAACCAGATTCCTTGTGGTGCCGGTCTGGTCCGTTGTTTGCAATTGTGCATCCTACCTGATCAAGGGCACAGGAGTAATATTGTAAAGGAAACATCTGCAATACAATGCCAGGTCTACAGGAAGGGCTAAGAAAGGAAGGAAACTGCTGGTAAGAGTTGAAAAGACAAATCTAAAACCCTCTAGGTTGTAACAATTAAAGTTCTGCAAGCATGTGCGGACACCAATATTCATAACAAAGATATAAATACTCAATGGTTTCCCCACATTAAATTCTGCTTTCGTAAAGGATTAAGAGCATGTCAATGTAACAGCAGCAATACACAGACAATATTTATTCATTTATAGTGCAGTGCAAGCCAACAGGGGGAAATAAATATTGCACAGAAGGAATCAGTTAGTGGACAAGCACCAGATTAAGAGGTTGCATTCAGATAAAAAATAGATAATACAACAATGAGAACAGTGTGCTTGGTCATCAAACAAGTGATTATAGGGTTACAGACCCGGTTTAATCTGCCCATCACTTTTGACTGAGAAACTAGTCAGTTTTCAGCTTAGTCAGTAAGTGGACTCTCTAGGTGAAGCTAAACTATAGGTTTAAGTTGACTCTGTAAAGTACAGCTGGGAATAAGGAGACCTTTTAAATCTGGGTGCACTGTGACCTGCAGGTGGTACATCTTGAGATACTGAAGTAGCACAACCAGTTGCTTCCATCGGAATTACTGGATGGAAAATAAAGGGTTGTGTGCCACTGGTTTCTCATGGTAAGCAGTATGTGAATTTTCACATGTCTGCATCACTTTACTGTATGACCCACAACCCAAAACGTTTACTGCAGGAAAAAAGGTAATCTACAATCGATCTGTCAAAAATAAACAAGTTTTGGTTTTATTTTCATTGACAGGTCGCCATATAGCTCCATGTACAGATCCATTCAGCAGCTGAGCAGAAAGATGCACTGTTACACAATGGGAATGATTTCACCATATGAACCAAGCTGTGCAAAGTGAATGCGAATGACCCCAGGGATGAAAGGGTTAACACATGATGAAATGTTGACAGTTCTGGACCTGTGCTCGCTGTGATTGAGAAGGCTGAGGGGGAGGACCTCATTGAAACTTACCGAATAGTGAAACGTCTAGATAGAGTGGACGTGGAGAGGATGTTGCAACTAATGGAAAAGTCTAGGACCAGAGGACACAACCTCAGAATAAAATGACATATCTTTAGAAAGATGAGAAGGAATTTCTTTAGTCAGAGGGTGGGGAATCTGTGGAATTCATTTCCAGAGCCGGCTATGGAGGACGTTATTGGGTATTCTTAAAATGAAGATTGACGCATTCTTGATTAGTAAGGGTGTCAAATGTTATGGGGAGAAGACAGGAGAATGGGGTTGCGAGGAAGAGATAGATCAGTCGTGATTGAATGGGGGAGTAGGCTTGATGGGCCAAATGACCAAATTCTTCTCCTGTGACTTATTAACTATTATCTGTCAGGTGCTGAGCTGTTCAAAACTTAGGTGGTTATGAGTTTACTTGTGTAGGGAATGGTAATTCCTGGATTTCATGGTCATATGGTGGTTTGTACTGACAGTGATAGGTAGATCGGAGATAAAAGGAACTGCAGATGCTGGTTTATAAAACCAAAACATAAAGTTCCTGAGTAATTCAGCAGGTCAGGGAGCATCTCTGGAGGACATAGATAGGTGATGTTTCAGGTTAGGCAAATCTTCAGATTCCACTGGATTCAGAAGGGTTCTGATCTGAAACAACACCTACCTATGTCCTCCAGTGAGGCTGAGTTACTCCAGCACTTTGTGTTTTTTTTGTGATATGGAGATGTCAGGAGAGCAGAGAATCAATTTGATTCTCAATCAGAGCATCTTTGCACCATAAAGATTGCCTTTAAAGAAAGTGCTAACTGAAAGGTAAGTTTTGGCATTTATTTACTGGCTTTAGAACCAGAAGGAGCAGAAGAATTGTCCAAGTCACAGATTATACTGGCCATTGGTTAGTGCACCACTATCAGCATCTGCTAGTCCTCTTTCCCATTCCATTCCCACTACTCAGAGGGTGGTGAATCTGCGAAATTCATTGCCACAGAAGGCTGTGGAGATCAAGTAAATGGATATTTTTAAGGCAGAGATAGATAGATTCTTGATTAGTACAGGTGTCAAGGGAGAAAAGAAGAGAATGAGTTAAGAAAGATAGATCGGCCATGGTTTAATGACAGTCAAATTGATGGGCTGAATGGCCAAATTATGTTCAAATCACTTATGAACATGAACTCCTACCAATCCAATTGTACACTCTACCAAGGTTAGGGGTCCAGGTTTAAATCAGTTAATGCACTAATTTTTCACGGAGAGTCCAGAATAGTAAGATTAAACGAGAACTTACCAGTTTGAAGTTTGATCTTTATTTTATGAGGAGTCGAGTTGAGGGACTACGTGAATAGAAGCCCGTACAGCCGTTGGTGCGTCAATCTTCAAAGCAGCGGAATGAATTCACAGCTAACAATGACTGAAGTATAATGGTAAGATGATAAAACTAGAACTACCAGATGAGATCTATGAGGGTGGGAGTGGAGGGGCACGTAGTCCTCAACTCGACTCCTCATAAAATAAAGATCAAACTTCAAACTGGTAGGTTCTCGTTTAATCTTACTATTTTACTTCGGAGTCATGACTACGTGAAGACTTCAAAGCACTGTGAATTCACGCCGCAGACCCAAATCCGACGTTCACACTGCATGGATTGACTCAAAAGTCGTTAACAATCAATCATGCATCAGTAACAACATTTGTTAAATGAATAACAGTTTATTTACAAACAAATCATAACAAACCCCTCTAAATCAGGGGGAAAGTGTAACAGTACTCAAAACAGAATCAGCAAACACCCCGAGCCTTGAAATCGGCTTGTGACAAAACCTCTGAAAAGTTAGCTCACTGGACCATCCTGCGGCCGCGAGGATATGGTCTAATGGCACGTCCATCGCCCTTGCCGCGGAAGTTGATGCCGCCCTGGTGGAATGAGATTTGAATTTATCAGTATCAATTCCAGCACTTGCCAGGACCTGCTTTAGCCACCTTGAAATTGTTTGCACCGACACCTTACTGTGTGGTTTTTTGTGACTAATAAACAAAGCCGACTCTGTTCCTCTCAGAGGTTTAGTAATCTCAATGTAACGAGATAAATGTGAAACTACACACAAGCGATCATCTGCGGGGTATGCTGAAAACACATCTTACATCCTGTCATGCCTCTTCTATTATGTTTTAAGCAAATCATAGACATAAAATATAATGGCATCTGCCGACACATGCATTCTATCTAGCCGTAGCTTTTGCAACGTTTTGTACACGTTGAGCTGAAACCAACGCCATAAGCATGACCACCTTAATAGTTAATTTGGCTATAGATAGGCTTGTAACCGGAGCCCACTGGCGAAGAACCATAAGAACCTCACTCACATTCCAAATACCGGCATACCTGGGTTTAGGAGGATTAGAATTGAAACTCCCTTCATGAATCGTGAAACTAACGGATGTGTCCCTACTGTATGTAATTCTGCATTCATAGGTAAATAAGAAGACAGAACACTTCTGGCTGAATTGATCGCACTGTAACTTAATTTTTGGTCGAAATAAAGAGTTGACAAAAACTCCAATACGTCCGTGATCCCTGCAGAGTGATATACAATATTCTGCTGTAGGCAGAATTGCTCCCACTTCCTTATATAGGTGATATATTGCTGCTGTGTACTATCCCTGCAGGGCGACGTGAGAACATCCACAATCGATGAGGACAGTCCTCTCCCCAGGTATGGCCTCCTTAAAATCTGCAAATTAACAGATCAATACGATCATGTAAAGGATGTTGATCCCAGTGACTGGATTTACCAGTAGATTTTTATTCTTGGGAATAATCATGTAAGGCTCCCTAGCCATTTGTAATACAACGGGAAACCATGCTTGTGTAGGCCAATCTGGCACTACAATGCCCCTGAAGCGGAGTCCTCCTTGATCTTTTGCAAACATCTGCTGATGAGACAGAATGGAGGAAATACATACACAAACATTCCTCCCAATGCAGCGAAAACACATCCACTGCTACTGCCCCAGTATCTGGTTCCCATGAAACATATCTAGGTAACTGATGATTTAATCGAGATGCAAACAAGTCAATATCTGGCAATCCATACTGAACAATCATTTGGTTAAATACATCCTGATTTAACATCCATTCAATGTTGTCATTAAACTGACGTGACTAGTGTCAGCTACGGTGTTGAATCTTCTGGCAAATAAAGTGCTGAAAGCCCGATATTTTGGTCAATACACCAGCTCCAAAACTGGTCAGCCAGTCTATCACAAGACTGTGACTTAACTCCACCCATGTGGTTTACATATGCCATGCTGTGGTGTTGTCAATCTGAACCTGCACATGCAAGTCCCTCCTTGTAGAACAATAAGCTTTGAGTCCATACCAGGTGCCAAACAACTCTAAATAATTATTCCCTCTTAATTGAAGAAGCGATGTCTCATCCACATTCCATCTGCCTCCACAACTAGAAGACATATCTATTGCACCCCAACCCAGTGCACTTACATCAGTCTGTAATATCAGTGACGGTGGTTCCACCAAAACCTACCTAAAACTTTTTGAAACATGCACTATCCACCATTGTATGTCAGCAATCGTCCCAGCTGACAACTGCATAGGCCTATCAAAATGGCCCCTTTGTATTCTAAGTGCCTGTTCCTTTGATCGTTGTAATTGTTGATTAATGCAGAGGACCATACTGCACAGCTGGAAATGCTGCAACAAACTTCCCAATTAACCTGGCTACTTGTCTAATCGAAGGCCGTTGTTCTCCACAGATTAACACAGTCCTCAATTAACTGATTCAATTTATCCCTGGGCAAAGTTACCAACATGTGATTGGAATTAATGGTAAATCCCAGATAATCAATAATTTGGATGGTGATAATTTAGATTTATCTGGGTGAATAACAAATCCCATTTGTTCAAAAGTGATTTTAACAACTGAAACTGATGATTGAGTTTCAGCATGAGTCTTTCCAACAATCAAATTATCATCTAAGTAGGCCATTACCACATGCCCCTGAGCTCTAAGTAATGCTAACACAGGTTTTACCAATTTAGTAAATAATCTAGGAGCTGAAGTTAATCCATTCGGCAATGCCCTGAATTGCCACAGCTGAGTCATCCAAATAAATTTCAAATATCTTCTATCATCATCATGAATAGACACTGAGTAATACGCATCCTTTAAATCAATAGTTTCCATATAACACCCTTTGGACACTAGATGTTTGGCCGTGTTAAAGGTTTCCATTTTGAAATGCCTATAACAAAACAAACTTGTTCAAACTCGATAAATCCAGAGTAATTCTGCACCCCCAGTCTTTTTAGATCTGGGAAATATATTTGACCCAAATTTTAAACTTTGATAGAAGAAGGCTCAATTACCCCTTTCTTATGTAACGACTGAATCTCTGCTTGAATAAGCACATTTTCCTTCATCTGAAAAAATAAGTTTACGGCTAGGAAAATGTTGATTAGGTTAGACTGTCCTTAGAGTAAAATTCAATTTTCACCCCTTCAATACTACTAAGTATGAACAAATCTGTTGTCAACTGCTTGCCATTGTTTGAGAAACAATTTGAACCATCCCCCAATTTGAACAGGAACATCAGTTAATTCATCGTCTGTCGATGTTTTCCTTACCTGCATCTTTCCTTGCGGACCTTGTTGTCCTCGACCTCTTGTAGAGAAAGGCACCTTCCCTTTCATGCTGGCAGCCTGCCAGTTCCGAAATTGAAAACCTGAATGGCTCGTTCCTTCTCCTGCATCCACATTAGTTCCTTTCCAATACGGATGAAAACCTTTTGCCCTTGCTTACCAGCCGGCTTAATGAGGGCCATAGTTTTAACATCTTCATGACATTCTTTGACCCTTTTTGCAAGGTTACCTTCAAACAACAGATTTTGTGGTGGTACATGGTTGGTTTGCACAAACTTGCCAAATTCGGATTAAGCGCTGGCCTAATAGCGGCCCTCCTGATATTATTGATTTCAAAAAATGCATTACAAAGGAATCCCAGTCCGTCCTGGTGTGCTTCAACCACATTGCTTGGATCAATCACTTTCACCACAGCTGTAATACCTGCTGACAACAGCTTAAGCACTTTTTGAAACTTCATCTCCTGGGCCCTAGCAGGCATACCCATCTGTGACCAAATTTGGTGATTAACCACGGGACCTTCAGGAGATCACAATTAACAGGAGCTTTATAGTTTTTTGCTGCTTCATCCATAGCTAGCTCCTGTAACTGGTGGGAGAGCATATACTGAATGGCTTCAGCCAGTTCTAACATCAATCGCCTCTCCTGCCTCTCTAGGCTCAGCAAACTTCCCATCAATGTTCGGAATTACCTCCAACCGAACTTCTTTACTGCTCTCCCCCAGCATAGAATCAGTGTCAGCAAACTGCACTGATGGAACATCCTCCTCACAGGCAGGATAGTTCTGCAGCCCTGGAACAGGTGCTGCTAGCACAAGCTCTCCATCAGCCTGGCTTGGGCACCACTCCTCCTCACGGAGCTGGTCCTGTCGAACATTCTTTGTAATAAAATCTCGACCTGGGAGAGCCGTGAGCAAACGGACTCTCCTAAGGAGGGTATAACCTCCATGCCCGACTCATCTACAGGCCTCACAGACTTGCCAGTGGCCTTCCGCCCTACTGGCAAGCCTTCACTGCCCCCAGGCAGTGGGTCCGCAACCACTGGCTGTGTAGCCAGCACCGGACCAGGTGTACCAGACGGGCCTCCATCCACAACACTCTCTTGGTCACTTTCCTTTTCTACCTGCGGAGCGCCTCGCCGACACCTTCTTCACTTTCTGCAACATATCTCCAAGAACTCCAAACCGTCGCAGAAAATGACCTGTGGTAAAAAATTTTAAAAACCTTACCTCCGTTTTTAAACTTACTGCTTGGAGGAGCGCTGCTGCTCCAACCGGCCGACGGCAACCAACGTCTGACGTCATGACGCACCAACGGCTGTATGGGCTTCTATTCACGTAGTCACTCACGTGACTCGGAGAGTAGAATTCATATTTGTGTATCTGAAAGCAAGTTGACCAGTCAGGTCCCACACACAGTTGCAGGATAATTTGTTTGGGGTACACTTGATTGCATTTAAGAGCTTCCAGGCTCAGTGTTTTTTTTTCCCCACAACGGCAGATAACATTTTCCCATTTAACAAAACAAAATTGCTTCTAGTGCAGTATGAATGGAGGAGGGTGGTGAATGCAAAGATTATTTTTCATTGAGGGTAGAAGGTAGAAGAGCATTGGGCAGAAGGTCCTATTGCAATATAAATTCTGGGAACAATGAATCAGCAGCCTTCAACTTTCAAAGTCAGTAATTACTGAATCTGCCTTCTTTGCTAGGCAGGGCACCAGCCATCCATCCATAACTAAACATAGTACACCAATGCTGGCACTGTACATGGCAACCGCGCCAACAACCTGTCTCGTCTTTTTCTTCTTTTGCTGTTTTGGTCTGTGTTTACTTGTATCTTTTTAGTGTACATTCAGTTTTTGTATTATGTGGGGTGGGGGTTGGGTCGCGGGAGTTTCGATCGCCCCGATCGCGGGAGCTTCGATCACCAACTGCGGGAGCTTTGATCGTCCCAACTGTGGAAGTTTCGATTGACCTGACCGTGGGAGAAAACGAGGAAAGAAGGTACAGTATAAGTTATTTGCCTTCCATCACAGTGGGGAATGTGAGGTTGTAAAAAAAAAGACGGACATGCTGCCTGCACTGGTGAGGACTCGGAGGGAGTGCCGTGAGTGCAGTGATCTTGGTGTTTTGCAGGGATATGGCTCCATGAGGACATCCTGGAGCCTAGTGCAAGTGTGGACGGCTTTCTGACTGTTCGGGCGGACAGGGACTGCAAAGAGAGCAACAGCAGTCAGCACAACTCTGGTCACATCACGGTGAAGGAGCATGTGTGTGGCCCGGACATTGAACTGGTGGATGTGGGTCTCCGCTTATGCTGTGTGCTCTGGGGATTCACACAAGCCGCTGTGGTGGCTGTTTAAGTCTATGTTTAATTTTTATGTGGTTATGTATCTTATGTTGCTTTTTTGTATGACTGTTGGCAAATCAAATTCCTTGTATGTTTACATACTTGACTAATAAATTAATTACAATTACAATTACTAACTGTGGACGTGAAGATCGCTTAAGCACTGAAGCACTTGGCTCCCAGACCATTCCAGGTAATAATGACTGAAACAGTCATGCAGTCATGGAGCTTTGAAGCATAGAAATAGGCTATTCACCCCAATTTCCATGCAAACTACATTAACCTTCTGTGTCTAAATTAGGCCCATACACCTCGGCTCCTTTCCTATCCAAGTACCTGTTCTAACACCTTTTAAATGATGTAATCGTAACCACCTCTACCACTTTCACTGGCAGTTTGTTCTTTACAACCACCACCCTCTATAAAAAAAACCTGCCTTGCAGATCTCCTTTAAATTTCTGCCCTCCCACCTCACACCGAAGCCCTCTTTTTTTTTTTATCAGACTGCAATACCCTAGTGAAGAGATTCAGAAACTCAACCCTATCTATGCCCCTCAATTTATCAACCTCTAAAAGCCACCCACCAGCTCCCCATGCTCCAGTGCAAATACATCCAGCCCAAACAGTTGTTCCGTTATTAAAGCCCTCCAATCCAGGCAATATTCTGATGAAAATCTTCTGCATTCTTTCTAATACTGCACATTATTTCTAAATATCATGACCGGAACTGTCGACAATACTCCAAGTGCAGCCTAATCAATGTCTTGTATGGCTGCTACATGATACCCCAGGTCTTACACTCAACTACAGCTGCAGCATAATGCCCCAACTCTTGCACTAATGTGTCTTTCAGAATTCCAGAATGGTCGATGCGGACTCGATGGGCGGAAGGGCCTGTTTCCGCACTGTATCTCTAAACTAAACTAAACCAAATTCGTTGTTCTATCTGGGACATATGACAATAAAACTCTCTTGACTTGGCTCTTGTCACTTGAACTCATGTTTCTTACACCTAACTTTTATATCTGCCACAAAACCACATTCAGGATGCCAGGAAGGGTATCAAGATGAGGAGAAAATAATTAATTTCCTAGTGGTGACACGGTGGCACAGCTAGTATAGTCACTGCTTCACAGATAAGACATACAGAAATGCCATCTCACCTTTCAGATCACAGCAGAGGAGCTGTCGTGGTGTCTTAGACTAGATTTAGCCCTTAACTCACTTCAGTTAAATGGATTATCTGGACAACATGTCAATGTTATTTGCAGATCCGTGCTCTGTGCTAATAGGCTGCATATTTCATATATTACAAGTGACCACACTTCATGGAAATGCTTTATTGGCATTAAAGCATTTTAGAACATTCGAAGGATGTGGAAGTCACTATATGAAATTTAAAGGATAACAATATACTATTTTAACTGCATACAGTAGATCATTTTGATGACAGTGTAATGCTTTATTTACCTGCTGAACTATGCATAGGAACATAAAACATAAAAGCTTGTAAAATAGAAGCAAGGATAGGCCATTTATCCTCTCATGCCTCCTCCACCATCCAACAAGATGATAGCTGATCTACCCATTTTTCTCCTCTGTTCCCATTATCTCTTGATCCCTTTACTATACAGAAATATTTTAATATACATTCTATGCACAAGCAATACCAGACATTTCATCATGCTGTGAATGAAACAAAAATTGCCTTGTTTCAGTCCACATAGACCACTGTTCCTTTTGAGATTTCCAGTAAATCAATTCATAGAACAATGCAGTACAGCACGGGAACAGGCCCTTCGGCCCACATTGTCAGTGCTGAACATGATACCTTGATGAATTAATTGGATTAAAATATAGCTGTAATATTCTATGCACAATGGATATTTTATGTGATTAACCTTGCCATTGAGATAGCTGAGATCTATAAGCCAGCTTTATTATTTTTCAGAGTCATAATACAGCATTGTGTTGAAAAAGTATGAGAAAAGGGCCTGTGCTGATGGTTATCAAGGAGGAGGATTGAGGTTTCTGATGAGGAATTTAAGGATCACATTTCCTAGAGACCAGTTGAGACCCACTATTCAGGAGAGAAGATGATGGAAACAGAATGAAAACAGCCCCTTTGTCCTAACTCATCCATGCTGACCACGATGCCTAACTGAGCCAGTACCACTTGCCCATGGTAGGCCCATAAACCTCCAAACATTGGAGGAACTGCAGATGCTGGTTTACACAGAAAGATATAAAGTACGTGAGTAACTCAGCGGGTTAGGCAACACCATTGGAGAACATGGACAGGTGACATTTTGGACCGGGACCATTCTTCAATCTCTGACACCGCTTTCTCCTCTCTTCATGTCTCTGTCTCCATTGCAGGGGATAGATTATTGACTGACATTCACTACAAACCTATCGACTCCCAAAGTTATCTGGACTACTTACTCCATATAACCATATAACCATATAACCATATAACCATATAACAATTACAGCACGGAAACAGGCCCTCTCGGCCCTTCCAGTCCGTGCCGACCATTTGTTTTCCCCTAGTCCCATCTACCTGCACTCAGACCATACCCCTCCATTCCCTTCACGTCCATATACCTATCCACTTTACTTTTAAATGTTAAAATCGATCCTGCCTCCACCACTTCTGCTGGAAGCTCATTCCACACAGCCACCACCCTCTGAGTAAAGAAGTTCCCCCTCACGATACCCCGAAACTTCTGTCCCTTAATTCTCATGTCATGCCCTCTTGTTTGAATCTTCCCTACCCTCAATGGGAAAAACGTATCCACGTCAACTCTGTCTATCCCTTTCATCATTTTAAAGACCTCAATCAAGTCCCCGTTAACCTTCTGCGCTCCAAAGAATAAAGACCTAACTTGTTCAGCCTTTCTCTGTAACATAGTTGCTGGAACCCTGGCAACATTCTAGTAAATCTCCTCTGTACTCTCTCTATTTTACTTCGGAGTCACGTGAGTGACTACGTGAAGACCCCGTCCAGCACGCATGCGCGACATTAGCGTTCATGCAGTGCACCGCGACGAACGGGAGTTCAAGGCGCTCCCGCTACAAATTGAAAGTCGGGCCGACAGGTAAGTTTACCGTGGCCGTGTGTCTTTCTCTCTGTGGTCTTGTGTTCCAGGAGAATGAGCAAGGCCCGAGGAAAGAAGTCTGCAGCTCGCCCCCGTTCGTCCTTCGTTGAGGAATGCTCTTTGGAGGGGGGGCAAGAGGCGGCGGTTATAACTACCGAGCCGAGCCCAGCACCGCTAGTGCTGCCTGAGCAGCGGGCTGGAGGTACCTGCAGCCGGAACCGGGCGGTAGTGTCCGACGTTTCGGATGAAGATGCCTTACCGCTCGAGAGCACAGGCAGCCGCCTAAGCCGCATGGAACGGCTTATGGAGCAATTGCTCCAGCGAGATCTGCTGAGAGAGCAGCAGCAGCCTCGCCAAGGGAGTTCAGGCACTCCCGCAGTGCCTTTTACGGCACTGGCCATTGCTTCACCTTCTTTTGAAGGCAGCATTGGCGACCAGGTCTGGGCTGGTCAAGAAGAGGGGTCACTGGCTGAAGATTTCGGGAGTACGCATGGTGTACAGGAACAGGAAGAGCTGTGGGTGTGGTCAACCGCTACGTGGCCATTCCACAAGCGGGTCGGCCATTAGAGCCGAAACTTGCAGCCAGCATTAACCACCTGTCCTCTAAACCCCTACAAGAACAAGTGGTCAATGAGGCTCTTCAACTATATACAGCCCCAGGAAATTGTACATCTTTGAATGTACCTGCTGTCAATAGCCAAATTTGGGGACATTTGGGGCAGAACATCAGAAACCTGGAGTTGAAGCTCCAGAAGATCCTTAAATTCCTGACTGCAGGAATAACATCTTATGCTCGGTCCATTGATGGTGCGGACATCTCCACAAATTAGCAAGACACATTAGCTCTGCTGTGCACACTCAATATGAGATAAATAATTTGCGAAAGGAGATTATCAAGCCTGCCCTCAACCCTAAATTTGCGGGACTCTGCAAAACACCGGGGTCAGAACCTCCTATTCTGCTCTTTGGGAAAGACCTTCCAAAAAGGTGAAAGACCTGGAAGAAGAATCCAAAGACCTTTGGTCTCGTGAGGGCAGGTTTGGGACCGAGCAGACCCAACAAACCCAGGCGGCAGTACCCCATGGCGTTCCACCAGTCGTCGACCACACTATGGGACTGGTGAATGCTCGGGGTCCGCAACCATTCCCCGTAAGCCTTATTTAGGCCAGGGCCCAGAGCGGACCCCATGGAAAATGCGCCACCCCCAACAACATCGAGATCAACATCAACCCTCTACAGCCCAGCAGACGCCTCATCACCCAGCGAAGAGGCAGAAGAAGCACCAATAACCATGGAGGTAGTGGTCTGGTTCCTCTCAGCATATGTGCAGTAGGGGCTCTGTGCTAACAGGGGGGAGATTGCACTTGTTTTTGGATGGCATGGGAATCCATCACTAATGACAAGTATATACTCAGCAGCGTTCATGGCTACAAAATTGACTTTGTCCATGAAGATTTTCCACCAGTTCAGCATATACCCAAAAGGGTATTCACCCTCTCAGTCAAGGAAAAACAAGAGGGTCAAGCTGAACTGATGAGGTTTCAAGCAAAAGGTGTCATTGAAAGAACAAACATGAACCTTTGGAATTTGTGTCTAATATTTTCACTAAAATCAAAAAAGATGGTGGACGACGCATCATCATTGACTTAACTACTTTGAACAAGTCTGTCAGGTATATACATTTCAAGATGGATACTTTTGAAACAGCCAGACTATTGGTTTCTAGAGGGTACTTTCTAGCAAGCATTGATTTAAAAGATGCCTACTACTCAGTACCCATACACAAGGACCATCGAAAATATTTAAAATTTATCTGGATGAAACAGCTATGGCAATATAAAGCCTTACCAAATGGGCTAACCTCTGCTCCAAGGTTGTTCACTAAAATCTTAAAACCTGCCTTGGCATTATTGAGGAAACAAAAGCATATAGTCATGGCGTATTTAGACGACATTTTAATAGTAGGGAAAACCTTGGAGACAGCCATTTTGGCAGTCGCAGCCACCAAACGTTTGTTTGAAACTTTGGGGTTTGTCATACATCCAGAAAAATCCAATCTTACACCGTCCACTGCCATGGACTATCTTGGATTTACGATAGATACTGTTTCGCATGATTGTAACTCTGCCGAAGGGGAAGCATCAGAATTGGCGCTATCATGCAACAAACTCATGAATAAACATCAGCCAACCATACGGGAAGTAGCTAGAGTTATTGGCAAAATGGTAGCAGCTTTCCCAGCTGTACAATTTGGGCCTTTGCACTATCAAAATTTGCAAAGAGCTAAAGTGCATGCACTAAAGCAAAACTCAGGTCACTTTGACCGAGCTATGAGTTTAACTGCTGAATCCATTCCAGAGTTACAATGGTGGGCGAGGAATGTAAGACTCAGCTCCAGTCCCATAATGATCACCAACCCAGTATTAACCATTCAAACGGATGCCAGTGCTTTGGGCTGGGGAGCAACTAACATGCAATCCAGCACAGGGGGCAGATGGAGTAAATTTGAATCATCTTGCCTACAGACACGGGGTATCAACTATTTAGAAATGTTGGGTGCGTTTTATGGGTTAAAAGCATATTCATGTAATACGATCATGCACATGTCCGGTTGCAACTAGATAATACCACGGTGGTGGCTTATATCTCCCTCTATTATACAGATCAACTGGTAATTAAGTTCTTATTTTTTCTTTACTATATTTATTTTCAATTGTTGTGTTTTCTGTGAATCCACACCGCTGCTTTGAAGAAATGTTGCGCATGCGTGCTGGACGGGGTCTTCACGTAATCCCTCATCGTAACTCCTCATAAAATACAGATCAAACTTCGAACTGGTAAGTTCTCATTTAATCTTACTATTTTGCTGACATCCTTCCTATAATTAGGCGACCAAAATTGTACACCATACTCCAGAATTGGTCTTACCAATGCCTTGTACAATTTTAACATTACTTCCCTACTCCTATATTCAATGCTCTGATTTATAAAGGCCAGCACACCAAAGGCTTTCTTTATCACCCTATCTACATGCGATTCCACCTTCAGGGAACTATGCACAGTTATTCCTTGATCCCTCTGTTCCACAGCATTCCTCAATTCCCTACCATTTACCATGTACGTCCTATTTTGATTTGTCCTGCCAAGATGTAGCACTTCACACTTAACAGCATTAAACTCCATCTGCCATCTTTCAGCCCACTTTTCCAAATGGCCCAAATCTCTCTGTCTCTCTGTAGACTTTGAAAATATACTTCATTATCCACAACACCACCTATCTTAGTATCATCTGCATACTTACTTATCCAATTTTCCACCCCATCATCCAGATCATTGATGTACATGACAAACAACAGTGGACCCAACACAGATCCCTGAGGCACCACACTGGTCACCGGCTTCCAACCTGACAAACAGCCATCCACCATTACTCTCTGACATCTCCCATTCAGCCACTGTTGAATCCATCTTGCTACTCCGCCATTAACACCCAAAGATTGAACCTTCTTAACCAACCTTCCATGGGGAACCTTGTCAAAGGCCTTACTGAAATCCATATGGACAACATCAAACGTGGTTTCCCCCTGCCTGTCATAGATGGATCCATCACCTGAAGAATAGATTCAGGGATAGTTTCACTGAACTGTCCACCTAGGCCTACCGGATCACTCAGTTGCTAACCATTTTAACACCCTTCCCAGTCTCATCCTGACTTTTCTATCCTGAGCCACCTCCATTGCCAGAGTGAGTACACATGGAAACTGAAAGAACAGCATTCATATTCCACTTGGGTAGCTTCCAACCCAATGGTATGAACGTTGAATTCTCTAATTTTAGGTAACCTAAACCCCCCCTCCCCTTTTGTTCCCCACCCCCCTTCTCCCTCCCCTGTACCCCAAACTGGATTCTTAACTTTATTCCCCCCCCCCCCCCCCCCCCCTTCTCTCTCTCTCTCTCACATTCCTGCCTCTGGCTTCACAATTGACAACTCTTCAATTCATCCATCTCATATTTCCTGCTTTTATCTCAGTCGTCAAAAGTCAAAAGAGTTTATTGTCATGTGTCCCTGACAGGACAATGAAATTCTTTCTTTGCATAGCACAACAGAACATAGTAGGCATTGACTACAGTTATATACTTAAATACACACATTAATTAATAAATTAATAAATTAATAAAGTGCAAATAACAGGTGGAGGGGTATTAATGTTCAGAGTTTTGTCCGAGTCAGGTTTAATAGCCTGATGGCGGTGGGGACGTAACTATTCCTAAACCGGGTTGTTGCAGTTCTCAGGCTCCTGTTCCTTCTACCCGAAGGTAGCAGGGAGATGAGTGTGTGGCCAGGGTGGTGTGGGTCCTTGATGATGCTGCCAGCCTTTTTGAGGCAGCGACTGTGGTAGATCCCCGCGATGGAAGGAAGGTCAGAGCCGATGATGGACTGGGCAGTGTTTACTACTTTTTGTAGTCTTTTCCTCTCCAGAGCACTCAAGTTGCCGAACCAAGCCACGATGCAACCAGTCAGCAAGCTCTCTACTGTGCACCTGTAGAAGTTAGAGAGAGTCCTCCTTGACAGACCGACTCTCCGTAATCTTCTCAGGAAGTAGAGGTGCTGATGAGCTTTCTTAATAATTGCATCTGTGTTCTCGGACCAGGAAAGATCTTCACAGATGTGCACACCCAGGAATTTGAAGCTCTTGACCCTTTCAACCATCGACCCGTTGATATAAACAGGACTGTGGGTCCCCATCCTACTCCTTACAAAGTCCACAATCAGTTCCTTGGTTTTGAGGGCCAGGTTATTGTGCTGGCACCATATAGACAGTTGCTCGATCTCTCTTCTGTACTCCGACTCATCCCCATCAGTGATACGTCCCACTACAGTGGTGTCGTCATCGAACTTGTTGATGGAGTTCGCACTGTGACGGCTACACAGTCATGAGTATAGAGTAAGTACAGCAGGGGCCTGAGCACGCAGCCTTGAAGTGCTCCCGTACTGATTGTTATCGAGTCTGACACATTTCCACCAATACGAACAGACTGTGGTCTGTGAATGAGGAAGTCGAGGATCCAATTGCAGAGGGATGCGCAGAGACCCAGTTCTGCGAGTTTGGTAACCAGCTTGGAGGGGATGATTGAGTTAAATGCCGATCTGTACTCAATGATTAACAGCCTGACATATGAGTTTCTCTAGCCTACTATCATAGAATCATAGTAAATAGGTGCAGGAGTAGGCCATTCGGCCCTTCGAGCCTGCACCACCATTCAATATGATCATGGCTGATCATCCAACTTAGTATCCTGTACCTGCCTTCACTCCATACCCCCTGATCCCTTTAGCCACAAGGGCCGCATCTAACTCCCTCTTATATATAGCCAATGAACTGGCCTCAACTACCTTCTGTGGCAGAGAATTCCACAGCCTCACCACTCTCTGTGTGAAAAATGATCTTCTCATCTCGGTCCTAAAAGACTTCCCCCTTATCCTTAAACTGTGACCCCTTGTTCTGGAGTTCCCCAACATCTGGAACAATCTTCCTGCATCTAGCCTGTCCAACCCCTTAAGAATTTTGTAAGTCTCTATAAGATCCCCCCTCAATCTCCTAAATTCCAACGAGTACAAGCTGAGTCTATCCAGTCTTTCTTCATATGGAAGTCCTGCCATCCCAGGAATCAGTCTGGTGAACCTTCTCTGTACTCCCTCTATGGCAAGAATGTCTTTCCTCAGATTAGGAGACCAAAACTGTACGCAATACTCCAGGTGTGGCCTCACCAAGACCCTGTACAACTGCCGTAAAACCTCCCTGCTCTTGTACTCAAATCCTTTTGCTATGAATGCCAACATACCATTCGCTTTCTTCACAGCCTGCTGCACCTGCATGCCTACTTTCAATGACTGGTGTACCATGACACCCAGGTCTCGTTGCATCTCCCCTTTTCCTAATCGGCCACCATTCAGATAATAGTCTACCCTCCTGTTTTTGCCACCAACGTGGATAACCTCACATTTATCCACATTATACTGCATCTGCCATGCATTTGCCCACTCCCCCAACCTATCCAAGTCACCTTGCAGCCTCGTAGCATCCTCCTCACAGCTAACACTGCCCCACAGCTTCGTGTCACCCGCAAACATGGAGATGTTGCATTCAATTCCCTCATCCAGATCATTAATATATATTTTAAATAGCTGGGGTCCCAGCACTGAGCTTTGCAGTACCCCACTAGTCACTGCCTGCCATTGTGAAAAGGACCCGTTTACTCCTACTCTTTGCTTCCTGTCTGCCAGCCAGTTCTCTATCCACATCAATACTGAACCCCCAATACCATGCGCTTTAAGTTTGTATGCTAATCTCTTATGTGGGATCTTGTCGAAAGCCTTCTGAAAGTCAGATATAACACATCCACAGGTTCTCCCTTATCCACTCTGCTAGTTACATCCTCGAAAAATTCTGTAAGATTCGTCAGACATGATTTACCTTTCATAAATCCATGCTGACTTTGTCCAATGATTTCACCACTTTCCAAATGTGCTGCTATCCCATCTTTAATGACTGACTTTAGCATTTTCCCCACTACCGATGTTAGACTAACTGGTCTGTAATTCCCCGTTTTCTCTCACCCTCCCTTTTAGTGGGTTTACATTAGCTATCCTCCAATCCTCAGGAACTACAGAATCTAAAGTGTTTTGAAAAATTATCACTAATGCATCCACTATTTCTGGGGCTACTTCCTTAAAAATTCTGGGATGCAGCCTATCTGGCCCTGGGGATATATCAGCCTTTAATCCATTCAATTTACCTAACACCACTTCCCGGCTAACCTGCATTTCACTCAGTTCCTCCATCTCATTTGAACCCCAGTCCCCTGCTATTTCCGTCAGATTATTTATGTCTTCCTTAGTGAAGACAGAACCAAAGTAGTTATTCAATTGGTCTGCCATGTCCTTGTCCCCATGATCAATTCACCAGTTTCTGACTGCAAGGGACCTACATTTCTTTTAACTAACCTTTTTCTCTTCACACATCTATAAATGCTTTTGCAGTCTGTTTTTATGTTCCCTGCCAGTTTACTTTCATAATCTATTTTCCCTTTCCTAATTAAGCACTTTGTCCTCCTCTGCTGGACCCTGAATTTCTCCTAGTCCTCTGGTAGGCTGCTTTTTCTGACTAATTTGTATGTTTCGTCTTTAGTTTGATACTATCCCTGATTTCCCTTGTTATCCACGGATGCACTACCTTCCCTGACTTATTCTTTTGCCAAACTTGGATGAACAATTGTTGTAGTTCATCCATGCAATCTTTTAATGCCTTCCATTGCATATCCACCAGCAACCCTTTAATAATCACTTGCCAGTCTATCTTGGCCAATTCACGTCTCATACCCTCAAAGTTACCTTTCTTTAAGTTCAGAACCCTTGTTTCTGAATTAACAATGTCACTCTCCATCCTAATGAACAACTCAACCATATTATGATCACCCTAACCCTTCCTCATTACTCAGTACCCTGTCTAGAATAGCCTGCTCTCTCGTTGGTTCCTCTACATGTTGGTTTAGAAAATTATCCCGCATACATTCCAAGAAATCCTCTTCCTCAGCACCCCTGCCAATTTGATTCACCCAATCTATATGTAGATTGAAGTCACCCATTATAACTGTTTTACCTTTGTTGCACGCATTTCTAATTTCATGTTCGATGCCATCCCCAACTCCACTACTACTGTTAGGTGGCCTGTACACAACTCCCACTAGCATTTTCTGCCCCTTAGTGTTTTGCAGCTCTACCCATATCGATTCCACATCCTTCAGGCTAATGTCCTTCCTTTCTATTGCGTTAATCTCCTCTGTAACCAGCAATGCTACTCCACCTCCTTTTCCTTTCTGTCTATCCCTCCTGAATATTGAATATCCCTGGATGTTCAGCTCCCAGCCTTGGTCACCCTGGGGCCATGTCTCCGTGATCCCAGCTATATCATATAGCTCATTAATATCTCGCTGCACATTCAACTCATCCACCTTATTACGAATGCTCCTTGCATTGAGACACCATGCCTTCAGGCTTGTTTTTACAACACTCTTACCCCTTATACAATTATGTTGAAAAGTGGCCCTTTTTGATTTTTGCCCTGGATTTTTCTGCCTGCCACTTTTACTTTTCACCTTGCTACCTATTGTTTCTACCCTCATTTTACATCCATCTGTCTCTCTGCTCATGCGCCCATCCCCCTGCCACATTAGTTTAAATCCTCCCTGACAGCACTAGCAAACACTCCCCCAAGGACATTGGTTCCCTTCAAGCCCAGGTGCAGACCATCCTGTTTGTACTGGTCCTATCTCCCCCAGAACTGGTTCCAATGCCCAAGAAATTTTGGACCATTGCTCCCCTTGCACCATTTTTCAAGCCACATCTTCATCTGCAATATCCCCCTATTTCTACTCTGACTAGCACGTGGCACTGGTAGGAGTCCGGAGATTATTACCTTTGAGGTCCTACTTTCAAGTTTATCTCCTAGCTCCCTAAATTCACCTTGTAGGACCTCATCCCGTTTTTTACCTATATCGTTGGTGCCAATGTGCACCACGACAGCTGGCTGTTCACCCTCCCCCTCCAGAATGTTCTGCAGCCGTTCAGTGACATCCCTGACCCTTGCACCAGGGAGGCAACATACCATCCTGGAGTCTCGTTTGCGGCCGCAGAAATGCCTATCTATTCCCCTTACTATTGAATCCCCTATTACAATAGCCCTTCCACTCTTCTTTCTCCCCTCCTGTGCCACAGAGCCACCAATGGTGCCATGAACTTGGCTGCTGCTGCCTTCCCCTGATGAGCCATCTCCCCCAACAGTATCCAAAATGGTATATCTGTTTAGGAGGGAGATGACCGCAGGGGACTCCTACACCACCTGCCTACTGCTATGCTGGCTAATGGCCACCCGTTCCCTTTCTGTCCGCTTAACCTGTGGTGTGACCAACTCACTGTACGTGCTATTCACAAGTTTCTCAGCATCATGGATGCTCCAGTATGAATTCAACCGCAGCTCCAATCGTTCAATGCGGTCTGCCAGGAGCTGCAGCTGGACACACTTCCTGCAAACGTAGTCACCAGGGATACCAACCATATCCCTGATCTCCCACATGTTGCAGGATGAGCAAACCATGGGGCCGATCTCAAATGACATGGCTTGCCCCCAAATTCAATCAACTCACTCACACTATAAAAATCTTAATCCTTTAAACCAACCTTTACTAAAAAGCACTGTACCCTTAGCTCACTGAACCCTTAGCTCATTGAACCCTTAGCTCTCTGAACCCTTTGCTCACTGAATCCTTTGCTCACTGAGCCCTTTGCTCACTGAACCCTTTAGCTCACTGAACCCTTTAGCTCACTGAACCCTTTAGCTCACTGAACCCTTTAGCTCACTGTACCTTTAGCTCACCTTACCTTTAACTCACTTTACCTTTAACTCACTTTACCTTTAATGCAAACCAGGGGTTGCACCCGATCAGCTGCTTCCTCCAGTCCACTTCCACCAATCAGCGGCTTCCATCAGAACACTTGTGTGGAACGTTACAGATTTGGGTACTCTTCCTCTTGCTCCAACGGCTCCTGGGCCTCTGTTAAAACAAAGTCCCGCACTCGATTTTATAACTCACCGCCCGGAAACTCCTCCTCCTGCTCCAGTGGCTCCCTGGGCCTCAGCCTTGTTTGTCTTGCCTCTTTTCTCTTCCAGCTTTCTTCCCCGCGTTCACTGACTACAATCAGTCTGAAGAAGGGTCCTGACCTGAAACGTCACCGATCCCTGTCACCAGAGATGCTGCCTGACCCACTAAGTTACTCCAGTACATTGGCTTTATCTTCCACATCTTAAGAAATCTGTATTACTTAATGGGTAATCTTACTTGATGAAATGAAGAGGTTCTATCACAAGGCTTTTGATAATCACATCACTGCTTAGCATCCTGTTATTATACGTTATTTCTCAACATCTGACCATGGGATTACTTTTCAAATCTATCGGATAATTAGAAAAATAATCCAACCATTAAACCTATTTAATAAAAACCATGCAGATAGTGCAGAGTGCTGGATAAGCCTTAATGGATGCCAGTGTTTAACATTTCCTTCTTGGAAGAAGATACTAGTCTTAAAAAGAGTCCAATATTGATTGTGTAGGAAGGAATTGCAGATGCTAGTATAAACTGAAGATAGGCACAAAGTGCTGGAGTAACTCAGTGGGACAGGCAGCATCTCTGGAGTCAAGGAATGGGTGTTGTTTCGGGTTGAGCCTTTCTTCCAACTGAGAGTTGGGGGAACGGGAAACAAGAGAAATAAGACGGTGATGCATTCCCTCTCTCTTCATTCCTCCTCCACCCAAGTTGCACCAGCTTCTCATTCTCACCCAGCAAACAGCTAACAATTGCCTGTTTCCTTTATCATCTTTTTTGCATATCTTTCATTCATTTGTTCTATATTCTCTACATCATCGTCAATATGGAGCTCATGTTGTCGACCTCCCCCTGTCAACTGACCTCAGTCAGGCAAACGACAACAAACAGACAGCAGCAGCACTGCAGCTTGGTGACAAACCAGAGCAAGCGTCCTTTTTAGGGCGGGCACGTACAGATGTCGAACCGGATGGGATCACCCTGCTGCAGACTTCTGCTGCCTCAAGCGCAAGAAGAAGACCATCAATATCTTGTTTCAGTTTCCCCCGACTCTGTCTGAAGAAGGGTCTCCACCCAAAACGTCACCCATTCCTTCTCTCCAGAGGTGCTGCCTGTCCCGCTGAGTTACTCCAGCACTTTGTATCTGCCTAATATTGATTGTGTTAAGGTATCAAGCAAACACGAGTTATATTTTCTAAAGATAGTAAGATTAATATGTCACCTGACAGAAGATTTTAAAATAATAAGAGCTAATGACAGAAAAAATGGTTAGTGACTCCAGAATTTTGACATAATACTGAAATCCAAGTTAAAATGTCGAGTTATTGCAGGAAGACATCACATCATATTAAAAAATTGCAAAAAGACGATTCACTGCTTCAGTGAATTGAAATGTTCTGCAGGAATTGGAATTTTTACTCGAGCATCAAGAAAGTAAAGAATGCATAGAAAATGGAAACATAAGAATCCTGAGAATTAGGATTACATTAAAAACAAATGATAATCAGAATAAACTTCCCTTTCTTCCTGCAAAGACATAGTGAACTTCTGACGCATTTTGTACAGTTGAAAGAATAAGTTGCACATTGTCTGAACAAAAGACAAAGATGGAATGATTGGTCCACCTCCCAGAATACTTTTGCAGAGGTTTTATTTACTTGTGCTCTAAAATCCCTTCATTACAGAGTAAGGTTGATTAGGATTCCAGGGCAGGAATCCAATCTGAAATGTTAGTTCACCCTACATTTAAAGCAAAAGACATTGTTTAAGCAAAGAAGTGGAATCAGGCTATGAACAGCCACTTGGAGGACCATTAAGCAGTTGATTACTACTGATATTGCCTGTAAATGCACATTAACAAGATTACACAGCATTTTAGTGGCTAGTCTTTGAACTAAGACTCTCCCCTAATGTTAACCAGCTAATTGGGAATAATCTAGTTGTAGCATCATACTTTGAGTACTACTTGAAGTTATATCTATTTTTACTATTAACTTGTTGCTTGAAGAAGACATTTAACATACATTGGAAACTTTCTGGGAAACCTTATCAAGGTTTCACTGACACAATGTGAATATCTATTCAGGAAATTGCCTGGGGGCTTCCACTGAAACATGTTGCTGTGTCATTTGATAACACTGGACACCTCAGATGAGCCAACAACAAAAGAGAACCGCTTAGTTATAGGTATCTCACTTGGGATCATTCTTAATATATAGGTGGAATAGAAGAAGGTCTAAATCCTTGGAGAGTAGAAGGAACTGGAACAGTCTAGAGAAAGAAAAACAGACCAAATGTTTCTTCTCCAACACCCCTTGTCAGACATGTTCTCATGGTGGGCCTCAAAATTGAAATGTTAACTGTTCTCTTTACCCAGATGCTGCCGGATCTGGTAACTGCTTCCAGCATTTTCTGCTTTTGTTTCAGATTTCCAGCGTCAGTATTTTTTAAATTTTTCAAGTGTGGGCCGGGATCAGGTAGACTACCTACTATGACACAGGTAGAGGAGCTCTTTCTCCAGCACATTTGTGGGATTCTCCAGACTTGCACCTGAGGTTAGTATGTCCTTTCCCTTGGTATGCGTGATTTGGAAACCTGCTTCTGCATATCAGACATCCCACTCCACACCTTCAAGAGAAGTAAGTGCTTAAGGTTCTGAAAAGTGCAGTCTGTCAGCAGTGGTCAATCTGTAGTTATCTTACTTGGCACCTCAAGGAAAGTTAAAGTTAAACACAAAAAGATTTGCTTTAAATCAATAATACTTCACACACATCATAGAAGTGGCAGCATTTGGCATTCAGTTTCCAACATTCAGTTCCATTAAAGTTAAGGCCTCTGCTTTCAAATTGGACAATCTAGAGGAGAACTAGCAGCTCAGGCCTGCTCCATTCAATAATCTTTAATGGCACCTTTTAGATGTGCTTCAATTGTCAACAATTTCTCTCCTGAGTCAAAAAAAGTGTTGAAACGCTTCAAGCTTAGACACATGAAAAATAAACATAATTCAGTAGCATACTGAGAGGATGCTGCATCATCAGAAGTACTATCTATCAGAAGGCAGTCAATGCTGAAGCATTCTCTGCCTCCTGAAGTGGTTCTAATGCTCTCAAACAAAAGGACTAAAAGAGATTATCTGGCTCTTGTCAAAGTTCTGCATGTAGGGTCTTTCTGTATCCAGATTGGCAGCCACGTTTCCCTTTGGAATATTAATCCCAGTTCAAGAAGTATTTAATTCTCATCAAATGATTTGGGATATCCTAAACTGCAAAAGTTATAACGTAAATAAGGAATTGCCACTGCGGGAATTTGTTTTGCAAACCAAGTTGAAACTCATTCCAGGGAGAACATTCTGCCCCTCTAGAGGCAATAGAAAACAATAGACTTAACCTGTATTCTCACTTAACTCCTATTATTCACTTCTATTCTAAACAGTAATAAGAAATAAAATGTTTTACACTTTTGGCAAGCTACAGTTCTATTAGTCACTGCCAGATCAATGATAGCCAAGGCCAAATGTGTGTTAAAATTGCTTCAACACTCCCAGGTCAAGCATTTATGTTAAAATCTCTCAACACTCTGACTTCGCCTCCAAGGAATCCCCTCCCACTGCAGTGGTGTGAATTTTTCATTTCCCACACTAGCTGTCCTAATGGACTTTCTCAGTGAGATCACCTCTTCAGTCTCAATTGTTGCCAAGTTTTCTGCTCCTAGGCGATGGTGGTTTGGTCTCATGTTTAATGGAAAATGGGCTGAAGCACGTATAAGCTCTTCCAGCTAAAAGGTAGAGCCCATCAATTAGAATTGCGTTCATACCAAGTTTGTGGAGGTAAGTTAACAAGTGCAACAATCCAGTATGATGTAACAGCTACTGTGATGTATAAACTGCTTATACCTATAGTTATAACATTAAGTTGCCAAAACATCTTCCCCGAACTGGGTACATAATAATAAAAGTATAGCATAAATTGAGAAAAGCTCGTGCCATTTTATTCTAATATTAAAATAATTGATGCATAACCAACAGCATTTGACTGGACAGAATGTTCTAAATGCTGCATTGCTTTAAATTGGAGGAACCCATTGAAGCCAAATGCATGCTACATGAAATCAGCATACTGTGATCTCCATGACATTATTAATTCAGCAATCAGCATAATCTCACACTTTAACATAATCCTTCTGTCATTTATCATGTAGGATGAACTCATTGGCTCAATGTCCTAACTAATCCAATGGGAGCATCATGCCAGTTAGTGGGGCCTTGGCACAAATCTTTTTTCAGATGCCATCTGTGAGAAATGGGACTGGCACCAGACACATACCTGTAGAATATTACACTCCACCAAATTCATAACTGTAGTTGTTATTTCTTCACATTATAATCAAAAGATGAAAAGAAAACTTGGAATAAGCTTCAATCGTTTCCTAGACAACCTTTCTGTCTCAATTCACGAGGTGTTATAAGAGCAACCGATCACCCTATTTCAATGGTTTAAACTTAAGGATCCCAAGAGAGCAACAAGAGATATAACGGAAACTCCCACCATAAATTCCCTAAGTTATTTGAAAGGGGAAATTGTGCCAGGTAGGAAATTAAAATCTTTTCAAAGAGGAGAGGTTTAAGGTGTACTGTATTTGTTCTCAGCATGTCCATCCCTAGATGCCCCCAAACTGAGTTGCCTGTGAGGCAATTGTAAGTGAGCTGCTCGGCCTATGTTTTCTAATCAGCATTATTTTACTTTGACTGGAACAAATTTAAAATGATTGGATTAATGCCAACATTAACACAGTGCCTATCAGAGAGAGAGAAAAAAAATAGGCTGCAGAATCCAGAGCATGGGATGAATTTGCAAAACATCTGGAGAAACATGTTAGTACAATATTCTGCAAAGATTATTATTGACTAACTTCATGTATATTTTAAAGAGGTGTTAAGAAGAATAGGTAAAGAAAGTACATTTTACTTCGGAGTCACTTGAGTGACTTCGTGAAGATCCCGCCAGCACGCATGCGTGACATATCGTCGACCGCATACGAAGCGACAGGCAAGGAGGAGGGTCGCTCCTCCACCGGAACGGACCTGCAGGTCGGTTTTTCTTCCAGGGACTCTGTGTAACTCCACCAACGGGCCGCTTCGAGACTGACTGCGGACCGTGGGACGCGGGCAGTCAGCGGCGGCAGGAACAGACCGGAGTCGGGCAAGCCCATTGACCCAGGAGGGTCCGGGCTCACAGACTCTCTGTTCGCAGCTAGCGACGGCAGAGTGGCAGCCCCGACTCAACACCACAGCCCACAGGATCACCGCGGACTGACGGCAACGCTACCGGTAGAGGTAGCGAAGACAGAGCCGGGGCCCCGACTCAAATGTAGGCGGGAGACTTGCCGTTAGCGGCAGTCTATATTCCCGCATGAGAGTCTGGTCACAATGGGAGCTGGGGGGGGGGGGGGGGGGGGAGTGTGCTCCACCACCGGCAGCTTCAAAAAGACCCCCAGGTAAGTTATACTAACCTTGAGTTGCTTAGTTTCTGTAGTAGACTTATTTGCTTACAGAAACGATGGACAGGAAGACCAGAATGAAGGCATCGACACATGCCTCCAAGGACCGCGGGACTTCGGACAGGAGTCAGCGGCTGCAATCCCCGGAGCTGCTCGCTACACCGGCAGCACCCGCACCGCGGGCCGGGAAAAGAACGCGGAAGTTGGGGAGCCCAGTTCAGCCGGCACGACCCGACTCTCCATCACAGCAGGCCAGGGAGCTGCATGCTGGTAAGAGGTCCGCGCGGGAGCAGGGTAGGCAAGACCCCGACTCCCTACCGCTCTCACCGGGACACCAGGCCAGCGGAAAGAAGGTGCGTAAAACTGTGCCCCTTCAACGGCACGTTCCATTCCCAATTACAGGTCACCAGAGGGCAGACCAAGCGGGAAACTGCACCGAGGTCGACTAGCCCGGCTGCAGCGGCCGGCGTCGACTTACCACCGGCACAGTCTGACAGATTGCGGGCCGGTGAGGAAGCAACACGAAAGTCAGGGAGCCCCGCAGGTGCGGCCGGCACCGACTCACCACAGGCACAGTCCGCCAGATCACGGGCCGGTGGTCATACATACTGGACATGTGGCCCCGCAGTAGCGGCTGGCAGCGACGTTGCGTCGCAGTCCCGTATAACCGAGACTGGCGCCAAGCCCGCGAGGATGTCGGGGAGCCCCGCTGAGGCGGCTGGCACCGACCAATCACCGCTGCTGTCATACCAGACAGGCGTATACACCAGCAGGAGGTTGAGTAGCCCCAACAGGAGCGGCTGGCACCAATACTCCACGCTTCAGTCCGGAAGACCGCGGACAAGCGGAAAATCCGCGCGGGAGTCGTGAGCCCCGCTGGAGTGGCAGGCAGTGACTACCTACCGAGGGAGACATCACCTCGACGAAGTGTGGACCAATGGTAGAAGCCCCAGTTGTTCATCAGAACTTGGGGAAGTCGACTTGCCGTCGCAGTTAGCGGCGGCGATCGCATGGCTCGTATGGAGCGAATGGTCGAGCAGCTGCTCAAACAGGACCTTCTCCATCAAGAGCGTGTGTCCCTAGGATCTAGGAGACACACAGCAGAACCACCAAATATCTCTCCCTCATCAATAGGGAGTGCCAGAAGTCAGCCGTTAGCCGACTTTGAAGAGGGGTTATCGCAAGAACCGATGTTGCCAGAGATATCTGAAGAGGAACTTCTGGAAGTAGTGTCAAAATTCGCCCAACCAGCAATCAGGGCAACCTCTTCAGCCCAAACTAGCGGCCATCATCAATTACTTAACCACACACCAGCTGCAGGAACAGGTGCTCACGGAGGCTACAAACAAGTACAAAGCTCCGGGAAATTGTGTGTCGCTCAATGTCCCGACCGTCAACACACCCATCTGGGGTAACATCAGTCCCGGGATCAGGGCCTGGGAATTAAAAATACAGAAAATCCTGAAATTGGTGACCTCAGGCATTACTGCCTTTGCCAGGTCCATAGACGGGACGGACATGACGGAGGAGCAGCAGGATGCACTAGCGTTGCTGTGCAATACACAATATGAAATAAACTGCTTTCGCAAGAGTTCCATCCGCCCAACTCACAACCCAAAATTTGCGGGTTTGTGCAATGCCTCTGCTATGCTGCCACCGAGACAGCTGTTTGGTGAAGACCTGCCAAAACAGGTAAAAGACCTGGACAAGGATGCAAAGTTGGTCGGGTTGATGAAACCACCATCCTCGAGCAGGCCACTGGCGTATCGCAGATAGCATCCTTACGCTACATCTAACAGGCCTCGGGTTCAACCCGACAGGGCAATCAGAACCTATCCACCGGTCGCACCCTATCAACAAATGCCTTTTTTAGGACTGGGCCCACAGCAACCAGCGTGGAAGATGTGCCAAACCCACATCCCAGCAACACAACGAACCACAAAAGCCCAGAGCATCAAGCCCCGCCGGTAACCATGGAGGTAAGGGGGTCTGGTTCTCTTGGGAGTGCTGCATGTATAACCTCACAAGTAGGAGGGAGGTTGCGTACATTCTGGGATGCATGGGGTTCTGATTGTCACTATCCCTGGGAACAAGCAACAGACATAATAGAGGCATGTAACAGCCTTGCTTGCGCCAGGAAACCGACTATTAGACATGCTGCTAATATGATTGGGAAGCTTGTAGCTACATTCCAGCTGCACAATTTGGGCCGTTACACTATCAAAACTTGCAAAGAGCAAAATCTCAGCATTAAAAGCGAATGCTGGACATTTTGACAGGCCTATGCAGCTGCCAAACAAGGCAAAAATTGAGCTACAATGGTGGATTAGCAATGTTTGTGATTGTTTTAATGCCATCATTATATCAAACCCATCAGTCGTGTTACAAACCGACGCAAGCGCCCAGGGCTGGGGAGCTACCGACACCACTTTCAGTTGTGGCGGCAGATGGGATTTGCACGAGTCTATTCTTCTTCGTTCACAAGGTTAAACTATTTGGAAATGCAGGGAGTATGTCACGGGCTGCGGGCTTACTGCACTAATCTGCACCATACGCATGTCCGTCTTCAAATAGATAATACCACTGTGGTGGCGTATTTAAACCATTTGGGTGGTATCAAGTCAATATCTTGCGATGAATTGGCAAATTTAATTTGGCCCTGGTGTATTGAAAGAAATATTTGGATATCAGCTATGTACCTTCTGGGTAAGCTCAATACAGTGGCGGACACCAGGTCACGAGTATTTAATAACAACATCAAGTGAATGTTGAACCCCCAAATATTTGCTAAAATTATAGCCAAATATGGAATACCAGATATCGACCTCTTTGCGTCAAGGTTGAACCATCAGATACCAACATATTTCTCTTGGGAACCAGATCCTGGGGCAGTGGCGATGGATGCGTTCTCGCTGCATTGGGGGAAATGGTTTTTCTACGCTGTTCCCCCATCTGCCTCATCAGTCGGGTATTGCAGAAAATTCAACTAGATTCTGCATCAGGTTTACTGATAATACCCGACTGGCCCACACAACCATGATACCCAGTGGTCCTCAACATGATAAAAGATTCGGGCTGTCATCAAGAACCATGGACATTATAACAGCATCGTGCAGAGAGTCCACAAGAAAGCAGTACCTCTCCCACATAAGGAAATGGGAGGCCTTCTGTAGCGGACCAAGACCACCTACAGCTCTGCTACGATCTCCAATGTGCTGGAATTCCTCGCGAGCCATTGTTATGATGAGGCCCTCAGTTACAGTGCCATAAACAGTGCAGGAGTGCACTGTCATCCTATCTCAACATTGGAGTGGGATCTCACTAGTTGGTATCCATACTCATGAGGGGTATATTCAATTCCAACCCTACCCGACCACGATATAATATTATCTGGGACATAGGGGTGGTGTTGACCCTACTCAGGAGCTGGTCGACGATGATGGATTTACCACTGGACATACTCACCTTCAAAGTGGTGATGTTAATGGCACTGACCACAGCACAACGGGTCCAGACTCTACAGAAACTAAAACTGCATGGAATGGTCTCGACCCCCTATAAAGTGACTTTCTTTATAGATGAGTTACTTAAACAACACAGACCTGGATCTACAAGACTGAAATTGGAATTCCTAGCATACCCCGTTGATGTAAGACTCTGTATAGCCACTTATCTCCGACATTATATCAATGTCACACACACCATCAGGAATATGGAGACGGGTTTGTTTATCATCCATAAAAAAACCCACATCACAGGGTGACGGTGCAGACTGTCTCCAGGTGTCTCAGGGTGGTATTCAGTGCAGCAGGTATGGACACTAACATTGTTAAATCTCATTCTACCAGGGCTGCATCCACATCAGCGGCGAGGACCATGGAGGTACCCATGGATCATGTCCTCGCAACAACGGGCTGGGCCAGTGAAACTACATCTCAGCGGCTTTATAACAAACCTGTGGCCGCTCCCACAACGTTTGCGGAGTCAGTTTTAAGTGCTGTTCCCTAAACGTTTGTCCCCGAGTTCAGAGGTTTATTGTTTGTATTAACAAATACGTTATTATTTTTCAGCTTGTTCAAGTCTGAAATACGTTAACATACTTCCTCCATCAGTAATTACGGCAGTGTGTGAGCATGGACGTGGTCCAGGGCATGGAATCACAGAGCTTTGAAATCTTCACAAAGTCACTCACGTGACTCCGAAGTAAAATAGTAAGATTAAATGAGAATTTACCAGTTTGAAGTTTGATCCTTAGTTTATGAGGAGCTACGATGAGGGATTTTGTGCCCTCCGCTCCCAACCCTCTATCATAAGGTCAACGGATATATCAGAGTCTCTTAAATCTTACTATCTTCAGTCATTGCTGTTTTCTGTGATTCCACACCACCGCTTTGAAGAATGTTGCATATGCGTGCTGGCAGGGTCTTCACGAAATCCCTCATCGTAACTCCTCATAAAATAAGGATCAAACTTCAAACTGGTAAGTTCTCGTTTAATCTTACTAGTTATACACCTATTCTGAATTCTCATAACAATTTGATCATTTGGCATGCAATGAACATCAATAATATTTAATCCATGAGCAAACAGTTGAGGAGACTGTTAGAGGTTGGGTTGATGCAAATAATAGATATTTAAATAATATTTTGGGCAGGAAATGCTTATTCCATCATAGTGAACAATGGCGATTCTTATTGATCATAACTTTGAAGGTGAGGGTAAAATTTCGTATTTTCTAGTGAAGGTGAAGTTGGAGATGGAGTTCAATTAAAAAAAATATGAAAGCAAAAAAGGATAAAATTCAAATACTATAAATAGTAAGAGTAGAGAGATAGAACCAAACAGCACAACACAGGAACAGGCCATTTGGCCCATTATGTTAAACACCTCTTGAATACTTTATTAACTTGAAGTGCACATATGATTAAAGGTGAGGACCCTTGCCGATGAACCAATAAAATAAATGTAATACTTAAGGGTCACTTCATGGTCAGAAGGACCCGTGGATCCGCTTAAGGGAGACAGTTTTCCAATCTTGCTCGATCCATGATTGAATGGCAGAGTAGACTTGATGGGCTGAATGGCCTAATACTGCTCCTAAAACTTAGGAACTTATGAAGGGGAAATGTGAGCAAGGAGAATGATTTAATAGGAACCTGAGGGGTAACTTATTCACACAGAGGTTGGTGGGTATACGGAACGAGCTGCCAATGGAGGTAGTTGAGGCAAATACTACAACAACATTTAAAAGACAGTTGGCCAGGTACATGGATAGGAAAGGTTTAGAGGGATATGGCCCAAAAGTGGGCAGGTTGGACTAATGTAGATGAGGCATCTTGGTCAACAAAGGTAAGTTGGGCTGAAGGGCCTGTTTCTATGCTTCTTCTTCTTCTTGTGAATGAAACATAGATAAACCAAAGGAATAGTTAGATCTCAAGCCGGTGTTGAGCAGCCAGGTTGTTGTCTCTGCGTCAAGATCTGCCATGCCCTGAGCTCCATTTGGTGGGTGGTATTGAATGACTGTGACTCGAAGTGAAATATTAGAACGTGTAGATAGTCGCGTTTGGACTGGATGAGGTAGTCTCCATTGTGGATATTGTGATGTTCTGATCCTGGATGTCACAGACTGACCCTCAGTAGGTTTAGCCACAGTCAGTAGCAGTGTGTGACAGTAATTTTGCATGTAATATCTTTTTGCAAAAACAGACTAGAATATTTTAATCATTGAGCAAATCTCGGTATTACTGTGAACAAGTACTATTAAACTCCAGGCAGCACCAGTTGTACTGCAGCAGAATCTACTGTCATACTTCAGAATTCTTCAAAGTAATTAAAGCTGTTGAGGTGAAGTGCTGTTTGTGCTATCTGTTTGATCCCTCTGTAAACTTGTCAGCTCATATCCTCACACAGAAAGCACTGCTATATTTCACATTGCTATATGTGTTTAATGATCCTTACTTTAATGCTATTTTTGCCACCTCAATGTTCAAAAAAACAAAATATACAATGCACATTCCACAGCAGATTGTTAAAATTTGTTTACCTTGTCTTCATTCAATCACAGGTGTGAAAATCGCAGGCTCGGCCAATGTTTAAGGTCCATCCCTAATTGTCTCTGCAAAGGTGGTGGTTGCATTTCATATTCTCACAGTTAAGGACAGAGCTGCAGAAATGTAACACTATAGTAATGAATGGATGGTAATGTATTTCCAATCAGAGGTATTTCTTGGAATAGAATTTGGAATGGAATTGTGACATCTAGTAAACTGAACATCGACACAAAATGCTGGAGGAACTCAGCGGGACAGGCAGCATCTCTGGAGAGAAGGAATGGGTGACATTTCGGGTCGAGACTCTTCTTCAGACTAAAGTCAGGGGAGAGGGAAACAAGAGATATAAATGGTTATGTAGAGAGATATAGTGTTCAGTTTTGGTCATTCTGTTGTAGGAAGGATGTCATTAAGCTGGAGACAATGCAGAGAAAATTTACAAGGATGTTGCCAGGACTTGAGAATCTGAGCTATAAGGTCAGATTGGGCAGGCTGGGACTTTATTCTTTGGAGTGCAAGAAGTTGAAGGGTGATCTCACAGTATTGTATAAATCATGAAAGGAATAGATAGAGTGCTTGCACAGTCTATTTAATCAGAGGGTAGTGGGGAAGGAATCATGAAGGGGATAGATTATGCGAATGCATAGAGCCTTTTAACCAGGGTAGGGAAATCAAGAACCAGAGGACATAAGTTTAAATCGAGAGGGAAAGATTTAATAGTAATTGAGAGGTAACATTTTCACACTGTGTGGTAGGTATTTGGAATGAGCTACCAAAGGAGGTAGTTGAGGCAGGTACTATAAAAACATTTAACAGTCATTTAAACAGGTACATTAATAGGATAGCTATAGCAGAATAGGGACTAATATGGGCAGGTGGGAATAATATAGATGGGGCATCTTCATAAGTTATAGGAGCAGAATTAGGCCATTCAGCCCATCAAGTATATTCCGCCATTCAATCGTGGCTGAACTACCTTTCCCTCTCAACTCCATTCTCTTACCTTCACACTGTAACTCCTGACAAGAATCTCTCAATCTCTAGCTTGAAAATATCCATTGACTGGCTCCATGGTCTTCTGTGGCAATAAATGCAGATTCACCTCCCCTATGAATAAATAAATTACCCCTCATCTCCTTTCTAAAAGTACATCCTTTTATTCTGAGGCTATGGACTCTGGTCCCAGACTCTCCCACTAGTGGAAAAAATATTCTTCATATTCACTCTATCCAGGCCTTTTATTATCAATAATAGGTGAATTCAAACAGGGAACAATGGAATTATACTTTTGTGCATTACCAAATGAAACATTTTACATATCAATTATTGGCAGCAGATGAACTGATTTCCACTTTTTTATGCAACATAAAAGGAGGTAAATTGGCATATTACATCATATTACACACACCAGGGAAATGTGCAAACTCCACACACACAGCACCTGAGTTTAGGATTGAACTTGGGTCACTGGGGTTGAGGAAGCAACTCTACCAGCTGTATCACTGCTCTATACAGCAGAACAAATTTACGTTAACACACTTCTAATGTTACGTAAATTACAATCACTTGAGCACCTCGATTAACCGCTAATAGCATATCCAAGGGAAAGAGATAATAATAAGTAGTAACATTTATAACCTAACTGCTATAACAAAATAAACATTATAAAATGAGAAACATACTGAAACCCATATGAACAACAAGGACTTGTACAGTGTGGATTATTTTAAGCACTTTTGATACAGAGTGATGGTAATGGTCTAGGCAACACCTTCATCACATCATTATTACTACTTCCCAACTAAATTCTTTTTCACTGGCATCATTAATGCTGAATATTATCTGCTACTCTCAGTGTACCAGCAAGACTAAAATGTATGCCCAGTGATTTTTTTATGTGTCATAAAAAGACACCACTAGGTTATAGATAGCATGTTAAGCATGAACAAAAAACTATTGGCCTGACTTAATATCTATACCTTACAAAATAATTTAAAGAAAGTTTGCAATCTTACTAATAAACATCAGGAAAAATAGGCAACTGGGTGTTGGTCTAAGCAATGCCACATCATGTCCTGAGGACATATGTGAAGGCTTCATGATCTATGAGTTACTATTGATGTGGAATCATTCGTAATTTGTAGGTAAATGCAGCAACCAATTTGCATCCAAGGGCTGATTTTAATCTCATAATACAGCTGCTTAGAATTTGGCTGCCCCTTTAAGATCACACGGTACAATTTCTGTGGCTTCATGGGTCAAATAGAAGCTGATTATACTCAGCCAATTCTCAGGTCAATTAGAGGTCAGCCAGGCTTTCTTTTTAATACACTTGTGACTCCTGAAGTCAATTAGAAGGCACTTTTTGCTGGTGATTTTTCTCTATTTGGTACAAATGAACGGCTTTTTTTTTTTAAGTGTGAGGAAGGAACTTGACTTGAGTATTTGATTTTGGTGAATGTCTTTATTTAGCCCTTTGTGTCCAGATATCGGCCAGAGGTTAGTCTCGAGAAACCTGGGCATTCTGATTTGGAAACACTGATCTTGATCCTTGTAGTTAATTTTCTGATGGAGCCTTTGCTCACAAAATAGGTTTTTCTAAAGAAGACTTTTTCATCTCTTGATCTCTAACATATTCTCATTAGAGTCCAGCAATGTTATTACATGTATCCTGCTCACAATCCTCATTCCAGTGATCAGTAAAACAATGCACTTCCTTGCCCTAAAGTTCACCGTCAGAATGTTGATCAACTGAATGCTACTTACAGAATCAAAATGTGTTTAAGAGAGCATAGATGGATTTCAGGGAACAAAATTATTGACTAGCAGGATGTCCATGGAGAACGACACATATCTCATGCGTTCAAAGCCCAGTTATGGGTAAGTTATGAAGTCATAACTTTTCAACAAATTAAGTTTATTAAACAACTATTATATCAAAGCTAAACCTGTTAAATGCTTATTTTGTATATTGGCTATACTTAGGCCGACAAGTAAAATAAACTATAACTATAATATATAATGCAGTAGATGGTTTGAAGAAGCCTAATTATTGGAAACACAACGTCCAATCTGTTATATCAATCTACTTTGGCAAATAGATAATGCTGCTAAAATCAAGTAGAATCCTATATGACGGTTTTAAATGGACTACAATTATCTAATCTAAATGCTATCAAATGTTCACGTTAGAATCACATTGATCTCAATATTGAAAGCTGGATGAGAATGCTTGCTCATTTCAAAATTGACCCTTTATTATATCAACACTGGATGAAAATGAGTATTAACACAAACATTGCACTTGTTTCACCATCACTGCTCTGAGAAAATTAGCATTTATCGATCTAAAGGAAAAAATGTAATGACGTTAATATTTTGAGGAAACAAAACTACAGAATCAAAATGTGTTTAAGAGAGCATAGATGTATGTCAGGGAAGAAAATTATTGACTAGCAGGATGTCCATGGAGAGCGCCACAGATCTCATTCAAGGTTCAAAGCCCAGTTATGGATAATTTTATTTTCAGAGCCATGTCTCCAAACTCTTTATCTCTTTTGCAGCAAATAGTGTCCTGTTGTTCTAACAATTATATGGGGCAATGCCTTATTATTGAAAAAGACCCACAAATTGGGTAATTTCAATGAGATTCATCAGTATTTCAGTCTTTTACCATGCAGATACTGCAGTCATTTGCATTAGTTGTTGCCCCAGCTCACCCTCACCGATAGAGAAGAACTCAAGATGTGTAACAGGCAGATCACCATAGAGAAACACAGTGAGCTCCCAATTGGCACACCAGACTGCCAGCAGGCTGCCCGTGTCAGCTTTGTAGAACAACTGCAGCATGTCAGATTGTACAAGACTAGCTCTCTGGTGTACAAGACATTTGTCAATGTCTCATTGCTGCGTGATGCCTGCCCGGGGAATTCCTTGTTGCAAAGTTCTGGGCAATGTCTAGTAAACAAAATTTGGCATGATCAAGGGCGGAGTTGGGGAGTTTCGGGTGAGAGGGTCAGGGGCAATTAAAGGGCTGTGAAGATGGAGTGAAATCTAACTGTTTTCTTATTTAAAAAAATATATACTCTAATATATATTGTGTATATAAGAATGTGCAGGATGACTGACCTCAAGACAGAATCGTGCAAGCCTGACAAATCAGATTGGTAGAAGAATCTGTAGGGGAAAGAAATGAGACTGATAGCAGGCTCTGATGAATTCAGAGTGTATTTGATCCTTTTTTTAACAATGAATGAAATTTGCTGTGAATAGCTTGCAAGCTGCTGAAGCCTCTGGCATCACCTAAGCCGACACTCAGATCACACCTTCATTTAATGAGCTTCTCCAAAGTTTATACATCTTGCTTTTCCTCGGGGAGTCAAGTGGGGCTTCAGTCATTCACGGCTGGGGCTGCGAGGAGAGGGATGGCATAGCAAATTTTTGATTAAAAAGCCAAAGTAATTATGCACAGATAACAGAAATGAGCTTTCAGTTGCTCAACATCAAGGCTTGGCCTTATCTTAAACATGGCCTTGGCACAGCGATGCAAAATGGTCATGCAAAATTAATTTTTAATGTGTTCAATTTATATTAAAAATTCCTGCAAGTGTGCAAAAATATTATGTTTTAAAATATTTTTCAAACTGGAATTGCCTGAAGGTGTTGCTGAGAAAAAAAAAAACACTTTCAAACTGAAAGGAGTTAAAGGTTTTTTTATTAGACATCATGCAAGCATTCAGATGAAACTTAGGTCATTTTTTAAGTGTCTGATATTATATTCTATAATATACTGCAACAGAAATAATGAATCATTGACATTTTCAGAGAGGCTCCACCAATACACAGTATGCCACAAATCTAACTGCCGCTAATAGTTATTTCCATTTCCAAAACTATTAAAGTTGGTCATGTTTCTCAATGAGTTCTCTATTTTGTTAATAAATTGGTCAATTTATGAGTCGAAGACCATGGTCAATATGCATGTGTCAACGAGGTCAAAGTTAAACATGTAAAATTGCATGAACTTTTTTTCACCCTCGGTCAAGATTGGGATAAACATTGGACAAGGTTTTGTAAAATTACGGCCCAAATCCTAACTGAATTTTCAGTAATAACTTTTAGGAAAATCAAATTTATACATGGAACAGTTGGTGAAATAAAAGCAATCAGTTATCTTTGAATCTTCATCATTGCCACTACTAGGTCCTTTGTTATTTCATGACAATACATTTAAATCTGGTTTCAAAAGTGAATTTGGGTGTTCTAAGTCATACATTGTTTTATTACACTTGCTGAGCAATTCAACTGCATCATATTTTGAAAGTTACATTTTTATTACTGTATTATGACGGCCACAAAATATCACAAACTCCCCCAAATAATTGTAGGGCTGAAAATTCAAAAGATTGCAGATTCTGGATTCTTGAGCAAAACACAAAGTGCTGAAGAAACTCTTGGTCTCGCCAATGAAAGGAAACATTGGGAGTAGATGAGGTCTCCAGATGTGACCTCCTTTACATCGTCAAACCCAACCATAGACTAGGCTACTGTTTCACCAAACATTTGTACTTTGTCTGTTGGATCTCTGGGTTGCTAATTATTTTAACACCCCATCCCATATTCTACTTGGATAGCTTACAACCCAACTGTATGAATATTGCATTCTTAAATTTTAAGTATAGCCCCCCTTCTTTCTTTTTCCTCCCCCTCTGTTCCTGTGTCCCACCTTGGTGCATATCCATTTTCCCACCATGCCATACCCTCCCTATCAACATCCCTATGTCCCTATCCATGTATGTCTCTCCCCCTGGCTTTATACTTCACTTCTTTCCTCTTCTGGTCTGACAACCTTTTGTCTCCTTTTCATCTTGCCTTTGTCCACCTTCATCACCTGTGGCCACCTACCACTTGGCAGGCTTTGTTTCAACCCATCCCCACCTGTTATCCAACTCCCTCCCACACCCCCCACTATATTGTCTAAACAAAATGTTGCCTATCATCACCCATCCCTATCCTCCAGAGATGCTGCCTAACCCGCTGAGTTACACCAGCACATAGTGCTTCTTTTTACTGAAACTTGGTGTTTACTTCTCCAAGGGTAATTCATGATACCTGAGGGCAGGAATAGTGCTGACATCAGACTTCTTGAGAGACTGGTGAATCACAGCATCAACAAAAGAAGATTGATCCCACTCATGGGAGCCACAAATATCACAGTAGTCAACATTGTATCTTTAAAAATAAGAGAAGGCTCAGCAATTTTCCATTGAGAAATAGCATGTCCTTTCCAAAGCAACATTAATGGGTCACCTAACAGAGACCAAGAAGTGATCTTGCCTGGGGATTCTGGGGGGTTGCTGTGGAGCTCACTAAAGAAATAAACATGTCAGGCAGCATCTCTGGCGAAAAAGAATAGGTGATGTTTCGGGTCGAGACCCTTCCTCAGGTTTCGGATCTTGAAGACTGGTTATATTGAATACCTAGAATACATTCATCCTCTGATCAAGTTAAACATTAAATCTTTCTAGGTGATCCACTGGGTTAACTCAACATAAAACAAAAATAATCTTAATTGTTTTTTTCTTGAGTGGATTAAATTCAGAATCTCAATCTAGCTTTCTTACGCCTCGACCTGAAACATCACTCATTTCTTCTCTCCAGAGATGCTGCCTGTCAAGTTGAGTTACTCCAACTTTTTGTGTCTTTCTTCGGTTTAAATCAGCATCTGCAGTTCCTTCTTACACATAGATGAGTGAGGTCTACCTGTGTAAACATTGCACGATTAGAAGTATAGATAAGTGTGGGCTCCATGAAGAGGTTTATGTAGTTGTTTCTAAGCTTTGATATTCTTTCCGCAGGGTTGTTCCGTTAGGAATATCGACTTAGGATATTTTCAGTCGGCATTGGTTCTTAAGTTCATAAGTTCTAAGAGCAGAATTAGGCTATTCAGCCCCATCAAGTCTACTCCACTATTCAACCATGGCTATCTGTCCCTCTCAACCCCATTCTCCAGCTTTCTCCCCATAACCTCTGACACCCATACTAATCTAGAATCTGTCTTTCTCCAACTAAAATATCCATTGACTGGGCCTCTACAGCCATCTGTGGCAATGAATTCCACAGATTCACCACCCTCTGACTAAAGAAATTCCTCCTCATTTCCTTTCTAAAGATACTTCCTTTTATTCCGAGGCCATGGCCTCTGGGCCTAGAATTTCCCACTAGTGGAAACATCCTCTCCATATTCACTCGATCCAGGCCTTTTGCTACATGTTGCAATGAAGCATTTCAAGATATGTAATGGTCATTCATTAGTGAGAAACAGCTAGGGTGCAGATTTTCCTATTCCCTCACATTTGTTTTCTGGAAAACACCTATCAAACTATGAATGCAGGCTGAAAGTGATGTGTCCTTAAAAAAATGTCATCATGAGCCATCAGTTTTAGTTTCTTCTGATGTTAACATGTCATACGTCAGGCTAATGTCATAGAAACCCAGACTGTAACCCATGGTGTAATTTTGATAAAAATGAATGCCCAGAAAACAAATGTGAGGGAATAGGAAAATATTGAATGGTAATGAAGATTCCATAATCAAGATTGGCATTAAAAAGCCCACTACTGTGTGCAGAATTGCTTACTATATTAAAATGATGTTAAACTTCAGATCATTTTTGTTTAGTGTTGTACAAACACATATCGATTCCATTCAATTTTATTGAACTGAATGATTATTGTCCACCAATTGAAAGGTCCTGATGGCTGATTTGACATGTGCGCTGTATACGCATTGACAGCTGTTCTCCTGAATTCCCTACTTTGAAATAATTTGAACCCCAACCTCTGAATCCTGATACCTGGATATATTTTATGTAAATTCTAAAAGGCCTTGCACCAACAAGACGGAACAAGAAATATTTTTTTTAAATTGTTGCTTCTAATCAAATGTCATGTGTGATATAAACAAACTGTAAACCTGCAAACAGTGAGATATGACATTTATCTAATTTGTGACCACAATGTGATAAGCCATTTACATCTTTATCACTCAGAGGTTTGCAGCTTGGGTCACTTGAAGGTTACATGCGACACAAATCCCTCATTGCTTATCCTTGAATTTGTCAACTACAAGATTGACTTCAGCAGACCATTATGTATCCAGGAAGAAACTATGCAGAATGTGACAAAGTTTTGGACTTTAATTAGGTTGCTGAATCCCACTTTGTACCTTATTTTGGATCGTGAAGACTGGTTATATTGAATACCAAGAATACATTCATCCTCTGATCAAGTTAAACATGAAATCTTTCTAGGTGATCCAGTGATTTAACTCAACTTAAAACAAAAATAATCTTAGATGCTTTTTTCTTGAGTGGATTACAGTCAGAATCTCAATCTAGCTTCCTTATCGAACTGAAACAATTCACATAGGCATAAAACAAACTGACTGGTCCATTATGATGGAGCTATTACTACAATAGGAGATGCATCAGTAGCACTGGTATGAAACCTCACTGGCTAGAAAATGATGAATAACATCAATGAATAGATCAAATTTGTGCTTCATAAAATAAAATAATGGAGGCAAATCTTATGTACTGAATTCTACGGTAAAAATATTTTGATTAATTCATTCTAGCAGTTAAACTTTTAATCAAATTGATGGGAGAGGTGTGGTGGATCAAAGGGAAACCCTTGATTTGAATGCAATTGAAAACAATACAAATCTATAGAGTTACAGAATGTAAACTTGTAAGTGTTAGCAGTATCTTAGTTTCGTTCACACATACAACAAGCTGGAGTAAATCAGCAGGACAGGCAGCAACTCTGGAGAGAAGGAATGGGTGAAATTTGGGTCGAGAATGAATTTTTGATAATACTGTAATTTAACATTCAATGGGTTTTAGAATGTTTGTAGCAAACTAAAGAGTCATATTTAAATATGTGGGAAGTAACTGCAGATGCTGGTTTACAACATAAGGTAGACACAAAATGCTGGAGAAACTCAATGGGTCAAGCAGCATCTCTGGAGAAAGGGAATGTGTGATGTTTCGGATTTAAATCCTTCTTCGGACTGACAGTCAGGGGAAAGGGAAACTAGAGGTATGGAAAGGTACAGGAGAATTCCTGTTGGAGAGAAGAGAACTTCTTTAAAGTAAGCATACCTTGAGGAGATTTTGCAGTGGAACAGCCAAAATGTGCAGGAAGGAACAACAAATGCTGGTTTACATTACTTTCCTGAGCCGATATGCTAATAGCATTGTTCTGGAGTAACTCAGCAGGACAGGCAGCATCTCTGGGGATGCTGGATGGGTGATGTTTCAGGTTGAGACCCTTCTTCTCCATTTCTTCTCTCCAGAGATGCTACTTGTCCCGCTGATTTACGTCTATCTTCGGTTTAAACCAGCATCTGCAGTTCTTTCCTGCACACTCTTAAGTTTAGTTTAGTTGAGTTCAGTTTAGAGATACGGCACGGAAACAGGCCCTTCAGATCACAGAGTCCACTCCGGCCAGCAATCCCCATAGACTAGCACTATCCCAGACACTAGGCACAATTTACCATCTTTAGTGAAGCCAATTAACCTACAAATCTGTACATTTTTGGAGTGTGGGAGGAAACTGGAACACCCGGGGAATACCTACACAGTCACGGGGAGAATGTACAAAGTCCATACAGACAGCACCCATAGTCAAGATTGAACCCGAGTCTCTGACACTGTAAGGCACCAACTCTACTGCTGCACCACCATGCCGCCCATTAAGATATATCACACTCTGTAAAATCTCACTGGAAACAATGAAAATCTGCCTATATTTTCACTTGCCTGCTATAATAAGATCACTTTGTACTCGGTTAGGGCTGAGGACATAATTCACTCTCGTTTTACCCCCACCTTTCCCTCAGTGAATAGACCTGCCTTGTCTGATTCCGTTTTATCAGGCAGACATCTACATCTGTGAGTAAAGCTCCACTTCCTCAGTTAAAAAGCTGCATCTGATTGTGCTAATAAAGCTTTTCCTCAGTTCAAAACCTGTGTCAATTTGGGCCAATTATTCGAATGACTCACAGCAACAGGCAACGCAACAGTAGGTCTTCAGAAGGCTTTGAACTGTGATTTCTTCAAAGGTAAACCATACACTATTATTAGGTGATTGCCAAAAAATTACCAAATCGCTGATTTCCTATGTTGAAATGTATCATAGTGACAGAAGAATGCACAGAATTGAGGAATGTATGTGGTGGAGAACAAGAGGAAGAAAGAGAGACAAAAAGTTACAGGAAAAGGACATAGAAAACACAACCAAACTTTGAACTGAAAGCTTTTTGTTATGTCATGAAGTTATCAAATCTTATTTCAAACTATGCAAAAAATAAGTGTATGTGATTTCATATTTATGCAATAATGCTGATTATGTGCAATGCTAAATTTCTGCCCCATTATGATTATCAAAGAAGAATTCAGTTGACGAGGATTTAATTCGGTCCACCCTCTCTCTGACATTGTCAAATCTTCATCAGAGCTAGTAATGGCATCTGCATTTTGGAAGTAGCATATTTAATAACAGATTGGAAATTTACAGTTTTACCAATGGAAGGCATCATTTACAGGAAGTGGAAATTCTGACTCACAGTATACTTTACGCTATTTTGTTAAAACCATGCTACTCTCATGTTAACTGTGGCTCAATAGTACATTTACCTCCAAGTCCCAAAGCTGTGTGTCTTCCAAATGTTTGAACACAAAAAAACTGAGGCTGACTTTCCCACGAAAATTCAGGGAGCCTGCATTGCTGTAGTCCCAATCTTGTGGCTGAAGTGTTTAAGTCAGGATTCCTGTCTGCTCTCTCGCAATTTCACCTGCAAACAATTTAAAAGTAGGTAAATTAAGTCAAGACATGTTGAGTTTATTGTCATATGCACAGGTACATTGAGGAACGGGTACCATGGAAAAACTTGCTTACAGGAGCATCAGAGGTACATACTCAGACAACACACAAAAACATAAATTGTACATAAATTACACATACATTCTACAAGACAATGAAAAGACAAAGACGATATAAAGCAAAATGAGACGTTAGTGCAAAAATGTCCGGTGAATCCAGGTAAATATTTATCCCTCATTCAACATCACTTAAATGAATTGTCTATTCATTAACATATTGGTGCTTGGGGATACATACCCCTGTGTGAAATTTTACTACTGTTTTACTTCAGAGTCACATGAGTGACTACGTGAAGAAGCCCCGCCAGGTGCATGTGCATCTATACGTCCGACGCATGGCGCACCGACAGGCTGGAGAGCGCAGCTCCACCAGCAGTAAGTAATAAACCAGCAGGTAAGTGGTTTTAAACAACTTTCTGTGGTTATTTAAACTCCGTAAGGCTGGTTTCAGGAGCCAGTGGGAGAAAACTCAGAATGGAGAAAATAACAAAAAAGGCTGCTGCCGTTCGTAGCAAAATATTTACCCGCAGGACCGCGGTTAGTGAGTGTAGGTCGGCAAGGGAAACACCGGTTTCAGTAACACCGGTTCCAAGGATGTCGACTACAGAATCGCTGGCAGCTCACCTGATTCCATCAACTCTGCTGCCTCAGGGAGCTGTGGCCACTCCTGTCGGGAGGAAGGCCAAAACAAAATCGGTCAGGCAAGTTGACTCAGATGAGTCTGACCAGGAAGACTCCCTTCCTTCAAACAAGAAGGTCTGGGGATGTCTTGAAAAGATGGAACAATTGATTGAGCGAATGCTGATCCATGAAGTGTTCCAGTCGGGGTCGCATACCCCCAGGATTCCCCAACAGCTCTCTGGAGCAGCCTCAGGCAGAGGCCCGTATGGCGAGGATTATCAGCACGCCTACAAGTTCCAGTGGGAATCCCCATCACCAGCACCTTGTTTAGGGCTGGTCGAGACCTCCCTAGAGCAAGGCTTGGGAGAGCCTGGGCAGGAGGAATCTGACCCTGAAGTTGGTGTCACTGCTCTTGTGCATACACCAAAGCACATGAACCATGCTCCAGGTGTCCCGGATGTGGCCAGAAATTTTGCCATACCGGAGGGGACTGGTGAAGCCATGGAGGATAATCTGGCCAGCAACATTAATTATATGGCCTCTCACCAGCTCCAGGACTCCATAATGGAGGAGACTTCGCTTTGTCACCAGACACCTGTTAACTGTGTGTCGCTCAAGGTGCCCACTCAGCCATCTGGGGGCAAATGAGCACATCCATGAGGGGGATAACAGCGTTTGGGTGAATGGTCCAGGGAGCGCTGATGTCAGGTACACAGCAGGATATTTTGGCCTTGTTGTGCAATGCTCATTTTGAGCTCAACTGCATCCGGAAGATCGCCATGAAGCCAACACTCAATCCACGCTTTGCGGCTCTATGCAAGTCCTCGAATGTCCAGGCGCACAATTTTCTATTTGGTGCAGACCTGGTGAAGCAAGTTGAAGATTTCGAGGAAGGGGCAAAAACCATCGGCCTCATTAAAACCTATGCACCCTCGGACAGGAAACCGCCTTGCAAGCCTTTTCGCTTCAGGCGAGCTACAGACGCTGGAGCAGGTCAAGGACCAAGCAGAGGGTTTCCAGCTACATGCCGTTCACACGCACCTCTGCACACCCCCAACATGGCCGGGAGGTTGGGAAATCCGAGATCAACCATGGAGGTACGAGTAACTTGTTCAGTCCAGGATATATCCTCTGGGGAGCAGGCTCGGGGAAAGGTTACAATTGTTTTATGATGAATGGTGCCGCATAACATCAGATCTATTTATACTGGCCAGTATCCGGGGGTCTCGAATTGAGTTTATGTCAGGAATACATCCACTCGCACAAAATACGCCTAGTCGGGTATTGTTTTTTTTCAGGACCAGAAACTCTACAGGTGAATGATGAAATTGGGTATTTATTCCAAAAAGGGGTAATTGAAAGGACGGCATATCATCCTCAACAATTTGTGTCCAATATATTCCCCAGGCAGTAAAAGGATGGTGGGTGTCGAGTCATTCTGGACCTAACCCGACTAAATTTGTGTATATGGAACTATGTCCAGTCTAGACATTTTAAAATGGATACTTTAAGTACTGCAAATCAGCTGATATCAAAAGGTTGTTATATGGCAACCATAGATCTGAAAGATGCATATTATTCAGTACCAATTCATCATCAGTACCGTACATACTTGAAATTTAGTTGGATGGGACAGCTGTGGCAATTTAAAACGTTGCCCAATCGGTTAACCTCAGCTCCTAGGTTATTTACAAAGTTGTTGAAACCAGTTCTGGTGCTACTCCGTGCTCAGATTCACATTGTGATGGCTTATCTGGATTATATTTTAATTGTAAGCAACACTCAGGAGACAGCTGAGGAGTCCGTTTCAGTAACCAAACACCTGTTTGAGAGGTTAGGTTTCCTCATCCATCCAACTAAATCCAAGCTAGTACCATCCCGAATAATTAACTATTTGGGGTTCACCATTGATTCAATTGATATGTCAGTGACTTTGCCTACGGCCAAAGCTGTTGAAATCATGGAGGCCTGTAGCAATCTGGTAGAGGAACAACAACCCTCCATCCAGCAAGTAGCCAGTGTCATTGGTAAATTAGTGGTGGCTTTCCCTGGAGTGCAGTTCGGACCTCTACGCTATCAGAGTTTGCAACGAGCTAAAGAACAAGCACTTAAAGAACATGCAGGTCATTTCAACAGATCAATGCAGTTGCCAACCAAAGCTATTGCCGAGTTGTAATGGTGGATAATTAATGTCTCAGAAAGTACTAAAAACATTTTGACTCAACGACCTTCAGTTATTTTACAAACAGATGTCAGTGCTTCGGGATGGGGAGCCACTGATACCGAGTCTAGCTGTGGTGGCAGATGGAGTGTGCAAGAGGAATTAATCCTGCAGAGGCATGGGATAAATTACTTAGAATTGCTGGGTGCATTCTATGGCCTAAAAGCATATTGTTCAACAATGAATGATTTACATGTTCAGCTCCAGATTGACAATACCACGGCTGTTGCATATATCAATCACATGGAGGAATTAGGTCAGTATCATGTGATAATCTGGCTAACCTCATTTGGGACTGGTGCATTCCCAGAAATATCTGGGTCTCAGCTATCTACCTACCAGGTAGAGATAATGTAGTGGCAGACACCAGGTCACGCAAATTTAATGACAACACAGAATGGATGCTGAATCCAAAAGTTTTTTAAATGATTGCCAGCCAGTAAATCACCAGTTACCTCAATAAGCTTCATGGGAACCAGATCTAGGGGCAGTAGCGGTGGATGCATTCTCGCTACATTGGGGACGTACGTTCTTTTACGCTTTTCCCCCATTCTGCCTCATCAGTCAATGTCTCACCAAAATAGAGCAGGACTCCACCTCAGGCGTTTTGGTGGTTCCGGACTGGCCTACACAGCCATGGTTCCCATTGGTCCTGAGATTGATGACGCAGCCATTCACGACTGTCCCCAAATGCAGAAACTTGTTGGTTCTTCCGGTGACAGGAGAAAGTCATCCTTTACATGATCGTATTAATCTGGTAATCTGCAGATTCTGACCAGACGGTTCCTCGGACCGTTGAGTAGGACCGTGGATGTGATTACTGCGGCCTGGAGAGATAGCACTAAAAAACAATATGTATCTCATATTAAGAAATGGGAGATGTTTTGTTTACAGTCAGATATTGGATAGGTATATGGACGTGAAGGGAATGGAGGGGTATGGTCTGAGTGCAGGTAGATGGGACTAGGGGAAAACAAATGGTCGGCACGGACTGGAAGGGCCGAGAGGGCCTGTCTCCGTGCTGTAATTGTTATATGGTTATATGGTTATATGGTTATTAGATATATCTTATACTGCAAGCATACTGGATGTATTGGAGTTCCTTGCTACATTGCATTTTGATGAACAATTGAGCTGTAGTGCCATTAATAGTGCTCGGAGTGCTTTGTCCTCCTATTTAGGGCAATTGTCGGGACAACAATATATTGGGTCTCATCCACTAGTGTCCCGATTCATGAGAGGTGTTTTAACAAAAACCCTCCTAAGCCTAGATATACAGAAATCTGGGATGTGAGCATAGTTCTCACACTGCTTCGGCAATGGGCTCTAATCACATCTCTATCTTTTCAGAAGTTAACACATAAAGTGGTTATGCTCATGGCACTAGTATCAGCGCAACGGTTTCAGACATTGCAAAAGCCACGGCTGGATGGCATTCATTTTTCTGTAGATAAGATTAAGTTTTATGTATATGATTGCAGGGAAATTGCAGGGAAATCTGCAAAGGCTACCAGGAGGACCTTAATCTAGAACGGTTGGGGGGAGAGACTCAAATAGAGAAAGCCAGTAAGGGTCTGAGGCAGGAGGCAGAGAAGGGAAGCTCTCAGACCCAACATATAGGGGGGAAAGAAGAAAAAAATAATAAACAGAGAATAAGAGGTGGTGGGTTTCCAGGGCAAAAATCAAAAGGGACCACTTGTAAACATAATTGTATAAGGAGTAAGAGTGTTGTAAAAGCAAGCCTGAAGGCTTTGTGTCTCAATGCAAGGAGCATTTGTAATAAGGTGGACGAGTTGAATGTGCAGATAGCTATTAATGACTATGCTATAGTTGGGATCACGGAGACATGGCTCCAGGGGGACCAAGGCTGGGAGCTGAACATCCAGGGATATTCAATATTCAGGAGGGATAGACAGAAAGAAAAGGGAGGTGGGGTAGCGTTGCTGGTGAGAGAGGAGATTAATGCAATAGAAAGGAAGGACATTAGCTTGGAGGATGTGGAATCGATATGGGAAGAGCTGCGAAACTCTAAGGGGCAGAAAACGCTAGTGGGAGTTGTGTACAGGCCACCTAACAGTAATAGTGGAGTTGGGGATGGCATCTAACAGGAAATTAGAAATGCGCGCAACAAGGGTAAAGCAGTTATAATGGGTGACTTCAATCTACATATAGATTGGGTGAATCAAATGGGCAGGGGTGCTGAGGAAGAGGATTTCTTGGAATATATGTGGGATAGTTTTCTAAACCAACATGTAGAGGAACCAACGAGAGAGCAGGCTATTCTAGACTGGGTATTGAGTAATGAGGAAGGGTTAGTTAGCAGTCTTGTTGTACGTGGCCCCTTCGGCAAGAGTGACCATAATATGGTTGAGATCTTCATTAGGATGGAGAGTGACATAATTAAGTCAGAAACAAGGGTTCTAAACTTAAACAAAGGTAACTTTGAGGGTATGAGAGGTGAATTGGCCAAGATAGACTGGCAAGTGATTCTTAAGGGGTTGGCAGTGGATGTGCAATGGAAGGTATTTAAAGACTGCATGGATGAACTATTCAACAATTGTTCATCCCAGTTTGGCAGGTGGTACATCCATGGATCACAAGAGAAATCAGGGATAGTATAAAAACAAAAGATGAAGCATACAAATTAGCCAGAAAAAGCAGCCTACCAGAGGACTGGGAAAATTCAGAGTTCAGCAGAGGAGGACAAAGGGCTTAATTAGGAAAGGGAAAATAGATTATGAAAGAAAACTGGCAGGGAACATAAAAACAGACTGCAAAAGTTTTTATAGATATGTGAAGAGAAAGAGATTAGTTAAAACAAATGTAGGTCCCTTGCAGTAAGAAACAGGTGAATTGATCATGGGGAACAAGGACATGGCAGACCAATTGAATAACTACTTTGGTTCTGTCTTCACTAAGGAAGACATAAATAATCTGCTGGAAATAGCAGGGGACCAGGGGTCAAATAAGGTGGAGGAACTGAGTGAAATCCAGGTTAGCCGAGAAGTGGTGTTGGGTAAATTGAATCGATTAAAGGCCGATAAGTACCCAGGGCCAGATAGTCTGCATCCCAGAGTACTCAAGGAAGTAGCCACAGGAATAGTGGATACATTAGTGATAATTTTTCAAAACTTCTTAGATTCTGGAGTATTTCCTGAGGATTGGAGGGTAGCTAATGTAACCCCACTTTTTAAAAAAGGAGGGAGAGAGAAAACGGGGAATTACAGACCAGTTAGTCTAAGATCGGTAGTGGGGAAACTGCTAGAGTCAGTTATTAAAGATGGGATAGCAGTACATTTGGAAAGTGGTGAAATCATTAGACAAAGTCAGCATGGATTTACGAAAGGTAAATCATGTCTGACGAATCTTATAGAATTTTTCGAGGATGTAACTAGCAGAGTGGATAAGGGAGAATCAGTGGATGTGTTATATGTAGACTTTCAGAAGGCCTTCGACAAGGTCCCACATTAGAGATTCGTATACAAACTTAATGCACATGGTATTGGGGGTTCAGTATTGATGTGGATAGAGAACTGGCTGACAGAGAGGAAGCAAAGGGTAGGAGTAAACGGGTCCTTTTCAGAATGGCAGGCAGTGACTAGTGGGGTACCGCAAGGCTCAGTGCTGGGACTCCAGCTATTTACAATATATACTCATGATTTGGGCGAGGGAATTGAATGCAACATCTCCAATTTGCGGATGACACTAAGCTGGGGGGTAGTGTTAGGTGTGAGGAGGATGCTAGGAGGATGCAAGATGACTTGGATAGGCTGGGTGAGTGTGAAAATGCATGGCAGATGCAGTATAATGTGGATAAATGTGAGGTTATCCACTTTGGTGGCAAAAACAGGAGGGTAGACTATTTTCTGAATGGTGGCAAATTAGGAAAAGGGGAGATGCAACGAGATCTGGGTGTCATGGTACACCAATCATTGAAAGTAGGCATGCAGGTGCAGCAGGCAGTGAAGAAAGCAAATGGTATGTTAGCATTCATAGCGAAAGGATTTGAGTATAGGAGCAGGGAGGTTCAAATGCAGTTGTACAGGGTTTTGGTGAGACCACACCTGGAGTATTGTGTACAGTTTTGGTCTCCAAATCTGAGAAAAGACACATTCTTGCCATAGAGGGGGTACAGAGAAGGTTCGCCAGACTGATTCCTGGGATGTCAGGACTTTCATATGAGGAAAGACTGGATAGACTTGGCTTGTACTCGCAAGAATTTATAAGTCTGAGGGGGGATCTTATAGAAACGTACAAAATTCTTAAGGGGTTGGATAGGCTAGATGCATGAAGATTGTTCCTGATGTTGGGGAGGTCCAGAACAAGGGGTCACTGTCTAAGGACAAGGGGGAATGCCTTTAGGACCGAGATGAGGAAAACATTTTTCACACAGAGAGTGGTGAGTGTCTGGAATTATCTGCCACAGAAGGTAGTTGAAGCCAGTTCATTGGCTATATTTAAGAGGGAGTTAGATGTGGCCCTTGTGGCTAAAGGGATCAGGGGGTATGGAGAGAAGGCAGGTACGGGAAACTGTTGGATGATCAACCATGATCATATTGAATGGCGGTGCAGGCTCGAAGGGCCGAATGGCCAACTCCTACACCTATTTTCTATGTTTCTTTGATTTAATCAAACAAAGCAGGCCAGGGATGGCTGGAACCAAAATAAGCTTTAAAGCATACCCCATTGACCTAAGGCTATGTGTAGTTATGCACCTGAGTCAATATATCGAGGTAACCAAGAGTCTCAGAGGCTCTGAAACAGCAATGCTCATCAGCCATAAGAAACCTCATAAAAAGGTGTCAGTACAAACTATTTCTAGGTGGTTGAAACAGGTTTTGGATTGTACTGGAATAGACACTCATGTGTTTAAACCTCACTCCACCAGTGCGGCGTCAACATCCGCAGCGAGGGCACAGGACGTGCCTCTAGATCAAATCCTCGGGGCCGCAGGATGGTCTAGTGAATCAACGTTTTCAAAGTTCTATGACAAAATGACCAGTCCTGGCAGTGCAAGGTTTTGGGCATGATGCTTTGGGTTCTGTTTGATTTCATTTGTAACTTCCCCCGGGGATAGAGAGGTTATTACTGTTTTGTTTATTATTAAAATGTTCATAGGATAATTTAAACAATGTTCAATACATTATTTGTTGAATCCTGTGTCAACTGAAGCAGTGTGTCGTATGGAACTGGATCTACGGCATGAAATCACAGAGCTTTGAAATCTTCACAGAGTCACTCACGTGACTCCGAAGTAAAATAGTAAGATTAAACGAGAACTTACCAGTTTGAAGTTTGATCTTTATTTTATGAGGAGTTACGATGAGGGATTACGTGCCTCCGCTCCCGACCCTCATAATCACGAAGATCATTTGGTAGTTCTAGTCTTCTGAGTCTCACTATATCACTTTGACTGTAGTTACTGTGATTTCACGCTGCTGCTTTGAAGTATGATGCACATGCGCCTGGCGGGGCTTCTTCACTTAATTCCTCATCGTAACTCCTCATAAAATAAAGATCAAACTTCAAATTTGTAAGTTCTCATTCGATCTTACTATTTTTCTTACATTACAATTCTTCAAAAAACACTTGGGGTTACCTGGCACAGTGAAAAGTGCTCAAATGTGCAAGTTTTACTCTTCGTCTACTCAGTGATCTGCTGATTTTGTCACAGTATAGAAAGAAAACATTGATTTTCTTCCCTCTTTTTTCTTAAACATTTATCGGCATAATCACAGGAGTCATGGCTCAATGATATTTAATCTGCAGTAATTTAACATTATTAATAGAGCATAACTGAAAGCTGCTACTTTCTACTATTTGCTTGTTGATTTTATTTTTGACAGTGGTCACTTTATTTTGTAAGGACGGCAAAATATTTGAGAACCCAATTCCACAGTAAATGCCCCAGTTTAATCTTGACTTTTATGGCGTTTGCACCTTTTCTTTATGACAACCTAAATTCTTCCCTTTTCACAAAGATGTGCTAGAATGTTAATGGCTACTGTAACTTATCTCTACAGTATATAATTGGTAAAAAAAGCATTAAAGAGGAGTTGGTGAGCATGTAAGAAGGAATATGTAGTAGGAATAGAGTGAAATAAGAAGGAGATTGGAACTCACAGGACTGCTCTACTATGAGTTGGCATAGACATAATACGCTGAATGGTGTCCTTCCATATATAGCCAATAAAACTGGAGTAACTCAGCGGCAACATCTCTGGAGCAGACTGAAGAAGGGTCTTGACCCGAAATGGCAACGATTCCTTTTCTCCAGATATGCTGCCTGACCCGTTGAATTAGTCTAACTTTTTGTGTCTACCTTCGGTTTAAACCAGCATCTGCAGTTCTTTTCCCACCATGGTGCCCTTCCATGTTGCAATAAATAAATAAATGTTCTCCAATACAAAATCATTAATGTGTTTTACCAGATTTGATGAAACAGAAAACTTATAAATCTCTGTTATTTGATTCCGGCTTCATACAATGGAATTTCTGGTTGGATTGTTCAAACCAATTTTATTAAATACGCACTTAGCCTGCTAGTATTTTACCTCAGCACATATATTATCCATGTCCTACTGTCTGTTTCAGAGGATCTATTTGGTCCAAAAGATCCATAGAACAACAGATAGACACAAATGCTGGAGTAACTCAGGGGGCCAGGCAGCATCTCTGGAGAGAAGGAATACACGACGTTTCAGGTTGAGACCCTTCTTCAGGCCCAAAAAGTCACCCAATCCTCTGACCAGAGATGCTGCCTCCAGCATTTTGTGTCTAGCTTCGGTGTAAATCAGCACCTGCCGTTTCTTCCCGAACATGTAACTGCAGATCTATGAAATGAGGCTGATTGATTGAGATGTGTGGAATAAGGCTCTTCAAATATTTGTGTTTTGACAGCACTTCTCACTGTAGAGTGCTTTACTTTTACAACAGAAGTGCAGACAAATATGTTGTTCAAATGATGAAAACCTCAAAACCTCTTTTGCAATTACCTGCTGGTCAATTTAAGGTCAATCTCATAAAATAAAGGTTAACCAACCTAATTTCTGCAGTGTGCCTGAGAAGTGAGGACATCAGTAAATATTGTTCTGTAGTTACAATACAAATAATTTGTGTGTCATTACTAGTATGAGATGGTAACATATCGCAAATTGAACTTTTATGTTAAAATACATTTCAATAGTTTCTTTAAAAAATAAAGAAGCATCTTCTTCCACTTATAAATAGATCTACTGTATATGCCCAGCCACTGAAGTATTTAATCAGACTTATGTTGAAATGACCATATAAGACTATTGTTAAAGCTGGAATAACTTAAACTGTGTGGGTCCCAGACGTGGTTTGTTCTTTTCCAAAGGCCAATTTCTTTAGCTATTGATTGTAAAAGTGATATCACACTGGAAGGTGTATTGACATGGTATTAGTTTACATGGCAGTCTTGAGAATCATCACTGACTCATCAAAGCCACTGTCTGAACAATGCTCTGAACACAGTAAACACAAAATCAATAGAGACGATTAAATGACATGTACAAAATGTATCAAAATTAAATATATACCATTTCCCGGACACAAATGCAGTACAAGGTGGATGAATCATATCAGATCTACTCACAGTTTCTAGCTAGTTCTAGGATTATTCTACTGTAAAAATAATGAGCTATAGTTAAAGTAATCCCACTGTCTTCAATGTACATACTCATGGATTTTAGGAAAGAGTTGTATTACTATAAATGCTATTAGTTATTGAGTATTGTAATCTTTTTATTTGAAAAGCCAAATCTTTTTTTTCTAAATATTCAATAGTTCCAACATCTATCTGAAGGGTTAACCGACATATGCTTGCTTGGCTCAGTGCCAACATTTCTACAACTTGCCTTGAGAAAGACCACCTAGATTAGTGGCTGAAAAATAACCACTATACAATATAAATCTGCCAAGGTTAACACTTTAAGTATGTGTTGGAGCTATTTGTCTATTATTTGATATGGGCTCATGTCAAAGCTACACCTTGAAGCAGGGAAGGATAATCAGAGATAACTTTTTTTGATGTGCTGTTCCTCAGAAAAACGTTCTGTTTGCAAGACTGCCCAAGTCCTTTGCGACTTCACAGAACGCAGCAATTTTCGAGAGACAAACAAGCAAATGAGCTGCAAGCAAAGCCTCTGAAGCTGTTGATAATGAAAGCTAAACTTTGTCTATCTCTGCCATTTACTCTGCCATTATTGGTTTCACCTTCTGCTCTAAACCCTGCAATTCCTTTGCAAAACCATTCAGTTTCCTCAGCTATTTGTTCTCTTGCAAGACGCTTCTTAAAGATATCAGCTTTAACTAGCCTTTGGTCATTCACCCTGATATTCTTTTATGCCAGTAAAACTCTGAATCAGAAGGTTAATATTTGAATCAGAAGGTTAAAATACCATTCCACAGCACTGAGCAAAAAGTTAAAACTGCAAATTCAGTGTGGTGTTGAGGAGGTGCTGCACTATCACAGACACTATTGCAGTAGGCATGTGCTCAATAAAGAAAAGGAGTGTGTAGTAGATGTCCTAACCACAATTATTGACAGAGGCAGGGGGTCGTGTCACACTTTATTGATGTGCCGTAAAGGGGCACTGACAGTGACAACTAACAGCAAATAGTTTTATCTAGCAAAGCCCTCCAAAAGAGATTTACAATGGACTCGATCCTAAACAGGCATAATGAGAGAGGTGACAAGAGCCACAATTTAAGCAGATCCTGGAAAGGAATGAGAAGAAACGCAAGGAGAAGATGCAAGAAGGAAACGTTCAAACTGGAGGAATGGACAATTGTGGTCATCTTTCTGATGGCGAATAGAGCAAGTGGGAGCCATTGTGCAGTACAGATAAAAGAAAGGAGGGGCAATTTATTTTAAAAATTTCATTAATTTTGCAAAATCCATGTTTGCATAATGACAACATAAAAATGCTTTTAGAGTTGTAAATAGCTCGTTCTAAGCTTCCCCCCCCCAGTTTAGTTTAAGTCAAAAATAACTGAATCAAGCACTTGTGCATCTAAACTTTATTTTGACAAAACACAATTACATTTCCAACTTCTGTATCTAACCACCATGAGTTCGATCCTTGTATTTGCCTGATCAAGCCCTCTTGGTCTCGCTCAAACAGAGGCACTCCAGAAGGTCACGCAGTCTTAAGCGCTCTCCCAGAAGATTGACACAGGACCTCGTGGTAGCGGTCTTTTATGGTTCTACGGACCTCGAGAGGCCGAACTACATGGGGGTGGTCTTTTTACAATCCAATTACAAATATCGATTAACCCCATACATGACAGACATTTCCCTACCCAATAATACAGTGGCTAATACATTGTATTTGAAAGAAAGTTCTCGAAGGAAGCAAACAAGAATAAACATTGAAACATGTGCCCTGAGATTCAAACAGTTTCTCCAAGGCTCAACCAATCATCGATTAACAGGATAATCATCACGCAAAATTATTTATACTATTTACAAAGCTTTTGCAGCGATCTAATTGAAAGATGCATTTAAAGTCGGTTTGCAAAACTGCTATACATATTATCAATTCAAGAGAAACAGGGAGAACACCTGGAACACTCACCATCCTTAATACCAGTCTTAGCCTAGACTGGCTGGCGCCAATCAAAGCCTGTAAAGTTCAGCTGACAAGGGTTAAGCAATTCTGACAAGTGCAGAGATCCTTCATTTTATGGTGTCTTTAATTTGGCCAGTATTTACATTCCCCCATTTTATCGTTCATGATAACCCTCATCATAAATGATAATTCCAGAATACAATGATGCTATACTTTAGCAATGTTTTAACAAGAAGATGTTGATGTAGCTTCTCAGAATTTCATCGAGCTTCCCAAGTTTTCAAGGGCATAGCTCCATGATTTCTGTCTGATGAAACATTACCTAATGAGTTTTCGTGGGCGTGAATCCCATCCATCAATCTTGATAGTTCATTGGTCACTGATTCGTAATAGAGTGGAGAATTCCTAAAAAAAACCTTGGAGGAAACGTGAATCACAGATACCTTCATTAATACTTTTACAATGATGAAAATGCACCCAGGCATTTCTTCCCTCTACTTTTTCTGCTGTAGGACTCATTAGAAGAACTTGGTACGGTCCTTCCCAACAAACTTCTGATCCTTTCCTTACCCAATTCTTCACTAAGACATAGTCTCCAGGTTTTACTGTAATGGGAGTTACTATTCAAGGCATATCATCATAGGCTGCTCTCAATCTACAATATAAATCCCTGAAGGCTCTTGTCAAGGCTAAGATATAGTCAGTCATCTCTGCAGTCATATGGTGGAAATTAACTATGTTCATCGCATTCTGGTTACAATGGGTTTTTAAGGGTCTACCATAAATAATATCAGCTGGGCTTAATCTAGATTTCCCTGGAGGCGTAACTCTCATCTGAAATAGGGCTATTGGGAGTAATTAAATCCATCAAGTCCAGTTTCTGCCTTTAATTTGGCTAATTTAGTTTTAAGGGTCTGGTTTACCCTTTCTACAAGTCCAGCAGCCTATGGTCGATAAGCACAGTGTAATTGCTGCTGGATTCCCAGCTGTTCAAAACATTCTTTATTGATTTATCCAAGAGAGCGTGGACTGTTAACTGAACTAAGTCAAATGGGAATGCCGAATCTAGGGACAATTTCTCACATTAGCACCTTGACAACAGTAGCCGCTTTATTGTCAAGGGTTGGGTATACTTTGATCCACCGGCTGAATACATGGACTATGAAAAGAACGTATTTATATCCTTGGCATCTTTCTAACTCAATATAGTCCATTTGCAATGTCTCAAAAGGACCCATAGGCAATAGTGTTTTCCATCCTTCACATCCTCTTCCTTTCCCTGGATTGTATTGCTGGCAGACCAGACAATGACTGCTTACCTTTTGAGCAAAGGATTGTAACCATATAACCATATAACCATATAACAATTACAGCACGGAAACAGGCCCTCTCGGCCCTTCCAGTCCGTGCCGACCATTTGTTTTCCCCTAGTCCCATTACCTGCACTCAGACCAATTCCCTTCACGGAGCGTCATGCCCTCTTGTTTGAATCTTCCCTACCCTCAATGGGAAAAACGTATCCACGTCAACTCTGTCTATCCCTTTCATCATGACCTCAATCAAGTCCTCCCTTAACCTTCTGCGCTCCAAAGAATAAAGACCTAACTTGTTCAACCTTTCTCTGTAACATAGTTGCTGGAACCCTGGCAACATTCTAGTAAATCTCCTCTGTACTCTCTCTATTTTTGTTGACATCCTTCCTATAACTAGGCGACCAAATTGTACACCATACACCAGAATTGGTCTTAGTTGTACAATTTAAACACTTACTTCCCTACTCCTATATTCAATGCTCTGATTTATAAAGGCCAGCACACCAAAGGCTTTCTTTACCACCCTATCTACATGTGATTCCACCTTCAGGGAACTATGCACAGTTATTCCTAGATCCATCTGTTCCACAGCATTTCCTCAATTCCCTACCATTTACCATGTACGTCCTATTTTGATTTGTCCTGTCAAGATGTAGTACTTCACACTTATCAGCATTAAACTCCATCTGCCATCTTTCAGCCCACTTTTCCAAATGGCCCAAATCTCTCTGTAGACTTTGAAAATCTACTTCATTATCCACAACACCACCTATCTTAGTATCATCTGCATACTTACTTATCCAATTTTTCACCCCATCATCCAGATCATTGATGTACATGACAAACAACAGTGGACCCAACACAGTTCCATAAGGCACCCCACTGGTCACCATCTTCCAACCTGACAAACAGCCATCCACCATTACTCTCTGACATCTCCCATTCAGTCACAGTTGAATCCATCTTGCCTAGCTAATAGAGTGTCCCCTACTGCCCTTGTATCACAATGGGTTGCATAGTGCTTACACTCGATAACCCATTCGGCTAATGAGTCTGTCATGCAAGTTTGCCCTGCTGGAGCAATCCACAGCCCAGTCAAACAATCCAGTACACATACCAGTTTTCTTAATCTTTCCTTCAGTTGCCTCTTCTTGTAATTGAACAATTTCTTGGATGGTTGGCATCAGTTTCTGCAAGGGGGACTTGTTAGTTACACTTTTAGTCTGCCTCATCATTCTAAGTACCACCACCTTACGTTCCCACGATACTTTCTTAGCTACTAAATCGGCATTACAATTTCCAATATGTATTGGGGTCTGTCCTTTAGTATGGGCACTACATTTCATTGCAGAGATTTGTCTGGGTAGCATTAAGGTCTTCAATAAATTTGTCACCAATTCTTTGTGTGATATTTGGGCTCTATCAGAAGTTAGGAATCCCCTATTTTTCTATAATTGTCCAAAACAATGCACCACCCCAAATGCATATTGAGAATCAGTGTAAATATTTTATGTTTAGATCTTCCCCAATAATACAAGCCTGAATTAAAATGAATAATTCAGTTTGTTGCGCTGAATAGGGTGATTCAAAAGCAGCTGCTTCTACAATCTCCGTCTTTGATTAATAATTGCATACCCAGACAACCTCTCAGCCCACGGTCCAATGGATGCACACCCATCCACATATAAGGTGATTTCAGGGTCATCTATGAGTACATCCCTCAAGTCCTCCCTCACTGATGTATCTTCCCCTATAACAAATAGACAGTCGTGTCCTGCTTCTAATTGCTCTTCTGGGGTTGAAATAAGAAAAGAGGCTGGGTTAATCAATGTACAATGTTTGAACTGTAATTTTGGATTCTTCAACAGATAGATCTCATACTTATTTTGGCGGGCCATAGTCAAGTGCTGGGTTTCAAGCTGCCCCAACAATGCTGATACCGAATGTGAACTGTACACTACAATTTCCTGCTGGAGTGTCAAGTTATCAGCTTAATGTAAACTATTGTAGATTGCAGTTAAGATTTGAGTGCAAAGAGGATGTCCCCTAGCTACTGGATCTAATTTAGAGGAGTAATATGCAACTGGTCTATGTCTATCCCCATGCTTTTGCGTTAGTACCAAAGTGGCACAATCGTATAGAATTGTAGAATACAGCTGGAAAGGACGATCATATAATGGCCTTCTCAATGCTGGGGCTTGCATCAATGATCTCTTTAAGTTCTCAAATGTCTCCTGTGCCTTCTTTGTTAATTTAAATTCGCCCTCTTTGCTTGTATAAGGTGTTAGCTCCTTGGTTTCTAGAGCTATATTTGGAATCTAGGGTCTGCAATAATTAACCATGCCCAGCCATTGCCTCATTTGTTTGGCTTCTTTTGGGATTGGAAATTTGTGGATAGATTCGAGTCTGCTCTTCTCAAGACTTCTTTCGGTGGCCAAAATTATAATTCCTAGAAATGTTACTTTCTCCTGAGGTACCAGTACTTTTGATGGTGAGACCACATATCCTAGATTGGCTAGATTATTTAGTAGTTGTGCAGTGTCTTTCCGATTACTGGATTCATCTTTACTAGCCACTAATAGATCATCAACATACTGCACTAATGTTGAATTCATTTGAACTTCAAAGTTGATCCTGTAGACACCTGGAAAATAAGGTATTAACAAATCCTTGAGGCAAACTGGTCCAAGTATACTGTTGGCGTCTATATGTGAAGGCAAACAAATATTGGCTGTCTTCATGTAGACGAAGAGAAAATAATGCATGTTGAAAGTCGACTATGGAAAATACTTTTGCTTCAGCTGTGTATTTGGGCTAGGATAGGGCAAGAATAGGGGTGTTACAGATTGATTGACACCTCACCAATATTTCTTGTTCTAGCAAACCCCAAATTAATTTGTCAATGCTGCTGATGGCCTGTAGTTTCAATGGATATTGTTGGATTGAAGGAAGTGTTACCCCTTTCTGGAGAGCTACACGGATGGGATTGCTGTTCATGCATCCTACCTGAGCTGTGTCCTCTGCCCATACTTGAGGGTCCACATACTCGTATACCTCACTCCCCAGAGCATGACGCAAGTGGGTAACAACCTCCCTGGTGCCTGGTAAAATTCAACAACATATTGATTAGACAAATTTTGCTTTTGATCATTATTCGGGTCTGCCCAGGTAATTTCCTTTCTTACCATCGTTCCTAGGTCTTTAGCTCTAGCCGGGAAATTCACCGTTCGGGTGATGTGAGGAGCAACTTCTTCAGTTCTTTCCCATAACTGTGCTGGTATTTTAGCATACCTGGCAGCTCCCTCTTTTCCTTCCACTAGTGCCAATACTTCTATTTCCCATTCCTGTCCTTCGTATGATTTAAAGAAGGTTTCCAGCTCACTGTCCTTTCCATTCCTATCGTAAGCCAGTGTAATGTGAAGTGGGGGTTCTTCGTCCAGATCTAAGGACTACCATTGAGGGGTCACTATGGAGTAACATTGTCGTACAGGGGCCCAGGGGGTCACTACTATACCTCTATAGCCACATTCTATTTTTAGTTGGAAAGCACAGTGTAAATCTCTCGCCATCAGGTTGCAATCTAATCCGGTGGTTATCACAAATCTATGTTTGATTGCCTTTCCTCCATACACTACTTCAACTGGCTCAGAGATGGGACACTGGCAAACTTGTCCTTGAAACCCGGACTGGATCTGAATTTCTCTTGATTCTGGTAAATTATAAATTGATTGATGAGATGACATAGATGCACCTGTGTCTACTAGGAAGGTGCAGATTTGACCTTCAACCTGTAGAGACAACATAGGTTCCTCATCAGACTTGCATCCAGTCACCACTAGGTTCGCTAATCATAGGCGTGTGAATGGGTTATTCTGAGAAAAGGAGATTTGTCCCCTTGACTCTTCATTTTCCTGCCAGCTCCCTCTGCACTCTCTAGGATCCCGTTGATCCCAAGATACATTCTCTTGTATCTTGGAATTATTTTATGTGACCCCCATCTGTCGTTCCTTTCTTTATTTGGGCACCCCCTACTCCAGTGACCTACCCCTCTGCAATTATAACACTGGCCCATTCTGATGGCCGGCATGTCCTTGACCCTGGTCTTTGGAGGACTGGCTCCAGGGCGGATGCGTCTCTATAATATCGGTCTGGATATTCCGGGACTCTAACTTCTCCCAGTCCATGGTTTGCTGGTACTCTAGGGATCCATATTTCAGGGACGAATTTTGGTACTTATTTTCTGATCACGTATTCAGTTTTTAACTGCAGGTGGCATAACTACTGGTTCTACTGCAGGCGGGCTATTCTGCTTCTTTATGACCTTCCAATGATATCTTACAGCACTAGCCATTTGACTGGCACTATTTTCTGTCCAGTCCATGTTATTAGTCTTAATGGCTTCTGCTACATCGGTGGGGAGGCAATTCAATAAGATGGCATAATATTTAGGGGAATTTGCTCCATTTCTGTAATTTGTCACCCGATTGTTCCATATATAATTCAGAGAATCACTCCAAAAATTAATCTGCTCCTTCTCCCCTTTTTGGTCTTACATCTAATATTCTGGCCCAATCGATTGGGTTTTGAAGGGTGTTTGCCAGGGCTGTTAAAACAGCGTCCTCCGTTGAACCATTGTCCACTATTATATTTGCAAGAGCTTCATGCGACAGATGCCCTAAAGTCGTTCGGAATCTGGTATGCTCACTTGGGGTAATTATTTGCTGGATCACCGCCCATAAATCCTGCGAATCAGCGTGATAAACGCGCATTGTAGTTATTAAGTGATCCACAAAAGAAGCAGGTGATTTTCTACAATTGGGTATTTGACTTAAAATAGTCGTCATCTCATTAGGATTCCATTGGGAATAGACTCTAATTGTACAGGGATTATTTGCACTCACTGCATTGTTTGGATCAAAATAAGGATTAGGCATTTCCCTTACAGGGAACTGTCTAAAGGTTGTTTGTTTAGCTTCAGGATCTACCTCAGCTTCTTCAATTGTTGTCTCACCCCCAGATGTATCTTCCCCTTCATGAGGGGGTTCACGGTACTTTCTAAATGATTAATTTCCTTCTTTAACTGTATGTTCAACTTGTCTAGGGGATACTCTTCTTTCACCTTAACTAATTTAGTTATTTTTCTAGTCTTCTGGTACCATGAACTCTAGGATTGTCTGTAATGGGTGGAGCGGTCGGGTTTAAGGAAGTTTGTGCCCTGAGATTTGATTGTCTATTCCCGTCACAAGCTCCGCGATATGCATCTAAGGTATTGGGATCATAAAAGGAATAAGGTGGTGGACGTGATTCCTAATTCTATCACTCTCCCAATCTTCTAAATAATCATTGTCATCCTGCTCGTAACCAATGCCAACCATCGGATCCTCACGCTTAAAATTTATGGATGACCATCTCTCTGTGAAAGATTTCCTTCTCCCTTTATCTTTAATCCTCTCAGACTCTTCCCTTAGGCCACCTGGAGGTTCAAATGCTTCAGTATCTTCTAATTTATCCCCCGCTTTTGAGTAGCTTCCTTCCAACTTGCCATTCTTTCCTCCACTCTACTCGCTTTCTGTTCCTCATAATAATTTCTCCACAATTGCTGCATTCCCATATAATCTGCTCAATGTATTTCAATCCCTTTACTGTATCTATGTCCCCCCTGGGCCATAATTCGCTCCCTAATTCTGTATTTAATGATCCGGAAAGAATTTTGTAGAAATTCACTGTATTTTCTTGTAAAGGACTTTCCGAGTCAGCGGTCATATCTTTATTTGCGTGGTTCCTCATTCTATTGGACATGGAAGCAACTCTCAAGCTACTCGCACCTCTTAGCAAATTCCCTTTCTAATTTCAAAGTTACCAAAGTCATTTTAAACAATATTCAAATCAAAATGCTCCAGGAAACAACCAACCACAATTGCACATATTCTCGACGCCCATTTCCTATCCCTGACCTTAATCTAAACACATGCAAATGAACTCCAAACACGTAAGCAAAATTGAACACAAAAAGGAAATTATTCCACTTATTAGAAGTATACCTAACCACACTCCTGCATAAATCATAAACATCCACTTATTACTTATTAATAAATCTTCCTCGTGGCACAATCGGTCAGCAGAATGTCTCCTCCCCCGACACAGCGATCGAAAGAGTACAAACCATGATTGAACCACCATGACTCAGATTCTTACAATACTACAATCTAAACAATGACAAATATTTAATTCAAACACACTTTTACTTCAATTATCTAAATCCTTAAACACTCGCACACATAGCAATACAAATAGCGGTCAGCGAACTTAGCACACTCTAAATCTTAACCTTCTAAATCTTAATAAACTCTAAATCTATTTACATACACAAAATATTTACACAATTCGGATCCGATAACAATACAAAAAGCTAGATTTTTACAATTTACAAAAATGATTTAAAGCGTTAGCGCACAGTTTACAAACACTCGCTCTCAACGCCATGGCACGCTGTTATCAATCAGTGAACCTCTCCCTCCGATACCGAAGATTTTCCCCTTCCTAGGTTACTCTTTACTGAGGTGTACTACTCCTTAAATGACTACATTTCCTCCCGAATATTTCTATCCTCACGCTAAGACTGGACTTATATAGGGGGACTATCCCTCCTCTCTAAGTTCTACAGAATTAGGGGTACCCTTCGCATTCGAATTACTTTTCACCACGTAAATCAGATTCCCGTCTCTCGGGTACTCTTCGCTATCAGGTACTAATCAACAATCGACCAGAAGGTTACTATTCACTGTTGATCAGCCGCTATTCGGAATTGATCATGGACATGCACAAACTCCGGAGTTCTATCTACACAGAATTCGAATTCTACCGTACGGGCAGAACTTCAATGTGAAATTCTGTATTTGGAAATTTGATTCTGCAAATTTAGAATCTTTCTCGAACTCCTAGTTTTGGTGCGTACCACTCCATATGCACGGGCTCGCTAATTCAAACTAAATTGCTCAAATCGCACATTTCCAATCAGCGCTTCCGGCATAGATAGATCAATATGTAGACCAGACCTGTGTTTCAATATCCCACCAATTGGATACCAATTCTGAACAGTGGGCCAACCCTCAGCCAATGAAGCACGTCAGGCTCTCATTAAAGCAGTTGCAGTCTGCCAACTACGACCAGGTTTTGGGCTACTCCACGACCTGTTTTTAAGGGCACCAACTGAAAGGAGTGCTAACCACCCCGCTCCACCCCCCGTGCTTGCTAGACTATTCTAATGATCTCGATTGGAGCCTTCCCAAGCTCGCGAATGATTGATCCACCTCGACTAGCGAAGTGCTGAAATTCATTGCAAAAACCGCACAGTGGGCCCAATTTCTGCACTCGCGATCAAGACAGCTCAACACCTTTGAATTCAAACGTGTTTGGGGGTCCCCAATGTAAATAGCTTATTCTAAGCTTCCCCCTCAATCTAGTTTCAGTCAAACATCACTGAATCAAGCAATTGCGCATCTAAACTTTATTTTGACAAAACACAATTACAGTTCCAACTACTGTACCTAACCACCGCAGGTTCGATCCTCGTATCTGCCTGATCAAGCCCTCTTGGCCTCGCTCAAACAGTAATACTCCAGAAGGTCATGCAGTCCTAAGCACTCTCCCAGAAGATTGACTCAGGACCTCGTGGTAGCCGACTTTTAAAGGTCCTCGGACCTCAAGGGGCCGAACCACATGGGGGTGGTCTCTTTACAATCGAAAAACAGATATCAATTAACCCCATACATGACATGCATTTTCCTAATCCAATAATACAGTGGCTAATACATTGTATTTGAAATAAAGTCCTAGAAGGAAGCAAACAAGAATAAACATTGAGACATGTGCCCTGAGATTCAAACAGTTTCTCTAAGGCTCAACAGTTCGACCAATCATCGATTAACAGGATGATTGTCTCGCAACATTATCTATACTATTTACAATGCTCTTGCAGCGATCCAATCGAAACGATGCTTTTAAAGTGTGTTTGCAAAACCGCTATACATTTTATCAATTCAGGAGAAAAAGGGAGAACATCTGGACCCCTCACCATCCTGCATACCTGTCTGAGCCTAGGCTGGCTGGTGTCAATCAAAGCCTGTAAAGTTCAGCTGACAAGGGTAAAGCAATTCTGACAAGTGCAGGGATCCTCCATTTTATGGTGTCTGAAGAAGGGTTTTGGCCCGAAACATTGCCTATTTCCTTCGCTCCATAGATGCAGAGGCACCCGCTGAGTTTCTCCAACACTTTTGTCTACCTATCTAATATTGTCTTTAATTTGGCCAATATTAACAGAATCTATGTGCATTGATTTGGGCCTTGCTATTTTATGGTTTTGGTGGTGTTATTGTATCTGCTTAGGTTGCTGGACTGCCAGAGGTCTGGACTGATAATGGAGAAACAAGACAGAGACACAAGAAACTGCAGATTATGGTTTACAACTAAAGATGCAAAACACTGGAGTAACCCGGCAGTCAAGCAACATCTCTGGTGACCATGGATGGCAGCGTTTTGTGTTGGGACCCTCTTCAGATTGATTGTAGTGGGGGAGGGAGGGAGGAAAAAGCTGGAAGAAATGTGAGGGTGAGCAAAGTCTGGAAAGTGATAGGTGAATGCAGGTGAAGGGGTATTCCATTATAGCAGTTGCAAATTTTCATATTCAGTATGCTTTCCGTGTCGCCTCAATAATGCACAAAATAGTATTGGCATTGATGCAGTAAGGCAGCTAAAAAAAATCGTTAAAATTCATTGGAGAAAGAAGTTCAAACGAATAAAGGAGAGGCCATTTAAGACTGAGGTGAGAAAAAACGTTTTCACCCAGAGAGTTGTGAATTTATGGAATTCCCTGCCTGAGAGGGCAGTGGAGGCCAAGTCACTGGATGGATTTAAGAGAGAGTTAGATAGAGCTCTAGGGGCTAGTGGAGTCAAGGGATATGGGGAGAAGGCAGGCACGGGTTATTGATAGGGGACGATCAGCCATGATCACAATGAATGGCGGTGCTGGCTCGAAGGGCCAAATTGCCTCCTCCTGCACCTATTTTCTATGTTTCTATGTTTCTATGATGGCTCTCTGTGTTTTCATGGCAAATTGCTATAATATCTTTGAATGTCGGACTCTAATTTGCCTTGCCCAAATCGAAGAGCTGCCATGACAGTGCATCACCTGAGGCAATTTATTAAACAAGTAAATCAGATTCCTATTATTAGCCTGCAATCCCAAAGGCTAAATTCAGATGCAAACAGGTAAAGCATTACTACCAGTCTGAAGAAGGGTCTCGACCCGAAACGTCGCCTATCTCCTTCGCCTCTTAGATGCTGCTGCACCCGCTGAGTTTCTCCAGCTTTTTGTGTAACCCCCAAAGCATTACTACACACGTTGCTGGTTGTATTAAGACAATGAGCAGAGCAATTGGAAGGCTGATCAGGAAACGTCCAGCAAAATTCTGTTTTGATTTGCATGGTCAGAAAACTAGCTTTATTGTTCAAAAATGAGTCAAATTCCTCTCTTTCCATCCAACCCCTCCTACAGTTTCTTCCACTTGACCAGTTAGTGGTACTAGAAAGCCACTTTGATCCCTAAAAACAATTAACTGCATTTAAATACTTGATAACATACACAACAGCAGTGCACCACAGTGATTTTCATCGTCTCTCTCAAAAATAGTGATGATCTCCAACCTTGCAAAGATGCCTTGTGTTAACTTGGCAACAAGGGAGAAACTCACAGCATCACGACGACGTAACCCTTCTTCAATCTCAGGGATCATGTTATGATAAAGATATGGCACGATTAAAGTGTGGAACAAGCCAATTGCTGTTTGTGGTGTGGAGTAAGCTATTGCGATAGGGTCCAGGGGCTGAATGCAGAATTGAGAAAAATTCAATGAAAGGATGCAGACTCCCCAAGCGGAATATGAGGAGTTCCTCCAACTTCCTCAGGCCATGGAGGAGGCAGGACCGAGAGATACGTGAGGGGGAGAAGTGCTGATTGGGTTGGTTTTTGCGGACATCAAGCCTCCGCTGGTCTCACCGATATAGATCATCTGGCATCTGAAGCGGATGTGGAGTGCCACCTGGAAACTGCAGAAGGCAAGTGTTGCAATTTTCTTGCGGTTGCACCAATTTTTTCGTGGCAAAGGCGGGATAATTAGAGATGCCCTGATGATGGGTAAATGTGGCTTGACAAGTGGGGAGGGATCCATGAGGCCACATCCCTGGGAGCAGATGCCGGTCGTAGACGAAGGAATAAAGGGGAAAGCCTTACATTGAGGGTAGGTTCAAGGTGTATTCTATCTTCAGGAATGGTAGGGAAATGTAGGAAATGGTCCTAGCCTCTGGAGTATGAAAACTTTATTTCAATTTGGTGCGAAAAATATAATATTAGCAGCAAACAATAGGATCATTAGCTGTGATCTGACCAGTCTTGACATTGCTGCACCCGCTGAATTATTTCGATAGGGGACTTCCTAACAGCTAATGCAGGCATTGAAACCGTGTGGATTAGAGAAGCTGGGCTTGTCTCGATAAAGGAGTTTAAGCTGCTCTTTATGGGAAAAAAAAGGCCAGTCAATAAAACTACAACATAATAATCAATTGCCATTTGTGACGGCAGGGCTGACAGTGGGTGCAGATCACTGCAGATTACTGTCATTGTGTGCTGTCGTGCGGTACAAGCAGGCAGCACAGTAGAAGACAAATGATACTATATTCAAAGGAACTAGAAAGCATTTAGTCGTACCTGTTTCCAGTGTAACTGAACATGAAGTAATGTCAATACTAGTGTCTTCTGGATGCACATGACAGGATTATGAGGAGAAAGGGCTAAATTAATCAAAAAAGGCTCCTCTGACAACCTTCATTACTGTGAGGCTATTTCATGATAAAGAATATTGTATTTCCACCCATCTTTTCTCTTTTAGGACTACTGTCAATGAATATATTTATGCATTTTATTTGGAGTGGTGCAAAGCAGACCTCTGTTGCTGTCCAATTGAATTAATCTGCCAGAAGTTACATCCACCACGGACTTTAATAATTTGGTTAAAATCCAGAGAGTAAACTTTCAAATATTGAGCATGTAAATATTCTTAATCAGTCAAAATGCAATATGTGACAGCATAAAAAGAAATTATTTCCATTGCCACCACTAAGTAATTTTTCATTTCGATCTTGCCATCAGGAATACAATCGGATCCCTCATATCATCTTGCCATTGTGCCAGTTATGAAATCACATGGATTTACAAAAAGGTATAATCAATAGCAGGAGAATACAACTACCAAGTACATGAATACTTTGAAACCCACATGCTACACATACTGGCACATGACAGTCAATAAAATTTAATCAGAGGAGTAATGAAGCTACAGAGCTATCAGTCTTAATTTGATTCTGTCGGGTTGTGAAGCTGAAAATTTAAGTTTCGAAGTCCATTACTGCCATTTTTGCATTTTGAATGGCCCTGGTTTTATGTATTGCTTGACCAATACACCATCTCTCCTTACTCATATTAATCTCAGCCACGAAAAGGCTTTATTTTGCCTAGTCATTAACATCGCCAGAATTCCACGATTTAGTTAAAAGAAGGCAATGTCAAAGCAATCTTTGGTTTGCAATATATTGAAAATATTGTGTTCCATCTTTATTCTATCCATTTACCAGTGATGCAGTGATGGTGTTTCTCAGGTTCTTAGCCACATCTAGAGTTAGATTGCATATATAAAATCTTCAGATCATTCAGTAAAATAATCTACATCCGGCCAGTGGCACTCACCCCTGTCATCACCAAGTGCTTTGAGCGGCTGATCTTGCCTCACCTCAAAACCAGCCTCCCCCCCACACTGGACCCCCATCAGTTTGCCTACCGGACCAACAGGTTTACAGAGGACGCCATATCGGCGTCCCTACACTCTACCCTGACCCACCTGGACAGCAATAACACCTACATCAGGTTGCTGTTCATTAATTTCAGATCCGCCTTTAACACTGTCATACCCGCTAGCTTGATCACCAAACTCAGCGGTCTTGTTATCCCCACCTCCCTCTGCAATTGGACACTGGATTTCCTCACTAACAGAACACAGTCTGTTAGGGTCAACAACCTCACCTCCTCCACTATAACACTGAACACTGGCGTGCCACAGGGCTGTGTGCTCAGCCCTCTCCTCTACTCCCTCTTCACACATGACTGCATCCCTAAGTATGGCTCCAACGCCATCATGAAATTTGCCGACGACACCACGGTGGTGGGACTGATCAGTGACAACGATGAGTCAGCCTACAGGGAGGAGGTCCAGCACCTGACAACCTGGTGTGCCAACAATAACCTCATCCTCAACTCCCAGAAGACAAAGGAAATCATTGTTGACTTTAGAAAGAACAGAAGGGGCAGACACAGCCCCATCCATATAAACGGGACTGAGGTGGAGCGGGTCTCCAACTACAAATTCCTCGGGGAACACATCTCGGAGGATCTGTCCTGGTCCCTCAACACCTCCAAGCTGATCAAAAAGGCACAGCAGCGCCTTTACTTCCTGAGGAGGCTCAAAAAAACCCACCTGTTCCCCCAGATCCTGACCAACTTTTACCACTGTACCATCAAAAGCATCCTGACCACCTGCTTTACGGTATAGTACGGCAGTTGCACCATAGCAGATAGGAAGGCACTACAACGGGTGGTGAAAATCGCCCAGTACATCATTGGTGCCCCGCTCCCTGCCATGGATGCCCTCCACCGAAAACGGTGTCTGAGATGGGCCGGGAAGATCATCAAAGACCCCTCCCACCCTAACCATGGACTGTTTGCCCTCCTACCATCAGGGAGGCGGTACAGGAGCCTCAGGTCCCACACTAGTAGGATGGGGAACGTCTTCTACAACAACACCATCACACTGCTGAACTCGGAGTCCCGCTGATAGATTTCTCCAGTCTCTCCGTCCACATTGTCTGCATTCTGTATTTATTTCTATATTGCTATTACTACGAACTGACACTAAACTGCATTTCATTGTACCCATACTTGTATCTGTGCAATGACATTAAAGTTGAATTGAATTGAATTGAATACTTTATATAAGAATAAGAATAGGGTGGCATGGTGGCTCAGCGGTAGAATTGCTGCCTTACAGAGCCAGAGACCCGGGTTCGATCCGACTACGGGTGTTGTCTGTACTGAGTTTGTACCACGTCGGTTATCTCCAAGATATTCGGTTTCCTCCCACACTCCAAAGACGTACAGCTTTGTAGGTTAATTGGCTTGGTATAAATGTAAATTTTCCCTAATTTGTGTGTAGGATAGCGTTAGTGTGCAGGGATCGCTGGTCGGTGTGCACTCGGTGGGCCCAAGGGCCTGTTACCACGCTGTATCTCTAAACTAAACTAAACTAAACTAAACTAATTGTATCCCTGAAATATCAAGGGCATTCATTCATTAGGTTCTGTATTTCCTAAGGGTAAAAGTGTGTAAAAGGATTGTGTGATGGGGCTCTGCGTTTGATTGAACCATGGGTCTTAACCATTGTCTGCCATGTTTATCCATTTCCCACCACAGATGCTACCTGGCCTGTCGAGTTCCTCCAGCACTTTGTTTTTTTGCTCAAGGTTCCAGAATTTGCATTCTCTTGACACTCCTGTTTTCAAAGAGTATTTTAGAGGAATGAACATTTGGTAACTAGTAAAGCAGTTGATGGAGAGCATTCCCTTGGTGTAAATTCTAGACTTCTAAAACCACTTCTCACAATGCATGAGCGAAGGTAATAGTGGATGAACAAGTGTCCAATGATGGAGGAACCCAAAGGCCATGGAGGAGTATAATGGAAGAGATTGTTAAGAATTTGAAATTATTAAATTCAAGCCTCCTCGGATCAGGAATTTGTTTTGACCAAGGAACACAAGAGAAATGCAATGAAGTGATATGTGAAGTTTGCATATAGGTAGTGGGTAGAAATAATTCATGAGTAAATTGGGAAATAAAGGAGTTGAATTTGGGTAAAGGGCCTGTCCCACTTTCACGACCTAATACATGACCTCTGCCGAGTTTGCCCTTGACATACTCGCAGCATGGTCATCACGAGGTCATAGGAGGTTGTAGGTAGGTTGTGATGCTAGTTGTAGGTACTCGTGGCATCAAGTAGGTCGGGGCGTTTTTCTAGCCTGATGAAAGATGTCCAGGAGTAAAAAAGGTCGTGAATTAGGTCGTGAAAGTGGGACAGGCCTTTAAGATGCCAAAGGTGGAAATGGTGGAGCGGGACTGACCACAAACTCAGATGAAGTTCAGAGAGGTTGCGTACGTTGGGAAGTGGATTATGATGACAGCATGGATGGAATCAGTAGCTAAGTCTGAAGGTGATGGCCAAGCCCAAAAGACAATGCCTCACATATTCCCAATGTTTTATGGAGAAGATAATGCCCCTGTCCCACTTAGGAAACCTGAACGGAAACCTCTGGAGACCTTGTGCCCCACCCAAGGTTTCTGTGAGGTTCCCGGAGGTTTTGGTCACTCTCCCTAATGATGGAAAGTGGTTTCCGTGTAGTCGAGGCTTCTTCTATGTTTCTGCGATTATTAAAAAAAAACAAAACCTGCCTCGACTAAAAATAGGTTGCCGCTTGGTCGAAGCCAGTGGAATCGGGTTGCTATTTACTTACAGGCAGTCGAAGGCAACCTCCTTCTCTGACCGGCCATTTTGATTGGCTCAATTGAGTTTTCAGCAAAGATCCTGTCGGATCTTTGGTTTTCAGGACCTAGAAGATCCTCCAGATGGTAAAATGCCCACTAACTTTATTCAACTTCTTAAAACTGTCTCCACTCCTTTCCCCCCGCCCTTCTCCGCCCTTCTCCCCCCTTCCCCCACTTCTCTCCCCCCCTTCTCTCTCCCTTCTCTCCCCTTCTCCCCCTTCTCTCCCCCCTTCTCTTCCCGTTCTCTCTCCCCTTCTCTGTCCTTCTCTCTCCTTTTTTCCCCTTGTCTCCCTCCCTCCCACGCTCTCTAAAGGACATACCATGCTCTGTGGCAGCCGTTTAACTTCCTCCTCATCGCGCAGACAGCGCTCCTCCGCTGTCCCTGGCCCCCACCTTCGCGATGTGTTTGTGTGTGTGTGTGTGTGTGCGGTCAGTAGCAAAGATCCTGCAGGATCTTTGGTCAGTAGATGCAGCTCATGCTTTGGTCGAGGCTTTCCAGGCAAGTGACCAAAACCTCTGGCGACACGTGGAAACCTTGGGTGGGGCGCAAGGTCACCAGAGGTTTCCGTTCAGGTTTCCTAAGTGGGACAGGGGCATAAGGATCACAAAGAACTGGAAGACTAAAAAGCAATCTTACAAATGTCATAACAGTTGTGCCATCAGGAGAATTGATGGTGAGGGTAGAACAGCCTGAGGTTTTCTTGCTTGTGAAACCTAATATCATGCCAGATGGACTTGGTACAGAGGGGATGCAGATGGGAAACAGTAGTTGGCACGGATACAGCTTCCAAGTACTCCAGAGGTAAAAGGTGGAAATACCATTACATAGGATTCTCTGTTTGGAAGGTAGAATCACATCAGATTAAGACAGCCCCAATTTGTTAGACATTTGGGCGTATCTAAAAAGGAACTGCTTGAATTAGATGTAATCAGTTTACAATTTTAAAATAATGAAATAAAATATACATTTGCACAACACAATGTGATAATGTATCCTAAGACGTTTTGGGTGAGAAAAACAAACTAAGCATTCATAAGAAATGAAAGAGAGGTATCCAAATGACAGAAGGGATGTCAGAAGAATGAATGATTATAGTGAGGAAAACTGCATACTGCTGGAGAGCGATGCATGCTTGGGAATTCTAGTTTCAAATGAAGAAAAACAAAATACTTTTTTTAAATGTATTTATTACCAATTAGTTCCCACGTTTCAAAACATATTCTCTTCTGTTTTGTACAGCTACTTATTGCTCTCGCAAACTACTCCCAACTCTCTCCCACCCCCCATTCCTATAATCTTCCCCAACAGGTCATGTATAAATGGTCTGAAGTTATTCACTGAGATCAGATTTTGGAGCAAGCCCCAAAGTGTTTGATCTCAGAACTGTTTGGGGCTGCAAAGCAAGAGATTGTGATCAGACTGCTTGAAATAGCTGATAAAATCTCATGCTGATTTCAGACAAAATTCAAACTGTAATAGGCAGGCAATTTATTATGGCCTTACTTCTTTTTATTTGTAAGTTTATTGTATAACGATTACATAGGTGTCTCACACATCATTTCCAGACTGAAAGGGTGAGAAAGTAACCTTTTGCCAAGTATTTGCTAATGTCACACTGAATGAGCTGTTTGTGTCTAGCCAAATCTTGGCTCCTCCCAGATAGCCTTGCGTGGAAGTGTGAGTTAAGTGCCCAGGAAAATACAGCAGAGAATTACCATCCCCAGCACAGAAAACCAGTGCATGAATCAGGCTGCGCTAACAAAATGTCCTCCAACAGACAGACCTGTTGCAGCCCACAGTCGTAAGTTGTATTACATTCAAACTCATTTGCAATAAAAGGAAGAGAAAGCTAAAGGTAAAAAGGAAAATTCCAGTCATTTCATGTTTTCTTTTCTTTCCCCTTTCACTCCACCCTGAATGTTTGTGCAATTAATCAAATTGTTGTTTTGTTCGGCCCATTGTAAGCCACTGCCGCTTACTTCCCGTTTAAAACAAGCTCCTATTTCTTTGAATTGCAATTCCCACAGCAAGAAATACAACTGGAGACAAACACAGCTCATGTCTATGTTTCACAGAAGCCATTTATAACAATTTTTTTTGCCTGTGCCAATTAATTGCAGATATCGCACAATAAATTGTGGCAGGAGTAACCCATTGTGCCCGACCTGCCATTGTGCCGAACTGATTTTTAACTTTAATGCTACTTTCTTGTATTGATCCCAAATTCTGTGATATCCTTTGTATTCAGAAATCTATCCTTTTTAATCTTGAATATTATCAGTGACTGATTCTGAATGATGCTCTTGAGTTCTGCATCCAACTCATTAATATCTGAAAAAGGCTCTCGATCCAAAATGTCACCTATTCCTTTTCTCCAGTGATGCCTTACCCATTGAGTTACTCCAGCTTTTTGTGTCCTTCATTAATATGATGTAAGCTTCTATATATAGTTCAATGGAAAACCAACTGTGTTTAGGGCTTTCATAACCTGGAAGCCTGGAAGGGAGTTCCTGCACTCCCTTCCATTCAATTAGATGCCAGGCCCATGCTCATTATCCCCCAATTCCCATGCTCCATTCCACTCTCCTAAGCCCTGCTTCCTGGTATGGTAGGGGTTAAGCTTCCTGGTAAGTTTCCTGGTACTCTGCACAATGGGGCTCCATCTCCTGTGTTCTGTTTAAGCTCACCTGGTTCTGTGCACCACCTACCATTGCAACTTACTCAGCTCTGCTTATCACACTACCATAAAACTCTTAGTGCAGTTCCACATGCTTTGTTTCCTGCTGAGTTCACTGCAAAAAAAATATTATTCTATTTTGTAACATTTTTTAAAAAGTGAATTAATAGTTCGTTGTTGGATTAATGGAGTAACATCCGATAATGCTTAAAATTTGCTCATTCCTCCATCAGCAAGCTTCCAAACATGCCATGATAATGAAGTGTAATTGAACTGATTAAACTTATTGTTCATGTTATTTCAGACGTAAACTTTCGAGCAATACAATTGGTGTGGATCATGTTTATGGGATTCTTACCAAATTAAGTCAATGATAGCAAGAGACCAAGCAAGTGGAATAACATTTTATGATTAATAAAATGTCAACCAAATATATATGCTCTCAATAACTAACAATGAAAAGTCATTAGTAGCTTATTGGAAGCTTACAGCACAATGGTGTGAACATTGAATTCTCAAATTTTAGGTAACTCCAACACCCACCCACACCTCCCCTCCTTTCTCCCCAAACCCCATTCTCTCTCTCCCAACCCCCACACCCCTCTGCTGTACCCCAACTGGACTCACACTTATTTCTCCCCTCCCACCCATCCACACCTACATTCCTTCCTCTGGCTTTACAATTTTAATATCATTTAGTTTAGAGATACAACATGAAAACAGGCCCTTAGACCCATAAACATTCTATCATACAACCTAGGGACGAGTTACAGAAGCCAATTAACCTGCATGTTTAGTTTAGTTTAGTTTAATTTATAGAAGCAGCGCGGAAACAGGCCCTTCGGCCAACTGAGTCGGCATCGGCCAGCGATCCCCGCACACCAACTATGTCCTACACACACTAGGGTCAATTTCCAATTTTAGCAAGCAAATAAACCTGCAAACATGAGTGTCTTTGGAGAGTGGGAGGAAACCGGAGATCCCGGAGAAAACCCACGCAGGTGAGAATGTACAAACTCCATGCAGAGAGCACCCATAGTCAGGATTGAACCCCGGTCTTTGGCGCTGTAAGGCCACAATTCTACTGCTGCGCCACGTCACAATTTTCAATTATTTTGTCTCACATCTGTCTTTTCATCTCTGGCTTTTGTCCAATCATCTGCCTACCAACCCACCACCCCCCTCGCCTGTGTTCACTATTATCCCCTATGCTTTGTCCTACCCCTCTTCTCATCCTGCTGTCTTTCCTCCCCCCCCCCATCCATGTTCTCCAGGGATGCTGCCTGACCTATTGAGTTGCTCCAGCACTTGTGTCTTTTGATGACAAGTCATCGCTTTGCAGCTATGAACATGCCACAAAGGTTATTCATTTCCTTGTACACTTGACGTTTTCCTGTAATTTTGTTAATAACTCTGAATCGTAGCCCAGTATTTAGCTAAGCAAAATGACTCTGATTTAACATAGTCAATTTATAATCAGAGGATGTGTAGTCTTGTGGTCATCACTCACAGGAGAGACAATACTGGAAGTATCCTACACCCAATAGGAACATTTTTAAAAAACATTTTACCAAGCCAATTAACCTACAAACTTGTACGTCTTTGGAGTTTGGGAGGAAACCGAAGATCTCAGAGAAAACCCATGCAGATCACGGGGAGAACGTACAAACTCCATACAGACAGAACCCGTAGTCAGGATCGAACCAGGGTCTCCGGCACTGCATTCGCTGTAAGGCAGCAACTCTACCGCTGCGCCATCGTGACCACTGTTAAAGAAGTAATCACAGGTTTGTGAATGAGGCCTGAACGATACTGGGTGCAAAGTATATATTTTTGTCTGTGCCTGTCTATAACAATTTTAAACCTGCTTATCAAGTCACACACTTATTTGGAAACTTCCCTAGGTATGAAATGCAAAATAATGTTTTCCTTCCATGTGTGTCCCATTGTTATTTGTAGTCCATGTAATACTAAGAAGATTACAACAAGATCTCTGGAGCATTATGCAGTGTTTAGTGACTTTAGAATTATACCACAATATCTGTGAATCTTTGATAAAATGTGCAGGAAAGAACTGCTGTTGGTTTACATTACTTTCCTGGGCTGATATGTTTATAGCATTCTTCTCTCCATAGTGTCAAGAGTCAAGAGTCAGTTGACCAATCATCAGCTGACCAACAACCTGAACGAGTTCTACTGCAGGTTCGATAAAACTTAACCCTGCTGCTCCCTCCCCCCTCCCCAACCAACACTTCACACCTACTCACAGCCTGAGGGTACACAAAAGGCTGGAGAAACTCAGCGGGTGCAGCAGCATCTAAGGAGCGAAGGAGATAGGCGACGTTTCGGGTCGAGACCCTACTTCAGACTGGTCAGGGATCAGGGAAACGAGAGATATAGACGGTGATGTGGAGAGATAAAGAACAATGAATGAAAGATATGCAAAAAAGTATCGATGATAAAGGAAACAAGCCATTGTAAGCTGTTTGTAGTGTGAAAATGAGAAGCTAGTGCGACTAGGGTGGGGGAGAGATAGAGAGAGAGGGAATGTAACTCAGCGGGTGGAGCATTTACTCACAGCCTGACTCCAGTTTTGCAAAGACTGGACCCATCCCCCCCCACCCCGCTCCTCCCAAACCACCACTTCACACCTACTTACAGCCTGACTGCAAAGACATGGTCCTTTCCCACTGACTCCTTTCCAATCACCATTTCACACCCACTTACACCCACTTTACACCCACTCCAGTCTCCAGTCTGCAAAGACTGGGCCATCGTCCACTACCCACCCCGTCCTTGCTGCCCAACATCAGTCTGGCCACTTCTCCATCAATAACAATAGAAATTGGGGAGGTGGAGAGGCTGTTCAGAAGACAGTAAAGTCGAAATCTCCAGGACCGGACAATGTTTCCCCCTCTTCCGTCAATCTCTGTGCTGAACAGCTAGCACCTGTCTACACAGATATTTTCAACCATTCCCTGTAAACCGGTACTGTCACTGCCTGCTTCAAAGTCTCCACTATTGTCCCAGTACCCAATAATACAAGTATTAGTGGTCTTAATGAGTACAGGCCTGTCGCACTGACCTCTGTGGTCATGAAGACCCTTGAAAGACTTGTGCTGTTAAGCTAAAAAAATATCACAAAACCTCTGCTGGACTCTCTACAGTTTGCATACTGGGCCAATAGATGTGTGGATGAAGCAGTCAACTGAGGCCGGTACTTCATCTTCCAGCAGGGGACCTATGCAAGGATTTTGTTTGTTGATTTGAGCTCAGCATTCAACACCATTGTGCCAGAGCTACCACACTCCAAACTCTCCAAATTGACTGTGCCTGAACCCCTCTGTCAGGAGATCACCAACTTCCTGACAGATAGGAAGCAGCATGTGATGGTAGGAAAGCACATCTCGGACCCGCAGACCCTCAGCATAGGAGCACCACAAGGCTGTGTACTCTCTCCACTCCTTTGCTCTCTCTACACCAACGACTGCACCTCCACAGACTCCTCTGACAAGCTTCTCAAGTTTGCAGAGGACATAACAATAGACATTAGACAATAGACAATAGGTGCAGGAGTAGGCCATTTGGCCCTTTGAGCCAGCACCGCCATTCAATGAGCTGATCATCCCCAATCATTACCCCATTCCTGCCTTCTCCCCATATCCCCTGACTCCACTATCTTTAAGAGCCCTATCTAGCTTGATCTTGAAAGTATCCAGAGAACCGGCCTCCACCGCCCTCTGAGGCTGAGAATTCCACACTCACAACTCTCTGGGACATGTCCCATCACCGGGACATGTTTCCTGCCTCTAGCGTGTCCAAACTCTTAATAATCTTACATGTTTCAATAAGATTCCCTCTCATCCTTCCAAACTCCAGAGTATACAAGCCCAGCCGCTCCATTCTCTCAGCATATGACAGTCCCGCCATCTCGGGAATTAATGTTGTAAATCTACGCTGCACTCCTTCAATAGCAATAATGTCCTTCCTCAAATTAGGGGACCAAAACTGCACACAATACTCCAGGTGTGGTCTCACTAGGACCCTATACAACTGCAGAAGTACCTCTTTGCTCCTATACTCAACTCCTCTTGTTATGAAGGCCAACATGCCATTCGCTTTCTTCACTACCTGCTTAACCTGCATGCTTACTTTCATTGACTGATGAACAAGTCACATGTTGAAACTGTAATGTTTTATTAATATTTTTTTATTATATGTTTAATGTTTTATGTGTCATTCTTAATTGTTACTGTATGGTGTGCTGTTACTTGCGAGCGGAGCACCAAGGCAAATTCCTTGTATGTGTACATACTTGGCCAATAAACTTATTCATTCATTCATTCATTCATTCAAGAGTATTTTGTTGCCATAAACAGGACAATGAAATTCTTACTTGCAGCAGCCCAACAGATATGGAAACATGCAGGCAGAGGAGATGTGTCCTGACACAAAATGTCGTCTATCCATGTTCTCTAGAGATACTGGCTGATCCGCTGAATTAATCCTGCACTTTGTGGCTGTTTTTGTACTTCAGTATCTGCAGGTCCTTGTGTCTCGAGATTAGTTTAACCCGGCTTCATGTTTGGCAATGACATTAGGCTGAAGGGCTTGTTCCTGTGTTGTACTGTCCCATGTATTATGTTCCACTCAGTCTTCCAATAAACTCCTAGACTCTCTTTTAGAAGTGGCAGTCTGCCCGTCTGCTAACAATAAAGCAGAGTTTCATTAAGATAGTATACTTCACTTTCCAATCTGTCAAATGTAAAGGACACACATTGCAACAACGATTATTTGAAAGTACCATGCTGACAATAAGAACTTTCCTCTTTTCCCATTTCCCAGCAGCTTGCCTTGACATTTGTTGCTTTCTCCTTTGGGAGTGATCTGTTTTTGGTTCGCTGCTGGTACTTATTTATCTTTGTGTCCACATTAATTGCTAAAGTCACACATGCATTTTTTTTAAACTTACAATTAAATAAGTTCAAAGAACACAGCAAAGAAGCAAGAAAAAAATAACCAAGAAGCAAAAATATTAAATACGAGAATAAAATCAAATGTAAGAGGTCTGAATAAAAAATAAAATAAATTTGGAGACACTGGAATAAAAGAATCAGGTATTAAACAACAACCAAGAACAGGGATGAAATCCAAAATCAGAACAAGAAAATAAAGAAAATTGAGTGCCAATGAATAAAGATCTAAAACTTGTGTGGGGAAAAAAAGATTGAAAACGATAAGGAAAAAAAACACATGTCTGGAAAAAAAGTAATGAAGGTGTGTTACTTGATGTTTATCCCAATGGAGTAAATAAATGATTTAAGAACAAGTTCTTCCACAATTGTTATCTGACTCCTGAACCAATCACCACTATCATATCCCATTCCCAAAACGCTGTCACATCCTCTGCCCCATTTGGTTATTCTGTCAGCGTCTTTAATATTCTATTGCACTACAATTTTGCACCATTCTACTGTTTTTCTCTTGTTGTCATATTCATTATTGTATTTATCATTGCTGTTTGATAACTCTGTGACCTTCATGAGGAATTTTGCTCCATTCTGGTTTGTATGACTATAAACTAATCTGAATCTGAAGAAACAGAAAAAAGGGGAAAGAATGTCAAATGATGATGGAAACAAAGACATGTCTATTTTAAAAGAATGCTAAAAATGGTCATTTGTAAACGCATTGTTACCTTGTCCAATGTGTCCACTGTTCATCAATTATTCCTTTAAACAAGATAAAAGACATAGCTACAAAAACAAAGTGCAGGAATCTGAAACAAGCACAGAAGTGCTGGAAATACACAGCATATCAGGAAGTAACCACACAGAAACAAAATTAATAATCATATCAATGACCTTTGCTGTTCCCTCAATCAAGGACACCTCTTCTCCTTAATGAACAGGGCCCTCCACACTCTTCATCACACTTGTCCATACATTCCTGTCTTTATTCCTTTTTTCCATCCCAGAATGACAAAAGATTTCCATTAATTTCAAAACCAGCAGTCTTCACACTTAATGAATCAGCCTTCTCAACTTGTAATACCTCAATTGCAAGAATAATATCAAACATTTCTCCAGTTCTTTCATCTCACACACCCTCAAGCTGCCTGCAACATTCCAAAGGATTGTTGATCTACTCTTCTCAAACGATCATTCCAGCCTTATGCCTTATCACATAACTTCTATTTAGTTATTTCCTCCTTCTCTCAGACATGCTGCATGGTATTCAATTATGTTTTAGTTTTTAGAGATACTGCATGGAAACAAGCCCTACGCAGACCACCACTGATCCATTTGCACTAGGTCTATGTTGAAAACCCATGCGGTCACAGGGAGAATGTGCAGACTCCACTTGGACCAGGATTCTGTTGCTTTGAGGCAGCAGCTCTACCAGCTGCACCATTATGATGCCGTCTCAAAATAACTCAGAATTCAGCATTGCATTTTGCTTCAAAATGCCTGTTTCAATTCTGCACTCTGAATTTTCTTATTAAACTTTGCCAACCTTTCTCCCCTCCAATATGATGTCTTATAAAGCCTAATTATGTGAACAAATTTATTGTCATGCATTCTACTTCGTCCTTATCTTCAGTTTTGCTTTTTATCACTCCTGTGAAGTGCTGTGGGTTATTTTACTGTGTATGGATAAATATAAGTGGTTGTTGTTGCTGATTAGCAATCAGGCATACAATCTAACATACTTTCTCCTCCTTAGCAAGTGAGTGCTGAGGTTGAGGTGACCTTCAACCCATTTTGCCATTCCAGATGAGATATGTTAAGCACTGCACAGGGAATCATATGTCCAGTTGTGCAGGGAACACTGTACACAGGGAATGATATGTACAGGGAACACTGTGCACAGGGAATGATATGTCCAGTTCTATTTCTTGCTGGCTTGAACAGTGATCCACCAAAATTATTGTATTCTTGCGGCTTCATTCACAATATTGTTCTTTTGGAAGGGATGGTGGATACAGCGGAGGACACAAGTTATTTCATAAGACTTAAAGACTGTCCCACAGTACGAGTTCATTCCAAGAGCTATCCCAAAGTTTAAAAAAAATCAAACTCATGGTAAGCACGGAGAATGAACGTAGCGGGTACGTCGGAGCTCGGGGACATCTCTTAGCGACTCGTAACGCTAACAGCAGGTACTCGGGAAGACTCGCTAATGGCAGGTAAGCACGGGAAGACTCGTGAAGATTTTTCAACACGTTGAAAAATGTCCACGATTGCCCCGAGTACAGACGAGTGGCCATTACCGTAAATCTCCGAGATCGAATTAGGGCAAACTCGGGAGAACTCTTGGAATGAACTCGCACTGTGGGACAGGGCTATAAACCAACCTGTATTGACCTTTGTGCTTTCATAATTGCAATTTAGGCTCTTGGTTCATTGTCTTACAAGCATTACAATCAGTTAAATTTTAGGAAAAAGAAACAGATTTGGTCAGAGTGAAGGTCTTCTTTGTACATCTCATTGTAAGAAAAAGTCAGTCAAACATCCTGAACCATTCCACACCTTTCTATTGACAAAACTCAGAGGTTTACAAAAGTATAAATATTCCAGATTGGCATCATTACCTCAACAGAGATTAGACTCTGTATGAGATCCCTTGCCTGTTATCTCGATGGGGCTATTAATGTGAGGTTCATGTTGTTAATAATTTAAAAACATTGAAAAAATGATCAAATAAATCCCCAAAAAAGAAAAAAGTCTATTTTTTCAAATTAAATTTGAAAGAAAAAAGTTTACTTCTTTTAATTAAAAGCGTGTAAGAAGTTTAGTTGCCTACAGCTGCACCTAATTAAAGATTGCAAAGATGAAGGTTCCTCACAGCTGGGTGTCATTATACACAAAGCAATATTTCAGCCTCTTCCAGCTGAAAGGCGAAGTTTTCCCGAGGTTTCAGCAGATAGCACTGCTTCTTTTCAGGATATAAACAGGCAAAGGACAGGTCTTGTTCATAAACTAATTAAGGGCTGATCAGACACCACAACAAAACTGAAGGTTTAGGCATGCGCCAAATTTGGACCAACCATTGCTTCAGGGTAGATTCAATTTCAGGATTAATGATCGACGAAGATTAAAATGGGTACCTTTCTTCAGAAGGATTCAGAAGGTTCTTCATGAGCTGCACTTTATTCGTATAAATCAGGCGACATAAAGGTTTAACCATCCGTGGCATCTAATCCATTCACTTATTGACCTGACTTACTTCAGATACTGGCTGATTTTTGAATGAAGAATCTAATTGCAGGAGGTCTGTGTACAACATAAACATTATGCCGATAAAGTTCAGATATGGTTTATTTTTGGGAAGCGATGTTTTGCACTAAAGAGCGACTGAGAGATTTGTGACCCAATGTTGCAGAGACCATTTGGCAGCTGCTTATCATTGTTATTTTCCTATCATTCTTCAATTCTATCACTCTTGGGCATGTGAGTGAAGGTCGTAAGGATTGTTTTAGGACCACTCATAGAGCAAAATGGAAGTTACAGCTCCTACACTGGACTGGCTACCACAAAAGCTTTTCACTTTACCTTGGTACTCATGACAATAAGCTAAAACTGAACTATTTTTAATTGTATCCTCATTAATGGTGCAGCCAGAAGTAACAGGGATTCCCTTAACAATTCCACCAATCTATCCTGCCTCTGAGCATCTACTGGTGAACCACATAACTCAATGTCCAATTCTTTCAATGAGCGAGGTCCCTTGGGACCCAAGGCCGACACTGCCAGCTCACCAAATCAATATTATTAAAGCTCCAAGGTCCAATTTCAGACTGGTGTCAGGCCCTCTGATGAATTTATACCCTCAAGACAAACTGCCCCTTAAGAGCTGTTTCCGAACAGATTTTACTGATTTAAACTGAACAGGCAGAGTTGAGCTGACTGACAGATGGCAGTTTCATAGGAAGCCCGAGACGACCTGCAGGTCAGATGTTTAGCTACTAGCCTCACTCAGGACACCACCAACAGTGCATTGTAACTGGAGAATAGGTCTGGATGGACTTCACATCCAACCACTCAGCTTCACACCAGGCCTGGGTGGTGTTAGAACCATGACCCTTATCACTGGGGTTACTGCCCCTGTAAGAAAGGGCAAGAATCTGCAGTATTTATTTTGCTATAATGTTCTTTTGTTTTGCATTTACGTTTTAATTGATTAAATACTGCATATATACATTTGAATGGCATTTAAATATCCTTCATTATCAGAGATGTTCAGAAATAGTGGAAAAATCTTTGTCTGTAATCAGGCCTACTCATAGTTTGTAGTTCACTCCACCTTCCAGAACACCTCTCGGGTGCTGAGGATCAGCTTGTTCAGCCCTCTACACTCAAAGCAGGTAATCTTTAGAGTATAGACTAGACTTCAGAGATGCAGCGTGGAAACAGGTCCCTTGACCCCCAGGTTCCCTGCCAACCAGCAATCATTTTGTAAACTAGCATTATCCTACACAAGGGACAATTTACAATCTATAGAAGCCAATTAACCTATAAACCTGAACATCTTTGGAGTGTGGGAGGTAACTGGAGTGCCCGAAGGAAACCCACGTGGTCACAGGGAGAATGTATAAACTCCATACAGACAGCACCCGGGGTCAGGATTGAACCTAGGTCTCTGACGTTGGAAGGCAGCAAATCTACCGCCGCGCCAGTGTGGGCAGATGGGCACTGCAGGCAGAGACCTAGATACAGCTGGATTCTATCCATTAACCTTGTAAAATAAATGGTCGTTCCCAGCTGATCCATCAGCTTTATAGGATGATTTCCTTTCTCACATCAGGCATTGTTCTGGACAATTGTGATTAATGAATGAGTTGGATTTAAGAAGATCTCACTTAACTGTCTGAGATCCTGTCAAAATCACCATCTGCCATTACTAATCAGACACAATGCCTCTGATCACAAAAATAATTAAAATTTACAGTGTCACTTTAATAATTTTATCAGAACACAAGGATAAAGAGTTATATAATCCTGTAACAACAAAAACTTTGTTGAGCGTGATTTTGTGAGTCTTCAGAAGGAGCCTATTTTGGCACCTGGCTCAACCCATAAATCAACCAAATGGTATTATAACGTGCCCTCCCAACTGTACACCTAAAGAATAAAACTCCAATACTGTTTACATTAGCTCACAGATACAACGTGTAAACAGGCTCTTCGGCCCACCGAGTCCACGTCGACCAACAATCACTAGGACCAACGTACACTAGTTCTATCCTACACACTAGGGACAAATTACAGAAGCCAATTAACTTACAAAACTGCACACCTTTGGAATGTTGAAGGAAACTGAAGCACCTGGTGAAAATCCATATGGTCAAGGGGAGAATGTGCAAAGTCTGTACAGACAGCACCCTCAATCAGTATCCAACCCATGTCTCTGATGCTGTAAAGCAGCAACTCTACCCCTCTGCCACTATGCCGTCCACTGGGAATCTAGTTTTGTAAAATATTACTTTCAGGTAATTTAATTGAAAAGAAAGGTCCCTGAATCAATCCGTTTTACCCTGCAGTTACATAATTATATCACGGAGTAGAAAAACTCCTTTGGAAATGAAAATAACTATTTTGAAAGAGGCCTTTGGGCCTATTCTCAACTTTTCTACTTCATTGCGCACCTTGCACTTTTTATCTGCACTTTCTCTGCATCTGTAATACTGTACTGCTGTAACACTATATTCAGCACTCTGTTATTGCTCTACCAGCGGTAATCTTGTACTGATGTGATGGCTATATTGTATTCATGTCACAATGCTACTGAGTCATATAACAAGGGTTAGTTCAGGATCAGTTCGTGTGGAATGGTGGATAGCTAATGTTATCCCACTTTTCAAAAAAGGAGCAAGAGAGAAAATGGGGAATTACAGACCAGTTAGCCTGACTTCGGTGGTGGGAAAGATGCTGGAGTCAATTATTAAAGAGGTAGTAATGGAGCATTTGGATAGCAGTAAAAGGATTAGTCCAAGTCAACATGGATTTATGAAAGGGAAATCGTGCTTGACTAATCTGGAATTTTTTGAGGATGTGACAAGTAAAATGGATGAACGGGTGCCAGTGGATATAATGTATCTAGACTTTCAGAAAGCCTTTGATAAGGTCCCGCATGGGAGACTGGTGACTAAAATTAGAGCACATGGTATTGGGGGTAGGGTGTTGACATGGATAGAAAATTGGTTGGCAGACCGGCAGCAAAGAGTAGGAGTGAACGGGTCCTTTTCAGAATGGCAGGCAGTAGCAAGTGGAGTGCCGCAAGGCTCAGTGTTGGGGCCGCAACGGTTTACCATATATATTAATGATTTGGAAGAGGGAATTAGGAGCAACACTAGCAAGTTTGTGGATGACACAAAGCTGGGTGGCAGTGTGAACTGTGAAGAGGATGTTAGGAGGTTGCAGGGGGACCTGGACAGGTTGAGTGAGTGGGCAGATGCATGGCAGATGCAGTATAATATAGATAAATGTGAGGTTATCCACTTTGGCGGCAAAAACAAGGGGGCAGATTATTATCTCAATAGGGTTAGGTTAGGTAAGGGGGAGGTACAGCGAAACCTGGGTGTCCTTGTACACCAGTCACTGAAAGTTGGCGTGCAGGTACAGCAGGCAGTGAAGAAAGCTAATTGAATGTTGGCCTTCATAACAATAGGATTTCAGTACAGGAGTAAAGAGGTTCTTCTGTAGTTGTATAGGGCTCTGGTGAGACCACATCTGGAGTATTGTGTACAGTTTTGGTCTCTTAAATTCAGGAAGGACATCCTTGTGATTGAGGCAGTGCAGCGTAGGTTCACGAGATTGATCCCTGGGATGGCAGGACTGTCATATGAGGACAGTCATATGACAAGACTGAAAAGACTAGGCTTGTGTTCAATGGAATTTAGAAGGATGAGGGGAGATCTTATAGAAATATATAAAATTATAAAAGGATAGGACAAGCTAGATGCAGGAAAAATGTTCCCAATGTTGTATGAGTCCAGAACCAGGGGCCACAGTCTTAGAATAAAGGGGAGGTCATTTAAGACTGAAGTGAGAAAAACCTTTTTTACCCAGAGAGTTGTGAATTTATGGAATTCCCTGCCACAGAGGGCAGTGGAGGCCAAATCACTGGATGGATTTAAGAGAGAGTTGGATAGAGCACTAGGGGCTAGTGGAGTCAAGGGATATGGGGAGCAGGCAGGCACGGGTTATTGATAGCGGACAATCAGCCATGATGACAATGATTGGCGGTGCTGGCTCGAAGGGCTGAATGGCCTTGTCCTGCACCTATTTTCTATGTTTCTATGTTTCTAAGGGGACCAAGGGCCTCGACCCGGAGCGTCACCCATTCCTTCTCTCCAGAGATGCTGCCTGCCCCACTGAGTTACTCCGGAATTTTGTGTCTTTCTTTGGTGTAAAGCAGATCTGCAGTTCCTACCTACACAGGAGAAAGAAAGCTTGGATAATAAGAGAAGTTGAGACTCTGGTTAGGAAAAAGGAGGAATCGGGAAAGGTATAGCCAGCTGGGATCCTGTATGCTTGGAACAGTTTGGGGAACTAAATGGTATACTTATGAAGGAAATCAGGAGGGCAAAAAGGGAGCAGGTGACAGCTCTGGCAGATTATATTAAGGAACATCCTAAGAGATTTTATGTACTGTATATATTGTATATAAAAGAAAAGAGGGTGCTTAGAGAGAAAATATGACCTCTCTGAAACCAAAGCAATCAATTCAGTATGGAGCTACAGGAGGTAGGCAAGTTCTTCAATGAGTATTTATCCTGCTTTTACTGTAGAGAAAGACATGAAGACTGGGAAACTTGGGTCAGTTAATGGAGATGTCATGTGGATAGCCCAAATTACAGGCGAGAAGCTCCACCACGGACGTCCTAAAGTGTATGAAGTTGTATAAATCTCCCAGCCCTGATCATATATATCCAAAGATATTGCAGGAGGCGAAGGAAGAAATTACAGGGGCCTTGGCTGAGATATATGAATCATTATTAGGCATGGGTGAGGTGCCTGATGACTGGAGGAAGCCCAATGTTATGCCTCTATTTAAGAAGGGCTGCAACTATAGGCCAGTCAGTATAACATCTGTGATAGGCAAGGTACAGGGGAAAATCTGAGGGATAAGATATACTGTATATGCATTTGGATAGAATCAGCATTGATTTGTATGTGGGAGATTGTATCTTACAAATTGATTGAGTTTTTTTGAAATGTAAGCAAACAGCTTTCATCTATCTGAACCTATTCATAACTAAAACTTTGATCCCGCTATCTTCCGGTTTGGAGGTCTTTCTATTTGCGCAAAAACAGTTTGTTAAAGCGCTACAATTTTTCACCAGTTCACTCACCGTTCTTCTGTGCTGCAAGTGTACCAAGTATCATTCCAATTGGTTGAATGTCGTAAAAGTTAGCGAGATTTAAAAATCTTAAAAAAACGCATGTGCGCAGATCAAACACTTCTCCTGCCAGTCAGCACAATGCGGATTAGTTTCTTCCCCTGTCACTCCCCAGGACGGTCCGCCCCTTCCTGCACCATCTCATGTTTACTAGAGCTGAGGATGGCGGGCGGAGGTTTCCAACCGGACTTTCGGGGGACCCAAAGCAGCCCAGCGCAGCCCAACCCCAAGCAGCCCTTCCCCAAGCAGCCCAGCCACAAGCAGCCCAGTATCAAACATCCCAGCGTCGGAGACCCTGCCCAGCCCAGAGTCAGAGACCCGGCCCAGCCCGGAGTCGCAGATGTCACCGATATTGCCAAACAGAAAACGGAAACTATGATCCCGGCGGAGGAGAATGACCAGCAACCAGCGCCCACTGTGAGTTCCCATCGCAATGCCAATTTCAGCCACTACCCCTCTGGTCTCCCTCGCTGGCTCCTCCCCCCCTCTCCCCATGGCTCTTCCCCGTTTCTTTCTCCAAGCTCACTTACCCCCTGGCCACACACACCTCTCCACCCACAACCCCTCTGCCCACACACACCTCTCCGCCCACAACCCCCCTGCCCACACACTCCTCTCCCCCACACACCCCCTGCCCACACACCCACGCTCACACACACACCCATCCCACACAACTCCCCCACACCCCCCACACGCCCGCCCCAACAACCCTGCCCGCCCCCACAACCTATTCTATGAAATTGAATTTGGTGGCCTGCACTCTGCTCAAAATGGAATTTCAAGGAATAGCCGTGAGTGAACTGCCAGCCCACCAGCCCCGAGTGACTGATCTGCCAGCCCACCAGCCCTGAGTAACTGAGCTGCCAGCCCACCAGCGCTGAGTGACTGAGCTGCCAGCACACCAGCCCTGAGTGACTGAGCTGCAGGCACACCAGCCCTGAATGACTGAACTGCCAGCCAACCAGCCCTGAGTGACTGAGCTGCCAGCCCACCAGGCCTGAGTGACTGAGCTACCAGCCCACCAGCCCTGAGTGACTGAGCTGCCAGCCCACCAGGCCTGAGTGACTGCCCAAGAAACCATTCAGCCCACAATGTCCATACTAGCCCTCAGGAAACCAGTCCCTTTGTCCCACAACACCCATACTAACGCTCTAGATAGAACCCGCCTCACTGGCCACCAATATTGGAATTGGTGGAGATGTGCAATATTGCGTTGGGGGACCAGCCCTCCCGTGTGAATATGGAACCCAATGGGTCGCATTTTGTCTGGTATATACCTAAAACTCTCATTTTGCATTGCACCTCTATTTGTGCAATAATAGTAGACGATAGCACTATGATTTTTGCCCCACCTTACCAATGTCCTGTGCTGTAAATGAAACAGGTTCCGATTGATGGTATATTTTAAAAGTTATTAACGTTTAAAAAAACTTAAAATAGCGCCCCCACCCGCGCACGAACAGTTGGGGAGAGTTCCCATGTGCATCTTTATTGGCATCGCAAAGGGCACCCAACGGATCCTCAGCCATGCCTGCGCAATTGGGGCCTTTCCAGAATTAAGATTGCGATCTTTTTTTCACAACGGCGACATGGGTAAGATTACTTCCATGTTAATTTCTGCCACCCCGGGCCCGCAGGGATCCGCCGCCTTGGTGTTGAGACTGGTGCTGTGTCTGCAGGTGGTTCTGGGGGCGGGAAGAGGCCGGGTGGGGAGAGGCCGTGGTGACGATCCGGGTTCTGGGCATTGAGGCTGGCTCTGAGGCCAACGGCTGCTGCTGCTGCTGCTCCGGGCCCACCTGGCAGGCTCCGGGGGCCGGGAGAGACCACACCGATCTGAGACCTTGGTGCTGAGCCTGGCTCTGAGGGCGGCGGCACTGCTAGCTCAGGCACGCACGGAGGGAAAGGAGCAACACCCTCGAGATCCTGATTAGGTGCGGAGGGAACGTGGGGTCATTGTGGGTAGGGATGGAGAGTGGGGAAAGTGGGGGTGGTGAGGAGGAGGGGGGGGATAGGGGAGGTGAGGAATGGGGAAGTGGGGAATAGAGGGATAGGAAGGGGGTATGGAGGGGAGAGGAGTTATGGAGGGAGGGCGGGAGTGACTGAGGGTAGGGGAAAGGAGGAGGAGGGAGAGGTGAGGGAGGGATTGGGGCAGGGGATGAGGAGAGTGGAAAGAAGAGGGAGGGTGAAGAGGAGGGGATGGTGTGCTGGGGGATGAGGAGAAATGAGCCATGCCTGTGCAGTTGGGGCTATGGGTGAGTGGTGGAAAATTGTGTAGGGGGACTAGGCCTCCCGTGTAACTGGGACCCAACTAGTTCCACTTAGTCTAGTTATATAATAATAAATTTTATAATTATAATAATAATAAATTTTATTGTATAGCACATTTAAAAACAACGCACGTTGACCAAAGTGCTTTACATCAGTGCAGGTGCTAATTTGACACATACAACGGTAGACAGACCTAACAATGCATACATAAACTTTTTACAGCGCCCCCTCAGAGGGGCTCAAAAATGCTAGTGAGTAGAAATAGATTTTGTGTCGTGACTTAAAGGAGTCGATGGTGGGGGCAGTTCTGATGAGGAGCGGGATGCTACTCCACAGTCTAGATGCTGCAACTGCAAAAGCGCGGTCACCCCTGAGCTTGAACCTTATTAATTGGCAAATAAACCAAGTGCAGCCTAAGCACAGATTTGATGCTAAAGAACCAATAATGCTTTGAGAATTGAAGTTGAATACTCACAGTCATAGAGTAATATTGCATAGAAAGAGACACTTCAGCTCAACTCATCCATGCTGACCAAGATGTTAGTCCCATTTGTCCACATTTGGCCCATATCCCTCTGAACCTTTCCCATCTATGCATTTATCTAAGTGTCTCCTAAATATTGTCATTGCACCTCTTCTGGAAGCTCATTCCAAACACCCACCCTCCTCTGAGTAAGATGGTCCCCAACCCAGGCGACTATTTGTGTACCAGCCATAGAAGCAGTTCTACACTCTCATTACAATCACCACACCCTTAAATCTCTATTCCTTCTGCAACATTTCTTACTTTAACTATGATCTTCTTAAACTCCTCTATCTATACACTGTAAATGCCTTGATTGTACTCATGTATTGTCTTTCTGCCGACTGGATAGCAGGCAACCAAAGCTGTATATTGGTACACATGACAATAAACTAAAATAACTCTAACTAACTAAAAGAGTTGCCCATCATCTCTATATAACTAAAAGTCTTTGTCTTGTTAGGGGAGCATGGTGGTGCAGCGGTAGGACCTGGGTTTGATCCTGACTACGGGTGCCGTCTGTATGAAGTTTGTACATTCTCCCCGCTACCTACATGTGTTTTCCCCAGGCTCTCCAGTTTCTGCCCACACTCCAAAGATGTACAGATTTGTAAGTTGATTGGCTTGGTAAAATTGTAAAATTGTACCTAATGTGTGTAAGAGAATGTTAGTGTGCGTGTATCGCTGGTCGGCGCAGTCGGTTTTGCCGAAGAGGCCTGTTTCCACGCTGTATCTCTACAACTAAACTAATATCTTGGTGCATTATGATTATTAAGCTGTTCATTGAATTGAAAAGGTTAATCTGGATTTCCCCCTTTACCTAATTTTTCATCAATGTGATGGGCCTACTAATATTACAGAAACTGTACAGGGCCATATTCACACTCATTCCTTCTTCCATATGTCCTACGTATCTTCAGAAAATCTGGGATCCAAATATATAATGGTCAGAAAAACTAGTCACAATATATTTTTCAATAATCCTCAAATCGATGTTCCTTCAAAAAAACAATACTATTTAAGCGCACCAAAGTATACCTGTTACAAATATTTTCTGTCTTAGGTATTGAAGAGGGACTGTTGGATCCCTGATAATACTGTTTAAAATCTAATTACTATTCTTTGGTGGTTAAACACTTTTCTTGATTCCTCCACATAGGGGATATATAATGTGTCTTGTCAATTTCAATTATAGTCAGAGGGAAAGATGTAAAGAACAAGATATTGGATCGGTAATTTCTATGTCTCACTGAAGCCATGCGTTGCACCTGACAAAAACATTTATTTACAAATCAAAGAGGAGAAAGTCATATTAATAAATCATAGTAAAAGAAAAACAATGTGCAGAAATTTAATGATGAGTAATTTTCTGGTCCATATTAGTAGGAGGAGTTAGAATATTCCTAAGCCTCTCAGCCGTGATTTTTTTTCAGCTAAATTGAATGTTATTGAATTTTTGCATCACTTTATAGGTTGCACTGCACTGTTTAAGGACAAACTATTGATGCAAGTCCTGAGGCGAAATGTGCAGTGACGAGGGACAGAAATCATACTTCAACCAGAAGCAAAGCCAATTGATTATAACATGAAAACTGTCTGCCTTTAACAGGAGAGGAGAATTTTTTTTTTCTTTGTTCCAAAGGTGATGTGTCTTTGGTTCATTGTACTGGTATGTACGAGGTTGTGATTTAAACTTTAAACAGCAATGTATGTTTTAATGGGAAGTTCTATTAAATAGCCAACAGTTATTTGGTTTTGCGTAGTGCAGAACTGATAGTCCTCCAAGCTCAGGGAAAAGATGCTTGTAATGAATTCTCTGATATCTCACTTTCAAACTTGAACTAACAAATAAATGGCTTGTTCAGATAGCCTAAGATGTCCAGGGATGCAGACATCAGGTGAAGGATAATTATATCCTTTCCTAGCCCCTTGATGATAGGAAGAGACTTGGATAGCAAGTAACTTTAGCGATACAGCATGGAAACAGGCCCTTTGTGATCACCCCATACATTAGTACTATCCTACACAATAGGGAAATTTACTATTTTAGAGAAGCCAATTAACATACAAACTTTTATGTCTTCGGAATGTGGGAGGAAACCGGAGCACCCAGAGAAAACCCACATGGTCACAGGGAGAACGTAGAGGCTCCATAGAGACAGCATCCGTAGTCAGGACCGAACCCAAAATTCTGGTGTGGGGCTGCAGTGCAGAGAATTATCTTGTCCCACTTCAGGCAAGGAGCCAAATCTGGTGTCAGAAGACTATTCTTCTTCTTGCGTATGGCGTGCACAGCCTAAAGTTGTAGGTCAACTTGTTCTATTTGATCTATTTGTTTGTGCATGTCGGGTTGATTGCATTTGTCGAAACAGGGTGGACCACATGAAGATTGCAATCTCCCACCCCAGAAGACTATTGGAAGACAAAGTTCCTGGTGGAGCATAAAGGGTAAGAGTGATACTCTGAGTCCGGTGAGGAAATATTGTGACCGTCTTTTATCTGTTTGCATCTCTGCTGAACTTTAATTTTTTTTCACTCATCCCTTTTCACCACATATTCCCCATCACCACCCATAACACAATCTACATTCAAACCGTAACTCTACTGACCTTCAAGCTCCATTTCTGCTAGATGTCAGATGGGTTTGCGGGAAATTAAACTCCACTACTAACATTAACAGAGTCTAAATGTTACTGACTAAAGCAAAGTTGTCACCTATCATCAAAAGACCTGATCTGCACTAATGTAAGGTTGTTGACACAATATACTTCTTCCTCTCTTTACAGATACTGTTCAACTTGCCCTACATTTATGTCGACGCCTTCTGTTTCTGTTCACTTGTGGAGTCCTTTTTCCAGCTTTCAAGATTGGCTGATATTCCCAATCACTTCAGTGCTTTAACTGTCCTCCCTCACATTGCATTCAATCAATGGATTGCAGCAGTAAAAGCTCCCTTGCTTAATTTGCTCTCTGTATTTCATTCTCATCCCTCTCAATTTAACATATTGCACAGTACAGACTTCAGTCATTAATGTTTACACAATGTCACTCTCATAGACACTTAGCTCAATCCTTCTCAATATAACACCAAGCCCTCACTTGCTGAAGCTCACTTGCTGTCAGTGTCTACACTACATTTTGATTTTTTATCTCAGTGGACATTGTTGCCAAGGTTTAGGTTGTTATGTTGTATCATGAGATGATATGCGCATTTGCCAACCAACCTTCACCACCAGCCTTTCTGATGACAATATAACACCATAGAAATTATAATTATGGAGCACAATTTCTCTGGAATTTAGGAGATTGAGAGGGGATCTTATAGAAACTTACAAAATTCTTAAGGGGTTGGACAGGCTAGATGCAGGAAGATTGTTCCCGATGTTGGGGAAGTCCAGGACAAGGGGTCACAGCTTAAGGATAAGGGGAATCCTTTATGAGAAAGACGAGAGTGGTGAGTCTCTGGAAGCCACAGAGGGTGTTGAGGCCAGTTCATTGGCTATATTTAAGAGTGAGTTGGATGTGGCCCTTGTGGCTAAGGGGATCAGAGGGTATGGAGAGAAGGCAGGTACGGGATACTGAGTTGGATGATCAGCCATGATCATATTGAATGGCGGTGCAGGCTCGAAGGGCTGAATGGCCTACTCCTGCACCTAATTTCTATGTATGTTTCTATGTTTCTACAATGTTTACAATAGTAATGATGCTCACAATAAAGCAATAACGTTAGCGAAAGTGTAATACTGTATTATTAATGACATTAACATAAATTGGTGATTTCTATGAATGTAGCTCATTGGAATAATGCAGAGTAAAACTTGGTCATATTTGGAAAAAACAGCACTTACCTTGAATGTACTGAGCTAGTTTTCAGCAAACACAACATTTTTTCTCTTTCGTCCTCCACCCCTGTATCATCAATTGGGAGCATCCAATATCAGGGGTGTCAGGGGTTATGGGATGAAGGCAGGAAAATCCGAGGGAAAGATAGATAGATCAGTCATGATTGAATGGCAGATAAGACTTGATGGGCCAAATGGCCATATTCTGCTCCTAGAACATGTGAATATAAAATGTATGCTTAAATTAGCAAGCTACATTCATTTGGGTGACTAGAGAAAATAACCTACAAGTGACCTACATAAATACAACTACACGTCAAGAGTATTTTGATGGCTGTAAAGAACTTTGGGACAGTCCACAATAAGAAGTGAGAGTCACCTTTGAAATACAAACCTTTAACAAAATAAACTTTAGACAGTTCCATTTCCGGCTCATGGGTTTGTGCAATAAAGGGGCTGTCCCACTGCGACGACTTAATTCGTGAGTTTAGGAGAGTTTAGGAGAGTTTGATAAAATGTCATGTTGAAGACCTCCTTCGACTATGTTGAAGACTCGCTTCGACTACCTTCGGGAAAATTGGACACCGAATAGTGGGGCGTGAAGATGACCTCCTTCGATCTCCTTCGACCTCCCTTCGACTATGTTATAGACTATCTATGACTACCTTTGACTACCTTCGATTACCTTTGACTACCCTCGATTACCTACGAATAACATGCCGACCTACTACGACCTACTTTGACTAAACCTACGAGTAAAAAAAGTATCGATTTTTTTCCATGGCGACGTTTTTTACTCACGGGCATTTTTCAACAAGTTGAAAAATATGCCGTGATCTAGCTGAGGCCTCGAGTATGCGGGGACTATCCACGAGCATGAAGGAGAGTTAAGGGCCTGTCCCACTTTCACGACCTCTGCCGAGTTTCCCCTTGACTCATACTCGCATGGTCATCACGAGGTCATAGGAGGTCGTAGGTAGGTCGTAGGTATTCGTGGCATCAAGTAGGTCAGGGCATTTTTTCTAGCACGATGAAAAATGTCCACAAGTAAAAAAGGTCGCGAATTAGGTCGTGAAAGTGGGACAGGCGCTTTACAAAGACCTTCTATGACCTCGTGTCGACCATGCTGCGAGGATGAGTCGAGGGCAAACTCGCCAGAACTCATGGATTAGGTCGCTACAGTGGGACTGCCCCTTAATTATACCATACTATCCTATGGATGCTTCTGCATCGTGGAGGAAGAACTGACACTACCTTTAGTGCTCATCTGTTCTCATCCATTTCATGTCTACATCTCTCTTATTTTTTCCATTCTTTGCAATTAATGGAAAAAGCAATAAGGCATGTGTCTACTATTTACTATACATTAATAGGTAATCTTCCCTGCTGGCCTCTGCCCCCTCACCCTGACATCGCTCTAATTTACGCTCTCCCAGTCACACAGATTGGATTTAAGATTCAGCAATTGAACACACATCAATGTCATTGCTTCATAGCACAGCAGGTAGTGAAGGTAGACAAAAATGCTGGAGAAACTCAGCGGGTGAGGCAGCATCTATAGAGCGAAGGAAATAGGCAACGTTTCGGGCTGAAATCCTTCTTCAGTCTGATCACAGCAGGCAGTGATATATGCCACTCTAATATCCTCTCATATTGTTAAAGCAACAGATACATTCAAAGCCTTTTCATCTGAACCGATAGTTATCTTTCCTAAATAAATCCCAATTTGCTCAGATTGGAAAGATTAGATTTCAAATTTGGCCCACGGCTCATCTCCAATATTTGTAAACATCAATTAAGTTTTCTTTTGTTGTGCTTAGACCACTCATAGTGGACTATCTCATATGCAAAGACAGATGATGGAATGGTTTATGGAGTACAAAATACCATGGAATTACAATTATTCAAATGAGTATTTATATTTGCAATGGCTACTCTTTTTCTCCTCCTTAAAATCTTCAAATGTAACGTTTAGCACAAGGCTCCAATATTCCCATTTCATTCATGAGATGTAATGTAATAAAACATCAGTATCTGTTTTCCAACACCAGCAATGTGAATAGATACATAGATGCATAGAAAATAGATGCAGGAGTAGGCCATTCAGCCCTTCGAGCCAGCACCACCATTCAATGTGATCATGGCTGATCATCCACAATCAATATCCCGTTCCAGCCTCGATTCCGCTACCCCAAAGAGCTCTATCTAACTCTCCTTTGAATGCATCCAGTGAATCAGCCTCCACTGCCTTCTGAGAGAGAATGCCACAAATTCACAACTTTCTGGGTGAAAACGTTTTTCCTCGTCTCAGTTCTAAATGGCCTACCCCTCCTTCTTAAACTGTGGCCCTTGGTTCTGGACTCCTCCAACACCGGAAACATGTTTTCTGCAACTAGCATGTCCAACCCCTTAATAATTTTATATGTTACTATAAGATCCCCTCTCACCCTTGTAAATTCCAGTGAATACAGGCCCAATCATTCCATTCGTTCAACATATGATAGTCCCGCCATCCCGGGAATTAACTTTGTGAACCTACGTTGCACTTCCTCAATAGCAAGAAAGTCCTTCCTCAAATTAGGAGATTAAAACTATACACAATACTCCAGGTGTGGTCTCACTAGGACTCTGTACATCTGCAGTAGGACCTCCTTGCTCTAAAACTCAAATCCTCTCGTTATGAAGGCAAACATGCCATTAGCTTTCTTCACTACCTGCTGTACCACCATGCTTACTTTCAGTGACTGATGTTCAAGAACACCCAAGTCTCATTGCACTTCCCGTTTTCCTAATCTGACACCATTTAGATAATAAGCTGCCTTATTCTCTTGCCACCAAAGTGCATAACCTCACATTTATCCACATTATACTTCACCTACCATGCATCTGCCCACTCACCCAACCTATCCAAGTCACCCTGCATCTTCTATAGTGTCCTCTTCACAGTTCACACTGCCACCCAACTTTGTGTCATCTGCAAATTTGCTAATGTTACTTTTAATTCCTTCATCTAAATCATTAATTTATATTGTAAATAGCTGCGGTCCCAGCACCGAGCCTTGCGGCACCCCACTTGTCACTACCTGCCATTCCGAAAGGGACCCGTTAATTCCTATTGTTTGTTTACTATCTGCCAACCAATTTTCCATCCATGTCAATACCCTACCCCCAATGCAATGTGCTCTACTTTTGCCCATTAATCTCCTGTGTGGGACCTTATGAAAGACTTTCTGAAAGTCCAGATACACTACATCCACTGGCCCTCCTTTATCCATTTTACATGTTTCATCCTCAAAAAATTCCAGAAGATTAGTCAAGCAAGATTTCCCCATAGTAAATCCATGCTGAGATGGACTGATCCTGTTACTGCTATCCAAATGTGCCGCTATTACATCTTTAATAATTGACTCCAACATCTTCCTCACCACCGATGTCAGTCTAATTGGTCTATAATTCCCTGCTTTCTCTCTCCCTCCTTTCTTAAAAAGTGGGTAACATTATCTACCCTCCAATTCATAGGAATTGATCCAGTATCTATAGAACATTGGAAAATGATCACCAATGCGTCCACGATTTCTAGACGATCAGGCCCTGGGGATTTATCAATCCACCCAACACCATTTCCTGACTAATGTGAATTCCCTTCTGATCCTCCATCACCCTAGGTCCTCTGTCCCCTAGCACATCTGGGAGATTGTTTGTGTCTTCCTAGTGAAGACAGAACCAAAGCACCTGTTCAACTCGTACACATGTCAGAGGTTATGGGGAGAAAGCAGGAATAAATTCACCTGTTTCTGTCTTCAAGGGACCTATATTTGTCTAAACTAATCTTTTCCTTTTCACATACCCAAAGACGCTATTACTATACTCCTTTATATTCTTGGCTACTTACCTTCTTCATTTCAAGGTTTCAAGGTTTCAAGGTCTGTTTATTGTCATATGTATCAATTATGTACAGTGAAATTTGAGTTACCATACAGCCATACAAAGTGAAAAGCAACAAGACACACAACCACATAAAAGTTAACATACACATCCATCACAGTGGATTTCACATTCCTCAGTGTAATGGTAGGCAATATAGTTCAATCGTCTTCTTTGTTATCCTGCGCTCGGGGCAGTCAAGCCACCCGCAGTCGGGGCCATCAAAGCCCCCGCAACTGGCGATCGAATTCCCGTCGGGGTGATCGAAACTCTCTCCGCTGCATGGTAGGCTCCCTAATCAGCCTCTTGTTACCAGAGACTGCGGACTTCATGATGTTAAAGTCCACAGGACCCGTGGTTGGTACTTCGATTCCCGGCAAAGGGATAGCAAACTCCGTGATGTTAAAGTCCCGCAGACCCCTGCGGCTTGGAGCGCCGGGTTGGTCTCCAGGAAAGGCCGCCAACTTCACGATGTCAGGATGCAGTGGGGATGGAGATACGATACGGAATAAAAGTCACATCTCCGTCGAGGTAAGAGATTGAAAAAAGTTTCCCCCAACCCCACAACAAACCAAGGAACACTAAAACATACTTTTTAACACATACTAAAAATAACAAAAATAAGAAAGTAGAGACAGACTGTTGGCGAGGCAGCCACTGTCTTTTCAGTTACCTTCTGTTGATCTTAAAAAGTTAGCCAATCCTCTGGCTTCCTGCTCATCTTTGCTATGTTATACGTCTTCTTTTTATACTGTCCTTGACTTCCCTTGTCAGCCATGGTTGTTTCATACTCCCCTTAGAATCTATCTGCCTCTTTGGAATTAAATGATCCTGCATCTTATGGATTATTCCCAGAAATTCCCGCCATTGCTTTTCCACCATCATCCCTGCTAGGGTCCCTTTCCAGTCAACATTGGCCAGCTCCTCCCTCATGCCTCCATAGTCCCCTTTGTTCAACTGTAATACTGACACTTCTGATTTTACCTTCTCCCTCTCAAATTGCAAATTAAAACTTATCATATGAATCACTGAGAAATACAAACAACAGGCAGTGTCATTTTGATTTGCTTCATGAAAAATGATTGATCCTTTACTTATGTTTAATCTTTATGGAATTTTGGAATTGTACTCGGAGGAATATCAAAAACAAGTGCTAGAAAAATAAAACAGAATTTGATAGTGAATTAGAACATATGAGTATGAATAGTATTTATTTAAGGAAATAGCTCGTTATGAAAATGTTTAATTTAATCTTCCTTTTCTATCTTTAAAATAAATCATATTGAAATCTATTGTTAACAATGACAATGTTTGATTGTTATCAGATATAGAGAAAAAAAATTATTGGTGCAAAAACTGTCCTTTAATCCCTTTACATCAAGGGTCAGCAACCTACAGGCCACGGGCCAGGTCCGGCCCGTAACCCGAAATCATCCGGCCTACAGGCGTAACACAAAACACACACAACACTTATCCGTAACACAAAACACACAAAACACTTGTTCTCATACACACACACACACACACACACACACAGAGCCAATTCCATATCACAACATCTGTCAACTCACTCTCTCTCTCTGTCCCTACCCTCCCACCCCTTCTTCCATCCTCCCGACCACCCAGAGTGAAAGCGCCCTCCACCCCGTGCCACGGCATGTGTGAAACTGAAGCAGGCTGAGAGCGGCTGAGAGCAGTTTCGGTGAGGCGGTGCTGGAGCGGTTTCCTCGGGAGCCCAGCGGCGGGCGGGCTGGAGGAAAGCGAAGCATCACTGTGGTCGGTGAGGAATTCCGCTTTGTCTACAGTGTTGCACATTAGTTGTAGTTTGTCTCGGGGGTAATTGTCCTTTGTTATATTGTCTTCTTGTGATTTTTTAAAACTATCATTAATTAATTAATTATTAACTATGGTGATAGATGTGGCCCGCCATCCGCTCACAGACATGGGTCCTGGCTCCTATGCAGAATAAGGTCGCCGATCCCTGCTTTACATTAATATATTGTAACAGGTGTGATTTGTATTCCTCTTACAAATTCTGGTTCAATGACATCAAGTTGATCTTGAAATCTTAAAGTGTTGAAATGGGGAGAAGGTTAATATCAATACAAGATAAAAATAGATTGAGAGTGCATGCGTATGGGTAAACCAACTGACAAATAAGAGTATTTTAAAATAGGGTTTGTAAGAGATCAGATCAGCATGATTCAGTAAAAAATGTGAGTTAAAGATGCTATATTAGGGAGGCTTGGAAGACAAGTAATATTGAAGATTTGATTTAAAAAAATAATAGAAACATACAGAAGGTATTGGCGGTACACAGAAAGCTGGAGAAAGTCAGCGGGTGCAGCAGCATCTAAGGAGGGAAAGAGATAGGCAACGTTTCGGGCCGAAACCCTTCTTCAGACTGATGGGAGGTGGTGGGGGGGGGGGGGGGGGTGGGGGGGGTGGGGGGGGGGGGGGGGGGGGGGGGGGGGGGGGGGGGGGGGGGGGGGGGGGGTGGGGGGGGGGGGGGGGGGGGGGGGGGGGTGGGGGGCAGGAAGAAGAAAGGGAAAAAGGAGGAGGAGGAGCCCGAGGGCTGAGGGAGAGGTGGGAAAGGGAGGAGACAGCAAGGGTTAACAGAATTGAGAAAATTCAATGTTCGAGCCCAGAGGATGCAGACACCCCAAACGGAATATGAGGTGCTGTTCCTCCAATTTGCGGTGTTGTTCACTCTGGCCATGGAGGAGGCCCAGGACAGAGAGGTCGGATACGGAATGGGAGGGGGATTTGAAGTGCTGAGCATTGCCAATATCTACTGCATCCGCTGGCATCTAGAGCAGCGGATGCAGTAGATATTGCCAATGGGATCAACAGAGACACATGAAGAATACTGAATGTGTAGGAAAGAACATAAAACAACGTTGATGACAAAATGAGGATTTGTGTATTTTTAGAAAGGCAATGGTTGATTGGGGATTATCTGATAATTCCATGGCCAAAATCCTAAAGGAATGGATTATGTACATTTGGAAAGGCAGGAAGGGTCAGTTAGGCATTGTAAGGGGGACATCCTATCTCACCAATGTTTTGAGGAGCTTACTGATGGAGGCAGGGCAGTAGAGATTGTCAATGTGGACTTTAGTCAGGTATTTGACAAAGCCCTGTATAGTAGGCTTGGTCAGAAGTTCATAGATCACAGAATCATTCATCTTCTTTCCAATGCTAGCAGCAAGATGGGACCTGGCTAGGGTGGTGGGGATCTTTGATTATATTAGCTATCTTCTTGAGGTAGAACTTCCTAGAGATCCCTTCAATGATAGGAAGATCAAAACCTGTGATGGACCAGGCAGTGATCCCGAATGTCTCCATTCTTGGCCATTTCAAGGTCAGTTTACTGTCACATGTACCAATTAAGGTACAATGAAATTCAAATTACCATACATCCCATACTAAAAAAAAGCAACAAGACACACAACTACATAAAAGTTAACATAAACATCCACCACAGCGGATTCCCCACATTCCTCACTGTGATGGAAGGCAATAAGGTCCAATCGCCTTCCTCTTTATACTCCCGCGGCCAGGGCAGTCGACCATCCGCATTCGGGGCGATGGAAGCACCCACAGCCGGCGGTCGAAGCCCCCTTGTCGGGACGATTGAAACTCCGGTGTCGGGCGATTGAAGCTCCCGCATCGGGGTGATCTAAACTCCTGCGGCTTGGAGACCCCGATGTCGGTCTCTAACCAGAGAACGCGGGCTTTATGATATGAAAGTCCCACAGGCTCCCATGGTTGGATCCCCAAAGTCAACCCCCGACAGGGATCGCGAACTCCGTGATGGTAAGTCTGCAGACTCCTGCGATGGAGCTCCCGGTCGATCTCCAGCAAAGGACGCCAACTCCACGATGTTAGGCCACAGTGCGGATGGAGATACGATACAGAAAAAATCGCATCTCCGTCGAGGTAAGAGTTTAGAAAAAGTTTTCCCATCTCCCCCCATCCCCTACCCACCCCCACATGAAACAAGCTATAGAACACTAAAAACATACATTTAACACATACAAAACAGACACTAAGAAGGAAAGGACGGACAGACTGTTGGCGAGGCAGCCATTGCTGCCATCACCCGGTGGATACAATCAGGCCATGATGCAATCTGTTAAGGTGCTCTGTTCAATAGAGTATTCGGTGGAGTAAAAAATCTCTTCTAACCTCTGAGGAAGTAGAGGCATTGATGAGCTTTCATTATGATTACATCAAGGTGCTGGGCTCAGAACAGATCTTCGGAGATGTGGACTTCCAGAAACAAGAAACTGTTGACTATGTTGGCCACTGTCCTGCTGATGAAGATGGATTTATGGACCATCCGCTTTCCGTTCCTGAAGTCAACAATCAACTCCTTAGTCTTGTTAACATTGAGTGCAAAGTTGCTGTTCTGGCACCATTCAATCAGATTATCAATCTCCTCCCTGTACTCTGACTCATTGTTAAGGTCATAAGTGATAGGAGTAGAATTAGGCCATTTGGACCATCAAGTCTACACCGCCATTTAATCATGGCTGATCTATCTCTCCCTCCTAAACCCATTCTCCTGCCTTCTCCCCATAACCTCTGACATGTGTACGAATCAAGAATCTATCTCTGCCTTAAAAGTATCCACTGATGGGCACAGCCTTCTGTGGCAAAGGATTCCACAGATTCTCCACCCTTTGACTAAAGAAATTTCTCCTCATCACCTTCCTAAAAGAACGTCCTTTAATTCTGAGGCTATGACCTCTAGTCCTAGACTCTCTCACTTTATGTGTCCAACAATGATGATATCGTCAGCAAATCTAAAGATGGTGTTGGAGCAGTGTCTGGCTACACAACCATAAGTATGGAGAGTTTAGAGCAGGGGGCTGAGCACAAATTCTGAGGTGCCTCTATGCTGATGGTCAACGAGAATGAAGCATTGTTGTCAATTTGTACTGTTTGTACGGGCATGGTAGGGTGCTGAGGAATGTTATAGACCTGCAAGAGCTAGATGTACAATTCCATTGTTTCTTGAAAATGGCAATAGAGGTAGATAGTGTGGTGAAGAAAGCATGGCATGCCTGCCTTAATAGGTCAAAAGAGACTATAAACCTTATGACCTTATTGCAACTTTACGAAATACCGACATGAATGCATAAAGTCATGGAGTCATACAGCGAGGAAACAGGCCCATCGGCCCAACTTGCTCACATCAACCCCTCAGTCCCTCCACCTCTGCTGTACAAGATGCACTGAGCAAGGTGAATGAGCACAAAGCTGCCGGCCCCGATGGCATCCCCGGGCGGGTGCTCAGGGCATGTGCTGGACAACTATCCCTGGTCCTCACTGACATCTTCAATCTGTCACTGGCCCAGGGTGTCGTCCCCACTTGCCTCAAGACATCTACCATCGTGCCAGTGCCCAAACAATCAGCGACAGGGAGTCTCAATGATTTCCGGCCAGTGGCACTCACCCCTGTCATCGCCAAGTGCTTCGAGCGGCTGATCTTGGCTCACCTCAAAGCCAGCCTCCCCCCCACACTGGACCCCCATCAGTTTGCCTACCGGACCAATAGGTCAACAGAAGACGCCATATCTGCGGCCCTACACTCTGCCCTGACCCATGGACAGCAATAACACCTACATCAGGCTGCTGTTCATCGACTTCAGTTCTGCCTTTAACACTGTCATACCCGCTAGCTTGATTACCAAACTCAGCGGTCTTGGCATCTCCACTTCCCTCTGCAATTGGACACTGGATTTCCTCACTAACAGACCCCAGTCTGTTAGGATCAACAACCTCACCTCCTCCACTATAACACTGAACACTGGCGTGCCACAGGGGCTGTGTGCTCAGTCCTTCCTCTACTCTCTCTTCACCCATGACTGCTTCCCTAAGTTTAGCTCCAACGCCATCATAAATTTGCCGACGACACCACGGTGGTAGGACTGATCAGCGATAACGACGACAGGGAGGAGGTCCAGCACCTGACAACCTGGTGTGCCAATAACAACCTCGTCCTTAACTCCCAAAAGACGAAGGAGATCATTGTCGACTTCAGGAAGAACAGAGGGGGCAGACGCACCCCCATCCATATAAACACTGAGGTGGAGAGGGGTACACATCTCGGAGGATCTGTCCTGGTCCCTCAACACCTCCAAGCTGGTCAAAAAGGCGCAGCAGCGCCTTTATTTCCTGAGGAGGCTCAAAAAAGCCCACCTGTCCCCCCAGATCCTTTCTACCGCTGGATCTGACCACCTGCTTTACGGTATGGTACAGCAGTTGCACCGTAGCAGACAGGAAGGCACTACAAGGGTGGTGAAAACTGCCCAGCATCATCATCGGTGATGACCGAACGGTGTCTGAGAGGGCTGGGAAGATCATCATTAAATGGACTGTTTGCTCCTACCATCGGGGAGGCGGTACAGGAGCCTCAACCAGCAGGATGAGGAGTAGCTTCTTCAATAACAAATCGCACAACTCGGAGTCCCGCCGATAGATTCCCACATCTGTATTTATTTATTGTTTTATCTGTATTTATCTAAACATTGTAGTACTTGTATCTGTGCATGACATTAAATTTGAATTGAATTGAATTGAATCAACCAACATGTCCCATCTACACTAGTTCCACCTGCCTGCGTTTGCACTCAGAGTATTGTGAGCATTTCTGGCTGTTCCACTTACATAGAGGATGTGATTGCGGTGAGAATGCAGAGAAGATTCACAAGGCTATTGCTTGGATTGGAAGACTTTAGTTACAGGGAGAGACTGGGTAAGCTGGCGGTGGTTATCTTGGGACAAAGGAGGCCAATGGGTGCCCTGATAGTGATTTATAAAATCATAGGAGGCAAAGAAGGAGTGGACAGACAGAGTCTCTTTTCTCATATATGGGATATGAATAACAAAAGGGCATTGGTTTTGGATGAGTGACAGGAATTTTAAAAGGGACTAGACCGTTGGGTCCCTGCCACACGGGAGGCTTGGTCCACCAATGCAACCCGTTCCCCCAACGCAAAATTCCACCACTCACCTGTTCCCCCAATGCAATCCGTTCCCTCAACGCAATATTCCACCACTGACCCATAGCCCCCAACTGTGCAGGGGTGGCTCATTTCCCTTTATTCGCCCTCTCTCATTTTAAACTTTAAATGTCCTGGGATTGCAACATTGTAGCAGGGAGGGCTACAATCCCATTGTGATGTGATAGCTGTTAACTGCCAGGCAGACGGAAGAAATTTTTCTCAAAGTGGGATTTGTAAAATTAAAAATGTGAATAACTTGTAAAATATAACATCAATCTGAATGAAACCATAAAAACCTTCAAGGGAATTGTGAGTAAAGTGGTCCAAAAATTGTAGCGCTAATTGTAGAGTTAAATTGGTGCTGGGATCGCAGCTATTTACAATATACAAACTAAAAGGATCTAGATGAAGGGGTTAAAAGTAACATTAGCAAATTTACATATGACACAAAGCTGGGTGGTAGTGTGAACTGTGAAGAGGATGCTAAGAGGATGCAGGGTGACTTGGACAGGTTGGGTGAGTGGGCCAATGCATGGCAGATGCAGTTTAATGTCGATAAATGTGAGGTTATCTACTTTGGTGGCAAAAACAGGAAGGCAGATTATTATCTGGTGTCAAGTTGGAAAAAGGGGAGGTACAACGGGATCTGGGGGTCCTTGTTTATCAGTCACTGAAAGTAAGCATGCAGGTACAGCAGGACGGTGAAGAAAGCTAATGGAATGTTGGCCTTCATAAGATGAGGAGGTGAGTATAGGAGAAAAGTGTGTGCAGTTTTGGTCTCCAAATTTGAGGAAGGAAATTCTTGCTATTGAGGGAGTGCAACGTAGGTTCACCAGGTTAATTCCAAGGATGGTGGGACTGTCATATGTTGATAGAATGGAGCGGCTGGGCTTGTATCCTCTGGAATTTAAAATGAGAGGGTATTTTATTGAAACATATAAGATTATTAAGGGTTTGGACACGGTAGAGGCAGGAAACATGTTCCCAATGTTGCGGGAGTCCAAAACCAGGGGCCACAGTTTATGAATAAGGGGTAAGCCATTTAGAACAGAGATGAGGAAAAACTTTTTTACTCAGACAGTTGTAAGTCTGTGGAATTCACTGCCTCAGACGTGGTGCAGGCCGGTTCTCTGGATGCTTTCAAAAGAGAGTTAGATAGAGCTCTTAAAGATAGCATGGTCATGAATATGGGCAGAAGGTAGGAATGGGGTACTGATTGTGGATGATTAGCCATGATCACATTGAATAGCGGTGCTGGCTCGAAGGGCTGAATGGCCTACTCCTGCACCTATTGGCTATTGTTTATTGTCTAGAAAGAAAGAACTGTAGATAGACAGGTGACGCTGCGGGCTGGCAGCCTCGCCAGCAGCTGTTCGTCCTTTCGACTTTTTTTGTTTTTAGTATGTCTAAAAATGTGTTTGAGTGTGTTTTAGTGTGGGGGGGAGGGGGCGGGAATAGGCGGAAACTGTTTTTAGGTGGAATGCGACTTCTCTCCTAGTTGCATTTTCGCCCTCCTTCACGGCCTAACAGTTGGGATTGTTGCGGCCTCACCCGGAGTCGGGCCCAGGGCTTCAGCAGCGAGCGCAACACAGACTTTCCATCGCGGAGTCTGGGATCCCTTGCCAGGTATCGCCGGAGAAGAGCTCCGACTGCCGGCCTGTAGCCTATAACATCGTGAAGCCTGTTCTCTGGTAGGAAGTGGCCAATTCGGGACCACCAAGCCGCGGAGTGTCCGTCCATCCCGACGTCGGAGTCTTGAGCATGCCGACGAGAGCGTCTGTACATCGGGCCGTCCATAGTAGCAACTGCGGAGGGTTCATGGCCCCGACCACGGATAAACAAAGGAGAAGGACTGACTGAACTTTATTGCCTTCCACCACAGTGATGAATGTTGATTTCACTGTGGTGGATATTCAGTTTGTATTCTGTTGTGTATTGTGCTCTTTTTGATTGTATGCTGCATAGTAAGTCAAATTCCACTGTATCTTAATTGGTGCATGTGGCAATAAATGTGAACTTGAACTTAATACACAAAGGGACACAAAGTTCTGGCACTTTGTATCCTTTAGAGGGGTGGAAGATTGCAACCTTCACGTGGTCCGCCCTGTTTCGACTAATGCAGTCAACTCGACGTGCACAAACGGAAGATCAAATAGAACAAGTTGTCCAACAACTTTAGGCTGTGCACGCCACACGAAAGAAGACGTATCCTTTAGACAGATAATGTGGATATCTGGAAGAGGAGATGGTAGAGTCTGATACTTAGAACATAGAAGAGTAGAGCAGGTCCTTTGGCACACAATATCTATGCCAGACATGACCAACTCTTGTCTGCACAATCCTTATCCCCCCATTCCCTGCATATCCAGATCACTACAGTTAAGAGACATTCAAAGTAGCACTTAAATAGGTAACACATGGAAAGATATAAGCATAACATTGGCAAATGGGATCAGTGTAGATGGTAGGCATACGTAGGCTGAAAGATTGATTGTGCACACTTTTTCTGTGCACAATCATAACTCTGCAAAGTCAGTGAAGTTTGGTACCTTCGAACAAATAGTAAGAAAATATATTATTCTATAGCTGTGCAAGGTCACGATGGATCAAGTTTACTTCATCAATTTTGATATGCACTATGTTCTTGTATAATGTTGGATTTTCTAATCTATTTGATTTCCAGTGAATTAAAGCAAGAAATGAGTTTACATCAATATTTTATTCTGTGAAGAATATTAGGCTTTATTATTTGACCGATAGTTTCATATTCCAAAGAGAGTTGGATGTCAAAGATTCTGTAGAACCCACAAAGGTGGTCTCTGCTCACAATTGAATTAATTGTATTCACCAGTAGTATTCTTCATAACACAGGGCTGCTTCTGCACAATATAAAATCTGTTTGATGACAGGAAGTGATAATTACTCTGTGCAGTCAAAGGTATTGTACGAATGTGAAAATTGGACCATGAGCTAAAGGCAGAAGGCGACTGAAGGTGTTTGACTTATGATACCATGGATGTATGCTGAAAATTAGTTGGACAAGAAGCATAACTAATGAGGCGTTCTTTGAACTAGGACGAGGAAAGAGAGAAGTGATGAGGCTGATTATATTGAGAAAGATGACCCACTAAGGGAAAATTTCTTCTGTAGGTGGCAAAATGATAAACCTCTTCTTGATAAATGGCAGTATGATTTTATTGCACCAGGGAAATCACTGCCTCCATATTTATCACAGCTGTTATGCTGAAAATGTGCATAAAATCACCTTCTACCATATTTAGACTATGGACTGTCATTTTATCTTAACCCATGAATGAGATGATTAGCAAATGTATTCTGAAAACATTAAAAAAAAAAAAGATTTATTTCCCAATCTAACCCTCAGACATAGAATATACAAGAGATGGGGCTTTAAGCCCCTGTCCCACTTAGGCAATTAGGCTGTCACCACATTGTTGCAGGGTGATGCCTGTATGGTTGTGAGTAGTCTCCTCAAGTCGCCTAAAGAGTCGTAACGTTTTTCTGGTCGCCGCTGGATTATGAGATGTTAAAAACTTTTCGGCGACTGTGGGTTGCCGTAGCTTGTCTTCTCCTGCCGTAGGTGCTGTCGTAGTTTGTCGCCAGGATGACGCAGGTTGTCGCCAGGTGACGTTGGTTGTCGCTGGGTGCTGACTTTGGTGAAATCCATTGGTGACTACCTACGTCAACCGGCGACAGGTAACGGCGACTGAATTGTCTTCAGTTGTCACTGGCAGGGTCGTTGCTTGTCGTAGCTTGTTGCGGGTGGATGTAGGTTGACTTTGGTGGTCGTAGGTTGTTGCCTGTGTTGTCGTAGGTTGTCGTAGGTGTGATCATAGGTGGACGTCCTAATGGGTCGCCATAGCTTGACGTCGACTAGGTGGTAGGTTGTCGTAGCTTGTCACAGACGTTGTCGTGGGGGGTCCAGTCGTCGCTTTTTCGGCGACCTGGTGACAGTCGCTGAAAAAAATCGCCTTAGTGGGACAGGCCCTTTACAGTTAATATCCAAAACACAAATGTCCTCCACCAAATGGACTCCTGAAGCGTGATAACAAATAACAGAAAACAAAGGTCCATGATAAGGACTTGGAAAATGCGGTTCATATTCCATATCTCATGAGCCATTTCTCAGCAAAGTTTGCAACCTCAGACCCACCGCAAAGCTCACAGTCCACTCAGCGGCAGTAAATTGTGTCCTCTTGTACACAAGATGCATGGAGTATTGGTGATAGGTATCTGAAATCACCAATGACATCCCTGCTAAAAAAACTCCAAATCTACCTGGAAGATCAGCAGACCAATATCAACATTCTCTCTCCAAGTAAACGTAAGGTCATAAGTGATAGGAGCAGAATTAGGTATTTGACCCATCAAATCTACTCCGCTATTAAAATCATGGCTGATCTATTTCTCCCTCCTAACCCATTCTCCTGCCTTCTGCCCATAACCCCAGACACCCATACTAATCAAGACTCCATCTCTCTCTGCCTCAAAAATATCTATTGACTCGGCCTCCGCAGCCTCTTGTGACAGCATTCCACAGATTCACCACCCTCTGACTAAAAAAAAATCCTCCTTCCTAAAGAAATGTCCTTTAATTCTGAGGCTACGACCTCTGGTCCTAGACTCTCTCACTAGTCGAAACATTCTATTCACATGCACTGCATCCAATCCCAGATGTGAGGCTGCAATTGTGTTAAGTCATCTTGGATAAGTGGGCCACATCCCAACATCAGACTCTCAAGAAAACAGGCTTGGAAAATAACGAGATTACCTAGAGGATAAAGGAGATACAATGCATTCAGAAAGTATTCAGAACCCTTCACTTTTTTCAGATTTTGTTACATTAATGCCTTATTTTAAAATAGATTATTATTATTTTTTTATCATCAATCTACACGCAATACCCCAGAATGAAGAAGTGGAAACAGGTGTTTAGAAATTTGTGCAAAGTAATTAAAAAGAAATAACTGAAATATCACATTTACATGTCTTCTTCTTCTTGCGTATGGCATGCACAGCCTAAAGTTGTTGGACAACTTGTTCTATTTGATCTTATTTGATTGTGCATGCCGGGTTGATTGCACTGATCGAAACAGGGCGGACCACGTGAAGGTTGTAATCTTCCACCCCATTTACATAAGTATTCAGACCCTTTGCGATGACACTCAAAATAGAGCTTCGGTTCATCCAATTCCGTTGATTATCCTTGAGATGTTTCTTCAACTTGATTGGAGTCCACCAGTGGTAAAATAAATTGATAGGACATGATTTGGAAAGGCACACACCAGTATATAAAAGCTCACATGGTTGACAGTGCATGTCAGAGCAAAATCCAAGCCATGAAGACGAAGGAATTGTCCGTAGACCTCTGAGACAGGATTTTGTTGAGACACAGATCTGGGGTTAAAACAATTTCTGCAGCATTGCAGGTCCCGAAAAGCACAGTGGCCTCCGTCATTCTTAAATTAGAAGAACCTTGGAACCACCAGGACATTTCAGAGAACTGGCCGCCCAGGGAAGCAGGGAAGAAGGGCCTTGGTCATGCAGGTGACCAAGAACCCGATGCTCACACTGACAGAGCTCCAGAGTTCCTCTGTGGAGATGGGGGAACCTTCCGGAAGGACAACTGTATTTGCGGCGCTCCAACAATCAGGCCTTTATGGTAGAGTGGCCGGACGGAAGCCACTCCTCAGTAAAAGGCACATGAAAACTGGCTTGGAGTTTGCCAAAAGGGTTTTTTTCTCTGGTGCTCTGGTCTGATGAAACTAAGACTGAACTCTTTGGCCTGAATGCAAAGCGTCACGTCTTGAGGAAACCAGGCACCGCTCATCACCTGGCCAATACCATACCTACGGTGAAGCATGGTGATGGCAGCATCATGTGGTGGGGATGTTTTTCAGCGGCAGGAACTGGGAGACTAGTCAGGATCGAGGGAAAGATGAACGGAGCAAAGTACAGAGAGATCCTTGATGAAAACCTGCTCCTGAGCGTTCTGGACCTCAGACTGGGGTGGAGGTTCACCTTCCAACAGGACAACGACCCTAAGCACACAGCTAAGACAATGCAGGAGTGGCTTTGTGACAAGTTTGTGAATGTCCTTGAGTGGCCCAGCCAGAGCCCAGACTTGAACCCGATTGAGCGTCTCTGGAGGGACCTGAAAATATCTGTGCATCGACGCGCCCCATCCAACCTGACAGATGTTGAGAGGATCTGCAGAGAAGAATGGGAGAAATTACCCAAATACAAGTGTGCCAAACTTGTAGCATCACTCCCAAGAAGACTTGAGGCTGTAATCGCTGCCAAAGGTGCCTCAACAAAGTACTGAGTAAAGAGTCTGAATACGTATGTAAATGTGATATTTCAGTTATTTCTTTTTAATTACGTTGCAAAAATTTCTAAACACCCGTGTTTGCTTTTTTATTATGGGGTATTGTGTGTAGATTGTTGATTAAAAAAAAAAAATTTAATCAATTTTAGAATAAGGCTGTAACATAACAAAATGTGGAAAAAGTGAAGGGGTCTGAATACTTTCTGAATGCATTGTATATCAAAGCTGCTGTGTAAGAATCCACAACAAATATATAATTCCTCATAAGAATCATAGAGTCATTGAATCACGCACACTGCCCATAGTGACCAACATGTCCCATCTACACTGGTCCCACCACAATCCCTGGACTGATATTGATCAAAATGAAAAGGAGCATGCATGATCCAACTGATAATCTTCATCGCAGTGCATGGAAGCCTAACAAAAAATAGCAGAAGGAACATTCCCTCACCTAGGTTAACCTTCCTCCCATCAAATATGTCCTGTTCCACTTGCGGCAGGGTCTGCAGATCCAGCATTGACTTTTTTCAACTGCTTGAAGCCCTAAAAACTGGAATGCAATTAAGTTACCTAGGCCTCCACCATCTGCCTAAGAACCAAAGGAAATGCATACCTAGAGCATTCATTAAAATCTTAACTAACAATATGCCAACCAAAATTAAAAGTTTTTACTGGTATGTCGTGTTACTGATTGTGTGGCAATTCAGCTTTGCAGTCCTACCATTGAGCGCATTTTATATTTACAATAAGGGTACCTGCTAACCTGTTGTGGAAGTTAACACGTTTTCTACATGTTTCCAACAAATTTTGATTTCATTTTCATTTATTGTAAAACTGCACCACGAAGAAAAAAATATTTTCTAATTTTTTTAATAATACGTTTGAATCTGCTTTCACCACTTATTTTAGGCAGTGCATTCCCGTTCATAACACAGTGCAAAATAAATTGTTCATCCTCCTTGTTCTAATTTTTAGCCAATCATCTTAAATACAAGCCCTTTGGTTACCATTCATCCTGAAAAAACATGTTCTACATCCCCAGTCAAAACTCCTCCTAATTTTGAGCATATTTATAAAATCCAACCCTTGATCCTTTCTGTTCTTTCAAGAACAATATCATCTTTTCCAAGTTCTCCACATAACTGGTACTATTCCTGTTTACAAAAAAAAATGCTGGAGAGCAGATCAGGCAGCAACTGGGAATAGGGAATCGATAGGCAATTTTCCGGGTTGCCCAAATCGTTGCCTATCTAAAGCCTCTAGAGATGCTGCCTGACCCACTGAGTTCCTCCAAGACTTTCTGATTTGCTTAGGTTTCAAAGCACACGTAGTTCCTTTTGTTCCGCTATTTTGGTTAAGTGCTGCTATGCTCCTTTCTTGAGGTCTCTCTTCAATTGTATTGTGCAGCCCTGACTTGTATGTTGCAGTCACAGGTATTTTATAGGGAATTAATCCAAAATAATTCCGCATAACACTGGGGCAATCTATCAGATAAATTTCTTCTTATTTAAGTGGAAAATGCTACGAAAGTGTTGAGATCCAAAGCAAATAATTCCAGTGCTATTTAGGGACGACTTTTTAAAAATGAACTGAAGAAATGATGCAGTAGGTATCATAGAAAAAGACTAATTAAGATGGGGCAATTACAGTATTTGACACTTTCCAATTTTTCCCGTGAGTTCTAGTCTTCTTCATGTTGAAGGATGTTGGTGCGATGGGATGGATTGCTTTCTGCTAATATTGACATTCAAGAACTGGAGGCTGTACAGAGAGGAGCATCCAGGCACATCTTCAATGTCATTTCTCAGATAATTCTACTTCCATCTCCCTGGAAGCCTTGAGGATGAACGTCATACATAGAGTGGATGTGGGAAGGATATTTCCACTGGTGGGGAGCCTAGGACCAGAGAGCATAGCCTCAGAATTAAAGGGCACTCTTTTAAAAAGGAGGTGAGGAGGAACTTACTTAGTCAGAGGCCAGTTAATCTGTGGAATTTATTGCCACAGAGGACTGTGGAGGCCAAGTCAGTGGATATTTTTAAGGCAGAGAAAGACAAGTTCTTAATTAGAACGGGTATCAAGGTTTATGGGGAAAAGGCGGAAAATGGGATTTGGTGGCAGAGATCAGCCATGACTGAATGGCGGAATAGACTCGATGGACCAAATGGCCTAATACTACTATAACATGTGAACTTGTGAACTTGTAAAAAAACTATCCCATGTGAGAAGCATTTCTGCTTTATGTAGGCCACAAACTAGGTTGTGGAAATATTCTCCCCCACCCCCCACCCACACAATCATTTGAGCGGATGGGTCCTGTCAAATCACTGGGAGACTTGTAATTATAAAAAAAAAGTATAATAATGGAAACAACCTATATCTCTTTTTGGCTATTAGAAATTGAATAAAAAAACGGAAACCACAACTCGCACTACCAAAGTTGAAAGAGTTAAAATCGGGGTCATATACACATTCGCTTTAGCCCATACCTCTGTAGACATCACAGCTAGTTTACTGGCTATTAACATTTGGAAAGGAATACGTTTAAACTCTCTACTGAGTGCCGCAGCTGGCAGGTCTGCTGCCTCACAGCGCCCGAGACATAGGTTTTATCCTGACCTCAGGTGCTGTCTAAGCGGAGTTTGCACATTTTTCCTGTGATCGCACGGGTTTCCTCCGGGTGCCACGGTTTACTCCCATATCAAAAAGATGTGCTGGTTTGCAGTTTAATTGGATGTTGTAAATTGTCCCAAGTGTGTGGGGCGTGAATGGGAAAGTTGGACAACAGAAAACACGTGTGAACTGTTGTAGGAAGGAACTGCAGATGCTGGTTTAAACCGAAAATAGACACAAAAAGCTCAAGTAACAGTGGGTCAGGCAGCATCTCTGTAAATAAGGAATGGGTGACGTTTTGGGTTGAGACCATTCTGCTGAAGAAAGCTGGGTCTGAAGAAGGGTCTTGACTGGAAACATCACCTATTCCTTTTCTCCAGTGATGCTGCCTGACCCGCTGAGTTACTCCGACTATTTGTATCTATTTTGTGTGAACCGGTGATTGATAGCCAACATGGACTCAGTGGGCCAAAGCGTTAGTTTACATGCTGTATTCCTAAATACTAAAATCTCCTAGAGATGCAGTCATTTTAAACTACAAGCAACATCAGTTTGAAATGTTATCTAAAAAAACAGTATTATAAAAACTACAACTAAAGAATAAAAGTAATTGAATATAGTACTAGTTTAGTGTAGTTTAGTTTTATTATTGTCACATGTACCGAGGTACATTGAAATGCTTTGTTTACGTGCTATCCAGTCAAAGAACAGATTATAGATGATTACAATCAAGTATGAAATAGTACTATATCATTTTGTTCACAGTGCAAATTGAGACTTTTTCACAAACATGCTGCTTGTTTCAAGAGTCATTCAACATGGCAGCTTTGGGATTACTCTGAAGTATAACTTCCGACACACATAACAGTTTTCATACTCACAAAAGGTAAATATTACATTGTTTACTCTGTGAAACCTCACATTCTTTCCTGTATTTTTCCCGGTAACTTCACGAAGCTTACATCTGTGATGTTGGGCACTTTTTTGTAAAAATCAAAATATTCAGTCTAAAAAATATATACATAAAAAGAACTATGGAAAAATTCTTCCGACATTCTTGGAGGCTATACATGCATTCATTAGTATCATATCGTATTAGAAATATCATTATAGCTGGCACCCTTGTCACACATGTGGCCCCTTGGGTTATTCCTTGATTGAGAGGCATCATCACCACACCTGTCCCCCAATGTCAAGCAGCGGAAGAACTCTAGACTGTGGTCCTCCCCCATAGAGGCTGCATTAGACACATCCCCATGCCTGTTACCTAAGACCTCTCCATCAACTTTGGACACAGTATAAGATTACATTCCTTATCCACTGGTGTTAACTTAGAGTCATAGAGTGACACAGTGTGGAAACAAGCCCCATCAGACCAACTTACCAACATGTCCCAGTACACAAGTTCCACGTTTGGTCCATATCCCTCCAAACCTGTCCTATCCATGTAATCAACGATCAAAATGATAGGCATAGCAATCAAATCTGCATTTGTCAAATAAGGCATGACAAATCAGATAAGGAAGTACTAAATCTGACACCAGTTATTATCTGTTTATTGGTAATTAAAATTAATGAAGTAGCCAGTTAAATAGCGGAAAAAGATTCTGTCAAATAATCAATTTTCAGATTTCCTTCGTATTCCTGTTTATTTTCATATGCAACTTTTTTCATTTCCCTCTGAAAATGTTATTTTCTATAATTATTCCTGCCTGACCTTATTTTATGATTTATGCTTGTGTAAAACAGATTTATTTCCCTAGCTGTTGTTAAGTGAAGCAAAACTTTGTTGGGTGGAAACACACAAGGTGTTTTTGTAGACTTTTGCTCCTCCTGGAAACTGGGAAAACTTCTTCCTTCCACCCTTCCTCCTCGATTCCATTGCTGGATTTCCAGTTCCTTGGAAAATTGCCTATTTAAAAAAATAAGTTCCCAGTTCTCATGTAGTGACCCTTTTTCCCTCCAGTGAGATATTAAACAGACTTGTTATCTGTTGGCAGTAAATACTTTTTTCTCAATTTTCTCCATGTGACATGTTAAGGCAGATAGATTATTAAATAGTATGGGTGTCAGGGGTTATGGGGAGAAGGCAGGAGAATGGGGTTAGGATGGAGAGATAGAACAGCCATGATTGAATGGTGGAATAGACATGATGGGCCAAATGGCCTAATTCTGCTCCTATCACTTATGACATGACATGTGGTATAACTCTTAAATCCTTTAATAAAGGACAGCCACATAAAAAACTAACCTGCAATAAAGATAGACACAAAATGCTGGAGTAACTCAGCGGGACAGGCAGCATCTCTGGAGAGAATGAATGGATGACGTTTCGGGTCGAGGCCCTTCTACTGAGAGTCAGGGGAAAGGGGAACGAGAGATATGGAAGGCGATATAGAGAGACATAGAACAAAGAAATTAAAGATATGTAAAAAACTAATGATGACCAAGGAAGCAGTCGATTGTTAGCTGTGGGCTAGGTGAAAACAAGTTATGCAGACAATGAAACTCACCAGGATGCAAATGACATTAGTACAATGACTAAAGTGGGGGGTGGACGGAGAGAGAGGGGATGCAAAGGTTACTTGAAGTTAGAGAATTCAAAATCATACCGCTGGGTTGTAAGCTGCCCAAACAAAATATGAAGTGTTGTAAGTGCTGAAGTAAAAAATGTAGCCATGTGCTACTATGACTTTTAACTTGTGTTGAAATAGGTTTTTTTTAGGCTTGTACAAGGGGAAAAAAATTGATCCTTGTTCTATTCATTTTTCCAGTTCTTTTGCTCATAATCTCTCAGATGATCATGTACTCTTGCACCTGAGTGTTTACTGACCAGAAAATAAACAACTGCTACCCCTGCTGCTTCTGCGGTTGAGAGGCATGGGCAGATTGAGAAAGACCACAGGCAAATCTAATGCATCAGCATTTGTGTGCAACCATGTAGTCAAGAACAATGTCTTCATTATTTTGAGACTTTCTTTAACTTCCACATTTTGCTATTAAAAATCGATGAATGCACTATGGTGCTTAACTTTCTTTCCCCACTACATTATTCCTGTGCCGGGTTATATGGATTTGTTCAAATCCATTACAGTTCCATTTCTGAAATGCTTGTGGTGAAATTACACTGCCAGAATGTTTCTTTGCCTATTCCTTAATGCTGTGATGATTTATTTCTGCTTTATGCCTCATGGAAAGCTCTGTTTGAGCTTCTGTACCGTGATTGCTGCATGATTTTTTTTTCCTGAATTGCAACACCTCACACTTGCCCAGATTAAACTCCATCTGCCATTTCTCCGCCCATATCTATATCCCGCTGTATCGATTGACAGCCTTCTTCACTGTCTATAACCGCCATTTTTTATCATGAGCAAAATTCATATATATCACAAATAACACAGGTTGAGGTCCTAACATTGATCCTTGCAGAGCACCACTGGTCACAGACCTCCAGCCGATATGCCACGCTCCCTCTCTTTTCTAAGGATAAGACAGTTTCTTAATCCAAACTACCAAGATAACATGGAACGCATAAAACTTAATCTTCTACTACGATCAGCCTTCCATGAGAGACCCTGTCAAATGCCTTACTAAAATCCAGGTAGACAAAATGTGTGGGAAGGAACTGTAGATGCTGGTTTGCATCAAAGATAGACACAAAATGCTGGAGTAACTCTGCAGGACAGGCAACATCCCTGGATAGAAGGAATGGGTGATGTTTCGGGTTGAGATCCTTCTTCAGACTTCAGAAGAAGGGTCCCGAGTTCCTTATATCCAAAGATGCTGCCCGTCCCGATGAGTTACTCCAGCATTTTGTGTCTATCCAGGTAGACACCATCCATTGTCCTATTCCTCCTCAAAAATCTCAGTCAAGTTTCTAATACATGATCTAACCTGGTCAAAGCCATGGTAACTATTGCTCTACTCCCTTACAAATGCGAGAAAATCCCATTGTGAAGGATCCTCCCCAATAGCCTCTGATGTGAGTCTCACTGGTCTCTTATTTGTTGGATTGTCTCTAGTTCCCGTCTTAAACAAAGGAGCAACATTCTCCAGTTCTCGTGGTCTCAAGTGTGGTTAGAGATAATACAAGATAATACAAAGACCTTCAACAATCTTCACTCTTGCCTCTCTCAATAACCCGGGTTATATTCCATCAGGCCTGGGAACTTAAACAGGTTAATGTTCTTCAAGAGACCCAAAACCACATATTTTTTTGATCGCAAAATGCCCAGGCATTTCTGCACACCCCACACTGTTCTCACTTTTGCCAATGTTCTTCTCCTTGGTGAATACCAATGCAAAGTACTTGGTTCATACCTTGCCTACTTGCACTGATTCCAAGAACAAATTCCCTCTTTTATTCTTGAATAGTCCTACATTCTTCTTAGTTACCATTTTGTTTTTAATGTAGGTTAATATTAACTGTCAACATGATAAAATTGATTATCCAGTCATTAACATATTCTTCACGTTTACCTGTGAAAATTAACTGCTGGATTTCGTACATTTCAACAATGATTACAATTCAAGGGTACACAAAAGGCTGGAGAAACTCAGCGGGTGCAGCAGCATCGAAGGGGCGACGGAGATAGGTGACGTTTCGGGTCGAGACCCTTCTTCAGATTCTTACAATTCAAGGGACCTTTTGTGGCTATAAGGTGCTTTGGAGTGTCCTGAGGTCATGAGTAGTGCTAATTAGAAACAAAACTTTCTTTCAAATTCAAATTATGAAAACAGTTTTTAACGGAAAATTAATAATTTAAAGTTAATTAACATCAGTTCAGGTTCATTGGGAAATTGAAAGAAGCTTATTCTGCCTTTTGTCTATGGTCTCAAATGAAACATGGTTGACCTTAAACCAAACATGTATCACAGTTTTCTGCAAATGTTTTCTCATCACTTCAGTGTGATGTATGTAACACATGATAATGTTTGGTGAGTTATGCTACATATTTTCTGTGATCGCAAAGATATGAATATTATGAAAATAGGTCTAAATGCAGCCCAATGTGGACACAAAAAAATTGGTGTAACTCAGCGGGTCATACAGCATCTCTGGAGAAAAGGAATAGGTGATGTTTCAGTTCGAGACCCTTCATCCCACAGCTTGTAATATAACTTTTGTATTACTGGCTTTTTTTTATGTGTTGACAACTGTGACCAGTTTCATGTAATAAACCTGCAGGTGTTAAATAAAAAACGCTGGAAACATTTAACGTTCAAACATTAAAAGTGAGGTTGGGCGGAAACCTTGGCAACAACACTTCTGTCCTTGATGAGATTAGAACCATTCCTCGCTCCTTTTGAACAGAAGAACAGAGGAATAATGTCACCTATTCCAACTGCTTTGGTGCACCTGTACTTATGGTGTCCATCATAGATGTCAGATTGAACTTCCTGAGAGTGAACCCTCAGAAAGCAATTAGTCCGGTTGGAACTTGAGAGCGAAAGATAGATCAGCTATGATTGAACTGCGGAGTGGACTTAATGGGGCAAATGGCCTAATTCTACTCCTAGAACTTCTGAGGTACTGGTCATGTCCAGCTGCCAAGAAATTCTGAGACATCTTAAATCTCTCCCTACTGCAATATGTGATTTACACATGCTTTAAAAAGTCTGCTATCATCAAAAGACTGTTAAAGACTGTTAAAACAGGAAGGCAGATTATTATCTAAATGGTGTCAAGTCAAGTCAAGTCAAGTCAACTTTATTTGTCACATACACATACAAGATGTACAGTGAAAGTGGCAATGCCTGCGGGATTGTGCAAAATAATAGAACAACAGAACAGAATAGAACCAGTATTTACATTTTTTTTTAAGTCACAACAGTAATTATAGTTGAGATCAGGTGAGAATAGAGTTTACAGTCCTGATGGCCTGTGGGAAGAAACTCCGTCTCATCCTCCCTGTTTTCACAGCGTGACAGCGGAGGTGCTTGCCTGACCGCAGCAGCTGGAACAGTCTGCTGCTGGGGTGGTAGGGGTCCTTCATGTTCCTGCAGGCTCTGGATCTGCACCTCCTGGTGTATAGGTCATGCGGGGGGGGGGGGGGGGGGGGGGGGGGGGGGATGTAGTTCCCATGGTGCATTCAGCCAAACGCACTACTCTCTGCAGAGCCTTAGTGTCCGGGGCAGAGCTGTTGCCAAACCAGATCGAGATGTTTCCAGTCAGGATACTTTCTATTGCACCAGAGTAGAAGGATTGAAGGATCCTCAGACTGAAATTTCTCAGCTGCCTGAGGTGGTAAAGGCGCTGCCTTGCCTTTCTCACCAGTGCGGCAGTGTGTGTTGTCCATGTCAGATCCTCTGTAATTTGGACTCTCAGGTATTTAAAGCTGCTCACCCTATCCACAGTAATGTAGTGGCACCTGCTGGTGCACGCCAGCGTCGGACCCCGCGGTCGGAAGCCGCACGCACGTGACTCTGGGAGGGGTCGGGTTTTAGCGCAGTTTCTATAACATAAGTCGATTGAGGACCACCGTTGTGGTCAGTTGTGTGTTAGTACCTGTGATACCTGAGAACCTTGGTTCTGAATAAATCTTGTTTCAAACCACTGGTCGTTGTTTCTAATCCACCAAAGTAGTCCCATTGATCCCCAGTGGCGTGTACGTCCTCAGTTGCTGTGCCCTTCTAAAGTCCACAATCAGCTCCTTAGTTTTATTAACATTCAAGAGGAGGCTGTTGTTCTGACACCAGAGTGGCAGGTCAGCTGCCACCTCCAGGTAGACCTTCTCATCGTTAACGGAGATCAGGCCCACAACCACTGTGTCATCAGCAAACTTGATGATGGAGTTGGAGCTGAACCTGGCTACACTGTCATGTGTGTACAGGGAGTACAGTAGGGGACTGAGGATGCAAACCTGGGGGGATCTTGTGTTCAGTGTGAGGGGATTGGAGCTATGTCTCCCTATCTTTACCACCTTGATTGGAACATATTCCAGTCGACATCACGCAGTGTATCCTGTCGCATGGCTTCTGAATGGTCAAACCACCACTTTACGTCACTGCCACTTCCCGTACTCTCCGTTGTTCATACTCCGGCAGCAGGAAAATGGTGGCGTGGTCAAATTTTGGGAAAAGGGAAAGTACAACGGGATCTGGGGGTCCTTGTTCATCACTCAATGAAAGTTAGTATGCAGGTACAACAGGTAGTGAAGAAAGCGAATAGCATGTTGGCCTTCATAACAAGAGGAGTTGAGTATAGGAGCAAAGAGGTCCTTCTGCAGTTGTACAGGGCCCTAGTGAGACTACACCTGGAGTATTGTGTGCAGTTTTCATCTCCACATTTGAGGAAGGACATTCTTGCTATTGAGGGAGTGCAGCGTAGGTACAAAAGGTTAATTCCCGGGATGGCGGGACTGTCATATGCTGAGAGAATGGAGCGGCTGTGCTTGTATATTCTGGGATTCAGATGGATGAGAGGGGATCTTATTGAAACATATAAGATTATTAATGGTTTGGACATGCTAGAGGCAGGATAATTGTTCCCGATGTTGGGTGAGTCCAGAACCAGGGGCCACAGTTTAAGAATAAGGGGTAAGCCATATAGAACAGAGATGAAGAAACACTTTTTCATGCGGAGACTTGTGAGTCTGTGGAATTCTCTGCCTCAGAGGGTGGTGGAGGCCGGTTCTCTGGATACTTTCAAGAGAGAGCTAGATAGGGCTCTTAAAGATAGTGGAGTCAGGGGATATGGGGAGAAGGCAAGAACGGGGTACTGATTGTGGATGATCAGCCATGATCACATTGAATGGCGGTGCTGGCTCGAAGGGCCGAATGGCCTACTCCTGCACTTATTGTCTATTGTCTATAAATAAAATAAGGTAGCAAGCCTTATTGACCACTGTCCATTGGCTCTGGCAATCAGCATCATGAAGTACTTTGAGAGGCTGGCTATAACACATATTAACTCAAGCTTTCAAGACTGCCTCCATCCACTCCAATTTATCCGCTACCACATCATGTCCACAGCAGATGCCTTTTCCCTGGGATTACACCCATCTGAGGAACATTGGATCACGAGGACTGCATGTCAGATGCTTAGTTATTGAATATACCTCTGCTTTCACCACCATAATACCTACCAAACCCATCTCCAAACTCTTGGATCTAGGTCTCATAACACCCTCTGACAGTGGATTCTTGACTTCATTACCTACAGTATACTGTAGATCAGTAAGGATCAGCTACAAAACCTCTTCCAAGATAATTCCCAATGTCAGTGCCACACAAGGCTGCATTCACACCCGTTTCCTATAATCCTTGTACACTCACAACTTGTGCACCCAAATGTTGTTATAATGCCAGTTACAGGTTTGTAAATGACAACAGTGTAGCGGGGCAGATCTGATACAATGATGAATTAGAGTACAGGAAGGAAACCGAGCACTCAGTAGCACGATGTCAAGATATTAACTGCTCACTCACCTGTCAGCAAAATGAAGGAGCTGGTAAACTACTTCAACTAGAAACTGGTGCTCAAGTGGAAATGGTCGCGCATTTTAAGTTCCCAGGTGTAAATATCACCAAGAATTTGACCTGGGCCAGCTACATTGATGATACTACCAAGAAAATGCACAAATGCCTCAATTTTCAGCATTCCTCTATGACTCTTACCAACTTCTACTAATGCACCATATAAGGCATTTTATTTGGATGCATCACAGCTTGATATAGCTGCCCAAGAGCAAAATAAATTGCACAGAGTTCTGAACTCAGCCCAGTGCATTATATAAAACAGCCTTCCCCACCCCTCCAAAAATCAACTCCATCTGTACTACACATTACCTCGGGAAAATTGCCAATGTAGTCATGGACAACTCGCATCCCAGTAATTGTCTCGTTTCACCTCTCCCACGATACAAATCCTTGAAAGCATGTACCCCCAAATTCTTCATTGTCACCAGACCTTTAAAGGAATCTCTCATATGCTCAGGATGAATTTCTGATCTTCCAATCTACTTTGTTGTGGCTCTTGCACTTTTTTAATCTGTCTTTCCTCTGTAATTGTTACACTATATCATGGATTCAATTCATAATAATAATAATAATAATAATAATATATTTTATTGTCATTACACATAAGTGCAACGGGATTTGGTTTGCAACTTCCACCCGATGTCATATCTCTTTTATGCTGCCTGATATACTTAAAATGAAGATTTTTGCTCTATCTTATTACATGACAATAATAACCCAATACCAATGCTAATATGCATCCAACCGGTCAGCCTGGAGCATGATAAATTGCAACAAAGACTAGTCAAAAATACAAAGCAGCTAGCCAACTTGTAACAAATGACAGTGAATTAGTACTTTCAACTCATATTTATTGTCATTTTTTCTGCTAATTGTTTTGTAGCATAGTATTACAATTTGGTGTCTTCACTAAGTAATTCATTCATTTGCATGTTTATTCCCGGCACCACTTAGTTCCCCTCTCTTATAGTACCTGTAAACCTGAATGTGGCGTGTACTTGAACTCACTGAACAACATGTGGGATAGAATTATTTGGTCAAGCAAGCTCTGCTAACTTCACCCTCTATCCCATACACGTTTGTACAGGGATTACTGTGTATGATGTCAGCGGATAGACCCTATTTGATATTTTTTTCTCCTCCTTAGCCCAGGGGCATAAATGCAATTACATCTTGACTGATATCCAAATGAGATCAGTTAATTCAGCACAGACCCTGAATCAAACCTATTCCTTCCGATCTGTATGAGTAGAGATACCTGATCTGTAAAGTAAGGCTAAATGATGATTAAGCTATGCAAAGTACATCCTATTTGTTTCCTTCCTGCAATTTAAACCTTTAGTGTCTAGATTCAATAGCTGAAAGCGAATACAAATGAGTTTTAATAAAGTCCTACTCATCAAGTGGTGAATAACACTTTTTTTAAAAACTCAAACTTTTTTCGTTGAGTTTTACTGAAACAGCAGAGGAAGCTGAAAATGTAAACTTTGGAATGGAGATTGAAGTAGAAAGAAGTGGAGGATGCCAGTCAAAGGGAGATCTGTAGTGAAAAAAAGGCGATGAATGATAAGCAATTGCTCAGCAAACAAACTGGCAACTGCAACATGAGATGAATGTTACGGGCACTAGACAGGTCTTCCATAATACCACACAGAGAAAAACAGTGAAATTAGAGGTCATCTCACATTCAAGCATCAACATCTTTCAGTTGTACATAAAGAAAAATCAGACAGTACAAAATGTGTTGCCAATTTATAATGGCCTTTTTTGCACTATTGTCGAATAATTTCACTACAACATTTCCGAAGTGTTTTTCATGAAGTTAACTCTGGGTATTTGTCTGAATAATAACAGTACCAACAGTGACTGGGATATCAATTTCTTGTTTCACAGAGCAAATGTTAATATGATGCACAATACTCAAATATTATGGAGAAACCAGCAGTATTATAAATTGTCGTCCAGGAAATCATCTCCATTCAGAAATAGTAAGCATGTTATGCAGTTGCATTAGTACTACATCCTCTCACTCTGTAATTCATTCTGCTGTCTTCAATTCACTCCATCAATGCCTACTTACAAAGATAGGCACAAAGTGCTGGAGTAACTCAATGGATCAGGCATCATCCCTGGAGGAAAAAGATAGGTAATGTTTCGGGTCAGGACCCTTCTTCAGACCCGATGAGATACTCCAGCAATTTGTGTATATCTTCGGTATAAACCAGCACCTGCAGTTCTTTGTTCCTATTTACATAGGGTGGGAAAGCCCAGGAATAGGCTGCTCCTATTTCCTGCTAAAATGTGCTATAGCCTTGTGACAAAGACCCAATCATGAGGTCAAGATAGCAGAATACAAATAGTATTATCTTGCATTTAGCTATCAGCTTAGATCAAGAGCAGAATAAATATAATGCCAGGAGTAAATATGGTAGATGTGGTAGTAAAAAGCTTGCATCTATGTATACAGTGGAAGCACAGGCCTTTATCTTTTGTGTTGGACAGAATACCTTGTGGTCGGTGTGCTATTGTCATGTAAGGCTTGCTTTAGCCTCCTAAGTGAACCACTTTCTTTCCGAACAGGAGTTTAAAGTCCTGGCCAACACTGCGGATACCTCAGAGTTGTTTTGCTTATATTTAGGTGATGCACACCCATTGTGAAGCCCGGCTACAAAAAAGATAATGACTAGTAGTAGCAATTGGCCTCTGTAAATTCCCTCTAGTATATAAGGAGTGGATGTGAAAGTGAGGTAACACATTGAAAGCAGTGGTGTGGGGGAGAAAAGGGGGGTGTGGAGGGTTTAGTTAGAGATTACCTAAAATTGGAGAATTTTATTTTCATGTTTAGAAGAGAGAGGATATTTGACAGCATCAGAACCATTATGTTGGAATTAGTTTTAGAATAGATCACAGCTTGCCTGCAACCTCTCTGGTTAGGTAGAATACCATGTAATAGAAAATCTAATATAATTAAAAATGGGTATAAAAAACAAGGGAAGTCTTCATAGTTAACAGAATTTAAGATCAAAGTGCTACAACTCCAACCCCAATCGGCAAATCTGCAACCTGTGCTGTCACAAAGCACCTGGGAAGAGGCAAATTGGGACAGAATTAATACGATTATGACAGGAACCTCGAACAGTAGCAAACAGATGGGCTGTAGAAAAGGAATATGGTGATCTGCCACCCTAAGCAAAGCAGCTGTCACCTGGCTTACACAATTAGATATGGTGGACAAGCTGAGGACTGTGCTATCACCTACAGGCCCTTGAAATGTGCCAGAAGCAAAGAAGGTAAGAGCAGCTGTCACCTTCACTGCTGCTGGCAGGGTTGTTTCTAAATCATCTCTCAATTCCTGACAGAGGTCAAGACTGTTAGCTTTAATAACTGAAATCTGTTCAGACATTGGTTGTCAGGTCAGGAACATATAATCAAAGCTGATACACAGTCACATAGGATACAAATGCATCAACAACAACCCACTCTTTACTCTTATTCTGCCTTTCCACCTCAGATATACAAAATCCTTTTTTTTTTTGCTTTAGGGAACAGCTTTGTTTCCCACACCTGATTCCAGGTTAGTGAATTTGTTTATCAATGCTATCTCCGAGATTGAAAGCAGTGAGCAAATTGTCTGCTGATATCCTCCATGTAGATGAAAATTACACAAGGAGAGACATGGCCTTTCATAAATGAGCATAAATCAAAATTACCCATTCCACAAACACAAGATAAATTACATAATTGCAAACAGCAGTGTGATATTTCCCACTACACAGTCCTAAATGTTATAGCATTGAGAAAACTATTTTCTTTGGATATCAGAAGCTTTTATTCAATTGACTATCTTTATAAGGAAAACAGAAAATTAAATGGTTCATGTTGTTAAAGAAGGAACTGCAGATGCTGGAGAATTGAGGGTTACACAAAAGGCTGGAGAAACTCAGCGGGTGCAGCAGCATCTAAGGAGCGAAGGAGATAATTGAAGAGCGAAGGAGTCTGAAGAAGGGTCTCGACCCGAAACGTCGCCTATCTCCTTCGCTCCTTAGATGCTGCTGCACCCGCTGAGTTTCTCCAGCCTTTTGTGTAACCCCCCATTAAATGGTTCATACCCATTTACATGTTCTGTTCTTCATGTCACTTCAATGTCCATATCTGTCTTAGTTCCTCACAATTAATTGCTAGAAAATGTATGATTATAATGTTTAAGAAGGAACTGCAGATGCTGGAAAATCGAAGGTAGACAAAAATGCTAGAGAAACTCAGCGGGTGAGGCGGCATCTATGGAGCGAAGGAAATAGGCAACGTTTCGGCCTGAAACGTTGCCTATTTCCTTCGCTCCATAGTTGCTGCCACACCCGCTGAGTTTCTCCAGCAATTTTGTCGACTTATGATTATAATGTTGTTGTTTAAAAGTTGTCTGACAGAATCACTGTTTCATACATCTCTTACATTGACCACTGAGTGACCATAAAGATAAACATTAGCATGGACATGATGTAACTGTTGTAATGGCTGGGACAGAAAATAATACAGTGAAATTGACAGTTCTGCAGTTATGCAAAGAAAGATCAGTTGATGTTATAAGCCCTTAGGCTTGCTAAAACATGCTAACATTGGTCATCTAATGCTTTGCATTTGCACAACATGGGAAGGAGAAACAGATCCAGCAATGAGGCAAGGAAATCCAACCATAAGATGAAAGTAATTACCGGTGTAACGTGTTAACCGATAACTTCATCTCCACCTTCATAAGTTCATAAGTGATAGGAGCAGAAGTAGGCCATTCAGCCCATCAAGTCTACTCCATCATTCAATCATGGCTGATCTATCTCTCCCTCCTAACACCACTCTTCTGCCCTCTCCCCACAAGCTCTGAGACTCATACCAATCAATAATCCATCCATCCCTGCCTTAAATACTTAAATATATCCACTGACTTTGCCTCCACAGCCTTCTGTGGCAAAGAATTCCACAGATTCACCACCTTCTGACTAAAGAAATTCATCCTCATCTCTTTCTTAAAAGAATACCCTTTAATTCTGAGGCTATGACCTCCAGTCCTAGACTCTCTCAACAGTGGAAACATCCTCTCCACATCCACCCTATCCAAGCCCTCACCATTCTGTACGTTTCAATGAGGTCTTCCCTCATTCATCCAAACTGCAGCGATTACAGCTTATGTCCACCTTATATCAGAGGGAAGTTGAATGCAGCAGTTCTTGAAGTTCTAGAAAACTTAAGCATGGTTTATACAAGGAGCAAGCAAGAACAGCTGATACATTTACTAAATATACCACTGAGTATGACACTAATGAATGTATAGATGCTGAGAATATCAGAAGAGCTTTTTATTTTGTATTATTTTTTTCTATTGTAAAGTTTACTTTGGGGAAAATAAATTACTAAACATACTCTGCGTGGAGGACTTCAACGTTCATCACCAGAAATGACTTGTTTGTGCACAATTATTTGGGCCAATTGGGTGGGTCCTGGAAGGTAAGTTGCCAGATTGGGTCCATGAAAGGTAATAAGATAAATCTACTTAAAACCTCCCCCTGACATATATAACAGTGACAGATGCATCCATCCATGGCAATCATCATCTTCAAAACCACTTATTCACACTCAATTACACTCTTGTTTTGTGGCATTACCACACTAAAAGGGATAGCCTCGGATGGGACACGCAAAATTCTAAATGAAATTAAATGAAGAGTAGATCTAGCAGCTTTAAGATGGACATTAGCAACAGCAAAAGTGTATATCTCTAACATCGTGACGCAGCATATCCTTACTTTGTTGTTATATTCAAGCCAGACTCAACCTCAAATCGAAAATAGCCACAAAAATGCTGGAGTAACTCAGCGGGATAGGCAGCATCTCTGGATAGAAGGAATGGGTGAGGTTTCAGACCTCATCCCGAAACGTCACCCATTCCTTTTATCCACAGATGCTGCCTGTCCCGCTGAGTTACTCCAGCATTTTGTGTCTATCCCCGGTGTAAACCAGCATCTGTAATTCCTTCCTACACACTCAACCCATGATCAATGACTGCAGATAGACAAGACAGGAGCATCACAAGGAGGACTAAAAATGAGATGCAGACTTAATGGAGGGGCCAATGCATGTGTGAACAATCGCAAAAACAGCCTACAATAGATAGATTAAACATACCCATAATCAATAGATCAGATCAAAGCTCTAAAGTTTTGTTACATCTACTTGGGATGGATGTTAAGCAGCTAATTAAAGGACACGTCTCCAAAAACTTCTCAACAACTGCAGGGCTCAGCATCAGAGTATTAAAGACATGGCTGAACCACTGATAATCATGACTGGGCAGAAGTACTGAGTGGATGATGTTTCTCAGGCTCTTCTTCTCACGGCATCCAGGTTTACTACCTCCCAAGCCCATAACCTTTAGCGCCAAGGGAACGAGCATCAGCTTCCCCTCAAAGTGATTCACATTCCTGCCCTGAAGATATATTGCCGTTTCTTCGATCTCATTGCGTTTAATTGCTGGAATTGCTTGCCTAAAAACACTGAGAAGGTAGCTTCATCAGAAGGGCTGTAGTGGTTCAAGAAATTTGCCCATCACCATGAATAAAGAAGAAAAGGGATGTAAAAAATGTTTTAAGAAGGTCTCAACCTGAAATGTCACCTATCTTTATTCTCGAGGGATGCTGCCTGATGCGTTAAGTTACTCCAGCACTTTATGTCTATCTTTGGTATAGACCAGAATCTGCCGTTCTTTGTTTCTAAATAAACGTTGATCTTGTTGATGATATCTAGATCCTAGAAAATGAATATTTATTTTAAAATCCTCAATGCAATGCTTAGAGTAAAGGATGAGAAGTAAAGGATGGGAGTAACATAAAAATACATTTCCTCTATGAATTCAGAAACATTATTAGTGATATCTTAAGAACTGCTTTGTTATAAAACCTTTCTTACAACAAAAATAACTGGTGTTTCTTTTTCCCTAATCCTTAATTCATATTCCTCGCATACACAAGAGACAAATCACAAATGGTATGTGAATTTCCGCTGAAAAAATGAAAACAGCAAAAATCCTTTGTTAATAAAACAAACCTGAACTGGTGCAATGGAACTCATATACTTGCAATCCCATTTAGTGCAAACGTATATTAGTTAACTCAAGGTAAATGCTTCTCATCTGTCAGAGATTTAATCTTGTACATTTTAGCCCGTTGCTAATCATAAGCATGTTCAACTGTGTTAGCCCGAAGCAAAGGTAGGCAGATTAGGTGTTTGATATAGTAGTATAGGTCATAAATCAAGTGGTCTTTTGGATTTATTTTTTGCACAGCATTCACTCTTAGAGCTAAGACAAGCTGTAATTACACGTCAGTAAACCGTGCAAAAGCGGGGAATGAAATACATTGTGCAGCACAATAAAATGAGTCCCATAAAAGCAAACAATATGTGAATTAGGTGAAGCAATCCAACATTTTACAACAGAAGAACAAAATTACACTGAGATTACAGACTGGCATAGAGTCAACTTTTGATTAATCAGGAGCCAAGCTGTAACTGACAGGAACACTGCAATATTATTAAAGTATAAATGTTCTTATTCTGTTGTCAACAATGTCACTGTTTGTTTATGTTGACTTCCACACAGCTGTAAAGCTTTTCAGCTGCAATCCAGCCATCCGTTGATAGATATGTACCTGTAAATCTGATCTGCATAATGAAGTTGAAAGACTCTTTTGTATTTCAGCACCTCAGGACATGTTACACACTGTCATACTATAATACGCAGCATACAAATACTCCAACACGGATGGATGCTTTTTCAAACCCACTGTGGCAAAGAGGTGCGTTATTCATCTTATATCCTGTTCTTCGCTGCTTTTCATTTGCATCTAAGATCACCTCAATATAATGCAGACTCTGTAAATTTGCACACCATAATAGAAATTGAACCATTAATAGACGTAGGTTTGCAATACATATTGTGTTTTTCACAGGCACTGTGCTATGGATGTAGATCAACGTCCCATCAATGCTATGGTGCCACGTAAAACACATCTTTGTTTCTCTTGTTGGAAAACAAGATAACTGTCAACATTCCCTGCTCGCCGTCTGAGACCTGCTTGACTTGACTTTGGAAAGGCATTCAAACTGAGAGACAAGCGGTCCACAAAGCAATTTTTCCTGCTTCATTGGGTATGACATGCCTCTCCTGTGCTGGCGAAAAACTCTTTGCCTCAATGCTAATACCTGCTTGCCCACCAGACCTTTCTTACCCAGAGACATACTCTGACTTGACATGGCACACGAGCCAATTATTCCCCCACCCTCCCCAGGCAGTTCCCTTATCAGATGCCTTTGAGGCCCAGCCACCAAGGTGACTTGTGCCTATCACTGTCACAATCATAATACCCACCACCTCTCTGATTAATCTCAACGAAAGAATTGCTCTTACAAACCTGCACCACATCTTACACTGTACTGTGGTATATTCAAACACTAAATCTAAAGACATCAGTAAAATAAGACCTCAATATTTTTAAAATATTTGCCCATTAACGTTATATAGTTCCCACTTGATGGTTGGATGAATTCCAAATATCCATGTTTGAAATTCAGAGGTTTCTAGTACCTCATTTATATTGCTTAATTGATACTGGAGCCAATCCAAGATGGTCTCCTCTATGGAGAAAGTCTGGCAGGATACACTCCCCACATATTGACATCATACTGGTATTAACACTCACCCCTCTGGTCATAGTTTTCAGTCCAGATAGATTCTGGATATTAATATAGATTAAAAGACAGCTTGATCTCACACCAAAGGGAGTATATATATTTTTTAATTTCCCCTGATGCTTTCACACAATAAGAAAAGTGGGGCCATATTTCCCCCTGCTCAAAAAAATAAGGCCATTTAATAAAAAAATATTGAAATTTAAGTCTGTGGAACGAGTCATAAAAGTGTGCAATTCTCATGAACTTGTTATTCAGTAAAGTAAAAAATAGCCCATCACAATACATCAACAAGGAAAACAAATATTTTTACACTGTTTATGCTGTTAATTAATTTACATAGAATTACAGGAAATCTGCAATATCTAAGTAGGCCAACTGTTTTTATGCATGCTACTATTTATATTTCAAACAACCAAATATGCCTTCCAATAATGCTCCTCAATTTTTTGCTTTATGCAGATTGCCCTTATTCTTAATGTATATTTTATTTTGCTTGTTTGTTAAATCCATATTATTGTCCATATTTATACATGAAAAGTTTTCCTGAAATTTAAAAAAAGCTTCTTTGTGATAATAATGATTTTGAGTCACTCGTGGGTGAAGTATACTTTTTCCTAAATTTACTACATAAAGCTCCTTCTCTCCCTCTCCCTCTCCCACCCAAACCACTTATTCTTGCTCCAGTTTTAACTTTTGCCACATAAACCTGCTGTGTACTTCATATAACACAATTACAGCACGGAGACAGGCCCTCTCGGCACTTCCAGTCCGTGCCGGCCATTTGTTTTCCCCTAGTCCCATCTACCTGCACTCAGACCATACCCCTCCATTCCCTTCACGTCCATATACCTATCCACTTTACTCTTAAATGTTAAAATCGATCCTGCCTCCACCACCTCTGCTGGAAGCTCATTCCACACAGCCACCACCCTCTGAGTAAAGAAGTTCCCCCTCACGTTACCCCTAAACTTCTGTCCCTTAATTCTCATGTCATGCACTCTTGTTTGAATCTTCCCTACCCTCAATGGGAAAAGCTTATCCACGTCACTGGTTTCAGTGGCTTATTTTACTTGATGTTTTGTAGTACAAAGACCAGAATGCCACACTGTGCTGCAAAGCCGTAACTTGAGATGCTGGAATCTTGAGTAAAACACAAAATGCTGGAGGAACTCAATGGGTCAGGCAGCATCTGTGGAGGGAATGGACAGGTGGGATTAGACAATAGACAATAGACAATAGGTGGCACTGCCATTCAATGTGATCATGGCTGATCATCCCCTATCAGCACCCCCGCTCCTGCCTTTTGGCCATATCCCCTGACTTCACTATCTTTAAGAGCCCTATCTAGCTCTCTCTTGAAAGTATCCAGCGAACCGGCCTCCACCGCCCTCTGAGGCAGAGAATTCCACAGACTTACAACTCTCTGTGAGAAAAAGTGCTTCCTCTTTTCTTCTTCAGACTGATTGTAGTAGGGGAACAAAGCTGGATAAGAGAAGCATGAGCAGGACAAAGATCTCCTTATATGGTACACTTTGTCTCCTTTTTAACGCCTTTGTCACTTACTCCACCCATCTGCCTTTCTGCCTCTCTCCCCCCCCCCACACCCGTATCCATCTGTCACTTGCCAGGTTTTGTCCTGCCCCCACCCTTCCTTTGCAGCTTTCTCCCTCCCCCCACTAATCTGAAGAAGGGTCTTAATCTAAACCCACAACTGCCCATTCCTTCCACTGATGCTGCCTGACCCGTTGAGTTCCTCCAGCACTTTGTGCTTTGCCACAGAGCTGATATTACTTTGTGCCTGGAAGGTCATGTTTGACAAACCTTCTTGAATTTTTTGAAGCGGTAACTAGGGAAATTGATGAGGATAAAGCAGTGGATGTTGTCTATATGGATTTCAGTAAGGCCTTTGACAAGGTTCCCCATGGAAGGTTGGTTAAGAAGTTTCAATCTTTGGGTGTTAATGGCGCAGTAGCAAGATGGATTCAACAGTGGCTGAATGGGAGATGTCAGAGAGTAATGGTGGATGGCTGTTTGTCAGGTTGGAAGCTGGTGACCAGTGGGGTGCCTCAGGGATCTGTGTTGGGTCCACTGTTGTTTGTCATGTACATCAATGATCTGGATGATGGGGTGGAAAATTGGATAAGTAAGTATGCAGATGATACTAAGATAGGTGGTGTTGTGGATAATGAAGTAGATTTTCAAAGTGTACAGAGAGATTTGGGCCATTTGGAAAAGTGGGCTGAAAGATGGCAGATGGAGTTTAATGCTGATAAGTGTGAAGTGCTACATCCTGGCAGGACAAACCAAAATAGGACGTACATGGTAAATGGTAGGGAATTGAGGAATGCTGTGGAACAGAGGGATCTAGGAATAACTGTGCATAGTTCCCTGAAGGTGGAATCACATGTAGATAGGGTGGTAAAGAAAGCCTTTGGTGTGCTGGCCTTTATAAATCAGAGCATTGAATATAGGAGTAGGGAAGTAATGTTAAAATTGTACAAGGCATTGGTAAGACCAATTCTGGAGTATGGTGTACAATTTTGGTCGCCTAGTTATAGGAAGGATGTCAACAAAATAGAGAGAGTACAGAGGAGATTTACTAGAATGTTGCCAGGGTTCCAGCAACTCTGTTACAGAGAAAGGTTGAACAAGTTAGGTCTTTATTCTTTGGAGCGCAGAAGGTTAAGGGGGGACTTGATTGAGGTCTTTAAAATGATGAAAGGGATAGACAGAGTTGACGTGGATACGTTTTTCCCATTGAGGGTAGGGAAGATTCAAACACGAGGGCATGACATGAGAATTAAGGGACAGAAGTTTAGGGGTAACATGAGGGGGAACTTCTTTACTCAGAGGGTGGTGGCTGTGTGGAATGAGCTTCCAGCAGAAGTGGTGGAGGCAGGATCGATTTTAACATTTAAAAGTAAAGTGGATAGGTATATGGACGTGAAGGGAATGGAGGGGTATGGAGGGAATGGAGCAGGTAGATGGGACTAGGGAAAAACAAATGGTCGGCACGGACTGGAAGGGCCGAGAGGGCCTGTTTCTGTGCTGTAATTGTTATATGGTTATATGGTTATATGGTTACTTCCTTGCTTTTGTAGGCTATTCATTTACTTAATATACCACTGAGTATGACACTAAAGAACGTATAGATGCTGAGAGTAGTCAACATTAGAAATGGTTCGCAGAACATCCTCTGCTCTCCTTACAAACTTATCAAGTTGTGTACCTAGTTCTTTTGGTTTATATGCCTATGTTCTCAACTCAAATTGCTCCAATACTACATCCAATTTCTTACTTCCCAAGGAATAAATTGTTCTTTTTCATTTTAGAGATGCTAGAAAAAGGAATGGAACAGCATGGAAACAGGCCCGTCGGTCCACCCAGTCCACGACGACCAATAATCACCCGTTCACACTAGTCCTATGTTATCCCCATTTCTCATCCACTCACTACAAACTCAGAACAATTTACACAGGCGAAATAACCTACAATGTCTTTGGGATGTGGGAGGAAATGGAGACCCGGAGGAAAATCACATGGTTACAGGGGAATGTGCAAACTCCACACAGACAGCACCCGAGGTCAAGATCTCTGGTGCTCAGGCAGCAGCTCTTCCAGCTGTGCCACCGTACCACTCTTTTCATCTACTATTTCTTCAAGTTTTGCTCTTGTATATTGAATCTGCCACACAAACTGAGCAATATCCCCTCACTTGGCATGATTTACCAATTTGGACATAATCCCCTGATTTCAATACAAATCATTATTGCAGATGTTGAATATAGTAATCTGATCTCACTTGCTATGTATGTTGTGATATGTTTCATTTCTGTTATAACACATCGAATGAATTGCCTAGCTCTGTGTTTTCCAAACTCCTTCAAATAATTATGTAAGGCTTGTTGAAGATGTTGGCTGATTTATATAGTCATGGAGTCAAACAGTGGAGAAATGCACGTTCATCCCACCATATCTATGTTGACCTTTGTATCCATTTACACTAATTCTATTTCCCTGCTTGAGATCTATACCCTTCTATACCTTAATCTCCAGGTCTTTATTATCTGATCTTTTGACATAGATTCTCCTTTCTTTTCTAATGCCGATCTTATGATAACTAATCTTTCGTCCTGTGAATTAGTATCCTCACTTTTTGAAGATAAGAATTTCATTTGCTCTTTGTCAGTCCTCTGGTGCTATGTCTTTCTCCAATTGCATTTTTTTATATATAGATATGAGTGTTTCTGCTTTCCCGTCTCTGGTTTCTCTGAAACCATTATTAACCTTCCAGCTATAGAATGTATTTTTTGAGAATTTAATCAATATCAAATTCCCCAAAATCCTATCTGTTATTAATTAGTTAAACTTTACCAGAGTCAGGTTAGGGCTCAGATTAAGGAGCATTTCAATCACTTTTACAACCTATGAGTAATATTATCAAAATAAGATCATTAATTATATATTTAACCTGGTTGGACATGTAAGGCATGGCTGATCGTCCCCAATCAGTACCCCATTCCTGCCTTCTCCCCATATCCCCTGACTGCTATTTTTAAGTGCCCTATCTAGCTCTCTCTTGAAAGCATCCAGAGAACCTGCCTCCATCGCCCTCTGAGGCAGAGAATTCCACAGACTCACCACTCTCTGTGAGAAAAAGTGTTTCCTTGTCTCCGTTCGAAATGGCTTACTCTTTATTCTTAAACTGTGGCCCCTGGTTCTGGTCTCCACTAACATCGGGAACATGTTTCCCGCCTCTAGCTTGTCCAAGCCCTTAACAATCTTATATGTTTCAATGAGATACCCTCTCATCCTTCTAAACTCCAGAGTTTACAAACCCAGCTGCTCCATTCTTTCAGCACATGACAGTCCCACCATTGTAAAGAATTAACCTTGTAAACCTACGCTGCACTCCCTCAATAGCAATAATGTCCTTCCTCAAATTAGGGAACCAAAACTGCACACCAGATGTGGTTTCACTAGGGCTCTGTACAACTGCAGAAGGACCTTTTTGCTCCTATATTTGATTCCTCGTGTTATAAAGGCCAATATGCCATTCGCTTTCTTCACTGACTGCCGTACCTGCATGCTTACTTTCATAGACCGATGTACAAGGACCTCCAGATCCCGTTGTACTTCCCGTTTTCCCAACGACGGCATTTAGATAGTAATCTGCCTTCCTGTTTTTGCTACCAAAGTGGATAACCTCACATTTATCCGCATTAAATTTCATCTGCCATGCATCTGCCCACTCCCCCAACCAGTCCAAGTCACCGTGCATTCTCAAAGCATTCTCCTCACTGTTCACACTGCCACACAGCCTTGTGTCATCTGCAAATTTCCTAACATTACTTTGAATCCCTTTATCCAAATCATTGATGTATATTGTAAATAGTTGCGGTCCCAGCACCGAGCCTTGCGGTACCCCACTACTCTCTGCCTGCCATTCTGAAAGGGGCCCGTTAATCCCTACTCTTTGTTTCCTGTCTGCCAACCAATTTTCTATCTATGTCAGCATTCTACCCCAAATATCATGTACCCTAATTTTCCCCACTAATCTCCTATGTGGGACCTTATTAAATGCTTTCTGAAAGCCCAGGTACACTACATCCACTGGCTCTCACATGTCCATTTTTCTAGTTACATCTTCAAAAAATTCTAGAAGATTAGTCAAGCTTGATTTCCCCTTCATAAATCCATGCTGACTCGGACAGATCCTGTTACTGCTATCCAAATGTGCGGCTATTTCATATTTTATAATTAACTCCAGCATCTTCCCCACCACCGATGTCAGGCTAACTGGTCTATAATTCCCTGTTTTCTCTCTCCCGCCTCTCTTAAAAAGTGGGATAACATTACCCACCCTCCAATCCCCAGGAACTGATCCTGAGTCTGCCGAACATTGGAAAATTATCACCCATGCACCCATTTCAGACCCACTTCCTTAAGTACCCTGGGATGCAGACCATCAGGCCCTAGGGATTTATCAGCCTTCAGTCCGATCAGTCTACCCAACACTATTTCCTGCCTAATGTAGATTTCCTTCAGTTCCTCCATCACCCCAGATCCTCTGGCCACTACTATATCAGGAAGATTGTTTGTGTCCTCCTGAAGATAGATACAAAGTACCTGTTCAACTCATCTGTCATTTCCTTGTTCCTCATAATAAATTCACCTTTTTCGGTCTTCAAGGGTCCAACTATTTTTTTTCCTCTTCACACAACTAAAGAAGCTTTTACTATCCTCCTTTATATTTTGGCTAGCTTACCTTCGTACCTCATATTTTCTCCTCGTATTGTCTTTTTAGTTATCTCCTGTTGTTCTTTAAACACTACCCAACCCTCTTGCTTCCCGCTAATCTTTGCTACATTGTACTTCTTCGCTTTAATTTTTCTACTGTCTCTGACGTCCCTTGTCAGCCATGTTCGCCCCTTACTCTCCTTGGAATCTTTTTTCCTCCTAGGAATGAACTGATCCTGCACCTTCTGTATTAGTCCTAGAAATACCTCCCATTTTTGTTCTACTGTCATCCCTGCTAGTGTATCTTTCCAGTCAACTTTGGCCAGCTCCTCCCTCATGGCCCCATTGTCCCCTTTATTCAACTGTAACACTGATACCTCCGATCTAGCCTTCTCCCTCTCCAATTGTAGATTAAACCTGACCATGTTATGGTCACTACCTCCTAAAGGCTCATTAACCTCAAGGTCCTTTATCAAATCCGGTTCATTACATAACACTAAATCCAGAATTGCCTTCTCCCTGGTAGGCTCCAATACAAGCTGTTCTAAGAATCCACCACAAAGGCACTCAACAAAGTCCCTTTCTTAGGGTCCAGTACCAACCTGACTTTCCCATTCTACCTGCATGTTGAAATCTCCCATAACAACCACAGCATTACTTTTGCTACATGCCAATTTTAACTCCTATTCAACTTGTGCCCTATGTCCAGTCTACTGTTTGGGGGCCTGTAGATTAGTCCCATTAGGATATTTTTACCCATACAATTCCTTAGTCCTATCCATACTGACTCCACATCTCTTGTTTCAATGTTACCCCTTGCAAGGGACTGAATTTCATTCCTCACCAACAGAGCAACCCCACTCCCTCTGCCCCCTGTCTGTCATTTCGATAGGAGGTATACCCTTGAATATTCAGTTCGCAGCCCAGGCCCCCTTGCAACCATGTCTGTGTAATATCCACAACATCATACTTGCCAATTTCTAACTGAGCCTCATGCTCATCCACTTTATTTCTTATGCTTCGCGCATTCATATACAGCACTTTGACCTTCGTATTCACTTCCCCCCTCGCACCGCTTGCAATTGGCCCTGACCTTACTCTGTTGTCCCTTCTCGAGCTTTCCATCCCATATTGATATTTTATATGCCTAAACTACTTCCGCTGGCAGATCGTTCCATATACTTACCATGATCCATGTGAAAAAGTTGCTCCTAAGGTTCCTATTAAATCTATCCCTCACACCTTAAACGAACACCTTCCAATTCTTGATTCCCCTAGCGTGGGAAAAAGATTCTGTTCATTTACCCCATCTAATGCTTCTATATGCCTTATATAGAAAATATTGAACATTTATTAATAGATATGTTAATAATTAATAGATATGTCAGATATGAGGCCCAAAACTACTCACTATACTCCAATTACAGTCTGACCAGTGCCTTATAAACCCCGAGCATTACATCCATAAAATAATGCAAAGATAATGGAAATTATTTCCCATGAGCAAACCTATAATGGTTGAAAAGTGCTGATAGAATGGAAATTGTTTGTATGTCCTTCATGCAGGCTGGTATGCGAGAAGTTAGGAACACTGTTTTCAACGGTAATGGATAAAGAATGGGATAGGAGCATTGCTGAATTTGGAGGCAAGTTTAAAGTTCCTAATTTTCAATCATTCATTTTCTTACACGAGCTTGAAATACCATAAAGAGAGCACACTCCTGCATTTCCTTTCTCTGTCCCTACCCCACTTTAGAGGTCCTGCAAGTTTTACTGTTCGTTATCACCTCCTCCAACGCCAACAATCCCCTCGTTATCACCTCCTCCAACGCCAACAATAGACAATCGTGGGCTCGTTGGCCATTGGTGCTGGCTCTGATGTAATCTATAACTTTTCATACTTCTAGTTTCCCTATCCCTTGAATGTCAATCTGAAGAAGGGTCTCAACCCGAAACATCATCTATCCCTTTCCTCCAGAGATGCTGCCTGGCCCGCTGGGTTACTCCAGCATTTTGTGTCTATCTTTGGTGTATACCAGCATCTGCATCCTTCCTACACTCTTAGTTATGGCTGATGATTTAGACAACATGAGATTTAATCAGTTATAATTTATAAATGGTGGCAACAACACGGTCAATGCATGTAGCTGAGGTACAAATGAATGCAAGTGGCCTTGCTTTCTATGTATAACGTGAAGGCAGCTAGTATACGTGATTCCCACTTGTCTTGGCTTGTGCCAGAATGCAGCAAACTTTTCAAGGGCATGTCATCAAAAGCTCCAGTTGGCAATGCAATTCAAAAATGAAGACAGCACACTGTCGTAGGATTGAACCCTCAAAGGAAGGTGATGCTTTATCTGGAGGCTGTAACAGCAATAAACAAGATCACTACTGTTTCATCTGGTGACCTGTGGGGTACCACTCTCTCTTTCGAGGGAAAAATCCAGCAGTGGCCTCATTATTCTGCAGTTATCTGCAGGCTGGCACACCACTCACTATGGCATCAATGGAGCTGGGAAGTGTTTATTAACTTCTTGGCATTACATACAGAGTTGTGTGGTGGAGATTAAAAGCAACTTACTTACAAAATTATGAGCAAAGAACAAACTGCTGGAGTAAATCAGCAGGTCAGGTGACATCTGTGGCTAGACACGTGCAGATGGTGTTTTGGGACAGGTCACTTCTTCAGACTGATATGAAATAGTTTTCCTAATTATTTGAAGGGAATGTTTTTTTTCCTCAGTTATGAATGAGGCTGAGTATATTTTTATTCCCCCTCTCTTGTTTATGTACAACTTAATATGCAACCATCCTATCAACAATTAGAGAGCAGTTCTGAGCTACTATCTACCTAACTGAAGACCCTCAGACTACCGTTAATCGGACTTTACCTTGCACTAAACATTATTCCCTTTATCAGGCATATGTACACTGTGGATGGCTCAATTGTAATCATGTATAGTCTTTCCACTGACTGGTTAACACTCAACAAAGCTTTTCACTGCACCTGTACACTGTACGTTGTACACATGACAATAAACAACATTATAACTAAACTGAACTAATCTTAATTCAAATTCAGATAATTCCCAAATGTCTCGCTATGAACAATGATTATTGGTATGATATGCTTGTCTCCGTTGGTTGATTTAAAAAGTAATGTTGCAGCTTTTTAGGATTTTGGTTAGGCCAGATTTTGTGTTTTTCAGGTAGTTCTGGTAGCCACAGTAGAGGAAAGATGTGGGGGATTTGGAGACAGTGCAGACAAAGTTTACCAGAATGTGGCCTGGATTAGATTACATTTGTCTATAAGGAAAATTGGACAAGCTTGGATTATTTTCTCTGAAACATTGGAGGTTGAGGAACGATCTGATAGAAGCAAATACAATTAAGGCATAGATAAGGTGGATAGACTGAAGCTTGTTACTACAGGATGAATTTGCCAGTGACTAGAGGGCATAGATTTAAAGTGAGAGGGGCAAAATTTTAAGGATATGGGTGGGCAAGTTTTTTACACAGTGAGTGGTGGATACCTGGATTGTGTTATCATGGGTGGTGTTGGAGGCAAATGTGATAGCAGCATTTAAGAGGTTTTTAGACAAGTACACGGAACTCAAATGAATGAAGGGATACGAATCATGTGCAGGCAGAGGAGTTTAACGTCATCATGTTTGACATAGACTGTACTGCTGTACAGCTCTATGCTCTATGTTTGATATTCTGGACACCTTGAGATATGCTACTGAGTTGTTACATAAATCCAGGTCTTTTTTCTCTCTGGTTAATACCAACTGCACAGGAGTTATCTAAGCCATATATACACACACACATATACATACACACACATATATATATATATATATATATATATATATATATATATATATATATATATATATATATATATGAAGTCTTGCCATTATAACTATCAATAAAGCTATTTACTAAATAAACTCCTTCATCACACCTGCCTGGTTGGAGTGGGCATTTCAATATTCAATTTAAAGCAAATCCCTTACCCAAATGTACACAATTAAATTGTAACATTAATTAGTGAGCAATAGCACCTTTCATCGCTCCAAATTCTGAAACCGCATGGTCATTAAGATCCATTGTTGAGATTCTAAACCGTTTTTTCAAATGCTGACTGTTCCACTTGGCAATCAATCGGGTGGGTACTGAAGGAAGCCGGAGCTGGATCACTGAGGACTTGAAAGTGGCGAGGTACCAAAAAAAAAGGAATTTATTTGGACGCATTCATGACCTGAGGATTGTCCCAAAGTCACTTCTGCAATATAGAAAATGTGGCAGGCAAGTCACACAGCAGGCTTTCGTGAGCAGTAATGTGATAATAACGTGAGAATCAGCTTTTGAGATGATGGTTGATTGGTAAGTAATGCTTTGATCACCAGGGAGAAAGTCCCTGCTCCTTTGCAATATCCTATCACTGCATCATTTATATCAACTTGAAGGTGGCTGCGGGGTTTATGTTTAATGTCCTATGCAAAAGAATGATCTCCAAAACTAAACGGAACTAAACTAAACTAAACTATCCTGCACTATAGCATTTCATTACCTATAAGATTTAGAACTGTAATCTTAAAATGTGCAAACAATCAATCAATTATATTCCCTCATCATAAAGAGTTTCTACTGAACTCAGGTGTTGTCTGTATGGCGTGTGTACGTTCTCCCTGTGACGGTGTCGGTTTTCTCCAGGTGCTCCGGTTTCCTCCCACATCCCAAAAACGAGCAGGTTTGAGCGATAATTGGTCTCTGAAATTTGGCCCCAGCGTAAGAGAATGGATGAGAAAATGGGATAACAGACTCTGGGCCAAAGGGCTTGTTTCTATGCTGTACCTGTATATCTAAAACAAAACAAAATATTTCATCACAATATTTGATGAATCTTCTTTCCACCAGTCAGAGAAAACTTGCTCAGTGTGACCAATAATTAAGAATCAGTCTCAAATCATGTCATCTCAAGTGGTGGCAGTGGCAGAGGTGCTGCCTCACAGTTCTAGTGACCTGGGTTCATTCCAGACCTTTGTTGCTGTTTGTGTCCAATCTGCATGTTTTCCCAATGACTGCGTGGATTTCCTCTGGGTGCTCCAGTTTCCTCTCACAACACCTTTGATGTTTGCAATTGTTTTGAAAAATGGCATGGAATGTATAGTACAAAATCTATAATTTATCTATAAAGGGTTGGGACTGTACTATTAGATGGAATTTGGCAACTATAAAGGACAGACCAGAGATCAGATCATTTACCAGAAAGTAAATATCTATATAGTTTGTCATTATCCAAATCTTTGGCTTTGTAATGCCTGATATATTCCAAGGGATAAAGGGTTTAGATATCTTAATCAATCAAAACAGGGCGGCAGTATTTGTGGAAATGAAAATGAAAAGTTAACTCTACTTCTCTTTCCACAGATGCTGAATTACTATCTGATTATTTCCTGCATTTAACTTTTTTAATTTCAGATTTTCAGCATCTGCATTTTCCAAATGTAAATGCATAAATAGATACCAAACACAAAAATCGAGTAAAATATCTCAATGCATTCATTGGACCATGTTCATGTTCACGTCATAGGAGCATAATTAGGCCTTTTGGCACATCAAGTCTATTCCACCATTCATTCATGGCAGATGTATTATTCCCACCTAACCCCATTCTCCTGCTTTCTCCCCAATAACCCCTGACACCCTTGACAAACCAAGAATAAGCAAGTGCAGGAGCCAGTAGACAATAGGCTTATAGATCAATGGCTCCCTGAAGTGCTATTGAGTGGAGAAGATATCGAGCATGGTTCACTGGGCTTTGACTGGTAAGGACTTCCTCAATAAAATTAATTCAAAAAACTCCATGTTTGGTCATTGTAACATAATTTTGGCTTTAGTCCTAAATAACCTGACACATGGATGCATTCAAAGAAGAAGATATAATATCAAAATAAAGCCATCATAAGCTCATTAATTTTGCATAATTAAAATGCAAAAAAAATGCATGGAACCACAGTGAAAGATATTATTTTATTCATTCACGTAAGAAATGAATTTTGTCCATCTCAAATTGACCCCAAATCAAGGGACAATCACATCAGTGACTGGAGTTGCAAATGCAAAACTGGATAAAAATGATAATTATCTTCCTCAAAGGACATAAGTGAACTGATAGATTTTATGGAATCCAATAAATTTATGGTCACAAATACTGCCATTAAATTTTCAATTCCGTATTGATTTTATTGCTTGAATTCAAATTCCTTAGCTCACATCATGTGATACATTTTCACATCTCTGGATCAATGATCAGGGACTTTGGATGTTCGTCCATTATTTAACTTTTCATTTTAACTATAACTTTAAAGCATACAATTTATATTTAAATGTAAATTAATTGCATTAAAGGTACAATTACAAAATCTGAGTCAAGTGTGCAACTTGTCTAAGCCCTATTCCCAATTCCTCCTTCTACGCCGCATCTGCTCCCAGGATGAGGTGTTCCACACCAGGTCATCACAAATGGCCTCATTCTTCAGAGAACGGGGATTCCCCTCCCCCACTATAGATGAGGCTCGCACCAGGGTCTCCTCCATACCCCGCAACACTGCCCTCTCTCCCCATTCCCCCACTCGCAAACAGGGCAGAGTCCCCCTGGTCCTCACCTTTCACCCCACCAACCGGCAAATACAACACATAGTCCTCCGCCAGTTTCGCCACCTCCAACGTGACCCCTCCACTCGCCACATCTTCCCATATCCCCCCCTGTCTGCCTTCCGCAAAGACCGCTCCCTCCGCAACTCCCTTGTCAATTCTTCCCTTCCCTCCCGCTCTACCCCTTCCCCGGGCACTTTCCCTTGCAACCGCAAGAAATGCTACACTTGTCCCTTCACCTCCCCCCTCCACTCCTTTCAGGGACCCAAGCAGTCCTTCCAGGTCTGACAGAGGTTCACCTGCACCTCCTCCAACCTCATCTACTGCATCCGCTGCTCCAGATGCCAGATGATCTATATCGGTGAGACCAAGCGGAGGCTTGGCGATTGTTTCGCCGAACACCTCCGCTCGGTCCGCAATAACCAAGCTGACCTCCCAGTGGCTCAGCACTTCAACTGCCCCTCCCATTCCGTATCCGACCTCTCGGTCCTGGGCCTCCTCCACGGCCAGAGTGAGCAACACCGCAAGTTGGAGGAACAGCACCTCATATTCCGCTTGGGGAGTCTGCATCCTTTGGGCTTGAACATTGAATTTTCTCAATTCTGTTAACCCTTGCTGTCTCCTCCCCTTCCCACCTCTCCCTCAGCCCTCGGGCCCTGGCATTCCCTCTCTCTCTATCTCCCTCCCCCACCCTAGTCACACTAGCTTCTCATTTTCACACCACAAACAGCTAAAATATCTCCCCAACTTGTCTAAGTATATTTTTTTGAACCAACCAACTGAAGAAGCGTCTCAAACCGCAAAGTCACCCATTCCTTCTCTCCAGAGATTTGCCTGTTCACTGAGTTACTCCAGCAGTTTGTGCCTATCTTCAACATATATCTCCAGTTCATTTTCTCAAACTCCTTTGGGTGATTGTGCATTCTGTACAAACACTTAAGCAGCAGTTTAATGATCCTCATTAGCATTACTGCAATGTAATCTTTTTAATGCTCATCAAAACTGGTTAGGTCAACACCTTTTGGTTCACCAATGACTATAATATCAATTTCTTAAATGTATTTTTTATGTTACAAAACCATTTTATGTGGCAGTGGCATTGCAATGTGTTGGAGTTGCAGTACCCCATTTAGGAGGGTATTCCACGGCCCATGTTATGTACTGGATGTGCATTTACACGCATATTTAGAAGTCGGATCAGATTTTTCCAGCTAGAAATGAGATCTTTCCACTGAAATCACACCCCTAGCATGTGCAGACTTGCTAAATAGTCTTACTAAATACTCAAAAAATAATTTCATATGAATATTTATACCAATTTATATAATTCTACCTAGATGGTTGAGTGCATACACGCAAATGGATATATTCTACAACAAATCTCATAAGGTATTACAGACTGTGGGTAAAATGGCACACAAATGTGCACTAAGCTGCAAAGACCAATGTGTAAGAGGATGTTATGAAGGAAATTGGATGTTCTCTGCAGGATTAAAAATATACTATGAATCAATCTTCTACAGCATGTCTATAGTCAGTTCAAAAATATACTGGGTTGCTCTTGTACTGAACTGATATCCTCAATGGAATGAATACCTTTATTCCATGTTGTAATCCTTCTGAATTTTTGTGGTTCTTTCGATTGTGCATAATGGTGGCTTCTGGTGACTGCGGTATTTAGATTCCATTGTACTGTATACAAAAAGTTAAATCAGGTGCATTCGGTTTGAAGTCAACTTTCAAAATTCGTTCCATTCACACTGAGTTGTGCATTCAGAAGGTCATTTTGAAAGATTGTTTTTGTCTGGTCTGATTCAGGCATTGATCAATATAAATCTGCAATCGTCTTAAATACAATGTCCACTGTTCTACAACCATTGAATCCAAGTTCTGCTTATTTGTTGTAATTCAATCCCATTGTTATCACTCTGCCTTCATTTCACTGACAGCTTGAATAAACTTTCTTGCCTTTGGTTCGCCAATGACTTCAAATAGACAATGGACAATAGGTGCAGGAGTAGGCCATTCGTCCCTTCAAGCCAGCACTGCCATTCAATGTGATCATGTCAATGGCAATTTCTTAAATACTTTCTTTTATGTTATAAAAGCATTTTATGTGTTGTTTTTATGAATATTTTGCCAGGTCATAAGATCATAAGATCATGTGTTAGGAGCAAAATTAGGACCATTCGGCCATACTCCACCATTCAATCATGGCAGATCTACCTCTCCCTCCTAACCCCATTCTCCTGCCTTACCATAACATAGAAACATAGAAACATAGAAAATAGGTGCAGGAGGAGGCCATTCGGCCCTTCGAGCCAGCACCGCCATTCAATATGATCATGGCTGATCGTCCGCTATCAATAACCAGTGCCTGCCTTCTCCCCATATCCCTTGACTCCACTAGTCCAGAGAGCTCTATCCAACTCTCTCTTAAATCCATCCAGTGATTTGGCCTCCACTGCCCTCTGTGGCAGGGAATTCCATAAATTCACAACTCTCTGGGTAAAAAAGTTTTTTCTCAGCTCAGTCTTAAATGACCTTCCCTTTATTCTAAGACTGTGGCCCCTGGTTCTGGACTCACTCAACATTGGAAACATAACCTCTAACACCTTGTGGGCCTGAATTATAGGGAGAGGTTGAGCAGGCTAGGTGTTTATACCTTGGTGTGCAGGAGGCTGTGGGGTGATCTAATAGAGGTATATAAAATCAGGAGGGATTTGATAGGATGAATGCATAGTCTTTTACCCAAGGTAGGGGAATCAAATACCAGAGGATATAGATTTAAGGTGAAAGGAGAAATATTTAATAGGAACATGGAGGGCAACGTATTCAGATTGAGGAAGGGTCCCCAACTGAAACATCACCTATCCATGTTTGCCAGGGATGCTGCATGATCCACTGAGTTACTCCAGCATTGTGTGTCTTTCCTTGGGCAACCTTTTCTCTCAGAGGGTGGTAGGTATATGCAACAATCTGCCAGAAGTTGTTGAGGCAGATTCTGTAAAGGCATTTAAAAGAAACTTGGGCAGGTACATGAATAGGATAGGTTGAGATGGATATAGGCCAAATGCAAGCAAATGGGTCTATCTTAGATGGGGCATTTTGGTCGGCATGGATCAGTTGGACCGAATGGCCTGTTTCCATGCTGTATAACTGTGATTCTATGATTCTATGTTTGGGCAGCACACATAAAGAAAATATACACAAAATGCCGAATTAAATCAGCAGGTCAGACAGCATCTTTGGAGAAAAGTAATAAGTGGTTTTGGGTCGAGACCATTCCTCAGACTCGACCCTCGACCCAAAACGTCACCTATTCTTTTCTCCAGAGAAGCTGCCTGACCCGCTGCCTGACCCAACAATTTGGGTCTATCTTCGGTGTAAACCAGCATCTGCAGTTCCTTCCTTACACATAAGGAAAATATACTTCTGACAGAGTTACCGGCTGACCAAACCATTTTTGTCTTATTCATCACCAAAGACTAAGTTCAGGTAAAGGACGCAGAATCTGTTGTGAATTAACCGGAGAGCAAATACATTATTTTTTTTTAAATGATAATCATGATGAACATTTTACGTCCCTTTCTGTCTGTGTTGTAGACCAACACCATTCAAAAAATATTTTTGATGTAAAGATGTATTCTATAAAAATGTAGGTTTTTTTAAATTGCTGGAAAAACTGTTTTATTTCTTTATAGGACCTTAAATACAGCTGGTTGAGAATTGTTCCAACATTACTGTCATCTCCGTTGAATATATTTGCTTAAAATAGCTTAAATTATTATTCTGAAGCTGAAACATGTAAAGCGGAATGATATACAGGTTTTATTTTTGATTATATCAAATTTCAAACCAATCAAAAGCAACAAAATAGCCTTAAAATAGAATATTTTTGCAGAACATGAGTTCGAGCAGTGTTAGTCGGGCACTATATTTGTAGCGTAGTTAATTACTCTGATGTTCGAGAAGCCAGAATATGTAGTGCATGAATATGCAGTACTGATGCAGGTCATTATAAAGAATGATTTTACCACTTGAAAGCCAGTTTGACCAGTATTTCAGTATTACTGGCACAGAAACAATAAATCCAAAAGCATGACCTGGACATGTGGAGGCAGATCTTGTTCCAGCTGGCACAAGAGAGGAAACAAACAGTAGGTGATACTTTTGACTAATGGGCTATCTTCAGGAATCAACTTATACTTAATAGAAACACTGGCGAGAGAATAAGGAAAAGGCAGAACTCCTATGGTTTCCCTGCAGTGCCCGGAACAAGGAACATTGATACTGATGGAGTTCAAATCTCAATGGCTGTGTTTAGCCAAACTAGGAGTTATTGGGCTGCGGGGGCAGGAAGGGTACTGTGAAGGGAAAGCCATCCATTCTAACCTAATTTAAGCTGTTTTAGTGAGACCTTTTAACGTAGGAGAGGTTTCTTCTGCTACTGCTGAAAGGTCTTTAATAAAGATCGAGTTTCCAGTCAGGTAGTGCTGGTATACGTATTGCTTTCTGTGCTTTCAGACTGTTAGATGACACCTGCTAACAACAGATTGCTTTGGCAGATTTTAGAGGATGATGTTGATTTTTTTTTCACCATCTGTCCAGCTGAAGGTGTTCTGCAGGTCAGCTTGTGCTGGCAGGCTAATGAAGAGCTTTAAATAAAGACAACACACCCAGCAGTAGGGTCCTGAAGTATACAAACACATTCAAATAATAATCAAGGGAGCTTGGTCAGTACTACTTAGTATTTTAAATGTTTTTTTGGGGGTGGGGAAAGGGCTGCAGTTTAACCCTTTCCCTGCTACATGTCTTGTGCCAAAGAAAGGTACTATATTATCAATGGGAATAACTGTGGCCTTTGAGAAGGGTGAGGATGGGTGGAAGGATTAGACCATCTGTACAGCTCTAATGCAGCAAATTCAAACACTCAGACAGCTCAAGTAGCATTCCTTAATTTATGCTATCCTCTCACTAAGTGGAGGCTTTTGCCTTATGTAATGGGACGGCAGAGCTATTCCAATCCTCAAAAGATTTGATACAGGCAAAAGTCACAGTGAAATGGCAGATGGCCATAATTTGCCACTAATGAGCTAACATGCGATATCTGCTTTTATAATCTATTATCTTTTCCCCCTATTTGTTAATTAATTCATCACGGACCATAAAGCTTTCTTTGATCCAGCGTTAAATTTATATTCCTAAAATAACAGCACTGAGTTCAACTGTAATATTTAGATGCTCTCTGCGCAAAAACTGATTGTTCCATTTTTTATTCATAGAAACATAGAAACATAGAAAATAGGTGCAGGAGGAGGCCATTCCACCCTTCGAGCCAGCACCGCCATTCATTGTGTTCATGGCTGATCGTCCGCTATCAATAACCCGTGCCTGCCTTCTCCCCATATCCCTTGACTCCACTAGCCCCTAGAGCTCTATCCAACTCTCTCTTAAATATGATGTTCTTCCAAGTTCATGCTAGAAATATGTAGTAAAAGATTTTTAAGTTAATCAAAAAAATTCCCTACGAAGTATTAATCATTAACTGTTCAACTGATAGCATCATATTTTTACAACTCTAGATTGATATCTAAATTTGAGTAATGCAAACAATTAATAAAATAATGAAAAAAATACAAGGAGTTTCATGTAAGTACTGCCTTTGCAAACTTCCAAACAAGGTTCTCCAGGCCTGCAGTTCTGGTTGGCCCATTACAGGAATGATGTGGAGGCTATGAAGCGGGAACAGCGGAGGTTGACCAGACTGCTGCCTGGATTAGAGGGCTGCAACTACAGGGAAAGGTTAGATAGATTTGGATTGTTTTCTCTGGAACCTCAGAGGTTGAGGGGAGATTTCAACTCTGTTTCTCTTTGTGCAGATGCTGACTTACTAGCTGAATGTTTCAAATATGTTCTACATTTATTAAAGCATTCTGTGCCTTGAATAAAATAAACTGATTTAAAACACTGCATCTCTGGCAATGCAGCAGTTGTTCAGTATTACGCTTGCGTGTCAGCCAACATTTCTGTGCTCAGACCTCCAGATAGTATGTTTAGAAATGGAACAGAGCTTGCTCCATATTTTTGCTATCAGTAATGAATTAAAGTTTGGTTTGGTTACTATTGTGGTAGAATGCTACATTATCTTACTCCACATTGAATTACCAAACAGATTTCAGGCTGTTCGTCCATTGGCAAATAGAACAATCACTACATTATTTCCTATACAGTGGCTTGCAAAAGTATTCATACCCCTTGAACTTTTCCAAATTTTGTCACGTTACAACCACAAACGTAAATGTATTTTATTAGGATTTTATGTGATAGACCAACACAAAGTGGCGCATAATTGTGAAGTGGAAGGAAAATGATACATGGTTTTCAAATCTTTTTAGAAATAAAAAACTGAAAAGTGTGGCGTGCAAAAGTATTCAGCCCCCTTTACTCTTATACCCCTAAATTAAATCCAGTGCAACCAATTGCCTTCAGAAGTCACCTAATTAGTAAATAGAGTCCACTTGTGTGTAATCTAATCTCAGTATAAATACAGCTGTTCTGTGAAGGCTCAGAAGTTTGTTAGAGAACATTAGTGAACAAACAATGTTCCTTGGGCACCATGAAGCCCAAGGAACACACCAGACAGGTCAGGGATAAAGTTGTGGAGAAGTTTAAAGCAGGGTTAGGTTATAAAAAAATATCCTAAGCTTTGAACATCTCACGGAGCACTGTTCAATCCATCATCCGAAAATGGAAAGAGTATGGCACAACTGCAAACCTACCAAGACATGGCCGTCCACCTAAACTGACAGACCGGGCAAGGAGAGCATTGATCAGAGAAGCAGCCATGAGGCCCATGGTAACTCTGGAGGAGCTGCAGAGATCCACAGCTCAGGTGGGAGATTCTGTCCACAGGACAACTATTAGTCGTGCACTCCACAAATCGGGCCTTTATGGATGAGTGGCAAGAAGAAAGCCATTGTTGAAACAAAGCCATAAGAAGTCCCGTTTGCAGTTTGCCACAAGCCATGTGGGGGACACAGCAAACATGTGGAGGAAGGAGTTCTGGTCTGATGAGACCAAAATTGAAGTTTTTGGCATAAATGCAAAACGCTGTGTGTGGTGGAAAACTAACACTGCACATCACCCTGAACACACCATCCCCAATGCGAAACATGGTGGTGGCAGCATCATGCTGTGGGGATGCTTTTCTTCAGCAGGGACAGGGAAGCTGGTCAGAGTTGATGGGAAGATGGATGGAGCCAAATACAGGGCAATCTTGGAAGAAAACCTGTTAGAGTCTGCAAAAGACTTGAGACTGGGGCGGAGGTTCATCTTCCAGCAGGACAACAACCCTAAACATACAGCCAGAGCTACAATGGAATGGTTTAGATCAAAGCATATTCATGTGTTAGAATGGCCCAGTCAAAGTCCAGACCTAAATCCAATTGAGAATCTCTGGCAAGACTTGAAAATTGCTGTTCACAGACGCTCTCCATCCAATCCGACTGAGCTTGAGCTATTTTGCAAAGAAGAATGGGCAAAAATTTCAGTCTCTAGATGTGCAAAGCTGGTAGAGACATACCCCAAAAGAATTGCAGCTGTAATTGCAGCGAAAGGTGGTTCTACAAAGTATTGACTCAGGGGGGCTGAATACTTTTGCACGCCACACTTTTCAGTTTTTTATTTGTAATAAAATTTGGAAACCATGTATCATTTTCATTCCACTTCACAATTATGCACCACTTTGTGTTGGTCTATCCAATAAAATCCCAATAAAATACATTTACATTTGTGGTTGTAACGTGACAAAATGTGGAGAAGTTCAAGGGGTATGAATACTTTTGCAAGCCACTGTATATATTATGCAACAGAAAAAAAATCCGTGGGTAATGTATCCATTGGCAACAATTGTGCACAAATATTTAACCAGTTCATATGATGTTCTTCCAAGTCCTTTATGAAATGCAAATGAAATTAATTCCAGATCATAACAGTTAATTGTTGGTAAAGCTTTTCCTCATGTTATCTTTTTTTTGGTCAATCATCTTAAATCTGTACCCTCTGACTCTCAGTCATTCCTCCAATAGAATATATATATATTCTTATTTCCTTTCTCCAGATCATTAATGATTACAAACACTCCTGGTAATTCAATTTTCAGCTATTCCTGCATAAAGGAGAACTCGTCATCCAACATTTCACTATACCTCGGTACACGTGACAATAAACTAAACTAGACTTAACTCTGCATTGTCAGGAACATTACACTAAATCTTTTCTGCAAACTCATGATGGCCTTCACATTCTTCTTGAAATATGGTCGTAAGAAATCCAGACATTACTGTCGTTGCCACCATACCAATGCCAGTCCAGAGCATACACAACAGTGCCCATGATTGTGATAGAACTTAGTACCCTAGACTTCTTCCAGGCTGAAACTGATGAAATACATCACATCTGTAAGTTGGCTGTCCATATGGCTGGCAATCAGATGACAGACTCCCTTCTTGCAACGAGGCAACAAAACATCCTTTTCCCAAGGCAAAGACAGAAATGCCAGAAACACCCAGCGTACTGCCAATGGATACTATTTAATCTGCTGGGTGACTGGGACATTTTTTCTCTTTGTTTTGAATTCCCAATGCCCAGGGTTTTATGCCCCATTCCCAAAATGGATACTTTATCAACAAGACAGATCAATAAGAGAAGTCTGCTGGATTTAATCATATCATTACCCCAGGTGCAAAGCCTCAGTGATTATATTTATATTCTTCTCAAAAAGGACAAGTTAAGTGTTATAAAGGGAAAATGGTAGACCCCTTGAGAGTGTTGCAGGGCAGAGAAGTCTGGGAATAGAGGTAAAGTGCAAGAATGAACTGCAGATGCTGGTTTACACCGAAGATAAACACAAAATGCAAGAGTAACTCAGAGGGACAGGCAGTATCTCTGGAGAGAAGGAATGGGTGATATGTCATGTCGAGACCCTTCTTCTGAAGAAATGTCACCCATTCCTTCTCTCCAGAGATGCTGCCTGTCCCGCTGAGTTGCTGCAGTAATTTGTATTTATCTATAGAGGTAAAGTGTTCCCGGAAAGTGGTGAGTCAGTTGGACAGTGTGGAAAGCAGTTGGCATGATTGCCTTCAGTGGGGAAGGGTATTGTGTACGAAAACCCAGGACATCATGATGCAGCTGTACAAGTCATTGCTGAAACCATAGTTGGAGTACATAGTGTGCAGTTTTGGTCACCCAGTTATATGAAGGAGTCATTAAGTTGGAATGGGTGCAGAAGAGATTCACCAGGATGCAACCTGGACTTGCAAATGCATTATAAGGAGAGTTTGGCTAGACTGTGACTTTCTTCTTTGGAACATAAGAGGCTGAGTGGGGAACTTATTGAGATGTATTTGAGTTTAGTTTATTGTCACATGTACCGAGGTACTGTGAAAAGCTTATGTTGTGTGCTAACCAGTCAGTGGAAAGACAATACATGATTACAATCGAGCCATCTGCAATGTACAGATATATGATAAAGATAATAACGTTTACTGCAAGATAAAGCCAGTAAAGTCCAATCATAGTCTGAGGGTCTCCAATCAGGTAGATAGTCGTTCAGGACTATTCTCTACTTGTGGTAGGATGGTCCAGTTGCCTGATAACAACTGCGATGAAACATTCCCTGAACTTATGTCAAAATGTACAAGATCATGTGAGGTTTGGTTAAATAAAAATTGTTTTTTCCCAAGGTAGAGGATTCTAAAATCAAAGGGCTTTGACTTAAGATGAGAGAGGTAACTCAGCATTACTGTGCATAAGGGTAGATTGCTGCCTTACAGTGCTTGCGCCACCAGAGACCCAGGTTCGATCCCGACTAATGGGTGCTGTCTGTACGGAATTTGTAAGCTCTCCCCGTGACCACGTGGGTTCTCTCCAAGATCTTCGGTTTTCTCCCCTCTCCAAAGTCGTACAGGTTTGTAGGTTAATTGGATTGTGTTTCTAGCGTTAATGTGCGGGTCGCTGATCGGCGCTGACTTGGTGGGCTGAAGGGCCTGTTTCCATGCTCTATCTAAATAACCACTAAATTCCACGCTAAATAAACCAAACTAAAACATTAAACCTTTCAAATAGTGAATGCTTAATCATAGTGACATTCTTAAACTTAAGAGGGATCTCAGAGGCTTGTTTACTCGTTGGGTAGTCTGTCTATGGAATGAGCTGCTAGAGGATACTGTAGAAGCAGGTACAATTACAACTCTCAAAAGACATTTGGACATATATAAATGGGAAAGGTTTAAACGGCTGTGGGCCAAAGGCAGGCAAATACCGACTTGGTCAGCATGGACAAGATAGGGTGAAGGGTCATCATGCCGTATGGCTCTATGACAAACAAGATCCACTACCTGAATGCCCAGCAGCTGTATAACCACAGGGAATAAGTAATGCAGCTTTCTCACTGCGGCATCACCTTTTTTCGTATCACTCCAGGCATAAAATAAGATTAAAATCATTAAAAGAAAAGCGGATAAAATATGACATGGTAAGCTGTACAGAAAGTGCTTTTGGCAAAAGTTAGGTCAATGAGAGATGATATAAACTACAGTTTTTCATATATTCCTTTTGTGTAATGTGTATCAGCTTCCACTGTTCTGAAAAGTACGCTTTTGAACAAAAAACATAAAGAGTAAAAAAACATATGGATGAGAAATCCTAATAGACATATTGAAATACCTTAGTGACTCAGTCTGAAGAAGGGTCTCAACCCGAAACATCACCCATTCCTTCTATCCAGAGATGCTGCCTTTCCCACTGAGTTACTCCAGCATTTTATGTCTGTATTCAAAATAACTTAGTGTCTTGATTCAACTGACCTTAAGGGAAAGTCTTTTGGACATTTACACAAAACAGTCCCATTGATGCAGTTCTCAGGACACTGGAGGTCCCTCTGACTTCCCACTCCTGCAGGAAATGGAGAGATATAGAGGAATGAAGAGCATACTTAAGAAGGTACACAGGAGGGAAAATAAAGGGGCATGATATAGCTGGCAGACTAAGGAGAAACCAAAGAGATTTTTAAGTGATAAATAAGCGAAAAAATTGTAACTGGAGAGAAAATAGGTCCCCTCAGTAACCAACGTGGTCAGCTATAATGTGACGCCACAGAAGATGGGCAAGTTCCTCAAGTAGTATTTCTCCTTTGTATTTACCATGGGGAAAGACATGAAGACGAGGGAATTTGGAACAATCTGCGTTACAGTTTAAGAGGTGCTGGATGTCCTCAGTGGTATGAAGATTGAATTAATTGAATGCATTTTATTAGCCAAGTCAGTATACATACAAGGAATCTGCTTGGTGCTTTGCTCACAAGGATAACAACATGATATACAGTAGACAATTAAAAATAAAATATTATAATTAAACATGTGAAGAATAACATAAAATACCAGAGCAAAAGGAGGCTACAGACTTTTGGATGTTGTGTAGAGCTAATAAATAACCCATACACTAGCTCCACCTTACACACTCGGGACAATTTACAGAAGCCAATTAACCTACAAACCTGCATGTCATTGGCATGTGGGAGGAAATTGGAGCACCTGGGGAGCACCTATGTAGTCCCTTATAGGGAGAACGTACAAACTACAGACAGACAGCACATGTAGTCAGGATTGAACCCAGGTCTCTGGCGCTGTAAGACAGCAACTCTGCCACTGCGCCACTCTACCACCTCAGTCCACCATGGACCCAACATCACTGTGCAAAATGCATTGGGGTTGTCAGATAGAAATTTGGGAGGGAAATGTGAATCAAAATGGACTGTTTACTCATTCAGGTTAACTTTTTAACGGAAACCCAATCATTTATTTTGTCTTTTGGTGTTCCTTCCTAGACAGCTTGTTTTGATCAGCCTAAACAATTAACGGTACCATATGCTTTTATCATTTTGTGACATGGACAATTTATGCATAAAATGTAGTTGGCAAGACAAAATTAATGTATATATTTACTGAGGAAAATCTATCATTTTATGTTATGAGTGACATCTAGAATAGTACGGAATACATTAAGGGGTGAATATCTAATTTCTTTTCTGGATTAGCAATGTTCAAGTTGTCACACTGTGACAAAAGCAGCAAGCTGTATTTTCAAAATGATCAAATGAACCAAGGAAAAAGCATTACATTTGCGTGTTGGAGAGTGATTCTCCACAGTCCTGCTTGAGGTAAGAATGTTATATTTGAAATATAAAGAAAAATCAGAGGCCCACAGGAGCCGCTGGAAGAGAAGGAGAGGGAGGAGCGACACCCGACCGGTAAGCTTTAAAATCAAACGCGGGGCTTGTTTTTCTCAGAGGCCCACAGGAGCCGTTGGAAGAGAAGGAGGGGGAGGAGCGACACCCGACCGGTAAGCTTTAAAATCAAGCGCGGGGCTTGTTTTTACCGAAATCCATAACATTCTATTCGGAGAAGTGTTTTTTTTGAGGAAGCCGCTGATTGGTGGGAAGTGGACTAGGGTAAGCAGCTGATTGGCGGGAAGTGGACTAGGGTAAGCAGCTGATTGGCAGTCAGATTCCAGCAGTTTGTTGTGTACTTTGTATTGTGTTGATATTGTATCCTGTGTAAGGGGGGAGTATGAAGGCGAGGGCAGTGTACTGTTCTGGATGTCAGATGTGAGAGGTCAGGGAATCTGATAGCCCTCCAGACATCCACATCTGCGCCAGGTGTGTCGAGATGGGGCTCCTAAAGGACTGTGTTAGGAACCTGGAGCAGCAGCTCGATGACCTCCGTCTGGTCAGGGAGAGTGAGGAGGTCATAGAGAGGAGCTACAGGGAGGTAGTCACTCCCAGACCACAGGAGGCAGACAAGTGGGTCACGGTTAGGAAGGGCAAGAGGCAGAGGCAGGGGCTAGAGAGTAACCCTGTGACTGTACACCTGGAAAATAGGTACTCGGGTTTGAGTACGATTGGAGGGGACAGCCTACCTGGGGGCAGCAACAGCGGCCGGGTCTCCGGCACAGAGACCAGCCGTGATGCTCAGAAGGGTAGCAAAAAGAGGAGGGCAATTGTAATAGTGCACTCTACATTTAGGGGGTCGGATGGGTGATTCTGTGGACGCAGTCGGGAGACCCGGATGGTGGTTTGCCTCCCTGGTGCCAGGGTCTCGCATGTGTCGGAACATGTCCAAAAGATTCTGAAAAGGGAGGGAGAGGATCCTGATGTTGTGGTACACATAGGTACCAATGACATAGGCAGAAAAAGAGACGAGGTCCTGAAGGGAGAATTTAGGGAGTTGGGGGGAAAGTTAAGGAGAAGGACCAAAAGGGTAACAATTTCAGGATTACTGCCTGTGCCGCGTGACAGTGAGAGTAGGAATGGAATGAGTTGGAGGATAAATGCATGGCTGAGGGACTGGTGCAGTGGGCAGGGATTCAAATTTCTTGATCACTGGGACCTCTTTTGGGGAAGGCATGATCTGTACAAAAACGGCGGGTTGCACTTGAACCCGAGGGGGACCAATATCCTGGCAGGGAGATTTGCAAAGGCTACTGGGGAGACTTTAAACTAGAAAGGCTGGGGGGAGGGACTCGGGTAGAGGGGGCTAGGGGACAGGGTGTGGGGCAAGAGGCAGAGAAGGGAAGCACTTGGACCCAAAATGTAGGCGAGAAAGAGGAAAACGATAATAGATAGAGAATAAGGGATGGTGGGTTTCAAAAATGTGTATATTTTAACGCTAGGAGCATTGTAAGAAAAGTGGATGAACTTAGAGCCTGAATTGACACCTGGAAATATGATGTTGTGGCAATCAGTGAAACATGGTTGCAGGAGGGCTGTGATTGGAAACTAAATATTCCAGGATTTTGTTGCTTCAGGTGTGATAGAATTGGAGGGACCAGAGGTGGATGTGTTGCATTGCTTGCCAGAGAGGATATTACAGCAGTGCTTTGGCAGGATAGATTAGAGGGCTCGTCTAGGGAGGCTATTTGGGTGGAACTGAGAAGTGGGAACGGTGTAGCAACACGTTTAGGGGTGTATTATAGACCACCAAATGGGGAGCGAGAATTGGAAGAGCAAATATGCAAGGAGATAGCAGATATTAGTAGTAAGCACAAGGTAGTGATTGTGGGAGATTTTAATTTTCCAAAAATAGACTGGAAAACACATTCTGTAAATGGGCTGGATGGTTTGGAGTTTGTAAAATGTGTGCAGGATAGTTTTTTGCAGCAGTACATAGAGGTATCGACCAGAGAAGGGGCAGTGCTGGACCTCCTGTTAGGAAATAAGGCAGGTCAGGTGACGGAGGTATGCGTTGGTGAGCACTTCGGGACCAGTGATCACAATACCATTAGTTTCAATATAATTATGGAGAGAGTCAGAACTGGACCTAGGGTGGAGATTTTTGATTGGAGAAAGGCTAACATTGAGGAAATGCGTAAGGATTTAAAAGGAGTGAATTGGGACACTTTGTTTTATGGGAAGGATGTAGATGAGAAATGGAGGACATTTAAAGGGGAAATTGTAAGAGTACAGAATCTTTATGTCCCTGTTAGGTTGAAAGGAAATAGTAAAAATTGGAAAGAGCCATGGTTTTCAAGGGAAATTGGACACTTGTTTCGAAAAAAGAGAGATATCTACAATAATTATAGGAGGCATGGAGTAAATGAGGTGCTAGAGGAGTATAAAGAATGTAAAAAGAATCTTAAGAAAGAAATTAGGAAGGCTAAAAGAAGATATGAGGTTGCTTTGTCAAGAAAGGTGAAAGTAAATCCAAAGGATTTTAAAGATATATTAATAGCAAAAGGATAACAAGGGATAAAATTGGACCATTCGAGAGCCAGAATGGACAGCTATGTGCAGAGCCAAAAGAGATGGGGGAGATATTGAACAATTTCTTTTCTTCGGTATTCACCAAGGAGAAGGATATTGAACTATGTGAGGTAAGGGAAAAAAAGTAGAGTAGCTATGGAAACTATGAGATTCAAAGAGGAGGAAGTACTGACACTTTTGAAAAATATAAAAGTGGATAAGTCTCCAGGTCCTGACAGAATATTCCCTAGGACATTGAGGGAAGTTAGTGTAGAAATAGCAGGAGCTATGACAGAAATATTTCAAATGTCATTAGAAACGGGAATAGTGCCGGAGGATTGGCGTACTGCGCATGTTGTTCCATTGTTTAAAAAGGGTTCAAAGAATAAACCTAGCAATTATAGACCTATTAGTTTGACGTCAGTGGTGGGCAAATTAATGGAAAGGATACTTAGAGATAATATATATAAGCATCTGGATAAACAGGGTCTGATCAGGAACAGTCAACATGGATTTGTGCCTGGAAGGTCATGTTTGACAAACCTTCTTGAATTTTTGAAGCGGTAACTAGGGAAATTGATGAGGGTAAAGCAGTGGATGTTGTCTATATGGATTTCAGTAAGGCCTTTGATAAGGTTCCCCATGGAAGGTTGGTTAAGAAGGTTCAATCTTTGGGTGTTAATGGTGGAGTAGCAAGATGGATTCAACAGTGGCTGAATGGGAGATGTCAGAGAGTAATGGTGGATAGCTGTTTGGAAGCCGGTGACCAGTGGGGTGCCTCAGGGATCTGTGTTGGGTCCACTGTTGTTTGTCATGTACATCAATGATCTGGATGATGGGGTGGAAAATTGGATAAGTAAGTATGCAGATGATACTAAGATAGGTGGTGTTGTGGATAATGAAGTAGATTTTCAAAGTCTACAGAGAGATTTGGGCCATTTGGAAAGGTGGGCTGAAAGATGGCAGATGGAGTTTAATGCTGATAAGTGTGAAGTGCTACATCTTGGCAGGACAAATCAAAATAGGACGTACATGGTAAATGGTAGGGAATTGAGGAATGCTGTGGAACAGAGAGATCAAGGAATAACTGTGCATAGTTCCCTGAAGGTGGATTCGCATGTAGATAGGGTGGTAAAGAAAGCCTTTGGTGTGCTGGCCTTTATAAATCAGAGCATTGAATATAGGAGTAGGGAAGTAATGTTAAAATTGTACAAGGCATTGGTAAGACCAATTCTGGAGTATGGTGTACAATTTTGGTTGACTAATTATAGGAAGGTTGTCAGCAAACTAGAGAGAGTACAGAGGAGATTTAGTAGAATGTTGCCAGGGTTCCAGCAACTATGTTACAGAGAAAGGTTGAACAAGTTAGGTCTTTATTCTTTGGAGCACAGAAGGTTAAGGGGGGACTTGATTGAGGTCTTTAAAATGATGAAAGGGATAGACAGAGTTGACGTGGATACGCTTTTCCCATTGAGGGTAGGGAAGATTCAAACAAGAGGGCATGACATGAGAATTAAGGGACAGAAGTTTAGGGGTAACGTGAGGGGGAACTTCTTTACTCAGAGGGTGGTGGCTGTGTGGAATGAGCTTCCAGCAGAAGTGGTGGAGGCAGGATCGATTTTAACATTTAAAAGTAAAGTGGATAGGTATAAGGACGGGAAGGGAATGGAGGGGTATGGTCTGAGTGCAGGTAGATGGGAAAACAAATGGTCGGCACGGACTGAAAGGGCCAAGAGGGCCTGTTTCCATGCTGTAATTGTTATATGGTTATATGGTTATATGGTTATATGGTTAAAATAGGTTCTTTGGGAGGGGAGGGGTACATGGGGGATAAAAAAGGGGGGGGAGGGGGGAGGGGGGGGGGGGGGGGGGAGGGGGGGGGGAGGGGGGAGGGGGGGGATTGGAACTTTACACCAACAAACCAGACTGAGGAAGGGAATGAGCGGTAACAGAGATAGATGCACAGAAATAGACATGGACAGAGGAACAAAGTAACTTAGGCTGCATATCATTAGAACAAATGATTCAGCACAGCAGGAATCCTACAGCAAATCCAACAGATTTCCACACCTATTGCAAGTAATGTGCTTTACTGCAATATTATATAAAAGCTCCAAGCTGCAGTGAAAGAAGCAATCTAAGAGCACATCTGAGTGATCATAAATCATCTGCCACAACAAATCACTTGCTTAAATATCATAATCGAGGAATCGGAAGACTACAAGAAGGTAACATGTGAAGGACAAAAAGTTAAACTGACAGTTTTTGTGACCTATCTCCATAAGATAATTGGTGGTGATGTACAGATTTATTGTGAACCTTAATAATTGAAATTCTCTGATCTCGATAGTTTTTGATGAAGCTGTTGAGCTTCCAGTCAAATCAATTTTTTTGTTCCAAAAATATACTTTATTCATAAAATTTGCAAATATATAGTCCAGCACAAGATAGATTATATTCATTCTTCACAGTACATGGCACGCACAGGTGTCTCATTCCACTTACTTACAAGATTAACTTTACACCAACATGACATAAGCAATTTCCTTCATGTACATTCCACTACAAACAGTCAGAATGTTTTTTCCACAGATTCCAGCCCCACAGTGTGTAATGCTGGGAGTGCAGTAAACTGTGACCTTCTGTGGGAGAGCATGTTTTAGCTACTGCAGTATATCCGAGGGTTGAGATATCATTATACAGTATTCAGCGATATAGATTTATTTGCATTCGAAAACCAGCAAGTTTCAGATTCCAGGCAAAACAAGTATGATATAACATTAAATGTCATTCCAGCGTTTAAATGGCAGGGCACATCTAACTTTTGGTAAGCTGATCCAGTATGAGACAAAGGTAAATATAATAAAAAAGTAACAAACAGATGATTAATGAGGAAGGAAAGCTTAAAGTGTGTCTTAAATTTAGGTTGGAAAATAGGTTGCGAATCAAAGGGAAGGAGGCTTCAAAGGTATATAAATGGATTAAATTGGTGCACAAAGGTCTGGCAAATAAAATCCTATGTGTGAAAATGAAATTTGACAGAGTGTATATAATATGAGGGAGAATGAGGAAGTAGGAATCACTATTTAAAATAGGGTTACCTATATCTAAGACAGAGATGGGGTGTTTTAGAGCTCTGTGAGTTTTTAGAACGCTCCTCTTCAAAGGGTGGTGGAAGCAGATGCTTTGAATATTTTTAATGCTGATGTAGATATATTCTTGATCAGGAGGTAGTAAGGGGAAGAGAACGTGAGGCTGTGGTTATAATCAGGTTAGCCATGACGTTATTGAATGGCAAAGAAGACTCAAGGTCCCGAATAGCCTACTCTTGCTGCTTATTCAAAAGGTACCTGCAGTCAACAAGTTCCAGAGACTCTTGGGCAAGGTGGAAAAGTCCACCTTACCACAGATAAATAAAAGTGTGTGAATGAACAACGCTATTCGGTGGTTGTGTATATGTATGTATGGGGTGGCGGGAGCTATAAAGAAGCATTCTCTGAAGTTCTTCCAATGATATTTCATCCTTTATAATGTGGCGGTATATTGTTACAAATAACAGAGCTGCTGCCTCACAGCTCTAGTAACCCGAGATCAATCATGACCTTCGGTGTTGTCCGTGTGGAGTTTGCACGTTCTCCCAAAGACTGCATTTGTCTCCTCCCACATTCCAAAAATGTGCAGATTTGTCGATTCGCAAACAACTATAAATTACACTTTACATGAGGGCAAGTGCAAGTGCAAGAGTCGGAGTAAAGCTAATGAAAATGTGAGGAGAATAAAATAGGCTGGCTTCCATGTTGTGCAAACCCATGTCTTTTGTATGGATCAAAGTGATCAGGTACATAACGGATGAACAGACATTGATTAAACTGGTGGTTACTTCAGACATTATATGGCCAAAAGGTGATATTTAATCAAGTATGCAAATAACATATTTTCTTGAGTTTTTGTTGAGCCTGATCAATTTATTTTAAATATGAGTAAAAGATAAGAGGCCCTCAATTACATGAAGTTTTCAAAATATTTCAACTCTAAGCCGGCATGATGTCTGATTTTGCAGAAGTCTAACACCAAAAGTCTCCACGAACACCATCATCTGATTATCCACGGCAGGAACCTACTTTCCTGACAAAACTCAATCTGAGGTGTGAAAGGGACATCAGGCGACACAGGTACAGGCCTGCATAATCATGAAGTGAGATAGAAGATGGCACTTAATCTTAACAGCTTTTATGAGTGTTCAGAAAAAATGAAATTCAGATTTTATAATTGAACTGGGAAACATGACATAGACTGGCATGCATAATGTGTCAGAGATCTGTACTTGACTTAGTTTGGGGGGTCATATGATGTTTCTGTTTCTGATATAACCTCTGCAATGCTCAATAACCTATTGATCTGGACTTTTAAACTGGACAGGTGTAAGTTTATCACTGTTTCATTCAAATTTATGCTGAATGATTTATTAAAAATTAACAGGGCAGCTTAAATTATGTGTAATTATAGATCTCATCTCATTAAAATGAACAAATGATTGAAAATGCTGTGGAGAGGCCAAGCAATAAAATAATTTTATTCCAATTTGTGGTGTGTCAAACAAGGCCAGTGTCAATCTGCCTTAGTTACCATTTGAAGATGTCATTTGAATATGATTCAGGAATGTGCAAAGCAATATTAGAAATTGTTAAAATAAGAGAAAAATGCATCTAGCATTGTCATCGTCTTGCTGGAGATCTTTGCATTTGCGTGCATCAAACTGTGTATAGATCCCAGGCATGCAAACACCAAGTGTAACATCGCACTGAATTAGTCATGTAAATGGCAAGTTTAGTGTACACTGAGGTTCCAATGATTTCTCGTGTTGCAAAGGATTGGCCTGACCTCATTTGGAAGAATCACACCTTTCAAAAAGCATGGACTCAAGGAACTGCATTTGCTGGAAACTTGCGCAAAAAACACAAAACGTTGAAGGAACTCAGCATCTGAAGAAGGGTCCCGACTTGGAACTTCACTTGTCCATGTTCTTCAGATATGATGCTAGATCTGCTGAGATCCTCCAGCACTCTGTGTATTTTTCTTTCAAAAAATATCAAGGCCTTGTTTGATTGAAGGAGTTAAAAGCACAACCTATTACATCATTTTTGCCCGATTTGAATTATCTCTGATATCTCTTTCCCCTTCCTTGATCTCTCTGACTACATCACAGGGGACAGGCTATCAACTGATATCTACTGCAAACCGATTGGCTCCCACATTTATCTGGACTGCACCTCCTCCCACCTTTTCTCTTATGAAGATGCTATCCCCTATTGTCAATTTTTCCATATCCACTACATCTGATCCCAGCATGAGGCTTTCCAATCTAAGTCACCCAAGATATCTTCATTCTTTAGTAAACGAGGTTTCCCCCTGCTGTCTCAGATGGATCCCTCACCCATATCTTCTCTGTGTCCCATAGTTCTGCCCTTCATCTCCCTCTCCCCAAATGAAACAATGATAGAATCGCCCTGGTCCTCACCTTTCTACCAGTCTCGACATCTAAAACATCATGCTCTGACATTTTTGTGACAACCAACCTGATCCCACCATCAGTCACACCTGCACACCCCCACCTCTTTCCACCACTTGCATTGACCCCTGCATCTCCTTAGAACACTCATCCCTTTGCACCCAAGCAACCCCTTCCCCAGGTACTTTCCCCTGCAGCTGCAGAAGATGTAATTCCTGTCCTTATACTTCCTCTCTCATCCCCATTCAGGCAACCCTGCAGATAGACAGAGGTTCATGTGCACCTCCTCTAATCTCATCTGCTGCATCCGGCTGGCTCAGATGGAATAATTTGCAATCTCTCTGTTCTCTATTAATATAATTATTATAAAGAACATTGACCTGATGAACTCTGGAAATAAATTAAAATTGTGTCTGTTGGATCAAATGATAACAAGGATCATTGTAGCAGTCATTTGCCTAGATATTTACTGGAATATGTTACAAGTTGTGTCTGGTGGTTTCAGGTAGATGTTTGGCTCTTCCCAGGATTCTTCAAATCCTGCATATATTGTCCATGATAAGTTTCCCGTTTGGAGATTGACCTGATTAAAAGCTTGGGTTCTACTCAGACAGAGTGCCAGAGAACTCCGCTGGGACTATTGATTAAAAGGACAAACCCCTGAGCCCTATTTTCAAAATAGAATGCCATTTTTGTTTGGAGGGGAGGATGGATTCAAGGTGGGGGTGGTTTGATGGTGGGGAACTTGGTTTCCTGAGAAGGAAAACTGCTGTTTCTGCATAAGGATTACATTCTTCCAGAAGAATTCTAGGTTTGCTGTAGCTGTCCAGTTTATCAAGGCATGAGAGGTCTGGCCATTAATGGGTTAAATTAACCACCAAACTTATTGGCACACATGGAATTCCAATGTCTAACCAAGGAGTGGGCTGGGACCTAGGTACCTTTATTATTTTATTTCTTCCGTTTCTCGGATGGTTCACTTCAATCTCATTTCATCTGTGAGGTATTGGCTTTCCACTTCGTCTTGCATTAGTCATGTCTTCCTGACATGCTTTAAGGTTTTAGGATCCTCTAGCAAACATCTTTGAATGTGAACTCAGTTTGCCCTGTCACCTGCTTCTAAGTTCACCATACAAAATATAATTTGGAATATACCCTGTTTCCAGCTGCTTTAAACGACAAAAGTCATTGGAGGTATATATGGACAGTTAAGAGTTATTAAATGTAGTAATATAGCTTCCTTAAGTGTCAAGAATTTATCTCATTATTTGATATGTAGAATACATTAAAGGTTGTGAGTGCAGAGATAGTTTTGCTTTGGCCCATGCCTGCCAAGCAAAATATAATAGGTCATCACACTTGTAAACTTGAACCACTGTTATTAAAAGTGCTACATCATTTCCCACTCATGACCACTGTGGGAGCACCTTCATCCCAAAGACAGCAGCAGGCCATTGCAAGGGTCTATCACCTCCTCCTCAAGGCAGGAACAGACAATAAAAGTGGTCTTGGCAACATCAACAAAATTATAAACTATAAATGTTAAATATTTGCCTGTTAACTTTGTAGCTTACTTCACCTTAAAAAAATACATTAAAAACATTGAACACAAAAAAAAAGAATCATTCTTTCCTCTCCATGTGTAGGAACATGCAGTTAGAAATAGTAGTAAATATTTTTTTTTAAATCATGTCAAGCATCATGAGAAACAATAAACAAAGAGAATCCTATGAGCAAGATAGGATTTTATATTTTCCAGCAAGTGGTTCTGTAAAATGCATCATTGAAAGCTTATATTTTCAGTGATGGCATTGGTAATAGAAGGTGCAATTGTGATGTCTAAGTTCACTGATGTTTAACTTTGCATCTTTTGCACAGAATGAGCAACCCAAATATCTAATAAATGCAATGTTCTTCGGGTTCATAATTTAAGATGTGGGTATCGGTGGCAAGGCCATCCCCAAACGATGTTCAAAAAATTGAGCTCTTGCAATTCTGAAGTGTTAATATTGCTTTGCTAGGAACTTACAGCATTTTGACAGTTATTAGAGAGGGCAGAGCTGTTTTCTTTAGAAAAGGAAAGGATGGGAGCAGAACTGCAGAATAATATAAAACAACGAAAGATCTGGTAGCTGGAGACACAGGCATAAGGGGAAAATAATTAAGTGATGTGAGGAATATCTTTTTTGTATAGCTTGATTTTGGAATCTGGATTGCGCTGCTTGCTGATGTGGAGAAGGTAGTTTCCATCCTGGCCTTCAAGAAGGAACAGGGTTTAGAAAGTGTTTGCAAAGCAGTGGAAAAAGGGCAAAGGGAAGCTAATAACAGTGGCACGGGAAGACTTTACAAACTCATGAGAGTCTCTTATCAAGGATGCTCAGCCTAAATGCAGGATGAGTGATTGTTTTGCAGAACACCTTTCTTTTCATACTGCAATGGTGATCCTAAGTTTCCAATTACCTCTTGCTTTATTTCTCCATTTCACACCCGCTCAATATCTTTGGCCTCTTGTACTGTTCTAACAAAATCCAGCATTAGTTTGAGGAGAAACATCTCATCCTCCTTTGAGCCATGCCTCAGCTCTTGGTGCTAAACTTTGATTTCAACAATTTCAGGTAACCAGCCTTTCCATTTTGAGATAGAACCAGTTGGTTCTGATGTAAAAGCAGGGAGTGCAAAGAGTGTTTGCTGGTTAGGTCCTGCCAACCTCACTGTGCATAGGTTGGTAGGACATTTTGCTTTAAAAATCGTAATCACATAGAAAGAGTGGATGTGGAAAGGATGTTTCCACTGGTGGGAGAGTCTAGAACCAGAGGTCATATAGCCTCAGAATTAAAAGGCACTCTTTCAGAAAGGAGGAGAGGAGGAACTTCTTTAGTCAGAGGGTAGTTAATCTGTGGAACATTTTCACAGAGGGGTGTGGAGGCCAAGTCAGTGGATATTTTTATGGCAGCAATTGACAAATTCTTGATTAGAACGGGTGTTAAGGGTTATGGGGAGAAGGCAGGAAAATGGGATTAAGAGGCAGAGATCAGCCATGACTGAATGGCGTAGTAGACTCAATGGGCTGAATGGCCTAAGTCTACTTGTAAACTTGTAAACATCTGATCTAAGTCAGTTTTTCTCTCTGAACAGAAAGTGTCTGACCTGCTTTCCCATTATCCACCTTAAGACATTTCCAGTGCCCGCCATGTTTTGTATTTCACGGTTCCAGGCTATGTTTTGCTCTGCCCACCATTCTCCACTAACTGCACCTCCTTCCAGATAGATTAGTGCCTTCATTGTCCACTCTCATTCAGCAGCAATCAGTGTCATGTATCTTTTATTAATCTTCACCTTAATGAAGACCTTCAATTTTATTATTAAATATTTTTCCTTACCACGTAGAAGAAGGTCATTTCAGAACATTGACTCTATACCATCTCACAAAGCAGTTGCCCAACTAATTTTCTTATCTACCTATTGTTCTTACACACCTACTAACTTCCCACGGCTCCCAGATTCTTCCACTCACATGCTCACTAAGGACAATCTATGGCTGCCAATTAACCTCCAACCTCTGGGATGTGAGAGGAAACCATAACACCCATATTAAACCAACACAATCACAGGAAGAAAGTGCAAACTCATATAGGGAGTACTGGAAGGGCACAATTGAACTTGTGCAGTGCATCCATAAGCTTGCAGATTTTCTAGCTGTGCTGCCATTCCCTTCTAAATCTTTTCCTATTCTCTACAAGATTAAGTGTGCGTATTTCTAACTATTTCCTAATTCCCCGAAAAACCTACAAACTGAAACATTAATTATGTTTGACTTTCTACAGGTCTTGCTTGACCTGATGAGTAAATTGAACATTTATTTCAAACTTCCAGCATCCACTGTGCGTTTAGCTTTCACACATTTAAACAATGAAGTACTCTTGTGGACAGACTTTCTCACGCCTGTTAACTTGTATTATCTGTCAATAGTGATTTCCAGGCTGTTGATGAGTGAATTTATTTTCTTGGGATTGTAAAACTCCAGTTAAAGGTCTGAAAAGGCAAATATAACTCCAGTACTTAATTATTACGAATGTTAACATTTTCAAAATATAAATTTGTAATGTCTATCCAAGTTATTACCAAAATGTATAGAGCTTCTCAGTGAAGACAAAGAAACAACTTTGCGACTGCATGGCACCGTTAAACTTGGTGATGTTCAATGATTCAGCAACGGACCTGATCAAATAAGCTATGGTTGTTACCAACTTCATGAGGAAATACGTGGAGGAGTGCATTCCTATCAAGATCATCCAAATGTTCCCTAACCAAAAGCCTTGGATGAACCAGGAGATTCATAATCTACTAAGGATCAGATCTCAAGCATTCAAGTCTGGTGATATTAAGGGTCATATAGGAAGTCCAGGCATGACCACGATAAGTCCATTGAGAAAGCAAAGACACTTTTGAACTAAACTGGAGGATGGGACAGACATTCGGCAGTAGTGGCAGGGTTTGCATGCCATTGCTTCTTTCAAAAGGGAGAACATTAATGTACCTTCTTGGGCCCCCACACCTCTAACAAAACTGTAATCTTAGTCAATAAAACCGCTGTTAGAAGATCTTTGACAAGGATATCGTCTACCTCCGATGGTTTACCTGGCTGGAATCTTAAAACCTGCACCTACCAATTTATTGGAGGTTTTGCAGACATCTTCAATCTTTCCAAAGTCACCACTTGTTTTAAAATGACATCCATAATATCGGTGCCCAAGAACAGCAAAGGGACATGCCTCGATGACTACTAACCTATAGCATGAATGTCAGTAGTGATGAAGTTTCTTTGAGAGGGTGATTATGACATATAATCGTAAGATTAAACAAGAACTTACCAGTTTGAAATTTGATCTTTATTTTATGAGTTACGATGAGGGACTACGTGAAGAACCCCGTCCAGCCGCACGTGCGTCAATCTTCAAAGCAGCGGTGTGAAATCACAGGTAATAGTGACTGAAGTATAATAGTAAGATAACAGAAGACTAGAACTACCAGATGATATTCATGAGGGTTGGGAGTGGAGGTCACGTAGTCCCTCATCCTAACTCCTCATAAAGATCAAACTTCAAACTGGTAAGTTCTCGTTTAATCTTACTATTTTACTTCGGAGTCACGTGAGTGACTACGTGAAGATTTCAATGCTCTATGATTTCATGCCGCAGGTTCAAATCCGGCCTCTCACTGCATTGATTGACTCAACATAATTATATAATCAATAATGCATCAATCATAATATTGTTTAAATGAATTAACGGTTTACAAAAAAAAACAGTAGCAACCCCTTATCCCAGGGGGAAACTATATAACCGAACTTAAAACAGACTCAGCAAATACCACCAACCTTGCAATTGGCTTATGGTAAAATCTCTGGAATGTCAGCTCACTGGACCATCCTGCGGCCGCGAGGATATGATCTATAGGCACGTCCATCGCCCTGGCCGCGGACGTTGATGCCGCCCTGGTGGAATGAGATTTAAATTTATCAGTATCAATCCCAGCACTTCCCAGAACCTGCTTTAGCCACCTTGAAAATGTTTGCACCGGCACCTTACTGTGTGTTTTTTTGTGGCTAATAAACAATGCTGACTCTGCTCCTCTTAGGGTTCGGGTAGCCTCAATGTAATGGGACAAATATGACACTACACACAAACGAGAATCCTTGGGGTATGCCGAAAAGATAATGTCATGCCTATTCTACTCTGCTTGAGCAGATCATAAACATAAAAAGTGATGGCATCTGCCAATACCTCCATTCTGTCTAGCCGTAGCTTCTGTAATGTCTGCACACGTTGGGCTGATACCAACGCCACAAGCATGACCACCATGGTTGGTTTGGCTAGAGATAGGACTGTGACAGTAGTCCATTGGCGAAGGAGCATAAGAACTTTGCTTACATTCCAGATACCTGAATGCCTGGGCCTAGGAGGATTAGAATTGAAAACTCCCTTCATGAATCTAGAGACTAACGGATGTGTCCCTATAGAGTCTAATTCTGACACCATGGGCAAATAAGAAGACAGAGCATGTCTGGCTGTATTGATCGCACTATAGCTTAACTTTTGATCGAAATAGAGAGTGGACAAGAACTCCAGCATGCTTGGGATGCCTACAGTTTGATATGAGATATTCTGCTGTAAGCAGAATACCTCCCACTTTCTTATCGAGGTGATGTACTGCTTCTGGGTACTATCCCTCCAGGCCGACGTGAGAATGTCCACGGTGCGATCAGACAGCCTCTCCCCAGGTATGGCCTTCTTAGAATCTGCAAATTAACAGATCAATATGATCATGTAAAGGATGTTGATCTCCAGTAGATTTTTATGTTTGGGAACAATCATATGAGGCCGAGTAGCCATCTGCAACACGAGAGGGAACCACGGCTGAGTAGGCCAATCTGGCACTACCAATACTCCTGAAGTAGAGTCCTGCTTGATTTTTTTGGAGGCATCAACTGATGAGACAGAATGGGGGAAATGCATATAATAACATTCCACCCCAATGCAGCGAGAATGCATCGACCGCTGCAACGCCATGGTCTGGTTCCCATGAAACGTATTTGGGCAACTGATGGTTCAGTCTAGATGCAAACAAACCAATATCTGGCATTCCATATTGAGCAACCACCTGATTAAATATGTCCTGATTTAACATATTTCTATGTTATCATTGAATTGGTGTGACCTTGTGTCTGCCACTATGTTGAATCTACCTGCTAAATTGCTGAAAGCCAGATGTTTTTGTCAATGCACCAGCACCAGATATGATTAGCCAATCTGTCACAAGATTCCGACTTGACTCCACGCATGTGATTAACATATGCCGCTGCTGTAGTGTTGTAAATTTGAAACTGCACATGCAAGTGACTCTTGGCAGAGCAAAGCCCATAAAAGGTTCCCAAAAGCTCTAAATAATTGATCCCTCTCAATTGCAGAAGGGATGTCTCATCACTATTCCATCTGCCTCCACAACTGGAAAACATATACGTAGCACCCCAACCTAGAGCACTAACATCTGTCTGTAAGACTATGGAAGGTGGTTCAACCAAAACTTCCCTGGGACATTTTGAGACATTTGTGATCCACCATTCTATTTCTGAAATAGCTTCCGCTGACAATCCCATGGGCCTGTCAAAGTGACCCACATGTGCCCTCAGTGTATGTTCTTTTGCTCGTTGTAAGTGTTGATAATGCAGAGGTCCAAACTGCACAGTTGGGAAAGCAGCCACCAATTTTCCAATTAAACTGGTCACATGTCTAATTGAAGGTCAGTGCTCACTAAGGAGGTTTGTATCATTCAATTAACTGTTGCCTTTTGTCTCTGGGCAGAGTCACTAGCATGTGATCTGAATTAATGGTAAAGCCCAAGTAATCAATAATTTTAACTGGTATTAATTTGGATTTATCAGGATGAATGATGAACCCCAATTGCTCAAAAGTGAGTTTAACAACCGAAACAGATGATTCAGCTGCTTTAGGAGTCTTCCCGATAATTAAGATATCATCCAAATAGGCCATTACAACATGCCCTTGAGCTTAGAGTAGCCCTAGAACAGGGGTCAACAATTTGGTAAATAATCTAGGGGCTGAGGTTAATCCATTAGGCAATGCATTGAATTGCCATAACTGACTCATCCAGGTAAACTTCAAATACCTCCTATCATCACAATGAACAGACACTGAATAATCTGCATCTTTCAGATCTATGCTGGCCATATAACACCCTTTGGAAACCAGCTGTTTAGCAGTAGAAAAGGTTTCCATTTTGAAATGCCTATAGTGTACAAAAGGGTTCATGCTTGTCAGGTCCAGAATGATTCTACATCCCCCAAGCTTTCTAGACTTAGGAAAAATATTTCACACAAACTGACGGAATTGACGAACTGACTTCTCAATTACCCTTTTTTTGTGTAATATCTTAAGTTCTGCCTGTATCTGCATATTCTCTTCTTGTGAAAATATAAGTGTTCGACGTGGAACATGCTGAATGGGTGGACACACAGTAGGGTAAAATTCAATTTTAACCCCGTCTACACTGCCCAGTACAAATGAATCTGATTTTATCTCCTGCCATTGTTTGAGAAACAAGTGTAATCTGCCCCCAACTTGAACATCTTTCTCACAGAATTTGTATTCCTTAGGAGCAAAATCTCTCACCTGCACATGTCCTGACAGCGCTTGTTGCCCCCGGCCCCTCGTAGGGAAATTCGTCCTTCCCCGTGTGCAGGTGGCAGACTGCCAGCTGTGTGTGTTTGAGATTGAATGGCTCGTTCCTTCACCAGCGTCTGTCATAGTACCCTGTCGATAGGGGAAAACCCTCTTGCTATTTTGCCACTTGTTTTAATGAGGCCTATGGTTTTTGCCTCCTCGTGAAGTTCCTTGACTCGCTTTGCAAGGTCCTCCTCAAACAAAAGGTTAGGCGGTTGTGCATTGATTGGTTTGCATAGTGCTGCAAATTTTGGATGAATGGCTGGGCACATGGCACTTCTTCGTAAACTATTCATTATGAAATATGCACTGCACAGGAGCCCCAGCGCATCCTGATGGGCTTCTGTCATGTGCCCCTTGTCACTGTTCTTGCGACCGCAGTGAATCCTGCTGAGAGCACTGTGACCCCCAATCGTGTCCAGATAAGATGGTTGACCTTTGGTACCTTCAATAACACACAGTTACTGGGGCTTCATATTTCTTAGCAGCCTCATCCATTGCCAGCTCTTGAAGCTGATGGGAGAGCATATACTGAATAGCAGCTGCCAACACTTCCCCTAATGGTTCCCCTGCTTCTCTGGGGATTGCAAAATGTTCAGCTATGTTAGGTATTAACTCTTGTTGCTCTTCATCCTTTTGTCTCTGACCAGCCACTGACTCGGCATCAGTATACTCCTGAGCCGGCATACCCTCCTCCTCCATGAGTGGGTAATCATGCAGTCCTATTCCAGGCGCTGCTGGCACAGGCTCTCCAACAGCCTGGCGTGGACACCATTCCTCCTCCCGGAGTGCGTCCCTCTCGAGCATCCTTTGCAATAGGACCTTGATCTGGGAGAGCCGTGAGCAAACGGTCTCTGCTTGAGGAAGTGAAACCTCCAGGCCCGACTCTGGGTCAATGGACCTAGTAGACTTTGGTGTAGCTTTACGCCCTACCGGCGTGGCAACGCTGCTCACAAGCAGCGGATCTGGTGTCGCTAGCCTCCCTGCTGGCGATGGATTCGGTGAACCAGGCGGGCACCCGCTACCCGCACTCTTGCGGTCCTCCAAACGTTTTACCCCGGATCGCCTCGCTGTCACCTTTTTTACTTTCTGCATCTTGCCAACGGTGTCAATCCTACCGTAAACGCAGAAAGCGACCACAGGAAAAGTTTTAAACTTACCTTGAGGTTTTAAACTTACCGCTTGGAGGAGCTCTGCTCTCTGGCCGCGTTGTATCTCACTAATATCACCAGGAGGATGGTGCAGGAGCCTGAGAACTGTAGCCATCTGGTTTAAGTACGGCTTCTTCCCGACAAACGTTACACTCTTGAACACTGCGCAACACTAACCATAACCCCACCTCAGCAATTATGATCTACTATAGACTTTATTTTTGGTTACACTACATATTTCGGTTTTACACTATTATGATCTGGTTAATAAATGCTACTGATTTATTTGTTACTGTATCAGGGGTTATGGGGAGAAGGCAGGAGAATGGGGTTAGGAAGGAGAGATAGATCAGCCATGATTGAATGGTGGAGTAGACTTGATGGGCCAAATGGCCTAATTCTGCTCCAATCACTTATGAACATGAACATGATTATTGTATTTTCATTTGTTATGTTATTACATTAACAGGCTTATATCATTGTTCTGTTGCTGGTACATATGATATTTAAACACTTACAATTGAATAATATACTTTTAGCAAATAACACACAATTTACAAGACGTCATGGCTTTGCATTATGGCAAATTCCTTCTTAATTTCGCCTCCACACAGCACCTGCATTTTACTCCCCTTAATCAAGCCACCTTACTACAAATTGGAGAAAATATGTTCGCTTCAAAAGAAGGAATGGTTAATACAAGAAATATGTTTGAAGCATGAATACATTCCGTGAAGCATGAATACACTACCTATTACTGAAGTTACCAATCTGCTGTTTATCTCATTTCCATTCTGATTCAATAGTGATCAGATGTTTTTTCTGAGGGATCATAACAAAAAGAACAACTAAAGAGGATGGCTCCTTGTATTTGATTCCCTCCTCGCTACATACACGTTGTTGAACTGTGGGACATATTATTACATTTGTACAATTAATCGCAAGTCTTTACTGAATTGAAGAGTGCAAATAGTAAATTAATGATAACATATTTCAGTTCTGCAATTTCCCACCTCCAGCCAAACCATAGATATTTTTGTTAGTTGTTAATTACTGTCATATGGCTCTGACACATTTTTTTTAAATGACACAAACTGAAAGGTTTGAAGTCGGCTCTCACAGTGCCGTCTTCAGACACCTGGTGTGGCAGAGAAGGTTCCTCGGGATGGCAGAAGATAAAATGAATAACAAACAACATGGACTGAGACAGGCTAAGATGAAAGAGATCTAATCAGAATCCTTTGCACCTCGATCACACAATACTCTGCTGTTAATTCTGTTGAAAGATTAGCCAAGTAGAAAATGGCAAGAAAGCCAGAGAGCAGAAAAACCCTGCAAGAAAGCTGCATCTGTACATTTAAAAGTGATCCTCCAGTTCACTGAATTATATATAGCATTTATGTTATGAAATGCCCGGAGGAAACAGTGAATAATATCCAATGAATGCAATAACATGCAGGGCTGTTTGGGGATTAGCAACATGCTGTAGTGACAGAGTCATAGAGCACGGAATCAGGATTTTTGTCCCAATACGCCCATGCTGACCAAGATGCCCCCATCTAAGCTAGCCCCGCTTGCCTGTGTTTGGCTCAGATCCCTCTAAACCTCTCCTTTTTTTTTTGTTTATTTTTGTTAGAAGTAAGTACAGTAGTCTGGTACTTAAGTACCTAATACATAAATACATATTTTCATTCTTGTACAACTTCATACTTTTGGTTCAATAATAAAAGAACAGTGAGAGAAACAAGAAATAAAGAGTGTCGGAATAGATAGACAAGCGAGTAGAAACAGAAAACAAAAAAAAATAAAGGACAGAGGTGAGAAAAAAGATTGAAAGAAAAGGAAAAAGTTTTTAAAAAAAAAGAGAGATTAGTAGAGATCTACCTATCTCATATTTTTTCCCATCCGTCACCCAGTTCTAAACCATTTAATTTCTAAGGTTATGGTAAGTTGCACCATTAGCTTCTAAACCTCTCCTGTCCATGTACCTGTCAAAATGTATTTTAAATGTTGTTCTTTTGCCTGCCTCAACTACGTACACTTGCTGCTCATTCCATATATCCACTACCCTCAGGTGCACATTAAATCTTATGCCCTCTAGTTCTTCATTCCGCTATGCAGGGAAAGAGACTATGCACATTCATTATATCTATGCCACTCATGATTTTGCACACCTCTATAAAATCACCCTACAGTCTCCTTGGAATAAAGTCCCAGCCTGTCCAACCTCTCTCTAGAACTCAGGTGCTTGAGTCCTGGCAACATGGTCGTAATTTTTTTCTAAACTCTTCCCAGCTTAATGGCATCTTCACTATAGCAGTGTGACCAAAACTGCACACGATTCTCTAGTAAATAGTGGTAAATAAGGCACAGACATTGTGGGCCAAAGGGCCTGTTTCAATGCTGTACTGTTCTATGTGTGAGTCTGTGGCCTCCTATCCTGTCACAGTGAAGCGCAATGCAAGCCAGTGGAACAACACCTCATCTTCCATATGAGCAGGTGTTAGCCTTCTGGACTCAATATTTAATACTACAACTTCAGGTAGCTTCCAAGTCTATATCAGTCTTCCATCTGTAACATCAGAACAGCTCTTTTTTTCAAATTCCCTTTGTCCTTTCAGTTCCAATTAACCGTCTCTGACCTGAAACTGCTACTCTTTTTTTCCCCATGAACACAAAAATCTCACTTAATTACCTGACTGTTTCAACTGACAAAGATATGTGATAACATGATCATGTGAAATATTTCCCACATGCTATATCGGCCCATTTCATGTCCTTGAGATGGGAGCCTTTAAACAGCAATTTAATCTCTTTGTGGGAGGGGAATGACATAGAGTTGAAGGCTCGCACATTAGTCACTAATCTGTATTCAAGTGTCGTGCACAAAGTGAATTATTGTCATATAAACATTATGTAACTGCATTTCTGAACATAATGATATTTGCTGCCATTCGATTCTTAAAATGGATTTTGACCAATGAATTGAGCAAGGCCAGCAGCATAATCCAGGACGAGTCACACCCTGGCCATTCCCTCTTCTCTCCTCTCCCATTGGGCAAAAGGCATAGAAGTGTGAAAACGCACAACTCCAAATTCAGGGACAGTTTCTTCCCAGCAGTTCTCAGGCAACTGAACCATCCTACCACAACTAGAGAGCAGTCCTGAACCATTATCCACTTCTTTGGTGACCATCGGACTAGCTTTGATCGAACTTTACTGGCTTTTTCTTGCACTAAACGTTGTTGCCTTGTCATGTATCTGTACACTATGAATGGACAAATCATAATCATTTATTGTCTTCCCGCTGACTGGTTAGCACACGCAACAAAAGCTTTTCTCTGTATCTCGGTAAACGTGATAATAAACTAAACAGAACTGATTACTATAATAGAAAATGCTGGAAATTCGCAGTGCAGGTGGTGCCTGTGAACAGAGATAGTTAAGATTTTAGATCCACTATCCAGAATCAGGAAAGAGAGAAGGTTGAATTTGAGGGAAAATGAGAAAAGGGGCAGAGGAAGGTTGGAACAAAGGGAATATTACTGATGGAATGAGACTGGATGCCCTAACATGGTAGCTAAGGAACAGTTAAACAGGATTAATCCTTTTTCATCTCGCTAATAACAAGGTTGTGGGGCATGTTCAACAGAGCAGAATAAACAAACAAAACTCGAAGGGAAAAAACTGAGCCAAGATAACAGACATTCATTGTATAGCAAGGATAACAAAATTCTGATATTTATATCAACGAAATGCCAGTATAAAAGTAGGATAGTCTTACTGCAAATAGGAAAGGATGCAGAGAAGATTAACGAGGATGTTGCCAGGACTCGAGGGCAGGAGGATTGGGGGAGATCTTATAGAGGTATATCAGATCCTGAGAGGATTAGATCGGGTAAATGCACAGAGTCTTTTACCCAGGATAGGGGAATCAAGAATAAGAGGATGTTGGTTTAAAGTGAGGGGGAAAAGATTTAATAGGAACCTGAGGGGTGACTTTTTTTACACGGTAAGTGCGGTTGGTATATGGAACTATAATGTTGTGATAGTACCTGCCAGAGGAGGTAGTTGAGGGAGGTACTATCACAACATTTAAAAAACATTTGGGCAGATAAATGAATTGGATAGGTTTGGAGGGATGTGGGCCAACATCAGGCAGGTGGGACTAGTGTAGATGGGACATGTTGGTTGGCGTAGGCAAGTTGGGCCGAAGGGCCTGCTTCCAAACTGTGTGCCTCTATGATTCTATGTGTCCAAGGCACTAATAAGACAAATACAGGTCCTCCCCATTTAAGTAAAAATATTATTTAATTGGAGGCGGTTCAGAGAAAGTTCACTGGTATAATCATGGGTTTGGAGGAGGGGGGTGGGGGGTCACAAGGGAATATTAAACATGGTAAGTTTCTACCTGAAGTTTAGAGTAATGAGGGCCAATTTTATTGAAGCATTTAATAGGGATAGACCAAATAAATGACAAGAGGATTTTTAGTCTCATGGGAGAGTCCAGAATCAGAGAGCATTGTCTATTAATAAGGTGTTGCTTGCCCAATTAAAACTTAGAAAGGGAAGAGTTTCTTTCCTGAGAAGGTTGTAAGTCTTTGAAAATCTGTGCCACAGGTGCCATCAATAGGCACATGTTGCAAGTGGTCCAAATTTTAATGAGGGTAGGAGAATTTGCCTTTGTTGTTAGATTACGTGGAGAAATGGTAATCCTACATAAAGAAGGTCCTGCACTTTCTGAGATTTGGGTAAAACACTTGAAAACAGGCATTAGACTTCTATTAGCATATTCAATAATGCATATACTGAATGGGCACTGGTACTGAATGGACACTGGTTGAGAAACACTTTTTCATTTTCCTCTGGGTATGCAAATACTCAGAAAAATGATAATAAAGATATACAATACAATACAACAGACAAGGCTTGCTTTAGGCAAGTCCCAGGAAAGCCTTTACACTGCCTGGAACCAATGTGGCATAGAACATGATTCTAATGTCATTGGCCATGAATTTGACCATTTTGCGTCATTTTTCTGCCTGGATGCATCATTAAAAACATATATCTGTTTCCTTGCCGTTCTATTACCAGTCAAGTAATGACCAGCATTGCTTCAAAAGTCAACACTAATTCTGCAGACTACTTGTAAATGGCTTTAAAAGATAACAAAACATTCAACTAGTCTCAACACTGGGAACGGAGCACAGGCAAAACGTGAAGTGATTTTAACCCGAGGAGACTCCTTTTTCTCTGGAGAAACTGAAAGATCAAAAAGCTCTTCCTGTTTATTGTGGTGAAATCCTTGAATGAACCTTCAATAAAACTGTGACATAAGCCCTGTTTATACATTATTCCTCTTGAGACTGCATTCATTTTACGTGATCCCTAAGTGAATGTGATTGCTCTGGGTTTACAGCATGGGCAACCCCTATTCAGCTTGTAAGCCCAATACATGTTATGATTGTTCAATTTAAATTCAGTCTGAAGTGAACCTCCAGTTTCACAGCTGCAGGGAAGTCCAAAGAGAGGTGAAAATTTTTTAGTTGGCACTAATTATAGTGCACATTTATAGCAATTGTGTTACAAATGAAATGTTCCAGAGCAATATCAATGCATACACAATTTGAATGTTTGCTTTTATAACAATCTTTAAACTTGAGATATTTTATCTATCAACCAATTATTATTGAGTTGAGGATTATTTCATGCAGATACCACAGATTATATAGCAGGGGATATCAATCACACGTGATATTTGGGGATAGGCTGAGTCTATTAAAAACTGTGATGTTTCCTGAACATTTCTGTAAATTATTTAATTGCCCTGTTTTACTGATGTTCTTTATTTCCATGGAGTATGTGCTGTGGGACACACTTGAAGCTTACAGCCAACGTGAAGGCTCCATTGAGGAAGACCGCAGTCTAGGGTCTTTCGATTGACTGATTTATTGATTGATACTTTATTGTCACGTGCACTTTGCACAGTGAAATTCTTTGTTTTGCACAGTACACATGTACGCAAAGAGTCACCACTTAAAGGGTGCTGTCAAAGTTACAGAAATATTTATTATAGTCCCAATGGATGAAATGGGCCAAAAGACCTTCATCCATGATGTATTAATATATGACACTATAAGCTCTACTCCAGCTTGAAATAAGATGAATTACTGCAGAAAAGAAGATTAAGAAGAGAGATTATGTGATAACACAGCTTTGCTTCATCCCATTGTGCACTGGGATTGGCTCAGTGGTAGTAGACCCTTTGGTGAAACTAATAACTCACTTGTTATTGTGGAATATCCAGTGAGCTAGCCCATTTGGGAAGTTAATAGTCAGGTGGCATATTTTACCAGCCCACTATGACAGATCCATAATGTTAGCTTGTAATGTTAGTTCACTTGATATTGATAATTTTATTGGTTTATTGTTGTTACTTTATTGAGGTACAGTGAAAATCTTTGTTTTACTTCGGAGTAACGTGAGTGATTCCATGAAGAAGACCCGCCAGGTCGCATGCGCGACAGTACGTAAACCGCACTGGCGCAAGCACCAGACTGGCAGGGCAGGGCTTCTGCTGGCGGTAAGTTAAACCTAGAAGGTAAGTTTGCTCTTTACTTACCAAGTTTTTAAGGCAGGAGTCTCTTTTCACAGAGGTTTTCCTGCCAGTTTCGCAGCCCGACGAGTGTACCGGTTATGGACTGTGGGGAAACCCAGTCCGACCGCAAAAGTGGATAACTTGCAAAAGATCGGGTTGCGAGATAAGGGGCTGCTAACAATGCAGTCAGCAGCTCCCAGCCTGCGGGGATGCCATAAAAACGGCAAGAAATTCAAGCAGAGTCACTGACAGTGTAGTCAGCGGCTCCCAGCTGTGGGGATGCCGTTGGAATGGCAAGGAAGTAACGTTAGAGTTATTGACAGTGGGGTCAGTGGCTCACAGACATTGGTCCCCAGGCAAGGAATTAAATAGGACTCATTCAGCCCGATTTGGACAGGTGAGTCGGGCTACAAAGGGTTCTCCTTATAAAAAATTGTGTGTATGTTATAGTTTTTTTCTTAAAGATAAAAGCTAAAGGCAAAGTAAAGTCATAAAAAGTTATTATTATATGTCTCTGACAATGTAATCCTTTTTTGTTTAGCAGAAGTTGCTGTGAATTGTTTTAACCATCCACAGGTAAAACTGCACACTAAAAATGTTGATTAGTGAGCTTACACTGTAATAGCGCGGGCCTATGAGACAGGCCACGCCAGCAGCGCCTGTTAGGGCTGCTTCATGTGTAATGGTGCGGGCCTATAGGACAGGCCGCGCCAGCAGTGCCTGACAGGGCTGCTTCATATGTGACATTACCGGCCTACAAGAGAGCCGTGGTAGCAGCACCTGGTATAGGGCTGTTCCATGTCAAAAAGTGCCGGCCTTTATGAAAGGCGGCGCCTGCAACGCCTGGGACAGGGTTGCTCAAGTTCACACATAATCTGCTACGCCCACGGAGTCGGGAGATGATTCTCCACCGGGGCTGGATAGCAAGGCCCACGGAGTCGGGGGATGAATTCCTCACCGGGGCTGGATAGTGCATTTGAAATGACTATCCCAAATACAGCAACTGTTGTATACAGTGCTATGGAGGTCTCCCTCTTGGAGGCAGAGACCAAGACGGGTCAGCATCCTGCTGACACTGAGTCTCAGGGTATGGCCGTGGGGCATACCCCAAGGGATAAAGGGCACGTGTCAGCGGTACCTTTTTCCTGACAACAAAATTGTCATCCCAGCAGAATATTCTATTTGGATTAAGGCCAATGGGTTCGTATTAATATTGGTATCCTGCGGCCTGCGGCAGCACCTGTTTAGGGTTACCTCTGAGGAGGGAAGAGAAAAAGGTCAAGATATAACTGACTCCAGGCTCTAAAGAAGTCAATAGAACATACATAAGCACATATGTGCCGGCAGTGAACAGCGCCAACAGGGGGATGTGAGAGCCAGCCGTAGAATCTGTTATTCAGGTAGGCCTATTCAACAGGGGAAGAAAGCCTGGCAGACGAATCAATTAGGCCAATGGCAGGCAAAAGTCATCGTTTCAAAATGCACCCCAGGTGCTCATCGGCAGTAAGCAGTTCACTGGAGCTGAGGGCAGCATGATAGCTCAGAAATTCCATACACCTTACCAATTCTACTCAACAAAATGAGTCTAGCACTTCCAAAATTTGAGTCGTGCACCGTTCACAAGTTGTAATATTTATATTTGTTTTTTTGTTTTGTACAACACGCAAAGGGTAAAATATTTGGTTGAGGCACAGTCGGAGCATTCCAAGCAAGTTTGGATTATGGGCAGGGTTATTTTAAAAAAAAATGAAGGTTCGGAAATTGGGCAAATGTTCTCATGCAAACCACCCATGGAATAAGGAGAGAATGGAGTTATGGAGAATGGAGTTATGAATTATGAAGAATGGAGAGTGTCAGGCATATGAACATTCCTTCAGATTATGTTGATTACAGTCTTCCTCCAAGAGACACACCGGCATCTGTAGCAAGAGGGGGTTACACCATGGACCTGGGGCATAATTGATTAGACAAAGTGTTAAAGAAGGAACTGCAGATGCTGGAGAATCGAGGGTACACAAAAGGCTGGAGAAACTCAGTGGGTGCAGCAGCATCTAAGGAGCAAAGGTATAACCACATAACAATTACAGCACGGAAACAGGCCCTCTCGGCCCTTCCAGTCCGTGCCGATCATTTGTTTTCCCCTAGTCCCATCTACCTGCACTCAGACCATACCCCTCCATTCCCTTCCCATCCATATACCTATCCACTTTACTTTTAAATGTTTAAATCGATCCTGCCTCCACCACTTCTGCTGGAAGCCCATTCCACAGAGCCACCACCCTCTGAGTAAAGAAGTTCCCCCTCACGTTACCCCTAAACCTCCGTCCCTTAATTCGTATGTCATGCCCTCTTGTTTGAATCTTCCCTACCCTCAATGGGAAAAACTTATCAACGTCAACTCTGTCTATCTCTTTCAGTATTTTAAAGACCTCAATCGAGTCCCCCCTCAACGTTCTGCGCTCCAAAGAATAAAGACCTAACTTGTTCAACCTTTCTCTGTAACATAGTTGCTGGAACCCAGGCAACATTCTAGTAAATCTCCTCTGTACTCTCTCAATTTTGTTGACATCCTTCCTATAATTAGGCGAACAAAATTGTACACCATACTCCAGAATTGGTCTTACCAATGCCTTGTACAATTTTAACATTACTTCCCTACTCCTATATTCAATGCTCTGATTTATAAAGGCCAGCACACCAAAGGCTTTCTTTACCACCCCATCTACATGCGATTCCACCTTCAGTGAACTATGCACAGTTATTCCTAGATCTCTCTGTTCCACAGCATTCCTCAATTCCCTACCATTTACCATGTACGTCCTATTTTGATTTTCCTGCCAAGATGTAGCACTTCACACTTATCAGCATTAAACTCCATCTGCCATCTTTCAGCCCACTTTTCCATATGGCCCAAATCTCTCTGTAGACTTTGAGAATCTACTTCATTATCCACAACACCACCTATCTTAGTATCATCTGCATACTTACTTATCCAATTTTCCACCCCATCATCCAGATCATTGATGTACATGACAAACAACAGTGGACCCAACACAGATCCCTGAGGCACCCCACTGGTCACCGGCTTCCAACCTGACAAACAGCCATCCACCATTACTCTCTGACATCTCCCATTCCGAATATGAAAAGTTATTTTCCTGACTACAACAGATTCATATGGTCAGAGATCCATGCTATGCAAATCCCATTACAGAGGTTATCAAAGACAATATAACTGTACTATAACAGTAAAGCTTTGGGGTATGGGATAAACTGTTAGTTGGTCATTGGGATTTATTTTAATTATTATTAGTCTTGACTCCGCCTTGTGGCAAGAGATTGGAGTTATAGCAATCTGTTACAAAACTGAATTTATTTGCATTAAGAGTAATTGGCAATATAGCAGCTGTATTTCAGCTGAGCAAATCAAGGAACTGATATTGTGTAACTAGCAAATAGACCATTGTTAACAACCTTATGCTATTGTCAGCTGAAGCTACCTCAGCCACAATGATGAAGTAACAGTATTCAGCATTGCTGAACATGACAATACCTCATTGAACTTGAAACTCGCTACAATAGTGTGGTCGGTCTAATTGAGTTATTACAAACTGATGCTTAGGACTCTAAGATGAGATGTTCTGAATACCGTCACCTACTTGGAGGTATTGAAGATTGCATTTGTTACCAATTCTTTAATTGTTGGTATCAAATAAATATATACACTAGATGCACCCCATGGGTAAGGGGTTATTGAGCGAATATACATATTCGACATGCTCAAATTCAAGTTGCTGCTCTATGATGGTGACATATGTTGGTCACATGGTAATCAAGTAAAAGTGTCCTGTATTAATTACCTAAATCTCCTTTGCCACTGGTGTATCATCCAGTTCAGATCGATGATAACACAGGATAAGTGTTGGATCTCAAAGTATGATGAAAGTATGGTTCAATACTACATCGAATATCGACATGTTGGTGCATGTTTATTCACTGCAAAATTTGCAAAAATATGTGGCACAACAGTGTGGAGAAATAAATTCTCGCTTCAATAGGAGGAATGGTCTTTTATGTTTTCCTCATTTTTGCCTCATTAGCCGGGTCTTAAAACAGTCAGCAAGACCTCGCTTAGGTTCATACTGTCGGTCTGGCCAAGCGTCCATGTTGCCTGCTTCATCAGGCATTATGGCACAATGGTATACGGTTATTCCAAAAAACAAGAACTTGCTGTTTCAAACTGTGGTTCAGGAGACCGGCCTTTGCACAGTAAAACAATTATTGACTTACACATTTTGAATGGATTGACATTGCCTCAGGTTGTCATGAAGGTGCTCACTGCATTGTGCAGGAATAGCACCCAAAAAAGCAGTACATTTCTATTGAGGGGATCAGATGTGTTTTTTGTTAAGTGTTAACGTTACATTTAATACGGTACAGATTACTGACATTTTCCAGTTCATTTTAAATGGGGTTTGACAATAATTCAGTTATAGAGACACTACAGCTGCAACATAAGGGAACTATGCTGTAGGTTCAACCCGGATATCGAGTTGTTAAAAGATCTTGACACATGTTATCCCACTACAAGAATATGCAGTTGGTTATTGTAAATGTGTGAACATTACTTCACCAAGGGGTTCCAGCTACATCCTTAGTTATGATACTTATATCAGCACAACAACGGCAAACATTGCAAACGCTGTTGCTAGATAGGATGGAATTGGCTGCAGGTGCCATCACATTTTACATTCTGGTCTACACAAGCAGAGTAGACTAGCGGTGGCATGATTTAAGATCATTTTGGATACCCCACGGTCTCACGTCTATGTTATCAAGGCCACCAGAATCCTAAGAAGTATGGAATCAGCATTGTTTATTAGTCAACAAACAACTACACAAAGGAAGGTCGGTTCAGACTATTTCAAGGTGGCTGCAGCAGGTTCTGGGTTTTACAGGTATTAACACTGACGATTGTATATCTCATTCCACCAGGTCAGCATCAACGTCAGCGTATCATTTAGATAGTGTGTTTACATTTCATTCCACTAGGGCAGCAGCTTCGGCGGCGGCAAAGGTGAGGGACGTGCTCGTCGACCATATTTTGGCGGCCGCTGGATGGGCAAATGAGCTGATGCTTCAAAATTTCTATCATCGGCCGATTGCCGATCCAGGGCTGTTTGCCAATATTATTTTAGGTTCTGTTTAAAATGCCCTGGGATAAATGGGTACTGTTGTTTGTTTATATTTTTTTAATAAACCTTTTTACTGCATTAAATGCAATGTTATTACTAATGCATTAATTTCTCATTTGAGTCAATCACTGCAGTGGGATGCCGGGATTTGTAATTTGCGGCATGAAATCACAAAGCTTTGAACTCTTCACAAAATCACTCACGTGACTCCGAAGTAAAATAGTAAGATTAAACGAGAACTTACCAGTTTAAAGTTTGATCTTGATTTTATGAGGATCACGTGGGTGATTACGTGCCTGCCACGCTCAACCCTCTCTCATAAAGGATCATCTGATAGTTCTCGAGTCACGCATCTTACTATGTCACTTCGGTGTTGTTATTTGTGATTTCATACCGTTGCTTTGAAGATTGGTGCGCATGCGGCCTGGCAGGTCTTCTTCACGTAATCACCAACGTAACTCCTCATAAAATCAAGATCAAACTTCAAACTGGTAAGTTCTCATTTAATCTTATTATTTTTGTCTACTATCAATGTAGATCATACCATAAAGGAGTATAACAAGGTAGTGCAAAGATATAAAAAGAACAGAGTGCTGAATATAGTGTTATAGCTGCAGAGAAGGTGCAATGAAAAAAACACAATGGCCTAGGTGAATTAGATTGGGAGATCGGGAATAAATCCTTAACATACGAGAAGCCCATTTAAGCTTCTGAGAACAGCTGGGATGAAGCTATTCTTGAATCTGGTGGTACGTACTTTCATGCATTTGTATCTCCTGCCCAACGGGAGAATGGAGAAGAGAGAATGACTGGGATATGAGCTGTCCTTGATTTTTCTGGCAGCTTTCCTATTGCAGCGTGAAGTATACATGGCATTGATGGGTGGGGAGGCTGGTTTACATTAAGTACTGAGCTGCATTCACAACACTGTGTAATTTTTTGAGTTTTGGGCAAACCATTTGCACATCAAGCTGTGAATCAGAAACTAGAAACTTAGCTAAAATCTAAACTCTGCGCATTCTTTACCAAAGAATATATCAAATAATCAACATGAAGGTGAATCCTTGCTCCAGGTCATAACAATTCTTCATGCCCATATTTATGCATTGAAATTGGCTTGATTGGCCAATGTAAACATGAGATCAACTTGTGAATGATACATTTGGAATACATGTTCACATTTTGCAAGGTATATGAGTCTTCAATCCAGAAATGAATTTGCTCTTTTGTCCCATTTCAATTTATTTTGAAGGCTTTGATTTATTATATTCGTTCAGGCACTAGTTAATCCCCTTCATTTCTACCCCCTTCAGAGCTTTGAACTTCCCCGTTTTTTGTATAAAATACAATGTTCTTACCTCAGATTTTAAACATTTGCACAGTGCAATTGAGGCCTCAGTGTATAAACATGAATATTGTCAAAAATCCTGATGTGGGTCACTTATCCCCTTTGGGAAAATCCAGGATGGGACCCATCTAAATTCCTCACCTTTGGATTAAATGCAGCACATTCCATGGTTATATTGTTGGAAGTCAGCCCAGAGCTGAATCACAAGAAGAAATAGCCATAGGAATAAAAGGGAGATCACATTCTCATCGAAGACAGGCACAAAATGCTGGAGTAACTCAGCAGGACAGGCAGCATATCTGGGGAGAAGAAATAGGTGATGGTCCGGGTCGAGACCCTTCTTCAGACATCATTCACATCATTGAATGTACATTGCGTCGTAAAACACTTGGTAAAACTCAAGAAGTACCTACAGGTGTCCTGCCGTTTTTCATGCCTGTTCTCTTCAGGTTTCTAGTTTCAGGAACCAGATGGTTTTCTAATGATAGTAAGGCAATGTCAAGGGGAAGAAGGTGATACTGAATATGGAAATCAGGTGGTAAATGATTCAATGCTTCATATAGATTATCAGATAAAATCATTGCACATCCATTTGTGTAGAGCAGACCAGGTGGCTGTGGTTTAATTATCTTGTTTTCTTTCTGTATATAGTTGTAAGTTGTGTTGCATAAAATAACCTAATGTTTTTGAGAAAGGCCGATTGCTAAGACTGAAAAGGTGAGTGGATCTGCAGCTAATGTTAAGAATCAACTTGACTTTCTTCCAATTTGCAAATGAGAACAATGCATGGCAAACCAAGCAAATGTTCAGTTTAGTTTAGAGATACAGCACCGAAACAGGCTCTTCGGCCCACCGAGTCCGCGCCGACCAATGATCACCGCACAATAACACTATCCTACACATACTAAGGACCATTTACACTGTTACCAAGTATACATACCCTAGGTAATTAACCTACAAATTTGTACATCTTTGGGGTGTAAAAGGAAACTGAAGATCTGTGGAATTCTCTGTGGAAGTCTGTGGAATTCTCTGCCTCAGAGGGCGGTGGAGGCAGGTTCTCTGGATCCTTTCAAGAGAGAGCTAGATAGGGCTCTGAAAAATAGCAGGTTCACGGGAAATAAGGAGAAGGCAGAAACGGGGTACTGATTAGGAATGATCAGCCATGATAACATTGAATCGTGGTGCTGGCTCGAAGGGCCATATGGCCTACTCCTGCACCTATTGTCTATTGTCTATTGTCTATCTCGGAGAAAACCCACGCAGTCACGGGGAGAACATACAAACTCTGTACAGACAGCACCCGTAGTTGGGATCGAACCCACGTCTCTGGTGCTGCAAGCAATGTTAGGCAGCAACTCTACTGCTGTACCACCGTGCCACCCCATTACTTCTAATCTTCCAGAAGCTGATGATGTTTATTCCTCTATGTGCTTCAGAACAATTTCCAGAGCACAGAATATTGTGTTAAGCAGCTATTCACGATGAGCCTCAGCATAGACCACAGTAATTCCTTCCAGAGCTTCCTGACAAATGGCATAGACAACAGACAATAGACAATAGGTGCAGGAGTCGGCCATTTGGCCCTTCGAGTAGCAAGATGGATTCAACAGTGGCTGAATGGGAGATGTCAGAGAGTAATGGTGGATAACTGTTTGGAAGCTGGTGACTAGTGTGGTGCCTCAGGGATCTATGTTGGGTCCACTGTTGTTTGTCATGTACATCAATGATCTGGATGATGGGGTGGAAAATTGGATAAGTAAGTATGCAGATGATACTAAGATAGGTGGTGTTGTGGATAATGAAGTAGATTTTCAAAGTCTACAGAGAGATTTGGGCCATTTGGAAAAGTGGGCTGAAAGATGGCAGATGGAGTTTAATGCTGTTAAGTGTGAAGTGCTACATCTTGGCAGGACAAATCAAAATAGGAAGTACATGGTAAATGGTAGGGAATTGAGGAATGCTGTGGAACAGAGGGATCTAGGAATAACTGTGCATAGTTCCCTGAAGGTGGAATCGCATGTAGATAGGATGGTAAAGAAAGCCTTTGGTGTGCTGGCCTTTATAAATCAGAGCATTGAATATAGGAGTAGGGAAGTAATGTTAAAATTGTACAAGGCATTGGTAAGACCAATTCTGGAGTATGGTGTACAATTTTGGTCGCCTAGTTATAGAAAGGATGTCAACAAAATAGAGAGAGTACAGAGGAGATTTACTAGAATGTTGCCAGGGTTCCAGCAACTATGTTACAGAGAAAGGTTGAACAAGTTAGGTCTTTATTCTTTGGAGCGCAGAAGGTTAAGGGGGGACTTGATTCAGGTCTTTAAAATGATGAAAGGGATAGACAGAGTTGACGTGGATACGTTTTTCCCATTGAGGGTAGGGAAGATTCAAACAAGAGGGCATGACATGAGAATTAAGGGACAGAAGTTTCGGGGTAACGTGAGGGGGAACTTCTTTACTCAGAGGGTGGTGGCTGTGTGGAATGAGCTTCCAGCAGAAGTGGTGGAGGCAGGATCGATTTTAACATTTAAGAGTAAAGTGGATAGGTATATGGACGTGAAGGGAATGGAGGGGTATGGTCTGAGTGCAGGTAGATGGGACTAGGGGAAAACAAATGGTCGGAACGGACTGGAAGGGCCGAGAGGGCCTGTTTCCGTGCTGTAATTGTTATATGGTTATATGTTATATGGTTATATGGCTGATCATCCAAAATCGGTAATAGACACAAAAAGCTGGAGTAACTCGGCAGGACAGGCAGCATCTCTGGAGAGAAGCAACGGGTGACGTTCCGGGGCTCACCCTGTTCCTGCTATCTCCCCCATATCCGTTGATTCCATTTGCCCTAAGAACTATATTAAACTCTCTCTTGAAAACATCCAGTGAATTGGCCTCCGCAACCTTCTGTGGCAGAGAATTCTACAGATTCGCAACTCTGGATGAAAAAGCATTTCCCTATCTCACCCAAAATGACCTACCCCTTCTTAAACTGTGACCTTTGGTTCTGGTCTTCCCCAACATCGGGAACATTTTTCCTGCATCTAGCCTGTCCAATCCCTTAAGAATTTTATATGTCACTTAACCGTTATATGTTATGTTACTTAAGAATTAGAGATTAATAAAAACAGAGATTAATAAAATGATTTTACCAAGACCTTCAACATTCATCCAGTCCAAGGTCCACCTTGCACACCACACCAAACTGGTAAAACAATGAAACACCCTTAGTGCAAGCATGTCACTGATGTGAAGTCTCACCACCCCACCCCCTGGCTATGGTTTTCATATCAGCAGGATGTCAGTATCAATGCATTTTAAATGCAGGCCTTGTCTGACACCAGAATACACTTGTGATCTTTCCTGCATGAATCTCAGTAACAGAAGCAATCCTGTTTAGTGCCTCGGTAGGACTTGTAGACTTGGACATCTGGGATCTGGAGTGTTGAAACTACCCTCAGAACCTTCGGGCCACAGGGCATTGCCAGACAAAAACTCTGAGGATGAATACTGGTAATATTTTCAGTAGTAAAGCACTGAAGCAACAGTAGCGAGCTGTCTAATCAAACATAATGATCTATATTGTTTTAAATACCGAATGAAAACTGTTTGACTTTATGAAACAAAACTATTTAACCAAAATAACAACCTGAAAAGAATAAATGTTTGCAGCCAGATCCCATGTAGAAGAAAATAAATCCATTAAATGAGTTTGGTTTTATGTATAACAGGGGAGAATCTGTTTAAGTTTAGATAATTTGTTAATAATAGAAATGCTTTGGTGCATTAAAGTACTTGTTTGGTGGAGGAAAAGTGCAGAATACATTACAGCTTTTTTGATTAACAGCATTTTCCAAAAGGAAAATGGTCTTTTGTTAAATTGAGTATCAGGGTGCAAAATTTCCACTCCGAGGTGAAATCTCACTTCAGGTCTTCTTGAATGGATGCCCAGGTCGAGTGGTTATCTCTGAAAGCATATGTTCAGAGAGTAATACAGCCCTGACCCTTTGCACCCAAGCATACTTCTGCTCCTGTACTGAATAACACAGACTGCTGTCTTGTGTGACTGGGAACAGATGCCTCTGCCCTGCCTCCATGTGCTGACAAGGTGCATGACTTCAAAGCTTGCAGAGGTGTGCCTCAGTGTCTGTAACGATGAGGGCAGGAGAACAAGAATCACAATTTGTGAGAAAAAAGCTTGATCGCATAATTGAATTCCTGGAATGTGACATGTGATCAAGGAAAGGGAAGTAAAGAGGGAATGAATTGTACTGTTGCCATAGGCAATTACCTTATCACAACTCCTGCATTTTGTGTGGAGAGAGATAAAGCTGCTCGTGCTTATAGGGTATCATTTTACATTGGATGATTGTGCCCTACAACCAGCATTGAAATAGGGAAGGTAAGCTTGTTGCTGAAAGCATAGTGCAGCAAATGGTGGGTAATAGAGCATGCATAATTACTTTAAAGTACCTGTAATCCTAGGAGATTTACCTTGAGATAATACGAGGGAAAGTCCCTCAGGTTCAACTGATGGGTCCCCAGCCAGGTTAGAATGGTTTCAGGTGTAGGATGTCAGCTGTTGAGTGCAGCCTATTGATCCAGAGAGACCTTACATTTCCTGGTTCAAATTGAATTTAACTGCTTTGAGCGAAAGACAGCTGGCTTGTTTAGATTTTACCTACACCATGTTTTGAAACATTATCTGATAATAAAGACAAATAGGCCACACGGGTGCAGGTAAGCAAGATAACGAGCCAGGAGCACAGACCTTTGAATTTAAAACAGCACTGTGGGTTTTTTTGTTATTCAGTTTCGCTGTGATTTTATACGGAGAGGAAAAAAAAGGGATTTTGTGTTGGTTTTACCTGATCTAGTCTCAGAGGATTTTCACGTTGAACTACAACAGACAGTTACATTTTTAGGATACTCTGATCAGGGCAGGCAAATACATGATGCTTTTGAAAATAACAAAAGGAAAACAAAAATAAAAAATGGTGAAAATACTCAGCAATCAGGCAGCACTCTGGGCAGAGAGAAACAAAAATGATATGGGTCTGTGACGAGCAGTTTGATAGTGGATCATCATCCTGCTTCTCTTTCCATGGTATGCTTCCAGAACTGCTGTGTACTTCCAGCATGTATGATAGGTTGGGCAGCATCTGTGGAAGGAGAAACAGTAGTTGACGGATTGAAATGATTGAACGATACAGCATGGAAACAGGCCCTTTAGCACATCAAGATCATGCCAACCATCGATCACCCATTCTCACTAGTTCTATGTTATCCTCATTTCACATCCACTCCTTGAAGTCTTGGGCAATTTACAGGCGCCAGGTAAACTACAAACCCACACTCGCCATTCTCCTTGTCCACCACCCTGAGTTCTTACAATAAGGTGCTTAGAGTCATAGAGTGAAACAGTGTGGAAACAGGCCCATCGGCCCAACTTGCCCACAACATGTCCCAGCTGCACTGGTCCCACCTGCCCGCATTTGGCCCTGATAGGTGACACAGGCAGGAAATAGTCTGAGTGTGAGAGCAGGGAGATATCAGTTTGAATCTCCGTCTTGTGGAAATATTTATCTGTAACTGAGACTGTTAAGGCTGGGGGTTGCAACTAATACAACCGCTTCCATTCATACAATATATTTGATGACTCAAAGTATAAATCCAGATATTTTCCATATATGCTGGCTGTGAACAGCACCTTCCAATGAAGCTGGAAGGAACAAGACAAATTACTGTATTAAATGAACAATACCTGAGGCAGTCATTTAATCTGCAACTATAAAAGTCACCAATCTTAGGAGACAAAAGTCAAGAGTGTTTAATTGTTATATGTTGCATCGGTCGTCGAGGTAAGAGATTAGAAAAAGTTTAACTCCCCCCACCCCCACATGAAACACGCTAAAGAACACTAAAAACATACATTTAACACATACAAACAAACAACAAAAGAAGGAAGGGACAGGCAGACTGTTGGCGAGGCAGCAATTGCTGGTGCCACTCGATGTGACAGCAACTGTGGTTAAAAATACAGAGACAGAAGAAATTCTCCTCTAGTGACCAGCGTTAACTCTGTGCATGAAGCCCATGTGGATGGGCTCACCTCTACTTGCATGGCTTCACTGAATTGAATGCATTTTCCATTTTAAGAATGTTTAACATTGAACATTCTGTGGAACATTACAGCACAGGAACAGGCACTTTGGTCCACAATGTCTGCTGAACACAATGTCAATTTAAATTAATATCCCCTGCCTGTACATGATGCATATCCGTCCATTCCCCGGATAGCAATACGACTATCGTAATTTCCTCCACCACCACACTTGGCTCGACAATCCAGACACAACCACTCTTGGTATAAAAAACCTGCCCCGCACACCTCCTCTAAACGTTGCCCCTCTCATCTTAAAGCCATATTCTCTGACTGTTTACCCTTTCTATGTCTCTCATATTTGTTTGATATATTTCTATCAGGTCTCCCCTTTGCCTCCTATGCTCCAGAGAAAACTATCCATGTTTATCCAAACTTTCCTTAAAGCTAATACTCTCTAATCCGTGCAGCATTCTGGTAATACTGTTCTGCACCCTCTCCAAAGCCACCAGCTCCTTCCTGTGCTGGACACAAAATGCTGGAGTAACTCAGCGGGTGAAGCAGCATCTCTGGAGAAAAGGAATGGGCGACGTTTCAGGTCAACACCCTTCTTCAGACTTAACCCAGATCCTTCCTGTAATGGGATGACAGAACTGCACACCATACTCCAAATGCAACTTCACTAAAATTCTATCAAGCTGCCTGTGACTACCTCACTCTTATACTCATTGACCCGACTGATGAAGGGTAGTATATGTCTACTTTACCACTCCATCAACTTGTGCCACGGACCTGGATCCAAAGATCCCTCTGTACATTTGAAAGACTTAAGAAACAATTTAAGACTGAAACTAAAATGCTTGCATCCAGCAAGCCAGATTGTGCTGACCCAGATGAGCCCTCCTCTGGTATCACTGCCTGTGTTCCCCTTATGCCTACACCTGTGAGGACCAGACTCAATGGCCTATACATCAGTTGATAGCAGTGTACTCTGAGCAGTAGCAGAGCCACTGGCACAACATGACGGAAGTCTTGCCCCATGTCACTCCTAACTGTCTTCGGCAGCTGGCAATACTGGCATTATGATGGTGTTGGTTGGCAAATTAGCAATTTTGGCATATTAGTAATTTTAAAACCTCTATCATGTACGAGACAATTAGAGGCTACCACTGCTGAAGAGAACAATTCACCTATTTTGAGGAATCATCAAATAAAGTTAACTAATTTACTTAACACACCTAAATAAAGTTTATTTTTTTGTTTGTACCTCTTTTTACCCTCCTTCTGTTAAATCTTTGTTTGATTAAAATTGATGGGATCATGGATCAAGCTCAAATTCAGACCATTTAAACTGGCGGCACACAAGCCACCAGGGGGCCTTTAAGCCTTGATGTAGTAGAGGGCGAGAGAAGCTACAAGATGATGGAGACCTGGGCCCAGAGCTCATTTTCATGTAATTGGCGCCGTGGGGAATTATTAGCGGCTTTGAGTCAAACATGCTAGGTTCTCAGGTATGGATTAAAAATAATTCTGAATTAAGTTGTCTAGTCCTATTTATATCATAAGAAAAAGAGGGATGATGTTCAATGTAGGCAGTGGTCTTATTTCACCAGGCGGATTGGGCTGGCAAAGCGGCGCATCCGGAAGATTTGTGCCTCACATCGCCAGAGACCAGGGTTCAATCCTGACCTCGGTTGCTGTCTGTGTGGACTTTGTCACCCAGGTCTCGTTGCATCTCCCCTTTTCCTATTCGGCCACCATTCAGATAATAGTCTACTTTCCTGTTCTTGCCATAAAAGTGGATAACCTCATATTTATCCACATTATATTGCATCTGCCATGCATTTGCCCACTCACCCAGCCTATCCAAGTCACCTTGCAGCCTCCTAGCATCCTCCTCACAGCTAACACTGCCCCCCAGCTTCGTGTCATCCATAAACTTGGAGATGTTGCATTCAATTCCCTCATCCAAATCATTAATATATATTGTAAATAGCTGGGGTCCCAGCACTGAGCCATGCGGTACCCCACTCATCACTGCCTGTGATTGTGAAAAGGACCCGTTTACTCCTACTCATTGCTTCCTGTCTGCAGCCAGTTCTCTATCCACATCAATACTGAACCCCCAATACCGCTTTAAGTTTGCATACTAATCTCTTATGTGGGACCTTGTCGAAAGCCTTCTGAAAGTCCAGACATAACACATCCACTGGTTCTCCCTTATCCACTCAACTAGTTACATCCTCGAAAAATTCTATAAGATTTGTCAGACATGATTTACCTTTCATAAATCCATGCTGACTTTGTCCAATGATTTCACCACTTTCCAAATGTGCTGCTATCCCATCCTTAATAACTGACTCTATGTGATATATTCAATGTGATCATGGCTAATCATCCCCAATCAGTACCCCGTTCCTGCCTTCTTCCCATATCCCCTGACTCCAATATCTTTAAGAGCCCTATCTAGCTCTCTCTTGAAAGTATCCAGAGAACCAGCCACCATCGCCCTCTGAGGCAGAGAATTCCACAGACTCATAACTCTCTGTGAGAAAAAGTGTTTCCTCATCTCCATTCTAAATGGCTTACCCCTTATTCTTAAACTGTGGCCCCTGGTTCTGGATTCCCCCTCCATGTTTCCTGTCTCTAGCGTGTCCAAACCCTTAACAATCTTATATGTTTCAATAAGATCCCCTCTCATCCTTCTCAGCCTTCTAAACTCCAGAGTGTACAAGCCCAGCCGCTGCATTCTCACAGCATATGACAGTCCCACCATCCCGGAAATTAACCTTGTAAACCTATGCTGCACTCTTAAAACATTGATCCCCAAAAGCATAGGAGTTTCCAGTTAAATTATAATCACTTATCCTTGTATGTTGTGAACCTGAGAGAGCAAAGCAAAGGTGGCAGCTTTATTTTGTTTCCTACCTGTGGCACTTTACTGTGTTATGTGTCTATGAGCTGTTTTAAAATAGGAATTTTGTTTTTTCCCATGGAAACCTCAATAGCTAGAATGTCCTTCCTCAAATTAGGGGACCAAAACTGCACACAATACTCAAGGTGTGGTCTCAATAGGGGTCTGTACAACTGCAGAAGGACCTCTTTGCTCCTATACTCGACTTCTCTTGTTATAAAGGCCAACATGCCATTCGCTTTCTTCACTGCCTGCTGTACCTGCATGCTTACTTTCATAGACTGATGAACAAGGACCTCCAGATCCCGTTGTACTTCCCCTTTTCCCAATGTGACGCCATTTAGATAATAATCTGCCTTCCTGTTCTTGCCACTAAAGTGGATAACCTCACATTTATCCACAGTAAACTGCATCTGCCTTGCATCTGCCCACTCACCCAACCTGTCCCATGATTACATGATTACAATTGAGCCATCCACAATGTGCAGGCACATGATAAATAGAATGACGTGTATAACGATTAGTGCAAGACAAAGCACTTAAATTCCGATCAAGGATGATTGGCCGCTGTAAATTGCCTCTAGTGTGTAGGGAGTGGTTGAAAAAGTGGGATAACATAGCACTAATGTGAACAGATGATTGATGGCCACTGTGGACTTAGTGGGTCGAAGGGCCTGTTTCCAAAACTAAAAAAAAACAGATGCTCTAAGAGGTAAAAATAATAGTATCTGTGGAAAGAGTACAAGCTGATCTATTTCAAGCCAAAGCAATGAAAAATTGCATTAATATAGAACCAAGAGTATGAACACCCTTCCCCAAGATGGAGCAATTACAATCAGATGTCTAAGAGGTCGGAAGTGCAGTGATCCAATGGCATCAAAGGATTGTAGGGCCTTCTGGGAAACCTCTTCTGCACCCTCCACATCTTCTTATAATGGGGCAATCTAGTACAGAGCGCAGTTGATAACCACAGCAGGGTATTGTGCTCAGCAAAAGGAAGACTACAATGTGCTGTTGTTTCTCTGTAGTGTGTTTAGACAAACAACTTAGTGTCAGTTCCTTGGCTTCTGTGACTGGTAAAGGTGTGATCAAAGGTTCACCCAAAACCTTGATGACTACCATTTGCAAGTGGCAGGATCTGAAATGGGAATACACAGCACAATTATTTCCTGTGATCTTCTATTCATCAAAACTAAGTGGAAACTATCAGTTGAGGTGAACAAAGGATTACAGCTTGACTTGTTGGAATAACGTCAGCTCTATGAAATTAAAGCATTAGCATTTCATCACTCTCTTAAAACATTGATCCCCAAAAGGATAGGAGTTTCCAGTTAAATTATAATCACTTATCCTCATATGTTGTGAACCTGAGAGAGCAAAGCAAAGGTGGCAGCTTTATTTTGTTTCCTACCTGTGGCACTTTACTGTGTTATGTGTCTATGAGCTGTTTTAAAATAGGAATTTTGTTTTTTCCCATGGAAACATCATAATTGGTTGATTTTATATTTATAATACTCAGGGTGCCAATAGCAGTCAATGAGCAGATTTTACTGTTATACCAGATCTGTTTTTACAGTCCATCAGTACCTAGCGTCACACAGATGTGAAATACAAGGGCACGGATCTTAATATTCCTGTTGTTATGAAGGCGTTTACGCAGCAAACTTCGCTTCGAAAAAAGTTTACCATCTGCCCCACTGCACTGTAAACTTTGCAGTTTACAGGCGTACAGGCCACAGTAATCTGAGAAGACATCATCTGCGATTTTGGTTATATGGGAAAACAAAGTAGGTGTTGATGATGTTGGCAGATGACGGATTATTCAAGGTACAGGGGCACCTCATTAGACTGAAGTGTTGGTGTGCCTTTGTATCTGCTAATGAAAGATAGAGGATAAATTATAAGAATGAGTAATTATGTGCAAATCTTTGTATTACAGTATGTAAATCTTAATTTGGAGTCAATCCAGTGGGCCTAGACTATGAAGTCTTTTAGGTTAAAACACAAAGTGCTGGAGTAACTCTGTGGGTCAGGCAACAGCCCTGGAGGTCCCGACCTGAAATGTTACATAACCATCTTCTCCAAGCATACTGCCCCACCCTTGGAGCTACTCCAGAACATTGTGTCTTTTTATAAACTGGCATCTGCAGTTCCTTGTTTCTTTCAGGTTTACTGGTTGATCTAGACTGGTTTGATGTTATTATATCGTCAAAGAAATAGGAATCATTTTCATAATCTTCTATACTATTTGTCATCTTTAGCCAAGTCCAAAACAGGGTCAAGAGAAAGGTAACAAACACTATGCAGAAATAAAACCATTTTATGGAGACACTTGAAATGGCAGTTGCTGGAATTGAGCAAAAAAACAAAATGCAGGAGGAACTTAGCAGGTCAGACAGCATCTGTGGAAGTAATGGATAGACAATGTTCCAGGTCGGGATCCCCTTTCAGACTGTGCTAAACATGTTTATGCTTGTATTAAGGAATTTGTATTTATAACATGGTTGTTGTACTTTTATTCATAGTCACCCTTTGTTTCTTTGGTCTTTTGCCAATGTGTTCAGTAGATTCCATTTTAAATGCATTCTTTCCTGTTATCACTTGGAATTTGCACCCACCTACATCCAATGCAGGAACTTAACAGCACATGGCATTTTTTATAGTGAGGCAGACATTCGAAAGTGTGATATCTCATGTGTATCAGTCACAGTTTGACAGGGTACAAATGTGATACTCAAAGGAACCAACTAGCAACTGTATATGCTAGACTTTCATTATCTTTTGGCATTCTCCTGCTGTGGGCATGTGGGCATCTTGTCCCTTGTACTCTGCGGATGAGATCAGGTTAAAAGGATCACTTGCTTGGACTTAATGCTTATTTTATCGTCATATGTTTTCTCCTGATTGTCTTTTTTTCTTGAAGTAACAAGGAACTGCAGATTTCGGTTGTCTGCAGAACTGCAGATAAACTGCTGGTTTACAAAAAAATACACAAACTGCTTGATTAACTCAGCGGGTCAGGCAGCATCTCTGGTTCAATGGTTCTTTATTGTCACGTAAGCACAGCACAGTGAAATTATTTTGCACAACCCACAAATGCACAGTCGTCATATTTTGTGGTACCGTTTGCAAACAACAAGTCCAAAGGAGAACATGAGTCATTGACATTTCGGGAAGAATGGTCCTGACCTGAAATATCACCTATCCATGTTCTCCAAAGATCCTGCTTGACCTATTGAGTTACTCCAGTACATTGTGTTTTTTTTTTCATTGTTGTTCTGCACATATTTAAAGAGTAGATCTGAAGGCCAGGAGTGGGGTTTCCTTGACTGTTACATCCGTGACTTTATCTAATTCATATAAACAAACTTACAAAATTAGAGCAACAGTAGGCCACTCAATAACTCCATTCTGCTCTGCCATTCAACAAGGTCATGATGATTAGATTGTGATCACAACTCAGTACTCCAGTCTATCCCTTGTAATATATAACATTTTGATGATCATGAATCTATCTACCCCGGGCTTAAAAATGTTCAGAAACTACACTTCCATTGCCATTTGAGAAAGAGAATTCCAAAGATTCACAGCCTTCTGCTGGAGATAGTTCACCAGGTTTTTATCTTAATCGGGAGACTCGTTAATTTTCAAAAGTAAGTCCTGTGTTTTAATCCTCCCACATGAGGAACATCCTGTCCATGTTCACCTTGCCATGATCCCTTAGGATCTTGCATCTTTCAATCAAGTCCACACTCACACTTCTAAACAAGTCAATGGATATTTTTAAGGCCGAGATAGATCGTTTCTTGATTAGTATGGTGGTCAGGGGTTAAGGAGAGAAGGCAGGAGAATGGGCTTAGGAGGGGGAGATAGATCAGCCATGATTGAATGGTGGAGTAGACTTGATGGGCCAAATTGCCTAATTCTGCTCCTATCACATGACCTTATGACATGCAGATAATCTGCCCATTCCAGGTATTAGGAATAAAATTTCTCAAATCAACTGTAAGTCATGTCTTTCAACTTCACTTCTTTCTCCACAGATGCTTCTTGACCTGCTGAGTATTTCCAGATGGAGGTACATCTGTTGTTCGTGATTATAGGTCAAGAAATGTATTTGTTTTATTTTCTTCTCACACAGACCTTCTATTTTGGAAGTAAAGTCTGGCCTCTTCTCTGCTAGCCAATAACACAGAACTTCATCACTTCATTCTGAGATTCTGGCAGCTTTACAACCACTGAAATGGTTCAACTGATCTGGCTTTAAAATGTACTGCAAATAACCACAATCAGATGAAAGGAAAAGAAAATCTGCCCAACAGCAGACCAACGATGTGAACGGAACATCAGAAAGTCAGATTTATAATTAATATTAACCAAAAAACAACACTGGTGTGAAGTGATTTTAACTATTGCCATGCTAATGTAGTTGTAGATAAGCAATTCACAAACTCTTAAAGTGTGCAACATCTTTTAATGATAGCACAGGGTATTACATACATCATCAAGCACTGGCTACATTCTTCTACTGAACTGTACCCAGGGAGGGGAAGGCGTTATGATTGATGTTAACTAGGCGGGGTTTATGGTACTGAGGTAACTATATTATTGGTTGCATATATAAACCATCTACATCCTTCCCCTTAGAAAATCAAAACAGATTGTTGTCACAACAACAGAATTAAACAGCAGAATTAAACAAAATCGCCATAACGAACAGGTGGCTTACTAATCTGGCCCGAGCGCGTACGGATGTCTCCCCCTTCCCCCGAAAGAGCAGAAGAAACAGGAGGACACGAGGCAGCTGGGGAACCAGGGAAGGGCGATGGGCTGGGAGAAACAGGAGAGTGAGAACCGCGACCGGCAACAGGTGACCCGCGCAGAGGGGAACCGGGCGCTCGATATGGGGATCGAGGCATGCAGGGAACACTGGCTGGGACGGCAGCCGGCTGCTGGTATGAGAGTGGCGGGGCATAGGACCCCGGGGTCTGTGGCTTCGGCTCATTAACCGCAAGCAGGTGTTGTCGGCTTCTTCGGTAGATGGTTCCCTCATAGTCGACCAGATACAAACGACATGAGTCGGCCACCCCAACCACGGTAGCCAGACGGGAGTGACCACCGGCGGTCTGCAACCGAACAACCTGTCCAGGCAACAGAGGATCGAGTGGTCTGCACGACCGATCGTGGGAACGCCACTGGCTCTCATGTTTCTCTTGAATGCGCCTCTGCACGGAGCAGGCTCCAGCACCCGAGGTTGCAGCTGGTGCTGGGTAACCAGGATGGTAGATCTGGTTGTTCTGGACTTCAGACGCTGAGCAGGTGATCCCATGGCCGGATCCCTGGAAACATTCCTGAGGTTCAGGAGATCCAAATACAAATCAGAGTTGGACAGTCTCGCCTGTTCATCAGAAGCTTGGCACTGCGGGCGGCCCGTTCAGCAAGGCCGTTGCTCTGTGGGTACTCTGGGTTGCTGGTGAAATGCATGAAATTCCACTTGTCGGCAAAACTTTTGAATTCTCGGCTGGTAAACTGCCTGCCGTTGTCAGTCTGCAGCCTGACAGGGGACCCGAAAGTGGAGAAGTGTTCCACAGCTTTTGGATCACCATCTCCAACGTGAGGGATGTCAGTAAATCCACTTCAAACCAGTTTGAGTATGGGTCGACCAGGACAAGATAGTGGTTACCACGCCACTTGAAGATGTCGGCAGCTAACGAGGACCAGGCCAAGGCAGGGGCGGGCTGTTGCAGTAGGGGCTGTCGCTGCTGGTGTGGAGCAAGACTATTGCACGTGGAGCAGGCAGAAACTCGGTCTCGCATATATTTGGCCATTCCAGGTCAGTAAATTGGCACTGAGTGGGGGCGAGTGTTGCGTCGACCCCAGGGTGTCCGCTATGGGCTGCGCAATAATAAAAGTCGAACAGGGAGGACGGGACTACAACTTTATGTCCCTTGACGATAACGTCATTCTGGAGCACCGATTCGTCGCAGACCAGGAAGAAAGGCTGTGTTTCAGACGGCGCAGCGGAGCGCTTTGTTGGCCATCCTGCTTTAATCACAGAGGCAAGCCGCGGCAAAACTGGATCGGCAGCGGTGTGCTCGGCTAAAACCTGTAGCTGCTTGGTGGGAATAAAGTTAACGCCCAGTACGAGCAAATCTTCTGTTTCGTAGGGGTGGCGAGCACAGGAGGTCCGCGGGGCACGCGATAGGGTGTCCGCAATGTGCATCTTGGTGCCCTTCTTGTAGATGATGTCGAAATCAAAGCGCTGGAGCTGCAGCATCATACGCTGCAGCCTGACGGGGGATCCCAAGAAGTGCCGGTTTCGTGTCTCTGAAGTCACGTATGTTGGACACCTTTTCACCTCTAACGGACTAAAACCCGACCCCTTGATAGCAGCCCCCACCGACGTGCCAGGTCTAAACGATTCTTGGGCATGGTGAACTACCTTCGGATGTTTGTACCAAACATTAGTGAGCTGAGTGCTCCCCTGCAGCAGCTGACAAAAAAGGATATCGCCTGGGTCTGGCTCTCTTCATGGCATCAGGTCCGACAAGGTTGAATAGGAGGGAGGCTTTAAGAGAGTCAGGATCAGCGCGGTGTGCGACGTTGACACAGTGGGTGAAATCAAATTCAAGTGTGGCCCAGTGCTCAGAGATGTCAGCATCAAAGACAAGCTGCGCGGGCTTTCTGCAAGAGGACGCCATGGTCAGAGAGATTAAGCACAAAAAGGCACAAATCAAAAAAATGAAATAAAACCCGATAGACAGGAGACGCAAGTATCTTCCAGCTTCGACACCATGTAAATAAGCAATTCACAAACTCTTAAAGTGTGCAACATCTTTTAATGATAGCACAGGGTATTACATACATCATCAAGCACTGGCTACAATCTTCTACTGAACTGTACCCAGGGAGGGGAAGGCGTTATGATTGATGTTAACTAGGCGGGGTTAATGGTACTGAGGTAATTATATTATTGGTTGCATATATAAACCATCTACAGTAGTGAATCATATTGCATTAATAAATCACCGCGTCTTTGCCAGCTCCTTCTCAGGTGGAATTATCAATGTAAGTCTGAGAATTGAAGCCATAATGTGCAATGAAAGTTGAAAATATTTGTGTTAAAATAGTTATGCGATACATTCAATATTTTTTGATGAAAGCGTTGAAATTAAAAATAAAGAAATGTTTCAGGATTAGTTTAACAATTAATGGAATTAACAAACATTTGGGGTAGCTCACGTTAAATCATGATAAAATCGAATTGCGTGGGAGAATTATGCTATTTCATTAAGGCAGAGTCGTCAGGAAACTAAAAGATTGATGGGCCTGTCCCACTTAGGCGACTTTTTAGGCGACTGCAGGAGTCAACATGGTCACCACATGTTCGCGGGAGGTTGCCGGGTAGTCGCCTTCATTTTCGTGAGGAGTTCCCGCATTCTGGGAACTAGTCGCGGCTTCATTATGTTGAAAAATTAGCGCCGACCAGAATGAAGCCGCCATGAAGAGTAGCAAAAATTCTCGTGCCATAGGTGGGTCGCCAGGACCTAGTGGGTGGTCCTTGTGGGTTGCCTGGAGGTTGAAGGTTCTCATAGGTTGTAGCCGGAGCTGATCGGTGAATTTCTTTGGCTCATTGGGAAAAAAACGAAAGCAGTAGTTTTCAGAACCAAGGATAACTGACCGGTAACGTTAATGTCCGTCGAGCTTCCCAGCCGTGTATCTCTGGCTTCTTAAAAGTTGTCTCCACTCCCTCTCCCCCTTCTTCCCCCTTCTCCCCCTTTTCCCCCTCTCCCCCTTCTTTTAAAGGACTTACGTGACCCCTCCCGTCCACTGTGCTTTCACCGTCTTAATTACAGTGCCAACCTTCCTGTTCATCGCAGCGTGTGTCTGTATCACATTGGCTTTGCACCGTGTGAATTTCACTCAGTCAGCGCTCGCCCCCACTTGCCCTGTCTCCCGCCTGCATAATGGGCTGCTGAAGGAAGTGATGTGTGTGTGTGTGTGTGTGTGTTCCACTCTGACAGTCGCCGTTCCAGTCGCCGGTTTTTCAGTCCCCTAAGTGGGACAGGCCAATAAAAGATCCAAATTTACGCAGCAAATTTGATGTAAAGCTGACTCAGTGGTAGGAATTAATGGGGATGGGGTAATTTATATCCTGTTTAATAATTGTTATCATTTAGTTTATGACTAAACGAAGGTCCTTCCGCACACAGAGTCTGCAACGATCAGCAATCACCCCATACACCAACAGTATCCTACACATTACGGACAATTTACAATTTTACCAAGCCAATTAACCTACAAATCTGCACATCTTTGGAGTGTGGGTGGAAACCGGAGCTCCCAGAGAAAACCCATGCAGTTCATGGGGAGAACATATAAACACTGTACAGACAGCATCCGTAGTCAGGATCGAAATCGGGTCTCTGGCGCTGTAAGGCAGCAACTCTAACTCCGTGCCACCGAACCAACCACGGTTTTAGTGTGGTTCATAGTGCTATGTACATGAATGGTATGGTTCACTAGCCTTCAGTGAGGTAATACACTTTGTCTATGCATACTTTTGGGATTCATTCGCAAGGTACAAATTTGCTTGAAACCTGTCTTGCTGTGGCTGCTCTTGAAGCGATGGTACTCAGCTGGACTTGCCGTCGGAAGTGAAGGGCAATTAAGTATGACCAAGAAGCTTAGGTTGGATATGGGTGCAGACATTCTGAAATGCTCACCTACACTTTGCGGATCGAAGAGCAAATCAACTTTGCATCATCAATGCTAGGAAAAGTTGATTTTCTCTTGTGATCAACTTGACACCTCAATTTGGCAATGTAGCTAGTAAAAGAAGAAAAAACATAAGCACTACATGATTGTTTCAGACCTTCATTTTTAAGAAAAAATTCATACATATTAAATGTAGAGATTTGCTCCATTCCAAATATATTTCCACTGCTCACTAAAGTAAATGAAAATGTCGATGTTTCCCTAAAATGTGAAAACTTCATAGAATATAATTTCCTTTATGAAATTACATGGATTAATGTGCCTAGAAATTGAATGTTGGTGATAATGTCAGGATAATATGCTGGTACGTGGTGGGCGAACAAATGTGTTGTTTGGGGGCTCGTCCCTGCAAAATTCAGCAATGTTATTGAAAATCAGTGAGGAGGCATCAAAGCATTTGTTGCATGCCTTTCAGCCATGTCGCAACTGTGAAGACCAAAAGGAAAATCAAACACTCCAAGCAAGTCCTTGATTTTCCCTCACAATTAATTCTTTATCAAATGTAATTCCTGTGGTGCACGAGATAAAGGACAACATAATAGAATTTGCAGTGTGGGAAACAATCTACTTGAATTAAAAACAATGTTGTCAGATGCTGGTTTACAAAAAAAGGCACAAAGTGCTTGAGTAAATTTGAGTAACCAGGCAGCATTTTCGAAGAACATGGATAGGTAACATTTCGGTTCAGGACCCTATTTCAGACTCAGTCTGAAGAAAGGTCCTAACCTGAAATGTTTTCCATCAATGTAGTGTGGGTATTCCAGTTACCGTATAACAAGATGTACAACATTCAATTCAGTTCAATTATTCCAAATGCTGACCATCGAGTTCTCCAAGCACCAATGATCCATATCTGCAGACTGTGGCATCAGCTGATAGACAGACGACTTGCGGTCGAACGCTCATCAGTGGTTACGAGGGCTGTCAGGTGATGTCATGTGTTAGGGGAGTGTCTTGCTACATAAGCATATGTCGCCTTGAGATCACCCCAGTCAACAGATAGCTGAGCTCGAGACAACACCCTCGCTCAGCTGCAACAGCAATGACAATTATGTTATTGAACCAAACTTGCATGTAATAACTGAATAAAGCAACTGTTTATTCACCACGTTTGATGCCACTACATTGGTGACCCCGACGATCCAAATTTGGGATTTTGGATTTCTCCCGACACACGCAGCCTCGGGAGACCTGATGTCTGCAGCCCACAGCCCAGCCCTGCTGAACGGCGCTGCCACCAACCCGGCCCTACCGTAAGGTATGCCGCAGGTCACCGGGATCAAGGGGCGCAATCCGGGCCTTGTGTGACAGTCGCCAAGCTCTCCCACATGACCTGCCCGAAGCCGCCCACCGGGGCTGAGAGATCGTGGCTGCCGCCGCTCCCCGACCAGCTTCTGCCCACCGGAGCTGAGAAGCCGTGGCTGCTGCCACACCCCCGCCAACTACTGCCCACAGGAGCTGAGAGGCCGTAGCTGCCATCGCTCCCCCACCAACCATCGTTCCCCCACCTGCCGACGCTCCCCAACCAGCTGCTGCAGGAGCTGCGAGTGTAGCAACCCCCCGCCCCCAGCATCACCAATGCCCGCCCGACAGCCCCGGGAGTGGGGAGAGAGTGGGCCTGCCCATTATCCTGCCGGCCACTGCTCAAGCCCTAGCCACCCGATAGGGTAGGCCTACCTGGGGTGGCTGCCCGAAGACGTCTTCACCGGCGCGGACCCCAAAGATCCCTGGGAGCTGGCTGCCCTACCGGCCCAGCGGCACGGTGGAGCCTTGGCCAGTCGTGAGTCGGCGGTCCCGCAACAGATTCTCCAGCAACTTCCAGCCACCGCCGAGGGTGCAGCAGCACAGCCGGTCTCCAACGGCGACGGTGTGTGGTGCCCCTACCTGCAGCGGTGGGGCGAGGCCTGTCGATACCGGCCAACCTGTACGCATCTTGGATCACCTTTGAAGGCCGCCTCAGCCGGCCGCCAAAATGGCCATCGTGGCCTACTGCCACATGGCCGCCGCCCCAACTGCAAAATGGACGCAGCGGCCGGCCGGAAGCGAAGCTCGCCGTCAACAGCGACTCCTTCAGGCCAGATGCCGTCCCTGCAGCCTGACCACTGGCAACAGCGCCACTTCAGGTGGGATGCTGTCACTGCAACCTCCAGTTTTCCAGCACAGCTGCCCATCCTGCATCATGGACACTGGACAATTTGAACTTTACTACCACTTTGCACTTGTTTGCTCAGTAGTTTGTTTTGTTTCTTTTCACTTTTTACACTGTATTACCACGCCAGGTTTAGCAATCACTTTATTTATTTATTTATATTTTTATCTTCTTTGTTTGCATTGTTGCCGACGTCTCCCAACCACTGCTGGGTGCCGTATTTCTCAGGACACGATCCCCTAGCTGGTCGAGGAGATGTGACTGTGTCCCGTCCATCGGGCGGCTTTTGCATTGGTCTCCTTGCACCCATTGGCATACGGCCGGGATGGCCCATAGCCGGAGTGTCGACTGCACCCGCGGGCCCCACTATCCCGAACCATGGCCGGGATGCCTCCGACCCACAACAGGATCCGCCCTCGACCATGTCTGCGCACATTCTTGTAGAAGGTTAGCGTGTTCTATTCGTTCCTCAGGTTCTGGGGGGGGGGGGGGGTGGGTAGGTCCTGTGGCGTCAGCTGATAGACGGACCACCTGCAGTCGAACCCTCATCAGTGGTTACGAGGGCTGTCATGTGACGTCATGGGTTAAGGGGAATATCCTTCTACATAAGCATATCTCACCTTGAGATCACCCTAGTCAACAGGTAGCTGAGCTCAAGACAACACCCTCGCTCAGCTGCAGCAGCAATGACAATTATGATAGTGGACCAAACTAGCATGTAATAACAGAATAAAGCAACTGTTTATTCACCACGTTTGGTGCCGCTACAAGACAATCATTTGATCTTGTTGATTTATAGAATACAGAACAGTACAGCACAAGAAAAGACCCTTTGGCCCACAATGTCTGTGCCAAACATGATGTCAAAACCAACTCTTATCTGCCTGCATATAATCCACATCCCTCCATTCCCTGCTTATCCATGTGCTTATCCAAATGTCAAATCCATCTCCATCACTAACCCCAACAGTGCATTACAGGCACTCAACGCCCTCTGTGAAAAACTTGTCCCATACATCTCCTTTAGATGTTGTCTCTCTCACCTTAAAGCTATGACTGCTAGAATTTGATACATCCTGGAAAAGTGTTCTACCCTATCCATGCCTCTCATAATTTTATATGTTTCTATCAATTTAACCTGTTTGAATTTCCCAATGGTCGGACATAGAAATAAAGTAATTTCAATACCTTTGCCTCACTGAAATTCTAGCTCATCATTGACGTAAGAACATAGAAGGCAGAAAAGTACAACGTAGGAACAGAGTCTGCAGCCCTCGATGTCTGAATTAAATAGGATGCCTAGATAAAGTAATCTTATCTGCCTACACATGATCCACATCATCCATGGTACAATTTTTAGATATAGACAAAATAATGACAGTTTGGATATAACGTAGACAAAAATGCTGGAGAAACTCAGCGGGTGGGGCAGCATCTATGGAGCGATGAAAGTAGGCAACGTTTTGGGTCGAAACCCTTCTTCAGACTCCAACGTTTTGGGTCGAAACCCTTCTTCAGACTCAAAGACACCCTTCTTTAGACCCGAAGACAGTTTGGATATAACCTTTTATTTGTGCACCATATTATTCCCTGGGACATCTCTTTGTTGAAACAAAACACAAACCTGAAAACCTTAGTGTTGTGATCAGCTTTGTGTCAAGGTGTAAGGTAAATCAACACCTTATTCCACATCTTTGCCAATTTTATATCAATTGCATTCCTATAATGCATTGGTGATTGTTTAACTTATTTCCAATATATTCTTAACAAAGTTCTTCCGATGTTCCGGTTCTTCATCACGGTGAGTTCACTAAATGGCTGAGTTGTTGATTTTAAATGACAAATGTACGTTTGATTTCAGTAGCGGCCAAACTTATGAAATCACCTTATGGATTATTGATCTTCCAATTCAAGAGTTTTCATTATTGTGCAGTAGGATTTTGTGCTTTTATAATTAACTCTATGCTGCATTGTGCTTGGTGTACCATCCGCTATTCAATGGCCATTTATGAAGCATGTATTTAATCATAACTGTATCATATTTGAACATTATATGCACTGTCTATTGCATTCACAAATAGCAGAATGTGTAAAATTCAATCTTCAGCCAACTCAGGACAGTTTCCTTCATTGATTTACATTTTCTTTCCTTTTACCAGTTGCACAGCTGCAGAACTATATTTACATATCAATACAGTCACAGTTAAAACAGAAGCAGCATTTTAAAGATGTAAGTTCATTAACGCTTCTGTAGATTACCACAGGTACACAATCTGTGAATGTAAATGTGCAGAATTTGAATTGTTGCTCATTAAGTTAAATATAATATACAATATATTCTTGCAAATGTAAAGTTTCAATGTAATGCACCAGTTTAGTCAATTAAGATCGTCAATCTTGTTAATTTAGCCCAAAATGTATAATAACCACACTTTTACATAATAAAAAGCAATTATAATTTCTCCGGCATCTCTAACAGTGAAAATATTTGAATGTGCTTCATACAAATGTTATTACAAAAATTGACACCAAGCAACGGATGTGGCTATTAAGTATGATGTTCAAAGAAATAGGTTTCAAGGAATATATCAGACAAAGGGGGATGATAGAGACGAAGAGAGAAGGAATTCCAGAAGCAATTTTGATTTTAATTTTTTTCATTTAAATGCTAAAATGCAAATAAATGTAGATTTGAAAATGGTAAGCATTCTTTAAAACAAACATGGATTTTGAAATATGCTGGCTGAATGAAGCGCAATGCATACTCCATTGTTGCTAATGTCAAATGAACACTCTCAAATGACAAGACCTCAGCAGGGTCTAGACAGCTGCTCTTTTTCCTCCTCATTTAATTTGGTTATCAGTTAACTTAGTGGAAGGAAAATAGATTTTCAAGGGGCCACAGCTTGTAGATATCTCAGTCAAGGTAAGATGTGTGCATGATTCGAGGTCTAATTTAACTCCTGTTTTGGTATTGATTGCTTGCAATCACAAGGGACTTCACTTTCTTTCTCGTTGGAAGGTAGAGACTGGTATGAAAGAAGCGTGTAATAAATGCTTGTGTCCTGTCCCTTGTTGTTGTCAAGCAAGTTTTTTTTGCCATCGGAAATCCTTCAGTATTTCACATTTATTGTAGTGTGATAAAACCTCTCACAAATGGCCAGAAGCACATACTGCAGTAAGCACTTTGGCAGTACAAATTGGAGTGAACACGAGGACATTTGGTAGAAAAATTTCCAAGGTCACTGAGGTCAAGGCTGTTTGATTCAAGTGAACAGAAACTGGGGAATGGGGTGAAAATCCTGCAATCTTAAAATGGGGATTCTATTCCTAATTAGGCTAAGACAAATGAATGTCCAGAGGGTTCTGTGGGACAGTTTAGCCACAGGCATTAACAGTTTTGTTTCTTAAATCAAATCTCAAAATCCGCATGGTACCCGACACAGTAATATCAATAGTAATTACCTATTGAACCTATTGAATAGCCAGTAAAGCATGGTAATAAATTGTGAACTCAATTCTTTTTTCTATTGAACCATCCGTGATGCAAATATTGGCCTAGGTTCAGGTGCAGCGAGTCCAAATTGGCAAATGGCAGTTTAACTGGGATTACAGTTAGCAGCATGTACAGATAACACGGACAGACTAAGTTTTTTATTTTCATCCCGTCACCTACTGGGTCTTTAAACCAGCCATTTAAAAGAAACCTAGCTCTTCAATTCACTATTATTAGGAAATAAATAACTTATTATTGTTTGTTATTTTTTCCGAAGCTACTAATTTAACACGGACCCTGGAGTCCACGAAGATTGGGAGGTTCACACGGGAAATAGACTGAATAACATTTTTAATTTTACCAACTAACTTCCAAAACCACTGTGTAATCTAATAATCAAACATTCCTCTGTCATTGCATCTTTACAGAAACAATGAGCTTTCAAAGTTTCCACATACTGTAAATGGCCCACTCATGTCCTGCTTCCTTGAGAGTTATTTCTTTAATATTTTCAAATCTCCACTGTCTTGTTCTTTTTTATCATTACTTTTGTCAGGCACCTTGTTTTTTTTTCCTTCTACCCTTTAAAAATGGCTCCACTATAAACAAAATGAAAAGTAATTTCAAACTGCCGAGTATTAAAAATATCTCTGCAGGCTGAAAACAAAGACTAATAGTTGCAGGTTAAGTTCAATATTATTTCAAAAGTATTTTAACTTAAAAATCAGAGTGGGGTGCGTGTCCAGACATTGGATTGTTTCAATTCTTGTCTGTAGAAAATAAGCTTACAGCTAATGGCCATTTGTGCCTTCTATTTTTTAATGGGAAAATTGGGCCAAATCCTGTTTGCAACAATATTACAATAGTTTACTCACTGAAGCAAACATTAAAACTACAATGTGTGATTTTCAATAAGATCTCATTTTGTCCAATTATCAGCATTTTGCTGCACAGTAACCTGAGATGATTATTAGTCCTTAAAAGAACATTCCTTTTGGCAACTTGACAGTAAAATCATACACTTTGGCTCCTGTGGAGGTGACAGCGGCAACAAGCCAGAAGAAAATAACCTCAACAATCAGTCAAAAGACAATGACTCATGGCCATCAACATACATGCCAGGAAGAAGGTCCTAATAGGTCAATTTAGAGATACAGCGCGGAAACAGGCCCTTCGGCCCACCAAATCTGCGCCGACCAGCGATCCTCACACATTAACACCACTCTACATACACTAGGGATTGTAAATTTACAAATTTACCAAGTCAATTAACCTACAAATCTGTAGGTCTTTGGAAGATTCCAGAGCTCTGGCAGGTCATGGGGAGAATGTACAATCTCTGTACAGACAGCACCCGTGGTCAGGATCTAACTCGGGTCTCTGGCGCTGTAAGGCGGCAACTCTATGGCTGCACTACCATACCTGGATAGTTTAAGTGGTGTCCTCCAAGAGGGAGAAGCAACACACAATGGGGAAATGCAGATAGAAATATCACAATCTTACAAGATATCTTTTTTTTTTTTTGTTTGTTTATTTTTGTTAGAAGTAAGTACAGTAGTCTGGTACTTAAGTACCTAATACATAAATACATATTCTCATTCTTGTACAACTTCATAATTTTAGTTCAATAATAAAAGAACAGTGAGAGAAAAAATAAATAAAGAGTGTCGGAATAGATAGACAAGCGAGTAGAAACAGGAAACAAAAAAAAAATAAAGGGCAGAGGTGAGAAGTTAAAAGATTGAAAGAGAAGGAAAAAGTAAAAAGAAAAAAAGAGATTAGGAGAGATCTAACTATCTCATATTTTTGCCCATCCGTCACCCAGTTCTAAACATTTAATTTCTAAGGTTATGTTATGTTGCACATCTTACAAGATATCTTATAGTGATCTGCAAACCATTCTTTACTCCATGCAAACCGCTCTTTACACTAGTTAGGTGTGTATCCATGCATTGACAGCCACATAGAGTATATGGCAATACAGATTACCCCACGATGAAGGAGACATGTGCCTCCTGGATGGATGACATTCACCATTAGATGCACAAAAGTCGGCAGATGCTGGAATATGGAGCGTAAATCAAACTTCTGGAGGAACGTAGCAGTTTGGGCAGCATCTGTAGTCACCATTTGATAATGTTGGTCATGATCCATAGCTGTCTGCACACAAAACATAGAGAAATCTGTCATATTTCTACATGCCTCACCTATCCATGTTCTGCAAAGAAGTTGCCTGCCCTGCTGAGTTACTCCAACAATTTGTGTCTTTTTTTGTAAACCAGCATCTACAGTTACTTGTTTCTGTCATATTTATAATTAGTTAGGGTTTTAATCAATCAATAAATGTTGGCAGTTAATAATTCTCAAACTCAGGGAAATCTAACAATGCTGGAAAAACCTATTGATCAAGTTACCGGCTGTTCCTCACTAAAATTAAGCTCAATAACATAATGTCATCATAATATAGTGCTTGCATGACCTCTCACATGTTACAGACACCTGGAAATATTCTACGGCAAGGAAGTTGAGAAACAACATGACCTTGACCTTCAGGAAGCAAGCAGTATGGACACAAAAGTTTGGCCTAAGTCCATCAGTGACGACAACTTTGGAAACCAATACTTTTAAACACATTGTTCATGCAAGAAGTCTATTACTTTGTGTAGGAAGGAACTGCAGATGCTGGTTTACACCGAAGAGATACACAAAGTGATGGAGCAACTCTCTGTCCCTCCCCCATCCTGGTTCTCTGGTTGGTTTCACTGCCCTCTTCATTAAATATTACCGGTTGTATGCCTCATTGTCACCCTCCCCTCAGCTAGCAATATATCATCCCTCATTTCCTTGGTCATCATCCCCTTTGATCTGTATTTTCGCACCTTACCCTTTCATATCTCTATGTCTCCCTCTAGCCTGACACACAGTCTGAAGAAGAGTGTCGACCTGAAATGTCACTCATTCCTTCTCTCGAGAGGACCTGCCTGTCACACTGAATTACTCAAGCATTTTGTACCTATCTGCTACTATGTGGTGTCTCTGAAACTCTGTGTGGTAGTGGAGGCATAGATGGTAATGAAAGTGCTGGAATAGCGGGTCAGGCAGTATCTCTGGGAAACATGGATAGCTAACCTTTTGGATCAGGACCCTTCTTCAAACGCCTATCATATTCCTGTGTAGGAAGGAACTGCAGATGCTGGTTTAATTCGAAGCTAGATACAAAATGCTGGAGTAACTCAGCGGGATAGGCAGCATCTCTGGAGAAAAGGAATGGGGGACGTTTTGGGTGGAGACCCTTCTTCAGACGGATGTCAGGAGAGTAGAAGGTATATATATTTATCTATACACTTCCTTATATAGGTACCTCCCACTCCCTTGGCAACAGTCCGAAGAAGGGTCTTGACCCAAAACATCCCCCATTCCTTCTCTCCAGAAATGCTACATGTCGCACTGAGTTACTCCAGCATTTTGTGTCTACTGTCATATTCCTGATTTGTGCATTGCAGATGGTAGAAATAATCTGGAAGTGAATCGCCTGCCACAGAATTACCAGATGAATGTTGGAAATCAAATCTGTGGTTAGTCGTGGCAGATTCTGTGGGCTGAGGATAGCATTTGAAAAAAAAAACTACATCATTTTCTGAAGCTGCCCGGTCAGGTATCTGGAATCAGCAGTCATTTTAAACAGCAAAAAAAAAAGAACAAATTAGCACATTGTTACACTGAAACTATTCCACGGTGTTCCTGGTATGCAGATTTCTTTTCAAATTGATGTTGACAAGGGCTAAAATGGGTGTTACACAAATAATGATATCACTCGATGTGCAAATGAAGTCTGGGAAGTATCAAGCATGCCCATGTGAATAGCACAGAGGGATTCACATCTGGTGTGATTTCACCCGGAAATTATTTCCAGCGCGATCTGCCTCGGGTAAAATGTCAGTTATATTTTGCCCAAAAAACACACACTGTGTATTCTGACTTCTGGGTTTACAAACCTATTAGTCATTTGCATACACAAGACTATTTGGTGACTTAATAGCAACCACTCTTGTATGTGTTTCCAACCAGAAATAAAGTTGCCTGTCAAAGGGAATGTAATATTGTAAATTCCAACAAATATTGACAATATACAACAACTGGTGACTTAAAGGTATATAAAGATAAGACTTGTTTCTAAGCAGCTTATTTAAGCAACCATTTTGAAATTTTCAGCACAAGTGTGGCAGGTCTCTGATTTTTACATTTTAGTAAATTGTATGATTTAGAGTTAGAGAATCATAGAATCTTACATTGTGGAAACGTGCTCTGTGTCTCAACTTGCCTACACTGGCCAACATGCCTCACCTACACCAGTCCCACCTGCTTACGTTTGGCCTGTAAAGGTTAGTTTTTACTTCAAACCGATAACAACACAACGATTAGTAATGAAGCATTAAAATGTTTATTTCGCCCCGGCGGTTGTATCAGTAAACTCTTACAGTATGTAATACACAAACTATAGATTCACTCTATCCCCACACAAAGAAGTAATGTTCAATCAAATATATTTATACCCCAATAATCAACAATTCAGCAATACTTTAACTTACAGAGCATTGTACAGCCTCTTGCCTGTTAGGATTGACAGGTTCTTCCGAGAGAGGAAAGGTTAACCCATATATGGTTATGCTGAAGAAGCTGTTTTTCTGCAGATCAAGCACTTGGTTTTTTTACCTTGTTAACGCACATTACAATCTTATAGAGTAAAGAGTATGAGCCAAGTATCTGAACATTCTCCTGATGTTTATATCATAGAGGAAAATATTCATGTATTTGCGCTGTTACCTCGCCAGTGTTATGGAAGAAGGGCAAAAACAATTTTGTTATGATGCTGTAGTCCCATATCCCTCCAAACCTGTCCTATTCATGTAATTGTCTAAATATTTATTACAAGAAATCATAAATAGTACATCTTCGATAGGTTCAGAGAAAGGTGACATGCATAGATAATCTCCTTGCATTTTATTTATGGTTCAGACATAGCCATAGCTCAGGGAAATAGGCCATTCGGCCCAACTCATCCATGGCAACCAAATACCTATCTAAACTAGTCCCATTTGCTTCTAAAGGTTTTCTATCCACGTACCTGTTCAAATGTATTTTAAATATTGGTATTGTATCGGCCTAAACCACTTTATCTGGCAGCTCATTCCATATAAGTAAATATAGCCCTTTTATGTTGCTGAATTTTTTTATACATGGACTGAACATTTTTGTTGTATGTTATGGTGTTTAGAGAGTACTATGTTTACATATCTGTTGTGCTGCTACTAGTCAGAATTTCATTGTTCCGTTTTGGGATTATGACAATAAAATACTCTTGACCCTCTTGACTCCTGAATATTCCTTACTTGGGAACAGGTCTGCAAGTTTTACCGTTTTCCGATAGAAATCTTTCGGAGCGATTTTAACAAATCCTATCTGACTCACTTAGATTAAACAATTTAAATGCATAAATTGGGCAGGGGTGAATCTACAGTATGTACAAATCTCCTAACAAATGTTCATCCGTTTGGATTTAGCTGTTTGCATTGGGTTTGCTTCTGTTCCAGGCAACCTTGTTCTTGAAGGTTCAAAAATTGCACCTACCATAAATGAAGGGACCAACAGAAAAGCCAAGTACAGCAGTGAAGTGGTTCTATAAGATTTTTTCATTTCTGGCACATTATACACAATACGACATATACTGATTTTATTTTAATACTTAAGTTTTGCAATCTATTCAAAGTCATATGGCTGCTGATGTTGATAAAAGTGTAGCTAATGCATGTTTATACTGATCCATGCTACTGATCATTACATTTGGTTCATGGATAATGTTTAAAATTACTAGAGATAATTGAACAATGTTTAGTTTAAAAACAAATTAATTTTGCATGAGGAATCTGTTTAAATCTACATTTGTGTCTTGGATACTCTCAATTCTGATGCAGGCTGATGTTGTTCATCATTACTCATTTTGGCTTTGTACAATTTACAGACATACGTATAAGCAAATTAATTCCTTACTTGAAAGAGCAAGTTGAAATATTTCATGACACTGTACGAGGGTGAAAGCACAGAAACTTTTCCCCAGGGTAGGGAAATCAAGAACGAGAGGGCATACATTTAAGGTGAGAGTGGAAAGATTTAATAGGAAACCAAGGGGCAACTTTTTCACATATCTTGGGAAATTAAGGTTGTGAATATCTGGAACAAGCTGCCAGAGGAAGTAGTTGAGGGAGGTACAGTAACAATAACCCCCCCCCCCCCCCCCACACACACACACACACACACACACACACACACACTATTTTTAGCAATGTTACAAAATTTTGAGATTTTAAAAGTCAAGTCTGCAATGTATCCCATCAGATAAAGTGTAAAAAGAAGTTTAATTTGACACTTAATTTACTTTCATATCTTCAATATTAAGAAAGTTATGGCAATTTTCATACTCGGAAATTAGCATCTTGTTCCCTATTGCTTTTCCATTTACTTAACACAAAAGCTGTGATCGAGGACAGTCAAAAGCCTCCATAACTTTCTTAAAAATTATGAGAACTGAATGAAATTTTCAGTTATTATAGATTGAAATATTCTGAAATAAACATAAAACATCTTACTTGGATGACCTGAAATTAAAGCATATAATTTATTAATTATCTAATTGTAGCTAATTACAAAATTGACCGTTGTGACGGAATTAGTAATAAACACCCAGACTGCCTTGAAAATTCAAAAATGGTGATATTCTCAGGATCAGAACTTTAATATTATTGTATTATATTCTGTAAATCTGTAACAGATAGGTAAATAAATTACAATTTCTAGCAATAGACCAGGTCTTTATGGAGAAGATCAGTTGCTAACTGGTACAATGGCATATCATAATCAGTAGCATCATCATACTCCTCAGATTGTAACCAATAAGCAACTCTGTACACCTTGTTTTGTCCTCAACTTTTCAATTTTGGCATTGAAAACTACAAGATTTTGCTCTTCAAACCACGCATGACATGCCTTTCTGCCCACTTTCAAATTTACCAGTTTGAAATTTGATCTTTATTTTATGAGGAGTTACGATGAGCGATTACGTAAAGACGCACACGCGTCAACCCTCATATCACAAAGGTCTTCTGGTAGTTTCTAGTGTTTCTAATCTTACTATATTACTTCAATTACTGTTATCTGTAAGATTTCACACTAGAAACTACTTTGATGATTGACGCGTGTGCGTCTTCACGTAATCGCTCATCGAAACTCCACATAAAATAAAGATCAAACTTCAAACTGGTAAGTTCTCATGTAATCTTACTATTTTACTTCGGAGTCACGTGAGTGATGAAGACTTCAAAGCTCTGTGATTTCATGCTGTGGATATGAGTCCATACAACACACTGCCTCGGTTGACACAGGAGGATTAATAACAAAAAATGCATTCAAACATTATTTAACATAAGAAAAACCAATAGCGACCCCACTCTCCAAGGGGGAAAGCTACAAAACAGAACAAAATAGAAGGCCATACACCCCTGTGTGGTAAGCGGTTTGTGGTAAAACCATTCAAAAGTCATTTCTTTGGACCATCCTGCGGCTGCGAGGACTTGGTCTAGAGGGACATCCAGTGTGCTCGCTGCTGATGTTGATGCCGCCCTGGTGGAGTGAGATTTTAAAAAATGAGTGTGAACGCCAGCGGCAGCCAGAACCTGTTTCATCCACCTTGAGATGGTCTGTGCCAACACCTTTTTGTGAGGCTTTTTGTGACTGATAAATAAAGCAAATTCAGCACCTCTAAGGCACTTGGTGACCTCAATATACTGCCGTAAGTGCTTAACTACACATAGGCGAAGATACATGAAGTACGCCCTAAATTCAAGTTTAAGCCCTGATGTCCCTGGCCTGCTCTGTTTAAGTAAATCATAAACATTAAAGGTTATGTTGTTGACAGATGAGACCATCCTGTCCAGTCTAAGTTTCTGCAATGTTGAGACACGTTGCACTGAAATCAGCGCCATGAGCATAACCACTTTAAGAGTGAGTCTGGGCAATGACAGAGATGTTACTGGGGCCCATTGACGAAGCAATACAAGAACCACTCTCACATCCCAGATTTCCGTGTACCTTGGCATGGGGGATTACAGTTAAAAATAACCTTCATTAACCGAGATCTTAAAGGGTGAGACCCAACAGATTGTTGCCCCCTTCCTTGCCATAGGTAGGACGATAAGGCTCTTTTGGCACTATTGATGGCACTATAACTAAGCCGCTCATCAAAATATAGCGTGAAAAGAAATTCCAACACATCAAGTACGCTTGCCGTATGATATGAAATGTTCGACTGCAAGCAGAACACCTCCCATTTCTTATTATGAGAAATATATTGTTTTTTAGTGCTATCCCTCCAGGCCGCAGTAATCACATCCACCATACGCCCTGATAGTCCGAGCCCCAGTAACGGTCTCCTCAGAATCTGCAAATCAATAGATTAATACGATCATGTAGTGGATAATTCTCCACAGTTACATGATGAACCAGCAGATAACTGCTTTTCGGGATCGCCATAAAAGGCTGTGTTATTAGTCTCAGAACTAGTGGAAACCATGGCTGTGTAGGCCAATCAGGAACTACCAGAATACCTGAGGCTGAGTCCTGCTCAACTTTAGTTAAGCATCGGCTGATAAGGCAAAATGTGGGAAAAGCATATAAAAACATTCCACCCCAGTGTAGTGAGAAAGCATCTATCACCACTGCCCCAGGATCTGGCTCCCATGAGACGTATTTTGGTAACTGGTGATTCAATCTGGATGCGAACAAGTCAATCTCTGGTACACCATACCGAGCAACAATATCAATGAATATTTCATGATTCAACTTCCATTCTGTGTTGTCATTAAAGTTTCGTGATCTGGTGTCTGCCACCACATTTAATCTACCTGGTAAATAGGAAGCTGAAATCCAGATGTTTCTTGTAATACACCAATGCCAGATAAGGTTAGTCAAGTTATCACATGGTACCGACTTGATTCCACCCATGTGATTAACATATGCTACTGCTGTAGTGTTGTCAATCTGAAGCTGAACATGCAAATCATGCATAGTAGTACGCTTTTAACCCATAGAGTGCTCCCAACAATTCTAAATGGTTAATGCCACGGGATTGAAGGATTAATGCTTCATGCATATTCCACCTGCTGCCAAAGCTGGGGATAGTATCAGTAGCTCCCCATCCTAGAGCACTTACATCAGTTTGTAAAATTACTGAAGGTCCATCAACTCGAATGTTGTTGTAGCAGTGAGGAATGTTCGTTATCCACCATTGTAACTCAGCAAGAGCTTCAGCTGGTAATTGCATAGGCCTATCAAAATGACCTGCATGCCGTATGAGTGCCTGCTCCTTTGCACGTTGCAAATTTTGATCATGTAAAGGTTCGAACTGTGCAGCTGGAAATGCTGCTACTAATTTGCCAATTATACTAACCACATGCCGAATAGAAGCTTGTTGCTCATCAACGAGGTTGTTACAAGCTTCTATTAATTCTGACCTCTTGCCTGGAGGCAGAGTCACAGACAGGTGAATTGAGTTAATGGTGAAACCCAAGTAATCAATGACTTTAGATGGTATCAATTTGGACTTAACTGGATGGATAAGAAATCCCAATCTTTCAAACATAGGTTTGGTAGCTGAAACAGATAATTCAGCTGATTGTTTAGTTGTACCTATGATTAGGATATCATCCAAATAGGCCATGACAATATGATTCTGAGCCCGGAGTAGACCCAACACTAGTTTTAACAACTTTGTAAAGAGCCTGGGAGGCGAACTTAATCCATTAGGCAATGCCTTAAACTACCATAATTGCTTCATCCAGTTAAATTTCATATATCTCCAGTGATTATGATGAATGGGTACTGAATATTATGCATCTTTGAGATTTATGCATGCCATATAGCATCCTTTGGAGACTAGTTGCTTAGCAGTAACAAATGTTGCCATTTTGAAATGTTTATACTGCACATAGGAGTTAAGCCGATTCAGATCATGAATGATTCAACACCCACCATCTTTCTTTTGTGTGGGGAATATATGAGACACAAATTGGTGAGATTGATTAACAGATTTCTCAATTACCCCTTTTTTAGCTAGTGTTTCAATTTCAGCTTGAACATCTAAAGACTGTTGTTGTGAAAAACAGTACGTTCATTTAGGTGCATGCTGTGTGGGTGGACATAATTTGAAAATTAACTCAATTCAGAAACCAAGTATACGGTGCAGTATAAACAAGTCTGAGGTTATACAACGCCACTCATTGAAAAACAAATGTAACCTCCCACCAACTTGTGACTGGCCCATACATTTCTGAAAACAGATTACCTACCTCCAAAGTTGGTGTATACTTCTGCTCCCAGGTTTTCGAGGGGAAATTTGGCATACGCCAGTTGCGTAAAGTTGGCTGGGTCCGGCTTGGACCTTGACCTGCAGCCATTGTAGCAAACCATTGGTAGGGGTGCTGGCGCCGGGAGGATTTTTGTTGGCCGGTTGAGCTTTTATGAGGCCAACCGTCTTTACCTCGTCATCCAACTCACGAACCTGTTTGGACAAGTCCTCCCCAAAAAGCAAATTCGGCGGCTGGACATTGCTTGTTCTGCAAAGTGCAGCGAATTTGGGGTTTAATATGGGGCAGATAGCATTTTTTCTTAAGCAGTTAATCTCAAAGTGTGCGTTACACATGAGAGCCAGTTCATCCTGTTGTTCTTGCGAGAGAGCCCCATCATCCACGGACCTGGCGACTGCCATGATACCTGAGGCAAGCAGCTTCAGGACTATGGAAGTTAAACGCTAAAACAAATAGTAACTACCCAACAAAAAAATCATATTCATCAGTTTCATCAAATCAATTTAATCAATTAAATTCATCCAACTTCAGTTACTAGATCTAAACATCTATCCATTTCTTAAGAAAAGGTTAACATTTTTAAATAGACTAAGTGTCCAAATAACATTCACACAAGAATTCACAATATAACATGTTTTTTAAATCTCACCGTCATAAACTTATAGGCCAAATGGAAGGAATTTAATGTTTAATTCCCATAAATTAATCCAGAAACATCCATTCAAAATATAATCAAAATTATTACTTTTTGCACAATATATGTGACTCAAACTGTTGTGAATATTGAGTTTAAAAATAATGATCATGGGGAGAGAATAACACAAAATATAGATGATTTAGACAGCTTATGACAAGATTGTCCAAAAAAAACCAGAGGATTTAAATCATCTTGTGAGGGGGTGTTTCTGGAATTTGATCGATTGGAACGTTGCCGTTGCAATGAATTTTAACCCCACATCGGCAGGAAAGACACTGCCGATCCGTATGGGGCCCAAATAACATTTTTGCAACGTAAAATTAGACTAAAATTTAACAAGAAGCAAGATTATATGTAAAATAGACGACTTACCCTTCGTTTTGTCCAGTTTTTGCAATCCATCACATTGTAGGCGTCGAGGGCGTTCAAAGTCGCATTTTACTTTAATCCAGCGATTAAATTGGCCAGCGATTTAAAAAAAAAACAGGAACGGAAGTCCGATCGATTTTTCTTCATCAGCTAACAGCCCGAGGAAATCCTTCTCTGACAAGCGATACAAACCTGCATTTTAATCCCGCCCTCCCCTCCCCCCTCAAGGCGCCAGTGACAGATCTGGAGCGCCGCTGAAGGTAGGTTTTGTAACATCGCTACAATGTTCCATTATAACAAGGGTTTCCTGTACTTGCATTCTGTGACAGTTATTGCAAACATTAAATCATCATGTTGTCAGAAAAATAACAGACTACTGTCAGGAGCATTGAGTTTTCTTTAATCCCACAGTGTAGTCTGGGTAACGCATTTAACATTGAAAAGACATTTGTACAGGTACATGGATAGAAAAGGTTTAGAAGGATGTGGGCCAAATGCAAGCAAATGGGACTAGAGTCATTGAGGATCTTGGTCAGCCTGGACAAGTTGGGCCAATGGGCCTGTTTCCATGCTGTATGACTCTACGGCTCTATGCCATTATGTTAGGCTTTAGAAAATGCACCCTACGTTTAGGTTTTGCATTTATTATTTTCACATGTACTGAAGTAAAGTAACTAGATTTGTTTTGCGTGCTGTATAATAGATCAGATATACTATACATAGATGCAATCAGTTCAAACTCAAGTACTCCACATTAGTTCCTTAGACAAAGTCCAATGTCCTCAATGGAATAGAGGGGAATCAAAGCGTACCCTAGCTTATGGAAGGCCCATTTTGAAGCCTGAACATTCAGAAGCATTCAGAGGGGAAGAACCTGTTCTTAAGACTGGTGCTATGTGCTTTCAAGCTTCTGTACCTTCTGCAGCACCAGGATGAAGAAGGAATATCATCTGTCCAATCAGCTATTTGAATTTGGATCAACAAGTTATTGGGATTTTACGTATGGATCTCCAAGTTTGATGTCTATTCAGTTCAAGTTTTGCAACTTCAAATACTAGAAATGAGACAAAGACAGCATAAAACTGGCAGCAAATTAGACAAGTAGTTCCCTTCCCACCAGACTTCCAATACTGTAAGAAACCAGTCAGTTTAGCTATTCTCGTGTGGAATGATTGCCTAGAATCTGGATCTCTTTTCCCTTGGTGCACTAAACAGCACAAAGCACTAATGCAATTGCATCCCATAAAATAAAATCATGCTATTGGTAAACAATACTTTAATAAACAGCAAATGGGTGGTTTACACTCAGAATCATCTAAATTTTATGCAGGACATTTTTTCTTATGAAGCATCAGAGAATGGAATTGGGCCTTAAATGTATACTTCCCATAGCAGCCAGAGAATGCCATGCCCATATTGGCTGTCATGGAGAGAGAGAGGCTGCAGAGAGAGGCTGCAGAGAGAGACAGAGAGAGAGCTTCAATCAAAAGGACATTTAATTAATGGTGAAGTAACGTAGATAGAAGCCAGGAGGAACATAATGTGTGAGATAGGAGCAGGGAGGTTCTACTGCAGTTGTACAGGATTTTACTTCGGAGTCACGTGAGTGACTACGTGAATAGAAGCCCGTACAGCCGTTGGTGCGTCATGACGTCAGACGCTGGTGCAGTCGGTTGGTTGGAGCAGCAGCGCTCCTCCGAGCGGTAAGTTTAAAAACGGAGGTAAGGTTTTAAACATTTTACTACAGGTCATTTTCTGTGACGGTAGGGAGTTCTTAGAGAATGTTGCAGAAAGTGAAGAAGGTGTCGGCGAGGCGCTCCGGGGGTAGAAAGGAGAGTGACCAGGAGAGTGTTGTGGATGGAGGCCCGTCTGGTACACCTGGTCCGGTGCTGGCTACACAGCCAGTGGTTGTGGATCCACTGCCGGGGGGCAGTGGAGGCTTGTCAGTAGGGCGGAAGGCCACTGGCAAGTCTGTCAGGCCCGTAGATGAGTCGGGCCAGGAGGTTATACCCTCCTTAGGAGAGTCCGTTTGCTCACGGCTCTCCAAAGTCGAGATTTTATTGCAAAGAATGCTCGACAGGAACCAGCTCCGTGAGGAGGAGTGGTGCCCAAGCCAGGCTGATGGAGAGCTTGTGCTAGCAGCACCTGTTTCAGGGCTGCAGAACTATCCTGCCTGTGAGGAGGATGTTCCATCAGTGCAGTTTGCTGACACTGATTCTATGCTGGGGGAGAGCAGTAAAGGAGTTCGGTTGGAGGTAATTCCGAACATTGCTGGGAAGTTTGCTCAGCCTAGAGAGGCAGGAGAAGCGATTGATGGGGAATTGGCTGAAGCCATTCAGTATATGCTCTCCCACCAGTTACAGGAGCTAGCTATGGAAGAAGCAGCAAAAAAAACTATAAAGCTCCTGTTAATTGTGATCTCCTGAGGGTACCAGTGGTTGATCACCAAAATTGGTCACAGATGGGTATGCCTGCTAGGGCCCAGGAGATGAAGTTCCAAAAAGTGCTTAAGCTGTTGTCAGCAGGTATTACAGCTGTGGTGAAAGTGATTGATCCAAGCAATGTGGTTGAAGCACACCAGGACGGACTGGGATTCTTTTGTAATGCGTTTTTTGAACGCAATAACATCAGGAGGGCCGCTATTAGGCCAGTGCTTAATCCGAATTTGGCAAGTTTGTGCAAACCAACCAGTGTACCACCACAAAATCTGTTGTTTGGAGGTAACCTTGCGAAAAGGGTCAAAGAGTGTCATGAAGATGTTAAAACTATGGCCCTCATTAAGCCGGCTGGTAAGCAGGGCAAAAGGTTTTCTCCGTATTGGAAAGGAACTAATGTGGATGCAGGAGAAGGAACGAGCCGTTCAGGTCTTCAATTTCGGAACTGGCAGGCTGCCAGCATGAAGGGGAAGGTGCCTTTCTCCACAAGAGGTCGAGGACAACAAGGTCCGCAAGGAAAGATGCAGGTAAGGAAAACATCAACAGACGATGAATTAATTGATGTTCCTGTTCAAATTGGGGGAAGGTTAAAATTGTTTCTCAAACAAAGGCAGCAGTTGACATCAGATTTGTTCATACTTAGTAGTATTGAAGGGGTGAAAATTGAATTTTACTCTAAAGACAGTCTACCTAATCAACATTTTCCTAGTCGTAAACTTAGTTTTCAGATGAAATGTGCTTATTAAAGCAGAGATTCAGCCGTTACATAAGAAAGGGGTAATTGAGCCTTCTGTCTATCAAAGTCGACAATTTGTGTCAAATATATTTCCCAGATCTAAAAAGACTGGGGGGTGTAGAATTATTTTGGATTTAACGAGCTTGAACAAATTTGTTTGTTATAGGCATTTCAAAATGGAAACCTTTATCACGGCCAAACATCTAGTGTCCAAAGGGTGGTATATGGCAACTATTGATTTAAAGGATGCGTATTACTCAGTGTCTATTCATGAGGATGATAGAAGATATTTGAAATTTATTTGGATGACTCAGCTGCGGCAATTCAGGGCATTGCCGAATGGATTAACTTCAGCTCCTAAATTATTTACTAAATTGGTAAAACCTGTGTTAGCGTTACTTAGAGCTCAAGGGCATGTGGTAATGGCCTACTTAGATGATATTCTGATTGTTGGAAAGACTCATGCTGAAACTCAATCATCAGTTTCAGTTGTTAAAATCACTTTTGAACAAATGGGATTTGTGATTCACCCAGATAAATCTAAATTATCACCAGTCCAAATTATTGATTACCTGGGATTTACCATTAATTCCAATCACATGTTGGTAACTTTGCCCAGGGATAAATTGAATCAGTTAATTGAGGACTGTGTTAATCTCGTTGGAGAACAAAGGCCTTCGATTAGACAAGTAGCCAGGTTAATTGGGAAGTTGGTGGCAGCATTTCCAGCTGTGCAGTATGGTCCTCTGCATCATCAACAATTACAACGATCAAAGGAACAGGCACTGAGAATACAAAGGGGCCATTTTGATAGGCCTATGCAGTTGTCAGCTGGGGCGATTGCTGACATACAATGGTGGATAGCAAATGTTTCAACAAGTTTTAGGAAGGTTTTGGTGGAACCACCGTCATTGATATTACAGACTAATGTAAGTGCACTGGGTTGGGGTGCAACAGATATGTCTTCTAGTTGTGGAGGCAGATGGAATGTGGATGAGACATCGCTTCTTCAACTAAGAGGGATTAATTATTGAGAGTTGTTGGGCACCTGGTATGGGCTCAAAGCTTATTTTTCTACAAGGAGGGATCTGCATGTGCAGGTTCAGATTGACAACACCACGGCAGTGGCATATGTAAACCACATGGGTGAAGTTAAGTCACAGTCTTGTGATAGACTGGCTAACCAGATTTGGAGCTGGTGTATTGACCAAAATATCTGGCTTTCAGCACTTTATTTGCCAGGAAGGTTCAACACGGTAGCTGATACTAGGTCACGTCAGTTTAATGACAACATTGAATGGATGTTAAATCAGGATGTATTTAACCAAATGACTGTTCAGTATGGATTGCCAGATATTGACTTGTTTGCATCTCGATTAAATCATCAGTTACCTAGATATGTTTCATGGGAACCAGATTCTGGGGCAGTAGCAGTGGATGCGTTTTCGCTGCATTGGGGAGGAATGTTTGTGTATGTATTTCCTTCATTCTGTCTCATCAGCAGATGTCTGCAAAAGATCAAGGAGGACTCCGCTTCAGGGGCATTGGTAGTGCCAGATTGGCCTACACAAGCATGGTTTCCCGTTGTATTACAAATGGCTAGGGAGCCTTACATGCTTATTCCCAAGAATAAAAATCTACTGGTAAATCCAGTCACTGGGGATCAACATCCTTTATATGATCGTATTGATCTGTTAATTTACAGATTTTAAGGAGGCCATACCTGGGGAGAGGACTGTCTCATCGGACTGTGGATGTTCTCACGTCGGCCTGCAGGGATAGTACACAGCAGCAATATATCACCTATATAAAGAAGTGGGAGTAATTCTGCCTACAGCAGAATATTGTATATCACACTGCAGGGATCACGGACGTATTGGAGTTTTTGTCAACTCTTTATTTCGACCAAAAAATAAGTTATAGTGCGATCAATTCAGCCAGAAGTGCTCTGTCTTCTTATTTATCTATGAATGCAGAATTACATACCGTAGGGACACATCCGTTAGTTTCACGATTCATGAAGGGAGTTTTCAATTCTAATCCTCCTAAACCCAGGTATGCCGGGATTTGGAATGTGAGTGAGGTTCTTATGGTTCTTCGCCAGTGGGCTCCGGTTACAAGCCTATCTATAGCCAAATTAACTATTAAGGTGGTCATGCTTATGGCGTTGGTTTCAGCTCATCGTGTACAAACGTTGCAAAAGCTACGGCTGGATAGAATGCATGTGTCGGCAGATGCCATTATATTTTATGTCTATGATTTGCTTAAACATAATAGAAGAGGCAAGACAGGATGTAAGATTGTGTTTTCAGCATACCCCGCAGATGATCGCTTGTGTGTAGTCTCGCATTTATCACGTTACATTGAGATTACTCAACCTCTGAGAGGAACAGAGTCGGTTTTGTTTATTAGTCACAAAAAAACACACAGTAAGGTGTCGGTGCAAACAATTTCAAGGTGGCTAAAGCAGGTCCTGGCAAGTGCTGGAATTGATACTGATAAATTCAAATCTCATTCCACCAGGGCGGCATCAACTTCCGCGGCAAGGGCGATGGACGTGCCAATAGATCATATCCTCGCGGCCGCAGGATGGTCCAGTGAGCTAACTTTTCAGAGGTTTTATCACAAGCCGATTTCAAGGCTCGGGGTGTTTGCTGATTCTGTTTTGAGTACTGTTACATTTTCCTCCTGAGTTAGAGGGGTTTGTTATGATTTGTTTGTAAATAAACTGTTATTCATTTAACAAATGTATTACTGATGCATGATTGATTGTTAACGACTTTTGAGTCAATCCAGGCAGTATGAACGTTGGATTTCGGTCTGCGGCGTGAATTCACAGTGCTTTGAAGTCTTCACGTAGTCACTCACGTGACTCCGAAGTAAAATAGTAAGATTAAACGAGAACTTACCAGTTTGAAGTTTGATCTTTATTTTATGAGGATTCGAGTTGAGGGACTACGTGCCCTCCGCTCCCACCCTCATAGATCTCATCTGGTAGTTCTAGTTTTATCATCTTACCATTGTACTTCGGTCATTGTTAGCTGTGAATTCATTCCGCTGCTTTGAAGATTGACGCACCAACAGCTGTACGGGCTTCTATTCACGTAGTCCCTCAACTCGACTCCTCATAAAATAAAGATCAAACTTCAAACTGGTAAGTTCTCGTTTAATCTTACTATTTAGGTGAGACCACACCTGGAGTATTGCGTACAGTTTTGGTCTCCAAATCTGAGGAAATACATTCTTGCCATAGAGGGGGTACAGAGAAGGTTCATCAGACTGATTCCTGGGATTTCAGGGCTTTCATATGAGGAAAGACTGGATACACTTGGCTTGTACTCGCTAGAATTTAGAAGATTGAGGGGAGATCTTATAGAAACTTGCAAAATGCTTAAGGGGTTGGACAGGCTAGATGCAGGAAGATTGTTCCCAATGTTGGGGAGGTCCAGAACAAGGGGTCACAGTTTAAGGATAAGGGGGAATTCGTTTAGGACCGAGATGAGGAAAACATTTTTCACACAGTGAGTGGTGAGTCTCTGGAATTCTCTGCCACAGAAGGTAGTTGAAGCCAGTTCATTTGCTATATTTAAGAGGGAGTTAGAAGTGACCCTTGTGGCTAAAGGGATCAGGGGGTATGGAGAGAAGGCAGGTACAGGATACTGAGTTGAATGATCAGCTATGATCATATATTCAGTGCAGGCTCGAAGGGCAGAATGGCCTACTCCTGCACCTATTTTCTATGTTTCTATGTTTCTATGAGAGACACAGGCTGCATTTTTACCCATGTCGTCGAGAATCTAGTGTGAGGGATCACTGAAGGGATCTATACTGATTTGATGAGGGCCATGATTGGAACGTTTTCATGCCAGGGCAGGTACAGATGCGTTATTGCACTGCCGACATGCCGAACCAAATACAAGAGATGACAAAAAGCATATCCACCCTAATGCAGGAGGCTGTGCAGAACCAGATAATCAAAAGGTTCACTAGGGATTTCGGGCATACTTTACTGGGATCAGTGACAACCTTTTTACACAACCCCTTCTGGTGCAGGTGATAGCATCCATGTCATATTGCTTCCATACAGTCTTTTACTGAAGGTCTGGTCTCTGCAACACGGCAACAGCTTGAAGCTTGAGAGGAGTATTGAGATGAATCCATTGAATCGTTTGATGTTCCCAAGGTGCAGCCCAATGTCGTTCACTCACAGATTGCTGCTATCAATGGACACAGGATGTTAATTTTAAGCAGATTGCAGTTCTCCAGAAGCAAAGGGTCGGTGCACGTGAACAGCACGCTCCTTTTCCCCAGAACAAAGAAATGAAACACATCAGCAGATTGCTTGACTGCACAAGCACATGGGTACTCTTCTCTCTACTGCTGCTGCTGCTGAGACATCACCTCTTCATTGTGATCAGAATACTGCAGAGAGTGCAGTGAGCTGACGCTGAGGAGTAGAGTGGAAACAGCAGGGACCAGACATCAATGATTTGATGTCTCCCAGTTGCTTTAGGTCAGGGTTTAGTTTTTTAAAACAACAATACTGTCTGAGCATGAGCAAATCGTTGTATCAGTGTCTACCAGATCCCTGTGAGATTGCCTGGTGTTGTCTACCTTCCCAGAAGAAAAAGCAGAATATCAGGTCAGCTGAAGACACCCAAAGGCAATGTAATTGAATATATTCAAGACCACGCCACCCAGTCTGTATGAACATACCTCAGATATTACCAGCTTCATCAAGAAATACATTGCGAACTGCATTCCAACAAAGACAATGAGGCTCTATCCTAATCAGAAACTTTGGATGATTAGGGAAATTTACTCTCTGCTAATATATAGAGGCTTTCATGAAAGCTTTGAGGCTTTCAAGAAGCCTCTCCAAAGCTTTCAGGAAAGATGATCCCACACTGTACAAAAAGGCCAAGTATGATCTCTACATGTTTATCAGGGATGCCACAAGAGACTTCCATAACAAGCTGGAGGCTCAATTCAAGCAAGAGGATGGCAGGAAACTGTGGCAGGGCCTGACAGCATTCACGGGCTACAAGCTAAAATTGGGAACAATCTCAGGCAACAATGCATTACAGCATAGGAAAGAGATTGAGAACCTTGTGTCATGATGTCAGTACAACAATGTATCTCTAACCATCAACAAGGTAAAAGAATTAGTTTTTGACCTAAGGAAGCAAGGAGATCAACACAACCCTGTCCTCATCAGTGGAGCTACTGTAGAGATGATGGACGGCTTCAAGTTCCTTGGCATTCATATTGCCAGCAATCCAACCAGGTCTCTTCTCAATTATGGAGTGATCAAGGAAACGCATGGGCATATTCACTTTCTTAGGTATCTAAGATTTGGCATGTCCATGAAGATTCTCTCAAACTACGTGGGGGCGGCATGGTGGCGCAGTGGTAGAATTTCTGCCTTACAGCGCTTGCAGTGCCAGAGTCGTAGATTTGATCCCGACTATGTGTGCTGTGTGTACTGAGTTTGTACGTTCTCCCCATGACCACCTGGGTTTTCTCAGTTTCCTCCCACACTCCAAAGATGCACAGGTTTGTAGTGTCCCTTGTGTGTGGAGACAGTATTTATTTGCAAATTGCAGTTTGGTGTGGACTCGGTGGGCCGAAGGGCCTGTTTCCGTAATGTATCTCTAAAACTAAAAAACTAATAATTTCCACAGATGTGCTATGGAAAGAATTCTGATGGAATGCATCTCAACCTGGTTCACATTGACTCATCATTTCCTTCCACACAGTCCATCCTCACAGGGCATTACATCAGGAAGGCTGGAAGTATCCACAGCAGTCGCACCACAGCCATTCTCTTTGCTCTTTTCTTCCTTTTGGGAGCTTGAAAGCCCAAATGTCCAGACTTAAGAACAGTATCTCTTCCACTGCTATCAGACTCCTTTAAACAATTACCACTTTTACTCCATTTCCCAAAGGGCCTGCTCTTAACTCCATCTCATTCAATTATTCTGCACTTTTTTTTGCTCAATTTCAGATAATTTTGCACCATTCCAATGTTTTGCATTGGCCATTGTATTTATTGTTGTGTTAATCATTACTGTATGTATACTTTTTATTCAGTGAGTTTCATGTGTTCAAGGGATTTTATTGCGTCCTGATATATATAACATTCAATTCATCTGAATCTGAATTCAGTGTATGTTGTTAAAGAGTAAAAATGCAGCAATTATATTAATAATGGTGCTGCTGGACAGGGGGAAATGTTCGGCAATTTAGGCAAATTGCCCATGGAAGTTTTTGGGCTAGGTTTCTAATGGGCGCAGTTTCTCCAGAATTGATCACTAGTACGAAACAACTAATGCTGAAGAGCTATTATCTGCAATTTTCACATGAAGATACACATCAATGGACTCAAATTTTAGGTTAATATTTTATTAATGTATTCAATAGTGCAGCAAGAATGAAAGAGAAAGTTACATTGATGTTTTACCTTTTATGTGAAAAGTACTTCACAGACAGAAAAAAACATGCCCAACTGTTGTACAAAGTATAAACACAGTTTTTTATTGCATGACTTAAGAGTACATAAAATAGTAGGCTAACCAACCAGATTTTCTGTTTATTTTTGCAGTATACTATTGTTTGGGATACACAAGGCCTACACCAAGTGCAATTGGTGGGGTCAGGGTGGAAAGTTGGTGATGGGTGGATGAGTGAGCATAGTTTTAAATGCAATCACAGGTTCACAAGTTACAGGAGGAGAATTAGGCCATTTGGCCCACCGAGTCTACTCTGCCATTCAATCATGGCTGATCTCTGCCTCCTAATCCTATCTTCCTGACTTATCCCCATAACCCTTGACACCCATTCTAATCAGAATTTGTCAATATCTGCCTTAAAAATATCCACTGACTTGGCCTCCACACCCCTCTGTAACAATGAGTTCCACAGATTAACTACCTCTGACTAAAGAAGTTTCTCCTCACCATTCTACATTAATCACCAATCAACATTAGTTTTCCAAAGTTAGGTTAAAGGTCACAGTTAACCTTTCATTTAGATACAAAGAGTCATAGAGTGATGCAGTGTGGAAACAGGCCCTTTGGCCCAACTTGCCCACACCGGCCAACATGTCCCAGCTACACTCGTCCAACCTGCCTGCATTTGGTCCATATCCATCCAAACCTGTCCTATCCATGTACTTGTCTAACAATTTCTTAAATGTAGGGATAGTCCAACTCTCAGCTACCTCCTCTGGCAGCTTGTTCCATACACACACCACCTTTTGTGTGAAAATATTACACCTCAGATTCCTGGTAAATCTTTTCCACTTCACCTTAAACCTATGTCCTCTGGTCCTTGATTCACCTTCTCTGGGCAAGAGATGGTGCAACTACTCGATCTATTTCATCCCATACTTTCAGAATGATAATTGTTGTTGTTTCTGGAGAATAGTCACCAATCCAAAATTTGTTTCTCTTTTCATAAATGCTGCCTGACTAGCTGATTTTATCCTGCTTTTCTTATTTTTATTTCAGATACCAAAGGCTTCTGTACCAAATTATAAACATTATCCAGTATGTAGCCACATAGCTTTAAGGCCTAGAGATTGAGATGTAGATTTATCTCTTCCTCTCTACATATAAGTGAGATGAAGTCAAACTGTAACAATTAATAAAATTCTTCACTTTCTTGCTCAAGGAGCCACAAATGGCTAAATTCAAACCGCTTCAAGGAATTGGTTTGCTCCAGTTACATCTAACATCTGTCACACACATTGCATTTGCAGAAACACAACATTTAAATTTTTTATGTTGAACAGGACAAAGCCGAATGAGAGATGTGGGTAATCACCAGTTGTATTTTAGTTCACATTGTGAATGCTCAAACAAATGGCACCTTTTGAACGTGAAACTCCCCTTTAGCCGACAAAGGGTTAATTCTGCCCAATGGCCAAAATGAAGACGACTCATTTAATTTCAGCGACACAAAATAGAAAAAAAATATGATGGAGTAGCAACTTAAGATACAGACTCGAGACCTCTTATTCCTCAGCTGGTGCATCTGATTTCCCCCATGCTTGGAAGGTCTATTGATCCAGCGTAGATGGCCAGCTCAAGAGGAACTGATACATTTCTTACAGTATTTTTTTCATTTGGTTCGGTTAAGACACCAGACTCGGCATCAAGCTCACTGTTGTTTTGTAACAAGTTTTAAGTGAATCCATTGACTTTATCAATCTTTTCTTCCTTATTGCCCTTAGGTAGTTGCCTCATAAGACTTGTTCAAATGCCAGCTTCTGCTGAGATGCCCAAGGCCTTTACTGTTCTATTTTTGAACTAAAAATGCTAAAAAAAAAAGGTAGCACAAAGTTCTTTCAAGTTCTGCTGTACCAGAGGCTTGGCAGCTTCTATCAAGCTCAATTTAAAGTATTCTATTGCAGTCTTTGTAGTCACAACCTTTTAAGCTTGTGGAGTCTGGTGGAATAATTAGATCCTTTAGTCAGAATTTCCTCATTTGTCTCTGAGAGGGTAATCACCGTATTGCTTTCAATGAATACCATAATGTTGCTGTAAAAGTACATTAAAATGACCTCTATTTCTACCTGCATTCTTATCTGCTTTTTTTTTTTGAAGCAAAGCCTTGCACTTACACACTTTGTCTCATTAATTCATGTAATACAGGCATTTGTAATATGCTTTGAGAGTTGTTTTCCGTAGGGTTCAAGTGCAGTTATGTGTACAAGGCTCAGACCTCCATTTAAATTGCTTTTCCTTTACTAAAATAAATCTTTGCCTTTGAGTGCCCATAATCGCAAGCCAAAATAAGTAGCAGAGGCTGACCACAGCTAATTCAGCTGACATAAAAAACAGACCTGAGTACACATCAACGGCATATACTTACACTTCAAATGCAGTGGGGTGGCTTCATTTGAACCAGCTTTCATTATCTGTGTTATAGAAAATTAGAGGAAAATTGGCAGAAAATTTACCTTGTTTCCTTGGAAGATGACATGGGCCACTATTAACTGGTAAGCTTTTTTCCTGAAGATAGACACAAAGTGCTGGAGTAACTCAGTGGGCTAGACAGCAACTCTGGAGAAAAAGGATGGGTGACATTTCAGGTTGGAACCCCAGAAGGTTTCTCCAGAGATGCTACCTGAGCCTCTGGGTTATTCCAGCATTATGTGGCAAACTTTGGAATCTCTTCTTCTTGCGTATGGCGTGCACAGCTTAAAGTTGTAGGATAACTTGTTCTATTTGATCTAATTTGATTGTGCACGTCAGGTTGATTGCATTCGTCGAAACAGGGCAGACCACGTGAAGGTTGCATTCTCCCACACCAAATTTTGGTATAAACCAGCATCTGTAGTACCTTCCTACAGAGCTTTTTTTATTCCTGAATGTTTTTCTGCTTCCTTTACCCCTCAGCTCATGAGGGGACTTTTCAGCTCCTCCTTCTTGCATATACCCTTCAGATCTAAATGTTTCCTTTGGTCTCACCTCTGCCAGCTTCTGTATGCCATAGTTTAGATTGTTTCTCTTGCTTTTCTCCTCTGACTATTTTCCTTCAGATCTCTTTTGCTGTTCATCCCTTCTACTCTTATACAGTTAACACTTGCATCTTCTTACCTTACTCACTCAAGATGGTAAATGAGATTAGTGCAGATTGGTTCATGATAGTCAAGAGTGTTCAAATGTCATACGTACTGACAATGGAACAATGAAATTCTTACTTGCAGCAGACATGATGGGCTAAAAGGGCTGTTTCTGTTTGGCTTGACTCAATGACTCCAAGTTGTATCACTTACTTTCTGTGTTCCATCGTTTATTGCCCCTGTGTTCCCCTTTAACCACCTTGTCCTCTGCAGGAAGCTATAATCTGATTTGTTTGCGGTTGGAATTCTGCTGAAGGGGAAATTTATGGTTTTGCCCAAGACTTATGAAAGTCCTTGTCCTTAGCCAAATTTCAGCTTCTGGTACAATGCCAGGTAAAAGCAGGAAATTGTGCGCCGAATGAGAGCCAGGAAAGGGATTGCTTTCAGCTATAAATGGAAACAATCAAGTTTGCAAACTCACTGCATCAAAATGACAACTAGCGCGATCAAGTTTGTATATATGTGCTCATGTACCAGAGGTGGGAAGATGCTGAAAGATGTTGATTTTCTACATAAAATCATATGAAGTTAAATGAGTTGTGGATGGATCCTCACCTTCGTCTTCTCTGCGTCCCGCAGTTCTGCTCTCGCTCTCTCTCACACGAAGCAAGGAAAGCGGTTCTTCCCTTTCACTCCACCAGCCTCCGCATCCAACACATCATTCTCTGATATTTCTGCCACCTGAAACATGATCCCATCACCAGTCACACTTAATTTACTTTAGTTTAGTTTTGAGAAACAGAGTGGAAACAGGCACTTCGGCCGACCGACCACTCCAACCAATGATCACCCATACACTAGCTCTATTCTATACAATAGGGACAATTTACAGAAGCCAATTGACCTATAAACCTACACTTCTTTGAAATGGGTGAGGAAACTGGAGCACAAGGAAAAATCCCGCAAGGTCACAGGGAAAACATACAAACTCAGTTCAGTTTAGTTTAGTTTATTGTCACATGTACGGAGGTACAGTGAAAAGCGTTTGTTGCATGCTATCCGGTCAGCAGAAAGACAATACATGATTACAATCGAGCCATTTACAGTATATAGATACACGATAAGGGTATAACGTTTAGTGAAGGTAAAGCAGCAACGTCTGATCAAAGAAAGTCCGAGGGTCACCAAAGAGGTAGTTAGTAGTTCAGCACTGTTCTCTGGTTGTGGTAGGATGTTTCAGTTGCCTGATAACAGCTGGGAAAAAACTGTTCCTGAATCTGGAGGTGTGCATTTTCACACTTCTATACCTTTTGTCTGATGGGAGAGGGGAGGAGGGAGTGGCCAGAGTGCAACTCATCCTTGATTATGCTGCTGGCCTTGCCGAGGCAGCATGAGGTATAAATGCAGTCAATGGAAAACAGGTTGGTTTGGGAGATGGTCTGGGTTGCTGCAATTTTTTGTGGTCTTGAGCAGAGCTGTTCCCAAACCAAGCTGTCTGTGATGCATCATGATAAAATGCTTTCTATAGTCAGTACAGTCATCATATGTCTCAGTACAGACAGCATCCATGGTCAGGATAGAACCTGGGTCAATAGCACGGTGAGGCAGCAACTCCACCCATCTTCTCATGCCCATCCTTTCCAATTTCTGTTGACACCTTTGCGACTCCTTGGTTCACTCATCCCTTCCCACGCAAAACTTCCCTTCCTCGTGTACTTTCTCCTACAACCACAGGAGATGGGGCATTGATCCCTGCACTTCCTCCCACTCCTCCTTCCAGGGACCCCAGCAACCTCTTTCTAATTAAGGCAGAGGTTTACATGGATCTCATCTTGCCTCATCTATTGCATTTGGTGCTCCCAATGTAGCCTCCTTTATATTGGTGACATCAAAAGTGAATTAGGCAACCGTTTCACTGAACACTTGTGTTTATATTCTGCCAAGGCCTCCTTGATTTCCCAGTTGTGAACCATTTTAACTCCTAAAACCATTCCCATACTGACTCCAAAGCAAGAGTGAGGCCACATGCAAACTAGAGAAACAGCACCTCCGATTCTGTTTATGTAGCATATAGCCCAACAATATCCAGCATCTGCAGTTCCTTCTTACACAATATGAACATTGAATTATCCAATCTTAGGTAACATGCCTCTTTTCTCCATGCACCTCTTCTAAACCGCCCCCACCCGCCACCCTGTTGTGCATCCAGTTCACCCACCGTCCTTCCCACCTTCTCCCCTCACCCTGTTGTCACATGCACCAATTGGTATAGTGAGATTTGAGTTAGATATATCATTCAGATATATCTCAAAGTAGCACTTTTATCCTCAACTAGCTCGGTTTAAACAAGGGTCAGACATCTATACCTTGATGTTGTCTGTGGTTTGTTCTTCACTTCAACAAGAAATTGGACAATCAGCATTCTATTCTGAGTTTGAACAACACTTAACACATTTACTTCTTGACAGCCTTCTTAACTCGATTGACTGATCTCTCAGTGCTTCATTTGAAGTCAGAGGATATGAAAGAAGCAGAGTTAATTTGATACCATTCCATCTTCTGAAGTTTACAGAGAAATAAAGTAGATCAAATAAGAGCCATTATTAGAAGTGAGCTCTTTATAATTCATTACATGCACAAGTAGAACTCATAATCTACAGAACATTCTGCAGTTGTACAATAACTCATATGTTTAACTCTATTATTCTGAGTGACTGATGATCAGAATCTTGTTTCCATTGAAAACTACATGTGTTCTCCAAAAATGATCTGCTAGGCCACAATCAAAGTTGCGTGAGGTGAGTCTTGATGGCTTATTTTCACAACATTGGTGAGTATATCTTAACTTACTGATAATTCAAGGTCATTGTTTACATAGAGCCAGTCACCATAGCTTCTTGCAACTGTAGACTCTTGGAATGGCAGATGCTGGTTTATAAAAGAAAAACGTCATGGAATAGAATGGACAATAAACAATAGACAATAGGTGCAGGAGTAGGCCATTTGGCCCTTCGAGCCAGCACCGCCATTCAATGTGATCATGGCTGATCATCCCTAATCAGTACCCCGATACTGCCTTCTTCCCATATCCCCGGACTCCGCTATTTTTAAGAGCCCTATCTAGCTCTCTCTTGAAAGAGAACCACTCTCCACCGCCCTCTGAGGCAGAGAATTCCACAGATTCACCACTCTCGGTTAGAAAAAGTGTTTCCTCATCTCCGTTCTACATGGCCCCAGATCATCTGGCCACTACTATATCAGGAATATTGTTTGTGTCCTCCTTAGTGAAGACAGATCCAAAGAACCTGTTCAACTCATCTGCCATTTCCTTGTTCCCCATAATAAATTCAACTTTTTTGGTCTTCAAGGGTCCAACTTTGGTCTTAACTAATTTTTTCCTCTTCACATACCTAAAGAAGCTTTTACTGTCCTGCTTTATATTCTTGGCTAGCTTACCTTTGTACCTCATCTTTTCTCCCCGTATTGTCATTTTGGTTACCTTCTGTTGTTCTTTAAACATTACCCAATCCTCTTGCTTCCCGCTCATCTTTGCTACGTTGTACTTCTTCGCTTTAATTTTTATACTGTCCCTGACGACCCTTGTCAGCCATGGTCGTCCCTTTCTCCACTTCGAATCTTTCTTCCTCCTAGGAATTAACTGATCCTGCACCTTCTGTATTATTCCTAGAAACATCTACCATTTTTGTTCCACTGTCATCCCTGCTAGTGTATCTTTCCAGTCAACTTTGGCCAGCTCCTCCGTCATGGCCCCATAGTCCCCTTTATTCAACTGCAACACTGACATCACCGATCACTCTCCAATTGTAGATTAAACCTGACCATGTTATGGTCACAGCCTCCTAATGGCTCATTAACCTCGAGGTCCTTTATCAATGGCTTGTGACGCAAGAGTAAAAATGGATGGAATTTCTTAATTCCAACTATTATTCCTTGTTTCCCGCTTTGTGTACACTTGCACTCACTCTTTGCAAGAAAGTGGGAGACAAAATCAGTAGGTTCCTCTTGTCCATCATCCAAACTCATGCTGTGCCCCGTGACTGGAGGCATCACGCACAGGCTTTAACATACAACTAGTCTTGCAATAATAAGGAGGAACAATGATTGGCTTCACAAGCTAATCTTGCATTCATTATATGCATTTAGTTTAGTTTATTAGGTTAGTTTAGGGATACAGTGCGGACACAGGCTCTTCAGCCCACTGGGTCCGCACAGACCAGTGATCCATGCATATTAATACTATCGTAAAAAAACTAGGGACATTTTTACATTTACCAAGCCAATTTCTCTACATACCTGTGCATCTTTAGAGTGTGTGAGCAAACCGAAAATATCGGAGAAAACCCACGCAGGTCATGGGGAGAACGTACAAACTCTGTACAGACAGCACCCATAGTCGGGATCGAACCCGGGTCTCCGGCACTGCAAATGCTGTAAGGCACCGACTCTACCACTGCGCCACCGCATTTGTTGTTTCAAATTCCTTGCTGCCCAATCATTTCACATTACTTTATTGACAAGTTATGCCATGGTCTGTAGTCTATTTACCTCATGATTATAGACTTTCATAATGTCAGCATCTTCCTAAATCTTTGGGATATTGCACATTTTATTGAACATGTCAATTCAAGTCATGTATCACCAAGCTATATATGATGAGGTTCCCAATACAGCCTGGCAGGGAATGCACTGTTATCCAATTCCTATTCAAAAGTTATACAACTAAATTTGGCATATGAAGTAGTCCGCTGTACACGTCAATTATACCATTTAGTTTTATTTTTTTTTAGTTTTAGAGATACAGCATGGAAACAGGCCCTTTGGCCCACTGAGTTCACACCGAACAGTGTTTATTGAGTTATATCTGAAGGATCCCTTAGTAGTTTTTAAAAGTGATCCATAAACTCTTCTCCCAACTGATATTTATTTTAATCTGATATTAAACAATACATTTTTTGACAATGCTTTGCTAAGGCTGTGAGGATTTTCCAGATGTAATTCCACTTCAAATACCTTTCATTGGCAGAAAAACCTAGTGGGGTAGCTATGTATTTGAACAGCGTGATAAAAACATGATTATGTTTCCACAAAGCAAAGGGATACAAATATGGAAGACCAATCGAGAACCGATTTAACAGCCAACAAATTGCTTTAGAATATGTGGTGGGAAGTACTGGTGTAGCTTTCAGCAGTCACTATCAGTTAACCATTTCCCAGAGCAGTTAAAAATCAATGGCATTGGTGTGTTTTCTGTTTCTTAAATCAAATGTTTAAAAATAAACCACAAAAGTGCATCCCAGGAGTAAAAACGGATTAGTTTAAAGTCATTTGCTTTACAGGACTTCTGTTCGAATCCATGAATGGTTTGTGAACATGCCAGTTGCCTGCAGGAACACCTGTGGCTATAGATTATAAAAGGTGAATGGAAGCAGAACTTCTTAGCTTTGCCTATAAAACTCGTTAAGTATTCCGCAAGATGTGTGGTATGTTTAACATTTAACCCGCACAAGACTATAAACCAATTTTCAATTGTCATCTTCAATTATAAACAAGTATTTTTTCATATAAATATTGTGCTCTACAATGTTGACAATAATTTTCATAAAAGTCAAGGGGAACAAACTTGGCAAGCCCACTGTATACTGTACAAATCCATTGGGAATCTATTACATTCAGTCTGCAGTTAAGCAGTGATCTGAACTGCAGCTTAATGAAAGTACCTACCCATTCTATTGTACCTCTTCTGAGATCAGCCAGGCTTGGGAACTAAATGCTGAAACACCTTTCTTGATTTATTAAACAAAATCAAGGTTATAAAATGAGAAAAAAAAACAATTGATATTTAGGCTGTAAATATACTTCTGTTGAAAATGGCTCAAATAAATAAAAGTGATGAATGCAATCGAGACTATCCCATAATGTACATTGCATCTTTGAATTATTGAGGAGTTCTAAGCCTGGAGGAAAGTTGTTAGCAACCATGTAAGCAAACTGCACAAGACACAAAGCATCATTCAATTAGGATGTTGGAGAAAAGCAAGCTCTGAAAGACTGGGTCAACAGCAGGCTGCTACAGCCAGTCATAACAATGGCAACTGAAGTCAATGCTGACTAACTACCATCACAACTTGACATCACCTCTTACAGACACAGCAGTGCTGGTCTGTCAAATATTTAATCACAGGCAACACATTCTCAGAGCATGCAATGTTATGCCGTTTTAAAAGTTGCTATCCTTTCTCATCATAGTGGGATTTGACTTGCCTAAGTCTGCAATCTGTCATTTTAAAAGGCCTATGTCAGTTTTCAGATCAGGTTATAGGTGGACAATTATGGAAACAAGTTTAAAGCAGCAAAAGCCATTCCCAGTAGTAATAAGTCTGCTTGTCAACATTCCAGATGTTAGAGTCCCAAGTGGTAGGAAGGAGAGAAAACTGTTTCTGAAAAGTTTAAATGGTGCACTGAATCCTCTGCCAGATTAAAGGAAAAAAATACCATAACTGAAAAGCCAAAAATGTAAAATAAAATCATAAAATGCTGCCAATATTTAGCAGATCAGACATCCTCAGTGAGAGATCCTTTTTTCATTGGGTTGGGACATTACGTCTCCATGTTCTCCATGACAAACCTCACTTCTCCATTGTCTCCAGAGATTATGCCTTACCCACTGAGTTACTCCAGCACTTTGTCTTCTTTTGTAAACTAGCAATTGTAGTTCCTTATTTCTATGATTTCTCATGTTTCTATGGTCTGGTTTCCCCATATATCCTTTTGGTATCTCCATTGATATTGATATTGATACATAGAACATAGAACATAGACAATACAGTGCAGGAACAGATCCTTCGGCCCACAGTGTCTGTGCTGAACATGATGCCCAGATAACCTCTTACCTGCTTGTACGTTATCCATATCGCTTAATTCTCTGGTATTGATGTATTATTGTCACATGTACTGAGATACTGTGAATAAAATTATGTTAGTCGGTGAAATGATACTATATATGAGTACAATCAAGTCATAGACCAGTACAACAGGTAGGGCAAAGAGATAAATACCATAGTGCAGAATATATTGATATAGCATTAGAATGTTACAGTTACAGAGAAAGTGCAGTTAAAAGAAAAGGTGCAAGAGCTGCAACTAGGTGGGTCAGACAATCGGGCCTCCACCTTCAGCTTATGAATAGACTGTTCAGTGTCTGATAAAAGTGGGGAAGAAGCTGTTCCAAAATCTGGTGGTACATGCTTTTAAGCTATTGAATCTTCTGCCTAATGGGAGAGAGCTGATGAAGGGATGTTCAGGGTGTAAATGGTTCTTGATTATAGTGGCAGGTTCCTGAGGCGGCGTGAAATATAAATTGAGTCAATACTGGGGGAAGCTGATTTGTGTATTGGACTGCGCTCCATCCACAACTCTCTGCAGTTTCTTGCGTTCTGGGCAGAACTGTTACCAAACAAAATCTGTGATGTATTCCGATAAAATACTTTCTACAGTGCATCTGTAGAAGTCGGTGGGAGTAGTTAGAAACAAGCCGAACTTCCTTAAGATAAGTAGAGACGTTGGTGCGATTTCCTGCTGAAACTTCAATGTTAAATCACAAAGCTCCATTGTGATTTAACGTTGATACCTTTGTTTGCTGAGTGACTCGGTGCACTTCCAATGAATGCTCTGCTGTACGAAAAATTGCAAAGATTCATGGCCTACTGCTGTATATAATGAAGTGGAATCTCTATTGGAGTAACCGCATGCCACCCTAAAAGCTGGGCACCTGCTGAGACTAAATGTAGAGAAAACATTTAAGATGTTTAAAAACCTTTAAGTTTAAAATGTTTCAGATGCATTGGTGAATTTTATTGATGCCTTTGTTGTATATGCCACGTTTAACTATGTACTCTTACAAATTACACTTTGAAAATTAATTCAGTTCATTTCTGAAAGGTGAAGGGGGACCTATTGCAAACCTGGAACGTTTCAAACTTCTTGTTTACAAATCAAGGTGATATCTATATTTATTGCTCTGGTACTGGGGCTCTGCTAATTCAGTGATGGTAATGCTGTGCTGGCCTCACAATGCTGAGGAAGGCAAAGAGATTGTACAGTTGTTTCACCTGCTGTCTTGCTGACAGGTCAGACGGTTGAGCAACTTCAAATGAGGAGATGCAGCCTTGTCTAACATTTAAAGCTTCTTCACCTGAATGAAATCGGTCAATTTAACTGACCATAAAAAAAAAAAAATCTCATACATACCAAGCAAGCAGTCAGTCAAAGACAAGTTCTACATCAAAGAGTTTGAAGAGCATAGCGTCTGTGAAGTGGGATTGCAGAATAAATAGAAAGTGCCTTGGCTGTGAGGAGCTAGTTTACATCGCTGTTCAGACAAAGCTTTCAAATTTCCCTGCATTTTAGTTTCAGCGACAACAAAAAAGAAATAGCAACTGGGAGATCATTTATTCCGCACAATCTTAAGCCCTCAGGAGGGGAACCCTTGGAGCTTACACGAGTTAACAGAGTGCTTCAAAAGCTTCAGAAATGCTACTCCTCACCAACACCAGAAGAAAATATTCAACCAGCAGAATGAATTGGAAAAACCAAGCATGACTAAAAAGTGTATTCCCCACAAGTCAGTGAATTTTGCTCCCTATTTGTCACTGCCATCTTGGAGAACAGCAAACATTAATAATGCATAGGTGCTAGGAATGTATTAGCAGCTACCCGTGTGAAAAGGATCAGCTGGGGACGAGGGAGAGCTGTTAAGATGCGAGAGCCAGTGCTTCAGAGTGCCTTCTTATTTATTGAAGGGATTTTGGGAGAAGTGTCAGGTGTGGTGGATGCAATGCATCATCGTAAAGAGATGTTGAGCATCTCCTGGATGGGGCTGTAATTAGGTTCATTGATCAAATTCAAAGGGGTGGCAGACCCCTCCTCCTCTCCAACCCTCCTCCCCGCACCAAAACTCAAAGCTTCATAATCTTGTCCGCTATCTTTGTTTAATCATATAGAGATAGTTAATAAGATTTATACATTTACGTGAGAAAAGGGACAGAAATATTTCAGTACAGAAAGGCACAATAAGTACTGTCAATTTGTGTGAAATTTTCTTGCTCAATTGGAATATTTACATGATAGGTACCACCGCTAAATGTAAGGCTTGTTAGGAAATTGTCGGCTCTTCTTTTGACAATAACAAAGGATTTGAGATCAAATACTATTCTACCTAGTTTAATGTTATAGCTGTTCGGCTACACCTGCCATATAGTACATTTATGATTTTAAAAAATGTGTAATTTGCTCTGTGAACATGTTAATGTGTGATAGGTAGCGAACCATTTACTTGACAGATATGGGAACATAGTTGACGGGAGTGCAGCTAATGAATAGGTGTAGACAGTGACCGTGAATTTGTGGTTGTAATGATGGCAAAATTGTCATTGCTCACCATCGTCACAGAGGAAAACAGACTGGTGCAGTACATGGACAGTTAAGCGCACAGCGATTGAGGTTTCACTTGGTGATAACTGCTCTATTACATACTGTGCGTTTGCATTCTCTCCTGATGCAATAAAGAATAAGTGAGTTGAGATGAACTTCATAAGTTCTTAAGTTCTAGGAGCAGAATAAGGTCATTCGGCCCATCAAGTCTACTCCGCCATTCAATCATAGATAATAGGTGCAGGAGTAGGCCATTCGGCCCTTCGAGCCAGCACCGCCATTCAATATGATCACGGCTGATCATCCACAATCAGTACCCCTTTCCTGCCTTCTCCCCATATCCCCTGACTCCGCTATCTTTAAGGATCCTATCAAGCTCTCTCTTGAAAGTATCGAGAGAACCAGCCTCCACCGCCTCTGAGGCAGAGAATTCCACAGACTCACATCTCTCCGTGTGAAAAAGTGTTTCCTCATCTCTGTTCTAAATGCCCTCCCCCGTATTCTTAAACTGTGGCCCCTGGTTCTGGACTCCCCAAACATCATGATCTATATTTCCCTCTCAACCCCATTCTCCTGCCTTCGCCCCAAAATACCAGACACTTTACTAATTAAGAATCTGTCAATCTCCACCTCCGCAGCCGTCTGTAACAGTGAATTGTACAGTTCACCACCCTCTGAATAAAGAAATCCCTTCAATCTTTCTAAAGGTGTGTCCTTTAGAAATTAGGCTAAATCAGCTTGGCTTTGTCCAAGGCAAGTCATGTTTTTACAAACTTGATCAGAGGAGAAGATATAGGTGAATGATGAGGGTAGGACAGTGGATGATGTGTATGTGGATATCAGTAAGGTATTTGATAATATCCCTAATTGTAGACTGATTTATTATATGAATGGGATCCACGTTGACTAGAAGGTTTTGATTCAGAACTGGCGCCCATAAAAGGCAGAGTACAATAGTGGGAGGGTGTTATTTTGGTTGGAGGTCTGCAATCAGTGGTGTTCTACAGGGACATGGAGGAAAATGTAAATTAATTAGTTATTGTTTGTGGATGAAACAAAAGTTGGCAGTTATGGACAATGAAGAAGGCTGTCTAAGAAGACATCAGGATACAGATCAGTTACTCTAATGGGTGGAGAAATGACAGATGGAAATTAATTTGGTCCCCTCAATGAAATCATCAATGCTAAGTGTGAATAGTTCGGCCCCAAGCACGGATCCCAGCTGTAGTCTGCATGTAACAGCCTGCCAATCTGAGAAAGACCTGTTTATTTCTACACTTCGATTTCTATCCCTTAATCAAATCTCAATCCACACTAACATAATACATTAGTTCCATGTGCCCTGATCTTCGTGGGATCAAATCAAAAGCAATTTGAAAGTCCAAATGCACCACATTCATTGGTTTCACCCACCCCCACTCACCCATCTGCACATCTTTAAAGATCCAGTAGACAGCTAAGCTTCAGTGAATTTCATTCCCTTCCTGCTAGTCGCAAACTCCAGATCTGTGTTTTATTTTTAGGCTGGCCGTGTGAATACTACATGATGGAAATATTTTCATAAACTTTATTTGGAATTGTACTGAGACACCATTAAATAATCATACTTGCTATTTCACAGTGAGTCTTGGGACGAAGAAAAGATTTGAAGATTGTGTTCATTGAACAAACTATGTGGAAATGTTAAAAACCTAACATTCCTCATTTTGCGAGACAGGCAGCACCTCTGGAGAGCAAGAATGGGTGATGTTTCAAGTCGAGACCCTTGAAGACTGAAAAAGGTGAATTTATTATGGGGAACAAGGAAATAGCAGATGAGTTGAACAGGTACTTTGGATCCGTCTGCAGTAAGGAGGACACAAACAATCTCCCTGATGTACTAGTGGCCAGAGGATCTGGGGTGACGGAGGAATGAAGAAAATCTACATTAGGCAGGAAATGGTGTTGGGTAGACTGATGGGACTGAAGGCTGATAAATCCCCAGGGCCTGATGGTCTGCACCCCAGGGTACTTAAGGAAGTGGCTCTAGAAATTGTGGATGCATTGGTGTCCATTTTCTAATGTTCTATAGATTCAGGATCAGTTCCTGTGGATTGGAGGGTAGCCAATGTTATACCCACTTTTTAAGGAAGGTGAGAGAGAGAAAACAAGGAATTATAGACCAGTTAGCCTGACATCGGTGGTGGGGAAGATGTTGGAGTCAATCATAAAAGATGAAATAGCAGCACATTTGGATAGCAGTAACAGGATAGGTCCAAGTCAGCATGGATTTTCAAAGGGGAAATCAAGCTTCACTAATCTTCTGGAATCTTTTGAGGATGTGACTAGGAAAATGGACAAGGGAGAGCCAGTGGATTTAGTGTACCTGGACTTTCAGAAAGCATTTGATAAGGTCCCACATAGGAGAGTAGTGGGCAAAATGAGGGCAAATGGTATTGGGGGTAGAGTGCTGATATGGATAGAAAATTGATTGGTAGACAGGAAACAAAGAGTAGGGATTAACTGGTCCCTTTCAGAATGGCAGGCAGTGATTAGTGAGGTACCGCAAGGCTGGGACCGCAGTTATTTACAATATACATCAATGATTTAGATGAAGGGATTGAAAGTAACATTAGCAAATGTGCAGATGATACAATGCTGGGTGGCAGTATGAACTGTGAGGTGGATGCATTGAGAATGCAGGTTGACGGACAGGTTGGGGGAGTGGGCAGATGCATGGCAGATGCAGTTTAATGTGGATAAATGTGAGGTTATCCACTTTGGTAGCAAAAATAGGAAGGCAGATTATTATGTAAATGGTGTCAAGTTGGGAAAAGGGGAAGTACAATGGGATCTGGGGATCGTTGTTCATCAGTCAATAAAAGTAAGCATGCAGGTACAGCAAGCAGTGAAGAAAGCGAATGGCATGTTGGCCTTCATAACAAGAGGAGTTGAATATAGGAGGAAAGAAGTCCTTCTGCAGTTGTACAGGGCCCTAGTGAGACCACACCTGGAGTATTGTGTGCAGTTTTGTTCCCACAATTTGTGGAAAGACATACTTGCTATTGAGAGAGTGCAGCGTAGGTTCACAAGGTTAATTCCCAGGATGGTGGGACTGTTATATGCTGAGAGAATGGAGCAGCTGGTCTTGTATACTCTGGAATTTAGAAGGATGAGAGGGGATCATTGAAACATAGATTATTAAGGGTTTGGACAAGCTAGAGGCAGGAAACATGTTCCCGATGTTAGGGGAGTCCAGAACCGGGGGCCACAGTTTAAGAATAAGGAGTAAGGCATTTAGAACGGAGATGAGGAAACACTTTTTCACACAGAGAGTTGTGAGTCTGTGGAATTCTCTGTCTCAGAGGGCGGTGGAGGATGGTTCTCTGGATACTTTCAAGAGAGAGCTTGATAGGGCTCTTAAAGCTAGCGGAGTCAGTGGATATGGGGAGAAGGCAGGATCTGGGTACTGATTTTGTATGATCAGTCATGATCACATTGAATGGCGGTGCTGGCTCGAAGGGCCGAATGGCCAATACACCTATTGTGTATTGTATTGTATTGTATTCAGATTGATGTCAGGGGAGTGGGCGGGACAGAGATAGAGTGTGGTTGGAGACAGTAAGACTGGTGGGAGAACTGGGAATGGGAGAGGATGGAGAGAGAGGGAAGCAAGGGTTATTTAAAGTTAGAGAAGTTAATATTCATACCACTGGGGTATAAACAATCCAAGCGAAATATGAGGGACTCACTCTGACAATGGAGGAGGCCCAGGATAGAAAGGTCAGATTGGGAATGGGAGGGGCCGTTGAAGTGCTAAGCCACCGGGTGATCAGGTAGGTTAAGCAGAGGTGTTCAGTGAAATGATCGGCGAGCCTGCGCTTGGTCTCGTCGATGTAGAGAAGTTGACACCTGGAAGAGCGTATACAGTAGATGAGGTTGGAGGAGGTGCAAGTGAACTTCTGCCTCACCTGGAAAGACTGTTTGGATCCTTGCATGGAGTCGAGGTGGGAAGTAAAGGGACAGGTGTTGCATCTCCTGCGGTTGCAGGGGAAAGTACCTGGGGTGGTGGGAAGGACGAGTTGACCAGGGTGTTTCCGAGGGAACGGTCTCTGCGGAAAGCAGAAAGAGGTGGATATGGGAAGAAGTGGCCAGTGGCGGGATCCCGTTGGAGGTTTTCGCCATCTGCCCCTTTACCTCCCCCCTCGATCATCCAAGTCCCAAACGGTCTTTCCAGGACATGCAGATGTTCAATACACAATAGGTGCAGGAGTAGGCCATTCAGCCCTTTGAGCCTGCACTGCCATTCAAATGAGATCATGGCTGATCATCCACAATCAGTATCACTTGCACCTCCTCCAACCTCATCTACTGTATCCGCTGTTCCAGGTGTCAACTTCTCTACATTGGCGAGACCAAGCGCAGGCTCGGCTATCGTTTCACTGAACTCCTCCGCTCAGTCCGTCTTAACCTACCTGAGCTCCCAGTGGCTCAGCACTTCAACTCCCCTCACATTCCCAATCTGACCGTTCTGTCCTGGACCTCCTCCATTGTCAGAGTGAGGCCCAGTGTAAATTGGAGGAACAGCACCTCATTTTAGCTTGTGTAGTTTGCATCACAGCGGTATGAACATTGACCTCTAACTTCAGATAGTCCTTGCTTTCTCTCTCCATCCTCTTTTCCTTCCCAGTTCTCCCACTAGTCTTACTGTCTCCGCCTACATTCTATCTTTGTCACACCCCCCCCTCCCCTGACATCAGTCAGAAGAAGGGTCTCGACGCGAAACCACTGGGTCACCCATACCTTCTCTCCTGAGATGCTGCCTCACCCGCTGAGTTACTCCAGCATTTTGTGTCTACCTTCGATTTAAACCAACATCTGCAGTTCTTTCTCACATCAGTATAATCTAGTTACTTACTCTGTTAATCAATGCAACTTTCAATGATGGGTTTCTCTCCTCTATCACACTGTCAAGTAAATATAATAGTAAGATTAAACGAGAACTTACCAAGTTTGAAGGTTGATCTGTATTTTACGAGGAGTCGCGGTGAGGGATTTCGTGAAGACCCCCGCCAGCCCGCATGCGCAGCATCCTTCAAAGCAGCGGTATGGAATCACAGAACGCACCATGACTAAAAAATAGTAAGATGAAAAACGCAGAACTTCCTAGTTGATCCACCAGTTGATAGAGGGTGGGAGCGGGGGGCACGAAATCCCTCACCGCGACTCCTCGTAAAATACAGATCAACCTTCAAACTTGGTAAGTTCTCGTTTAATCTTACTATTTTACTTCGGAGTCACGTGAGTGACTTCGTGAAGATTTCAAAGCTCTGTGATTTCACGCCCTGGACAACGTCCATGCTTATCACACTGCCGCCAGTCTGATGGAGGAAGGCTGTTAATGCAGTTCAGTCGAAACTGGCTGAAACTTTCTATGAGGCGAATGCTTGGTAGGGGGATTTATACCTCCAATAAATTCTATAAATTCTATAACATAGCCTTGAACACTTTGTAAAATAAACTCATCTGTGGTGACAGTTTTCCATATTTCCAAAAAAGCCCGCAATCGCCCACCTAATTGTGCAGGAGGGGATGCTACGGCGTGAGAGGAACCAGACCCCCTTACCTCCATGGTTAGAGACGGTTCCTAAAGTATGTTGTTTTGGTTGGACGTTGTGGAGGTTGACGGGGTGGCGGCCGCATCTTCCATGCAGGCCGCTGTTGGCTTTGCCCTAAAAGTCGTTGTGTTTGTGGAAGTGGAGGTGGATAGGACCTATGTGTCCTGTCCGGCAGTCGTGGTTTCCAGGTTGTGTTTGGCTGTTGTCGGTGGTATGGGTGAAGTCTGGCCATCGGAGGTTTCATGAGGCCAGCTGTTTTGGCCTTCTCGTCCAGTTCCTTCACCTGTTTGGACAGGTCTCCAAACAATTGATGAGCCGGTGGAGCGGTTGATGGTCGGCACAACCACGTGAATTTGGGGTTGAGTGTGGGCTTTATGGAGCTCTTACGCAGGCAGTTTATCTCATACTGGGTGTTGCATAGGAGTGCCAGTGCATCTTGTTGTTCACTGAACACATTATCCCCGTCCAGGGTGCTAGCAAACGCCGTTATGCCCGTGGAGAGAACTTTTAAGATACGCTGGAGGCGGACATCCTGCATCCTGGTGGCCGTACTCAAGTGTCCCCAGATCTGGGCATTAACCAAGGGCACACTGAGGTTGATGCAGTTCTCGGGCGGTTTTATTTTCTCTATGGTATCATTGAGAACCCGACTCTGGAGTTGGTGGGTAGTCAGGTAATCAATGGTGCCCGCCAGTTTGTGGTGCAGAGGTTCACCTGTTTGTGTAGTAGCGGCAAACTTGCCCACTACGTCCAGCATATCCTCCTCATGCTCTGGCTCAGCGGTCACTGGCTGTCCTGGGTCATCTTCAAACACAGCGGCTGGGCAGCTGCTAGCACTTCTGGCTGGTGACGACGAGATGCTGAGCGGGCTCCTTGCACGACGTGTGGATGCCCGTGAGACCCGTTCTTCCCGTTCCCGGTCCCGCTGGAGGAGTTGCTCCACTAAGAGCTCCAACCGCTCTATGCGACCGTCCCTGCTATGTGCAGCGGACAAGCCGACTTCCCCAGGCCCTGCGAAATCACTGGGGCTTCCACCATCGGACCACACCTCCGTAAGGTGCTGTCTAGGGTCCAATGGCAGGTTGTCGTGACCTACCGCCCGAGTAGGCTCATACCACTCCCGCACGGACTCTCCGCTAGTCTGTCTTCTCCCAGACTGTGGCGGCCCACCTGTCTGATACGAAGGCAGGTGAGTTGGATCGGCGCCGGCCCCCGGAACCTGGCTCCGTGCGGGCTTACCTCCACAATCGCCCATTTTTTGGCGTGGAGGTGCATGGTCGGCCACTCCCAGAGCTGAGCTGACCGACCGTCTACTGCTGCCACCTCCACCCTTGACCGCAGCCTGACGGGGTGTTTTGTCAGCGGCACCTGCTCCTGCAGGCCTGCTCGACGCAGCAGCAGAGCTGCCAAACTGCTCTACGGCAGATCTCCCTGGCAGTGGTACGTGATGTTGCACAGCTGTAGGGCTCCCCTGTAGAGCAGCTGTCCCCCGGCCCAGCCCCCTCGGGTCTACTGGAGCTCGGGGTGGGGTTGCTTGTGACGAGCGAGGCCCCTTGGCACGTACCTGTTTCCCCCCTCTTTTCTTGGGGGAAGGGGGCTCGAAGTCTGGATCCGTTGCATCCAGCTCCGGGGCGGTAAACCACTCAGGTGACAAGTCGGCGGGAGCGCCCGACTTCCGCATTCTTGCCCCCACATGTCTCGAAGCTGCCGGTGATGCTTGCAGCTCCGGGGACAAGGGCCGTTGGCTGGTCGATGCAGCTCGGCTCCTCGACAGCGTCGCCTTCCTCTTGCCCTTGTCCATCCTGTGGAGTAAAGGTAAGTACTTACCTGCCGGCCTTTTATGAAGGAGCTGAAGGAGAGAGCGTACTCCCCCCCCCCCCCAGCCTGCCGATGCAAATGCGCGCGACGATATGCTGCGCATGCGTGCTGGCGGGGTCTTCACGAAGTCACTCACGTGACTCTGAAGCAAAATCTCCACTTGAATTGCCATGTATGAAGTCATTTTCTAAAATATCTTTAGTTCTGTGCACTCCAGTTTGGTATGATGTTTAGAAACTTACAATGGATACGAATATCAAGGATCTACTAATAGCTCATCCTTTAAGTATATGAGTAATAACCGTTAGATCTCATTACAAAGTATGATCAGGAATTAACAACATTTGAAAGTAGGTGCATTTCAAACCTGTAAATTGCTTCCACGTCAATTGCAAAATTATGGTAAATTGAAAGGTATGAAAGATTTATGTATCCGATCTACCTTTGTTGAGAATGTTTTCTTTTTGCAATAATTATTTTCCATTCTGGTTTCCAATTAAAACAGTTGTAGGGCAGCACAGGGGCGCAGTTTCTGCTTTACAGTGCCAGACAATCCTGACTACAGTTGCTGTTTGTACGGAGTTTATATGTTTTCCCAGAGACTTGTGGATTTTCTCCAGATGCTCTGGTTTCCTCCCACATTCCAAAGACAAGCAGGTCTGTAGGTTAATTGGCTTCTGTAAATTTCCCCTAGTATGTAGAATGCAAAACTGGGATAACTAGTGTATGGGTGATTGTTGGTTGACATGGACTCAGTGGGCCGAATGGCCTGTTTCCACGCTGTAAACTATTATGCTACTAGAGCACCATTGTTATTTTGAAAAGTACACCGCAACTTTTGTAAGGGTCGTGTAGTTAGATCTGGTATAATTGTGGCATTGATAGGCACCATAATTGATTTTCTGAAGAATGATTAATGTTGCCAATATGGTTAGGCTATATGAATTGCATCTGTAGGATTGTTGTAATCAGGGTATACGGAAGCATGGGAAGAAGGGAAATTACCAGGCCAGGGATTTCTGTAAACAGTTGGACGGATAAAAGTGGAGTCTGCTGCCAACTTTCTTTAATTACTGCTGCAGAAGTGAAATCTTACACTACCATCTAGATGTGGATTATTATTTCCTATAGTGATTAATAATACAATGTACTTCAAAGGTCTTTCCTTCAGATGTATAAAGTCTCCAAATTGTTCACACAGACCAAGTGATATTGAGACCGAGTATGAATGTACTTTAGGGTCATTAAAGCCAAATATTCGTTTTCCATGGCTGTAATTCTAAAATCTCAGATCTGCCTGCCATTTAAATCTCTCTCACAATGTGATGGGTTTTGTTAATTTAAACCTCTTGTCGCCTGGTAACTGTACCCTGCATCAGCTCTACCAGAAGAGACAGTGAGCCTTGACCAGAGTGAGAATGTCTGCTGTTAAACTGATCCCTGATCTTTGGTTTTTCCTTAATTACAAAAAAAATCTATCTGTGGTGTGGACAGCCCAAACTTCCTCCTGATGGATATACTCACATGAATTGGAACAAGGGGAATTTCAGATAAGACATAAAACAAAAAGGATTGAATTACTTCAGTTGTTAGAAAACACATCCCAAACTTTTCTTTAATGGCAATTTTAAATGACAAATTATCTGTGATTTTAAAATAAATATATTAAAAACATGCTGACCATTCTATTAATGTAACCTTTCATAAATGTAATTATTCCTTAGAAAATTGTTTTCAGAATTGTTCACGTCAGATGGTCCTGAAATTTTAATTTGCCTGACAGCATCCGGAATATCGATTATTTAAATACATACCCATGCTAGACACAGAACAAGCAGCACACGGCTTTAAAACCATTGACTTTCATGCCTAAAAATACTAAACATTGTTGCCAGATCAATCAGCTGTAACCATAGAGTTGTATGACATGTGCAAACATTTTTTTTATAGATAACCATATAACCATATAACCATATAACAATTACAGCACGGAAACAGGCCCTCTCGGCCCTTCCAGTCCGTGCCGACCGTTTGTTTTCCCCTAGTCCCATCTACCTGCACTCAGACCATACCCCTCCATTTCCTTCACGTCCATATACCTATCCACTTTACTCTTAAATGTTAAAATCGATCCTGCCTCCACCACTTCTGCTGGAAGCTGATTCCACACAACCACCACCCTCTGAGTAAAGAAGTTCCCCCTCACGTTACCCCGAAACCTCTGTCCCTTAATTCTCATGTCAAGCACTTGTTATTTGACATGTAATTATTGTTATAATGAAGACAATGTGTGCCAAATTATGCACAACAACAACAAAATCAGGTGTAAGATTGGTCAGAGGCCATGCTGCTCTTTGAATAGACTATTTAGTTCAATGATATTCTAATGTGCTCATGCTACTGATTGATCAAAGTCGCCAGCAGATCGGCCCACAGCACAAATCCAAACATATTCCCGCCGTTCTTAATGATCGACTCTCCAAATGAACTTTGTTACGCATCAGACTCAGTGACTTACTGTTTCGGTTTCCCATTTGGATTCAGTGAGAATTACTAAATTACACCATCTGAACATTGTTTTACAGGCATTTCACTCCATTTTCCAATCCTGGTGAAGTGACATCAGTCTTAGTGCTAACAACTTTCTCTCCTCCTTCTCAAATCTCAATGCATTTTCTGAAGTGACTGTAAACATTTTGGGTCTAGACTAAGTGAAGATGGTAAATTCAAAAATTAATTGCTCTTTTGGTTTTGGTGACACTCTGTGCTGTCTAGACCATATCATTAAATAGCTATAAACTCAAAATCCTCTTTTCTCGCTAATTGATTTTGTACACAGTTGATGTTTACCTGCTTCTGTAAGTATAAGCTACCTATCATCAAACATAATTCTTGTGATATTGTCCTGTATAGCACCAATATGACAATGGTGTCAACCTTCCTCTAGCTTTAGATATTTGCCTTAATGTTTGCTTAAAGTGCAAACTAACTTAATATCCCACCAGGAACATAATTAGTAGGAAACCCAAAGTTTTGAAAAATGCTCGCTGTTAATGGATACTGTTCGATGTCAAGTAAGGTAAAGATTTGACTGCAGGTCAGTCAACCAATTATTATAGATCAAATTATTTTAAAATCACTAACTTTCCTTAATTAGAAAATCCTAATCTGAAGAAAGAATACTATGCTTTAAACAGGTCTTGGTTAAATCACTTGATAACACCTCATCCCTTTTCAATTCCTATTTAACAAAAAAATATATTCCCCTATTAAAATAAATATATATAATTAAAAACATGTCTGTAATATGATAACAGTTCTGATTCCAACATGAACTAATGGTAATTATGCTCTGATTTATTTGACATATGATAGAAAATATTATAGAAAGCTGTGCACTGATGATCAAAGACACTGTTTTACAGGTGAAAAGCGATCCCTTCAAAGTTTTGGAATAAAATGATTTCAAAAACATTATAACCAAGTAATACTTTATATAGGATGAGATATAGGCCTTGATCCAAGTCCAGGCATGTCTTACTTACTGGTAATGAGTATATGTAATGATTTTTAAGATGGAATTAAATAGATCAATTTTCAGAATAGAAATGTTGGCACTTGATATTAACCAAAATATAACGTCTTTTATTGGTCAGTAAGATATAAATAAAATTCGAAACCAATTTTCCTCTGGTAAATCTAGAAATCAGAATTAATATCATGTACAAATTTCTAATTGAGGAACCAATTATTTCCTGATTGTCATTAATTATTCTCATAGATTTAATGATTATATGCCAACTTTCACACCAAGGAAGCATTCATTTAATCAGGTGGCAATAGATTGAAGTTCTGTACAGCCATATGGATGCTCAAATTACACGCTTGTATAGTATTCTTGCAGATTAGTTTCCCTGATGTATTTTGAAAAAAAAAACCTTTAGCATTATATTTCATGGTTTTTTTGCACTTGGAATCAGGAATGGATGTAACATCGATTCTCCACCTGACCAAATGGCATGCACTTGGTTATTTTTCTTACAAAGGTAATTTCTGCCCTTAAGTGACAATTAGATAATTGTTAAAAAAATAATCCAGGGAATTGATGTTGTCATGAAGGAAATAAGGAAATCATTTTTACAAAATGACAATATGGTTAAGCATTCACTATTTGAAAAGTTTAATGTGAATAGATTCATTTATCATTTTCAAAAAGTATTTGGATATATATTTGGGCAGATCCAGTGACCTGCGTTTAATTCTGACCTCTGGTGCAGCTGGTGTGCAGTTTGTATGTTCTTCCTGTGACCATGTACATTTCCTGCAGATACTCGGGTTTTATAACATGTCCGAAAGGCATGTCGAGTGTTCAACCAATGAGCCACGGTAAAACACTATAGTGCTGAGGTGGGTGGTACAATAAGGGGGGATTTGATGGGAATGAGGGGATAATAAGTTACAGGAAAAAATATTGGTAATTGGGATCATTCTGTGAGAGTGGATAAAACTCGATGAGAAGTCGGATGAATCAGAAAGCCTTTTGCAAAATCAAATAAATTCATCATGGTTAAATGGCCTTGCTTTGTATTGTACAATGCTATGGTCAATCAATCAACAATTCTAGCTGCATTTCTTCCAATAGGTCATGAAGCTCCTAGGATATATGTTTACCTTTCATTATCTTCAAATGTTCATGAGTTCATTAGTGATAGGAGCAGAATTAGGCCATTCAGCCCATCAACTTTACTCTGCCATTCAATTATGGCTGATCTATCTATGCCTCAACCCCATTCTCCTGCCTTCTCCCCATGACCCTGACACCCATACTAATCAAGAATCTACCTCTGCCTTAAAAATATCCATTGACTTGGCCTCCACAACCTTCGGTGACAATTAATTCCACAGATTCACCACCCTCTGACAAAATAAATTCCTCCTCACCTCCTTGGGGACAAGCGCAGTGGTCGCCTCATGTGCGCAACAGGTGAAGTAAATCGCTTCCTCCATGACACCCTGAGCGATCCAATGAGGGAACTGGAGCTTGAGCCCAACAAAGCTCTCATCAGGCCAGCCCCCCCAACAACTGAGTTCAACCTGAGGGAGCCGAGTCTGAAGAAGGTTGAGGAGATCATCAAGGCGGCACGCTCAGCCTCTGCTCCAGGCCCTAGTGGCGTACCATACATAGTGTATAAGCGCTGCCCAGAGCTCCTTCGACACCTATGGAAGATCTTGAAGCTGGTATGGCGAAGGGGGGAGTTGCTGACCAGTGGAGGTGCGCTGAGGGAGTTTGGATCCCGAAAGAGGAGAACTCAAAGAACATCAATCAGTTTCGGTCAATCTCGCTGCTGAGCGAGAAAGGGAAGGTGTTTTTCAGCATTGTCTCCTGAAGATGAACTGAGTTTCTCCTCAAAAACTGCTACATCGACCCCTCAGTGCAGAAGGGTGCGATTCCAGGAGTTCCCGGCTGCTTGGAGCACATTGGAGTAGTTACGCAGCTCATTAGAGAAGCCCATGAGAACAGAGGCGACCTAGTTGTTCTGTGGTTGGACCTCGCCAATGCCAATGGGTCCATACCGCACAAACTGGTTGAGCTTGCACTACATCGACACCATGTTCCCAGCAAGATCAAGGACCTGATCCTGGATTATTACCATAATTTCAGGCTGAGGGTGACTTCTGGGTCAGAAACATCAGACTGGCATCGGCTTGGAAAAGGAATAATTACAGGATGCACAATTTCTGTTATTCTTCTTCCTCTAGCCATGAACATGATGGCCAAGTCATCCGAGGTGGAATGCAGAGTCCCCCTAACCAAGTCTGGTGTGCGACAGCCCCCAATTAGAGCTTTTATGGATGACCTTACCATCACCACAACATCGGTTGACAGTGTGGTGAAGAGCATTTTTGGCATGCCGGAATCGAGTAGAGAAATTGGAATGTTACGTTACAGTTAGTCAAGTTGTTGGTGAGACCACATTGGATTATAGTGTCCAGTTTTAGTCATCCTGCTACAAGAAAAATGTCATTAAGATGGAAAGAGTGTATAGAAAATGTGGCTATACCTTTGAACACAATATCTTCCTTACATTGCACATCTTTGAATTCCTGCTATATGCTCTATTGAAGTATATTTCTGCCAGTGCCAACTTGGTCTACAAGTCAATCTAAGGTACTCCTGTAGACCGCAACACACTTTCCTAAATCTAATGGCTTTTTTCACTATTAAGGGTAATTTTAAACTTCTGAGAAAATACAATTTTCCAATTATCTTGGTAGAGTCGCTATCCTCAACTGCACCAGAATGTTTCTCACTGTATTTCTTTCCACTGACAAGCTCCCCAACCCTCATGAGCAACAGCCATTTTGCTTTAAATATAAGAATATAAATCTTACACTAATGATGTGCAAAGTCCTCAGAGTTTCTTGTTTGATTAAATTTAGAAGGGTAAGACTAGTGATTACTTAATCCCAGATTAATCAAGATTGCTAATTTTGGCTCTTGTTTGCCATATTCTCTGTAAATTGCTGATATCAAGATGCTTGTCAAAATGCTTGCTTCTTTCTATTGAATCAGTTTCCCTTTCTTCCCTTATTCTTAGAGACAGAACTCTGCCAAGTATTCATTCGGTCAGGATATCCTGAGATACCAGTGTGCTAGGTGTATAATGGTGCATCTCAAATGTCCACCAGGTACTGAAGCCTTTGAGATTGTGACTGCCTGCACATAAGTCACCAAGCAGTTCAGAAGGCAAAATCAAACCCTTTTATAGAAAATAATTTGGAGTTTAGTAATCATGAATTTGTGTTGCAGTTGTGTAGGAAGGAACTCCAGTTACTGGTTTACGCCGAAGATAGACACAAAATTCTGGAGTAATTCAGTGGGTCAAGCAGCATCTCTGGAGAAAAGGAATAGGTGACATTTTGGGCCGAGACCCTTCTTCAGACTGAAGGAGTCCGAAGAAGGGACTCAACCCGAAACGTCACCTATTCCTTTTCTCCAGAGATGCTGCCTAACCTGCTGAATTATTCCAGCATTTTGTGTCTATTTTTTGTTGTACTTGTATGGGGTATTGTGAGCCCATACCTGGAGTACAGCACACAATATTGGTGATCTTACCTAAAAAATGAGAGGGTGGCATTGGAAGAGTCCAAAGGAGATGCACCAATCTAATTCCTGGGATGAGAGGATCGTCCTATCAAGAGATGCGAAGTAGGTTGGAGGAATATAGAGGAATGAGGGGTGATCTTATTGAAACATACAAGATCCTAAGAGGCTTCAAATGGGTTGATGTTTAAATGTTTTCACCAGTGGGAAAGTTACAAACTGTTCTTATTTTCTTGTGTTACTATGAAATACTCCTGATGCCCATTATAAGATATTTGTTTGTATATGCATTCAAAGCAAATTGTTAATGAAAATCAAAAGTGCAGTTACTGGAAATAAAAATAAGAATAGAAAATGCTCGTACTCACCAAGCCAGGCAGCATTTGTGGAAAGAAATGCCGCTTCTAGCCTAAGATACTTCATTGTAACTGAAACTAAATTGTCAATGATTTTTCAGATCGTCACATGTACTTAGAAACATAGAAACATAGAAAATAGGTTCAGGAGTAGGCCATTCGGACATTCGAGCCTGCACCGCCATTCAAAATGATCATGGCTGATCATCCAACAGTATCCTGTACCTGCCTTCTCTCCATACCCCATGATCCCTTTAGACACAAGGGCCACATCTAACTCCCTCTTAAATATACCCAATTAACTGGCCTCAACTACCTTCTGTGGCAGATAATTCCAGAGACTCACCACTCTCTGTGTGAAAAATGTTTTCCTCATCTCGGTCCTAAAGGAATTCCCCCTTATCCTTAGACTGTGACCCCTTGTTCTGGATCTCCCCAACATCTGGAACAATCTTCCTGCATCTAGCCTATCCAACCCCTTAAGAATTTTGTAAGTTTCTATAAGATACCCCCTCAGTCTTCTAAATTCTAGCGAGTACAAGCCAAGCCTATCCAGGCTTTCCTCATATGAAAGTCCTGACATCCCAGAAATCAGTCTGGTGTACCTTCTCTGTGCCCCCTCTATGGCAATAATGTATTTTCTCAGATTTGGAGACCAAAACTGTACACACTACTCCAGGTGTGGTCTCACCAAGGCCCTGTACAACTGCAGTAGAACCTCCCTGCTCCTATACTCAAATCCTTTTGGTATGAATGCTAACATACCATTCGCTTTCTTCACTGCCTGCTGCACCTGCATGCCTACTTCCAATGGTGTACCATGACACCCAGGTGTCGTTGCATCTCCCCTTTTCCTAATCGGCTACCATTCAGATAATAGTCTACCCTCCTGTTTTTGCCACCAAAGTGGATAACCTCACATTTATCCACATTATACTGCATCTGCCAGGCATTTGCCCACTCACCCAGCCTATCCAAGTCATCAGAACCAAAGTAGTTATTCAATTGGTCTGCCATGTCCTTGTTCCCCATGATCAATTCAACTGTTTCTGACTGCAAGGGACCTACATTTGTTTTAACTAATCTCTTTCTCTTCACATATCTATAAAAACTTTTGCAGTCAGTTTTTATGTTTCCTGCCAATTTTCTTTCATAATCTTTTTTCCTTTCCTAATTAAGCTCTTTGTCCTCCTCTGCTGAACTCTGAATTTCTCCCGGTCCTCTGGTAGGCTGCTTTTTCTGGCTAATTTGTATGCTTCATCTTTTGTTTTTATACTATCCCTGATTTCCCTTGTTATCCATGGATGCACTACCTGTCCCGATTAATTATTTTGCCAAACTGGGATGAACAATTGTTGTAGTTCATCCATGCAGTCTTTAAATACCTTCCATTGCACATCCACTGTCAACCCTTTAAGAATCACTTGCCAGTCTATCTTGGCCAATTCACTTCTCATACCTTGAAAGTTACCTTTGTTTAAGTTCAGAACCCTTGTTTCTGACAATTATGTCACTCTCCATCCTAATGAACTCAACCATATTATGGTCACTCTTGCACAAACAAGACTGCTAACTAACCCTTCCTCATTACTCAATACCCAGTCTAGAATAGCCTGCTCTCTCGTTGGTTCCTCTACATGTTGGTTTAGAAAACTATCCCGCATACATTCCAAGAAATCCTCTTCCTCAGCACCCCTGCCCAATTGATTCACCCAATCTATATGTAGATTGAAGTCACCCATTATAACTGCTTTATCCTTGTTGCACGCATTTCTAATTTCCTGTTTGATGCCATCCCCAACTCCACTATTACTGTTAGGTGGCCTGTACACAACTCCTGCTAGCGTTTTCTGCCCCTTATGATACAGAGATACAGTGAAAAATGTTATTATTTTAATGATATACTATTTTAACTTCCATGGAGTTATGGTTCTATTCTCATGGTTCCCTTCTCAGCAATGTCTTTCATCTCTGCAACATATGACATCTCTTCCTTGACAGTCTAATTTTCCCACTTTTTTAATATATAGTTGTCAGCTCTCCCTCTATTTTCATCGATCCTAAAGGTTACTCATCCCTATTCCTTTACTGAACCAGCTTTTGCGGAGATTGCTTTAAAAGGCAGGAGAGGCAAAGACAAGGTAGACAGTCCGAACCTTTTTTATAGGGTGGATTTATCAAGGACTACAGGCCATAGCTTTAAGATGAGAGGGGAAAAGTTTAAAGGAGATACGTGGGGCAAGTTTTTATACAGAAGGCAGTGTGTGGTTGTAATACGGTGTCAGGCATGGTGGTGGAGGAAATATGACAGTAGTGTTTAAGAGGTTTTTAGATAGGCAGATGGAAATACAGGGAGATTAATCACGTAAAAGCATAGAGAATTAGTTTATCTCAGTGTCCTGTTCAGCACAGATATTGTGGCCAGAGGAGCCTGTTTCTATGTTTACCATTCTATGTCCTATGAAATCTGAAGATATTTATCATTATTATAAATTATATTAATGTTTTTAAAACTGTTAACAAACATTATACATCTAGGTCTGGATTTGTACGCAAGTTATGGGCTGTCCCACTGCGGAGACCTAATCCGCGAGTTCAGAAATGTTTGCCTTCGACATACTTGCAGCATGGTCGACACGAGGTCGTAGGAGGTCTTTGTAACTCTCCTTCATGCTCGAGAGTAGTCCCCGCGTACTCGAGGCCTTAGCTAGGTCGCGGCGTATTTTTCAACATGCTGAAAAATGCCCGCAACTAAAAAGAGGTTGCCATGGAAAAAATCTATATATTTTTTACTCGTAGGTTTAGTCGAGGTTGGTCGTAGAAGGTCGGCGTGTTATTCGTAGGTAATCAATTTTCCCGAAGCTAGTCGAAGCTAGTCAAAGCTAGCCTTCAACATAGTCGAAGGAGACCGATGGAGGTCTTCCACATAGTCGAAGGAGGTTTTCAACATGACACTTTTTCAAACTCTCCTAAACTCTTCTAAATTCGCCAATTAGGTCACTGCAGTTGGACAGCCCCTTTATGATTTGTTCAGTAAATTATCAGTTGAAATTTTGAAATGCGTTTAAATGTGGTTTTCAAGTACAAAACAAAACGGACATACTGTTGTGGATTTATGTTTGATAAATCTAAGAATTTTCTGTGAAACAATAAAGTTTAACGAATGAACAGTAAATGCAACATTCAAGTGACTATCACTATACTGTCCAAGCTATCATAGTCACCTTACTCTTCTCCATGGATTGTCACCTTGTCGTGGTGGAGAAGCTTGTGTGGTCCTGAGATCCTGAGAGCGATGCCGTCTGGAGCTATGCTCCCGTATGGTCACCCATGGCGGTAAGGTCAAGGGGGAAGTCTCTGACAAAGAGAAATCCAACCAAGACCTCAACAGTGGAACAGGTGGAGGATGATGGCTGACTTAAGTGGAGCGTCACAACGGCTGGGAAGGCGGATGAAGGCGACAGCAGAAAAGGGTCCCCTGTCATCTTGGATTCCATGCCACTGGATTTTGACCCAGATCTGTCAAGGACTGTGTGGTGGCTGTCTGTGCACCAGTCTCCCCACGTTAAACAAAGTCATGCACAGGTGTCCTCCATGAGAGGGCAGTCATACTCGTATTGAGTGTCCGCCGATGATGTTGAGTCACCTTACTTATAGGGGCAATTGATAATGTTTGAAAAGTTCTGGATCTATAGAATATTCTCTTGTCATGAATATCCATTACATTCATTTGATATACATAGATATTCAAAATTTCAATTTTTTTTAGTTTTAGAGATACAGCACGGAAACTGGCCCTTCAGCCCACCAGGTCCGCGCCGACCAACGCTCCCCACACATTAACACTATCCTACACCCACTAGGAACAATTTTAACATTTACCAAGCCAATTAACCTACAGACCTCTACGTCTTTGGAATGTGGGAGGTAACCGAAGATCTCGGAGAAAAGCCATGCAGGTCACGGGGAGGACCTACAAACTCTGTACAGACGGCACCCGTAATCGTGATAAAACCCGGTTCTCCAGTGCTGCATTCGCCATTAAGTAAGTGAATGTAAGTGAACAAGATAATTCATTACATTGTTGTTTGGGTAATAAATCAAAATGTGATTTTGCCCATTCCCACTTTATTATTTACAAAATGTGGAATACCTGTTTTAATACCTAAATTAGTGAGAAAACATATGAAGAGCTAATGATTATGCAGATTTTATTAAATATCTCTATCGATTTCCACAGATCATATTATGGAATCAGTGCAGAATCCAAACAATCTTTCCGGTGCTTGGAGAGGCCAGATTTATTATTGCCCTCTTCATAAATTTGTTTTGCATATGTCCTTTATGTCAATCAAAATGAGAGATATTGTTATTCTGATCTCCCCAAAACATCAGGAACATGTTTCCTGCCTCTAGCGTGTCCAAACCCTTAATAATCTTATATGTTTCAATAAGATTCCCTCTCATCTTTCTAAATTCCAGAGTATACAAACCCAGCCGTTCCATTCTCTCAGCATATGACAGTTAGCCATCCTGGTAATTAACCTTGTAAAACTATGCTGCACTCCCTCAATAGCAAGAAAGTCCTTCCTCAAATTAGGGGACAAAAACTGCGCACAATACTCCAGATGTGGTCTCACTAGGGCCCTGTACAACTGCAGAATGACCCCTTTGCTCCTATACTCATCTCCTCTTGTTATGAAGGCCAACACGCCATTTGCTTTCTTCACTGCCTGATGTACCTGCATGCTTACTTTCATTAACTGATGAACAAGGACTCCCAGATCCCGTTGTACTTCCCCTTTTCCCAACTTGACACCATATAGATAATAATCTGCCTTCCTGTTTATGCTACCAAAGTGGATAACCTCACATTTATCTGTATGGAGTTTGTACGTTCTCACCAGGACCTGCGTGGGGTTTCTCAGGGCTCTCTGGTTTCTTCCAACAATCCAAAGACATACAGGTTTGTAGGCTATTTGGCTTGGTAAAAATTGTAACTTGTCCCTAGAGTGTGTAGGATAGTGTTAGCATGTGTGGATCGCTGGTCGACATGGATTCGGTGGATCGTAGAGCCTGTTTCCATGCTGTATCTCTACATTAAACTAAACTAAACTTCAGGGATTTTACTCCCACTATGAGAATCGTAGTTTTGTGTACCGTTATCATTTTTATCGCTCCAAAATGACAACCAGGCCCCTGAATTGTGGCTTATTTTGAATACGGCAAAGTACTTATGCTGCCCAATGTTGGCTCAGGGCTGTCATGTTCAACCCTAATGTGGTTTCTCAACCTCATTTGGTCACAATTTTAACAATATTTGTGAATATTTTTCATTCAATTTAAACATAGCACATTCAACATACAGCATGTAGCACAGGAACAGACACTTCAGCCCACAACTGTCATCGTCAAACATAATGTCAAGTTAAATTAATCTCCCTTCCATATTCCTCCATTTCCTGCATATCTGTGTGTCTATATAAAACTCTCTTTAATGGCACTATCATATCTGCCAACACCATTCAGGATAGACTAAAGATTTATTTCAATATCAAATGTATATTTCTTGGACCTATTGCCATGTTTCAATGAGCTGGATCTTGCTGGAAATGGTCCGATGTCTGGAGTCACTTACACTTAACTGACCAAATGTGCTTTTGTCAACTAGCATAATCTAAAGCACACTCAAGAGGAGTCTCCTTGTTGTCTGCAGCAAGGAAAGTTAATTGTCCGGTTCCTTGTCAGCTTCTTACTCCAAATGGCAAAACAAGCTATCACGCAGGTTGCAGAATGGATTCTATCCATCAGGAAGTACAATGGATATGATCACCATCCAACAATGTCAGGGAAACTGTAGGAGCAGCATTAACCACTATATGTGCCTCTTACTTTATAAAAGCCTTTAACATTCTCAGCCTGATGGATTCATGGAGATCTCTTTTGTAAGAAATGTTGTCTCCATTCCATGTCTCCACACAATGACATGCAAGTTATATTTGTAACCAAAGGATTCATCATAGATACAATCCTAATGCAGACGGAGATTGAACAAGGTTGTGTCATTACTCCAAACTCTCTTACCTTCCTTCATCATGATACAGTTTTGTATGATTACTACAAATTCATGTAGTAACAGTAAAGGGGGGATAGTGCACCTCGTGGTTAACTGATTAACCGGTCATCAGTGGTGATAGTCGCCATTGCATACACTATGGCAGCACATCCTTTAGACATCTGAGAGAATTATTTATACATTTTGATACGATCAGAGTTTTTAGAGCCATCAGTTGATATCCAGTCAGAGTTGGACTATTAGAATTGTAAACACAACCCCCATTAACTGGATCAAATTGCAATATGTCAAATTCTTCCTACATTATTTAAGCCAAATAGAATTGTCCCTATACCATCCTGCACTTTGTAGGTATTAATCCACTTGCCTCGAGGTCCTAACAAAATAACATTTATACATCTGTGGTGTAACTTTCTGTAACACTTGGCTCAGAAATGGAGGCTATTTACCAAGAAATACAAATAAATACTTGAACAATTCAGCTCAGTTTCAATAAAAATTGGAAATGCATGTAACATTTATTTGAGATGAAAAATGGGGTTTCATTTTCTAGAATGTCTCCCTCATGACCCCTCTAAAAGCTCAATTTGCTTCTTTTGTTTCCTTGTTGATTCCAGGTCATTTGGCAGGTCCCCTTGGTTTACTTGTCTTCAATCTAAAAGACTCATTAATGATGCAGAGAATGCTTTTCTCCCTGATTGTTTTATGTGAGAACCAATAAAACGTTTTCCAGGTGGGAGATGTTAGCCACAATGCATGGTTTGCCAAATATTTCCCATTTTATAAGATAAAAGGAAAGGATGTTGCTGTTAACCAGGTAATTTGATCATAATCTCACACCTGATCAATTTTATTGGTCTCCATGTAAGGCAAGCAAGGCAGCCAACAGCTTCCTGTTTACATTAGTAAGTATGTCAGACAAAATGACTTTAACAGCAGTGTTTAAAATGCAGATGTACATGGAAATAATGAAGAAATTTAATGGAATAGCCAGAAAATCCACAGAACAGATGCAGTTAATTTAGTTTGGATAAATTATGAATGCATTTGTAGTTGGGATGAAATAATCTAAGAAGGTACAGATATTTCCAAAAATACAGAAATTCAGTTAAGTATAATTAAGCATGTTTTTTAAACATAAATAGACGTGAATGCAGAAAATCTGACAATTTTGCATTTGCTGTAGGTTAAGCCACAGATAGAGTAATGTAAGCAGTTCTGGATGATGCATTATAAAAGGGGCATTAAAGTCATGGGGAGCAAATATTGCAGTCTCACCAGGGGAGTTCTCCCCAGCGTCCTTGCCAATAGTTTTTCCTCTTGCAATGCGATTAAATGAGATTATCTGGTCATTAACACATTGTTTTTCTGGGTCCTTGCTGTGTGCAAATTGGTAATTGCAATTCCTGCATCAGAACAGTGACTACTCTTCAAAAGTATTTAATTGACTGTGAAGCACTTTGGGACATCGTGAGAGTGTAGAGGGACCCATATAAGACAAGCATTTCTTCCTCGTAGCTTGTAGTATTGACTTATCCCATTTTTGTGTAATGTAATGATGTGAGGTAGATTTCTGAGAGACATCATTCTGGGACAATTTGAACTAAGCGCAGAATGCCAAGAAGAGATTGAAGGGGACTTTTTAAAACTTGAAGCATTTTAAAGAATTAATGAAGCCAGATGATTTCAACTTCTTTCGAGGTCACTTATTAAGCAGTTATAAGATGCAACATGGAAACATGCCCTTTGGCCCACCGAGTCCGTGCCAACAATCAATCACCCATTCACACTAGGTCTATGTTAGCCCACTTTCTCATTCACTCGCTGTACAGTAGAGGCAATTTACAGAGGCCAATTAATCTACAAATTTGCATGTCTTTAGCATGTGGGAGAAAACTTTAGCACCTTGAGGAAACTCATTCAGGGAATCATTTGCAAACTCCACAAAAACAGCACCCAAGGTCAGTATCGAATCTGGGTATCTGGTGCTGTGAGGCAGCACCTCTTCCAGTTACGCCACCGTGCCGCTGGATTAATAGATGGTGAATATTTAACCAAACCAAAATGGTATTTAAAAAAAGCAAAGTGCTGGAATAACTCAGCGGGTCAGCACCATCTCTGGAGAACAAGGATAGGTGATGTTTTGGGTCGAGATCCTTCTTCACACTGATCTATTCAGTGCACTCTTTCAGTCTGCAGAAGGGTGGCAACACAAAAAGTCTCCTATATGTTCTGCAAAGATGCCACCTGACTTGCTGAGTTACCACAGCAATTTGTGTCCTCACCTGGTACACATTAGCCAAAACCTGTCTGGAAGTAGTTAATCAACATTGTGACAAATGAAACCTAGATAGAAATGGTCTGGAATTTTTCATGAGGAATAGAGTCACAGAATGATACAATGTGGAAACAGGCTCTTCGTCCCAACTTGCTCACACCAGCCAACATGTCCCAACTACACTAGTCCTACCTGCCTGCATTTGGTCCATATCACTCCAAACCTGTTCTATCCATGTATCTGTCTAACTGTTTCTGAAATATTGGGATAGTCCTGCCTCAACTACCTCATCTGGCAGCTTGTTCCATACACACACCACCATTTGTGTGAAAAGGTTACCCCTCAGATTCCAATTAAATCTTTTCCCCTTCAACTCAAACCTATGTCCTCTGGTCCTTGATTCACCTACTATTGGCAAGAGACTTTGTGCATCTAATGAGCTATCACTCTCTCCAGTGGAGATATTCCTCCACAGTGAGGGCAGCAAAGTGGAATGAGGGAATCTTATATGGACTGGATGAGAATGAACAACATCTGAGCGACAATGGTAACACTGAGTTACATAGAAAAGTGCCACCCCCCCCCCCCCTCCTCTGCCCACAATGCCTGTGCTGAACATAATGCTAATAACAATTTTTTTATGCCTGCACATAATCCACACCCTCCACTCTCTGCATATCCATAAGCTTATCCCAAAGTCTCTTAAATGTAGGTATGTTACAATATTTACCTTTAGCGGCGCTGCAGTTCTGCCACTGCCCGTCTGCGCGACTTTGGCGCCTTTGTGAGGGGGGCGGGTTTAAAATGCCGTTTACTCCAGACTATTCAAATCGATTAATCTCAGGGGGTTTAGTTGCTGAAGAGAAATCGCTCCGACATTTGTTTTATGAAGTTATTTTTAAACTACGCTGGATAATGTATTAGCAGGAGTGAATTAAAAATCTTTTAAAGCCGTGAATGCCGACAATGGGATGGATCTCACGTAGGGGACAAAACAAGGTACACAGGTTATTTTTTCATAAAAACGTGCTTCTTAGGATGCCGTTATTCAAAATTTCATGTTGCAAAAAGGTGACTTAGAAAATGTACGTACCGGCAGTATTTTTCCTGCGGACTGGGGTTTAAATTCACCGCAAACCGCAACGTTCCAAACGATCACGTTGCACAAAAACCCACACGCAAGATGATTTAAATGGCCATTCATTTACGGGAATTAAACATTAAATTCCTTCCATTTGGCCTATAAATTCGTGACAATGAGATTTAAAAATCATGTTATATTGTGAATTCTTGTGTGAATGTTATTTGGACACTTAGGCTTTTAAAAAATGTTAACCTTTTCTTAAGAAATGGATAGAAGTTTAGATCTAGTAATTGAATTTTGTAATTAGCTACAATTAGATAACTAACTAATTATATGCTTTAATTTCCGGTCATCCAAGTGAGATTGTTTCATATTTGTTTCAGAATGCTTCAATCTATAATAACTGAAATTTTCATTCAGTTCTCTTAATTGTTAAGAAAATTATGGGCTTTTGACTGTCCTTGATCACAGTTTTTGTGTTAAGTCAATGGAAAAGCAATAGGGAACAAGATGCTAATTTCTGAGTATGAAAATGGCCATAACTTTTTTTATACTGAAGATATGAAAGTGAATTAGGTATCAAATTAAACTTCTTTTTATGTTTTATCTGATGGGATAAATTGCAGACTTGATTTTGTTAAATCTCAAAATTTTGTAACATTGCTGTTAAATGTCACTTTTGTGTCTGCCTCATATCAACAGAGTGTTCCACGCACTCGCCACCATGTGCAAAAAAAGTGCCCCAAACATCTCCTTTAAATTTTGCCTCACTCACCTTAAAGCTATGTCCTCTAGTATTTAATTGTTCTATCGTTGGGAATAAACTTCTGATTGTCTATCCTATCAACACCTCCCATAATTTTATACACTTCTATCTGGTCTCCTCACAACCTCCATCATTCCAGAGAATACAATCCTAGTCTGATTGACTCAGCCATGAAGGACTCATGAGCCTTTGTATTATTTTATAGTTTGCTAAATAACTACACCTGAAAGTCAGTGCAGGTATATTTAGATTAGTATTTTACAAAAACTTGGATCAGCATATTTAAGATAGCTGCATGGAACCTTGAAACCCCTTGAGATAAGGCTCCATGTTGTGCCATTTCATCTCTTCATCATTGGCAAGATGCATTAATTAAAATTCTTACAAATGAAGTTAGGCAAAGGGTTTGGGAAAATGCCTTTGCAAGTAGAATTACAAAGTAATATTGTGTTCATGTACATTGTGCTACATGCAGTGTGTGGGAAGGAACTGCAGATGCTGGTTTAAACCAAAGATAGACACAAAAAAGCTGGAGCAACTCAGCGGGACAGGCATCATCTCTGGAGAGAAGGAATGGGTGATGTTTTGGGTCGAGACCCTTCTTCAGACTGACTCTGAAGAAGGATATCAACCCAGAAACAGCATAATAAAGTTGGCATAGCAATTTACAACCTAGGAAGAGGACATTCAGCCAATTGTGTGCATTTTTACAGTAAATTATGTTTGTGTAATAAGTATGGTCCTGTGAGTTCAAAAGTGCAGCAAAATAAATTGTGGAGAGTGTAGATTAAAAAAAAGAGTTGAAAATGTAAAAATGCAGATGCTGGAATCTTCATCAAAAAGAAAAGTGATAGAGGAACTCAGCAGGTCAGGCAGCATCTGTGGAAGGAATGGACAGACAACATTTTGGGCCTCAATCCTAAGACTGAAGATGAGTGTTAAAGATGTGTCTGGTTTACTTGATGTTCTTCTGAGAATACACATCAACATACAATGCATACCTAATCAAATACACCATAGACTGATGCCACATTTACTTATATTAGTATTCTACAAAGAGCGATTTTGATCCAGCTGGCAGAATATTGATCCATCCATCCCACTCAATTGTACTCTCCATTGAATTCAGGGTTTGGCAATCTGTAACAGTGCATGCACAGCTGAGACACTGAGCTGAAAGCTGTGCATAGTTGCTCTGCCCAGAGACTTTTAATGGTTCTTATAGTTTAATACTGGAGACCTGAAGAAATATGGGACCAAGCTTCAAACCTTATTCCAAGAAGTATGCATTATTGAGTCAAACCAAATCAAGATAATGGAAGGATATTCACTGTTATTTCTTACTCAACTTGCTGATTTATATCTTAGTGTTGGTGGGAGAAATAGCAAAGTATTGTAGTGAGGTGTATTATGAATTGATTAACACATATGTGTAATGTGTCTCACTTCTACTACTAACCCAATTATTAATGCATAATTCATATACTGTAGATTAATGGGAATATTCACCATTCACAATGGAATAATGTCTCCCACTGAGGTAATATACCATGCCTATACCATAAGCACTACTGCGCTCTGTCATTTTAATCAAAAGGTTGAAAGTAAATATCGGCCTTACAAACATAATATAAATCACCCATTTTGAAGTGCCAGAAGTGATTCAACCATGAATAAAGGCAAAACATATTTTTATTATCAATAAATTAAGAATATATAAATGTGACAATCTTTATTAATTATACAATTATGCTGGTGTTATCTGCACCCCTTCCTTGTTATTAATGGTGCAATAAAAAAAAAATCACTTGAAGTTACCCTTACCCCTGTCATCCTGCAATGATGTTCCATGCTGTAGATTTTTAATTACAAGGACTGTAGTCAAAGCTCAATTACTCTCATCGGTGTTTTATGGCCTGAGCTTTCATCAGATTTATAATGTACATTAGAGCCTAGAAAATATGATGAAGGAAATATTTGACCTTCATTTGCATTGTGTTTGCTGCATACAGTAGTGCATATATGTACATGATTTACCTAAGCAAATATAACGTGATTCAAACTATTTTTCTTTATTTTCATAGTGCAAGTACAATGGTGGATAATATATTAAAGAAGGAACTGCAGATCCTGGAAAATCTGGAGAAACTCAGCGGGTGCAGCAGAATCTATGGAGCGAAGGAAATAGGCAACGTTTCGGGCCGAAACCCTTCTTCAGGTGGATAATGTAAATATCTTTCTACATGGCATGCCAGTTGTATATTTAACCTGATGCAAAGTCTAAACTCCCTTTTTCAAGGTAACTCATATCAGAAAAAAACAAGTCATTTTGCAATAAGCGAGTTCGGTATCTCACGAGTGCAATGAATCATGGGATTTGTCAAAGGTAATTCCGGATAAACAAAGAGCTTTGCTAGTGATCGCAAACGCAACGCAGTATAAACTGTGTGTACGTATTGAGCAGAACTCTGTGTAAAAATACCATTTTCAGTCTGAGTTTTTGTCTTCTTTGTATCTTAAAACCCTCTATCGCGTGTACAACAACCATGACATGGCACCACCTAAATATTCATCTTGCATGTTTGTTATCAATTATTTGCAATTCCAAAGCACTATGATCGTCCCCAACATTTTATCTCTACCTGGTACATGAAGAATTATTAAAAACGACACAGCAGATATACAAAACAAGATCCTGGCATGCATCCTGGAACTAATCCAGACACAAATACTGTATAACTATTAGTGAATGTAGCTTGAACTATTAGTGATTGTAGCTTGAAAAATCATATTATCTTTAAATTGTTTATGTTAATGCAACTACACTGGGCCTTCACAAACTAAATGTATAGTTCAGTACTGTCATACTGTCAGAAAAAATCCACCAGTTTGTATACTATGAATTTTACTTCGGAGTCACGTGAGTGACTTCGTGAAGACCCCGCCAGCACGCATGCGCGGCATATCGTCGCGCGCACTCGCACCGGCAGGCTGGGGGGGGGGGAGTGCGCTCTCTCCTCCGGCTCCTTCACAAGTCCGGCAGGTAAGTATTACCTTTTTCTTCACAGCATGGACAAGGGCCGGAGGACGACGCTGTCGAGGAGCTGAGCTGCGGCCAGCCAACGGCCCTTGTCCCCGGAGCTGCAAGGAACGCCGGCAGCTTCAACGCATGGTGGGGGCAGGAATGCGGAAGTCGGGCGCTCCCGCTGATTCAGGGGCCGACTCACCCGAATGGGTTACCGCTCCGGAGCTGGATGCATCGGATCCAGACTCCGAGCCCCCGTCCCCCAAGAGAAGAAGGGGGGATACAGGTACGTGGCAAGGGGTCTCGCTCTTTACAGGCAACCTCTCCCCGAGCTCCAGAAGACCCGAGGGGGCTGGGCCGGGGGACAGCCGCACGACAGGGGAGCCCTGCAATGTGCACATACGTACCACAGCCAGGGAATCTGCCGTAGTGCAGCCTGGCAACATCACTGCTGCGTCGAGTAGGCCTGCTGGAGCAGATACCGCCGACAACACACCCCGTCAGGCTGCGGTCAAGGGCGGAGGTGGCAGCAGGAAGCGGTCGGTCAGCTCAGCTCTGGGAGCGGCCGACCATGCGCCTCCACGCGAAAAGATGGGCAAGAGTGGAGGTAAGCCTGCACGGACTCCGGGGAGCCAGGTTCCGGGGGCCGGCGCCGATTCAACTCACCTGCCTTCTTATCAAACAGGTGGGCCGCCACAGTCTGGGAGAAGACAGACTAGCGGAGAGTCCGTGCGGGAGTCGTATGATCCTACTTGGGCTGTAGGTCACGACGACCTGCCATTGGACCCTAGACAGCACCTTATGGAGGTGTGGTCCGATGGTGGAAGCCCCAGTGAGTTCGCAGGGCCTGGGGAAGTCGGCTTGTCCGCTGCGTATAGCAGGGACGGTCGCATAGAGCGGTTGGAGCTCTTAGTGGTGCAACATGAAACATAGAAACATAGAAATTAGGTGCAGGAGTAGGCCATTCAGCCCTTCGAGCCTGCACCGCCATTCAATATGATCATGGCTGATCATCCAACTCAGTATCCCGTACCTGCCTTCTCTCCATACCCTCTGATCCCCTTAGCCACAAGGGCCACATCCAACTCACTCTTAAATATAGCCAATGAACTGGCCTCAACTACCCTCTGTGGCAGAGAGTTCCAGAGACTCACCACTCTCTGTGAAGAAAGTCTTTCTCATCTCGCTCTTAAAGGATTTCCCTTATCCTTAAGCTGTGACCCCTTGTCCTGGACTTCCCCAACATCGGGAACAATCTTCCTGCATCTAGCCTGTCCAACCCCTTAAGAATTTTGTAAGTTTCTATAAGATCCCCTCTTAATCTCCTAAATTCCAGAGAGTATAAACCGAGTCTATCCAGTCTTTCTTCATAAGACAGTCCTGACATCCCAGCAACGCCTCCAGCGGGACCGGGAAAGAGAAGAGCGGGACTCGCGGGCATCCACTAGCCATGCAAGGACACCACTCAGCACCTCATCGTCTCCAGCCAGAAGCATTAATGATTGCCCAGCTGCTGTGTTTGAAGACGACCCGGGACAGCCAGTGACCGCTGAGCCAGAGCATGAGGAGGATATGCTGGATGTGGTGAGTGAAGTTTGCCGTTTCCACCCAGACAGGTGAACCCCTGCACCACGAATTGGCGGGCACCATTGATTGCCTAATTACCACCACTCCGGAGTCAGGTTCTCAATAGTACCTTGGAGAAAGGTTCTCCACGGGCATAACGGTGTTTGCTAGGACCCTGGTCGGGGATAATGTGTCCAGTAAACAGCAAGATGCACTGGCACTCCTATGCAACGCCAGTATGAGATAAACTGCCTGCGTAAGAGCTCCATATAGCCCACACTCAACCCCAAATTCGCGGGGGTGTGCCGACCATTACCGCTCCACTGCCGCATCAGTTGTTTGGAGACCTGTCCAAACAGGTGAAGGGACTGGACAAAGGAGGCCAAAACAGCAGGCCTCATGAAACTCCATCGGCCAGAGTTCACCCATATCACCGGCAACAGCCTAATACAACCTGTGAACCAAGGCTGCCGGATAGGGCACAAAGATCCTACCTACCTCCATCTCAACAAACACAACGACCTTTTAGGGCAAGGCCAACAGCGGCCTGCATGGAAAATGCGGCCGCCGGCCCGTCAACCTCCATAACGTCCACCCGAAGCACCGTATGTACGGAACCGCCGTTAACTATGGAGGTAAGGGGGTCTGGCTCCTCTCACGCCGTAGTATCCCTCCTGCACGAATAGGTGGGCGATTGCGGGCTGCCTTGGACATATGGGAAAACTGTCACCACAGATGAGTTTATTTTACAAAGTGCTCAAGGGTATATAATTTGTTGGAGGTATAAATTCCCCTACCCAGCATTCGCCTCGTAGGAATTTACTCTATCCCAAAAAGAGGTGGAGGCAGGGCATGCTGAAATTATACGGCGAGCAGAAAAAGGGGTAATTGGCATAACCAAGCATGGACCTATTGAGTTTGAGTCTAATATGTTCACCAGCAGTAAAAAAGAAGGGGGATGGCGGATTATAATAGATTTAACTGAGTTGAACACTTTTGTACAATATACCCATTTCAAAATGGGTACTTTTGGAACAGCTAGGCAGATGCTTTACCCAGGGTACTTTATGGCATGCATCGATTTGAAAGAAGCATGCTATACGGTGCCCATCGCTGAGGCTCACAGGGAATTCTGAAGTTGTCTGGAAGGGTGCATTGCCTAATGGAATCATCACAGTCCTAGGCTGTTTACCAAATTGGTATTTACCTGTATTGGCTCTTCTCTGACAACAAGATTATAGTGATGGCATATTGGATGAAATCCTTATAGTGAGGCAGACCCTCCAATTGGCAATTCAATGAGTGGCTGCAACCAAGGCTCTGCTTGAGAAGCTGGGGTTGTAATCCATCCAGACAAATCAAAACTGCACCCGGTACGGGTTATGGATTATTTGGTGTTCACCCTAGACACCAATTTAATGAAGTTTATCATCCCAACTAATAAAGCTACTGCTATAATAGAAGAGTGCCACAATCTTGCTTGCGCCAGGGTACCGACCATTCGGCAAACAGCAAAAGTTATTGGTATTGGTAACTCTAAATGGTAACTACATTCCCAGCTGCACGATTCGGACCGCTACACTACCGAAATTTACAAAGATCAAAAATCACAGCATTAAAAAAACAAATGCTGGCCGCTTTGATCGGCCAATTCGGTTACCACCGGAAGCTTGAAATGAGCTACAATGGTGGGTAGATAATATTAAAGAATGTCATTGACCTATTATAGTGAGCAACCCTGATGTTGTGCTACTAACTGACGCAAGTGCACCAGGCTGGGGAGCAACTGGTACGATGTCCAGTTGTGGTGGCAGATGGAACTCTCCATGAGTCTACATTCCTGGAGTCACATGGGATAAACTATATAGAAATGCTGGGGGCATTTCATGGACTGCGGGCTTACTGTACTAATTCACGGGATTACATGTCCACTTTCGAATAGATAATGCTACAGTAGTGGCTTACATCAATCATATGGGTAGTATCAGGTCGCTAGTTTGCGATGAATTGGCTAATACAATTTGGCACTGGTGCATTGAAAGAAATATTTGGATTACTGCAACCTATTTGCCTGGGAAGCTTAATTCAGTGGCGGACACCAGGTCACGTGTCTTCAATGACAACATTGAGTGGATGTTGAACCCCCAAATTTTGAAGATATTATAGCTCATTTTGGGACACCAGATATTGACCTATTTGCGTCCAGGCTGAACCATCGAATACCAACGTATGTGTTGTGGGAACCAGACCCTGGGGCAATAGCAATGGATGCGTTTTTATCCATTGGGGGAAATGGTTTGCTACGCATTTCCCCCATTCTGCCTCACCAGTCGGGTATTGCAGAAAATTAAACTAGACACTGCAACTGGCATATTGATCATTCCCGACTGGCCTACACAACCATGGTACCCGATGGTTGTAGAAATTTTAAAACAACCATGGATGGCGATTGGGAAACATCCAAAATTGATTACTCACTCCATTACGGGGCCTCAGTCATCCTTGCCATGGTCATTTAAACTTGTTGGCCTGCAGGTTCTGAAAGACCGCTCATCCGGGCAGGCATCATGTTAAGAGCCGTAGACCTTATCGCCGCATCATGCCGAGAATCAACTCGGAAACAATACCTCACCCAAATCAGAAAGTGGGAGGCATTCTGTGCCCGGACCAACAAGTCTTCCAACTCGGCAACAATACCTGATGTGTTGGAGTTTCTAGCAGGCCTCCATTTCGATGCTGGCCTCAGCTACAGTGCCATCAACAGCGCCAGGAGTGCGCTGTCCTCATACCTGGATATAGGTGTCGGCTCCAACCACCTGGTGTCTAAACTAATGAGGGGAGTATTCAACATCCAACCCTCCACGACCCAGATATACAGTAACGTGGGATGTGGGGATCGTGCTGACCCTACTGAGGAGCTGGGCTCCAATAGATGAGCTACCATTGAAACAGCTCACCCTCAAGGTGGTGATGCTTATGGCACTGACTACAGCCCAACGAGCCCAGACGTTACAGAAACTGCGACTGGACAGCATGGTGGCCACCCCTGGTCAAATAAATTTCTTTGTCAAAGAATTATTAAAACAGCACAGGCCAGGGGCGCATGGGCTGCAGTTGAAATTTCGGGCGTACCTTGTAGATGCCACTCTCTGCATAGTCACCTATCTCCACCACTACATCCGAGTTACTGGAGTTATCAGGATGAAGTACAGGGGCTCCTCATCAGTCATAAACCTCCGCATCATCGGGTGACTACACAGACGATCGCCAGGTGGCTCAGGGTGGTGCTGGATGCAGCAGGAGTTGCTACTAACATTTTTAAGTCTCATTCCACCAGGGCTGCATCCATATCAGCGGCGAGAGCCATGGAGGTGCCCATGGACCACATTCTCGCCACCGCGGGCTGGGCCAGTGGGAAAAACCTTTCAACGGTTCTATAACAAGCCTCTGGCCGCCCCTGTGACATTCGCAGAAGCTATCCTGGGTACCGCTCAGTAAATGTCTGGCCCCGATTTAGGGGTTTGTTGTTTATTTGATTAATAAATTGTGTTGATTTTTCAGCCAGTTTCGACTGAACTCCATTAACAACCTTCCTCCATCAGACTGGCGGCAGTGTGATAAGCATGGACGTTGTCCAGGGCGTGAAATCACAGAGCTTTGAAATCTTCACAAAGTCACTCACGTGACTCCGAAGTAAAATAGTAAGATTAAACGAGAACTTACCAAGTTTGAAGGTTGATCTGTATTTTACGAGGAGTCGCGGTGAGGGATTTCGTGCCCACCGCTCCCACCCTCTATCATAAGGTCAACCAGGTAGTTCTACGTTTTCATCTTACTATTTTTTAGTCATGGTTTGGTTCTGTGATTCCACACCGCTGCTTTGAAGGATGCCGCGCATGCGTGCTGGCGGGGTCTTCACGAAATCCCTCACCGCGACTCCTCGTAAAATACAGATCAACCTTCAAACTTGGTAAGTTCTCGTTTAATCTTACTATTAAACACAATAAATGAGCTCTGTATAGATACATAGTGATAACAAAACTGCTTTGCAAAATAAGTACGATGTTAAGGGCCTGTCCCACTTGGCGATTTTTTCGGCGACTGCCATTGACTGACGTATCAGGTCACCGAAAAATACGCGGATGTGATGCGGTGTGATGCATCGTATTGACGTATGATGTGGCGGTGATGTAGCGTGATGACGTATAACGCGTGGTGTTTTTTCAAGTGTCGCAACATTTTATTTGTCGCCGCTGGATTTTGAAATGTTCAAAATCTTTTGGTGACCCTGATATGACGCCAGCAGTCGCCGAAAAAATAGCCAAGTGGGACACGCCCTTAACTGGTGTAAATCTCTGATTGTGGAAATATACATGTTGCAAACTCAGTAAGTTCTGGATTTCAGTTCATATCTCTGGTTGAACATAAAGTTGAACTTCTGATCAAAATGATCTGCAAGTGCCACAACATCTCATTTACACAGCAGTGGAGGCATTAAATTACATAATGCTGCACAGACGGTGAAAATATCATCAATATGCGGAACTAAAGTGATGGGTAAAGCGTTTCTCACGATGTTAAAGAACTTTGGATGACTAATGGCCCGTTCACCATGAATTGGCAACCTTCTTGGTTTTGTGTGCTTTTTCTCTGGTCATTTGCTGACAACCACCGCTGGGAGGGAGAATCTCTAAATAGGCTTAGCGAAACATCAAGTCTTCTTGAATGGGAAATCCTCTATCCACCATGATGCAATCCCCAGGATCAACTAAGTTCAAAAATCCACTCTTCCTAACAATCCGTGCATCAGATGATCGCCCACCGCAAGCTTTTGATAAGAATGTGATCATGCAGTTTGAGGCAATTCCAACCAATAGTTTCACAGTGTTGTGTTTCTTGTAGTTGGACCGTGTCAAAGCCTGCAATTGTAGTTGCCGTGGTCATTCTATAAATATCTCTGTGCAGTCCAGAATGCATCTCATTGTTGGGCATTGATTTATTATCTGTTTCAATAGACAATAGGTGCAGGAGTAGGCCATTTGGTCCTTTGAACTAGCACCACTATTCAATATGATCATGGCTGATCATCCACAATCAGTAACCCATTCCTGCCTTCTCGCCATAACCCCTGACTCTGCTATCTATAAGAGCTCTATCTAACTCTCCCTTGAAAGCATCTAGAGAATTGGCCTCCATTGCCTTCTGAGGCGCGGAATTCCACAGATTCACAACTCTCTGGGTGAAAACGTTTTTCCTCATCTCCATTCTAAATGACCTACCCCTAATTCTTAAACTGTGGCCCCTGGTTCTGGATTCCCCCAACATCGGGAACATGATGTTTGGACCTTATCAAATCACAATCTGGCCAAAAAATCAGGGGTTTCACTTGGATGGCTAGGAATTTAATATTTTAGAACATGTCCCCCCACAGAGTCAAAACAAAGTCGCAAGAAACACCATCAACAACTCAAGGTGCAGCTTCATCAAGACGAGTACCATTTCATCCTTGAAACTGAGATTTGATCTGGGTCCAGACTTCTTTGGCGATTGTTTAAATGTTCTTTGTACTTTAGTACTGACAACTTTTTTCTTCCCTTCCCAATATCGCATTTTCATTGCTTTATGCTTCAGATACTTGCATATGCAGCAATGCGGGGTGGAAGATTGCAACCTTCACGTGGTCTGCCCTGTTTCGACTAATGCAATCAACTCGATGTGCACAAACGGAAGATCAAATATTCAATTCAATTCAATTCAATTCAATTCAATTCAATTCAACTTTAATGTCATTGCACAGATACAAGTATGGGTACAACGAAATGCAGTTTAGTGACAGTACGAAGTGATAGCAATATATAGATAAATGCAGATAAATAAATACAGATGTGGAAATCTATTGGCGGGACTCCGAGTTCAGCAGTGCGATGGTGTTATTATAGAAGCTACTCCTCATCCTGCTGGTGCGGGACCTGAGGCTCCTGTACCACCTCCCCGATGGTAGGAGGGCAAACAGTCCATGGTTAGGGTGGGAGGGGTCCTTGATGATCTTCCCAGCCCGTCTCAGACACCGTTTTCGGTGGAGAGCATCCATGGCAGGGAGCGGGGCACCGATGATGTACTGGGCGGTTTTCACCACCCGTTGTAGTGCCTTCCTGTCTGCTACGGTGCAACTGCTGTACCATACCGTAAAGCAGGTGGTCAGGATGCTTTCGATGGTACAGTGGTAAAAGTTGGTCAGGATCTGGGGGGACAGGTGGGCTTTTTTTGAGCCTCCTCAGGAAGTAAAGGCGCTGCTGCGCCTTTTTGATCAGCTTGGAGGTGTTGAGGGACCAGGACAGATCCTCCGAGATGTGTACCCCGAGGAATTTGTAGTTGGAGACCCGCTCCACCTCAGACCCGTTTATATGGATGGGGGTGTGTCTGCCCCCTCTGTTCTTTCTGAAGTCGACAATGATTTCCTTCGTCTTCTGGGAGTTGAGGACGAGGTTGTTATTGGCACACCAGGTTGTCAGGTGCTGGACCTCCTCCCTGTAGGCTGACTCGTCGTTGTCGCTGATCAGTCCTACCACCGTGGTGTCGTCGGCAAATTTTATGATGGCGTTGGAGCCATACTTAGGGATGCAGTCATGGGTGAAGAGAGAGTAGAGGAGAGGACTGAGCACACAGCCCTGTGGCACGCCAGTGTTCAGTGTTCAGTGTTATAGTGGAGGAGGTGAGGTTGTTGATCCTAACAGACTGAGGTCTGTTAGTGAGGAAATCCAGTGTCCAATTGCAGAGGGAAGTGGAGATGCCAAGACCGCTGAGTTTGGTGATCAAGCTAGCGGGTATGACAGTGTTAAAGGCGGAGCTGAAGTCAATGAACAGCAACCTGATGTAGGTGCTATTGCTGTCCAGGTGGGTCAGGGCAGAGTGAAGGGCCGCCGATATGGCGTCCTCTGTAGACCTATTGGTCCGGTAGGCAAACTGATGGGGGTCCAGTGTGGGGGGGAGGCTGGCTTTGAGGTGAGCCAAGATCAGCCGCTCGAAGCGCTCGAAATAGAACAAGTTGTCCAACAACTTTAGGCTGTGCACGCCACACGAAAGAAGAAGAATATGCAGCAATGCAAGAATTTCATTGTCCTATCTGGGACACATGACAATAAACTCTCTTGACTTGACTCTTGACTTGACTTGACTTGAGGTTGTCTAAGTCTTCCTTCGAAGAAAGCCCTGTCAACCTTCTCACATTTTTGTCGGTCTTGATATTGCTACAAAAATGCTATTTTTGCCATTCCAACTTCGTCAGTCAGTTTGTTAATGTCCTTCTGTTTTTGGATGCATCCTGTGCAATTACAGTTCTCTTGTCAGCTGCATTTGTACACATAATCATGATCTACAGCAAAAGCTTGTAAACGCTTGTTGTCTTGATCCATCATCAACATGTTGGTCAACATTGGTTTGCGTGGCTTTACACAACTTTACTTACACATGTACATGCAGAACTCACTCAGAAGTCAACGAGCGTGCATACAGCCCTTGGCCATGGACTAGATTAGTAAGAGGTGAAAACCCCACAAATACTTTTCATATTATCTATTGATAGTTATAGAAACCTGACATTTCATTTCATTCTCACCCCCCCTCCAAATCAAAAACAATAAAAAATGGTTCATCATCAAGATCTCGCTCACTCACCGAAGCAGGCCAGCAAGCAAACATGGAAAAGCCAATAAAACTGAAATCACCATAGTTTTGTACAAATGAACCATAAATACACCTAGTTAATAGTTTTGAAAGCAGTATTTTCTTACCCCGAAGAAGCAAAACTGGAAAATGCGTATGAAGCGCAGGTCAAAACAATTATCGATCGTAATGTATGCACACAGTAGCTCAGTTGGCGAGAATGTTTATCCCGATTGACCCATGACCTAGGCAAGCTCACGCATGTGCAGTTGTAATACCGAACTCGCTTATTAATTCTACTTTTCGTCTTGCTTTTCAATGGGCAGCCCTTCCAGTCTTTTTATTATTTGCCCTCAGGTAAAGGTATCTGGGCTCTCAACTATCTATAGGTATCATTTGTATATTATTTGTATTCTTCATATTGAACGCTATCAATGAGGAATAACTGTGTGCTTTAATTATCTTCTTTTGTTGATACTTTTTCAAATTCATGTTTTGAAATAAAAAGTTAAGCAACCTTAATAGTCGCTGAAAGTAATATGTGCATATATGTGGAAATATGTAGTTACAATAAAATTCCACTTTTGGGGGCAGTAGAGCAAAAATAATTAACTCTGCTCAACAAAACATTAAACAATAAATTTAAATTTTGAGCTGTGTAGGAAGGACCTGCAGTTGCTGGTTTAAACTGAAGAAAGACAGAAAAAGCTGGAGTAACTCAATGGGTCAGAGAGCATCTTTGGAGAAAAATAATATGTGACATTTTGGGTCGAGACCCTTCTCTCACCCCGAAACGTCACTTATTCCTCTTCTCCAGTTTAAATGTAGAGTTCTTCGAATATTTTCTCACATATCTTTGTTGTTGAACTTGCTCAGTGAGAACACCTTGTTCAGTCCAGTGAAGTTGTCAGAATGTTTAGGTGAAGAACAATTGGTCGAGAATAAGAAACCACTTATTTAACATATAGAAATATCTCACCTAATTCCCTAAATTGCATACAGAAAACCAAGCTCACACAGAGTGCAGGTTTGAACTTGAGTATTATGTATTAAACAGTTCACGTTATCCAATTGTGAAGCCTTACTAATTCCAGGATAACATCTCTCTCAGCATACCCGAAACATCGTCCATTCCTTCTTTCCAGAGGTGCTACCTGTCCCAGTGAGTTACTCCAGTTTTTTGTGTCTGAATATGGTTTACACCAGCATCTGCAGTTTCTTCCTGTACTATACAATTGTTTGAATTAATTCTGAAGTCCCAATTCTCTGCCTCCTTGAACGTGCTTTCCGAATGTACACTTATAAGTGTGTGGAATTATAGAACTGCTGCTTCATAACAGTTAACTTGCATTAACAATCACAATCACTGTAAGCATTCAAACTTGCAAGGTCCAGAAATTACAAAATCAATTTTATGCAACTGATTATAAAAAAACAAAAACAGTTATTATTATTATTGCAAAAACATGTGAATCGTGTAAAAAAAAAGATGAAAATCCAATTTTGTTAAAGTTTCATATTTATAATAGGCATATCTCGTGAGATCCTGGGATGAGGCACAATGAATTGCGACTGCTGGAACCTTGAGCAAAACACAAAGTGCTGGATCAGGCAGCATCTTTGGAGGGAATAGACAGGTGACGTTTTGGTTTGGGACACTTCTTCAGCCTCCTTTATTCAGAGTCTGAAGTAGGGGCCCGACCCAAAATGTCACCTGTCCATTCCTTCCACAGATGCAGCCTGACCGTTGAGTTCCTCAGTACTTTGAGAATCTGGAATGGTTATGCATCTCTGGTCAGCACACACTGCATCCCAGAACTGCAATTTGTGTGATAACCAGTCGCATTTGATGTTACAATTTGCAAGCTAAAGTTATGATTTCTGTCAACAAATATGTTAGAAAGTTCATTGAAAGGACATGAAAGATGAAAAAAATAAAAAACAGAGAATAAGAGGTGGCGGGTTTCTTAAATGTGTGAGCAGAGAGAAAGAGGGATATAAAATGAGGGTAGAAGCAATTGGTAGCAAAGTGAAAAGTAAAAGTGGCAGGCAGACAAATCCAGGGCAAAAAAATAAACCACTTTTTAACATAATTGTACAAGGAGTAAGAGTGTTGTAAAAATAAGCCTGAAGGCTTTGTGTCTCAATGCGAGGAGCATTCGTAATAAGGTGGATGAGATGAAGGTGCAGATAGCTATTAATGACTATGATATAGTTGGGATCACGGAGACATGGCTCCAGGGTGACCAAGGCTGGGAGCTGAACATCCACGGATATTCAATATTCAGGAGGGATAGACAGAAAGGTAAAGGAGGTGGGGTAGCATTGCTGGTTAGAGAGGAAATTAACACAATAGAAAGGAAGGACATTAGCTTGGAGGATGTGGAATCGATATGGGTAGAGCTGCGAAACACTAACGGGCAGAAAAAGCTAGTGGGAGTTGTGTATAGGCCACCTAACAGTAGTAGTGGAGTTGGGGATGGCATCAAGCAGGAAATTAGAAATGCGTGCAACAAAGGTAAAACAGTTATAATGGGTGACTTCAATCTACATATAGATTGGGTGAATCAAATTGGAAGGGGTGCTGAGGAAGAGGATTTTTTAGAATGTATGCGGGATAGTTTTCTAAACCAACATGTAAAAGAACCAACGAGAGAGCAGGCTATTCTAGACTGGGTATTGAGTAATGAGGAAGGGTTAGTTAGCAGTCTTGTTGTGCATGGCCCCTTGGCCAAGAGTGACCATAATATGGTTGAGTTCTTCATTAGGATGCAGAGTGACATAATTAATTCAGAAACAAGGGTTCTGAACTTAAAGAAAGGTAACTTTGAAGGTATGAGATGTGAATTGGCCAAAATAGAAGGGTTGACAGTGAATGTGCAATGGAAGGCATTTAAAGACGGCATGGATGAACTACAACAATTGTTCATCCCAGTTTGGCAAACGAATAAATTAGGGAACGCAGTGCACCCGTGGATAACAAGGGAAATCAGGGATAGTATCAAAACTAAAGATGAAGCATACAAATTAGCCAGAAAAAGCAGAGGACTGGGAGAAATTCTGAGTCCAGCAGAGGAGGACAAAGGGCTTAATTAGGAAAGGGAAAATAGATTATGAAAGAAAACTGGCTGGGAACATAAAAACTGACTGCAAAAGTTTTTATAGATATGTGAAGAGAAAAAGATTAGTTAAAACAAATGTAGGTCCCTTGCAGTCAGAAACAGGTGAATTGATCATGGGGAACAAGGACATGGCAGACCAATTGAACAACTACTTTGGTCTGTCTTCACTAAGGAAGACGTAAATAATCTGCCGGAAATAGCAGGGGACCGGGGGTCAAATAAGATGGAGGAACTGAGTGAAATCCAGGTAAGCCGGGAAGTGGTGTTGGGTAAATTGAATGGAATAAAGGCCGATAAATCCCCAGGGCCAGATAGGCTGCATCCCAGAGTACTCAAGGAAGAAACCACAGAAATAGTGGATGCATTAGTGATAATTTTTCAAAACTCTTTAGATTCTGGAGTAGTACCTGAGGATTGGAGGGTAGCTAATGTAACCCCACTTTTTAAAAAAGGAGTGAAAGGGAAAACGGGGAATTACAGTCCAGTTAGTCTAACATTCGTAGTGGGGAAACTGCTAGAGTCAGTTATTAAAGAGGGGATAGCAGCACATTTGGAAAGTGGTGAAATCATTAGACAAAGTCAGCATGGATTTACGAAAGGTAAATCATGTCTGACGAATCTTATAGAGTTTTTCGAGGATGTAACTAATAGAGTGGATAAGGGAGAACCAGTGGATGTGTTAAATCTGGACTTTCAGAAGGCTTTCGACAAGGTCCCACATAAGAGATTAGTATACAAACTTAAAGCACACGGTATTGGGGGTTCAGTATTGATGTGGATAGAGAACTGGCTGGCAGACAGGAAGCAAAGGGTAGGAGTAAACGGGTTCTTTTCAGAATGGCAGGCAGTGACTAGTGGGGTACCGCAAGGCTCAGTGCTGGGACCCCAGCTATTTACAATATATATTAATGATTTGGACGAGGGAATTGAATGCACATCTCCAAGTTTGCGGATGACACAAAGCTGGGAGACAGTGTTAGGTGTGAGGAGGATGCTAGGAGACTGCAAAGTGACTTGGATAGGCTGGGTGAGTGGGCTAATGCATGGCAGATGCAGTATAATGTGAATAAATGTGAGGTTATCCACTTTGGTGGCAAAAACAGGAGGGTAGACTATTATCTGAATGGTGGCCGATTAGGAAAAGGGGGGATGCAACGACACCTGGGTGTCATGGTACACCAGTCATTGAAAGTAGGCATGCAGGTGCAACAGGCAGTGAAGAAAGCAAATGGTATGGTAGCATTCATAGCAAAAGGATTTGAGTATAGGAGCAGGGAGGTTCTACTGCAGTTGTACAGGGTTTTGGTGAAACTACACCTGGAGTATTGCGTACAGTTTTGGTCTCCAAATCTGAGGAAAGACATTCTTGCCATAGAGGGGGTACAAAGAAGGTTCACCAGACTGATTCCTGGGATGTCAGGACTTTCATATGAGGAAAGACTGGATAGACTTGGCTTGTACTCGCTAGAATTTAGAAAATTGAGGGGGGGATCTTATAGAAAGTTACAAAATTCTTAAGGGGTTTGACAGGCTAGATGCAGGAAGATTGTTCCCGATGTTGGGGAGGTCCAGAACAAGGGGTCACAGTTTAAAGATAAGGGGGAATTCCTTTAGGACTAAGATGAGGAAAACATTTTTCACACAGAGAGTGGTGAGTCTCTGGAATTCTCTGCCACAGAAGGTAGTTGAGGCCAGTTCATTGGCTATATTTAAGAGGGAGTTAGATGTGGCTCTTGTGGCTAAAGGGATCAGGGGGTATGGAGAGAAGGCAGGTACAGTTGAATGATCAGCCATGAATGATCAGTCATATTGAATGGTGGTGCAGGCTCGAAGGGCCGAATGGCCTACTCCTGCACCTATTTGCTATGTTTCTATGTTTCTATGTTGTTTGTTCATGTACATTGTGCTACATGAAGTGTTATGTTTACATTCACCTCCCAAACCTATTAGAACTTAAACTTAGCATACAGCATTGCTTTCATTCAAGTTCAATTTACAGATCTTGTCCAATTTCCATCTAAAATGTCTTTGATTGTAAGAACTGATGGTTTCACTTCTGCATCGATCCAAATATCCAGAGATCACTGGTTGGTTGAGTTTGAATTTTTGAAACTGATGTAAAATTGACAAGTAGGCAAGTGGAAAAGGAATGGCATAGCTTTCAATACCACTTGCTTAAATGCAACATTTAAAACATGTCATACCTTACAAGATTGTGAAGAAAAAAATCTACCATCCACTGAGGCGATTAATTCAGAACAACCTGAATTGCAAGGTTCAGCTAATGTCAGTCCGACACAGAAAAGCTTCCTGTAGCCTGATCCTTTATAAATCAACTGATTTCTTTCTACCTACAAGACAGGTTGCTCTCTCAACCCAGACACATTTATTAAATCTTAATGTGATGAAGGATGTTTCACATTAGCACTTCTGCTGTTTTCATAATTTTTTACGATAGCTTTTGAATACACTCAGGAGGTGAATATTTCATAAGGCTAATCTTGACATTCAGAATGGATTTCTCTCTGAATAAAGGAATGCTTATGACAAGTTACAAAGGCTTTAATTAAAATGGACTTTTAATATCTGAGGTACATTACTTTAAGAGTCCTAACAATAAAAAATATACCTGTAAAGAATTTGAGGTATATTTTAGCTTGTGAAATCTCAATCAATATCCCTAATATTATTTAAAAAAAAGATATATTACATCTATGTCTTTTTGTACAGACAGATTGGATAGAAGATTTCATTTATTGTTACATCATTTGGAAGATGGTGACAGGGAAAATAATATGTACGCTTTGTGTATTGGGTACCCTGTGCATAGAAATTAGCTGTTCACCTGTGACTGTCTACCAAATGAAACTGTCTTGAACCTAAACTGTGGGTGAGGGTCTCATTTCAGTGCAAGGGAGCTCATGGTAATAGATGCGACAGGAGGAGCAGCAGAGGTGAAGCATTAATTGGCTGTTGTTGGACATGGTGGAGCTGTACGTGAGCCTAAGGACATCAAAACATCTCCTTGTCAAGATTCAGTCCACATTCTGCAAGAATTTCCTAAAATTCTGGGATCACAAGTCAGAAAGTAATTCAGTGGTGTACCCTTTGGCAAGAATTGACGATGAAATGAAACAAAGTCACTGGTGGGACAATTCTGGAAGAAACAATAGAGTTGGAATCTAACCCAAGGATAGGAAAAGAAAGTCTTCTCTTTTATAGCTAACAAGCTCGACAAGAAATTTGAGTTCTGGCAACTTCAATCGAGACCCCACTGTGCAAACTCAAATTTGCTGCATGCATGCTTGAGTTTTCACAGTTATAGCAAGTATTTCAATGGTACTGAAAGAAAAGTCAAAAGATAACAAGAAATGGTGGTACATTCCTGTTGGAGTATTAAACTTGTCTTGCCTCCTGAATTTCATGTATATGAAATAAGCTTGTATCAAGGAAGTAAGTCAATTTGATTCAACATAAAGAGCAAATTGATTTGTCATTGTATTGTTCATTAACTAATCATCTTTCAAATGTACAGAAAAATAATTGCAATTAAATTTCAAGTGAAAAGTATTCCAGTTATTTTGTATTAAATATTATAAAACCTTTTTTTTTACTGTTGTTAAGCAGATATACTTTTCCTATTGTTTTTATTAGGGTATAGATTTTACCAGAATATTTGAAGGTAGGTTTTGGACAGAGGTAATTACAATAAAATTAATAAAACTGGAAATCTTAAATAAAATAGAAAATCTGGAAAGTTGATCAAACAGCATATGGAAAGAGATACAGAAATATAATGTCAGGTTGAAAATCTTCATTGAGTTTTTCCAGCCCTTTATGCAATTGTATTGTGGTCAAGTTATTGTCATAATTCTGTCAAGCAAAGTGCTTAGAAATGAATTTACAACCAGGAAAGCTTTGCCTATACCACCAGCGTCCGGAAAATCTTGGTCAATGCAGTCACTGAGGATACTTTGAAAGAATCCAGTCAAATATATGCTATGAAACAGAGTGTCCTCTAACTTACAAACAACAAGCTATTTGGTATCCACATTGGGAAATTTGACACTCAGAATCAAGGGGGCAGATTATCATCTCAATGGGCTTAGAGGTTGGGTAAGGGGGAGGTGCAGTGAGACCTGGGTGTCCTTGTACACCAGTCACTGAAAGTTGGCATGCATGTACAGCAGGCAGTGAAGAAAGCTAATGGAATGTTGGCCTTCATAACAAGAGGATTTCAGTACAGGAGTAAAGAGGTTCTTCTGCAGTTGTATAGGGCTCTGGAAAGACCACATCTGGAGTATTGCGTACAGTTTTGGTCACCTAATTTGAGGAAGGACATCATTGTGATTGAGGCAGTGCAGCATAGGTCCACGAAATTGTTCCCTGGGATGGCGGGACTGTCATTTGAGGACAGATTGAAAAGACTAGGCTTGTATTCACTAGAGTTTAGAAGGATGAGGGGGATCTTATAGAAACATATAAAATTATAATATGACTGGACAAGTTAGATGCAGGAAAAATGTTCCCAATATTGGGTGAGTCCAAAACCAGGGGCCACAGTCTTAGAATAAAGGTGAGGCCATTTGAGACTGAGGTGAGAAAAAATATTTTTCATGCAGAGAGTTGTGAATTTGTGGAATTCCCTGCCACAGAGGGCAGTGGAAGCCAAATCACTGGATGGATTTAAGAGAGAGTTAGATAGAGCTCTAGGGGCTAGTGGAATCAAAGGATATGAGGAGAAGTTAGGCACGGGTTATTGATTGGGGACGATCAGCCATGATTACAATGAATGGTGGTGCTAGCTTGAAGGGCTGAATGGCCTCCTCCTGCACCTATTTTCTATGTTTCTATGTTTCTATGACTCACATATTGCCTGTATCACCATATCCTCAGTTTCACTGACCACTTTATTGTGTCTCCAAATACAGTATCTGTCAAAATGTTGCATAGCTGTAGCACAGCTGCAGATTAGAATAACTTTTTACTTGAAACTTTAAAGGTACCGCACGGAAACAGGCCCTTCATCACCATGTACATTAGTTCCATCCTACACAATAGGGAAGATTTTTCGATTTTACCAATGCCATTTAACTTACAAACCTGTACGTCTTTGGAATGTGCGAGGAAACCGGAGCACCTAGAAAAAACCTCTGCAGTCATAGGGAGAACATACTAACTCTGTACGGGATCAGTAGCCAGTATCAAGCCCAGGTCTCTGGAGCTGTAAGGTAGCAACTCTACCGCTGTACCACTGTCGCCCATCAACTGGAAAAGAGAATACCAGCAAGGTAAAACCAAGTCAAGTTGAGTGTATTGTATGTATACCGCGTTGTCATCTTTCCCTCAGCTAACAATGAACCATTCTACATTTCTTTTTTCAGCAACTGCTTTGATCTGTCATTTTCACACCATGCCCTTCCATATTTCTAGATTCCCCTGACTCAGTCTGAAGTAGGGTCTTGACCCGAAACGTCACCCTTTGGTTCTCTCCAGAGATGCTGCCAGTCCCGTACTCCAGCAATTTGTCTACTGTCATGTGTACAAGTACAATGAGGAACAGGTACAATGAAGATCTTGCTTGAGCAGCATCGCACTCAGACAAACCCGCAAAGACATAAAGTGTAAATAAAGTATACATAATGTTACACATTAATTTCTGCAAGACAGTTAAAAAGAAGGAAGACTGCAAAAAAAAACAAGAGGTTAGTGCAAAACACAAGTGGAAGAAAAATTGTTCAAGGGGTGATCTATTGTGTTCTGTTGTTGAAGTAGGATTGGGTTTGTAGATTGGTTCAAGAACCTGATAGTTGTGGAAACAAACTGTTCCTGTAATGTACGAATATAAACACAATATACTGAAGTAACTTCTTCAGACTGAAGAACCAAAATGTTAAATCCTTGGAATTTAAAGCTGCTAATTTTCTCCACACTGACCTATCAATGAAAACTGGTGCATAGTCTCTCAAACTCCCTTTGTAGAAGCCAATGATTCTTGGTCTTGTTGATTTTGAACCAAAGGTTGTTTTTTGCAGCACCAACCACCTTGATGTTCTATATTTCTCCTCTATGCTGTCTCATCACTACAGATGATATGGCCAACCACAGTGGTGTCATCAAATTTGAGATATCTGTAGCACTCTAAATAAGATCTCTTGACCATCTTGACAGATATATGGATAGGGAAGATTTAGAAGTACATGGACCAAATGTAAGCGTACGGGACTTGCTTAAATAGGGCTTTTTTTTCGGCATGGATGAGTTGGACCGAAGGGCCAGGTTCCCTGCAGAATGACTCTATGACCCTAGTAGGGAATTAAATCTGTAATATTCATGATCTCTGTTCTCTCTTTAAAGAAAACATTAAAATCTACATATTTTACCAGTCTTTTATCCATCTGCCCTCATATCTCATGATTTGGCTCAAGATCATTTTTTGTTTGATGTACAATATTTCTTGGAGTGTTTGTACCATGCTAAAAGCACCAGAATTATTCAATCATTATTACGGCTGACCAGGCTGCAATAAAGCAAAAGTGGAAAGAATGGATACCCAAGGTGTAAGCATACGTCTGCAGACAACTGACTCAGCAGCCTAGCAATCAACCTTCTGTTTAATAACTGTTGAAATGGAGGTGGTGTTGGATGAGATCTTTAAAAGGAGGGTTACCATCTGTGCCACTCCACAGCTTCATCCTCAATAGTCAGCATTACAATATGACTCCAAGGAAGCTTAGCCAAGTTTTAGGCCTTCGTCAGCCAACCATAACTGCTATTGTATGTGCCAGCTCCATGTAGCATTATTGTTTCAGTGCTTCTGCAGCAGGTGACTGATTGTGTACTGCCTTTTGATCAGTCAAAAAATTCCTTTTACTTATTTTATATTATAGTCCTTTATTGCTTTCATTGCTTTGTGGTACATATTGAAAAAAAGGTAGATCCAGGAAATTAGTCTATGTATGTCTAGCTAGACTTTGTCAATTATTTCATATACCTTTAGGCAGATACAGGAAATTACTTCATATGTCTAGGCAGACCCAGGAAATTGCTTTATAAACCTCTCGTGAGTCACTCGTCTGTTATATATTTCAATGCAGAAAAGGGAACACTTCATAATTCCATACTATACTTTTCTGTCACTCGGGAGCCATCCCTGTAGATCTTCTTTCAACTATCTCCACAACGTGAATCATGACTCTCGGTAATAGACCCAAAATACTGGAGTAATTCAGCGGGACAAGCACATCTCTGGAGAGAAGGAATGGGTGACATTTTGGGTTGAGACTCTTCTTCAGACTGGTTAGGGATAAGGGAAATGAGAGACATAGACAGTGACATGGAGTTATAAAGAACAATGAATGAAAGGTATGCAAAAAAGTAATGATGATAAAGGCAACAGGCCATTGTTAGCTGTTTGTAAGGTGAAACCAAGAAGCTAGTGCAACTTGGGTGGGGGAGGGATAAAGAGAGAGAGAGGGGGAATATCAGGGCTGCCTGAAGTGAAAAAAATTAATATTCAATTTGCAAAATATGAGATGCTGCTCTTCCAATTTGCGTTTACCCTCACTCTGGCAATGGGGGAGACCTAGGACAGAAAGGTCGGTGTAAGAATGGGAAGGAGAATTAAAGTGTCCGGTAACCAGTAGATCAGGTAGGTTCTGGCGGGCTGAGCGAAGGTGTTCAGTGAAACGATCGCCCAGTCTGCGTTTGGTCTCACCGATGTATAAGAGTCTACATCTTGAACAACGGGTACAGAGGATGAGTTTGGAGGAGGTGCAAGTAAACCTCTGCTTAACCTGAAAGGAGTAAGAATAACGGGTAGGCCATTTAGAACTGAGATGAGGAAAAACCTTTTCACACAGAGAGTTTGAATTTGTGGAATTCGCTGCCACAGAAGGCAATGGAGTTCGATTCACTAGATGCATTCAAGAGAGGGTTAGATAGAGCTCTTAGGTCTAGCGGAATCAAGGGGTATAGGGAGAAGGCTGGAATGGGGTACTGGTTGTGGATGATCAGCCATGATCACATTGAATGGCGGTGCTGGCTTGAAGGGCAGAATGGCCTACTCCTGCATCTATTGTCTATATATCTATGTATCTATGACTGTTGGGGTCTCTGAAAAGAGTCGCGGGAAAAGGTATTGCATCTACTGCAGTTGCAGGGGAAGCTACCAGGGGAGGGGGTGGTTTGGGTGGGAAGGGATGAGTTAAATAGGGAGTTGCCAAGGGAATGGTCTCTGTGCAAGGTGGAAAGGGGTGCAGATGGGAAAAGGTGGCTAGTGGTGGGATCCCGTTGGAGGTGGCAGAAATTTTGGAGGATTATGTGTGGTATGCGACGGCTGATGGGGTGAAAGGTAAGGACTAGGGGGATTCTGTCTCTGTTGCGACTAGGGGAAAGAGGAGCAAGAGTTACGGGGTACCGAGGAGACACGAGTGAGGACCTCATCCTATGATGGGAGAGGGGATCCCCTGTTCCCTAAAGAATAAGGACATCTCGGATGCCCTAAAGAGATGCTGCCTGTTCCGCTGAGTTACTCCAGCTTTTTGTGTCTATCTTCGGTGTAAACTAGCATCTGCAGTTTCTTCTTGCTCGTGTCTCTTGGTGTTGAGTATAATGTGGATAAATGTGAGGTTATCCACTTTGGTGGCAAAAACAGGAAAGCAGACTATTATTTAAATGGTGGCCGATTAGGAAAAGGGAGAGATGCAGCGAGACCTGGGTGTCATGGTACACCAGTCATTGAAAGTAGGCATGCAGGTGCAGCAGGCAGTGAAAAAAGCGAATGGTATGTTAGCTTTCATAGCAAAAGGATTTGAGTACAGGAGCAGGGAGGTTCTACTTCAGTTGTACAGGGTCTTGGTGAGACCACACCTGGAGTATTGCGTGCAGTTTTGGTCTCCAAATCTGAGGAAGGACATTATTGCCATAGAGGGAGTGCAGAGAAGGTTCACCAGACTGATTCCTGGATGTCAGGACTGTCTTATGAAGAAAGACTGGATAGACTCGGTTTATACTCTCTGGAATTTAGGAGATTAAGAGGGGATCTTATAGAAACTTACAAAATTCTTAAGGGGTTGGACAGGCTAGATGCAGGAAGATTGTTCCCGATGTTGGGGAAGTCCAGGACAAGGGGTCACAGCTTAAGGATAAGGGGGAAATCCTTTAAGACCGAGATGAGAAAGACTTTTTTCACACAGAGAGTGGTGAGTCTCTGGAACTCTCTGCCACAGAGGGTAGTTGAGGCCAGTTCATTGGCTATATTTAAGAGTGAGTTGGATGTGGCCCTTGTGGCTAAGGGGATCAGAGGGTATGGAGAGAAGGCAGGTACGGGATACTGAGTTGGATGATCAGCCATGATCATATTGAATGGCGGTGCAGGCTCGAAGGGCTGAATGGCCTACTCCTGCACCTAATTTCTATGTTTCTATGTTTCTATGTTGAGAAGTAGACACAATTATCAAATCTGCTCTTAACAGGTCCAGTATAGAATTTGAGCATGGATTATTTTTCCTTGATACAGATCACATCAAGAAAATTATTTTTACTCAAGTTTGTTGTTCTGCAAAAACTTGGACAGACTGAGAATCAAAACTGCAAATGTCCATGGCTTACATATTTATTGAATTAGTTCAGTACTCTCTGAGCTGCCTTCCTAGCCCTTCAAATTTGGTATTATCTAAAAAATTGATCACTTAGCATTACTGAACTACAGAATTAAGGTCAGTGTAGATGGATCTCAACACATTACTGAAAATAAAGGGCTTTCATATGATTTACATCGATCAGGCTGTTTTGTTTTCCAAAATTGAACGATGAATTCTTGAGCAATTTGAGATTTGCGATTAGGTTTCGAAGAGAGCTTTCAAAATGTTCTTTGAAAGCCTAAGTACATCAAATTACAGGGTTTCCAAGAGGTTTTCTATCCTCTTTATGGATGCACTTTCCCAGTCTCTATTCCTATTTTTAATGCTCCCTATTAAGAAGCTGACACTTGTAACGTATACAATCTAGTGTATTAGTCTGAGGAAGGGTCTCGACCCAAAACGTCACCCATTCCTTCTCTCCAGAGATGCTGCCTGTCCCGCTGAGATACTCCAGCTTTTTGTGTCTATCTTTGGTTTAAACCAGCATCTGCAGCACCTTCCTACACACTATTCTATTATAAGTGGGTTAGTGTTATTTTATGTATTATTCTGTTTCTAATTAGGGCTACGGGTACTGTTACACACACTATGGCCATGTCTTTCTATAGAATCGATGATGTGCACTGAAGAGAGGCCTGAAACAGCAAACACCAACAAAAAGGGAAGTTCTACTATCATAGAAACATAGAAACAATGAAATTAGGTGCAGGAGCAGGCCATTCGGCCCTTCGAGCCTGCACCGCCATTCAATATGATCATGGCTGATCATCCAACTCAGTATCCTGTACCTGCCTTCTCTCCATACCCCCTGATCCCTTCAGCCACAGGGGCCACATCCAACTCCCTCTTAAATATGGCCAATGAACTGGCCTCAACTACCTTCTGTGGCAGAGAATTCCACAGATTCACCACTCTCTGTGTGAAAAACGATTTTCTCATCTCGGTCCTAAAAGACTTCCCCCTTATCCTTAAACTGTGACCCCTTGTCCTGGACTTCCCCAACATCGGGAACAATCTTCCTGCATCTAGTCTGTCCAACCCCTTAAGAATTTTGTAAGTCTCTATGAGATCACCCCTCAATCTTCTAAATTCCAGCGAGTACAAGCCAAGTCTATCCTGTCTTTCTTCATATGGAAGTCGCGCCATCCCAGGAATCAGTCTGGTGAACCTTCTCTGTACTCCCTCTTTGGCAAGAATGTGTTTCCTCAGATTAGGAGACCAAAACTGTACGCAATACTCCAGGTGTGGCCTCACCAAGACCCCAGCACGTGGGCAAATTATTTGGATTTGTGGCAAGAATACTGCTCATGTTACCTTCAGTGATTATTTTGTTAGATGTAATTATCTATTAAACAAACTGTGTTCATCTTTGATGTAAACTCTTTTGGGATATTCTCACCGTTTCCTGTATCACACTTGCTGAAAATGGATCCTTTGCCATCCTCCAAACGAAAGGGTAAGGGGAAATTGAACATAGAACAGTACAACACAGGAACAGGCACTTTGGACCTACAAGTTTGTGCCAACTATGATGCCACATTAATCTAATCCTATCTGCCTGTGCACATCCTGTTCCATGACTGTTCATGTCTCTAAATGCCTCTTAAATATTGCTACTGTATCTGCTTCCATTACTTTCCTTGGCAGCTTGTTCCAGGCACCAACCACACTGTGTAAAAAACTTGCATTACATGTCTTCTTTAAGTTTTTTTTCCTTCTCACCTTAAACTGTGCCTTTTAGATTTTTGACATTTAACCCTCATGAAAAGACTCCGACTATCTACTGTATCTTGGCCTTTCATAATGTTTTATACTTTTGTTAGGTTGCCCCTCAGCCTCTGATGCTCCAGCAAAAATAGTCCAATTATAATCCATATTTGTCCAAGCTCGCCTTATAGCTAACACCCTCTAATCTAGGCAACATCCAGGTTAATCTCTTCTATACATTTTCTGAAGCCTCCACATCCTTCATGTAATGTAACGGCAAGACTACATACAATATTCCAAATGTGACCTAACTAAAGCTTTATACAGCTGTAACAAGATTTCACGACTTCTATACTCAAAGCTCGGACAAATGAATGCAATCATGCTGTATGCCATCTTTATCTATCCAGGGGGCGCCAACGATGGCAGCCTCGCCAACAGTCTGTCTGCCTGTCTTTTTGTCTTTTTTTGTTATTTCTAATGTGTTTTTAAAGTTTGTTTGAATGTTCTCTGGTTTGTTTTATGTGGTGGGTGGGGGAGGGGGTTGGGGGAAACATTTTTTTCAATCTCTTACCTTGCCAGAGATGCGATTGTTTCCCGGATCGTATCTCTGGTCGCACTGTGGCCTAAGATCATGGAGCTGGAGGCCTTGCTCGGGACTGACTTTGAGCCCTCCCACATGGACATGGACTTACCATTGTAGCCGATCCCTTGACTGGGATCAATGCTCCAACCACGGCCTGCGGATTTCACCATCCAGGAGCTCATAGTCTCGGATAGAGACTGATGCCGGAATGCTCCAAACGAAGCAGAAGGTTCGACCAGCCCCGACCCGGGGTCAGATCGCCTGGCGCAGGGGAGCTGAGATTCCCTCCCGCCCACCCCGCCCACCCCCCCCACCCCCCAGATGCAGGAGCTTGATCGTCCTGACGCAGAGAGCTCAAACACCGCCGGCTACGGGAGCCAAGATCGTCCCGTCAACGGAAGGCTTGAGGCACCCGACCGCGGGTGACAAAGAAGGGAGGAGATTGAACTTTTTTTTGCCTTCCATCACAGTGAGGAATGTGGAGGAGTCACTGTGATGGATGTTTATGTTAAAATGTATTTTGTGTGTTCTGTTGGTTTTTATTGGTATGACTGCATGGCAAATGAAATTCCTTATATGTTGCAAAACATACTTGGCTAATAAAGTATTATTATGATTATTATTATTATGATTATGATTTGTGATACTACATTAATTGAGCACAAATTTAGTTTATTGGAAAGAGTACAATTGAGATTTTGAAGTCTGAAGAAGGGTCTTGACCAGAAACGTCACCCATTCCTTCTCTCCAGAGACGGTGCCTGTCCCGCTGAGGTATTCCAGCATTTTGTGTCAATCTTCGATGTAAACAAGCATCTATAGTTCCTTCCTACACAATTAACATTTAATATCCTGTAGCTGACTGGAAATGAAATTGTGGAAGAAAAGCAGAAAAGCTTTCATCTTATTTTATAATCTGAAAATAAAACCCGTGGTGGTTTTCAGCTTTTTATAATGGTTTAAAGAATCAGGTCATGCTTGTCTTTATTCAAGTGGGAAAGGGTAAAAGATGCATTCAAGCTAAGGCACTTATTCTTATTAGGTTTGAGCATCTTGAGAGGATAATCCATGTACAAATGTCCAAGGTTCAATGGAGCTAGAACAATTGTGCTTGAAATTCCCAAAGCAATACTAACTTCAACAAGACATTCATGTCATCTGGATCCAAATCCTTCTGAGCTGAATCAATTTGGAAAGTCCGGCTAGCTTCAATTTATGTCAATTTCTGTCAAGTCTGGCATGGAAGTCAGATTGGAACTAATCCTTCCTTTTGGAAATTTATTGTCGAAATATTTAAGTTTTAGAAAGTGGTTGTTAACTTTTTGCTCACTACTGTTAGGCATGTTAAGAATAAAACATTTTTCACTCCTGACATTTTCTCATATTAAAACAATGAGGCAATGCACATCTCAGCTTAAGTGTGTTTTACCCAGTGCAACATACTTTTCAGATGCACATTAACATTTGCCTTTTGTTAATGAGAGTCAGATGAAGGTTCTAAAACACTGATGGATCATGCATGAGAAAGTACCTAAAATGAAAAATATTCTGACTAAAGTGTTATCATTAAGAAATACTTCAGTATTAAGATTCTAACGGCAAAAACAAATTCCCCTGTGACTGGAGTACATTTGAAGTGCATGCATGTGCAAAGCAATTTGTTGCCATTTACATAATAGATGTATCCAAAGGTACAGACGTTTCATTTTCCTCCCTTTTGGTTTGCCTGTACACATTGATAGTCACAGGATATTTGTTTTGATGTGAAATTATGCATGACAATTATTTTTTCCTCATCAGGGTGGGCTTTCCTAACTCTCATTAAAATGTCAGAGTCTAAAGACACATTGCTATCCTTTGCAAGTGAATCAGTCCAAAGGTAAAGGGACTTGTATTTTCCTATTTTACTGATTTTAGCTGGAGCAACTGCTCTACATTCCTTTTGTCTCTTTTCATCTTTGTCACATTCCATTCATGTTCCAGGGCTTGGACACACTAGAGGCAGGAAACATGTTCCTGATGTTAGGGGAGTCCAGAACCAGGGGCCACAGTTTAAGAATAAGGAGTAAGCCATTTAGAACGGAGACGAGGAAACACTTTTTCTCACATAGAGTGGTGAGTCTGTATCTGTTCTCTGCCTCAGAGGGTGGTGGAGGTAGGTTCTCTGGATGCTTTCAAGAGAGAGCTAGATAGGGTTCTTAAAAATAGTGGTCAGGGGATATAGGGAGAAGGCAGGAACGGGGTACTAATTGGGGATGATCAGCCATGATCACATTGAATGTTGGTGCTGGCTCGGGGCCAAAATGGCCTACTCCTGCACCTATTGTCTATTGTCTACTGTCTAACCCTTCCCCCTTTCCCCTTCCCCCTACCTCCCTCACCAGTATCTACCTATGCACTTACCAGGCTTTTCAAGGTCCCATCTCTTTCCAGCTTTCAAACCCCTCTACAAGGGTCCTGACCCGAAATGTTGCCTATCCATTCCTTCCAGAGATGCTGGCTCACCCACTCTAGCACTTTGTGCTTTGCTCAAGATTCCAGCATCTGCAGTTCCTTGTATCTTTACATTCCTATTCCTCGGAGTCACATTGCATAAGCATTTTATACAGTATCATCCAATGTATCCACAAAGAAGATTGAATAGTACAGCACAGGAACAGGCCCTTCAGCCCGCATTGTCGGCATCAAACATAGCAACATAGAAACATAGAAATTAGGTGCAGGAGCAGGCCATTCGGCCCTTCGAGCCTGCACCGCCATTCAATATGATCATGGCTGATCATTCAACTCAGTATCCCGTACCTGCCTTCTCTCCATACCCCCGATCCCTTCAGCCACAAGGGCCACATCCAACTCCCTCTTAAATATGGCCAACGAACTGGCCTCAACTACCTTCTGTGGCAGAGAATTCCACAGATTCACCACTCTCTGTGTGAAAAACGATTTTCTCATTTCGGTCCTAAAAGACTTCCCCCTTATCCTTAAACTGTGACCCCTTGTCCTGGATTTCCCCAACATCGGGAACAATCTTCCTGCATCTAGCCTGTCCAACCCTTTAAGAATTTTGTAAGTCTCTATGAGATCACCCCTCAATCTTCTAAATTCCAGCGAGTACAAGCCAAGTCTATCCAGTCTTTCTTCATATGGATGTCGTGCCATCCCAGGAATCAGACTGGTGAACCTTCTCTGTACTCCCTCTATGGCAAGAATGTCTTTCCTCAGATTGGCAGACCAAAACTGTACGCAATGCTCCAGGTGTGGCCTCACCAAGACCCTGTACAACTGCAGTAGAACCTCCCTGCTCTTGCACTCAAATCTGTTTGCTATGAATGCCAACATACCATTCGCTTTCTTCACAGCCTGCTGCACCTGCATGCCTACTTTCAATGACTGGTGTACCATGACACCCAGGTCTCGCTGCATCTCCCCTTTTCCTAATCGGTCACCATTCAAATAATAGTCTACCTTCCTGTTTTTGCCACCAAAGTGGATAACCTCACATTTATCCACATTATACTGCATCTGCAATGCATTTGCCCACTCACCCAGTCTATCCAAGTAATTCTGCAGCCTCCTAGCATCCTCCTCACAGCTAACACTGCCTCCCAGCTTCGTGTCATCCGCAAACTTCGAGATGTTGCATTCAATTCCCTCGTCCAAATCATTAATGTAAATTGTAAATAGCTGGGGTCCCAGCACTGAGCCTTGCGGCACCCCACTAGTCACTGTCTGCCATCCTGAAAAGGACCTGTTCACTCCTACTCTTTGCTCTCTGTCTGCCAGCCAGTTCTCTATCCACATCAATACTGAACCACCAATACCATGTGCTTTAAGTTTGTATACCAATCTCTTGTGTGGGACCTTGTCGAAAGTCTTCTGAAAGTCCAGATACAACACATCCACTTCTTCTCCCTTATCCACTCTACTAGTTACATCCTCAAAAAATTCAATAAGATTCGTCAGACATGATTTACCCTTCGTAAATGCATGCTGACTTTGTCCAATGATTTCACCACTTTCCAAATGCGCTGCTATCCCATCTTTAATAATTGACTCTAGCAGTTTCCCCACTATCGATGTTAGACTAACTGGTCTGTAATTCCCCGTTTTATCTCTCCCTCCCTTTTTTAAAAAGTGGGGTTACATTAGCTACCCTCCAATCCTCAGGAACTACTCCAGAATGTAAAGAGTTTTGAAAAATTATCACTAAGGCATCTGCTATTTCTGGGGCTACTTCCTTAAGTACCCTGGGATGCAGCCTATCTGGCCCTGGGGATTTATCGGCCTTTAATCCATTCAATTTACCCAACACCACTTTCCGGCTAACCTGGATTTCACTCATTTCCTCCATCTCATTTGACCCGCGATCCCCTGCTATTTATACCGGCAAATATTTACGTCTTCCTTAGTGAAGACAGAACTAAAGTAGTTATTCAATTGATCTGCCATGTCCTTGTTCCCCATGATCAATTCACCCATTTCTGACTGCAAGGGACCTACATTTGTTTTAACTAATCTTTTGCGCTTCACATATCGATAAAAACTTTTGCAGTCAGTTTTTATGTTTCCTGCCAGTTTTCGTTCATACTCCATTTTAACTTTTCTAATTAAGCCCTTTGTCCTCCTCTGTTGGTCTCTGAATTTCTCCCAGTCCCCTGGTAGGCTGCGCCACCTTCCCTGATTTATTCTTTTGCCATACTGGGATGAACAATTGTTGTAGTTCATCCATGCAGTCTTTAAATGCCTTCCATTGCATATCCACCGTCAACCCTTCAAGAATCAATTGCCAGTCCATCTTGGCCAATTCACGTCTCATATGCTCAAAGTTACCTTTCTTTAAGTTCAGGACCCGTGTTTCTGAATTAACAATTTCACTCTCCATCCTAATGAAGCACCCAACCATATTATGGTCACTCTTGCCCAAGGGGCCACATACAACAAGGCTGCTAACTAACCCTTCCTCATTACTCAATATCCAGTCTAGAATAGCCTGCTCTCTCGTTGGTTCCTCCACATGTTGGTTTAGGAAACTATCCCGCATACATTCCAAGAAATCCTCTTCCTCAGCACCCCTGCCAATTTGATTCACCCAATCTATATGTAGATTGAAGTCTACATGATGGCGTTAAACTAGTTGCCTAATACTAACCAAAATATTAGCACAAAGACTAAGTAAAGTTATTAATAAATTAATTCACCCCGATCAAACAGGATTTATACCAAAACGATATTCCTCATATAATCTGAGACGATTATACAATATTATATATTTGAAAAGAGGTATTAATAAAGACTAGTCATTATTTCGTTAGATGCGGAGAAAGCCTTTGACCAGATGGAATGGCCTTACTTGTTTTCGGTTATGGAAACTTTTAAGTTGGGAGAGAAGTTTATTATTTGGGTTAAATTATTATACACTAATCCAACAGCCAGAATAATAACAAATCAAATGCTATCAACTAAATTTAATTTATCTCGAGGCTGCAGACAAAGTTGTCCTTTAACCCCGCTACTGTTTGCACTTGCAATAGAACCATTTGCTCAATGTGTGAGATTACATCCTGAAATATAAGGGTATGACACCAGAGATACTGAAAATAAAATCTCCTTATATGCGGATGATGGATTACTTTATATTACAAAGCCGTAAATTAGTATCCTAAATTTACTAAAATTAATATCTGAATTTGGATTATTTTCAGGATATAGTATTAATTGGAATAAAAGTGAACTCATGCCAATAATGGTAAATAACGTACATATATTACAACAATTTCCTTTTAAGGTAGCAAACGAAAAAATTAAATATCTTGGAATTTATGTAACAAAAAGATTCGATTCTTTATTTAAATCCAATTTTCCACTCTTATTGAATAAATTAAATAAGAACATTTTATATTGGAAAACATTACCTATCTCAATGCTAGGTAGAATTAATGCAATAAAAATGATTTTTCTTCCGCAATTACTATATCTTTTCCAATTGATTCCGATATATCTTCCTAAAAATTTCTTTAAGAAGGTGGATTCTATAGTTACCAACTTTATCTGGGATTATAAGAGCCATAGAATAAATAAAAAACATTTATGTAAATCAAAAATAAATGGAGGTCTAGCACTGCCAAACTTTATGTTTTATTACTGGGCAAATAATATTAAAAATATGAATTTTTGGTTAGTAGAGACATATAAACAACCAATCTGGTTAAAAATGGAAAAAGAAGATTGTTCACCTTTTGAAATTAGTTCGATTTTATTCGCCAATACTAAACTAGGTAAGAAAACCTATAGTGAAAACCCTATAATAAAAAGTGGAATACGTATCTGGAAACAAATAAAGAAAACATTAAAATCGGAATGTATACCACTAGCCCTTACCATTGTAAATAACGTTACATTTAAACCCTCAATGATGGACAAAGGTTTTTTACAATGGAAAAACTATGGAATTAATAAGATGGGCAATCTCTACAGGGAAAATTCTTTCCTTTCATTTCAAGAATTACAACAAATTTATGTGATTACATTCAAAAGATTACTTTAGATATTTACAAATTAGAGACTATGTAAAAGCAAACACACAGGAAATTAGAAATAGAAAGACAGAAATTTTAGATGAATGTCTAAATAAACACCCGAACACAGAAAAATTGATATCATATATTTATAATATCTTATTGGAAAACGATGTCCCAATGACAGAAATATATAGGCAATCATGGGAAAACGAATTAGGTCAAATCATTAGACCTGAAGTATGGGATGAAAGTTTACAACATATACACCACTGCTCGTTAAATGCTAGACTCTCTCTTATACAATTTAAAATATTACATAGACTACATTATTCAAAATCCAAACGACATAGTATTTTTTCAAATGTATCTGTCATATGTGATATATGTCAGCACTTAGAAGCTAACTTAACGCACTCATTTACAAATTGTGTAAAAATTACTAAATTTTGGACAGAAATATTCAAGATAATTTCGAATGTTGTTAATATGAATCTGATCCCTGACTGAAAGTAATAATACTGGGAATATTAGAAACAGATCAATTAATAACAACAAATCAAAGAATCTTTATTGATTACAGTTTAATAATTGGGAAAAAAATAATATTGAAATTCTGGAAAGGTCCTACATCCCCCACAATCAAAATGTAGATTACAGGAATGTCAGAGACACTTCATCTGGAAAGATTAAGGCTTGTCCTACTGGACAAGTTGGATCTTTTCAGAGGAATATGGTCCCCATTTATTGAATATCTAAAGGGTCAAAATGGCTCGGTACAAGAGCCTGACTGAAGCTTGAATAATGGAATGGATGAAGAATCACGTATAACAAATCATGGATATATCTCCAATGATGGATAACTTTTTTAATACTCCACTCATTTCTTTATTTTTGATTTCCTACTTTTACTTTATTTTTCTCTATCTTTTCTTACTTGCAAAAAAAAGTATAGAAATACATAAGACATAATTGTTAATATTAATAATATTACGAATGTATGTGAGAAGTATCTTTTATTAATATGTACTTACATCTAAGTATATCTATAAAATATCTAACAAAACTAGTTGCCTCTACATGCCCATGACTCATCTCAACTATAACAAGTTGTCAATATTAACTTGACTATCATGTCTGATTTATTTTGAAGAACATCTTCCCACATTTAGTGCATCAAGTGGTGGTGCTTTGGCAGTATCAAACATTTCAATCCATTACGTTTTACAGTGATATTGGTCAATCATAATTTTTTAATGATAATCTCAACATCGAGACGGCAAATTTTTCATTTGGTTCTAAAACATTAATCCAATTTTCAACCTTTGTGATGCTATTCTTTTTGAGGTTGTTTAAATGAATTTCTAACTCATATCGTTTGTTGTAACTATTGTCTTGTAGACGTAAAATTTTGTTCCCTTTCCAATACCTCATAAATACCGACACTGCAAAAAAACATTAAAATCAATGGACTTCCAACTAATCTTTGTTTGGCATCAAGGAGAGTTCAATTGGTATAGTGCTTCCAAAGCTATTGAGGATATTAACTCGAGAGAGATGGAAAGAAAAATGGGAGAGACTATGTCCTGTGATGATGATATTGGAAGGCATAAGTTTTAAAGGAGAATTTAAGTATGGCCTGACATCGGATAAAATAAATAATGTCTTTAAATGCTCCTGACCACAGATGCTGGGACTAGAAATTATCATCCATTTTTAGTTGAATATATAGTACTTATTCCCAGAGAAATCAAAGAGTATTAAATATATATTTTACCAATATTTGCAGCTAAACTACATCCCTCTTGGACTTCACTTGTGTCAGGGCAGCAGGGGGAAGCGATCTCTTGGGCAAGGTGTAGCCTTCCTACACCTTGCCCAAGAGATCGCTTCCCCTTGCTGCCCTGACTGCAGTGAAGTCCAAGAGGCTACTGTAAATGCTGGTTTACACCGAAGGTAGCCACAAAATGCTGGAGTAACTCAACGGGACAGGCATCATCTCTGTATTGGAGGAATGGGTGAAGTTTTGCGTCGAGGGTTTCCCATTCCTTCATCCAGAGAAACTGCCTGTCCCATTGAATTACTCCAGCATTTTGTGACTATCTTTCATCATTCTAACTCCATATTTTCATGGAAATGCCAATTCCTGTTTTGTAAGGCATGCATAAGGAAAAGATTAGTGATGACAAATGTAGGTCCCTTAGAATCAGAGACGGGTGAATTTATAATGGGAAACAAGGAAATGGCCAAACAGTTAAATGCATACTTTGGTTTTGTCTTCACTAAGGAAGACACAAACAATCTCCCAGAAATACTAGGAGACCGAGGATCTAATGAGAGGGAGGAACTGTAGGGAATCCACATTAGTCAGGAAATTGTGTTAGGAAAACTGTTGGGACTGAAGGCAGATAAATCCACAGGGCCTCTTGGTCTGCATCCCAGAGTACTCAAGGAGGTAGCCCTAGAAATTGTGGATGCATTGGTGATCATTTTCCAATGTTCTCTTGACTCTGGATCAGTTCTTGTGGACTGGAGGGTAGCCAATGTAACCCCACTTTTTAAGAATGGAGGGAGAGCAAAATGGGGAATTATAGACCAGTTAACCTTACATAGTGGGGAAGATGCTTGAGTCAATTATTAAGGATGTTATAGCAGCACTTTTTGAAAGCAGTGACAGGATCGGTCAAAATCAGCATGGATTTATGAAGGGGAAATCCTGCTTGACTAATCTTCAGGAATTTTTTGAGGATGTAACAAGTAAAATGGATAAGGGAGGGCCAGTGGATAAGGTGTTTCTGTACTTTCAAAAAGCCTTTGACATGGTCCCACACAAGGGATTAGTGTGCAAAATTAGAGCACAAGGTATTGAGATAGGGTATTGACGGAATGAGACAGGAAGCAAAGAGTAGGAATTAATGGGTCCTTTTCAGAATGGCAGACAGTGACTAATGGGATGCCACAAGGCTTGGCGCTGGGACCCCAGTTATTTACAATATATATTAACGATTAAGTGAATGTGACATCTCCAAGTTTGAGGATGGCACAAAGCTGGGTGACAGTGTGTGCTGTGATGAGGATGCTATGTGGCTGGAAGGTGACAAAGATAGGTTGGGTGAGTGGGCAGATGCATGGCAGATGCAGTATAATGTGGATAAATGTGAAGTTATCCATTTTGGTGGCAAGAACAGGAACGCAGTTTATTATCTGAATGGTGTCAGATTAGGAAAAGGGGAGGTGCAATGAGACCTGGGTGTGCTTATACATCAGTCACTGAAAGTAAGCATGCAGGTACAGCAGGCAGTGAAGAAAGCTAATGGCATGTTGGTCTTCATTGCGAAAGGATTTGAGTTTTGGAGCAAGGAGGTCCCACTGCAGTTGTATAGGGCCCTGCTGAGACCGCACCTGGAGTAATGTGTGCAATTTTGGTCTCCTAATTTGAGGAAGGACATTATTGCTATTGAGGGAGTGCAGCGTAGGTTCACCAGGTTAATCCAGGGATGGCGGAACTGACATGATGAAAGAATGGGTCGACTATGCTTGTATTCACTGGAATTTAGAAGGATGAGAGGATATCTTATAGAAACATATACAATTCTTAAAGGATTGGACAGGTTAGATGCAGCAAACATGTTTCTGATGTTGGGGGAGTCCAGAACCAGGTGTCACAGTTTAAGAATAAGGGGCAAGCCATTTAGGACTGAGATGAGGAAAACATTCTTCACCCAGAGAGTTGTGAATCTGTGGAATTCTCTGCCACAGAAGGTAATGGAGGCCAATTCACTGGACGTTTTCAAGCGCATTCGATTTAGTTCTTAGGGATAAAGGAATCAAGGGAAATGGGGAAAAGGCAGGAATGGGGTACTGATTTTAGATGATCAGACATGATCATATTGAATGGCAGTTCTGGCTCGAAGGGCCAAATGGCCTACTCCTGCACCAATTTTTCTATGTTACTGTGTTTTTAAGTAAATATATCAAATTTGTTCTAAAGACTTTTCTGAATTTGTCAAACGAGTGTAATATATTTTTTCTGCATCCGCGGAGGAAAAGGAAAGGAGATGTTTTGGGTTAGATCCCTTCTTCAGACTTTGTGTTTTGTTCAAGATTTCACCATATGCAGATTCTTATCATAGAACACAGAAAAGTTCAGCAGAAGACCTGGCACATTGGCCCACAATGTCAGTGCTGAACATAATGCCAAGACCAACTCTTATCTGCCTGCATAATTCATATTCCTCCATTCCCTGCACTTCAGCCCAACTCGCCCATGCTGATCAAAATGCCCCATCTAAGCTCATCCCATTTGCCAACATTTGGCCCATATCCCTCTAAATCTTTCCTACTCATGTATCTGAGTATTTTACAGGTTTGGGTAGGTTTAGTCCAATTCTTAATATAATTTATATTAATTGAAGTGTTAGTTAGGAAAATAATATACAGTAAATTTTACAATATACTGCAGAAATATTATGCTTTAATTAGATTAGGGCAAAATGAGCTGATCTTTGCACTCAGGAAGCATTTGGCAAGACCTAATATGGGCTCAGCGCTGAGTAGGTCTGAGATGTCATAGTCCAGAGGACCTGACCCTAGACCTCCCTGACAGGCTTTGACAGGAAGTAAGCTTGAGGGCAAATGTTACATCCATCAGTCTGAAGCAGGGTCCTGACCCAAAACTTCACATATTCATGTTCTCCAGACATACTGCCTGACCTGTTGAGTTACTCCAGCAATTTGTGGCCAAATGTTACTCCCTGTCAAAGCTAAGAGACTTTTTGAAATATAACATTTAAAGAGCTGCAAGCTTGACTAAAATAATTTAAAAAAATGAAAATCACGATTTAAAATAATGATAAAAATACAAGTTGTACAAGGCATTGGTGAGACCACATTTAGGGTTTTGGTCAAGGATGCCATTAAGCTGGGAAGAGTGCAGAGCAGATTTATGTGGATGTGTGAGGACTTGAGGGCTTGAGCTATAGGGAGAGAATGGGTGAGATAGGACTTTATTTCTTGGAGTGGAGGAAGCCTGGGGGTGATCTTATAGAGGTGTATAAAATCATGAAGGGAATTGATAGAGTGCATCGAGAACCAGAGGACATAGGTTTAAGGTGAAAGGGAAAAGACTTAATAGGAATCTGAGGGGCAACGTTTTTCCTCATAGGTTGGTTCGTATATGGAATGAGCTGCCAGAGGAGGTAATTGAGACACGTACAATAACCACATTTCAAAGGCGCTTGGACAGGTACATAGATAGGAAAGGTTTAGAGGGAAGGCAGACACAAAATACCGGAGTAACTCAGCTGGACAGACAGCATCTCTGGAGAGGAATGAGTGAAGTTTTGGGTCGAGACCCTTCTTCAGAAAGTCGATTTAAACCAGCATCTGCAATTCTTTCCTACACAAGGTTTAGAGGGATATGGACCAAATATGGCCAAATGGGATTTGCCAAGATGGGACATCTAGGTTAGCATGGAGGGCCTGTTCCCATGCTGTATATATCTCTATATAAATAATTAAACATATTACAATAAAAAGTAAAATATAAAAATAATATTGGCCATATTTCATTATGTTACATAGTGAGTTTTCTATGCAGTTCAGGTCACCCCATTACAAGAAGGATGTGGAGGCTTTGAAAAGATTTACTAGGATGATTCCTACATTAGAGGGCACTAGATCTAAAGAGGTTGGAAAAATCTGTTATGTTTTCTCTGGAATGTCAGAGACTGAGGGGCGACCTAATAGATGTTTATATAATTATGAGGGGCATAGATATTGGAGACAGTCAGAATCTTTTTTCCCCAAGCTGGAAATTTCAAATACGAGAGGACATAGTTTTAAGGTGAGGGGGAAAGTTTACAGGAGATGCACAGGACAAGTATTTTTACACAAGAGTATAGGTATCTGGAACATGGTGATTCGGGTGGTAGTGGAAGCAGATACAATAATTATGTGGCCAAGAGGCTTATAGATAGGCATGTGGATAGGCAGGGACTGGAGGGTGATGAATCATAGCAGGCAGAAGGGATTAGTTTAATGTGGCATCATGGTCAGTGCAGATGCTGTGGGCTGAAGGACCTGTTCTGTGCTATGGTGCTGTATTCAGAATTCCCTTTTATCTCCAGGTTGGGAATCTTCATTTCCCTTTCAAATTTGAGTGATGAACCAGGGCAATCGTTATGTCACCATGTCCCAGACGAAGCAAATCCATGAAAGTCTGGCAATTGACCTGCGTGGGGTTGAATGCGATGGCTTGCTTCGCGTGCTACCTATTGGAGTCAGCATGTGTCTGAACAGTGCCTTTTAGTATGTACCCAACTTGTCAGAAAATCAAATGGTAAAACTGACAAAGCTGTTTATATCAAGAAAATAATAACTTGATAATCTCTGGTGAAAATCAAATGCACACACACACACAGCCAATATCTTAGTAAAGTAGAGAGAATTTAGGTTAATTATTGATCCAGTCCGTACTTTTACTTCAAATTGGAGGCATGGAGGAGTATAGTGTCACTTGACATGTACTACAGTTCTGTAATTTCTCTATTTGCAAATGTATTTTTAATCCCAAATGTGTCAGAAATACGGTGGCAAATGAGGGAACATATATCATCTTTTAATTTTCGCTCATAGTAATCAATAATTTTAACTTAGTGATTAAGTAGGCCTCTTTTATACCTTCCTTTAATTAAGTGCACACTTTGCAAAAATGGCTCTCATATAACCTGAGTGCCTGAGCTCCACAGAGGCACAACCTATTCAGCATAACATTTATTACCTTCAAATTTCTTAGCCATTACCCATTTCACTGTTATGGAAATATCAGTTTATATTGTTTTAACTGTGATTGAGAATGAAAATGATCTTGTATATTAGGCGAGATATAACTGCAGTGTGAAGACATAAAATGAGGTATTCAGGGGTTGTCAATCATCAGAAAGTGTATGTTTTAGTTTTAGTTTTAGACAATAGTTTTAGAGATACAGTGTGTTAACAGGCCCTTTGGCCCACCAAGTCCATGCTGACCATTGATCACCCGCACACTACTTCCATGTTATCCCACTTTCTCATCTTACACTCTAGGGGCAATTTACAGAAGCCAATTAATCTTGGTTAACCTACACTTCTTTGAAATATGGGAGAAAACCAGACGACCTGGAGAAAATCCACGCACAAACTCCATACAGACAGCACCCGTAGTTAGCTGGGATCAAACCTGGGTCTCTGGTGCTGAGAGTCAGCAGCTTCACTGCTGCACCTCGGTGCCTAAATACAGTCTAACAGTCCTTAAAGAGATAAATGAAATTAACTTCAGAAATGGTTAACTTCTTTAAATGCAAATGTGGTATTGGTGTTAATTTACTATTGTCAAGTATACTGAGTTACAAAGAAAAACAGAGTGGAATTTGAAAGGACTGTAATAACAGTGGGGAAGGGCAGCTAATAACAGTGGGGAAGAAGCTGTTCCTTAATCTGATGGTACATGCTTTCAAGCCTTTGTATCAATGGAGAGGGGAGGCAACAATGCCACGTGAAATGCAGATGAAGTCGATGGTCCTATCACTGGACCACCATAGCAACCTCATGATGGTACATGGCCAGAATCAGCAGCTCTTTCTATTCACAACATATTGTGTTTCAGGTCCAATCAGAAATCACTTTGGGCTCAACAGGTAAATTAGGCCTGGACGTGTTTCTCTGAATTTCTATTGCTACATCAAACCATCCAAAAATAATTATATATCATTCTGTAAAAAAAGTGATTTTCAGTTGTATAACACGTAATGGAATAGAGTTATGCAATTCCATTTCTTGGCATGAATGTTTAACTCCTCCAATTCGTATGATAATATCTTTTTAATAACAACTTGGGACAGAAATGGAATGTACCCTTAAAAGAATAAAAAAGTTAAATCTAATACTTCTGATCTACAAAGATCAATAAATATTGAGTACACCAGCTGTAAATAAAAATCTGTGATTCTAAAAATATTTTTTTTTTGTTCTTTATGTATTAAGTTAAATGTGCTGATGTTTCACAAAGATAATTAATGCATGCGTTTTAGCTACAGTCTAAGCCATCCCTTGTCTTCAAGACTTATTCTCACATTCGTCTGCAAACAGCAGCGGGAGTGTAGCGTGGCTCCACAATTGTCCAGGCTGTGAACCATGTGTTGCCAAAGGTTGCTCGCCCTTTGATTCTGTCGCTTGTGTGACAGGCACGGTTCACAGAATGCTAGTTCAGCTCATTCATCTTCTGACAGAAAATGCCTCTTCCATTTCTCCCTCCATCAATCCTTTTTCAATCATGGCTAAATTTGTTGGTGGAAAATTGATAAACTGTGAAGGTGTGCTCAGATATCATTTTTCTTCTTGCACAGCAGCCATTTTCCTGTTTGTGTAGTGGTCAGGAAGGAAAGGAGATAGAAATGTCGCAGTAACATTACAATATAACAGACAACAGGTGGTTTAGTTTCCTTTTGTGCACAATGTTGTTTACAAACTCTGAGTTTACATGGACATTTTATATAATTCAGGTCAAAGGTAGTGGTGATCATTTGGGGTCTTTCAGTTTGGGGAAAGAAAATGAGCTTTTCTTGTAATGTTCTTTTCATTTAAAACATGTTCTTCAAAGTCCTGGCTTTGAATAGCAGCAACCATGACTGTATCAGGGCATACATGGAAACAATATCAGTAATCTCAAAATATCAGAAGACAGGTTTTTTTCTAGTCAGTTGTAAATTTACCCAGACCTCTGTTCCCCAGCTGTTATTGCACTAACCCTCCCAACATATCTAAGGTCAGCCTTATAATTGTTATGAGAGCTACCAACACTTCTGTTAAGTTGATAATATGCTTTCATCAATAGTGCTATATAAATGCAAGTAATTATTAATCTATACACCTAAAATTGGAACACTTACCTGCTGAGAATGGAAGAGATTTGTCTTTTCCTTGATAACTGAAAATGCTTTGTGTTATTGTCTTTTCAAAGTTACGATGATGGTAACTTCTTCCTAAGTAGTGAATATTTTGCAATTAATTGGCTCCTTTGTACTTGGGGTCCATGCTATGTGAGATTTTAATCACGTACCATGCACACCAAGTTTTCTGAAGATATTAATAAATCAGCTGGGTTTTAACAATGATTAATAAAATTAACTTTAAATAGTTATATCAGCATAAAATGGTGATAATCTTCAGATTGACATTGTAGAACGTTTCTGTAGAAAAATGGCATAACTTCTTTTAGGCCAAGATATGGAGTACAGGGGCACTCCACTTCTTAGGAGTGATTGTAATATTTACATATGATGTATAATTTTATTATTTAAATCTTTTAATTTGGATTTCACAGCAATTTGCATACATACAATGATAACAGACAGTTATAGTCAGGACATAATTGTGCAACAGTATGTAAGCGACCCTCAAAGCCCTTACCCTTACCCCCCCCCTCCCCCCCCCCCCCCCCTCCCTCAATCCACCCAAATCAGGTCGGAACCAAACGGGGACAAACAACACTCACATACGTACACATCCACACAAATACGATAAGATAAACGAAACAAAATGTACAACAAAAAAAAAGGTGTGTGGGGGGGGGGGGGGGGGGGTTTGAGGGGAGAGCTATGGTATTTGAGATGCAATGCATTTTTAATGTAATGTCAGGGGACAGGTAAGCCTCCAGTTAAGCAAGATCAGTCTCCGGGCTAACTAGGTTGTAAAAGCCAGGACCCGCTTCAACGCAACAGAGAGGTTGGTGTTGGGAGGAGTACCAAAAATAGCTGACAGTGGGTTTGGAGTCTGTCGTTAGGCTCTGCTTACTACGTCGAAAGCACTCCTCCAAAAGGCTGCCAGCTTAGGGCAAGACCAAAACATATGGCTATGGTTGGCAGGGGATTGATTGCATCTGTTGCAGGTGTCCTTGACAGCGGAGTATATTCTAGATAATCTTGCATTTGTGTAGTGGACTTTGTGAAGGATTTTGCATTGGATTAGGCCATGACGGGCACATATGGAGCAAGAATGGATCAGATCCAAAGCAGAGTCCCATTGCTGGTCTGTTAGTTTCATATTCAGCTCGCCCTCCCATGCAGCTTTTAATGAGATAAGAGGATTCAATATGACCGACCCTAACAAGTTATACAAAAAAGAGATGCATTTCTTCCGGTTGGGATCTAGAGCTAGGATGGAATCGGTCAGGGTTTCGGGGGGGGCGATTTGGGAAGTGAGGGAATGTCTTCTTCACAAAATCCCTAATCTAGAAAAAATGGAAAAGGTGGGAGTTGGACGAAAGCTCCGCAAAGGACGAAAAAATGCCATCCTTGTATAGGTTTTTGTTACTACTGATACCATTACTATGCCAGGTTTTGAATGCGGAGTCTGTACTTGAAGGTTTAAAGATGTGATTTTTAAGCAGTGGGGTCAAGATGGAAGGGCCTTGTAAACCACAGTTTTTCATGAGTTGACTCCATATCTTGAGCGAGAGGGAAGCAATTGGGCCTGCACCCACAGATGTTGTAGAAATGGGGAGTTTGGAGCATAGAACTGACTGCAACGGGAGACGTGAACTCGCCTTTTCCATGTGTACCTAGGTCGGTAGGTGGTCGCAATCATCATTCATCCAATACAGGATTTTTTGCAAGATATCTGCCCAATAGTATTACCTAAAGTCAGGAAGTGCCAAAATGCCATCACTCTTAGGAGACTGTAGTATCGTCTTTCGAATTCTAGCCGGTTTGCTACTGACATAAAAATTCATTCCTATAGTTATTATCGGGGATTGTACCTTTAAGAATCATGTATGGGCAAGTCTATCTTGGGATGACATTATGTGCTGACTATGGTTTTGTACTTTATACTCTGTGTGACGAGATTAAGTTGTGGTCCTGTGTGATGAGATTAAGTTGTGTCCGATACCTGCGTGATGAGATTGTTGTGGTCGATACATCCTTGTTTACTCCATTGTATAAAAGAATGAGTTTGGGCACTGCTTCGACAGAGAGACTCACTCAGATGCCTGTACTCTGTGCGATCCTTTCTCATGTATTAAACATTCAGTTGGATCTAAATTTCTGTGACTGTCGTTTGTTGGGAAAAATATTTCTAACATAATTGGTGCCCAAAGTGGGGCCCCAATCCCTCAGTTGCCTTCTTCCAATAAACCAAGAGCGCTCACTTTAAGGAAGGTGGAAACAGAGTGACGGGGTCCAATCGACACGACCGAGATAAAACTGAATGTTCCGTAGGAAGGGGCCCCCGGGTTAAGTAATTTTGGCTTTGCTGAGTTGTATTTAGTTACCTTCCTCGGAGACCAGGGACAATTGAAGAGAGTAGTTTCGAATACTCCGGCGACTGGGTCGCCAAAGAAGTCTGGGACTTCAGAGTCAAGTTGGACTTGACAGGAAAAAAGTATCGTCGTAAGTCTCGAGGTGGGAATCAGAATGGGCTCGACAAACTGAAAAGGTAAACTGTTTGATTTTGACGAACCACTCTGTACTCTCGCGAAACTGTACAGGAAACGAAAAACGAAAACGAAGTAAGGGTAAGAGACAATTGTTGCGAACAATTGTCCGAGTAGTGCAACTACTCGTGTGACTTGAAGAAGGAAAAAGAAAATTGTAAGTACTGACAGTGTAAACGAGAGGGGAGTATGGGTTCGACAAACTCAAAAAATTACGAAGGCGATGAAAAATGCATGTTTATAGATAGCAAACAAAATTGTAAACACCTAATGAGGTGGAAAAGGGACTATGGGTTTAGTGGTAAATTATTGGTACACGATTGTTCTAAACTAATGTCCGCAATATTAAATGATGCCTTTAAGAAACGTATAAACAAAGATAAGTTGGGCTACCAACAGGCACGAATTTGGCTCGGTGTAGCCAAAACACGGAAGGACGGGCAGGGGGAGAAAAAGCAAAAAGAAGAACAGACGACAGCGTACCTACAGAAAGGAGACAACGAGGTCTTCTATCGATCGCCGCCTAAAAATATGTTGACGCCTTTGCCGGCAACCCCGGGACGGCGAGTGCCCACCCCCCTCCCTATTTTCAGGAAGGTGTAGTGGTCTTGCCACCGAGAGAAGGAGCGAAGCTGGGACCGCGACGGCCCGAGTTCACGGACCCATACCAGGTTTATAAAATCCAAGCGCCACCAGGTCAGGAACTCATTTTAAACCATTGGGGCCATTTATGGAACAAATAACTGAGGGAATGGGGGCCCTAATGAGCCCACCTCGCCCAACCTTTAACCAAGTGGGCGAAGGGGAGCGGAATATCTTGCCAAAGATAGCCATGCCTAATCCAGGAGGAGCAGCCCAGCCGGTATATGTATATCGGGCGTGGACACTCAAGGATGTTAAGAAGGCAGTAGAAGGGATAACACACCCCAAAGAGAGCTTCGAATGGGAACCTAATGGTAATGTTTATCAACAAAGGAGAATAGCTATGGAAGGGCGTATAAGGGAGCATTACCGAAAAATGGTTGACTATAATAAAATAAGAGAATGTGTGCAGACAAAGGACGAGGACGTGCGCCACTATTTCGCCAGATTGAGACAAGTATTCGAGGCAAATAGCGGGATAGTGGCACTCGTCCAGTGGGTGGATGACGGACCATTTGCCCAACAACTAAAAATAGAATTATTAAACGGCATGCGGCCAGAAATCAGCTCGTACATTAAGAAGCACATGGTGGGTTACAGAACCGGAGGGTTAAGGCAATTTAAGGACTGGGCAGTACATGCAGAAAAAAATGCAAAAAGCAGAAAAACCATAACCAAACAAGTTTATCTGGCCGAAGTAATAGAGGGAGAAGAGACTGCCGTTTCAGTATTGTACCAACAGGGGTATAAAGGAAGGGGCCGAGGCAGGGGAAGGGGCCGAGGCAGAGGCAGGTGGAAGGGGACAAGGTGGCAGAACTCCCACAGGAAATGGCTGCTTCAACTGCGGAAAAATCGTCCACTGGGCCCGAGAATGTCCGCAGCCGAAGCGGGGGGGCAAAAGACGAGGAAGAACCAGAGAAGCAGAGTAGATCCTGACCAGGGGAAGGAGAATGGGTAAGGGACCCACAGCCAGCACCCTATAGAGAGAGCCAGGAAAACACTTTAAAAATCTTGGATCTGGAATGTATCTTGCATGGTCTACAGAACTTTGTAAAACCAACCATTACACTCTTCGCCAATAAAAAAAAACTAATTTTCCTGTGTGACAGTGGGGCTTGCAAGACTGTTATCACCAAAGACGAGGAACCCCCAGGAATCAAGTACTCCAAAGATTCTATCACCGTAAAATCGGCCACTGGCCACATCAGTGTCGAGTCCTTAACTGAGCCCCTCACCTTTGAGGAACCATTATCCCAAGATCAATGGCAGGAGCAAGTCCTCATATCAGGGACGTGCCCAGTCAACCTGCTGGGATGAGATGTAATGCAAGGACTAAAGATAGGGGTGATGCCGAATGAGGGCAGTCAAATTGGCACCCGGCAGGGCGGATATATTGGTCCAGGAAGGTGTAGGCGAACCTCACTACTACTACACCATAGATCTGGCACGAAATGGACCAGGAGCAATGGGGGAAGCATTGGTCAAGGAAGCCAAGGCTAGGGTCCCGGAAAAGGCGATAATACATAGGGCGCAAGACCTACATTGTACAATGTGGTTTAAGCCTACCACAGGACAGGATAAAAAATATCAGACCAAATTGATGAAGGACCCTAGTTCTGCCATGACACTGACCAACCACTAGTGGGACATTAAGGGAAACTGCGCCGTCCCAGTCCTATTGGATAAGAAGGACTATGAGCTCTTCAGGGGGTACCCTTCCAAACCCCACGTCTCCCTGTCCAAGAAACAGGGGGGCAGGTGGCGATACTTAGGGGCATTAGTGATAGAGGGAGAAGCGGAGCAAAAGTGGGAATGGCTCAATGATGGGAGCCAGGTGTTCAAAGGAAGGGATAGAAACATAGAAACATAGAAATTAGGTGCAGGAGCAGGCCATTCGGCCCTTCGAGCCTGCACCGCCATTCAATATGATCATGGCTGATCATTCAACTCAGTATCCTGTACCTGCCTTCTTTCTATACTCCCTGATCCCTTCAGCCAAAAGGGCCACATCCAACTCCCTCTTAAATATGGCCAACGAACTGGCCTCAACTATCTTCTGTGGCAGAGAATTCCACAAATTCACCACTCTCTGTGTGGTACCGGTATTTATACTAGAACCCTGAACTGGAGGGCAAAGGAATCGAAGGAGGTCCATTTGTCCGTGGGGAAAGAATGATTGATCCTTAACCTCAATGAGGAAGAGGAGGAGGTTTTAAAGGACCTGCCAGCCGGATTGTGGTCGGCAGGACCGTCGGATGTGGGACTAATCAGGGGAATTGAACCAGTAAGGGTCACCCCCCAATCATCCTACCACCCCTACCAGAGACAATACCTCCTCCGAAAGTAGGCTATCGAGGAGATCAGACCCATATTTGAAGCCTTGAGAGAAAAAGGCGTCCTGATTCCCTGCGAGGAATCCCCATGTAATACCCCCATGTTCCCAGTACGAAAGGCCGCCCCCTCCAATACATGGAGGATGGTGCAGGACTTACAAGCGGTCAACAAGGCAGTAATACCGAGAGCTCCATGCGTCCCAGATCCTAGCACCCTGCTGAATGATATACATCCCAATCACCAGTTCTTCACCGTCTAACGCCTTCTTCTCCATTCCGGTACACCCAGAATGCCAGTACTGGTTCGCATTTACATTCAAAAGAAAAAGATGGACATACACCAGACTGCCACAAGGATACACTGAAAGTCCCACCATATTCTCCATGGCCATGAGCTCTAACCTTGAGAGGTTCCACCCCCCTCACAATAGCACAATCCTACTTTATGTGGACGACATTTTGGTATGTTCCCCCAGTCACGACGAATGTATAGAAGACACTCTAAGTCTTCTACAGTTCCTGTCAGAAAATGGACACAAAGTAAGCAAAAGAAAACTGCAGATATGTAAGGAAAAGGTCAAGTACCTGGGCCATAACATATCCCAGGAAGGACGGGAACTGGATGGACAACGCAAGTCAGGGATCTTGGCTGCCCCAAGGCCAAATACAAAAAAAGAAATGATGCAATTCTTGGGTATGGTCAAATATTGCCGCCAGTGGATCGCAAGCTATGCTGAAATGACGGCTCCATTGCTGCAACTGATATATGACCAACCTATGGCTGCAAAGGAAAGAATTGAGTGGATCCAAGAGGGGGAACAGGCATTTAAAAGGGTTAAGCAGGCGCTAGTCTCCTCAACCATTTTAGCACTGCCAAATTCAGAGAAACCGTTCATCCAGACGGTGGAGAGTAAGAACGGATATATGACATCGGTCTTGCTACAAGAACATGGGGGAAAGATGAAGCCCGTAGCATACTATTCTAGGAAACTGGATCAGGTGGCGCGAGCACTGCTGACTTGCCTGCAAGCAGTTATTGCTGTGTCCCTCGCGGTACAAGCTTCCGCCACCATAGTGTTGTACAGGACCTTAACACTGCGGGTCCCACATGCGGTCGCAGTACTGCTGTTACAACAAAAGATCTCATATCTTTCACCGGCAAGACACCTTTCCTGCATGGCGGTACTGCTTTCACAATCTAACCTGACAATCGAGCGATGTACTATGCTGAATCCGGCCACCCTACTGCCAACCGAAGTGGACGGAGAACCACACAGCTGTTTGGAAGAAACGGACAAACTGGTCATGCCACGTCTTGAAAGACATGGCGCTGAAGGATCCAGACCTACTGTAACTCTGTATATTGATGGGTCATGCAAAAAGAATGAGTATTGGAGAAAATATGACGGGATATGCAGTCGTTGATGACACAAAGATCATCAAGGCCGAAGCACTACCTAAGCATTTCTCAGCGCAAGCCGCTGAGTTAGTGGCCCTCAGAGGGGAAGACGGACTCCTGGAGGAATGATGAGGGAAAACTAATCTTACCAAGAAGCAGGAGGGCGAGAAAACTCACTAAATTTAAATATGCATGTGTAATGAGCCATGGGCTAACCCATGTCTCAACAGGAGGAATGATACAGATAGTGGACAAAATATTCAAAACCTACGGCTTCACAAGCTATGCAAAGAAATACTGTGAGACATGTGAGATATGTGCCAGATACAATCCACAAGGGGGGTTGAAGCAAGCACCAGGCAAAGCACCACAACCAAATTATCCTTTTCAAAATTGAAACATGGACTTCATAGAATTGAGCTCTGCACAAGGGAAAACGTACTGCTTGGTGATAATTGACGTTTTCTCTAGGTGGGTAGAGGTTTTTCCCACGGCCATCGCAGACGCGTTGACAGTGGCGAAGGCCCTTCTAAGGGATATCATCCCCCGATTCAGAATCCCAGAAAAGTTACATAGTGATAATGGTAGTCACTTCGTGAATGAGCTAATAGCCAAACTAAGTAGTTCCCTAAAGATACAGGTAAAACACCAATGTTCATACCATCCCCAATCAGCGGGGTTGGTGGAAAGAACAAACGGGACTATCAAAAGCAAATTGCGAAAGGCCATGGCAGAAACAGGATTCTCCTGGATAGACTGCTACCACTCGCATTATTAAATATAAGAATGATACCGAGCATAAGGGGAATCTCCCCATATGAAATATTATATGGGAAACCCTTCCAATATCCCATCTTCCAGAAACTAACCGAAACAGTACAGGAAGAGGGGACACTGGCTGACTATATGCGAAAGTTATTAATAACCAAATCTCATGTCTTAAGGAACCTGATCAGCCTGGGACAGGAAAACCAAAGGTTCGAGGAGATTGTGAAGCCAGGCGACTGGGTGTTCATCAACGACATCAAAAGGAAAAGGTGGTCGAGCCCTCAGTGGGACGGACCTTACCAAGTTTTGCTCACCACACCAACGGCCGTAAGGATCGCGGAGAGACCAACGTGGGTACACATAACACGTTGTAAACGAATGAAGGTAAACTCTGAGAACGGAAAGGAACAAGGGAACTAGTGACGGCTGACGGCCTACCAGGGCCCAGTAACGACTAAAACCCGAGTAACTTGTCAAAACAAAAAACAAAAAAATCAACAACAAAAAATGAAAAAATCATTCATAAAATGGATTTGGATGACTAATCTTTGTATGGTTGCAAACGGATGGGATTATGTTATAAAACTTAAGGAAGATAAAACACGCACCTTCCACATTGACCCATGTAAAGAGTATCCTGGGATGTGGTGTGCCGAAAGAGCCTATGGCACTGATGGAACATACGTGTGCAGAGCCCCGTGCAGCACATGGGGTCAGGTTTTCCAGCACTCTCTCAATAGGGGCTACCAAGGGTGGGGAATGTCAAACGGAACAGACTTACACAGCAGATGGCCCCTGGTGGTGGCCTTCTCACCCCTCCATCGAAACGACTGGAAAACCATCATAACAATAAAGAAGCCCAACCAACAGGACGTAGGCAACTACTTTCTTTGTGTAGATGTAAGGATGCAGGACCCATGTTGCAAATTCAGAGTAGAGGTTGAGAAAGGGAGTAAGGGAGGAGTCACGCCCACCCCAAAACCAATAGGACCTCAAGAGAGGATTATAAAAAATAATTCCAATAAAAGACCAAAGAAAGTCCTTGGAAGTAGAAACGGGATACGCGGACAAAAATACCTGGCTGGAATGGATGAGGTACACGGCAAAAACATTGGGACGAAGTGATTGCTATGCCTGTGCATCGGCCAAACCACAACTCAACCCCACCCCATTTCCCCTGAATTTCAGTAACTCGCCAGAAGGGGTCACATGCATGCTATCCCTGTTCACGGGGAAGGAAGCACCAAACAATAAAAACTGCTCAGACCCTCAGACCTACATTACCTGTTCCCAGCAGTGCTGAAAGACATGGTCCCACCACCACTCACCATTCCGACAGGAGGAGGATTTAATTGCTTCTCTAGGTGGAGTGAGGAAGGAAAGGAGTTGGGCAACGTCGAGGACTGTATAGCTACGGTAAAGGTTTCCGGAGTCAAACCAACTACGGGCCCAAGCCCCCTGCTGGGAATAGGCGTCAACCTTCTGACACAACAGACAGTTGGGAGGGCAGATGTATGGTGGTACTGTGGAGGTAGAATATTAAGAACAAAGCTACCCCAGAATTGGAAGGGGACGTGCGCAATGACCCGGCTGATAATGCCCTTCACCCTAGTAACCCTAAGGAGGGACGAAGGAAGAGAGGACCTGGGAAGGATGGAATCAGGAAAAAGAATAAAGCGGGAATTAATTAAGGGATCATTCGACGCACACATCTACATTGATGAAATCGGGGTCCCTAGGGGGGCCCCAGATGAGTTTAAGGCCCGAAATCAGATAGCCGCCGGATTCGAGTCAGTCTTTTTCTGGTGGTCAACCACTAATAAGAATGTAGACTGGATCAACTATCTGTATTACAACCAGCAGCGGTTCATTAACTATACAAGAGACACCATAAAAGGCTTGGCCGAACAATTGGATCGAACTAGCTTAATGGCCTGGCAAAATCGGATGGCCTTAGACATGTTATTAGCGGACAGAGGAGGCGTGTGCGTCATGTTTGGCTCATCATGCTGCACCTTCATCCCAAATAATACTGCCCCGGATGGCTCAGTCTCCAGGGCCTTGGCGGGGTTATCATCACTGGCGGAGGAGCAGGCCGAGAACTCCGGGGTAGATACTTCATGGACAGGGTTCCTTGAAAACTGGTTTGGGAAATGGAAAAATATTGTCACTTCTGCACTAACATCCTTCATAGTGATTACAGGAATGTTAGCCGGATTGGGATGCTGTATAATCCCCTGTGTTCGAGGGTTGTCTCAGAGACTAATAGAAACAGCCCTTACAAAGAAAATGCAGATGATGTACGAGTCGGTTCCTCAGAAGGGGATTGAGGAAGAAGAAGTGGACATTGACCTAAGGGCCTGAACGGACCCCCGCGGATGAACAGAGTCAAAAGAAAGTGCAATGTTGTGATGGAACCGGGGAGGCGTTCGGACGGGGGAATTTTTGGAAATTGTTAATAAATTGTTAGATAATTGTATAAACAGGGGGAAAATGATATAAAAATTAATTCCTATAGTTATTATCGGGAACTGTGCCTTTAAGAATCATGTATGGGCAAGTCTATCTTGGGATGACATTATGTGCTGACTATGGTTTTGTACTTTGTACACTGTGTGACGAGATTAAGTTGTGGTCCTGTGTGATGAGATTAAGTTGTGTCCGATACCTGCATGATGAGATTAAGTTGTGGTCGATACATCCTTGTTTACTCCATTGTACAAAATAATGAGTTTGGGCACTGCTTCGGCAGAGAGACTCACTCAGACGCCTGTACTCTGTGCGATCCTCTCTCATGTATTAAACATTCAGTTGGATCTAAATTTCTGTGACTGTCGTTTGTTGGGAAAAATATTTCTAACAGCTACCCCATAAATATTTAGATATTCTCTTTTCTAATTTATCAAAAAAAGATTTAGTGATAAGTATAGGGACGTGCTGGAAAAGATACAGGAATTTGGGTAGAACGACCATCTTGACCAGATTTATCCGGGCCGCGAGGGATAATGGTAAAACAGACCAGCGGTCAAAGTCTCTTTCAGCTTTCTCAACCAGAGGCAGGAAGTATGTGCGGAACATATCAGATATAGGTGTTGTGATAAAAACGCCAAGGTAGCAAAACCCGTCCTCCGCCCATTTAAACAAGGTTAAAGAGCGAGGGAGCTGCATAGCCAATGAGCTAATCGGTAATAGCTCACTTTTTTGGTAGTTAAGTTTATAACCAGAGTACGCACCGAACCGTTCTAAAATATTCGTAATCACAGGGAGAGAGCTGACTGGATTCGAGATGTGCAGAAGCAGGTCATCCGCATACAATAAGACTTTATGAGTTGTGTCAAACCGTGTAATACCTTTAAAGCCGTTCTCTGAGCGTAACCAAACCGCCAAGGGTTCTATCGCGACAGCAAACAGGAGTGGTGATAATGGGCAACCCTGCCTGGTACCTCTCCGAAGGGGGAAGTGGGGCGACAGTGTGTCGTTTGTTTGTACTGAGGCCACCGGGGACGAGTATAACAAACTGACCCAAAGAATGAAAATATTGCCGAGGCCATACCTGTCCATCACCTCATATAGGTACCTCCACTCGACCCTGTCGAAAGCTTTTTCGGCGTCGAGGGAGACCACTATCTCTGGGGTCTCACTACTTGGTGAATGGATGATGTTAAGGAGATGCCTAGTATTGTGGAGGACTGTCGGCCTGGCATGAACCCTGTTTGATCTAATGAGATTATTATCTATAGAGGGCATCACTTGTCGAAGATGGAGCGCAAGGACTTTAGAGAGGATTTTGAGGTCCACATTGGTCTGTAGCTCCTACAAAGCAGGAGATCTTTCTCCTTTTTAAGAATTAGGGAAATAGTAGCACACGACAAGGTGGGCGGTAGGCGATGATGTAGAAATGCCTCATTGTACATATCTCTCAGGACAGGTGCGAGGAGAGCAGGGAAAGCTTTGTAATATTCTACAGTGAAGTCATCAGGGCCGGGCGACTTTCCGCTTTGCAATGATGTGATGGCTGCTTGGACCTCAGCAACAGTTATGGGGCCACCCAAGTCTCTCGTGGCTTCACCATCAATTCGGGGAAATGTCATACTACGGAGCATGTCATCTGCAGTGGGAGGACAATCGGAAGCGTATAGTTCAGCGTAGAATTTAGCAAATGCTTCATTAATTCTAAGAGGATCAGTGGGGATCTCCCCTAAGCTAGATCTAATGGCTGGAATTAGCCGTGAAGTTGCCTCGATTCTGGCCTGATAGGCCAGAAACTTCCCAGCTTTATCCCCAGATTCAAAAACGTGTTGCCTAGATTTAAGCAGTCATAGCTTGTCTTTATTAGTAGACGCGAGGTCAAAGTCTATTTGTAACCGAAGGCGTTCTTTATAAAAATTAGGGTCTGGGTCAGATGCATATTTGTCATCAATGTCCTGTATTTTCCGTAACAGGTCTGCCAATTGGGATGTCTTGTCGAGCCTGCACCGCCATTCAATATGATCATGGCTGATCATCCAACCTCTTAAGCCGTGTTACCTTTCTGTTGCGAAGGTGGGTCTCTTGAATAAAAAATATATCGCCCTTAAGCTGTTGCAAGTGGGCCAAGATCCTATCAGTCTTAGTAGGACCCCCCACCCCCCTCACATCCCGCGAGACAAATCTAAGAATGTTGTTTGTGTTGGCCATATTTAGCTATATCCAAGCGAGTGGGCAGAGCGCTGTAGTACTGCAAGTTGAGACGGAAGAGCGCATCGAAGCCAGCTGCAAAGAGTGGGGGTGTGGGTGGGGGGAGAAGTATAAAATAAATAAAAAATAAATAATAAATTAAAAAAAGATACAATCATACTTAAATCCATATAATATATAATATATTTAGTGTCATAGCACTACATTAGGAGAGCTAACATACATTTTTAAGGGGTAGGTGATATAAAACTATATTTATTAATAATCCAACCATCCCTCCTTAACCCCAAGATAAAGTCCATGTCCATTGTTCCTCCTCCTTCCCTGCGGGTCCTCCTTCAGTGTGAATCTTCCTCCTTTTCTGTGAATGGGCAGTATCATCAGGTAAGTGATCAATAATATTCAGTATTGTTCATCTTCATCTACTTCTTCCTCTTCCAGTTTCTTCTGAATGTTTCGAGCAAATTCAAGAGCTTCTGTATGTTTGGTGAAGTGGTGCTCCTTGTTATCATAAGTTACTCTTAATGTTGCCGGATACATCAGGCCATATCTCAGCTTTTTTATGTTCCTCAGGATACCTCTTGTTTCTGTAAATAAAGATCTTCTCTTGGCCACTTCCGCAGGGTAATCTCTGAAGATATTGATGTTGTCACCCTCATATTTGAGATTTTTCTTATGTATTATCTTCATCATATCTTCAAAAACATGATCGTAAGCCACCTTCACAATCATCTATCTTGGGGGAGCATCCCTCCTAGGGATATGTCTCAATGCCCTGTGTGCTCGGCCCAGCAAAGTTCAGAATATCTTTTAGGAGTTTTGCAGCAAATTTTCGAGAGTCTTGATCTCCCTCTCGGCCTTCACTCAATCCAACAATACACAAATTCTGACGCCTTTGACATCCCTCCAAGTCAATGCATTTCTCAGTTAATTTGTGTAATAATTCTGATAAACACTTGTTCTCGGCAAGACTCTTCTCGGCTGATTCAGTCAATTCTTTTATTACCTCATTTTGTTGGTTAAGTGAAGTTTTAATAGGTTCTAACTTGGTATCCAGCAGCAACTCCATCTCACCAGTTTTACGGTTTACGTCATCCAACTATTGTTGCAAATCATACGCGCTTTATCTTTTCCATTTCGTCCATCATAGTCTTTACAGTAGTATAAACTTCTTTTTTGAACTCTTCTTTCAAATTTTCATGATACACCAAAATATAATTTCTTAAAGTCTTTATTTTTTTCTTTATATTCTTTTTTCATATCCTTAAGCATTTTTTTTAGCTCATCCATAATAATTTTTTTGAGGTCATCCATCTTTAAAATATCTTCCTGGGAGGCACTCAAACTCGAGCCCGCGGCTCCAATGAGGCCTACTTCCTTTTTCACAGGCTTTTTCACTTGGTGGGGGGGGGGGGGGAGCGATGCATCGACATTTTCTTGTTAAAGTCGCGCGCCTGATGACGTCACGCACCTTTTTAAATCTACCGGAGCTGTTCACACCCATTCTCCTCTGGTGAGTAGCTTCAGTTAACCCCTTTTACCCCCGTTTCTAATACAATTTTTAGCGGAGCTGAATGGCGCGAGTTCCACTCACTCCATAGCGCCACCGGAAGTCCTGATAACCTTAGACTTTAGCTTGACGTTCTCTTCGGTCACCGTAGTTAGCATTGTCTCCATAACTTGCATGTCTTGGCTGGTGGCATCGGCAAATGAATCTAATGACGAAAGGTGCTGTTGTTGATCTAGAATAGTGGTCTGGATATTGTCCAGCTTCATTTCCACTTTGGTGAACGCTGCGTTGAGTTCTGCCAGTAGCGATGCCTTGTGCTCTGTTAACATGGCTGCTAGCGTAGTCATGACGGTGCTGGTCGTCGAGTCCTCCATCGTTGGCTCCTCTTTCTTTCCTCTGCCTGGCATCTTTGTGGTGTGGAGAGGTGCTGTCGATGGTGTTTAAATATTTATGGGTAGTTATAAAACTATATATACAGCTATAATAACAGTTGAAGGTGAACAGATTGGGAGCGTGGAAAAGTGCGACTACTCCAGCATGTCGCCCCCGATGTATAATTTTATTAACTGATGGATTTGGGTTATAGGGGTGAATGTCCTAATACTCTGAATTCATATGTTTGTGTGCTGGCGGAAAAGGAGACTTGCAGAAATGTTTGTCGCAGGATTGAAAAATTGGACAAGTAATCCAAGGCCCGGGTTATAGCCCAAGGAATCTGATTCAAGTAATGACATAAATCTGGGAAATCTAAAGCTTGTCCCAATGTAGGTAACCAAAAGACTCATCTGATTAATTAATGTCCTACATGCGACACAACCTGCTGGCCTCACTCAAAGTCCTACTCCTGCACCTATTGTCTATTGATCATGATCATGTTGGTATTGATATTGGCATTGGTGTTGGGTTACTATTGAGTACAATCGTAAGTGAGAAAACTTTGTTTTGCATGTTATTCAGGCAGGTAATACTATACACAAGTACTAAAAAGTGCAAATTTAAACAAATGGGATGGCGCATGACATCTCTGTGAAATACATTGGCGCTGAGGAGCCTAGGCTTTGTGCGATGATGAGCTACTTTTACACAGGCCTTTGCTTTCCACACATAGTTCTGTGGTTTGTAGGAAGGAAAGCAATGTCTCATCCCTGTTATTGGGCAAAATGAGGTATTTGAGGAAAAGCTAGATTTGGACTGAAGTTGATGGTAAGATCAGGCTGGGATGCCTTAGGAGAGTCAAATGCTGAGGATTGTTGCGTGCCAGCTGCTAGACCTTCCCTTAAAATAATGTAGGAAGGAATTGCAGATGCTGGTTTACACCTGAGATAGACACAAATTGCTGGACTAACAGCGCAACAGAGAGCATCTCTGGAGAGAATAAATGGGTGAAGTTTTGGGTTGCTTGGGTCTGAGGAAGGGTCTTGTCCTGAAATGTCACCATTCCTTCTCTCCAGAGATGTGATTGTCCCACTGAGTTACTCCAGCATTTTGTATCTGGATACGACATAGTCAGATACAACATAGTCAGAGTTTATGCATAGAGTAATTGTGGGGTGGGGTTGGGGTGGGTAAATAGCAAGTTAGTGTAGGGAGATTGCTGAATATTTAGAAGTCAGAGTTGATCAGCAAGTAGATGGTTGCAGAGGAATGGGGTGTATTACCCAAGCAGAGAACAAAGTGCTGTTCATCCAGTTTGTGTGTGGCCTCACTCTGGAAAATGGTCACTGAGTCTGCGCTTGGTCTCGTTGATGTACTGAAGGCTACATGCAGTAGACAAGGTTAGAAGAAGTCCACGTGATCCTCTGTGTCTCCTGGTAGGACTTCTGGGGTCAGTAGATGGAAGTGATGGGGAGGTAGAGGGAAGAAAGAAAGAGTTTGTAAGCAGGACCAAGTGTAGGAAATTAGGATAGACGAGATTAAGTAGGAGCCGTTGGGTCCCATTGTTACATGGGAGGCCTGGTCCCCCAACGCAATATTCCACCACTCACCCATAGCCCCCAACTGCGCAGGTGCAGCTGACGGTACCTGGATGTGGTGCCGACGGATGAGAAGCTGAAGCAAAGAAGTGGAAGCCAAATAACCAAATGTAAATGTAGCCGAAATTATAAATAACCGAATGGAAACAAAGCCGAAATGCCAACTAACCGAATGGGTGCGTAAATACAAACTAACCGAAAGGGTGGGATGCCTAAAAGCCAACTAACCGAAAGGCTGCATCGCCTAAAAGCAAACTCACCGAATGCCGCTCTGCCGAAACGCCACCTCACCGAAAGGCGGCGTCGCCTACAAGCCAAAGAACCGAATGCCGCTCAAATAACGGACATGACGTTGCCGGGGGTGGGACTTTTCAGCGATTGGTCCAGACCCCCACTTCCATCACATCACTGTGGAGGAATGAACATTGTCCCACACCTCCGCTCCACCCAACCCACAGCCCCCGGAGGGTGGCCGTTGGAGAGTGCGGGCTGTCCCGAGGGATGCACACTTTCGGCTGCTTACAACTTGGTGCTTGGGTTCAGATTGTCCAGTCACCTATGGCTTGTGTAGGAAAATGATCCCCACCCTCCCACCCTCAATTTCATCATCTTCATTCTTTGTCTTCTCCAACTATCAACAACAATTGAGAATAGTCGCCTTCTCCTTCTCTTAATTGCATATTAGTCTGCAATTGAAACATGGTGAAGTGTCCAGAAGTAGGATTTCTTGATGCTGGAATTTTCAAAATCAGCATCATGTCACCTTTTTACTACAGAAAACGGGTGGTGGGGGGTGGGTGGGGGGTGGGGTGTTGCATTGGGTGTGGGGGAGAGGGGGAAGTGTGGTGGGTGAGGGTGCACATAGTAGCGGAGGAGGGGAAGGGGGTGCACAAGATGGGGGGAGGGGGGCACGTGAAGGGGGGTTGCATGGAGGGGAGTGGTGGGGGTGCATGGGAGGGGGAGGGGTGTGCAATCGGGGGGGGGAGGGATTGTGGGGAGTGAAAGAATGGGGTGTAGGGGAGAGGGAGGGAGGTGCGTGGGGGTAGGGATGGTGGGAGTGGGAGGGTGGTGGAGTGGAAGAGGTGTTGGGGGATGAGGGGTGGGAGGGGGGGGGGGAGTTGTGGTGTGAGGGGAGGAGGGGTAGGATATATGTGGGGGAGCGAGTAGAGGTTGTAGGGATTGGAGGGGAGGACTGGGGTGTGTGGTAAGGTAGGAGGAGGGGTGTGTGGTAGGGGAGGAGAGGAGAGGTGTAAGATTAGGAAAGGAGGAGGTGTGTGGGGCGAGGGGGAGAAAGTGTTTGTGGGGGACCGGTGAGGGTTGTTTGTGGGAGGGTGGGGAGGGGGAGGGGGATGTGTGACGGAAAATGGGTTTGGAGGGGTGTGTGTGGGAGGTGGGAGGGGTGTGTGTCGGAGGTGGTGTGTGTGGTGGGGGGTGGGGGATGTATGGAGCTACGGGGTCTATGGCTTCACTCAGCACTTCCTGGCCCTGTGCTTGAAACTGCAACAGAAACGGAATGAAATGATAATGCAACACGCTGTTTGGCATGCCCTGTACTTGAAACTGCAATGGAAATGGAAATGAAATGAAAATGCAATGAGCTGTTTGGCCTGCCCAGTATTTGAAACTGCAATGGAAATGGAAATTAAATGAAAATGCAATGAGCTGTTGGCCTGTCCTGTGCTTTAAACTGCAATGGAAATGGAAATGAAATGAAAATGCAATGAGCTGTTTGGCCTGTACATGATTTTCCTAAAATGATATACAGCCAGACAGGAAGTGGTCAAGATGAGACTTTTAGTTATATAGATGTAGATATGCAGGGAATGGAGGGATATGGATTATGTGCAGGCAGAGAAGAGTTGATCTTGGCAGTATGTTTGCCACAGAGATTGTGAGCTGAAGGGCCTGCTCCTTTGCTGTACTGTTCTATTTTCTATGACCTGATGTGCCAGCAGCTGTCCTTTCCCTCGCCAGATGCTGCCTGACCACTGGAGATACCTCCAGCACTCATGGAGTTTTGTGCTTTAAATGATCAACCACCCCCCCCCCCCCCCCCCCCCCCCCCAATAATACTTCATGTAAAAAGTAAGTTTATGTGTTAAGCCATTCTCTTTCAAAAGATTCTAAAATCCACATTTACACTTTGGAGAAAAAGGATAATTAAAACGTCCAGCCTCTGAAAAGTAAAGCTTCTCATTTTTCTGAAACGGGGAAAAAGCTATTTGTGAATTTGATCGTCTCTGGTCCTCCAAATAATTTGATTTATTGTTACCAGAACCAGCTCCACTATCCAACCAACCTTACTGGATCAATTGCCCCACACTCACCTGAGTTACAGTAATTAATACTGATTATCTCTTATGTTTACGAAGGAACTGCAGATGCCAGTTTAAGCCGATGATAAACACAAAAAGCTGGAATAACTCAGGAGTAACTTCGGGTCGGGTCTCGACCCAAAACATCACCCATTCCTTCTCTCTGGAAATGCTGCCTGTCCCCCTGAGATATTCCATCTTTTTGTGTTATCTCTTATGTTAGTTTGACCAAGCTATTTTTCCCCTTGAGAAGATTAATAATCTGGAATTAACAATATAGATGATAACTTGCTCCTTGCTGAGATTTTAAGGGTCAGGGGGAAATGACTCAGAGTTTTCTTTCTTTGCAAAGCTTGTCCATCTCGTTGATTAAATAAATCAGGAAGTCAATAAATTTATGAATTGCAAATGGTATGTTTGAAAGCTTAGGCTGTACACATCAGAAGCTGAATTATGTCTAAATTATTTCCCTTCCCACCTGTTTGCTAAAGTGAAATGTTGGCAGATGAACAACTTTAATTTTGCTATTGCATATATTAGCCGTTTAGTTTTGTTTTAATCCACGTTCTCAGTTAGGGTACATCTGATGTTCTGCCATTGAATATTATCAATTGGCTTCAATGATAATGCTTTCAAAACTTGGAAGGAATATGGCTTTGGAGTACCAACATACAATACAATAGGCTACCTGAAGTGTGTTAGATTTGTCTTTGAACATACAAAAAATTGAACAAATATATTAAACATTGTAAAACATTACTAGCACAAGAATGGATGAGACTAGCGAATACCACGATCCAAGAAATAAACGTCAAACAAACCACTGTAATATATACAGTGGTGTGTAGGAAGGAACTGCAGATGCTGGTTTATACCGAAGATAGACACAAAATGCTGGAGTAACTTAGTGGGACAGGCAACATTTCTTGATAGAAGGAATGGGTGACATTTTGGATCTGAGGATCCCTTCCTTCTGACTGAGAGGTCGGGGGAAGCATAAGGAGAAGTATGGGTTTACGTGATTGTTAGAGAAATCAAATATTCATACTGCTTGGGTGTAAACTGCCCAAGCAAAATATTGAGGTGGTTGTGTACCCCAAGTACATCATATTTTGTTTTGGGCAACTCCAAATGGTATGAATATTTGACCTTCTCTCGTCATACCCTCCCCCTTCCCAGTTCTCCGTCCAGTCTGACTGTCTCCCTGATTAAATTTTATCTCTGTATGCTTCGTTGTCACCTTCTCCTAGCTAACAATGATCTTTTCTACATTTTCCTTGATCCTCATCCCCTTTGATGGTTTTTGTTTTCATACCTTACCCTTCCTTACCTTCATCTACTCTGACTCTCACCCAGATGACAGAAGGGTCTCGCCCTGAAATGACACACCCATACCTTCTCTCCAGAGATAATGCCTGTCCCCACCAACTTTTGAGTTACTCCAGCATTTTGTGTCTATCTTCACTGTAAACTGTAGCCTTGCTTTCTCACCTGAAAGGGGCTAAAATATTTGACAGAAGTACTGTATAATTGGGATTGCTTTTGTGAATCAGATAGAGGCTGAATGTCAGTTTATTTGGAGACATTTGACAGATGATTTGAAAAAGATGGGATTAATATTGCAGCAGGCATTTTCTGCTGCTTTGGAATCTAAAATGCATTCCTGCAATAAAAATAATTTTGACAAATCAGCGCAGGAAACCAAAAATTAATTAACTAGGACCAGCCTAAAAACAAACAAATGTCTTTAATCCAAAACAAATATTTACTGTCTATAAAGTCAAAGACTTGCTGTTGAATATTCAATATATACAAATTAACTCCAGTAATGCTTTCCAAGGGTAGGCAGGAGATTGTAAGGATCACAGTGTTATGTAAAGCATGGCATCTGGAAGTCATTTATTTTATTATTTTCCTCAGAGTTCCTGTATATTTTTATGAAGTTGAGCTGGATGAGGGCTGATCTGGTGTGCAGTCATGCTGGAAGAACACCTATAAAGTCATCATGGCTCATGTATACAAAGGCTCATAAAGGGGGGGAGGGGTGGCGGGGTGGCGGGTAATGTCATCTGAACAAAAAGAAGTAATAAATTACAACTGTCAAAAAAAACCCAGGGATGGGTAAGAGAGTGATCTGTCTAAATTATGCTGGATCTCAAAGGTAAATTCCATCACATAGAGGAAAATAAAATTGTGATGACAAGAAAATCTCTTACTTTCAAAATACAACATATCAGAGTTGGCCCAAAAGTGTGTTTGTATAAATCTAAATGTTCTAAGTACAGCGGGAAGAGAAGAAGTGGTAAAATGTTTTAACTGTAATCTATTTCGCTCGACATGTCGTGTATATGAAAAAACAGCCACAGCCAGGTTGGAGTGGCCACTCAATGGAACGTATTAATAGATGATTTTTCTCCTAGGTAGTAGTGTATAGTACAGTAAAACTACAGAGAGAGGTGCAGAGGAAATTACAGTGTGCAGTGGGGATTAGGGACAGGTTTGTGATTTAAATCACAGAGTAACCCTAATTTCTAAATTTTTCCAGCATACAAGTTATTATTTTCCTTTTCTCCTTGCAGATTCCGATTTTAACAGTGGGAAAACTAGTGGGAGAGGCTGCAGAAATTTCCTGAAGTAATCTCATCATGTAACACAAACGTTGCATGGCTGGAGAGGTACACTTTTAAGAGTCACTTTAGTTTAGTTTAGTTTAGTTTAGAGATACATCATGGAAACAGGTCCTTCAGCCCCAAACGAGTCCGCGCGGTGCACCGATTCGTATCAGGTTTAATCCCTTCTGGATAGTAACATGAGTTCAACTCACTCTAAATAAACTTGGACAGCAAGAAAATCATCCTACATTATACATGCCAATTGTGTGGTGCAACCCATACCGATGCTTTTGAAATTTGCTTCTGTTGATATCAATGAATTTTAGAAGCATCGATAAATGTGCAAATATGTTGTATTCATTAATGTGTACGTGCTTATGATTAAGTTTATTGTCTCCATAAAATTCATTTGAAGTGCTGTTACAAGGATGTATTTTTCTCCGTATAACTGCATTCTAGCTTTTATGCACTCTTTATTGTTCACCACAACACTTCTTTCCCCTTCAAGAAATCCAAAACACATATGGGCATGGTCTGTTTAAAGAGCAGTGGTCAGTCCATAGGGACCTTTTCAATAGGATGCAAAAGTGGGCCAGGCAAAAGATAGTAGCAGCCAGGAGGTAGTAGTATTAGCACAGTCTTTGCTATGACAACCCACAAGAGGGGCCAGGTATTGGGCTTATAGATTTAGCAGTTTTATGGACCTTCGCAATTACAGATTGTGAAAAGGCTGGCGAAGAAGGGCACAAGTCATGCTTGTCTCCATAGCAGAGGGCATGGAATATAAACATTCTGATGTTATGTTATAGCTAATCAAAACATTGATTGAACCACACTTGGGAGTAACTGTGCGCAGTTCCTGGCACCATACATGCAGAGAAAGTTATGTTGCATTGACAGAAAAAATGCAGGGGAGTGAAAAGGAGATTCATCAAGATGTTGCTTAAATGGAGGACTTTCATTGAATGAAGAGATTATATGAACTGAATTTGTTTTGCCTGACGTGAATGATGGTGATGAGTGATGTGTACAAAATTATATGTGGCATAGAATGGGTAGATATTAAGGATCTTTGTTCCCATCGTATGAGTATCAAAAACAAGTGTGCATATATGTTTGTGGTGAGGGAAAGCAGTTTTAAAGGGGCTCTGAGGTCATAAGTGATAGGAGCAGAATTAGGCCATTTGGCCCATCAAGTTCAATCATAACTGATCTATCTTACCCTCTTAACCCCACCCCTCCCTTCTCCCCATAACCCCTGACACCCATACTAATCAAGAATCTATCTATGCCTTAAAAATATCCATTGACTTGACTGAGGTGTAATGTTTTCGCACAGAGTATGATAAGTAACTGGAACACACAACTCGAGGGGGTGGTGGAATCAGATACGATCATAATGATTGGGAGAGATTTAGTCAAACATTTGCATCGACAATGCATAGAAGGATATGGATCCAGTGCTGGCTAATGAGATTAGTAGAGATAGGAAGCATGGACACGATGGGATGAAGGGCCTGTTTCTGTACATCTCTATGACTCCTTGACTCTACACTGAATGGCAACATCTGAAGGTTCTGTCCAGACACTTAAAGCAGAGATTCTAATTAGTTGACCTTTATTAAAGATAGGCTTTCTCTCTTTCTATTTTCATTTCAGACCCAGTTATTGTTGTCTAATACTACGCTTTGAGCCCAGTTCTGGATGTGAGTGGGCTGTTGTATGGGCTATTGTATGATTGGAAAGCCTGGGTATGGGTTTCCGTAATCTGCAAGTTGAAGGTATTTCAGTGGGCAGGGTCTATCTCACAAGGCCGAAGCCTATATGAGTAGGAAGGAGGACAAAAGCAAATGTGAAGTTGTGGAAAACAAAACGAATGGTGGAGGAGATCTGGTATGTAATTGGAGAGTTATTATTCAATCACTGGATGACAGGTGGTGCAGTGGTAGAGTTGCTGCCACTTTATTAAAAGTTGTCTGGTTTCTTAAAAGTGTCTCCACTCCTTCTCCCCCCCTTCTCTCCCCCTCTCTCCTCCCCTCCCCCCCCCACCCCCCACTCTCTAAAGGACTTTAGAGAGTGTTACACTGTTGCAGCGGTCTTTTACCTTCCTGTTCATTGCGGGTGTGAATTTCAGACAGCGCTCCTCCGCTTTCCCTGGGCCTCGCCTTTGCTGTGTGTGTGTATGTGTGCGTGTGTGCGTGAGCGTGCGCGCACGTGTGTGTGTGTGTGTGTGTGTGTGTGTGTGTGTGTGTGTGTGTGTGTGTGTGTGTGTGTGTGTGTGTGTGTGTGTGTGTGTGTGTGCGCGCGCCATCCGGCTCACAGTTTCATCGATGACGGTCGATCCAGCTCGAGGTTTTTCAGGCAAGTGCCCTTGAGCTTGAAGGTCAAAGACAGTCGCTGAAAAGTTACGTTAGTGGGACAGGCTCTTTACAGCGCTTGCAGTGCCGGAGACCCAGGCTCGATACCGAGTACAGGTGCTGTCTTTACACAGTTTGTACGTTCTCCCCATGACCTGTGTGGGTTTTCTCTGAGACCTTCGGATTCCTCCCATACTCCAAAGACGTACAGGTATGTGGGTAAATTGGTAAACTGGCTTGGCAAATGTAAAAATTGTTCCTAGTGTGTGTAGGATAGTGTTAATATGCAGGGATTGCTGGTTGACGTGGACCCGGTGGGCCGAAGGACCTGTTTCCACACTGTATCTCTAAACTAAACTAAACTATACAATACCACTGTGAACAGACCATTCACTCACTGCATCAAAATTAAAGTTCATACTGTAGATAAATTATTGAGGGAAAGGCATTTAGTGAGAGAAATAAACAAAAAGATTCAACAAAGCACAGCTTTTGATTTGGACCCATGGCTTTATATATTAACTACCTATTATCTAATTGTAATTACAAAGTGATAGCAGTGTTGTAATTCAGAAGGGCTTTCTACGGAGCTTGATGATCGAATATTGACATTCTCCGGTTCAAAATACCTACTTACAGTCTTACGCTGTAAGGTTATTCAAGTGGAAGGTACACAGGGTACTTTGAAATTAATCCCAGGTTATTCAGGAGCAAAGGTTTTAACTTTCAAGCCTGTCAAAAGAAGGTAACCATCTATTGCTGATTTCCAGGCAGTTGCTGGAAAAGGTATGGTGGGTCCAGGCAAGCAGTCCCTAGCCCATTCCTGGACTCATGAAACTCCTTGCTGATGTTTCAAGCAGATCTGTGGGTGAGCTGTGACTTTAGAGTGGCTCTAGGCATGTAACATCTGAGTATTGCTGCATGTCAGCTTGTGTCCAAGAACCCAGCCACCCCCATCTTAAATGCACATAAAGGCAGAAGACTGGAAGAGGCTACGAAGCTGGAGGAGAGACAAGGGATGTTGAGGTTTTCCAAGTTCAGAAGGGAGAAAAAGACTGGTCATTACAAGAGGACAGGAGGAGAGGGAGGCAGGAATCATTGGCGATGATGGGCATCGTAAAGATAGTGAGGACTGATAAGAAGGAATATGAAATCTGTTGTGGAAGATAACATGGAATATGAAAACATAACATAAAATAAAGACATGCAGAAGTAGGACGTATGGCCCCATGTGCATGCTTTGCCGTGTAACAGGACCAGGGTTGACCTTACCTATCTGTTGTGTTATCCATAATTACCTGTACTGTGTGAATGCAAAGTGACTCAACATCTGTGGTCCTCAAATTTACAACCCCCAGAGAAGAATTCCCTTCTATAATTCAATAGTTCAATCGTTACTTTATTGTCACATGTGCTTAGATACAGTGAAATGCTCTCGACTTCTGAGGCTGCACACGAACAGTTGCCATGTTTCTGGCGCTATCTTGTACCTTTCAAGTATCAAGTTGTAAAATAAAAGTTAGAACCATTTATATACCCCAGAGCTTGGCTTTAGATTGTCATGGTCATAGAGCTATACAGCAATGAAGCAGGCTCTGTGGCCAAATTGTCCATGCCAACCTAGGCATTCTGGGCTAATCTAATTTGCCTGCATTTGGCCAATATCCTTCTAACACTCCCTGTCCCTGCATTTGGTTAACTGTCCTTTGGAAGTCATAATAGTATCAGGATCTATAGCTCACCCGACCTTGAGTCATTCCACTTCCCTCATGGTCTTATACCGTTGCAATAAGAGAGGGAAGGAGGCTGAGGAAGAAGAGAGCTGAGACAAATGAGGTGAATGAGATCAGAGGAGGATGACAGGGTATTGGGACAAAAGGAAATGAGAGGAGCATGAGTCTGGGTAGAAGAAGATGTGGAACTGAAGAAAGCTGTAAAGCTGAGGGGAGCAGAAGAGTCTAGGAGTACAAGTACATTGATCCTAATCTGTAAAACCTGCTTGTACCACGACTCTCTATGAGTCAAAAGAATAGTAACAGAAGGAGGGAGACAACAGAATCAGAAAAGGGGTAAGGTGATCGGCAGATGAGAGGAGGAGAGAAGATAGAGAACCACAGCGGTGGGATAGAGGAAACAGGAGATGATTAGAGGCACAGGACATGGGAATGGATATGGGAGAAGATGACAGGGTAACAAAAGTGAAGCATGAAACAAAGGAAGAAGATATCGGGAGGGGAGAGAGAGAGATTTGCGTGTTAGAGGGAAGGAAGTCAGGAGATCGGAAGGAGTGATAAAATGATCAAAGTAGCATTTGTCGCGATGGAGAGGAATGGGAATGTGGGAATGACGACTGGAGATCAGGGATTCTGGTGGGGATGGTGGGTTGAGATTGGTGTGGGAGAGAAATTGGGGATCTGCAAATCATCACCATATCCACCTTACACTTTACATCATTGATCAGCACACAGCTCCCAATTATGTGATCTGCACACAGCTCCCAGTGTTGTAATGTCATTTTATTCTTTACAGTGTATGAATGCACTTGAGTCGTGTGGCATCATATTGTTTGCACATTTGCAAGTGATTAATATTTCTTGGAAAACCTATATTTTTCATTTGACACTTTGTTGGGCTTCCATATTTGGTTTAGAAAATATGACTGCCTTCATCTACAAATATTTCTGGAGCTTCCCTATAGCCTAGATGGCTTAGGGAAGGACTCAATATGATAGTAATCCAAATATAACAGAAGTTCCAGATTAAGTTCCCAAATTATCTGCTAAATCTATTGTAATTGACCAATAGAATACCACAATTCATTCACTATTCTTGGGCTGGTAAGTAGCCCAAGAGTAGAATACAGCCAGGACTTGTGGCCACTATCCAGTGACCTGTGCTAGAAAGGCCAAGGGTTTGGAAGCTAGGTTAGGATAGAATTTGGCTCAATTAGTACTGATCCTCCATGATATAGTGACCTGCCAACATTCAATGAAGAAAGGAGACTTGTATCAGATGCCAGGTGGCAACTGACAGCTGTAGAAATGGACTCTGGCAATCATTCTAGGATGATAAGGGAAGATAACTAACTGGATCTAAGACAAGCAGTCACACCAAAAACAGCAATTGATCTGTAATTATTTTTTCCAACAATTTGCAATCTCGTATGGTGTCAATGCAGTGTGATTAATGTAAATAATATAGGTCATATGAACTCTCAGAATACTTCTAAAGAGCTATGATTTCTGCACTAATTCTAATTCTACCAGGAAGGGAAGTGTGAGGAACTAGGATGCACGATTTGCATTTTGAATGATATGAGTTATAAGATTTCTCTAAATATTTTATGTACCATAATTCAGTGTTGAGACATACTGGGTGGGAGAGGGGAAATGTTCTAAATTAAAAGGAATGGGTAATTTACAGGCAAATCTGTTAGTGCAACATGTTTGGTCTTTCAATGATAGGAAGGGATTCATCCCAATGAAAGGAGTAGAATTTACATAAATTAATTCACCCATCGGTCAACTATGCAACTGCCCAGTCTCTTTAGGACACTGCAAAACTTGTTCGTTTAAAGTACAATTGCAGCAGGCAAAAGTTATAAGGAAACGGAACAGTATAGCGTGTATCCCATTTGTGATTTGTAAATTATACATCAACAGAATTTTACTCAGACAGCCATAAAAACCATTATATTTATATATATTTTTTCAAAGAGTTTGTGGTGAGGCAATTTACAAATCAATTTTAATTTTATATATATATATCTCTATATATATCTATATATCTTTAAAATTAAAACTTTCCCTCTCTCTCCCTCTCTCCCTCCCTCTCTCAGATTCTGATCAGAGATGTCCAAGATAATTTTGCTCTATAATTTAATCATCCAACTCTTTTCCTCCATTCTTGGCAGAACTCTTTCACTCCTTTGCAACCCCCCTGCCTCAGACAGATGGCCTGTTTAAGATCAAGCACTTATTGTACATGGGATCCTGAGGATAAACCTGTGTCCTACTGCTCTCAGGCACAGCAGGCTTGCACATCAACATGCTGAGCCAGTGGGTTGCCTTTTCTTTTAAGTGCACAGTTCTGTGGTTACTTATTTTTCCCTTCAAATGCTGATCTTCTGTAATTCTAATGGTGTTCCAGCTATTTTAATTTGTCCTGATACGAAAAATGTAAAGCCAACATGGGCTGAGATAAAATAACTTCTGTTCTACAATATATTTATGTTAAAGCTTTACTCTTGATGATAGGTTTATTAAAAATCTGTGGGAAATCAGAGGAAAACCTGAAAGCAGAGTAGTGTTATGAAAATGGCCCCAGGTCTTTTAAATACACTAAGACCTATAGGGTGACTTTAAATAATACCAGATTGAGACTACATTATATGATATCATGAGAGAGTACACACAGATTCCATGAAAATGATCAAAATATCAAACTTGAAGGAAATTAATTACGTGAACAGCAGATGGGTATTTAATAAGTCGTGGGCTAGATGGGGAAATGCATTGAAGAATTCAGTTCTCACCTGTCTGCTTAAACTTTTAATAAACAATGTGAGCATAATTTGTAGATTGTTAAATTCAGGCTACTTTGGTTATATACTAAACATGCACAGATAATCCTTTGGAATCTCAAACCTCTGGCAACAAGCTATTTTTCATCTCACAATGGTGGGATGGGAGATTGCAACCTTACTGTGGTCCACCTTGTTTCGACTAATGCAATCAACCCGATGTGCACAAACAAATAGAGGTAGTGTTTTTCATGCCACTTGATCTACAAATTTAGGCTGTGCATGCCATATGCAAGAAGAAGATCTCACAATGGTTAAAATTTCCTCCCATGAGATAATAAAGCCTGTTGAAATGGAGAATCAAACAGGCAGTGAATGGCTATGGAAAAGAAAGAAGCCATTTAGCGCATTGTCCATGCCAATTCCCTTAAACCAAATGCAATCATTCCCACTATCTGACTACCCGAGTGACTAGCTAGTTCCCCTCTGAAAACACTAGTTAACCCTGACACTGTTTCTCTCATTCTTGTCGGCAGTGAGATTCAGTTCATCACCATTCTGTCTGTTTAAAAAATGGTTTCAGTTACATTTTTTTCTCACCTCTTTGAAAATAGTCCTTGAACCATTTGCTAATAAGAAAAACTTCTCTCTATTTACCCTAAATAAATCTGCTATGTCCTTATATGTCTCATTAAATTGCTTGTTGTCCTTCTTTGATCCATTGAGAATAACACCAGTTTCCCCAATGTAGCATTATGAATCTGCTCATCCCAAGAACCATGATAGTAAATCTCCGCACCCTCTCAGACCTTCAGATAGATAGATACATAGATAGATAGATAGATCTATCTGTCTATCTGTCTCTCTGTCTGTCTGTCTGCCACCTGAAGCCGTCCCCGGCTACAGGACGCTCCCGCTGCAGGACACTCCCCCCATATTCTCAATTCAAGATACCCATCCAAGTGACCGAGGATACATTCTGCAACATTGAGAAGAACTCTCACATGGTGCGCTTGATGAGAAAAGTGAAACTCATTATTTGGGATGAATGCCCAATAATTAGGAGGGAGAGCTATTCTCAATTTTTGTTGAAAGTTGGAGAAGATGAGATTTTAAAGAACGAAGACGATGAAATTGAAATGCCAGAAGACATGGTTCTATCAGCAAAAATACTGGAGGATTGTATTGATTTTATCTATCCCACATTTGACAATCCTGACATCTCTGGATTACCTCCATACAAATTGGAGTTGAAAAAATGATCTCCGATCATGTTAATGAGGAACTTTGAACCCCCAAAGCTATGCAATGGAATGAGGATGATTGTGCAAGAGCTACACCATAATCTGATCATTGTAAGAATCAACATGGGAGCCTTCAAAGATGACATTGTTCTCATTCCTAGAATAACACTTAATTTGACAGAAGGCAAAGACATTCCCCTTCAGCTGAGCCAATTCCCCATTCAGTCAAGTTTTGCTATGACGATCCACAAAGCGCAAGGACAAACCATGGAGAAAGTGTTGATATACCTCGAAAAACCGGTATTTCAGCATGGACAACTATATGTGGCTCTTAGCTGAGGAAAGGTGAAAGAAAATGTCAAAGTTTTCCTGGAGGATGGAACATCAACCAAGAAGAGCGTGTGCTTCATAGAACAATGACTTCTGAGGTAAATTCTCAGATTTTCTTCAAGTTCAAATTTGACCACTCAATAATGTCTCTATATTAAAATTGTGTGTTTTTTTTTCATCAACAGCAAAGGGACATCGAGACGCAGTGAGCGGCTGAACACAACAAGAAAGAACTAAACTGAATAAATCTCATCATTAATTTTTAATTTGTTGTTGTATTTTAAGAGTTATTCACATTTTAAGCTTTAATAAATAAACGTGCCGCTCCCGAAAGCTGCACCTGCGCAGTTATACCTGCGTGTTCCACGTCACAATGACTATATGGTGCCAGCACAACAACCTGGCTCTCTATATCAGCAAAATCAAAGAATTGATTGTGGACTTTGGAAGAGGAAGGTTGAGGACTCACGATCCTGTTTACATTAATGGGATGATGGAGAAGAGAGTCAAAAACTTCAAATTCCTGGGCGTGCATTATTTCCGACGATCTTTCCTGGACCCAGCATATTGATGCAATCATAAAGAAAGCAATCAATGCCTCTACGTCCTGAGAAGATTACGGAGATTTGGTATGTCAAAGAGGATTCTCTTGAACTTCTACAGGTGCACAGTAGAGAGCATGCTGACTGGTTGCATCGTGGTCTGGTTCGGCAATTTGAATGTCCAGGAACGGAACATCCAGACTGCAAAAAAGTTGTAAACACTGCGCAGGCCATCACCGGCTCTGACCTTCCCACCATCGAAGGGATTTATCATAGTTGCTGCCTCAAAAAGGCAGCCTACATCATCATAGACCCACACCATCCTGGCCATACACTCATCTCACCACTGCCATCGGGAAGCAGGTACTGGAGCCTGAGAACTGTAACATCCAGGTTCAGGAACAGCTTCTTCACTACAGCCAACAGGCTATTAAACACTGCAAACTCATAAGCTTTGAACTAACAAGACTATTATTATTATTGCACTGTTATTGTTAGTTCTTTTTTTTCCTGAATTTTTGTTATTATTTATTTTGATTGTATATTCTGTTTTGCTGCAGCAAGTGAGAATTTCATTGTTCTATCTAGGACACATGACAATAAAACACTTTTGACTCTTGACCCAATGGATGGGGGAGTTGAGAGGTGATGGAGTGAGTGCGTGTGGGGGGGGGGGGGGAAGGGCATGCGGCTGAGTGGGGGGCAGTGAGCAGAGGAGGGAAGATCAGGGGCATCACAACGGGAACCTGTCAGCTGCGGGCTATGGGTGAGTGGAGGAATATTATGTTGGGGGCTATGGGGGAGTTGGGGCTTATGGGTGAGTGGTGGAATATTGCATTGGGGGACCAGGCCTCCCATGTAACAATGTTCCGTCCCACTTAGTCTAGTACATATCTAAAGCTCTGATCTTGTTATCTTCCAGTTGCGTGGTCATTCTATTTGCGCAGAAACGTTACGTGATAGTACTATGATTTTTTGCCAGCTTACCCAGCCTTCTCCTGCACTGCGATTGCTCCAAATTTCGTTCCGATCTCTGGTCTAATGTAAACTTTAGCGAGGTTTAAAAATCTTAAAAACCATGCATGCGCAGATCGATCTCCTCTCCTGCTGTTCAGCGCCGCGTGGATTGATCTTTTCTCCTGTCACTCTGCGGGACAGTTCACCCCTCCCTGCGCCATCGCGTCTTTACTGGAGCAGTGGATGGCTGGCGGAGGTTTCCAACTGGACCCAATTTTGGAAGTGACTGGAAACGGCCCGGCGCGGCCTGGAGCAGCACGGCACGGGAAATGTCGCTAAATGGAAAGCAGATAATCTGATCTCGGTGGAGGAGAATGACCAGCGACCTGCAGTCCAGTAGGACAAGCAGACCAGCGATCAATTCCAGCCCCGTCTCCCTCACTGGCTCCTCCCCTCTCCCCATGATACCACCCCACAGCCCCGTATATTCTCTGAGCTCTCTCTCCCCACCCCCGCACACCCCCTGCCCACACATCCCCCTCCCTCCCCGCCCATACCCCCTCCCCCCGTTCACGCCCACCCTCTCCCACACACCCCCTCCCCCACACACACACCCCCTCCCCCACACCCATCAGCTGTGCCTGCGCAGTAATACCTGTGTGTTCTATGTCACAATGAGAACCACCAGAGAACAGCAAAAAGTGTATTGGGGGTGGGGGTGGTGGGTTTAAGGGGGATGGAGTGAGCGCGTGTGGGGTGGGGGGGAAGGGCATGAGGCAGAGTAGGGGGGGTGAGGAGAGGAGGGGAGATCAAGGGCGTCACAACGGTAATCCGTCAGCAGTGCCTGGACAGTTAGGGGCTATGGGTGAGTGGTGGAATAATGCATTGGGGGAACAGGTTGCGTTGGGGGAATGGGTGAGTGGCGGAACATTGCGTTGGGGAATGGGTTGCGTTGGGGGACCAGGCCTCCCGTTCAACTGGGACCCAACGGGTTCCACTTAGTCTAGTTCTTCCTAAATTGTGGTGAATAGACTCAAATGCATTAATCCAATTCTGTTGTAACTAGTGTTTTACAATGATTTACCATAACATTCAGCATAAGGTATTTTATGTTTCTATTTATGAAGCCAAGGATAGCTCTTACCTCTCTCTGTGACCTTCAAAGTTTTATGCATATAAATAGCCAGGTCTCCCTCTTCCTGTACAGCCATTTGGAATTGTACCATTTAGTCTTTATTGCTTCTCCTCATCTGTTGTGACAAAAACAATGCATCACATCACGGTTCTTTGCACAAAAAGCTGGAATAATAATACACAAAATCTGAAGCTGAGGATCCAAGTCTGCATGCCTTGTACCCACATCACACATGGCATGGAATTATCATTTAATGTGTTAGATTTTTAAAATCATATTTACCTGTCTGTGAGAGGTAAGTGAGACGTAAGCAGGAGAACTCTGCAGGAGAATTAGAATGAACACAAGAACCTTGACTGAGCTCAGGATTCGGGATGATAAATTTCAATGCCTACATTAGATGTGATTGAGTCTATTTAATTTATGGCATCATAGTAGAACTTAAATGGCACCTGAGAGTTCGGGATGAAAGAATGTTAAGGTTATAATGAAAATATCAAATGTTCAACACTGTTCAAGACACTCATAACGTTCCTTTACCTCTGACCCACAGAGACACGTTTTCTACCTGTCACTGTCTCGGGAGACACCATAATCCAGTGCATCACTTTCTCTAAATCTGTCACCTTCCACACGTAAAGATGTTATTCAAACTCTTTCTCAATAATGCTGAACGACCTTGATTTTATTTCTGCTCATAAAATAATGTTAGCACTTGAAAAGATCATTATTCATCAGTGGAGCTTGTTAGACTTCTCGCTAGTAGCTGAGGGATTTGCATGTATGTTTTCTTTGTCCCAGTCGTAATTTGAAATTCAGTATTAACAAAGTGCTCCCTTCCTAAATGACGGCTTTAGATTGTTTACAATCCTGACAGACCTCCACATGTATCCAAGAATCATTGCACTAAGAGTACCTGAATTTAGACAGAGATAAATACATCATATGTACATTTGCCAGGGGAGGCAAATGGAGCTGAAATAATAATGCAATAAATCCCGATTGATGGTAAGGAATAGCAATTTAAGGATAAATATAGATTTGCTAAAAACATAAAGAAACACTGATTAACTTTTTATGACTGTTCTCCTCCGTACATTGCAGATATATGCTAAGAAGCCACTTACTTACACAAATATTTTGATTCCAAGCATCTTTCATTACTTCCAAATGATTAGAAAGTATGTTAAACTGTAGGTTGTCTTTGGCAATATGCAAAATGATGTTAACATTTCTTAGGATGCAATGCAGGGATTTGAACTGGAAAGAGGTTCTTCAATGCATTGAACCTCATTGCCTGCAATGTAAAGATATGTACTTAGCTGTATTTAAAATGTGCTATTTAATTTTCTTTGTCCTGTTCTGGGTTTGGCCGTGCAGACCTCATATCTACCAGATGTGGAAAACACAAAGTGCTGGAGTAACTCAGCGGGTCAGGCAGTATTTCCAGAAAACATGAATAGGTGACATTTCAGGTCAGGATCGTTCTTCAGACTGATTGTGGGGGGAAGGGGTGGGGGGAGTGGAGAAGAAAGCTGGAAGAGAAGAGAGACAGGAGAAAGCCTGACAAATAATAGGCTGAAGATAGATACAAAATGCTGAAGTGACTCAGCGGGACAGGCAGCATCTCTGGAGAGAATGAATGGGTGATGTTTCGGGTCAAGAGCCTTCTTCAGATTGAGAGTCAGGGGATTGGGAAACTAGAGATATGGAATGGTAAGCAAGGACATTTAGAATAATCAAGGAAATATAGAATGGTCATTATTAGCCGAGGGGAAAGGTGACAATGAGGCATATAAACAGTAAAATTAATCAGGAGGACAGTGGAACTAGTCAGAGAACAAGGATGGGGGAGGGGCGGATAGAGAGGGAAACCCAGGGTTAGGTTGACACAGGTGAGGAGGATTATTTGATAGGCAGATGGTTGGACAAAGGCCAGAGTTGGAATGACAGAAGGTGTGCGAAAAAAGGGTGGACAAATTAGGACTTGTGAAGCTAGATGAAGGTGGAAGGGGAGGGGAGAAGTTGGTGCAAGTCCACGTGGGGAACTGGGTAGAGGAAGGGGATTACGTGGGCGAAGAAGGGAGAGGGGGTTATGTAATTACTTCAGGTAATCACATAAACCTTCCCCCTTTCCCTTCTTCCCACATATAAACCTCCCCCCCTCCATTACCCCTGCCCACTTTCCACCTCTTCGCAACTCCTTGAATCACTCATCCCTTCCCATCCAAACCATTCCCTCCCCAGGTACTTTCACCTACAAACGCACAAGATACAACACCTGCCCTTATACCTCCTCCCTCAACTTAATCCAGGAACACCAGCAGTCCTTCCAGATGAGACAGAGTGTCACATGCTCCTCCTCCTAACCTCATCTACTGCATCCAGTGTTCCCGATGTGAGCTCCTGTACATTGACGAGACAAAGCATAGATTTGGCAACCGTTTCGCTGAATAATTACATCCACTGGATCACTGGTTGCTAACCACTTTAACTCTCCTTTCCATTCCCACACTGACCTTCCCATCCTGGGCCCCCTTCATTGCCAGATTGAGACCAAACACATCTACTAGTTCACTTGGGTAGTTTACAACCCAACATTATGAACATTGAAGTTACCAATGTTAGGTAACGTCTACAAACACCTCCCTCTCTCTTCCACCTCCCTTCCATCTTCCTTTTCCACCCCCTTCCTCCAATTAAAGTCCAATAACTAACTTCACAGTTCACAACCATTTATCCCTCTTAGGCCAACACCAGTCTCGAAACAAAAATCGGCCTGTCAGGGAAGCTCCTTGCCTGAGGTCATCTGTTGCCGGTACAGATTTGTTCTGTTTGTTTATGCTTCCTTCAGGGACTGTCCCACTGCAGCCTCCACTGGGGTCTTTTTAGAGATACAGCTTGGAAAGAGGCCCTTCGGCTCGCTGAGTCCGCGCCGACCAGCGATCACCCGTCCACTCAATCTATCCTACACACTAGGGACAATTTACTGAAGCCAATTAACCTGCAAACACGCATGTCTTTAGGATTTGGGAGGGAATCGGAGCAACTGGAGAAAACCAATGCGGTCAGAGGAAGAATGTACACACACCATACAGACAGAACCGTGGTCAGGATTGAATCTAGGTGTCTGGCTCTGTAAGGCAGCAACTTTACCACTGCACCACTGTACCAACCAAAGGATAGCATGTTATCTCATAACCCACAGCAAAAATCTCAGGTCTAGGTAACAACCTGAAGCCAGCCTACCTAGGGCAAGAGCTGTTTGTGGGTCATCAAGATTGTCTATGTGTATACAAAATGAAATAGATTCAAGATTCAAGAGACATTTATTGTCACATGCACCAATTGGTACAGTAAATTTGGGATCACCATACAGCCATATGAATGGAGCAGTCTTTAAACAGCCAGATTGGAGCCAAAAAGGGGATATTGCAATTTAAATGAAGATATCGACCCATTGTCAAGCTTATGAAATGAAAATGATACTGTGGTGTGACTCTTTACAGAACAACTTTATTATTTCCATTAATGCATCATTTGATTTGATTTAGTTATCAATGACTCTCCACCAGAGCAGGTGACATGTATCTCAGACAGGACAGGTAACATTTAATTTGCAGAGATAGTTCACACTCTTGTGGCAGTTGCTGGCAATACTACATATAATGATTGAGACTTAATGTAGAGTGATTCATTGCCCTTACATTTATAGCTTTGCACTTCAGACCAAAGGATTGTAAAATAATTAGATTCACACTAATGTTGGCATGCTATTCTGACAATATGGCCTCAAAGTTAAATGAATTGCAATCTTGTGATTTTTATCTCTGCTTGTTGTAACAATACTTTCATTAACACCACCTAAGTGAGAGAATCCAATGGGAGGAAAAGAAACATGCGTTAAGGTGAAATGAAGCATCTACTCTACATTTCTCCTTTTCTTGAAGTCCTTTTCAAGTGGAAGATTGAATGTAGCAGGATTAAATACAGAGAACATTTGCAAAAAGTGCTGGTTAATACAAGGCAACATGATACTGCATTGATACTTCATTGCAGCTCAGTGAAACACAATGCTTCGACCACTGATACATAATCAGTTCTGCCCTGTTGTGTACCTTGCAATGGTCATTTGGAAAAACTTATTACAGCAAGCTTTAATATTGAGGCTTATATTTGAGCAGTTCAAAGCAGATCAAATTTTCTAGGCTTGGGTTTCCTCCATTTTCCGGGATTATCTTTAGTCCAAATGATTTATGACTGGAAAATGACAAATCCCTGCTACAGGTCATGCTAAGCACACATGGCAAAATTGTATGCTGTCAGCCAGATATTTTGTGACCCTTGTTTGTGATGCTGAGATATTGGCCATTGGACAGTATGACATGGTGGGTTTCACAAGTGGACTAATAGAGTTGTCCATTATTTCTATGCTGTGAAGAATGGGCTTAACTTCATAAAAAGATATGGAAAATTGCCAATGGATATCTTATGCTCCTTGAACTTGTACGCAGGCTTTCTGGTAGGAAACACACATAGTGATGTGCATCAGTCTTCTTCTCTGGTCTGCCTCACAGTGCTTATCTGAATCCTTTGTGACAGGATCCATGTGTGACCCTGAAGATGCATTTGATGAAGCGTTAATATGGTCCACAAAAAAATAAGCAAGAAGCAACATTTGTTCCTCCTGAATTGAATGCAATGGATACTGATTAGTCACCTAGCATAATTGGTGCCCTTGTTTAATTTAAGGGCCAACCATTTCAGCTTTTAATTCTATATTTATAGCCATTTGTCAATGAGGGCTACTAGAGTGTGAGATTTACGCATGGCATGCCATTTGTGTTCTAATCAACAATGATTCTGAAATACTTAAGCCTTTTCTTAATATTTGCCATCCTAAAATTTCACAGCAAGGTGAAATCCCCAAACCTTGCTGTGAAATTTTAGGATGGCAAATATTAAGAAAAGGCTTAAGTATTTCAGAATCATTTTATGAATGAAAATTAACTCTGTTAAATAAAAATAATGATAATGATTATATTAACTGTCAACATTAGAGGCTTTAGAACTAACTTGTGCAGCTTTCACAGCACAAATAATAAATGTAACCCTGAGTTATGGACTAAACCTACTTATTATAATATGATTCATTGTGTGACAATGGTCTATATAAAGTGTTATAATAACCATAATTGTTGCAATGGTTACTGTGTTATGTCTCAAAATGTTCGGCTTTCCTGCCAATTGCTGATTGAATCCCTTCCAAAAACAGTAAGCTCTATTGGAGTGTGTCCTGTATATCACATATTATGCAATACTTTTTTTTATGCATGACAATTATAAAATGTCACAATGCCCTTTGCAGTAAATGCTAGGGGCATGTTTTAAAAAAAAGTACTAACTGCAGCTGTTGATGTTTTATGGCTTAATTAAAGTTGTCACTGTTAAAGAAACAAATGGGATTAAATAATTACATAACATGAAAGGAGGTAATACTTTTTTTTGCTTTTATAGGTTTCAATATAATCTAATAAAAGACAATGATAAAATAATACAGTGACTTGGTTCAGGATTCTGCTATTTGAAGAGGCATTATATCTTGGAAATTACAAATAATTCCTTCAAACATTTCTGACAATGTCATACCATTAGATTTATACAGAAATTCAAAGATGTAACCCTCAGATATTAAGGGGGCTTAAAAAGAAACTCCCCCAAAATAGGGTGAAGATCATGATGGTCTATTAACCCGAGTCCTGTCGGTACATTGGAAAAATATGCTAAGATTATGTTGTTGACTCCTTTTGATATTAGCAACAGTGCCACAGTGCAGTGTGGCGGCACAACGGTGCAGCAGTAGAGTTGCTGCCTCGCAGCATAAGAAACATGGGTTCGATACTGACTAAGGGTGCAGTGTGTGTGGAGTTTGTACGTTCACCCTGTGACCGCATGGGTTTCCTCCGGTTGCTCCGGTTTTCTCCCATATCCCTGCAGGTTTGTAGGTTAATTGGCTTTGGTAACATTGTAAAATTGTCCCCAGTGTGTAAAGGATAGTGTTAGTATATGGGGATCGTTGGCCAGGGCGGACTCTGATCTGTTCTGTATCTCTAAACTCATCCAGTCAGTGTTGATCAAATAAGATGCATGAACAGGGATGTAAAATCATAAATGGTCATACAAAGGTAATCTGTAGCTTCTGCAAATAAGTCACTCATTCTTCTTTTGGTTTCTTCATAGTGGAAGAGAATTCATTCAGATTTTACCTGCCCTTTTGAATTTGGTATAATATTACCATTTGACAATCATATTGATTCAGTTGGTTTGCAGATGATACTAAGATAGGTGGTGTTGTGGATAATGAAGTAGATTTTCAAAGTCTACAGAGAGATTTGGGCCATTTGGAAAAGTTGGTTGAAAGATGGCAGATGGAGTTTAATGCTGATAAGTGTGAAGTGCTACATCTTGGCAGGACAAATCAAAATAGGACGTACATGGTAAATGGTAGGGAATTGAGGAATGCTGTGGAACAGAGGGATCTAGGAATAACTGTGCATAGTTCCCTGAAGGTGGAATCGCATGTAGATAGGGTGATAAAGAAAGCCTTTGGTGTGCTGGCCTTTATAAATCAGAGCATTGAATATAGGAGTAGGGAAGTAATGTTAAAATTGTTACAAGGCATTGGTAAGACCAATTCTGGAGTATGGTGTACAATTTTGGTCGCCTAGTTATAGGAAGGATGTCAAACAAAATAGAGAGAGTACAGAGGAGATTTACTAGAATGTTGCCAGGGTTCCAGCAACTATGTTATAGAGAAAGGTTGAACAAGTTAGGTATTTATTCTTTGGAGCGCAGAAGGTTAAGGGGGGACTTGATTGAGGTCTTTAAAATGATGAAAGGGATAGACAGAGTTGACGTGGATACGTTTTTCCCATTGAGGGTAGGGAAGATTCAAACAAGAGGGCAATGACATGAGAATTAAGGGACAGAGGTTTCGGGGTGGTAACGTGAGGGGGAACTTCTTTACTCAGAGGGTGGTGGCCGTGTGGAATGAGCTTCCAGCAGAAGTGGTGGAGGCAGGATCGATTTTAACATTTAAGACTAAAGTGGATAGGTATATGGACGTGAAGGGAATGGAGGGGTATGGTCTGAGTGCAGGTAGATGGGACTAGGGGAAAACAAATGGTCGGCACGGACTGGAAGGGCCGAGAGGGCCTGTTTCCGTGCTGTAATTGTTATATGGTTATATGGTTATATGGTTTCTCTTTAATTGAATAATTCAGTTTCAGAACTTTAGTTCTTAATATTGCACTCAGAAACCTGTATTGTCAGGTGTGTTGACTGTGCAATGTCATTAAATGAAAAATGTAAGTGTTTTCATAGCTAAATAAGATTCCATAACCTTCATGCACAGAACAAAACAAAAACACCCATCTTGTCTGACCTACTGAATATCTCCAAAATTGATTCATTTTATTGTATGAATTGTTAGCCAAAAATCTAGTCATACAACATGCTGCTCACTGACAAACTCTCCTGTTCCTTGGCCCACAACCATAAAGAACAGGAACTTTATTATAAGAAGGCAATGTACATGAACATAAGCCTATAGAGAAGCCACAGATTAAGATGCTTATGTCTGAGGTCCAAGTTGCCTCCACCTTTACTTTCATGAGTTCTACATCTTTATTGTTATCCTCTGGCACCTTTCCACATAGCAATAGCTGAATTATCATGATGGCAGACCTGGAATAAAGCAGTTTGGAAGACTTACTTTAGACTTTAGAGATACAGCGTGGAAACAGGCCCTTCGACCAACTGAATCAGCTAGCACTATCCTACACACTAGGGACAATTTACAGTTTTACCAAAACCAATTAACCTACAAGCTTGTACATCTTTGGAGTGTGCAAGGAAACTGGAAACCCATGGGGTCACAGGGAAAACATGCAGACTCTGTAAAAATAACGCCCATAGACAAGATTGAACTGGGGTCTCTGGAGCTGTAAGGCAGCACCTCCACCGCTGTGCCACAGTACCACCCCCTTACTTAATCTTCACAATCATTGTCTCTGTTATTGTTGTGATCTTTCTGAAGTGGTCAAAGCACTGAGGTTGTTACTGTGTGCTTACGGTCGGCTTTATCACATTTCATGTCATAATCTGGCATTCATTGCATTAATTGTCAACTTGTCAAAAATCATGTTATCAGCTGATAGCATCACACGCCTAATAGGGACCCTTTGCTTCTTCGTAGTTGCTCCAATGTATAACTGCTGCAGAAGAAAGACATCATGAACACAGCTGGAATATCAACCATTAACCAGAATGAATTATTACTTTTAAGTCATACACCTGCCATCAGGGCCAAGTCCTCAACATTTAACACCTAATTTACTTTTCACTTTTACAACTTGAGCAACTAAAGAACGCACTAAACACACATGGAATTGTGGCAACAGCCAAAAGAAATCAAATGGCAATTAACCTGTGGCATCTGATCCCTTTAAGTGTTGAACACTTCTGTTGAAAGCATGTTCGCCCATGTGTGTTTACGAGAGGCCATTTGCACTGAGCTCCAAAATGGCAGTGCTGGTGTCAAATGACTATTTTATACTGATTCCCATCAGGAGTTTCCTATACTGTGATCTTACAGAGCACATGCCGAATCTCTTCACCAATATTATCTCTGATGAGAATTGCAGGTCTACACATCAATGCCCAGGTGGCATTCCAGGCCTTTGAGCTACATGTGTCCCCGAACCAAACTTTCAAGGCTAATTGCATTGCAAAGCAATTACTACAGCTTCCTAGTTGTAAAACTAAGTATAATTTTACCATTTATTAATCAGATTGATTCAGTTGGTTTCCCTCTCACTGGTGCGTTAATACATTTGAATTAAATATATAAAACTAATGACATTTAGAATTTTAGTCCATATTGTAGAAGGGAATGCTCGGTTGTTAGATGCACTGATTTATGAATGAGTAATTACATAGAAAATGTACTTTTTTTTAACTGAAAAGATTCGATGATCCACAAGGATAGAGTTTAATTTTGTTTCAGCCATTTTGGCTGTCACCTTGTTTTTGTCTATGAATTGAGAGAAATCAATTAATCTGTGGAACTAGTTTAGTTCATTTCCACAGAGGGCTGTGGAGGCCAAGTCAGTGGATGTTTTCAAGGCGGAGATAGATAGATTATTGATTAGAACGGGTGTCAGGTTTATGGGGAGAAGGCAGGAGAATGGGATTCGGAGATTGGGAGGCAAAGATCAGCCACTATTGAATGGTGGAGTAGACTTGATGGGCCGAAATGGCCTAATTCTACTCATATAACTTGTGAACGTGAAATGCAAAAATATCAAGTTTACCACTGATGGAGCTCTCGTTGCCCCGACCAACGTTTTTCCCATCAACCAACACCTCCAAAACCAATCTTTATTTTTAATTTATTCTTGCACATAATGTACACAGGATAGCAAATAATGCACTCATGCCAGCATTTATTGTTCATCACTAAATGTATCCAAACTACGAGAAAGAGAAAGTCAACCACACTGGCGTCACATACAAAGTAAAATACGTGATGGATTCTCATCCTTGAAGATATAATGTAACTACATTATAAGTGGATTTATAACATAACCTGCCGGTTTCCGATTTCCTGGTTTCTAATACTGTTTTTTATTCTAGATATTTTATTACACAATTACCTGAATTTAAATCTCCTAAATGCTGTGATAAGATTCAACGTTTGTCTCTCGATTAATAATGTAATCATCAGACTTTGGACTTTAGAAACACAGCGGGGAAATGGGCCCTTCGGCCCACCAACTCCGTGCCTACCAACGATCACCCCATACACTATCACCACCCTATACACACGGGCCAATTTACAATTTACAAACCTATGTCTTTGAAGTGTGGAAGGAAACTGGAGTACCCGGAGAAACTCAAGTGGTCACAGGGATAACGTACAATCTCCGTTCAGACAGCACCCGTAGTCAGGATTGAACATGGGTCTCTGGCGCTATTCGGCACCAACTCTACCACTGTACCACCACTATATGCTCTCAGATGCAGGCCCAGCAATTTAGTAGCCATCTGTCTATCAAAGACCCCCTTCGATTACCTGTCATGCTTTGTCCTGCCCCTCCTTTCCTGCTGGATTACCTGTCATGCTTTGTCCTGCCCCCCCTCTCCTGCACCTTTCTACCCCTCTACAAAACAGTTTGAACAAGGGTTCCAACTCAAAACATCACCAATTTCATGTTCTCTAGGGATGCTGCCTGACCCGTTGAGTTAGTCAGGCACCGTGTCTATTTTTTGTAAACCAGCATCTGCAGTCTCTTGTTTCCACAATCTTTATGTTAGTTTACCAGAGATTAATAATAATTGAACTCATGATACCACCACTGCCACAGTTAATTCTTTACAAAGTGGGACCCGGTGTGGGGGAGGGGGGAGGGTGGGGGGCACTCTAGTTTTAGAATCCTCTGCCCAGGGGATAAAACTGTGTATAATTGTTTGTTTGTTTTATTATTCTGGTTAAGACGCTGTGCCCTCGGCAGCCAGCCAACAGTCGCTGGTCTTTTTCCTTTTTTCACTTTTTTAATTAATTTCAATTAATAAGAGCATATAGCGGCCTCTTATGAGCCAATCCAAGCAGCGTGCTCCAGGTTCAAACCATCCTCTGTGTAAAAACCATCCTCTGATGAGGGACAGTGTCAAAGCACCAATCTCTCCTTCAGAGTCAGCAAAATGAAATAGCTGGTTCTCAACTTCAGGAAGTGGGGTAAGGTAGCCTGAGTCTATCAATGGTGCTGAAGGGGAGGTAGTTGAGAATTTCAAGTTTCTAGGTGTAAATATCAGCAATATATTTGTCTTGGTCCAACCACATTGATGCTATGACCAAGAAAGCACATCAATTCCTTAATCCCTCAGAAGGCCAAAGAAATTTGGGATGTCTCCAATGACTCTTACCAGCTTCTACAGATGCACCTTAGAAAGCTTCCTTTCTGCATGCATCACAGCTTGATTTGGTAACTGCTCTGCCTTTGACTGCAAGAAATTACAGAGCTGTAAATGCACCTCCCCCCCCCCCCCCCCCCACCAAATCTATACCTCACACCCCAGAAAAGCAGCCAAGGAATAGAGGACCACTCACACCCTGGTCATCCTCTCTTCTCCCCTCTCTCACTGGCAGTAGACATAAAAGATTAAAAGCACATACTACCAAATTTAAAAACAGTATCTTCCGCACTTTTGAGGATTCTTGAACTCTCATATGTTAGGGAATAATTTCCCTATCTTCCAATTTGCATTATAATGGCAAGTGCACATTTTTTTAATCTGCCTTTCTCTGCAGCTGCAACGCCACATTCTGCACTCTGTTTATGTTCTCTTTTGCTCTACCTAATATACTCATGTATGATATGATTTGCCTGGATAACACACAAACAAAGTTTTTCATTGCATCGCGATACATGGGACAATAAAAACCAATATATCAGTCAGATGACTGCCTTAATAGATAAAGACTGCAAATTAATTAAGTAAAGATGGATCTGGGTGTTCTTTGTGCAGGAATCAGAAAACATTAACAGGGAGATGTAGCATGCAGGCTAGAGAGGTAATAACATATTGGCCTTTACTCCAAAGGGGTTGAGGTTTAGAAATAGAGCAGTTTTGTTACAGTAATACAGGGTGTTGATGCCACACCTGAAATGTAGAAATTATGAAGGGTGTTGGCAGGTTAGATAGTAAGGCACTCTCCCATTCAGGTGGGATATGGGTTAAAGGTGTTTGACAAAAAAAACAGAAGTTACATGAGGAATTTCTGTTTTTTCAGGACAAATCAAGAACAGCAGTGGGAGCAGATTAAATAATAGGCTGGAAAGAGAACTGAATGCGCATCTCAAAGGAAAGAGCTTGCAGAGCAATGGAGACAGATAGAGTAATGGGACTAGTCGGATTGCTCTTACAAAGAGCCAACATTAACTCAAAAGGGGTGAATAACTGCGTTCGATGCTGTAACCTTTCTGTGATCTGTGTGCTTCTGAGAAATGAAATATTCACAACCTCAGGACTTGCCAAAGCGCTTTACAGCCAGTGAAAGTATTTTTGAAGTGTAGTCAGTGTTATCATGTAAGACATGCAGCAGCCAATTTGCACACAGCAGGGTCCCACAAACAGCAATGTGATAATAATCTGTTTTAGCGATACTGTTGGAGGCATAAATATTGGCCGCAACACCAGGGAGAGCTCCCCGCCTCTACTTCAGGGCATTTATTAAATCTACCTGAGAATACAATCGATATGTGAACTTAATGTTGCCTCTGAAAGATGCCATTTCCTACTGAACGGCACCAGTATTTAGTACTGGTCTGAGATGTACAAATATGATTGACTGGCAGCTTATTAGTGCAAGGTCTTTTGAAACTGGCACTCACCAAGTGTAAATGAAAATGAGCATTGCATTGGAAAATTTACTAATGATCATCTTCTTCCAGTCTTGAAGATCGTCACTGTAATCAAATACTGTTGCAGATTTAACCTCTTGCAAAACTGTTTTGATTTTATTCTCTTTTCAATATATCAATGATCAGTAACTTGCAGAGACACAAGAAACTACAGATGCTGGGATCTTGAATAAAACACAAAGTGCTGGTGTATCTCAGTGGTACAGGTAGCATCTCTAGAGGACATACCTAAGCGTTGTTTCAGGTTGGAATCCTTCGTCAGACTAGTTGTAGCATGGAGGAGAAACATGAATAGAGATGGGATGGGACAAAGCCCAGTAAGTGATATAATGTAATATAAAGGAATTGCAGATGCTGGTTTATACCAAAGATAGACACAAAATGTTGCAGTAACTCAATGGACCAGGCAGCATCTTAGGAGCAAATGGATGAGTGATGTTTTGGATCAGGACCCTTCTTCACACTGATTAAAGTTGTGGGGGTGGGAGAGTGGGAACTGGAAGCCAGAAAAAGCAGGAAAGGGCCAGCAACAGATGATCTCAGGCAGGGAAGTTTTCTGATAGGCTGATTGTTGGTTATGGACTGTGTGATCCCAGAGGGATATATTGTTGCGAACTATGGAACTACAGATGCTCCCCGATTTACAATGCTTCGACTAACGATATCACGACTTTACGATGGTGCAACAGTCGGCAACGGCAGTGAGCCACACGTCATTTCAGGTCACGTGATCACATCATATTAAATGCGTTTTTGACTTACGAAATTTTCGATTTACAATGGGTTTATCAGAACATAACCCCATTGTAGGTCGAGGAACAGCTGTAGTTACCATAGTTTTAGTGGGGGAAGAGGTTAAGGGGGGAAAGAGGGGGGGGGGGGGGAGTATTTGTAGGATAACTAAAATTAGAGAATTCTATGTTCATATCGCTGGGTTGCAAACTACCCAACAAAATATGAAGTGCTGTTCATCAAATTTGCATGTGACCTCACTCTGGCAATTATGGAGGCCCGAGATAGAAAGGTCAGTGTAGGAATGAGAAGGGGAAGTAAACTGGTTGGCAACCGGGAGATCCTGTAGGTCTCTATTAGACTGATTGTAAGTGTTCAGCGAAACAGTCGTCAAGTCTACTTTATGTCTTGCCAATGCACAGGAAGCCTACCTCAGGAACACTGGATGGAGTAGATGAGGTGCACGTGAATCTGTCTCACCTGGAAAGATTGTCTACGTCCCTGAATGGAGTGGAGGGAGAAAGGTACAAGGACGGGTGTTATATCTCCAGTGGTTGCAGGGGAAAGTAAATGGGGAGTGGGTGGTTTGGGTGGGAAGGAATGAGTGAACCAAAGAGTTGCGAAGGGAGCGGTCTCTGTGGAAGGTGGAAAGGAGTGGCAATGGGAAGATGTGATTAATGGCGGGATCACGTTAGAGGTGACGGAAATATCAGAGGATGATGTGTAGGATGCGGAGACTGGTGGGGTTAAAGGTGAGGACCAGAGAAACTCTGTCCTTTTTGCGTCTAGGAGCAGACGGTGTGAGAGCAGAACTTCAGAATACAAAGGAGATGCATGTGACGGAGCCATCTATGACAGAAGGGGGAAACCATGTTCACTAAAGAACAAGGACACCAATTATTTGTAGCAGCATCAGAGGCTGTTCGGCCCATTAAATCCTCAATAGGTCTTTGTCAGAGACATCCAGTTAGTTCCACTTCAGTCAGATAGGAATCATTTTCATTTGGAAAGGCAGATGTTATTCAAAGATAGTCAGCATAGCTTTGCAGGGGAACATCCTTTCTGACAAATTTGACTGGAGTTTTTAAAGTGGTAAAAAATATATAGTGATAAGGTTAGTGCCGTTGATGTAATCTACATGGACTTCACTAAGGCCTTTCACAAGGTTCTTCATGGGAATAGTCCAAAAGATTTGAGCTCAATATCTTCTGTCTGACTACTTATTCGTCAACTACTGGCTCTGATTGTACATAAAGAAAACATAAGGAATGAAAGCAGGATTAAATCGTTTGTGCTCTCATGTCTGCTCCACCATTGCATAGCATGACCCACCTTTCACTTGAATGCCACTTTAATGTACTAAAACCATTTACTTTGTTTAGTTTATTTTAGTTTTGAGATACAGCATAGAAACAGGCCTTTCAGCTCACAGAGTCCACTTCGTCCAGTGATCCCCATATTAACACTATCCGACACACACTAGAGGCAATTTACAATTTTTACCGACCAATTAACCTACAAACCTTTGTTAAAGAAGGAACTGCAGATGCTAGAGAATCGAGGGTACACAAAAAGCTGGAGAAACTCAGCGGGTGCAGCAGCATCTAAGGAGCGAAGGAGATAGGCGACGTTTCGGGTCAAGACCCTTCTTCAGACTGGTCAGGGATCAGGGAAACGAGAGATATAGACGGTGATGTGGAGAGATAAGGAACAATGAATGAAAGATATGCAAAAAAGTATCGATGATAAAGGGAACAAGCCATTGTAAGCTGTTTGTGGTGTGAAAATGAGAAGCTGGTGCGACTGGGGTGGGGGAGGGAGATAGAGGGAATGCCAGGGCCCGAGGGCTGAGGAAGAGGTGGGAAGGGGAGGAGACAACAAGGGTTAACAGAATTGATAAAATTCAATGTTCAAGCCCAAAGGATGCAGACTGCCCAAGCGGAATATGAGGTGCTGTTCCTCCAACTTGCGGTGTTGCTCACTCTGGCCGTGGAGGAGGCCCAGGACCGAGAGGTCGATGCGGAATGGTAGGGGGGAGTTGAAGTGCTGAGCCACCGGGAGGTCGGGTTGGTTATTGCGGACCGAGCGGAGGTGTTCGGCGAAGCGATCGCCAAGCCCCCGCTTGGTCTCACCGATATAGATCATCTGGCATCTGGAGCAGCGGATGCAGTAGATGAGGTTGGAGGAGGTGCAGGTGAACCTCTGTCGGACCTGGAAGGACTGCTTGGGTCCCTGAAAGGAGTGGAGGGGGGAAGTGAAGGGACAAGTGTTGCATTTCTTGCGGTTGCAAGGGAAAGTGCCCGGAGAAGGGGTAGAGCGGGAGGGGAGGGAAGAATTGACAAGGGAGTTGCGGAGGGAGCGGTCTTTGCGGAAGGCAGACAGGGGGGGAAATGGGAAGATGTGGCGGGTGGAGGGGTCACGTTGGAGGTGGCGAAACTGGCGGAGGACTGTATGTTGTATTTGCCGGCTGGTGGGGTGAAAGGTGAGGACCAGGGGGACTCTGCCCTGTTTGCGAGTGGGGGAATGGGGAGCGAGGGCAGTGTTGCGGGGTATGGAGGAGACCCTGGCCACCAAATAACCTACAAACCTGCTCGGGAAGAAACTGGTGCACCTGGAGAAATCCTATTTTGTCATGGGGAAAACATACAAACTCTGTACAGACTGCACTCTTGGTCAGATCGAACACTGGCCTCTGGTGCTGTGAGGCAGCAACTCTACTGCTGTGCCACCGTGCCACCCTTGAATCCTTTATGTTTAAACATCTATCATTTCTACAGTATGTGTAATAAAATTGCAATTTTGTACATCTTAAATATCCCTGAAAGTATTGAATTAAAATGTCCCTTTAAGTTTTATCATGCCCTCATAAGAGATCTTGTTCATGATTGCTGCACTAATAAATTCACCAGCATCTCATTTATGCCTGTACGAATATTGCCTTCCTCTCTTTGTGTTTGGCTGGTGTACTCTTTTTTGTGTTCCCCTTTATGACCTCAGCAATATAAACCTTAATGATGGAAAGACAAAAAATGCTGGAGTAATGCAACGGGTCGGGCAACATTCTTGGGGAACATGGATTGGTGACATCATCTGTCTATGTTCTCCAGGGATGCTGCCTGACCCACTGAGTTGCTCCAGCATTTTGTGTTTTCCCTTTGTAAACCAGCACCTGTATTTCCTTGTTTCAACTTTAATGAATACTAGACTAAGTGGGACCCATTGGGTCCCATGTTCACATGGGAGGGCTGGTCCCCCAACACAATATTCCACCTCTCCACCAATTCCAATATTGGTGGCAAGTGGGAGGAAGGGGGCTTTCTGGAGCACAAGTATGGGTGTTGTGCGCTGAAGACACTGGTTTCCAGAGGGCTAATATGGGCATTGTGGGCCAAATGGATTCTTGCGCTGGCAGCTCAGACACTCAAGCCTGGCGTACTAGCAGCTCACTCACTCATGGCTGGTGGGCTGGCAGTTGACTCACGGCTATTCCTTGAAATTCCATTTTAAGCAGGGTGCAAAGCCACCAAATTCAAATACAGCTTCATGCCATTTCAAGCAAGGTGCAAGGCCACCAAATTCAAATGCAGTTTCATGCCATTTCAAGCAGGGTGCAAGGCCACCAAATTCAAATGCAGTTTCATACCATTTCAAGCAGGGTGCAAGGCCACCAAATTCAAGTGCACTTTCATACCACATCAAGCAGGGTTCAACCAATACAAAACCACATACAACACTACAAAACACTGCATAAAAACCACAAAAAACACATTGAATCCACACTCACAGTTCAGTGTGTTCAGAGCTCAGACAGAGAGTCGTGACCTCTCTCTCCCCCATCTTGCAGAGACTGAGCCGTGCCCAATCATCTGGGTTTTATAGTCCCTCCCCCTCCTACCAGAAGGGGCATGGCATTCATGGCGTGATTGACAGGAGAGCGAATCTCAACATTTTTAAAACACTAATAACTCTTTCATTTTTCATCGATGGGTAAAATCCTCTGCACCTGATGAGCGGAGGGGGACTCTGAGTAAGATGGCCAAAAATCACAGCCAAAAGTGGTAGCATTTTTTCTAAAATCAATATAGAGTGCAAACAGGAAGTGGTCAAATTTAGACTTTTAATTATAAGCTTTTTCAAACCAACCAACCAACCACCACCACATTTGCTTTGCTTTTTCAAACCAACCAACCACCACCACATTTGCTTTGCTTTTTAAAACCACATTAACTTCACTGACAGGTCAGTAAAACCACTCACAGTTTAGTAGACATGTGTTCAGTGTTATTCACAACTCAGACTGCGAATTGTGACCTCTCGCTCCCAGATCTTTCAGAGACTGAGACAGTGCACACATCCAGGTTTTATGGTCCCTCCCCCTCCCACCAGAAGGTACGTGGCCTTCATGGCGTGATTGACAGGCGAGAGAATCTCAACATTTTTAAAACATTAATAAGTCTTTTATATTTCATCGATGGGAAAAATCCTCTTGTTCTGCGCAGCGGAGTGGGACTCTGAGTAAGATTGCCTAAAATCACAGATTAAGTGGTAGCGTTTTTTTTTAAATCAATATGCAGTACAAACAGGAAGTGCTCAAGATTTGAGTTTAAATTAGATAGATAGATAGATAGATAGATTTTATTACTTGTCATTCGAACCTCAGAGAGGCTCGAACGAAATTCTGTTTCTACAAGCTATACAAACAGAGCAATTCATAAAAAAAACACACAAACAATTCAATTCACACAAACATCCATCACAGTGACTCTCCTCCTCACTGTGATGGAAGGCAAAGTTCTTCTCTCTCCCCCGCACCATTTCTCTCCCGATGTCGAAGCCCCAGGCGGGCGGTGTTAAGTCCCACGGCCATTGAGGCCTCGCCGGGCGATGTAGGGCCCCGCTCTAGGCCCAAAAGTCACAAAGTTGGAGCCCCCGGCGGGCGCTGGAATGTCCCGCGGCCATTAAAGCCGCGCCGGGCGATGTACGGCCCCGCTCCGGGTCGTTCCAACCCCGCGACACGGGCTGGAGAAATTGTGTTGCAGGAGCCACCCGGACCCGCGAGCTCCCAATATCCCGACAGTCCACCGACTGTAAGCTGGAGCTGGAGCTCCGGAGTCGGGCCGCAGCTGGAGCTGGAGCACCGGAATCGGGCTGCAGCTGGAGCTGGTGCTCCGGATTCGGGCCGCAGCTGGAGCTGGAGCTGGAGCTCCGGATTCGGGCCGCAGCTGGAGCTGGAGCTGGAGCCCCGGAGTCGGGCCGCAGCGGCGATCCACCACCGCTCCCCACGCTCCGAGGCCGGCCAGCCCCACAATGGTAAGTCCGCAGCCCCGCAGGTTCCGTGACTGGAGCCCCCTGGTCATCCCGGTCGGTGGCCGCTCCACGGTACTAGGCCCCAATGACAACGGAGACCCGACAGGGAAAAAGTCGGGTCTCCCGTGCAGGGAAGAGATTTTAAAGGTTTCCCCCTCCCCCCTCCATCCCCCACATATACACAGTTATAAACAGTACAAAAAAAACACGAACAACTACATTTAACTAGACAAAAAAAAAAAGACAGACAGGCTGTAGGAGCCGCTGCAACGTGAGTCGCGCCGCCACATTATATAGATAGATGTCCAAGCATTTTGTGTGCATGGCAAACAGCTTAGACTGGACATATTTTCTGAAATTTGCTCATATATTTTCCATATAATAATATAATAATAAAAATAATAAAAATAATAAATAATAATAATAATAATAATAATAATAATAATAATAATAATAATAATAATAATAATAATAATATATTTTATTGTCATTACACATAAGTGCAATGAGATTTGCTTTGCAACTTCCATCCGATGTCATAACTTAATCGACATATAAAATTTAGGTTTAAATACCCTGAGAACAAGGTTTGTAAAAATGAACATTAGACCAGTAAAATCAACACAGACTAAAGTGCGAGGCCAGGGGAGACAGTCCATGGGGGTGGGGGGGGTACTCAGCAGGGCCGGTTCAGAGCCGCTATAGCTCTGGGAATGAAGCTGTTCCTGTGTCTGGTGGTGCGGGCGTAGAAGGCCTTGTAACGTCTGCCGGAAGGGAGTATCAACTACATACTTCAGTTACTGCTTTAGTTGGACATCCTTGTTCACTATGGACTGCACAATGCATCAGTCCCTTACATCCTGCTTAAATTGCAACATCTCAAATTTGCTGTAAATGTCATGTTTGTAGACTCTTTGGTGTTGCTGCTTGCTGAGGCAAATAACAGCGGGCGATCTATCTTGAAAGCTTTATTTATTTATTTATGACAGTACCTCTGAACTAACATCAGTGGCTAGTACAACATCAGTGGCTAGTACCCACTGATATATTCAGCTCTTAAAAGTATGCCATCATGACCAATAAAGTACGAGATACTGCAGCTCAGTACACCTGGAAGTGAGATAGATATCTCAAATAGTAAAAATGTAATTGTGTTGGATATTATTATACCATAGCATACATAAAATGCGGGTCTTGGTTCATGAAGAATCCAAACTACTTATGGGATAAGAATATGATGAATAAAAAGTCCATTGTAAATAATAGTATCCTCAAGGTCAATATTTCTCAGAAATTCTCAAAACAATAATAATCTTTGAACCTGTTACACGCTTAATGGTAAAAAAATGGTCCATTGACTCTATTACTCATGCCTCTTTCTTAGTCATTAGTTATAGCAATGACTCTCGATGTTTCTCATACAAATGCAATCAATCACAGATAATAATGACACACATTACATCGGGCTGCAGTAAAATCTATCTATACATAACTAAAAGTCTGATCTTGTTATCTTCCGGTTTGGCGGTCTTTCTATTTGCAACAAAACGGTTTGCAATAGCTCTAGGATTTTTTGACAGTTCACTCATCGTTCTCCTATGCTGCAAATGCACGAAGTTTCGTTCAGAACGGTTCAATGTTGTAAAAGTTAGTTTTTAAAATCTTAAAATCCGTGTGTGCACAGATTGATCTCTTATCCTGCCAGGCAGTGCCGCGCGGATTAGTCTCTTCCCCTGTCACTCCATGGGACGGACCGCCCCTTCCTGCGCCATCGCGTCTTTACTGGAGCTGCGAATGACCGGTGGAAGTTTCCAACCGGACTTTCGGAGGGACACGAAGCAGCCCAGCCCAACCCCAAGCAGCCCTGCCCCAAGCTGCAGCCCCGCCCCAAGCAGCCCAGCATCGGAGACCCGACCCAGCCCAGCGTTAGAGACCCAGCCCTGAGTCGGAAATGTCACAGATGTTGTCAAACGGAAAGCAGAGAGTCAGATCCAGATGGAGGAGAACGACCAGTGCCCACTGTGAGTCCCCAACGCACCGCCAATTCCAGCCACTACCCCTCTGGTCCCCCTCAATGGCTTCTCCCCCTTTCCCTCTTCCCCATCACACACCCCCCCACACCCTGCCACCCATACACCCCGCCACCCACACGGCCCACCACCCACATACCCTGCCGCCCACACCCCGCCGCCCCCAAACCCCCCCCTCCTCACAACCCCCCTCCCCCACAACCCCACCCCCCTCCCCCAAAACTTCCTCTCCCACCCCCATAACCCGTCCCCACAAACCCCCGCCCCCACAACCCTTCCCTGCCCCCACAACCTTCCCCTGCCCCCAAAATCCTCCCCTGCCCCCACAACCACCTCCCGCCCCCAAATGAGCCGTGCCTGTGCAGTTAGGGGCTATAGGTGAGTGGTGGAACATTGCATTGGTGGAACGGGTTCTGTTGGGGGAACGGGTCAGTGGTGGAATATTGCATTGGGGAATGGGTTGCGTTGGGGGACCAGGGCTCCCATGTGACTGGTCCCACTTAGTTTAGTGTCTTCTAAAATCCCCCTGTCACTCAACTTCATTCTTATCTGATAGTTTCTATTATTAAATCACAGTACTCAATATATCTGCGTTGTGTTCTGTGAAACACAGATGAGAAATGAATGGTACCACAATAAATGGTTGCTTGACAGATGTTTAGCATAGACAAGCATAGACTCTGATACCAGACTTTATACCAGGACCACTAAATGGATAAAAGGTGACAAACCTGAAGGTGACTATACCAGGAATTTTGAATTGCAGGAAGTTGTGTTGTTGCATTGGAAAATATGACCTACAATTTCATCAGAGATTTTCTCAATTGGTCGAAGATTAATGGAAGCCTTGCATACACTGAGTAATAGGAAGCTGTCCTATCCATCCATTAAGGTTATGGTGACTGATCAAAAAATTAGCGATGAGATCCCTGGTGTGCATGATTGAGGGACTTCTTAGCCAAACATGATCATAGCCAAAACAAGTTCATTTCTTTTCTTTTTTGGTTGCTGCAGGAAAGAATGTGGAAGTAAAAACAAAATATAAAACACAAAATGTGAAACAAAAGCAGAACATTCTGCAACTGCACAGAGGTCAATCAGCATCTGGCAAGGACAACTAGCTTAACATCTTATTGACGATTCTGAAATAAAGTAATTTTAATCCATCGCTTCACACATACCTTTGGGTACTTGAAGCTGCAGTTTTTCTTTTGCATTTCCTGGTGATTTATCTGCTTGTTCTTTGCAGATTCCTATTTATTTATTTTATATAACATTTAATGTAAGTTAGAAAAATAAATCCATTATATTCTGGAATTATTTTAGTATGTTAAAGAGGATTCACACATAAAAAAATGATAATGTGCATGCATTTGAATATTTGAATATAGCTGGGAAATAAATGAGAATAATAAAAGCAAAGAAAGTGGGCAGTGAAACATGATTTCATTTTTCTAAAAGGTCAAAATTAGTATACACTGGCATAAATCAAATTACAGGTTGTCATAGTCAAGGACACAAAAGATGTGTAGTTAAGAATCTTGACTTCCTGAGCATCTTTCCTTGGTGAAAGACAAAAGGTGTTTTTTTTTTGCTTGTCAATGGACAGTTGAAAGCAACTTACGATGTTTGGTTGGACTTCCCAATTAAATTAATGGCTGAGTGACTTAAATGGCAGCCTCCTGGACTTGCAGCTAAACACTGCAAGTTTGAAAGCAGGCAAATGGTGAAAAGAGCCATGTGGTAATTCATGGACTGACAAATGGCTTTCACATTGTAAAAGTGACAAATCACTTTCTTGATTAGTATGGGTGCCAGGGGGTATGGGGAGAAGGCAGGAGAATAGGGTTAGGAGGGAGAGATAGATCAGCCATGATTGAATGGCAGAGTAGACTTGAGTGGCCGAATGCCCTAATTCTGAGTATCTGAGTGCAGGAAAATGCCAAGAATATTCAGACAGTACCCCTCCAACCAGTGACTAATAAAAAAAGACAGGGGCAGCCTGCATCCGTGAAAAATCACCAGCTGCAGATTCATTTCAAAGTCATGCATCATCCTGACCTGGAAAAATAGTGTAGTTCCGTCAATGGATTAAATCCCGGAATTCCTACCCATTGGTACTGTGGGAGCAACAATCAACTGAATGCTGCTGCACCCGCTGAGTTTCTCCAGCTTTTTGTGTACCCTCGATTCTCCAGCATCTGCAGTTCCTTCTTTAAAAAAAAAAAAAAAAATCAACTGAATGTAGCATTATTTAGGGTCATGGATTCATAGCATTGTACAGCATTGAAATGGGCCGCTCAACCAACCATGTCCATGCCAACCTTATTGCCCATTTACAAGAATCCCATTTGCCTGCATGAGATCCATATCCTTCTACATATTGCTGATGTTAGTGCCTGTCTAAATGGCTCTTGCAAATAATGATTGTACCTGATTTCACAACCTCCTCTGGCAGTGCATTCCCCATATCAATTCCTTCTTTGTGTGAAAAAGACATAGAATTAGAGGAAGAATTGTGCTGGGGAGATCACAGATAGCTGCAAGAAGTATAGGGTTGTAATAGGGATATTTTAACTTTCCGGATATTTACTGGGCATCCATAATGCTAGGGGCTCAGAGGGGGTGGAATTTAGTAAGTGAGTTCAGAAAATGTTTTCAACTAATTTGTAGATGGCCCGACCAGAGATGGGTACATCTCAACCCCCTCTTTGGAAACAAGGCAGGACAGGTGACGGAAATGTTAATGGGAGACCACTTTGGGACCAGTGACCATAAATCTATTAGTTTAAAGATAATTGTGGAAAAGGATAGCACTGGCAGGAGGATGTTGCCTGGACTAAAGTGTGTGAGCTGTATGGAGAGGTTGACTAGGCTGTGTCTCTATTCCATGGAGAGCAGGAGGGTGATAGGAGATCTTATAGGCATAAAAATCATGAGAGGAATAGATCAGGTAGAAGCACAGAGTCTTTTGCCTAGAATTCGGGAATCGAGGACCAGAGGACATAGGTTCAAGGTGAAGGGGAAAGATTTAAAAGGAATCCGACGGGTAACTTTTTCACGCAAAGGGTGGTGGGTGTATGGAACAAGCTGCCAGAGGAGGTAGTTGAGGCTGGGACAGTTAGACAGGTACATCGATAGGACAGGTTTGGAGGATTATTGACCAAGGGCAGGCAAGTGGGACTAGTGTAGCTGGAACATTGTTGGCCTGTTTGGGCGAGTTGGGCCGAAGGGCCTGTTTCCACACTGGATCACTCTATGACTCTATGACTCTATGGTCCAAAAGTTGAAATCTTAAGTTGGAGCAAGGCCAATTTTGATAGTTTTTGACTGGAACCTTCAGAAGTTGTTTTCCTGTTAGAGTGAAGGGCAAGACTGCCAGGAATAAGAAACCCTTGATGACGAGATATTGAGGGTCTTGTCACGAGAAAGAATGAGGCAAATGTCAGATATAGGCAGCTGGGATTGTGAATCCCTTGAGGAGTATGGAGCATAGGAGTACACGAGATAAATCAGAAAGGCAAAAGTCATATAAGATAGGGTAGAAGTATCATAAACAAGAGGGCACAGGTTTAAGGTAAGGGGAAGGAGTTTTGAAGAAGAATGGAAGGGCAAGTCTTTTTCACACTAAGGGTGATTGATATGGGGAACGCACTGCCAAAGGAGGTTGTGAAATTAGATACAATCATTATTTGCAAGAACCATTTAGACAGGCACTTACATCAGCAATACGTAGAAGGATATGGATCTCATGCAGGCAAATGGGATTCATGTAGAGGGGCAATAAGATTGGCATGGACATGGTTGGTTGAGCGGCCCATTTCAATGCTGTACAATACTATGAATCCATGAACCTAAATAATGCTGCATTCAGTTGATTGTTGCTCCCACAGTGCCAATGGGTAGGAATTCCGGGATTTAATCCAGTGAAGGAACTACACTATATTTCCAGGTCAGGATGATGCATGACTTTGAAATGAATCTGCAGCTGGTGATTTTTCATGTATGCAGACTGCCCCTGTCTTTTTTTATTCGTCACTGGTTGGAGGGGTACTGTCTGAATATTCTTGGCATTTTCCTGCACTACATTTTATCAATGATAATGATCTGGAAATGTAGCATTGCTGGTTAAGTTACCGGACTAATAACCCAGAGACGCAACCTAATGGTGAGGAGAAATTCAGATTTCACAAATGTGGATGGGGAATTGAGATTTGATTGATAAATAATCCAGTTGAAAAGTGAATTTCAAGAATGGTGACTGTGAATCTTTTGGAACATAATAAAAGCCATCTGCTTTGAAAATGTTCTTGGGGAAAGAAAATGTCCTTGGGAAAGAAAACTAGTGAGGCATTGGATCAACCGTAACAACTTGACTGTTGCCTGAAATAACCAAACAAGCCACTCCATTTGATGGAACTCCTATTGTTTCTCATGCTTATGAATCTCTTGGTCAATAAAGTTATCTACAATTGCCACTCACATCAAACATAGAGAAGGAACAAATAATGATGCTCAAGTTAAATAGTTAAATGGATTGAGTGTAAAGTGGGCTGCCAAATTATGAACACCTGCCAAAGTGATCACTTACTTCAAAGTACAAAGATGGCTTAATACATTTTGAGACACAGCTCTTTCTTTTTGAGTAAAATGATAACAAGCCGGCAGGTGGGATGGTTAATTAACAAATGATGTTACTTATAATTGGAGGAAGTGGTGAGGGGGGCACAGAATCAGGAGGTTGTTGGAAGGGGGTGGTAATTTTATGGACTATATGCTCTTCATAATATTTTGATTCTATTCTATTCTATTTCATTTCCACCAAATTCTGGCTGGCTGCAGTGCAGGGATGGTAAGTTTAGAGGGAAGCTTCCCAAGAATGATTAAGGAATGGTGGTTTGTTAGTGGGAATGGTTGGAAGAGTTCAGCAATTGCAAGGATGGAAGAAAATGTTGAATGGTGGAGAAATCAACAATTGAGAGAGGAGAAAAAAGGCTCAGAGCAGGGTGCAGTACTAGAATTGTCATGGTAATTGTATGCTGTGAGGAATGGTGTTGAAATTGAACCATGGCAATGGGGATAAAAGAAAAGGCAAAAAAATGGTGGATGCTGGGGTGGGGATAGGAATGATTGGAGAATAGTAACACAAATGAGGTAAAGTTTGAGGAAGATGGTTTGCATGATTGTGCAGTGATTAGCTATGATTGCCAGGTTTGTTTGTGTGGCCTGGCTCAGATGCAGAGCTCTACAAAGAACCCAATTATCCAGGTAATTTCTGCCATCTGCGTTTTGTGGTTCAGCTTCTCAGACCTGAGATACATGAATAGTGGATGTAAAGTTTTTACTTTAAACCTCTCAGTTGCAGAATGGAAAACTGATGTAAATACATTCATGAGGTCTGCACATTGCTGAACAGGTCAAAGGCAAAGCCATAGAACCTCTGTTCTGAAAATGATGCCCCTCTTTCACGCAGACACAAGGAGCTGCAGAAGCTGATTTACAAATAAAAGGCATAAAATGCTTGAGTAATGCAGCAGGTTATGTAGCATCTCTGAAGAATATCGATAGATTACATTTTTGGCCAGGACCCTTCTTCAGACTGATTCAGCTACAACTCTTTTGTAATGCTGAGCTAAGGTTCTGCCTTGCAATTTTAAAACTTTGATCTCTTGCCTGATCACCCCCTTGTAGAGGGGAAGAGATTATTAGGCAGGATCATGCTAATGTGAAGCTATACTTCTTGAGTGTTATCACATTTCATGGGTGCATTGTTTAAGAAGAAAATATGAGTGGTGTGGAAACCACTATAAAAGAACAAATTGCATTGATGGTGCATGAATATAGAGAAAGACATGCAGTGGTGGTATTTACAACATAGAACACGGATCATAAACAGTACAGCATAGGATAGGCCCTTCAGCCCACAATGTTTGTGCTGACCACAATACCAAGTTAAACTAATCTCTTCTGCCTGCACATGATCTATATTCCTCCATTCCCTGTATATCCATGTGTTCATCTGAAAGTCTCTTAAATACCACTATCATATATCACCACATTTGATTCTGCATTCCACGCACCACCACTCTGTGTAAATAAACAAAGAAAACTTGCCCTGCTCCTTTCGATATTGTCCCTCTCATCTTAAAGCTATGTCCTCTAGTACATGACATTCCCACTGGGGGAAAATGGTTCTGACTGTCTACCCTATCTATACCTCACATGATTTTATATACTTCTATCAGCTCTCCTCTAAACTGTCAGCATTCAAGAGAAAACAATCCAACTTGATTGAGCCTTTCCTTTTAGATAGTATCATCAAATTTGGGTAGGACTCTGGTAAATCTGCACCTTTTCCAAATATTACAGACCCTTTAGTAGTTGCAACATGACTTCCTGATTTTTATACTCCTTATACTGTGCTTACAGTATATTGTAGAAGAGTATATATGTGAAATAGAGAAAAAAAAACACTGCCTGTGTTGGTATCGTGGCTCCACTCTTTGATAGCTGTAAACTTCTCAATGCATTGCTGGCTCTGCCAAATGAGATGTTCAACAAAGCGGAGTGGGCTGTGACTGAATAGCAGGGCCCAAGGCTCTACCCACAAACCAAGCTGAAGGCCTTCTACTGACCTGCGCAAATAAAGGTTTTTATTATTATGAACTGTTGAAAAGCACAAAATAATAAAAAATATTTTAAACTATTAAAATTAAACTGCTTGATTTATTTAGAAACAGGTGGTTAATAAATGAAAGGCATATATTTACAATTTTTTAAAAAAAGGAGCAACACTCATCGTGTTGAGGGACAGGATATGAAGTGAAAACCGTCCTTTGGCTCAGCAATTTATGGAATGTTTCTGGACTGAATGGTGAATCCAAGGAGGGATTTGGATAACCTCCAGTGTAATTCTATTTCTGGGCTCTGGTGGATCAGTGCAGAAGTCTTGAATGTGCAGGCATATGCACTGTAGATAGCATGTGCTTCTCTTTGTACAGGACGGCTACCATCTTCAGGTTCCTGTCCAACGTTATGTAGGCTTATGAAGGTCTAGGAAAATTTGTTGTAGAAAATGGGATACAATGGCTATTAGATTCAATATTACATCTAGGTAATTTTATGGGAAGTAGGAAAACAATGTCAGAATCATCAATTGTCCATTTCCTTCTGAAAGTCATTTAGGTTTTTTAAAGTATTGCTTTAGAATTAAATCTCACCTTGCAATTGCCTCACAACGAATTACATTCGTTTTAATAAGTAGAACATATTTTTGCCTTTGTAAATAATAAATAATTAGCAAAATAAACTATTCACAATGTTGACATTACATTTCATAGAAACATAAAAAAGGATGCAGAAGTAGGCCATTCGCCACTTCGAGCCAGCACCGCCATTCAATATGGTCATGGCTGATCTTCTAAAATCAGAACCCCCTTCCTGCTTTTTCCCCATATCCCTTGAATCCTTTAGCTCTAAGAACTAAATGTCACTCTCTCTTGAACACCTCCAGTGAATTGGCCTCCACTGCCTTCTGTGCAGAGAATTCCACAGATTCACAGAGGAAGAGGTTTATCCTCATCTCAGTCCTAAATGGCCTGCCCCTTATTCTTGAACTGTAATCCCTGGTTCTGGACTGCCCCAACATCAGGAATATTTTTCCTGCATCTAGCCTGTCCAATCTTTTAAGAATGTTATATGTTTCTATAGGATACCCTCTCATCCTTCTAAATTCCAGTGAATACAAGCACAGTCAACCCATCCTTTCATCATATGTCAGTCCTGCCATCCCAGGAATTAACCTGGTGAACCTATGCTGCACTCCCTCAATGGCAATAATGTCCTTCCTCAAATTATGAGACCAAAATTGCATACTATACTCCCGGTGGGGTCTCACCAGGGCCCTGTACAATTGCAGTACGACCTCTTTGCTCCTAAACACAAATTTTCTCGCAATGAAGTCCAACATGCCATCAGCTTTTTTCACTGCCTGCTGTACCTGCATGTTACTTTCAGTGGCTGATGTACGAGCACACCCAGGTCTCGTTGCACCTCCCCTTTTCCTAATCTGACACCATTCAGATAATAAGAGGCATTCATGTTCTTGCCACCAAAGTGGATAACCTCACATTTATCCACATTATACTGCATCTGCCATGTATCTGGCCATTCACCCAACCAATCCTAGTCACCCTGCAGCCTCATAGCATCCTCATCACAGCGCACACTGCAACCCGGCTTTGTGTCATCTGCAAACTTGGAGATGTCACATTTAATTCCCTCATATAAATCATTAATATATATTGTAAATAACTGGGCTCCCAGCACCCAGCATTGCGGCACCACGCCAGCCTCTACCTACCATTGTGAAAAAAAATGTTAATTCCTACTCCTTGCTTCCTGTCTGCCAACCAGTTCTCTATCCATCTCAATACCCCACCTCCAATACCATGTGCTCTAATTTTGCACACTAATCTCTTGTGTGGGACCTTGTCAGTCAATCAGCCAATGCAGGTAAGTAAGCAGGCAGTGAAGAAAGCTAATGGCATGTGGGCCTTGATAACAAGAGGAGTTGAGTATAGGAGCAAAGAGGTCCTTTTGCAGTTGTAAATGGTCTTAGTGAGACTACACCTGGAGTATTGCGTGCAGTTTCGGTCTCCAAATTTGAGGAAGGACATTCTTGCTATTGAGGGAGTGCAGCTTAGTTCACGAGGTTAATTCCTGGATGGCGGGACTGTCATATGTTGATAGAATGGAGCGACTGGGCTCCACTGGAATTTAGTAGGATGAGAGGATATCTTATTGAAACATATAAGATTATTAAGGGATTGGACACGCTGTAGGCAGGAAACATGTTCCCAATGTTGGGGGAGTCCAGAACCAGGGGCCACAGTTTAAGAATAAGGGGTAGGCCATTTGGAATGGAGATGAGGAAAAACGTTTTCACCCAGCGAGTTGTGAATGTGTGGAATTCTCTGCCTCAGAAAACAGTGGAGGCCAATTCACTGGATGCTTTCAATAGAGAGTTAGATAGAGCTATTAAAGATAGTGGAGTCAAGGGATTTGGGGAGAAGGCAGTAACGGGGTTCCGATTGTGGATGATCAGCCATGATCACAGGGAATGGTGGTGCTGGCTCGAATGGCCTACTCCTGCACCTATTGTCTATTGTCAAAGACTTTTTGAAAGTACAGATACCACATCCACTGGCTTTTTGAAAGTAAAGTACGACATCCACTGGCTCTCCCTTATCCATTCTACTTGTTACATCCTGAAAAATTTCCAGAAGATTAGTCAAGTATGATTTCCCCTTCATATATCCATGCTGACTTTGACTGATCCTGTCACTGCTTTCCAAATGCGCTGCTATAACATCTTTAACAATCGACTCATGCATCTCCCCACTACCGATGTATAATTCCCCGCTTTCTCTCTCTCGCTTCTTTCTTAAAAAGTATGGTTATATTGGCTACGCTCCAGTCCACAGGAACTGATCCAGAGTCAAGAGAACATTGGAAAATGATCACCAATGCATCCACGATTTCTAGGGCCACCTCCATGAGTACTCTGGTATGCAGACCCAGAGGCCCTGGGGATTTATCTGCCTTCAGTCCCAACAGTTTACCTAACACCATTTCCTGGACTAATGTGGATTCCCTTCAGTTCCTCCCTCCCACTAGATCCTCGGTCCCCTAGTATTTCTGGGAGATTGTTTGTGTCTTCCTTAATGAAGTCAGGACAAAAGTACTCGTTTAACTGTTCTGCCATTTCCTTGTTTCCCATTATAAATTCACCTGTCTCTGATTATAAGGGATGTACATTTTTGAGTCCGTTTTTATATTCCCCGCAAGCTTTCTTCCATGCTCATTTTGCCCCTCTTAATTAACCCCTTTATCCTCCTCTGTTCTAAATTTCTCCCAGTCCTCCGGTTAGCTGCTTCCTCTGGCCAATGTATATGCCTTTTCCTTGGATTTAACTGGTTTATATATGTTTAATTTAGTTTAGTTTAGAGATACAGTGAGGAAACGGGCTCTTCAGCCCACCGAATCACTGACCAGCGATTCGCACATTAACACTATCCCACACACACTAGGAACAATTTGCACTTACACCAAGCCAATTAACCTACAAACCTAGGTGTCTTTGGTGTGCGGGAGGAAACCGAAAATCTCGAAGAAAACCCACGCAGTCACGGGGAGAACGTACAAACTCCAGACAGCACCGTAGTCGGGATCAAACCCGGGTCTCTGGCGCTGCAAGCGCTGTAAGGCAGCAACTCTACCGCTGCGCCACTGTGCCGCCCTACTTGATGATAATAGTTCCTTGCTCTCAGGTTTTGTGGGTCTCATGCCTTTGTTTTTCACGATATCTTTGTACATCACCTCAAAGTAAATGGTTTACTCTGATGCACATGTTATTGTTTCTACTAAATAATTTTGTCCATTTCTAATGCTAGAATTAGGAGGCATTTTTGCACCTTCCAATAAAAATCAGCTTCAAATAAGTGTCGGTACACTAAATATCAAATATTCAATTTTATTTATTTATGTGTGAAAATCCTTTGTTTTATTTTGGAGGTTCTCCCCAAATCTCAGCAAACTTTCATATGTGACAGTCTTCTGTAGAAACTTATTATTTCATAATTATTACCTTTCAATGTTCACAATGAATGTGCAAAAACATCCTATTTATGCTTTGCTTTATTCTGTTTATTGGAAGAATGAATTAAAATCAACTTCCAGCCAAAACAGAGTCCCAGAATCTCAGCACAGAATAAGCATTATGTGAAAAAGAGCACAGTAGTAACATCTCACGCTGCTTCTCAGAAGTTTAAACCATAATTCTATAAATATCTTTAGCAGACACAGTTCATTGAAATTAATCTATCCGTGTGTTTGAACACCAATCTTAGAGAAAAAAAAGAGGTGTTTATCAAATGACTCGGGGAAAGTATCTCCTAAAGGACTCACCTCAGCAAATTTATGTATGGCACTATGAGTGTCATTTTCTCTCATGTACATACCACAGAGCTGAGAGGTAATTCTCAGTGTTTGGCCTGTCAGTAAGTGTAAACAGCACTTGATGAATGGGACTCAAGGTGTTCAGTCACCTGAAGCAGCTGTTTGATGTGCTCTTACCGCTCCCCCCCCCCCCCCCTGCCAATGTTTTCACAGCTGTGGGATATCTTTAAAGTTTTTTTCCTCTTTTCATCATGGGCTGGGTTCTCAGCTCCAAACTCTCTTACAATATGTACATTTTCAAAAGAACAGAAGAAACCGTGGAAGCTAATTTATAAAATGTAGAGCGGCTGGCTCAGTCTTGAAATAATAAATGTCAGTGTTGCACCAAAGGATTCATGTAGATTGGCAACATTCCCAGCATTGTAACCCTTTCCCCTTACCTTCTTAATTTGTCACAGCAAAATTCCGTGACGTTTACATTAAAATGAATTATGCTTTGCTTTTGTATTTACGGCAAAAAAACATAAGTTTGGTTTGTTTTAGGAAAGGTCTTTCTCAGTTGTGATTGATGTTTCAAATAACAATTATATTTTCAGTGCTACAGATAATTCTTTGCAGATGTTTCCAGATTACAGGTTAAATGGTTGAGTTTTACCACCCAGAATAGGTGCATCCCTCCCCCATTAATTTACTCTAAATGACTTTCACTTCCTATTTAAAAGGACAATTTAATCCTTGAAAGGGTTTTCTCAGAGGCTGAACAGTAACCGTGCTGTGTCTGTTTTACTGGTGCCAACTATTAGTGTTGGGAGGTACAGGTTGAAAAGGTTAAAGGCGGCTGAGCCGTCATTATTGTTCTTTTCTCAGCCGCAGTTTGGAACAAATACATTTTTCAAATCCTTTTTTTGAAGAATTTGTTATTTCAATATTTCTCTCCTGTCTAGCAGGTGGAAACGGTGATTCAATGCTAGAAAGCAAAAATGTTTAAATATGATCATGTCATTTTTTTGCATGATTGGAATGATGTTTTGCCTTTAAGACTGGCACACTAATGCCTTTAAGACTGGCACAATTTTAAGAATAAGCGGTAGGCCATTTAGAACTGAGCTGAGGAAAAACGTTTTCACCTAGAGGGTTGTGAATCTGTGGAATTCTCTGCCACAAAAGGCAGTAGAGGTCAATTCATTGGATGTTTTCAAGATAGAGTTAGATTTAGCTCTTAGGGCTAATCAAGTGATATGGAAAATACAGGAACGGGGTACTGATTTTGGATGATCAGGCATGATCATATTGAATGGTGGTGCTGGTTTGAAGAGCCAAATGGTCTACTCCTGCACCTATTTTCTATGTTTCTATGTTTATTTGAAGGCACAGTGTTGTGGTGGAAGGGTGTTATTCAGGCAGGAGTTCCGCGACCAGTGGAGTTACGTGGTGATCTGTGCTGGGTCCTCTGTTATTTGGGATATACGTAGATGATTTGGACAAAGTGTAGATCGGTTGGTTAGTAAGTTTGCAAATACCAGCAAGATTGCTGGAATCGCAGTCCATGAGGAAGGTTGTCAAAGTATACAGCGGGATTCAGATGTCTCTGATCATAGAAATGGGCGGAGACATGGCAGATGGAGATTAATCCCAGCAATTGTGAGGTATTTCACCCAGGAAGGTCAAAAGTAAGGGGAAAATATACAATTATAGCAAGATCCTTAGCGGCATTAACGTACAGAGGGATCTTGTGGTCCAATTCCATAGCTCCCTGAAAGTGGCAACACAAGTAGAAAGAGTGGGAAAGGAGGCATATGAGATGCTTGACTTCACTGGTCAGGGTATTGTATAAGAGTCAGGAAACTATGTTGCAACTTTATATAACTTTGGTTAGGCTACATTTGGAGTGTTGCATACAGTTCTGGTCACCCCATTACAGGGAGGATATGGAGGCTTAGGAATGTGTGCAGAAGAGGTTTGCCAGCATGCTGTCTGGATCATAGGGTATTATTTCTAAGGTGAGGTTGGACAGATTTGGATTGTTTTCTCTATAACGCCAGAGGTTGAGGGGAGACCTGATAGAAGTATATAAAATTATGAGTGGAATGGATAATGTGGACAGTCAGAACTATTTATCCCGCATGTAAAATTCAAACATTAGAGGACAGACCTTTAAACTGAAAGAGGCAAAGTTTAAAGGAAACAAGGTTTTTTTATGCAGAGCTTGCTGGCTGCCTGGAAGGGGTACCAGGGGTGGTGGTGGAGGCAGAAAAAGCAGTGGCGTTTAAGTCTTAAATAGTCTCATGGATATGCAGGAAATCGAGGGGTATGGAACATGTGCAGACAGATAAGATTTGTTTAGCTTGGCATCATGTTCGGGACAGACATTGTGGGCCGAAGGCCTGTTCCTGTGCTGTGCTTTTCTATGTTCTATGTTTTTAAGAGATTAATTCTACTGCCTGCTTACAATATCACTGTATTTCACCCCACTCTTATGAGAACAAATGTCTTAAGAAATTTTATTTTCTCTGCACTTCTTTTGTACTGGGTGTTTCAAATCATTCTGACCACAGAAGTTGACGTTATCCGAGTGTGAATAATTCATTCATGGTTTTCAATGTCATTTGTAGCCAGGAATGTCTATTTGGAGCAAACATGCAAAAGCATCTGGAACAAAAGAGAATGCAACTGACAATAAATGTTATGAGGAATTCAGAAATGGAACTAATTGGCCATTCTGGAGGCTTAGGTTGAATGTGGGCCCAGAAGGATCACTTCTAAGAAAAGTTCCAAAATATAGGAGAGGTGTTAGATTTTAGTGTGTGTCTGCCAGAGAATAAGGCAAAGATGACTCTAGATGTTTTCCAGTAATGCTCATGCTAATACTAAGGGTGGCACAGCAGTAAAGTTGCTGCTTTACAGTGCCAGAGACCCAGGTTCGATCCTGACTATAGGCTCTGTCTGAACAGAGATTGTATGTTCTCCCTGTGACCATGTGGGATTCTCCCCAGGTGCTCCGGTTTCCTCCCATGCTCAAAAGACATAGAGGCTTGTAGGTTAATTGGCCTTGGTAAAGATTGTAAATGGTCACTATTGTGTAGGATAGTGCTAGTGTACGGGGATCGCTGGTCAGCGCAGACTCGAAGGTCCAATTTCCGCACTATATCTCTAAACAAAACTAAACCAAATATATAAGGATGGAGGAAATTCTAGGGACGGAGAGATAATTAGAAGATGAAACTGTTTCAGATTTCACACATTTGTGCCAAATATAGGTCAGCAAACACTTGGGTGTTGGGTAAAGAGAGTTTGGTTTTGGACAGGATGATGGCTGGAGTTTCTGGGAATTGAAAGACCACCCTGAAGCTGCCAAATAAAGTGCATCAGCATTGATTCAAATAGTTGAACATATTTGACAAGGTGAGACATAATAAAGTATTCCATCTCAATTTCACATAGTGTACACTTTAAAGGGTAAACATTTTCCAGCCATGCAAACCTGGTTTCTAACTCAGAAGTGCTGCTTTTATTTGCTTTTTACACTTGCTTACTCTTTCCAGAGCAAACTTGTCAAATTGTGTGCTGAAAATTACATGTAGCATTACGTAAACCCCGGAATTGGGAAGCTTTCAGACTGGGACCAACTCTGAGCCAATACAATTTAACTAGTTGTAAGATTTACTGCCAATTTCATTCAGTTCTCCCATTGCATCTGCTCCATTCCACAGATATAAGTGGAAATTATTTTGTTTGTTTGGGCACATGAACGCAGTAGATGACAACATTTAATTGCATATTTGTACATAAGCTCCATTGGGTAGTTTGAAAGAAAAAAAGACTCATGATTTAGTTCAATAATCTCAGATCATAAATTAAACTCTGATTTTCACCTATTCTGAAATCATTGAACAATAAAATTGGACAGGGTGGATCAAACTGTTCTGCAAATTGTGCTATCATAAATTAGGGTAAAGATGAGATACTTTTTGGCTGCACCAAACCGTGCATATAATTGCCACGGAACATCTTATGAAACATTTGGAGCTAATTTCCCTCAACACAAGGAACAGGAGACCCATAAATAAATGTCCAGTGCTGATTTGTTGGATCAGTATGCTAAAGCACAAAGAATCAATGCATAACAGGGACACCATGTGAGGGCTTTGCTTTGCTCCTGTTTCAAATATAGAATGAGGCAAACTCCCATGCATGGTTGTGGTCATCCAACACAAACAGTCAAACATGTCACCTCCATAAGACCATAAGTGATTGGAGCAGAATTGGGCTATTTGGCCCATCAAGTCTACTCCGCCATTCAATCATGGCTGCTCTATCTCTCCCTCGTAACCCCATTATCCTGCTTTCGCCCCATAACCCCTGACATCCATACTAATCAGGTATATATCTATCTCTTCCTTAAAAATATCCAGTGACTTGGCCTCCACAGCCTTCTGTGACAAAGAATTCCACAGATTCACCACCCTCAGACTAAATATATTTCTCATCTCCTTCCTAAAAGATGTTCTTTAAGTCTGAGGCTATGACCACTCGTCCTAGACTCTCCCACTAGTGGGAACATCCTCTCCACATCTACTCTAACCAAGCCTTTCACTATTCTTTATGTATCAATGGGGTCCCCGCTCTTTCTTCTAAACTCCAGCGAGTACAGGCCCAGTGCCGACAAACTCTCATCATAGGTTAATCTACTCATTCCTGGGATCATTCTTGTAAACCATGTATCCCCTTCCTTTCTTACAGAGTAATGCTGCACGTGGATTGTTTTCTCTGGAATACCGGAGGTTGCGGGGAGACTACTATACTTGAGGTATATAAAATTACGAGAGGCATTGATGGGATAGGCAGTCAGAAACCTTTCCCCAGGATGGAAAAATCCAAATACAAATGACCCAGGTATACTCGGGGATGGCACTGAACAGGTTAAGGTGCGAGGGGCAAATTTTAAAGGAGATGTGCAGGATTTACACAGAGGGCGGTGAGTACCTGAAATATGCTACCCGGGATGGTGGTTGATGCAGATAAAATAGTGGCATTTAAAAGACTTTTGGATAAGCATCATAATGTTTTATGTGTCATTCCTAACTGTCACTGTATGTCATGTTGTCATTTGCGCGCAGAGCACCTAGGCAAATTCCTTGTTTGTGAATAGTTGGCCAATAAACTTATTCATTCATTCATTCATATGTAGGGAGTGGAGGAATATGGATTATGTACAGGCATGTAAGAGTTGGTCTTTGCATTACATTCGGCACAGACATTTTTTGGGCCAAAGGCCCTGTTCTTGTGTTGTACTGTTCTATGCCCTTCATTCTAACTCATCCATGCTGACCAAGATGCCCCATCTAAACATGTCCCATTTGTCCTGTGGTCTCTCAATCTTTATTTTCTATGTACCTGTCCAAATGTCTTTTAAATGTTGTTATTGGTGTCTCCTCAAGCAGTTTGTTCCATATACCCTCCACCCTCTGCGTGAAACTTGAAGAGAAGATCCACCAACTCATCACTGGGTCAACCACTTGTCTAACCTGAACACACATTTATAAAGGGTTCACCAGCCATACATTTTTTTCACAAGAACTACTGAACTTCAAGGGGGAATCTTTACCATCATCTTCAAATAGATAATTAGTGATGGATTATAAATTCCACCAACGATTTTACATTTAGAAAAATTACTACCTTGCAAAGATGTTTAACATGATAGATTTATGTGCTCTGCGTTTTTTTTTAAATGGTTTATTGTGAAATTAGGCACTCATGGAAATCGCCACATATATGAATGTCACTGATGATAATTTTTGTGTAATGTATAATATTTTGGAGATTAAATATATATTTGACATTGTTTATTCTGCAATACATTACTTGCAATTAATATCCCCGGTAACATATGCTACATTCCCCTGAGATATTTAAATTAATTTGACAAGGCTCAATTGACTATTAATAATCATGCGGTCTCCTTCATCAGAGGGACCTTAAGTAATGGCAGTGCACCACAATCATCATCAGAACATCCAGTGGACCAAAGCAGGAGACTCAATGTAGACTTAGTTTAGTTTAGCTCAGAGATACAGCGCAGAAACATGCCCTTCGGCCCACCAAGTTCGCACCGACCATCAATCCCTGCACATTAACACTATCCTGCACACACTAGGGACAATTTACACTGATATCAAGCTAATTTACCAACATACATCTTTGGAATGTGGGAGGAATCCGAAGATCTCGGAGAAAACCCACATGGGAAAACCCACACGGGGTCACAGAGAAAACGTAAAAACTCCGTACAGACAGCACTAGTAGTCAGGATCGAACCCAGGTCTTCGGGGCTGCAAGTGCTGTGAGGCAGCAATTCTACTGCTGCACCACTGCATTGATTTATTTGATTTAATTTTTACTTCGGAGTCACGTGAGTGACTACGTGAAGGACCCCGTCCAGCACGCATGCGCGACATTAGCGTTCATGCAGTTGCACCGCGACGAACGGGAGTTCAAGGCGCTCCCGCTACAAATTGAAAGTCGGGCCGACAGGTAAGTTTACGTGGCCGTGTGTCTTTCTCTCTGTGGTCTTGTGTTCCAGGAGAATGAGCAAGGCCCGAGGAAAGAAGTCTGCAGCTCGCCCCCGTTCGTCCTCCGTTGAGGAATGCTCTTTGGAGGGGGGGCAAGAGGCGGCGGTTATAACTACCGAGCCGAGCCCAGCACCGCTAGTGCTGCCTGAGCAGCGGGCTGGAGGTACCTACAGCCGGAAAACCGGGCGGTAGTGTCCGACGTTTCGGATGAAGATGCCTTACCGCTCGAGAGCACAGGCAGAGCCGCCTAAGCCGCATGGAACGGCTTATGGAGCAATTGCTCCAGCGAGATCTGCTGAGAGAGCAGCAGCAGCAGCCTCGCCAAGGGAGTTCAGGCACTCCCGCAGTGCCTTTTACGGCACTGGCCATTGCTTCACCTTCTTTTGAAGGCAGCATTGGCGACCAGGTCTGGGCTGGTCAAGAAGAGGGGTCACTGGCTGAAGATTTCGGGAGTACGCAGGGTGTACAGGAACAGGAAGAGCTGCTGGGTGTGGTCAACCACTACGTGGCCATTCCACAAGCGGGTCGGCCATTAGAGCCGAAACTTGCAGCCAGCATTAACCACCTGTCCTCTAAACCCCTACAAGAACAAGTGGTCAATGAGGCTCTTTCAACTATATACAGCCCAGGAAATTGTACATCTTTGAATGTACCTGCTGTCAATAGCCAAATTTGGGGACATTTGGGGCAGAACATCAGAAACTGGAGTTGAAGCTCCAGAAGATCCTTAAATTCCTGACTGCAGGAATAACATCTTATGCTCGGTCCATTGATGGTGCGGAACATCTCCACAAATCAGCAAGACACATTAGCTCTGCTGTGCACCACTCAATATGAGATAAATAATTTGCGAAAGGAGATTATCAAGCCTGCCCTCAACCCTAAATTTGAGGGACTCTGCAAAACACCAGGGTCAGAACCTCCTATTCTGCTCTTTGGGAAAGACCTTCCAAAAAAAGGTGAAAGACCTGGAAGAAGAATCCAAGACCTTTGGTCTCGTGAGGGCAGGTTTGGGACCGAGCAGGACCCAACAAACCCAGGCGGCAGTACCCCATGGCGTCCACCAGTCGTCGACCACACTATGGGACTGGTGAAAGCTCGGGGTCCGCAACCATTCCCCGTAAGCCTTTTTTAGGCCAGGGCCCAGAGCGGACCCCATGGAAAATGCGCCACCCCCAACAACATCGAGATCAACATCAACCCTCTACAGCCCAGCAGACGCCTCATCACCCAGCGAAGAGGCAGAAGAAGCACCAATAACCATGGAGGTAGGTGGGTCTGGTTCCTCTCAGCATATGTGCAGTAGGGGCTCTGTGCTAACAGGGGGGAGATTGCACTTGTTTTTGGATGCATGGGAATCCATCACTAATGACAAGTATATACTCAGCAGCGTTCATGGCTACAAAATTGACTTTGTCCATAAAGATTTTCCACCAGTTCAGCATATACCCAAAAGGGTATTCACCCTCTCAGTCAAGGAAAAACAAGAGGGTCAAGCTGAACTGATGAGATTACAAGCTAAAGGTGTCATTGAAAGAACAAAACATGAACCTTTGGAATTTGTGTCTAATATTTTCACTAAAATCAAAAAAGATGGTGGACGACGCAATCATCATTGACTTAACTACTTTGAACAAGTCTGTCAGGTATATACATTTCAAGATGGATACTTTTGAAACAGCCAGACTATTGGTTTCTAGGGGGTACTTTCTAGCAAGCATTGATTTAAAAGATGCCTACTACTCAGTACCCATACACAAGGACCATCGAAAATATTTAAAATTTATCTGGATGAAACAGCTATGGCAATATAAAGCCTTACCAAATGGGCTAACCTCTGCTCCAAGGTTGTTCACTAAAATCTTAAAACCTGCCTTGGCATTATTGAGGAAACAAAAGCATATAGTCATGGCGTATTTAGACGACATTTTAATAGTAGGGAAAAACCTTGGAGACAGCTATTTTGGCAGTCGCAGCCACCAAACGTTTGTTTGAAACTTTGGGGTTTGTCATTACATCCAGAAAAAATCCAATCTTACACCGTCCACTGCCATGGACTATCTTGGATTTACGATAGATTACTGTTCGCATGATTGTAAACTCTGCCGAAGGGGAAAGCATCAGAATTGACGCTATCATGCAACAAACTCATGAATAAACATCAGCCAACCATACGGGAAGTAGCTAGAGTTATTGGCAAAATGGTAGCAGCTTTCCCAGCTGTACAATTTGGGCCTTTGCACTATCAAAATTTGCAAAGAGCTAAAGTGCATGCACTAAAGCAAAACTCAGTCACTTTGAACCGAGCTATGAGTTTAACTGCTGAATCCATTCCAGAGTTACAATGGTGGGCGAGGAATGTAAGACTCAGCTCCAGTCCCATTATGATCACCAACCCAGTATTAACCATTCAAACGGATGCCAGTGCTTTGGGCTGGGGAGCAACTAACATGCAATCCAGCACAGGGGGCAGATGGAGTAAATTTGAATCATCTTGCCTACAGACACGGGGTAATCAACTATTTAGAAATGTTGGGTGCGTTTTATGGGTTAAAAGCATATTCATGTAATACGCATCATGCACATGTCCGGTTGCAACTAGATAATACCACGGTGGTGGCTTATATCAATCACATGGGTGGTGTAAAGTCGATATCGTGTGACAATTTGGCCAACCTAATCTGGAAATGGTGTGTTGAAAGGCATATTTGGTTATCAGCAACTTACCTTCCAGGTAAGCAAAATACAGTGGCAGACACCAGTCACGTTAGATTTAATGATAACATCGAATGGATGTTAAATCCCAAAGTGTTTGCTGAAATTACAAAGCAATATGGCACACCAGATATCGATCTATTTGCATCCAGGCTGAATCACCAGGTACCAACGTATGTCGCTTGGGAACCAGACCCTGAGGCAGCAGCAGTTGATGCATTCTCGCTGCATTGGGGGAAAATGTTCTTTTATGCTTTTCCTCCCTTCTGCCTCATCAGTCGGGTATTACGCAAGATTCAATTGGATTCCGCTTCAGGAATCTTGATAATACCTGACTGGCCTACACAGCCATGGTTCCCAGTGGCTTTCGACATGGCTGTTGAAACACCGTTGGAATTCCCCAGCAGTCGACAGTTATTAATCCACCCAGTGTCAGGCATTAGTCACCCGTGCCATGACAGAGTCAATCTCCTGGCTTGCAGATTCTAAAAAGACCTCTACTGGGCCTGGGACTGTCTGAGGACGCCATCAACATGATGACCGCATCTCACCGGGAGTCCACCAGGAGACAATACCTGACCAATATAAGAAAATGGGAACGGTATTGCTCCAAAAACAGGAACTACCTACACCACAGCTACAGCCACCAGTGTTGTGGAGTTTCTGCTTGGATTACATCGGGAAGGACTCAGCTACAGCGCCATTAAATTACAGCCAGGAGTGCGTTGTCAGCTTATTTGGTTCCAGCAGCAGGACAACTGACTTTGGGGTCCCCATCCACTAGTGGTCAAAATCATGAGGGGCATATTTAACACCAATCCCCTAGGCCTAGGTACACTCAGATCTGGGATGTCAGCATAGTACTGACGTACCTTAGGGGATGGCCACCACCCAGGTCAACTTACTCTGGAACAACTTACACTGAAATCAGTCATGCTCATGGCTCTAGTGTCAGCTCAAAGGGTACAGTCCCTCCACCTTCTGAGGCTGGACAGCATGACAGAGTCATTGGACTGTATCACATTTCACATTCAGGGGCTGGTCAAACAATCTAGACCAGGTACCACGCCTCCAGTTATGGAGTTCCGGGCATATTCACCTGACCCACGGTTGTGTGCCAAGACCCATCTCGCCAACTACATAGACACTACATATAACTTAAGAGGGAGAGAAAAAGCCTTATGGATAAGCCACAAGAAGCCTCATGGTCAGGTGACGAGCCAAACCATTTCAAGGTGGCTCAAGCAGGTGCTTAAGTCCGCGGGAATCGATACTAATGTGTACAAATCTCATTCCACCAGGCTGCATCTACGTCGGCGGCTAGGCAAATGGATGTGCCTATGGACCATATCTGGCCAGAGCAGGATGGTCCTCGGAAAGAACTTTCCAAAGGTTTTATAATAAGCCGCTGGCGGAGCCTGCTACATTTGCAGACAGAATTTTAGAGTCTGCAGATAATATTTAATTTAAGCCCGGGGGAGCTCTCTGTTTTTTGTTGTTATTAATAAACCTTTTTTGTTCACAAACAGGTTATTGTTGATTGTATAACATGCTTCCTCCCTCTAAGGTCTTCAGGCAGTGAGTGAAGCATGAGCTGGTACACGGTTCGGATTCACAGAGCTTTGAAGTCTTCACGTAGTCACTCACGTGACTCCGAAGTAAAATAGTAAGATTAAATGAGAACTTACCAGTTCGAAGTTTGATCTGTATTTTATGAGGAGTTACGATGAGGGATTACGTGCCCTCCGCTCCCACCCTCTATTATACAGATCAACTGGTAATTAAGTTCTTATTTTTTCTTTACTATATTTATTTCAATTGTTGTGTTTTTCTGTGAATCCACACCGCTGCTTTGAAGAAATGTCGCGCATGCGTGCTGGACGGGGTCTTCACGTAATCCCTCATCGTAACTCCTCATAAAATACAGATCAAACTTCGAACTGGTAAGTTCTCATTTAATCTTACTATTAAAATGTATTATATCTCCATCAGCCATGAATTATAAGCAAGTAACATCATCATTATTTCACAAAACTAATTTTACAGATTTTCTGATGTTAAAATCAAATTGATTTACCTGCAAAATCCGGAATGATAATATGCTTAGAAAGGTAATGAGAAGGAATTTCTTTAGTCAGAGTGCGTTGAATCTGTGGAATTCATTGCCACTAAAGGTTGTGGAGGCCAAGTCAATTGATATTTTCAAGGTGGAGATTGACACATTATTGATTAGTAAATGTATCAGGGATTATTATAGGACAAAGGCAGGAGACCCACACCATCCTGGTCACACACTCATTTCACCGTTGCCATCGGAAAGAAGGTACAGGAGCCTGAAATCTGTAACATCCAGGTTCAGGATCAGCCACTTCCCCACAGCCATCAGGCTACACAACATCAAATAAGCTCTGAACAATAACAGTCTATTATTATTATTGCACAAAATCTGTTTATTTATTGTGTATATATGGTCTATGGTCTATAGACACACTGAACTTTTATCTTCCGTTTTGTATTATGTTTACATATTCTGTTGTGCTGCAGCAAGTAAGAATGTCATTGTCCTATCTGGGACACATGACAATAAAACTCTCTTGACTCTTGAGAATAGAGTTGAGAGGGAAAGATAGATCAGCAATGATTGAATGGTGGAATAGACTTGATGGGCTGAAAGGCCTAATTCTGCTCCTTGAACATAAAAGAGCATCACATTTTATTGAAATAGGTTGCATATTGTATCAGTTATGCAACACCGGAGATCAAAGTATGTTATGGAAATATATGTACAATAACTTACAATTCAGAATTGAGAGATCTTGGGCTACTGATACTCAAATCACAGGGATCTAAAGGGATGCCATATGCATTCAGGATTCTGTATTTTAAGTAATAGGCAGTGAATATAACTCATGGAAATGATAATAAACAAAATAGTTTATTCTTACTACAGAAAAGCTATCCGAACCTTTGAAAAGATTACTAACGTGGGATGATTTCACTAGATGAGAAAATCTATTTATGAGGAAAACCATTAAATATATTTTAGGCTGTCCTTTGTGCACAGGGAAGGTTAAATGAGGGGTGTGGAATCTAATTGAAATAAAGAAAGGGCTTAAAGTCCTGGGGCGCATTAAACTTAACAATAGCTCTGGAGGCTCAAATAAAGAGATTAGGAAGATATTCTCATGCAATGGGCTATTAGAGTATGAAATGCATTACCACAGGTTAATCACCATAGGGAATAACAAATTAGATAAATACATGTAAAGCAAAAATATTAAACACTACAAGGAAAAAAACAGAGAAAGGTGATTACAGGGGCAGATCTATGGGGAAAAGACTACACATGGATTCATTCTGTACAAAACAGTATTATTCTGTGATATTTACAGTTAACTATTACTTCAACTATTATGACAACCCATATTACCATTTTTATCCTCACAATACTTAGGCGGGATAGTAAAAAGAAAAACATTGCAAAACCAAAATGTTTCTCAAAAGAATTAGAAAACAAATCCATAGTAGCACAAGAGGTGGTCCATTGTGTTCCTTTGCTGAGCGGGGATTGGAGTTGTACAGATCAGTTCAAGACCTTGAAAGTTGCTGAAACGTAGCCATTCCTGAACCTGGTGGTTCATAAATTCGTAAGTTGTCTGTGCAGAATTGAGCCATTCGGCCCATTAGGTCTACTTCGCCATTCTATTGTAGCTGATCTATCTTTCCCTCTCAACCCCATTCTCCTGCTTTCTCCCCATAACCCGTTACAACCTTGGTACTTCAGGCCTCCGTATGATGTTAGAGACAAGAACAGGGTATGTTCCATGTTGACTCATAGAATGATGCAGCATGGAAACAGACCTTCAACTCACTGAGTCCTCACTGACCATTCTGCACCCATTTACATTCATCCTACATATATCCTGTGTTATTCTCCCTGTATTCCCATCGTCTCCTCCCAGATGAGACTATTCACTTGTACATTACAGACAGTTTACAATTAAACTGACCAATTAACCTAGCAACTCCACTTTCTCGGGACGTGGCAGGAAAGCTGGGCACCTGGAGAAAACCCACGTGGGTACAGTGAAAACATGCAAACTCCACAAAGAGAGTACCAGTGCTGGGGTCACTGAAGTTATGGCATAACAATTCTACTAGCTATTGTGCTGCCTAACCATTTAATCTGTACTTTTTAAAATAATAATTTATACAGTTGTATGAATAATAATTTATACAATAATATTTGATGTTTCTTTAATTGGCGTGCAATTATTCAGTCTGTCATTCTTTCTTTTTTTAAAACGATGGTTCCCAAATAGCAGCCTTCCAGTGCTTTAAATTAAATGGTTAAATTAATGATTGAAATTTAACTTATTTCCCTTAAGAATATTTACACATTGCTGCTTCATTGTCCTATATTCACTGCCTGTAGACTGTACAACAATGCCAGGTGCTGGAATAGGCAAAGCTGCCTTGACACAAAGTATATTTAAATATAAATCTTTGCCTGTCTTAATTTTCAGATCCGTGTTAGAAATTGTTAATAAATGAAGGAAATATACTTTTTTTCCAATTCCCCTTTTATAAATAACTTTAAAGTCTGGTATGGGAAAGGATAAAGGTGTAGTTATAGGCAAATGAAGTCCAGATGATTGTTCCTGAATAGAAATGACACAAGTTTCTTGCACGATTATAAAGGGAAAACCACATTACTGATTTCTTGTAGCCCAGCTAGTAATATTTCACTTCAAGTGTAAAGAATGAGCATGTTTAATGAGGATAAAATTAGTTTGAGAAACTGTATTTATGAGGAGAGACTTGTGATATGGACTCCATATTGCAACAGAAATGAATAGATTTAGTAGATGTTTGTAAAATTCTGAGGGGTTTTAATGGAGTTAATAGGGAAAGCACATTTCCTCTGGCCAGTCAATGATGAATGGCCTACAACTTAAAAGTTAACACCAAAAGAGGTATGAGGTAGAGGCAGGAGTGCAGAGCAGAGTTATGAACAATAGCTTAATGTAGACGGCTATTGAGGCATGGCATGCTTTGCTGCAAGGAATGCTTGAAGCAGGGATCATGTGAGAGGAAAACATAAATGCGTGAAGCAGAAACAAGGCTTTGGTGGAGTTCAGCTCAATATTTATTCCTCGGGTGCAATCCAGTGCAAATATTGCAGGCCAAATAGCCTTGTCTGCCTCCATGGTTCACATAAGTAGTATCTAATTTATCCAGTAGGAACTGATTGTTTATATAATCATAGGACATTCTTGCTATTGAGGGAGTGCAGCGTAGGTTTACAAGGTTAATTCCCAGGATGGCGGAACTGTCATATGCTGAGAGAATGGAACGGCTGGGCTTGCATACTCTGGAGTTTAGAAGGATGAGAGGGGATCTTATTGAAACATATAAGACTAATAAGGGTTTGGGCATGCTAGAGGCAGGAAACATGTTCCCGATGTTGGGGGAGTCCAGAAACAGGGGCCACAGTTTAAGAATAAAGGGTAAGCCATTTAGAACGGAGACAAGGAATTGCCTGTGTTCAAAATGGCGGGGCGAAGGTGTCAATAAAAAATGTCAATCGCTGTACGTAAAATATCTTAAGTTATTTTTAAAGTACATTTTCCGCATTGCTCATCTCAGGTCTGAATTACTGGTCAGGATCGTCAGGATAAATGAACACAGTTTCAGATAGAATTGTGGGCATTTAATAACATCCCTTACTGGCATCAAAGCACTTGTATCAGAAGGTACACATTTACGGTTATTAAACTTTAACACAACCTCATTACAGTACGTTGTAGGAGCAAGAGTAAGCTGAATAAGTGGTAAGCCATTTAGAACGGAGACAAGAAAACACTATTTCTCACAGAGAGTTGTGAGTCTGTGGATTTTATCTGCCTCCGATGGCGATGGAGGCCGGTTCTCTGCATACCTTCAAGAGAGAACTAGATAGGGCTCTTAAAGACAGCGGAGTCAGGGGACGTGGGGCGAATGCAGGAACGGGGCATTGATTGGGGATGATCAGCCATGATCACATAGAATGGTGGTGCTGGCTCGAAGGGCCAAATGGCCTATTCCTGCACCTATTGTCTATTGTCTATTGTCATAGATATCATTCAGCCAATATGTTGTATTATAATAGTAGGAATGTAACAAATGCATAATGCACAATCCTGAAGCCAAAATACAAAAAACGTTCAATAATCATTCTCTTTAATGTCACAAAGATCTAATTATGTTAAGAGGATGATCCATTGATGAACAAGAGTAAGAATTTTCCTAAAGCCAGGTGCACGCACCTGATATACAGCTTTTCTTTCTCTTTATTTGTAAATATTTTTTACAATTTAAATTATATTTATTTAGGACCACAGCCAACATAGAATTTAGTTGATCATGTCTGACAATTGCAAACTTGTGTTGTTTCTTCACAAGATATTTAACCAGTTTTTGCTTGCCTGCAGGGTTCATTATCTGTTGGTCACCAACTCAAAACTCTGCATGCATATTACTGAGAGTTTAAAATTAATAGCAAGAAAGTTTGCTGCCTAAATTTCAAAATGTGCTCTCGGTAGGCAAAGCCCTCTTCAGAGAATTCAAAATTATAACATTACCCACAGAAGGTTCTCCAATTTATGTAGCAACTCTTGTTAATTCCTATGGAGCGACTGACAAAGTTCTTCAGATAAGGCAATGGAAGATTATAATAACTTTCAATACTGAAATTGAATCCTGTGGTCAAAATAAGAAATATAGTAGCAATTACAATGTTAGTGGTGTGGCAAATATGTGTGCTATATTTTGGGCGAGAACAAGGATATTTGTATCATTAAGTTGATGGCATGACATGCTGGTGCCTCAGTATGTTACTGGAAGACATAGAGACACAAGGAACTGCAGATGCTGGAATCAAAGTGCTGTAAAAACTTAGCGGGTCAGGTAAAATCTTAGGAAGAAACAGATAGGCTACATTTCTGGTCATGACCGTTCTTCAAACCTGATCATCGAAGGGGTTGAAAATGCTGGAAAAGAGGTGGGGGGAGGAGTAAAGCCTGACAAGGGAAGGGCAGTGTTGTTTGGTTGATGGGTGGACAAAGGCTCGAGATGAAAATGAGACAAAAGGGTGACAAGAAAGGACTGAAGGAGACAAAAGGTGTCAGATAAGGAGAGAAGAAGAGTGAAAGGAGTGAAATGTAAAACTAGGGGAAGCGATTAAGGGGAAAGGGAATGGGGGGTTGGATAGTGGGATAAATGGGTGTGAACCAGGTTGAGGATGTCACAGGAAAGAGAGGAGGGGGACGCTGAAACACTAAGGCCAAACGGTTAAAGAAAAAAATCTTAAATGACTGTGAAAACTGTTGGTGCATGAATTGTTCCTACATCTCCATCTTACATCTTCATCTTAGAGTGAGAAATTGGTTTTCCTTCTTCTTGTTCTGTGTCAGCTGTAATAGGCTGCTTGAATCCAGAGTTGTCTTAAAATCTTAAAATGGTAAAATCTTTTCTCTTAATATGAGATATGCGCATTGTTGACGAAGCCAACATCTATTACACATCTCAAAGTTGTTCATGAGGAAAACGGTGGGAAACTGGTTTCTTGAACTGCTTAAGTCATTGAGGTGCAGGAATTTGCACATTGTTTTGATGCAGGATTCTGAGTTAAATCTAGCTCTTTGTCTGTCTTTGTTCACTTGAAGTGTGATCTCCTCATGTGGTCTTGAGAGATTTTATTTGATAATCGTTCTCATGAAGCACTCTTCGATGGTATTTAGTTTAGTTTAGAGGTACAGCATGGGCACAGGCCCTTTGACCCATCGAGATCACGCCAACCATTGGTTACCCGTTTCCACTAGTTCAATGTTATCCCACATTCCCATTCCCAGCCAATCAAGCTACAAGCAGTCAGATCTTTGGGATGAGGAAGGGAACCAGAGTACCCGGAGGAAACCCACAATGTCACAGGGAGAACATGCAAACTCAACTTAGACAGCACACAAGGTCAGGATCAAATCCCAGTCTCTTGCGCTATGAGGCAGCAGCTGTGCCACTGCACTATCAAGAAAGAAAACAGTCAAAAGAGGGAAAATATTGAAAAATGTGTCCTGCCAAGATTTTCCAAATTGTAATTTGCTGGAGATCAGTTGAAGATTGGAAAAATATCAAAATTAGTTACAGAGAGATTTGGCATGAAAACAGGCCCTTCAACCCACCATCTGTATTGACCATCAAGCAACCGTTTTCTCTAAACCTAGTACATTCTTTTTAATCTTGTCATACTCTCATTAACTCCTCCCAGTTTCTATCATTCAATTATACATGAGCAATTTACAGTGATCAACTAATTTACCAACCTGTAAATCTTTAGGGCGTGAGCGAAAGTCACATCACCTGGAGGAATCCTACATAGGGAGAACATGCAATCTCCACAGAGATAGCATCAGAGATCAGAATTGATCCCAGTGGCTCTATTAGCCATGCCAGATTGTCACCAATGACTTATGATGTTAATAATGCAAACAGAACATCCCCTATATGAAGGAAGGCTATACTGAAAGGCAATTTGTTTGAATGTATGGAATCTGAAACCATTTGTTGATGGTTTTCATCACACAAAATAATATAAAGGAAAATGGTTTTAGACCTGGGTTTAATAGGGGAGTCTGGAATGCTAAATCAAGCACAGGCTGCCTCAAGCAGTACCAATATGTTGAAGGCTGAATATCTGCAACATTTTTCAGAGCTTTGAGCTCTGTAGTTCTTGTGGACATTAATTGATCGCCTCCTTAGACAAGTGATGTGTGCCCTTGTCTCGGTCCACTCCTACACTATTGACTAATTCAATTAAACTTTGAGTCATGAAGAGACTTTAATTGAGACAGGCTGGCTGTGAGGAAGGCTATGTGCCAAAGTCAAGATGCATTCTAAGTTCAAGATAAAAGGGAAAGCATTTTGAAGGATTTAACTTCAGATTCTTCACACTTGCATTTATGATAACATGCACTCTCCACACAAATTCACAATTCTAACATTTACACAAGGATTCACAAATATTTGTTAAATGAATTATGTTCCCCTGCTGTTTATTTACTGAACGAAGGAGCAGGGAGGTTATTAAAATACTTTGCCTTGGCTCTGTGTCACAGACAGGTAAAGAATGCCCCTTGTTTGAAATTTCCTATCATATGCTTTCAGGACAAGGTCCATTATCAACAAGTAGATTTGACAGAAAGCTCATTTAAAAATATCTCTTTGGTAGTGAAGAATTTCAGAATATCTTGAGGATGTGAAAAGCATGATATACTGCAAAAGCAGTTGTATACATGTCTTTCTCTTTACAGAAAAGTCTCCTCTTTGAAATTAATTTTCAAATGCCATTTATAATGTGGAGAATAACTAAACAAAGAAGTTATAAATCTATCAAATGTGATTAAAAAAGGGCTACATTGTTATTAATGAACGTGGAATAGTATTGAGATATTTGTCCAAATATATTTTCTTGATAATATGATGAGCAGATATCCTGAACATATATGTCCAAATGTGTAAACTCTATCTTAAATAGGGAATGCTAGGACTTTAGCTTAGAAACAATGAAGAATATCACAATAGTATATGTGACTTGAGTTTTCAGGTGGAGTTGCTGTCATATGCCCAAGATCAGTTAGCTCTTGGATTGGATAACGTTTATATCATGATTAGAGAGATATTAATTATTGAGTCATAGTTCTACAGCAAGGAAGTAGGCCTTTTGGCCCAACACAACCAAACCGACAAAAGTGCCCCGTCTAAACTAACCCCATTTGCCACATTTGGTGCATATCCCTCCATATTCCTGTCCAAATTCCTACACATGTTCCTGTACCCTTGTACCCTTCAAGTTACAAGTTCTTAAAAATATCAAGTCAATCTTGGCCTTAAAGTCACATTATTCTGGCGGAGGCAATGGCTTGTTGTTGTATGGGTCGACATGGCCTGGCAATGCTATCGATGTCCTCCACCGTTTCTCTGCCACTCCATGCAGCTGTAAGCTGCATCTAATCTGTGTGCTCAGCCAACCTCTGTGGGACCTCCAATCATGCTTGATCCACAGTATTCCTCGACTGCTGTAGGACTTCCAGTTGTCCACTCCACTGACACTTCAAACCACATGCACCTCCAGCAGCCATCTGTCCTCCACGTGCCAGGCTATCTCCTGACCTGGAACCCACAGAGTACTTCCGAGGGTGTGGGAGGTGATCCCACAGCTTGCTCACTGGTACCAATCCATCTTCCATCCACCATCACTGCCATTTGCTCTGCCACCAGCTATGCCTTCTGCCCAGGGCAGTCTCAGCTGAGACCTCATCAATTAACTGGCGGGTGCAGTAGGCCCATGAGAACAACTCGCCATTTCCTAGGAACTGTGATCAGTGGTTCTGTTTGGTTCGGTTGGGACCATCATGATCCAGTTCAGCGATACATTTATATTTGGCAGAATGCCATTTCCTAGAATCTGGCCAATTTTGATCATAATTTTATGGTAAATTACAAGTGTCATAACCTTTTCTATGGTCAAGTAGCTGTTTTTTAAATATTTCACATGACAATAATAATCATAAATCTTCATTTGTAAAAAGCATTGGGTGACAAAATAATTTTGAGACAAATTTTAATTTTAACATTCTGTAAACTAACTCTAAAAAAAAATTGCTAACCTTTACATGTATGGATGTTTCTGAGCAGAAATTCAAATAATGCCATGTTTGTTTGTTTCGCTGAACGTCACTGTTCCCCACTGGGATGTTTATGAGTAAATTGAGGATTAATTTGCAGAAAATTGCACCCTAAGGAAGATTGCTATTTTGTGATTTTATGTTAGCATGTATACAATGTGTACAATGTATTTAGTAAAATACAGCTCTTCAAAAAAAAAAAAGAAAATCCAAGAATGGGAATTTGCAGATTTATGATTTTGCTGAAAGTTGAAATAGCTGTTTTCTTTTCAAAGTTATTTTGAAGTGATCTCTCATGAAAGCCATGGAATCATTAAAGAAATAATGATTTTTCTTTGCACATTTATGCTTTTATATAATGTAGCCATGTTTTCTTTCTTCACGTAAGCTTATTATCAAGCCTAATAAGGGATTTGTGCTTATATTATTTGTGCGATACTCATACATCAAGTTTCTTTTTCCAAAAAGTTCCAATTTAAGTCCTAGCCTATTATGCCCATACAGATAAATCCTTAAGCAATATTCATCTACCTAAAGATGCAATAATATGTAGTAATGTTAACTGTAAAGATATGAAGCACAGGAGAGATATCTGCTCCATGTATAATGATATAGTAAGCGCCTTATATGTAGGCAGTAAGCCCTACTGCAAGCATAAAAATAAGACACATAACATCAGACCTGGCTGGAATAAGTATGTAGCTGAGTATCATACTGAAGCCCGTGAAGCCACCAAAGCATGGGCTATGGCAGGTAGACCCAGACAGGGGCCTGTGTTTGAGCACAAGAAGCTCACTAATGCAAGGTATAAGTATGCTGTTCGCTTCATCTGTAAAAATGAGCAAGCTATGAGGGCTGATTCCATGGCTAAGAAGCTGCTAAGTAACAATGCTACAGATTTTTGGAAGGAAGTGAGAGCTCTTAGCAGTTGCAAAACATCTCTACCATGTACTGTAGATGGAATCTCCGGAACGGCTAATATCGCGGAGTTATAGCACTCTATTCAACTGTGTCCAAGGTGACTTGTATAGGGTGGACAATATTGAGAGTAATGACTCGATGGTGATTATGTCACATGAGGTGTATCATGCCATGAACAAGCTGTCGAACAACAAAGCAAGTGGCTTGGATCATATCTCTGCTGAACATCTTAAGTATGTGAGTATGAGGATAGCTCCTCTCCTAGCTATTTGTTTTACTGGCTTTATGATTCATGGCATGTTACCAGACTCAATGTTGTCTGTCCTGTTAGTGCCGGTTATTAAGGACAAAGCGGGTAAAGTAGGCAGTCTAAATAATTACAGGCCCATAGCTTTAGCCAGCATATTGTCAAAAGTCTTAGAAAGAGTTCTGCTGGATAGAATACATGAGTTTGTTAACTCCACAGATAACCAGTTTGGCTTTAAAGCTAAACATGGCACTGACTTATGCATATATGCCCTAAAGGAGATTGTAAACAAATATAGAGGCAAAAACTCTTCAATCCTTATGTGCTTTATTGATGCTTCCAAAGCCTTTGACCGTGTTATCACAGAAAGCTGTTTGGTAAAATGTGTCAAAGAGGGGTGCCTAAATACATTGTGAGAATACTGGCCTACTGGTATGCCCACCAGACTATGCAAATAAAATGGGGCAATAGGGTCTCAGCCCCATTTGGGATTAGCAATGGTGTTAGACAAGGGGGAATTTTGTCCCCAGTCCTTTTTAATCTATATATTGATGATCTGTCTAAACAATTGAAAGCCTGTAACACTGGGTGCGTGATTGGTAATATTTTAGTGAACCATATTATGTATGCATATGATCTTGTGGTCTTTAGTCCATCTAGCGCTGGTCTCCAGCAGCTCCTTACTGCATGTTCCGTGTATGGTTTGGAACGTGACATTAAATATAATGCTAGTAAGAGTGCTGTTATGGTCTGTGGAACCAAAGAGGATAAAAGCCTAAAATATCCTGATTTTAAATTGTCTGACAACAATCTTAGTGTCTGTAATAAGATAAAATATCTAGGGCATATTATTACAGAACAAATGACAGATGATGAGGGTATTTATAGGCAACGACGCATGCTGTATATACAGGTGTAAATTTGGTGCATGTGCAGATGTGGTGAAGATGTCGCTATTTAGAGCATACTGCACACCCCTCTACACTGCGCACCTGTGGTCGAACTATTTAAAGACAAGTATGCAGAGACTAAGGGTTGCATATAACGATACCATGAGAACACTGCTAAGGCAACCAAGATGGTGTAGTGCCAGTAATATGTTTGTGGCTGCAGGAGTCAGTACTTTAGAAGCTATCCTAAGACACCACATGTATAAATTCATTTGCAGGATAAATGACTCTAAAAATGTGCTTATTGTGGCCTTGGCAAACATAAGGGTTAGCACTACACGCTACGAATCCCAGTTGTGGAGACACTGGTATCGTTGTCGCGTTGTACGACATTGATCATTTTTTACTCTGGATTTTTAACTTAAGTATTGTGGGTTTTTTTTAAAAATATATAAATTATGATGTTTTTATATGATTTACCATGATTTTATATATATTTATGCTATTTGATATGCAATGCATTTTTAATGTATTGTTGCACCTTGTCTGGACCTTGAGTCCATAATAAAGTTATTATTATTATTATTATTATTGTTATTAAATCAGATCGAACTGTGCACACCTTGGACAGAATCCTATTTTGACAAATCCATTTCTTAAGCTACTGGAAAGGTAACTTGATCAGCGCTAAACAAATTGGCGCCTTTGTGAATTTATCGGAAGAATCAATTAATGACATAAGTACCTTTGACAGGGTCAGCTTCGAGCATTGTGTCAATGACTGTTTTACATTTTATTTGTTCATAGAGAAAATCTTTCGCTTTTAACCAACTTTGAAAAGTGTATCATATACAGCTCCAAATATCATTTGAATCACAATTCATATCATCCTCAAAGAAGTAACTTATTATTATCAGGTTTCAAAATAGTACTGATCAACACTCACAGTTCATTATTTACTGCAGCCAGGTTTGTTAACGTAAAATTACTTAATTAACTGTGAAGTAAGGAATATTGTTACGGTCTTCTGAGTGGTGTTATTTGTCTGAATCAAGTATTGCTGATCAGTAGCATATCCAAGTTAAAATATTTATGCCTATTGATGACATTTATTGATAACACAATACAGTGTACACATCACTGAAATTGTTTGCATTTAAATTTAAAATATTCAGTGTTATTGACCTGTTAAAATGGTTCTCTATTTTTGTGCTTCATTTCTGAAGATGAAATAGGAGTTATATTAGGTGCCCTCCATTTACTGTTTTTTGGATTAACTAACAACATTTCTAGTGACCTCAGTGATACCAATAATCGTCAATTGGCATCTTTTCAATTAATATTGTTTTTTTATTACTATTTTTCATTCCGGGCAAAGTGAAGTACACTATGACTGTTCAAGCATATATGGGGGACTGGTCAATAGCTGGTGATCATTATTATGGATGCAAAAGTGGGATAACATAGAACTGGTGTGAACGAGTGATTGATGACCAGCATGGATTTGGTGGGCTGAGGGGTTTGTTTCCATGCCATATCTTTCAATCAATTTGATATTCCTAACAATGGAAAAAATCTATGTGGAAGTAGGAGTTGGTCAGTAGGAGCAGGGAGGTTCTACTTCAGTTGTACAGGGTCTTGGTGAGACCACACCTGGAGTATTGCGTGCAGTTTTGGTCTCTAAATCTGAGGAAGGACATTATTGCCATAGAGGGAGTGCAGAGAAGGTTCACCAGACTGATTCCTGGGATGTCAGGACTGTCTTATGAAGAAAGACTGGATAGACTCGGTTTATACTCTCTGGAATTTAGGAGATTAAGAGGGGATCTTATAGAAACTTACAAAATTCTTAAGGGGTTGGACAGGCTAGATGCAGGAAGATTGTTCCCGATGTTGGGGAAGTCCAGGACAAGGGGTCACAGCTTAAGGATAAGGGGGAAATCCTTTAAGACCGAGATGAGAAAGACTTTTTTCACACAGAGAGTGGTGAGTCTCTGGAACTCTCTGCCGCAGAGGGTAGTTGAGGCCAGTTCATTGGCTATATTTAAGAGTGAGTTGGATGTGGCCCTTGTGGCTAAGGGGATCAGAGGGTATGGAGAGAAGGCAGGTACGGGATACTGAGTTGGATGATCAGCCATGATCATATTGAATGGCGGTGCAGGCTCGAAGGGCTGAATGTCCTACTCCTGCACCTAATTTCTATGTTTCTATGTTTCTATATGATTCCTTGGACATGGTCTGCAGTTCAATAGGATTGAAGAAGATTCCTTGTCTTGTTCACATCTTCTCCATATTGCATGATTCCCATAGTGCTGAGTATCCACAACTCTTTGGAGCATAAAATTCCAAAAGAGATCAAGACTTTTAAGTAGATCAATCCTCTTTTCAAAACAAAGTGTTTGATAAATCATCCTGAGACCGTGCTTTCTGGTTTACAACTCACCACCCACTCTCCTCTCAGGATAACTTCAATATACAGGACAATTTAGGTGGGTTGCAATGATTTTTGTTTTGGTATGAGTAGAAAAATTGGACCTGTTAGAATATCTATATTACTAAAGTCTCATCTTGACCACTTCCTGTTGTTCTGTATATTGATTTGAGAAAAAACGCTGCCACTCACGGCTGTGATTTTTGGCCATCTTTCTCAGAGTCCCCCTCCGCTGCACAGTACAAGAGGATTTTTCCCATCGATGAAAAATAAAAGAGTTATTAGTGTTTAGAAAACGTTGAGATTCTCTCTCCTCAAGGCCACGACCCTTCCGGAGGGACTATAAAACCCGGAAGTGTGGAGGTGCCTCAGTTCTCTGCAAAATGGGGGAGCGAGAGGTTGCAATTCTCAGTCTGAGCTGTGAATTACACTGAACACATGTCTACAAAACTGTGAGTGGTTTTACTGACCTGTCAGTGCCCTTAATGTGGTTTGAAAATGTAGTTTGAAAGTGCTAAAGCTGTGTTGCCATTGGTTTGAAAGTGCTAAAGCTGTGTTGCCATTGGTTTGAAAGTGCTAATGCTGTGTTGCCTTTCATTTGAAAGTGCTAAAGCTGTGTAGCTTTTGGTTTGAAAGCGGTAGAGCTGTGTTGCTTTTGGTTTGAAAGGGCTAAAGCTGTGTTAGACAATGGACAATAGACAATAGGTGCAGGAGTAGGCCATTTGGCCCTTCGAACCAGCACCGCCATTCAATGTGATCATGGCTGATCATCCACAATCAGTACCCCGTTCCTGCCTTCTCCACATATCCCCAGACTCCACTATTTTTACGAGCCCTATCTAGCTCTCTCTTGAAAGTATCCAGAGAACCTGCCTCCACCGCCATCTGAGGCAGACTCACCACTCTCTAAGAGAAAAAATGTTTCCTCATCTCTGTTCGAAATGACTTAGTCCTTATTCTTAAACTGTGGCCCCCAACATTGGGAACATGATTCCTGCCTCTAGCGTGTCCAAGCCCTTAACAATCTTATATGTTTCAATTAGATCCCCTCTCATCCTTCTAAACTCCAGAGTGTACAAGCCCAGCTGCTCCATTCACTCAGCATATGACAGTCCCGCCATCCTGGGAATTAACCTTGTAAACCTATGCTGCACTCCCTCAATAGCAAGAATGTCCTTCCTCAAATTAGTGGACCAAAACTGCACACGATACTCCAGGTGTGGTCTCACTAGGGCTCTGAACAACTGCAGAAGGACCTATTTGATCCTATATTCAATTCCTCTTGTTATAAAGGCCAACATGCCATTCGCTTTCTTCACTGCCTGCTGTACCTGCATGCTTACTTTCATAGACTGATGTACAAGGACCCCCAGATCCCATTGTACTTCCCCTTTTCCCAAAGCCATTCAGATTGTAATCTGCCTTCCTGTTTTTGCTACCAAAGTGGATAACCTCACATTTATCCGAATCTGCCCACCCCCACCTGTCCAAGTCACCCTGCATTCTCATAGCATCCTCCTCCCAGTTCACACTGCTACCCAGCTTCGTGTCATCTGCAAATTTGCTAATGTTACTTTGAATTCCTTCATCCAAATCATTGATGTCTTTGGTTTGAAAGTGCTAAAGCTGTGTTGCCTTTGGTTTGAAAGTACAAAAACTGTGTTGCCTTTGGTTTGAAAGTGCTAAAGCTGTGTTGCCTTTGGTTTGAAAGTGCTAAAGCTGCCTCGCCTAATTAAAGCTGCCTTGCCTAATTAAAGTTGCCTTGTCTTCTATATATAATTAATAGTTTAATCTTGACCACTTCCTGTTTACGTTTATATTGATTTTAGAAAAGACATTTCCACGTACGACTGTGTTTTTTGGCCATCTTATTAATTCCCCCTCCGCTCATCAGGTGCTGAGAATTTTTCTCATCGATGAAACATAAAAGAGTTACTAGTGTTTAAAAATGTTGAGATTCTCTCTCTGTCAATCACACCATGAATGCCATACCCCTTCTGTTGGGAGGGGGGTGGGACTATAAAACCCGGATGGGTTGACACTGCACTTCAATTTGGTGGCCTTGCACCCTGTTTGAATTGGTATGAAACTGCACTTGAATTTGGTGGCCTTGCACCTTGCTTGAAATGGAATTTCAAGGAATAGCCGTGAGTCAACTGCCAGCCCACCAACCGTGAGTGAGTGAGCTGCCAGCACAACAGGCTTGAGTGACTGAGCCGCCGGCCCAAGAAAACATTCGGCCCACAATGTCCATACTAGCTCTCTGGAAATCAGTCCCTTCAGCGCACAACAATCATACTAGCGCTCCAGAAAGCCCTCCCCCCCCCCCACCCCCAACTGGCCACCAATATTGGAATTGGTGGAGAGGTGGAATATTGCGTTGGGGGACCAGCCCTCCCATGTGATGCCGGGACCCAACGGGTCGCACTTAGTCTAGTATTTTAAAATATTTAGGACAGGAGTAAGTGTTTAAAAGTTGCCTTGCTATTTTATACTCACAAAACATTTTACAACTTCCACCTTCATACATACTGTCATAAGTTCATAAGACAAAGGAGCAAAATTAGGCCATTCAGCCCATCGAGTCTGCTCCAGCATTCAATTGTGGCTGATCTATTTTTCCCTCTCAACCCCATTCTCCTGCCTTCTCCTCGTAACCTTTGACACCCTTACTAATCAAGAACCTATCAATCTCTGCTTTAAAAATACCCAAAGACTTGGCATCCACCGCTGTCTGTGGCAATGATTTCAATAGATTCACAACCCTCTAGCTAAACAAAATTCCTCCTCATTTCCTTTCTAAAGGTACAAACAAGGAAAACAAAAGTTCTGTATTTATGTCCATGTATTAACAGAGCATTTAAATTGGATGTTTAAAACTAGCTGAATTAAATGGAAATGCATTGAGGAAATGCATATATGGTCCTTGTTTTCGCAAGCAAGTAGCTTTTCCCAGGGTCAGTTTGTTTTATTTTTTTATCAAAAAATTGCAAACCATTGCTTTCGGGTAAAGCTCTACATAAAAGGTAATTTCCCTATCAAAATGAAAAACGGAAGTCAGTAAGGTAATGATTTAATTTATCGTTAGGAATAATTACTGTCTAGCTGGAGGCTACCTCTACACTCATTTGAAAGGGAAAGCATTCAGACTGTATTTATCTGTTTAATTGTTTTGAATAGTCAACAAATACCCAATTGTGTATGTGAAGCTGCATTAAAAATACACTTTATCTTAAAAGGTTTACATATATTTTACTGTGGTAATATAAAGTACGGATGCGAACAGATATAGTGGGTTGGTGTGGAGGTAAAATGCAAGATCATTTCTGTAAAAATTGTGAAGGCAGTTGTAAATTTCACTGTATTGAATGGATATTGTTAAAATTGTAACTTTATATATTACCATGGGCAATTTTTTAAATATATGATTTCATGAACTGAGCCACAACATTTTATATTCATGATGTTTAAATCAAATGGGTTGTATTAGAGTACAGACATTGGCACAAGCTATGTCGTCTGCCTCACTATTCTTTCTGTTTTGTCAGCTCTAACACCGCAAGATTTTGTTGAGAGTTCATCCCCAAAGGGACCCTATCCAGTTTGGAGAGAGATGTCTTGAAATCAATACAGTCCCTCTTGGGGTTTCACATGAGGGGCTGTCCTGAGTCAGTTTGTGTACCTGGAGGTGTTAAATTACCTGCTGGAAATGTAAGATATCTTTTGATTAATGGCTCAGACCTGCAGGAGAGCTGCATTAGCCGTAAACCAACTCTATGCAAATCTCCTGTGTTGTAGCCTCAGACAAACCCACCAGTGCAAAGGCAAGTGCCTTTGATCTGGTTTCCAATTGCATATACATTCATAGTAATTTTCACCCTGCAGTCCTGTACTGACTGAAAATTCTGGTATAATACAAAAATATAATGTTTACATTTGTATAGTGCCTATTACATTGGTGCACCTCAAAACACTTCACACAAAAATGTATTTTTGAAGGCTATTGACTATCTCTGGTATGCAATCAACATGGAAAAAAAAATGTTAGTAATGGGGTTAAAGGAAACAAATATTAAAAAAATAATTAATTCATCTTCTTTAAATAGGTCACCTTTATAATCAAATATTTTTGTTTAATTTCTTAATATTCAATAGTTGATTCATGTTTTACTGAAAAGATTGAAAACATTCTTAGGAATTTCCATTTTAATTTGCATTAATTAAGTCACAGAACTGTTTAGGTCAGCATTCCTGATACATGCTCAGCCATATTTTGCGTTAAAGAGAAATATTGTCCTTTTTTGTCTCGTGCCTTAACTGTGCACAGCGTGTTTCAATTTAAATTGCCATTCCATGCCAACTAGTCTTCACTGAAGGAGTGGCTGGTAACATTCTCTCACTGTCTCTGTCTTGTCAGGAGGATAGGGTGCTGATGTACAGTATATTATAAGAATGGAATACCTCAGGAAAGTACAGGTCCACCTTCGGTTTTCCTGCACCCTTGGTTCCAGAGCATTTCTGTATTATCTGTTTTGCTGGACCAACAGAGGTCATGACATCCGAGAGAAGTTCAACGGTACCAGAACAGTCCATCCTAGGTTTCCCAGGGGCTCAGGTACCAGCCCACAAAGTCGGCCTCGGAAGTTGGCTGTGGGAACAGATCTGCCGGCACCGGCCGGGTTGGAATTGCAGAGCCCCAGCTGCAGGGGGTAAATTCGACCTGCCAATCAGCGCAGAACTCCCAATGAGGTAGAGTTTGGCTGCGTCACCTGGCCCAGGCACCATGTTTTCGGGGGACCTCCGGTGGGGATTTCAACTATGCTCTTGTAATTCTGTCCAAATTAAATGAGGTGCCGGACCACCAGTTGCCAGAAAATCGGTGGTAAATCTGTACCAGAATCTTTCTTGCTGTATGACACTTCAGCTTCAGGAAAACTTGGAGAAAAGATCTAGAAAAAGATTTGAACCGTTCCTGCCATTGAAAAATCTTTAGAAATGTTGTTGTTGAAAATCCAAGTGTTTTAGTACTGACTTAAATGAAATCAGCCACAATGGTTATGATAATGCATTTTCCTATTGAATTTCATGCATAATACAGTATGGTAATGCTTAAAATCATACCCAGCATTTGTGAACTGTAATAGATGCCCATTTTAAACCCTTTCTTGTGCTTTGAATTTTTTTCCCTTTTCTCAAATTACTGTAGTGTCACAGCTGAGAGGACTATATTTTCCATTCCTTATAAATAGCCACAAGAAATGTATTAATTATCCTCATGGAATTTAATGCGCCAAGTGCTTTAACCTTTCAGGTTTTAAACTCCTGCATAACAAGGCATATCCATGGTAGCAAATGTGATTTATGACACGAATGTTTAATTTGTGTTGTTTAAGACATTACTGAGCTATCTGCATACATTTAAATTCACCCGCAACCCTTTTTTACTGACTCCAGACAGTTATTTAATATTCAAGGATGATTTTGTCCACATACATTTTGGTTTGTGTCACCTCAGATTAAATTATTACCGTTTCCTTCCTTTGTAACAGGCCCTAGGCTGTTATTTACAAGAATCAATGAAACGGTAATGAAAATCCATTTTTCATACTATCAGCTGGGTCCTACCTTTATTTAGTTAGCTGCTTCTTCTTGAGCTATTCTTTATGTACAAATATCAAATCATAACAGAAAGGAGAGCTGTGTAAGAGTTAAATTTTAATGCAAAAGGAAATATTTTACCATTTCATTTAGACAAAGGACTTGTAATTAAGCTTTAGTTTAAGTAAGACCAAACAAATTTGCTGAAAATTACTCATTCAAGAAATAATTTTCCTTTCTCGGAATGAATACCTTGATAGGCAATACAGTGATCCTGATTTGCAGTGTGACCTTTGAAAACTCTCTCTGGCTTGATTAAAGATGTATTAAATTTGTTTAAATAAACCTTGTTGTAATGGCACATCATTTGTAAGAAGCTATTAGGGCCTGGAAATTGTGCTGCTGTATTTGCATTAAAATGTGCCCTGCTAAAATTGAGGATCTCATTGAATGAGCTGCTATGCGATGGTGACACTTTCATAATTTCTCCGGTGACAAAAGCAGATGAAACTTTATGTTGAGCAGGATGAGGGAGGAGGGGGATAACTGCCTAGCAGCACTAGAGTTTTATCGCTCACTGTTGAGGGAGCATGTTGGCAGTTTTGTGTGTTCCTCTGACAGCTATCTCCTCAACAGTATTATATTTATTGTATTATTGGAGGTGTTTTGCTCAACATTTCTTTGTAAAATATATCTTTAGCATTTACGACCCCCAGAACTCAAAAATATAATGTGGAAATAGTATTTTTGAGCATTCATTTTATTTGCAAGATTATTATTACATAAAATTCCCGTTATGCAACACTAGTTTACTTTAGTTTAGAGATACAGCATGGAAACAGGCCCTTCGGCCCTCTGAATCTGCACCAACTAGCAACCCCCTGCACACTAACACTATCCTACACATATTAGGGACAATTTACAGTTATACCAAGCCAGTTAACCTACAAAGTTGTACGTCTTTGGATTGTGGGAGGGAACCGAAGATCTTGGATAAAACCACGTGTTCACGGGGAGAACGCACAAACTCCATACAGACAGCTCCTGTAGTCGGGATTGAACCCGGGTCTCTGGGGCTGTAAGCACTGTAAGTCAGCAACTCTACCACTGCGCACTATAACGTGATTTTTTTCCCCACCTAAAATTATTTTCCTACTGAGATTTTTCAGCGTCCCACCTGAGACAATATTTTCTTAATTTATATGCAATGTTGTTGCATTCTTCTTCAACACAGTTGGCAACTTACTGAATGATCCACAAAAAGGCAGGTGGTGACATGAGTTCTGGATACGTCTGTGGTGCAACCCATTTGTAATCTCTTACTCTTGAAAAGGAGACGGTGAGCCGTTGGCTTGAGCTGCTGCAGTCAATGTGGTAGTAACATGGTTTTGACCAAGCAATAATGAAGGAATGGTTGTACACACTTAAGTTAGAGTGATGCATTAATTGGAGGGGAAGTTGGGATGAGGGGAAGTCCCATGTGGGACTAGTGTAGCTGGGACATGTTGGAGATGTGGACAAGTTGGTCCGAAGGGCCTGTTTCCACCCTGTATTACTCTATGATTCTATGACTAAGTTGGGATTGGTGCTTCCTTACTTACGATGGACTTGCCCTCTCAGTGAGTCTTTCTGGCAAGATCAGCATTTAGTGCTCTCTAGATTACAGTAGTGTGCTGCCTTCTTAAAATAATGCAGATCTTCTGGTGAAGGTACATCCACTGTCTTGTTATGTAGAAAATGCTAAGATTTAGATCCAGGACGATTTGTGACTTGTTGAATCTTTAGGTGGTGCAAAGAGATCACCACCTAGATCTTTTGAACAGTGATCTGTTTAAATACCTGCATGTGTTTTCAAGTTAGGTAGGTGGCATCAAAAAGTTGTCATAATGTTATAAGTGATGGGAGCAGAATTAGGTCATTCGGCCTATCAGGTCTACTCTGTCATTCAATCATGGCTGATCTACAGTATCTCTCTCTCGTAACCCCATTATCCTGCCTTCGTCCCATAACCCTTGATACCCGTACTAATGAAGAATCTATCTAACTCTGCCTGAAAAAAAATTCCATTGAATTGGCCTCCATGGCCTTATGTGGCAAAGAATTGCACAGATTCCCCACCCTTTTGGTGAGCATGATACTACTTTACAGAGGGAGATATACTATTGTCAAAGAGTGTAGGTGGGAATAGGAATGGCTGTTTTAAGTACCAGTTTGACTGATAAAGATTAATTTATGGCCACTGAAATCAAATGAGAAAATCAGCAATCTGATAGTTTAGATGAGTTGATTGACACAATGGTGAAAGACGGTCAAGGTAAACTCCTGCCCACGTTTTAATTGTCTTTAGACTTTAGCCTTCTCAGTATTACAAAAGAAATATGCCGATTTCCTAATATGATTCAGTGACTCAACTGAGACTTTGGAAGTTTCAGTCTGATCCTTCGGTGAGCCATAGAGAATCTGATATTCATTTACAACCTTCAGACTCATGAGCAATGAAGTCACCAGTGGGTTACAACAATCTTCCACATGAATGGAAAGACACCTGGAACTCGCAGGTCACAGATGAGATATTTTGCTTGTTACATTACACCACACGGAAAATATGACACCATGCCAAAGTTTTATTGGATAATTTTAGTTTCAGTAATTGCAAATGGATTCACTCCAACTTCACAATGTACAAAATTAATCTTCTTCATAATTAGAGCCAAATTTCAACGCCTATAGTATGCGTATCAGTTGACAGTGCTTCAATTTGATTTTACCTGGTATGACTTGATCTTGAAGGTATTTGATAGAATAAATAAAGAGAAATGTTTTGTTGGAAAGATTAAAGGTATTTTGCCAAAATACAGGTTGGAGAGGACATTTTTTGTAAAGTATAACAATTTTAATACAATGCTCTCGAATGCACTGCCTGAAAGAGGGGCATGAGGAGTGGTGATAATAAGTTGCAAAACAGTATTGGCCAAATACTCTGTAAAATGTCCTCCATTCCATGCAATACTCTTGTGAATCTCCAGTGTAATCACATCCTTCCCATCATGTGATGACCAGAAAGGCGTACAATAGTTGCAACAATCTATTATGTTCTATGCATATGAAGTCAAGCAAGCCATAAGCCTTCGTCACTGCTCTACTTGTGTTGCCACTTTCAGCAAATTATGAACTTGAATTGCAAGTTCCCTTTGTTCACCAGTATTCCTCAGAGCTACGCAATTTACTGCATAGGTCCCACGTTTATTTGACTTCCCAAAATGCATCATCTTGCTCTTGTGGGAATTAAATTCTAACTCCCAACATGTGCTCAGAATTTACCAATCACACCTCAAATGCTTAATTTTCTTGTAAATAAAACCTTCAACCTTTGTCGTCCAAGGTTCCCTAAACCTACCATCTTTGCCTTTCGCACTAATGGGAACTCTTACTAAGTCTCTTTCAAAAGTCTTCCACTTGTCCGCTGCCATTTTACCCACACTTTTTTAATCACAATTTTCGCTGGTTCCTCATTCGCGCTACAGAAATTCTATTCTCCCAATTCAAGACCATCTTGAAACTTGCAGAATTATAGTTTATATTCCATAAGTGCTCCCTCACTGGCACTGGCACCATCTGCCTAATTTCATTTTCTAAGAAAGGTTGCGTGCAGCCCATCTCTTGCATGACTATATTCAGAATTGATTTTACTTGTAACTAATTTGGAAATGCTTAACAAATTCCTCTAAGCCCCTTGCAATATGGCAATCCAATTTTCAATATTAGGAAAATTAAAATCCCCCACTATTATAACCATATTGTTCTGACATCTTTCTATGATCTTACATATCTGTTCATCTGATTTCTGTGGACTCATTGATTGTCAATAGTATAGTCCCAGCAGAGTGAATCTCCTTATTTTATCCCGTTGTTGTACACAGATAGCCATATTGGACTATCCTTCCAGGAGACACAAGGAACTGCAGATACTGGAATATTGCATAGAGCACAAAGTGCAGGAGTAACTCAGTGGGTCAGGCAGCATTACAGGATGCATTTCAGGAGGCCATGGATAGGCAATATTTCAGGACAGACTCCTTCTTCAGATACTCTTTCCAGGATGTGCAAGAAAGAACTGCAGATGCTGGTTTAAATCAAAGGTAGACACAAAGTTGGAGTAACTCAGCAGGACAGGCATCATCTCTGGAGAGATGGAATGGGTGACGTTTTGGGTCAAGACCTTTCTTCAGATCCTTCCAGGATCTCGTATGTAACTACTGCCATTTATTCAGACCAAACTAAGTAGAGCATATAGAGCAGGATGTTTTCTTTTAATCTTGTGTTACTTAACATGCAGCAAACTTTCAATTCCGACACTGATCAAGTTTATATCTGCATACTTATATTTGTTGCCATTTGCATCAGCTGTTAAAGAAGCAAAAAGAAAAAAAAGGTGTTTAAAATAAGTATCAATGAGCAACAGAGTATGTTCTTTGTAGAATCTTTCTTGAATGTCCAAAAAGATGCTTTGCAAATAAAATTTGTGTTGGACAGCGAGTTCATGGCTGTCTAAACACCCCTGACCTTTGCCCTTTTAGAAGCAGGCGATCAATCACATAAAATAATCCTGTCACTTTATACAAAGGACAGGATTCCTCTGTGGTTGTTCCACTGGGTCTTCCCCTTCACCCTCAAACCATGTGACCTCAGCTCTTCCCCACCCACATTATAGGCCTCATACCCCCTTCCTCCCTGACTACCCACCACCCCCCACCAGATGTCGCCTCGGCCTCAGTCCACTCACCTGCCTTCCTCCGGCCCAACCACCATCCTTGCCATGTTCACCATCCCCCCTGACCTCCCCCTCGGATATCGAATGGTCTGCCCTCAGCAGAGGCCTCACCTTTGCTCTCCTCCATCTGCACCTGCATCTGCACCTCCATCTGCACCTCACCTCAATCTTTGGGTGTTAATGGCGGAGTAGCAAGATGGATTCAACAGTGGCTGAATGGGAGATGTCAGAGAGTAATGGTGGATGGCTGTTTGTCAGGTTGGAAGCCGGTGACCAGTGGGGTGCCTCAGGGATCTGTGTTGGGTTCACTGTTGTTTGTCATGTACATCAATGATCTGGATGATGGGGTGGAAAATTGGATAAGTAAGTATGCAGATGATACTAAGATAGGTGGTGTTGTGGATAATGAAGTAGATTTTCAAAGTCTACAGAGAGATTTGGGCCATTTGGAAAAGTGGGCTGAAAGATGTCAGATGGAGTTAAATGCTGATAAGTGTGAAGTGCTACATCTTGGCAGGACAAATCAAAATAGGACGTACATGGTAAATGGTAGGGAATTGAGGAATGCTGTGGAACAGAGGGATCTAGGAATAACTGCATAGTTCCCTGAAGGTGGAATCGCACGTAGATAGGGTGGTAAAGAAAGCCTTTGGTGTGCTAGCCTTTATAAATCAGAGCATTGAATATAGGAGTAGGGAAGTAATGTTAAAATTGTACAAGGCATTGGTAAGACCAATTCTGGAGTATGGTGTACAATTTTTGTCGCCTAATTATAGGAAGGATGTCAACAAAATAGAGAGAGTACAGAGGAGATTTACTAGAATGTTGCCAGGGTTCCAGCAACTATGTTATAGAGAAAGGTTGAACAAGTTAGGTCTTTATTCTTTGGAGCGCAGAAGGTTAAGGGGGGACTTGATTCAGGTCTTTAAAATGATGAAAGGGATAGACAGAGTTGACGTGGATAAGCTTTTCCCATTGAGGGTAGGGAAGATTCAAACACGAGGGCATGACATGAGAATTAAGGGACAGAAGTTTAGGGGTAACGTGAGGGGGAACTTCTTTACTCAGAGGGTGGTGGCTGTGTGGAATGAGCTTCCAGCAGAAGTGATGGAGGCAGGATCGATTTTAACATTTAAATGTAAAATGGATAGGTATATGGACGTGAAGGGAATGGAGGGGTATGGTCTGAGTGCAGGTAGATGGGACTAGGGGAAAACAAATGGTCGGCACGGACTGGAAGGGCCGAGAGGGCCTGTTTCTGTGCTGTAATTGTTATATGGTTATATGCACCTCAATGAGTTTTGCATCCGCCACGATGTGGAGCTCTGCTTCCGTTGCCTCCGCATCAAATTGTTTTTCCATGGGAAGGAGTCCTCGCCCCCCAGTGATGACCCCTTCTCCATTCTCCAACGGACCCCCTCCTCTTGGACTCCCCCTCATGGCCATCTACCGGCTTTAGACCTTTTTATTTTAAACTGCCAGCAGGACATCAACCGCCTCAACTTCTCCACTCCCCTGTCTCACTCTAACTTCTCCCCCCCTGAACGTACAGCCCTCCACTCACTGCAACAACCCAGACTGGGTGATCAAACCTGCCAACAAGGGAGGTACAGTGGTAGTCTGGTGTGCTGATCTCTACAAGGCTGAGGCCATGCGCCAACTCTCAGACACCTCCGCCTATTTATCCTTGGACCATAACCCCACAGACGATCACCAGGCCACTATCACTGGCACAATCACTGACTTCATCACTTCCGGCTCCCTGCCCTCCCAAGCCTCCAACGGCCCGATTTTACCTTCTCCCCAAAGTCCACAAACCTGACAGTCCTGGCAGACGCATTGTTTCTACCTGTTCGTGTCCCACCGAACTTATTTACACATACTTTGACTCCATCCTAGTCCCCCTGGTTAAATCCCTCCATACCTATGTTCAAGACACCGCACACACTCTTCCTCTACTCCATGACTTCTATTTTTGAGGCCCCCATTCCCTCATCTTCACCATAGACGTCCACTCTACACCTCCATCCCCCACCAGGGGAGTTTCAAAGCCCTCCCTTTCTTTCTCGACCGCAGAACCAATGAATCCCCGTCTACAGATACTCTCCTCCGCCTAGCGGAGCTGGTCCTTATCCTTAACAACTTTTTTTTTTACTCCTCCCATTTCCTCCAAATACAAGGCGTAGCTATGGGCACGCACATGGGCCCAAGCTATGCCTGCCTCTTTGTAGGGTACGTCGAACAATGTTTGTTCGAGGCGTACCAGGGCCCTATCATCACACTTTACCTCCGCTAAATTGACGACTGCTTTGGTGCTACCTCCTGCACCCACACACAACACACTGACTTCATCCATTTCAACACTAACTTCCATCCGGCACTCAAATACACCTGGACCATTTCCGACATTACCCTACCATTTCTAGACGTCACTATCTCCATCACAGGGGATAGACTACTGAACGACATCCACTATCAACCCACTGACTCCCATGGTTATCTGGACTACAATTCTTCCCACCCTACTTCCTGTAAGGATGCCATCCCCTACTTCTAATTCCTCCATCTACGCCGCATCTGCACCCAGGATGTGGCGTTCCACACCAGGGCATTGGAGACATCCTCATTCTTCAGTGAATGGGGGTTCCCATCTTCTACTATAGATGAGGCTCTCACCAGGGTCTCTTCTATACCCCATAACTCTGCTCTCACTCCCAATCCCCACACTTGTAACAAGGGCAGAGTCCCCCTTGTCCTCACCTTCCACCCTACCAGCCGTCACATACAACAAATAATCCTCCGAAATGTTCCACACCTCCAACGGGATCCCACCACTGGCCACATCCTCCCATCTCCTTCCCTGTCTTAAAGAAGGAACTGCAGATGCTGGAGAATCGAGGGTACACAAAAAGCTGGAGAAACTCAGCGGGTGCAGCAGCATCTAAGGAGCGAAGGAGATAGGCGACGTTTCGGGCCGAGACCCTTCTTCAGACTGGTCAGGGATCAGGGAAACAAGAGATATAGACGGTGATGTGGAGAGATAAGGAACAATGAGTGAAAGATATGCAAAAAAGTATCGGTGATAAAGGGAACAAGCCATTGTAAGCTGTTTGTGGTGTGAAAATGAGAAGCTGGTGTGACTAGGGTGGGGGAGAGATAGAGATAGAGGGAATGCCAGGGCCCCAGGGCTGAGGGAGAGGTGGGAAGGGGAGGAGACAGCAAGGGTTAACAGAATTGAGAAAATTCAATATTCAAGCCCAAAGGATGCAGACTCCCCAAGCGGAATATGAGGTGCTGTTCCTCCAGCTTGCGGTGTTGCTCACTCTGGCCGTGGAGGAGGCCCAGGACCGAGAGGTCGGATGTGGAATGGGAGGGGGAGTTGAAGTGCTGAGCCACCGGGAGGTCGTGTTGGTTGCTTTCCGCAGAGACCACTCCCTCCGTAACTCCCTGGTCAATACGTCCGTTCCCAAACCACCCCCTCTCCTGGCACTTTCCCTTGCAACCGCAGGAAATGCTACACTTGTCGCTTTACCTCCCCCCTTGACTCTGTTCAAGGAACTAAGCAGTCTTTCCAGGTGGGCAGAGGTTCACCTGCACCCCCTCCTGAAAATAGCTTGTTCTAAGCTTCCCCCATGCTAGTTTCAATCAATAAAATACTGAGTCAAGCGCTTGCGCATCTAAATTTTATTTTGGAATAACACAATAACCGTTCCCCCCAACTATACCTAACCACCGTGGATTAGATCCTTGTATTTGCTTGGCCAAGCCCTTCTAGCCTTGTGTAAGCAGAGACACTTAAAAAGGTCACACAGTCCCAAGCGTTCTTCCAAAAGAGCAACACAGGACCTCGTGGGAGCTACCTTTTAAAGATCCACAAGCTTTGAGGGGCCGAACCCATATGGGGGTGGTCTCTTTACAGTCCAATAATAGATATCAATTAACACAGTACATGATAGACATTTCCCTAACCCAATAATACAGTAAACAATACATTGTGTTCAAATGGAGCTTCTGAAAGAAAGCAACCATAGCAACATTTGCCCAGATATTCAAGAAACCCAGACAAGGATCAAAATTAAACCCAATCAACATCTAGCAAAGTAAACCTTTGCAACAATATTTACAATGTGTATGTCTGGTTTGCATTTGCCCAATCCGTTTCACGTAATTTACACCTAATTGTAAGAAACTGCAGATGTAAGGTTGGTTAAGAAGGTTCAATCTTTGGATGTTAATGGCGGAGTAGCAAGATGGATTCAACAGTGGCTGAATGGGAGATGTCAGAGAGTAATGGTGGATGGCTGTTTGTCAGGTTGGAAGCCGGTGACCAGTGGGGTGCCTCAGGGATCTGTGTTGGGTCCACTGTTGTTTGTCATGTACATCAATGATCTGGATGATGGGGTGGAAAACTGGATAAGTAAGTATGCAGATGATACTAAGATAGGTGGTGTTGTGGATAATGAAGTAGATTTTCAAAGTCTACAGAGAGATTTGGGCCATTTGGAAAAGTGGGCTGAAAGATGGCAGATGGAGTTTAATGCTGATAAGTGTGAAGTGCTACATCTTGGCAGGACAAATCAAAATAGGACGTACATGGTAAATGGTAGGGAATTGAGGAATGCTGTGGAACAGAGGGATCTAGGAATAACTGTGCATAGTTCCCTGAAGGTGGAATCGCATGTAGATAGGGTGGTAAAGAAAGCCTTTGGTGTGCTGGCCTTTATAAATCAGAGCATTGAATATAGGAGTAGGGAAGTAATGTTAAAATTGTACAAGGCATTGGTAAGACCAATTCTGGAGTATGGTGTACAATTTTGGTCGCCTAGTTATAGGAAGGATGTCAACAAAATAGAGAGAGTACAGAGGAGATTTACTAGAATGTTGCCAGGGTTCCAGCAACTATGTTACAGAGAAAGGTTGAACAAGTTAGGTCTTTATTCTTTGGAGCGCAGAAGGCTAAGGGGGGACTTGATTGAGGTCTTTAAAATGATGAAAGGGATAGACAGAGTTGACGTGGATACGTTTTTCCCATTGAGGGTAGGGAAGATTCAAACAAGAGGGCATGACATGAGAATTAAGGGACAGAGGTTTCGGGGTAACGTGAGGGGGAACTTCTTTACTCAGAGGGTGGTGGCTGTGTGGAATGAGCTTCCAGCAGAACTGGTGGAGGCAGGATCGATTTTAACATTTAAGAGTAAAGTGGATAGGTATATGGACGTGAAGGGAATGGAGGGGTATGGTCTGAGTGCAGGTAGATGGGACTAGGGGAAAACAAATGGTCGGCACGGACTGGAAGGGCCGAGAGGGCCTGTTTCCGTGCTGTAATTGTTATATGGTTATATGGTTATATGTCCCATTCTTGCCCCGGAATTCTTATCTGGGATCGAGACAAGCTGGCACCATTCTGCAGCTTGTCCCATTTCTGCAGAAAGCACATTTAAATTGACCAAATGGCCTAGCAGCCCAGAAGCCTTTACTCAATTTTAGTGTCCTGGCATCTCCAATTTGACAAGAATTAACATTCCTTTGTTTTTATCATATATGATAAACCATCATTTATGATCACCAAATAATCAGATAACCAGATATACATATGTGTGGCTATTATATTCTCCATCTATTAACAGCAATAGATGTTTCTTCTCAGTATCAAGCTTCCTGAGTTTTCTTGGGTGCGAATTTCCTCCATCCATGTTGTTGCCCATTCTTCCATCCCTTTCCACAGTCGAACCCATAACATATAATTCCTCAAAAACTTGGGACAAAGCAAGTTACCATTCATGTACTGATGCTTTTTCATACATTCCACTATTCCTATTCTGTCAATACTATCTCTTTTCTATTTCACTATGCTCTTTACTATACTAGGATCAACACTAATCAGCCCTCTCTGTATTCACATGATGTTCCTTAATGTATATCTGATGATGGTTTCTCATATAAATTTCAGCTGGGTTCAGTTCAGATTTCCCTACAAGCATGACTCGTATTTAAAGCAAACCATGAAGAATGTTCCAATTCAACTAAATTCAGTCTCAGCCTTCAATTTAATATTTTGAATTTCAGGGTCCATCTCAACCTTCTCATTCCACAGATTTGTGGTCTATAACACAATTCCATTCCAATTCCTGTGGAATTCCCAGCTGTTCAAATTTAATCAATCAAGTTCCATACGTTGTCAAATTTATCCTGAAGCCAATTAAGAATGCCAAATCTAGGGACAATTTCTTTCCACCTTGATAATAGAAGCCGCTTTATTATCAGGGGTTAAACAAATTTAGATCCACCGGTCATGTACATCGACTGATATCTCAACATCCATTTCTTTATTTCTCTTTCTATTTCAATAGACTTCCTTCGTATGTTGGTTCGGCTCTCGGTCAATAGCGGTTCTTCTCATAACTAATTTCCTTTTACCACTGAGGAATGTTTTAATATGCTAACTTTGGTCTCTTAAAGGGAAGTCTTGCTGTTCAGAGTTCCTCTTTTTTACTATTTCCAATTCCACCTCTCATGTTCCCTGAATAATTCTATCATGTTACCAGATCTTCCCAAGTTCCATCCTTCCCTGATGTTCTCTGATTAATCCTTCCCATCTTTGGCTGCCTGTCTGGGGATGAGACAATAAAAATACCAAATTAATAATACAATTTGAATTTTCAAATTTCAATTCAAATTGAAACTTGCCCCAATAGTCGTCATAGGTTGTCTGTATCTTTTAGAAAATGTTGGATGATGTTATTTTCTTTTTCCTTCACTGGTGTCAAAAGCTAAATTTGGGCACTAGGGTAGGTATCTTCTTCTTCCTTGATGTTAGTTTCAAAGGAGTAGGGATACTAAGAAGCAGCCTTCTCTATCTGTTGGCCTTCCCAGATGTGTTTTAAAGGGACAGGACAGTAACGTTTCTTCCTTGTTGTTGGTCTTTGTTTCTGGGGAGCTACCTTACCCGAGCTGTGTCGTCTGCCCGTTCTCAAGGGTCCACATATTCTTTACCTCACTCCCCAGATAGTAGTATGTTGTAGATTATACTGTCCTGCAGGCACAACAACTTAGTAACAAGTTAGTACAATAGCTCCTTTACTTACTTTCTTACCTCCTGCACAATAAGTTTGTTTCTTCCCTCCGTAGTGCCAGTTTAGTTATCTTTAGTTCTTATTCTCGTTGCCACCTATTACTATGTTTCCCTTTTTGTAGTCCTTCTTTTAGTGAGGTTTCTCCATCCCAATTAGATTCTTTGTGAATATCTTCCTGGCATTTGGAAGGGGTGGTGTTCTTTCTTGTTCTTATAATTTATTATTATTTTTGGGCCATGTAAGGATGCCTTCAGATTTCATACTTTGTATTAGCTGGCAGATCAGGGCCACCAGAATTGATTTGGTGGCCAGAATGTCCTTGCTCCCTGATCTTCTGGCCAGTGTCCTCTTCCTCTATCTTTGGGATCCCAAGTGTCCCTATAACCTCTAGGGATCCACTGATTTCTTCAACCCCGTGGCCCTTTTCTTTGCCCCCTTCCTTCTCGGATATTCCCTCACAGGGCAAGATTCCCCTACAGTTGTAACATTGATCAGGTCTAACAGCTCTATACCCTCTCCAACCAAACCGAGGGAAAGTCGGCTCTTGGAATGGCATGTCTATCCACGCTTTAAATTCCTCCTCCTCCTTATCTTCCTTCAAAGTTACTTCCCGTTTCTGAATTTTTTGTATGAATCTCTGGAAGGATTTAGCTGCCGTTGAACCAGGTTGTATTGAAATGTGGACGTCTGTAGCCCGGGGATAATTTGCACCTACTGCGGGATCTAATTCTAAAGGCGGAGTAGGCAGCTTCCTACTAGAGAATTGCTTACGGGGAATCTGCTCCATATCCATATAATCGGGAATTTGCTCTGATCTTATAATGTTATCGATGTCAGGATCAGCCACTTCATAACCTCCTGCTGTCTCACCCTCAGAAAAGCTGCTCATTCTGCTACCTGAATCTGTATACTTTAGGAAGGATTCTTTCATTTTCCTACTTGATTTCCCAATTAATTGTTGTACCCACTACTGAGGAACCTTCCTTCTAGCTCATTGATCCCCCACACTATCCTCTGCTGGTGAAGTAATCATCGGAGCTAGGGAGTCTTTTACAGATTTTCCTACTTTGGATTTGAATTTAGTGGCTGGAGTCGAAGATACCACTGACTCCTCCCGAGCGCCCTGTTCACAAGCTGCGCATGGTGTCACCGAACTATGAACATGAGAATGCTGAGATGAATGCTGTGACTCTGTTCCGAAAAAGTCTGCCCACCCTTGTGTATATTGGGCTTCTCTCCTTTCGAGATCCATGCTAACCGCGGCACTCTTACTAAATTTAATAAGTTTAATTTTAGTCGTCACCTCCTCTTTGAGAACCATCTCAGTCATTTATCTTTTAAAAGCTGATGTTCTCTCCTGCTCCTGCTCCTGCTGCTGGCTTCCACTATCTTCCTTTCCCTGTTCCGTGTTTAAACCATATAACCATATAACATATAACAATTACAGCACGGAAACAGGCCCTCTCGGCCCTTCCAGTCCGTGCCGACCATTTGTTTTCCCCTAGTCCCATCTACCTGCACTCAGACCATACCCCTCCATTCCCTTCATGTCCATATACCTATCCACTTTACTCTTAAATGTTAAAATCGATCCTGCCTCCACCACTTCTGCTGGAAGCTGATTCCACACAGCCACCACCCTCTGAGTAAAGAAGTTCCCCCTCACGTTCCCCCCCCCCCCCTTCCCCCCTCCTCCCCCCCCTTCCTTCCATCCTCCCCCCCCTCCCTTCCCCCCCCTTCCCCGCCCGAAACCTCTGTCCCTTAATTCTCATGTCATGCCCTCTTGTTTGAATCTTCCCTACCCTCATGGAAAAACGTATCCACGTCAACTCTGTTTATCCCTTTCATCATTTTAAAGACCTCAATCAAGTCCCCCCTTAACCTTCTGCGCTCCAAAGAATAAAGACCTAACTTGTTCAACCTTTCTCTGTAACATAGTTGCTGGAACCCTTGTACTCTCTCTATTTTGTTGACATCCTTCCTATAACTAGGCGACCAAAATTGTACACCAGTTCTCTCTTTTTCCATTCTAATCCCTAATTAGAATGCTGCCATTCTTAAAGTAAAAAGCAGAATGACTTCTTTATTTACTTTCTTTTCAGTGAAGAACATTCTCCATATTTAAATAAGGTTGTTCCCTTCTTCACTGTTTCCAATCATCTAACAATTATCTCTAAGTAGGTTATTCCTTCTATAGACTTTAGCCCACCTATCAGCCAAAGTTCGTTCCTCAAAACTCTATTTAATTTTCCTGATAATTTTCTTAATCTCTCTGCTTCATGCAGAATTTTCTCACAAATTATTCTTATTGGACTATCAGGTATATTTGACAGGTCCTTCTCCAATACATTCCCCATCCTCCTACACAATAGGCACAATATAGATAACATTGTAGACACTCACACCTCCTCAATACTGGCCCCTTTCTTTCAGACTCCAAGGCCACTGAAATAACTCCCACACAATAACTAACGTCTAGCAGATTCACATCTTCTCACACAATTGTTCCTCCAATCTCTCCCAACCATTATTCAATCACTCCATTCAATCGCTCTATTCAATTGTTGGACTCAATCACTCTTATTCAATCGCGCTCTCAACTTTCTTATCAGCTCGATCACAAATACTTCATTCAATTCTCAGCCTTCATACAAAGAATGTCCGTTTCCCAAACTAAGGCTCTGGCTCTTAATATTTACACTTTAGCAGCAATCTCTCCCATTCAGAACACTTTAAGTTCACACAGACAAATAAACCCGAACCATGCAAGTAAAACTATAATCAAACAAGAAATTATTCCCCCAATTACAAGTAAACCAATACACACCCCAATATAAATTACAAGCATCCATTTACTATGACGATGAATCACACTCGAATAAATCCTCCTCGTGGCATACTCGGTCAACGGAACGACTCCTCCCCCGACGCAGTGTTTGAAAGAATATGAACCCTGATCAAACCACCACAAATCAGATTCAAGCAATACTACAATCCCGATTTAAACAAATACAAATATTCAATTCAAACGCACCTTTACTTCAATTATCTAACACCCCAAAATCCTGAAGAACTCACACAGACAATACAAGTAGCAGTCCGTGATCTTAACACACTCTAAATATTTTTACATATACAAAGTATTTATACAATTCGGATCCGATAAAGATGCTAAAAAAGACAATGCTAGATTTTTACAATTTACAATAATAATTTAACACAGTAGCGCACAGTTTACAAACACTCGACCTCAATGCCGCGTTGCGCTGTTATCAATCAGTGAACCTCCCGTCTGATACCGAAGATTTTCCCCTTCTTAGGGTACTCTTTGCTGAGGGGTACTACTTCTTAAATGGACTACATTTCCTCCAAAATGTTACTTTCCCCTGCTAAGACTGGACTACTATAGGGGGACCTCTATCCCTCCTCTCTAAGTTCTACAGAATATGGGCTACCTCTCACATTTGGTTACTTTTCACCAAGTAAACCAGGTTCCCATCTCTCAGTTACTCTTCGCTATAAGGTACTAATCAACAATTGATCAGAGGGTTACTATTCACTGTTGATCATCCATTATTAGAAATCAATTTCAAACATGCACAAACTCCGAAGTTCTATTTACAGATAATTTGAATTCTACTATAAGGGGAGAACTTCAATGTGAAATTCTGTATTTGGAAATTTGATTCTGCAAATCTAAACTCGTTCTCGGAGCAACTAGTTTTGGTGCACACCACTCCAAATTTGCGGGCTCTCAAATTCAAATTAAATTGCCCGATGAAATCTCGAATGGACTAGACTATTCCCAGCCAATCTATACTCTAGCCACCGAGCTGAGTGCCTTTATGAGATTCCTTGTCCTTCCTTCAGGGAGGGATTTGAATATCTTCACATAGGCGTGGCCTCTAACAAAGGACTTCCTTTACACCAGCTTGGCATCAGGTGTCAGCGCGTAGCCTCTTCCTGCTGGCAGTCGATGCCGATTTTCGGAAAGCACCTTTCCAATTAGTGCTCCCAGCAATGACAGGACAAATGCTTCACCGCTTAGCACGTAAACTAGACTTGTATTTCAATACCCCACCAATTGGATACCAAATCTGGGAAATGATGCGCATTTGGCCCTCATTAAGCAGCTGCAGTCTGCCAACTATGACCAAGTTTTGGGCCGCTAACCCAACCCCGTAACCCCATCCTTGTTTTATGGACCCCTAATTCAAAGGAGTGCTATCAACCCCCGTGCTTGCTAGACTCTGTTCTACGATCTCGTTTGGACCCTTTCCCAAGCCCGCGAATGATTAATCTGCTCCGACTAGCGAAGTGTCGAAAATCACTGCAAAAACCACACAATGGCACTGATTTCTGCACTCGCGATCGAAACAGCTCAACACCCTTAATCGCAAACTTGTGTTTGGGGGTCCGTTGACATCCCGGACGAGCCCCCAATGTAAATAGCTCATTCTAAGCATCCCCCCAGTCTAGCTTTAGTCAATAAAATACTGAGGCAAGCACTTGCGCATCTAAACTTTATTCTGGAAAAACACAATAACATTTCCTCACTACTATACCTAACCATCGCGGGTTTGATCCTTGTATCTCCTTGGCCAAGCCCTTCTAGACTCATGCAAGCAGAGACACTCCAAAAGGTCACGCAGTCCCAAGCGTTTTTCCAGAAGGTTGACACAGGATCTCGTGGGAGCTACCTTTTATAGGTCCCCAAACCTTGAGGGGCCGAACCATATTGGGGTGGTCTCTTTACAGTCCAATAACAGATATCGATTAGCACAGTACATGATAGACATTTCCCTAACCCAATAATGCAGTAACCAATACATTGTATTCAAATGGAGCTTCTGGAAGGTAGCAACCATAGCAACATTTGCCCAGAAATCAATTTCATGCAATTTACACCTAATTGTAAGAAACTGCAGATGTCCCATTCTTTCCCTACAACTCTTATCTGGGATCTAGACAAGCTGGCACCATTCTGCAGCTTGTCCCAATTCTGCAAAGTCACATTTAAATTGACCAAATGGCCTAGCAGCCCAGAAGCCTTTACTCATTGTTAGTGTCCTGGCATATCCAATTTGACCAGAATTAACACTCCAACCTCATCTATTGCATCCGCTGGTCTAGGTGTCAGCTGCTCTACATCGGTGTGACCAAGCGAAGGCTTGACGATCGCTTCGCTCAGCACCTCCGCTCGGTTCGCAATAACCAACCTGATCTCCCGGTGGCTCAGCACTTCAACGCCCCCTCCCATTTTAAATCCGACCTTTCTGTCCTGGGCCTCCTCCATGGCCAGAGTGAGGCCCACCATAAATTGGAGGAACAGCACCTCATATTTCGCTTGGGCAGTTTTCACCCCATCGTTATGAACATTGACTTCTCTAATTTCAGGTAGTCCCTGCTTTCTCCACCCCCTCTCAGCTCCCCCTCAGCCCAATGTCTCTGCCTCTTCCTTTCTTCTCCCGCCCCCCCCCCCCCACCCTCACATCAGTCTGAAAGGCCTCGACCCGAAACGTTGCCTATTTCCTTTGCTCCATAGATGCTGCCTCCCTTGCTGAGTTTCTCCAGCTATTTTTGTCTACCTTCGATTTTCCAGCATCTGCAGTTCCTTCTTAAACACAAAGTAAAAACAAATGTTCCTTTACCTTTTTTTGCCTCACATATCATTTTGGCTGCATGCATGACACAGAGGAAATCATTCCAGGGTTTTCTGACAGCTAAAACATCTCACCATCATGTGATGTTTAAAAAAAAATGCAGCATAACATCTTGGACGGGATGGCGTGATTGAAAGCAGAAGATAATGCCAGGCATATGTCCGATATGTGTCGACGCGGGGTTCTAATATTTTGAAATGTGATATTAGCCTCATTGTGAAATGCATCAATGAATGAAATATTCCAGTAATTATATTTTTCTCTAAACTCAATAGAAAGCTCACCCAAGATGAATGAGGGAAGTAAAATCTAAGCAGAAATAAGTAAATTTTGGACTAGGCTTATTTGCGTTTATGTGATTAAAATGAACTTAGTGACCTGCAGTCCACTCGGCTTATGTTCTACTCATGGAACATTATCAAACAGTAGGAAAAGCGGAGACGAGTAATGGTCGCAGATGGTGATTAATAAATATTGACCAACAGCTCATGTGAACCCTGATGAAAGACTTTATTTGATCTACAGTGCATGTGGATTTCATGCAGTCCTTGCAATCCATGGCCAGTCAATAATACCCTCACAATGACAAGGATACCTTTGAAGTTATTCGCTTTTTTGGTGATAAACCTCGAGAAACTGAACCAATATGTTCCCTACAGCCATCTGCAACAGCATTTTACATTAACCTAATTTGTGCAACTGACGTGCCCATCTAAGATGACTCTGGCGCTTCCATCATCAGCACAGGTTGGCACATAATCAAGTATTGACTCCTTTGAAGTGGAGAACGTACACTTAAACTGGGTTAGGGAAAACATGCACATAAGTTCTCAACAAAGAAGGGACTATAAATGGATAGTAACAAGCACTGGGCCATGTCAACTTTCATCTAATGTTTCGCATGACAATATTTTTATTAAATTCTGCCAGTTTAGATACCTATTATGATTCTAAAAATAAGTTTCTAATTAGCTAAAGAAACTCGGATGTTTTCATTGTGTTTAATGCTCTTGTGCATCTGTAGTCAACTTTACATATTATTTATTTTAGATGTTATGGTAGATGATATGTGTATGTTTGCAAATTGATTCAGAAACATTTGTAAGCCACCGGCATATTGACCCACAGCAGTTTTAAGGAATATATAATATGAATGAGACAAGTTAATAGTAATGCTTTCTGCAAGCCTCCTGGCACTGTAGGAACAGAAAGGTTCCTTTGTTGGGGAATTGGAGATAAATTGTCAGGGAAATGATGGGAAGTTATTGGCCGTAAGTTAGGGAGGGGTAAATCATTCAAATATAGTCCCGGTTCCTAAGAATGATGTTAGCACTGATTAATTTTGATATGGATAGGACAGGTTTTACATCGAAAGGACAGGTCTGGAGGGATATGGACCAAAATCCTGCCAGGTGGGACTAGTGTAGATGGGACATGTTGGACCGAAGGGCCTGTTTCCACACTGCTTCACTCTATGGCTCTACAACTCTATATACACAATGAATGTAACATAACCATGAACAATTAAGAACATCGCCATAGCCCATGAGAAAGTCAGATTTTTCTGGTGCAAAAATTGGTTGAGGTAACCTTCAACTTGATGCTCATACACAAAATTTTTTTGGCTATTAAATGGTTACTCTTTGTAAGAAAAAATAACTTGTTAAATTAGTTTTGTATAAAAATGTGCAATGTTAAACTTTTAGCACATGTTATTTTTGCAATTTTCAATTACGTTAAATAATAAGTTGGCGACTTCCAACTATATGATTTGATGGCTTGAATCTTGTTGTTCAGCATCATCTGTCCCAATCCAAGATAAAAATTGACATTCAAGCTAGTTAACCACACACAATCATTTCCAGGTTAACAAGTAAATTGGAAAAAAAAAGATAAAGATTGATTATTGTCTCTATAGTTCTATGTTCTATGTCAAGAGTCAAGTGTTTTATTGTCATATGTCCCAGATAGAACAATGAGATTCTTACTTGCTGCAGCACAACAGAATATATAAACATTGTGCACTGTAAACAATATTATAAACGAGAGAGAGAAAAAAAGTTCAGTTTGTATATATACACATAACACACACACACACACACACACACACACACACACACACACACACACACACACACACACACACACACACACACACACACACACATATACTGTACAAGACCAAGGGGGACCCGTTGGGTCCTGTCCCCTCAACACACGGTTGCTGGAGGAGTCTGTGCCATCACACACACACACACACACTAATCACCCCCACACACACACAGTGGTGGAGGGGGGAAGACATGGGGGGTGAGGGGGGAGGAGAGGGGTGAGGAGAGGGGGGTAGATGTGGGGGGAGAGGGGGGAGGTGGGGGGAGGAAGAGAGAGATGGGGGAACAGAGGGGGGAGTGGGGCAGTGGGGGGAGGGAGGAGAGGTGGGGGGAGGGGGGGTGGGGGGGAGGGGAGAGGGGTGGGGTGGAGGGAGGGGGACTGAGGAGAGTCGGGGGAGAGGGGAAGGGGGGGAGGGAAGTGGTGGAGGGGGAGAGGGGTGATGTGGAGGGAGGGCAGAGGGGCAGAGGGGGAGGGGAGAGAGGGGGAAGGGAGGAGGAGAGAAAAGGGGGATTGGGAGGAGGGGGGAAAGTGGGGGTTCCCTAGAGAGGGGGGGGGGGCAGCAGAGAGGAGGAGGGGGAGAGGAGGGAGGGGTAGGCAGAGAGGAAGGGGGGGCAGAGAGAAGTGGGGGGGGGAAGAAAGGAAGGGGGGTGGGGGCAGAGAGGGGGCTGCAGAGGGGGTGGGGCAGAGAGGAAGGGCCCTCTCCTCCCCCCATTCTCCCCTCTCTATCCCGCACTCCACCCCTACCTCTCTACCCCCTCTACCCCCCTCTCTCACCCCCGCCACCCCTCTTCCCCCACTCTCTCTTTTTGTCTGCCCCAGGGAGGGGGTACAGAGGGAGGGGGAGAGGCTAGAGGCAGGACCTACCCAAGTCATAGAGCACAAGCCTCCCCATCAGGCGCTAGGCCCGATCTAGGCTGCGACCGTCGTGGACCAAAGCGAAGCCCGCAGCGCTCTGAGGACGGTGAAAAATGGCGGAGGGCCTGCTGATCATGGCTTGCGCGAGGGTAAGCACACTCAGCAGCTTGACAGACGATCGGGCGGGGGAGATGGAGTGCAAGTCATCCCCTGTGATGGGCCAGGTGAGATCGGGATCACCAGGGAGGAAAAGGCGTCACGATTTCCCGTGTCCCTTCGATAAATGGAGGAATCGCAGGTCTCCATAGACGGCCTCTCCCATAGGGAGTAATGGCCACCAGTGCCACCTTCCCATCACACCGAAGGGCAACCGGACTTCTTTTTTAGCGGTTTACTGTGGGTTGGGCTGGGCGCTGCGGGAGCCGAGGAGCGAGCGTACTTAGTGTTGGGCCACTGGGCAGTCAGCAGAGCAGGGCACTGCACTGAGGACAGCTGGGTGAGTGTTAGTCGACAGCACAGTGGGAGGCAAAAAGTGACTGTGAGTCGGGGGCGGGGGTGGTGGGAGGGTGGTGACATAACTCGTGGAAAACAGCGCCTGCGCGTTGACAGCAGCTTTAATCCAGAGCGGCGGGTGGGGGGGGGGGGGTTGCTGGGCCACGAGCCAGGAGGGCCACGAGCGAGGAGGTCCATGAGCAAAGGCATTGTGGCATGATCAGCTGGCCAGGGGTTAGATTTGAAAATAATGTCAGTTTTGTGAACAATTTTAGTCATAAAGTTGGGAAATAATGAAGCAAATTTACAGACGAGGGGATTTTTGAATTCATGATGTAAATCTCTACCAGAATATGTAAAAATGTCAACATTTCGGCGTTGGGTTTTCGAAGAGATGTGAATCAAAGGCAAAATGACACACAAACACACACAAAGTTTTAATAAGTACTAGACCAAGTGCAGACCCGTTGGCTCTGTTCCCCCAACGTGTGGTTGCGGGGAAGGGGGGGTGTGCTAGGGGGGGGCATGCGGCATCACACATACTACTACCCTCCTGCACAAACGCTAACTACCCCTCTTGACAGTATATTAATATTATTAATTTGCTCCTTTTACCTCATAACTGCCCTATCCACTGACACATAGCCCCCAACTCGCAGGTGCTGCTAGAGACGGAGGGGATGGGGTGGTAGAGAGTGAGGGAAGAGCAAGAATGGGGAGAGACAGAGACAGAAGAGCAAGAGTCAGAGGGAGGGGGGGGTGGAGGGGAGGAGGAGAGGGAGGGTGGGTGAGGGGTGGAGGGGAGCAAGCGAGTGGATAGGGGGGCTTAGAGGGGAGGAAGGGAAGGGGGGATAGGGGGTGGGAAGAGAGCAGGATAGGTGGGAGGTGGAGGGAAGGGGGTAGGGGAGAGGGGATGAATAAGGAAGGGGGTGGGGAGGGGTTTAGGGGAGGAAGGGTGCGGGAGGGCTGGGCATTGGGGGAAGGGGAGAGAGAGAGTGGGAGGGGGAGAGAGAGTGAAGGGGAGGAAGAGAGAGGGAGGGAGAGAGGGAGAGAGAGAGGGAGAGGGAGGGGGAGAGGGAGGGGGAGGGGGAGATAGAGAGGGGGAGAGGAGAGAGAGAGAGGAGGAGAGAGGAGAGAGGGGAGAGGGAGAGGAGAGAGAGGGAGAGGGAGAGAGGAGAGAGGAGAGAGGAGAGGAGAGAGGGAGAGGAGAGGGAGGAGAGAGAGAGAGAAGAGAGAGAGAGAGAGAGAGAGAGAGAGAGAGGGAGAGAAGAGAGAGAGGAGAGAGAGAGGAGAAGAGAGGGAGAGAGAGAGAGAGTAGGAGAGAGAGAGAGAGGTGGAAGGTGAAAAGCTTCCACCAGCATGACAGAGCCAGGCCGGGGGGGGGGGAGGGGGAGATCGATCGTCCCCTGTGAGAAGAGGAGCATAGAGTGAGGAGAGCCGGGCTGCCAAATGAGGAGAGAGAGAGAAGCAGCCTCTGACTCTGGAAACCCACAGCTGGAATGAGCGCGCAGGCGGGTGGGGCTTCATGAGCTGCGCCGAGAGTGATGAGAAGGGTCAGCCCGTGAGGCGTTGCTGCCCCGAGACTGCAGAACGAAGACCCTTTAGCGGAACGGAGCTGTAGAATCTTTGTTCTGCAGAACTTTCTCAATCTTTCTGAGCCTTTAATCCACAGCGGCGGGGGGGGGGGGGGGGGGGGGGGGGGGGGGGCAGGAGACAGGTGGCCTGGATTGGTGGGCATGTGGGCATTGTGATGTCAGGAGCTGGCAAGCGCCGATTATGTTTTAAAAAGTGAGTTTTGTGAACACCTTTATTCAAAATCTGGGGAAATAATTGACCGAATTTAGAGAGGAGTGCATTTATGAAATTGTAGGTTAAGTCCCTACCGTAATTGTAAAAATCTCTGCATTTTTACATCTGGTTTTCGAGGAGATACGTTTCAAAGGCAAAATGACATACACACACACACACACACACACACACACACACACACACACACACACACACACACACACACACACACACACACACACACACACACACACACAGTTTTCGCCAGCGAAAAAAGAAATATGTCAGGGTCCAGGGGAAGGGGGGTTGGAGTGGAGGAAGTAAAATCGCCAGCGAAATAAGAAAAGTGTCGGAGGTTTGGGGGGGTGGGTGGGGAAGTGGAGGAAGTAAAATCGCCAGTGAAATAAGGAAAATGTCGGAGGTTTTGGAGGAGAGCCAGGCGGCAGCACCCGTTATGGTTGCTGGCCAGCAGGAGGCGACAAAATGAGTGAGTGGGGGGGAGGGATTTTATTTAAAAATGTGTACATAAAAATGCCTAAATGTAATGAGGAGTGGATTTGCGAATGTAAAAGTGAAATCGCTCGCGAAATGGAAAAAATCTTGGCGTTTTTGCGTGTGGTTTTGGCGGACCAACGAATCAAAGGCCAAAAATCTAATCTGAGAATCTAATCTGACATACACACACAAACACACACACACACACACACACACACACACACACACACACACACACACACACACACACACACACACACACACACACACACAGTTTTAAAAGTGTAATAATAATAATAATAATAATAATATTAATAATAATAGTCTAGTGTAGTTCAGAGCTTATTTGAGTTTGTAGTTTTTAGTAGCCTGATGGCTGTAGGGAAGCAGCTGTTCCAGAACCTGGACGTTACAATTTTCAGGCTCCTTACCTTCTTCCCGATGGTAGGGGTGAAATGAGTGTGTGGCCAGGATGGTGTGGGTCTCTGATGATGCTGGCTGTCATTTTGAGGCAGCGACTCCAATAAATCCCTTCGATGGTGGGGAGGTCAGAGCCGGTGATGGACTGGGCAGTGTTCACAACTTCTTGCAGACTTTTCCTCTCTTGGATGTTCAAGTTGCCGAATAAAGCCATGATGCAACCAGTCAATATGCTCTCTGCTGTACACCTGCTGAAGTTTAAGAGAATCGTCTTTGACATACCGAATCTCCTTAATCTTCTCAGGAAGTAGAGGCATTGATGTGCTTTGTTTATATTGCATCAGCGTGCTGGGTCGCTGGGTCCAAGAAAGAACGTCAGAAATATGCACACCCAGAAATTTGAAGTTTCTGATTCTCTCCACCATCATCTCATTGATATAAACAAGATTGTGGGTCCTCATCCTTTCTCTTCCTAAGTCCACAATCAGTTCATTGAGAGCCAGGTTGTTGTGCTGGCACCATTTGGTCAATCGGTCGATCTTACTTCTATGCTCTGACTCATCACCATCTGTAATTCGTTCAACAACGGTGGTGTCATCGGCAAACTTGATGATGGAGTTTGCACTATGTCCGGCTACGCAGTCATGAGTATAGAGTAAGTAGAGCAGTTCTTCAAAGTATAGATATATGGGCAGGGATAGAGTTGACAGTCAGAACATGGGTGGAAATGTCTAGAGGGCATAGCTATATGGTGAGAGGCAGAAAGTTTAATGGAGATGTACAGGACAGGTTTTTTTGCACAGAGAGTAGTGGGGGCCTGGAACACATTGCCAGGGGTGGTGATGGAGGCAGATGTGATAATGGTGTTTAAGAGGCCATTAAATAGGTACATGGAAGTGAAGGAAATAAAGGGATATGGATCATGTACAGGTAATCAAGATCAGTTTCACGTCTTCATATTCGGCACAAGCATTGTGAGATGTTCTAAAGTGAAATTTAAAGCTAGAAATATGTGCCATAAACTTCCAAGGGTTCTTGAACCATTCTGCCACATGTTTGGCAGTAATTATATTTTCAATATACAATGATGGTTTGGTAGTGAATCTTGGCCAAGATTTGAAACTGCCTTCTCATCTATTTCATTTACCTAGTCTATTTCCCACCCACTACTAATAAAGGGATTCAAGTTACAGTCTTGTTGCACAGTTGTCAGTGATATTCCAGGTCTGCTAAAGTGGACATCTGTATAATAGGTTGGATAAATGTCTCATTATTACATAGAAACGTAGAAAAATAGGTGCAGGAGTAGGCCATTTGGCCGTTCAAGCCAGCACCCGCCATTCAATATGATCATGGCTGATCATCTAAAATCAGTACCCCGCTCCTGCTCTTTCCCATATAACCATATAACCATATAACCATATAACCATATAACAATTACAGCACGGAAACAGGCCCTCTCGGCCCTTCCAGTCCGTGCCGACCTTTTCCCTTAATTTTATTAGCCCTTGGAGAAAAATCTAACTTTTTCTTGAAAACATCCAGTGAATTGGCCTCCACTGCCTTCTGTGGCATTACACCACCTAACATAGAAACATAGAAACATAGAAATTAGGTGCAGGAGCAGGCCATTCGGCCCTTCGAGCCTGCACCACCATTCAATACGATCATGGCTGATCATCCAACTCAATATCCTGTACCTGCCTTCTCTCCATACCCTCTGATCCCTTCAGCCACAGGGCCACATCCAACTCCCTCTTAATTGGCCACCTAATTGTGCTTTCAAGCAGGATTCTCTCAGCAGTTACATTGTCATTCTGCTATGCTGTTGCTATCTTCTGTAATGGTATCTAGTTGAAGAACACTGTGTTATTTAAGGACACTGTGTGTACCAGGGGTCGGCAACCTTCCTCTGCATAGGGGCCAGGACTCATGTCTGTGAGCGGATAGAGAGCCACATCTATCACGTGTACACATGGATCTCGCCCCCATCCCGCCCCGGATGGCTGGCATCAAATTACGTGTTCACATAGATCCCGCCCCTTCGAGGATGCCATCCGGAGCACTGGCCCCTAGTTACGGACGCTCACGATCATGGCGTACCTACGGACCATTGCCTTGGCTCTGTCCTGAAGTCGGTGGCTCAAATACTAATTCTCACTCGTTCCCAGCCTATTGACAACCCCGATCTGCGGGACGGATGATTATGAGGAAACAGAACACACCTGCGGGACGGATGATTTCGGGTTACAGGCCACATTTGGCCCGGGGGCCATAGGTTGTGGACCCCTGGTGTATACTTAGAAAATATGCAGCGAATCAATATTTCTTTTTAAAACCCACATTTGCATAGTGTCTCAGAGTTGCTCAAAATGGTTTACAGCGATAGTTCTGATATATTTGTCCCATAGAATACTGCCAACAAAGCAAGGGATTTGTAATTAGAACTGTCACCAAAATGGGAATGTGAATATAACTATTTTAGTTATTTTCAGTCATCTTCTTAGGCACTACCTGTTAGTGGAGCATGACTTCCATTTAATTTGTAAAGTGTCTGATGTGGTCAATGTGATATTGGCTAAACAGTCTATTTTGGTGGTTTTTAGTCATCTTCTTCTTAGGTATTATTTGTTGGTCAAGCGTGATTTACTTCCATGTAATTTGTATGGTGCCTGATGAAATATCCAAATTTCCGGCCATGTAACCAGAATTAGAGGAGTCATACATTTCAGAAGCACTTCATCGTCATGAAGAATTTTGAAGCACATTGAATGATTATTCATATGCAAGATATTTAAACTGTATTGTAACATTAAATGTGTTACATTATAAAACAGGGCATGCAATGATCACATCTTATTTACTTTGTTTTCAGATTATTAGTTAACCTGAAAGTGTGTGGTTGACTAGCCTGAAGGTCAGTTTAATTTTGGGCTGAATTCGATGATGCCCAATGCCAAGATTCAAGCCATCAAATCATACAGTTAGAATTCACCAACCTCTTAATCATTGTGTCACGGCATGGAAACTGGCCCTTTGGCCCAACTTATTCATGTTGTCCAAAATGCCCCATCTAAACTAGTTCCATTTGCTGCGTTTGGCCCGTATCCTTCTAAACCTTTGCTAACTTCTTCTTTCAGGTAACTGAAAACTGCGAGAATAAAGAGTTCTAATAGTTTAACAATGCACGTTTAATCTTCAATCCTTCCATTATGTTGGAGCAGTGTAATATCTCAGCTAGTATTGTGAACATAGTTAAGTAAACTAGTCTTAAAAAGCATGTAAATCTACATTGTAAAAGTGTGTAAGCTGAAAGAACGATTATTACTATTGTAATTTTTTTTGTATGTACATATCCAGATGAGTAATCGTGCTGTCATCAGAAACCAGCTGCAGCTGGAATCTAAGGGGTTCTCGGAATAAAAAATCATTAAATCTACACTTGGAAAGTTATGAAGTAATATTGGGCAGAACTTACTGTACAAACAGTTCCAGAAAATGCAGCACAAAACTGCCCCGTGTTATCAGTCTGTAATTGCATTTGCGGTAAATTTCTCTATTACCTCTTCAGTGTGTAAGTAGCCATTGAGTAATTGCCCGCCACATATGCTCTCTGATCTCAGGCACACTATTAATAAACTATATTTTTAATAAAGGGCATGGTGCAAGCCGAGTTTAAAATTATCAATGTCCATGGCTGGATGTTCTCACATATGTTAGCAATTGGTGTGCATGAAAAAGTCAATTTACCACAGGAACATGTGAACGCCCTCCTAAAAGCAAGACTCATCCCAAAGGTGGGGTATGAAGAATTTCCAGCTCAAAAAAGTATTACTCAATTTACAAAACACAGAAAATGACCTTTCACCTATCTATGCCAAGGATTACAAAATGCTTCCTAGTTGCTTTGAAAGGTTCAACCTACGGTCGGCATGTTTTCTTTGGGACGTGGTTGTTCCACATTGTCTTGCTGTCAACGTGGTGATCTCTGAGCACCCATCGTGCTGGAGTTGCATAACTCTCAGATTGTCAGACCTGGCTACCATCTAGCCTGTCATTCTTTGTTAACACAGAGCTAAGCCAGAACTAGAAACTGAAGCTTATCTCACTTTCGCTCGATTGTCCACTTCATTTACAGAGACAATTTTACAAGAGACTAAATTACTCTTTGATAACTACACTAATTTCTATAATTAGTGGGGCGGCATGGAGGCGCAGCAGTAGAGTTGCTGTGTTATAGCGTTTGCAGAGCCGGAGACCCGGGTTCGATCCCGACTATGGGGGTTTGTACGTTCTCCCTGTAACCGGGTGGGTTTTCTCCAAGATCTTTGGTTTCCCCCCACACTCCAAAGTTGTACAGGTCTGTGGGTTAATTGGCTTGGGTTTGTATAGGTGAAATTGTCCCTAGAGTGTGTAGGCTTGTGTTAATGTGCGGGGGATTGCTGGTCGTTGCAGACCTGGTGGGCCGAAGGGTCTGTTCACACGCTATATCTCTAAACTAAACTAAACTAATGTAGTCCACATTTAGATAAAAAAACATATGGGTGAGTAAAGGACAGGACAAAGGGGCTTCATGTTCAGGTTGAGAAACTGCATTTATAACAACTTAAAAATGGCGCCAAATCTTGCATACTGTCTCTATTTCTGTACACTTGTACCATATCTAAGATGTGCTTATGTATAGTAATACTTGGACTGAACTGCATGCAGGAATTAATTTTACTGTACCTCTGTACATGTGACAATACAGTACCATGCAACCATTAAATGAAATTCAGAGTCATCTCTATTGCATGTAATGTTTTATAATCTTATTGGAGTAATCAATTTATGAACCCACTCCAAACTTAATCATGGTAAAGTTTAAAGGAATTATGCAGGGCAAGTATTTTACCCAGATGGTGTTGGGTGACTGGAAGTCTCTGCAGGGGTAATGGTGGAGGCAGATACCACAGTGTGACATTAAGAAGGCTTTTAGATAGACACATGGATATAAAGTGAATGGAGAGGTATGGATCGTGCGGACCAATGAGATTAGTTTATCTTGGCATTTGGTTTGGCACAACATTGTGGACCAAAGGGCCTGTTCCTGTGCCGTACTAATCTATGTTCTACTGGCAAATGAGCCAAGAATTGTCAATGGTCAGGGTTAGCTTAGTTTAGTTTATTATTGTCACCGAGGTACAGTGAAAAGCTTTTTTGTTACGTGCTATCCAATCAAAGAAAAGAATATGCATGATTACAATCATCGTCCATGGTGTACAGAAAAAGGGAAAAGGGTTGGCAGGGACGTGCCGTACTTCCTAAGCCTACTAGAGAAGCAAAGGCTTCGTTGTGCTTTCTTGGCCATAGCTTCGATGTGTCTAGTCCGTGACAAAATGCTAGTGATATTTCTTCTTGAAGCTTTTCTAATTTGGCACCATAAATGTGTGTACTTCTTCGCTTCCTGAAGTCAACCACAATCTTCTTTGTCTTGTGGATATTAACCGAGTGGTTGTTGTCTTGGTACCTAGGTCATGAAATTCTCAATCTCCTTCCTGTACTCGATCTTGTCATTATTTGATATCTGGCCCCTTAAGGTGGTGTCATCTGTGAAATGAGATGGACTGGTATTTGACTGAACAGTCATGGGTGTATAAGAAGCGTAGTAAAGGGGTGAGAACACGTCATTTCAGGGCACCAGTATTGAAGATTATCGTAAAGGATGGTTTGTCACCTATCCTCACTGCTTGTGGGTAGTTGTTGAGGAAGTCGAGGATCCAGTTGCAGAAACAAATGCTGAATCCATGTTCTACGAGTTTGGATTTGAGCTTGGTTGGGATAAAAGTATTGAAAATGGAGCTGCTGTCTATGAATATGAATCTTTTTGAAGAATGGGAGTTATATTTGATATCACTTGCTGCTGCAAATTAACTAACATTCTGCTACGACGTACACAATTTATATATTTACTAGACCAGGTGCAGACATGTTGGGCCTGTCCCCCAAGGCAATATTCCACCATTGACCCATAGCACCCAACTGTGCAGGCGCGGCTGAGGGGTTCCCGTTGTGACGCCAGTGATCCCCGTTGTGACGCGAGTCACGGCAACCCTCCATCAACTGTGCCTCGCCATCCCTGTTCCTACCTCTATCCTCCTCCAGTCCCCCTCATCCCCCAACACTCCCTCCCCTCCTCTTCACCCTCCCTCTTCTTTCCCTTCTCCTCCTCCCCTCCCCCACTCACTTCTCCCTCCCTCTCCTTTCCCCTACCCTCAGTCACCCACAGGGGATCTTATAGAAACTTACAAAATTCTTAAGGGGTTGGACAGGCTAGATGCAGGAAGATTGATCCCGATGTTGGGGAAGTCCAGGACAAGGGGGTCACAGTTTAAGGATAAGGGGGAAATCTTTTAGGACTGAGATGAGAAAAACATTTTTCACACAGAGAGTGGTGAATCTCTGGAATTCTCTGCCACAGAAGGTAGTTGAGGCCAGTTCATTGGCTATATTTAAGAGGGAGTTAGATGTGGCCCTTGTGCCTAAGGGGATCAGGGGGTATGGAGATAAGGCAGGTAAGGGATACTGAGTTGGATGATCAGCCGTGATCATATTAAATGACGGTGCAGACTCGAAGGGCCAAATGGCCTACTCCTGCTCCTAATTTCTGTTTCTATGTGTCTACACCCACCCTCCATCCAAACCTCTCTCCCCTCCCTACCCCTCTCTACCCCTCTCCTCTCCCTCTATCTCCCTGCTCCCCCATTCCTTACCTTTCCCCTAGTCTACTCCCCCACTCACCTCCCCAACTGCTCTCATCTCCATCTATCCCCCACTCCCTACCTCCCCCACTCCCCCCTCCTCTCCTCTATCCCCCTCTCCCCATGCTCCTTCCCCACCTCCCCAACTTTCCCCTCCCTCTCCCTCCATATCACCTCCTCTCCGTCTATCCCACTTGCTCCCCCACTCCTACCTCCCCCCATCCCACCCACAAAATGAAAATTGCGAAAAAAAATTTAATGAAAGCGTCCCGTCTCCCACCCCGCACTCATCTCGCGCGCTCCCACCGGTCAGACCGACACACCCGCCACACCGCGGGACCTCCAAACGCATCGCCCGCGCGACCCCGGACTCCTCACTGCCCGGCAGACTCTCTACCTTCGGGGCTCCGCACGACCCACCGACACCTCTAACGCCCTCCTGCAGCCCGCAGCCGTCGCCTCACCTGCTGACGCTCTGGCTATGACTCGAGCTGTGGCTCTATGAAGCCGCACGTTGCTTCATCAGCCTAACTAACCAAAATCTGTTTTTAACGGCAATGGGTCCTAGATGCCCGTCTCTCCCAGCTACCTGCAGTAACCTTAGTGTGCTATTCCACTTGGGTCATCACCCATCCCTCCCCCCCCACCCATGTAACTCTCTGCTCTTCCCTGGCCCCACTCCATCACACCATCAGCCCAACCCCACCGGCACACCATGGACCCCATCTCACCCACCCCACCACACATGCTCCGACGGTCCTCAGTGCACTCAACTTGCCTTTCCTCCGGCAGACAACCCCATCCTTGGCCCGTGTTCGCACCATCCCCCTCGGACCTCCCCCTTTCCGACATCGAACGGTACTCTGTCTCAGCAGAGGGTCTTACCTTTGTCCCCCTGCCGCTCCCGTCCCCACCTCAATGAGTTCCAGCGCCCAACCCCCATCACGTACCTTGGGACCTCTTCTACCCTTGACTCTCGCCTCACAGCGTTCTTCCACGGGAAGAAGTCCACTAACACCCCCACTCTGATGATCCCGTTTCACTGGTCTCCAACGTTCCCCCCTCTGTCACTTGGACCCCCACTTGTAGCCTTACGGCTCTAGATCTATTTATCCAGAACTGCCGTCGCGGGACCCCCCCCCCCCACCGAACAGTACTGCCGTCGACTCACCCCATAACAAACCCATTACTGGGTTATCTAAAACCCGCCCGACAAGGGAGGTGCCGTGGTAAGTCTGGCCACATTGATCTCTAACAAAGTGCAAAGTGGAGGCCCGCGCGCGGCCTACTTCTCGGGACAACCTACCTCCTACTTACCCCTGCTCCGGCGGCATTCCATTCTCCAGGCACCCCATCTCTCATCTTTACCATGGTATTGTCCAGTCCACTCTACACCTCCATCCCCCATCCAGGACGGCCTTAAAGCCCTCCGGTTCTTCCTCGACCAGAGGAGCAACCCACACTACCCGTCCACTGACATCCCTCCTCCAGCCTAGCGGAGTTGGTCCTTACCCTCAATTAACTTCTCTTTTGACTCCTCCCATTTCCTCCAAAACCACAAGGCCATAGCTTTGGTCACACGCATGGGCCCCGCAGCTTACGGCTTGCCCCTTTGTGCGGGTACGTTGATCAATTCCTAGTTCTCGGCGTACCAGGGCCCCATCCCCGACCTCTACCTTCGTTACATCGACGACGGCTTTGGTGTCACCTCCTGCACCCACACACAACTGACTGACTTCATTCCATTCACCACCAACTTCCATCGGCACTCAAATAATTGGACCATTTCGACATTTCCCTACCATTCCTTGACCTCACCATTCTCTATTGCAGGTGTTACACTCCTGACCGACATCCACTGCAAACCAACGGACTCCCACAGCTACCTGGACTACTCTTCCTCCCACCCTGCTTCCTGTAAGGATCCATCCCCTATTCCCAAATCCTCCGTCTACGCCGCATTCTGCCTCCCAGGATGAGGTGTTTCCACACCAGGTCATCACAAATGTCCTCATTCTTCAGGAACGGGGATTCCACTCCCCCACTATAGATTGAGGCTCGCACACCAGGATCTCATCCATACCCCGCAACACTGCCTTCTCTCCCCATTCCCCACTCGCAACAAGGGCAGAGTCCCCTGGTCCTCACCTTTCACCCACCAGCTGTCAAATACAACAGATAGTCCTCCGCCAGTTTCGCCACCTCCAACGTGACCCCTCCACTCGCCACTTTCCCATCTCCCCCCTGTCTGCTTCCGCCAAAGACCGCCCCTCGCAACTCCCTTGTCAATTCTTCCTTCCCTCCCGCTCTACCCCTTCCCCGGGCACTTTCCCTTGCAACCGCAAGAAATGCTACACTTGTCCCTTCACCTCCCCCCTCCACTCCTTTCAGGGACCCAAGCAGTCCTTCCAGGTCCGACAGAGGTTCACCTGCACCTCCTCCAACCTCATCTACTGCATCCTCTGCTCCAGATGCCAGATGATCTATATCGGTGAGACCAAGCGGAGGCTTGGCGATCGTTTCGCCGAACACCTCCGCTCAGTCCGCATTAACCAACCCGACCTCCCGGTGGCTCAGCACTTCAACTCCCCCTCCCAATTCTGTTAACCCTTGCTGTCTCCTCCCCTTGCCACCTCTCCCTCAGCCCTCGGACCCTGGCATTCCCTCTCTCTCTATCTCTCCCCCAACCTAGTCGCACTAGCTTCTCATTTTCACACTACAAACAGCTTACATTGGTTTGTTCCCTTCATCATGGATACTTTTTTGCATATCTTTCATTCATTGTTCTATATCTCTCCACATCACCGTCTATATCTCTCGTTTCCCTGATCCCTGACCAGTCTGAAGAAGGGTCTCGACCCGAAACGTCGCCTATCTCCTTCGCTCCTTAGATGCTGCTGCACCTGCTGAGTTTCTCCAGCCTTTTGTGTACCCTCGATTCTCCAGCATCTGCAGTTCCTTCTTTAATAATAAAAATCACGATGTTTTTAAAAAAGAAACAAATCCCCCCCCTATCCCACACAATGAAAATTTTTTCTTTATAATCAACACAATGTTCACAGATTCGAGAATCCCATTGTCCGATGTCATTGAAAAATGGAAGAATTTGATTAAAATTGTGTTTTTTTTAAATCGTGATTTATTTAAAGTGAATAGATTCCGGAATCCCATTTGACGTCATTGTGGATGTTGAGAACACTCTGATGGGCAGGGCAGTGCAAGTGCTTGTTCTACAAGTTAACAAAAAAATATGGCCAATATGTTGGTAAGAATATGCAATCTCTGTAATAAAACTGTATTATTTCATTTCATACCCAGGACTGGTTGGGCCAAAAATTGTAGTGGCTATCGTGTTACTTTGGCATGATACACATCCACCGGCACACACCATGCATACAAAACAAACAAATGAGAGTTTGTTATAGTTATAGTTTTTATATAGATGTTTTAAATAGATATGTTTTTATATAGATGTTTATAATGAAACTTATAAATTGAAAAACAAAGCTGCAGAGTCTGAAAATTGAAATTAAATCAGGAAAATGCTCAAATTCCCCCAGCGGGCCAGAGTAATAGCGAAAATCCCCAGAAGAATAGGGTAATAGCGAGAAGAATAGGTTTAACATTCCAATGCAATATTCGTCAGAGGACTCTGTCTGACTGCTTAGCATCTGTGGTATTTTCTGGTTTTATGAATACAGGCTGAGAAAGTCCTCCTGACTGCCGCATGATGGTAGTTGTAGACTGTACTTCCCCAAATGTTAATCTGAACTGCTCAAACTTATTGAACTGCTCATATTTCACAATGTTTTTATAGTTATAAGTGCGCGTATTAATGGTGAAAAAAATAGTTCTTTTGTACATTAACAATCCCTAATCATCCCACTCCCACTAAAGACACATAGAAATGAAACCTGTTTTGCCATTTTAGATAAAGATTTTTCAAAAACTATGGAATACTCAGGTTGGGCACAGTGATTGCTAGCTGTAGAGTTTCATCGTACGTCCAGAGACCGGGAGTCAATCATCCTCTCAGGGTGTTTTGGCGGTCTGTACGGCGTTTGTACGTTCCCCCCCCATCAGGGTGCTCTAGGTTTCCAGGGTGCTCTGGTTCACCTCTGCACTCAAAAGACTTGCAGATTGTAGGTTAATTGGCTTGCTTAATAATTGTAAAAAACGTCCTAGTGTGTGGAGGGATTTGTCGTTAGCTTTTGGGGAACGCTGGGGGGGATCCAGCACAAACCATTGTGCGAGGAAAAGGACATGCTTTCCACACTGTATCCTAAACTTTATTTATAATGAACGGGCAATGGATGTGTCCATTCAGCAAGTTCCATGTCATCTCTTGGCTATACTCCAAGGGATCAGATTGCTTTCTGGGACTCAAAAATCAATGATTCTTAAAGAAACAGGGGATATGAGTGAGGAGTAGCAGGAGGTATATGGGGTTCTGAGCTCAATGAATCCAGTTATATCTCAACACACCTTCGGGTGCTCTGGCTTCCTCGCAATCCCTAAGACCTTCAGGTTTGATGTTAATTGCCTCAGGAGGAACCTGGTTCCTAGATGTGTAAGGGAGGTGGATGATAGAGGGATGGTATAGACATAGGACTGTAGATGGGGGATCCCCATAGTTAGCATGGATGGGGGCCCAAAATGCTTCCTGTTCCAAAGCTGGATATATTCATTTTTTATTAAATGGACAACTATACAACAACCCCGCAAATTATCTTTGCTGGCATTCACATTCAAGTTTTGATGCAGTGTTTGTTGGTATTATCAAAGTAGAATTGTTAGAAAATAGCACACAAAAGTGTGGAGAGTAACTCAATGGGTCCGGGCGCATTCTTGAGAATAGGCTTGGGTGTATATTTTAGGTCGTGGACCGCCAAAAACAATAGTTTGATTATCGCTCTGATGCTTTGAGAAACTTGTAGCATTGTGGCCCTTGGTTCCTCAAATTGGGAAAGGTATTTTGAGTCATTTCCTGATTCTTTCTCCAAAGCCCTCTTGTGTTCTAAATATAACATCTATATATCTCATTCATTTTTAATTAGAACATAAAAACATTAGGAAAAATAGGTTGCAGGCATATGCCCTTCAGCCCTTTAGAGCTAGCACTGCCATTCGATATTAAATAATGGCTGATATCCAGTATCAGTACTTCGCCATTCCTGCCTTTTTCCCCATATTATCCCTTAAATTTCCCATTATTTTTCCCTTTTTTATCGTATATATATTGCACAGTTTGGCAATGTTTCTCAAACGATGCTTCTTCAACTGAGTCAAACAGTTGTGTTAGTACCTGCTTGAGCAATTGCTGGCCTTCAGTACGATACGTTAACATGGTGCTAGATTCAGCGGTGAATGAATGAACTGTCAAGACACACATGGACCCTTGGTATTTTGATATGACCTCATGATCATGGGCTAGGGCTAGGCACTTCACATCACAAACGTTTGCCCTCACTTAACCCTATGTCGAGGAAAACAAAAAAATCCATAGTTCCTGAGGCTTTTGAAATATGCACGTAAGTGGATGAGTCTCAACTCCATACTGGTGAGCAAGGTGGGAGTACCTTGAGCAGAAAAGCTGGTGCAGTTAGGTATGCTGGTGAAGGTGGAAAGTAATGGGGCCCACTACAAAAAATCAAAAAAAACCTTCGCATAGGAAGCGGGGATACAAATTTATTTAATACTCTTCCTGCCATCTGTCAGACATAGAGCGTTTCAGCTCACTGCTAATGCATTGATCCCCATTTTTCCTTGGCATATAGTCAAAGGCATGACTTTATATTTGGCCCCTCATAAATGGGCAACATAATCAAAGGATTCCCACAAATCTTTACCATAGTGGTTATTGGGAAAAATAGATTGGCTTTGACTCTTTACTGTTTGCTGCGATTTTTAATGGCCTGTATGACTATATCAGAGTGAGTGCACTCACTGTTATTGTTCCATTTCAAAATTTATTGTACGCTTTTGATAAAGTAAAAGTTATTAACGTTTCTGTACTTTTATCATGTTGTTTTTGTGTAAGAGATTTGCTAGCTTTTGCAGTATTCCCAAACGGGTTTTCCCATTTTTGGTTTAAGTAAGAAAAACATCAACAAAATGAAGCTTCCATTCTTGAATTTAACATATGACCCCTGGTATCATTGCAGTTAACTCAGACATTAAGCTTTCTCATAATGCTGAAATAATATGGTTCATCATTTGCGAGCCATTCTTGCGCTCTCTATGTTTTGGTTGCACCTCAGAACCCATTTTGCACCCTCAAAGCCATACTCTGTGACTGTTCCACCTATAATTTACCAACGTTTAAGATAAAGCAAATCTAGTGGCCTCTAACACCCTATTAGTTTTTTGGCGACACATATCATCACATCATGTTTACGGATTATTTTTGTATCTTGGGACTCAGTCCACCAGGGATCATCATGAACTTAAAATAATATTTTGCAGAGGAAAACAAAATAATACCATCAATGCCAACAATTCTTTTGGCTTCAAGAAGGTGACGGCTTTGACAAAAATCTTAAGTTCACCTACCAATTACATTCAGGAACTTCTCAGGGTTCAGGACTGTGCGATTCTAAATTACTGAACAATAAGCCAGAAACTTGAACAGAAGTGGTTAGTGCTGCAGCCTTGGTGACTACCCATCCATTTCCAGGTGTTCGCTTGTAAAATAGTAATTGTACGGTCACTCGGTTTTACGTTGGTAACCAATCCATCTGCACCTCATCGTGTAAGAGCAGTTTTACGACACAGTACCTGACATTTTGCCAATTGTGTTGTGTTTCACCTGGTGATTCAGAGACCACATGCCAGAAGAGTGCTTTTGGCTTGGTCAATGGACCTTGCTGTGCTGGAGATCCCAGACATTGATGCTTAGTTTCTTTCTTGCTGGGCAAGGAACCCTACGCCCTGTAAGCAATGACAAACAGCAAACATATCAACTAATGGCAGTAGGACTGGAAGGGTGCACAGTAGCCCAGCGCTAGAGCTGCTGCCTTACAGCACCAGAGAACTGGATTCGATCCTGACTACGGGTGGTGTCTGTATGGAGTTTGTACTTTCTCCCTATGACCGCTTGGTTTTCCTTCAGATGCTCTAGTTTCCTCCAGCATTCCAAAGACGTACAGGTTTGTAGGTTAATTGGCTTCGGTAACAATTGTCCCTAGTATGTAGGGGAGCGTTAGTGTACGGGGTGATTGGTGGTGGGCCCAGACTTGTGTGCCAAAGGGCCTGTTTCTGGGCTGTACCTCTAAAGTCTAAAGTAAAGTCACAATAATACAGTAAATGTGATAGTGGGCTAGGAGTATCAATTCTGTTCCTTTGCCCTAAATCTGCAACATGGTAGAAATGCAAATTGAGATGACTAATACAGAAAGAAAATCACCATTTCATACCAAAATAGCTAATTGACTCTCTTTTTACATGGAAATCTGCTCGCAAGTAAATCTGTCATTGCCAATTGCACTACATTAAAATCCAGTGTAATGAAAGATTCATATCACATAACCTTCTCCACACCCCCATAAAGAATGCGCATGTGAGATTTGATGCTGTGGCAAACTTTTAATTGAGCAAAGTACTTCTCTTATCCCAAGGGCCCAGTTCCCACTTTTAATAAAAGTAGTAGGAAATGTCTATGTTTTCCCATAATTAGCCACCCACTAATAAAATTAAAGCCACTAGTCCCACCATTTTTATTAAAAACTCATTAATTATGAAGGAAAACAGATATACTCTTGCTTTTATATTGGAAGAGAGAGTTGGTCATTATCAGTGCCATAGTGGCTGAAATTGAATTACATTTTCACAACATGGGATTATTAAGTTACAACTGAAAAAGAAAAAAGAATTTGGAGTGGGGCGAAAATTTGACTTTGCTGTGCCTGTATAATGGTTGTTAAAGTTATGGCCAATTTTATGCATTGTTGATGTTGGGTTTTAACGTAACTTTGTTTTCACAATCACCAATGAATACTTGCAAATAAACTTAATGACAAAAAAAATTGCCACACAACTCATCATTTATCAGCTTTAACCACTTGTGAGTTTTGTCACAATACCATGTATGCTCTTCCCTCCAAAGTAACTTTTACCTACGATACGATATGACACGCGGATCTACGATACATTTATTTAATCCAACCAGGGAGGGAAATTGATTCTGCCAACAGCCATAAAACACAACGATACATAAAATCATGAAACTTAAGTGAGAGAGTGGCAAAGTCTAGGATTGGGAATGTGGCACAAGATTGAGGTGGGGAAGCGGAGTCGAAGGGGAGGAGGAGGATGGTAGCAGTAATAGCCCACAAGGGAAAAAGGATCTCCTGTGGCATTTTGTGCTGCCAACACTGTCCGCAAGGTAATTCCCTTTGACCTATCCATCCCTCCATTCTCTCTAGAACAAAAGTCTGAAGTTTGAAGTTCAAAGTTAAAATGAATTTAAAATCTCTCTGTTCAAAAAGTTGAAAACAGGTTCTTGATCTATCTATAACCATTAACTATGTTATCTTTCCATGGATCAGCTCTGACCTACTAAAGATTTAGAAATGTTACTGTTTTATAATTTGCAAATTTTCGAGAGCGAGGTCAAGTCGCATGGTAATAGATGGCCCGGGAGGCCGCGCCAGCAGTTGATGGTACGAGTGTGCCAATGAGGGAAATGGTTTGTTGCAGGTAGCCATCGGACAGTGACGACAGCAGGAAAAGGGCATAAACATTATGCAAAAAGTGATACATTAATTTGTACATAAATTAAATTATTATAGTTACTTTAGAGATAACAGTGATGAAACATGGCACCCCTCAGCCCGCCGAGTGAGCCAGCGATCCACACTTCTTTAACATTACCTACATATCACCAGGGACAATTTAACAATTTTACCAAGCCAATTAGCCTGGAAACATGTTCGTCTTTGGAGGCGAGGGAGGAAAAAAAAAAATCGTGAGTTTTTTGTTTCTCCCCTAGAAGAAACCCACGTAGGTCAATCTGGGTGAGAAAAGTACAAACCTCAGTTCAGACAGCATCCCAATTGTCAGGATCAAACCCCCCGGGTCCTCCTGGCACTGTAATTGCGGCAACTCTAACCACTGCCAGCCTGTTCAATAGATTCAGGATTAGTTCCTGTGGATTGGGAGGATAGATAATCTGTTATCCCACCTTTCAAGAAAGGTAGGAAGGGGAGAGAAAACACGGGAATTACAGACCAGTTATAGCCAGACAGGTGGTGGGAATCATGCTTGACTAATCTTCAGGAATTTTTCAGGATGTGACTGGTGTAAAATGGATGAAGGGGAGCCAGTTGGATGCTAGTGTATTCCAGACTTTCAGAAAGCCTTTTGATAAGGCCCCACACAGGGAGACTGGTGACTTAAAAATTTAAGACGCACATGGTATTGGGGGTAGGGTGTGGACATGGAGAGATAACTTTGGTTGGCAGACAAGAAGCAAACAGTAGCTGTTGAATGGTCCAGGCATGGTTTATTGATTGGGGATGGATCAGGCCCATGATTCACAATGATGATTGGCTGGGGGGTGATGGGCTCGAAGGTCCGAATAGCCTCCTCCTGGCACCTATTTTCGATTTATGTTTTTTCAGAATGGCCTAGGCCCCAGTGGCGATGTGGAGTGCCGCAAGGCCTCAGTGTTGGAGGCCGACAACTGTTTACCATATATGTTAATGATTTGGAAGAGGGACTTAATTAGGAGCAATACTAGCAATTTTGCGGATGACACAAAGCTGGTGGCACAGTGTGAACTGTGAAGAGGATGTTAGGAGAGTTGCAGGTGTGACCTGGATAGGTTGAAATGAATGGGCAGATGCCTGGCAGATTGCAGTGATAGATATAGATAAATGTGAGGTTATCCACTTTGGCGGCAAAAATGGGTGCAGGATTATTATCTCAATGGGTTAGGCATAGGCAGTAAGGGGGTGAGGTGCAAGCTGAGACCTGGATGTCCTTGTACACCAGTAACTGGAAAGGTTTGGCGTGCAGGTACAGCAGGCAGTGCGAAGAAAGCTAATGGAATGTTGGCCTTCATAACAAGTAAGAGGATTTCGGTCATAGGTGTAAAGAGGTTCCCCTTTTTCTGCACCTTTGTATATAGAGCTCTGGTATGACCACATCTGGGAGTATTGTGTCAGGTTTTGGTCTCCTAATTTGAGGAAGGACATCCTTGTGATTGAGGGTAGTGCAGCGTAGGTTCACGAGATCCCTGGGATAGGCGGCGGGACTGTCATATAAGGAAAGATTGAAAGACAAGGCTTGTGTATTACAACTGGAGCGTTTAGAAGGATGAGGGGGAATCTTGCTAGGAACACTAGACCTAGTGCAAGACACCGTTGGGTCTGGTTCCCCGTACGTTGCTTCAGACCACGAGTTATGAGGGTTGGGGAGGGGAGGGGTGGGTGGGGGAGGTAGGGAGGTAGGGAGGGCAGGGGGGATGGGGGAGGAGGAAGGGGGAGGGAGGAGGGTGGGGGGTGAGGGGGAGTGAAGGGGATGGGTGGGCCCCAGCAATCAGGAGTGTAGAGGGTAAGTAAGAGGGAAGGGTGGATGGGGGGGGGACTGAGGTTGGAAGGTGGTTGGAGAGGGGTAGTGGTGGGGGGAGTGAGAGGAGGAGGAGAGGAGCGAGGGGGGGGGTTGGTACCCGAACTGGACACTGTGGAATATCCATTAAGGAGGCCACTTCTGCTGCTGGATTCGAAGTTGTCCCTGCCTTACCTCTTGGCTGCCAGGCCGTAAAACGTGCCGGCTCTGTCACGCGCAGGCTGAAGACAAAGATCGGGCTGTTTTTTTCCCCCGCTGATTTTTCCGTGCACGTGCGAAAAGCAGCGGTGGGGAAGAAAAAAAATAGGGGAATAATAGCATTCTTTGGCTAGAGCCAGCATGAGAGAGCTGGCCCGGGGGGCGGGGAAGGGGGAGGGGGGGAGGGGGGAGGGGGGGGGAGGAGAGGGGAGTAGCAGAGGCTGGCGGCCAGCAGCAAATATCCACCAGCCATTAAAGAAAGAAAAATGGCGGCACTTTCGGAGTAGAGCCTGGGCGGCAAAAAAGCAGCCCGTTATGGGTCGCCTGGCCAGTCTGTGAGGAGAACAAAACTGAATGGATAGTGGGGGGGGGGGGGGCGGGGGGGGTGAAGGTGATTTTAATTTTCAAATTTGTTACATAAAAATGTCTAAAGTAATGAGAGTGGATCCAATGAAATGTAAAGTGTAATGGCTAGCGAAATGGAAAAAATCTGGAGTTTCTCCTTGTTGGGTTTTTGGCGGACCATGAAATCAAAGGCCAAAAATGTTGACAGACATAAAACACACACTACACACACACACACGACACACACACACACACACACACATAATTCACTCACACCACACCACACACACCAAACACACACACACACACACTCGCACAAACAGAGTTTTAAGATAGATAATGATAGATAGATAGATAGATAGATATAGATAGATAGATAGATAGAAGATAGATAGATAGAAGATAAGATAGATAGATAGATAGAAAGATAGAAAATTTAGATGATAGATAAGGGAATAGATAGGATACATAGATATAGATAGATTAGATAGAGATAGATAGTTAGGAGCGGAAGATAGATAGATATAGATTAATACGCAAGGACTGGGGACAAGCCTTGTTGCAGGAAAAATGTTTTTCTTCCAATGTTTGGGCGGCGAGTCCAGAACCAGGGGCCAAAAAAAAAAAGTCTTAGAAATTAATAGGAGGAGGCCATTTAAGACTGAGGTGAGAAAAACTGTTTCTTCATCCAGAGAGTTGTGAATTTGTGGAATTCCCTACCACAAAGGGCAGTGGAGGCCAAATGATTGGATGGATTTAAGAGAGAGTTAGATAGAGCTCTAGGGGCTTGTGGAATCAAAGGATATGGGGAGAAGGCAGGCACGGGTTATAGATTAGGGGCGATCAGCCATGATCACAATGAATGGTGGTGCTTGCTCGAAGGGCTGAATGGCCTCCTCCTGCACCTATTTTCTATGTTTCTACTGCAGAACCGTGCCGCCCTCATATGAGAGTGAAATGAAAAAGATTGTGTCAATAACAAGATGTTACCTTAAAACAGAATCAGAAGATGTTTAAAGCGGTGTAAGAGGTGGTCCGTGGTGTTCCGTTGCTGAGGGTAAGGTTAGTGAGTGTGTGCAAGGTTGGTTCAAGAACCCGATGGTTGGAGAACAGTAGTTTGTTTCTTAAGCTTGGGAGATACCATTCTGTAACCTCCAACCCAAGTGTAACAAGAAGGAGGGCCCTGAGGGTTGTAAATCTTCTTTGATTTGACATCTTTCTTGAGGAAGCACCTAATATAAGCACTTTTGATGATGGGGAGGGCTGTGCCTGTGATATCCACCAAGTACACCACTTCTGAAGCCTCTTCTTTTCCTGTGCATTGGAATTGCCTACCAGCTCCACAATAGATGCGCGAGTGATAATTTATCTGTACTACGCGTTTCAGTTAGAGCTGTGTCAGAGTATTCAGTAACTTGCCAAATCTCTTTAAGCTTCTAAGAAAGTGAAAACACTGGCTGCACTTTCTTCCCCATTACATCAATGTGCTGGGTCCAGGAGACATCATCGATCGGGGTTTATTTTTAAATTTTCATATCTAGTGTGCCCTCAAGAAATCTATCAGAGAATTACAGAATTAAGAAATAAACAGAACATATGTAATAGCAATGTGTATTGACATTAAAAGCATGCAGAAGCATAAGAATAATTCCCTGAGAGGGGAAGAAAAATTTTGATCGATGAATTCTACATTTCATTAGCGACATTCTAAATTTTCTCCTTTGAGAATGGATGATGAAGGTCGTTTCTCACAAAGAACGCTATTTTTCTTTTTATACAGACATACTCTGGCAGAATGATTAGAGCAGAATTTAATGTTCCTTTCAGAATGTTGATTTGGAGCCAAACTGTTGCTAATTCTATACTGCAGCTGCTGAACAATGGGAGGAGTACAAAACTGTCAAACAGAGGGGTGGGTGGATGGATGAAGTAATGGAGATGGGCATTGGAGATACCATCGGATGAAGGTATGGACGGAAAACATAGCTGAACAAGGATGCAATGTACTGTACATCGGCAAGCATTCAGGTGCCCGATAATTACCGATTGAAACACATTGGATTCTGACTTTCGCACATAGTTGCAACGAGCAGAGTGAACACAAACTTAAGTCTTTGCCATGCAATTGAGAGGAAATATTGAATAATTAAATGAATTTTTAAGCATTAAGAAATATGCTCTTGACACTACTCTGGACCCACTGGGTAACTTATTGATTGTTACTTCACTCAGTTTAATGCAAACTCAAACAAGGACAATTAAGTTGCAGCACACACAAGCTCATACAGACTTTATTGCTGGCATTGTTGTGCATTACATTTAAGCTTGAGCTAATGGTAATTCTCTCATCCCTGAATCAAAACATCATAAACTGGATTTCCTTTTCCTAGAGCAGAGGAGGCCGAGGGCACCTGATACAGGTATATAAAATCATGAGGGCCATAGCTAGGGTAGTTTAAACTAATGGAGGGTGTAGTTTTAATGTAAAGGGAAAGATGTTCAGAGTGGATATGAGAAATAATCTTTTCATCCAGAAGGTGGTCAGAACATGGAACGATGTACCTGAAAGGATGGTGCAGGTATATACTCTCACAACATTTCAAGAAGTATCTACACAAACACTTGAATCATGAAGGCACTGAAGGATATGGACAAAATGCTGTAAAAGGGATTCGCTTAGATGGGAACTTGATAGTTGGCATGGACATGTTGGGTCTAGGACTGTTTCCATACCATATGACTCTATAACACAATGTCATTTTTCCCAAATACCCCAAAGATGACGGTTGATCTTCTGTTGTACAAGATCATGAGGGGAATAGGTCAGGTAAATGCAGTCTTTTGCCCATAGTAGGGGACTCAAAAACCAGAGGACATGGGTTTAAAGTGAGGAAGGAACGTTTAATAGAAACCTGAGAGGTAACTTTTTTACAAAAAGAATGTTGGGTATATGGAATGAGCTGTGATTGGGGATAGTTGAGACAGGTAGTATCATAAAGTTTAAGAAACATTTGGATAGGTACATGTATACGGTAGGTTTAGAGGGCAATGCTGTGATGAGCTGTTGGGACCAGCGTGGATGAGGCATGTTGGTGGCGTGGGCAGGTTGGGCCAAAGGGTCTGTTTCTATGCTTTATGATTCTATGACCTGGCCAATATTTATCTTTCTGTCTATTTATTACCAGCTTAAAGCTGTTGTAAGGAGCTTACGCTGAACAGACTGGCTGCTGGGTAGGCTGTACAGTTTTAAAATTTATTCTATGCTCATGAAAGTTCTCTTTTTTTTTCTCCTGAGGGACGGCATGACTGTGTAACGATTATGGTGCTGCCTCTAGTTCCAAAGATCGCTCCTACCTTGGGTGCTGCCTATGGGAGATATACAAGCTGTTCCCTGGGACCATTTGTGATCTCTCATATACTATGGCTCCTCCATATCTCAAAGATATGTCACCAGATATGTTGGTTGGTTAATTAGCTACTGAAAATTACCCCTTGCTGCAGATAAGTGGCAAACATATTAGAATGGAGGTGCTGAGAATGTGAGGGAAAGTAAGTTGCAGGGCTACAGAAGGTAAGAATAGGAAGAATGGACTGATGACATTGCTCTGCTGGGAGAAGACATGGATTTAATGGACTGAATAATCTTTTTCCGTGTTACAATAAACACATAAGTAATCTCCTGGACATACGTGAGAAAATAAAAGTCTACACTTATCTTCTGCTGGAGACACAAGAAACTGCAACTGCAACAAGGAGTTTGAAGAAGGATTCCAACCAGAAATGTCATCATCTTAAAAAAGGTCCCAATCCGAAACATCAGCTATCCATTCTCTCCAAAGATGCTGCGTCACTTGATTTTACTCTCTACTCCTATGGAGAAGTTGGAAATTCTATACGGGCACTGACTATATTTAATACCATAAGAATATTCTTTACAAGGAGAATCTGCCTATAATTATCAATAGGCTACTTCAGGGTCATTATGATTAAGATTCACCTTATCTTCATCTAAGTTCTGGAAGCCACACATTCCATACTGAGAATCAAAAATGAAATTGGAAACTGGGTTGAGTTTTGTCTCCATTGTTCAGTTGTAGAATTTTCAAACTACTGCTGCAATTAATCAGAGTCAAACAGGGGCCTTGCAACTCTGTATCACAAAGTTTTTTTAATTCACAGAAACTTAATGCATTGTTGAAATTTAACTGAGACCTGAAGTTTATTGTAATTTGCTTTTATTTTCAGATTAACGTAGTTTCAATGCAGTGTGGAGTATGAGAGCAGCAAGACTAATTCTGCTATTTAAGCTCACCTGTCAGTTCAGTGATGCAGCATGGAAACAGGCCCTTCGGCCCACCAAGTCCACACTGACCATCAATCACCTATTCACAATAGTTCTAATTTATCCCATTTTCACATCTACCACCCTACACACAGGGACAATTTTAAGAGGCCACTTAACCTAAAAACCCGCACATCTTTGGGATGTGGGAGACATCCGGAGCACCCAAAGGAAACCCATGCTGTCACAGGGAGAACATGCAAACTCTACACACACGGCACCCAAGGCCAGAATCAAACCTGGATTTCTGGCACAGTGACGACACAGCTCTACCAGCTGTGCCACTTGTTCTTTTAACAAAATTGAAATATAGAGGCATAGAGTCATAGAGTGACACAATGTGGAAACAGGCCCATCAGCCCAATTTGCCCACTGCTGCCCAATAGGTCCCAGCTACACTTGCCCCACATGCCTGCGCCTGGTCCACATCATTCCAAACTTGTCCTATCCATGCACCAGTCTAACTGCTTTTTAAACGTTGGGATAGTCCCAGCCTCAACTACTGCCTCTGGCATCTTGTTCCATACACCTACCACCCTTTGTGTGAAAAAGTTACCCCTCAGATTCCCATTAAATATTTTCCCCTTCACATTGAACCCATGCCCTCTGGGTCCTCGATTTCCCTACTCGGGACAAGAGATTCTGTGCATCGACCCGATCTATTCCTCTCGTGATTTTATACACCTCTATAAGATCACCCCTCATCCTCCTGAGCTACAAAGAATAGAAACCTCTCCCAAGAGCTCAGACCCTGAGCTATTAATATATGGATTAATAGTAAGATTAAACAAGAACTTACCAGTTTAAAGTTTGGTCTTTATTTTATGAGGAGTTACAATGAGCGATTATGTGAAGAACCCCGCCAGTCGGCATGCATGCCAATCTTCAAAGCAGCGGTGTGAAATCACAGAAGAACAATTGAAGTATTATAGTAAGATTAGAAACCTAGAACTACCAGATGAGCATCGTGATATGAGGTTTGGGAGCGGTGGGCACGTAAACGCTCATCGTAACTCCTCATAAAATAAAGATCAAACTTCAAACTGGTAAGTTCTCATTTAATCTTACTATTTTACTTCAGAGTCACGTGAGTGATTCCGTGAAGATTTCAAAGGTCTGTGATTTCACGCCGATTCAAATCCAGGTGTCTCACACTGCAATCAGTTGACTCAGGAGGAGTGAATATAGCAAAACATCGAACCATGATACTGATTAACATGCTAAAGCTTTAATTCACAAATAAACAAATATACAATGGTGACTCCTCTCTCCCAGGGAGAAGCTACGAAACAGAACTTAAACAGAATGGGCGAACACCCTGGCTTCAACAAGCGGCTTATTATAAAACCTTTGAAAAGTCAATTCATTTGACCATCCTGCGGCCGCGAGGATATGGTCTAGAGGGACGTCCATTGCCCTCGCCACTGACGTTGATGCTGCCCTGGTGAAGTGAGATTTAAAATTTGTCAGTATTAACTCCTGCACACCCCAACACTTGCTTCAGCCATCGTGAAATGGTCTGAGCCGATACTTTCATATGTGGCTTTTTGTGGCTAATAAACAATGCTTGCTCAGAGCCTCGAAGGCTCTTCGTGACTTCAATATAACGGCGAAAGTGTGCCACCACACACAGCCGTAAATCCGTGGGATAAGCTGACAGTACAAGCTTGAACCCGGACACCCCTGGCCTGCTTTGTTTAATTAGGTCATAGATGTACAATTTAACATCATTCTGTGCGGACACCATCCTGTCCAGGCGCAGTTTATGCAAGGTCTGAACCATTTGCGCTGATACGAGCACCATGGGCATAGCCAACTTAAGGGTAATCTTTGTTAAGGGCAAAGATGTAGCTGTACCCCACTGACGAAGCAGCGTCAGTACCATGCTTACATCCCAGATTTCAGAATACCTAGGCCTGGGAGGATTAGAATTAAAAACACTCTTCATAAATCTGGAAATTAATGGATGAAATCCTATAGACGGAAGGTCTGACCCCCAGCATAGGTACGTGGCTAAGCGCTCCTGGCACTGTTGATGGCACTATAGCTCAACCCTTCATCGAAATGTAAGTTGGACAGAAATTCAAGCACATCTGGAATGGAGGCGGTGTGGTATGTAATGTTCCTCTGTAAACAAAATTCCTCCCATTTCCTGACATGAGAGATGTACTGCCTTTTCGTACTATCCCTCCAGGATGCTGTGATGACATCCACGGTCCAATTGGATAGTCCCAGACCCAGATATGGCCTTCTTAAAATCTGCAGATCAACAAATTTAGATGATCTCACAATGGGTGTTGACCTCCAGTCACAGGGTGCACTAACAGATTATGACCTTTTGGAACCACCATAATAGGTTGTGTACTAATACCCGAAATCAGAGGGAACCATGGCTGTGTAGGCCAGTCGGGTACCACCAAAACCCCTGAAGCGGAGTCCTGTTTGATCTTAGTCAAGCACCGACTGATGAGGCATAAGGGGGGAAATGCATATAAAATATTCCGCCCAAGTGCAGCGAGAATGCATTCACTGCAACTGCCCCTGGGTCTGGTTCCCATGAAACATATTTCGGTACCTGGTGATTAAGTCTGGATGCAAACAAATCAATATCTGGTACCCCATACCGGAGAACAATTTCCTTAAAAACATCATGATTTAACATCCATTCATTGTTGTCGTTGAATTTGCGTGACCTGGTGTCTGCCACCATATTGAATCTGCCTGGCAAGTAGACAGCTGAAATCCAAATATTCTTTTTAATGCACCAGTGCCAAATAAGGTTAGCCAAGCCGTCACAAGATTTCGATTTGATTCCACCCATGTGATTGACATACGCCACTGCGCTGAACATTTAAGTGATGCTTACATCTTCTGAAGCTGAACATGTAAGTGATGCTTAGTGGTACAGTAAGCTTTGAACTCATAAAATGCTCCTAAAAGATCTAAATAATTAATTCTGAAGAAGGGTCTCGACCCGAAACGTTGCCTATCTTCGCTCCTTAGATGCTGCTGCACCCACTGAGTTTCTCCAGCCTTTTGTGTACCCTAAATAATTAATTCCATGTGATTGGAGAATCAACGCCTCATGCATATTCCATCTGTCTCCACAGCTAGACCTGGTGTCAGTAGCACTCCAACCTAGGGCACTAACAACAGTCTGCAAAACAACTGAAGGTGTTTTGATCAAAATTTTGCTAGAACAATTTGAAATGTTTCTAATCCACCACTGTACTTCAGTAATGGCTGCAGATGGTAAGTGCATGGGCTGATTGAAATGACCTGCATGTATTCCCAGTGCCTGTAACTTTGCCCTCTGTAAATGTAATGCAAAGGTCCATATTACACAGCTGGAAAGGCAGCTACCAATTTACCAATTAAGCTGGCAACCTGTTAAATTGAAGGTGATTGTTCCCCAAGAGCGTGATACAGCCTTCAATTATATCTACTCACTTACCTTTAGGCAGAGTTAAAAAAGTCAATAGTCAAAAGAGTTTATTGTCATGTCCCCCTGACAGGACAATGAAATTCTTTCTTTGCATAGCACAACAGAACATAGTAGGCATTGACTACAATTATATACGTAAATATACACATGAATGAATAAATTGATAAAGTGCAAATAACAGATGGAGGGGTATTAATGTTCAGATTTATGACCAAGCCAAGTTTAATAGCCTGATGGCTGTGGGGAAGTAGATATTCCTGAACCGGGTCATTGCAGTTCTCAGGCTCCTGTACCTTCTATTCAAAGGTAGTAGGGAGATGAGTGTGTGGCCAGGGTGGTGTGGGCCCTTGATGATGCTGCCAGCCTTTTTGAGGCAGCGACTGTGATAGATCCCCTCAATGGAAGGAAGGTCAGAGCCGATGTTGGACTGGACAGTGTTTACTACTTTTTGTAGTCTTTTCTTCTCCAGGGCGCTCAAGTTGCTGAACCAAGCTACGATGCAACCGGTCAGCAAGCTCTCTACTGTGCACCTGTAAAAGTTAGAGAGAGTTCTCCTTGACAGACTGACTCTCCGTAATCTTCTCAGGAAGTAGAGGCGTTGATCAGCTTTCTTAATAATTACATCTGTGTTCTCGGACACATGTTAATTGAATATGTTGTGAATCCCAAATAGTCAATTGTGTTAACCGGCACAAATTTGGATTTAGCTGGGTGAATAATGAACCCCAACCACTCAACCATGAGTTTAAGAGCTGAAACTGATAATTTGGCTGCCACAAAGGTGTTTCCAATTATTAAGATGTCATCCAAATAGGCCATTACAATAGGGCCCTGTGACCGTAATAACCCTAGTACTAGTTTTAGCAATTTGGTAAGTAAGCAAGGGGCTGAGGTTAACCCATTAGGCAGTGCTTTAAACTGCCATAATTGCCCCATCCAGCTAAATTTCAAATATCTCCAATACCCTTTATGAACAGGCACTGAATAATATGCATCTTGAAGATCTATACATTCCATTTAACACCTCTGGACAACAATTGCTTGGCAGTAGCGAACGTTTCCATCTTAAAATGATTATCCTGCACAAACAGATTGTCCGACACCCACCATTTTTCTTTGTCTAGGAAACACATTAGACACGAATTGATGGATTTGATAAACTGTTTTCACAATTACACCTTTAAAACATAATTTTGCTATTTCAGCTTGAATCTCCAAATTCTCCCATTGTGAAAAAATGAGTGCCCGCTCTGGCTTATGCTGGGTAGGTGGACATAGGTTGGGAATAAATTCAATTAGAAACCCTTGTATACTCTGCAGTATAAACATGTTTGATGTTATTTTACACCATTCTTTGAGAAACCTGTGTAACCTTCCCCCGGCTGGTAGGTAATTCTCACTCAATATGTTTCGACCAAAATCAGACCCACCTACCTCCATGGTTACCGATGGAGTTCTGTGTCCCCTGGCTCTGGATGTAAAAAGCATGTTTGCCTGTACTCCTGCTGGAGTGCGCCAGCTGTGCACATTGAATGGCCAGCTTGGTCCTTGTCCGGACTCGGTTTCAGCAAACCATTTGTAAGGGTACTGTCGCGGAAGGATTCTGTTGGTCACTGGCGCCTTGATGAGCCCGACGGTTTTTGCCTCTTCGTCTAGCTCCTTTACCCTCTTTGCGACATCTTCCCCGAACAATAAGTTCGGGCCCTGGATGTTGCTAGGCTTGCACAGGGCAGCGAACCTTGGGTTAATGGTAGGGCAGATGGCACTCTTTCTGAGACAATTAATTTCAAAGTGCACATTGAACATGAGAGCCAGGGCATCCTGCTGGACTTCAGTCAGGAGCCCACCATCCACCGACCTACCAAAAGCTGTAATACCGGCTGAGAGCGATTTCAGCACCCGTTGCACTTTCTATTCCTGCGCTCCCATATGGCCCCACATGGCATGGTTGACAGCCAGCACTTTAAGCAGGATACAATTTTCTGGGGGGTCATAATTTTTGACCGTTGTGTGTGCATGGCAAGTTCCTGAAGCTGGTGCGAAGCCAAGTAATTTATACTGGCAGCCAGTTCTTTCCCCAGTGGCTCTCCAGAGTCTATTGGGACGGCAAACCTGGCTACTAGGAATGGGACCTCTGGCTGTTGCCCTTTGTCCCGTGGGGCAGCCTCCAACGCTAAGCCCTCAGAGTCGGCGTCAGAATCATACTAACCCGGTATACTATCCTCGTCCTGGAGGGAGATACTTGGCAGCCCTGTAGGTGCTGCTGGCACGGGCTCTTGGAGAAGCCGGCGCTCTTGATGGAGCATCCTCTCCAACAGGAGCTCTATCCTGGATTCCCATTCTACTGTATCCATTCATGAGGGAGAACCCTCCCGACCGGACTCGTCTGTGTCTATCGGCCGGACAGACCTTCGAATGGCCTTTTGCCACGGCTTGCCTTGCTGCTAACGACTTCTTCATGCTTGAACTTGCCCTCATATAACAAGAATTAGCAAGCAAAGAAATCGACCTCCAACAAGTTTGACACTTACCTGAGGTTTTTTAAACTTACCGCTGGTGGAGCGCTGCTCCTCGTAGCCGGTCGCTGCGCCATGCATCAGACATAATGACGCGCATGCCGACTGGTGGGGTACGTCTTCACGGAATCACTCACGTGACTCTGAAGTAAAATCAGTGAGAGCAGCTATTAGTGGGAGAGGAAAACTGTGTTTCTATAGTGGCATGTAGAACAGGAACAAGAATTGGTGAAGTGCAAGATATTTCTGACTGTATTTTCTTTGTTATTATTGGCTCCTTTTGTGAAAATAGCTGTCGTATTTTTTCACCACAAAAATATCTGCATTAATATCGCTTTAAAATGAATTGTTTCAATATTCAATATCTGGTTGGTTTCGTCTTGTTATGCTCTACACGATTCTTCTTTCTGGTGTAAAATTTGACTTGTATCATATCATTCCAATAACACCGGATGGTACAGAAAATTAATTGGTGTCGAGTTAAATATTCCCTTTAACTGCATGTTTCTCATCAACTGGACGCCTATTAACTTCCCCGCAATGTTCTGGTTATCGTGAGGTTTAGTGAACTCTAAATTCGCCCATAATGTCTATGTATGACCCCACTTTCAATACGTTATACTGTCATTTCTGACATGTACATGACACTGAACAGAATTATATCCCATTTTCTCACTGCTGTAGCAGATAAATGACAGCCTCAAACTTTAAACCTGCCTATAGTTTGATCAAACTGACAGTCACTCTGAGTCCACTGGACAGACCTCCACAAGGATTTTCTCACAGCTACAGTGTCTACCAGGCCAGGTGCTTTCAGGAGTACGTGAGGAGCAAAGGAGATCATAGCCCCATTGTTAATATTATTTTGATTCTCTCTTCTTCCTTACAGCAGATTAATAAAGCACCGGAAATTGAACAGCAGAAAGAAAATATCCATCTTCTGGGAAAACTCCGAGGTTGGGGATGGAGTGCCTGACCTTTGACCTTCACCCACATTATAGTCCAGGCATAGACAGTGGCGACATATGGTCACTGTGGTCCTGGTAACATGTGATGTAAAAACATGCAAATAAGAAACCTTTCATATAAATTGATATCATATGGAAAAAAAGTATCACTTTTGCTTTAAACGAACAAAAGAGCAATGTCATAAGTAAAGGAACATTCATTGCATGCTCAGCAGACTATGAAGAACTCTTATAATCTGTTTAAACAAAAATCTAGCATCTACTTAAAAACAAAAACCTCGAGGACTGTAATTAGTGCAAAAAAAACACAGCCAAAGTAAACACCACAAAAATGTTTAAGGCAGTTTTCTTTTATGTCTCGATTTCCTCACTTTCCTGTTGAGATTTACTTTGGTTTGTCAAATTCTTAAGCTGAGATATGTTTGCCAGGACAAAAAAAAATGCATGTTATTGCTCAGTTTATAACATATACACTTTGTGGGAAATAGAAGGTTTAATGCTTTAGCAGACGGTAACATGGTTTCCCACGAATGTAACTAAATACTTCATCATAGCAAAAAAGGTGTCCGCTATTTATTTGCTTTGGTCTTAGTAGATTTGCCTCACGGCTAGTTGTGGTCTAGCACTAAGAGACACACCTAAAATGGAATGGTCCCTCGTGACCTATGTTCACTGTTCATATATTGTAGTACTTGGAAGAAAACCAAGCATTAGGTGTTCTCGAGCTGTGTTTGGCCCACTCTGCCGAGAATGTCATGGGAATAGTTTGTGCACTTTTCTTACAGCCCACATATCAACAGGGTATTTAACCACAGGGAGACAGGACTTGTAGAGAAGTATACATTAAAATAAGTGGAACATGGAACCAGAGAAAATGTAGGAGGAGACAAGGGATTGGTGACAGAACTCAGGAACAATGGATTCATTGTGAATGGTGAGCTGATGGATGGCAGATTGGAGCTCCATCTACTGGTCAGTAATATAGAGCTGCTGATTAAAACAAGTGTTTTCAACTGAACTTCTTAACTGATATAAAGTTACTCTTAAACATAGTTTTAATGCACAACTTTTTTTTAAGTTCTGCTTGAATGAAACTATAATGTCAAGTTATTAAAAAAAAAACTAATTATAACACTATAGGGGAAGGAAGAACAGTATGGATAAAGGAAAACAAATGGAAGGGTCAGAAGAAGGGTCCCAGCCTGAAATGTCACCTGTCCATTTCCCGCCGCAGATGCCACCTGACTCATTGGATTCCTCCAGCAGTATGTTGTTTGGATACAGGAGAAATCAGGAAATATCCTGACATATTTTCAAATATAGGGATTTTACATTCTGGAACAGATTCATTTTACGAATTAATTATACAAAAATTAAATTTAGAAAGTAGCTAATTTCAAATTAGACATTGGTTATGTAATGCATACAAATATACGTACACTGTATCACTGATTAGTGTTGGTAATGAACAATTTGATGAATTAAAAAAATATTATTATAGCTTTCCAGCAACGGTTTGTTTGGATGAATGTGACACTGTAACTTTGGTATTGAGCAACTATTTGGTAACTTTTGAATTGCGTAACTGCATTTGACCTGTTGCACTAAACATATCCAGTATGGCTCAACTATGGCCATCCTTAACTCAGCTGAGCTGCCTTTGAAGTACCAAAGAACATTGCAAGACAAAGGGAGAACCCAAGTCATGTTACTTTGCTCGCAGGCACCTCCTAGTGGTCAGAATCACTGAGCAGTTCTTTCAGTGGGGACACCAGTGGTGCAAGATGGAAGAAGTCCTAAAATGCCTTGGAAAGTCAAAAAATCAGTGTAAAATAAAAATAAGTAAACATCTTGCAAAAAAAAACCTAAAGTAGCTAAAATGCTCTGTAGTTTTGACTAAAATAATTGGCCTTTACAAACCTAAGATTTTCTTGATCTCAGCTATGTTTTTAAGGATCAACATGACCAACAGAATTGCACAACTGCTCATTGTTAATTGGTCTCACATACTTATAATCAGTGGAGGTGCTTAAAATGATGAGAGGTTTGAACCGGGGGGAACTGCTGCCATTGATGGAACGGAGTAACAAAGGAACTGGGAAAGGTACTGCGGGGCAGATGATGCTTGTTGTTGGCACAGTGAAAGATTATGATTTGCAATTCACTCCCAGAAAGGATGAAAGAAATAAAGTCAACAGGGAATTGAGTGTATACTTTAAAAGGGAAAGAAAATCTTGCAGGGCTATAGAAAAAGAGCGAGGGAATAGGATTGATGGAATAGTTCGTTCAAAGAGCCTGCACATTACAAGATGGTCTGAGGGATGGCTTTCTGTAGTGTACTCCTTCTTTGAAGTTTTAACATTCCTGCAGGTCCATAAGCAAATAGCAAGATTCAAACATGGGATCGTTCTATCCCTACCGCTAAGGCTTTGGATGTACAGGAGTTTTTAAAGTACCCCTACATCTCCTGTACTGTCAAAGCAAGTCAATTAGTGATTGGCTCTCTCACAACTCAGGCCTTACTAATTCAACATTCAATTACACAATATGGTGAACAGAAAGCCTCAGGAGTGAGTAGAGCAGTTCCCTCTGCAACTCCCTGGTTAACTCATCCCTTCCCACCCAAACCATCCCCTCCCCAGGTACCTTCCCCTGCAACCATAGGAGTTGCAACACCTGTCCCGATATCTCCTCCCTCGACTGTGTCCAGGGACTCCGTCAGTCCTTTCTGGTTAGGCAGTGGTTCACTTGCACCTCCTCCAACCTCATCTACTGTATCCATTGTTCAAGATGTGGACTCTTATACATCGCTGAGACCAAACGTAGACTGGGCGATTGTTTCGCTGATCACCTTCGCTCACCTGGACCTACCTGATCTCCTGGTTGCCAAACACTTTAATTCCCTTTCCCATTCCCACACTGACCTTTCTGTCCTAGGCCTCTTCCATTGTCAGAGTGAGGCTAAATGCAAATTGGAGGAAGAGCATCTCATATTTTGCTTGGGCAACTTACAACCCAGTGGTATGAATATTGATTTTTCTAAGTTCAAGTAATCCCTGCATTTCCTCTCCCCCATCCTTACCCCACCCAAGTCCCACCAGCTTCTCGTTCTCACCTAGCAAACAGCTAACAATGGCCTGTTTCCTTTATCATTGTTACATTTTTGCATATCTTTTTTTCATTTGTTCTAGATGTCTGTACATCACCATCTATATCTCTCTATCTGTCACGTTTGAAGAAGGGTCTTGACCCAAAACATCCCCTATTCCTTCTCTCCAGGGATGCTCTCTGTTCCAATGAGTTACTCCAGCATTTTGCATCTATCTTTAGCCTCGGGAGTGATCTCCCTTACACTCAGTACAGGATTTAGTTTAGATTATGCCTAAATCTGATTCATTTCATCACATCATGGCATTTCTAAATAGAGTCATAGAGTTATACCGTGTGGAAAGAGGCCCTTTGGCCCAACTTGCCCACAGTGACAAACATGTCCCATCTACACTAGTCCCACCTGCCTACCATTGGTCCATCTATCTATACATAACTGAAACTCGGATCTTGTGCTCTTCCTGTTTGTGGGGTTTTTCTATTTGTGCAAAAACTATACGGAATACCACTACGATCGTTTGCCAGGTTACTCGCCGTTCTCCTGTGCTGCGAGCGCAACAGGTTTTATTCCGATCGGTGGTATATTGTAAAAGTTATCGAGGTTTAAAATTCTTAAAAACTGCACATGCGCAGATTCCTTCAGTCAGCAGATTGGTCTCTTCTCCTGTCAGTCAATGCCATGGCCGGGATGGCAATGCCCCTTCCTACTCCCCCTGGTCCCTTTCCTCCGCCGCCGCCGTTGCGGTAACTCACCCTCATGGCCTCAGGCTCATCGAAACTCGTGATGCCCACCGTGACGAACACCGACTTCATCCCCCCCCCCCACGGCCCAGCAGCGAGTAGGCAGGCAGGTAGGTGGGTGGGCAGGGTGGGAGCGGGCGGGCAGGGCAGGGACGGGCTGAGCGGCAGCAGCAGGCCGACGGATAGGTCAGGGATGGGCCGAGCGGCAGCTGAGCTGGAGTAGGCAGAGGGAGGGAGGGAGAATCAGGTAGCAGGGTTGCCGAGCAGTTTGCGTGGAGTTTGAGTAACTCACACACACACACACACAATGCAAACTGGTCCAATCATCAAATCAACATGATCTAAACCACAGTTAAGAATGAATGACCTGTGGAGGAAGGAACTGCAGATGCTGCATTTTATGGATGGAGGGCGGGAGGGAGGGAGAGAGAGAGAGGGAGTGACTGAGGGTAGGGGAAAGGAGAGGGAGGGAGAGGTGAGGGAGGGATTGGGGAGGGTAGGAGGAGGGAAAAGATCCGGGGAGGTGAGGAGGGAGTGGGGTCTTATAGAAACATAGAAAATAGGTGCTGGAGGAGGCCATACGGCCCTTCGAGCCAGCACCGCCATTCATTATGATCATGGCTGATCATCCCCTATCAATAACCCATGCCTGCTTTCTCCCCATATCCCTTGATTCCATTAGCCCCTAGCGCTTTATCTAACTATCTATTAAATCCATCCAGTGACTTGGCCTCCACTGTCCTCTGTGGCAGGGAATTCCATAAATTCACAACTCTCTGGGTGAAAACGTTTTTTCTCACCTCAGTCTTAAGTGACCTCCCCTTTATTCTAAGACTTTATTCTAAGACTTATTCTAAGACCTCAGGGAGACTTTATTCTAAGACATATTCTAAGACCTCAGGGAGAGGAAGGGATAGGAAGGGAGAGGGGCAAAGTGGGGGAGGTGAGGAGAGTGGGGGAGGAGGGGGAATAGAGGGAGAGGAGGGGGGAGTGGAGAAATTAGGGATTGGGGAATAGAGGGAGAGGAGGGCAGGAAGGATAGTGGGGGGATAGGGAGAGGTGAGGAGTGGGGGATGATGAGGGTAGGGAGGGGAGAGGAGTTATGGAGGAAGTGACTGAAGATAGGGGAAAGGAGAGGGAGGGAGAGATAATGGAAGGATTGGGGTAGGGGAGGAGGAGAGGGGAAAGAAGAAGGAGGGTGAAGAGGATGGGGAGGGAGTGCTGGTGATGAGGGGAAATGAGCCATGTCTGCACAATTGGGGGCTATGCATGAGTGGTGCAATATTGCATTGGGGGGACAGGTTGCATTGGGGGAACGGATGAGTGGTGGAATATTGCAATAGGGAACGGGTTGCGTTGTGGACCAGGCGTCCCGTGTGACAGGGACCCAACGGGACCCACTTAGTCTAGTATCCCTCTAAACCTGTCCTATCCATCTACCTGTTGAACTGTTTCTTAAACATTTTAATAGCCCCTGCCTCAACTACCTGCTCTGACAACTCGTTCCATACACCCACCACCCTTTGTGTAAAAAATGTTACCCCTCAGATTTCTATTACCTTCAATAAATTTCTGCAGCTCAATGCTTGATACAGTGAAAATGATGGGATTATTTTATTGAAGATTCTCAGTTTCAAAGATCAACATCCTATTACTATGAAACAGACACTACACCCAGGACGGAGAGTTCATTTCACAGGATTCCACATGAATCATGCTCAGACGAAAAATGTTCCTTCACATGTAACTCATCTTTCTCTCTAATTTATTTCCTGCCAAATCCAACTAAAACAACAGAAGTTTATAAACAATGAGAATTCCAACTGCTTGACATCAGTGATGCATGACTACCACAGAGATACAAATATTTACCCTGAGACCTGGCACAGGAACCTGCACCAATGTCTTCAACTCGTACATTTTTGTCTGATTGTGTTGTGCTCTTAAAACACACAATGAAAATGTTGACTTTTTTCCTTTTTCTCCAAGAAATGAAACACATGTGCCATAGGTTTTTTTTAAACCAGAATCTGCTTCCTTCTTATCTGTCAGTTTGGTTGGGAAGGCATAAAGGGAACAGTATCAAAAAGTCTCCATCTTCACTGAATAAATGGATGAGAAAAACAATTTGAATTAGGTGCTTTAAAAAATAATAACTAAAATACTTTCTTGACACTGGTAGCATTTGATTCCAGATAACAATTATCAACATTAAGGGGCGGTACGGTGGCACAGCGGTAGAGTTGCTGCCTGTAAATGACTTCCAGACTCAGTACATGATTCAAACACATCTTTAATCAGTACTAAAACTTAACAGCATGAAGGATAGTTAGTTATCAACACATCCTGGCTGCTCAAACTGTCGGTGCTGAGAAATAGTAATAGTATAAGTATTACAGTGGGGTGGAGTTAGAGATGCGGGCTGGTGTGTGATTGATTAACATGCAACATCCATCTACACTGCCGTTCAGCACTAGAGACCCTGGTTCAATCCTAACTATGGGTGCTGTCTGTGCAGAGATTGTACATTCCCCCTTGACCGCGTGGGTTTTCCCGGTTGCTCCATTTTCTTCTCATATTCCAAAGAGTGGGTTAATTGACTTCAGTTGCCTCTAGTGCTAGTGCTAGTGTACGGGGATCGCTGGTCGGTGCAGACTCGATGGGCCGAAGGGCCTGTTGTCATTCTGCGTCTCTAAACTAAACTAACTAACTAAACTTCTCTATCACACAAATATATGGGAGAAAATATGTGAAAATATGTGAATTTGTAAAAAAGAAATTAGGAGGGCAAAATGGAGGTATGAAATATCACAAACCATTTTATGTATATTAAGGGCAAGAAGTAATCAGGGAAAGACTAGCATAATGACCAGCCAAAGAGGCAAATCTGTATAGAGAGCCAGAGTATGCAAGTGAGATTATTAATTATTAGATCTCATCTGTATTCACTAAGGAGGAGTATGTTGTAGGTGGAATATTTAGGAAAAGGGATAATGGTAAAGTTCACAAACAAATTGTCATTGAAATGGAAGCAAGTAGCAGCCTTAAATTAATAAACCCCCATAGCTCGACGAGAAGCATCCTAGGATCGGAGAAGAAATGGCTAGAGTTCTGACGGATATGTTCAACTCATGTCTTACCACAGAGGAGGTAGACAGTGGGTTAATTGACTTCAATTAAGATTGTAAATTGGCCCTAGTATATAGGATAGTGCTCGTGTATGGGGATCGCTGGTCGGGGATGACTGGTAGACAGACAAGTTTTGCGGGGATCTAAGATTTTAAGATCTAAGATGCTTAAAGTCCTGAACACATTGATAAAATCCGTCCTCTAATAACAATTCCGAACTATTAAAATATGCATTGAAATGCTCTGGTGTAGACAGTCATAGGCTTAGTGCTGGAAATTGCAACTAGTCCAAGTAGGCACCTGATGACTGATACACACACAATATGTTCCCATTTCAGTAGGATATTATGCAATAATAATAATGTTTTTGACTATATCGTGGGAGGGAGTGCAGTACCTTGATGCGGTGGAGCAGCTGAGGACACCAACGGCTATGCTTGGCCAGGCCGACTGTGCAACACCACCAGGATAACTTCATGATCAGATCAAGAGCCCTGCACTTACAACTGGGACTTGAAACTGGCGCCAAAATGGCGCCTCTGTATACTGTCGCAGTGTACTACTGCTATACACTTGTACTGTATCTAAGATGCATATCTAATATATGTATCTAAGTGCTTATGTATAGTGATACGCACTGAATTGTATACAAAAATTAATTTCACTGTATGAAGGAACTGCAGATGCTGGTTTGAACCCAAGATTGACACAAAATGGTGGAGTAACTCAGTGAGACAGGCAGCATCTCTGGCGAGAAGGAATGGGTGACATTTCGGATAAAGACCATTCTTCAGACTCTTCCTTCACCCATTCTTCTCTCCAGAGATGCTGCCTGTCCCGCTGAGTTACTCCAGCATTTTGTGTCTATCTTTGAATTTCACTGTACCTCGGTACATGTGACAAATAAAGTACCATACCACGATACCGCATTCCAGTGGTAGACTCTACACTGAAAGCAGCTACTGAATGCAGCCTAGACTTACAGCAATTCTTCCAGCTAAGAAATAAAGTAAACATAAGGCAACTTAATTTTTTTTAATTGATTGTCATTAGTTAAATGGTTTTAATTATTTAAAAATGCCTTTAAGTGTTTTATTTATTTTGTTTATTTTTTACTGTAATTAATAGTTAATACATTTTCAATGTTTTGAACGCCAGACGTATTTTGAAAACATTTATATGTTGACAGCTGGCCAAGCTCGAGGATGGTGGTTTAGTAGGCTGCCAAAGTTTCCACAGCTGTTGTGTTGGCTGGACTTGTGCTGGCCCCACCATATTGTGACATTACACCACTCCCTGCCACCATAGAGGGTCTCATCGCTGAAGATTCAGCAAGCTTGCAATGCAATTTAACGAAGGTCACAAAAACAGCAGCAATGAAGGTGAAGGGGTTGCCTCTGGCAGGACCTTTGAGGTTATGGATGTTACACCACAGAAGCGAGAATCAATTCACCTCTGACTGAAGTGACATCCCCCTATTTTTAACAGCATTCCCAGTCCTAGATTCTTCCACAAATGGATATGTCTTATCCTCAGCTACTCTGTCAAGAACCTTCAGGATCTTCTATGTCCCAGCAAAGTTTAGGTTTATGGCCCTGTCTCACAGTATGAGTTGACCCACGAGTGACCCCGAGTGAAACAGAAAATCAGACTCGTGGTTGTGTACGAGATTCCAAGTTTATGTTCAAAAGTTTAACCGAGTTCCCATGGGAATGTCGAAGTTTGCCGTTTACTTCTCATTTCTGCGATGTACCAAATTCCTCTCCCAAGTTACTCTTGAGCCAACAACGACTGCCGACGTGTGGAAACATCATCACATGGGTAAAAATGTCATGCAGTTTTTTTTTACTATAAAAAGCCTCCCATGACCATGGACAGAACTGCCCCGATGATCAGCTTCTCTGTGTCTCTTATGTAGCTGCATGCTTCTCTTGTCATGTAATTAACCGCTTTTATCACATCGTTGCCTATCATTGCTACAATGCAATAAATGGCATTTAAAGTACTTGGCTGTCAAAAAAAGGGCAAAACATAAATCGATTAAATTCAGGTAGAAGTTGAACTCAAGATTTAAATCCCCTGAAGGTTAGGTTTCTTAACACAGGATAGATGTTCTGCCAGAACTGAGTTGCTGAATAAAATCGTCTCCCGTTTTCTTCTGTTTCTTGCATGACCTCGGCTTGCCAGCTTTATTACACATCCCGTGATCTGTGTAATGTGTATGTGTAAAATAATAAACTGACCAAGAAGGTCCAGTGTTCTCCCCTGTTAGTTTAGTTTAGAGATACAGAGAGGAAACAGGCCCTTCGGACCACCGGGTCCATGCCGACCAGTGATCCCTGCACATTAACACCATCCTACACCCACTATGGACATTTTTACATTCACCAAGCCAATTAACCTACAAACCTGTACGTCTTTGGAGTGTGGGGGGATCTCGGAGAAAACCCACGCAGGTCACGGAGAGAGCTTACAATCTCAGTACAGACAGCACCCGTTGTCGGGATCGAACCCGGGTCTCCGATGCTGCATTCGCTGTCAGGCAGCTGTACCACCGTGAATGAAGGCTTGTTTTAAGTATCAAATAGAGGAGCAAGAAGGTGATCAAGGCGGAGAAAGTGTAGAGGCCAATGCCCAGGTAGTCCAACTCGCAGGAGTGCAGGTCCACCGTGACGATGCCGTGGCCGCGGTGGGCTTTGGGGGAGGTGCAGGTGACATCGGTGACCAGGCGAGGGATGTACTCAGCGGGACAGTGGTCTGATTGATCCACCACACGAACCACCTGGCGTCGCAGGTGCAGAGAAAGTGGTTGCCGCTTAGCCGTAGCTCCCAAAGGTGTTTGATGGCCCTGTCCGGGAAACTGCAGGCCTGGATGGTCTTCAGGTTGTTGTAGCTGAGTTCCAGGTACTGCAGGGAGGTCATGTACCACAGGAAGTCCTTGGTCAGCTTGGAGATCTGGTTGCGGGTGAGGTTGAAGACGCGCAGGGTCTGGGTGCAGTTGGACAGCATGCGAGGCACCGTGGTCAACAGGTTGCTACCGAGGTCCAGCAGCTCCAACCAGCCCAGCAGGTAAAGCCTGCCCCAGTTGAAGCTCCACAGCTGGTTACCACTCAGCACAAGCTCCTTGAGTAACGGGGGGCAGGTGGTCAAACACGTTGTGCGGCATGAACGTGAGTTTCTTCCCCTAATAATCCACTGCTATCTGTGTTTGAGAGCGAAAACTTGCAAAGGGCACGCACGGTTCCTCGCCCGCGAAGATGGACACAGAATTCTGGAGTAACTCAGCGGGACTGGCAGCATCTCTGGAGAGAAGGAATGGGTGACGTTTCGGGTCGAGACCCATTACTTCTCTCCAGAGATACGGCAACAGCACAGCACAAAACCAGTCTGAAGAAGGGTCTCTACCCGAAACCTCACCAATTCCTCTTTTCCAGAGATGCTGTCTGCCCCGCTGAGTTCCTCCAGCATCTTGTGTCTGTATCCCATGTCTTATAATGTCACCTCACATTGTAAAATCATTATCTGAAGAAATGTCTCCTCGCTGGCTCTATGTAGCTCACGTTTCTCTCTGCTTCATCTACGTGGGAATTCCCTCAGTATGGTCACTTTTTATGTGTCCACCCGGTGTTAACCCTTCCCATCAATGCTTGAGCCCCATCTTTGCTCTGTACCTTCAGCTTCATTGACGGCTATCTCCCATCAAAAGTATCCAAGTTAATTTCAGACCCCTATCCATCCATCCATTCATTCATTTCCCATTAAGATCTGACTAATCTTCAACATTTTACTTCTGGCACTCAGACCAAACCCACGGTAGACTCAAGGGTCACTACGGTAAACTCACGGGCCACTACGTTCTTACAACGAGTTTAAATGTTACAATTTTTAACTTCAACAGTAAATTTGACTCGTGGAAAACGTTAAACATGTTTGAATTTTTTCAAGAGTTAACAAGCTTCACGGGTACCTGCCTTTAGCGCCACGAGTCGCTAAGTTGCGTCCGCGAGTTCCGACGTTCCCGCTACGTTAATTGTACGTGATTACCATGAGTGAAAACTCGGGGTCACTCGTGGGTCGACTCGCACCATGAGACAGGGGTTTAAGTTTTAGACTTATTATTGTTTTGCTTGCTCTCCAAACAGATCAGACATAACATGCATAAATACAGTACAATCAGTTCAAGCCCAAATACAATAGAGAGAGCAAAGAGGTAGATACAGAATGCTTAATGTAGTTCTCGATTTTGTAGTAGTACATCAGTTCCTTAGATAAACACTACTACCTCAATGGAGTAGTGGTGAATCAGACAGTCCTCTAGCTTATGGAAGGACCATTCAGAAGCCAATAGTTATTTCTTACTCATCTAAGCTCCAACAGATAGAACCCAAACCTGTCCATCCTTTTCCTATAGGACAACTTACCCATTCTAAGTTGTGATGGTTTAATAAACCATCAATGAATGGTATCTATTAACATTTATCTTTAAATAAACCAAGACCATACATGATACTCAATGTGGTTGCACCAATGCCCAATCCAGCTGAAGCATAACCTCCTTACTCCTGCGTAGGAAGGAACTGCAGATGCTGGTTTAAACCAAAGATAGACATGAAATGCTGGAGTAACTCAGCTAGACAGGCAGAATTTCTGGAGAGAAGGAATGGGTGAGGTTTCGTCACCCATTCCTTCTATTCTGATACAGTATGCCGCCTGTCCTGCTGAGTTACTCCAGCATTTTGTGCCTATCTTCTTACTCCTGTGTTCAATTACCCTGGCAATATACAATAACATTCCATTAGCTATCCTAATTATTTGTCCTACCTGCATACAAATGAACCTATTCATCTGAAAGGGCTCATTGACCTCAACTTAATTAACATCAAGGTTTCAATTAATTTGTATAATTTAAACAAGGGTTTAAATGGGTTTATCATTTCTAAATGTCTTATTTATATTTTGAGATTCTTTGAAACATACTTAATTGATTTTTGACTGCGAGTCTGCCTGAATTTGGAAGAAGCCTACGGACATAATGGACTGTCAGGGTCTTCAGTGGTCATGTACATAACATCTGCTATCTGCCTTCTGTGGCCTATTTGTAGCTGGTGAAACTTTGCAGAACAGCTGCAGCAGACAGGCCAACATGATATTGGGGTCACCGAGCCACGTACCTAGCCTTGACCATGGACATCTCACAACAGGCAAATGGACCAGGTTCGATATAATCTACACAATATCATTTCTCAATCAATGTTTCTTCAAAAAATCAATTACTCATTATCACAAGCCATATATATATGTGCAACTATCTGGCTGGGCTCACCCGGAGAGGGAAGGCTGCCGAGCCTGGCCTCTGCTCGCCCCATGGACTGGGAATTGAAGAGAAGGTGGACGGAGAAGCCGCTGAATAAGGGGCCCGGGAAGAAGGACCGTCAGGGGGCCTTACCTTCCCTGCCTTCGAGATCGGCTGCAGGAGGCTCCCCCCACCCCAGAGAACAAGGACTAAACAGGGCCAGGCATTGAGAGGGACATCGGATTGTGGGGCGACCAAAAGGGAGGTGACGCTGCCACGGACCTTTGTGGCCAGCTGCAGTCGGGACTGTAAAATGGCGCCAAAATGGTTCCTCTTGCATACAGACTCATTACATACAGTGGGCTGTCCTGTACATTCTGTACCAACCTGGGGATTATGCTTGTGTATGGTGATAGTCTTGCTAAGCTGTATGCAAAAAAAGTATTTCACTGCACCTGGTGCATGTGACAATAATGAGTCCATAGACCATTGACCATTGATAAACTACCAGACATTACCTGTATTGTATAAGTGACTGTACCTAGTGGATATAATGTGCAATGGCATATTCTAAGTTTGTTAACAGTGCTGGAAAAGTGTTTTTTTTTAAGTGAGGATAATTCCTCCACTGTTTGCATAATTGGAAAAATTCCATCTTTTTTTTATTCCGGACATTCAGAATTCATAGTTTGCCAGTAAATCATTTTACATGTCCAAATGTTGCATTAAACAAATACAGCCAGCGACATTGTACTGGGTGCATCCTCTTCCCACGTTTCTAAACACATTCCTTCAATGCTGAAAATACCATGCTGCCAGAACATCCTTGAGTAAACCTGAGAGCATTGAAGCTCAAGTCACCTGTGTCATTTAGCAGAAAGAAAATTAAATCTTAATTTAAAAGGAATCAAAATGTTCTTGCCAAGTTTTTGTTAAGTGCTCTTAAATTAACTATGAGAAAAATTCATCCTCAAACTTTTGGATTTGTCTTAAGTCCTGAAGAGATGAATAATTTGAGGCCGATACTGTTATTTTATAATGAAAACAAAATGCAATAGAACATTTTGGGAAGTCGTCCGTAATTCTGCTCACCCGTTCAAAATGGAGGAAAATAACTGAATAAAATATTCCTCAATCACTAAATTTTGACTTTTAAAGAGGCCCTTTGAGTCAATTTTGTCCAGAAGCCAAGTTTCTTGTGAAGGCCAACTGGAATATCTTGCATTCTGAAGCCAATCGGAATACTTTGCATTTCGATAAATACTGTGAGATATGTCTTCTCTGTGGATTCCAAACATCCAGCAATGTTTTGAGTGTGTAGATGAAAGCATGAGGCTCAAATAGATCAAAACAAGGGTGTGTCCTTTTTTCGGACTTCTCAGAGATAACCTCTCTGAAATCTGCTATAAGAATGAGGTAGCCCAACAAGAATTAATATTGCAACAATCCTTACAAAGGCAAAGCCTTAAATCAAAAAGTATTGTTCACAGCAAATGTTATAAATATTACTCCATGTGATTGGCATCCCATCCACCATCCTAAATATTAATTTGATTCACCACCAGTGCAGAATGACAGCACTGTGTAGTTTTTGCAATAGAGATTGGGCCAATTGAGACAATTTTGCGGATGAATTCACAGAGTGCTTTCTTGAAACAATATGGTGAGGAGTCAACCAGGGAGCAGGTAATTTTGGATCTGGCGTTGTGTCATGGGGCAGGATTAACTAATGAACATATAATAAATGATAACCTAGGAAAAAGGTATCATAACATGATACTATTTCAATTTCAATTTGAGGACGAGTGAGTGAGAATAATGCTTGAAATTTAAATAAAGGCAATTTACAAAGCCGCAAAGGCAAAGTTGATTAAGTGGATTGGCAAAATGGATTAACAGGTAAAATGGTGGATAAACAGTGGGAGGCACGAAACAAAAATTATTAAAGGGAACAAAGAAATGACAGACGAGTTGAACAGGTACTTTGGATCTGTCTTCACTAAGGAAGACACAAACAATCTCCCAGATATACTAGTGGCCTGAGGGCCGAGGGTGACGGAGAAACTGAAAAAAATTCACATTAGGCAGGAAATGGTGTTGGGCAGAATGGTGAGACTGAAGGCTGATTAATCCCCAGGGCCTGACGGGTCTGCATCCCAGGGTACTTAAAGAAATGGCTCTAGAAATCGTGGACGCATTGGTGATCATTTTCCAATGTTCTATAGATTCAGGATCAGTTCATGTGGATTGGAGGGTAGCTAATGTTATCCCACTTTTTAAGAAAGGAGGAAGAGAGAAAACAGGGAATTATAGACCAGTTAGTCTGACATCGGTGGTGGGGAAATTGCTGGAGTCAACTATAAAAGATGAAATAGCGGCACATTTGGATAGCAGTAATAGGATTGGTCCGAGTCAACATGGATTTACGAAGGGGAAATCATGTTTGACTAATATTCTGAAATATTTTGAGGATGTAACTAGGAAAATGGACAAGAGAGAGCCAGTGGATGTAGTCTATCTGGACTTTCAGAAAGCCTTTCATAAGGTACCACATAGGAAATTAGAGCACATGGTGTTGGGGGTAGAGTGCTGACAGGGATAGAAAATTGGTAGGCAGACAGGAAACAAAGAATAGGGATTAATAGGTCCCTTTCAGAATGGCAGGCAGTGACTAGGGGGGTACCGCAAGGCTCGGTAATAGGACTGCAGATATTTACAATATACATTAATGATTTAGATTAAGGGATTAAAGATAACAAGCAAATTTGCTAATGACACAAAGCTGGGTGGTAGTATGAACTGTGAGGAGGATGCTATCAGGATGCAGGGTGACTTGGGCAGGTTGGGTGAGTGGGCAGATGCATGGCAGATGCAGTTTATTGTGAATAAATGTGAGGTTATCCACTTTGGTGGCAAGAACAGGAAGGCAGATTATTATCTGAATGTCAAGTTAGAAAAAGGGGAAGTATAACGAGATCTGGGGGTCCTTGTTCATCAGTCTATGAAAGTAAGCATGCAGATACAGCAAGCAGTGAAGAAAGCTATTGGCATGTTGGCCTTCATAACAAGAGGAGTTGAGTATAGGAGCAAAGTGGTCCTTCTACAGTTTTACAGGGCCCCAGTGAGACCACACCTGGAGTATTGTGTGCAGTTTTGGTCCGGTAATTTGAGGAAGGACATTCTTGCTATTGAGAGAGTGCAGCGTAGGTTCACAAGGTTATTTCCCGGGATGGCGGGACTGTTATCTGCTGAGAGAATGGAGCAGCTGGGCTTGTATACTCTGGAGTTTAGGAGGATGAGAGGGGATCTTATTGAAACGTATAAGATTATTAAGGGACTGGACACACTAGAGGCAGGAAACATGTTCCCAATGTTGGGGGTCCAAAACCAGGGGCCACATTTTAAGAATAAGGTGTAGGCCATTTAGAATGGAGATAGGAAAAACGTTTTCACCCGAAGAGTTGTAAATCTGTGGAATTCTCTGCCTCAGAGACAGTGGAGGCCAATTCTCTGAATGCTTTCAAGAGAGTTAGATAGAGCTCTTAAAGATAGCTGAGTCAAGGGATATGGGGAGAAGGCTGGAACGGGGTACTGATTGTGGATGATCAGCAATGAGTGGCAGTGCTGGCTCAATGGGCCGAATGGCCTACTCCTGCACCTATTGTCTATTGTCTATCGTCTAAAATATTTCATAAACTTCAGCAAAGGTATATTCCTATGAGGAAGAAAGAAACTATGAGAAGGATTTTCATCATGCCCAATCAATATCAAATTGAACGAAAATGTCAAAAAAAAAAGAAAACAAGTGGTAAATAAAAAGGTGGAAACATTTGAAGAAACCAGCAAAATAGGACCAAAAAAAGACAAGACAAAGTATGAGAGTAAATTGTAAATAACATACAAACAGCATGTGTTTCTATAGTATATAAAAAGGAGATGAATAGTTAAATTAAATGCCAGCACTTGGAGGACAGGACAAGGGAATTAATAATGGGAAACCAAGCAGCAGCAGTTTCAATAATTTTTTTTCGATTAGTCTTCAGGTAAAAGATGCTAAAACATCACAATAATAATAGATAATAATGAGGTAGCACATAGGAGGAAACTTAAAGCAATCATTAGGAAAACAGTATGAGGTAGACTAATTGGGTTGGTGGCGATAAAGTCCCTGGAAACTGAGGGCTTGTATTGTGGTATCGAATAGTAAGTGGATACAAAGATGGTGGATGCTTCAGTTGCAAGTTACCAATATCTCTCTAGATTTTGGAGAGATCTCAGAGGATTGTAAAACCACAAATGTAATACTGATATTGCCTAATACTGCCTAACCCCCTGAATTACTCCAACACTTTGTGCCTTTTTGTATTCCAGCATTGGATTACAAAAGAATAAGCTTGCTTCTAAATCTTACAAAATAAGATACAAGATACATTTATTTATCACATGTATGAGTTGGTACAGTGAAATGTGTGGTCACCATGCAGTCATACAAATAAAAAAAAGAACACAACACACGATAGACTCCAACATAAAACATCCCCACACAGCAAAATCAAAGTTTCCCACTGTGAGGGAAGGCACTAAAGTCAGTCCTCTTCCTCTGATGTTCTTGATGTTCACCCGTGGTCGGGGCCTCCCGAGCCCTCCGCAGTCGCCGCTACGGGTGGCCCGCTGCTCAGGCCCGCTCGCCGGGATGATGGAACTCTGACGTCGGCATGGGAGGACAACCTCAGCGGCTTGGACCTCCGAATCGGCCACTTCCTACCGGAGTCCGTGGCTCCCGAAGTCCACAGGCCACGCTGGTCGGAGATTCACGTTGACAGCCCTCGGCAAAGGGATCCCAGGACTCCGCGACGATGAAGTCAGCGCCGCCCGCGCTGGGAGCTCTACGAACCATGATGTTGATGCAGCAGGCCCAGCACTCCGGAGCATCAATCAGTGATCAGGTAGGCATCGCCCCGCTCCACGGTGAATCCAGCGCTGCGCCACCGCTGCTGCTGAAGCTCTGGTCAGGGTCCCCGGCAGGAAAGGCCACTCCAATCCAGGTGGTAGGCCGCGAGGAGGGGGGGGCAAGGACGCGACTCAGAGAATAGTCGCATCCTCGCCAGGAAGTGACTGGGAAACGGTTTCCCCCTTACCCTACCCCCCTCCCACAAATAGAAAAACTAAAGAAACCTCCAAACATACTGTTAAGACAAACTAAAATAAAAAAAGATAGAAAAAATGGGCATACTGTAGGCAGAGGCTGCCATCAATGCGGCGCCCCTTGTGGAGAATCTTGCTCTCAACTTCAGCAAAACTAAGAAGCTGTTTGTTGACCTCAGAAGGGAATAGCTGCAGATCTGTCTTCATCGACAGAATGGCTGTGGAGAGAGTCAATGATTTCAAGTTCCTAGACATTTATACCGTGCAGTCAGGTAAGTATTCGGACCCCTTCACTTTTTCCACATTTTGTTATATTACAGCCTTATTCTAAAATGGATTGTCATTATTTATCATCAATCTACACACAATATCTCATAATAAAAAAGCAAAAACTGGTGTTTAGAATTTTTTGCAAAGTAATTAAAAAGAAATAACTGAAATATCACATTTACATAAGTATTCAGACCCTTTACTCAGTACTTTGTTGAGGCACCTTTGGCAGCGATTACAGCCTCAAGTCTTCTTGGGTATGATGCTACAAGCTTGGCACACCTGTATTTGAGTAATTTCTCCCATTCTTCTCTGCAGATCCTCTCAAGCTCTGTCAGGTTGGATGTGAGCGTCGATGCACAGCTATTTTCAGGTCCCTCCAGAGATGTCCGACATTCACAGACTTGTCACAAAGCCACTCCTGCATTGTCTTGGGTGTGTGCTTAGGATCGTTGTCCTGTTGGAAGGTGAACCTCTGCCCTAGTCTGAGGTCCTGAACGCTCTGGAGCAGGTTTTCATCAAGGATCTCTCTGTATTTTGCTCCGTTCATCTTCCCAGTTCCTGCCACTGAAAATCCTCACATCATGATACTGCCACCACCATGCTTCACCGTAGGTATGGTATTGGCCAGGTGATGAGCGGTGCCTGGTTTCCTCCAGACATGAAGCTTGCCAATCTTGGTTTCATCAGACCAGAGAATCTTGTTTCTCATAGTCTGAGTTCTTGAGGTGCCTTTTGACAAACTCCAAGCGGCTGTCATGTGCTTTTTACTGAGGAATGGCTTCCGTCTGGCCACTACAATAAAGGCCTGATTGGTGATGTGCTGCAGATATAGTTGACCTTCTGGAAGGTTCTCCCATCTCCACAGAGGAACTCTGAAGCTCTTTCAGAGTCACCGTCGGGTTCTTGATCACCTCCTTGTCCAAGGCCCTTCTCCCCTGATTGCTCAGTTTGGCTGGTGGTTCCAAAGTTCTTCCATTTAAGAATGATGGAGGCCACTGTGCTCTTTGGGACCTGTAATGCTGCAGAAATTGTTTTATACCCTTCCCCAAATCTGTGTCTCGGCACAATCCTGTCTCGGAGATCTACGGTCAATTCCATGGCTTGGTTTTTGCTCTGACATGCACCTTATATAGACAGGTGTATGCCTTTCCAAATCATGTACAATCAATTTAATTTACCACTGGTGGACTCTAGTCAAGTTGTAGAAACATATCAAGGATAATCAATGGAAACATGATGCACCTGAGCTCAATTTTGTGTGTCATAGCAAAGGGTCTGAATAGTTATGTAAATGTGATATTTATTTATTTTTAATTACTTCACTTCTTCATTCTGGGGTATTGTAAGTAGATTGATGATAAAATAAAATAATTTAATCCATTTTAAAATAAGGCTGTAACGTATCAAAATGTGGAAAAAGTGAAGGGGTCTGAATACTTTCTGAATGCACTGTATCTCTGAACATCTCTCCTAGACCTAGCACATTGATGCAATCACAAAGAAACCTCAATGGCTAGACACTGTGGACACTGCCCAGTCCTACTGACCTACCTACTATTGCAGGAAGCTATAGGAAGCGCTGACTCAAAAAGGCAGCCAGTATCATCAAATACCCACACCATACTGGCCACATTCTCTTTTCTACTAACATTGGTTTTCAGCTTCACGTTTTCAACCAAGAAACCTGTAAAAACACGCAGCAAGTGAACATGACAAGCTCCAGTCTGAAAAAGGGTCCCGTCCTGAAAAGTCATCCATCATTTTCTTCAGAGATGCTGCCAGACCCATTGAGTTTCTCCAGCGCTTTGTGTCTATCTTTGGCATAAACCAGCATCTGCTATTCTTTGTTACTCCATTCTAGCTGTTGAATTGCACAGTTTAGTTAGGAACACCACACACACACACACACACACACACACACACACACACACACACACACACACTCACACACTCACACACTCACACACTCACACACTCACACACACACACACACACACTCACACACTCACACACTCACACACTCACACACTCACACACTCACACACTCACACACACACACACACACACACACACACACACACAGTTACAAATCAAAGAATGCACTGTCTGAAATGTACAATTTAACAAATCCTTCTTCCCCACACCTATCAGGCTCCTGAACCCAACACAACACTTACAGTGGCTTGCAAAAGTATTCATACCCCTTGAACGTTTCCACATTTTGTCACGTTACAACCATAAATGTAAATGTATTTTATTGGGATTTGATGTGATAGACCAACACAAAGTGGCACATAATTGTGAAGTGGAAGGATAATGATACATGGTTTTCAATTTTTTTTTACAATTAAAAAACTGAAAAGTGTGGCGTGCAAAAGTATTCAGCCCCCTTTACTCTGATACCCCTAAATAAAATCCAGTGCAACCAATTGCCTTCAGAAGTCACCTAATTAGTAAATAGAGTCCACTTGTGTGTAATCTAATCTCAGTATAAATACAGCTGTTCTGTGAAGGCCTCAGAGGTTTGTTAGAGAACATTAGTGAACAAACAGCATCATGAAGCCCAAGGAACACACCAGACAGGTCAGGGATAAAGTTGTGGAGAAGTTTAAAGCAGGGTTAGGTTATAAAAAAAGATCCCAAGCTTTGAACATCTCACGGAGCACTGTTCAACCCATCATCCGAAAATGGAAAGAGTATGGCACAACTGCAAACCGACCAAGACATGGCTGTCCACCTAAATTGACAGGCCGGGCAAGGAGAACATTGATCAGAGAAGCAGCCAAGAGGCCCATGGTAAGTCTGGAGGAGCTGCAGAGATCCACAGCTCAGGTGGGAGAATCAGTCCACAGGACAACTATTAGTCATGCACTCCACAAATCGGGCCTTTATGAAAGAGTGGCAAGAAGAAAGCCATTGTTGAAACAAAGCTACAAGAAGTCCTGTTTGAAGGTTTGCCACAAGCCATGTGGGGGACACAGCAAACATGTGGAGGAAGGTGCTCTGGTCTGATGAGACCAAAATTGAAGTTTTTGGCCTAAATTCAAAACGCTATGTGTGGTAGAAAACTAACACTGCACATCACCCTGAACACACCATCCCCACTGTGAAACATGGTGGTGGCAGCATCATGCTGTGGGGATACTTTTCTTCAGCAGGGACAGGGAAGTTGGTCAGAGTTGATGGGAAGATGGATGGAGCCAAATACAGGGCAATCTTGGAAGAAAACCTGTTAGAGTCTGCAAAAGACTTGAGACTGGGACGGAGGTTCACCTTCCAGCAGAACAACGACCCTAAACAATGGAATGGTTTAGATCAAAGCATATTCATGTGTTAGAATGCACCAGTAAAAGTCCAGACCTAAATCCAATTGAGAATCTCTGGCAAGACTTGAAAATTGCTGTTCACAGACACTCTCCATCCAATCTGACCGAGCTTGAGCTATTTTGCAAAGAAGAATGGGCAAAAATTTCAGTCTCTAGACGTGCAAAGCTGGTAGAGACATACCCCAAAAGACTTGCAGGTATAATTGCAGCGAAAGGTGGTTCTACAAAGTATTGACTCAGGGGGGGCTGAATACTTTTGCACGCTACACTTTTCAGTTTTTTATTTGTAATAAAGTTTGGAAACCATGTATCATTTTCCTTCCACTTCACAATTATGCACCACTTTGTGTTGGTCTATCACATAAATTCCAATAAAGTACATTTACGTTTGTGGTTGTAACGTGACAAAATGTGGAAAAGTTTAAGCGGTATGAATACTTTTGCAAGCCACTGTACCTCAGCAACTACCCAGGCCAAGATATACGTATACGTACCCCCCCCCCCCCTGATGTTGAGCGTCGACCACTCTCAGCAATCAATGAATGTCGTGAAATGCTCCCCACCTACTGGCACAAGGGACTTCTTAACATCTAGTCCTGTGTATTTGATTCTGAAAATCTGGACTTATCCAGTGACTGCTGTGAAAGGACAGCTGACAACATGGGAAAGTCCATGTGACAGCTTGGAGAGACAGCTGACAGGAGGGAACAGACCCCAATGGGGCCGTCATGGGCTAGCTCCCCATGACAGCAGTCTCCAACGCTGTTTCAGCTAGTTGGAGACACCCGCTAAATGCTACAAAAAGTAAATTAAAAGAAATACCCCTAGAGCCTGCGAGAGCGGGGGCGCAAGATGGCTCACCGATTGATAACACGGTTACAGACCCAGGAACGGAAACGACCACGGACAAGGAGAGCATGCACATGAGACATCCACAACAGCTGCGGGACACAAACTTCAGGTGTTGCATCTGTGGTTGGGAGAAAAGAACATCAATGATGGGCTTGAAGATCCACCAAGGGAGGAAAAAAGTGCTTGAGAGAGCAGAGACATGGGCCTCGCATTGACCAGTACTTCTTACGAAGCAACCAGTCAAATCAGTCGAATGAAGCACAGCGACGGGACACAAACCAAAGTTCGCAGAGCATCAGCACCCATGTCACTGAAGAGGGTGATACAAGCACAGAAATGCCGGTGGAGGAGCCCACGCAACAACTACAAAGACCTCCATTGGAGGGAAAGATCAAAGGGCATAAACCTGGAGTGAAGTGGCCCAAAGCTTTTGAAAAGAAAGAGTGGGAGACGGTCAACAGTGACCTTATACATATCTTGGAGCAACAAGTGGGCACAGCAGTAGAAAAGCTTGAAAGGATGGGCAACATAATCTACAGCTATGGAGAAGAACGGTTTGGGGTAAGTAAAGGAGAGGTGGAAAGAAGTTACCAACACCAATCAAGTCCAGGAGGCAGCAGGAGATCGAGAGGCTAATCAGAGAGAGGAGACAGTTGAAAAAGCAATGGAAAAAAGCAACTGACGCAGAGAGAGAAGGTCTCATGCTACTCCAAGAGGACATCAAGAGCCGATTGGCAACCTTGCGAAAAGCAGAGAACATGAGGAAACTTCGCAAGAATAAAGAACACACAAGAACACGGTTCTACAAAGACCCTTTCAAGTTCATCAAAGACCTCTTCGCAAAGGAAAAAAGTGGAACTTTGAAAACATCAAAACAAGAATTGGAGGAACACCTGGAAAAGGCCCACCAAGACACGAAAAGGCATGAGAAGTTAGTCATCCCACATGACATCCCACCTATTCAACCACCTGAATTCAACCTGGACACCAGCCCTCCGAAATGGAAAGAGGTAGAGAACACTGTCCGGCGAGCAAGAGCAGCATCAGCTCCGGGGCCAAACGGAGTACCATACAAGCTCTACAAGAATGCACCGGATGTGTTACGCTTTCTATGGAAGCTCATGAGGGTGGTGTGGAAGAAGCAAACAATACCTAAGGTGTGGCGAAGGGGCCGGCGGCATACTAATACCGAAAGAAAAGGATGCATCAGACATCAGCCAATTCGGCCAATATGTCTCCTCAACGTCGAGGGAAAAAATCTTTTTCAGCATTGTATCACAAAGGCTATCCACCTATCTGGTAACAAACAAGTACATTGATACATCTGTACAAAAAGCAGGAATTCCAGGATTTTCGGGCTGCTTGGAGCATACAAGCATGATCTGGCACCAGATCCAAGCAGCTAAGAAGGACAAGAGAGACCTACATGTGATCTTCCTCGATCTGGCCAATGCATTTGGTTCAGTTCCACATGAACTCCTTTGGGAATCTTTTGCCTTTTTCCATGTACCAGAAGCTCATCATCACACTGGTCAAGAACTATTTCCAAGACCTGCAGCTGTGCTTCACAACAGCTGAATTCAGTACAACATGGCAGCGCTTGGAAGTAGGCATCATGGCAGGCTGCACAGTCCTCACCCTTGGCCTTTACAATGGCCATGGAAGTCATCATCAGGGCCTCAAAATGGGTGGTGGGCGGTGAACGAACCAGAGCTGGGCTCCGTCTGCCACCCATCAGGGCATACATGGACGATATGACAACAATAACCACTACAGCAGCATGCACCAAGCGGCTACTTGGAAAGCTGCAGGAGAACATCAAGTGGGCCCGAATGAAAATCAAACCAAGTAAGTCTCGAAGCATCTCCATAGTTAAGGGGGTGCTTAGAGACACAAGGTTCTGCATCGGTGACGACCTAATACCAACAGTGTCTGAGCAGCCAGTAAAAAAGCCTGGGCAGATGGTACAACGCAAGCCTCAAGGACAAAGAGCAGGTGCAACAGCTAAGGCAAGAAATTGTCAACGGCCTGGAGATCATCAATCAGACCCTACTGCCTGGGAAACTGAAGCTCTGGTGCCTACAGTTTGGACTCCTTCCTCGGACAATGTGGCCACTGACCGTTTATGAAGCTCCAATAACAACTGTGGAGAAGATGGAGCGAACCATAACTTCATACGCGAAGAAATGGCTCGGTGTCCCACGATGTCTACTAACATCGGCCTCTATGGCAAAGGGGTCCTGGAACTACCTCTCACTAGTCTAACAGAGAATACAAGTGTTCCAAAGTAAGACTCCAGATGATACTGAGGGGACTCTAGAGACAAGACCATCAGTGCTGTTGCGCCGCCCTAGTAACCGGCGGAAGTGGACACCATCTGATGCAGTACAGCAAGCTTCATCAGCCCTGAGGCACAAAGACGTCGTGGGGCAAGTGCAGCAGGGAAGAGGAGGCTTTGGCCTTACGACAAGTAAACCAACTTGGCGAAAGGCCACAACATCAGAGCGGAGGACATTGGTGGTTGAGGAGGTGCGGCGACAGGAGGAGGCCGCAAGAAGTGCAAAGGCGGTCTCTCTTGCCAAACAGGGGCAATGGATGCAGTGGGAAGGTGTGGAGCGGAGGAAGATCAGCTGGAAAGAACTTTGGGAAATGGAATCAAGCAAGATCAGCTTCATCATCAGAGCGACATACGACGTCCTTCCATCACCAAAGAACCTCAATCAGTGGTACGGCGAGGATCCAACCTGTGCCCTCTGCCCAACTCCAGCGACCCTCAAAAACACATCATGGTAGGCTGCAAGACCAGCCTCACGCAAGGGAGATACACGTGGAGGCATAATCAGGTATTAAAAAGCCTGGCAACAGCCCTTGAGAACAGGCTGTGTGCGACCAACTCCTTGCCTCGAGAGCAAGCAACCCCTCCCACTTAAGCGCGACAACCTTTGTCCGAGAAGGACAGAAAACACCGAAACATCCTTCCACTAGATCAGAAGAAGGAAACCTATGCAGGGCCCGTGACTGGAGGATGCTGGCGGACATCGGCCGACAACTAATCTTTTCACCTGAAATTGCTTCAACCAACCTCAGGCCAGATTTGGTGTTCTGGTCCCTTTCACAGAAGACTGCTTACATCATAGAGCTCACAGTTCCATGGGAGAACTCTGTTGTGGAGGCCTATGAGCGTAAGAAGCTGCGCTACACAGAGCTTGCAGCAGAGGCAACGCAGCGTGGCTGGAACATCACCGTTTATCCAGTTGAAGTGGGATGCAGAGGATTTGTTGCGTCATCTACCATCAGACTGCTGAAGGAGCTTGGAATCCACGGTCAGGCTCTGCAGAAGACCATAAGATCACTCTCAGACGTGGCTGAAAGAAGCAGCTGTTGGATTTGGCTCAAGCGGAAAGACCCATGCTGGGCCCCAAATGCGTCATGGTGAATCTTTGAGGCAGTTTGACACGGGACACACGCTGAGGGCTGATCATCCTGCAGCTGGCCGCCCTTGTGGAGGGTGTATAGTGATAAAAGGCCGAAACACCCAGTGATGCAAGGGTACACTACTGATGATGTGTCCTGTGCCCAGCTGTCTTGAAGGTTACCCAGGCCAAGATATACGTATACGTACCCCCCCCCCCCTGATGTTGAGCGTCGACCACTCTCAGCAATCAATGAATGTCGTGAAATGCTCCCCACCTACTGGCACAAGGGACTTCTTAACATCTAGTCCTGTGTATTTGATTCTTCTATGGACTGTGATTTTTCACCAAGGAATTTGGATTTTGCACTTTTATTATGGTTAACTGGTATCACAGTTATTTGATTATTACATATCATTTGTGTGTTATTGCAATCACAGGCCCGTTAAGCTGAGGCAAGTAAGAATGTCATTGTTCATTTGTTGGTACGTAGGACATTTAAAAACGCATGACTCAACTTAAGACATGTAAATTCAACATCATTCCAGTGGAAATAAAGCAAAGCAGGAAGTGTGAACCAATATTTTTGTTTTAATTTTATTGAAAGCTTTGAGAATTTGTTAATTTATTCAGTATTTAAATTTAACACTGGAAAGGGCCTTTGATGGAATTAGCATAAACGCGATATACAAACGTAAGTAATTATTTGCTTGATCCAATTTATTCTGTTTACTAAGATGAGAATAGATAAATAGTATTATAGTTTTCTGTTAACAACTGTGCTGGATATGTGTTTATGTTATGTATTTGTTCATTAAATATACCAAATTATATTTTAATATTCATGACAGATTTTAGCACATCAATGTTACAAACATTTTCAGATTCGGGAACAGCTTCTTGCCAGCTGTTATCAGGCAACTGGATCATCCTACCACAACCAGAGAGCATTGCTGAACTACTATCTACCTCTTTGATGACCCTCGGACTATCCTTGATCAGACTTTGCTGGCTTTACCTTGCACTTCACATTATTCCCTTATCATGTATCTATACACTGTAAATGGATCAATTGTAATCATGTATTGTCTTTGTGCTGATGGTTAGCATGCAACAAAAAGCTTTTCACAATAAACTGAGCTGAAAATGTGGCAGATTGCATGCAATCTTAAAAAGGAGAGACAACAATGTGATCATCATTCTGAACAATAATTAAATCCAAGATAAATCAAAGCTTTTAACCAATACACTTTCCTAAAAGAGACATCCAAACAAAATTCACATAAAAAATCTTTCAACAACAATATTTCTTGGCTTCTCTGACACAGTGAAATTACAGCAACAGTTCAAACCTAATGATCAAATGATTCATTCCTGTTAAGTTACTTTTTGCAAACACATCCCATCAGCACATTAACCAGATAAAACAATGCTTTGGACCACAGTGGAATTTGTGTTAGCGGACACTAGTGGTTTACTTATATCTTTATGTGAGCTAATTACATGTGTTGCACTGTAAAATAGGTTGTTATAATTTAAGAAATGTATTTATTGAGTGTACTGGAAGTGCGGAGGTCGGCGAGTCTTAACATAAGACAGTAATTGAAATCACTTGCTGTTGTGCAGAATACTGAAGGAAAGATTGTACTTTGATATAACACCTTTCATAGTTTCTGAATGTCCCAAAGCACATGAAGTACTTTTGAAACGAGGGAACACAGGAGCCAAAATCACTGAGCAAATTTGAAGACAACAATGTGATAACATTAAGATAAGTTATCTGTGTGGCAAGGCCAGGGAATACAGGAAGGATGGATAAACTGACCATAGCAATATAGTCGAGGGGCATATAAGAATAGTGATCCGCTCTATGTTCTGTGTTTGTCATTCCGGGCTCTGCTTCTATCTGTAGTTTTTGTGGTATGAGTAGCACTTTGACATTAAAAGATCAGACGCATGGGGAATCACCATCGCGTCACACCGCATCATGCCACTGATGCCGGCAGTCGCCGAAAAAAATCGACAAATGGGACAGGCTCTTAAAGCTTCTGTGGACAGAACTGTACAGTTGACATTAAAGAAATGACATAAAAATAAACTTGAGCCCTCGTTAAAGCAACTTCAATCCTCTGGGAAACCCTAATAGTACTCATACCCATGAGAGATTATGCAGTGTCTACAAGTTAACTTTTAAAAAGAATAATCAACATTGTTTTGTACTATTTACCAGAGCAATTTAATGAAATGTAAGAGAAGGCATTCAATTTCTCACATGCAGCAGACTGGTAAAAACACATCAAAGCACCAAATAAATTAAAATTCATAAGATATTATTGTGCAAGTTAATTGCAATTGTTATCAGGAGTACATGGCTTATATTCACTGGAATTTAGAAGGATGGGTGGCCATTTAGGACTGAGATGGGGGAAAACTTTCACCTAGACAGTTGTGAACCTGTGGAATTCTATGCCACAGAAGGCAGTGGAGGCCAATTCACTGGATGTTTACAAGAGAAAGTTAGATATAGCACTTAGGGCTAACGGAATCAAGGGATATGGGGAGAAAGCAGGAACAGGATACTGATTTTGGATGATCAGCCATGATCATAATAACCATATAACAATTACAGCACGGAGACAGGCCCTCTCGGCCCTTCCAGTCCGTGCCGACCATTTGTTTTCCCCTAGTCCCATCTAATGAATGGCAGTGCTGGCTCAAATGGCCGAATGGCCGACTGCACCTATTTTCTATGTTTCTATCTTTCTATGTGTAGTTGAGGTGATGTGAAAAATGATTGTCAATGCAATAAAAGTCTAACACTGGTGGAAGAATTTAAGTGATGCGTGTATGTGCCATTAATAATGGATTTATGAATTTGTTGCCTTTTACCAATCCATGTAGTTTCAGAAATAGCTGGCAGAGAGGAAAACCCTTAAGTCAACTGGACTAGCACCAAGCATGTGAGCTATTTCCCATATAAGTAGTCCGTAGTTTCTGAAATCTCTGTACTCTTATAGTTTACTGCACTGTTAGATCCTTTTGATTATATTAGAGCCTTGATTCCAGTATCCATTATTTTATACATTACTTAGCCCGCTCAACCAGAAATAACGCCACTGTGAATCTATGATAGCATTTTGCATCAAATTAAAAAGCGCAACAAGGGCATAGAAAGAGAAATAGCATGTGGCCCTTTTATATATTTCTACCATTTATTCTAAAATTAATGACAGATTCCTTCTTGTAGAATTTATTGATAAATGTACTGCTTGGAAGTTTAGTTATATGGTTAAACTATTCTCTGTATCTCAGTTGATATAAGTATTTATCTAAGGCTTTTGAATAAAAGTTTCAAATTATTATGTTATTCATCAATTCTCCCAGCACCATTTAACTAACAATGATATTGAATTTAATAAGCATCTAATGAATGTTCATTTAAGCAATGATATCTAAATAAGTTGCTAATAAACAATTTTCCCTCCAATTTTTGTATAGTGACATTCAGTTAATAACACAAAATATTGTTTTGCAAAGAATACACAGAGAAATCATGTTTTATTACAGTTAAAGAACAGAATCATTGTGGTCTCACAGTCCCAGAATTACTTAGGCTTGTATCACACCACTAAGCAGTTAAGAATATAAAGGCTAAAGGAGCCTTCATGTTCCAGCTGCATATACAACTTTACTAGGCATATAAAGTACTTGTTGTGTTCCCTAATGCTTTCTTGTGTTGAGGTCTGCTGAAATTTTACTGCTCCCACAGTGATAAGGCCGCCAACTGGCGCCTGCAAGATTTGAGTCTGTGCAAACGTACAGTGGATCCGATTCCTTTACTGCTTTCTCTCGAAGGTAAAGTTGTGTGGAAAAAACAAGGTGGCATTATCAATAAACATGTCACTGTGATCTAATTTGGCAAGCATGTTCTTTACTGTTGAAATTGATAAGTTGAATGATATGCAGAAACTTGAATTTCATTGAATAAATAATGACAAAATATCTTCTTCACTATTGAGTAGCTGGGGTTTAATATTGAATAAGTTTTGATTGATATTTGCATGCGGTATATATTTTCTTTTACAGGAACATTACCCATTATCAGACTCTGTACGATATTGACAATGCCTTGGTTTGCCTACGCAAGTTTCAGAAGCATCATATTGACTTGAAATCTGAGATACAGACAATGCAGCCGTAACACAAGCACATAGCATATAAACCATATACATCAGGAGCAGTAGTAGTTCTGTTCCACCATTTAATAAGATAATTGCTGATCAAATTCTAATCTCAACTCTGCATTTCAATGTACCTGGAGCAATCTGTCACCTCCTTACTTATTAAGCGTCTAGCTATCCAGGCCCTACCTGAAGACTCTGCTTTTCCGATGAGAAAACCAAAGACTCATTCCCCACTGAGAGAAAATACTGCACATTACATGCATTTGTGAAATTATCATTTTCTTTGGATATAAATCGAGAGTACTTGGGGTAAATATAGTGTCACTGCTGACAATACAATCTGTCCATCTCAATAAAATATTAGATTCTTTTAATGATTAACTGCGAATTATACAATAATCTAAAAGCAAAAAATATAGACATTGGAAAATTGCAATCAAATACAAAAATAGTAGAAATACTCAGCAGGCCTGGTTTGCGTGAAATAGTGAATTTGTTTTGGAATAAATAAATGAGTTGTGCTAAAACCCAGAGCATGTGATAATTATTCAAGATAGCTATGCCTCACTTTGTGTGTACATAATAACTAAATCTGTCAGTACCTACTGTTAAAATAGAAAAGTATAATGAATTGGAGGCACAAGAGACTGCAGTTGCTGGACTCTGAAGCACGAAACAAACTGCTGGAGGAATTCAGTTGGTCGAGCAGTACCTGTGGAGACAAAGGTATGGTCGACGTTTCCGATCGAGACCCTCCCACAATGAATTCTTGTCTGCACAGATGCATGTTGAGAAAATCTGATCATTACTGTGAGTAATACCTTGAATCTCCATAGTCGGCTGTAATAGGATTATACTAGGACCACTTAATAGGAACATGAAGGGGCAATTTTTTCACACATAGGGTGGAATGTGCTGCCAGAAAAAGTGGTGAGGCAGGTACAATAACAACCTTTAAAAAACATTTGGGCAGATACATGGAGTTGTAACAGTTAGGGGGATAGCATGGACAAGTTGGGCTGAAGCCTGTTTTCTTGTTGTACGCCTGTATGGCTCTATGGGACAGATATTTGTTCTCAGTCTAAACTTATAATATTTTACATATGTATAAATCCTTTGTAATCTATTCGTAATTGAACTACCTGACCATTTCAGTGTATTAATAATTTAACATGTGGGGGGGGGGGTCAATAATTATATATTGGAATAGTATATTTCTTTCCCTAAAGCACGGAAATTAAGTAAATGGGTGTTTAATTGCAGTGTAGCATCACGTCACCAATACATTTTCAGAAGAGCAAAATCTTCACAAAAATTTGGTTAAGCACATGCGACTGATAATAAGTCCAAACACAATGTACGTCAGTTAGAATTCTTCAGTCTAATTGGTTGAAGTGTCTTGTTTTTGCTTTGACTATTCTCACCAAATCCACAGAATCACTTTAGAGGATGCTATGCTGGATAAGAGAAAGATGAAAGAAAAAAATCTATTTTAGTGGGCAATTGCCACCTGAGATAGGCAGTGGGCAGTTATAATCTGCAAAGTACAGGTGTTTTTTCCAAAAGATTTTAAAGGTAATAAATTACAGACAACTCAAAAAAAGGCAACGGGAAAAAATGATGTTTGTGATTAGTTAAAGTGACATAGAATGAAAGACAATATAAATATATATTCTTTCAGAGGTTGTAAACAAATGTATTAAAATATTACAAATGATAGGCAGAAGGTGCATATTAAATCAGCTGCTTTCATATTTAACAATTCATAAACATGTCACAGCTTTAAATTAAATAAATAGTTGGCATTTTTAATAAATGGCACTTGGCCGGTGCAATTGACTTGATTTCTAGAACAACTGGCACGAATTATACCATAGGTCACATTGATCCACACTGGGGGATTGATAAGCATTCACTATCACAAAATTAGTCCATCTGCTCCAGTGCAAACTTTTCGCCATGGGTCTGCAATGAAATAATTTATGTTCCAGAACAGTAATAAAAAAAGTCAATGCAATAGATAAAAGCGACATGATTTCAACATTTCATCCCCTAACATGGTGAAAAGGATGCAAACCTGTTTCACAAATCAATTTATCCTCTTTATGATATTTAACCTCAGCAGTTAAACGCAGGATTATTTTTGCGAAAGAAGTGTAACAAGGGAATACTTTTCACTCATTCTATTGAGAGTGATAGAACAACATTAATTGCCCATCATTAGTTGTCCTTGTGATTGCTTTCATAACTGATTGTCTGGGTTAGTCACTGCAGTGGGTTTTAATATTAAAGCAATCGGTTGGGAATTTGAGTGCAGGCCAAACATCAATGACAGCTTTCTACTCGCAAGTGATGCTAGTGGCCAGGGCATCAGATCAAATTATTTTCATGACCCACTTAGTTTTGGTGGGTGAATAGCAATCCACTGCTGATGTTGGAGATCAGAAATACTTATTAAAAAAATGTGTATGTCAGTGAGTGAAATTATCGACTGATCAGCCAGTAATTGTAGTATAGAAATAAAGAATATTTCAGATTGATAGTTGTTTATTATTATTAAGGACAGTTGGAAGTTAAACTAGTTTAAGGAAATTGTGAAGATTCTCCCCTCCTCCCAGACCATCTGATGGAGGACTAGCCAGGACTAGCCTGATAACGCTTTACTTCTGTCAGCTGAGGCACAGCAAACCTCCTTCCACCACCCCACTTCTTTGCTGGCTGAACTCACCTCACATTGTATTGGCCAGAGTGAGCCCCACCGCTAAGGTCCTCTCCAGCCTCCTTGAATGACTACCGACCAGTGGCCCTCACCTCAGTGGTCATGAAATGCTTCGAGAGGCTGATCAAGAACTACATCTGCGCCTTCCTCCCTCACACCATGGATCTGCTGCAGTTGCATAATGTCCAAACAGATAAACGGATGATGCTGTCTCCCAAGTTTAGCACACAACTCTCTCTCACCTTGCAGCCAGAAGTGGGGCTATGTGAGGATGCTGTTCATTGACCAGTTCAGCTTTCAACACCATAGTCCCCACCAGACTTGCTGACAAGCTGCTGGAGCTGGGACTGAACACTCCCCTGTGTGCCTGGGTCCTGGACTTTCTGACCACCAGGAGTGCGTTGCGTCCTGGGTTGCGTCCTCAGCCCCCTTCTGTACTCCCTGTACACACATGACTGTGTGGCCAGGTTCAGCTCCAACTCCATCATCGTTTGCTGATGACTCAGTGGTGGTGAGCCTGATCTCCAATAACTATGAGAAGGCCTGCCTGGAGGAGGTGGCTGACCTGGCACTCTGGTGTCAGAACACAGCCTCCTCTTGATTGTCACTATTGTGAACTTTAGAAGGACATAACAACCGAGGACTGGGGATCAAAGGGACTACTGTGGATAGGGTGAGCAGCTTTACATACCTGGGTCCACATCACAGAGGATCTGACATGGACAACACATGCTGCCGCACTGGTGAGAAAGGCAAGACAGCGCTGTAGAAAGTATCCTGACCAGAAACATCTCTCTCTGATTTGGCAACAGCTCTGCCTAGGACAGGAAGCCTCTGCAGAGAGTAATGCGTTCGGCCGAATGCACCACGGGAACTACTCTACCCCATCCCCCCCCCTTTTTGCAGGTCCTATATCCCAGGAGGTGCAGATCCAGAGCAAGCAAGATCATGAAGGACCCCTGCCATCCCAGCAATGGGCTTTTCCAGCAGCTACGGTCCGACAAGCGCCTCCGCTGTCACGCTGTGAAAACAGAGAGGAGACGGAGTTTCTTCCCACAGGCCTTCAGGACTGTTAACTTAATCTCGTCAGGGCGTAAATACTGTTGTGTCTTCATTTTTGAATGTAAATACTGGTTCTGGTCTGTTCTGTTCTGTTGTTTTGCACAATCCTGCAAGCATTGGACCTTTAATTTCACTGTACATCTTGTATGTGTATGTGACAAATAAACTTGACTTGACTTGAAATTGGAGGAAAAGCACTTCATATTTTGCTTGGGTAGTTTACACGCCAGCGGTATGAACATTGACCTCCAATTTCAGGTAGTCCTTACTTTCTCCCCCCTTTCCTTCCCCTTCCCCTTCCCCTTCCCAACTCTCCCACAGCCTACTGTCTCTGCCTCTTCCTTTCTTTTTCCTGCCCCCCTGGCATCAGTCTGAAGAAGGGTTTCGACCTGAAACATCGCCTATTCCTTCGCTCCATAGATGCTGCCTCACCTGCTGAGTTTCTCCAGCTTTTTTGATTACCTTCACCTCACTTTTCATAACTTTTCCTTAGACTTCATTCACTTCCTTCAAATCATGGAAGTAAAGGGCCAGTCCCACTAACGCGACCTTGGCTCGCAAATTGCACGATCTCGTGGTCGCTTGAGGCGTACGAGCACTGTATGGCCGCGCGGGGCCGGTCCCACTTAGAAACACGGAGGGGTATGCAGTTATGCGGGGCTGGTCCCGACATTGCGTGGGGCTCCGAAATTCCTGCATTGACCGAAATCTTGTGCCCATGTCGGCCCGCGTACGCACGCAGGCACATTGCGGTCATACGCAGCGTCTTGACGTCGTACACAGCGTCTTCACGGCGTACGCAGCATCTTGACAATGTACACCTAGCACGTGGCGTTGCGTGACGACATCACCGCCCGGCGTGGCGTTGCGTGATGACATCACCGCCCGACGCCGTGCAACGCTCAAATTCAGTCGGCCCGCCTCCTGCCCAGCTGATTTGTAAGCATGATGTAAATGACGTCACGCGTGAACTTAGCATGAATTTTGCGCAAATTTAGCGCATAATTTGCGCGACCTCCGCTTCCGGTTGTTTGCGCCAAACGCACACAATTGCATGCAAGTGGGACAGGCCCTTAATTATTGACACTCCAAACTACGGTTACGGGAAACAGCCCTTGTTTCAATCCACTACAGGCCTTTACACTCAATGCTTTCATAACTATACAGAGCAACTTCCTGCTTTCAGTACTGATATTGTTACTGGTGTTATTATTATCACATGCATTGAGGTACAATGAAAAATGTGCATCATTTGCAAGTTATCCATGGAAATTATACTGTACATAAGTACAATCAAACCCCACCTGAGTACAACTGATAGTGCAAAAACCAGAAAGGAAACAAAGTGCAGAATATTGTGCGGCAGCTACAGCGAAAATGCATGTAAAAAGTTGCGAGAGGTCCGTTCATGTATCTGATAACAGTGAAAAAGAAGCTGTTTTTGAAATGGTGCACGTGCTTTCAAGCTTTTGTATAAACTGCCTGACGGAAAAAGGGAGAAGACGGAATTACCAGGGTGTCAGTTGTCCTTCATACACCAGGGGCGCCGGGGAGATGGCAGCCCTGCCGGCAGTTTGTTTGTTTTTTCATCTTTTTGTAATTTTTAGCATTTGTTAAAAGTTTTTTTTATTTTATTTTATTTTATTAGAAGTAAGTACAGGAATATGGCACCAAGGGGCCTAATATATATTGACATATTACATTTTATGTAAAGTGTAGATGGATTCACTGGGGCAGAACCGAATTGGACCAGGCTGCATTCACATCGCTCAGCATTTTCTGGTGGTCATTGGCAGACAGTTGCCAAATCAAGCTGTGATGCATCTCGTTAGGATACTTACTATGATGAAGCCATAGAAATTGCTCTCAAAGAAAACTCAATAGTTTCATCATCATTGCTGCCACCTTTACTGTATCATCCATCCTTGACATTGCCAATCTTCTCCATTCGTATCACAGGGGATGAATTAATTATTATTATCCACAACAAGCCTACTGACTCCCACAGCCCTTTACACTTCTCATCCTATGTCTCTTGTAAGAACTTCATTCCTTTCTCCCTGTTTCTACAGTCCTATTGTATTTATTCAGATGTTGACACCTTTCACACCTTGACATCATGGAACTGCTGAAGAATAATTCCTGTGGGTTCTTTTATTTCACTGTCCTCATTCAGCTCCTTCAATTTATTTCACCACTGGACAGGTTAATCATAGCCCTCTTCAATTGCTGTTACCACCACCATTTGTGTTTTTCAATCACTCTTTATCTCTGCCCTAGCTCAGTTCTTCCCTTTGTTCTTCCCACTTCTTCCCTCACTACAAAAGATGTTTCAGTTCCTTCATTGTAATACAGGTTTATTAAATTAAGCATCAACTGCTTTTCTCTATACAGAAGGTAGACACAAAATGCTGGAGTAGCTCAGCAGTACAGGCAGCATCTCTGGAGTGAAGGAATGGGCGACGTTTTAGGTCGAGACCCATCTTTAGACTGATCTCCATACAGGTGCTGCCTGACTTGCTGAGAATTTACTAAGTTCACTTTTTCTGGTTGGCATCACTCTTACTGAGGGGAGATGGCGATTGCTAGAAACATTTCCATTCAGTTGGGTAGATGCACATCATAAGTAATTTATTAAAATAAAAATAGCAAATCGTCAAACTCCTTACCTAATGAGGGCTAGATCCACCTTTGTGTGCTGAAGATTGATTTCGTTGTTCAATCAAGTATCTTATGGCCATTTATAGTCATAGAGCTGCACAGCATGGAAACAGGCCACTTGGCCCATCTTGTCCATACCAATCAAGTGGGCACACTGGGTTCATCCCATTTGCCTTCATATGGCCCATAGTGCATCCCGTCTGTGCGAGCTGTGTAATAGCCCGATCTCATGGTGCGAGTCCACCCACGAGTGACCCCAAGTGAAAGAAAAAAAACTCGTGGTTGTGTACGAGATTCCAAGTTTATGTTCAAGAGTTTAACCGAGCTCCCACGGGTATGTCATTTCTGCGATGTTCCAAGTTCCTCTCCAGAGTTACCAAGTTCCTTTCCCATTACTCTTGAGCCAACCGTGAATGAAGGTCTGTTTTAATAAGCAACAGTTTTAAAGAAGATATCTCCATCCTGCGGCTTTGAGTTAAAGATAGAATTCAGCGCGGCCACATCTATTGATATGAGCTACAAAGGGAAAATGCACACCGTCCAGTGCCACAGCAATCATACTTATGTTTGTTTGAAACACACATCACATAGTTAGAAGACCAGCGGGCGGAGGTTTGTTATATTTTAATTGAATTTACTGCCAGGTCTACACACTACGGGGAGACGGGAGATGAAATCTTTGAATGTGGATGGATGTCTCCGCGCCTGCTCGTTCTCAGCAGAATATATTTTTAGTTGCCTTTCAAGCCGAGCTTTGGTTTTATTCCTTGTTTTTGTTTATTCGCACACACTTTTTGTGTGTGAGGGTGTGAGAAGTCCATGCCGGGTGCCGCAGCCGCTGTTCGGGGGGAGGGTGTGAGCGGGTGTGTGAGTTGAGGTGGAGGAGGGAGGTTGTTGCATTAATCTGTCTGGGGTGACAAGGCTCTTGCGTTAGGCTGGGATCATTCTCTGCGGGATGATCTTAGTGCGGGAGACAAGTGTAGGAGAGGTGTACTGATTGTGTGGGCAGACACTTTGGTAGTGATTGCCCCCCAGTCTCAAAAGCTGTGTCTCCCTGTCCCTGGGACAGCAGGGGGTGATCAAACAGTACAATACCCCCCTCTCCCTCAATACCCGCCAACACGAAGGGCAACGATTCCAAGGCTTTAGCATCAGAAATAGCGGGTAGGCAACAATCACCCGCCATAACGCTTCTGGTCTGCAGTGTGCAATAGTCACCAAAATACACTGTATCTTTAGAAAGGAAAAATACAAAATATGCCAATCCCATTGGATAAGCCTTAGTCATTGTATTGTACAACATGGAAACAGGTCCTTCGGCTCAGCTTAGCCGTGCCGTCCAATTTGGTGTCTTGGGGTAGTCCTATTTGCCTGCATGTGGCCCATAGCCCTCTAAACCCTTCCCATCCATTTATCTGTCGTTAATAACCTCAATAAAATCCCTGCTTCAGTTTCCTGGGTCCAACTCAGAGAGAAGTCTCCCCCCTTTCCAGGGTTAATCGCTCCACTGTTTATAATGCTCTCTGCATTATGAAGTCCTCGACAGTGAACCCCATGGGCAATCACTACCAAAGTGTCTGCTCACACAGTCAGTACATTTGTCTCCCATACTAAGTCACCCCCAACCCCCCCTCCCCTCCCTCCTCTCACCCCCCCCCCCCCCCCCCCCCACCCCACCTTTCCCTCCCAACTCCCGTCCTGTCCCGACCCCCTGGGAAACTGAAGGGAGCGACAATCAACTGCCACGGAAACAAATAATGTCTTACACAAGAAAGGGCAGATGCTGGTTGACAAAAAGTGAACACACCGTGCTGGAGTTACACAAAGACACAGCAGAAATTTGGAAATGTCATCCCATCACCCATTCCTTCTCTCCAGAGATGCTGCCTGCCCGCTGAGTTAAAGAGTGCCCACGACTTACGAATCATTAAGGTAAACGCACGGGCCACTACGTTATTACAACGAGTTTAAATGTTTCAATTTTTAACTTGAACAGTAAATTTGACTCGTGGAAAACCTCAAACATGTCTGAATTTTTTCAAGAGTTAACAAGTTTCACGGGTACCTGCCATTAGCGCCACGAGTCACTAAGTTGCGCGCGCGAGTTCCGACAGTTCCCGCTGCGTTAATTGTACGTGATTACCATGAGTGAAAACTCGGGGTCACTCGTCGGCCGACTCGCACCGTGAGACAGGGGTTTTACTCGTTGTGGGTGACAGTCTCTCAGGAAGTAGAATGCCCACAGACAACATATTGTTGAGTTCCATGCCTTAACTCAGACCTTGATTCACAGGATAGTTGTCCACTTGTACTCCGACTGTTGCGAGTATTATCCCCCTTTGAGAGGATTTCATTTACATCCCCATGTTTAAGAAGGAACTGCAGATGCTGGAAAATTGAAGGTAGACAAAAATGCTGGAGAAACTCAGCGGGTGAGGCAGCATCTATGGAGTGAAATAGGCAACGTTTCGGGTCGGGACCCTTCAGCAGACTGATGTGAGGGTGGGGCGGGTGGGAAGAAGAAAGGAAGAGGCGGAGACAGTGGCTGAGGGAGAGCTGAGAAGGGGAGGAGAAAGCAGGGACTACCTGAAATTAGAGAAGTCAATGTTCATCCCGCTGGGGTGCAAACTACCCAAGCGAAATATGAGGTGCTGCTCCTCCAATTTATGGTGGTCCTCACTCTGGCCATGGAGAGGCCCAGGACAGAATGGTCGGATTCGGAATGGGCAGGGGAGTTGAAGTGCTGAGCCACCGGAAGATCAGGTAAGTTAATGCGAACCGAGCAGAGGTGAGGGGCGAAGCGATCGCCAAGCCTACTCTTGGTCTCACCGATGTAGAGCAGCTGACACCTAGAGCAGCAGATGCATTAGATGACGTTGGAGGAGGTGCAGGTGAACTGCTACACCTGGACCTGCTACACCTGGAAAGACTGCTTGGGTCCTTGAATGGAGTCAAGGGGGGAGGTAAGGCGACAAGTGTAGCATTTCCTGCGGTTGCAAGGGTAAGTGCCAGGAGAGGGAGTGGTTTGGGTGGAAAGGGACAAGTTGAACAGGCAGGCATGGAGGGAGCCATCCCTGTGGAAAGCAGACAGGGGAGGAGATAGGAAGACGTGGCCGGTGGTGGGATCCCTTTGGAGGTGGCGAAAATGTCGGAGGATTATTTGTTGTATGTGACAGCTGGTAGGGTGGAAGGTGAGGACAAGAGGGACTCTGCCCTTGTTAGGAGTGGGGGGTGGGGCGTGAGAGCAGAGTAACGGGGTATAGAAGAGACCCTGGTGAGAGCCTCATCTATAGTAGAAGAGGGAAACCCCCCTTCCCTGAAGAAGGAGGACATCTCCAATGCCGTGGTGTGGAACACCTCATCCTGGGTGCAGATGCAGCGTAAACGGAGGAATTGGGAGTAGGGGATGGAGTCCTTACAGGAAGCAGTGCGGGAAGAAGTGTAGTCCAGATAGCCATGAGAGTCAGTGGGTTTATAGTGGATGTCGGTCAGTAGTCTATCACCTGCGATGGAGATAGTGAGATCTAGATATGGTTGGAAAATGTCAGAAATGGTCCAGGTGTATTTGAGTGCCGGATGGAAGTTAGTGGTGAAATGGATGAAGTCAGTGAGTTGTGTGTGGGTACAGGAGGTAGCACCAATGCAGTCGTCGATGTAGCGGAGGTAGAGTTTGGGGATAGGGCCCTGGTACGCCTCGAACAAAGATTGTTCGACCTACCCTACAAAGGGGCTGGCATAGCTAGGGCCCAAGTGCATGCCCATAGCTATGCCTTGTATTTGGAGGAAATGGGAGGAGTCAAATTGTTAAAGGTAAGGACCAGCTCTGCTAGGCGGAGGAGAATATCAGTAGATGGGGATTGTCTTAGTATCTTTCCACTGGTCAATGGGTCACTGCTAACAGAGGTGCCATTTATGATTGGGGAATGTGCATTACAAGAATCACATGATGACCAAATATCAGTGTAACCACAGTGTCTTTTGATGGCTGATGATCAAATCGCTCAAAGAAAACAGACTAATTCTGCACTAAATCAGTCATCTATGCACAGAAGTATCCTCGAACCCCCCTTATCACTCACAGCTGCACATCTAGAAATACATGCTTTTAAAATTATCGAACATTTCTTTAAAACAATTTATATTACAGAAATATTTAAGGATCCTTCATAAATATTAATATTTAAGCTGCAGGATTCCAAATTTGGCAATTTCAAGACACAGTTCATTAAACCATACAGAATGATAATCACCACACCCTTGTACACACAGTCATACCATATATATGTTATCACAAAAAAAAGCAAATTTGACTTCCAGAACATTAGCTGGTCTATGAAGGCCCCAGCAAGTGGTTTAAAATGACATCTAATTTTCACTTGCAATAGATAAAAACTCCAATTATCAAACCAAACCAATTTTGCAATCAATAGAAGATTTATTTATATAAACAACCCAATTATCTTTGCAGCTGGTGATTGAAATAACTGTGAAATGTGCCTCTTGTTACTTAACAACCTGCCCATGAAAATGTGATGATTTTAAAGTTGCCATTGTAGCTTTCCTTTCAACCCTTTAAATGTGATGCTTTGTTGTTTCTGTCTGAGAGGAGTACGGATGATTACAGTGCAATCTGATTGTCAACATTACAAAAGGTTCATTTGATTGTTTATCTTCTCTTTCATTTTGGACTGGCTGGGGTTCTGTCATACCCCAATCTGCTCCAGAGTCGTCTCTTTCCAACTCAATCACAATTCATGGATATTCATTGAATAAGTAACTTATTAATGATTCTGCAGGGAGATAAGAGACATTTGAAACCGCAGCAGCTGGTATATAAACTCAATATCTATCATCCGCAGTCGTATCTGTTGTAGCTTTAGTCAAGTGATACCGTACACTTGGGTTGGTAAATGATACTCTCTGCCCCCAGCTCCCAACCTCACAACCTCTTTGCCAAACCCATCTGATGGAATTAGTCCCCCTTCATCATCCGTCTGCTTGTCTCTGCTTAGTGAGCACATTTCATACATGCAGACTAACTTGCCTCAACAGACCCGAGCTGTGATTTTACGGTAAGAAGTTTAGCGAATGCTTCAGACCAGTCATGTCAATTTGAGAACTAAAGACCACAATCACCCTCACCTGTAAGTGGGGCCGGTTATATTTTAGAGATATACACTTGGAAAAACATGCACACATTTTGTAAACCATTTTGCTTCCCGAAATTGATCATATAAAAAACATGCCATAACTAGATTTTATTAACACATTTTGGAGGTTTAATGATACCCAAACACCGTTAGGGGAAATAATATTTTCAGGCAACAGAATAGGGTTTAGTTCAGAGAAATGTGCCTGTGATTGACTGAGTGTAACATATTGTTAATTTCAAAAGCAGAGCATCTGCATAATATTGTTTTAGGGAGACATTTTAAGAACATGTTATAATGAGTGCTATGTGTTTTATGTGGTTCGTTATCCGGCATTGTACAACAGCATGCAAAATCAATCTATTAATATAGCTGGCATAACATGAACACTACAATACATTGGACTTCTCAATCCAATAAAAGTGAAGACTAAGAGGAATTAAATCTGACTACCAGGCAGAGTGCAATGGAGAAGGTAATAAATTATGAAGAATGTCTAGCAAGAAAAACTTTCTGTCAAGTGTAAGATAAATCCATTAACCATATAACCATATATAACCATATAACAATTACAGCACGGAGACAGGCCCTCTCGGCCCTTCCAGTCCGTGCCGACCATTTGTTTTCCCCTAGTCCCATCTACCTGCTCCATTCCCTCCATACCCCTCCATTCCCTTCACGTCCATATACCTATCCACTTTACTTTTAAATGTTAAAATCGATCCTGCCTCCACCACCTCTGCTGGAAGCTCATTCCACACAGCCACCACCCTCTGAGTAAAGAAGTTCCCCCTCACGTTACCCCTAAACTTCTGTCCCTTAATTCTCATGTCATGCCCTCTTGTTTGAATCTTCCCTACCCTCAATGGGAAAAGCTTATCCACGTCAACTCTGTCTATCCCTTTCATCATTTTAAAGACCTCAATCAAGTCCCCCCTTAACCTTCTGTGCTCCAAAGAATAAAGACCTAACTTGTTCAACCTTTCTCTGTAACATAGTTGCTGGAACCCTGGCAACATTCTAGTAAATCTCCTCTGTACTCTCTCTATTTTGTTGACATCCTTCCTATAACTAGGCGACCAAAATTGTACACCATACTCCAGAATTGGTCTTACCAATGCCTTGTACAATTTATAGCAAAATATAGGAACAAGGAACTGCAGAAGCTGGTTTACACAAAAGGGCATAAAGGGCTGGAATAACTCACTGGGTTAGCCAGCAAGTCTCAAGAATGTGGGTAGGCATGTCTCGGGTTCTGATCCGAAATGTCACCTATCCACGTTACTCCAGCACTTTGTGTCCTTTAATAGCAAAATATTATATGTCTAGGAATAGTTTTACAGATCTAAACTTGGTGGATTGTTTTGACCACGTGCATTTATCCAAATCAGTAGTAGCACAGTTTAGATTTGTGGGTTAAAGATCCGACCATGGAGATCCAACCATGTCATCCATCCAAGGCAGAGCAGTATCATAGAGTGATCCAGTGTGGAAACAGACCCTTCGGCCCAACTTGCCCACACCGGCCAACATGTCCCAGCTACACTAGTCCCACCTGCCTGCACTTGGTCCATATCCCTCTAAACCTGTCCTATCCATGTTCCAATCTAACTGTTTCTCAAAACGTTGGCATAGTCCCAGCCTCAACTACCTCCTCTGGCAGCTTGTTCCATACACCCACCACCCTTTGCTACGGTGACGCTAAACTGCTGGAAGTTCTCTTCCTCCATATGTTATTGGTTGGAGAATTGAGTATGTTGGAGTATAGCACCGTAATGTTTGGAAGGTGCACCCCTGATAAATGGATTAGAAGATGCAGGGGGAAAAAAGCATTCAAATTTAGACAGATACATTTGAAGACATTGGATGAGGTTTCCTAAAGAGGTGAGGTGAGATAAAACTGGGATATGATTTTATTGAAATTAATTTGCTGAACAACAGATGAGCATAGAGTCAAAGAGTTATAGAGCACAGAAATAGGCTCCTCTCGTCAATTTGTCCACAACAACCATGTTGTCTACCTCAAATAATCCCATTTGTCTGAATTTGACCCATATCCCACTAAATCTTTCCTAACCATTTACCCACCTAAATCTCTACCGCTTCCTCCGGCTGCTTGTTCCATAGACCCACTGCCCTTTTCCCCTTGAGTTTTAGACTTCTCTATCCTAGGAAAGGTACTGCGACCATTCACCTTATTTATGCCCCTCTTAGCCCCATATAGCCTCACTCGATGATCCTCCAAGGATATCCTTCCCAAGTACTGCAGTGGTGTTCTTCTGAATCAAAACACAACTCCTCTCTTACCTCTACCTATATCACACCTGTCGCACCCATATTTGGGACATTGAGCTGCCAGTCCTATAACCCCCCCCCCTCAACCGTGGTTCTGTTATGACTATAATATCCCCAAACCCACGCACATGCCCTCAGTTCCTCTACCTTGCCTGACAGGCTTCTTGCATTAAAATAAAAGCAGTTTAGGCTATAATACCTTTCTCGCTCCTTACTAGCCCCTCCTGCCCTACCTTCTGAACTAGCTCACATTAACATTTATATTTGCCACAACTTTCCCATCTGCTGTGCTACTGCTTTGCTTTGAGCAGTGAAATGACTGAGTCTTAAAATTGTAGCATCATGGAATCATACATATATCTGTTGTTGCTCAGAGAATTTTCAGGCAGTGGATTCACAAAATAATAAAATTGCAGATATGATTTCACTCATTATAGCAGCATTGAAAATTTGCAGAATTCATTTCAATAATGGAGACATCACTTTTTGAGCTCAATATAACATTCCTAACATTTAAGCTTTAAATCTTAATTATTCCAAGTGCAGGAGATAATATAGTCATCAAATTTGGCCCATGATTGATAATATTTTTAAACCTCAAATTCTTAGAAAAGGCGAAGTATCAGTAAACTGTCAGCAAATGACGATGATTGGAATTGCGTGCAGAAGTTTATTTTTAATAGAAATAAATTATGTGTTTTGACAAAGCAAGTTTCTTTTTTAGGTAAAAAAAAATCTGGCTTACTGTGAGGTACAGATGGTCCTGCATGTAAAAAGCTACTGGAGAGATACTTGCTATATAAGCTATTAACATAGTCTGTTCATTTTCATTGCAACATTTGCAAATATTCTGCGGGGAAATGTTTCCGTAATTTTTTTAAAGACAGAATCAACAGTGCATAGTCCATTAAGATAAGGCCGCCTGCTGTGGAGTCATAAGAATACAAGAGTTTATTCTGGACAGGAGCAAAGCTTACATAGTGGGGGGTTTCACGACTGCTACATTTGCATAGTTATGTATCTCTTCTCTTAATACAAATTGATTGACCAGCTACTTGGCAATGTTTCTGCAACATTGCATTGGGGTTAAAGCTCCTTGGGGGAAGAGAAACAACTTTAAAAACAATGTTACATTAGCAGGCACTACAATATAACACGCAAAAAAACAAGTTGTCAAGAGAATTTTCATGGGATGCGTTCATTTTGCTTTTCATTACCTAAAACATGACATGCTCGTGTTGTTGTGCCATTTAGTTTAGCAGAGCAAAGATATCTGGTGAAGTTATGAGATATGTCGACAGATACAGATGACAAATTTAGTACTATACACTTTAAATTAACATTGATCGTTTCAGGGAGTAGGCATTAGGTCACTATTTCTCTAACATGCTAATCATGGTATTGCTTTGCTGATTGCAAAATCTGAAGAAGGTGATTTTTTATTTGTAAGTTATCCTATTCATAGTACAATAGCTACAATAGTAAGACTAAATAGAGAGAAATATGACTGGTCACCGAAAGTCAGTAGGGAGACAATTTTATGTCTTAGTTGAATTTGGCAGAGGGTCAGACAGCTTTTGTGTTTTGCCTGAAGCAGTCTCAGTAAGAACTTTTTGATTTGCTTCCCAACACCTGGTACAACCAAACATTTGCTCTTACGCTCTCCTCATTTTTAACCCGGTTGGGTTTTTTCAGGTCTATCTAATGTTATAGGACTCTTATATGTGTAGTAAAAATAGTTTTGTGCACACCAGGTTGTTGGTTCAAGATCCAACTTTGTGCAATAAAACTCAGGCTACAAGTCCAGTGTTTACTGCCAATGCATTGTGATAGAGTTATAGAAACAGGCCCTTCGGCCCAACTTGGCTACGCCGACCAAGCTGCTCCAACAATGCTAGTTGCACGTGCCTGCATTTGGCCCATATCCCACTTAATCTTTCCTGTTCATGTACCTGTCCAAATGTATTTTAAATGTTTTAACATACCTATAGTCAGAGGCAGTTTATTTCAGATCAGCTGCTAATTAAAGGTTTTGTATGCTCTCTCATGTAGACATAAAAAATCGCAGGTAGACTCAAACTCGCAGCATGGTCGACACATGGTCCTAGGAGGTCGCTGGAACTCTCCTTCATGCTCAAAGGCAGTTCCCGCATATTCGCGGCCTCGGTTTGGTTGAGGAAAGATTTTCAGCATGTTGAAAAATTTCCGCTAGTAAAAATAGGTCGGCATGGTTGTTTTGAACTGGTAGTGCAGTGGAGTGGGGTCGCTAGGCAGTCGAGGTGGCATTTTAATTGGCTCATTGGAGTTTTCAGATCCAAGGAAAACTGGTAATGTTAAATGCCCGCTAAACTTTATTATAAGTTATCTGGCTTCATAAAAGTGTCTCCACTCCTTCTCCCCACCCCTCCCCCTTCTCCCACCTTCTCCCCCCTCCTTCTCTCCTCCCCCCCCCCCCCCCCCCCCCCCCCCCCGCTCTCTCTAAAGACTTACCGTACATTGTGCAGCCGTCTTTTACCTTCCTGTTCATCGCGGCTGTGAATTTCAGACAGCACTCCCCCGCTTTCCCTAGCCCCCGCATTTCCGGTGTGTGTGTGTGTGTGTGTGTGTGTGTGTGTGTGTGTGTGTGTGTGTGTGTGTGTGTGTGTGTGTGTGTGTGTCAAAGACAGTCACTGAAAAGTTGTGTTAGTGGGACAGGCACTTTTGGACATTATTCCTTGGGATGCAGGAGACTGAGGGATGGTTTTATAGAGGAGTATAAAGTCAAAGGGGAATAGATTATTAGTTTATTAGCTTAGTTTGGTTTAATTAAGTTTAGAGATACGGTATGGAATTAGGCCCTTCAGCTCACCGAGTCTGCACCGGTCACCAATCCCCGTACACGATGGTGTACACTATCCTGCACACTACGGACAATTTGCAATTTAAGCCTATTTTTACCAATTAACCTACAAACCTGTATGTCTTTGGAATGTCGAGGAATCCAGAGCACCTGGAGGAAATCTATGCGGTCACAGGGAGAACGTACAAACTCCATACAATCAGTACCTGAAGTCAGGATGGAATCCTGGTCTGCAAGGTCGCAAATCTACCTCTGCGCCACTGTGCCACCCTAAAACTTTTTCCATTTATATGATATTTTCTGACGTATGAGAACTTTGGATTGGAAATAACCTCTCTTGGTTTGACAATAAATGGCTCCACATATAAAGAAGGGCAGGTAGAAGGTATGCCCATGCCCAGGCATACAGAGATAGTTAAAGAATGACAGCGAACCAATCAAGAATTGCGGAGATTTCAGGCAGGCTCTTCCTCCAATTCTTACTGCTGCACCCTTTCAGAGAGAATTTTTAATAATATTAATTTTTTTAATCAAATATTTCCACAAAATATCAGTGACTATTCGCTTGGATTGATTACAGTAGGAACTGCTTACGATTAATTCTTAAAGGGAATCTGAATAACTGCGTGTAATGTACCTAAAAGGACACAAAGTGCTGGAGTAACTCAATGGGTCAGTGCCTGAACTGCTGAGTTACTTCAGAACCTTGTGTCCTTTTGTGTATTAACCAGCGTCTATATTTCTTCAGATTCTACATTTTGATTGTGTGCCTAGATCCTATGCAGTTAAGGTGAAGCAGTAATCATAAATTAATCCTTTATGTATTATTGCATAGATAGAATTATGTTTTTCAGTTCTGCTTACCTCAGAACCAAATGCATACGTGGCTATGGGGGATGTACTGGTTCCGGAGACGGTCCAGAGAAGGTTTACAAGAATGATCCCAGGAATGAATGGTTTAACACGATGAGTGTTTGACGGGACTGGGCCTATACACGCTGGAATTTAGGAGGATGAAGGAGGACATCATTGAAACTTACCGAATAGTGCAAGGCTTGGATAGAGTGGATGTGGGGAGGATGTTTCCACTTTCCACTGTGGGGAGGATGTTTCCACTTGTGAGAGAGTCTAGAACTGGAGGATTAAACACCGTTCCTTTAATTAAGAGATGATGAGGAATGTTTTTAGTCAGAGGGTGGTGAATCTGTGTAATTCATTGCCTCAGAAGGCTGTGTAGGCCATCAATGGATATTTTTAAGGCAAGATGGATAGATTCTTGATGAGTACGAGTGTCAGGGGTTATGGGGAGAAGGCAGCAGAATGGGGTTATGAGGGAGATATAGATCAGCCATGATTGAATGGTGGAGTAGACTTGATGGGCCAAATAGCCTAATTCTGCTCCTATCAACTTTGACATGGAAAAGGTAATGGAGGGAATCAATTGGAATGGCAAGGATTGGAGTGAATGTGATTATTTGGGAACATCGAATTTCCAAACAAGCAAAAATGTACCAACGTCAAATTAATTTGTCTTATGTTACCTCTGAAGTTGCATAACACCAATGACAATACATTTTTAGACATATCATAACAATCAGTTGCATATTTATAAAGTAAACCAGAAAATCCCAGAAAGGGATTCCAAAGAGGCTGACTGGATAGTCATGGGAGAAGCAGGTGATGGTAGTTATGCAGGGAGCAGATAAAGCCATCGCCGACAACAAATAACAGCAGCAGGTGAAAGGGGCTCAGTCGGGAGCAGGGTCGGAAGCCAGGGCTCTAAATGACCGGAGGGTCGGCAGGTAATTCCATTCATATTCAGTTTACATTTTATATTTGTTTTTTTTAATTAAGTCTCTGGCACGCCATAGTGCTTTTGGGACATAGGAGGGGTGTCATTAGTGGGCCAGAGATGTATTGTCCTTTTATTATCACGTGACCTCTGTTGATCCAGGAAAACGGGTAGTCCAGAAAGGCTCTCGAACCAAGGGTGTTGGAAAATCTCTCTTCAACCTATAGATTATTTAAGCAATAACTATCCCAGTGATATTTTATATTCATGTGAAGTACCTTTTAATTCTCTCATTGAATTTCATCTGTTTAGTTGTCCAAATACACAAAGTATTCCTGTTTTCACCAGTTGGTGCTGAATGATGACTTTAAACAAATCAACTAGCAAGTTCACATTAAAGTTCTAAGATTCCACTGCTGTTGCAAATTATTGTTTTCTTGAAAGTGCCCTTAACATGAGACACTTCAGCCAGCTGTTACCTACATTGAAGATAGGCACAAAAAGCTGGATAAACGCAGCGGGACCGGCAGCATCTCCGGATAAGTGGAATGGTTGATGTTTCAGGTCTAGACCCTTCTTCAGACCTACATTTGTACAACATCATTTAAGACAAAATGTGTCCCAATGCGTCTCACAAGTAAAGAACTGAAATTTTAATTATTTTTCAATAAAATTCAAACCTTGCCATGTTGGATTCAAAATACATGTAATTATTTATCATTTCATCAAATGTAAACATTTGTTTTTGTTTGTTAGTTGCACCTTCTTTCAATGAATGCAAATTTCCCCAGGCAAAATATGTAAATTTATACCACAAATAAAATTTACTTTGATTGAAAGGGAGGTGTGTCATTACACACTAAATGGCATCTTTATATTGCTGAGTGAAAATTAAATGCCAGACTGCTTCCCTTGCGTAGAAAGTGGCTGATGGACAGGATGAATAAATCAAAATATCAGTATAACCCTAGAAAGAAGCATGCCGAGGAGAAAGGAGTATATGGTCTTCCGATGAAGAAGGTCTCCTTTATATGACTTTAAGCAGGAAAGTGCTGCTGGTTTCATTTGAATCAGGCTGCTTTCCAGAGGGATCCATTCAGAGACTGTGTGCCATTAACTATGATGTATATTAAGCTAAAAATGAAGATGCTGCAAAAGAGTACATACAAATGAAGGTGGCACCATGGGGATTACATGCAACATATTTGTTGGGAACTGATGTGGTACTTATTACTACTGCTTTAATGTATAGTGAATTAAACTTTAAAGGATTACATTCAGGTAGGCTGGACACATCTGATGAGAAATAGCAGTTAATGCACTAAGAAACCTTTACTCCCCAGTGACAGGGAAAATGTCATGTTGTCTGGCAGCCATACCTCATCTTCTGCACCAAATCAACATCCCATTACCTTTACTCAAAAACTGAATAGCATTTACTCCAGCTAATGAATATTACACAAGAAACAACAATTGGGAATTTCATGTTTTCTTCCCCTTAAAAAATTCTCTAATAGAAAATAAGCTATTATTTTTTAATATGTTGTGGGCGATCAATTAACTGGGAGTTGCTTTTAACCGTTGTATTATGGATCTACAGTATATTTTGCTCATGGCAGATTTATTTATATGTCAGCCCACTTCCACACCACTGGATTTACACTGTGCAAGGGCTACTTTGATTTACCTCTGGTTAGCCCTGTGAATGTAAAAATCCTGTAAACCACAGCATTATTTTGAAAGATCTTTAATTTTCATTCACTTTCCCATCACCAAATCTTTATTCATCAACATCTTGGGGTTTAACATTGAGCAGTAATTTATCTGAACAAGCCATATAAATATTGTGGCTGCAAGAGATCAGAAGCTGGTCTGCCTCTTGAACTTTCAATGTCTTTCCATGCAAACAAGACAGAAGTGCATTCACCAATTGTCTGGATGAGTGCAGTACTAAATTCCATCCAGGAGTTCAGTAAAGCATTAGGTATGGAGGAACCAAAAACAAAATGCTGGAGGAACTCAGTGGATCAGGCAGCATCTAGAGAGGGAATTGACAAGTGACATTTTGGGTCTGGATCTCTCTTCAGTAGAAGGGACCTGAGTCGATGCCCCTATTCCACCAGTCTGAAGACGGGTTCCTACCCAAAATGTCGATGTTCATTCCCTCCATAGATGCTGCTTGACCCATTGAGTTCCTACAGCACTTTGTTTTTTGCTCTTGTGATTCTATGACCAGTGCTAACCATGCACTCTGAGAAGGATTGCTACAGTTCCAGACAATGGCTGACAATCATCATTTTGAGGGCCATTGTCAAAGAAAGTTGGCCTTGCCTGTGACACAACCTTCTGAAATAATTTTAAAAGCCTTTAATTCTTTGTATCAACCAATAAAAATAACATTAATTTTCAGAATGTTCAGGGATCAAAAATTATTCACAAATTGTAAACTAATTTGCACAGTCAGAATCAGAATCAGAATCACCAAGTATCAATTCGCCAAGTATGTTTTGCAACATACGAGGAATTTCATTGGCCAGGTCAGTCATACAATTAAAAGCAACAAATCACTCAAAAACATATTTTAACATGAACATCCACCACGGTGACTCCTACACTTTCCTCACTGTGATGAGAGGCGAAATAAAGTTCAAGCTTCCTTTTCTTCTTCCTCGGTTGGGGGCATCGAGCCCTCCGTTGATGGGATGATCTTGACTCCTGTAGCCGGTGGCAGTCTGGCCCTCCGCATCGAGGCGTTCGGCTCCTGCATCAGGGGAATGTCAGCTCCCCTCGCCGGGCGATCGAACCTCGCGTCGGGGCTGGTCGAGCCTTCCGCGGCGTTGGAGCTCCCGACTAGCCTCTCCCGAGACTGCGAGCCCTTGATGGTAAGTCCACAGTGATCGCAGTGGGAGCGATCCCAGGCAAGGCATCCACTCCAATGTTAAGTCTGCGCCCCGCGGTGGTGCTCACGACAGTCCGAGGACGCCTCCAGCTTCAGTGATGGTAGGCCGCAGAGCCCAGGGAATGTGATCCGAAAATTGATCACATCTCCGGGAAGGTAAGAACTTGAAAAAAGGTTTCCCCCGATCCCCTCCGCCCCCCCCCCCCCTCCCCCCCTCCCCCCCTCCCCCCCCCCCCCCCCTCCCCCCAGATAAAACATACGAGAACTAAAACAAACTTTGAACACACTAAAAAATAACAAGTCTGTCTATGTATAACTATAGAGTTACTATAGCGTTATACTGCATGGAAATAGGTCCCTCGGCCCAACTCATCCCTAGCAACCAAAATACCCTATCAAAACTTCACCTATTCCTTCACTCCAGGGAGCTACTCCAGCATTTTGTTGCTATCTGCTTCTCCCACTTAACTATGTTGGGCCCATATCTCTCAAAACCTTTCCTGTCCATGTACCTGTCCAAATGTCTTTTAAATGTTGTTATAGCAGGAACCTGGAACAACGCTGATGGGGAAACATCGCAAGCGGTGTAGCAGGAGGCAGAAGTGGGGGAAGCGCGGAGGAGCCTACGCTAGGCTAAACGCGAACCCTCACAAACCGGCAGTGCCTACAGTCATGTTGGCAAATGTCCGCTCCCTCAACAACAAGATGGACTACATCAGAGCGTGGAGAGCCTCCCAACGAAGCATGAAGAACTGCTGTGTCTACGTCCTAATGGCGACCTGGCTGAATCAGAACATCACAGATGCTACGATCCAGTTGGAGGGACATTTGCTATACAGAGCTGATAGAGTAGCTTCGCTAGCTGGTAAGGCAAGAGGAGGAGGATTGGCTGTGTATGTGAACAGTTCATGGTGCTGGGATGCTGTGGTGTTTTCCACTTACTGCTCACCCCACATGGAGCTAATGACTGTGAAATGCCGACCCTTCTACTTACCAGGGAGCTAACGGCAGTCTTCATAACGGCCGTCTATGTACCACCGAGCGCGGACGTGAAGGATGCTATGACACAGCTCTACAACAACATCAGTGAGCAGCAGAGGGAACATCCAGATGCTTTCTTCATGGCAGTTGGGGATTTCAACCAGGCAAGTCTTACTTCTGTCCTGCCGAAATTCTACCAGTACGTAAACATTGCAACCAGGGGAAAGAACAAACTAGATCTGGTGTACACCAACATTAAAGATGCATATAAATCAGCCCTCCTCCCCCAACTCTGATCACCTAGCGGTTATGCTCACACCTGCATACAGACCCAGGTTGAAAAAGGACAGGCCAACGGTCAAAGAAGTCAGAACATGGCCACAGGGAGCTACCGAGGCACTACAGGACTGTTTCGAAACCACACAGTGGGCCATCTTCAGAGAGGCAGCAACAGATGACAGTGGCATCAACCTCCAAGAATACACAGAATCCGTCATCGGATACATCAATAAATGCATCGAGGATGTAACGGTGGTAAAAACCGTCAGGAGGCGTGCCAATCAGAAACCTTGGCTAACTGGGGAAGTGTGTTCCCTACTGAGAATCCGGAATGCTGCATTAAATCTGGAGACAACGCAGCATACAAACTGGCAAGGAGTAATCTATCCGGGGGATCAGGAAGCGAAGAGGCTTTATGGACAAAAACTTAATAGTCACTTCACAAATGACAAAGACACACGTCGCCTGTGGCAGATTTCACACCATCACTGACTACAAGCCCCCCCCCCCCCCATGCGGATTTGCCAAAACGACCCCTCTCTACCAGATGAACTGAACAAGTTCTACGCACGGTTTGAGGTTAAAAACAGTACCCAGACACGTGCACTACTGCCATCTCCCAGTGACCAGTCGCTCAGGCTGTCCGCAGCCGGAGTTAAAAAGGCCTTTGCCAGCATCAACCCACGCAAAGCCGCAGGGCCGGACAACATTCCTGGATGCGTTCTAAGAGACTGCGCCGAGCAACTGAAAGATGTCTTCACAGACATTCTTAACACCTCGCTCAGCCAGGCAGTAGTGCCCAACTCACTTAAGAGTGCCACCATCGTTCCTGTCCCGAAGAAACCAAACCCAGCCTGCCATAATGACTTGACCAGTGGCTCTAACACCCATTGTAATTAAGTGTTTTGAGCGACTGGTTATGCAGCATATCAAAAATATTGGGGGTTGATGCTGGCACATGTAACTGGGTCCTGAACTTTCTATCGCAACGGCAGCAGACAGTCAGGGTGGGCAGTAGGACATCAAAAACCATAGCCGTGAGCACTGGCTCGCCCTAAGGCTGTGTCCTAAGCCCCCTGCTGTTTAGTCTGCTTACACACGACTGTACTGCTGGACTCAACAACAACTTCATCAACAAGTTCGCTGACGACACAACAGTGGTGGGTCTCATCAGTGACAATGATGAGTCGGCGTACAGGATGGAGGTGGAGCTGCTCACAGGATGGTGCAAATCACACAACCTCATTCTCAACGTGGGAAAAACGAATTCAGGAGGGTGGGAAAACAACGCCATACACCTCTGCACATCGATGGAGCTGATGTGGAAAGGGTCAGCAGTGTATAGTTCCTAGGACTCCACCTGTCAGATGACCTGATGTCCACGACCAACACCACAGCACTGGTCAAGAGAGCCCAGCAACGACTATACCCTCTCCATAGACTACGGAAAGCAGGTCCCCCCACTGCACACCTACAAACTTTTTATAGGGGGACAATCGAGAGCACATTAACCTACGGCATGACTTCCTGGTTCGGGAGCTGCAAGGCGTACGAACGGCACCAACTGGACAGGATTGTGAAGACCGCCAGCAGGATTATTGGTGCTCCACTCCCTTTCCTGCTGGACATATACAGGAAGAGATGTATCAGCAGAGCCATCTCCATCATCAAAGACCCCTACCACCCATCGCATCACATATTCTCCATCATGTCATCTGGGAAGAGGTACAGAGGCATCAGCTGCAAAACCAGCAGGATGCTCCTCAGCTTCTTCCCGCAGTCTATAAGACTGATAAACGGACTTTGCCCCCTGCCAAAGTATCGCGCACCAACCACCAACCTGGACACACTGAAGTAGAGCCATTGTCGTGCCACTGTCGATTGGAACTCATGATATATGTATTTTTATTTTTATTTCTATTTATTTTTTACCGCACACTGAATGGATGCTGGTTGAGCAACGTTTTTTTTATTTCCTCTGGGTATGGATGTACTCAGGAAAAATGATAATAAAGATATACAATACAATAGTACCTGTCACAACGACCTCCTGGCAGCTCGTTGCACATACCCACCACCTATGTCCCCTGGCTCTTGGTTCTCTTACTTTGGATAAAATACTTTGTGCATTCACCCTATCTGTTGGCAGAGGGGTGAGGGTGTAGAGGGTGGCACAATGGCACAGTGGTAGAGTTGCTTTTCTTACAGCGTCAGTGACCCGGGTTCGATCCTGACTACGGATGCTGTATGTATGGAGTTTGCATGTTCTCCCCGTGACTGCATGGGTTTTCAATGGGTGCTCTGGTTTCCCCTCCACATTCATAAGAAGTGCGGGTTTGTAGGTCAATTGGCTTCTGTAAATTGTCCGAGGGGTGTAGGATAGAACTAATGTACATATGATCGCTAGTCAGCACGGACTTGGAGGAACAAAGGGCCTGTTTCCATGCTAAATCCCGAAACTAAAGATTTTTTGTTTAACCTTCTGCTGAATTACCATGCTCGCATTGATTTTCCCACAGCCTTGGAAGAGACCAGTATGGGAGCTGCGTACACTAGATTTTAGCATGCATTTCTCTTTTAAATTTCCCTATTGCAAGCTTAATCTCTGAAAATGAAACAAAAAGAGGACTTTCCCAATTGATTAAAAGTTGTAACTGGAGATGAGGGGTATGGGGTGGTGGTGGTGAAGATATTTTGGGCTCGGTTGGGTTTTTGTTAAAATCTAAGGTTATAATTAATGAAAACGCATTTTATGTAAGATGCTACTAGTGTTTAAAATTCCCTGATTGCTTGGGCTGATGTAGGCATTCTCCGCCAAATCAGCACAAACCGGTTGATGGCTAGGCCCAGACGTGAAGGTTAGGTCCATGCAGATAATAATTGACAAGACAAAAAAAAAAAGAAAACTGCAGTCAACTGCCACCCTGAAGAGAAGACAGTACTGCTGCAAATTAAGAAAATTGCAGAAAATATGTTTTGCTTGCGCAGGCAAACTGGATCTTAACTGGTGCCAAATTAATACCAGCTTTAGCTCTGAAACTAACTGTGGAACCTCTGCAGCCAGTTGCAATTACTCTTTAAGTCTACTTAATTTCCTGTGTGTGGCCTGCCAATTCACTGGCATGGGATTGGAGCAATAAATTTGACTGACGTTCACTCCCACACATGACTGGATATTCTGCTCGTCAATCACAATATTTTAATCTGTTCTATTATGCCTGCTTGCTTACCGAAGAAGAAATGTGTAAAGGAGCCCCACAGTCGCTCCAACCTTAAAATGCAAGTACTGAGATTCACATTTTGCTCTGTACAGGCTTTTTTTGCAAATTCCATTACTGGAGTCAATGGGAAAAAAAGTTGGACCCAAAATTCATTGCATGATTTCAGTTTGTCCATCGTTTCTGGAGCCCAGCCACACTCTTTGTCTCCATCTCAATCTTTATGTATATCATCTGTTAGGCAACTTTTTTTTTTACCATTTAAGCTGTCACTGCACTTTATTCCTTAAGCATATTTTTCACTATCTACATTCTTCAAGTAATTTCTCTCCATGAAAGAGTCTATTGACACCTATTGCAAAGTCATGGCTTCCCTGCTACAAAGATTTGCTTCTGGGTGGCACTGTTCAGCTCCCTCTACCTTTCACTCCTGAATGATGTGTTCCTTTCTCACAACACTAAATAAATGAAAATCTAATAAATTCAGTAGAAAAACAATGCATCACGGTCCTGACTGTTTGCAAGAGTGTGGCTGATAGGCCAAAATACGTTTTCTTCAGTAAAACACAAAGTGCTAGGGTAACTCAATGGGTCAAGCACCTTCCGTAGAGGGAATGTATCAGCGACATTTCGGGTGGGAAAGGGTCACCTATCCATGTTCTCCAGAGATGCTGCCTAACCCGTTGGATTACTCCAGTACTCTGTGCTTTTTCAGGTTGGGACCTTTGCACTGAATGATTATAGTAGGGTGGAGAAAGCTGGCAAAGAGGTTGGGATCCTTATGTCTCTCTCCAAATTTTTCTTTAGTTTACCCTTACAATGGAAACGAACTCATTGAGACTTTCCATGACAAATCGTGATAAACTTTGTAATGTAAATGCAATGTTAAGATTGAATTCAGTACATTATATTTTTAATAAGAGAATTGTTCAAATTACAGAATGTCAGGAAGAACAGTGTTTTTAATATCCTGTGAATGGTCATGCCAAGTAATATTCATTGGGCTATTAATCATTCAGAGATGTAGTCACATCAAACATTGATATCTCTAATGCTAACTGCATAAACTCATCATTTATGGACAAAAAATTGGATTGTAGCTCCAGTTAAACATATGTTATATGGATAAATATTGGCTGGAACATAGGGCAAGTCTCCCATGGTTTCCTTTAATGAGATATTTTACATGTACCTACAAGGATCGACAAGGCCTTGGTTTAACATCTCAGCTGATAGACAGAGAACAGCCCTGAAGTGTCAGATTTGATTTTTGAATTCAAAATTCTGCTATGTTGAACGCGCAAAATTTCATCTGGGAGGTAGGAATGCTTCCAACTAAATTATAGCTGATACTTTAAGCACTAAATACAGAGAGAAGGCAGCAATGTGTACATTTGGTATATCTATAATTATAATACTGAACATGCAGACAATATAATACTTCAGCCATTGACAGTCAAAAACATTGCAATTCTTTCACAGCTCCACTGATCTGAGTTTGATTCTGACATCAGTGTAGTCAAAGTGGGGTTTGCACATTCTCACTGTGACTGCATGCATTTCCTGCAGGTGCCCCATTTTCTTATCTACATCCTGAAATCAAGCTGAAAGAAAAATAGTAATCCATATATAGATGCAAAAAGTATCCTGGGCCTTGTCAAACTAGGTATTCCTTCACAGTCTTGTTCAGTCTAGATTGTTAGTTGGTGAAAGCCAACTCTCAGGAACCAACTCATTAGGTATATACAACCTGATACTCATAAATTTCAAACCATACATCAATTGATAAGTTCAGGATCATCTTTTCAGGCATACTCTTACGTAAAATGAAACAAAAGAGTCCTTGAAAGATAGATATCACCTGAACATACAGTAATTAATACATCCAGATGGACGGCACGGTGGCACAGCAGTAGAGTTGCTGCCCTACAGTGCTTACAGCACCAGAGACCCTGGTCCGATCCCGACTACAGGTGCTTGTCTGTATGGAGTTTGTATGTTCTCTCCGAGACCGGCGTGGGTTTTCTCCGAGAACTTCGGTTTCCCCCCACATTGCAAAGACGTACAGGTTTGTCGGTTAATTGGCTTGGTATGAATGTAAGAATTGTCCCTAGTGTTGTAGAGTGTTAATGTGCGGGGATCGCAGGTCGGTGCGGACATGTTGGGCCGAAGGGCCTGTTTCCGTGCTGTATCGCTAATCTAAACTAAATTAAGATGCAATAGGATCCATTTAAAAACCTTCCCATTTGGGTCGAACAAATCATTCACATTACCGTAGCAACCTAAGATGAAGGCACCAGGGGCACAACCTGCAGCTTCCAGATAATAAATAGCTAAGCACAAGTTTTAGGATTGTGGGGAATGTTAAATGACTGCAGACAATTTTGTACCCTTGGTAGAAGGGGCAAGTGTTCAGCAAGTGATATTTAACTTACAGTATGTCTATAATTGTGCGTGAGGTAGGTCTGTTCTGCAGGGAACAGAATTAAAGTCAGTGGCGACGAGTGTTACAATATACTCTCAAAATATTCACAAACATGCATGGGAGTAAGTTGGATTCATAGGACTATTCATCACAAAACAAAAATGGAGATACAAGATACTGCAGATGTAGGAAGCTGGAGCACAACAAAAACAGACTGCTGGAGGGGCAGCACAGTTGCGTAGTAGTAGAGTTGCCAGAGGCCCGGGTTTGATCCTGACTATCGGTACTGTCTGTATGGAATTTGTACATTCTCCCTTTGACCACATGGGCTTTCTCCGGGTGCTTCAGTTTCCACCCACAATCCAAAGAAGAACATGTTTGTAGGGTAGGGGGTACACAAAAGGCTGGAGAAACTCAGCGGGTGCAGCAGCATCTAAGGAGCGAAGGAGATAGGTGACGTTTCGGGTCGAGACCCTTCTTCAGACTGGTCAGGGATCAGAGAAACGAGAGATATAGACGGTGATGTGGAGAGATAAAGAGGTGAGTTCAGTATAATGAGGTGAGGGCAAGGGCAGGCAAGAGCTGGCATGCGATAAGTGAGTCCTGGTGAGGATGGGTTGATTGTCAGATAGGTGAAGGGAGAATGGTGATAGTGTCAGAGGCTGGGAGGGGATAAGTGGAGACTACAAAAGGCTGCAAATTATGGAATCTGCTACGCACGGGAAAATGGAATCACGAAGTTGATGGTTATAACGTCTTTTTTTTTCCGTGTCATCACACAACTGTTTGCCAATAGCGAGCTAATTTTAGTGCCACGTCTTTGGCCTCTGCAAGGTCGTTTACTGTGCATGTGTCATGAAGCATGTCACAGATCAGGAGATGTTCCATAGTCTGGAGGCCCCGTCCGCACTCACAGTCTGCCGCATCTTCAGCATATCCCCACTTCGGCATGTTTGATTTCCTCCTCCCCATGCCTGTCTGCAGTAATTACACCGATGACACATGTTGAGACTGCGCCAGGTTATCCACGGTTGGTCAGAACCTGGTGGGAGTTTCTCGGAGGGATCTATTGTCATGTGAATATGTTTATAAAGTTGCTTCGGTGTCATTACTGTATCTCTATTGTGCCAATCTTTGACTCCATTGCATGTTGTAGGCAAAATATTAAAATAATGAAAGACCTCGAGAGTTTGAAGCAGACAAGTTATTTCAACATTAGGCGAAGAAAGACCAGAGGATGCCCTTGTGAATTACCGTAGAGCACAACTGAAGGAACTGTTCTACTTTGAGGAATAGTGGACCAGTTGTTTATTAAATAGTAAAGCATTGATATGTTCAATAGTCTCAAGAGAGCTATACATTGAACATAAACATAAAATGGTACAGCTCAGGAACAAGCCATTTGGCCCACCATGTCTGCGCTGAACATGATCCGATCTACTGTAAATGAATCCGATCTGCCCATATCTCTCTCCATTCCCTGTCTGTTCATGTATCTGTCTAAATGCCTCTTAAATGCTGCTATGGTATCAATGTCTACCACCTCTCCTAGCAGTATGTACCAGGCATCTACTGGTCTCTGTTAAAAAACATGTCTTGCAAATCTCCTTTGGTTCTTCCCTCACCTTAACCTATGCCTTCTGATATTTGATATTTCCACCTTATGAAAAAAACCTCTATCTACTCTGTCTATGCCACATACTTTTATAAATTTCTATTAGGTTACCCCTCGGCCTCTGATGCTCCAGGGAAAACAATTCAAGATTGTCCAATCTCTCCTTACAGCTAATATCCTCTAATCCAGGTAACATTCGGGTAAACCTCCTCGCTGCCCTCTTTAAAACTTGCAATGCAGCAGCAAGACTGCATACAACACTGCAAGTACAGCCTAACCAAAGATTTATGAGGTTGCAACATGACTGATGAAGGCAAGCATACCGTACACCTTCTTATTCACTCTAAATGATTGTTACCAATTTCAGAGAGATCAGGATTGCACCTCAAGATCCCTCTGTATATTAAAGGGTCTGTCCCACTACGGTGACCTAACCTGCGAGTTTAGAAGAGTTTGCGCTCGACTCAAACTCACAGCATTGTTGACATGTGGTCCTAGGAGGTCCTATGAGGTCACTGGAACTCTCCTTCATGCTCGAGGGATGTTCCCGCATACTCAGATAGGTTGTGGACATTTTTCAGCATGTTGAAAAATTTTCCGCAAATAAAAATTGGACGGCATGGTTCTTTTTAATTCGTGGTGCTATTTAATTGCAGGCAGTCGAGGGTAGCCATAGGCAATCTCCTTCGCTGACCAGGCATTTTAATTGGCTTATTGGAGTTTTCAGGACCAAGGAAAACCGATCGGTAGGTAAAATGCCCGCTAAACTTTATTAAAACGTTGTCTGACTTCATAAAAGTGTCTCCACTCCTTCACCCCCCTTCTCCCCCCCTTCTCCCCCCTTCCCCCCCCTTCTCCCCCCCCCCCTCCCCCCCTTCTCCCCCCCTTCTCCCCCTTCTCTCCCCCTTCTCCCCCCTTCTCTCGCCCCTTCTCTCCCCTTCTCTCTCCCCCGCCATCCCGCGCTCTCTAAAGGACTTACAATACACTGTGCAGCCGTCTTTTACCTTCCTGTTCATCGCGGGTGTGAATTTCAGACAGCGCTCCCCCGCTTTCCCTGGCCCCCGCCTTTGCGATGTGCTTGTGTGTGTATGTGTGTGTGTGTGTTTCATCGCGGTTTCATCGTTGACAGTCGATCCAGCTCGAGGTTTTCCAGGCGAGTGCCCTTGAGCTTGAAGGTTGACGACACTCTTCTGAACTCGCGGTTTAGGTCGCCACAGTGGGACAGCCCCGTAATGGTTCTAGCTGTGACACAATCACCGCACATAGCCTGAAAGGGAGTCCATGGGTTAACTTAATGATACATTTGTGTGCAATAAAGAGATCACAGGGGTATTTTCAGAATTCACCCCCTCCCCTTATGGCCTGAGCTTTGCTTGATTTTTTTTTTGGTGGCGACTTGGTTTAGTTTAGTTTAGAGATACAGAGTGGAAACAGGCCCTACGGCCCACCGAATGTGCGCGGACCAGTGATCCCCACGCATTAACAATATCCTACACACACTGGGGACAATTTATACATATACCAAGCCAATTAACCTACATACGTGCCCATCTTTGGAGTGTGGGAGGAAACCGGGGATCTCGGATACAACCCACACAGTCACGGGGTGAACATACAATGTCCATACAGACAGCACCCGTAGTCGGGATCGAACCCAGGTCTCTGGCGCTGCAAGCGCTATAAGGCAGAAACTCTACCGCTGCGCCACCATATTGCAACGGAGACCCGAGTTTGATCCCGACTATGGGTGCTATCTGTACGGAGTTAGTAGGTTCTCCCCATGACCTGCATGGAATTTCTCCAAGAACTTCCCGAGGTTTGTAGGTTAATTGGCTTGGTAAATGTAAAAATTGTCCCTAGTGTGTGTTGGGTAGTGTTAATATGTGGGTATTGCTGGTCAGTGCAGTCCCAGTTGGCCGAAGGGCCTGTTTCCACGCTGTATCTCTAAAACGAAGACAAAACAAGATAGAAGTTTGTCCTTACTTTTATATGCATTTTACGTCATGTGGTTATGTGCATTGTTTGGATTCCGCTTCCGAATTTGATTCCATTGAAATCAATGAAACTGATGAAATTTCAGAAGTGGAGCTCAAAGCATTTATGCTTCATCACTTATAGATCAAGTATGATTATCACTTGATCATATGTACAGTACAACCAGATGTTAAGAAATACCGAAACAATGATACAAAGGCATTTCAACTGTGTGGCACATGATAAATAACCACTTCTCCTTCTCTCTTTGTGCTTTGGTATTTCTTTTTTTTTTGCAAAAAATTGAGTTCAATTAATTTAATTGCAGATGAACTAATCTAGACTAACTCTTGTTTCTCTGTCAATTTTAAAAAGTTTATGTTACTCTGTATAGTTACTTAGATCTCAGTTCAAGTTGTTGAAAATCTGTTCTAAGTATACATTCCAAAGGAAAACATAACTCTACTTGAATGGAAATTTAATACTGTTATTAACTAGTCTAAATTACTCAATATGCTTTAAGCATAACTTTGTAATTTAAGAAAGCAGATTAACAAAATAAAAAGCATACCTATGAATACCCTAATGGGGGTAATATGTTCCAACAGGTTAATTTCCCCAGCAATTCTGTATGTAATGTTGTGGATCAATGTGTTCTTTAAGCTGATTGCAATAAAAAGATACAATTTCCAAGGAATGTTTGGTTAGATTTTCTGGTTATTCTTGTGACCAAGGATTTCAGTAAAATCTGCATTCAGATCAGTGGTTGATTATTACACAGACAGTAAAAGATTTTACACACATCTGCAGCCAAGAAATACATATGCCTCCACTCAGCTCTGCACATGTATGTTTGTATGCATACACACACACACACACATATATATATATATACAGAAATATATACAGATATATATATATATATATATATATATATATATAAATATATATATATATATATATATACATACATGCACAATAAGTACATATCTATAAAACAAAATTATATGTTAAGGATTTCATTTTATGACTGAAAAGCTATCTGCAAATCTTTGCCAACTAAATAATTTCATTGCAGGAGAACTCTCAAACGAAGACCTAATGTATGGCACACAAACGACTTGGGTCTCAAGAGATTATATGTTGCAAATAAGCTTCACCATTTCAGGAAAAGAAGCAGCAGGGATTCCAGTTTTTCCGCAGACATTGAATTAATACTAGATTACAGTTTGTATTAAGTGACCACAGAATTTCATAACCGCGGAATCACTAAAGTCTATCAAAATGCTGTTAGGGTTAAATTGTTAATGCCGCATTTTTGGCCTAGTTCCTCCAAAGTTTGCTTCAGTTCCCCTGGGATCAAAAGAAAGAAATGGCTTGCATTGTCGGAGGTACTCCTGGTTCCATTACCTTGCTTGTATAATGCATCAGAGACTGTAATAATTCAGTGATGAAATACAAAATGTCGCATTGCAATGTTTTTTAAAGTGAATTGAGATTTTGTCATGCCATTTTAGGTGCACTAATAGCTCTTTGAGCCCCTTGGAGTAGCCTAATGTGATTTTAATGAGCTGATAGCATACAAATGACAGTAGTGCTTGGGTGAAGGTGACATAACCTTTTTTCTTCTACTTGATACACGCCATTCCAATTTGTTCAAATCTTATTCATTTTCAGGCTAATAGATGCAAGGGCTCTTTCTGCAGAGAATGGGTAACCTGGAAGCAACTTTTTGCATGGGCTGTTTTGAAAACAACAATTTATTTAGCAAACTGTGTTCTTGAGAAGGGGCAAAAATGTGTATTGAGGAAAAGTAACCTGTTACTAAGGTCTATAGTTATGTGTATTTCAGGAAAATTTGGCAGAATCAAATTTTATTTGGAAAATCAGTCCAGTTGCTAAGGAACCAAGAGAAATAAAAACACATATGCCTAACAACCAGCATGTACACATTTTGTCATTGCATGGTTTCTAAGGCTGGCCCTTATTTTACATGAGATCCAATGCATATGTGACTGCCTTCTCTGACTCTATGGTATATTCATTCATCTCATCAGTAAACAACAGAACAAAACATCTTCTGAGATCAAACAGCAAACAGTTCAACCAGCAATTTATTAATCTTACTTCAACAGCACACTTTTCACAGCACTGTGAGAGAATGAATTAGGAGATGGCCCATCATTTCATTTTAGCCTGTATATATATCAGAAACCATCTTGAAATAGGTCTTATTAAATGTTATCAAACCATGACATTCTCATCATGAAGTGCAAGGTATTTCAGCTGTGTTGACACCAATTCCTTTTCTTGTCTTTACGTTTTATTTTTTCATCTTTAAAATTGTACTCAAAACCTCCAGATAACTGGCTTTGAAATTAACTTATCGATTGAGATTAGTTTGTTATCCCACTGCAAGGAATGTTTGCCTTCATTTTTGTTTTCAGTGAACCGTTGCTATCTCAAGGGATACATTTGGCCACTTATAAATACAGATGATAAGGTTAGTGTAAGAATTGTTTTGAAATAATGATCATCACAGAGTTTAGTTCTGCATGATGAGCTTTTGACAAATAAATAAAACAAGTTACATCACCTCAGCATTTTGTGTTTAATGGATCAAGAAGAAGCAATTAACATTATGATTCCTTAAAAGAAGAGACAACAGGTATTTTTGTAACTGTTCATGAGGACTTGTGTTATTCAGAACCATATGCTTGCTGTCTGGCATTAACTCTCTCACTACAGCAAAGTTTCAAGGATTTTCTATGCTGTACAAATTTCAACGTTCACCACTCAAGCAGTGGTGTGCAACTGAAAGTGGAGCATTCCACTGTGTCGCCCTCTTTTTCTTGGGACATCACAGGCAATCATTTCTATGGCCCACCGCAAATAATGTAAAATGTAAATTGAAGTTCAATTGAACATTCGATATCGCATTTGAGAATCAGATCTGAAATGTTAATCCTCACAGGCACCCAACCAAGCAAGGAGGAATGTGTAGGAAGGAACTGCAGATGCTGGTTTATATTGAAGATAGACACAAAATTCTGGAGTAACTCAGCGTGACAGGCAGCATCTCTGGAGAAAAGGAATAGGTGACGTTTTGGGTCAAGATCCTTCTTCAGTCCCTGAAGTCGGAAGAAGTGTTCCAACCTGAAACGTCGCCTATTCCTTTTCTGCAACAAGGAGGAATGCTGCTGCTGTTCAAAAGCAGAAAACCAAACCTAAATACTTGGCAGGTCCAGCAGCTTCAATGGAGACAGATGCAAATATTAATGATCAGATCACTGATCTTTCATTCGAATTGGAACAAAACTAAAGATGTAACATATTTTGCGCATGTATTGAAGCATTGAGAAATGAATTGTGGAAGGTGAGAAGAAAAGCTAAGGTTTGTGATTAAATGCTGTAAGAAATGTTGCAGCAAGGCACAAATTGATGTAAATAGATCAAGGAAGGTCACGGAAATTTAGTCTACAGTCGGAGTAAATTATTGCTGCAGATTCATTACCTAGTGTCTGCTGGTTGGAAATATAGGATTTAATGTAAAATTTATCAAATTCTGTCGTGTTGTGTAAGGAAAGCTGTAAAAATTCCTGATCAAAAGATGCGCTGATATTCGTTCGCTCGTTTGTCAGATGACAGATAGCTCACTGTTGGCTTCTGTCGTCGTCCAACATGTTGACAGAATTGGTCGCCCGATGCATCATGTCATTGTCATGAGGAGGCTTCTGTCATGATTCCCGTGATGATATTATTGAGCCTTCACTCATGCTAGTGATGAGGTTAAAACCTTCATTATGCATGCTCACCCTGTATCTAGAAGTGGTTGTCTTATTAATAGGCAAATGTTTAAATTATGTTTTCCTAAATGCAATTTTACTGGAGCGTTAACTTATATCCATAGAATGGATCTTAATTATATCAGGGGATATCTTGGAGAGAATTGGGAATGTGTCATTGGGTTAGTTTAGTTTAGTTTAGATATACAGTGCGGAAACTGGCCCTTTAGCCAACCGAGTCCGCACCGACAAGTGATCCCCGCATACTAACACTATCCTACACACACTGGGGACAATTTATATTTATATTCAATTGCCCTACAAACCTGTACGTCTTTGGAGTGTGTGAGGAAACCGAAGATCTCGAATAAAACCCACGCAGGCATGGGGAGAACGTACAAACTCCGTGCAGACAATACTCTAAGTCGGGATTGAACCCGGGTCTCTGGTGCTGAAAGCGCTGTAAGGCAGCAACTCTATCGCTGTGCCACTGTGCCGCTCTAGTTAATCAACATTGATTTATCAAAAGGTGGAGATGACTCGAAAGTCTGAGTAACCTTCTCCTCATAGAGTCATACAGTCATACAGCACGGAAACAGGCCCTTTGGCCCAGCTTGCCATGCCGACCAAGGTGTCTCATCTACCCCAGTCCTGCCTGTCCACATTTGGCCCATATCCCTCTAAACCTTTCCTATCCATGTACCAGTCCATATGTCTTCACCTGCTCATATTCTCAATGCTTTGATGTTACAACACTAAAATAACAGAATTTTACTTGATTATGTTAAGGATTCTTGCATTAATTTTGGCCGCAATTTCAACGCGGAAATTATAAGGTACAATATAATTTTATTTTTGCCACCACGTACAATCAATTATTACACATTCTTGTCAGTTTTATTAAAAAATCCAATGATCAAAACAGATCCACACAGTTGAACCCTTTCATAGCTATAGTTACATTAATTTGATTAAGTTTCAAATTTCTGATCTGTAACAGTAAGCATTTTTATTATTAACATTTATTTTTCCCCTATTTTGCCACATTTCTACATTTCTGAGTCATGCTGAGGTAAGGTCCCATGTGCCCCAATAACATAACCACGCCCATAAATTTGGTTTTCATGCTAGATCTGAGTGCTGACATGAGAGGTGAAAGTGATAGGCAGGATAATGGAGAAGGTATCACAATCACATGGTGTACACATCTGAAAGTTTGCAAGTCACTTTACAGCACAGGGCACCAGATGCCAACCCAGGAAAGAGGATAACTGCTGAATTATCAGACAAAAAGTCTAATGCTAAGCTTTAAAACGTTATTGTTGCACAGATTAAAATCATCTAACCCAATGTATCTCAACATTGCACTGGTTAGTGTTCTTAATTATTTTAACATCAGGAAAGTCAAGAGATGATCAATTATTATTGGAGAAAAGAATCAGGCAATAATTTAATATGTCCCTCTGTTTCAAATAAAGATGTTAAATAATCTGAAAGTCGTGTTTGTTCCATTCAGTCTATTACTGCCATTATGCTTGACATCTGCTAGATTATAGAATCTGATTAATTCAGAGTAGATTTAAACATTGCACTATCGAGTGTGAGCAATTATTGATCTGTTCCATTACAACTTAGTATATCTGTTCACATTAATCACGTTATGAGCAGCCATTTATGAAACCATAAGCCTTCATATTTTAATCCATTATACATGCTACATTTTGAACAATAAATTGAGCTGTCATCATTATTTATTACATAAATGTATTTTTCTGAATTTCCCTGTGCACGATGTGACTGCTTTGCAATGTTTAACAAATTAGCAATAATAAACATTAACTTTCCTATTTATGGGAAATAAAAAAGATTAAATAGTCATGAAATAATGACTGGTATTATGGATTCATGTGTAATTAGGACAGTGCTGAGTTAGTCTTGCAGGATTTCACACTATCACTGTGTCCACGGTACATTGTAGACTGATCAGATATGAGCTTTGTCAATGCAGTAAGTTTTCAAGATTCAGCCACCTGGAATAGACAACTTAAGTATTTCTAGACAGAGTTTATTTTATCCTTAAGAGATCACAAGCAATCTAATACTGTCATTAGAAATGGAGGCTACATGGATGAGTTAGCTTTGTAAGTTTTCACAGAATAATATACTCATCACAATGCAGATGAAGCCACTAATCGCATCAGGTCTACAATGATACTATGGTCAGTCCTATTCCACTGCCCTTGACCATAAAGAGTTATAGTCATAGAGAGATGCAACATGGAAACAGGCCCTATGGCCAACCGAGTCTGCAGTGAGCATCAACCACCCATTTACACTAATCCTACACTAACCTCATCCAATCCATATGGTTATCAATTCCTCCCTGATTCTATCACTCACCTACACATAAGGGGCAATTTACTGCAGCCAGTTAACCTACCAACATACATTTCTTTGAAATATTGGGTGGGGGGGAAACTGGAGCACTGGTGGGAGAATGTGTAAATTCCACGCAGTTAGCGCCCAAGTCAGGATTGAACCTGGGTCTGTGGGTCTGTGAGGCAGTAGCTCTGCAAGCTGTGCCAGTGTACCGCCTGCTGAACATCACAGGTGAAGTCACTGGAAAACATTCAAAAGAGATTTTCACAAGGTTATTGAAGCTCCAATTTATTTCTCACTTAATGATCCATTGAAAATCTCTTTCAAGTGTTTTCTGTTAACACCACCTGGTTTCTTCTTTTGATATCAGCAAAGGAGACAATTGTGTTACATTTTACCTTGCTTCACATCATGTATCAAAACATGTGAGGGTGAACAAGATTATACCCAGATGCTTACTACCCTTACATAATTGCAAGCAAAGCTACAAGGAATGTATGCAGTGATGGAAAAATAGGTCAAATAAAACCTCTAAGAATAAGTCAATGTGTGGATATGTTAAAATAGCATTGTGAAGCAATGCAGAAATGATGTTAGACAGTAAAATTATACAAAAAAGCAAAATAGTGTATTTAATAGGTGAACAATACCATCACCAAATCTGCAAAGAAACTATTACTGTCAAAACCACCTTTAAGTCCAATCAGGATGTAGCTTCCTTTGACATGGATGATATTGTTTGGAAAATGTAAGGTGGCACAGCTAAAAACCATGAAATTATTTAACATAGTTAACATAGCAAGTCATCCCAAGGCACTTCACAAGAGAGTTAGATTATAAAAACTCGAAGTTCAATTAGGAGATGTCAGTACAGGGGAGCAAGGGGGAGGACAAAGAGAAGCTTTAAAGAGTGTTTAATGATACAGAGTGAGATAACTTCTGATGTTTGGCGAGAAAATTCTATGCATTTGGCTTAGTTAGCTGAAGCCACAACATATAATGATTGAATTCAGAAAGGACATAACCCGAGGATCAGAGTGAGCTGTAATGTTGGAGCAGGTTACAGAGATAGGGAGGAACTATATGGAAGAGGCATATAGTGCTTTGAAAACAAAGATAAAAATATTAACACAAGCAGTGGATGATTGCTGTTGTACACCTTCTTCTGAAGATCAGTTTCACAGAACACAATTCCACTCAATTTTAATCAAAATGTACCAGAGAGAGCTGATCTGGTACAATCGATCATGTGTGACCACAGAAATGAATGTCCAGCTTTTCATTACACAGATTGTGCAATGTCATCCTAAAGAAGCAAGTTGACCAAGAGGATATTTCAGTCTACATGTCAGGTTGATGAACTTTCAAAGAAAACTCAGCAGCCTGAAATGTTATCATTGCTTATCTCTCCATAGATATTGTCATATATGCTATGTTCAGCATTTTCTGTTTTTATTTCAGATTTCCAGCCTTTTTTAATGATTTGCCTTTTGCTTTTAAGTCTACTTGCCCCCTTCTAAAGCAATGGCACATTTAGAAGTTGAAGAAAGATGGTGGAATGGGTGGGCCAGGAATTATTTTTACATGTTTATGTCAGCACTAGTGGTTCACTGTAACCACCATTTTAAAATCCTACCCATTTTCCTGTATCATGCGGACAATTTTGGCAGCCATAATACTTCATTGTTAAACTTAATTTTGTTTTGTATAAAATAATCACAATCATTTTAAAGACCTGAGACTCCTGGAGTTATAAGAGATAATTTGAAAGTGAAAATAAGATATTCAAGGTTTTATGTTCTTAACTTATACAATTATAATTAGGTGAATTGAGTTATTGTTATAATTAGAGAGAGTTATTTGTTTATGTAATTAAGAAAATAAAATCAAGGAAAAAAAAAATCTTCCTTTCTTGACATGGAGAAGCAAACTGTATTTACTAAGAATTAAACAAAATTCATGCCGCAGCATGTTACAGTATAACTTTTATTCAACCTTGAGTGGTTGTCCCTTCCCCACACACACCATTATTGCCTCAGGCCGTAGTGTGACTTTTCATTTGTGCTGGACATGTAATGCCACATACTTTAGTTATGTTTGCAATGCATTCATCCCAGATCATGAAGTAAGGGAGGGGAAGATTAGTAAAGAGACAACCCCTTCTATCATTGTGCGAAAAATAATTCATTACTGAGTTTCTTTTAAATCGAGCATGCATCTGGTATTTCGCATGGGCAGCTTATACCCCAGCGATATGAATTTTGACTTCTCTAACTTCAAGTAATCCTTGCTTCCCCTATCTCTCCATCCCTCCTACTTCCCAGTTCTCCAACCAGTCTGACTGTCCCTGATTACATTCTTTCTCTGTTTGCTTTGAAGCTAACATTGATCTATTCTACATTTTCCTTGATCCCCACTGCCTTTGATGTCTCATTTTCGTAACTTACACTTCCTTATCTCTGTATCTCCCTTTCCCCTGACTATCAGTCTGAAGAAGGGTCTCAACCCGAAACGTCACCCATTCCTTCTATCCAAAGATGCTGCCTGGGCCGTTGAGCTACTCCAGCATTTTGTGTCTATGTTTGGTTTAAATTAGCATCTGCATTTCCTTCCTACACGCATCTGGTGTTGAAGTTCAAGGGTTTCAGATTCAGCTCACGCAGGTCCAAACCACTGTTTCACATTGAAATCAACTTTGTGGTGGATATGGAGGCCAAGTAATTGGGTATTTTTAATGCAGGGATAGATAGGTCATTCTCAGTAATGCCCCTGTCCCACTTAGGAAACCTGAACGGAAATCTCTGGAGACTTTGCGCCCCACCCAAGGTTTCCGTGTGGTTCCTGGAGGTTTTTGTCAGTCTCCCTGATGGTCGAAAGTGGTTTCTGTTTCTTCTATGCTCTGGCGATTATTTCAAAAAATTGAAAAATCTCCGGGAACCTGAGAAAAACCTTCAGGAACTGCACGGAAACCTTAGGTGGGGCGCAAAGTCTCCAGAGGTTTCCATTCAGGTTTTCTAAGTGAGACAGGGGCAAAAATGTGCCGAAGTTTAGTTTAGTTTAGTTTAGTTTAATTTAGTCTAGTTTAATTTTGTTTCATTTCCTTTAGTTTATTATTGGCATGCTGTCCACTAGGGGCACCGCATTGATGGCAGCTTCTGCTTACAGTCTGTCTGTTTTTCTGCTTTTTTTAAATTTTTAGTCAGTTTTAAAAGTTTGTTTTGGAGATTTCTTTAGCTTTTCTATGTGGGGCAGGGGCGTACGGGAAGGTGGAAACCGTTTCCCAGTCACTTCCTTGTGAGGACACAACTATTCTCTGAGTCGCGTCTTCGCCCCCCCTCCTCGCGGCCTACCACCTGGATTGGAGTGGCCTTTACTGCCGGGGACCCGACCAGAGTTTCAGCAGCGGCGGCGCAGAGCTGGATACATCGCGGAGCGGGTGATTGCTTACCTGGATCACCGTTGAAGCTCCGGAGAATTGGGCCTGCTGCTTTAACATCAGAGCTGTGGTTCGTAGAGCTCACAGCACGAGCGGCGCTGACTTCAACATCGCTGAGTCCTGGGGCCTTTTGCCGAGGGCCGCCAGTGTTGAATATCCACCCAGCATGGCCTGTGGACTTCGGGAGCCGCGGACTCTGGTAGGAGCTGGTATAACAAAGTTCTTTATTTTTAAACAAAAATAAAGTGATTACTCGAGTTGATATAGACAACCAAAATAAACGATGCTCACTCCAATCGTGTGGAGCTCGAATGAATGGTTTTATAGAAAACCCGCGAAAAAGCTCCCTCGCTCACGTGCCCGTGCTAGCCAATAGCGAGGGTTCATCATTAACAGGGTCACCACTAGATGTCGCTACAATACATGAATACAACCATGCCATCCGCAGTGCACAAATAACGGATAAAGGGTACAATGGGGAAAAGACAGGAGAATGGGGTTGACAATGGGAAAAAGTAGATCAGCCAAAAAAGAATGGCGGAGCAGACTGGAATGGTTAAATTGCCTAAATCTGTTCAATGTCTTATGCTCATATGGTCTTATGGCAATTCATGTCAGCAGTATGTTCAAGGAAAACACAGATTAGAACCAGCTTAAAAACTGAGCATTAATATGACAAGAAACCTCCAGAAGGTCAAATAAAATGGTAATGATAGTTTGAACATTGTATTAATTGGCAATCTTAGCACACACAATCTAGAAATATTTTAGGTCAGAAAAAGCAATCTTTTTTTCCTGCTCGAGCCAATAATACATGTATAAGTGACACACATGATCAGATCCAATAGTGATGGCAAAACAGTTTGTGCAGACTTATATTAGAAAGAATGAACACACAATGTTGGAAGGCAATTAGTGCCTGAAAAATAACAAAACGATAAAGTGAATACCTTCTGGACAGGAGGCAACTCAACGCCCTAGTTAAATTGGGTAGAAACTATAATAAAGACTGATTACTCCCAAAAATTGGAAACAGTTTATTTTTTTTAATGTAGCAAGTGGCAGTTGCAAATAGATAGATTCTTCAAAATATTACAATATAAGCTGTTCCCTTATACTTCCACAAAGGATACAGTGTACAAAGAATTATGATTTGAACATTATTAACCCTTATTGGCCAATAGATTAAAGGAAATGTGTGACCACAGAGATGAATTTCCCCTCAATGCTACCTACTATATAAAATAGAAAGATTGAACAAAATAAAGATCAAACTTCAAACGGTAAGTTTTCGTTTAATCTTTCTATTTTATATTGAGGTCATGTGACTACGTGAGGCCTTCAAAGCTCTGTGATTGCATGCAGTAAACCAATCTGTGTGTGAAACACTTAAACAGATAAACCATAAATGGTAGAAAAGACATGGGTTATTAACAAAATGATGCTAACTTGCATACATGGCCATTGCCCTTATTCGGACCACAGTCCCAATTGTCTTTCAGTTAGACAATAACTCATGCAACATTGTTCAGAATTCTATCTGCAATCATCCAGGCATATTCAATCAAATTTAATAACTTCTGGAAGTGCACTATGTCAGCCTCCTGCTGTTGCAAGAAAATTATCAAATGGGAATATCCAATCTATTGGCTGCTAATGAGCCACCAGCAATCTCTTGAGAAACTGTTAAATAACAATGAAGAAACTATCCTTCATCTCATAGCTACTAGCAAGCTCAGTATACCTGTATACATAATAACACCCCCAATCTCCGATCTGGAGGGTATGCTGTCAACTCCAAATTGTACCCAACCATGCCCATAGAAAACATAGAAACATAGAAAATAGGTGCAGGAGGAGGCCATTCGTTCCTTTGAGCCAGCACTGCCATTCATTGTGATCATGGCTGCTCGTCCCCGATCAATAACCCGTGCCTGCCTTCTCCGCATATCCCTTGACTCCACTAGCCCCTAGAGCTCTATCTAACTCTCTCTTAAATCCAGCTTGGCCTCCACTACCCTCTGTGGCAGGGAATTCCATCACAACTCTCTGGGTGAAAAAGTTTTTTTCTCACCTCAGTCTTAAATGACCTCACATTTATTCTAAGACTGTGGCCCCCTGGTTCTGGACTTGCCCCACATTGGGAACATTTATCCTGCATCTAGCTTGTCCTTTTATAATTTTATATGTTTCTATAAGATATCCCCTCATCCTTCTGAACTCCAGTGAATACAAGCCTACTGTTTGCAATCTTTCCTCATATGACAGTCCCACCACCCCAGGGATCAATCTCGTGAACCTACGCTGAACTGCTTAAATCACAAGGATGTCCTTCCTCAAATTTGGGGACTGAAACTGTACACAATACTCCAGATGTGGTCTCACCAGAGCCCTATACAACTGCAGAAGAACCTCTTTACTCCTATACTGAAATCCTCTTGTTATGAAGGCCAACATTCCATTGACTTTCTTCACTGTCTGTTGTACCTGTAAGCCAACTTTCAGTGACCGGTGTACAAGGACGCTCAGGTCTCGCTGCACCTCCCCCTTACCTAACCTAATCCCATTGAAATAATAATCTGCCCCCTTGTTTTTGCCTCCAAAGTGGATAACCTCACATTAATCTATATTATACTGCATCTGCCACGCATCTGCCCACTCACTCAACCTGTCCAGGTCACCCTGCAACCTCCTAACATCCTCTTCACAGTTCACACTGTCACCCAGCTTTGTGTCATCTGCAAACTTGCTAGTGTTGCTCCTAATTCCCTCTTCAAACTCATTAATAACAGTTGCGGCCCCAACACCGAGCCTTGTGGCACTCTACTCGTCACTGCCTGCCATTCTGAAAAGGACCCGTTCACTCCTACTTTTTGCTTCCGGTCTGCCAACCAATTTTCTATCCATGTCAACACCCTACCCCCAATACCATGTGCTCTAATTTTAGTTACCATTCTCCCGTGCGGGACCTTATCAAAGGCTTTCTGAAAGTCTAGATACCCTACATCCACTGGCAGCCCTTCATCCATTTTACTTGTCACATCCTCACAAAATTCCAGAAAATTAGTCAAGCAAGATTTTCCTTTCATAAATATATGTTGACTTGGACTAATCCTTTTACTGCTATCCAAATGCCCCATTATTACCTCTTTAATAATTGACTCCAGCATCTTACCCACCACCGAAGTCAGGCTAACTGGTCTGTAATTCCCCATTTTCTCTTTCGCTCCTTTCTTGAAAAGTGGGATAACATTAGCTATCCTCCAATTCACAGGAACTGATCCTGAATCTATTGAACATTGGAAAATGATCACCAATGCATCCACTATTTCAAGAGCCACCTCCCTGAGGACCCTGGGATGCAGACCGTCAGGCCCAGGGGATTTATCATCCTTCAGTCCCATTAGCCTACCCAATACTATTTCTCGCCTAATGAAAATTTATTTCTGTTCCTCTACCCCCTTAGATCCTCTCTCCTCCAGTACATCTGGCAGATTGTTTGTGAATTCCTTAGTGAAGACAGATCCGAAGTACCCATTCAACTCTTCTGCCATTTCCTTGTTGCCCATAATAATTTCATCCGTGTCTGCCTTCAAGGGACCCACATTTGACTTTGCTACTCTTTTTCCCTTAACATATCTAAATAAGCTTTTACTGTCCTTCTTTATATTCCTGGCAAGCTTCCCTTCGTACTTCATCTTTACAGCCCGTATTGCCCATTTTGTTTCCTTCTGTTGTCCTATGAATGTTTCCCAATCCTCTGGGTTCCGGCTACTCTTTGCTGTGTTATACACCTTTTCTTTTAGTTTTATTCTCAACCCTAACTTCTCTTGTCAGGCAATGCTGCCTCCTACTCCCCTTAGATTTGCTTTATGAGATCATTCCCATAACAAGCTACCCTCACGTCAGTTATGATCCAGAGACCGAGCCGGAGATTGAGTAAAGACTGTATTCTTTGTGCTGAAATAAGTTGCTAAAAGCATAATCAACTTAAAAGATACTGCTCCCATTAGGAATACAGTAGATGAATATCTGCATAATAATTTACTGATACACATTCCACACTACTATGAGTCTAGGCTTTAGAGTGTTCATATAAAAGACACCTTGCATAACGTTAGTCAACAGCAGGTGAATAAACAATTCAATTCAATTCAATTCAAATTTAATGTCATTGCACAGATACAAGTATGGGTACAACGAAATGCAGTTTAGTGTCAGTACGTAGTGATAGCAATGTTTAGATAAATACAGATAAATAAATACAGATGTGGGAATCTATCGGCGGGACTCCGAGTTCAGCAGTGCGATGGTGTTATTGTAGAAGCTACTCCTCATCCTGCTGGTGCGGGACCTGAGGCTCCTGTACCGCCTCCCCGATGGTAGGAGGGCAAACAGTCCATGGTTAGGGTGGGAGGGGTCCTTGATGATCTTCCCAGCCCGTCTCAGACACCGTTTTCGGTGGAGGGCATCCAAGGCAGGGAGCGGGGCACCGATGATGTACTGGGCGGTTTTCACCACCCGTTGTAGTGCCTTCCTGTCTGCTACGGTGCAACTGCTGTACCATACCGTAAAGCAGGTGGTCAGGATGCTTTCAACGGTACAGCGGTAAAAGTTGGTCAGGATCTGGGGGGACAGGTGGGCTTTTTTGAGCCTCCTCAGGAAGTAAAGGCGCTGCTGCGCCTTTTTGATCAGCTTGGAGGTGTTGAGGGACCAGGACAGATCCTCCGAGATGTGTACCCCGAGGAATTTGTAGTTGGAGACCCGCTCCACCTCAGTCCCGTTTATATGGATGGGGGTGTGTCTGCCCCCTCTGTTCTTTCTGAAGTCGACACTGATCTCCTTCGTCTTCTCGGAGTTGAGGACGAGGTTGTTATTGGCACACCAGGTTTTCAGGTGCTGGACATCCTCCCTGTAGGCTGACTCGTCGTTGTCGCTGATCAGTCCTACCACCGTGGTGTCGTCGGCAAATTTTATGATGGCGTTGGAGCTAAACTTAGGGATGCAGTCATGGGTGAAGAGAGAGTAGAGGAGAGGACTGAGCACACAGCCCTGTGGCACGCCAGTTTTCAGTGTTATAGTGGAGGAGGTGAGGTTGTTGATCCTAACAGACTGAGGTCTGTTAGTGAGGAAATCCAGTGTCCAATTGCAGAGGGAAGTGGAGATGCCAAGACCGCTGAGTTTGGTGATCAAGCTAGCGGGTATGACAGTGTTAAAGGCGGAACTGAAGTCAATGAACAGCAACCTGATGTAGGTGTTATTGCTGTCCAGGTGGGTCAGGGCAGACTGTAGGGCCGCCGATATGGCGTCATCTGTTGACCTATTGGTCCGGTAGGCAAACTGATGGGGGTCCAGTGTGGGGGGGAGGCTGGCTTTGAGGTGAGCCAAGATCAGCCGCTCGAAGCACTTGGCGATGACAGGGGTGAGTGCCACTGGCCGGAAATCGTTGAGACTCCCTGTCGCTGATTGTTTGGGCACTGGCACAATGGTAGATGTCTTGAGGCAAGTGGGGACGACACCCTGGGCCAGTGACAGATTGAAGATGTCAGTGAGGACCAGGGATAGTTGTCCAGCACATGCCCTGAGCACCCGCCCGGAGATGCCATCGGGGCCGGCAGCTTTGTGCTCATTCACCTTGCTCAGTGCATCTTGTACAGCAGAGGTGGAGAGACTGAGGGGTTGTTCATGCGGGGGTGGAGCAACTTTGATGGCTGGAGTTTTGTTGTCCCAGTCGAAGCGGGCGTAGAAATGGTTTAGCTCCTCAGGAAGGGAGGCATTGTCTGGGGGGGGAGTGTTAACTTTATGGTAATCGGCAATGGATTTTATTCCTTGCCACATGCGCCTGGGGTCAGAGTTATTTCGGAAATGCTCCTCGATCCACCGTTTGTGATTGAGTTTAGCATTCCTAATTCCCTTTTTCAGATTGGCCCTGGATGAGCTGTATCCCTCAGCATCGCCAGATTTAAAAGCGGCGTCACGAGCCTTCCGCAGGAGTCTGACCTCCCTGCTCATCCACGGCTTCTGGTTAGGGAAGGTCTTTATCTCTTTGTGGGTAGTGACGTTGTCCGTGCAGAATTTTATATAGTCCAGAACGGTTGAGGTGTATGAGTTGATGTCCACTTGGGAGTTGAAGGTGGCCTGGGTGGCAAACAGACTCCAGTCTGTTTGCTGAAACTGTTCCTGTAAGACAGAGACAGCCCCCTCAGGCCAGACCTTCACAGTCCTCACGGAAGGTTTCACACGTCTGATCAGAGGTGTGTATTTGGGGAGCAGGAACAGAGAGAGGTGGTCGGACTGTCCCAGGTGGGGGAGGGGGAGGGCTTTGTATGCTTCAGTAATATTGGTGAATACTAGGTCCAGAGTCCTGTTTCCTCTGGTTGGGCAGGAGACATGTTGGTGGAATCTGGGGAGTACAGTTTTAAGGTTGGAGTGGTTAAAATCACCTGCAACAATAAAAGCCCCCTCTGGGTGTGCAGTTAGTTGTCTGCTGATAGCAGCTTGCAGCTCCTCCATTGCTAGCCTGGCATTAGCGTCTGGGGGTACATAGACTGCAGTGATAACAATCGATGTAAATTCCCTGGGCAGATAGAAGGGCCTGCACTTTATCATCAGGTATTCCAGGTCAGCAGAGCAGTGACTACCAATCCTGATAGCATCTGTACACCATGAGTTATTCACATAAATGCACAGTCCGCCGCCCTTGGTCTTACCGGAGTCCTCCGCTGTTCTATCGGCCCTGAAGACAGTGCGCCCCTCCAGCTCGATGGCGTTCTCCGGGATGTTGTCGGTGAGCCATGTTTCGGTGAAGACCATGGCGTTGCAGTCGGCGATCCGGTTGTGTGTGGTGATCCGCAGCCGCAGCTCGTCGATTTTACTCACCAGGGACCGGACATTTGCGAGGAAAATGCTGGGCAGAGCTGGCTGGTGCGGTTTTGATCTCAGCCTAGCTCGATGGCCTCTGCTCTTCCCACGTCTTTTTTTGCGGTCCCTGCGCCGCCTCCGGGCACTTCCTGTCGGGGGAGCTGGCCCGCTAGACCACGGTGTCCTGACGATCTCCGGCGGCAGTTGAAAGTCGCTTCTGCGGCTCGTTATATGTAGACGGCCGAGCTCCAATAGCTCCTGACGGCCGTACAGAGTCCTCGCTCGAGTGCACCGGGCGAAAACTAAGTCAATTATTAACAGAACTAAAAAAAAATTGCTAAAACTACGGAGACACAGAGCCTCGCGTTGTGCACGCGACGCCATCTTGGACAAGTAACTATATTTTCATTTATTGAAATGAACAATCATTTATTGTCCCACTTATAGTACTAGAGAGAATGACAAAGCAGCATGAGCAGTGTCAATTGTGCTATAACATAATCGCTTTCCTAAGCCCAAACTGAAAGAAACACAAACCTCTTCTACTTCTGTTTAAAAGTAGCTCATGTGTCTTCTTCACAAACTTCCCATACAATCGTGCAGAGCTAGCTGCACGAGAAATAGGTTGAACGAGCCATCACTCGTGACTTCGAGTAAATAGGAGCTTCTTTCAGCCACCTTTACCATGGACACCCTGAATGAGTAGGCTAAATTGCACTATTAAAATTCATGTTGCCTCATCCATAATATCGTAAGACGCATCTATTGATAAAGCACCTGAGTCAGCTACAAAATTTGTATGTCATCTAAAACCTCCATGACACAGTGCCTTTTTGATCTGAGTAAGGCAGCATTAGCTTTAGAATCATTGTAAATAGCCTAGGCCTGAAGACAACCCCTAGGTAGAGCATAAACTTCCACCACTGGCTTTGTCATCAAAACACCTGATATGTCTGTGCCTCTCATGTATCGATGTGGCAAAGTATACATCTTCAAGATCGATTGAGGCCATAAATCCTCTGAATCAGCTAAATTGCTGAAAGACAATTATCCATCTTAAACTGGGTAACCAAACACATGATCAGACTAGCCAAATCCTAACCTGATTTGGCATACTCCACTTTTCTGCAACCTTGAGAAATATCAGAAATATACCCCTCTTGTTCTTGAGCAGACTATTCATCCTTTGTGAGACGTCTCTGTTTCCACTTGGATAACCATTGTTTCCTCTATTGACCGTACGGACGGAAATTTTTGGCTTCTCTTGCCGCGGAAGATGCATTTATCTATTTATTTATTTATTTATTTATTTATTTCGCTCATAACATATAATCATATCCTTATGACTAGAGCTGAAACACAACATCCACCTGATGCGGGAATACGAGTTCCCTGTCACCTCTTGACTGTCAGAGTCACCACGAATCCTCAGCCTTCTTCCTCAGAGTAGAAAATAGCATAATGCAACCCTGAACCAGGAATTGCTCTGCAGTCCTCTGACTGAAACCACCTCTCAATCGCCAGTGTGCGCAACACACTCTCTTCGACCATCCACTCAATCAGGAATACTGGAATTTGGAGCCTACAGATTATTATATATATGTTTTCTATTCGCAACATGAACCTGCAAGTCAGATAAAAAATGCTACATGCCAGACCTGCTTGCTGCTGGTAGCTACCTATCCCAGAGAGGATGGCAATGATGTTTCCAACGAACTGGCAAGTCTACTAACTGAGCTGAAAGAATTAAGCATAAGGGAAACCTCAACCTACCTCACTCTACTGAGCACCCTGATATCCTCAATCTCAGATGTTGAGGCAGTGCTTCCCTGGTCAATATGTTCCATATGGCCAGTCAGCTCCAAGATGGTCTACCCTGAACCAGGGTAGCCAAGCTGTTCCTACCTGGAACTTACAGAGATTGCTATGCAAGGCACCCTGCCAATGTCTCTGCATCAACCTGATCTTCTCCAGAGAGGCCCATGCTGCCAGTAAATCCAAACCCGGGGCAGCAGACTGCTCCATTTCGGAGTTTTACGGAGGTTAATAAAGAGACCTTACCTGCCAGCGTCTCTGAGCCCAGGTCGGCCTGCTTGTTGGAGCTTCAGCGGAGTTCTATTGCAGACACTGTCTGATCACATCTTCAGCCCCATGCTTGCCAGACAGCTCATTTCCAGAGCTCAAAAGTGATATTGCTGTGCAAGGCACACCTGCCAGCATTTCTGAGCCCAATGGGACAGACTACTTCTTCTGCCTACAGCCTCTTTAGAGCCTTGCTGGAGATTTACAGTGCAGGTCACGCTACCAGTTATTCCCAGCCTGGTTTGATAGGCCGCTCCTTCGACCCCTTCTGCTCCTTTGGAGCCTTGGTGGAGCTCACGGAACAGGCCACGCCTGCCATACCTCCGAGCCTGCCTCGACAGGCTACTCCTGCGGCCTTCTGTCCTTTTTGAAGCCTTTGCTGGAGCTGACTGTGCAGATCGCGCTGCCAGTTTCTCCCAGCCTGGATCGACAGGCTGCTCCTTTGGCCAGCTGCTTCTTTGGAGCCTCAGCGGGGCTCACTGGACAGGTCACGCCTGCCATTACTGCAAGCCTGGTTCAACAAGCTGTTCTTGCGAGGCCAGCCAGTGAACCCAACTGCTCCTTTCCGGAGCATCAACAGCATTTCCTGCCCCTTAAATACAGGTGAAAACCAAAGTCAAGTCAAGTCAAAAGATTTTATTGTCATGTGTCCCTGACAGGACAATGAAATTCTTTCTTTGCATAGCACAACAGAACATAGTAGGCATTGACTATATACGTAAAATTATATACGTAAAAACACATTAATTAATAAATTAATAAAGTGCAAATAACAGATGGAGGGGTATTAATGTTCAGAGTTTTTTCCAAGCCAGGTTTAATAGTAAGATTAAATGAGAACTTACCAGTTCGAAGTTTGATCTGTATTTTATGAGGAGTTACGATGAGGGATTACGTGAAGACCCCGTCCAGCACGCATGCGCGACATTTCTTCAAAGCAGCGGTGTGGATTCACAGAAAACACAACAATTGAAATAAATATAGTAAAGAAAAAATAAGAACTTAATTACCAGTTGATCTGTATAATAGAGGGTGGGAGCGGAGGGCACGTAATCCCTCATCGTAACTCCTCATAAAATACAGATCAAACTTCGAACTGGTAAGTTCTCATTTAATCTTACTATTTTACTTCGGAGTCACGTGAGTGACTACGTGAAGACTTCAAAGCTCTGTGAATCCGAACCGTGTACCAGCTCATGCTTCACTCACTGCCTGAAGACCTTAGAGGGAGGAAGCATGTTATACAATCAACAATAACCTGTTTGTGAACAAAAAAGGTTTATTAATAACAACAAAAAACAGAGAGCTCCCCCGGGCTTAAATTAAATATTATCTGCAGACTCTAAAATTCTGTCTGCAAATGAAGCAGGCTCCGCCAGCGGCTTATTATAAAACCTTTGGAAAGTTCTTTCCGAGGACCATCCTGCTCTGGCCAGAATATGGTCCATAGGCACATCCATTCGCCTAGCCGCCGACGTAGATGCAGCCCTGGTGGAATGAGATTTGTACACATTAGTATCGACTCCCGCGGACTTAAGCACCTGCTTGAGCCACCTTGAAATGGTTTGGCTCGTCACCTGACCATGAGGCTTCTTGTGGCTTATCCATAAGGCTTTTTCTCTCCCTCTTAAGTTATATGTTGTGTCTATGTAGTTGGCGAGATGGGTCTTGGCACACAACCGTGGGTCAGGTGAATATGCCCGGAACTCCATAACTGGAGGCGTGGTACCTGGTCTAGTTTGTTTGACCAGCCCCTGAATGTGAAATGTGATACAGTCCAATGACTCTGTCATGCTGTCCAGCCTCAGAAGGTGGAGGGACTGTACCCTTTGAGCTGACACTAGAGCCATGAGCATGACTGATTTCAGTGTAAGTTGTTCCAGAGTAAGTGACCTGGGTGATGGCCATCCCCTAAGGTACGTCAGTACTATGCTGACATCCCAGATCTGAGTGTACCTAGGCCTAGGGGGATTGGTGTTAAAAATGCCCCTCATGATTTTGACCACTAGTGGATGGGACCCCAAAGTCAGTTGTCCTGCTGCTGGAACCAAATAAGCTGACAACGCACTCCTGGCTGTATTAATGGCGCTGTAGCTGAGTCCTTCCCGATGTAATCCAAGCAGAAACTCCACAACACTGGTGGCTGTAGCTGTAGTGTAGGTAGTTCCTGTTTTGGAGCAATACCGTTCCCATTTTCTTATATTGGTCAGGTATTGTCTCCTGGTGGACTCCCGGTGAGATGCGGTCATCATGTTGATGGCGTCCTCAGACAGTCCCAGGCCCAGTAGAGGTCTTTTTAGAATCTGCAAGCCAGGAGATTGACTCTGTCATGGCACGGGTGACTAATGCCTGACACTGGGTGGATTAATAACTGTCGACTGCTGGGGAATTCCAACGGTGTTTCAACAGCCATGTCGAAAGCCACTGGGAACCATGGCTGTGTAGGCCAGTCAGGTATTATCAAGATTCCTGAAGCGGAATCCAATTGAATCTTGCGTAATACCCGACTGATGAGGCAGAAGGGAGGAAAAGCATAAAAGAACATTTTCCCCCAATGCAGCGAGAATGCATCAACTGCTGCTGCCTCAGGGTCTGGTTCCCAAGCGACATACGTTGGTACCTGGTGATTCAGCCTGGATGCAAATAGATCGATATCTGGTGTGCCATATTGCTTTGTAATTTCAGCAAACACTTTGGGATTTAACATCCATTCGATGTTATCATTAAATCTACGTGACCTGGTGTCTGCCACTGTATTTTGCTTACCTGGAAGGTAAGTTGCTGATAACCAAATATGCCTTTCAACACACCATTGCCAGATTAGGTTGGCCAAATTGTCACACGATATCGACTTTACACCACCCATGTGATTGATATAAGCCACCACCGTGGTATTATCTAGTTGCAACCGGACATGTGCATGATGCGTATTACATGAATATGCTTTTAACCCATAAAACGCACCCAACATTTCTAAATAGTTGATACCCGTGTCTGTAGGCAAGATGATTCAAATTTACTCCATCTGCCCCCTGTGCTGGATTGCATGTTAGTTGCTCCCCAGCCAAAGCACTGGCATCCGTTTGAATGGTTAATACTGGGTTGGTGATCATTATGGGACTGGAGCTGAGTCTTACATTCCTCGCCCACCATTGTAACTCTGGAATGGATTCAGCAGTTAAACTCATAGCTCGGTCAAAGTGACTTGAGTTTTGCTTTAGTGCATGCACTTTAGCTCTTTGCAAATTTTGATAGTGCAAAGGCCCAAATTGTACAGCTGGGAAAGCTGCTACCATTTTGCCAATAACTCTAGCTACTTCCCGTATGGTTGGCTGATGTTTATTCATGAGTTTGTTGCATGATAGCGCCAATTCTGATGCTTTCCCCTTCGGCAGAGTTACAATCATGCGAACAGTATCTATCGTAAATCCAAGATAGTCCATGGCAGTGGACGGTGTAAGATTGGATTTTTCTGGATGTATGACAAACCCCAAAGTTTCAAACAAACGTTTGGTGGCTGCGACTGCCAAAATGGCTGTCTCCAAGGTTTTCCCTACTATTAAAATGTCGTCTAAATACGCCATGACTATATGCTTTTGTTTCCTCAATAATGCCAAGGCAGGTTTTAAGATTTTAGTGAACAACCTTGGAGCAGAGGTTAGCCCATTTGGTAAGGCTTTATATTGCCATAGCTGTTTCATCCAGATAAATTTTAAATATTTTCGATGGTCCTTGTGTATGGGTACTGAGTAGTAGGCATCTTTTAAATCAATGCTTGCTAGAAAGTACCCTCTAGAAACCAATAGTCTGGCTGTTTCAAAAGTATCCATCTTGAAATGTATATACCTGACAGACTTGTTCAAAGTAGTTAAGTCAATGATGATGCGTCGTCCACCATCTTTTTTGATTTTAGTGAAAATATTAGACACAAATTCCAAAGGTTCATGTTTTGTTCTTTCAATGACACCTTTAGCTTGTAACCTCATCAGTTCAGCTTGACCCTCTTGTTTTTCCTTGACTGAGAGGGTGAATACCCTTTTGGGTATATGCTGAACTGGTGGAAAATCTTTATGGACAAAGTCAATTTTGTAGCCATGAACGCTGCTGAGTATATACTTGTCATTAGTGATGGATTCCCATGCATCCAAAAACAAGTGCAATCTCCCCCCTGTTAGCACAGAGCCCCTACTGCACATATGCTGAGAGGAACCAGACCCACCTACCTCCATGGTTATTGGTGCTTCTTCTGCCTCTTCGCTGGGTGATGAGGCGTCTGCTGGGCTGTAGAGGGTTGATGTTGATCTCGATGTTGTTGGGGGTGGTGCATTTTCCATGGGGTCCGCTCTGGGCCCTGGCCTAAAAAAGGCTTACGGGGAATGGTTGCGGACCCCGAGCTTTCACCAGTCCCATAGTGTGGTCGACGACTGGTGGACGCCATGGGGTACTGCCGCCTGGGTTTGTTGGGTCTGCTCGGTCCCAAACCTGCCCTCACGAGACCAAAGGTCTTGGATTCTTCTTCCAGGTCTTTCACCTTTTTTGGAAGGTCTTTCCCAAAGAGCAGAATAGGAGGTTCTGACCCCGGTGTTTTGCAGAGTCCCGCAAATTTAGGGTTGAGGGCAGGCTTGATAATCTCCTTTCGCAAATTATTTATCTCATATTGAGTGGTGCACAGCAGAGCTAATGTGTCTTGCTGATTTGTGGAGATGTCCGCACCATCAATGGACCGAGCATAAGATGTTATTCCTGCAGTCAGGAATTTAAAGGATCTTCTGGAGCTTCAACTCCAGGTTTCTGATGTTCTGCCCCAAATGTCCCCAAATTTGGCTATTGACAGCAGGTACATTCAAAGATGTACAATTTCCTGGGGCTGTATATAGTTGAAGAGCCTCATTGACCACTTGTTCTTGTAGGGGTTTAGAGGACAGGTGGTTAATGCTGGCTGCAAGTTTCGGCTCTAATGGCCGACCCGCTTGTGGAATGGCCACGTAGCGGTTGACCACACCCAGCAGCTCTTCCTGTTCCTGTACACCCTGCGTACTCCCGAAATCTTCAGCCAGTGACCCCTCTTCTTGACCAGCCCAGACCTGGTCGCCAATGCTGCCTTCAAAAGAAGGTGAAGCAATGGCCAGTGCCGTAAAAGGCACTGCGGGAGTGCCTGAACTCCGTTGGCGAGGCTGCTGCTGCTCTCGAGCGGTAAGGCATCTTCATCCGAAACGTCGGACACTACCGCCCGGTTCCGGCTGCAGGTACCTCCAGCCCGCTGCTCAGGCAGCACTAGCGGTGCTGGGCTCGGCTCGGTAGTTATAACCGCCGCCTCTTGCCCCCCCTCCAAAGAGCATTCCTCAACGAAGGACGAACGGGGGCGAGCTGCAGACTTCTTCCCTCGGGCCTTGCTCATTCTTCCTGGAACACAAGACCACAGAGAGAAAGACACACGGCCACGGTAAACTTACCTGTCGGCCCGACTTTTCAATTTGTAGCGGGAGCGCCTTGAACTCCCGTTCATCGCGGTGCACTGCATGAACGCTAATGTCGCGCATGCGTGCTGGACGGGGTCTTCACGTAGTCACTCACGTGACTCCGAAGTAAAATAGCCTGATGACTGTGGGGAAGTAGCTATTCCTGAACCGGATTGTTGCAGTCCTCAGGCTCCTGTACCTTCTACCCGAAGGTAGCAGGGAGATGAATGTGTGGCCAGGGTGGTGTGGGTCCTTGATGATGCTGCTAGCCTTTTTGAGGCAGCGACTGTGGTAGATCCCCTCGATGGAAGGAAGGTCAGAGCCGATGATGGACTGGGCAGTGTTTACTACTTTCTGTAGTCTTTTTCCTTTCCAGGGCACTCAAGTTGCCTGAGAAGACCACTCACGACCATACAGGCGACACCCCGGCGAACATGTGGCGACAGCCTAGTTGCCTGTAATTGCCTAAAAAATTGCCTGTGGGACAGGCCCTTAAGGCTTTTTGATAGAATAATTTCAATTTATGCAATGATTCTCCTATCCTCAGTCATTTCCCGATTAATACTTTAAAAAATATTATCACTGTGAAGCACCACTCCTTAACAGTGTTTAGCAAGATCCTATGAATTACAATTACGTAACTGGCTGAATCAACCAGGTTAGGTTTTGGATGAGCGATATATATTGACCGGAAAAATTCCCCGATGGTCTGAAAAGTGTTGTGAGGTCTTTTCAGCTATTTGTAATGGATTCAGATTAATCCCAAGCATGGCTCATCCAAACTGTGCAACATCCCTTGGTACTCTTCTTGGTTGAATTCTAGATTATCATTTAAGTCGCACGGATATATTTTTAATTCACAGCTATCTGATTCAGAGAAAAGTGTGCAGCCAGTGAGCTAACACTTGCGCTGACACAAACAAGAATTTGAACATTAGCACTTGCAAGAGGAGAACATACTTTGGGAACACAAATGAGTAAACCTGCATGCCCCACACAGAATTTGTTGAAGCCAGAAGTGCATATATGTAAAATCTATCCTCTCATTGGTAAACACGAATTTTAAAACGGTCCTGGTTAAAATAAAAAATACAGCAGTTCTGGCAGAGATTAAGCCGATGCCAAAAACACAGATCCGGGTCATGTGCAGTGCAAATTTTATAGCACATTAAATTCACTTTTCCCTCTGTGCTGTTTTAATCACATGGCTATTGTGTTTATGTAGATTCTGGTCTGTGCATTTTATTGCACTTATTAACGTGTTTGAACCAAATGGATTAAGAACTCTGTTAAAAAAAGAAGGCAGTAATTAATATGGATCCATTAACTTATACAGTCAAAACAGCCTGCCAAAGAAATTGAACATTATTTCATTAAATAATTATCATAGTTAAATTAGCTTTAAACAAGGCATGATGTTGGACAAAGTAGATTGGCATGGCAATTCTGTCCCGGAAATGGTATTTCTGACTAGTTTGAGAGCTTATTCGCCTGGAATATTTTTAGCGAGGGTGGTCTTTGCTGTGTTTGGTGCATTAGGTTAAATGAAAGTGGCTACCAATTGGTAACACTGATTTGAGGAGTGAAGGATTATCTGCACAAACAAAAAACTGCTGGAGGAACTCACAGGTTGTGAGGCATCTGTGGAAAGAAATGGACCACTGACATTTTTGTGTGAGAAGGAAATGTCAGATTTGTGTATGGAGAAGGGTCTTGAAGAAGAATCCTGAATTAAAATGTACCGTCTGTTCATTTCCCTTCACTTTTACCAGGGATCCTTGTTCCACGTTTGATCAAATGGGGTCCTGATGTCAAGGTTGCTTTACCTCTACAATTCACTTTTTTTTGTATATATTTGGCCCAAGACTTTGATAAAGCCAGGAGTCAAGTGGTCCTGGTGAAATCCTGCACAGGTTTTGTTCTCCACATTCTCTCTACATAGGTCCTCTCTTTTGGCAATGCTGCTGTGGATGGATGCATATGTAGATACTCTAGTCACATGTAGATGGTTGTGGATGAGGTCAAGTTGGCTGACTTTTATGCTGATTCACTCTCCAGCTGCCACAGTTCCAAACTAACACCTTCAGGACTTGACCAGCTTGGTCATTCGTGGTGCTGTATTCAGTGCTCATTTACTCCTGAGTGTTACATAAAGGAAACATGCATCCTCACCTTCGGGGTGAGTAGATGGTAATCAGGAAGAGATATTCTGTGACCACATAGAAACAAAGGACTCCAGAAATGCTGCGTGACCCGCTAAGTTACTCCAGCACTTTGTGTCTATTTCCGTGACTAGAGTGTATCTCAAGCTGTGAAATATTGTGGAGTCTGGATGTAATGTGGGAGATTCCAGTGCCACTCCCTCCTGTCAGAATAACATTATGCAGCCAACTCTGAACCCAGGAATTGTGATGGAGGAGACAGGCACATTGTCCGTAAGATATGATTCATGACAATAACTATACCAAGCCGTCAGTTGACAATAGACCAATCTTCAACTTTTTATGAGGAGGACTTGGCAAGGCTGACTGTCAATGACCTGAATATAAAGAAGAAATAATCTATGCAGTTTTATTCTCTCTCTGTTTCAATGTAGTGGTAATGTACAACTGTGAATCAACCACACGTGTGGGTCTGGAGTAACATATAGACCAGACTAAGTAAGAATGGAAGATCTCCTCTTCTGAGAAACCAAAACCAACCAAATGATTGTTCTTCCATCAGGTGGGTAGCTTTACTTTCATTACTAAGATTATTTATTTTCTGTTTTAGATTTCACAGCCATGGTTACCAAACTGATAAACCAGGCTCTGGATTGCTACTTTGCTAACTTCTGTGCCGCACCATCTCATGTTAAGGACAAAGTTGTTCATTTTCTGTGCACCAAATTGATGGCTTGGTAGTGATCTTTTACTCCAGTTCACTAACCAGGCAATCACAAACTAGTTTGCAATGAGATTCCTCCTTGTTTTGCAGGATCTACATCACATCACTTGAGGAGATTAGGGTAAAATTTCTGAAGAAGGGTTTCGGCCTGAAACGTTGCCTTTCGCCTTCTGCTGCTGCACCCGCTGAGTTTCTCCAGCATTTTGTGTACCCACATCACATCACTTTCTATCAGGGCGGCACCTACTTTTTTTTGTTTTTGTTTTGCTTCTTCTGTACCTCACAAAAGTCAAAATTGGTCAGACCAGCAAGGATAACAGATTTCCATCTTTGAGAGACATTAGTCAACCAGTGAGTCTTTTGACAGCCTGATAGTGTTCAGGTAACTTTGATTGGTTCAGTTTATAATTTCCGTTAAAACGTGTTCGCTTCCTATGTAGAAGCCTATTCCATGCCCTCATTCCATCTGCTACCATCACCACCCCTGACAGCATGTTCCGGGCACCTACATCTCTCTGTGTAAAAGACTGGTTCTGCTAATCTTCTTTAATCTTTCCCCGTCTCACCTTAAAACTATGCCCTCTTGTCATTGGAATCTTGACCGTTTGACTGCTTACCCTATCTATTCCTCCCATAAGTTTAGATCTATTCTTAACCTCCGATGTGCCAAAGAAAAAATCCATGTTTGATCTTATACTAACTACTTTACTAGTCTTAGGGCTCAGGATGATTAATCCAGTAACAATACCAGTACACAACAGAACCAGCACCTCTCACATGTCTAGATAAATAAATAACAGTAGAATTAAGTTTATAAAAATAGGATTCAGAATCCTTGAAGGTATCCACAGCAATTTCATGCTATAAATGTGCCAGTAATGTACCTGGAGAAGGTAGCAGATTACTTCTGTAACATCTGAAACCAGGATCACGGGTGTCAAAGGTGATGGGGAGAAGGCAGGAGAATGCAGTTAGGAGGAAGAGATAGATCAGCCATGATTGAATGGCGGAGTAGACTTGATGGGTGGAATGGCCTAATTCTACTCCTATCACTTATGATCTTATGATTAATGTTGTCATCAGATGAGAGATAAGATGAACAAAGAAACTTTAGACAGCACAGGTTCTACTCACTATAACAACAAACATTTAAGGAAGAAACAAAAAGGAACTTGATTTAGATTGTCTCAGGACACGCCAAAGTGCTTCACAGTAAATGAATCATTTTAAACTTTAAATCAAACTCAGTTCAAACTCAACACAAAACAATTTTAAACATATGTTTAAATGCCCAGTGTACTTGATTGCACTTGGCATTTTTACAAATATTTGCCAGAATAGAATACATATGCAACACCAATCTTTAGTTTCCATTTAATCTGTGCTGACAAAATTGCTTTACCTTTGTGCAATACAACTCAATATCTTTCTCTCGGGCATGACCTGTCACTGTGTCAGCTCTTCCATTGATCAGAATCATATAGATTATAAAGACAAACTTTGCATGTAGTAAGTGATGCATATTGATCTAGATCATAGGCACAATACTGTCACATGGTTTCCAGGAAATGTTTAAATTAAAATATTGATCTCAGATTTTACAATGTCATCTGAGTTTCAACTCAGTAGATCCTTTTCAGCCATTGTTATTTTATGCAATTTGAATTTATGAATTACCTCAGGCATCTGTTTTGCAGAGGCTTCAGGCAAGCTCCATGTTTTCCCGATGTAGCTAAACCTGCTCTAGGAACGCATTTAAATAAGCCAACATTAATGGAGACAAACGGTTGTATTGTAAAGACAGTTTTGTGTTCTTTGTTCTTGGACAAGCTCAATATTCCAAAAAATCTAAAGGCTTTATGATAAATTTCTGAAAACAGACAGTAAGTTGGAGGAGTTGACATGTATTTATTGATTCTTAACTATCTGTTTCCTTCTCTGAATCACTACAGTCCAGCTGTCCACAAGATGTACAAATCCACAGAGACGTCACATCCTTGAAACAATCTATTCTGGATTCACCCCCCAAAAGTACTTGAGAAAGTTAGTGCTCAGATTATGAATGAAACCCATTTATCAATCTTTCGAAAATGTGGAAAAAAAACAAATATTATTAATACTTTTGCATTATAATGGTCAATCAACCCACACCATGACTTTTGCTCAATGGTAACAGATAGATTAACTCATGGACTTGTAACAAACAGCTTAAAGATTGTACAGACAGGGAAAGTGGGTAGTGATGAAAATATTTGTGTGCACAGACATACTGGGTCATCCAATGTATTTTTCTCACACAGAGCACAATTTAATTGCAGATCAGAGAACTATTGATAGCTCATGAGTGTGTTCTCCCATTCAGCATGACTAAACTAACACTGACAGCCAAGACTATGCCAAAATTAGCAGTAGGATAGATTGTACAATACATTGATAGGGATAGATCTTAAATGATTGATTATTTTTAAAATTAATGCACATGATAGAGAATGCATGAACATTAAATATTGGACTTGACAGGTTCGATGTGGAAAACCGTTCCAACTGATAAGAGTGATGGGATTCAGGGTGATTTCACATATTGGATTAAAAAATGTTTTGGTGATAGTTTGATGGGTTGACGGTTTAAGATGTTATTGCGGTTGGAAGCCAGCAACTAGTGGTAGAACATTCAACAGTGGGAGAACATCAGGGAACAGTGGGATTGATGCAGGGATCCTTGCTGTTTGTCATAAGCTAGGTGTGGATGCTGAAGTTATTATTAGTATGTTTGCAGATTGCAGGACAATCGGTGATATTGTTAGATAGTTAAGAGTGTAGTTTTATTTATTGCAGAACAATATTGACAGATACGATGGATTGATGGATACAAAGGCAGAGAAATGACACGGATGGATGGAAAGGCAGAGAAATGACATGGAGCTGAACTTTGTGAGGAAATGACTAAGATTTACTGAATAAATGGTAGAACCTTTGGAAATGCAGATAATCAAAGATGTACATGCCAAGGGTGCCTAAAAGCAGCAGAACAGGTAGAAGAAGGCTTACATGATACTTGCCTTGATTGGCCAGGGCATAGAATATATGCTTTTTTTAAGAAGTCCTGATGGCATTCAAAGGAATTGATGAAGTAGAAAGGAATAGGTTGCTACTATGTAGACAGTGCATTGGTGTAGCTCATGGAGGTGCTGCCCTACAGCTCCAATAATTCAGGTTTAATCCTGATTTCTGGAGCTCTCTGTGTGCAATTTGCACATTCTCCCTTTGACTGCATGGACTTTTTCAGAGTGTTCCAGTTTCACCCCGCATCTCAAAGAAGCACAAGTTGGATGGCTAATTGGCCATAACTAAGCTGCCCTATGGTATGGGTGTGGGTCAATTTGAAGAACTTGAAGGAATTGGAGGGAAAAAAATGCAATGGTGTAAGTTGTTAGTTGATGGTTGGGAGAGTTGAGGAGCCGGAGGGCCAGTTTCTGTACTCTATTACCCTATTTAGGCTGAGACTGCTGACAGCAAGATGGGATATGAGATATGTAAGAAACTAAAATAGTAAGATTAAACGAGAACTCACCTGTTCGAAGTTTGATCGTTATTTTACGAGGAGTTACGATGAGGGATTACGTGAAGAACCCGCCTCACGCTGGTAACGGCATACTTCAAAGCAACGGCATGAAAAACACAGAACACCAAAGCCGGAGTAACATAGTAAGGCTCATAAAAAGACTTAGAACCACCATTTGATCATTTATTTTACGAGGGTGGGAGTGGAGGGCACGTAATCCCTCATCGTAACTCCTCGTAAAATAACGATCAAACTTCGAACAGGTGAGTTCTCGTTTAATCTTACTATTTTACTTCGGAGTCACGTGAGTGACTACGTGAAGAGTTTTAAAGCTTTCTGTGTTTTTTATGTCGTAGAATTAATCCGTACGACAATCCGGCTAAGTAAACACATACATGAGAAAGCACACAAATGTTAGATCTTTCACAATCAAGTTTTTTAATGGCTGAAAGTCCATATAATACCCTCCTTATATTTGAGGGAAAAAATGATTATAAGTGACAAAAAATATCAGTGACTACACAACTGATTATAGCAATTAATAGCAAACAAAGCAGGTGATTATAGTGCTCCCAACACCGCGTGTCCAAAGCTTGTCATAGTGTGAACAGGTTTGTTGTAGAACTTTGAAAAAGTTTCTTCTTTACTCCACCCTGCGATTTTTAAAAATATGCTCAAGAGGTACGTCCCGCCCCTTCGTCGCGGACGTAGCTGCCGCCCTGGTGGAGTGAGATTTGAAGACATCAGTGTCTATTCCCGCTAAAACCAACACCTGTTTCAACCATTTTGAGATAGTTTGAACTGAAGCTTTTGTGTGTGGCTTTTTGTGCGTAAGCAGCAATGTCTTTTCGTTTCCTCGAAAAGTGTCCGTCACTTTAATACATTGGTTCAAATGTCTAACCACACACAAAGCAAGCTCAATATGAAAAGCTTGAAAGGTTACCTTTGTTCCAGATCTCCCTGGTCTACTTTGTTTGATCAGATCGTAAACATAGAATACAACGTTATCTGTAGTCACATGCATACAGTCTAAACGCAACATTTGTAAAGTTTGCACTCTTTGGGCTGAGACCAGTGACATTAACATGACCAATTTCAATGTTAACCTATCCAATGACAACCCTTCAATTGGCGTCCATTCTCTAAGTAGAGCAAGTACTATGCTCACATCCCAAATCTCTGTATATCTAGGTTTTGGCGGATTCATGTGAAAAATTCCTTTCATGAATCGTGATATTAATGGATGCGACCCAATTGATTTTTCACCAGTCATAAGTCCTAAATAGGACGACAAGGCACTGCGTGCAGTGTTAATGGCACTGTAACTTAAATGTTGGCCAAAGCGCAAATTGGCAAGGAATTCCAAAACATGAGTAACATTCACATAATCATCAGAAATATTTTGACTGTGTGCAAAATTCTTCCTATTTCTTAATATGTGTCATATATTGTTTCTGTGTGCTATCTCGTCATGATGTGCCAATAACTGTCAAGTTTGGTCCGACAATCCCAGTTCCTGTAGTGGTCTGGTCAAAACCTGCAGATTAACAAATTCATATATGCATATAATGGATAATCTTCATTTGTTACTGGATTAGTCAAGATATCACTACAGTTAAGAATCTGCATATACGGTTCTTTAATCATATTCAGCATAACTGGGAACCAAGGTTGAGTTGGCCAATTTGGCCCTACCAACAATCCGGAAGCTGAATCTTGCTCTATTTTCTTCAAGCATCTCTGGATCAGAGCAAATGGTGGAAAAGCATAAAAGAACATTTTTCCCCAGTGTAATAAAAATGCATCTACTGCAACTGCGTCCGGATCGTGTTCCCAAGACACATAATGAGGCAAATGATGATTAAGCCTGGATGCAAAATCAATTTCTGGCAACCCAAATCGTCGAACAATATTCTTAAATATTGGTGGCTTAAACATCCATTTCGTATTATCTTTAAAAATCCTGGACCTTTCATCTGCTACCACATTGTCTTTACCTGGAGTATAGCTTACTGCAATCCATATCTGCCGACCAATACACCATTGCCATATCTCATTGACCAGACAATCACATGATACTGATCCAACTCTCCCCATGTGATTAATGTAAACCACAGCTGTTTTATTGTGTAATTGTATTAACACATGCAGACCTTGTTTAGCACAACAATATGCTTTAAGCCCATAAAAGGCCCCAATAACTCCCAATAGTTAATACCATACTCTTGGAGAAACACTTGTTCTTCAGTTTTCCATCTACCTCCACAACTGGAGGATAAATCTGTGGCCCCCCCATCCGAGAGCACTAGCATCTGTATGTAAAACCATTTCAGGCTGTTTAATCATAATATTTATTTAGCAGCTTGTGGGACATTTTCCTTTTTTTTAACCCACCATTGTAAATTCCAATACAGCTTCTTTTGTTAATTACATAGGCCTGTCAAATGGCCTGCCTTCTCTTTGAGAGCTTGTATCTTGTACCTTCGAAGATATCAATAAATGTAATGAACCAAATTCTAATGCAGGAAAATGCTGCTAGCAGTTCACCAATGGTTGTCACCATTTCTCGGATGGAAGGATAAGGTTTTGAATGAGATAATGACAAGTTACCAAAATATCATCGACTTTAACTGTTGGTAAAGATATTAACATAGTCACTGAGTTAATTACAAACCCCAAAAGTAAATTGTTTGTGCTGGCTGCAGCTGGGGCTTAATTAGATAATTAAGAACCTTAGCTTACCACAAAGCTTTAGTAACTGAAACTGAGTCCTCAGCTGACTCCTGATAATCACTAATGACCAGAATGTCATTGAGATAAGCCATAATGATGTGCATTTTGTGCTCTAATTGGGCTAAACTGGTTTTCAACAGTTTCGTAAAGAGTAAAAAGCTGAACTCAGTCCATTTGGCAAAGCTTAACTGCCATAATTGTCACAACCAATTAAAATTTAAGTATCACCGAAACTGATACATAGGTACAGAATAATAGGCGTCTTTTCATCAATCTTAGCCATATAAACAACCTGCTGAATTAAATATTTTGCAGTATTCCATGACTCCATTTGAACATGTTTGTATTCTACAAACTTATTTAGACCTGTAAGGTCCAGAATACTTCTGCAACCATCATCTGTAATGCCTTCTAACATTAAAGACAAATTTTATGCTCGTGTTCAAAATCTTTTCCATTACCCCTTTTCCAGATAATTAGGCAATGTGGACATAAAACTCTGCTTTTTCAATGCAGAAACACGAAAACATAAGCAGGTTTATTCTGTACAGGAGGATTAACCTCTTGTTTTTAAAAGTAATAGTAGTTAATGAAACTGCTCGTAATATACTGATCAAAAATAATAGTAAGCCAGTCTTAATAAACTTTTTTGTAATCTCCCTCTAACTGGAGATTAATCCGCAGTTTCTTTAAGCAGGGAACACGTCTTTAATTCCTCTGCATATGAGCGTGGTGGTCTCCTTATCCCCTGAATTCGGGTAAGTATTTGGTTGTGCAATACAATAAAACTTCCTTGACATATTTCTGCCTCTATTTCCAATATCAAATCCCCTTCTGGGCGAAAATACCTTTTCGTCCAAAGACGAAGGTTTCATGCAGCTAAAATATTTTAGCTTTTCATCCAATTTCAATAAGTTAGGCAGATTATTCCAAACAGATAACCAAGAGCTTAAACACCACTTGCTCGACACAGGTATGCAACCTTGGGTGAAAAATGGGCCAAATAGCCATTTATTTTATACAAAATTTCATAGAAAAAATTGCACAATAGCGTCTTTATTTTATGTTTTCCTTTCATCTGCCCAAAAGCCATAATAGCAGCAGAGTAATTTGTGAGGATTTTTAAACCTCACTATTTGACGCTCTCATATTTGGAGTCATGAATGCCCATATTAACGGATAAACCGTAGGCTCTTTCCAATGAGGCACAATTTCCTGTGCTGTGCAATTTTAATATTTCAATCATCACAGAATCATGAAGTTGGTGAGATACCATATATATATGTTGGCAGCTAGGATTTCTTCCATAGCCTCACCACTTCCTTCATATATAGCAAAACCTTTTGCTATTCCATGCATCTTTGGCCTCTTTTCATATTTTTTTCATTTTATTTTTATTTTTATTTTGTGGTGTGCTTTCAAAAAAATGCAAATCACCATCAACAGGGTCTGCCTTCTGCAGCCCTAAATCAATTGGGATTTCATCCCATGAGACTTCTTCCGGCCCAAATCCTGGGTCCGGAGTTCCAACTTCCAATTAGGCCCATGGCCATATTCAGAATAATTAAACCCCTCAGGGCTAACCTTAGGAACCTTCAGGGTACTATGACCCTAGTCTCATAATTATTTGGAGAACTTTCTCCATATGCTCCATAATCAGTTCCACATAGTTTACTTATGTGGAGGATTTTTCAATGTCAGAGTCATCAGAACCACGGACCTCTCAGATTTTTTATTTTATTTTATTTTCCATTTTTACATATTCGGGAGCATTTCTCTCCGTGGTTTATCATTTTGTAAACTAATTCGCTAACGGGTATATCTGCGGCCACCGGTATCGGAACCGGCTCCGCACTAGCTTTCCCATATATTTATTTTTCACCCCAGGAAGCATTAACCCAGCGAATATAAATTTACTTCATCATTTGTGCTTATCCAGCACTAATATGACTCTGACCTGTTTTAACAAATTTCCTATACTGCTGGACCTACCCAGCGCCCGCTAAAAAACCCAACTTTACTGTTCTTACCTGCGGGCCGTTCCGACCGCTGCGAGGAGCTGCTCCTTACTGCAGCTCCACTTCTTGCCGTCAGCGTCGACGTCATGCCGTTACCAGCGTGAGGCGGGTTCTTCACGTAGTCACTCACGTGACTCCGAAGTAAAACAGAAATTAAATCTAGCTATATGTCAAGGTACGGGAGATCCTTTCAAAACCTTGACAAAAACCCAACAGAGATACACTGAGTCTCCTACTGCCTTTGCAAATGGCTGTAGCTCTATCCAACATATGCAGAGGTTATGAGAGAAATGCTGGGTGCCTGCATATGGTTATAGGTGACCCATCCTAATTACTGACTGTGGACCCCGATCCTACCATCCATGCTAGAACTGCGAGCACGCTTGCCAGATTTTGATCCAGAAACACCAATGATTAGCTGTAAGGAGAATAAGTTTTATGGATTAATAGTAAGATTAAACAAGAACTTACCAAGTTTGAAGGTTGATCTGTATTTTACGAGGAGTCGCGGTGAGGGATTTCGTGAAGACCTCGCCAGCACGCATGCGCAGCATCCTTCAAAGCAGCGGTGCGGAATCACAGAACGCACCATGACTAAAAATAGTAAGATGAAGAACGTAGAACTTCCGAGTTGACCTTATGATAGAGGGTGGGAGCGGGGGGCATGAAATCCCTCACCGCGACTCCTCGTAAAATACAGATCAACCTTCAAACTTGGTAAGTTCTCGTTTAATCTTACTATTTTACTTCGGAGTCACGTGAGTGACTTTGTGAAGATTTCAAAGCTCTGTGACTTCACGCCCTGGACAATGTCCATGCTTATCACACTGCCGCAAGTCTGATGGAGGAAGGCTGTTAATGCAGTTCAGTCGAAACTGGCTTAAAAAAATAATACAATTTATTAATCAAATAAAACAAACAAACAACCCCTAATTCGGGGACAGACATTCACTGAGCGGTTCCCAGCACAGCTTCTGCGAATGTCGCAGGGGCGACCAGTGGCTTATTGTAGAACCGTTGAAAGGTTTCTTCACTGGCCCAGCCCGCGGTGGCGAGGATGTGGTCCATGGGCACCTCCATGGCCCTCGCCGCTGATGTGGATGCAGCCCTAGTGGAATGAGATTTAAAAATGTTAGTAGCAACTCCTGCTGCATCCAGCACTATCCTGAGCCACCTGGCGATAGTCTGTACAGTCACCCGATGATGCGGAGGTTTGTGGCTGATGAGGAGCCCCTGTTCCTTCAACCTGATGGCTCCTGTAATCCCGATATAGTGGTGGAGATGGGTGACTATGCAGAGAGTGGCATCTACAGGGTATGCCCGAAACTCCAACTGCAGCCCATGCGCCCCTGGCCTGTGCTGCTTCAATAAATCTTGGACAAAGACATTTATTTGACCAGGGGTGGCCACCATGCTGTCCAGTCGCAGTTTTTGTAACGTCTGGAATCGTTGGGCTGTAGTCAGAGCCATCAGCATCACCACCTTGAGGGTGAGCTGTTTCAGTGGTAGCTCATTCATTGGAGCCCAGCTCCTCAGTAGGGTCAGCACGATCCCCACATCCCATGTGAAAGTATATCTGGGTCGCGGAGGGTTGGTGTTGAACACTCCCCTCATGAGTTTAGACACCAGGTGGTTGGAGCCTATACCTATATCCAGGTATGAGGACAGCACTGTTGATGGCACTGTAGCTAAGGCCAGCATCGAAATGGAGGCCAGCTAGGAATTCCGGGACATCAGGTATAGTTGCTGTGTTGGATGTCTTGTTGGTATGAGCACAGAATGCCTCCCACTTTCTGATCTGCGTGAGGTACAGCTTCCGAGTTGATTATCGGCATGATGCTGAGATGAGTTCCATGGCTCGTGGTGAGATGCCCGCCTTGATGAGTGGTCTTTTCAGAACCTGCAGGCCAACAAGTTTAGGTGACCATGGCAAGGATGACTATCCCCCGTATGGGGTGAGTAATCAATTTGGGGTGTTTCCCAATCGAAATCCATGGTTGTTTTAAAATTTTAACGACCATCGGCTACCATGGCTGTGTAGGCCAGTCGGGAATGATCAATATGCCAGTTTCAGAGTCCAGTTTAATTTTCTGTAATACCCGACTGATGAGGCAAAATGAGGGAAATGCGTAGCAAAACCATTTCCCCCAATGGATAGAAAATGCATCCATTGCTATTGCCCCAGCGTCTGGTTCCCAAGACACATACGTTGGTATCTGATGGTGCAACCTGGACGCAAAAAGGTCAATATCTGGTGTCCCATAGTGAGCTATAATATCTCCAAAAATTTGGGGGTTCAACATCTACTCGATGTTGTCATTGAATACTCGTGACCTGGTGTCCGCCACTGTATTAAGCTTCCCTGGCAAATAGGTCGCTGTAATCCAAATATTCCTTTCAATGCACCAGTGCCAAATTGTGTTTGCCAATTCATCACAAGATAGCGACCTGATACCACCCATATGATTGATGTAAGCCACCACTGTAGTGTTATCTATTTGGAGGCGGACATGTAAATCCCATGAGTTAGTACAGTAAGCCCGCAGTCCATGAAATGCCCCCAGCATTTCTATATAATTTATCCCGTGTGACTCCAGAAAGGTAGACTCACGAGAATTCCATCTGCCGCCACAACTGGACATCGAATCAGTTGCTCCCCAGCCTTGTGCGCTTGCGTCAGTTTGTAGCACGACGTCTGGGTTGCTTACTATGATGGGTCTATGACACTCACTAATATTGTCAACCCACAATTGTAGCTCGGTTCTAGCCTTTGGTGGTAACTGGATTGGCCGATCAAAGTGCCCAGCATTTGCTTTTAATGCTGTGATCTTTGTTCTTTGTAAATTTCGGTAGTGTAGTGGTCCGAATTGTGCAGCTGGAAATGTAGCTACCAATTTCCCTATTACTTTTGCCGTTTGCCGAATGGTCGGTACCCTGGCGCAAGTAAGACTGTGACACTCTTCTTTTATAGCAGTAGCTTTATTGGTTGGGATGGTAATCTTCATTAAGTTGGTGTCTAGGGTGAACCCCAGATAATCCATAACCCATACCGGGTGCAATTTTGACTTGTCTGGATGGATTACAAATCCCAGCTTCTCGAAGAGAGCCTTAGTTGCAGCCACTGCCCGAGTAGCCAATTGGAGGGTCTGACCCACTTTAAGGATATCATTCAAATATGCCATAACCATATAATTTTGTTGTCGGAGAAGAGCCAATATAGGTTTTACTAATTTTGTAAACAGCCTCGGGGCTGTAGTGATTCCAATGGGCAATGCCTTGTATTCCCATAATTGATCCTTCCAGAAAAACTTTAGATATTTCCTGTGAGCTTCAGAGATGGGCACCGTATAGTATGCATCTTTTAAATCGATGCATGCCATTAAGTACCCTGGGTAAAGCATCTGCTTGGCTGTTTCAAAAGTATCCATTTTGAAGTGGGTATATTGTACAAAAGTGTTCAGCTCAGTTAGGTCTATTATAATCCGACATCCCCCATCTTTTTTAATTCTGGTGAAAATGTTGGACACAAACTCAATAGGTTCATGCGTTGTCTTGCCAATTACCCCTTTTGCTGCTAGCCGTATAATTTCAGCATGTCCTGCCTCCACCTCTTTTTGGGATAGTGTAAATTTCCTATGAGGCGAATGCTGGGTAGGGGGATTTATACCACCAATAAATTCTATAACATAGCCTTGAACACTTTGTAAAATAAACTCATCTGTAGTGACAGTGTTCCATATTTCCAAAAAAGCCCGCAATCGCCCACCAATTTGTGCAGGAGGGGATGTTACGGTCTGAGAGGAACCAGGCCCCCTTACCTCCATGGTTAACGACGGTTCCTCACGTATGGCGTTTTGGGTGGACGTTGTGAAGGTTGACGGGATGGCGGCCACATCTTCCATGCAGGCCGCTGTTGGCCTTGTCCTAAAAAAGATCGTTGTGTTTGGGGAAGTGGAGGTGGATAGGTCCTTTGTATCCTGTCCAGCAGTCGCGGTTTCCAGTTTGTGTGTGGCTGTTGCCGGTGGTATGGGTGAAGTCTGGCCGTAGGAGGTTTCATGAGGCCAGCTGTTTTGGCCTCCTCGTCTAATTCCTTCATTTGTTTGGACAGGTCTCCAAACAATTGATGAGGCGGTGGAGCGGTTGATGGACGGCACAACCCCACGAATTTGGGGTTGAGTGTGGGCTTAATGGAGCTCTTACGCAGGCAGTTGATCTCATACTGGGCGTTGCATAGGAGTGCCAGGGCATCTTGTTGTTCACTGGACACATTATCCCCATCAAGGGTCCTAGCAAACGCCGTTATGCCCGTGGAGAGGACCTTTAAGATCCGCTGGAGGCGGACATCCTGCATCCTGGTGGTCGTACTCAAGTGTCCCCAGATCTGGGCATTAACCAAGGGCACACTGAGGTTGATGCAGTTCTCGGGGGGTTTAATTTTCTCCATAGTATCTTTGAGCACCTGACTCTGGAGTTGGTGAGTTGTCAGGTAATCAATGGTGCCCGCCAGTTTGTGGTGCAGGGGTTCCCCTGTTTGTGTAGTTGCGGCAAACTTGCCCACCACGTCCAGCATATCCTCCTCATGCTCTGGCTCAGTGGTCACTGGCTGTTCCGGTCGTCTTCAAACACAGCGGCTGGGCAACTGCTAGCACCTCTGGCCAGTGAAGACGAGATACTGAGTGGACTCCTTGCACGGCTTGTGGATGCCCGTGAGTCCCGCTCTTCCCGGTCCCGCTGGAGGAGTTGCTCCATTAAGAGCTCCAACCGCTCTATGCGACCGTCCCTGCTATGTGCCGCGGACAAGCCGACTTCCCCAGGCCCTGCGAAATCACTGGGGCTTCCACCATCGGACCACACCTCCGTAAGATGCTGTCTAGGGTCCAATGGCAGGTCGTCATGGCCTACCGCCCGAGTAGGCTCATATGACTCCCGCACGGACTCTCCGCTAGTCTGCCTTCTTCCAGACTGTGGCGGCCCACCTGTCTGATATGAAGGCAGGTGAGTTGGATCGGCGCCGGCCCCCGGAACCTGGCTCCCCGGAGTCCGTGCGGGCTTACCTCCACAATCGCCCAATTTGTGGCGTGGAGGCGCATGGTCAGCCGCTCCCAGAGCTGAGCTGACCGACCGTCTAGTGCTGCCACCTCCGCCCTTGACCGCAGCCTGACGGGGTGTTTTGTCGGCGGCACCTGCTCCTGCAGGCCTGCTCGACGCAGCAGTAGATCTGCCAGACTGCTCTACGGCAGATCTCCCTGGCAGTGGTACGTGGTGGAGCACAGCTGTAGGGCTCCCCTGTCGCTAGCGATAAGCGAAGCCCCTTTGCACGTACCTGTTTCCCCCCTCTTTTCTTGGGGGAAGGGGGCTCGAAGTCTGGATCCGTTGCATCCAGCTCCGGGGCGGTAAACCACTCGGGTGAATCGGCCCCTAAAGTAGCGGGAGCGCCCGACTTCCGCATTCTTGCCCCCACATGTCTCGAAGCTGCCGGTGGTGCTTGCAGCTCCGGGGACAAGGGCCGTTGGCTGGTCGATGCAGCATGGCTCCTAGACAGCGTCGCCTTCCTCTTGCCCTTGTCCATCCTGTGGAGTGAAGGTAAGTACTTACCTGCCGGCCTATATGAAGGAGCCGGAGGAGAGAGCGCACTCCCCCCCCCAGCCTGCCGATGCAAATGCGCGCGACGATATGCTGCGCATGCGTGCTGGCGGGGTCTTCACGAAGTCACTCACGTGACTCCGAAGTAAAATATGTAGTAGGCTAGTCTTGCCAACCTGGTGCTCAAGGTAAACCTGAGGGGAAGATGTGTGAGGTGAAACAGGCAGCTGTGAAGAGATAGCAAAGGTGAAATCAAGCTCATCAGTATAAGATCAGTGGGTCAGGCAGCATCTCTGAAGAACATGGAAAGGTGATGTTTCAAATCGGGACCCATCATCAGACTGATTTTAGGGTTGGGGGGGGTGGTGAGAGAGCTGGAAGAGAGGAGAGGCAGGACAAAGAGTGGCAGGGACACTGGCGAGGGGAGGGTTGGTTGATAGGCGCATGGTTGGAACAAAGGCTGGCGATTAGAGCAGGTGTAAAACAGACAGAATGAAGAGTTGCAAGTTGTGAAGCTGGAGGAAGGAAGTTAGGAGGAGGTGGAGATAAATAGATGCAAGTCCAAGTGGGGCACAGGGGAGGAGGGGAATGGGGATGTGGGGGAGAAAGGGAAGGGCTGCTTGTTAGAGGTTACATAAAATTGGAGAATACACTGTTCAATTTGTTCGATATTCATATGGATATAATACATTGTGGGAAATATAATAATACCACATTTTGAAGTTCCAAACAAAACATAGGAAAATTATATAGTGCAAACGTATTTGAGCCTCTTTGTAAGGGAACATTACATGGTGAACAAACAGGCCAGATGGAATAAGATGCCCAGCTATCAAAGGGGGGTAAATTATTTCACATTAATCAAGTGAAATTGATTGACCCTGAAGGGAATATTAAAATTCAACATGTTTTGTGAGGACGGTGGTGCAGAAGGAGATCCAAACCTTTGTTCATAAATTCATGTTCTAGGAGCAGAATTAGGCCATTTGGCCCATCAAGTCTAATCCACCATTCAATCATAGCTGATCTATGTTTAACTCTGAGTTCCAGTCTTCAATCCATAACTTCTGAACCCTGACAAAGTATACATTTGGTGGAAACGGAGCCTAGCAGAGTCCTTGAACAGCATTCATTGTAGGATAAACAGATGCATTTCCCAAGATGAATGCATTTATATGGAGGGACAGCAACTCATATTTTATTTGGGCAGTTTACAGCCCAATGATATGAATATTGAATTCTCTTACTTCACGTAACCCCTGCATTCCCTCTCTCTCTATCCCTCCCCCAACCAAGCTGCCCTAGTTTCTCGTTTTCACCGATCAAATAGCTAACAATGGCCTATTTCCTCTAGCATCATTACTTTTTTGCATATCTTTAATTCATTGTTCTTTATCTCTCTGCATCATCGTCTATATTTCTTGTTTACCTTCTCCCTAACCAGTCTGAAGAAGGGTCTCGACGCGAAACGTCACTCATTCCTTCTCTCCTTCAATTGCTCCAGGATGCTGCCTGTCCTGCTGAGTTACTCCAGCTTCATGTGTATATCGTCTTGTGCATATTTATCATAGTTCTTGTCTTTTCTATCTTTCAGAAAATGTGTGTTGAATCTTTTGCAATAGAATACTGCTCATTGTTCAGGGACAATTCCCAGAGAAGGAAGCTGTGGGGGAAGAAATAATAAAATAATGAACTAAAATGGACAAGGCCAAAGAAATAGCTGATAAGAAATTGCCTTAAAATGATTGCACCCCAAGCTCATAGCATAGTTCCAGCACAGAAGGAAGCTATTTGGCCCATCATGTATACACTGGCTCTCTACCAGAGGAACTTACAGTTCAACTCCAAGATCCCTTTCATCCTTGCAAATTTCCCCTCACCATATATTTATCCTCTTGAAACCCACAAAGAAACCTGTCTCCACCACATCTGCAGGCAGCGCATTCCTGAGTCCAACCACATACTGCATTAAAAAAAAGTATTCCCTAGCATCAGTATGAATTCTCTCCCCCTTTTTTTATTTTACTCCTCCTTCTTATCCTTCCAGGCAAAATGCATCATCTCCTATTCCTCTGCATTGCCCATTCTAACAGCTGATTTGCATCCTTATGCAATATATTACAGTTTGCAGTACTGAAAAGTTTGGTAAATCATCCACAAACTTAGAAATTGTGGGTATTTCCCTGAGGTCTAGATTACTAATTTAGATTAAAAAAAATCAATGGCCCGAACAATGATCCCTGCTGGAATGTCATGACTCTCCATTCATTCTGAAAAATAACCATTCACTTTGACCAATTTTGCCTGTTTCTTCGCTAATTTCATATCTCTCTGCCATTGTCCCCTTTTAAGCCACATCATACAACTTTGATAATACAACCTGTTGTGCAGTCTCTTATTAAAAGTTTTCAGGAAGCCCATATATACCACATTAGCTGCATTACCCTCATCAACTCTATTCATTACCACATCCAAAAATTCCATTAAATTAGTTAATAACAATTTGTCCTTAACAAATTTGTGCTGATTTATTCCAATTTCCTCTCGGTAGCCATTAATCATATCCTGAATCAATGTTTCTAAAAGCTTTCCCATTACCTAGGATAAACTGATCTGCTTGCAGTTGCTGTGGAAAAGATTGAGGGAGTAACATTTGCCACTTGCCTGTTTACTGGCACTACATCCAAGTGCTTTGAAAAATGTTGCTCAGTTCCCTCCCGTGCCTCCCTCAAAAGCTTAGTGTGCATCCCATACAGGCCTGGTCTTGCAACAAAGTTAGATTGAAGCATGAGGCAACAGAATGGAGATTGACAGGAATTTCCAAATTTGAAGAGAATAGCAGAGAACTAGGTTTCAGGGTGACGATGCAGATATTACTGTGGTTAAGACTCAGTCTCACTCTTGGCATTAAACCAAACCATTAACCCAATGACCAACGCAAGGACATGGTCCCAGACTGAGAAACAGATGGCGCATTCGGGTGGTGACATTGAAATTATGACCCAATGCATGGTCCCCACTTACCTCTCCAACCCCTGCCCCACCTCAGCACTACCAACAAAGAACAAACCTGGCTCATGAACTGGGCTGATGATGATTTCAAATTACATGGCCTCACACCACGATGTCCAGCATGCTGCACTGTTGGTGGTCCTACACCAAGCAATATTGCAGCTTCTGTGATGGTGTAAACTGGAAATGAGTCAAATATTCAACATAATGATGGAAGATCTATTGCAAAGTTTCTGGCTGGGTGCCAGGGCAGAGTACAATGAAGCAGAATTGGGCCAGATATATCAATTAGAGATGGGGTTAGGAGAAAGAGAAGAGCGAGAAAAATCAGGGGATCCAAGAATTGTTGGAGTTTGTGATATTTGATTTCTGAGCGCAAAGAAGAAAACTTTTTTTTTTTCTGAAACAACAAATGAGACGAGGAATGATGTGGAACTAGGACCGTTTTGGAATAGACACTGTTGTAAAGAGAGGTTGAGGATGGCATGGCGGTGCAGTGGTAGAGCTGCTGCCTTACAGTGTCCCAGAGACCCAGATTTGATCCTGACTATGCGTGCTGTCTGTATGGAATTTTTACATTCTCCCCGTGACTGCGTGTGTTTTCCCCTGGTGCTCCATTTCCCTCCCACATTCCAAACGTGTACAGGTTCGTAGGTTAATTGGCTTCAGTGAAAATTGTAAATTGTCCCTCGTGTTTAGGATAGTGTTAATGTACGGGGATCGCTAGTCCGCATGGATTCGGTGAGACAAAGAGCCTGTTTCCTCGCTGTATCTCTAAAACTAAAACTAAAAAATATATAATACATATTACTCAGCTGTTTAATCCCAGGTAGGCTCAGTGGAGAAACGTGTCATATGCTTAGACTTGAGTCATTAATGATGAAGAATATATTTTAGATTTATTCACGGAGCATAGGTATTAGTGGTTCAGCCAGCATTTATTGCACATCCCATTGCTTCTCAGCAGAGTAGATTGCTGGCCACTTCAGAATCAAAACCATCTCTGATGTCTTGAATCACCCATATGTCACACCAGGTAAAGCTGGTTCATTTTTTCCCTGAAGGACATAAGTTCACCAGATGGATTTTATAACAATTCACTTGTTTCATAACTGAGTGCTGCTATTTTCTCTTCAGATTTATTTTATTACTTGAATTTAAATTTCTCGGTGACTATTGTAGGATTCAAACTCACATTTAGAGCTCAAGAGTTCAAGTTCCTGGCTGCTAGTCCAGTAATATAGCCACCTTGCTATTACACCCATAAGGAACAAAGTGTAGTTATTCAGAGAAATTTCACCGAGAATTTGAGTTCTGCAGATCCATCTCTGCTCCGAAATGGGTGTGAAATCTTTTGTTCGGTAATCCAGTTCAATGGGTTTTTGGATCCTGTTAATGTCCAATGATTCTGTACTGTCAGGTAATTACCTTGAAGTAATTGTACTGTACACAAGCCTCTTCTTGTATAATGACAGCATGTCTTGCGTTTGTGACTGAACATTCAACATCAAAAATGTAATCATAAAAATTTAATGGAACTTTTGTGCAAAGGCTAAGGTGAGACATTATATGATTTTGCACACTTTATGTACAGGCTAATACTGAAGGATATAGTAATCTAGCTTCTAAGCACCTTCTTCTGAAATGAAATCGCCACAGGCTGTGTTCATGATGAATTTGTTATTAAACCTCTCACACCTGCTTAGCAGCACAACTCTACGGCGGTGAAGTTTTTCTCTTGATGTCTGTCTCGTTTACTTGCTCCCCAGCAGGGTCTGACGATGCTAATGGACTCACAGCAGTACAGCATGGTGCAGTTATTACAGGTCTAATTCAGTCATCAACATTTCATTAATGGAATGGCCTCCTGGCTGTCTGCATGACTGCCTGGCATATTGATGAACACTCCCATACAGCCAACTGCCACTTAATAGAGGCTTCCATGAGATGAAGCTTGCAGAATACAGCAGACTGGCAGGGGACAAAAAAAGATTTCCCATTATGGGAGAGCCTACCAAAAGGCTCATCTAAACACATTTATCCTCTCTCCTCTGGGTGTCAAGACAAATAAAATGAAGAGACAACAAGGCATTCCGTGGAAATGTCATGTATTGTTTCATCGCGCAAGGCATCTCACATTCACAGTATGGACACCCCTGTTAATCTTTCAGTAATTTTCTCATCTGTAACAGGCCTTGCTGTCTCTCAATTAAACTGAGGTGTTATACTCCCATGGAAATAAAAGCAAAACATGCTTCTTAATTTGTTTTCAATTTATTTTTGACTATTTAGACATGAATTGTATGGCAATGGTAAGCAGATTGTTAATATACAGAGGTAGCTTTTGCAGATATTCTTTCTGGCCCTACTATTTTAGACTTCATTTTGAACGTTATTTTAATGATCACATATGAGATGAATATGTTGCAGCCAAAACTAAAATGCCTGCATAATGATAAACTGCAAGTCTCCTCATTTTCTGTGTTATCTTGTCAGCCTTACGTGGAGCTATTTATCAAATCTTCCTCCTAACTGAGGCCTGGCCTTTCTCCATTTTACTTCGGAGTCACGTGAGTGGTTCTGTGAAGAAACCCCGCCAGTGCGCCTGCGCGTCATTACATCAGACGAGTTTGGCGCACCGACAGGCTGGAGAGCGCAGCTCCACCATCGGTAAGTGAAACACCCACAGGTAAATGTTTTAAACTTGCTGCGGTTTACTTAGGTCCCGTAAGGCTGGTTGCAGGAACCAGCAGGGACACTTCGTAAAAGGGAAAAAATTAACAGAAAGTAAGGCGAGGGTGCCGCCTATAAAAGTAAAAACCTGTCCGCGGGACCACGGTCATCGGCAGACGCTGGCTCCAGAGCCGCCGGCAGTACAGCCAGCGGCAGCAACTCCGGTGCCTCACACCACTATTTGAGGGTTGGGGGATATTCAGAGATACTTAATAAAAATCTCAGTCTATTAAAATGTCCTACTTGGACAAAGTATAATTGAAACATGTTCGGTACATGGAAATAATGTTTCACGTTTCTTTATTTGAATTTGCTTATGCGAAAAAGAAAGAAGCACTGTGGCCACTCCTGTCGGGAGGAAAGGCCAAGAGTAAATTATCCAGGCCTACCGACTCTGATGAGTCAGGCCAGAAAGACTCCCCTCATACCAACAATAAGGTTAGGGGACATCTGCATGAGATGGAACACCTCCTAAAGGAAATGCTAACAACCACGAGGTGTTCCAGTCAGGGGTACACACCCAGGGTTCTCCAGCAGCTCTCAGCAGCAACCTCTACCAGAGGTCCGTATAGTGCAAGAACCAGATGCCTACGAGTCTGCATGGGGACCCATACCAGCAGCGCCATGTCATGGGCTGCATAATACCTCCCTTGGGTATGAGCCGGGAGAGCCAGGGCAGCAAGAGTCTGACCCTGAAGTTGGTGATACTGCAGAAGAGCATACGCCAAAGCACACGAGCTTCGCTCCAGGTGTGCCGGATGTGGCAGGTAAATTTGCCATTCCGGCTGGAACTGGTGAAGAAATGGAGCAGCGCCTTGTTAGGGCTGCATGATATGGATGAGCAGAGAGAGCCAGGGCTGTATGATACTACCTCTGAAGATGGTGGTATAGCACAGAAGCATGCCCCAAAGCCAAGAGCTTAGCTCCCAGTTGCCGGACATGGCATGTAAATTCGTCATGTGGCAGGAACTGGTAAGGCAAAAAATTTGGCCAGAAACATTAATTACATGACCTCTCACCAGTTCCAAGAATTAACAATGGATGAAATACACAAACGATATGAGACACCTGTAAAGTGTGCATCACTCAGAGAGCCCACTGTAAACCAGTGCATCTGGGGGCAAATGGGTGCAGCCATGCGATTGCATGAACCAGGCTACAGAAAGCCTTAAAACTAATCGGATCAGGTATAGCGGCTTTGGGCGGTCAGTCGAAGGGGCACCACTATCAAACTCACAGCGGACATGTTAGCCTGCTGTGTAACACCCACTTTGAGATCAAACTGTCCGACGGAAAACACCATCAAGCCAACTTGAATGCGAAATTTGCAGCACTGTGCAGATCATCCAACATAGCCACCAAACATGTTGTTTGGTGAGGTTCTGGCAAAGTAAGTCAATTAACTCAGATGACGAGGCGAAGACTGTGCATGATGCTGCCTCGTCAACCATACCCCTTCAGATGGGTCACAAACGCTGATGCAGGGCGAGCTCCATTGATACGCCATTTGAATGCACCAGTGCACATCTCCAGCAAAATTAGGAGGCAAAAGAATTCAACACCCATGGCTTTACAAGCAGCTGGACTTGTCCAGGACATATTCTCCAGGGACCAGTCACCAGTAGGGGGTAGTTTGCAATTGTTCTACAATTAAGGGTACTGTACACCATCAGAGGCGTTTATATTGGACAGTTTTAGGGGTTTCGAATTCAGTTAATTTGAATTACCCAAGCAAGAGAAGGATGTTGGATGTCGAGCCAATCTAAGACCTAGCCCAACTGAAACTCCTATGTCCAGTATAAACACTTTCAAATAGAAACGGTCAGTACTGCTAAGTAACTGCTTTCCAAAGGATGTTATATGGCAAGTATAGATCTTAAAGATGCATATTATTCAGTACCAATTCATTACAATACCGCAGATATTGGAAGTTAGTTGAATGAAACTTGCCAAAATGGGTAAACCCAGCCCTAGCTTGTTTACAAAATTGTTTAAACTAGTATGTGGACTACTATGGGCTCAGAATCACTAGTGATGGCATGCTTGCATGATTTTCTGATCATAGGCACCACTCAGAAGGCAGCTGAATTTCTGTTTCAATTACCAACATATCAGTGACTCTGCCTATGGCCAAAAGTTTAGAAATAGCCCTGCAGCAGTTTGGTAGAAGAACAGCAACCCTCCTACCAAAGAGTGCTTAATGTTTTTAGTAAATTAATAGCAACCTTCCCTGGAGTGCAATTTAGGCCTCTACACGATCAGAATATGCAACGGGCTAAGGGACAGGCACTCAAAAACATGCAGGTCATTTCGATAGACTGATGCAGTTGACAGCCCAAGCTATCACCGATTGCAAAGGTGTATAACAAATGTTTCACGTTGCTCTAGTAACATGTTGAGCAAACAACCTTCAGCTGCTTTACAAGCTGAGGTGAGTGTTTCAGGACAGGGAGCCACTGATAACACAATTTCAGCTGCAACAGCAAATGCAGTATGCAAGAGGCATTAATCCTACAGATGTATTTGGAATCGTTGGGGCATTTTATGCCCCAGAAAAGCGTAGTATTTGACAAATGCATGACTTACATGTTCAGCTCCAGATTGTCAATACCACAGCAATTGCATATATTAATTACAAGGGTGGAATTACGTCATTATCATGTGATAATCTGGCTAAACCCCATCTGGCACTGCTGTAGTACTAGGAACATTTGGGTCTTAGCAATCTACCCACTAGGTAGAGATAGTGTGGTGGCGGACACCAGGGCACGTAAATTTAAAGATAACATAGAATGGATATTGAATCCAACTTTTTTTTAAAAGGATTGTCACACATTATGGATTGCCAGACATAGATCTGTTGCTTCCAGATTAAATCACTGGTTACCTAAATACGCCTCATAGGAACCGGATTGAAGGGCAGTAGCGGTGGATGCATACCCGCTACATTGGGGAGGTACGCTCTTCTACGCTTTCCCCATTCTGCCTTATCAGTCAATGTCTCACCAAATTGAGCAGGGCTTCGCTTCAGAAATTTGGTAGTCCCCGACTGGGCCACACAACCATGGTTACCATTGGTTCTGAGACTAATGACACAGCCATTCATGGTTATCCCCAAAAGCAGCACCTTGTTGCTTTACCCTGTGACAGGAAAGAGTCACCCCTGCGATGATTGTGTTAATCTGTTGATTGCAGATTCTGACGAGACCTTTCCAGTGGCTCGGACTATCAAGGCGAACCATGGATGTGATAACTATGGCCTGGAAGGATAATACTAAAAAACAATACATATCTCATTAATAAAAATGGGAGATGCTCTGCATCTGTCCTGATTACAGTCAACCATATCTTATACTGCAGGCGTACCTGATGTATTGGAGTTTCTTGTTACATTACACTTTGACCAGCAATGGAGTTATAATGCCATTAATAGTGCTAGGTGTGCATTGTCCTCCTATTTATGGCAGGGGTCGGGACAACATTCTGTCGGATCTCATCCATTGGTGCCTTGATTCATGAGAGGTATTTAACAAGAACCCTCCTAGACCTAGATATACGTGAATCTGGGATGTGAGCATCGTTATCACACTGCTTCGTCAATAGGCTCCGATTACACCTGTTTCCAAAAAACGAACACTTAAACTAGTCATGCTCATGGCGCTCGTTTCAGCACAACGGGGTCCAGACATTGCAAAATTTACGACTGGACAGCATGCCTTTCGTGTAAATAGTATTACGATTTATGTATATGATCTAATTACACAAAGCAGGCCAGGGATATCCAGGACAAAAATGAGCTTTAGAGCATACCCCATTGAACGGCGACTATTTGTAGTCACGCACCTACGTCAATATTGAGGTCACCAAGAGTCTTAGAGGCTCCAAAACAACGATGCTCATCAGTCACAAAGCCTCATTGAAAGGTGTTTTTGTAGACCATTTTTGATGTGGCAGAAGCAGGTTTGGATTTTGCTGGAGCAGACATTAATGTGTTTTAATCTCACTCCACCAGGGTGGTATCGACACCGCAGCGAGGGCACTGGACGCCCTTTTAGTCCAAGTCCTTGGGGCCGCAGGATGGTCCAGTGAAGGGATTTTCAACGGTTATAACAAACCTATCCTCACGACGGAAGGATTTGGGCATGTTATTTTGGGTCATGTTTGTAAATTCCCCCTAGGAGAGAGGGGTTGTTATTGCTTCTTTTGTTATTAAGACATTAATTTGTATAATGCACACAATGTTCAATACATTATTTGTTTATCCTGTGTCAACCAAAGCAATGTGTCGTATGGAACTGGGTCTACAGCATGAAATCACAGAGCTTTGAAATCTTCACGGAATCACTCATGTGACTCCGAAGTAAAATAGTAAGATTAAACAAGAACTTACCAGTTTGAGTTTGATCTTTATTTTATGAGTTACGGTGAGCGATTACGCGCCCTCCGCTCCCGGCCCGCATAATCGCAAAGATCATCTGGTAGTTCTAGTCTTCTGAGTCTTACTATATCACTTTGACTAGTTATTGTGATTTCACGCCACTGCTTTGAAGATTGACACGCAGGCGCTCTGGCAGGGCTTCTTCAATTAATCGCTCACCGTAACTCCTCATTTAATCTTACTATTTTATGTTATTTTAGTATCACATGTAATAAAAAATATTCAACCCAATTACTTTATTATATTAAGAACAAATCGTTGTGGCCATCCTTCGAGGTCAATGGTCTACTTTCTGTTGTTTTTATGGACTCTCAGGTGGCTTATGAGTCAAATCTTGGCTTTGAAAGTTTTTCGGCATTCAGGACAGGTAATTGCAGATGGCAGATCAGGCTTTGGTTGTTGCTGCCTCTCTTTCCATTTTCTTCTCTTTTCTTCTAATTATGTGCATCTCTTGGCTTCGAAGATCGCTGTTCCCTCTTGGATGATGGTTCGCCTGAGTTTCCTGTCCTTGGCATTGGTTTCCCAATTGTCGATGTCGATTTCACATTTCTTCATGCTGGCTTTGAATGCATCTTTGAATCTCTCCTTTTGTCTGCCTCTTTTACGTTTGCCTTCTTTAAGCTGGGAGGTGTGAAGGTTTGCTTTAGTAGACGCTTGTCTTCCATCTGAACAGCATGACCAACCCATCTTAGTTGGTTCTTGATGAAGAAAGCTTCGATGCTAGATGTTTTTGCTTCATTCAGCACACTGACGTTGGTTCTTGTGTCTTCCCAACTGATATTTAAGCTGCTTCGAAGACATAGTTGATGGAACCTTTCAAGTGTTTTCAGATGGCGGCGGTATGTTGTCCAGGTTTCTGATGCATACAGCAGCATTGGAATCACCACTGCCTTGTACACTAACATTTTGGTGTCTGTTCGGATGTCACAATTTTGAAAGACACTCATTCGAAGATGTCTAAAAGCTGTTCCAGCACACTCAAGACGATGTTGGATCTCGCCATGAAGGTCGACATTGGAGGAGAGGTGACTTCCAAGGTACGGAAAGTGATCCACATTTTCCAGGGTTGTTTCACCAAGTTGAATTGAAGGCTCTTTCCGATTTGTCTCAGTTGGTGACGATTGGTAGATGACCTGAGTCTTCTTGGAGTTGATGGTAAGTCCAAGTTTCGTGTATGCACTGTTGAAGGCAGTCAGGATCTGTTGCAGATGATTTTCTGAGAGAGCTGCAACACAGTATTGGAACTCGATGAGGGTGCTCATAGATGTCTTATTTTTGGACTTGAGATTGAAAAGTCTGCCATCTGTTCAGTAGACGATTTCGATTCATGGGGGTAGGTCATCCTGGATGATGTGGATGGTTGTCGCAATGAAGATGGTGAACAGTGTTGGGGCAATCACGTATCCCTGTTTCACTCCTGATCTGACTTGAAATGGCTCATAGTTGCTGTTGCTGGTCATGACTGTGGCAAGCATGTCATCGTGGAGGAGTCTCAGGATTCGAATGTACTTTTCAGGACAACCAAAGGTGGATAGTACGTCCCATAAGAGTTCCCTTGATAACGAGTCGAAGGCCTTAGTGAAATTGATGAATGCCATGTACAAAGGTTGAAGTTGTTCAGGCCAATTTTCTTGTAGTTGACGCATGTCGGCTGTTCCACGTGATGGTCTAAAACCGGCTTGCCTGCTGTTGCTAATAGGGAAATTCCACGATAATATCCGCAGTCAGACCGATTGCCTTTCCTTTTGTAGATGGTAACAATTGCTGAGTCTCTAAAGCCTCCTGGTACGTCTTCATTTATTCAGATCTTGATGTGAAGTTGATGCAGTTGGTAATGGAGCAGGTTACCTCCAATTGTGCACACCTCGGCTGGTATTCCATCGAGTCCAGCTGCCTTGTTGTTTTACAAGGTTTTGATGGCTTCCTTGACTTCTTCAAGTGATGGTATTCAGCTTAGGGAGTCGTCAACAGGCTGATTTGGAATGTTGTTGATCACATTCCTGTCAAATGAGGCGGTTTGATTTAGAAGATCTTCAAAGTGCTCCCTCCATCTAGAATTGATGTCAGCATTGCTCTTCAGAATGGTTGACCCATTTTTGCTTTTGAGAGGGGTTTGACCGTGAGTGGATGGACCAAAAATGGCTTTGGTGGTGTTGAAAAGGCCTCGAGTGTCGTTGGCGTCTGCTAGTTGTTGGATTTCCTAAGCTTTCTCCCTCCACCATTGGTTTTTCCAGTTTCGGGTGCTCTTCCGGACTGCAACCTTGCAATCCTGGTAGCACTTCCTTTTGGTAGCCGACTGTTGGTCATTTTATAAAGTGATGAAAGCTTTTCTCTTTTTATCGATGTTGTTGGAGTTGTATGTCATCATTGTCAAACCAATCCTGATGTTTTTTTTACTTAAGCCCAATTGTTTCCTTGCAGGAGGCGATGATAGCATTCTTCAATAGATTTCAGTGTTCTTCGACAAAAGGTGGGATCTGTTGAGGCAGATGTTTTTGAAATTTTTGTTGAAACATCTGTACATGGTTGATGTCTTGAAGGACATCAACATTGAATTTCTTGATGGTGTTCTGGTTTTTATGTTTCCTTTTGGGCCGAATCTTCATTCTCATGGTGGATGTCCACTCACAATGCAAAATTAGTTAATTGTGCAACCAGCACAACTGATCAAATAATTAGCATATAGTCCATTATCCAACAGGATGGAGTGATTGTCTACCAAATAATGATGATTGATATGTATATGGTCTTATTCACTGACATTGATTCCCTTATTCTATGAAAGATATTCTTTCATTCAGTTGTCTGGCTCCAACATTCCACCCAGTGAATGCTGTCCTTCCTATTTTGAGCTTTAAAAAATTGACTGAAGCACGTTTCACAGTGATTTCAGCAGAAAAATGTGGCACTTTCACCTGTTTGAAAACACCACCTACTAGCATTTGGTTGGTAATTCAATTTATATAAATTGTACAGAGAGTTTGGGTTGGCTTCACAATTTAGCCTCTCAGGGATGAGTAAAGGTTTTGCAATCCAGCAAAAATCCCTTAACACGCAAGCAAAGGGGTTGATTTATTGGCTTACTGTACGCTTAGAGTCTAAGCTGTTTCCACTGAAAACACATAACATTGCAGGCCAGTTTCTCTCGGGATTCTAAACACGAACATCGCTACATTCCTTTTTTTTCTGAACTTGTTGAGGATTCTCAGAACTCTTGCTAACTTCTTCACCTCTGCTGCTGACCCCTTAAATGATACTGGAGCCCACTGAGGTGGGTGTCCCATAATCTACACTTAGTCAGGTGAGGAAGCAGTGAAATTATAACCCCAGTGAAAAGCTTATTGAATCCATTGGTAGAGGACCAGAAACAAAGTTGTTGCAAACTTATGGCCACCAATTTTGGGGCACAGATCATCTCCCTTGCCCAGCTGACTTTATTACCTTCCACAAACCTATCCACGGGCAGAAAATAGGTGTGCAATCCAACATTAGTAATGGATAGGCTGTTTTTCTTTTGCAGTGCATGTCAAATTGATGTTCAAAATTCAATTCAATATATTTTCACTTCTCCATTTAAAAAAAAAATTGAGTTTCACACTAAAGCTAATTGTTTTGACAAATAATATTGATTCCATTATAAATACTCGTTGGGAACAGTCCGATTAGCATACTCCCAATGATGCGCACAGTGAGGTGATTAATCAGTGATAAATTCAGAGACTTGATAACTGAATTTAGGATTGATGCTTCTATAATTTTGATGGTACATCAATGGCTAATACACAAAACCTGTTTATTCATCAGTGATCTCTTGACAAGCCGCAGTTCAATTTGCCAATGGGATCCTGAATCAGTTTCTATCACTAAAAGAAGTAGCAGCCATTTGCATGTGTTGCGTGGATTACTTTGTTCTTTTATTATTATGATCTCAGCATAATTTCAGTTGCAAGGGCTTTTTGCTGGTGACTGGACTGATAGAGACACCATTACTTTTCACATTTTCTCCTCCATTCCTCAAAGAGGAACCTATAAAAACATCATAATTCTTATGCTATGGAACAATATAACTTAAACTCTTTGTAGTGAGTGTTTGGAAATCTTTTTGACCAAGGAGTTCTATTTGACCTTTTTTCTGTTCCAAGCCAAAACTCATATAGATGCCTTACTGGCGTGTCCTACTTAGGCGATTTTTCAGGCAACTACCGGCGACTGGATCAGCGACTGTCAGAGTGGAACACACACACACATCGTTTCCTTTACCAGCCCATAATGTAGGTAGGGGACAGGGCAAGCGGGGGGGGGGGGGGGGGAGGGGGAGCGCTGTCTGTGTGAAATTCACATGGTGCAAAGCCAATGTGATACAGACACACAAATTGAACAGGAAGGTTGGCGCTGTACAGCACAGTACAGCACAGGTGAAAGCACAGTATACGGGAAGGGTTGCATAAGTCCTTTAAAAGAGGGATGTAAGGGGGGGGGGGGTGGAGATGGGGGAGGGGGGAGAAGGAGTGGAGACTACTTTTAAGAAACCAGAGATACACGGCTATGAAGCTCGGCGGACATTTAACATAACCGGTCAGTTGTCCTTGGTTCTGAAAACTACTGCTTATGTTTATTTTCCCAATGAGCCAATGAAATTCATCGGTCAGCACCGGCTACAACCTACGAGAATCTTCGACCTCCTGGCAACCCACTATGACCTCCTGGTGACCCACCTAAGGCACAAGAATTCTCGCTACTCGCCATGGCGGCTTAATTCTGTTCGCCGCTAATTTTTCAACGTGTTGAAAAATTTGCGGCGACCATAATGGGGCCGCGACTTGTTCCCAGAATGCAGGAATTCCTCACGACCATGAAGACGACTCACCAGAAACTACCCACCAACAGGCCCATTAGAGTTTTCATGGTATGTGTTTCTTTATCTCTTATTAAAACACCTTGTAGAATGCAAAATAGGAAGGTTGTTGATGGCTTTTAATTTAGCTTAGTTTAGTTTAAAGATACAGAATGGAAACAGACCCTTCGGCCCACCGAGTCTGCACCGACCAGCGATCCCTGCACACCAACACTATCCTACACATACTAGGGATCATTTTTACTTTTAAACCAAGCTGATTAACCTACAAACCTGTATGTCTTTGGAATGTAGGAGGAAACCGGAGCTCCTGGAGAAAACCCACACAGGTCACGGGGAGAACGTACAAACTCCGTACAGGCAGCACCGATAGTCAGGATCGAACCCGGGTCTCTGGTGCTGCAAGGCAGTAAGTCTACCGCCCTTTCTTTTGCTCACCGCCAATCATAATTGATATCAAGAGAGTACAAAAAATAATCCCTTCCCCTTCATGCCATATTTTAATTGGTCATGAATGATACTATTATATATTGTCCTGTTCGCTGTGTGAATAGTGATGCACATAAGCTTGCTTCATTATTTTGTACAATGATTAAATTAATTAAGAGAAATGACAACCTCATCTTCCACTTAGCTTCAGTAGGAAAAATCATTCCTCCCATGATTGTAAATAAAACCAGAAAATGGCAGACAAAAAAAAGTTAATGTTTCAGTACTTGATGGGCAGGCAGTGCTCAAACTTAAGTCAATACATTTTCACTTGTCTTTTTTAAAAACTAGGAAAGGTATATTGAATTTCATGCTGGAGCTAATTATTTTGACAAAGACAATTGATTCCATTATATAGATTTATTGGGAACAGCCCCATAAGCTAACTCCTGATGATATGCACAGTGAGGTAATTAATCAGTAAGATGTGAGTAGTTTTGGGCCCCATGTCTGAAGACGGATGTGCTATCTTTGGAGATGGTCCAGAGTAGGTGTACAAGAATGATCCCGAGGTTGATTGAGTTAATGTATGATGAGTGTTTGGAGCCTATGGATCTACACTCACTGGAGTTTAGAAGGATGAGGGGGAATCTCATTGAAATCTACTGGATAATGAAAGGCCTAGAGAGAGTGGATGTGAAAAAGGATGTTTCAAGTTTTGGGAGAGTCTAGGACCAATGGGGCGCAGCCACAGATTATAAGGGCTTACCATCAAAATGGAGATGAGGTGGAATTTCATTAGCCAGAGGGTGGTGCAGATGGCTGGTTCATTGGTACAGATGGCTGTGGAGACTAATACATTAGGTATTTTTAAGGCAGAGATTGATGTGTTCTTGATTCGGAAGGGTGTCAAAGGTTATGGGGAGAAGGCAGGAGAATAAGATTCAGAGGGAAAAAGCCATGATTGAATGGAAGCAGGCCCTTCGGCCCACCTCGTCCATACCGACCAAGATGCCCCATCTAAGCTGGTCCCATTTGCCCATGTTTGGCCCACATCCCTCTATACCTTTCCAATCCATGAACCTGTCCAAGCATTTACCTCCTCTATTGGTTCATTAGTTCACCGAAGTAGCAAACTTGAATGAAATATATTGCAGTTTTTTTATTCTTCTAGGGTTTTTTTCTGGTAGAAATGTATTTAAATGGCATGCCGTTGAATGAAGTAACCTGGAGACACAAGAGACTGGAGATGCTGTAGTATACAGCAAAAAAATGAATCGCTGGAAGAACTCAGGAAATCAGGCAGCATCAGTGAAGCCAGAGGAATGATTACTTTTCAGTTCAAGACCCTGCATCAGAACTTAGAGTGTGCAAGTAAGACAGCCAATGTAACAAGCTGAGACGTAGGGATGTGGTAGGGATTGTAGGTTATAGGTGGAATCAGGTGAGGAAGGGGGATGATGGTCAAGTGAAACCAGGTGGGGAAGATGGAAGGGTGGAGATAGATACAAAGGTTGGAAGTTGATAAGTGGAGAAACAACAGGCTAAAGATGCTGGAATTGGATAAGGAAGGAAAGTGATGTATGTGGATGATGGGCAGATGTGTTCAGGTTAGAGGGGAGGGAAGGGTGGAGTTGGTGAATCAAAAGGAGAGAGAAAGGAGCACAGCGAGTGTGGGTTACCTAGAGTCATGGGATGTGGATTTGAAATGGCATGCGACCCGGAGCATAGAACGATGATTGTGCAAAACTGTTGCCTAATCATTACATGGTCTTGTTGATGTAGAGGAGGCCACATCAAGCACATCGGCTTGGAGAAGGTGCAACTGAATATTTGCCTGACCCAGAAGGGGCTGTTTTGTTCCCTGGATGGTGTTGAGGAAGGAGACGCAAGAAAAAGCGTTGCACATCCTAATTTGGCAGGAGAATGAAGTCCCATCATCCCTTTGCTCCACGTGGAAAGCAACTCCGAGCATCCATCCAACCAACTGAGACAAAAGCATACTGCATATCCACCAAGTGGTCACAGGAGTCGAAGGCAACCTCATCTCCATTACACAACTACATCTCTTCAACAGATAAAAGCTGTCCAGGGTCTGACCTCCCCAGAGGAGCATGGGTGAACCTCAACAGACTTCGTATTGGAGTTGGGTGTTTCAATGCCAGCATGTGGAGATGGGGGCTCTGCCAGAACCCAGCCTGTGAATGCGGAGCAGAACAACAGACAGTCAACCATGTCATCTCTGAGTGCCCACTCTACCACCCTCCAAATGGAGCTCAGGGCCTGGCAGACATTGACGTAGAGACAACAACCTGGCTGCTCAACACCCGGCTTGAGATCTAACTGTCCCTTTGGTTTATTTATGTTTCATTCGCAAGACGAAAGATGTGGCAGGAGAAAGTGCCTGAGGAGATTGAGAGTTGGGTGGGGAGGAATGAACAAGTAAGTAAGTAAGTCCGTTTATTGGCCAAGTATTCACATACAAGGAATTTGCCTTGGTGCTCCGCCCACAAGTAACAACATAACATACAGTGACAGTTACGAATGATTCAGAAAACATTAAACATTATTAATAATAAAACATTAATGATAAAACACCATTGATCAAGCATGTGAACCAACAAAATACCAGATCAAAGGGAGGCTACAGATTTTTGGCTGTTGAGTAGACAAAGGACAAAGGACAATTTATTGTCACATATACCATTTGGTATAGTGAAATTTGTCTTGCCATGCAGCACACAGATAAAGATAAGACACAACATTAAAGAATTTAATCCCCCCACAATGGTTCCCACTGTGAGGGAAGGCACAAAGTCCAGTCTCCATCCCCTTGTTTACCCATAGTCGGGCCTATTGATGCCTCTACAGTCGCCTCTACGGGGGCTGATGTTACAGGCCCATCTTCGCCGGGTGATGGTGCTCCGGCATCGGGAGAACCCTCTCCGCGGCTCGGGGTGCCTGTAACGGCCGCTTCCTTGCTGGAGACCGCGGCTTCCGACGCCAACAGGCCGCGCTGAATGGAGCTCCGAGAGATCCCAGGCCCCCGATGTTAAAGTTGAAGTTCAGCGCCGCCGCCCCTCAGTCCTGTAGCTCCACGATGTTCACCTGCGATCTTGAGCTCACTGGAGCTCCAGCACAGCGACCCAGGCAAGTCATCGCCCACTCCGCACTGCGATGGCGCTCCAATGCTGCACCGCTGCCGAAGCCATGGTTCTGGGCTGTCCACCCAGGAAACACTGCTCCAGGCCCGCTGGTAGGCCGCGAGGACGGGTCAACGGTGCAGCCCGGAGAAGCAGCCTCTCTGACCAGGTAGGGAACCTAGAAAGCAGTTCCCCCCCCCACCCCCACATAAAAAAGGCTAGGACTCCGAAAACAGAAAAACTCAACAAACTAAAAATTAAAAAAGAGAGAAAAAACGGACAGCTGCAGGCTGGGCAGCTATACCCGTACAGGACAGCGCCCCCTCGTGCAACTACTCGTAGATAAAAAACTGTTTTTATGTCTGGCTGTGGCAGCTTTGACAGTCCGGAGTCGCCTTCCAGAGGGAAGTGATTCAAAGTGTTTGTAGCCAGGGTGAGAGGGGTCAGAGATGATCTTGCCTGCTCGCTTCCTGGCCCTTGCAGTGTACAGTTCATCAATGGAGGGAAGGTTGCAGCCAATAACCTTCTCTGCTGATCGGACGATTCGCTGCAGCCTCCAGGTGTCGTGCTTGGTGGCTGAGCCAAACCAGACCATGATGGAGAAGGTGAGAACAGAGTCTACGATGGCCGTGTAGAATTGGACCATCATTGCTTGTGGCAGATTGTGCTTCCTCAGCTGCTGTAGAAAGTACATCCTCTGTTGTGCTTTTTGGACTGAATAGGGAATCATAAGTGAGTGATCCTTGCAGAGAGTTTAAAATGATGGGGAGGAGAAGATTAGGGTGGTGGTGGATCACATTGCAACTGGCAGGAATATCAAAGGTTGATTGCTGGTTGTGTGGCTGGTAAGGTGAAAGATGAAGGCCAAGGGAATTCTACCTCTGTTTTGTCTGGGGGAGTAGGGATGAGAGCAAATGTTCGAGAATTGGAGAAAATACGAGTGAGGGCTCCATTGTCCACAGTAGAGGGGAAAGCAAGTTTATTGCAAAAAGAAGACTTTGCGGATATCGTAGAGCAGAAAGCTTCATCCTGAGAGCACATGTAGTGGAGACAGAAAAATAACATAAAATAATGTTGTCCTCAGAAAACAGTAGGGGAGAGGAGGTTTGGTCAATGTAGCTGTGGGAGTCAGTTGACATATAGCAAATATTAATAGTAAATTTGTCTATTGAGATAGAGCCAGAAATATCTGAAAATGAAGAAAGGTGTCAACATGAACCAACCTGCTCTTTCCATTTAAATGTCAAAAGACCTAGTTGGACATTCTTGCTACTTCTGAGCCCAAAAAGTGCAGTCATATTTTATCCTGAATGGGCTTCTATTTCTATTCATAAATTTGACTGTAAATTGGTTCATCAGAGTGAAAATTGTGATGGCCTGATGCCAATCTATGTGTTTTTCAACCTGCTTAGAATATGCAATCCAGTTGCAACATTGTCAGATATACTACTTGGTCAACCACAAGACCCTGGTGGTTGGTGGGGTTAAAATTAGAACCATCCCCACCTTCCACTCCACCAAGTCAACCTGACAACAAAATTGAATCAACAGTGACCTTCAGTGGTCAGATGCAGTGCAAGTATAAAAAAGATGGGAAAAATATATATTTTAAAATGGCAGTAACAAATCATTCTCGATATATTGAATTTCCGTGCAAAGTAACATGGAATATTGCAAAAAACGTGTACCGGTACTTATGAAAACAGTATTCAGAGTGCATACGCACATCAAAGTATATTCCAAGAAAGTAAATCAAATGTGAAATGTACCCTTGAAAATTCATTAAATTGTCTTCCCTGTGTAAAATGACTGCTGAGACGTATTGATTAATTTCCACAAATGCAAGAAAACGCAAAGTGGCAAAGGGAAATTATTTCACTGCTGCCTTATGCCTCTGGGTACCCAGTTAAACAGTGCATGCTCAGTTGTTTACTCTGGAGTAATTCCAGTACGGGAGAAAGGCAGGACTTTGGCAGTGGAAGTGCAAGACTGGAGTCACACTGATGTGAATGAATCAAGAGCTACTCTCCGCAGAGAGACTCCTAGGGGGGTTTGCCCAAAGAAAAGTGACTTGTTTATTGCTGCACAGCGGTCTTGTGCTTTGAAGAGACAAAAGCAAATGTGCCACATGTGCATCACAGCTCAACAAACAATATAAACTGCAGGATTCTCTTTTCAGCATCATTTGAAGAGAAATAAAATGACACAAACATTATTATAATAAACTGTACATTTGTTACACTCCGATGAAATTTATGAAAAGTATAGTTAAATTACACTGAAACACCTGTCAATTGATGATGATCAATCTCTGGATCAAGAAGCATGATATGTAAATACACCTTTTTTTCTCTTTTGATGGTATTTCTCCGTGAATGAGCAGCAGTTAAATCATGTGGCTGCAGAGTATGTGCTTGTCTCCAACAAAGATAGCATTTGTATGTATGAACTGACAATTGTCATTTAAAGGGAGGTTCACTGCAGACAGCTCCATCTTTAGATTTTGGGGACCATTTTAAAATATCCAGGGTTACCAGAGTGAACATTTCAAGGTGCCTCAGAGAAAATGGCTGCTATCTGGTCAGTATTTCTGGAGAATGGGAAAAGCGAGCTACCACCATTTGCTTTGATGACGGGGCAATTACTATTGCAGCTGTTTGCTTTCCCCGAGCAACAGCTTCTCCACAATATCTGCACATCACTCCCATCCTTCATTACACCCATTAATTTCACCTCCTACTTTCTTAATCCCCTCCTGGCAACAGTTAAACATTCCACCTCTTATCACAGTGATCATGTGGGCTTGCCTTGCTATCAAGTCTTCTCCTTTCCTTGACACCTGTCTCTCTCCCTTTAAAATTTATATCAATAGCCATAAAAGAAAACTGTTTTCAGTCATCTGTCCTCTCCACCCTGTTTTGCTGACTTTTCGCTCTGCACTTCATGAATATTCTTTGTCTTTCCACAGCATTAAAGCAGCTCCAACTAATTTGCAAAAATCACATTACATGTAACTCTCATAGAGTACTTTCTCTCAACTATTCTACCACATTCACTTTGGCCGTACACTCAGACAACATCACTTCAATATTAACCAGTTCTTGGATTTGATTACACAATCTCAGTGAGTCTTTAGCAATGGCAATTCTTCCCCCTGTTCAACCTGGTTCTCAAAAGCTTTTGGATATTTATATTGAAAGCACGATGCAAGGAGCATTAGCTGTGTATCTTAGCTGTGTATACTAAATAGGTATTTAGTTCATTTCAGATTAGTTCAGTTTAGTTCAGTTTAGTTTAATGTCACGTGCACCGAGATACAGTGAAAAACTTTTGTTGGGTGCTAACCAGTCAGCAGAAACACAATACATGATATACTCACAGTGTACAGTGTACAGATACATGATATGGGAATAACATGTAGCGCTAGGTAAAGCCAGTAATGTCTAATCAAAGAGAGTCCAAGGATCACCAATGAGGTAGATAGTAGTTCAGGACTGCTCTCTCATTGTGGTAGGATGGTTTAGTTGCCTGATAACAGCTGGGATGAAATGGTCCCTGAATCTGGAGCTGCGTGTTTTCACACTTCTATACGTTTTGCCCAATGGGAGAGGGGAGAGGAGGGAATGGCGACTTGTCCTTGATTATGCTGCTGGCCTTGCTGAGGCAGCAAGTCAATAAAGAAGGTTGGTTTGTGTGATGGACTGGGCTGTATCCACAATTTGCTGCAATTTCTTGCGGTCTTAGATGGAGCTGTTCCCAAACCAAGCTGTGATACATCCCGATAAAATGCTTTCTACGGTATATCTGTAGAAGTCGGTGAAAGTTGTTGGGAACATGCCAAACTTACTTAGCCTTCTAACGAAGTAGAGGTATTGGTGTGCTTTCTTGGTTTCTAGATACAATGCGGCAAAAATTAGGCCATCATTACTAAATATAAAAAAAGGATGTGTGGAGATATTTTGATTGATACTGAAAATGTACAGCTGATTGATCAACATACCCCTTTCTTCAAATGGAAGGTGTGGAAGTAAAGATGTGTGCAACAGGATGTACAGCTATCTCTAATTTATATGCATACATATAAAAGGTCATTGCCAGAAGGCAAACTCTCCAAGATAATGTGAACAACTCTGACCTTTATTTCCTGAAAGAATTCAAATCACAGATACTGCCTAACCTACAGAGAATTTATAATATTTCCTGTTTTTGTTTTAGGTTTCAGTATCTACGATGACTTAGTTTTATATTATTGGCCATGTAATGTCTTCATGAATGCTTTCAGACATGGCATACATATAAACAAAGAGGTAATGGTTTATTTGTAAGACAGCAGCCTTAAATTATTTATATGCTGAGACTTTAATTTGGCAGACTGAATATTCCAGAAAGACTGTGACAATGATTAAAACCAGGCACACCACAAGACGTGAAATATTTTTTTTAAAACATGGAGTTTTGAAATGAAAACAGAAAATGCTTTAAACATTCAGCAGGTCAGCGGGCATCCGTGGAAAGAGAAATAGAGTTAAGCGTCCTGACTGAGGGTCCTCAACCTGACATGTCAATTCAGTTTCTCTTTCCACAGAAGCTGCCCTGTCCTGCTGAGGCATTTTTTGCATTCATTTTACACCCCAAGACTTATCCGAGCAAGATCACGATATGAACACATACACGGAGACAGTCCATGCTTAATGATACACCACGGTGACATTGTTATTGCTGGATCGCCTGGATGTAAGGAATCTCCTTCAACTGACACATGACAGTAATTGACTTGGGAAAAGGTACAGTACATAACACAGAGTTCACTAGAACATTGTTGTCAGGTTTCTTTAAGATAGACGGTTAACGCTGTCAATCCACTACTGACTGTAAATTCCGGGCAGATACCTTAACTTTGACAATTGCATACCTTCTTGAGCATGAAGATAAAATTATATTAGATTTTTGTTAAGTGAATAACTTCCTTTGCAAAGGAGACACAATAACAAAATGGAGTCTTGTTTATTCATCGAATGGTATTTACATCATTGTAAACCTCAAATACAAAAGCCACAAAAATGTGTACACTCACTTTATATCATTTTCATTCCTTGGATATGATAAACAAGAGGGTCTCTCGGTAATTATTCTTGGACAGCATGTGATCCAAGCCTCGACGAGCATGATTTAGGTGAACAATGTGCATTGGCTATGCTGAACACTAATCAGCAGTAGTGTGTTACATTTTGGTGCTAAGCCTACCTATTAAGGGTCATTTGAAATAGTGCATGATAATTTCTTGCATGCCAATTAAAGTTAAGCATTATAATGTGATGTCATCAAGAAATGAGACCTTGATGACCCAGTGAATTTCCATTCCATAAATTTTCTCTCCATGAATTGCTTAAATAATAAGTAATAAGATGGCTTTCATCAGATTATTAGGGTCAGAATAAGATTGGATTTCATAAATATAAAACAATATAAATTCCCATTATTTTCTGTGGAAATATTTAAACAATATTTCGATTAAAGTGGTTCATGCCCTAGATATTCTTCATGATTTTCTAAATACCTCATAGACTTCTGTTTTGCAGTGCCAACTATTGAAAATATATCTGGGTGGGAGTTAATTGGACCCCTACCTAATTATCAACTGTACAGCCAAAAGTAATTAAGTATCATTACAGAAGGTCATTATGGTCATTGTGAGGTTTTGCCTACTCAGTTGTTCTGCATTAAATGATATTCCAGCAAAAATAAAAATGTTTCCTCAAAATTGAAACTGTGCCCAAAGTAAGTGCAATAGCTGGGAGTGAATGATTCTAACTGAACATTACTGAGATGACTGTCATTTCCTGGAGTTGGTCAACATTTTGATAGAAAAACAAAGGATTTTTGAAACATGCACTTCTCATTTAGTTAAAAGCGTCTAAAAAGTCTGAGGAATGGTCTCGAACCAAAACGTCACAAATCCAAGTTCTCCAGAGATGCTGCCTGTCCTGCTAAGTTACGCCAGCATTTTGTGTCTTCTTCAGTTCCTTGTTTCTACATCTCATTTACGTCTGAGGCTGATACATCTCCAATCACAGCTATAACGTGCATATCAAAAGTCAAATTGGGCTAAGAACAAACAGATCTTAAACATGCTCAGGTCAACCAATCAAATGGAAATGCCCAGAGGTGTTAATAAGGTATTGAAATTCTTAAAAATAATATTCAAAAATGGGAAATGTTGTTTTCTGGGTACAGGAGACTCAAAATGTTTGATAAATAAATGTCAATGGAAGTACCTTGGGGAGACAAGCATTTGCATAGAGAGTGATGGGTGCCTGAAATGCACTGCCAGGGGTAGTGGTGGAAGCAGATATGATAGTGGAATTTATGAGATGTTGAGATAGGTACATGGATATTCAGGAAATGGAGGGATATGGATCACATGCAGGCAGAGGACTAACTTGGCATCATGTTGTGAACCAAAGGGCACGTGCCTGTGCTCTACTATTCGAAAGAAAAATAGATTGAAAAATAGAATGCACTATTTCTGGTGCGTTAACATCAAATTCGAAATCCTTCCCAAAATATCATAAAATTGGTCAAATGGATTTTTGAAATGTTATTAGGATTGTTTGCATCAATCACTGCAATGCAACCTGAGCAATTGCCAGTGGGGCTCGCCTAGTTTTGCACACCCAGTGGAGAAGGGTATTGGGCATTAAATGTGAACTCTCTGCAGCAGTCAGACAACAGAAAACACATGCTTTGGCTGCCATGGAAAAGACAGACTGCAGGTGAAATGGTGAAAGGGACTTATGTCCACTTTGCACTCGAAAGATCATCCATGTACTGGTCAGAGATATTTATCAGGGGAATGTCCCATGCATCAGCAGTCCAAGGTTTCCCTCTGGCCCAGAGTAAGTAGAGCCTGATATGAGGATGACCACATTAGTAATTCTCTGTGGTATTCTCTGCCACTGAAGGCAGTTGAGGCCAATTCACTGGATGTTTTCAAGAGAGTTAGATTCAGCTCTTAGGGCTAAAGGAATCAAGGGTTATGGGGAAAAAGCTGGAATGGGGTACTGATTTAGGACGATCAGCCATGATCATATTGAATGGCGGTGCTGGCTTGAAGGGCCGAATGGCCTACTCCTGCACCTATTTTCTATGTTTCTATGTGTCTATTTATTCACTGAGTGAAAACCCTGCACAATGCCAACAATGCCACTTGTTCCTCGCTAAAATAGATGCAAGTAGATTAAATGTAAGAGCATTGATATACAGCGGGTCCTTGTGGTGCTAGTCCATAGCTCTTTGAAAGTGGACACAGAGGATGGGGGAGAGGTAGGGATAATAGAATACTGAAGAAGGGTTGCGCAATTGCCTCCCTAGACCAAAGAGTTGAGTATAAGAGATGGGATGTCATGTTGTAGCTGCACAAAGCATTAATTAGACAGCATTTGGTGCATTACATACAGTTCTCGTCACCACAGTTCGGAATGGTTGTGGTAGCCTGAGAGAGAATGCCAAAAAGATTCACCAGGCAATTTCTGGAATGGAAGGCTGCAGTTATGAGGAGAGATTGGATTGACTAGTTTTATTCTCACTGGGTAGGAAGGTGAAGAATAACCTTATAGGGGTTTATAAAATTATGTGTAGCCAGTCATTTTCTCCAAGACAGGGGAGTCTAGAACTAAAGGGTATACAGATTTAAAGTAGGAGGGGAGAAAGTTAAAAGAGCTGTGGGAAATAAGGTTATCTAGAATGAGCTGCCAAAGGAAATTATAGAGATACAATTACATTTAAAAATCATGGTAATTGGATAGGAAAGAATTCTGGCCTAATGCTGGCAAAGGTACGAGCATAAATAGGCATTGTGGTTGGCATGGATGAAATGGGCCAAAAATGCAAGTTTCTCTGCTGTACAATTTGATGATTCAATGAAATAAATTATTTGTGAAAACAGTGCGTGAATGACCTTTCTGAAGAGTGAATTGGGAGAACCAGCCAAGATCTGCTGCAGCCAGTTGGAAGAAACTCTGGGAATGAAGTTAAGTCAATGTGACTTTATCATCCATGGGGAGAAGGGTTCAGATTTGATAGCATTGTTGAAGTTCTTCCCAGAAAATGTAGGATATATGTGACTATAGCCCTGGAAAACATGAGCTTGTGAATACAATGTTCATTGCACAGATCCAGGTTGGATGTGATGCCTCTGACGTCTCAGTGGGAGTAGTCTTTTCATTAATGTTCATGTCCATGACATGATGTTCCAGTTGAACCCTGAGTGGCCAGTTATACTCATGACAACCAATGTGCTGCCACAGATATATTACTGAGGCTGTCATTGAATAAATACCTCAGCAGATAAGTGTTGCAAGTTTGACTCTTTGATAGACACAAATAGCTGGAGTAACTCAATGGGACAGGCAGCATCTCTGGAGAGAAGGAATGGGTGACATTTTGAGTCACAACCCTTCTGAAAAATATGCTGCTTGGCCTGCTGAGTTACTTCAGCTTTTTTGTGTCTATTTTCGGTTTAAACCAGCTTCTGCAGTTCTTTCCTACACAAGTTTGACTCTTTGTTGGTTTTACAGGTACTTAAATAATTTGCTGTCAGCTCTGAAGATATTCAATCGACTACCCAATATCAATTGGCTGACACTTTAAATAGGAACAAAACCAAGTAAAACCAGGTGCTCCTGATTCTACTCTGACTGCTCAACAACAAATGTAGCGTAGGGATTTCTGGGTCAAGTCAACATGGTACAGATGGAAGCAGATGCCAGTTGGTATGTGCTTGACATCAAGATGTGCAATTTCACAGAAACATTATCAAAGAAACATTTGGTCCTGTTAATATTGAAACTGCATGCCTAAATTAGAAATTAGAATAGTGAAAGGCTTGGATAGAGTGGATGTGGAGAGGATGTTTCCACTAGTGGGAGTGTCTAGGACTAGAGATCATCGCCTCAGAATTAAAGGACATTCTTTTAGGAAGGAGATGAGGAGGAATTTCTTTAGTCAGAGGGTGGTGAATTTGTGGAATTATTTGCCACAGAAGGCTGTGGAGGCCAAGTCAGTGGATATATTTTTAAGGCAGAGGTAGATAGATTCTTGATTATTACAGTTGTCAGAGGTTATGGGGAGAAGGCAGGAAAATGGGGTTAGGAGGGAAAGATAGATCAGCCATGATTGAATGGTGGAGTAGACTTGATGGGCCAAATGGCCTAATTCTACTCCTATCCCTTTTGGTCTTAAAGGACACTTGGACACATACATGGGTATGGAAGGTTTGGAGGGATATGAGCCAGGTACAGGAGATATGGGACTAGCTCAGCTCAGCAACTTGGTGTTTGGAAGAATTGGGCCAAAGGGCCTGTTTCAGTGCTCTAGAGCTCTATGACTATAGTTATTTTCTGTTTTTATATCAGATTACAGCATCTGCAGTATGTTTCCCCTTTCCCCCTCCCGCAATCTATTTCATAGGTGATTGGTCTTCTTGTTTTGGATTCTATCTCTTGTAATCACTTTGGGGAAATTAATTCCTGATATTGCAATCCGATTTACATTTTGCTTTATTTTTGTTTTATTTCCTTTTTGCACACCATTAAAAAGAACTTAAGTTGGAGTTATAACAACTTAATTTGATAAAATCTTCCTTGTGTCTAGAATACTGACCTGCAGCAGTACTTAGAGGCAGGTAAGCCAAGAAATAAATCTGGTATCTTCCCAATACATTTCACACATGAAGAATTCCACAGCTACCTGCAATATGTCTGAATGTCTGTACTTTGCATGCTATGCATCAGTGAGGAGGGGCAGCTCAGTGATGTGGCTGATATAGCTGCTGCTTCAGTGCACTCAGGACCTGGGATCAATCCTGACCTTAGGAGCTAACCGTGGTGTTTACAATTGTCCTTGTGCTGGTTTCCCCTGTTTCACATTTAAAAGACATATGGATAGCAAGTTAATTGGTCACTGCAAATTACTCATAGTGTGTAGCTGAGTGGTAGAAGCTGAGAAGGGCTGATCAGAATTCAAAGTTGACAAGGTTTTAAAATAGGACACGTGTAAATGGCTTCTTGTGTAGATGGTTGTTACAGTCTTGGCTATCTGAAGAACGTTTTTCCCTGCTGTGTCACTTTACCGTAACTGGACTCTAGAGATTTTAGAGAAAGGGCAGAAACAGGCCCTATGGCCGACCAGCAATTACCCCTTACACTAGCACCATCCTACACAATGGGGACAATTTGCAATTTGCTCTAAGCCAATTAACCTACAAACCTGTAAGTCTTTGGAGTGTGGCGAGAAAACTGGAGCACCCGGAGAAAACGCATGCGGACACAGGGAAAACGTACAAACACCGTAGTGACACACCCATGGTCAGGATCGAACCTGGGTCTCCAGCGCTGTAAGGTAGTAACTGTGCTGCTCTCTGTATGAGACTGATGTAGGATATTGTCTTTTCCTTCAGCCATAGTGAAAGACACAATTGCCTTGTATTTTTATCACTTTCGAATAACTATATCCGAGACCAATTAGGCTGTAATTGTTGTCCAACAAATAGTCGGCCATCTGCAAAAAGTGGATGGAGAATGGTGACCATCTCTGTTAGTTGCCCAGCTGCAGGTTTAGGATTTCCTGACATCTCTTCCAGTGGCATAAGTGGGCCTGCAAAGTTGTGGGCACAATGTTTTAATTTAAATGAGGCAGCAGCCACTACCACTGTCTTCGTTCATTCTTCCTCCAACTATGACTGTTGAATTAATTATCGCAGGGAACCTGGGGAATGTTTGGTGTAATTCTATGCCTCTGAACCCTCTGGTCAAAAGATTTTTGGGAGTCTTGGCTGTAAGCCAAGAATGTGGTAAATTGAAACAAAACAATTACCTCCCACAAAGCAAATCAAGTCATCCAGGAATTTTGGTAAAAATTTTAAGTTGGTAATGGAAGTAAAATACTGGGCAATACTTTTAATACATTTTATTCTGCAACAAAAGTTTGCAAACATTCTTGACAAAGCCTGATGCTTAACACAATATGTGACCAACTTCAGGAGAAAGACAGTAATCCCAACCCCTGATTTGAATGTTCAGTAAAATGTGTTTGGTAAAGGAGGAAGTGACAGTACAGAGGGTATCTCTGCTTTTTACCAAGGGATGTTCTCTACAAGCTAGAAATGGCATAATTCCATTGATCCATCTTAGTTTCACACAGTCAGAAGAAGTGTCCCGACCCAAACGTCACTCATTCCTTTCCTCCAGAAATGCTGCCTGTCCAGCTGAGTTACTCCAGCTTTTTGTGTCTATCTTTAGCTTCACACATGTTGAGTGATTGAATTGATTGAAAGATACAACATGGAAACTGGTCCTTTTGCACACCAAGACACACAGGCCATTGATTAACAAAACAATACAAAGTGCTGGAGTAACTCAGCAGGTCCTTTGAGAACATGGTTAGGTGATGTTTCAGGTCAAGACCCACTTTCAGATTTTTAGAGAGAGGAGATGACTTTCTTCATAGTAGGCATACCTTGAGGAGATTTTGCAGTGGAGAAGTCATTATTCATTCACAATAGTTCTGTTATCCCACTTTCGCATCCACACCCTATACATGAGGGGCAATTTATAGAGGCAATTAACCTACAAACATGCACATCTTTGGGATGTAGGGGGAGCCTTGAGCACCGGGAGTAAACCCACACGGTCACACAGGGAACATACAAAGTCCACACAAACAGCACCCAAGGTCAAGGATGAACCTTGCGCTGAGAAATAGGAGCTCTACCAGCAGCACCACTGTGCCACCTTAAACATATATTTAGAATGGCACAATGCTGGGACCCCAGCTGTTTACAATATATATTCATGATTTGGATGAAGGAATTGAATGCAACATCTCCAAGTTTGCGGATGACACGAAGCTGGGGGGCTGTGAGGAGGATGCTAGGAGACTGCAAGGTGACTTGGATAGGCTGGGCGAGTGGGCAGATGCATGGCAGAGGCAGTATAATGTGGATAAATGTGAAGTGGCAAAAACAGGAAAGTAGACAATTATCTGAATGGTGGCCGATTAGGAAAAGGGAAGATGCAACGAGACCTGGGTGTCATGGTACACCAGTCATTGAAAGTAGGCATGCAGGTGCAGCAGGCAGTGAAATAAGTGAATGGTATGTTAGCATTCATAGCAAAAAGATTTGAGTACAAGAGCAGGGAGGTTCTACTGCAGTTGTACAGGGTCTTGGTGAGGCCACACCTGGAGTATTGCATGCAGTTTTGGTCTCCAAATCTGAGGAAATACATTCTTGCCATAGAGGGAGTACAGAGAAGGTTCACCAGACTGATTCCTGGGATGTCAGGACTTTCATATGAAGAAAGACTGGATAGATTTGGCTTGTACTCACTAGAATTTAGAAGATTGAGGGGGGATGTTATAGAAACTTACAAAATTCTTAAGGGGTTGGACAGGCTAGATGCAGGAAGATTGTTCCCAGTGTTGGGGAAGTCCAGGACAAGGGGTCACAGTTTAAGGATATGGGGAAATCTTTTAGGACCGAGATGAGAAATACATTTTTCACACAGAGAGTGTTGAATCTCTGGAATTCTCTTCCACAGAAGGTAGTTGATTGGCTATATTTAAGAGGGAGTTAGATGTGGCCCTTGTGGCTAAAGGGATCAAGGGGTAAAGAGAGAAGGCAGGTACGGGATACTGAGTTGGATGATCAGCCATGATCATTTTGAATGGCGGTGCAGGCTCGAAGGGCTGAATGGCCTACTCCTGCACCTATTTTCTATGTTTCTATGTTTCTATATATGGAGGTTCCTCATTAGGAAACACTATTTCAACACTGAATAAACCTATAAATGGTCTTATTTAGGGCAAATTTTAGGATTTTCAGGGCTTCATTAGGTGGATGGGGTGGAAGATTGCAACTTTCACGTGGTCGGCCCTGTTTCGACAAATGCAATCAACCCGGCGTGCACAATCAAATAAGATCAAATAGAACAAGTTGTCCTACAACGTTAGGCTGTGCACGCCATACGCAAGAAGAAGATTAGATGGATGCTGCAGCAGAGCACCCCATGGTCTGGTTCTCTGTTAAACACATCACTTGCACAAGAGACCAGGAAATACATATTTTCAGGCCAAGTCAACGGGTATTTTTAAAGCGAAGGTCTACAGATTCTTTATTAGTGAACATGTTAAAGTTTATGGGAAGAAGGCAGGAGAATGGGGTTAAGAGGAGAATTCATCAGCCATGATTGAATGGCAGAGTAGACTTGATGGGCTGAATGGCCTAATATTGCTCCTATAACTTATGAACTTACTCAACCTGGCATCTCAAGGCCACAATATAGTGTTTAAATAATGTAACGAGGGGCTCATTTTAATACGGTTAAATGCCACATTGTGAGTGTTTCTGACAATGGCTTAAACCCTCTACAAATAAATTAGACCATGCAAAATGGATGGATACTGGTCTTTTTTTTTCATTGGTTATCATTACTTCATATTTGCTGAGCAAAATATTTGTCAATATTGTTAGCAATTAGTACGTGGGAAGAAATTGTGTCTTTAGGTCAACAAAGGACCATAATTAGCATTGGAAACTATTTTGGGTTGACAAAAAGTGCCATGGGAAAGTGACATACTTGAACTTTCAACCTGGATTATCCTTTGGTCAACCATTTTTTTCAGACCTACATACATTACTATTGTGTCAGTATACCATTAATTCACAGCAGCTGTGATGATGAAAACTTTCCAGGTTAAATAACTGGAGATGAAGAAACATAAAGCTTTCATGCTCTTAACTAAATAGTGGCAACGACATGTGGTTTGTAAATCTATATACCTTTCTAGGATGAAATGTACCAGTTGAGTCCAGTACCAGGGGCCACGCTTAAGAATAAGGGGTAAGCCATTTAGAACAGAGACGAGGAAACACTTTTTCTCACAGAGAGTTGTGAGTCTGTGGAATTCTCTGCCTCAGAGGGCAGTGGAGGCCGGTTCTCCGGATACTTTCAAGAGAAAGCGAGATAGGGCTCTTTAAGATAGCGGAGTCAGGGGATATGGGGAGAAGGCAGGAGCAGGATACTGATTGTAGATGATCAGCCAGGATCACATTGAATGGCGGTTCTGGCTCGAAGGGCCGAATGGCCTACTCCTGCACCTATTGTCTATTATCTGCAGTGGTAGATTGCAACCTTCACGTAGTCCGCCCTGCTTTGACTAATGCAATCAACTCGACATGCACAAACAGAAGATCAAAAAGTTGTCCTACAACTTTAGGCTGTGCATGCCATATGAAAGAAGAAGACGAAGAAGTCTATTGTCTATTGACTTTCGTGATTGAACATGAAATGCAAATGCTCATTCCCAACAGTTGCATTTTGTCCTCATTTGGTGTCCTAGGTATCTGTTCCGTAAAGTGTCACTGCCTACTCAGACCTTCTGAAAACAATTTGGGAAACAGAGCAAAAACTTACAAAAGTAGCACTGTAAAGAAGGGTCTCGACCCGAAACTTTGCCAATTCATTCTCTCCATAGATGCTGCCGCACCCGCGGAGTTTCTCCAGCATTTTTTGTCTACTTACAATTTTTTCAGCATCTGCAGTCCTTTCTTAAACACTGTAATGTTTTTGACGCAATTCATGAGCTAAAATACAACCTGTAAGTCCCCATCAGGAACTGTCATTCCCATGCATATGGTTAAGAATGAATCCATGCTTGAAGAACCCGCCATAAGGAACCCGCCCCATATCAGTTACTGTAAAGTCTGCCATGGAGGTGAGGGAAAATGTGTTGGAAGGGGAAAGCAACACTCTTCTGCACTGACCCAATTAACTCTAAAGTCATGAGCAGCCCCAAGCCACTGCAAGGTGGAAATTGATGAATGAGTCAACAAAGACACAAAATAGAACCGATTTGTACAAATAAGCTGTAATCAGAAAGCACCACTAGTTCGTTTCCCATTCGGCTGACCAAAGGACGTTGAGGTCGACAAAGAGTGTTTGCATGACAAATATGTGATAGTGCAGTCCCTTTAAATGCCATCTTATTTCTGTTCACACCATACTTATTCAGTGAGTAAATGTAAAGATAGACACAAAAAGCTGGAGTAACTCAGCGGGACAGGCAACATCTTTGGAGAGAAGGAATGGGTAACGTTTTGGTCGAGACCCTTCTTCAGAATGTGAAGGTCGTATTTTCTCTCAAATGCTCTAATTTCCATCAGCAGTGGATGAATTGTAAACTACATGTCCTGTGATATCATGCGGTGTACATTGATGCCAAGCAAATTAAAATTTAAAATATCCACAAATAGATGCAGTTTCTAGACAAATGACCCTACATAATGTGGCTGACCTAATATGTGTGGGAATGGAATCTCTTTGTTATGATAGGAGAAGATAAGGCTAAAATGCTTCATTAAATTATTTGCCTGCTGATGTTTGGACTGCAATTCATGATATCCAATTGATGTGGTGAATTGCTTAATGACCATTTCCATTTAATAGGTTTATCTTTTTGCAGATATGAAGAACTTCCATAAGCCTTTTGCTAGTATCAGTTTATTGTTGACAGCCCATAAGTTCAGCACATCATTGTAAGAGATTTCCATTTGATCTGTCAGATAGTCCAGTCTAAATGATATAGGACTGCATTAAGTGTTGGAACAGGTAAGTAAAAAGGTCAGCACAGTGGCACAGTGGTAGAACTGCTGCCTCACAGTGCCAGAGATCTAGGTTCGACCCTGACATCGGGTGCTGTCTGTGCAGAGTTTGTACATTCTACCTGTGACTGCATGGCTTTTCTCTGGGTGCTCTGGATTCCTCCCGCATCCCAAAGGCATATGGGTTTGTAGGTTAATTGGCATCCATAAATTGGCCTCCATAAATTGGCCCTTGTGCGTAGGATACGTTAGTGGGATAACATAAAAGTAGTGTACCAGTGATGAATGGTCGACGTGGTCTCGATGGGCAGCAGGGCCTGTTTCCACACTGGACCTATAAAGAAAACTAATAAAAACAGGATTAGACAATCATCCATTAGCCTATTTTGCCACTTAATAAGATCATTCTTTACCTCAAATAAATTCTATGACTTGACTCTTAATGTCCTTTATATCCAAAAATTGTATTGCACTATCTTGAATATATTCACAACTAATCATCCACAGCCTTCAGGAGTGGAGAATTTCAAAGATATACGGTTGACTCAAAAACATTTGTCACATTGCATAGTCAAATAACTAATGTCTTATTCTGAGATGGTGCTACTTATTACAAGATTAAACTGGCTGAGGAATTAGCCTCACAGCAATCATTTGTATTTTAGTAAGATCATCTCTCATTCTTCCCAACTCCCGTGATTCCTGGTAATTTTCTTCACTTTCTCTCCATAATTTCTCACCCTCTGTATCCAGTGAACAAGCTTCAAAAATCTCCCCTCTAATGTGTAGTATCATATGATATGGTGTGGTAGTAGAGTACACCCTTCCTTAAGTTAGGTGGATCAAAGTTCTACACTTTTCCACAGGTATGGCTTTGCCACACCCTGCTGTATTTCTGTAAGACTTCCTCAATAACTAACAGGCAAAAGAAAAAACGAAGGTTATATCTGCAACAGTTAGATTTCAATTGACCTTTAGCTATTTTAGCTTACAATGGGTTGTATCAATCAAATGTGACATGGAAAGTAAAAGATAAGTGAAGTTAAAACTAATTGCACTCATGCACATTTTTCTTTTGGCTTCCAAGCTTTCCTTTGGTATACTTGAGTGGCTAAAAAGGAAATATGTTGTAACATCATCCATTCCCATTCCAGTTCTTCGGAATGATAAGAGGAAATTATGTCATTGCCATCTGTAAAAACCTCAGAAAGGGGTGTTCCCATTGTACAGCCTGGTTTCCCTCCAGAAACCACTATTATGACAATAAGATTATGGTGTCAAATGGGATGTAATCATTGGCTGGCAGGCAGATAATTTGGTTACAACCAGCAATGACAGGCAAAGTGATGAGTCTCCTCAGATTCCATAGAATGGTGTGCTTTATTTTGAAGGCTGTCAAATACTGAAGCAAAAGACATATCAGGATATCAGCTTGACCAGCACAGCTTGTTGAAAGGTTCCTGGGCTACAATTTATCAAAAGAAAATACTTTGGGCTCAGTTTTCAAAAACTTTTCTTTTTCCAAATCATTTTGGCGAGTTAAAAACTTTTCACTTCATCGTTTCATGTGCCAGGGAAAAGTGCTTACAATTAAAACTGCCACAAATGGGCACGAGTTGAGTGTGGATAAATTACGGCCATATTTATCAGCCTATTAAACTCTAGTTGGTCCCAAACTTCATAAAGCCCATGTGTATCAGATGTATTATAAAGCATGTGCAAATGTAACTGCATATTTCAGATGGTAAGATGGGGGCACATTGATGAGAATCAAGTAACATTACCACTCTCTCCTCTCACAGGAATGAGATTTTCCTGGGCTTTTAAATAATATTACACAATCGTATTCAATCCCATTATATATGGTTAAAACAATATTTCAGGGATCTTGGTTAAAATACCATGTTGCTCCATTTATTATTCTTTTTTTTAAATTTGGAGATACAGCACAAAAACAGGCCCTTCGCCCACATAGACCATGCCAACCAGCGATCCCCGCACATTTACATTACCCTACACACACTAGGGACAAATATTTTACATTCATAATCAAACGCAGGTCTCTGGCACTGTAAGGCAGCAACTCTACTGCTGCGCCACCATGCCGCTTAAAGGTTATGGTAGGATGTCAGGTCAAGTTATTGAACTAGCAATTCAGATGCCTACATTAGAAATCCAGAGATGTGAGTTCAATTCATATCTAGGCAGCTTGGAAATTGATTTTAGTGAATTAAATAAATCTTAACGAAAAATATCTTGTACCTCACTATCAAATGCAGATAATATTACATCATGGGGAACAAGGACATGGCAGACCAAATGAATAACTACTTTGGTTCTGTCTTCACTAAGGAAGACATAAATAATCTGCTGGAAATAGCAGGGGACCGGGGGTCAAATGAGATGGAGGAACTGAGTGAAATTCAGGTTAGTCGGGAAGTGGTGTTAGGTAAATTGAATGGTTTAAAGGCCGATAAATCCCCAGGGCCAGATAGGCTGCATCCCAGATTACTTAAGGAAGTAGCCCCAGAAATAGTGGATGCATTAGTGATCATTTTTCAAGACTCTTTATATTCTGGACTAGTTCCTGAGGATTGGAGGGTAGCTAATGTAACCCCACTTTTTAAAAAGGGAGGGAGAGAGAAAACGGGGATTTACAGACCAGTTAGTCTAATATCGGTAGTGGGGAAAATGCTAGAGTCGGTTATTAAAGATGGGATAGCAGCACATTTGGAAAGTGGTGAAATTATTGGACAAAGTCAGCATGGATTTATGAAAGGTAAATCATGTCTGACGAATCTTATAGAATTTTTCGAGGATGTAACTAGTAGAGTGGATAAGGGAAAACCTGTTGATGTGTTATATCTGGACTTTCAGAAGGCTTTCGACAAGGTCACACATAAGAGATTAGTATACAAACTTAAAGCACACGGTATTGGCGGTTCAGTATTGACGTGGATAGAGCACTGGCTGGCAGACAGGAAGCAAAGAGCAGGAGTAAACGGGTCATTTTCAGAATGGCAGGCAGTGACTAGTGGGGTACCGCAAGGCTCAGTGCTGGGACCCCAGCTATTTACAATATATATTAATGATCTGGATGAGGGAATTGAATGCAACATCTCCAAGTTTGCGGATGACACAAAGCTGGGGGGGGCAGTGGTAGCTGTGAGGAGGATGCAAGGAGGCTGCAAGATGACTTGGATAGGTTGGGTGAGTGAGCAAATGCATGGCAGATGCAGTATAATGTGGATAAATGTGAGGTTATCCACTTTGGTGGCAAAAACAAGAGGGTAGACTATTATCTGAATGGTGGCCGATTAGGAAAAGGGGAGATGCAACGAGACCTGGGTGTCATTGTACACCAGTCATTGAAAGTAGGCATGTAGGTGCAGCAGGCAGTGAAGAAAGCGAATGGTATGTTGGCATTCATAGCAAAAGGATTTGAGTACAAGAGCAGGGAGGTTCTACTGCAGTTGTACAGGGTCTTGGTGAGGCCACACCTGGAGTATTGCATACAGTTTTGGTCTCCTAATCTGAGGAAAAACATTCTTGCCATAGAGGGAGTACAGAGAAGGTTCACCAGACTGATTCCTGGGATGGCAGGACTTCCATACGACGAAAGACTGGATAGACTCGGCTTGTAGTCGCTGGAATTTAGAAGATTGAGGGGGGATCTTATAGAGACTTACAACATTCTTAAGGGGTTGGACAGGTGAGATGCAGGAAGATTGTTCCCGATGTTGGGGAACTCCAGAACAAGGGGTCACAGTCTGAGGATAAGGGGGAAGTCTTTTAGGACCGAGATGAGGAAGTCATTTTTCACACAGAGAGTATTGAATCTGTGGAATTCTCTGCCACAGAAGGTAGTTGAGGCCAGTTCATTGACTATATTTAAGAGGGAGTTAGATGTGGCCCTGTGGCTAAAGGTATCAGGGGTATGGAGAGAAGGCAGGCACAGGATACTGAGTTGGATGATCAGCCATGATCATATTGAATGGCGGTGCAGGCTCGAAGGGTTGAACTGCACCTATTTTCATTGATTCGATGATTCTATAATGTAAGCATTATCATATTCCCGTGTTGGTGAACATCTTTTATACAATTAGTTGCTCCATCTCCTACATTGTATAGGAGGAAAAAGTGCTTCATTGACTGTCAAGCGCTTTTAGATATAGAAGTGTAAGATTTCCTTTACATTTTTCATATCCAACAGAAATCAGGCCAAATCAATAACGGCAAACTAAACTCAAGAGATCAAGATAGTTCAAGAGTTCAAGAGAGTTTTATTATCATGTGTCCCTGATAGGACAATGAAATTCTTGCTTTGCTTTCGCACACCTGGACATAGTAGGCACGAATACTGAACAGATCAGTATGTCCATATACCATTGCATAAATATATACACACATGAATAATCCAGTGATAACTTATCCAGTGATATATGGAAACAACAGGATCTCAGTTATTTCATTTAGTTTAGTTTAGTTTAGTTTAGTTTAGAGCTACACCATGGAAACAGACCCTTCAGCCCACCGAGTCCGCACTGACCAATGATCCTTGCACATTAACACTATCCTACACATATTAATCCTTGCCAGATTGGAGAGGCTAGGTCTTTAAAATGGGGTCAAAGCTTCAGGGCTGCTGGGAGATTTGGTCAATTTGGAATTGCTCTCTGCAGAACTGGGACACACTGTGGAGTGGTGCCAGTTTGTCTAGAGCCTAGATCCAAGCTGCAGGAAAATAATAAGAACATCTGCAGACCCTGTCAATTAGGTGCAAAATGCATAGAATGGATTGGATGACTGCAAACCAGACATACACCTTGTAAATAAATTTAAATAATGTTGCAGAGTTTTACTTTGCCAAGTGTTGATTGGATGAGGTGTTGAGCCTTGTCTAGGTTTCTTGCAGATCAGGGTAAATGTTGCTAAGTTTGCTTCCTTGAGAAGCCATGTTTGAATACAATGCACCATATGCTGTATTATTGGGTTAGGGAAATATCTGTTATGTATGGGGTTAATCGATATCTGTAATCGATTGCAAAGAGACCAGCCACATGTGGTTCGACCCTCAAGGTCTTGGGACCTATAAAAGTCTGTTGCCAGCGAGGCCTAGAGGGCTTGATCAGGTAGATATGAGGATTGAACCCGCGGTGGGATAGGTAGAGTAGTTGAATTGTAATTGTGTTTTGTCAAAATAAAGATTAGTTGATCACGTGCATGACTCAGTGATTTTTGACTGAAACTAGACTGGGGGGAATTTACATTGGGGGCTCATCCAGGATCTCAAAAGACCCCCAAACACAAGTTTGCGATCAAATGTGCTGAGTTGTTTCGATCACGAGTGCAGAAATCGGGCCCACTGTATAGTTTTCGCATTGGTTTTCGGCACTTTGTTAGTCGGAGCAGATCGATCATTCGCGGGCTAAGGAAAGGGTCTCATCGAGATCATTACATCAGAGTCTAGCAATCACGGGGAGGGGGGGGGGATGGGGGGGATGGGGAGGGGGGGGGAGGGGTGGTGGTTAGCACTCCTTTGGGTTGGGGGCCCATAAAACCAGGGTGGAGTTAGAGGCCATGCTAGGATTGGGTTAGAGGCCATTTCCTGGGTTAGAGGCCCAAAGGTTGCAGTTGGCAGACTGCAGCTGCTATAACGAGAGCCAAACATGCTTCATTGGGCGAGGAGTGGCCCAAGGTATCCAATTGGTGGAGTATTGAAATAGAGGTCTGACCTACATATCGATCGGATCTTTCCCAGGAGCGCGAATTGGAAAGGTGCGCTCTGAAAATCGGCATCGATAACTCACAGCGTGAAACGGCTAGGCGCTGAACCCCCACTGCCCAGCAGAGAGGAGTGCCTGCATGTTAATATCTGAGTCCTGTGTGATGGATGAGGTGTCTCGTAAAGGTGCTGGGCTTGGTGCACAGAGTATAGATTGACCGGAATACTCCAGTCCATTTGAGAATTCAATTGGGCAATTTTAGTTTGATTTGCATGCCCGCATATGAGGAGAGATACACACTAAAGTTAGGAGTTCAAAAACGAGTCTATATTTGCAAAGCAAAATTTCTAAATACAGAATTTCACATTGAAGTTCTGCCTGTAAGGTAGAATTCGAATTCCTGTATATAGCATGTCCGTGATCGATTCCGTATACCGGCTGAACAACAGTGAATAGTAACCCTCTCGTCGATTGTTGACTAGTACCTTTACAGCGAAGAGTACCTGAGAGACGGGAACCTGGTTTACTTGGTGAAAAGTAATCCGAATGCGAAGGGTATGGTTATATGGTACCCCCCAATTCTGTAGAACTTAGAGAGCAGGGATAGAGGTCCCCCTATAGAAGTACCGTCTTGGTAGGATACTAACATTCGGGAGGAAAAGTAGTCATTTAAGAAGTAATACCCCACAGCAAAGAGTAAGCTAGGAAGGGGGAAATCTTCCGTATCAGAGGGAGAGGTTCACTGAGTGATAACAGCGTAACATGGTATTGAGATCAAATGTTTGTAAATTGTGCGCTAGTGCTTTAAATTATTATTGTAAATTGTAAAAATCTAGCTTTTAGAAACATAGAAACATAGAAATTAGGTGCAGGAGTAGGCCATTCAGCCCTTCGAGCCTGCACCGCCATTCAATATGATCATGGCTGATCATCCAACTCAGTATCCCGTACCTGCCTTCTCTCCATACCCTCTGATCCCCTTAGCCACAAGAGCCACATCCAACTCACTCTTAAATATAGCCAATGAACTGGCCTCAACTACCCTCTGTGGCAGAGAGTTCCAGAGACTCACCACTCTCTGTGTGAAAAAAGTCTTTCTCATCTCGGTCTTAAAGGATTTCCCCCTTATCCTTAAGCTGTGACCCCTTGTCCTGGACTTCCCCAACATCGGGAACAATCTTCCTGCATCTAGCCTGTCCAAGCCTTAAGAATTTTGTAAGTTTCTATAAGATCCCCTCTCAATCTCCTAATTCCAGAGAGTATAAACGAGTCTATCCAGTCTTTCTTCATAAGACAGTCCTGACATCCCAGGAATCAGTCTGGTGAACCTTCTCTGCACTCCCTCTATGGCAATAATTGTCCTTCCTCAGATTTGGAGACCAAAAACTGTACGCAATACTCCAGGTGTGGTCTCACCAAGACCCTGTACAACTGAAGTAGAACCTCCCTGCTCCTGTACTCAAATCCTTTTGCTATGAAAGCTAACATACCATTCGCTTTTTTCACTGCTGCTGCACCTGCATGCCTTCTTTCAATGACTGGTGTACCATGACACCCAGGTCTCGCTGCATCTCCCCTTTTCCTAATCGGCCACCATTTAAATAATAGCCTGCTTTCCTGTTTTTGCCACCAAAGTGGATAACCTCACATTTATACACATTATACTGCATCTGCCAAACATTTGCCCACTCACCCAGCCTATCCAAGTCACCTTGCAGTCTCCTAGCATCCTCCTCACAGCGAACACTGCCCCCCAGCTTAGTGTCATCCGCAAACTTGGAGATATTGCCTTCAATTCCCTCATCCAGATCATTAATATATATTGTAAACAGCTGGGGTCCCAGCACTGAGCCCTGCAGTACCCCACTAGTTACTGCCTGCCATTGTGAAAAGGACCCGTTTACTCCTACTCTTTGCTTCCTGTTTGCCAGCCAGTTCTCTATCCACATCAATACTGAACCCCTAATACCGTATGCTTTAAGTTTGTATACTAATCTCTTATGTGGGACCTTGACGAAAGCCTTCTGGAAGTCCAGATATACCACATCCACTGGTTCTCCCTTATCCACGCTACTAGTTACATCCTCGAAAAATTCCACAAGATTCGTCAGACATGATTTACCTTTTGTAAATCCATGCTGACTTTGTCCAATGATTTCACCACTTTCCAAATGTGCTGCTATCCCATCTTTAATAACTGACTCTAGCAGTTTCCCCACTACCGATGTTAGACTAACTGGTCTGTAATTCCCCGTTTTCTCTCTCCCTCCCTTCTTAAAAAGAGGGGTTACATTTGCTACCCGCCAATCCTCAGGAACAGAATCTAAAGAGTTTTGAAAGATTATCACTAATGCATCCACTATTTCCTGAGCTACTTCCTTAAGTACTCTGGGATGCAGCCTATCTGGCCCTGGGGATTTATCGGCCTTTAATCTATTCAATTTACCAACACCACTTCCCGACTGACTGGATTTCACTCAATTCCTCCTTTGACCCACAGTCCCCTGCTAATTTCCGGCAGATTATTTATGTTTCCTTAGTGAAGACGGAACCAAAGTAGTTATTCAATTGGTCCGCCATATCCTTGTTCCCCATGATCAACTCACCTGTTTCTGACTGCAAGGGACCTACATTTGTTTTAACTAACCTCTTTCTCTTCACATATCTATAAAAACTTTTGCAGTCAGTTTTTATGTTCCCTGCCAGTTTTCTTTCATAATCTATTTTTCCTTTCCTAATTAAGCCCTTTGTCCTCCTCTGCTGGTCTCTGAATTTCTCCCAGTCCTCTGGTATGCTGCTTTTTCTGGCTACTTTGTACGCATCATCCTTTGCTTTGATACTATGTACGCATCATCCTTTGCTTTGATACTTTTGTATTGTTATTGGATCCAAATTGTGTAAATACTCTGTGTACATAAATAAACTTATAGTGTATTTCATGCTTTCAAGAGAGAGCTAGATAGGGTTTTTAAAATTAGCTGTCAGGGGATATGGGGAGAAGGCAGGAACGGGCACTGATTGGGGATGATCAGCCATGATCACATTGAATGGCGGTGCTGGCTCGAAGGGCAGAATGGCCTACTCCTGCACCTATTCTCTATTGTCTATTATATTAAGATTTAGGAATTAAAGGGGCTGTCCCACTGCGGCGACCTAATCTGCGAATTTAAAAGAGTTTGCCCTCAACTCAAACTCGCAGCATGGTCGACATGTGGTCCTAGGAGGTCCTATGAGATCACTGGAACTCTCCTTCATGCTCGAGGGAAGTTCCCGAATACTCGCGGCCTCAGTTTGGTTAAGGAAAAATTTCAGCATGTTGAAATATTTTCTGCAAGTAAAACTTGGTCGACAAGGTTCTTTTGAATGTAGTGCAGTGGAGTGGGGTAGTTATTTAGTTACAGGCAGTCAAGGGCAGTCATAGGCAATCTCCTTCAATGACCGGGCATTTTAATTGTCTCATTGGAGTTTTCAGGACCAAGGAAAACTGACCGGTAAGTTAAACGCCCGCTAAACATTATTATAAGTTGTCTGGCTTCTTGAAAGTGTCTCCACTCCTTCTCCACCCCTTTTCCCCCCCTTCTCTCCCCTTCTCTCCCCTTCCCTTCCCTCCCCTCCTCTCCCCTTATCTCCCCTCCTCTCCCCTTCTCTCCCCCTCTTCCTCCCCTGCGCTCTCTAAGGAACTTACTGTACACTGTGCAGCCGCCTTTTATCTTTCTGTTCATCGCGGGTGTGAATTTCAGACAGCGCTCCCCCGCTTTTCCTGCCCCCCGCCTTTGTGGTGTGTGTGTGTGTGTGTGTGTGTGTGTGTGTGTGTGTGTGTGTGTGTGTGAGGGGTTGGTCGATCCAGCTCGAGGTTTTTCAGGTGAGTGCCCTCGAGCTTGAAAGTCGAAGACAATCGCTGAAAGGTTGCGTCGGTGGGACAAGCTGTTAAGATTTTGATTTTGTTAAGTCCGCGGACCGTTGTTTCTATTAAAGTAAGAGTGTGTTTGAGTTGAATATTTGTATTTGTTTAGATCATATTGTGATAATCTAAGTCGTGGTTCGATCAGGGACTGTACTCTTTCGATCGCTGTGTCGGGGAAGGAGTCATCCCGCTGACCGATTGCGCCACGAGGAGGATTTCTTAGAGTTTGTGATTTATAATAAATGTTTGTTGTTTATTTAGGAGTGTGGTTATGCCTGATAGTAATAGGTAGCATGTTATCCTGCGTGTGTACTGTGTTACTCACGTGTCTGAAGATCATTTTTGGGTGTTTTTGATTGAGGATTAAATGAAAGCGGGAATGTGTTTGATTGTGCTTAAATGTGTTTGAATGTTCCCTAGAGTACTCTGATCCTTGAATGACTGGGGAGTGAGAATGTTGTAAGGTTGAAAAGGTGTGGACTTGTGGGAGATAGGAGAAGAATTTGAATAGGAGGTTAGGATTGGTGGAGAAAAGGAGTATAGAGTTGCGAGGCTGCAAACGCCCTGAACCATTAGCCATTGTCAGGAGCGAGCTTGATAAATTTAGGGGTCAAAAGGAAGGATTTATGTATTCTGTTCAGAGTGTTCAGAAGCATGGGGAATAATGTAGATAGGGATGTGACAGAAGAGGAAAAGAGCCCATTGCAACTAATGTGTGATGAGTTCCCTCACAAAGAAGAGGTTAAGGAATTTATCAGGAGCATTAAATAAGAAATTAGGGAACAAGCTATGGCCACCGTGGGGCATTAGGACAGTAAAAGGGATAAAATACATAGAACGAGTTATTTGGCAGCATAGTAATACGAAAGTGCAAAAGAATTAATGGGGTTATGGAGAAAATATTTAGAGGAACGGAAGGCGAATAAGGAGATTAAGAGAATGGCTAGTTGGGAAAGAGCGATCGCTAAACTTGGAATAGAACTAAAAGAAGGTAAAGTAGGTCGACCTCCAGGCAATGGGAAAGACTGGAGTGGAGATGACAGGGAACGCATAGAACAAAGGGAAGGTGGATCTCCTGGAAGGAAATTAGTCCCTGTAAAATTAAAGATTAGGAATCCGATGGGTGGTGCTGACTTTGAGGGGGAAAGAGATGAATATTTGGAAGAGTGGACAAATGTGAACACTGGTGGAAGTTCGCAGCTTCCACCTTGTTCCTCTTGCATTTCCCAGGCTTCACGAGCACTGTGTATGACTGGTGTCCATAATAACTATTTTAGGTCTGCAAAATCTATAACAACTCCTGCATCTGAACAGAATCTATCAACAGCAGATACTGGGGTACCAGATTCTTTGATCCTATCCACGTCCTCATTGATAGATCGCCCAGTGGCTTATGGCACCTAGAGTAGAACGAAAAGATAAGCTCCAGTGTTTAATGAAAAGAAAGGTATGTTCGGTATCGTGCAACTGCCAGAATACTTCTGTGAGCCACAACCTAGACAGATTACATGAGTAGAAAGAAAAATGAATTTTTATTTGGGCAGTATCAGGTAACCCCTAGCGAACAGGAAGATTAATCTGAAGGTGAGACAGTGATTGAAGAGACCAAGATAGATTTTGACGTAACCGAAAGCTTACAAATTAAACAGGTATCCCATAGTAAGGGGAGGGATAGGTACAGCGGATTCAGCCAGCGCAGTAAGTATGAACAATCCCTGTGCCACAGACATCCATACTCCGTGGAAGCCCCATGAAATAATGCCAGTATTAAACGGAATCCCCGATAGAAGAAGTCACCTGCTGCCTTTATAGATTATTTGAGAACCACAACGCGTGTATACCATGCAGATTCCTGGGATTTGTGGGAGACCATACAACAGATAATTGTATTTCGGAGTCACGTGAGTCATTCCGTGAAGAAGCCCAGCCAGTCCGCATGCGCGTCAGTACATCAGCCGCATTGGCGCAAGCACCAGACTGGCAGGGCAGCGCTCCTGCCAGCAGTAAGTTAAACCTAGAAGGTAAGTTCATTTTTACTTACCATGGTTTTTTTCCGAGTAGGAGCCTTTCTTCACAGAGGTTTTCCTGCCAGTTTCACAGCCCGACGAGTGAGCCGGCTATGGACTATGGGGAAACCCCGGTCCGACCGCGGAAGCGGATACCTGGTAAAAGATCGGGTTTTGAGATTAACAGCCGCTGACAAGGCAGTCAGTGGCTTCCAGCCTGCGGGGATGCCTTGGGATGGCAAGGAAATAATGCCAGAGTTGCTGACAGTGCGGTCAGCGGCTCACAGATGTTGGACCCCAGGCAGGGAGTAAAATTGGTGGAGAAAGGACTCGTTCAGCCCTATGGGACTCGAGTGGGTCAGACTGCAAGGGTTTTTCTCTAATAATAAAGTTTGCATGTATGCTATAGTGTTTTAAGTCAAAGTAAAGTCAAAGTCAACAGTCTAAAGAGTTATTGTCATGTGTCCCTGTCAGGACAATGAAATTCTTTCTTTGCTTAGCACAAGTTGCTGCAAAGGGTTAAAATTGATTTAACCCTTCACAGGTGAAGCTCTACACTATAAAATGAAATCAGTGAGCCTACACTGTAATAGCGCGGGCCTGTGGGGACAGGCCGCACCAGCAGCTCTTGGGACAGGGCTGCTTTATGTGTAATAGCGCGGGCCTATGGGACAGGCCGCACCAGCAGCACCTGCAAGGGCTGCTTCATGTATGAAAGGCCGGCCTACGTGAGAGCCGCACCAGCAGCACCTGGGACAGGGCTGTTTCATGTCAAAAAGCGCCGGCCTCTACGAGAGGCGGTGCCGGCAATGCCTGGGACAGGGTTTCTCAAGGTAACACATAAGTCTGCTAGGCCCATGGAGTTGGGGGAAGATTCCTCACCGGGGCTGGATAGTGCGTTTGAATACTATCCCAAATGCAGCAACTATTGCATTCAGTGCTCCAGCAGGGCACACACCAGCAGGAGGAGTGTCAGCGCCACCCTGAACAAAAAGGCATCAGAAGCACCTAATAGAGAGCTGCTTGATAGCACCCTCATGGATGAGGAGGCATGAGCCATGGGTCATCTTAGCTCTGACCCTGACTCTGATGGTAAGGTTGAGCCAAATGTTCCACCTCTGCAGGCCACACCAGCAGCACCAGTTGACAGAACTGCTACAGGTCTCCCTCTTGGAGGCGGAGATCAAGACGGGTCAGTATCCTGCTGACGAAGAGTCTCAGGGTATGGCCATGGGGCATACCCCAAGGGATGAAGTGCATGTGTCAGAGGTATCTTTTCCTGACAACAATGTTGCCATCCCAGCAGAATGTTCTATTCGGTATAAGTCCAATGGGTTCATATCAGCATAGGTATCCTGCGTCCTGCAGCAGTGCCTGTTAGGGCTGCCTACGAATCGCCCTCTCTGAGTAGGGGAGTGCGAAAGGTCAAGATATAACTGACTCCAGGCTCTAAAGAAGTCGATGGAACATACTAGAGCACATATGTGCCGGCAGTGAACAGCACCAACAGGGGGATGTAAGAGCCAGCCGCCGAATCTGTTATTCAGGTAGGCCTATTCAACATGGGAGAAAACTTGGCTCTCGATGGTGCAACGGTAGAAGTTCACCAGAATCTGGGGAGACAGGTGGACCTTCTTAAGTCTCCTCAGGAAGAAGAGACGCTGGTGAGCCTTCTTGATCAGCGAGGATGTGTTGTGGAGAGGTTATCGGAGATGTTGACCCCCAGGAACCTGAAGCTGGAGACAGGTTCCACCTCTGTCCCGTTGATATGGTTGGGGTTGTGCGTGCAGCCTCTCAATCTCCTGAAGTCCACAATGAGCTTTGGTCTTCTTGGAGTTGAGGGCCAGGTTATTGTCGGCACACCATGCTGTTAGGAGCTGAACCTCCTCCCTGTAGGCCGACTCTTCGTTGTCACTGATGAGGCCAATCACCGTCGTGTCATCTGCATACTTGATGATGGTGTTGGTACCATGTACAGGTATACAGTCGTAGGTGAAGACGGAGTAGAGGAGGGGGCTCAGCACGCAGCCCTGGGGTATGCCAGTGTTCAGGGTGAAGGTAGAAGAGGAGTGGTTATCCAACCTAACAGACTATGGTCTGTTGGTTAGAAAGTCCAGTAACCAATTGCAGAAGGAGGGGTTGATGCCCAGATCATCGAGTTTGGCGTTCAATTTAAAGGGGATAATGGTGTTGAATGCTGAGCTATAGTCGATGAACAGCATTCTCACATAAGTGTTTCTGTTGTCGAGGTGGGAGAGGGTGGAGTGGAGTGCCGTTGAGATGGCATCCTCCGTGCTCCTGTTCTTGTGGTATGCAAACTGGTAGGGGTCCAGAGTGGGAGGTAGGCAGCATTTGAGGTGTGCCATGACCAGCCTTTCAAAGCACTTGGCGATGATAGGGGTGAGTGCGACTGGGCGGAAGTCGTTGAGGCTCGCCGCAGTGGAGTGTTTTGGCACTGGCACGATGGAGGTAGTTTTAAGGCACGTGGGGACAACTGCCTGGGCAAGTGACAGGTTGAAGATGTCAGTCCAGACGTCTGTCAGCTGTGCAGCATAGGTCCTAAGGACGCGCCCGGGGATGCCGTCAGGTCCGGCAGCCTTACGTACATTGATCCTACTCAGTGCCACGTGCATGTCGTAGGGGTTGAGTATGAGGGGCTGGTGGTCATCGGGGAGCACAGCCTTGATGGCCAACTCTTGGTTGTCCCTTTCTAGACCGTTTTTCAAAATTATATATCGATCAATCTGGTGACTTAGAATATCAGAATGGAGTATGTTCCCGTCAATATTGTGTGATCTTAATGAATTGTCTCCCCACTGAAGTAGCGGATTCGCTTAAAACTGATAACAGGAACTGATCTGAGAACCGAGCCAGTCAAATGGCCAGAGCTGTGTGGCACTATTGGAAGGCGGGTAGGAACCAGGAAACGTACCCTGTAACTAGAAGAGAAAGTGAACGCATAGCCAAGAAAAATTGCCAAAATCTAACTCTGAACCATAGATTCCCAGAGTACCAGCAAATAACGGATTGGGAGAAATTAAGGTTCCAAATGACTCAGATTATTATCAACACTAGAACCGATTCCAATGGAACAAAGGGGTAGAATAAGACCAACCATGCTACCTAATCAATGCTATACTTGTGGGGTAATGGGACATGTCCAACAAAAGAGTGAGTGAAAGAGAGGGGTCAAAGAAGGATTTTCCAGGATTATGAAGAAGTTAGTGATCCTAGTGAATATAGAAACATCTGATATTCGAGGAATTATGGGAGGTCCTTTAAATCAAGAGACCACTGGGACCCAAGAAACCAGAGAGAAAGATGGCCCGAATATCAGGAACTAAGAAGTCACACACTGTTCACTCAAGCTAACCCATTTTCTCGGTCCTGACTTACCAACCCGCCCTGGAATTGTGGCCGTGGAGACATGACCCCAACTCTAGAACTCCCTCAAGTAATTTACCAGAATTTACGAATTGGATGTACTATTGTAGTAAAAACTGAAAATCACTTAGAAGAAAATTGTAAACCATCTAATGACTACCCCAGAACTACCCCTTAGAGCAAAGAAGATTGTAAATCAAGGAGCTTGTTTCAACTGCACTCAATTTGGTCATTGGAATAAGGAGTGCCCAGCGAGAAGGCAGAATATAGCAGGATGGAAGAAAAACCAAGGGGCAATAAAGAAAGTAAGAAAAGGAACACAGTAGCTGGCATGAGAAGAAATAGTAACTAAGGAATGGAAATGACACTAGGGAGTGAAGAAACAAACTTACTGTGCAGGAGGCATGGGAGTGGGGAAGGAATATATTATATTAATGTGTTACTGAGTTTGTGCCTGCAGGACAGTATATCGACGACATACTATCTGAGGAGTGAGGTAAAGAGTGCACAGACCCCTTGAGAACGTGCAGAAGACAGCAAATGTAATGTAGCTCCCCAGAAACAGCCAACTAGCAGGAGGAAATGATACCATCCTGCCCCTTTAAGACATATCAGGGGAGGTCAACACATGAAGATAGAGCTCATCAGTATCCCTACTCCCTTGTAATTGAAACTAACATCGGAAAAGAAGAAGAGGAAGATACCCTAGTGCCCAATTTTAATATCACCTAGCTATTGCAGAAAGAAAAGGAAAGAAAGTAAAGGACACTATCTAATCTTTCCTAAATAAATGACACTGACATCTTGTAACCACTATTGGGACAAGCTCCTTTTGGAAGAACTGAATAAAAGGAATTCCTCTGTGGTTCGGGGCAAAATACTTACTTTGCACCAACATTTAGTTATAAGTAAATTAATTTAAAGAGGACCTAATGGATATTGTTAATCATTCTGATACATTTTCTTCAATAGGGTATCAATGAAAGAATGATAAACTACAATTATGGAATTTCCAGACAAATATTATGTATTATAGTTTGAGTGATTATCACGTAGTTTAAAAGGTTTGTTTTGTTAGTAGCTCACAGGATATAGACATTGTTGGCAAGAGAGTGATTGAAACAATTTCAAGATGAAAGAGGAAGCAGGATGAAAGTGAAACTGTTGGTTATGCTGATGGATTTAAATGAAGAACGTTAAGGGAAGGCTCTAGTAGAGGATAAGAACCAGCATGGACTGTTTGGAGCATGTAATCCTGTGTTATTGCTCATTCCTAATACTCTTGAATAGAATAGCAATTTCTCTATTCATGACTTCACACAAGAAAGGTAGATTTCCTTTCCTAAAACCATATGTGATTAGAACTTTAATGGAATAGTCCTGTATTTTATGCTCACCGTTTAAGATTTTTTTAAAGTTCCACATCAGTTAATTAACTGAATTCAAATTCCATATTTATTGGGGGATGTTTGGAATTTACAATTGAGGAATAGCACGTCCCAGTAGTAAGATCATTATGCTACCATATTTTACATCATGTGGTAAGTTATTGCAGTTTTATTTCGGAATAACATCGCAAAGTGCAGAGGTGGATACACAGGAGACTGCCGATACTGGAATCTGGAGCGATAAACAATCTGTTACAGAAACTCAGTGGTTGAGAAGCATCCGTGGAGGGAGATAGACAATAAATATTTCGAGTCCGTCTCCTTTCTTTTGACTGAAAGAGTAGTGCGGGCTACCAGTATTAATGAGGTAAGGGGAGAATATGTTCAAAGAACAGGAGAGCAGTAGAAATCATGGAGGAGGAGCAGTAAAAGAGGGTCTCACCGAGATCCTGTTAAAGAGAGGAGGGCAATGTTCAAATGGATAGAACTTGAAGAGACTTCACCGTGAAGTAGTAAAATAGAGACACAAGAGACTTCAGAAGCTGTAATATGGAGCAACAAACAATGTGCTGGAGGAACTCAGCGGGTCGAGCAGCATCTGTAGAGGGAAATGGAAAGTCTACATTTCGGGTTGGGTCCCATTATCTGAGCTCAAAAAGTAGCGGGGAGATAGCCAGTATAAAAAATGATTGCCTAGGGACTGATGAGTAAACATAGGGCATTTGTTTTGTAGCTTAAGAAAATAGATCATTTTATTTGTCTAGAGATGTCAGTCTGTGAATTCGTATTGAAAACCCATTGGTGTCAAAAATGACATTAAGGTTTAAAAAATAACATTTATTGCATTGGACATAAACGTTCAAGAGCCTGTCTGTGGTAACAAGACATAATACTATTAAAAAATATAATGGTGTAAAATATCTGACAATATATATTCCTTCCATACCTCCAATATAAAATCCTGAATGCCCCATTTCACAGTCTTTGGGCGGCATGGTGACACAGTATTACAGTTGCTGCCTATCAGCGCCAGAGACACGGGTTCAAACCTGATTGCAGGTGCTGTCTGTATGGAGTTTGTACATTCTCTCCATGACCACATGGGTTTTCTCCAGGAGCTACGGAGGTACAGGTTTGTAGGTTAATAGACTTGGTATAGGATTAAAAACTATCTTACACTTGGTGTAGGATGGTGTTATTGTACGGTGATCGCTCATCTGCACGGACTCAATGGGCCGAAGGGCCTGTTTCCGTGCTGCATCTCTAACTAAACAGTCATGTGTATGATATAAAACGTTTTGCATGTTGAAACATCAGGAAATGAAATGCAGATGAATCTTACACAAAATTTATAGTTCTTTTGGCCAAGACATAGCCAATCAAAGATTGCATTTAGGGTGTAATTTGGGTAACATTCCAGCAAAACGAATTCCCCAGCTGTCCAAATTCTGTTGCAATAACCATCATTTAAGGCCACAAAATGCAATCAAGTTTGAATATTTTTGCTATCACTTCAACGAATGTTCTTACCTGAAAATGTTTTGTTTTTTTTAAACTTAGTGGTATTAATCACAACTTTTGGTAGGAATAATGAGAACATGGAATACACACCAGAGAGCACCATTTTTCAAGGGATTCAAGATGAGAGAGATCTGAAGGTGTAAGTGCCAAGTTCAGCGAAAATGGTTGGGCAGGTTGTAAAAGCATTTGGGATCAAATGTTTTATAGGTAGAGGCCTAGGGTAGAATAGTAAGGAAATAATGATGGACCATTATAAAACATTGGCATCACAACCTCTCCCTAAACATGAGGTCTTCGAGTTCTGGTAACACCCTTATAAATCTTCTCTGCACTCTTTCCAGTTTAACTACACCCTCCGTACAGCAGGGTGATCAACAGTAAACTCAATACTTCAAGTGTGGCCTCGCCAGCATCTTGTACGACTTATGGAATAAATGATATAGCACATATGGGGAACTGATCAGCCTCCTCCTGTTATTATTTATGACATTCTTATTTTCATGGCCAAATTACACTTTTAACCAAAGGCTTGCATGTCTTGTGACCAGACAAACTAACTAGTAAATCTGAGGTCAGATGGTGTCCAGACAGGTACATTTTTTTTAATGTTTTTCTCTTTTTTAAGTAGCATATTCCACTTTCACAATCATTGGATTCATTGGGGTTAAAAGATCACTAATAACAAGATCCTTGAGAAGATTGACCTATAGTTTGTGCTGTAAACTCTGGGCTATGAGAGACAAAGTGGTCCATACAGGGCAGATATCGATAGGATATTTCCTTGTGAGAGAATCTAATGCCTGAACTAGAGGCTCATTGTTAAATATCAATGAGAGAATATATTTTCCATTAGTGGGTCAAGAGTCTTTAGAAATCTCTTCCTCAAATAACGGTGGAAGCAGTGAATATTTTTAAGGTTGATAGGGACTTGATGAGGAAATGGATAAAAGTTTATTGTAGGTGGACAAGGCTTAAGGTTATAATTAGATCACCTATTATGGTATTGAATGGCAGAGGAGGCTTGAGGGACTAAAAAATAACTATTACTACTCCTAAATGGTATATTTGTTTTCACCTCTGGTTATGTCAAGCAGTCACTGGAGCTTCTGGCTGGCAGTCATGAAACATATGCCTGAATATTGTTTGCAAAATTCAATGCCAGAGGAAGGATAATGCTTCAATGCAGTGACAAGATCAAGAAAGGTATCGCTAAGTTCAGCAATCCCACAATAACCTATTCACAACATCTCAGTAGCAGTGCCAAAGCCAGTTTAGTCATCATGGAGATGCAATAGGGAGCTGGGGCAAAAGCCAGCAGGTAGGTCAAAGAGAAAAATGTATTCCAACTTCTACCTGGCAAGCACACCTTCAATTATTTTGTCTCACACCTTCTGTCTTTTCATCTGTGACCTTTGTGCATTTTTCTGACTATCAAACCACCCGCTTTCATCTATATCAACCTATTACCTGCCAGGCTTTGTCCTGTCCCTCTTCCCTTCCAGCTATCTCCCCCCCCCCCCCCCCCCACCCCTCACCACTACAATCAGTCCGAAGAAGTTTCCTGACCAAAAACACCGTTTATCAATGTTCTCCAGAGAAGCTGCTGACCCGTTGATTTACTCCAGCACTCTGTGTCTTTTTTTGTATGCCAGCATCTGCATTTCATTGTGTCATTCTTAATATTAAGGTTTGCTACTCATAAATTTCATATATCATCCTCATCACTGCTAAACACCACTAACTGACTAACATTGGCATGTTTGCTTTCATGCAACAAGATGTTGCATGTGTTTCTTCCTTACTGACCCTCAAATTATTTCTTATGCTTGCTGTGTTAGCGATTTAACATATTTGAAAATTATTCCTGCAGTACAATCTGCCTAACTTTCTCCATACCGTAACACAAATGCTATTAAATGTTTCCCACTAGTAAATAAAAAATGTAGAATGAGATAGTCAGAGCAGTGCATTCGACAGCTACCTTATTAAGTACATTCTCTGCTGTAATCAGATACACATTTGGCAATTATGAAGTGGCACAGTGTATCAGACAAATGTATGAAAATGAATTGAATCAATGCCAAGAACAATAACTAAGTGCAAAATAATGTATTTCATTGTTTTATATAATGCACAAAATATGAGACAATGCGGCTCTCCATTAACCTGATCAGTAATTGATGGAAGATTCCAAACAAAATGTACATGATTTAAGCAGATTAGTACAAATAATAACATTTAAAATAAAAGAAATGGACACAAATTCAAACTTTTATTTAAACCCATCACTGTATTGTTTTTAAAAATATGTAGCTTTAATAGTTTAGTAAGTACTATGGTAGCACAGTGGTGAAGTGGTACAATGATCCTGACCTTGAGTGCTGTCCATGCAGAGTTTGATCTCTCTCTACGACCGGGTGGGTTTTCTTTGGGTGCTCCAGTTTCCTCCCACGTTCTAAAGACATGCAAGTCTGTAGGTTAAATGGCTTCTCCTACAAACTCCTAGGTAAATTCCCCCTAGTGTGTAGGGATGGGAAAGTGGAGTAACGTAGAACTAGTGTACGGGTGATCGATGATCGGCATGCACTCAGTGGGCCAAAGGGGGTGTTTCCATATAATATCACTAAACTAATAATTAAAAACTCTAAATACATTTGAGATGAATACAGATCAGGCTATGCAGTAATCTAGACACTTGAATTGTTACATGGATTTGAGAGGTTCAGAGGGATATGGACAAAATGCAGGCCAATGAGACTAGCTTAGTGGGGCATTTTGGATGGCATAGACCAATTAGGCCGAAGGGCCTGTTTCCATGCTGTATGACTGTAACTCTAAGTAACGGCAGATGCAGGAATCTTAAGCAAAAAAGCGAAGTGCTAGAGGAACACAGCAGGTCAGGAAGCACCAATGAAGGGAATAGATAACAGATGATTTTTTGAGTCAGAACCCTTCCTCAGATTGGTCATTTCCTCCACAGATGCAACCTGGCCCGCTGAGTTCTTCCAGCACTTCACTTTTATCAATGTTTGCATGTTCTTTCCTGTATCTCAGAATATGCAATTTTCTGATTATCTTGCCTGCAGGTCGAGAGGCAACAAGCATAAATCAAAGAAACTGTACATTGCAGTATATTCAAGAGGGTCCAGGGTGAGGAATCAAGTATTTGATTGTTATTGGTACGAGGAATGGAACAATTCTTACTTGATGTAGCTGTACAGACAAATTATCACAACAACACAACAAATAATTATATAATAATCAAATACAATAAATTATCAGTAATACAATATAACCAAACCATAATCATACAAACCAAAGTACATTCTGTAATTAAAACAATGTCCAGTGTAGATTGTTGTTGAATTAGGGATTTGGTTAGTGTTGTGCAGTGTGGTTCAAAATGCTGATGGTTGGTGGGAACAAGCTGTTCTTGAACCTGGAGGTCATGGTTCTCAGGCTCCTGTACCTTCTTCCCGATGAGATGAGGACATGTCTATGATGGTGTGGGTATTTGATGATACTGGCTACCTTTTTCAGGCAGTGCTTCCTGTCGATTAATTCAAAAGTCGGGAAGTCAATAGCAAGGTCCACCAGAATCTGCAGCCTTCTTTGTTCCTGGGCATTCAAGTTACCAAAGCAAGCCATAATGCAACCAGTCAGTACGGACTTGTAAAACACCTGTAGAAATTAAATAGAAATTCAGCCATATGCCAAATTTCCTCAATCTTCTGAGGAAGTAAAAGCGTTGATGCGCAATTTAGTGAAACTATAAATGCAAGTATGAACAAGTCTACTATGCTATGCTGCTAAAGTGAAGAGTGGAGATTCCCCCCCTTGGACTCATTTGCAATCGACAGAGTACTAGCAATGCAACAAAATATAAGCGACTCTGAATCTTACAACTGATGTTTTAAGACGTTTCCCAAATGTTGGCTGTTAATTTCACAGTATGATTTACTTTGCTCTTAGCAGTGTCTTGTGTAAGCAACTCAGGCATAGTGTTTATGCCAACCCTTCTCAAAACATTGCTTCCATTGACTATTGACTATTCAACAGAAATAAATTGGATGGAACCTGAAACTACTCTATGTATGTCTATGCTTCAAATTAGAGTTGTAATGCAGCAAACATGGGAGAGTATTATGAAGTCGATCATTTTTTCCGAACTGACACTTGAACTGTGCAGATCTGCCTTCCAAGGGTGTAACAGTCTGTTGCTTTTCTCTTCTACATCAGATCATTGTAGGAGCCAGTTAGCATTTTTCTGTGTTTGTCTAACCAACTCTGCTCATAAAGACATGTCCTTTAGGTGCCCTATTTTATTTTTCCATTATATTTAACTTTTAACTTTTCATCAGGACAACTTTGTAATTATTACATAGCAGGAAATAATTCCCACCACCACAAAGAAAATTATCACTTGTGGAAGGAGTACATTTTGTTCTTGCGTGTGTACATCAACAGTATTGCTGGTCATAATGGCACATTGTGCGCTTGAGAAATGTCATATGTGGGTTTTGGAGGTAAAGTCATCCTGTAATGAATTTCAGCTGGACAGGATGTAATGAAGAAACATCAGAAAGAAACATGAGGTTTCAGGCTAGCCAGGTTTGGCACAGGAGCTTGAATTAAGCCATGTAACCACAGTGAAGATTTCCAGAGAGGATGTTAATCATCTAGCTATGTTGGATGTGTGAGACATGAGAGACAGGAAATAATGGCAAACACATGTCAAAGTGCACGGTGTAACAGAGACATTTGTTTACCTTTAATTACAGTGCTGTACTATTTTGGGAATAGATACTCAAGTGAGATTAATTAGTTGGTGAACAGTTCTGGTTTTATTGCACCCCTCCCTAACTCCTTCTCCCTCGCTCTCCACCAGTCCCTGCTCACCATTTCAGAGTTGGTTAATGTGACTGGGCTATTGCCCCTATTTTCCCTGCATTGTGTTAAACCTTGTGCCTGAAGGACTGAACTTGTGCCTAATACTATAATGTCAACAACATCTGCAGGTGGGGGAGTGCTTCACCAGGGAGGTAGAATCCATTGGTTCTTTCAGTTCTTGCGGTAGATAATAAAGATCCTTTAGCTCTAATCAGAAACAGCAGGGTGGAACCCCAGTGCCAATATTCCTTGAGATTACATTTTTTTCTCTCCTTTGGCCCCAGGGTTGCAATATAAATAAGATTTGGTATGTCATTTAGCTAACCTTGATGAAATAGGTTTAAAATCAAAAACTGTACATAAATCAGACTCCGTAAGGACAAATTTGGTCGGAGCAAAGAGTTTCATCTTATCAGGCTTTTGTCACTGATGTTGCAGCTCCTCTCCCACTACTTTGTTACATACTCCAGAGAAAATCTATCGCTGCACTTCATTTTTCAATTATGTGTGTGTGTGCTGGAGACACAGAGAATATTTTGACGGCACCAGACACGTTTCTCCAGTGCTCAAAGGAACACAGCACCTAAGGTTTCAGAAAAGGGTTGTGGGGGTTCAGGGTGAGAGAATTTTTAAATGCATCATTGTAAGTATTATTGTATTTCTTATAATGACGCTTGCCTCATTTAGAATGAGCAGTGTATTCTTTAATGAAGTTTCAGCCAGACCAATTTATTACTAAAAAAAAGTTATAAATCACACTCTTTATTAATCTGTGTTCGCTCTTTGGAAGTTTGACTGTGTTCCTTAATGATTTAAAAAGTTTATTCAGTTAATAGCTAAGCACTGGTGATCAGTCTGTGTTAATTAACTGATGTTTTGCTATGCAGTGAGTTGTAATTGGACTTGGATAAAGAAAACATGTCCTCAATTTTGACTCCCTGTTCTTAACCAATGGTCCTAAAGGGAATAAGTGTATGTAATTATTGGACAAGGGTAAACATATGATTATCTTGTTTGCTAATATTAATGTAAACTATGGATGTTCACAAATATACACTAAAGTTTCCAGGGTATCTTGCACCAAAGGAACATTAATTCAAGAAGTAATCAAACACTTCCAGAGCCAAGTGGATAAATTAGCATGGAAAGGAGGGAAGAAGAAAGTGTAAAATACTGCAGATACTAGATAGCAAATTGGCTCCATGGTAGGAAGCAGAGGGTAATGGTGGAAGGTTGCTTCTCAGACTGGATGCCTGTGACTAATGATGTGCCTCAGGGTTCGGTGCTGGATCCGTTATTGTTTGTCATCTACATCAATGATTTGGATGAGAACGTACAGGGCAAGATTAGCAAGTTTGCTGATGATACAAAGGTTAGTGGTTTTGCAGATAGTGAACGATTGCAGCAGGATCTGGATCGATTCGCCAGGTGGGCGGAGGAATGGTTGACGGAATTTAATACACAGAAATGTGCGATGTTGCATTTTGGGACATCGAACAAGGGCAGGATCTACACAGTAAATGGTAGGCTTCTGGGTAGTGTTGTAGAGCAGAGAGATCTAGGAGTACAAGTGTATGGTTCCTTGAAGGTCGAGTCACAGGTAGATAACATGGTCATAAAGGCGTTTGGCACTTTGGCCTTCATCAGTCAGATTATTGAGTATAGAAGTTGGGAGGTCATGTTGCAGTTATATAAGACGTTGGTGAGACCGCATTTTAGAATATTGTGTTCAGTTCTGGGCACCATGTAATAGGAAAGATATTGTCAAGCTTGAAAGGGTTCAGAAATTATTTACGAGGATGTTGCCAGGACTTGAGGGTGTGAGCTATAGGGAGAGGTTGAGTAGGCTGGGTCTATACAAAATCATGAGAGGAATAGATCGAGTAGATGCACAAAATCTTTTGCCCAGAGTAGGCGAATTGAGGACCAGAGGACATAGGTTCAAGGTGAAGTGGCATGGGTTCAGGTAGAAGGTAGAATAGGAATCTGAGGGGTAACTTTTTCACACCAAGGGTGGTGGGTGTATGGAACAAGCTGCCAGAGAAGGTAGTTGAGGCTGGGACGATACCATCATTTAAGAAACAGTTAGACAGGTACATGGATAGGACAGGTTTGGAGGGATATGGACCAAGCGCATGCAAGTGGGACTAATGTAGCTGGGATATTGTTGGCTGGTGTGGGCGAGTTGAGCCGAAGGGCCTGTTTCTACACTGTATCACTCTATGACTCTATGACTGTATGCCAGAAACCTGAAATTGAAACTTCTGGTTGCACAGATTTTCCCTGGATTTATTCCCATATCCTAAAGCTGTGCCTGCTGATGTAAATTGCCTTTAATGGAGGTGAGTGGAGTTGATGGGCATATTGGAGAGAACGAATTACAGGGAAATAAGCAAGGTAATAAGATGGATGGCATTGCTCTGAGAGTCAGCATAGGGCTAATGTGCCATGTGACCTGCATATAAATCATAAGGATAGATGAACAAAAGTCATCGCCCCCATTTTCACTATTCCTGAAGACTCAAAATTTAACAAAGGCCTTAGAACATAGTACAGCATAGGGCATGCAATACCCATGCCATACATGAAGTCAGGTTTAACTAATCTCTGTGCTTGCAAATGATCCATGACCCTGCATTTCCAGGATGTCCATGTGCATATCTAAAAACCTCTTAAATCCCACTATTATATTGGTCTCCACCACCACCACTCCTGGCAGCACATTCCAGGCACTCACTACTTTCTATGCAAAAAAAACTTGTTATGCATTAATTTTATCTCCTTTAAAATTTGCCTTCTCACCTTAAAGTTATGCCCTTTAGTCCTTGACATTTCCAGCCTCGAAGAAAGGTTCTGACTGTCTACCCTATTTATGCCTTTCATAATTGCACATACTTGTTGAGGGCAAATATGTTTTACAACTGAGACTTCTAAGAAGCTCCAAAGAGACGGGAGATTAATTTGCTCTTCCTTTTCTCTTCTTCAAGAGTCAAGGGTGTTTTATTGTAATATGTACCGCAGCGGAACGATTAAATTCTTACTTGCCGCAGCACAATAATTAGATAATATAATGAACAAACAAAAACAAAAGTTCAATGTATAATTCAACATTGCGTAAAAACAAAACAAGGCTCAAAGTCCCCAGTGCAACTCAGGCAGTTTGTTGTTCAGCGTTTAGTTCGTAGTGTTCAATACAATACCGTTTATTGTCATTTGAACCTCAAATGAAGTTCAAACGAAATTTGGTTTCTGCAGTCATACAACAAGAAAAGAACCAAGACACACACCAACACAATTTACACAAACATCCATCACAGTGAATCTCCTCCTCACTGTGATCGAAGGCAACGTCTTGTCTCTCTTCTGCTCTCCATTCCTCTCCCGATGTGAAAGTCAAAGCCCCCGGCGGGCAATGGTAAGTCCCGCGGCCATTTAGGCCGCGCTCCAGGTCTTGATGTTGGAGCCCCCGGCGGGCGCTAGCAAGTCCCGTGTTGGGCGGTGTAAGGCCCTGCTCCGGGTCTTGATGTTGGAGCCCCCGGCTGGCGCTAGCAAGTCCCGTGTTGGGCGGTGTAAGGCTCTGCTCCGGGTCTTGATGTTGGAGCCCCTGGCGGGCGCTAGCAAGTCCCGCGGCCATTAAAGCCGCGCCGGCCGATGTAAGGCCCGTTCCAGGTCATTTTCAACCCAGCAACCTGGTCGGGAGAGGTTGCCGTTGCGGGAGCTCCGAAAAGCGGTCTCCCAGCAGGGACCCACGAGCTCCCGATGTCACCGTCCACCGGACCTGCGGCTGGAGCCTCCGAGCTCCGGAGTCAGGTCGCAGTCTCGCGCCACCACAGCTCCTCCTGTTCCGAACTCGGCCAGTCGGATCGCAGGCCGCTCCACGGTGCTAGGCCCCAACGACAATGGACAGGGAAAAGGTCGGATCTCCGGTGCAGGGAAGAGATTTTAAAGTTTCCCCCACCTCTCCTCCCCCCCACCCCGCCCACCACACATACACAGTTAAAAACAATATAAGAACCACTACAAACTACACTCAACGGGACAAAAATAAATAAAAAAAGACAGACGGACTGCAGTGGCCGCTGCAACATCGGTCGCGCTGACTGATTGTTGTTGGGAAGACATTGTTTCTGAACTTGGACGTTACAGTTTTCAGACTCCTGTACCTTCTTCCCGTTGGCATGCTTTCTCTCCACAATAAGAGAACTACAACCACCACCTATTCATACATACATACAACCACCACCTATTCAATTTGCATTGCATATGCATAGAAAAGGCCGAAGCCTGAGAATTGAATTAATCCCACCCATTCATTCAAGCTGAATCAATGCAAATTAAAATGTCATGGCAATGTTATATATGTTTTTAATTTTTTTTTAAAGCAGCATCAACGCTCAATGAAAATTGTTTGACTTTATTTGTTTGATTCACTTTAATTTTCAATCTCGTTCCCAATCAATTGAGTCCACCAAAATATGTAATTGACTGTATTTTCTGTTCAAGTCTGTGCCATGGCCTACTAGCTATAAAACAGGAGGGAAGTGGGTCCAGAATTCATTTTCTAATGGTATAAAATGTTCTTCCGTTGCAAAGTATCTTACATTAAAACTGTCTGAGAACTCTGTAAACCTGATACCGAGTTGCTGAAAGCTTATTTATGTCATTACCAAGACTTACAGAGCAGGGAGTATGTAAATTACCATTATCAGTCTGCATAGGATTTCCTCTGAGGATTTGAAAGTAAATAAGAACCTTCTTTGCCTAATTTACTGGCAGTGCAAATGCTACCTTCATCATGAATAAGATCATTTTCCAAATCAAAATCCTGCTTTAAAAAAAAAACTTTAATCTAATAGAAGCTTGGGCATTGATTGATGACATATACCGAGACAATTATTTTTCTTTGGCAAAGAATGCTACTGCTCGGGTTTTTTATTACCTATTCTGTTTTCAGTCAGCTGGCATTGATGGTAAAGCCAGCATTTACTGTTCGTCTATAATTGTGCTTGAGAATGTGGCTGCCTCCTTGAACCGCTGGTGTCTTTCTAATGAACAAACCCCTACAACGCTAATAGAAACATAGAAACATAGAAATTAGGTGCAGGAGTAGGCCATTCAGCCCTTCGAGCCTGCACCACCATTCAATATGATCATGGCTGATCATCCAACTCAGTATCCCGTACCTGCCTTCTCTCCATACCCTCTGATCCCCTTAGCCACAAGGGCCACATCCAATTCACTCTTAAATATAGCCAATGAACTGGCCTCAACTACCCTCTGTGGCAGAGAGTTCCAGAGACTCACCACTCTCTGTGTGAAAAAAGTCTTTCTCATCTCGGTCTTAAAGGATTTCCCCCTTATCCTTAAGCTGTGACCCCTTGTCCTGGACTTCCCCAACATCGGGAACAATCTTCCTGCATCTAGCCTGTCCAACCCCTTAAGAATTTTTTAAGTTTCTATAAGATCCCCTCTCAATCTCCTAAATTCCAGAGAGTATAAACCGAGTCTATCCAGTCAGTTATGTGTAGGAAGGAACTGCAGATACTGATTTAAACAGAAGATAGAACAGAAGATAGACACAAAAAGCTGGAGTAACTCAGCGGGCCAGGCAGCATCTCTGGAGAGAAGGAATGGGTAACGTTTCAGGTCGAGACGTCTGAAGAATGGTCTTGACCCGAAACGTCGCCCATTCCTTCTCTCCAGAGATGCTGCCTGTCCCGCTGAGTTGCTCCAGCCTTTTGTGTCTACCTACAACACTAATGGTCAGAGAGTTCCTGCATCCAGACCCAGTAATAATGAAGGACCAGAGATATTTTTCCAGGCCAGGGTGACGTGCAACCTGGAGTTGAATATTTAGATGGTAACGTTCCCATGCATCTTAAACCGTTATCCTTCCTGCACAGGCTTGTTCCTGCTGAGGAAGTAGCCATGGTCAATATATTTTTACGTATTGTGTCACAGAAGGGTGCCACTTTGTTCATTCATACCATGTCAGCTTGCATCAGAGCAAACCTATTCGTCCCATTCTACATTTGAATATAAAATTCTAATAACATTATGAGAGGCATAGATAGGAAAAATAGTCAGAACATTTTTCCCAGGGTGGAAATGTCCAACACTAGAAGTCATAGATAAAAGGTGAGAGGGGGAAAGTAATGGAGATGTGTGGATCAAGTATTTTTACACAGAAAGTAGTGAGGGCATAGAACCCAATGGCTGGTGTGGTGGTGGAGGCCAATATGATAGTGGTGTTTAAGAGACTTTTAGATTGGCACATGTAGGTGCAGGTAATAGAGGGATATGGATCCATGTACAGGCAAATGGGGTTGGTTCTACTTGGCATCATGCTTGGCAAAAATACATCCCTGTGTTGTAGTGTTCTATGGTCTATGTTTCTTTATTTTCCATACTACACTGCAAATGATTCTGTTTCAGATGCTCTTCCTTGTTCCCTTTTTGATTGTTTTGGCAATCACTACCCTAAGGGATAATTTATGGCTGCAAATTAACCTACCAGTGCTTATTCCAGTTCAGAAGTGTTTTCCATTGTAAACTCTCCTGAAAATATCTAATCTTTTCAACAAGCAATGAACTTAGGAACAGTTTGCAAAACTTTGATTAAACAGAATGCAGTAGTGTTGTAGCAAACAAAAGTAATGTTACAAATTTTAGCTTAAGAATTGAAAGTGAGTTTTTAAATCCAAGTTATTGGACCTGCTTGTTATTCTTCATCCAGCATAGATTACTTTTTTTCACAACATCATCTTGTGTACTCCATATTGATTTATCACTATGATCTGGTTTGTACACACAAAATACTGCAGATGCTGAAATCCTGAGCCAAAACCACGCTGCTGGAGGAACTCATCAGGTTAGTCTTTATTTTTATTGACTCCTAAATTTTGTTTGTTCATTATGAAACGATTTCTGATCCATATGGTAGATTTTTGATGATCACTGGTGTACTTCATAACCAAAAAGTCGTTATGGTGAATGTTTATGCACCTAATATTGATCACCCTGACTTTTTTATAGAGTTAATCACATCCTTTCCCAATTTAAATGAACATCTTTTGATAAACGGTGGAGATTTTAACTGCTGTTTGAACCCCTCGATGGACAGATCTGCATCAGATCATGTGCTTCCAAATAAATCAGCTGGTTTTATCAATTCTTTTTTACTTGACTCTGGAATGTTAGAAGTCTGGAGATTTCTACACCCAAATTACAAATAATTTCTTTTTTCTCTCATGTATATCATGGTTACTCTAGGATTGACTACCTTATAATAGATTCTCGCCTAGTTTCATCGTTCACTGCGTGTGAGTATGATACAATTGCTATTTCTGATCATGCAGCATTTAAACCCTCAATCAAACTTCCTGATTCCAAGTTCAGTGCTAAACAATGGCTATTTAATACTACTTTGCTTCAAGATCTGAATTTTGTTAATTTCATTAAAGATCAGATTGCTTTCCTCTTCTTAACAATCTCTACTGACGAAATATCCAATGGTGTAGCCTGGGATGCTTTTAAGGCATATATTCGTGGACAAATTATTTCAAACTCCGCGGGATTAAAAAAACAAATAAAAAATGAAATACGTATATTGGCTGAGGAGATTAAAGAAATTGATAAAAAATATTCAAAAGCTCCTAGTCTAGAGCTCTATAAGAATAGTTGAACTTCAACTGAGACGTGATTTGTTATTAATATCACCAATTGAGAATCAGTTACTTAAAACCAAAAGTCAATTTTATATACAGTACATGGCGATAAATCTGGCAAATTACTCGCCAATCAGTTGAGAGCTATGTCAGCCAGATTATTAAAGTGAGTAAATGGGATGGTACATTGACAGTAGACCATGATGAAATTAATAAATCCTTCCAGGAATTTTATACCTCACTATACCAATCATAATTTCCTACTGATCCCAATATAATGCATGAGTTTTTAAAGAAACTGAAATTGCCAAATTTACCACATAATGAGTCTCTGTTGTTAGATAAACCCATCACGGAGGAAGAAATACAGAAAGTAATCCTTTCGATGAATTCCAGTAAAGCTCCCATTTAAGATGGGTTTACAGTGGAATTTTAAAAATATTTTTCAAGTTTACTGTCCCCCTGGCTATACAAGGTTTTTAAAGAAGCCTTTTTAATTAATATATTACCACAATCCTTTTATGAAGCATCTATTTCTTTAATTGTTAAAAAAGATAAAGACCCTACTGAATTGACATCATATAGACCTATATCACTGTTAAATGTCGATTCCAAAATTATTTCAAAAATATTACCTGTGAGATTGGAAAATATTTTACCGCAAATTATTTGTGAAGATCAGACAGGTTTTATTAAAAATCTTTACTCATACTTTAAGGTTAAGAGATTAATAAATATTGTATATACAGCGTCAAATTAAACTCCAGAATGTGTCATGTCATTTGATGCTGAGAGGGCATTTGATAGAGTAGTATGGGAATACTTATTCAATTACTTGAAAAATTTAAGATTGGTCCAAAATTTATCTCTTGGATCAAGCTGATATATCATATACCTCAAGCTTCTGTGCTTACCAATAATCAGAGATCCCCTTTTTTCAGGCTCTTTCAAGGTACTAGACAGAGCTGTCCTTTGTGTCCTTTATTGTTTGATATCACTTTGGAACCTCTGGCCACCGCTATTATGGAATCCCCTAATATTTTTGGTATTGTCCGTGAGAATAAGAGACATAAGCTATCTCTCTATGCAGATGATCTGTTATTATTTATCTCTAACACAGAAAAATCTATTCCTGCAATAGTAGCACTACTTAATCAATTTAATAGTTTTTCTGGTTATAATCTAAATCTTAGTAAGAGTGAGCTTTTTCCATTAAACAATCAAATTTCTAATTATGGACAGTTTCCATTTAGATTGACCACGGACAGTTTTACTTATTTAGGTATTAAGATTACCAAGAAACACAAGGATCGATTTAAAGCCAATTTTATGCCCCTAATTGACCACATCAGGAAACAGTTTACTAAATGGTCACCAATGTCCTTATCGCTAATCGGCCGAATCAATTCTATTAAAGTGTTTATTCTACCCAAATGTTTGTATTTATATCAGATTATACCAATTTTTATTGCTAAATCTTTCCTTGATATTATTGACTAAAACATTTCTTCATATATATGGCAGAATAAAAATCCCAGACTAAGTAAAAAATACTTACAGAAATCAAAAAAAGACAGTGGTTTGGCACTGCCGAACCTTTGATTTTACTATTGGTCAGTTGACGTTCGCTATTTATCATATTGGATAAAAGATTTAGAAGATACCCAATGCCTAGGATGGATAAATTTTGAATGTGATTCTATGCAAGGACTATCAAAAGTGAAAGTCAAAAGAGTCAAAAGAGTTTATTGTCATGTGTCCCTGACAGGACAATGAAATTCTTTCTTTGCATAGCACAACAAAACATAGTAGGCATTGACTACAATTATATACTTAAATACACACATTAATTAATAAATTAATAAAGTGCAAATAACATGGAGGGGTGTTAATGTTCAGAGTTTTGTCCAAGCCAGGTTTAATAGCCTGATGGCTGTGGGGAAGTAGCTATTCCTGAACCGGGTCGTTGCAGTTCTCAGGCTCCTGTATTGAATGATTTTATCTTATCGAGTCCTATCATATCTATTTTTTTCTTCCATCCTTCTAGTCTGTTATGGAAGAGGTAGGGATTAGTAGTTTTTCGTGACTTGTTTTTGGATGGTTGTTTTATGTCTTTTGAACAACTCTCCAATAAATATAATCTACCTAACTCACATTTCTTTAGATGTTTTCAAATTAGACTTTTTTTGAAGGTTACTCTACCCTCTTTACCACATCAAACGGAAATCTTGGAAAAAAATTTACATTTGAACCCTTATCAGAAAGGTTTAATAACGACTATTTATGAGTTAATTTTGAAATTACAAATAGATACATTGGATAAAATTAAGAATGACTGGGAAAGGGAACTTCAAATGTCTCTACCTATAGAGAAATGGGAGAGGATTCTTCAATTAGTTAATACCTCTTCAATGTGTGCAAGACACGCTCTGATACAAATCAAGGTGGTTCACAGAGCTCAATTGTACACAATATTCTAAATGTGGTCTCAACAATGTCTTTACAACTGCAACATGGCCTCTCAACTTCTATACTCAATACTCTTACATATGAAGGCCAAAGTGCCAAAAGCCTTTTTGACCACCTTATCCACCTGCAAATCGACCTTCATGGAAACATGCATCTGTACTCCTTGATCCCTCTCCTTAACACTACCCAGCGGCCTACCATTTACTGTGTAGGTCCTGCCCTTGTTCGACGTCCCAAAATGCAACACCTTTCATTTCTCTGTATTAAATTCCATCAACCATTCCTCCACCCACCTGCCCAATCGATCCAGATTCTGCTGCAATCTTTCACAACCATCTTCACCATCTGCAAAACCGCTCACTTTTGCATCATCAGCAAACTTGCTATTCTTGCCCTGCATGTTCTCATCCAAATAGTTGATGTAGATGATAAACAATAATGGGCCCAGCGATCCCTGAGGCACACCACTAGTCACAGGCCTCCAGAAACCTGCCACCATCACCCTCTGCTTCCTTCCATGGAGCCAACTTGCTATCCATTCAGCTATCTCTCCTTGGATCCCATGCGATCTAACCTTCCACAGCACCCTACCATGCGGAACCTTGTCGAATGCCTTACTGAAATCCACATACACATCATCTACAGCTCTGCTCTCATCGACCTTTTGCTCACATCTTCAAAAAAATCTATCAGATTTGAGAGACATGACCTCCCATGTGCAAAACCATGCTGACTATCCCTAATCAACCCATGTCCATCCAAATGCCTATATAACCAATCCCTCAGAATACTCTCCAGTAACTTTCCAACTACACATGTTAAGCTCACCGGCCTATAGTTCCCAACATTTTTCCTGCAGCCCTTCTTGAAAAGAGGCACATTTTCCACACTCCAGTCTTCCAGCACACGTCCTCTAAGGATGACTCATAATTTTTTTTTTTTTTTTCTCTTTGTTTATTTTTGTTAGAAGTAAGTACAACAGTGTGGTACTTGAGTACCTAATACATCCATACATATTTCCATTCTTGTACAATTTCATACTTTTTTTTAACAGTGAGAGAAAAAAGAAATAAAGAGTGTCGGAATAGATAGTCAAGCGAGTAGAAACAGAAAGCAAAAGAAATAAAGGATAGAGATGAGAAGTTAAAAGATTGAAAGAAAAGGAGAAAGTAAAGATTCCAGGATTTTGTTGCTTAAATATTCCAGGATTTCGTTGCTAAATATTCCAGGATTTCGTTGCTTCAGGTGTGATAGAATTGGAGGGACCAGAGGGGGAGGTGTTGCATTGCTTGTCAGAGAAGATATTACAGCAGTGCTTTGGCAGGATAGATTAGAGGGCTCGTCTAGGGAGGCTATTTGGGTGGAACTGAGAAGTGGGAACGGTGTAGCAACACTTTTAGGGGTGTATTATAGACCGCCAAATGGGGAGCGTGAATTGGAAGAGCAAATATGTAAGGAGATAGCAGATATTAGTAGTAAGCACAAGGTAGTGATTGTGAGAGATTTCAATTTTCCAAAAATAGACTGGGAAACACATTCTGTAAATGGGCTGGATGGTTTGGAGTTTGTAAATGTGTGCAGGATAGTTTTTTGCTGCAGTACATAGAGGTATCGACCAGAGAAGGGGCAGTGCTGGACCTCCTGTTAGGAAATGAGGCAGGTCAGGTGACGGAGGTATGCGTTGGTGAGCACTTCGGGACCAGTGATCACAATACCATTAGTTTCAATATAATTATGGAGAGAGTCAGAACTGGACCTAGGGTGGAGATTTTTGATTGGAGAAAGGCTAACTTTGAGGGAATGCGTAAGGATTTTAAAGGAGTGAATTGGGACACTTTGTTTCATGGGAAGGATGTAGAAGAGAAATGGAGGACATTTAAAGGGGAAATTGTAAGAGTACAGAATCTTTATGTCCCTGTTAGGTTGAAAGGAAATAGTAAAAATTGGAAAGAGCCATAGTTTTCAAGGGAAATTGGACACTTGTTTCAAAAAAAGAGAAATATCTACAATAATTATAGGAGGCGCAGAGTAAATGAGGTGCTAGAGGAGTATAAAGAATGTAAAAAGAATCTTAAGAAAGATATTAGGAAGGCTAAAAGAAGATATGAGGTTGCTTTGGCAAGAAAGATGAAAGTAAACCCAAAGGGTTTCTACAGCTATATTAATAGCAAAAGGATAACGAGGGATAAAATTGGATCATTAGAGAACCAGAATGCAGAGCCAAAAGAGATGGGGGAGATATTGAACAATTTCTTTTCTTCGGTATTCACCAAGGAGAAGGATATTGAACTCTATGAGTTGAGGGGAAAAAGTAGAGTAGCTATGGAAACTATGAGATTCAAAGAGGAGGAAGTACTGACACTTCTGAAAAATATAAAAGTGGATAAGTCTCCAGGTCCTGACTAGGACATTGAGGGAAGTTAGTGTAGAAATAGCAGGAGCTATGACAGAAATATTTCAAATGTCATTAGAAACGGGAATAGTGCTGGAGGATTGGCGTACTGCGCATGTTGTTCCATTGTTTAAAAAGGGTTCAAAGAATAAACCTAGCAATTATAGACCTATTAGTTTGACGTCAGTGGTGGGCAAATTAATGGAAAGGATACTTAGAGATAATATATATAAGCATCTGGATAAACAGGTCTGATCAGGAAAGTCAACATGGATTTGTGCCTGGAAGGTCATGTTTGACAAACCTTCTTGAATTTTTTGAAGCGGTAACTAGGGAAATTGATGGGGGTAAAGCAGTGGATGTTGTCTATATGGATTTCAGTAAGGCCTTTGACAAGGTTCCCCATGGAAGGTTGGTTAAGAAGGTTCAATCTTTGGGTGTTAATGGCGGAGTAGCAAGATGGATTCAACAGTGGCTGAATGGGAGATGTCAGAGAGTAATGGTGGATGGCTGTTTGTCAGGTTGGAAGCCGGTGACCAGTGGGGTGCCTCAGGGATCTGTGTTGGGTCCACTGTTGTTTGTCATGTACATCAATGATCTGGATGATGGGGTGGAAAATTGGATAAGTAAGTATGCAGATGATACTAAGATGGTGTTGTGGATAATGAAGTAGATTTTCAAAGTCTACAGAGAGATTTGGGCCATTTGGAAAAGTGGGCTGAAAGATGCAGATGGAGTTTAATGCTTTTAAGTGTGAAGTGCTACATCTTGGCAGGACAAATCAAAATAGGATGTACGTGGTAAATGGTAGGGAATTGAGGAATGCTGTGGAACAGAGGGATCTAGGAATAACTGTGCATAGTTCCCTGAAGGTGGAATCACATGTAGATAGGGTGGTAAAGAAAGCATTTGATGTGCTGGCCTTTATACATCAGAGCATTGAATATAGGAGTAGGGAAGTAATGTTAAAATTGTACAAGGCATTTGTAAGACCAATTCTGGAGTATGGTGTACAATTTTGGTCGCCTAGTTATAGGAAGGATGTCAACAAAATAGAGAGAGTACAGAGGAGATTTACTAGAATGTTGCCAGGGTTCCAGCAACTATGTTACAGAGAAAGGTTGAACAAGTTAGGTCTTTATTCTTTGGAGCGCAGAAGGTTAAGGGGTGACTTGATTGAGGTCTTTAAAATGATGAAAGGGATAGACAGAGTTGACGTGGATAAGTTTTTCCCATTGAGGGTAGGGAAGATTCAAACAAGAGGGCATGACATGAGAATTAAGGGACAGAAGTTTAGGGGTAACGTGAGGGGGAACTTCTTTACTCAGAGGGTGGTGGCTGTGTGGAATGAGCGTGGTGGTGGAGGCAGGATCGATTTTAACATTTAAAAGTAAAGTGGATAGGTATATGGACGTGAAGGGAATGGAGGGGTATGGAGGGAATGGAGCAGGTAGATGGGACTAGGGGGAAACAAATGGTCGGCACGGACTGGAAGGGCCGAGAGGGCCTGTTTCCGTGCTGTAATTGTTATATGGTTATATGGTTTATATGGTTATGGTTATATAAATCCTATCTGTGACAGATGTAAGTCTGAAGTGGCCTCACTGACTCGCATGTTTTGGAAAAATATTGGAAATACATTTTTGACACTATTTCTGTAGTTTTAGGTATTGATTTATAACCTCATCCTATTACTGCAATTTCTGGGCTACCAATGTTAGATTCTACTCATCTGTTCCATTCTGCCCATCGGCTGATTGCTTTTTCTACATTAATTGCCAGAAGATATATTTTATTTAAATGGAAACATTCTAATCCTCCTACCACACTTCATTGATACTCTGAAATGATATCATGTTTAAATTTAGAAAAAATGAGGAGTGACATTGTCGAACCCTTGGTTAAATTTGATAGGATTTGGGGAAGCTTTATTCAACATTTTCACACGATATAAATTGTCCCCTCTCCAACCGTTATAATAATTATTATACCTTTATACGGGTGGAACGGACTTGACGACAAACTGGGACTTAAATTGTTGAAATTCTTTGTAGCCCAGATTTTGTTTTGCTTTTTTTTTCAGTTTGGGGGGTTTTGTTTTTCGCTTTTTTTTCTCTCTCTTTTTAAAAAAATTTTTATTATTATCTTTTTGTTTTTATATATACGTTCTCTTTTAAATACTTAACTATATTTACATAGAGACCGGGAGGTCTATACCCAAAGTGTATTTTGACACTCGACTCATACTTGTTATTAATCCTGAACCCTATGTATCATTATCACTGTTGCGTTTATCATTATTGGGGTTTTTTGTTGTTGTTTTGTTTTTGCTTTTGAATTAGTAAAAAGATTTTAAAAGAAAGAAAACCACACTGCTGGAGGAACTCATCAGGTTAGGCAGTATCTGTGGAAGGAAATGATGTTTTAGTCAAGAGACTACTTCCGACTGATGAAGGGTCTCAACGTGAAATGTCGTCTGTCCATTTCCCTCATATGATCTGGTTTGTGTTTGAATCATTTATTAAACATTATATAAATGTATCCTTAGCCTTATTTTTGCTTACCTGCATCTGTTAATCACGCTAGTTTTAATATAATTCACAATATACTTCTCTCTCTCTCTATCTCTGTCTCTCTCTCTCTCTCTCTCTCTCTCTCTCTCTCTCTCTCTCTCTCTCTCTCTCTCTCTCTCTCTCTCTCTCTCTATTTTATATATACTGTATATGCATGACCATCATATTTCCTGTCCCACAATGTGCTAAGATGCTTTTTCGACTCTCAAATGACTATTATTGCTACTCAAAGTTGTAATTTGTGAAGCCGGCAAAGTATGAAGTAAAATATAGGGCTGGTTTGTAAAATTTCAGGTTCCCAATTTATGCACTTAACTTTATCCAATTGCTATGAATGCAGGCTCTTTATGAGAAGATTTATGTTGAATGCTGTTCTATCAATGGTGAACAGTTGTTACTTGTCTGTAGTTTCTCTAAAAAAGAATAATTACTCTTCTTCTGGAGTCTGCTTTTTCTCCCTCTGTTCTCTTTATGCCACGATGTGACTGGTTCTAACAAAATGATTGCCCTACTCACATGAGACAATGTGGCTACTCAGCAATGTGCCCAAAGATTCAATGGGCAAACATATTACTTAAAATGGTTCTTAGATCATTTGATGGATATTAATGACATGAATGGCTGGCCGGAGTATTTTACAGAAAAGTGCCCATTAATAATTACTCTAGCCCTTATCTGTCAGTGCATTGTAATTGTACGTCATGCAGAAAATTAAGACTGATGCAAAAGCACAAAAGAATACCCCTTTCAATTATAAAGAGTTTTCAACCTGAAGCATCAACTGAGTTTCCCTTTCCGCCAATGCTGCCTGACCTGTTGAGTATTTCCCGCATTTTTGATTCTACTCCACTATTAATTACACAGGTCAAGAAGCTCATTTAAGAAAGTGGTGCAATACAGGATGTCTGTAAAATGTAACACCTAATATTTAATTATTCTTATTATTAATAAAAATAAATTCCAGTGACAGAAATACATCTAAATACATTGGCCAGTGAGTATTGAACCCAATACAACTCATATTCCATCATCCATCCAGACAAATATCTACACAATTATGCTTTAATCTATATTATCGTAGAAACACTCTACTGCCACTTAATATATAGAAACTATTTCCTTGAATGGTTTGCTTCTCTCCATTCCCTCCATACATTCATTCACATTATTGTTATCATTGCTTAATTACAGATAGGGTATCACATGCCCAAAACGTATTTCCTGCGTGCAACATCCACAGGAAAACTTAATTCCATCTTGGATAAAAATCATATTACACTTTAAAGAAAAGTTATTTCAGTTTAGTTTAGTTTACGGATACTGTGCGGAAACAATGAGTCTGCACTGACCAGCAATCCTCGCACATTAACACTATCTTACACACACTAGGGACAATTTTTACAATCTTACCATGCCAATTTACTTACAAACCTGTATGTCTTTGGAGCGTGGGAGGAAACTGAAGATCTTGGAGAAAACCCACGCAGGTCACGGGGAGAACGTACAAACTCCGTACAGACAGCACCCGCAGACGGGGATCGAACCCGGTTCTCCAGCGTCGCTAACACTGTAAAGCAGAAACTCTACCGCTGCGCCACCGTGCCGCCCACGGTTCGAAAAGGGTTATTTTGCACCTTTTTAAAACATCAACTGGAAACATTAAAACACAAAGTGCTGAAGGAACTAAATGGGTCAGGCAGCATCTATGGAGGATATGGACAAATTACATTTCGGGTCGAAACCTTTCTTGAGGCTGATGGAATAGGGGGAGAAAGCTGGAAAAGAGATGTAGGGGTGAAGCAAAAACCAAGAAAGACAAGCTTGATGCAGAAAAAATGTTCCCAATGTTGGGTGAGTCCAGAACCAGGGGCCACAGTCTTAGAATAAAGGGGAGGTCATTTAAGAGTGAGCTGAGAAAAAACTTTTTTACCCAGAGAGTACCCACAGAGGGCAGTGGAGGCCAAATCACTAGATGGATTTAAGAGAGAGTTGGATAGAGCTCTAGGGGCTACTGGAGTCAAGGGATATGGGGAGAAGGCAGGCACAGGTTATTGATAGTGGACGATCAGCCATGATCATATTGAATGGCGGTGCTGGCTTGAAGGGCCGAATGGCCTCCTCCTGCACCTATTTTCTATGTTTCTATGTAACATGCCTGGGTAGGGGGTGGTTTGGGTGGCAAGGAATAAATGAACCAAGGAGTTGCAGAGAGAGCGGTCTGTATGAAAAGCGGAAAGGGGTGGGGACAGGAAGATGTGACTTGTGGCAGGATCGTGTTGAACTGGAAACAGTAGCGTTTTTCATTTCTAAATCATCTATTAAAACCCCAAAGCAATTACTTCAGCATATAAACCAGGGTGACATTTGATTACTCTTGGAATGTTTTACTTCAGCAATGCTGCCCTTCAGATCAGGCATTGAATTGAGATGCAATTCTTGGAGTATACTGCAGATCAGGGCGTGACTGTAAAGAGAGAAACGGAGTTGACATATTAATCTATGATCTTTCATCAGAACTGAAATCATTAACTGTTTCTCTTATTGCAGATGTTGTTTGACTCCTGGATATTTCCTACAATCTTTGTTTCCTGATATTAACCTTGTGTAATATTTGTTTTTTTGTGTTGCTAAATTGATTCCTGTGTGCCTAATACCATATAGCAAGTGCATATTAAAGATCCCTTTACAAGATCAGGATGTTCTTCTGATGTTACAGTCAAAAATAAATAGCGGTTCATTTACTTAATTGATATTCATGGAATATTGTTCATAATATGGCCACCATGTTAATCTCCGTGACATCACATTTAAGAGTAATTCATTGTCTCTAAAGAGCCGTAAGATGTTCCTGGCATGTGCAATAAAGTGCTTCTAAACACATGTCGTTTTCAATCTTTAGTGAATTATGAGCAGTTTTCATATGTGGAGTTAGGGTTGAGTTGTCTTGACTAATTACTAAGGGCCTTCTAGTCAATATTTCCATCAGAGTTATCTCCGTTCCTCTAATTCTAGTTTTCCCTGAATTTAATTGCTCCAACACTCGCAGAAATGTATCAGCTGCCAAAGCTTTAAGCTTTGAAATTCCTTCTCTCAACCATTCTGCCTCTTGTTGTCTCTTTTGTCCTTTCAGATGCTCATTATTGATTTCTTTGACAGACCTTTTCGATTTTCTGCCTTAGTAACTCTTTTTATAGCTTGATATAAATATCTGTTTGTTAATGTTTCTGCATTATACCATTGTGTGTTTTACAGTATAGAAGACACTATATAAATTAAATTGTTTATTTTCTATTCATTAAAATAATAGATCTTTGGTACACAAATCCAGTTACCCTTTTCACTACAAAGTGAATGGTTGGATCTTCACTAAGGTATGAAAATCTTAATGGATACTTATCTTTTCCCTTCCTTAATGGGGGCGAGGGAAAGACTATGAAGGATAAAAGCTTTCAACCACAAGAATGTTATTTGAACATCCAATGTTGGACCATGCTGATGAAATCCTGGTCCCATTAACTTCCTTGCCTGGAGGTAAGAAGTTTGTAAAGGGCCTATCCCACTGCGGGGACCTAATTTGTGAGTTTAGAAGAGTTTAGGAGAGTTCAAAAAAGTTTCATGGTCGTGTTGTATTGCCGAAGTAGAACACCTCCTACGACCTCCTTTGACTATGTAGAGAACCTCCTATGAATATGTAGAAGACCTCCTTCGACTATGTAGAAGACCTTCTTCTATCTCCTTCGACCTCCTTCCACTATGTTGAAGACTAGCTTCGACTAGCTTTGACTAGTTTCGGAAAAATTGGACACTGAGTAGTGGAGAGTGAAGATGCCCACCTTTGACTACCTTCAACTATACTAACACTATCTACGACTATCTTCAACTTCCTTCGATTACCTTTGACTGCCCTCGATTACCTTCGATTGCCTTCGATTACCTACGAATAACATGCCGACCTACTACGACCTACTTAGACTAAACCTACGAGTAAACAAATTATTGATTTTTTCCATGCCGACCTTTTTTAACTCGCGGTCAATTTTCAGCATGTTAAAAAAAAACGCCTCAACCAAACTGAGGTCTTGAGTATGCGGGGACTACTCTTGAGCATGAAGGAGAGTTACATAGACCTCCTTGGACCTCGTGTTGACCATGCTACGCGTCTGAGTCGAGGGTAAACTTTTCTAAACTCACAAATTATGTCCCCGCAGTGACAAACCCTTAAGTGTGATTATAAAATTTGTATAAGTAATGTAAACTGATACCTTTACGAGGAGGTGCTGGCCTGTTAGATATGCTGTTGTTTTAGAATAAGTGAGTAAATCAATATCCTATCTGTCTCTATCATAGGTTTAATACAATCCAAGAATGTACATGGATATGAGTGGCAGAATTGTTCCAGCATCTTACCATTTATTTATCTCCACTAACCTCGTATTTTTGGATTAATTTCTCGTTTTTCTGTGCATGCGACAAAGTGTTTGCAAATTGGCTGCTATGTTTCTCTGCACTAAAAGTGGTGGCATTTTTTAAAAAAACTTTAGAGACTGAAGGATTTTAAGATGTCATGGAACATGAAAGGTGCCACTGAAACTTAAGTTCCTGCCTTTTAATTGAGGGTTGAATGTGGCTCATTAGACTGCCAAGAAAGATGGATGCAAACCACTTATACCACTTTGAAAAATTAAACTGCAGATCATTTACCTTTTGCAGTCACTCCCAGCTGGAGATATTTATCATAGGAAACTTTGGTACAATTACACTCGAGAGAGAGTTTTCTATTTCTTCTCATAATCCCAACTATTGCTCTATTTTTCTTCCTTTTTTTAGGTCATCCACAATTCTCAAATGTGAACTCAGTAGCCAAGAGCAATATTGTTCTCCATGTGGCCTGAGGATATATACAAGAATGACTCAGATGGAAGTGTCCCTGTGAAAGGTTTTCTATCGCTGCAAGTCTTTAAATAAAAGTAATTCTGCAGTTTTGCACATGGATAGTCATTTCTAACCATTCAAGTGTCCCCATGAAATTCCTGGCAGGAAAAAAGGCCCTACTTGATATGATCACATGTCCACATATCACACAGACACTGACCTATGTTGAAGGGTTATATTTGAAATATTTCTCTAGTTCTTCAGTAATGTCTGAAGAGCTCCAGAGACACACATAAAAAAGTAATTTTGTGATAAAATCATCATTGCTGGTTAAGCTCTGGTGGTTCTTGAGATCATAGGGATAGCATTTTGTCCATGGTGTCCAGGTATTAAGTAAGACGTTCCAAGGTTTTTCTCTGGACAAGGACAATGATAAAAATATTTCTAAGTCATTCTGAAAACTCAGAGGAGAAACATTCTTATGTATCTGCTTCTCTTGTCTTAGATGTGTTTGGAAGGTTCCTATGGTACACACTGCTGCCAATCTGAACTGATGGTAGAGGGGGTACATTTTTAACTAGAGGATTTGTTGTCAAACCATTTTATTCATGCTAATTGTCAGTCGGTATTCATTGCATGAAACAGTCTGTCAAACAGTCTTAAATCTTTCTCCCATTGGGGTGATGAATACAGCATCATCAGCGTACAGGTGTTCCCAAATAAGCACAGTTCTTACCTTCATCTTAGCCTTCAATCTTGCTATTTTGCCTCTTCCCTTTGACCTTCCAAAAAGCTTCCCTTTGCCTGAAGAAACACTCCTTCCCTGTCTATCAGAAAAGCAAAGGAAAGAAGTGCATTAGGATGATGCTGAACAGAGTGGGACCTAGGATGTAGCTTTGCCTCACTCCACTTCTCATGGGAAAACTATCCAATGTAGTATCATCAAATTGCCCTGTACCAAACATATACCCATGGAAAGAATTAATGAGGTTTAGAAGACGAGGTGGACATCCGATCTTCTCCAGTAGAGGCCGTTCTCCTGAGAATCAAAGGTTTTCGTACGATTCACAAAGATTCACATATGGTCAAGGTTAACACTTTGACAAACGCAGTAATGATTTGCCTGAATAAGCCCAAGAATGGATATTGTTCAGACTTTGCAAGATCTGACAGTATTTTAACCTGGAAATTGAGTGAAGTTTGTCACTCCTCATTGATACTAAACACCCACAAGTGTATCGGAAGCTGTGTGCATTCACCTCCACACCGGTGGAACTGAGTGTGTGGTGGGCAGGATGCCAAATAAACTCGTTTCCAGTAAATTAGCCAGCCACATAACAGCAGGTTATTTTTTAATGAATAAAATATAGATTCCTGCAATGCTATCAACCTCTCTGGCCTAAAAGTGGAAACAATTAAACTGTGGCGTTGCATTTACAGAAAATACAAAATGCTTAGAAATTTTAAAATTACGTTGTACATTTCTCTTATTGGACTTGATTTAGCAACAACGACACCCCTTTGATCTTCCATCATCCTTGGTCTCCCCCCTCAGTCCTTAAATTACATTAGGTAGAGAAATGAAGCAACAAACTCATATTTCAGAAAGGTCCAAAATCCCTGTTGAATTTATATCAACCTGTGGGGGAAAGGCTGAGGATTTGGGGAAAAGGCCTTGCTACCAAATTGATGTATTCCAATGAGTTTTGATCAAATATATGAATGTTTTCTCCATGACTCCTGATTTATATAATTGTATCCCTTTAATTTACAGGTACTTTGCCCGCAGCCAAAAACATACCTGCATCAGTATTCTAATAATGAAATGGAAACATTCAAAACAAGATTACATTCTTGAAGTCACGTTGCCTTAGGGTAATACACATCCAAGCATATGTCTGTTTTTTGCAACTCTTCTAAACAGGTATCTAACAACAATTTTTACAATGCTTCTTGATGAAAATAGGCAATAATATTGTACACTACAATGAGCTTCGATATGGCTACTGCGCACTGCAAATTAGTTTTCATCAGTAGCTGAATAAACTTGAATTTTAAAGCAGGAGAGAAAATGGTCATTTACTGATAACTATGAGTGGCTTGGCTTTGGAGACTGTCATATGCTCAATGCTTTGAAACTACAAATTAATGGCAGAGGAGAACACTAACTGTCTTTCAAAAGGGACTGACCCTTTTCGTATGGCACATTGCTAATGTCATCTGTCGGCTGCATCTAATTACGGGAATTTCATGCAGTAAAAGTAACTCAAGGCCACTCAGAAATAAAAAGCAACGTTCAATTGCAAATCGTTTTGAAAATTGAGAGAATACTTAAAATATCTTCCGAAGATACATGCTCGTTTCTTCCTGCACATCGTTTACGTCATCTATTTACTGCCACTAATTGTGTTAATTTCATGCCATAAAAGTGACTTCAGGCTGTTCAGAAATAAAAGATTTTTGAGTAGGTCATTTTTTTTCTCCCTCTCCTCCACAAACGGCTCTTTTGAACTGAGGAACTTAAGCGACATTCTGAGCAACAGACCGGGTGTTGTGCTGTAAATGCAACAAAGCTCCATGAATATGCCTATTTTTTCACTTTATTAGGTCACTTATGAAAAAGTATGAAGGGAAGTCTTTTTGTTCCAACCATTTGCATAAAGCTGGTGCCCCATCGATTAAATGACTTCCTGTCTTTTGTGCGGCACCAGCTGGAAATAGATATTTGAGCCTCTGTCAATCGCTTTGCTTCTAAACCTGCTGAGCTCAAAGCAAGACAGTAAACAGTCTGCAGTAATTCTAAGAAGGGCAACTGTACATTTTTTTTTGTACTGGTAACTCTAGGGCCTGCTTTATTTTTCCTCCTGTCTGTTTCAAGTTATGATGTGTGGTTGAAGGCTTTTCCCATGCAGTAATGACTGTACACTGAGATTTCAAGGGCTGTTCATGACAATCCCATTTTCTGTGTAATTTCATGGTTGTCTTCTTGAATGAAGATATTGGCTGCTCTGAAGCAGGAGGTCAGACACTCCTGCTCTCTTTCAGTATTGTTCCGGAGTATGTTTCCTTTCAGCTGATGAAAAGTAATTCATCATTTACACCCCTGAATCTGCCAGCATTTGAACAAACTTTTGGTCCCGTGGTACCTAAGGCTTCTGAAAGAGATAAATAGGTTCAATAAACGGCCTCCCCTGCATGCGGAGAGCAGGTTAGGAACCTGAGGCCCAAAGCTGCCCACTTCTCATGATAGAGTTTGTCACCTCTCTACCTCTGCAAGTCAAATCCTGTCGAATCAGCCATCTTTCAGGTTCTGTGAAGCAGTTTTGCCACCCATTGGGGCATGCGCGTTTAAAATTGATTTTTTTTTAAAATTCCGAGCATGATCTGTCAAGACCCCTTAAAGGATAAGGCTGACAGGCGACGCTTCAAACTCTCATAAAGCAGACCTAGAGAGTGGATATGTAAATGACACCTACGAAAATTCCTTTGCAAGGTCAGGGGTCATAAGTCTAACACCCATTATGGGGCTATTGCTAAGAAACCAACCCGTTGCCGTAAAACCCCTTCCTGGGGAAAGAAAATCAGCCTACATTGATTTATCTCTTCAAGCAGAATTAATTGGCAAAAATCCTGAAAACTTTTAAAAGTCATTTTTGTTAGCAAAATATTAATTGAAAATTTTCCACAATTACTTTTCATTATTATTCTGAAATTGGTTTTTAATACACAGAGCAATTCCAATCACCTTAAAGTCTGCATGATTTAGATAGCATCATAAGCACGATTAGATTACCATACAGTAATCAGAGAGGAGGATCATTAAGAGAAAGAAAATGAATTAGTTTAGTTTTGCAAGTACTGAGCAAGCAAAAAAAATATTGAAATTAATCTCCATTTAAAATCCTTTGCATTGAAGAACCATAAAAGCATGTCAGGGAAACGTCTCCATGTACAGTCCCATAGCAGACGAAAGACATAGAATTTACCAGTTAAAATGCAGCTAATGCTCCAACTGAACCCGTTTACCTGGACAGACCAATATTTTATATTTGACATTCTGTCTCCTGAGTCCCACTTACACAAAACTTTATTTAAGGCTAAATCCAGTACATTTAAAAGCCTTGAATAAAATATAAAATACAGATTCTGCTGATGCAGGATTTTGCTTTTGGAACTAGAGGGGGGAGAGGGGGGGCTTGAATTTCAGTATAGCATACTGGCAGTTAACAATTAGATCCATCGGCAGCCAAAGGGCCATCCTGACATTTTGTTTTGTTACCTGTCAATTCAAGGAGCTGACACCGGGATTGTGCGTCACAATGTGCCACCAGCCCACGGTGTAAATCTGAGCAGTTACACTTCCTGACGTGCCAATCTCAAGGCAAACACTGTCCCGGTTATTTATCCATGCCTGGTGCAAACTCTGGAAGCAGCGGATACAAGCAACTAAATTCAAAAATGTGAATTATCGGTCCCTGTTATTTGCAACATAGGCAGCCTACCAATTTGCACTGCCTGTTCTTGTAAATGATTTAAGTCAGAATTAGCTGGGAGCCAAGATCCTAACTAGCCATTGTCAATTAAAGTTAGCCTGAACAGCATGCACCTTGTAAAGCAAAGAAGCATTGTGGTTGCAATAATTGTTGGCAGACAAGTGAAGAAGGGTTAAAGTGGGAATGCTGCAACATGTGAGAGTGCAGAAACAAAGAACTGCAGATGCTAGTTTACAAAAAAAAAAGATACAAAATGCTGGAGTAAGTCAGCTGGTCTCTGGAGAATATGGATTAGTGGCAATTTGGGTTGGGACCTTTCTTTAGACTGAGTGTGAGAGTGTAAACCTTATGCAGTGTGGCACAGTGGTGCAGCTGATAAAGCTGCTGCCTCAAAGCACCAGAGACCCGGGTTTGATCCTGACCTTGAGTGCTGTCTCTGTGGAGTTTGCGTATTCTCTCTGTGACTGCGTGGGTTTCGACTCGGTGCTCTGAATTCCTCAAAGACGTGCGGATTTGTAAGTTACTTGTATTCTATAAATTGCTCCCTGTGTAGGGAGTTGATGAGATAGTGGGAGAACATAGAACTAGTGTGAAGGTCAGCTTTGATGGGCCAAAGTAACTATTTCCATGCTGAACCTTTTAATCAATCAATTCAATCAATCAAACTCCAAAGGGGAAGAAGTGCATAGAAGGAGAGATGTCCAGTATCGGTCGAGAGTAAACAGTGCATACAGAATAGCTGAGGTAGCCATTGCCATGATTTAAGCCGTAAGGACCTGGATGCAGGGCCACAACAAATTCATGACCTGGAGAAAGTCGAAGAGAGTGACTATCTTTTCAAAAGCCACATACTACAAAGTGAACAATTAGCCTTCACCATTGGAAATGTGTCAAACCCCTTTTACTCACATAGAACACAGAATAGTACCACATACCACAGGCCACTGGGTCTGTGCTGGCCATGATGCTAAATTAAACTACTCCAATTTGGCCTGCATGTAGCCAACATCCCTCCATCCTCTGCCAATTCATGTGCCTGTCCAAATGTCTCTTAAATGTTATTATCGTATCTGCTTCCACTATGTACTCTGGCAGTGTATTCAAGGTACCAATTACTCCCTGTGTAAAAAACATGCCTTGCAAATCTCCTTTAAAATTTCACCCACTCACCTTAAAGCTATGCCCTCAAGTTTTTGCCATTTCCACCCTGGATAAAAAAAAAACTCTATCAACCCTATGTCTCTCATAATCTTATACATGTTTATTAGTTCACCACTGCAGAAAAAAAAAATACAAGTTTGGCCAAACTATACTGATAGCTAATACTCTATTCCAGACAACAACCTGGTGAAGCACCTCTGCCTCCTCTCCAAAGCCTTCACTTCATTCCTGTAATGCAATGACCAAAACTGCACACAATACTCCAAATTTGACCGAATCAAAGTCTTATATAGTTTCAAAATACATTGAGTATTGATTATTATCAATGTCCCAACTGATGAGAGCAATTAAACCACATTTCTTCTTTCCCACTTTTTCTACTTGTGTTGCCACTTTGAGGGAGCAATGGAGAGGCACTCCAAGATCCCTCCCAACTAAATGCTCGTAAGGGTCCTGCTGTTTACTGTATACTTGCTTCTTACACTTGAGCTCTCAAAGTGCAACAAGTCACACGTTTGAATCAAAATCCACCTGCCATTTCTCTGTCCATATTTCCAACTGATCTATTTCTTGCTATATCCATTCAAACCTGCAATTCATTGTCATCTTGAGAGCAACTGGAAACAGTCTTTACCATGTTGCGATAATGCATATATAGGTATTGCAAGTAAAATGTTTCAGTGTAGAAATCCAGACACCCCAATGTTCTTCATTGATTTTCAGGTAGGAAAAATACCCTTTTCATATAGATGATCAAAGGTCAATGGGGCTTTTATTGTCACATGTGCAAAGTGTAAACGTACAGTGAAAATCTTTTCTTCAAACAGTCCAGTAGAATAATGCCATACCCAAGCACATCCATTAGCAAGTGTACAGAAATAGTCCACTAATCCCACATGCACGAGGATCCACGTTTTTGCACCATTTTGAAAGTCCTGTCCACGCCCGAGTGGTACCCATTCCAGGTATGCCCCAGACTGCTGCAAGCCTCCAGCTTTCGCCTTCCTTGGATGTCTGGATCGACCAACAAATCAACGTCCCTCGCGTCGCCCATCCACCTTTGTCATGGCTTCATAAGGAATAGGAGTAGAATTTAGCCATTCAGCCCATCATGTCTACTCCACCATTCAATCATGGCTGATCTAACTCTCCTGTCCAACCCCATTCTCCTGCCTTCTTCCCATAACCTCTGACATCTGTACTAATCAAGAATATATCTATATCTGCCTTAGAAATATCCACTGACTCCAAAGAATCCCACAGATTCACCACCCTCTGACCCTCTTCCTGTAGAGAGCCTCTCAGTCACTCTTCCTTGTTCCTTTAGCCACTTTTCTTGCTTTCTGCTCGTTCCAAGCAACATTGTATTTCAAGCCAAATTGCCACTGGTTGACCAATATCTTGGAACAATTAGTTTGTTCATTCATGTACCATTCCAGAGATAATAAACATCTAGATTGACAATCTGGTGCAGAACTTGGGAATGCTACATAAGCATGTAAGTGATATGAGCAAGAATTGGACATACATCCCTTTGACATCGCCAATCATTAATATCAGGATGCATTTGATCTTGGCCACATGCATAGGTTGATAAGGAAAGGACCCTTCTTCAGACCGTCAGAATCCTTCTTTAGACACAAGGAGGGTCTCAATCCGAAAAGTTACCTATCCATGTCTTCCGGGGGTGCTGTCTAAACTGCTGGATAGCACTTAATGTTTTTTTTATAAAGCAAATTATTTATTTGGAGGATAGTTCTGAATTTCCTGTCCATGCAAACATTTATTTCACCAATGTCCCACACAAACCATTTATTTCACCAACAGCTCCCTCAAATAAGAGATAAAGAGGCTCTCATTTAAAAAAAAAAAAAAGTTGGTTCATTATAAGTTATAGGAGTCGGAAAACTGTGACTTTCAGGTTCAGGAACAATTTCTTCCCATCGTGCTGTTGAACACTATAAACTCCAAATAAACTCTGAACTATGAACTGCCTTGCTTTCACTGGAGACTTTGCTGTCCATTTTGTTTTTTGCACCATATTGGGTTTTTATTTATTCAACATTTTTTTTAATGCCTTTATATTTTTTTAATATTATCTATTGACTCCTCTGTTTACAAATCTGCAAGTAAGAATTGCAGTGTTCCGTTTCAGTACACTTGACAAGAAAACACTCTTGACTCTTGTCACCTGCTATTCTCTGAATAAGTTGGTGTCATGGACAAGACACCTAACCCCAAACATCATCATATTAAAATGTACATCCTCCAATTAACATTTCTTCATACTGTTCCTATTTTTTTAACATTCTCCAGCTCTACCTCTCTCTAGCCCTTATGACCTTTGCATTTTACCCCTTTTTGTTACCTCAGGATTGGCAACAATGCCTTTAACAGTCTCCTACTTAAGTTTGGAATGTCACCTCCAATTTTCTCTGCCTCTCCCTACCATCATATTTTTGACACCTTCCTTATTGAGTTTGGTTTGCTCTCTGGTCACCTCTCTCTCACTGACTTCCTTTCTAATACTGTTTTGCGAAGTATTTTGACATTTCAGGCTCTGGATAAATTAAACTTCTTATTGTTGTGGGAAATAATATATTTTATACAATCTCTCTTCTAAATAAAGGGAAGAGAAGAAAGTCTGAAGACAGGGCTCGATCGGAAAATTCACCCGTTCCTTCTATCCAGAGATGCTGCCTGTCCCGCTGAGTTACTCCAGCATTTTGTGCCTATCTAAAAATAATGGAACCTTTCTTGGAGAATTACAAACGGCACCCCAAAATTGACCAGGCTATCAATTTAAAGCAAGACAAAATTGCTGTTCTTCAATTTTGGAGATATTTTAGATGTGTTTTAAATCAGTGCTACATTTGTGAAATGCTTCTGTCCAAATAATGTAGTCAGTATTTACTAATACCCAGGACCTATACATCCAGTGTTTTCTGAATGTGGTTATGAATATATGTGTGACCCCAATGTGTCTAATATTTGTCATGGTAATTTGGGTTCAAATCAACATGGCACCTTTATATCGTGAGAATTTCTCTGTCTTCAATCTAAGATTATTAAGCTGCCGGACCATGGAATGGAATACTATGTACATTCAGAAGTGTTTCCATGTGTGGAGCTCAAGAACAAACTATGCTCTGAGTAAAGAAAAAAGTACAAGAGGGAATAAATAAAAAATCCACTATTAAATAAACATTTTGTGAGGTCTAAACAAATGATTCACCAGGGAGCTGCAGGATGCATAATTTATTTCATTTGTAACCCTGAACCAATAATCAACATATTGGTCACAACTATTGAGTCAAGTTGATGATATACTTCTTTCTGATCTTGACTCCTTGTTATCACTGGTTTGTTACAACAAAAATTGACAAAAGTACTGGGAATAGAATTGCGCTTAAAATATATAAAATATAAATATGCTTACGGAACTCGAGTCAATAGAGAAACAAACTATTTTGGAAATAAGACCAATTAGATTGACTGTACTGCAGACAGTAACACATTTACATGCAAAGACATCAGTTGATAAATGTTCTGTTTAGTTTAATTTAGTTTTGTAGATACAACGTGGAATCATGCCCTTCGACCACCGAGTCCGCCACACCCACGATCACCTGTACATTAGTTCTATCCTAGACGACAGGGATAATTTACACAAAGCCGATTATTCTACAATCCTAAAACTATACTAGCTGAAAACTGTGGAAGACCAACAGTTTTGCAAGGATATGCAACATGATAAATACATTTTGCAAATGAACATGCATTCTTTGTGCTGTATCTTTCTGCCAGATGTCAAGCAATGGGTGATCAAAGATTACATGCCTTTTTTGATCATTTTATTTGCACCAAATTATTAATTAGCGTGTCTTTACATGTCCCAATTAACAATTAGTGAGACTAACGCAAGGTTTAGCCCTTGTATCCTTTTTTTATAAAATTCTATCAGAAGTTTTTATTTTTGCCATTTGTGATAAATTTACAAGCACAAGCATTAAGAAAGCTCATAACTTCATTTAGGAAGGCAACAGCACTGGAGGCCTGCACCTTAGCCCACAGTCACAATTAAATAACCCCGTCACCCCCCTCCATTCCAACCCACACCTCCCCTGTGCAACCAGATGCCATAGAAAGACACAAAGCCTGTTGTTCCGGGGAGCCGCGAGCGAGGCGGGAGTGTCCTGGGGAGCCGCGCGGGGTCGATCCACCCACCGAACAATCACGCTGCCTACGACCAGAATGAGGACTGAAGACTGGATCATGCCCTCGTAGGCCCGACTCACCCCACAGGCCTCCCAGGGGACTGCGGTGAAGCCGGGCGGCAAGGCCTGTCTGGGCCGATGGAGCCTCAGCGATGACGGTGATGCGAGCCTCGGCGGCAGCAGCGAGTGACTTGGAGACGGCAGCGGGAGACTCGGCGGTGGCAGAGGGGGCCTCGGCAGCAGTGGGGCCTCGGCGGTGGCAGCGGCAGCCTTGGCAGCAGTGGGGCCTCGGCGGTGGCAGCGGCAGCCTTGGCAGCAGTGGGACTCAGCGGTGGCAGTGTGGGCCTCGGCAGCACTGGGAGCCTTGGTGGCGGTGGGTTCTCACGGTCGATGAGCGTGGGGTGACCACCATGAAGAACAATTGGAACCCGGCGTGGGGGAATCACTGTGATGGACGGTGGGCGAACAAAGGGGGACCCCGATGTGGGGGAGGGAGGATTCTAATCTCTAGTTTAGAATCCTCTGTCTTGGGGATAAGTATGTGTTTGTTTGTTTGTTCAATTGCTCCGATGAAGGCATTGTGCATATGGCAGCCAGCCAGCAGTCGCTTGTCTTTTTCTTTTTGTTTTCACTTTTAATTTCAAGTTTTTGTGCACCTTGGGTGTTGTGACTTTCGGCAGGCCAATTTCCCTCCGGTGATGAATAAAGTTTTATTGTATCATATCGTATCATTCGTTGATGGAGGGGTTAAAGAAGAATTTTACTCCATAACAAAGAAAAAATAATCAAACCGATTATGGATTCTTAATTCAGGTCATTTTTCATCCTTCTACCCACCAAAGTCTTGAAAAAAATTGCGATGTGTTACGACGTCACTATGATCAGCAAGTTGCCATTTGGAGTGGACTGAAAACATAGCAGCTCCAGGGCAAGGGCCATTTGCTGTGGCGGGCTTGAGAGGAAGGGGAGGGGATGTTGTGGAAGGTTAAACACAGCTGCAGCTGACTCCTGCGGTGTCAGGAAGGCATTAGCTAAAATAACAACACTTGATAAAAGTATTACCTTCAACATAAGCGATTGGATCGGAATTCCATCCTTTAAGACCCAATTTAATTTTTAGTAATCTTTTCTAAATATTACTAGCAACCTCCTGACAGGAGTCCAGGCCTTAGATGGGACCATTTGGCGGAGAAGGCTAAGATCCCATCCGTTACGAGAAAGAAACAGAATGAATAAGACATGCCTTAAATGCCTGCTTTGGTATTAGTGCATGCAACAATATGGCCTGAAACATCAGTTCTGTTCTTTAAATGTTAATTACCTCCCTGTGGCAAATGTTAAGCTTACCTAAGTTGGCAACACTCTTACCTTCGGGTAAGAAGCTTAGTCAGTTCAGTTTATTGTCACTTGTACCGAGGTACAGTGAAAAGCTTTTATCTCGTGCTAACCAGTCAGCAGAAAATACATGATTACAATCGAGCCATCCATAGAGTACAGATACATGATAAAGGGATTAATGGCGGCGCGCCCTGGCAGCAGCGGCTCGCCTGCAGTCCGTCTGTTTTTCTTTTTTTTGTTGTTTTCTTGTCTTGATTTAGCGTTAATTTGAGTTATTATGTGTGTGGGAGGGGTGGGAGAAACGTTTTTAGTCTCTTCTTTTTGGGGGGGACGTGAAGTTTCCTGTCGTATCCCCCGTTTCCATCTCCGTCTGCGCTGAGGCCTAATGGCGGAGCTGATAGCCTCCAACTGCGACCGACTTCGAGGCTCCGGAGGCAGAGCCAGCCAGGACTTAGCAGCTGGCCGACTTCGGGGCTGTGGCGGGTTCAGGCGTTCCGGCGTTCTGGCCGCCCGACTCGGAGCTGTGGTGCCTTTCCGGTGGCGGTGGCGGCGGCTGCGACTTTGGAGGTTCGGCCACGGGCCCAGTGGACGACATCGTCGGGAGCTTGCAGGTCACAGGTTGGTGACCTGTTTTTCCGGAGCTCCCGCGGCAACAGCTGCGTCCGCTGGACTGGAGGGCGGCAGCTTCGGCAGCTTCGACCGCCCCAGGCCGCGGAGTTGAACCGGCCCGCTCGCGGAGCGCGGTTCACCCGCAGGACATATTTACATCACCCGGTGCGGTCACAACATCGGAGGCCCGGGTCGCCTCAGCGCAGAGGAAGAGGAAGAACAAGAAGGGAAGTGACAAAGACAAGATTTTTGCCTTCCATCACAGTGAGGAGGTGTCTGGTGAACTCACTGTGGTGGATGTTAAATATGTATGACTGCAGGCAACGAAATTTCGTTCAGACCGCAAGGTCTGAATGACAATAAAGTTTTCCATGATTCCATGATGAATAAGGTTTAGTGCAAGATAAGATTAGTAAGGGTTTCAAAGGTTATGGGGAGAAGGCAGGAGATAGAGGTTAGTAAGGAGAGATAAAACAGCCATGATTGAATGGCGCAGTAGACATGATGGCTGAATGGCCTAATTCTACTATCACTTATGATCTTTTGATAAAGCCAATCAAGTCAGATCAAAGATGGTTCGAGGGTCTCCAATGAGGTAGATAGTAGTTCAGGACTGCTCTCTAATTGTTGTGCAATGACATCCAACCTCACAAATATGAGCCTGGAAATCTTGGGTCATACTGCAGGGACACAATGTCAGGACGGTAATTTGGATGAAAGGGCACGACTCCTGCTCCCTCAGGTGGAGGCCAAAGATTCCTTGATTCTGTTTTGAAGAATATTAGGAGATGTCTTGGTCTAAATGCATTTCTAGTTACAAAATCAGACCGTTTGTTTGTTATCACATCACTGGTTTGATGGAGCCTGTTATGTGAAAATTGTTGCATTCCACACACTATACCAGTGACCATAATTCAAAGATCTCCCAATAGGGAACTTTATTTGAACACCATGAAAGGAAGATAAAGAGTACGATAGATGTGTAGGATATTTGTTGTTAATTTGATATGCGAGATCTTGTTGGAATTCGTTGGTGTCTGCATTAAAGGGATACAAATGACAGGGCATCATTTGTATCTTATATTTCATCATTTCCATTGCTGTTGAATCCACACAGCAAGATTAGATTCTGAATACTTGTCAAATGCAATGGAAATGTCTGCACGTGATGGGAAAGCGTGAAACAGCCACCTGACAGAATGCTATCTGTGCTTGTTGGAACGGTACCAGAGAACTAACAGCAAACCCCAGCAGAAAACCTATCAGATAAATCTGGAGACTGAGAAAGTTTTGATAAATGCAGATGTTATTTATTCATTTAATGAACTAGCATAGTTGAAACATAAAATTGTGACTTATCGGTTAGATCTAGTACAAGTATTTCTGTTCAGCAGCCACCAGCTTCAGCCCTCAAAGCATTTGTCTTTCTAGCAAATGTCATGTTCTTACGCCGTCCAATTAAGAACGTGCTGAAAATATGTCAGTTGAGATATCCTTTGCATTTTCAAAGGAACGTTCTGTTTTTTAACCTCCCCCCCCCCCCCCCCCCCCCCCCCCCCCATTTCATTTGCAACCCAGAATTCTGAGAATTCTGAAGGTCCATCTCTATCTGTGGGATCTGGGATCAGAACTACCATTTATTGCAGGTAATCCTAGGCATGAAATCTAATCAACTATTCCTTGTGGAGTGTAGGCAAGCCCATACTTGGTCTGACCCAACATGGTGGTGCAATGGTAGACTCGCTGCCTTACATTGTCAGAGACCCGTGTTCGATCCTGACCATGGGTTCTGTCTGTATGCAGTTTGTACGTTATCCCTGTGACCGCATGGGATTTTTCCGGGTTCTTTGGTTTCCTCCCACTCTCCAAAAATGTGCAGGTTTGTAGGTTAATTGACTTTGGTAAGTTATCAAATTGTCCCAAGTGTGTGCAGGTTAGTGTATAGGGTGATCACTTTTTGGCTAGGACTTTGTGGGCCGAAGGGCCTGTTTCATGCTATATCTCTAGTGTCTGAAGTCTAAAGACTGTGAACTTCTATGTAAAAAGTCGCAGGTTAACAATTGGAATAGGAAATCTACTTCATTTTTATTCTGCCTGAACAGGAATAGATTTTACTTTTAGACCTGATTTTAGTTAATTTATGATAAATACAGACACACCTGGGTTGGAATTGATGGTTTGGCCCTCTTGATAAAGATTTTGCTCAATTAAAAAAAAACTATAACATCATTATCTCTTTGTGGTGCGGGATTATATTTACAAATCCACATCTTTGCTATACCAAACAGCCCAACACATTCCATGCATTGGAATGCACACTACGCAAATGGCCACATATTGAACAGCCATTTCCATTTATTAAATCCTGTTTTAACAAAATATTGAAAATAACATAGAACAGTACAGCAGAGGAACAGGCCCTTCGGACCACAATGTTTGTGCTGAACATGATGTCAAGGCCAGCCCTTATCTGTCTGCACATAAACCACATCCCTTCATTCCCTGCATATCCATGTGCCTATCCGGAAATCTTAACTGTCACTATCGTATCTGCCTCCACTAACTTCCTGGGCAGCCCGTTCCAGGCACCCAGCTTCCTCTGTGTAAAAAAATTTGCCCTGCACATATGTTTTAAACTTTGCCCCTCTCAACTTAAAGCTATGCCCTCGATTATTTGATATCACCACGCTACCTATGCCTGATTATTTTGCAAGGAATGGCTCCACTATTATGCTCAATGTTGGGTGATATGGGGATGGAAAAGTAAACAAATGTCATTCTGAGCCAAGATATTAGCATACACCTGCCCTGCAGAACCACAGTGATGATACTTTATCACTTAACAGAGGCAGTGGATTTAGTTAGGCAGATACATTATATTTATTCCATAAAATTGTGTAATTCAGTTGATATGTGCAAGCTCATCCAAAGTCTATGGTCCTGGCTCAGCTTTTCTTCCCCCAAGGCTACCAACCCTCCAGGAGTTCCAGATGAAGCAAAAAATCCAGCTTTATGGGTTTATATATTTCATCAACAACAGATACTAGACCACAGTTGTTTATGTGCACTGTTTCTGGGGTAGAGTTTTTTTTCTTCATGTCCTGGACATTAAGAGGCCTAAACTGCCTGATTTTCTTGCCACTACTTCCACTACTTCCACAGAGCAAAAACAAAGAAAAACTGCTGTTTGTTGAAATCAATGTGCCAGGTATTTTCCTCTGTTCTAGCTGAGTGGAGTTGAATAGACAGGCAGTAAAGACGTATAGGAAGGAATGCAGATGCTGGTTTAAACCGAAAAAACACAAAAAGCTGGAGTAACTCAGTGGAACAGGCAGCATCTCTGGAGAGAAAGAAAGGGTGACGTTTCGGGTCGAGACCCTTCTTCAGGCATTAAAGATGTATACCCTACCCAATGTGTACCTTACTGTCTGATCTTTCAACTCGTTCACCTATTTCCACTGTGCCAAAACAAAACAAAAATAGGTGTTTTTTTAAATCAAAATGCCAGGTATTTCCCTCTGTACTCGCTGAGTGGTGTTGGACAGTCAGACAGTAAAGATGTAAACCTTACCCAATATGTTTATTACACTTGTAGCTGAATATCCACGTAAATAAAAAAAGATGATTGGATCAGAATTAATCTGATAGAAATGAGCACATTTCAACATAACAACAGGAAAATTATTCCCATTCGTTTCACCATAGGACAGAATGCTACAAAACTTTGTCATATTTCCACGGGGAAAGAGAAACAGAGTTAACATTATGGGTCAAGTATTGTTTCAGTGATGATAAAGAATCTTTGACCTGAAATTATAACTTTGTTTCTCCTTCTGTACATGCCGTCTGATCTGCCAAATGTTTCCAGCATTTTCTGCATTTGTTGCAGATGTCCTGCATTAGCTTTTCTTTTTGTTTGATTTACATTTCTTGGTGCTCTATCTAAATAATAATTAAAGAATAAAATCTTACATTTTCCATTCTTCTGATGGAAAGATTTAGCAAACAACCAGATGGAGTACATCAACTAGCAATCTAGCCAAAAACCATGAGACAAACCATATTTTGTTCATAATTTTACCATGATTGGACATAACTACTCTTTCAGTCAGAATGCCTTCAAATTCCAGCGCACTAACGATGATCATTCTTATTAAAACAAGTTGTTCTGTTCTAGGGCTACCTTTTGGTTGGAATGTATAAAAAAGAGGAGGAATGTTTTTAAGTTCTAATGCATTGTTGTCAAACCTCCATGGAAAACATGAAAGGAAATATTCCTATTTTTCTTTCTGTTTATATTGCTGTTATTTTTTGTCTCCAAATGGCATTGACCACCTCCCCACCACCTACATGGATAGGACAGGTTTGGAGGGATATGGACCAAACACGGGCAGGTGGAACTAGTGTAGCTGGAACATGTTGGCCGGTGTGGGAAGCTGTGCCGAAGAGCCTGTTTGCGGGACCGGCAGCATCTTTGGATAAAAGGAATGGGTGACGTTTCGGATCGAGACCCTTCTTCAGACTGAGTCTGAACCACTCAGTGTGAAGAAAGGTCTCGACCCAAAATGCCACTCAGTCTGAAGATGGGTCTCCACCCATTCCTTCTATCCAGAAATGCTGCCTATCCTGCTGAGTTACTCCAGCATTTTGTGTTTATTGTGTCTATTGTGTCCAGATTCTGCACTTCCTTCCTACTAAATGTAGGAACACTGATGAGGTTTTCTTCTGCAAATAAACAATGGTCATCGATATTCCGTCTATAATATCAAATAATAAACTAATTCCTTTCATTTCCAACAGTGGAAAGCAAAATTGTGGCTTTTTTTTTAAACACCTTCCATTTCACATGGAATCCCTAATACACAAAATATATTTTGATGACCGGACACATTTGATTACATTTTCACAATGTAAAATTGAGACATGGTATACAAAATCAAATTGGCTTGAGCCATATGATATAATCTTGTTTATAACTATCATTAAATCCCTATACAAAAACTGCGTTGTTCAACATAGTGAGTGCAGAATTCATTTTGGAGACAGTAGGCTTCTTATTCGTGATTTCACAAAGACCAGAATTTCATGATATCACTGCAGGAAAAATCCTAAATAATTGTGTTTTTTCCCCCAGATTGTACCTGCCCTGCAGTTTTATAACACAAAACATGCTAAAAGAAAGTAATAATAGCCAATTGGAGTACAGCTATCTCCCATTTTAGCATAACAAGATTATTACGATTCATAGGAGCTTAATTCTGTTTTAAATTACAAATGGCATTTCTGCTGCATTCCAAATCATTCTATGACAGCATTCTCTTGTGCATAATACTAAACTGGGTTTATTTTTTATACATTTTAAACATTGCTAATAGCTCTTCTCTCCAATAGGGGACTTTTTCTCCTCAAATGAGAATCATCTTAATTGCAATCTGGAAAGAGTCCATTTGGTACAACTAGTTCACGATGATGTTCGACCATGAAAGCTGCTTGTCAAAAAGTTGATTATCAATGAACAATAAAAAAATCCACATTCATTTCATTACCTTACCTGTCCGTTGCTGAATGTTTTAAAGGGCCTATTTTGCACAGCAATTCTTTGCTAACTTGGAATGTAAGTACCTTCTGATATAAACGAGGGACATTCTTTCCCTTTTGTATCTGTCCTCTTCATTCATTTCCTCCATTCTCACAGTCAATTCTCTTCAGTTCACTATTCAATTGCTGTTATAGCTGAGCACAGAAGAGTTGAACCATATTATTAAGCATATGTGACCCAGCTGTTGAAGTTTCATTTCGGTCAGATATTCTTTACATCTTTGCAATTTTGAAAAACCCAATGTCACCATCAGATATCTATCTTAAATATCTATTTCATTCCAAAGGTTTCTCTACTCAAAGAAGACAATCGGAAACCTATCTTCGAAAGGGCATATCCACTATGATGGACTGTAATCTGTGGATCTGTGGATCTGTGAATGGCTCGATGGTAATCATGCATTGTCTTTCCGCTGACCTGTTAGCACACAACAAAAGCTTTTCACTGTACCTCGGTACACGTGATAATAAACTAAACTAAACTGAATTAAACTAAACCAAACTATACTAAACTAATCTCATTTTGGACAATGTTAAGTTAAAGCTCATGATGACCATGGAAAAATCTGACACTACATGCGGAGCAGGATAAGGGTAGTCAGAACTCAGAATCTAAAATGATTAAAAGGGTAACATTAAATTCTTGTCATTAGAATCAACAGGGGCACTTATGATTCTGCCAGACTTTAGCATCATTGCTCATAAAGTCAGTCCTTTGTTTAGTATTTTCATGTGGAATTGGGTGTTAATGCAATCTGGAAAGGATATGAATTGTGATTCTATTTTCAATTAGGGAATGCTAATCCAAGTGTTTTCCAAAAATAAGCACCAGAGAGATTCCCTAAAAGGAGGGAAATTTGGAGTTGACTCAAAAGCAGAATTAGCAGGCATTTAGAGAACCCTTATATGCATATCCTGCTATCCATTTAATCCAATTGTAGCTTACATAAATACCAGGAACCAAAAAAAGAATGGTGGAGATATTTGTACCAGAGAGTTGTGAATCTGTGGAATTCTCTGCCTCAGAAGGCATTGGAGGCCAATTATCTGGATGCTTTCAAGAGACAGTTAGATACAGCTCTTAAAGTTAGCGGTCAGGGGATATGGTGAGAAGGCAGGAACAGGGTACTGAATTTGGATGATCAGCCATGATCACAGTGAATGCTGGTGCTCGCTCGAAGGGCCGAATGGCCTACTCCTGCACCTATTGCCTATTGTCTATCATGCCTTGTTTTGCAAGTCCAAAATGTATGAATAAAATGAATTTGACCATCCACCTGTTAATCGGAAGCAGTTCCAATTCAACGCTACAATCCAGAGACGTTATCCACTTACACCATTTTCTCACCAAAATAAAAATAAAAAGGTATCTAATTATACAGCTATATTGCTGCATTAAACTTGAATGAATTGAAACAAAAATAGCAATCTATAGCATGACCTAATTCAAAAATATGTGAGAGAAGCTGATGGAAAAAGTAAACATGAGTAGCTACAGTGCTGGAGCAACTCAGCAGGTCAGGCAGGATTTCTAGAGAACATGGATAGGTGACTCAATAATAAAAATGCCCTGGGCCTGGTCTGAAGTCAGGATTATTTGACATGACCAAGTGGGACCCGTTGGTTCCCTGTCACATGGGAGGCCTGGTCCACCAACGCAACCCGTTCCCCCAACACAATATTCGACCACTCACCCATAACCCCCATGGGAGGACTGGTTCCCCAGCACAACCCGTTTCCCAACACAATATTCCAGCACTAACCCATTCCCCCAACGCAACCCATTCCCCCAACGCAAAATTCCACAATTCACCCATAGCCCCCAACAGAGTAGGGGCGGTACATTTATCGTATACCCTTTTGGTGTAGTTCCAGGATCATGCATGCACGCACACAGAATCACAAACAGGATGAGTTTTAGTAATATACTAGACCAAGTGGGACACGTTGGGCCCCATTTCCCCAATGCAATATTTCACCACTCACCCAGAGACCCCAACTGTGCAGGCATGGCTCATTTTCCCTCATCCCCCAGCACTCTTTCCCCCTCCTCTTCACCCTCCCTCTTCTTTTCCCTCTCCTCCTACCCTCACACACCATCCATCACCTCTCCCACCCTCTCCTTTCCCCTACTCTCAGTCACTCCCTCCCTCCATCCATAACCCCTATCCCGTCTGTACCCCCTCCTCTACATCTATCTCCCTGCTCCCCCACTCCTCACATCTCCCCTATCTCATTCCCCCACTGAACGCAATGTTTAAGTAACCTTTCTCCTCCTCCCCTTCCCCACTCCCTCACCTCTCCCCCCTCTCCTTTCCCCTACCCTCAGTCGGCTCACCCCAAAGCCAATCAATCGTCACCACATGTGGGGGCAGGGGGTAGGGGGGTGGGTGGCGTCGGCGCTCACCTCCCCGCCCCCCCTCATTCCACCACACCCCACAAGGAAAATTCTGTATTTTTTGTAAATGAAATCTCTCCCCTATTCCCCCTCCCCCAATGAAAACCACAATGTTTTTTTGTAAATGAAACTTCCCCCCAAGAATTTGATTAAAACGGAGTTTTAAAAAATCTCACTCCTTCCCTCCCTCCCTTACCCCTCTCCCCTCCTTACCCCCCTTGAGGTGGAAGCTGCTGACCCCATTGTGATGTCATTGTGGGCTGGAACACTGCTCATGGGCGGTTTATGTAAATTAGATCCCATTGTGATGTCATTGTCGGGTGGAGTACTGCTCACGGGCAGTTTATGTAAATAGGATTCCATTGGGACTCATAGCTGCTAACTGCCACTGTGATTTTTCTCAAACTGGATTTAGTAAATTTGAAAAATGTGAATAACGTAAAATATACCATCAATCTGAACAAAACTTGATACACCACACCACAGGACAAGTCAGTAAGGTGGTCAAAATATTGTAGTGCCATCATGTACCATTTTGGCGTAATTCAGGGCATGACGGACACACACGCACACACAGACAAGATGAGAGTTTAATATATAGATGAGACACAGAAACGTAAATGATTGGAATTTTAATTGCCATAGTCTGTCACACATGAATTCTATAGTCAGTCACGCATGACACACAACAAAAGCCATGGGTCTTTTCAAAAGTTATTTCTTATACTCTTTTTTTTACATTAGTTTTATGGTTTGTGGTTTGTGTGCAATCCGAAACATTGCCTATCCATATTCTCCAGAGATGCTACCTGACCTGCTGAGTTACTCCAGCACTTTGTGTACTTTGCTAGAAAAAGTGCCTGGATTAGTTGGTGTCACACACATTACTTTGCCTGCATATGGCAATGTAACTCTGGTCCAATACGTTGGAGAAATAATGAATTCTCCAAAATAATCACAGAATCATGATAGTGCAGAGGTAGACTATTTAGCACTTTAAGCCCTGGTGGAATCGTTTAGTTGGTCACGTTCACTGCTCTTTCTCCATTGTCCTGCACATAATAACACAAGTGAAACTCTGATTCTCTTGCAAGATTCAATTTGTTTCTGCCACTGTTATAGGCATAAATTCCAACATGTATTATTTGCTTGAAATACTTTTACTCACTTTAGTTTTGCCTATCAGTTTGAATCCAGGTCCCTTGGTCTATGAACCATCTGCTAATGGGAACAGACTATCTCTATTTACACTGTCTACTCCCCTCATTGTCTTGTATGCCTCTATCAAATTTCCTCTCAATGTTCTTTGCTCCATGATATGCACACAAACCACCAACCATAAAACTAATTTAGAAAAAAATATAAGAAATAACTTTTGAAAAAAGTCATGGCTTTTGTTCTGTGTCAATTGAGTTGGTGAATACTGTTTCATGCATGACAGACTATAGCAATTACAATTCCAATCATTTACCTTTCTGTGTCTCATGTCAAATAATCCTGACTTCAGACCAAGCCCAGAGCATTTTTATTATTGATTTCATGACTCCTGTTGTTGGTATAAATACATTTTTAAAGTTTGTCAAGCATATAGAAATGTTACACGGCAAATGATGAAATGCTGAACCTGGACAATTTAAACTGCCACTTTGGCTGTCTTGTGGGCAAATAAGGCATACATTAATAATGTCCTAATATGCAAATAATGATGGTTGTCAAAGACAATACACTGATATTGATTGTTGTTCAAGGCAACAGTGCCAAAAATTACCCTAAATATTACACACAGGAGCAATCAATACTGGAATACATTTTTCCAGGCATTGAGGGATTATGACACTTAGCAGATAGATTTTATGGCTAGAAAGGGGCAGCACAGTGGCATGGTGGTATAGCTGTTGCCTTACTGCACCAGAGACCCGGGATCGATCCTGACTACGGGTGCTGTCTGTGTGGAGTATGTGCGCTCTCCATGTGACTGCATGGGTTTTCTCTGAGTGCTCTGGTTTCCTCCCAAAGACGTACAGGTTTGTAGGCTAATTGGCTTCCATAAAATTGTAAATTGTCTGTAGTGTGTAGGATAGTGTTAGTGTTTGGGGTGATCGTCGGCATGGACTTGGTGGGCCAAAGGGCCTGTTTTCATGCTGTTTCTCTAAATTAAATGTTTTAGGCATATGGTACTGTTATTTTTCATATGAAGTGCAATGTCAAGGATTTTTTTTTGTTCGAATTTTCTCCATATCTGCATATTAATTTGGCAAGGTAAAAAACTGGATGCTAGTAATCTGAAAAAAATAAAATTAGATAATGATGGATAAATTTTATAAAGGTTCCTGGTGAAAAATCATTTTCCTGTAAGATTGGTCACATTTTTCTCTCCATGGATGCTGAATGACCTGTTGAATATTTCTGTTTAAGAAAGAACTGCAGATGCTGGAAAAATCGAAAGTAAACAAAAATGCTGGAGAAGCTCAGCGGCTGAGACAGCATATTTCTGGTACTTTACCATATTATTTACTTATTCTTGGGATTTGATTCCATCATAAATCAACTAATTTGGGCCAGAAATAAAACTGTCCAAGAAAACACAACATAAAGAAAACAAAATCTGCAGATGCTGGAAATCGGAAATAAAAACCGAAAATGCTACAAATGCCAAGAAGGTAAGGCATCATCTGTGGAGAGTGAATAGCATGCAACAAAAAAGCTTTCACTGCACCTTGGTTGACTTGGCAATAAACTTAACTAAACAGAATCAGCATTTCAGGACAATTATTTTTTATTGGAAGTTGTAATGAAATGAACATTGTGGAGACATTCATATCATAGATTTTTTGCTGTTGCACAATGTTGAGGTTTATTTCACTGAGCATTGGCAGGACTCAGTCCTTGTCTCACCTCATTCACATACAGTACATGAACTTCAATTAGGATCCTCCAAATAGCCAGGAACAGTTGCCTATCAATATTCCATCCTTCTATGCCATGATTCCTGAGGTTAGCTGCATCACCCCAACAATCAGTGCATTTGAGATATTTTAATGCAGTAGGCTTTGAACCTTTAACCCTCAGGTCTAATTGGTGTGTGATATCACCCATAATTTGCCATGGAGCTGGTAGAAATTTCTAACTCGTAAGACTTATTGGTACTCTAATTGTTTTTATCTTGATATTTTGTTGAAACAATGCTGACTGGCTGTTAATGAATATGGGAAATATACCTCGCTTTAGCTTTTTGCTGAACTACAAAGTATCATTGAGCATGTGAAATAGAAATATAGACAAGGCAAGTAACAAATTGTTGGAGTCCATTGTTTTCAAAGCATTGACTGAGGTGTTTGGAATCATGGAGCAGAGTGTTGGAAATACTCTAAATAAATTATTCAAATGAAAGGCTATTGAACAGTAAAATTGCATTTAACTATGTGGACTCTCACAAGAGCAGTATAATAGTTGAATGTCCAATCTTCAATTACATTGATGTAAACATCAATATTTAGTGACATTGCATAAGTAGCCTGAATCAATCAGTAAATCACCTTACAAAGCACCAGTCTTTGTGATGTCAAAGGGTGCTAATCTTTTTGTTTTTCTTCTCTCGCTGTTGATTCAATTCACTGATGATAATGGCCCTCCAGATAGGGTCAGCAACACTGGGCAATCATGAAAATGGCCAGATTGCATTTTACCAGTCAAAATTGAAAATTTTGGGAATAATAACTGTGGAGTATAGCTTCAAGTCATTATTGAGGGTACATTCTCTAAATTTGTTATTTTGTTTTACTTCAGCAGCACTGAATGAAGAAAATAGGAAAGAAATAATGCACATTCATAGACCTGCTTTCACCCTACATTAAAGGGTCACAATTTCTCAGTGTAATAAAGTACACGCAAATTGAGCAGTAATGTTTAGCATATTCAATCTAACATAGAAATTGTGTGGTCCCTGCACTTTTAGTCTCTGCCCTTTCAGTTCTTTTGGCATATTGCCACAAATTACAAATGTAGAGCAAATAAAATCTGGGTGAAATATGTTACAAGCTCCTTGAGGTTTGTTTGTTGTTTTATTGTTGTTTAAACAAAATTCTGAATATTCTTTTTTCAGAATATTCTTTCTGTTCTGATGATTTTTTTTAGGATATTCTTCTTGTTCTGCTGATTGAAACAATTTACTACCTCAGCCTTTGACATCTTTATGAATCCACAGGCATTATTCATTCCATTATGAAATATAAGGGCATATCTTGCTGGCTGGAGTTAGTGGTTCCTCTTTTATTGAGCTTCAGTTAGTCTCAGACCTGATTGCCTGCCTCAAGGAAAAAGAGGGTCAGTGTTGTCCATCGCAGATGTATGTAGGTGAGCAAACACTGTGAATATCTGGTCAGGTCCAGTAAGATATAGAAAAGGACACAAGGCACTGGAGTAACTCAGCAGGTCAGGCACCATCTCTGGAGAACATGAATATATGACTTTTAGGAAGGGTCTTGACCTAAAATGTCACCTATCCATGTTTTCCAGAGATGCTGCCAGACCTGTTGGGTTACTCCAGGACTTTTATGTATTGACCAACATCTGCAGTTCTTTATTTATACTAAGATCTAGATTATGAATCACACAACATTAAATGAGGTCTTGTATCAGAACCAGTTTTCTTAAAATGTTTCCAGTAGGTCCCCTTTTCCTGCTTTCAATACAGCCTTGTACATTTTACTATATTTCTAAAAATAAATCAAATTCTCCTTTGAAAGTCACTTTTGGATCTGCATTCATCACCTAAGGGCAGCATGGTGGAGCATCTTTGGGGAGAAGGAATGGATGATGTTTCAGGTCGAGACCCTTTTTCAGACTGACAGTCACGGGAAAGGGAAATGTGAGATATAGATGATGATGTAAATAGATATAGTACAATGAATGAAAGATATGCAAATAAGATATGATAAAGGCAGCAGGCCATTGTTAGCTGTGTGTTGCGCGAGAACGAGAAGCTGGTGCGACTTGGGTGGGAGAGGGATTGAGAGAGAAGGAATGCAGGGGTTACTTGAAGTCGGAGAAATCAATATTCATAAAACTGGGTTGTAAGCTGCCCAAGCGGAATATGAGATGCCGTTCCTCCAATTTACGTTTAGATTATGGTCTGGAATGAACGGCCAAGGAGAGCGATGGATGCAGGTTTAGCTGCTGCATTCAGTAGGAAGCTGAATAAGTACTCAAAAGAATATAAAGTGCTACGGGAAGAAGGCAGATGAGTGGGGCTAACTAGATTACTCTTGAATAGAGCAAGTGTGAACAGAAAAGGGCTAAATAGTTTCCTTCCATTCTGTGATTCTGCATTGCAAGTGTTGGGAATTGCATACTTAGTCAAGGTACACTTTATCCATTACGCAAGCAGAATCCATTACACTGCAGCTTATGCAGCTGCACAAACAAGACCCCTTGAAAGAAGTAACACTAAAGGTTGATCTTCTTTGGTGAGAATGTGAATGGGAAAAAGAGGGATAATAGGTTTCAAGCAAATGCTTGAAGGGAGGCACAGTTTTGCAACTGTCAAGATTCTTCCTCACACTTACCAGATACTCAGGTTCAATCTTGCCCATAGTTGCTGTCCAAGTAGAGTTTGCAAGTTCGCCCTGTGACTGTCTGTGTTTCCCTGCGATGCCTCAGTTTTATCCCATTTCCAAAAGATCTACGAATTAGCAAGTTGATTGGCTCTAGTGGTAAGTAAGTGGTATAATGGGACGTTTGTTGATGATGATGATGATTATTATTATTATTAATACTGGATTAGTATACATGGGTGGTTGATGGTCAGACAATAGACAATATTGTCAATATTGTTATTAGACAATAGGTGCAGGAGTAGGCCATTCAGCCCTTCGAGCTAGCACCGCCATTCAATGTGATCATGGCTGATCATCCCCAATCAGTACCCCATTCCTGCCTTCTCCCCATATCCCCTGACTTCGCTATCTTTTAGATATCTAGCTATCTAGCTCAGGGCAGCTTAGGAGTGTGGAATAGTTTGTTTCTGTGTTAAATCGCTCTCCGAGTTTGTGCATTTGTTCCTAGTGCTGGGGAGACCAAATATCCAAGTGGCTGTGTAATTGGTTTACTGAGCACCAATACATAGACCACGTTTTAATCTGCTTCATTTCCCAGCTGATCAACACGCAGAACTGCAATTATTATGGATTAATACCCGTTGAGAACACATTGAGCCCATTCTGAAATCTGGATCATTCTGGTTGTAACCTGGGAATGCATGTCCAATTATGGTATCTTGCAGTGTAATTCAAATCTAACCCTTATTGGGAGAAGAATATGCACAGCTAGTGAAAAAGCGAGGAGATAAGATAAAGTTAGAAGATTATTAAGGGTTTGGACACGCTAGAGGCAGGAAACATGTTCCCGATTTTGGGGGAGTCCAGAACCAGGGGCCACAGTTTAAAAATAAGGGGTAAGCCATTTAGAACGGAGACGAGGAAACACTTTTTCTCATAGAGAGTGGTGAGTCTGTGGAATTCTCTGCCTCAGCGGGCGGTGGAGGCCGGTTCTCTGGATACTTTCAAGAGAGAGCTAGATAGGGCTCTTAAAGATAGCGGAGTCAGGGGATATGGGGAGAAGGCATGAACGGGGTACTGATTGGGGATGGCATTGAATGGCGGTGCTGGCTTGAAGGGCTAAATGTCTATTGTCTTTTGAGATACAAAATAAATTGGTCATGGGAGATTGATGAGCAGTCAACTTTTACTGACTAAAGGCTGGGAGAAATCTAGGTCAGCAACCTCCACCCAAATATCAGTAGTTCAGTATGGAATTGATAGTTTTTAGTTAGAATTGCAGTGCATGGAAATAGAGTCAAGAGTCAAAGAGTCAAAAGTCAAGAGTCAAAAGAGTTTATTGTCATGTGTCCCTGACAGGACAATGAAATTCTTTCTTTGCATAGTACAACAGAACATAGTAGGCATTGACTACAATTATATACTTAAATACACACATTAATTAATAAATTAATAAAGTGCAAATAACAGATGGAGGGGTATTAATGTTCAGAGTTTTGTCCGAGCCAGGTTTAATAGCCTGATGGCTGTGGGGAAGTAGCTATTCCTGAACCGGGTTGTTGCAGTTCTCAGGCTCCTGTACCTTCTACCCGAAGGTAGCAGGGAGATGAGTGTGTGGCCAGGGTGGTGTGGGTCCTTGATGATGCTACCAGCCTTTTTGAGGCAGCGACTGTGGTAGATCCCCTCGATGCAAGGAAGGTCAGAGCCGATGATGGACTGGGCAGTGTTTACTACTTTTTGTAGTCTTTTCCTCTCCAGGGCACTCAAGTTCAAACCAAGCCACGATGCAACCGGTCAGCAAGCTCTCTACTGTGCACCTGTAGAAGTTAGAGAGAGTCCTCCTTGACAGACCGACTTTCCGTAATCTTCTCAGGAAGTAGAGGCGCTGATGAGCTTTCTTAATAATTGCATCTGTGTTCTCGGACCAGGAAAGATCTTCACAGATGTGCACACCCAGGAATTTGAAGCTCTTGACCCTTTCAACCATGATATAAACAGGACTGTGGGTCCCCATCCTACTCCTTCCAAATTCCACAATCAGTTCCTTGGTTTTGCTGGTGTTGAGGGCCAGGTTATTGTGCTGGCACCATATGGACAGTCGCTCGATCTCTCTTCTGTACTCCGACTCATCCCCATCAGTGATACGTCCCACTACAGTGGTGTCGTCAGCGAACTTGATGATGGAGTTCGCACTGTGACCGGCTACGCAGTCATGAGTATAGAGTGAGTACAGCAGGGGGCTGAGCACGCAGCCTTGAGGTGCTCCCGTACTGATTGTTATCGAGTCTGACACATTTCCACCAATACGAACAGACTGTGGTCTGTGAATGAGGAAGTCGAGGATCCAATTGCAGAGGGATGTGCAGAGACCCAGTTCTGCGAGTTTGGTAACCAACTTGGAGGGGATGATTGTGTTAAATGCCGAGCTGTAGTCAATGAATAACAGCCTGACATATGAGTTTTTGTTGTCCAAGTGGTCCAGAGCGGAGTGGAGGGCCATCGAGATAGCATCCACCGTTGATCTGTTGTGGCGGTAAGTGAACTGCAGTGGGTCCAGGTTTTTGTCAAGGTAGGAGTTGATTTGCGCCATGATCAGCCTCTCGAAGCACTTCATCTCCACAGGCGTTAGTGCCACAGGTCGATAGTCATTGAGGCACGTCACCTTGCTCTTGATATCTTGGTCTGTGGTATTGATGCCCTTTTGAGGCAGGTGGGAACCTCAGACCTCAGAAGTGACAGGTTGAAAATGTCCGTAAAAACTCCAGCCAGTTGGTCCGCACAGGTTTTTAAAACACGACCAGGTATGCCATCAGGTCCAGACGCTTTTCGAGGGTTCATCCCTCTGAAGGATTTCCTGACGTCGGCCTCTGTGACTGAGACTGAAATACCATCACAGCGAATGGGGGCTCGGGAAGGCACATCGGTGTTCTCCTATCAAAGCATGCGTAAAATGTATTGAGCTCATCAGGGAGTGATGTATCGCCGACATCCGAGCTGCCTCCTGGTTTCGCCTTGTAGGAGGTGATTGCATTCAGTCAATGAAATAGGCACGTTGTTCCTACTTGCCCATGCCGACCAAGATGCCTCACTTGAGGGTTACACAAAAGGCTGGAGAAACTCAGCGGATGCTCATACCATACCCTCAGACCATACCCTCAGCATCGATTTTAACATTTAAAAGTAAAGTGGATAGGTATATGGACGTGAAGGGAATGGATATGGTCTGAGTGCAGGTAGATTAGGGGAAAACAAATGGTCAGCACGGACTTGTCTCCATGCTGTAATTGTTATATGGTTATATGGTTATCTAAGGACGACGTTTCGGACCCTTCTTCAGACTGGTCAGGGATCAGGGAAACGAGAGATATAGACGGTGATGTGGAGAGATAAAGAACAATGAATGAAAGATATGCAAAAAAGTATCGATGATAAAGGGAACAAGCCATTGTAAGCTGTTTGTGGTGTGAAAATGAGAAGCTAGTGCGACTAGGGTGGGGGAGGGAGATAGAGCTAGAGGGAATGCCAGGGCCCAAGGGCTGAGGGAGAGGTGGGAAGGGGAGGAGACAGCAAGGGTTAACAGAATTGAGAAAATTCAATGTTCAAGCCCAAAGGATGCAGACTCCCCAAGCGGAATATGAGGTGTTGTTCCTCCAACTTGCGGTGTTGCTCACTCTGGCCGTGGAGGAGGCCCAGGACCGAGAGGTCGGATACGGAATGGGAGGGGGAGTTGAAGTGCTGAGCCACCGGGAGGTCGGGTTAGTTTTTGCAGACCGAGTGGAAGTGTTCGGCAAAACGATCGCCAAGCCTCCGCTTGGTCTCACCGATATAGATCATCTGGCATCTGGAGCAGCGGATGCAGTAGATGAGGTTGGAGGAGGTGCAGGTGAACCTCTGTCGGACCTGGAAGGACTGCTTGGGTCCCTGAAAGGAGTGGAGGGGGGAGGTGAAGGGACAAGTGTAGCATTTCTTGCGGTTGCAAGGGAAAGTGCCCGGGGAAGGGGTAGAGCGGGAGGGAAGGGAATAATTGACAAGGGAGTTGCGGAGGGAGCAGTCTTTGCGGAAGGCAGACAGGGGGGGAGATGGGAAGATGTGGTGAGAGGAGGGGTCACGTTGGAGGTGGCGAAACTGGCTCTCTCTTCTGTAACTGTGCAGAGGTTTGCGACACCCATGACAATATGAGTGGATGTGGAAGTCTCAAAGATCTCCACAGCTGATGGCCAATATTCCTCAAATTTACTCTGATTTAAAGAGTCATCAGAGTAAATTTGATCTTAAAGATCTCCTTAAAAATTCCTCAAAGTGTCTCATTCTCTAAAGTGGTATCTCAACACTTGCAATGGGAAATCTACCCTTTTAAACAGCCTTTGGTTAGACCAGGTGCAGGTTCAGGAAGTTCATTCATTTTAATTGACAGGTTCACCGGGGAAGGAAGGCAAGATGGAATTTTGGATTTACTTGTGTTAATTAAAATATTTGATTTCAATTTTTTAAACTTAATTTCTGATAGTTTAGTTCAGTTTAGATAGCTTGGAAACAAGTCCTTTTGCCCACTAAGTCTGCGCCGATCAACGATCACCCATGCACTAGTTCTATCCGTGTACACTAGGGACAATTTACAGAAGCCAATTAACCTGTAAACTTGTACGTCTTTGGAATGTGAGAGGAAACCAGAGTATCCGAGAAAACCCATGCGGTCACAGGGAGAACATGCAAACTCAATACGGACAGTACCGGTAGTCAGGATCGAACCCGGGTCTGGTGCTACATCAGAAACTCTACCCGCTGCCACTGTGCCGCCCTTCTTAAAAATTTGAAAGTAGCAGAGCCAGCGACAATCATCCAAGTTCTTTGCAGCATGGATAAGTGGTTTACGTAGCTCTCAAAATATATCTGTGGATTTGCAATTAGTGAAGTCTCAGTTATGCTTAGAGATAGCTTATTTTTGGAGGTTCATTCTACAGGGTCTGTTCCAGTATGAGCAAGTTTAGTGGCAAGGAGTCTTGCCATGATGGGCAGCAATTAGCTAAGTGAAAGCTTCAGGCATCATCTTGGAATGTTTCTTAGCACTACACTCTGGAACAGCTGATTAAATCCATCCATCCTCTTGTATTAAAAAAAAAATATTCATGTACAAAATTATAATTAGAGGTACAGTGTGGTAACAGGCCCTTCAGCCCATCGAGTTTGTACACTCACCCATTCACTAGTTCTATCCTACACATCAGGGAAAATTCATGAAGGCCAATTAACCTATAAACCCACATGTTTTGAATAAATGAATGAATTAATAAGTTTATTGGCCAAGTAAGTACACATACAAGGAATTTGCCTTGGTGCTCCGCTCGCAAGTAACAACACGATATACAGTAAACCATTAAGAATAAAATATAAAACATTAAAACATTAAGAATAAAACATTATAGTTTACATATGAGATAAAATACCAGAGCAAAAGGAGGCTACAGACTTTTGGTTATTGAGTAGAGCTACTGCTCGTGGAAAAAAAGCTGATTTTATATCTGGCTGTGGCGGCTTTGACGGTCCAGGGTCGCCTTCCAGAGGTTTTGGAATATGGGATGACACTGGAGCACCTGGAGTACACCCATGCAGTCACAGGGAGAACGTGCAAACTCTGCACAGACATCACCCATAGTCAAGATCGAATCCGGGTCTCTGGTGCCATGAGGCAGCAACTCCACTGCTGCACCAGTATGCCACCCCTGTTCACAATATCTGTATTGGTTTTAACACTTGGACAACACAGGAGAATTCTAACAAATGGGAATATAATGGGTGTTCTAGCTAGGGAATAAGACAAGCTAATTATTCACCATTGACCAAGCCAGCACTATTTCAGCATCAATGCAAAGGCAGTCGTGGGTTAAAAAGAACATCGTCTTTTTAGAGCATTTAGATTCAGCATTAAACACAAGATGTAGAAACAAGGTACTGCAGATGTTGGTTTACACAAAAGGACAGAAAGTGACGGAGTAACTAAACGGATCAGTTAGCATTGCTGGAGAGCATGGATAGGTGACATTTCGGGATGGGACATATCTTCAGTCGAAAGGTTTTGTTCGAACTACGGATACTCTGTGAATTGCTTTTTAAAAAGTGATAGGTTAATCAAAGCCCCAACATTTGAAAAAGGTGTTTCCAGTCAACTACAGGAGGCTCTCTGAGATTTGCCAGATTGACTGTGCATGCTACCTTCTCATCATCATTAGCAGGCCACAATAAGATCAGTGGGCATCTGGACTTTAACTTTCTACCAGTGACAACGTGTATGATCAGTGACCCCATTCATTAAAAAGAGATCGCTGATCATCTGAGAAAAGTTAACTTCAAGTAAGGACTTTGCTGATTATAATTAAATGTTATTTATTTGTAAATTAAATTCATTCTTTGTCCTAAATAATTTGTATTTTTCTTAAAAAGTACATCAAATAGTATAAATCTAATTGGATCTATCAAAAAGACAAAATTATTATACTGCATAATGGCTGGAAAGCCATCAAAGATCATCAGGGCATTCAGGGACAGGATCTTCAGAGTTACACCAAGCCAGCTCTGCCTCAATAAATGGTGAAGAGCTGCTGGAAGAACTCAGCGGGCCAGGCAGCATCCATGGAGGGAAATGGACAGCCGATGTTTTGGATCAACACCTTTCATCAGGACTGTGGTGTCCACTCTAGGTTATTCACATCAATCAGGAAAGGAAATGTAACCTGATGGTCTTGTCTCCAATCCCACCACTGTAATTGGATCTTAACTGTTCCTTCAGTTTAAGGGTAGCTAAGAAAGGACAATAAATGTGACTGACACCGACAATCAGTGAACAAATAAAAAGCCAGATACCTTAATAGACACAAAAAGCTGGGCTCAATGGGTCAGGCAGCACGTCTGGAGAAAAGGAATAGGTGATGTTTCAGGTTGAGACCCCTCTTGAGACTGTGTCAGGGGAGAGGGAAACGAGAGATATGAAAAGTTACATAGAAGAGATGAATGAAAAATATGCAATAGGACAAATTAAAGCCAGCAACGATGATCAAGGAAATGTGTAGACCACGATAGTCCATTGTTGGCTGTAGGAAAGGTGATAACGAGTGATGCAAACTATGAAACTCAGCAGGACAACAGTGAAACTAGTACGACGACTAGAGTGGGGGAGGGACGTACTTTAATCTTGTTTCCTTCATTGCTACAGGCTGCTGATGTCTCTGCTATTTTCCTCCCACACAGACACACTCCTGCTTGTCGATTATGCACTCTGCTTGTGCAAAAGCTAATTTGCTACTCCTTCATCCCATCTTCAACATCCTAAGGCTTGACTTCTCTTCCATGTCATTTCTACTTCATTCAAAACAGCTTTCTGCAGTCACAGTTGGATTTAAGGAAATTCAAGTCTTAAAGCAGTTAAGAGCCTTGTTAGCTCATTAACAACTGACTCAGCAGCCTTACTGCAGGTGCGATCAAATTGTTTCTTCCCTGGAATCACATCACACTGCACAAAGTGCCCTTCATTTCAAATTGCAAGCACTAGGTAGTGTAGTAAAACATCCTTTCACACTTTAGGCCTGCTGCTTTTCAGACTGTATTTCTCATTGTAGCAGCAGAGTGACCATGGTATCCATTTGACCATGTGGTTATATTCATTTATTTCCACCTATGTATTCTCCCATCTTGTTCCTAACCAGATAAATAGGCACTTCCTATTTGAAGGAATCAATTTAGTCTGCCTCATAACATTTTGTTGCTTGAATATTCTATGTTAAATGAGTGAAAATGGTTAATTTAATCTTTTGTTTAGTTTAAGATTTACTAACTTTAAATCTTTGCTCGTGTCCTAAACCAAATAGCCTTCACCCTCATCACATTCTGACCTTTAAGAAGCATTGGATATTGATTTCCCCTTGATTTTGTTCATCGTTAAAATAACTTCTCCATTGATACACCTCCTCATTATGAGAAGCCAGAATCATCATTGCCACTACATTTTGAGTGTGCTGTCAGCAATACACTAATAAATATGTGAAAATAATATTGTTGAATTCCACTTTGAGAATTCTTGATGTGACAACATATAGGTAATACATTAGGTGTAACAATGATCAATACTACCCAACACTTTTTATTTACAAAGGACACTCTCTTCGGGCATATCATATTGTCATGTTTTCAGGTAATGTTTTTAATGGGGCTTTCCTTGAGTAAAATTACCTTTCACATATTTATGCTTATGGCTGCACAATTCTTTGACTAAGTTTTAAGAATACGGGGTAAGCCATTTAGAACAGAGATGAGGAAACACTTTTTCACATAGAGATTTGTGAGTCTGTGGAATACTCCGCCTCAGAGGGCGGTGGAGGCCGGTTCGCTGGATACTTTCAAGAGAGAGCTAGTTAGGGCTCTTAAAAATAGCGTAGTCGGGGAATATGGGGAGAAGGCAAGAACGGGGTACTTATTGGGGATTATCAGCCATGGCCATATTGAATGGCGGTGCTGGCTCGAAGGGCCGAATGGCCTACTCCTGCACCTATTGTCTATTGTCTATAGTATAATTATGCCTGAGAACCTACCAAATAATACAATGTACAACATTTGTTTTACTCTCTCTTTCCCTGGATGATGTTAAGCAATATTACTCAAAAAGAACAGAGACGATAAATTAAGCTCTTTACACATATTTGTAGTCACCCTGGTAGCAAAATGCCTCCAGTTCAAAATCGACACACTACATAGTCAATGCAATATAAAGCCAGGAGTATTTTGGACAGATGGATGAGACATGCATTGTGAATAATGTATACACTTGAATATATAAAGTTTAGCCACTATTGATGTCAATCCATGTGTTTTAGTTTTTTTTGTTTTAGAGATACAGGTCCTTCGGCCCAACGAGTCCGCACTGACCAGTGATCCCCACACATTAGCACTATCCTATGTACAATCTACACATACATCAAGCCAATCAAACTACAAACCTGTATGTCTTTGGAGTGTGGGAGGAAACAGAAGACTTGGAGAAAACGCATGCGCCTGCAGTCAGGATTGAACCCGGTCTCCGGCAATGCAAGCACTGTAAGGCAGCAACTCTACCTAGGTATGTTACAAAACTTACCTTCAGCGGAGCTACAGTTCTGCCACTGGCCGTGTGTGCCACTTTGGCGCCTTTGAGGGGGGAGGGCGAGATTAAAATGCAGTTTTCTCCTGCCTGTCCGAGATGTATTTTCTCGGGCTACTAGCTGATGCTGAAAAATGTTTCCGACTAGCGTTCTCGGATGTTTTAAAAAAAAAAAAGCAGGACAGTTTAATCGCTGGAGTAAATTAAAAAAGCGACTTCTAACGCTGTCATCGCCGACAACGGGATGGATCTCACTTAGGGGGCAAAACGTAAGGTAAGTCATTTATTTTACATATAAACTTGTTTCTTAGGATGACTTTAATCAAAGTTTCATTGGTGAAAATGTGATTTTGGCCCAATACGAACCGGCAGTGTTTTTCATGCCAATTTGGGGTTCAAATTCACCGCAAACCACAACCTTCCAATCGATCGCGTTCCACAAAAACCCACTCGCAAGATGATTAAAATGGCCATGAATTTACGGGAATTAAACATTAAATTCCTTCCATTTGGCCTATAAATTCATGACAATGAGATTTTAAAATCATGTTATATTGTGATTTTTTATGTGAATGTTATTTTGACACTTAGGCTATTTAAATATGTTAATCTTTTCTTAAGAAATGGATAGATGTTTAGATCTAGTAATAGAATTTTTTAATTAGCTACAATTAGGTAACCAACTAATTATATGCTTTAATTTCAGGTCATCCAAGTAAGATTGTTTCATATTTGTTTCAGAATGCTTCGATCTATAATAACTGAAAATGTCATTCAGTTCTCTTAATTTTTAAGAAAGTTATGTGCTATTGACTGTCCTCGATCGCAGCTTTTGTGTTAAGTCAATGGAAAAGCAATAGGGAATAAGATGCTAATTTCCGAGTATGAAAATGGCCATAATTCTTTTAATACTGAAGATATGAAAGTGAATTAGGTGTCAAATTAAACTTATTTTTATGCTTTATCTGATGGGATAAATTGCAGACTTGATTTTTAAAATCTCAAAATTTTGTAACATTGCTACTCTACCGCTGCACCACTGCGCTGTCCTGTGCTAAGCTGAGACCAACACTAGCAAAGAACCCACATTAATCAACATCGTGCACTGTGTTAAGAACATCCTTGAAAGTTGGGTAATTAACAGCAATATTTATATTGGGACTGAGCTGCCGTTCTGTTACTAGTGGAGATTATAGCTATCAGGTCTGAACCAGCCTGCACAACCCTAATCCTATCTCGACAACAAAACATCACAATCCATCACTTGCACTACCATGGGGTTACTTTTCCTCATCCTGTTTTTACTCTAATGGCGTCTTTTGAACAGTCTTCTTTCTTCAAGAAATGTTGTGCATAATTAGTGTTTAAGTTATTTATAATTTGTTTTTGTGTGTGTTGTCCAAAGCAATTCCAACACACAGGAATGCTCGAAGCTGCAAGAGTGGTGGCCTCAGCCCTGTCCATCACAGGCACTCCATCAAATGTATATACCCGAGGCACTGCCTCAAGAAGACGGCATCTATCATCAAGGATCCCCACTTTCCTGGCCATGCCCTCTTCTCACTGCTAACAAATGATAGGTGTTACTGATTCCAAAAGTCCCATATCACCAAGTTCAGGAACAGCTATTTTCCTATAACTAATATTGTGAGCAATTTTGGGCACCATATCTGAGGACAGATGTGCTGGCTCTGGAGAGGGCCCAGAGGAGGTTTACAAGAATTATCCCAGGAATGAGTAGGTTAATATGAGTATTTGACGGTACTGGGCCTATATTCACTGGAAGTTAGAAAATTGAGGGGGATCCCCATTGAAACATACAGAATAATGAAAACCTTGGACAGCGTTGGATGTGGAGAGGATGTTTCCACTAGTGGGAGAGTCGATTAGACGTCATAGCCTCAGAATTAAAGGTCTTTCTTTTAGGAAGGAGATGAGGAGGATTTTTTTTTAGTCAGAGGGTGGTGGATCTGTGGAATTCTTTGCCACAGAAGGCTGTGGAGGTCAATGTCAGTGCATATATTTAAGGCAGCGATTGATAGATTCTTGATTAGTATGGGTGTCAGAGGTTATGGGGAGAAGGCAGGAGAATAGGGTTAGGAGGGAGAGATAGATCAGCCATGATTTTACTTCGGAGTCACGTGAGTGACTACGTGAAGACCCCGTCCAGCACGCATGCGCGACATTAGCGTTCATGCAGTGCACCCGCGACGAACGGGAGTTCAAGGCGCTCCCGCTACAAATTGAAAAGTCGGGCCGACAGGTAAGTTTACCGTGGCCGTGTGTCTTTCTCTCTGTGGTCTTGTGTTCCAGGAAGAATGAGCAAGGCCCGAGGAAAGAAGTCTGCAGCTCGCCCCCGTTCGTCCTTCGTTGAGGAATGCTCTTTGGAGGGGGGGCAAGAGGCGGCGGTTATAACTACCGAGCCGAGCCCAGCACCGCTAGTGCTGCCTGAGCAGCGGGCTGGAGGTACCTGCAGCCGGGACCGGGCGGTAGTGTCCGACGTTTTCGGATGAAGATGCCTTACCGCTCGAGAGCACAGGCAGCCGCCTAAGCCGCATGGAACGGCTTATGGAGCAATTGCTCCAGCGAGATCTGCTGAGAGAGCAGCAGCAGCCTCGCCAAGGGAGCTCAGGCACTCCCGCAGTGCCTTTTACGGCACTGGCCATTGCTTCACCTTCTTTTGAAGGCAGCATTGGCGACCAGGTCTGGGCTGTCAAGAAGAGGGGTCACTGGCTGAAGATTTCGGGAGTACGCAGGGTGTACAGGAACAGGAAGAGCTGCTGGGTGTGGTCAACCGCTACGTGGCCATTCCACAAGCGGGTCGGCCATTAGAGCCGAAACTTGCAGCCAGCATTAACCACCTGTCCTCTAAACCCCTACAAGAACAAGTGGTCAATGAGGCTCTTCAACTATATACAGCCCCAGTAAATTGTACATCTTTGAATGTACCTGCTGTCAATAGCCAAATTTGGGGACATTTGGGGCAGAACATCAGAAACCTGGAGTTGAAGCTCCAGAAGATCCTTAAATTCCTGACTGCAGGAATAACATCTTATGCTCGGTCCATTGATGGTGCGGACATCTCCACAAATCAGCAAGACACATTAGCTCTGCTGTGCACCACTCAGTATGAGATAAATAATTTGCGAAAGGAGATTATCAAGCCTGCCCTCAACCCTAAATTTGCGGGACTCTGCAAAACACCAGGGTCAGAACCTCCTATTCTGCTCTTTGGGAAAGACCTTCCAAAAAAGGTGAAAGACCTGGAAGAAGAATCCAAGACCTTTGGTCTCGTGAGGGCAGGTTTGGGACCGAGCAGACCCAACAAACCCAGGCGGCAGTACCCCATGGCGTCCACCAGTCGTCGACCACACTATGGGACTGGTGAAAGCTCGGGGTCCGCAACCATTCCCCCGTAAGCCTTTTTTAGGCCAGGGCCCAGAGCGGACCCCATGGAAAATGCGCCACCCCCCAACAACATCGAGATCAACATCAACCCTCTACAGCCCAGCAGACGCCTCATCACCCAGCGAAGAGGCAGAAGAAGCACCAATAACCATGGAGGTAGTGGGTCTGGTTCCTCTCAGCATATATGCAGTAGGGGCTCTGTGCTAACAGGGGGGAGATTGCACTTGTTTTTGGATGTATGGGAATCCATCACTAATGACAAGTATATACTCAGCAGCGTTCATGGCTACAAAATTGACTTTGTCCATAAAGATTTTCCACCAGTTCAGCATATACCCAAAAGGGTATTCACCCTCTCAGTCAAGGAAAAACAAGAGGGTCAAGCTGAACTAATGAGGTTACAAGCTAAAGGTGTCATTGAAAGAACAAAACATGAACCTTTGGAATTTGTGTCTAATATTTTCACTAAAATCAAAAAAGATGGTGGACGACGCATCATCATTGACTTAACTACTTTGAACAAGTCTGTCAGGTATATACATTTCAAGATGGATACTTTTGAAACAGCCAGACTATTGGTTTCTAGGGGGTACTTTCTAGCAAGCATTGATTTAAAAGATGCCTACTACTCAGTACCCATACACAAGGACCATCGAAAATATTTAAAATTTATCTGGATGAAACAACTATGGCAATATAAAGCCTTACCAAATGGGCTAACCTCTGCTCCAAGGTTGTTCACTAAAATCTTAAAACCTGCCTTGGCATTATTGAGGAAACAAAAGCATATAGTCATGGCGTATTTAGACGACATTTTAATAGTAGGGAAAACCTTGGAGACAGCTATTTTGGCAGTCGCAGCCACCAAACGTTTGTTTGAAACTTTGGGGTTTGTCATACATCCAGAAAAATCCAATCTTACACCGTCCACTGCCATGGACTATCTTGGATTTACGATAGATACTGTTCGCATGATTGTAACTCTGCCGAAGGGGAAAGCATTAGAATTGGCGCTATCATGCAACAAACTCATGAATAAACATCAGCCAACCATACGGGAAGTAGCTAGAGTTATTGGCAAAATGGTAGCAGCTTTCCCAGCTGTACAATTTGGGCCTTTGCACTATCAAAATTTGCAAAGAGCTAAAGTGCATGCACTAAAGCAAAATTCAGGTCACTTTGACCGAGCTATGAGTTTAACTGCTGAATCCATTCCAGAGTTACAATGGTGGGCGAGGAATGTAAGACTCAGCTCCAGTCCCATAATGATCACCAACCCAGTATTAACCATTCAAACGGATGCCAGTGCTTTGGGCTGGGGAACAACTAACATGCAATCCAGCACAGGGGGCAGATGGAGTAAATTTGAATCATCTTGCCTACAGACACGGGGTATCAACTATTTAGAAATGTTGGGTGCATTTTATGGGTTAAAAGCATATTCATGTAATACGCATCATGCACATGTCCGGTTGCAACTAGATAATACCACGGTGGTGGCTTATATCAATCACATGGGTGGTGTAAAGTCGATATCGTGTGACAATTTGGCCACCTAATCTGGCAATGGTGTGTTGAAAGGCATATTTGGTTATCAGCAACTTACCTTCCAGGTAAGCAAATACAGTGGCAGACACCAGGTCACGTAGATTAATGATAACATCGAATGGATGTTAAATCCCAAAGTGTTTGCTGAAATTACAAAGCAATGTGGCACACCAGATATCGATCTATTTGCATCCAGGCTGAATCACCAGGTACCAACGTATGTCGCTTGGGAACCAGACCCTGAGGCAGCAGCAGTAGATGCATTCTCGCTGCATTGGGGGAAAATGTTCTTTTTGCTTTTCCTCCCTTCTGCCTCATCAGTCGGGTATTACGCAAGATTCAATTGGATTCCGCTTCAGGAATCTTGATAATACCTGACTGGCCTACACAGCCATGGTTCCCAGTGGCCTTCGACATGGCTGTTGAAACACCATTGGAATTCCCCAGCAGTCGACAGTTATTAATCCACCAGTGTCAGGCATTAGTCACCCGTGCCATGACAGAGTCAATCTCCTGGCTTGCAGATTCTAAAAAGACCTCTACTGGGCCTGGGATGTCTGAGGACGCCATCAACATGATGACCGCATCTCACCGGGGGTCCACCAGGAGACAATACCTGACCAATATAAGAAAAATGGGAACGGTTTGCTCCAAAACAGGAACTACCTACACCACAGCTACAGCCACCAGTGTTGTGGAGTTTCTGCTTGGATTACATCGGGAAGGACTCAGCTACAGCGCCATTAATACAGCCAGGAGTGTGTTGTCAGCTTATTTGGTTCCAGCAGCAGGACAACTGACTTTGGGGTCCCATCCACTAGTGGTCAAAATCATGAGGGGCATTTTTAACACTAATCCCCCTAGGCCTAGGTACACTCAGATCTGGGATGTCAGCATAGTACTGACGTACCTTAGGGGATGGCCACCACCCAGGTCACTTACTCTGGAACAACTTACACTGAAATCAGTTATGCTCATGGCTCTAGTGTCAGCTCAAAGGGTACAGTCCCTCCACCTTCTGAGGCTGGACAGCATGACAGAGTCATTGGACTGTATCACATTTCACATTCAGGGGCTGGTCAAACAATCTAGACCAGGTACCACGCCTCCAGTTATGGAGTTTCGGGCATATTCACCTGACCCACGGTTGTGTGCCAAGACCCATCTCGCCAACTACATAGACACAACATATATACTTAAGAGGGAGAGAAAAAGCCTTATGGATAAGCCACAAGAAGCCTCATGGTCAGGTGACGAGCCAAACCATTTCAAGGTGGCTCAAGCAGGTGCTTAAGTCCGCGGGAATCGATACTAATGTGTACAAATCTCATTCCACCAGGGCTGCATCTACGTCGGCGGCTAGGCAAATGGATGTGCCTATGGACCATATTCTGGCCAGAGCAGGATGGTCCTCGGAAAGAACTTTCCAAAGGTTTTATAATAAGCCGCTGGCGGAGCCTGCTACATTTGCAGACAGAATTTTAGAGTCTGCAGATAATATTTAATTTAAGCCGGGGGAGCTCTCTGTTTTTTTTGTTATTAATAAACCTTTTTTGTTCACAAACAGGTTATTGTTGATTATATAACATGCTTCCTCCCTCTAAGGTCTTCAGGCAGTGAGTGAAGCATGAGTGGTACACGGTTCGGATTCACAGAGCTTTGAAGTCTTCACGTAGTCACTCACGTGACTCCGAAGTAAAATAGTAAGATTAAAATGAGAACTTACAGTTCGAAGTTTGATCTGTATTTTATGAGGAGTTACGATGAGGGATTACGTGCCCTCGCTCCCACCCTCTATTATACAGATCAACTGGTAATTAAGTTCTTATTTTCTTTACTATATTTATTTCAATTGTTGTGTTTTCTGTGAATCCACACCGCTGCTTTGAAGAAATGGTCGCGCATGCGTGCTGGACGGGGTCTTCACGTAATCCCTCATCGTAACTCCTCATAAAATACAGATCAAACTTCGAACTGGTAAGTTCTCATTTAATCTCATGATTAAATGGCGGACTAGACTTGATGGGATGAATGGCTTAATTCCTTCCTATCACTTATGATCTTATGAACTATCAGGTTCTTGAAACAACTCACACTACCCTAATCCTACCTCAAAAACTGAACACTGCCATCCACTTCATGCACTAACATGGATTTTTTTTTTGTACTTTAATATTCCTCAAGGGTCTTGTGCAATTTTAGCTTCTTCAACTTATTTTTTCTTTATCTTACTCCTTCCCTGTGTATTTGAAGTTCATTTTTGCCCTTCCAGGTTAATTGTTTCAAATACCCACTGACATAGTGAGATCTCCATTTGCAGACTGAGGAAATAGGTTTCCGTTAAATTTCTTATTGTCTTTACATTCCATTCATAATTATATTCTTCATCAAAGTGGGCTGCACTGTGGTGCAGTGGTAGAATTGCTGCTTTACAGAGCCAGAGTCCCAGGTTCAATCCTCTCTACGGGTTCTGTCTGTACGGAGTTTGTACGTTCTCCCCGTGACCATGTGGATTTTCCCCAGATGCTCCGGTTTTCTCCCACACTCTAGACGTACAGGTTTGTAGGTTCATTGGCCTCAGTAAAAATTGTAAATTGCCCCTAGTGTGCAGGATAGTACTAATGTATGGGGATCGTTGGTCAGCACAGACGGTGGGCCGAAGGGCCTGTTTTCGCACTGTATCGTTAAACTAAACTAAAAAATAAAATCATCAGAAATGGATACAATTCTTCAATGCTCACCAATTAAAACCTATACATGTTCTTGAAGACCTTTGTTCATCATTACAGACTCTTCAAAAGATCCCAAGTCTGTTCAACATCTGATACGTTTTATTTCTCAATGTTCACAAGTTCACAAATTACGAGTTAAACTAGATTTAGGCCATTTGGCCCATCCAGTCTGCTCCGCCATTCAATCATGGCCAATCTCTGCCTCCTAATCCCATTTTCCTTCCTTCTCCTGATAACCCTTGTCACCCATTCTATTCAAAAATGTGTCTATCTCTGCCTTAACAATATCCACTGACGGCCTCCACAGCCCTCTGTGGCAATGAGTTCCACAGATGAACTACCCTCTGACTAAAGAAATTCCTCCTCACCTCCTTTCTAAAATAGTGCCTTTAATTCTGAGGCTATGACCTCTGGTCTGAGACTCTCCCACCAGTGGAAACATAATTACTTTTATTATTAAAATGCCTTTCATTATTTTATGTTGGTATTAACAATGTTGGTATTACTGTAATAAATAGTGTGTGCCTTACCCGATGCATCTTCTGAAATGTGAATACCAGAATTGTCATCATACTGTATGCTTAGTTTAGCATTATGTCTCAGCTTTTCAACGCCATGCCTCCAGAAATGAACCCCAATTCCCTTGTCTTTACTTTATTTTCTGATCTTGTTCATCTAAAGAACATATATAAAGCTTAGACTATCTAACACATTTTCTCCTCTCCCTTATGTAGGCAATGAATGGAAAACCTTTGTATTGCCATGTCAAAGCATATCACTTCATATTTAACCATATCAATTTTTATTTTTGTCCTTTATACCATAATTCTGCAAGCGAATTTATGATTTCCTGCATTTTATTACTGTCATCTACTATATAAATTATCTTCAATTCAGTGTAATCTGCAAATTTTGTAAGTACTACTTTTCCCAAGTTTGTCACGGATAATAATTGTGCTTAATCACTCAACAATCCTTTTCCATTGCTTCTTGGGTGAATGTGATGATTTTTTAAAATATAAATATCTGTTGGTTAAAAAGCAAATGACTTGACTAATTCCTTTCAGGTAGAACGAGAAGAATATAAACCCTGTTTTTTGGATGGAGTTGTCAATTCGAAAACAGCATGGTTCTTTTCAGAAAGAACTCGCCTGGGCTAGAATGCACAAAATAATGTAGGCCCATAAAACAAGAGCAAAAGTATGCAATGTATTTTGCTCCAAGATCATAAAAAACAGTTCATGTTTCAATCATTCCCAATGGCATCATCAGAATCATTTAAGAAGTTGCTTTGTTAATGTACTGTCAGTATTCACAAACATTTTAGACCACACTTGTTAAGATGATAAAGGTAGTGAGATATTTTTCCCTTATTTTGGACCCCATACCAGCAATGTCTAGACCAAGGTCATAGGGGGTAGATGTGAGATGTAGCAAAAGCCTTGCATAAGAATGTTTCTTGCTGAGAAGGAAAATCCCTGTGCACAGGTGTTGGCTATTTCCATGTTCTTTATTATTATTAGTTTTGTTTAGGGATGCAGCATGAAAACAAATCCTTCAGCCCGCCGAGTCCATGCCGACTGTCAGTCAGCCATTCACACTAGTTCTACGTTATCCCACTTTCTCATCAACTTCCTTCACATTAGGTGCAAGTTTACAGAGGCCAATTAACCTACAAACCTATACGTCTTTGGGATGTGGGAGGAAACTGGAGCACCTGGATGAAACCAATGGGAGGACATGTAAACTCCATACAGACGTAGTGCTGTGCTCCCATCCTCTCTATTTTCAGTAGTATCTCATTTAGTTACAACTGCAGGCTAGCACCAGTTGTCTTTACATCTCTCTGAATACTGCCAACTCTGTGAATGCATGGAGTATTTTACCAGGGCAGGGGAATCAAGAACCAGACATAATGGGTTTAAATGAGAGGGGCAATTTTTAATATGAACCAGAGTGGCAACTTTTGCCCTCAGAGGGTGGTGGATATATTGATTGACCTGCCAGAGGAGATAGTTGATGAAGGTACTAATACAGCTTAAATATTGGTAAATTGGACAAGCTTTGATGGGGCATCTTGGTCGGCATGAAAAGAGTTGGGCTGAAGGGGCTGTTTCCATGCTGTATGACTATTCTGCATGGCTGATTCTAACTCTGGTAACTATAACCCAAGCGCCCACAGGAAAAAAATCAGAGGTGGGTGTAGTGTATTTGGGTGCTTGGAACTGACTTAAAAGAACACTCAGATACAGGAGTAAACTAACAAGCTTCTTTATTCTAAGACGCCACCTTGAGTCTCCCCCAGCGCATGCATCGTCTCGCACAAGACATAACATATGCTAATTATATCATATACATCACACTGTTCCCCCTTTAACTTGGAGGCAGGTAACACCATTTATATAATATACACCACACTGCTCCCCCTTTAACTTGGAGGCGGATAACACCATTTTGTTTACATTAAATATAATTGATTAACTTGCAAAATTATATTATTACAGTCATCTTACATTACATCCACATAACTGTAATAATCGTATCTAAACTTAGCACATAATTTTTCATTCCACTCATCTTCCTTAAATCACATACATTACCCCTTGCTTTATGTGTTATCCTTTTCCGTTCCCTTCGGTGTAAATTGTGCACTCTTTCTAATCACTACCTGTATCTCTGCCCGATTCCCTTTTTAAATATCCTAATCTAATTTGCAGATATCTTCCTGGTCCTGATATTCTGTTAAAGGTAACATTTCCTCTGTTTCTGTTCCTTATTAGTAGGTGAGATCTGACACATGACTGCAGGTTTTCGTTTTCTAGCAGCTTCCTCTGTCGCTCAATTTCCTGGTGCTGCTCTTGCTGTACAATAACATTCTGCAATGCATAACCATTTGTCCATTGCTCAGTGAAGGAGGCTCCATGCTGGACTATAGTGAAGTGTCCTAATCACAATCGGTCTTGCATACTTTTGTCTCGGCCGACAAGCCTCTCTTCTTTAGACTTTTCTATTAACAGCTTTTTGCTCATCGTCACACATTTATTTAACCATTCTTTGCATCTATTTGTCTTCTTAAATCACCTTTCTGGTTATTCATCAAGAAGTAGGATCTGTATTGTCTTTGCAATACAACAGTGGCTTTGATTTGCGTTCTGTATTGTTTTCTTACTACATAAACACGGTAGTGAGATTGCACTACAACTGTTGTATATTTCAGTTTGAGGAAGTATTTCCTATATCGTTTAAGCCTTTTGTATCATTTCAGCCTTTTCTGTTAACCTCCTTAGGTCTTTCCTATACCAACTCATACAAAGTACTGACTGAACTTTTACAGTAGCCCTCTTTTACTTAATCCACTGCCTAACCACCATACCCTTGTAGGCAGCCTGAATGGTAATGGTTGCATACCTCATTGACTGATATTGCACAAACTGGGAATGCCCTATTTTGCATGCTTTGTACCATCTCTGGATCGAAATGACTGCTTGCTTTCATAGCTCTGTAGCGTACCCTTGATCGGTAACCACGGTATGCAGCTTGCAGAGTGACTACAGCCGCCTTTTGCATCAAGAATTTTTTTCTTGTAATGCACATCATTAAGACTGACTTAATATGGTGTGCTGCCTTGATTTTCTCAACCAATTATCTGGCTTTAATCCCACGGTAGAAAGCCTGAATACAAACCACTGCTTTTCTCAAACTATTATAATGTCTCACTTGGGCATCTCTTATCTGGCAAGCTCTGTATCGTTGCTGTACCATAATGGCAGACCAGCATAGTTTCTTGAAATACTGACACTGTTTATGCATCTGATAATAAGTCTGTATGACCATGGCAGATTTGTGCATGCCCCGCAATTGCTTTCGAACAAGCATTCCTCGGTAGGCAGCCTGAATCAGCACAACACTGCTGTGTACCTTCATGTAAGTCATGCAATCACTTTCCATTTGAAGGTGTGCCTTATAATGGGTTTGCACTATTATAGCTGCCAATCTCATTTCCCTGTATGGATGGTATACTCTGTGCCTTCTAAATGCTGTTTGTATTACCATTGCTGCCTTCTGTTTGTTCCGGATCTCTCTCCATACCTTCATACCCCTAAATGCAGCTTGAATAGTTAGGGTTGTCCTCATGATGGCAATGTCCCTTTGCATTTGACTTTTGTCCCTTTGCCTTTGACCTTTGGCCTTTTCCACTTGACCTTCGCCACTTGGCACTTGACTTTTGTCACTTTGCCCTTGACTTTTGTCCTTTGAGTGACTCCCTACCCTCTTCAGTTCAGGCTCCTTGCCTCTGGATGCCCTTGGAGGTTTTGGCGAGAAATTAGCCATTAATGCCTCCTTACACTCCTCGTACATTTTGTCTGGCTTTACTGGCAGCAGTAACATATGTAAGGTCTGATAACCCTCTCTTCCTAAGCCTAATATGAACCATGCTCTCTTCTGTTCCTCTGCAGCGATATCATTGGAAATGAAACAAGCCCTCAAGACTTCGGTCCATTTCTCAAAATTACACCCAGAATCTAACTGGGGCACGTTTCCTACAATTTGAAAAGCCATGCTACCTGTTGCTATTCAGGTGCATTATATTCTGTTCTCTCACTGTGTTTCCTGCACTGGACTTAACCTTTTTACACACTAAGAAGGGATCCAGTCCACTGACTATTACCAATTTCTATAATAATAGATTTAAACTATTAACCAACATTTCATGTCAATAGCCATTAAGAACATTTTAAACCATATTCCTTCTATGCACACAGATTTACTATTAATAACAGTGACCAATGCATTACATTCAAACAGTCCTGCTTTTACTGTGCCCATGCATTACATTCACAGAGGGCTTTTATTATGAAGTATTTCACTGTTCCAGCTTGTGGCCTGTGGACTCTGGTGCATCCTCAACCTCTTGAGCTGTCCCCACTGGTACCTTTGCTGATGGCCTCACCGGACCTCCACGTTTGCTGCTTTTGCTGGCTCCCGTGGGCTTCACCGTTACTTTTGCTGCCGCTGGCTCGCTGCCAAGTCGACTCCCGCTGATCCGTTAACTTGCCTGCTGTCTCCTTTGGACGCCCTGCGGAAGGCAAGTCGCTGCTGCTCAGCTCGTTGCTGGCTCACGGCATGCCTGGCTGCTTGGCTTGTCGGGACTGTGCCCCGCTGTTGGGGGCTGGGTAAGTGTTGTGTCCCACTTCTCTTGCGCTGACCTGCTTCCCTCTCGGCTGGTCTGCTTCTCTTGCACGGCCGGCTTTCTCACTCAGCCCAAGTGCTGAGTGCTTGTGTGCTGTGTCCTGCTTCTCTCGCATGGACCCACTCTTCATTCGGGGCCGGATTTCCTCTCGCGTCCAGGCTTTCCCCGCTCTCGGCCATCTCCTGCGACCGTACGCTGTGTCCCGCTTCTCTCTCGCGGCTTGGTCCACTTCTCTCTCGCGGTCGGCTTTCCCACTCGGTCGGTCTGCTTCTCTTGCGTGGCTGGACCCTCTTTTCTGATCACGGTCGGGCTAAACTCTGCTCCCGACTGGGCTTTCTCTGCTCGCGGTCGACTCCTGCGACTGGGCTTTTCCCGCTCACGGCTGTCTCTTGCGACCGGGCTTTCTCGCACGGCCGGTCCGCTTCTCTCGCGGCTGTTTTGTCTTTTTTTACTCTGCTGGTCCACTTCTCACACCGCCGGCATTCTCCCTCGACCGGGCTGACTCTTCTCCTGGCCGGGATTTCTCTCACGACCGGGCTGACTCCGCTCCCAGCTTGGGTTGACTCCGTTTCGTCGGTGGCTTCTCCGGACCTGTCCGTGGCCTACACGGTACCAGGCCCTCTCTCGACGTTGGTGGCGGCTCCTGGGCCTGGCTGTGGGCTACACAGCCCTGGAAAACGTCCGAAGTCAGTGGCGGTCACCAGACCTGTCCGTGGCCTACACGGTACACGGCCCTGTAACTCACCCGAAGTTGGTGGCTCTGCTGAGCCTCTTCTGCCCCTCTGCTGTGGCTGCACGGCCCTGGAAAGTTGACACCATCCCTGTCCTGCTGGTTAGGCTTCCAGCATTCGGCTGCGTTCTTCGGTGACACTTACTTACTGCCCCACTTGTTTTCCTTGCTTCCTGTTCACACCTTTCTTTTCTTTGGCGCCAATTCAAAAACATTTGGTGCCAAATCATTTTGTTTGATACCGTTCCACTTTGATTCCAAAACACAACCTCTTCTTTTTAACTTTTTTTCCTCTTGACAGCCCTTCTTTGTTCTTTTCTGTTCTTTTATCCACGGTGCCTTGTTATCCTTGTTGTGTGTTTTGGTGTAACAATTCCCCTAAAGCTTAGCTGTACAAAGATTATTCAGCTTGAGGAATTTGACAAAAAAAACAAAGTCTATAATGTGTAACAATCCGAAGGACGACATCTTGCCACGTAGACACAACATAGAGATAGCCTCACAAACTCGTCGACTTGTACGGCTGATGTTTTAAACTGTAGTCCCAAGCTTAGAGGGATCTGCTGGCCTCTCATGTCCAGCTCGCAAACAACTGCGACACAACTCCGTATCTACTGTTTAAACTGTTCAACCAATCCTGCGTGTTGCAAAACAGTCCTGCGGGTGAGTTCACAAACTCCATCCCATCCTCGTTGCCAATTGTAGTGTATTTGGGTGCTTGGAACTGATTTAAAAGAACACTCAGGTACAGGAGTAAACTAATGGACTGTGCGACTTGACAGACTCGTTGCACGAGACTGCAAGTTTATGATCAAGTGTGTAATACGAGTTCCACCTTGCTGCGAGTTCCAGTTCCTCCCAGCAAGTTCCTCTCCCCGTTACTCTTGAGCCAACCCCAATGTTAAAATACTCGTGGTTTTTTGAGTTATTTCAGCGCGGATGGAAAATGCATAGTAACAGCATTTCTGTTGTTTTATGTTTTCTAATGGATTCTATTTTAAATAATTTTAAAATAGGAAGCACCCGGGTCACTGACATTGTGAACACACACACACCACACAGGAGAGTTACAACAGACAGCAGCTCGAGAGGATTAAGCTCCCGCTACATTTGGCCACCACTGAGGAATCAAGTCGGTGACCTAAGTGTTTTACCGTGACTGTGCGTATTTTCTCTGTCTGCTTTGTGTTCCAGAATGAGCAAGACCAGAGGGAAAGAAATCTGTAGCTCGCCCCTGTTCGTCTCCCGTTGAGGAGCGTTCTTTGGAGGGTGGGCGAGAGGCGGCAGGATTGACTTCAGAGTCGAGCCCAGCACAGCTAGTGCAGCCTGAGCAGCGGGCTGGAGAAACAGTACCTGCAGCCAGAACTGGTTAATTTGCAGAGTTGGCAGTAGTATCCGACGATTTGGATGAAGATGCCTCACTGCTCGAGAGTTGCAAACGCAGCTGCCTAAGCCGAATGGAACAGTTTATGGAGCGATTGCTCCAGCGAGATCTGCTGAGAGAGCAGCAGCAGACTTGCCAAGGGAGCTCAGGCACTCCCGCAGTGCCCTTTATGGCACTGGCCATTGCTTCACCTTCTATTGAAGGCAGCATTGGCGACCAGGTCTGGACTGGTCAAGAAGAGGGGTCGCTGGCTGAAGATGTCCGGAGTACGCAGGGTGTACACGATCAGGAAGAGCTGCTGGGTATGGTCAACCGCTACGTGGCCACTCCACGAGCGGGTCGGCCTTTAGAGCTGAAACTTGTAGCCAGCATTGACCACCTGTCCTCAAAACCCCTATAAGAATGGGTGGTCAATGAGGCTCTTGAATTATATTCAGCCCCGGAAAGTTGTACATCACTGAATGTACCATCTGTAAACATCCAAATTTGGGGACATTTGGGGCAGAATATCAGGAACCTGGAGTTGATGCTCCAGAAAATCCTAAAACTCCTGACAGCAGGAATAACTTCATATGCTCGGTCCATAGATGGTGTGGACATTACTACAAATCAGCAAGATACATTAGCTCTGCTGTGCACCACTCAATTCGAGATTAACAATTTACGGAAGGAAATCATCAAGCCTGCCCTCTTCCCTAAGTTTGCAGGACTTTGCAAAACACCGGGTTCTTTGGAAAGGACCTTCCAAAAAAGGTGAGACCTGGAGGAAGAGTCCAAGACCTTTGGTCTCATGAGGGCAGGTTTGGGACCAAGCAGACCTAACAAACTCAGGCGACAGTACCCCATGGCATCCACCAGTCACTGACTACTATACGGGACTGGTGAAAGCTTGGGGTCCGCAACCATTCCCCGTAAGCCTTTTTTAGGCCAGGGCCCAGAGTGGACCCCATTGGAAAATGCGCCACCCCCAACATCAACATCAACAACAGCCCTCTACAGCCCAGCAGACACCTCATCGTCCAGTGAAGAGGCAGAAGAAGCACCAGTAACCATGGAGGTAGGTGGGTCTGGTTCCTCTCAGCATATGAGCAGTAGGGGCTCTATTCTAACAGGGGGGAGATTGCACTTGTTTTTGGATGCATGGGAGTCTATCACTAATGACAAATATATACTCAGCAGCATTCATGGCTATAAAATTGACTTTGTTCATGAAAACATGCCGCCAGTTCAGCATATACCCTAAAGGGTATTCACCCTCTCAGTCAAAGAGAAACAAGTGGGTCCAGCTGAACTGATGAGGCTCCTAGCAAAAGGTGTCATTGAAAGAACAAAACATGAACCTTTGGAATTTGTGTCTAATATTTTCACTAAAACTAAAAAAAGATGGTGGATGTCGCATCATCATTGACTTAACTTCTTTAAACAACTCTGTTAAGTATATACATTTCAAGATGGAAACTTTTGAAACAGCCAGACAAATGATTTCTAGAGGGTATTTACTGGCAAGCATTGATTTAAAAGATGCCTACTACTCAGTACCCATAAGTATATACATTTCAAGATGGAAACTTTTGAATCAGCCAGACAATTGATTTCTAGAGGGTACTTTCTGGCAAGCATTGATTTAAAAGATGCCTACTACTCAGTACCATACACAAGGAGCATCGCACATACCTAAAGTTTACCTGGATGAAACAGCTATGGCAATTTAAAGCCTTACCACAAAAATCTTAAAACCTGCCTTGGCATTATTGAGGAAACAAAAGCATATAGTCATGGCGTACTTAGACAACATTTTAAAAGTAGGGAAAACCTTGGAGACAGCCATTTCGGCAGTAGCAGCCATCAAACGTTTGTTTGACACTTTGGGGTTTGTCATACATCCAGATAAATCTAATTTGACACCGTCCACAACCATGGACTATCTTGAATTTACGATTGACACTATTCGCATGACTGTAACTCTGCCGAAGGGGAAAGCATCAGAGTTGGCACAATCATGCAACAAACTAATGGTTAATCATCAGCCAAACCATACAGCAGGTAGCTAGTGTCATTGGGAAAATGTAAGCAGCCTTTCCAGCTGTACAATTTGGGCCTCTGCACTATCAAAATTTATAAAGAGCAAAAGTGCACGCACTAAAGAAAAACTCAGGTCACTTTGACCGAGTTATGAATTTAACTGCTGAATCCATTCCAGAGTTACAATGGTGGACAAGGAACATTAGGCTTAGCTCCAGTCCCATAATAATCACCAACCCAGTATTAACGATTCAAACGGATGCCAGTGCTTTGGGCTGGGGAGCAACTAACATGCAATCCAGTACAGGGGGCAGATGGACTAAATTTGTATAATCTCGCCTACAGACACGGGGTATTAACTACTTAGAAATGTTGGGTGTGTTTTATGGTTTAAAAGTATATTCATCTAATATGCATCACGCACATGTCCGGTTGCAATTAGATAATACCACTGTGGTGTCTTATATCAACCACTTGGGTGGTGTAAAGTTGATATCATGTGACAATTTGGTCAACCTAATGTGGCATTGGGGTGTCGAAAGACATATTTGGTTATCAGCAACTTACCTACCACGTAAGCAAAATACAGTGGCTGACACCAGGTCACGCAAATTTAACGATAACATCAAATGGATGTTAAATCCCAAAGTATTTGCTGAAATTACAAAGCAATATGGCACACCAGATATTGATCTATTTGCATTTAGACTGAATTACCAGGTACCAACGTATGTCGCTTGGGAACCAGACCCTAAGGCAGCAGCAGTTGATGCATTCACGCTGCATGAGGGGTATTTTTTAACACTAATTCCCCAAGTCCACGGGAATCAACACTAATGTTTACAAATCTCACTCCACCAGGGCTGCATCCACATCGGCGGCTAGGCGAATGGACGTGCCTATGGACCATATTCTGGTCAGAACAGGATGGTCCTTGGAAAGAACTTTCCAAAGGTTTTATAATAAGCCGCTGGCAGAACCTGCTCCATTTGCAGACAGAATTTTAGAGTCAGCAGATAATATTTAATTTAAGCCCGGGGGAGCTCTCTGTTTTTTGTTGTTATTAAAAAACCTTTTTTGTTCACAAACAAGTTATTGTTGATTGTGATAACATACTTCCTCCCTCAAAGGTCTTCAGACAGTGAGTGAAGCATGAGCTGGTACACGGTTCGGAATCACAGAGCTTTGAAGTCTTCACGTAGTCACTCACGTGACTCCGAAATAAAATAGTAAGATTAAATGAGAACTTACCAGTTCGAAGTTTGATCTGTATTTTATGAGGAGTTACGATGAGGGATTACGTGCCCTCCGCTCCCACCCTCTATTATACAGATCAACTGGTAATTAAGTTCTTATTTTTTCTTTACTATATTTATTTCAATCGTTGTGTTTTTTCTGTGAATCCATTCCGCTGCTTTGAAGAATGTCGCGCATGTGTGCTGGCGGGCTCTTCGCATAATCCCTCATCATAACTCCTCATAAAATACAGATCAAACTTTGAACTGGTAAGTTTTCATTTAATCTTACTATTATATCGCATACATCACAGTGGGCAATATAATTATCTTTTGCTTCCTTCATTGCCGTCAATAATTTTATTACAGCTATCCTTTATAAGATTAGAACTAATACAATTTCAAAACAAATTTGAGTGGAACTGCCTTTCAAGTTGCTTGAAAGTGTTGCTTCCCTGATTGTGCTCTCAAGTATTACATTGGCGGGTCACATTACAGAGTCATACAGCACGGAAACATGTCCTTCACACCAAATTTCTATCCAAACAAGATACCAATCTAAACTAGTCGCAATTGTTCCCATTTGGTCCATATCCCTCTAAATCTTTTCTTTTTTTTCCCCCTTGCCAACAGGCTATCAATTGTTTTATTTAAAGATTAAAAAGAATGAATTGAAAAATATCCACACCGTTCCACTTTGTACCAATTCGAGAATGATACAGTCTGCTATTGTTGGATTACTGTGCCAATCTTCTCAACAGAGCTCAGACATAGAACATGAGTGGAGTTTCTTTTCAAAAGATACTTAAACATAAATACACTTGTTTTTAGCATCCCAAAGCATACAGCTCCAAATGACAGGACAGGGGTAACACATGAATAACAAGCATTTTACTCTAGAGAAGCATCAAATACATTCTTGGGCCTCAAAAATTTTAAAAAATAATAATTTTTAATTAATATTGATTTTATTAGAAGCAATTGTACAGAGAGAAAATAATCGACATAACAGTTATACAATTTTCGTACTGCTTCAATTTTAACATTTTATAAACTAATAACTAAATCCAAAAAAAAAAGAAAAGGAAAAGAGAAAAAGAAAGAAGAAAAGAAAAAGAAAAGAAAGAATTTCGAGAAAGACTCGAAAAAGAAAAAAGAAAAACCCCAGAACTAACGAAGAAGTGAAAGAAGCGGAGATACATCCCACTGAACCTTTTCTATCCATGTATACACCTCCATAAGAAAACCACTCATTGCTCCAAGCAATAAAGTCCTGGCCTGCCCAACCTTTCCCTATAACTCAGGCCCTCAAGTGAGGGAAAACTTCTCATTAATCTTCTTTGCGCTCTTTCCAGCTTAATGGCAGCAGGGTTACCAAAGTCGTACACAATACTCCAAGTGCAGCCTCAGGATTGTTTTGTGCAACTACAACAGAACATCACAACTTCAATACTAAATGCCCTGACTGATGAAGGGCAGTCTGCCAAATGTCTTTTTCACCATTCCATCTACCTGTGATGGCACTATGTACTTGTACTCCTTGGTCTCTCTGGTACAGTCAAGGTCCCACTCTAGTTTTACTTCCCAAATTGGAACAACTCATGCTTATCTGAATTGAACATTGCATTCCCTGGTCCACTTACTTGTCTCATCAAGATCCCTACTAACTTACAAACCATGCAATGTAAAATTCTTATTCAAATCATTTATATAATTGACAAACAACAATGGGCCCAGCAGTGATCCATGTGGCTCACCACTAGTCACAAGCTTCTAGAACGAATAAACAACTTTACTCCATCACGCTCTGCTACTTATTACGAAGCCAGTTATCTGTTCATTTAGCTTGCTCTCACTGGATCCCAAATGATCTAGCCTTCCAGGCTAGCCTACCATGTGGGACCTTGGCAAAGGCTTTGCTGGTCCGTATAGACAACATCTACTACTCTGCCTTCATCAATGTGCAGGAGGGAACTGCAGATTTTGGTTTAAACCAAAGATAGACACAAAATGCTGGAGTAACTCAGCGGGACAGGCAGCATCTCTGGAGAGAAGGAATGGGTGACATTTCGGGTCAAGCCCCTCTGTAGTCTGAAGAAGGTTCTCGACCTAAAACATCACACATTCCTTCTCTCCAGAGATGCTGCGTGTCCCGCTGATTTACTCCAGCATTTTGTGCCTATTTGCCCTCATTAATACTCCATAATGAAGATCCTGAATCAAAATATTGGGACGCATCATAATCCCTCCACTACTTGGCCGATGGGCTAATTTATCCGAAACGTGAAATATTTAAATTGGCCATGACCCCTGCCTTTCTGATGGCGATGGGTGACTATTTACATACCTTGGGTAAGCAAGCAAATAATTTAACCGTGACTTGTCACATGTCACAATAATTTATTCAATTCAATGACAAAATTAACAGCACATAAGAATTATTTCTATACTTACACACTGCTACATTCAAATTGACTCAGGAAGGTACTACAGCTAATCAAAATTCTTAATGTGCATACTGCTTAAAAGTTTGCATGTGTTAATGAAGGCGAGTATATTATTTTTATTTAAAGTAAAAAAAATACTACATTCATATTTTATTCTGCTGGCAAGTGTAAATTGTGAAGTGATTACCTTCACTGAGAAGCAGTAATATAAACACAATCACAATCTACTGAAAACTGAACTACTTTGCTGATAAATTGCCTCATGTAGCATCAGAGATGTTTTAATGGATAGAGGTTTTTAATGGACAGTGTTGCAAAGTGTCTATTGCATATGATGAGGACAAAAAGGGAAGGAATGAGGTGAAAGTGAGAAAGAATGAAAGATGGTAAGAGAGAAAGACGTTTAAATATAACCTTTCTTCTAACCAGATAAGTTAATGAAGTAACTTGATGTGTGGTAAATGCAGGAATCATAGCAACCAAATTACAGAGTATACATCCGTAAACTGAAATCAATTAAGTACAAACATCACCTATTTTTAATTTTGGCTGAACAGGACAGTGAGATGCTTCACTGCTTATAGTACAATGGCATCTTTTACCACTCTCGTAAGAAGGAAATTGGACCTAGGTCAGTGTCTAAAATCAGGGGCACCATTCACTTTGCAGCAGTCACTTAGTAGTAGCATGCAGGGTCAATTTGTGTTCTGAGCTCAGGTCACTTGTCATGTCATAAGGGATAAGAGTAGAATTAGGCCATCTGGCCCATCAAGTCTTCTCCGCCATTCAATCGTGCCTGATCTATCTCTCCCTCCTAACCCTTTTCTTCTACCTTCTCCCCATAACCTCAGACACCTGTACTAATCAAGAAACAATCTATCTCTGCCTTAAAAATATCCACTGACTTGGTCTCCACAGCCTTCTGAGGCAAAGAATTCCACAGATTCACCTCCCTCTGATTTAAATAAATTTCTCGTCATCTCCTTCCTAAAATAACGTTATTGTGTGGAGCTTAAGCTCTCGATTCAGATTCAGAGATAAAAAATAATAAAACCACAAGTGACATATTTACGCAAGACAAAATGCACTTATCTTGTATTTTAAAACTGCCCCCACATAAACAAGGAAAAACCTTCTGAACAAACCTGTTTCAGCAAGTGAACATGACTGGAAACTTTCAACCCAACACAAAGTTCCCATGGATTTCAGAATATTCTACATTTTCCCTTGGTATTTGTCTTCAAGATATATAACCTGGAATAGGCTGCCTACTGAGTTATGGAAAAAAAAAATTTGTAGAAGAAATGCTTTACTGCTCAACACACTATCCAAAATATACACTCCTGTTATAAAGCCAACTAAATTTAAACCGCCTTCTGTAAAATCTAAAGCAATATAAGGTTATCAATCTGAAGTGCTCATTGGCCACCAACCAATCAGAATACCGTTGATATACATAGGTACGCTCCCTTTATTGCCAAAGCTGCAGATCAAACTGTGTTTGGATGAGGGATGTTGATAATAAATAAAACAGAATGCTTCCTAGTAATCTAAAATAATAATAACATGTCAACAAGAAAGATTTCCTCCCAGTTCCACAGGGTTAACTGTTAATATTATTACATAGCTGACGTACCACTGTACACGTGACAGCAACAATAAAAGCCTATATTTATATGGCACCTTCCAAATTAACATTCACACCAGGCGTTTCTTGGGAGCACTGTCAAATAATATTTAGCATCGAATCACCTTGGACAGAAAAAAAAAGTTTGATCTAGATCTAAGAGGTAGATTTTAAAAATAAGAGCGTAAACATGGTAGCAGAATTTGGCCATTTGCTCTGCATGTTCATCACATCTATACAATGTCTGGCCTTCCATCTCAATGTCACTTCCTGTCCACATAACCTTATTCCTTTATTATCTTATTATCCATAAATGTATTAATCTCAGTTGTGATCGAACTCAGTGACTGGGACTTCATAACTGCCAGGGTTAGATAATTCCAAAGAATCGCCATCCACTCAGTGGAGAAATATTTCCGCACATCAATCATAGATTGGTACCCCTCATTCTGGCTCTGGATCCCCGCCTTGCAAACCCGCCTTGTAATCTAGCGAATCTTTGCCTCACTTCATCATTGGAAAGTATATATTTTTTAGATAGGGCCAAAACCATGCACAATATTCCATGTTTAGTCTGACTCGGTCATTATATAATTAAGGGGCTGTCCCACTTGGGCATCATTTGCGCGTCATGCTGGTGGCGCGCAAAGATTTTGTGAATCCCAAAATCCTGGGGCACAGCGTGCGACCGCGCGTCACCATGCACCATGTGCGCATAATGCACACCACATTTGATCTGGTTGCATCACAGCTTGGTTTGGAAACCGCTCTATCCAATTCTGTAAGAAATTACAGAGAGTTGTGGATGTAGCCCAGTCCAACACACAGATCTGACACCTTACCATCAACTCCATCTACAATGCACACTGCTCAGAACAGTAGCCAAGATATTCAAGGACACTTTTTACCTCAGTCATTCCCTCTTCTCCCCTCTCCCATCATGTGAAAGATTAAAAGATTGAAAATATGTAATGCTGGACTCAGAAACAGTTTTTTCCACTGTTTGTAGACAACTGAATGGTAGAGTCCTGATCTTCCTACCTACCCCACTACAAACATTGGACTTCTGTGCATTCACCCAATCTATTCATAGAGCATAGAACAGTACAGCACAGGAGTAGGCCCTTTGACCCACAATGTCAATACTGAACATGATGCCAAGGCCAACTCTCATCTGCCTACACATAATCCATATCCCTCCAATCTTTGCATATCCCTATCCAAAAGTCTCTTAAATGCCACTATCACATCTGCCTCAACCACCACCATTAGCAGCACAATCCAGGCAATCAGCATCGTTTGCGTAAAAAATTGGCCTGACACTTCTTTAAAATTTGTCCTCCTATTTGATGCCCTCTAGTATTTGATATTTCCATCTTGGGAAGAAGGTTCTGACTATCTACCTTATCGATGCCTCTCATAATTTTATATACTTCTGTCAAGTCTCCCCTCAACCTCCCGCATTCTAAAGAAAACAATCCATATCTGTCCACACGCACCTCCCCCCCCCCCCCCCCCCCCCACCTCCTTGTACTTAATACCCCCTAATTCATCCTTCATCCAGAGGTAGTTTACCGTTCTGCTGAACCATATCTGCACATTTTCTAAAGCCTCCACACCCTTCCTTTATTGTGGAGACCAGAACTGCACATAATACTCGAAATGCAGCATGATCAATGTACTACAAAGCTGCATCATGACTTTCTGATTCTTATACTCAATGCCCCGAAAAATGAAAGCAAGCATACCAGATGGCTTGTTTGCCACTGTGAAACTGGAATGCTACAATACTGTAAAAAGTATATTGTGCATTCTGATATATTTCTCTTTGCACTACCAATTTTACTTGTTATAGGTTCATTGTGCTAATATATGGTATTATTGATTTAACTGGATAGCACCCACACATGACAATACCAAACCAATACGATAATTCTGGCTTCTAAGCACTCTGAATTAACTCGCAAAACCTGAAGCAATGGGGCCTATCAAGTTACCAAACATCACAGACCAACTCCCTGCAAAATTTACTTTCCCTGCAACTAGTTGGAACAGATATGCTAAAATCGGGAGGAAAAATGACCTGTGAACATTCTAAGGAGGCCAAATGGGCAGTTTATTACGTGTGGTCTGAGATCCATGATCAGCTGTGTCTGGAGCCTAATCCATCGAGAAAAAGAATGTAGCCAAATTTGCACCAAATAAATCTAACTCATGATAAAGCAAAATTAATTATAAATTGACCAATTCCTTTTATCGCACCATGCCACGAAGAACCAAGGGACTTTTAAATTAACATTTAACAAAAGCTGTGAACTGAAGGAAACAGATTGTCTGTTTCCTTCTATGAATCCCTGTGGTCTGGCTCTCTCCGAAACTTACAATTCCACAGTGAAGTAGCAACCATACTTCAACTAAGTTCTGATTCATTTGCTGGAGTGAACCCCATTCATTAGCTTTTCATAACACTGAGAAACACAGAACGCTCCCCATCAAAACACTTTGGTCAAAAGATCAAACAGGATGACCTTCTTTGCAGAGGGCAATAGATGAATTCGGAGACACAGGAATTGGAGAGAAGCATTTTCATAGACTTGGAACAAGCAGACATGATTAAGAATCTGTGGAATTCATTGTAAGTGATGGCTGTGGAGGCCAAGTCAATGGATATTTTTAAGGCGGAGACTGACAGATTCTTGATTAGTAGGTGTGTGAAGAGTCATGGGGCAAAGGCCAAGGAGAACAGGGTTGAGAGGGAAAGATAGATCAGCCATGATTTTATGGTGGAGTAGATTTGATGAGCCGAATGGCCTAATTCTACTAAAACCTATGAACTTATAAAGACAAATATAGTACAATCAACGGCAGGGGTGGGTCAATTAAATTGTCAGGCATGATCTTTGTATCATACAATAAGACAAACTTTTGCAACATCAGAGGCAAAAGTGGATAAGAATAATCACCTGACCAGAGTTCTCAGAATGATCACTGGGATGAGTTCCATTTGAACTGATCTAAAGGTGACGAGAACTGTACATATAAATAATGCGTAATTTTAAAGGGGAGATTGCAAGGAAATTGAATGCAGAGTTGATTGCCTGTTTAGATGGAACAAGCTCTTCCAAGTGATTGTTGGAGAGAATCGTTTTTTTATGTTGTGGTTGTTGAGAAATGCATGCGAGTTGGAGATACAAAGTAAGAATTAAATAGACAATAAACAATAGGTGCAGGAGTATGCCATTTGGCTCTTCAAGCCAGCACTGCCACTCAATGTGATCATGGCTTATCATCCACAATCAGTACCCCATTCCTGCCTTTTCCCCATATCCCCTGACTACTGTCTTTAAGAGCCCTATCTAGCTCTCTCTTGAAAGTACCCAGAGAACTGGCCTCCACCCGCCCTCTGAGGCAGAGACTTCCACAGACTCACAACTTTCTGTGTGAAAAAGTGTTTCCTCATCTCCGTTCTAAATGGCTTACCCCTCATTCTTAAACTGTGGCCCCTGGTTCTGGACTCCCCCAACATCGGGAACATATTTCCTGCCTCTAGCGTGTCCAAACCCTTAATAATCTTATGTTTCAATATTATCCCCTCTCATTCTTCTAAATTCCAGAGTATATGACAGTCCCGCCATCCCGGGAATTAACCTTGTGAACCTACGCTGCACTCCTTCAATAGCAAGAATGTCCTTCCTCAAATTTGGAGACCAAAACTGCACACAACATTCCAAGTCTCACTAGGGCCCTGTACAACTGCAGAAGGACCTCTTTGCTCCTATACTCAACTCCTCTTGTTATGAAGGCCATCATGCCATTCGCTTTCTTCACTGCCTGCTGTACCCACATGCTTACTTTCATTGACTGATGAACATGGAAACCCCAGATCCCGCTGTACTTCCCATTTTCCCAACTTGACACCAATTAGATAATAATTTTCCTTCCTGATTTTGCTACCAAAGTGGATAACCTCACATTTTTCCACATTAAACTGCATCAGCCATGCATCTCCCCCAACCTGTCCAAGTCACCCGGCATTCTCATAGCATCCTCCTCACAGTTCACAGTAAAGCAGTATTAAGGTTGTTAGAGAACAGAGGTCATTTTATTGCATCGAAAAAAACAACCTGCAGGAGAAGTCTCGTCAGGCAGCAACTGTGAAGGCAAGGGGATGGTTGACATAGAGGATCAAGCCTGATGCAGGCTTTAACAATGAAACATTGACCATCCTTCTATCTCCACAGATGCTGTCTGACCTACTGAGTTTCTACAGCAGTTTGTTATTTTGCCTCCAAACAACAGCATCTGCTGTCTCTTGAGTCTTCTTGTTATTGTATTGTACTTTGTATTATTTAATCTTAATATAATCTTCAATAATTTCCCATTACATTTATGTCAGAGCATTTGTAGAATATGCATTTATATTATTTCATTTTTAACATCAATTCAGTCTTAATAAACTTTAAAAGAGTTCTAGGTTATGCCTTGTTCTATTTAATTTCACGTGGACAGGTTTAAGCTGAGATTTAAAAAAAAGGTAGGCAATAACTAGTTATGTGGATGAATCCATTCACTCTGTTCACTTTGACAAGCTGACATTTACCATATTTCTAACTTTCTGCATTTTATTTATTTATGCGAAGGATACATATGTGTGAGCCTGAAGATAGACACAAAAGGCTGGAGTAACTAAGCGGGTCAGGCAGCATCTCAGGATAGAAGGAATTGGTGATGTTTTGGGCTGGAACCCTTCTCCAGACGCAGAAGAAGGGTTCTGACCAGAAACATCACCAATTCCTTTCCTCCAGATATGCTGCCTGACCCTCTGAGTTACTCCAGCACTATATGTCTATCTTCATAATAAACCAGCATCTGCTGTTCCTTCCTCCACACTATCTGTGAGGCTAATATTGGTGCTATCAATTAATGCCACAGAGCAATTTTTGGGGAATGATAGAGATTTTGTGACAACAACTAACTGCATTTTAGTTGTTATCTTTCAGTGATGTAACGATTAACATTATATGATTTCAATCGGTGCAATTTTCAAAATTTTGTTTTTCATAAAATAGATATTGCAAGAGCAAAAATATATAATTTGTCAAATAGCAAAATGTCAACGATTTAATTGCCAATGACCAAGTTCCATAAATTGCCTGGGTATCTGTTTATAAAATAAATTAAAAAGTAATTTATTCAAAACATCGCCTTTTTCAGAAATATCTCAAAGGAATGCATGATGCAGTGATAATTAAAATTTATCTCCACATAAAACAATCTATTATATATACTGGATCACATTGGCAATACAATATTGCATCCAAATTTCCAAAAGTGGACTTGCTATAAAACTATTTTTAATTTCTGACATTTCTTGCTGGATAAAAGTACATCTGCAGCTGATTTGGACTCAATTTGTAATGATGGTAAATCAAAACTTCTTCAGATTTATGATTGTTTTAACTTCAGTGATAGATTAAAGAAAGTGCCAAATGACAATGTGAAGCTGCCTGTAGGATTATTGAGGGTTTCAGAATATCATACACATACACTTCACCCAATGAAATGAAATATACTTGTTATGTGCCAAAGAAAACCTATCCAGAATTATGAAAATTAACAAACTTAATGAAATTCAAATGCTGTTCTCTTTCACAATTATTTCACATTATTCAATGTTAAAAATTCAGATTCAGATAACTAGAGCCTCCGTTCTTCATCTGTTTGGCACATAGATCAGTAAATAAATTACAGAAATAAAGCATAAATAACTTATAAATGATACAATCCATATATAATTTACACTCTGCTGATGGGGAAACGCTAAATTTGAACACAAGCCAACGAAGAAAAGTACTGTGCCTCTTGAAAAGAAATCTTCCTGAAGTGTTTTTTACTTTAATTTATGGCTTTAACAATTCCTGTCTTATACAAAGATTGGTTCAGGTGTTTTATGATCTTCACTACATTTTTAACAAGGAGAAGAAAATAAGTTACATGATCTGGAAATTAATTAAACTTGAAAAATATTTCTGTTGTCGTTCATCATTATGCATCAGCTAATCAAATAATCATTGATTGTAGCCTTATTTGTTGCCTCTTGATAATATAAAATTCAGACAACAGTTTTAATCCCACGGAGCGCTGGGGAGGTATCCCTCATGATGACAGATTTGCGTTCATTTAGTGATTAGTGCGATGGCCAAACAAAATGATATCGGAATAATCCCATTCATCAGACTCCACATCTTCCAGAGGCACTTCAGTGGAAATAATTTTATAAGCCATAAATGAAAACAAATTTCCAGATGTAGCACATCATGGATATACCACGTCGACATCAATTGTGATGCGGGCTCAGTGTTCTCCGCTTTGGCAACAGACAACATTACATGATAGCACCAGTATAAGCAATTAAAATCAGAGACAAGGTCAACAGATCAGCTTGTAACCCTCAACTATTACTATTAGGAAGCCAAATATTCCGTTTCTCCCATCCATTATTCAACTTGCTTCCCATGTTCACTAATGTCAGATGGGGACCGATGAGTGAGTTATACTAGAGACAGTAAGCGGATGTTAACTTCCCACTGAGAGAATTTCTCCAGGTCGAATAAAAATGTTCCACTAATCATCTACCCCATGAAACCGCCAGCTGTGGCCTCTAGTAGGATTATAATTCTCATAGACCACTTATGGAGCTTTTAGCTAAATGAAAAATCTGCCATAGCCTAGGGAAAAGGGAGCGAGCAGATAAGAAGCAGAGTGTTTACTGAGAAGCTGTGCAACATAACAGGTTTTTGTGATGTAAAAATCATAAGGAAACCATTAGTTTAAAAAAAAATCTATGTATTTACACGTTTCATTTGCAGCAGCTTTATGGGCTCATTAATTTAACATTCCTCTGTACTTTTTTCAGAGTGCTATCCTTAGGGTGTCTCTGATTTGTTATTCCGTTGCACTTTTTCTGCAGCAGCACTCGGCTAAATAGTGTAAATCTCTGTACCTCTGTCAAATTTCACAAAATACAGCAGAACACAATAGACCCTAATTTCCAGCGGCATGGTTTCCAATCCCAGGCAAAAAAATAATAATTTGTGAAACCAAAGTACACCAAGGCATAGCAGCAGCAAATAAAATGCTCCAACAGCTGCTATGAAATAATTATGGCAGAGAAGTTTCATGAATTATACAACCTGTTTATTTCCTAAAGCAAGATTGAATCTCCCCATAAGGTTTTAGTGGACGAAGTCAGCAAATAACAGTGGAAAGCACCGTGCAAAATTAAGCACTGATTAAAGGCACAGGCTCAAACAGAAGGATGGATCAAATTCAGGAGCAGATGCATTGGGTTTATATTCAGCTGGACTGTTATTTTCAGTGTGTTGCAGAGGAGCTGAAGCCCTATGCAAATCATTTGCTGCATCTGCATTTTCAGTCATGCTGAAATCATTTGCTGGAAGGAATAGGCATGGACTGAGCAATGCGACCCATAAATCTCCCCACCCCTCCCCTTGTATTTTAATATTGGGGAGGGGCGACTTGTCTTAATTTTCCTCAAAGGAAAAGTCAGTTCCACTTATTTTTTTACGTTTTCATTGGACAATGCACGGGGTGATGGAATTATTAATATATTGGTTGCACAGTTCCCTGGTAACAGCATGTGAGCCTAATCTAAATTGCACGGTGACCAAAACTGTGCCAATGCTGTGCAATTGAAAATAGTTGCCTAACGGGGCTTTTGTGCCAATTGTAATAAATCAATAAAATGTCAGACACTCTTCTCCTGTACTGTTAATTTAAACTAAGTAGAAATGTATTTTTCTTAGCATAAAAAAACACCCCCATTGTGCGGTACTATTGTTGGTGCCAAACCCATTGCCTCTATTAAACTGGAATATGAGGGAGTTTGACCCCAAAAACATATTGTATTGCTCTTCTGGGAAAATAAAAGGTAGTGGAACCAAAGTTCTTCATGTTTTCTACTGCAGGTATCGGTATTTTGTGTGCTCCATTTTGGTTTCCACATTAGTTTAGTTTAGATGCAGCAGGGAATCAGGCCCTTCGGCCCACCAAGTCCATGGCAACCCTTGGTCACCCATACACTAGTTCTATGTCCTATATACTTGGGGCAATTTTTGCAAAGCCAATTAACCTACAAACCTGCACATCTTTGGATTGTGGAATGCAACCGGAGCTCCTGGAGAAAACCCACATGGTCAGAGAGAGAACATGCAAACTCAGCACAGACAACACCCATCGTCGTGATCAAACCGGGGTCTCTGGTGCTGTGAGGCAGCAACTCTACCATGGTGCTATTGTGTCAACCCTTAATTTTATGTCATTTCACTTCTATCCTGCAATATCCTTGTAATCAAAAGGTAAATCTAAATCCTTTTCAAAATTTTCTATCATAGAACAAAAACAAAGTTTTTCCCATTCTTGTTGAGGTAGTCATCCCTTGTAGTGAGTCTTATGAGTATCTGCAATATGGCTCAACACCTCTTGTTCCAGATGCACCAAATTTTCAAAAGAGGGTGTTGAATTTATTGCTGTAACCTCAGTTGAAGAGATCCCACTCCTATTAAGATAGATTGTTCATGGGAGGTAATAGTTGCTGTCTTCATCTGTGGAGTTGCCATGGTATTTCGGTCTGGTGACTTGAATTTGCCTGGAACTGCAATTCAAAATGGACTGAGAAAATATCCCATAAGTTGTGTAGGAAGGAACTGCAGATGCTGGTTTAAACCAAAGGTGGATATAAAATGTTGGAGTAACTCAGTGGGACAGGCAGCATCTCTGGATAGAAGGAATGGGTGACATTTCAGGTCGAGACACTTGTCTATTTCACAAAATTGTCACTGTTCAACAAATAACCTTGCCACTGTGCTCATTGTTGTGCAAATTAACAAAAAGAGAATTTAGTTGAGTTTAGAGATACAACGTGGAAACAGGCCCTTCGGCTTACCGAGTCCGCACCGACCAGCGATCCCCGCGCATTAACACTATACTACACATACTAGGGATAATTTACACCTATACCAAGCCAATTATCCAGTTAACCCGTACGTTGGAGTGTGGGAGAAAACCAAAGATCTAGGAAAAAACCTACATGGTAATGGGTAGAACAAACAATCTTTGTATAGGCAAGCACATGCAGCCAGGAGGAAACCCAGGTCTCTGGCGCTGTAAGCTCTGTAAGGCAGCAACTCTGGCACTGTAAGGCAGCAACGCTCCCACTAGGCCACCATGCCTCCCCCTACAAGTTGCTATCAATAATAGACTGAAGCAGGAGACGGAAAAACTTGCCTCTGGCGCTTGTTCTGCCATTCAACAGGTTTAGTTTAGTTTAGCGATACAGCGCGGAAACAGGCACTTCAGTCCACCGAGTCCGTGCCAACCAGCAATGCCTGCATATTTACACTATCCTGCACACAGTAAGTAAGTAAGTTTATTGGCCAAGTATTCACATACAAGGAATTTGCCTTGGTGCTCCGCCCACAAGTAACAACATGACATACAGTGACAGTTACGAATGACTCAGAAAACACTAAACATTAATAATAATAAAACATTAATGATAAAACACCATCAAGCATGTGAACCAACAAAATAGCAGATCAAAGGGAGGCTAAAGATTTTTGGATGTTGAGTAGAGCAACCACTCGTGGATAAAAACTGTTTTTAATGTCTGGCTGTGGTAGCTTTGACAGTCCGGAGTCGCCTTCCAGAGGGAAATGATTCAAAGTGTTTGTGGCCAGGGTGAGAGGGGTCAGAGATGATCTTGCCCGCTTGCTTCCTGGCCCTTGCAGTGTACAGTTCATCAATGGAGGGAAGGTTGCAGCCAATAACCTTCTCTGCTGATCGGACGATTCGCTGCAGCCTCCAGGTGTCGTGCTTGGTGGCTGAGCCAAACCAGACCATGATGGAGAAGGTGAGAACAGACTCTACGATGGCCGTGTAGAATTGGACCATCATTGCCTGTGGCAGATTGTGCTTCCTCAGCTGCCGCAGGAAGTACATCCTCTGTTGTGCCTTTTTGACTGTGGAGTCGATGGTAGCCCCCCAACTTAAGATCCTTGGAGATGATGGTTCCCAGGAACTTAAAAGACTCCACAGATGTGACTGTGGTGTTGTTGATGGTGAGTGGGGTGAGGGGCAATTTCTAGTTTTGGGACAGTTGGGACAATTTCTAATTTTACCAAAGCCAATTAACTTGCAAACCTGTACGTCTTCCAAGTGTGTGAGGAAACTAGAGTACCCAGGGAAAACCAGCACAGGTCACGGGGAGAATGTATAAACTCCATAAAGACAGCACCCATGGTCTGGATCGAACCTGGAATGCTGGTGCGGCAAGGCAGCAACTCTATCGCGTGCCACCGTGCTGCCCGAGGTCTTGAATGACCTCTGCCTCAAGTCCATTTGCTACCTGATGCCAAAATCCAGAGATTTCATTAGTCTATGTCCATTCACCTAGTATTATACTCATTAAATACGCAATAACAGTAGTACCAAGGATTTAGCAATGCCAATGATCAAAGTAACAAAAAAAGTCCTTTCAGAATAGTCAGATCTTGTTGGATAAAACTCTACTGACTTTGGACATTAAAACTCTCAGACTCTACAAAGTCTGATGCTTTTGCTGTTGCACTAGTTCACACTCCAGAAGGCACAAACACACTTAATGTTAAGTTACGAGAAAGAAAAAGAACTGGATTATTGTTAAGATCACGTGAAGTGCATCCAAGTGCGTGTAAGGGACCGAGCAAAATGTGTGAATGAGATAGTGAGATAAATTGGTTTAGCAGAGGGAAAGAAAATAAGACCAAGTAAAACAAATGTTTCTGAAGAGAAAAGCCACCTGCGGCTTTTCGATATCAGTATTATGTTGAGCACCATTTCTGCCTGTTTATATTTGAGGTTGATGTTCTCCAGAGCATTAAGCAACTCATGGAGAAGAGCAATGCCAAGCAGTGGGACAAAGCCACTCAGCCTGCTGATGGTTGGATGAGATGGTGGTCCTTCCCCTCAATGGGCACGCTTAGATTTCCTTTGGTAAACTCTGGCTCCAGATGCATCACTGAAACCCATCCATAGTCCTGCAGGTCACAGCCCTGCTTCATTTAATTCACAGTACAACAGGAGCAGGAGGAATCCTCCTGTTATCAGACAACTGAATCATCTTACCACAGTTTGAGAGTAGTCCTGAACTACTATCAACCTCATTGGCGACTCTCGGACTATCCTTGATCGGACTTTGCTGGCCTTACCCAGCACTAAACGTAATTCCCTCATCATGTATCTGTACATTGTAAATGGCTCGATTGTAATCATGTATTATCTTTCTGCTGACTGGATAGCACACAACAAAAGCTTTTCACTGCACCTTGGTACACGTGTCAATAAACTAACTAAACTAATCAGGACCTTCCCCAAAGACAGAGCTATGAGATGAATGCAACAGGAAAGCAAGTAAATACCATTTCTCACTGGTTTATTGACTTTGAAACAAAACGCTAATGCTAAAAGTGCCTTTGGGGCCACTGTTGACAGTTATGGTGTTGACCAACAGAAATCCTGGATGCAGAGCAATTCTACAGTGGTTGTTTCAAGCGTAATATAGCATAGCTTTAAATCAAATAATACATTGCACACAGGTTTATGCTTTAATAACTCTCAGTTAGTCGACACACATTCTCCAGCAACTCGTATTGATTATTCCTATGTGGGTATCACTAGGATAGGAAAAACAGTTCCCATTTTAATGTCTGGAATATCAGCTCTCACCAATGAATCCCCATCCTTGTAAAGGATTACTCTTGCAAATCTGTAAAGAAAATGGAAAGATTGGACAAGGTATACGTTGAGGGAGACTGGTTTGATTATTTAATTTCTTGCACATTTAAACCAAGGGTAGTTCCTGCACTCACCCCAATCCTTCCTACTTCACCCCTCTCCCATCACGCAAAAGATAAAGATGCTTGAAAGTGCGCACCACCAGACTCAGGAACAGCTTCTTCCCCTCTGTTGCCAGGCTTCTGAATGATACTTCCAGTGCTAGGGTATACTCTGATTCTCGTTTACCTCAATGCAGACATTGAATTTTGTCTCTGGAACTGTTCGCTATAATGCTGAGATTTATATTCTGCACTCTGTGTCTTTCCTTTTGCCCTACTATTGTACTTGAGTTTGGCTTGATTGCATTTATGTACTGCATTATCCGATTTTGATTGGAATGGCCTGCAAAACAAAGCTTTTCACTTTACCTGCGAAAATAATAAACCTAAACCTAAATATTTTTCCATAATTGAAGGACAGTTTTGTGAATGATGTGCCTCCACTGACTTCATTATCTGGTAAATAGATTATATTGGGAATCCTAATATTCAGCTATTTGTAAAAATTAAGCATTGAGAAAACATTGCCACATTTTAACTAATAACAAAGAATGTTAGGTATATATTTAAGGACAGGCACTGCACTAGATGAAATAAAAATAGAAAATGCTGGAAAAACTCAGTAGATTAGGCAGCATCAGTGTAAAAATAAACCATTAATGTTTCAGGCCAGGGACCCTTCATCAGAACCGAGAAACAGAGAAAATAATTAACCTAATGGGCCTGTCCCACTTACGTGACCTTTTTGGCAACATATGTCGTTGCAAGTTGCCGAAAATGTTTAACATGTTGAAAATCCAGCGGCGACCAGAACAAGGTATGGCTCTTTGGGCGACTACTCACGATCATACAGGCTTCACCCTGCGACATGTCGCCGGGGTATCGCCTTTATGGTCGTGAGTAGTCCCCTCAGTCACCCAAAAAGTCGTAGCGTCTTTCTGGTCGCCGCTGGATTTTCAACATATGGAACATTTTTGGTGACCTGCAACGACCTATGACGGGTGCCGGCAGTCACCGAAAAAGTCGAGTAAGTGGGACAGGCCCAAAGTGGTGGAAAAAGTGGCGGACAGTGGATGGAACTAAAGGAATTTCTTCAATACAATGTAATGATGTGGCCAATGAAGGGGAGTTTAGCCCCTTTATCTGCGTAATACGTTGCTTATGGAGTAAAGTCTGTGCAATGTTGTGCAGAGTAGTCTACTGGGATATGCCCAGATGGTCAGGCGAAGCAAAGGAAAGAAGAAAATATTGGAGAATTCATTATTGAATCCTCAAGACTGAAAGACAAAGTCTTGTACCTTAACTCTGCATTAAGAGGATGGAGTGGGAAGGGGAAAGTGAATTAAAGCAGCAGACCACCTGAAGCTCATGGTTACTCCTCCAAACTTTGCATAACAATCACCATATTTGCATTTAGTTTCTCCTGTGTAGATGAGGCGTCATTATAAATATTCACAAGTTCACAAGTTTTAGTAGAATTATGCCATTTGGCCCATCGAGTCTACTCCGCCATTCAATCATGACCGATCTCTGACTAATCCTATTTTCCTGCCTTCTCCCCAAAACCTTTGACATCCGTTCTAATCAATAATTGGTTTATCTCTGCCTTAAAAATATCCACTTTCTATTGATTGTGCGACATGAGCAGAACACAAAGTGCTGGAGTAACTCAGCAGCTCAGGCAGCATCTCTGCAAGACATGGATAGGTGACGTTTCAGATTCAATGTCCATGTACGCCAGAGATGCTACCTGACCCATTGAGATACTCCAGCACTTTGTGTTCTGCACAAGTTGCCACCACTTGCAGTTCCATGCACTACCTGAGATTTGATGAAATGCAAATGGATTGCTACCTTATCAGGAAAGAATGCTTTGCTTCCTGGATGGTGGTAAGTGAGTGGACAAGTATTGCACATCCTGTGACTTCCTGGGAATGTCCCACATCACGAGAAGTGGTAAGTGCCAATGGAAGAGTGGATGGGAGAGTTGTGAAGGGAACAGTCCCTTGAAAATGCTGAAAGGGGAAGGTTTTATTTGTGGAACTGATGAATACTTTGTAGGATAATCCACTGAATGCAAAGGCAGGTGGGTGGAAGTTAAGGACCAGGGGAAAGAAGGGTCCGATCCAAAACATTGTCTATCTATGTCCTCCAGAAATTGTTCCCGACCCATTGAGTTACTCCAGCACTTTGTGTTTCTTGCTCTGTCCATGCAGAGCAAAATGAGAAGAGTGGTGTGGGAAATAGGTGGCAGTTAAGGGCCTGTCCCACTTGGGCGACATTTTCGGCCACTGCCTGAAAAGTGGTTGTTGCAGCATGGTCGGGGCGTGACGCGGGGTGACGCATGTAGTGACGCGCGGTGTCTCCCTGCCGCCCCTGGATTTTGGAATGTTCAAAATCTTCAGGCGACATCTGGGTGTCATTTCATGTTGTACGCCCTGTCACACGCTGATGTATGGTGTCCTGCGGGTGACGCCCGGTGACGCTGACGTTAAATAAACGTTAAATAATGTTATTTGGCCTTAGATTTATTGTAGATAAGTTGAATTGAATTGAATTGAATTTATTTGTCATTCAGACCTTTCGGTCTGGACGAAATTTTGTTCCCCTGCAGTCATACATATAATTAAAAAATGACAGAAATACACAATAAACACAAATTTAACATCCACCACAGTGAGTTCACCAAACACCACCTCACTGTGATGGAAGGCAAAGTCTTAAAGTGTCTGTCTCTTACCTCTTTCTTGGTTCTCCCTCAGCGCCGAGTTAATTTTGAATGTGATTATTACACATCGGTGCAACCTTCTTGTGTTGTGAAGGCGGGTGCCGCAGAGTGTTGTAGCTTGACGTGACGGTGACGCGGAGTGTCGTACAACTCGACGGTTTTTAGGGCGACTATGGGGTTCAGTCGCTGACGTTCGCAGTCACCGGAAAAAAATCGCAAAGCGGGACAGGCCCTTTAATTAACCAGTTAAGTCTTGAATGCTGTTTGAGTACGAACTTGATTTTGAGTTTGAGTTTAGTTTATTGACATGTGTACCGGGGTACAGTGAAAAGCTTTAGTCGTTTGAAAAACTGTGGTGTTTGATTTGGGTTTGAATCCACAAGATCATATCTGTCTCTTCCCCACTCCTTTCGTATCAATGGAACCCCTTTTCTGCAGAAGCAGAAACAGAGCTTCGCATTTTCCCAGCTGTACTGCATGGATAATGTCAGTGAAATTGTCGCCTGGCTAAATTCTGATAAACTGCTTTGCCAAGAAGCATTCAGCTTGAATCAGGATTATTCATAGAACGGAGATTCTATGAAATGCCGATAAAAATGGCCAGTTTGAAAAGCTGTGCTGGAGCTCATTAAATTATTCATTCAGGAAACTGCACATAAACAAAAACAACACAAAAGAACACATTTAACAAAGAAAGTGATCAGACTTTTAAAATGTGCTGTTATCTAAAGCTAAGAGTTGGCAGTGGCGTGCGAAGCAGTAGAAAGCAAATAATTCAGAATTGTTTTGGCAATAAAGGATTTTCTCTCTGTTATAAAATCATCAGAAATTTACTTCAATTCAATCTAAGTCGTTTAGTCTATTTTAAGTTCATATTATTTTCCTGTTGCAATTGGACAACTGCCTTTCATGTTTCTCATACAATCGGTACGAAAAGTAACACTTTGATCATCAGTACAGTGCAAAAAAACTTCTGCAGTGCCCCCATGCAGTGATCACTATCACTCTGATTCAATAATTGTGTGTAAACCAGGCAGATATACAAAAGAGTTGCTCAAGCATGATTTATGAAGTAGCTATATTGACCTTTTACAGTATTATTGTAAAATCCTCACAGATGTCAGCGTGTAGTTCGAACCTTTTGTGGTTATTTGCAGCTCACTATCCTAATTGTAAAATTAGAGCATCCGAAGACAATAACATTCCTTAAATGGCATTCCTTAAATTAGACAGTAGTTAGAAACAATTAAAATAGATTTGGAACATTCAGAGGTTCATTGCTCACTGGTTTGTCACAGAATTCTGTTTAAATGTGACCTAGTGGCGCACCATATTAATATACTGCCATACCGTGGCAAAGATGAGTACGATACAAGTTCTGGTTTAGTGTTTAGTTTAGTTTTGAGATATAGCCTGCAAACTGGCCCTTCAGCCCACCGAGTTCGCACCGACCAGCGATCCCCACACATTAACACTATCCTACACGGCAGACAATTTTTACATTTATACCAAGCCAATTAAACTACAAACCTGTACGCCCTTGGAGTGGTGTAAAGAATGATTAACTATAGCTAGAGTTACCATGCTGAGGTGAGAAGGAGGATTACATAGCCATCCATTTTTCTGGCTTTGAGCCATTACCAATGCATTTACATTATGGCCAATTTAATTTTTCAGCCTCAAAGTTAAAGTTAAAGTTAACAAATGGATAGAATTCCAATTTTCTGCCACCTTCCACTTATTTCTTAACTCCTGTCCTTAAACATCTACGGTAACTTCACTTTATTTTAGACTGTAGCCTCTAATTTTAGATGTTTCAAACAAATATAAAATGTATAGAGCACAAGGAAATCAACTTGGAAATGCATAGTTTTTTTTGCTATCGACTGCATCCAGAGAGTCATCTATTCTGTCTAGTGACCCCCATTAAGGAGAGGGATTCTGATCACTTGCTATTAAATGTTGCATGATGTCAGTCAATTCATTATGGAGGTTTGTAGTTTGCTCACAAGATGCTTCTATCCTGTCCCATTTTTCTGAATTCCATCCCATTTCTACATCAACAGCTGGAAGATAGACTAATTGCTTGTGAAGTTTAAGAGGTATTTCTAAGTCACGTTTACTGTCATTTGTATGTATGGTGAAACGTAGGTGCAATGAAAATCTTTCTTGCATCAGCATTAGAGGCAAATACAACACAAAAAATATATAAATTATATATAAATCACAGATAAATTCTGCAAGATAGTAAAAGAAAATGACTGCAAAATAAGAAATTTGTGCAAAACACAATTGCACAACATAGGTCTATGGTAGTGCAAGAAGTTGTCTGCCGTGTTCTGTTGCTGAGGAAGGGTTCGGGTTGTGAAGGTGTTTGTGATCAGGGTTCTGTAGGACAGTACAGGGCCCTGATGGTTGCATGGGATGTAGTTATTCCAGAACCTGGTGGTGCAAGATTTCATATTTATTTATCTCCTGCCTGACAGCAACAGTGAGAAGAAGGCATTGCTTGGACAGTGGGGATTCTTGATGATAGATGCCAATTTCTTGTGGTGGCACTTCATTTGGATGCTTTGGATGGTGGGGAAGACTGTATCCATAATAGACTGGATTCATGTCTGACTTCATGTTTTACCTTTCAAACATCTAACCATACATGCAGAGAAGCATGAACAATAAGTCCATGCTTTGATCTGTAGCAATTGGCACATTGAAACAAATATTCTGTGGAATAATCACATGTGGGACCTTGCTATGTATGGGTCAACTATAATATTTCCAATATTTTATGACAGTGTATTTACACATCAAAATCACTTCACTGCATCTGAACAAACATTGGAACAGAAGCATATCTAAGCCATTCAGTGGGATCAGATTCATCTGAAATAATATCAAGACTTAAAAGTTCAGTTTAGTTTATTGTCACCTGTTCCAAGGTACAGTGAAAAGCTTTATTTGCATTCTAACCACTCAGGAGAAAGATAATACATGACTACAATCCATTTACAGTGTATAGATACATAATAAGGGAATAACGTTTAGTACAAGGTAAAGCCAGCAAACTCCGATCAAGGAGAATCCGAGGGTCACCAAAGAGGCAGTAGTTCAGGACTGCTCTCTGGCTGTGGTAGGGTGATTCAGTTGCCTGATAACAACTGGGAAGAAACTGTCCCTGAATCTGGTGGTGTGCTATACACTTCTATTAATTTTGCCTGATGGGAGAGGGAAGAAGAAGGAGTGGCCAGGGTGCAACTCGTCCTTGATTCAAAGTTCCTATGCTCGTTCCTCCCAAAGTTCCTGCTCCAAAGTGTCTTAAAAAGGGCTTTTAACCATTGAACATAGAAAGTGAAGGAATGATCAAATTGAAGTATAAATGAATAGCTAAATATCTCAATAGGGTAAGTACAGAGAAACAGTTTTGTCTGCTAGAGAATCCAGAGGAAGAAAATGCTATCTTAAAAATAGAATTGGACATAAAGGAATGATTTCAGCTTCACATCACATAAATGTGCAACTCTGTCTTCTAAAAAGCTGTGGCTGCTGGGTCAATATAAATCAGCAGAGAGTTTGATGTCAATGTATGTTAGGAATAGATATTAAGGGATATGCAGCAAAGTCTGGCAGGAAATTAACTCATAGATTGATTCCTGGCAATGTGGAACTTTCCTGAGGAAAGCCTGTGCCACATTGGTCTGTACTCTCAGCAATTCAGAAATGTGAGAAATGTTCTCATTCTAAACTGTTGGATTCTAACTGGGATTGACCAGGTGGATGCTCTAATGATGCTCCATCTTCACAGAATTTAGAAGAGCGACATAGTGGTGCAGCGGTAGAGATGCAGCCTTATAGCGCCAGAGACCCAGGTTCAATGCAGACTGCAGGTGCTGCCTGGATGGAGTTTGTACATTCTACCTGTGACCATGTGGATTTTCTCCGGATTCTCTGGTTTCTGCCCGCAGTTCAAAGAGGCACAGGCTTGTAGGTTAATTGGCGTCAGTAAGAAAATTGTTTAAAATGTTGTCCCTAGTGTGTAGACAATAGACAAAGATAATAGGTGCAGGAGTAGGCCATTCGGCCCTTCGAGCCAGCACCGCCATTCAATGTGATCATAGCTGATCATCCCCAATCAGTACCCCGTTCCTGCCTTCTTCCCATATCCCCTGACTCCGCTATCTTTAAGAGCCCTATCTAGCTCTCTCTTGAAAGTATCCAGAGAACCGGCCTCCACCGCCCTCTGAGGCAGAGAATTCCACAGACTCACAAATCTCTGTGTGAAAAAGTGTTTCCTCATCTCCGTTCTAAATGGCTGACCCCTTATTCTTAAACTGTGGCCCCAGTTTCTGGACTCCCCCAACATCTGGAACATATTTCCTGCCTCTAGCATGTCTAAAACCCTTAATAATCTTATATATTTCAATAAGCCCTCTCATCCTTCAATAAGCCCTCTCATCCTTCTAAATTCCAGAGTGTACCAACTGCTCCATTCCCAGTCTTGCCGTCCTGGGAATTAGCCTTGTGAACGTACGCTGCACTCCCTAAATAGCAAGAATGTCTTTCCTCAAATTTGTGGACCAAAACTGCACACAATACTCCAGGCGTGGTCTCACTAGAGTCCTGTACAACTGCAAAAGGACCTTTTTTCTACTATACTCAACTCCTCTTGATATGAAGGCCAACATGCCATTCGCTTTCTTCACATCTGCTGTACCTGCATGCTTACTTTAATTAACTGATGAACAAGGACCACCCCCCCCCCCGATCCCGTTGTACTTCCCCTTTTCCCAACTTGACACCATATAGATAATAATCTTCCTTCCAAAGTGGATAACCTCACATTTATCCACAGAATCAAGTGGTATTGGAGGATAGTGGTATTGGAGAATTCCAAAAATATGCAATCATATGAGAGATAAAAATCGTCCTCCTCTTCATCTTAAATGGACCATCCCTTATTCTGAAAGTCTACCCTATTTTAGACTTTAAGCTTTAGTGATACAGCATGGAAACAGACCTTTTTTTTAAAGAAGGAACTGCAGATGCTGGAGAATCGAGGGTACACAAAAAGCTGGAGAAACTCAGCGGGTGCGACTGGGGTGGGGGAGGGAGATAGAGATAGAGGGAATGCCAGGGCCCGAGGGCTGAGGGAGAGGTGGGAAGGGGAGGAGACAGCAAGGGTTAACAGAATTGAGAAAATTCAATGTTCAAGCCCAAAGGATGCAGACTCCCCAAGCGGAATATGAGGTGCTGTTCCTCCAGCTTGCGGTGTTGCTCACTCTGGCCATGGAGGAGGCCCAGGACCGAGAGGTCGGATGCGGAATGGGAGGGGGAGTTGAAGTGCTGAGCCACCGGGAGGTCGGGTTGGTTATTGCGGACCGAGCGGAGGTGTTCGGCGAAGCGATCGCCAAGCCTCCGCTTGGTCTCACCGATATAGATCATCTGGCATCTGGAGCAGCGGATGCGGGCCCTGGCATTCCCTCTATCTCTATCTCCCTCCCCCACCCCAGTCGCACCAGCTTCTCATTTTCACACCACAAACAGCTTACAATGGCTTGTTCCCTTTATCATCGATACTTTTTTGCATATATTTCATTCATTGTTCCTTATCTCTCCACATCACCGTCTATATCTCTCGTTTCCCTGATCCCTGACCAGTCTGAAGAAGGGTCTCCTTCGCTCCTTAGATGCTGCTGCACCCGCTGAGTTTCTCCAGCTTTTTGTGTACCATGGAAACAGACCCTTTGGCTCACCGAGTCTGACATTCAACCAGTGGACTAGCACTATCCTACATACCAGTGACAATTTACAATTATTACCAAAGCCAAATTAACCTACAACTCTGTACGTCTTTGAATGTGGGAGGAAACCGGGGCACCCGGAGAAATCCCACGTGGTCACAGGGAGAACCTACAGTACAAACTCCATTTAGGCAGCACCCAATGTCAGGATCGAACCCAGGTCTCTGGTTCTTTTGTGCCACTGTGCCGCCTTCTCTTGCGAACCCAAAATGGGAACAGTACAATAACTCAAGAATCAACAGGAAGCATACACTCTGAAGCCAGGATGCAAGGGAGGTTGATGACGGAATCGCTCACTGGCATCAGTGGTGCCTGAAGTAAACTGTTAAGCATTACTTTCAGTGAAGAGTTTACTCAATGAGGAGAACAAGAGAATAAGTGAATTCATGATCATTTCAATTTGAAATTGAACGATAAGGTGAATTTTGACAAATTAGATAACTTGATATGTGCAAACAAGGTATATTCTGTGTAAGGATTTATTTTATACATTAAGATTCCTTCATACACTAAGATTACATTAAGATGGACAGTGGGCAGGTGCTATAGACCTGCATGGGAAGGTAGACGCTCCCGCCCTCATGAGTCTTGGGCAGATGGGGCTCGTCAGCCTGGGAAGGCAGTCCATCTAGGAGAGGGAAAACTCTGATTTAAAACATCCACTGCCGTGTGGCCATATCCAGTCATGGAAAAGGCTCCAGGAGTAAACCTCAAGAAAATCCGGAGTCAGAGCCCCTAAGGCAGTTCGTCGTTGTCTACAACCTCGCTCTGGCAGTTCCTGTGACGGCGCTGGTGCCAAACTGTAACGGCCCTGCTGTTCCTTTGGATCGATCAGCGAAGTGGAGAGGGGGGACGTGCTGCATGGGCACCAGCCTGTCCTCCATATGATCTCGCCCAGGCTTGCATCCGACCAGGATGCATCGTCAATCAAGGCCGAGAGGGGCCTACTACTACTACTATTTTGCAGTAGAGCGGTCTGAAGAAGTGTTTCAACCCAAAATGTCACCCATTCCTTCTCTCCAGAAATGCTGCCTGTCCCGCTGAGTTACTCCAACAATTTGTGAGTACCTTCCTTTATACATTAACCAGGTTAATCAGTGTAACTTACAAATATTAGAAGGGTACCTTTCATGTTCATAAGTTCACAGGTTCTAGGAGCAGAATTAGGCCATTCAGCCCATCAAGCCTACACCGCCATTCAATCACGGCTGATTTATCTTTCCCGCTCAACCCCATTTGCCTGCTTTCTCGCCTTAACCTCTGACACCCTTACCAATCAAGAATCTGTCAATCTCCGTCTAAAAAATATCCACTGAGTTGGTCTCCTCAGCCATCTGGCAATCAATTCCACAGATTCACCACCATCTGACGAAAGAAATACTTCCTCATCTCCTTTCCAAAAGTACGTCCATTTATTCTGAGGCTATGGGCTCTGGTCCTAGACTCTACCACTAGATGAAACATCCTCTCCAAATTCACTCTATCCATGCCTTTCCCCATTATGTAAGTTTCAATGAGGTTCCCTCTCATCCTTCTAAACTCCAGCGAGTACAGGCCCAGTATTGTCAAACGCTCATCATATGTTAACCCAATCATTCCTGGGATCATTGTTGTAAATAAAAATCGGCATGATTCTGACACATTACTGTTGCAGATACTGTTGTTTATTTCCTGTTCCACCCTCTGTTTATTTGCTTCTGCAACCAGCAACACAAAGGAATATACAAATACCACAACCACCAATTTGGTGCTGGAGTTAAATCAAATGTACAAATGGTAAGACAGCATCTCATTGTCACTTCTTATGCTGTCGCATTTCCTGACATAAGTAGAGGACAGAGTGTGCAATTTACTCTGCAGTATCTGGGATGTAACACAAGGGCCCACATCATGAATAAACATTATTTTCAGCCTGTATCTTATACTTTGGCCAAGTACAAACAATTCTGTTTGGTCTCTAAGCAGAATCCAGGTCATGTGTAGATAAGTCTTTTAAGTATTTAACTTTCCATATCTGCGTAAATAATAATCATTGAATGTACGATGGTAGATGTAACCAAGGATGGACTATAGGAAATATCTTGTAAACTCACATCAGTGTTCAATAGGTTAAACCATCCTACCTACCCCTCAAGTATTTAACCACAGCTGTTGCCCAAGCTGAATGTTTCATATTTATTAACAGCACCAGATTGTCCAACATCTGCAACTTTGCAGAATCAGGGAGGACCCATAATCATCGTTTCTTCCTTTAGGAATTAAGCTGTTTCCTTCACATCAAGTGACCTAATACCAACAATTAAAAAGGCAACTAACTATGTCCTGAGAACGGTATGAATATGGAATGCGAGTAATTATATGGTATCACTTGATGTTCCTTCTGACACATGCATACCACTTTGGATGCAAATGCCTGCGACTCCTGGTAAATGTTAGTGTTCGCCAGCCGTGCCAAGTTAGATTCATACTAAGCTGAACAGATAATTTCAATGATCATCTCAACATCTGTTTGGTTGAGTAAAGGATTTGTGTAAAAAGATTTCAGGTCAGATTAGAAGTAAACCATTTTAAATGACATTAATGTATCCAGCTTCAGATTTTAACTGAACATTTAGCTCTAACTATTTTTTTAGATGCCAGGAGAACAGTGTTAATTGTTCAAAAGATTCAGCTGAAAGATTTAAACCATTTGCTGTTAGGTTGATATCTTTGTGGGAAGGGATTTTTCAGAGATTTTTATCAAAACATAAATCTCATATCCCCAATGTAAGGCTGTGGTTTACTGTATCTATGGGTGGCACAGTGGCATAGTTAGTGGAGCTGCTGCCTCACAGCATCAGAGATCCAGATTCCTTCTTAAACTCAGCTACTGTCTTTGTGGAGTCTGCATGCATTATTTGTGACAACATATTAACAACATATTACACAGACTAAGAAGCTTAATATGCTGGCAATTGCACCAATTAACCCATTTAGACTTGTCCTATCACAAATATTACCTTTATTCTACTCATCCCTCCCCCTCTTTCTCCCCTATTGAAAATTATTTTATATCTCTCTCTTTCCCAGTTCTGACAAAAAGCTCAAGACCTAAAACATTGTCTTTTTATTCTTTCTTGCCGAGTTTTTCTTGCATTTTCTGGATCAGTTACAGATTTCCAACATTTTCAATTTTTATGATTTTCATTTAGTTGAAATCTATAATTATCTCTTCATTGTCATTTGAACTAAATCTTGGCATTCCCTAACCAAAATCACTGTAGAAGTACCTTTGATAGAAGGGTTTAGTTTAGTTTAGAAATGCAACACAGAAACGGACTCTTCGGCCTCAGTCCGCGCCATCCTGCGATCCCTGCACACTATCCTACACTAGGGACAATTTTTACATTTATACCAAGCCAATGAACCTACATCCTGTACATCTTTGGAGTGTGGGAAGGAGAAATTTCTCAGAGAAAACCCACGAGGTCACGGGAAGAATGTACAAATTCCGTATAGTCAACACCCGTAGCCAGGATCACACCCGGGCTCTGGCGCTGTAAGCACTGTAAGGCAGCTCTACCGTTACACCCACATGCAGCAGTTCAGGTAGTTAGCTTCTCAATGGTAGTTAGGAACCAACAAAAAAAATCAATGCCCATGTCCCACATAGAAATAGAAAAGATTAACATGTTCTGCATAATAAACAATGTTCTGACCAGCAAACTAACCATTGAAGGGGTATTTTTCCATGTAAGTTAAAATTCGTAGGATTTGGATTTCATTCCCAATAACAATTTCTGCATAGATATGGATTATATTACAGAATGTCATTCATTATAAAATGCTAAGACAAACAGACTTTGGTTTAGCTCAATCAGGTATAGTCAGATTTTCTCCTGATACAGCATAGTTTGATTGTGTAGCCTGCTAGCAATTGCAGCATATCTGGGGGTGGGGGGTGTGGTTGAATAAGAAATATCTGTCAACTGTTTCTCATTCTCACTGGCCATACCTTTGCTTAAACACTTATTGAGTGCAGCTGCCAGCAGTAGTAGAAAATTGTGAGCTTGTGAGTAGAGTTTAATTTATCTTTCCCCAGACTTATTAGTTCCCTAAGCTTTTTTAAGCTATAAATCTGTTCAGCTGATCTCTGCTCTTGAAGATCAATCTGTCCGTTTTATTTAAGTATGTGGACAAATGTATTTATTTAAGAGTACAGGGGAGCTATCCTTCATTTGGAAAAGGGTATGCTATTTAAATTTTGACCATTTAAATCTCCTTAACGATAATACAATGTGATTAAGAAGAACATATACACTGACAAGATTTACTAAGGTAATATAGACTGCTACAAAAATAACTGAATAATAATCCAACTGCTTTTGTATATTTAAGAACATATAACTAAAATAAAAATAACATTTCTTTCTGGGTAAAATACAATAAAAAATAGAAATATTGAATAAGGACCAATACCATGTCATTCATGTTTTCATTAATTATATCATTCATATCTCACTTACTAAAATTAACCACCAGTAGGAAAACAGTGGAACTGTTAAATCCTTCTGCAAAGCACTCTAGAAGACTTGTGGAACCTATGTTAGCATCAATGCAAATTTTATTACTTATTATAACTATCAATTAGCTTTGGAAAGTGAAGTTTAACCATATTGCCAGGAGAATTGAGTTTTAATTATGTAGGACAGCACAGTTTCAAGAGAGTGAGGCTAGGAAACTCAAGCCATAACAAATGCATTGCTCCTGAAACAGGCCATTCACCATCAAGCAACATTTCAAAAAGTAATTCATGAGTTGTGAAGTACTGAGGGACATCCTGAACGCATGAAAGGTGTTTTATTAAAGCAAGTTCTTTCTTCTTTTTTACTCCAGGGAATATACTTACAGCAATAAGTCTGACAGATAAACAGAGTACAAGGGTACTCAGGCTCAACAGGGAAGCTGTTATTTTTTTTAATGTACCACTTGCTCGTGATGGCCCATAGGGACAGTCACTAGGCACTGCTGTACATCACTGGTAGCAGTAGAGTTGAGTAATATATTCATTTTGTATGCTCAAGGTGGCCCAAGTTGCCCACAGGAAAGGTCACAACAGTAAGTTACCACAGTAACCACTTTTATATTTAGGAGGCCTTGTCTATACTTTTTCAAAGGTAAGCTGATATACTCTTATCAAGGACCAATAGTTCAGGCAAGAAAAACAGGTAATGTTTTTGTATTTCATTACAGGGAATGATTAAAAAGCTTCCACCACTTTTAGTTTCCTCAGCAGATGTAACAATGTAACTTTACATTAAAAAACACAGGTTGGGTATTTAAGTTAATTTATTTGCACTGTTTAATCAAATATTGTGAATAGGTATTTGCCACTATATTGAGACCCAGTGGCCTGGGTTTATAATCCAAGAACATGAGTTCAAAGTCCACCATGCCAACTGCGAAATGTAAATTCTTAGTTAAATAAACATGGAATAACACTTGTTATCATTATTGGAGACCATAAAATACTAATTGCCACAACAATAGACAGTAGACAATAGACAATAAGTGCAGGAGTAGGCCATTTGTCCCTTCGAGCCAGCACCGCCACTCAATGTGAATATGGCAGATCATCCACAATCAGTACCCGGTTCCTGTTTTCTCACCATATCCCTTGCTATCTGTAAGAGCTCTATCTAACTCTCTCTTGAAAGTATCCAGAAAATTGGCCTCCACTGCCTTCTGAGGCAGAGAATTCCACAGATTCACAATTCTCTGGGTGAAAATATTTTTCCTCATCTCCATTCTAAATGGCCTACCCCTTATTCTTACAACTGCCTCACGAAGGTTACTAAACGTTCCAATCTTATTTGGTCTGGCCAGTGTGTGATTCCAGAACTATGGAAATATCCATGAAAGAGATCGTGATCAGAACTTGATAGACTTAATTCTCAAACTGTGTCACAACCAGCATTACATGAATCAATCGATTCATGTAATGCTGTTTTTTTTTTTATTTCTTTTTTTTTTGAATTTATTATTTTTATGTTTAAATTTTATAGTACAACTTAGGAGATAGGTCCGTAGGTACAGAAAACAAAACTATTCGTCTAGTCCTGGGAAAAAATATTTAATCTCATCCTCACCTTTACTTGTTTCCGATGCCTCTGTTTACAATGTTAGTGGTGGAAGCTAAAGAAATCTTGTTATATTTGTTTGTTATATTGAGAACACATTACACTGTGTCATTGTGCCAAATTAAATAGATTCAGAACAGGTAGAGCATAGTTTAATACTGAAGACAGACACCAAATGCTGGAGTTGCTCAGCGGGACAGGCAGCATCTCTGGAGAGAAGGAATGGGTGACGTTTCGGATCGTGACTCGAGTCAAATGCTGCAGAAACATCAAGGACACTGACTTGTATCTCACCTCTGGAATTCAACTCTGTGGTGAGATCAAGAGCCAGGTGGTCCTGACAAACTCCAAACTATGCCTTGCTGAGCATACCATTGCCAAATAAAGATGGCTTGGAAGCACTGTCTATGGCAACTCTCATCACTTTACTAATGATTGAGCATGGAATGATTGAGCACTCATTAACTGGATTGAATTTCTCCTTTTCATTATCATGGCAAGTTATTGTCAATGTTGTAACTATGTTGAAATAGTTTTGTATGAGGTTCAGCAAGTGTATGTCATTATGTTGTGTAGCAATGCATGTGTACTAAGTTGAATAGACATTGAACATATCAAGTAACTTAAAACTGGGGATAGACACAAAAAGCTGGAGTAATTCAGCCTGAAGTAGGGTCTTGACCCAAAACATCACCCATTCCTTCTCTACATAGATGCTGCCTGTCCCATTGAGTTACTCTAGCTTTTTATGTCTATCTTCGGTTTAAACCAACATCTGCAGTTCCTTCTTACACAACTCAAAACTGGGGACTAATGAAGCACTGATGACCATCGGTGGCATCAGAAATGTATATGGCCACAATATATAATGTCACCATTCACCACATCTCTTACTATTAAGCCAGAGCACAGACACTGCCCCAGTGAGAAGTACAGAGGTGGAGTGCAGGTCTTCACTACTGGGATGCTGTTTCTCATGCTTTCATCCAGCTCTTATATTAGGTGGACTAACTTCACTTGGTTGGAGACTGGCTTATGTCATAGCAGGGCCTCAGGTGGAAACTAAGATGGAGAACATATTGAGCATCCTAGCTGAAAATGATAGTGAATGCTTTTGCCTTGTTAATAGCCTTCATATGTAGATCCCGCCATAATTTGAAGATGAGGGTATTCTTAAAGCTTCCTCTTCCTACTAACCATTGAATGGTTCACCAGCATTCATGACGAGGTGTAAAAGGAGAGGAGAACATTGATCTGATATGCCGGTTGTGAAATTGCTTAGCACCTTCTGTTGCATGATGTTTTAGTTGTTTAATGTGCACATCATTCTATACTGTAGGTTCACTAAACTCCTCATCATTTGTTACTGTATCTGGTGTTGTTCCTGAGATCCACTTCTGCACTGCTCACTAAAGCAATGTTGGACCTCTGGGTTAATAGAGTAGAGTAAGAGATATATTCAATTGTGATATTATGGCTGTAGTCATGTATATTTCTAATACTTCTGATCATCAACAGTGCCTCTTGGATCCCCAGATTTGAGTTACTTGAAAGGTTCAATGTCCAACCAGCTTAGCACACTTGCAGCACCACACAGGGAGAGCATTCCAGTGTGAAGAGCTTTTCCAGTTCTGGTGAAGGGTCGTTGAACTGAGATATTAACTCCTTTTTCCTGATATGCTGCCTGATCTGCTAAATATCTCCAACATTTTCTGTTCATCCTTGATCTGAAAAATGAGAAGTGGCATTTGTGTAAATAATCTTCAACAAGGTTTCTATTGACGTGCAATAACATTCCATGTTAGCATCTACACCAACAACATTCCAGGATCACCATTTACCAGAAAATTAACTTGCATAAATACTGCAATGGCGAGATTATGTCAGCTATTATCTTCCAGGCGTTTTAAGTATTTGATGGACAACTGAATATTTTCCTGAACAATATCTTTCATCACACACACAACAGAACATCTTACTTAATTAGCACGCTAACCTTCTCCTTAAACATTCACTTCCACTAATTCTAGGGCACTGTGGCTACAATCTAGACCATCTATGACTATGACTAAGACTCAATGACTCTCTATGACTAACTGCAAGGTGAATTGCAATAGGTTTAACTCTCAAAGAAATATCTTGGCAAAATAATATATCAGCATACCACCATCACAGATATTCAGTCTACACTATGAACCCCCTCTGCAACAACACAATGGTTTATCTCTATCAAATGTATTCCAACAATCCAAGAAAGCATCTCACCATATATCATAGTCATAAGTCATAGGCCAATAATCATAGTCAATAAATGTTGACTTTACTCGTGACACTCGTGGCCTGTGCATATGAGGGACAAAGGGATTTGTGTATTGAATAACTTCAGCACTAACCTAGTAAAGCATTCTCTGAACAGGATATAGCAATTGCACGGATATCCCTACTAAGATATTTGTTCATAGAACCAAAACCACCATCCTAGTAAATCAGTTGAAGAATTGAGGAAATAAAGAAGAAAAATGAATCACCCATCCTGCACTTTTAGCTAACCGATATCCTTCCTCTTCCCTGAAAAATGGCTTTGTCAGCAGTAACTTTAAATGTAATAATTCTATTTTTTATAAAGAAATCAATGAAATGTTCTCTCCTACTGTAAATCAATGCCAGTTTGTGATTTGAGTTATTTTTCTCTGACAATTCTAAATATCCAAAGTTAGAAGGTTAAGGGGAGACTTAATAGAGGTGCTCAAAATTATATGGTTATTTGATAAATGAGGAGAAACTGTTTTCAGTGGCAGAAACTAAAGGAGACAAAATCTAATGTAATAGACAAGTAAACATTCAGGGAAGAAATATTCTGAAGAAGGGTCTCGACCCGAAATGTCACATATTCCTTCGCTCCATAGATGCTGCCTCACTCGCTGAGTTTCTCCAGCACTTTTGTCTACATTCAGGGAAGAAAGGACAGTTTTCTTTTCACATTGCAAGTTGTTACAATCTAGTGCATTGACTGTAAGAATAGAGATAATAGATTCAATGAGAAAATTCAAAGAGGATAACAGGCCTTGTAAAATATAGGAAAGTAAGCTCATCCATGGAGTAGGATTCATTGAATTCCAACTGATATCTCCAATTCATACAATGCTCAGATCCTCAATCACAATCTGAAATACTCAAAGAATTTACAACATATTAAAACAGAAAGAATATATACAGAATCAGAGGAAGTAAAAGCAAATGAGAAAAGGATCAAGCATTAGGAAACAGCTAAATAGATGAGTCCAAATGGAAGTAGATGACCGATGGTGAACTCCATATCATATCATAGAGGAATGTGGACATCTTTGTAAGCTCTGGTTGACTTCATCCTCACCTATCTATACATTACAGGCTCATCAGAATTTGGGGAGAATGACCACTGCACCGTCCTTGTGGAGACAAAAGTTGTGCCTTTACAGTGCTAATTGTGATAAATTGAAATTAGATCTAGTGGCTTAAAACTGGACATATATAAACCACTGCCTGTCACTGTGAGTGCAGAAGTGCATCCATCACAATCTTTAAATCTATGGCCTGTCACATCCCTCTTTTTTGCTATTATCATCAAAGCTAATCTTCGCTAATCGTGGTTCATCTGGAACTGTATTCATCTGCAACTGTATTGCACCTATATAATAGTATTGTACCTATATAATGAAATACCATTCGGGTAAAGATATAACAGTGGATTGATGTATGCTGAACAGTGGTATGCTAATCTACTGGGAGTTTCATGTTCTCACAAACAACGGGTCTGAACAAAGTTTTACACCTTGCCACACACAGTAATCAATGTTTGTCAATAATTTTAAAACTAATAAAAGAGGAAAGCTCCTTGAAAATCCTTATCTTGTTTTGACAAGAATAAATATTTCCAACATAATGAAAGTAAGTATCAGTCTACAAAACTTTCTAGTGGAAGGCATCACACATTATACAAAAAAAGCTTGTTGTAATTGGAGACAAATCTTACTTCCATGATATTACCTCCAGAAATCTTACTCCAGGGAGAGGTTCCCTAGAGTGATATTCTTTCCATCTAATTCACAATCTTAAATTCAGATATTACTCATTCTCTATATAAACTATTTAATTTACAGCTCCTCAAATAATGAAGTCCACATGATTCAAAGCCAGGAGCGGATTCAAGCTTAGATTTATATGTAACACATATGCGTGAGTCAAGAAAACATCTTCAGAAAGAGGAGTCTAACTACTTACCTTGGTATGCACTGGCATCGTCATTGCCGAACAGCATTGCAGAAATCATAATTGATTGTAAATGCAACATATCTAGCCATGTGAAAAACATGTTATGCATTCTGTGAGCAGAGACTTAAAGCCCTGTCCCACAGTACGAGTTCATTCCAAGAGCTCTCCCGAGTTTAAAAAAAATCAAACTCGTGGTAAGCACGGAGAATGAACGTAGCGGGTACGTCACTTAGCGGCTCATAACGCTAATGGCTGGTACTCGGGAGACTCGTTAACGGCAGGTAAGCACGGGAAGACGTGAAGATTTTTCAACATGTTGAAAAATGTCCACGAGAGCCCCGAGTACCGACGAGTGGCCATTACCGTAAATCTCCGAGTTCGAATCAGGGCAAACTAGGGAGAGCTCTTGGAATAAACTCATACCATGGGACAGGGCTATATCTACATGTCTTCAAAAGCTTTTCCATTCTACAAGTCAGACAACATTTTGTCACAGGACCCTTCTCCAAGACTCAAAAGCGATCGTTTTGATTGATACTCCATTCACTCCTTCCACTATCTCCGTAGCTACAGTATGCTCCAGCTTCAAGAGACAGTTGTGGAAATTATCTCAGATTTCTTCAACAATACCTCTCAAATCTTTCCTATTGAAGGGTGAGGGCTAGAAACATGAAAGTGCCTACTTTCCCCACTGTGCTCCTTTGGAAATATATTGTCGTTTCTTCATAGTCTCTGCATCAGTAGACTAAAGCTCTTTACCTGACAACATTGAGTTTGTTCTCAGACCTCATGGCCTGCAATAAATCGAAAAGGAAGATGATTGGCACTTTTTTGTGGACAATTATATTTGGACAATAAACGTTGTCACGGCCTTACATAGGATCACAGAGTCACACTGTGTGGAAACAGGCCCTTCGGCCCAACATGTCCACGCCGACCAACATGCTCCATTTACACTTGTCCCACTTGCACTTGGCCCATAACCCTCTTATCGATGTACCTGTCCAAATGTCTCTTAAATGTTATGATAGCACCTGCAGAACCTGAATACTCATACTCCTATTTCACAGGTGATTAAAAGTAATATCTTTTATAAATCTTTCCTTTCATTTCCTTTGATGTTTAAAAAGATTAAAGTGAATCTGGTTGGAAATTTTCATGGTCAGTTTCTGATTTTGATTTCAGAATAAGCCAACCACTATCGCAGCACAGAAAAACCCACCTGGTGGTTTCCAGCTTTTAGGCTGTGAATCCGGTAGCCCTGTCCCCTCCTATCCATCCACTAACCTTGTATCTTACTCAGTTCCAAGTATTTGTCCAACTTATCTTTTAAAGAACAAATGTCTGCACTTGAACCACTCCCTGTGGTAAAACACTCCATGTGGTTAGCAATCAGAACATGCAAGAACACTGCTGGGCCAGCTAAAGAGCCACTTAACTGTTGTAAATAGCGCTCTGTGGGCCAATCCAGCAGTGGAGCATGAAATTTCTGAGAGAAATGAAGTTGAATGAGGCAAGATTTATTGATTAGGATCTGCAGGTTCTGGTAGATACCACGACACAGATTGTGTTCTCTATAGAGCGATAAGCAAGCCACTGATGCTCAAAGAGTGCAGAATGCAGGCACATTCATCATATCAGAGGTTGAGGTGAGGTTACGAACAATAAAATATCTGAAAGAAGCAGAGCTCTGGGATGACTGAGGCATCCGTTGGAGCACAAGGTGGAACATGTAAAGTACCCGTGTGGCCAGCAAGAGTGAACATGAATCAACACAATCTCATACATGGGAAAGTTGTAAATAGAAGTTTCAGCTGAGAAAGAACAAAAGAAAGGCATTCTTTTTGAAGCCCCTTTCATGACCTCTGAATGTCCCAAAGTAGATACAATTCCTGCAGTAAACTAAATGTAAATTGATGCATTAATCTGTTGTGAATAAAACACAGAAGAATGAATATAATATAGAACAAGAACAATAGCAGAATAGTAAGATTAAACGAGAACTTACCAGTTTGAAGTTTGATCTTTATTTTATGAGGAGTCGAGTTGAGGGACTACGTGAATAGAAGCCCGTACAGCCGTTGGTGCGTCAATCTTCAAAGCAGCGGAATGAATTCACAGCTAACAATGACCGAAGTATACCGGTAAGATGATAAAACTAGAACTACCAGATGAGATCTATGAGGGTGGGAGCGGAGGGCACGTAGTCCCTCAACTCGACTCCTCATAAAATAAAGATCAAACTTCAAACTGGTAAGTTCTCGTTTAATCTTACTATTTTACTTCGGAGTCACGTGAGTGACTACGTGAAGACTTCAAAGCACTGTGAATTCACGCCGCAGACTCAAATCCGACGTTCACACTGCCTGGATTGACTCAAAAGTCGTTAACAATCAATCATGCATCAGTAATACATTTGTTAAATGGAATAACAGTTTATTTACAAACAGATCATAACAAACCCCTCTAACTCAAGGGGAAAAATGTAACAGTACTGACACCAGAATCAGCAAACACCCCGAGCCTTGAAATCGGCTTGTGACAAAACCTCTGAAAATTAGCTCACTGGACCATCCTGCGGCCGCGAGGACCTTGCAATCGTTTGCACCGACACCTTACTGTGTGGTTTTTTGTGACTAATAAACAAAGCCAACTCTGTTCCTCTCAGAGGTTTAGTAATCTCAATGTAAAGAGATAAATGTGAGACTATACAGAGGCGATCATCTGCGGGGTATGCTGAAAACACCATCTTACATCCTGTCATGCCTCTTTTATTATGTTTAAGCAAATCATAGATATAAAATATAATGGCATCAGCCGACACATGCATTCTATCTAGCCGTAGCTTTTGCAATGTTTGTACACGTTGGGCTGAAACCAACACCAGAAGCATGACCACCTTCATAGTTACTTTGGCTATAGATAGGCTTGTAACCGGAGCCCACTGGCGAAGAAGCATAAAAACTTCACTCACATTGCAAATACCGGCATACCTGAGTTTAGGAGGATTAGAATTGAAACTCCCTTCATGAATCGTGAACTAACGGATGTGTCCCTACTGTATGCAATTCTGCATTCATAGGTAAATAAGAAGACAGAGCACTTCTGGCTGAATTAATTGCACTGTAACTTAATTTTTTGGTCAAAATAAAGAGTTGACAAACTCCAATACATCCGTGATCCCTGACGTGTGGTATACAATATCCTGCTGTAGGCAGAATTGCTCCCACTTCCTTATATAGGTGATATATTGCTGCTGTGTACTATCCCTGCAGGCCGACGTGAGAACATCCACCGTCCGATGAGACAGTCCTCTCCCCAGGTATGGCCTCCTTATAATCTGCAAATTAACAGATCAATACGATCCCATAAAGGATGTTGATCCCCAGTGACTGGATTTACCAGTAGATTTTTATTCTTGGGCATAAGGATGTAAGGCTCCCTAGCCATTTGTAATACAACGGGAAACCATGCTCGTGTAGGCCAATCTGGCACTACCAATACCCCTGAAGCGGAGTCCTCCTTGATCTTTTGCAAACATCTGCTGATGAGACAGAATGAAGGAAACACATACACAAACATTCCTCCCCCAATGCAGCGAAAATGCATCCACTGCTACTGCCCCAGTATCTGGTTACCATGAAACATATCTAGGTAACTGATGATTTAATCGAGATGCAAACAAGTCAATATCTGGCAATGCATACTGATCAATCATTTGGTTAAACACATCCTGATTTAACATCCATTCAATGTTGTCATTAACTGACGTGACCTCTTCCTGGCAAATAAAGTGCTGAAAGCCAGATATTTTGGTCAATACACCAGCTCCAAATCTGGTTAGCCAGTCTATCACAAGACTGTGACTTAACTCCACCCATGTGGTTTACATATGCCACTGCTGTGGTGTTGTGAATCTGAGCTGCACATGCAGATCCCTCCTTGTAGAACAATAAGCTTTGAGCCCATACCAGGTGCCCAACAACTCTAAATAATCAGTCCCGCTTAATTGAGGAAGCGATGTCTCATCCACATTCCATCTGCCTCCACAACTAGAAGACATATCTGTTGCACCCCAACCCAGTGCACTCACATCAGTCTGTAATATCAGTGACGGTGATTCCACGAAACCTTCCTTAAATTTTTTTAAACATGTACTATCCACCATTGTATGTCAGCAATCGCCCCAGCTGACAACTGCATAGGCCTATCAGAAATAGCCCCTTTGTATTCTCAGTGCCTGTTCCTTTGATGGTTGTAATTGTTGATAATGCAGAGGACAATACTGCACAGCTGGAAAAGCTGCAACAACTTCCCAATAAAACTGGCTACTTGTCAAATCAAAGGCCGTTGTTCTCCAACGAGATTAACACAGTCCTCAATTAACTGATTCAATTTATCCCTGGGCAAAGTTACCAACATGTGATTGGAATTAATGGTAAATCCCAGATAATCAATAATTTGGACTGGTGATAATTTAGATTTACCTGGGTGAATAACAAATCCCATTTGTTCAAAATGATTTTAACAACTGAAACTGATGATTGAGTTTCAGCATGAGTCTTTCCAACAATCAGAAATCATCTAAATAGGCCATTACCACATGCCCCTGAGCTCTAAGCAATGCTAACACAGGTTTTACCAATGTAGTAAATAATCTAGGAGCTGAAGTTAATCCATTCGGCAATGTCCTGAATTGCCACAGCTCAGTCATCCAAATAAATTTCAAATATCTTCTATCATCACCATGAATAGACACTGCGTAATACGCATTCTTTAAATCAATGGTTGCCATATAATACCCTTTGGACACTAGATGTTTGCCCGTGGTAAAGTTCTCCATTTTGAAATGCCTATAACAAACAAATTTGGTCAAATTCGATAAATCCAGAATAATTCTACATCCCCCAGTCTTTTTAGATCTGGGAAATATACTTGACAGAAATTGTTGACTTTGATAGACAGAAGGCTCAATTACCCCTTCTCATGTAACGACTGAATCTCTGCTTGAATAAGCACATTTTCCTCATCTGAAAATAAGTTTACTACTAGGAAAATGTTGACTAGGTAGACTGTCCTTATAGTAAAATCCAATTTTTCACCCCTTCAATACACTAAGTATGAACAAATCTGATGTCAACTGCTGCCATTGTTTGAGAAACAATTTTTACCTTCCCCAATTTGAACAGGAACATCAGTTAATTCATTGTCTGTCAATGGTATATTCCTTACCAGCATTTTTCCTTGCGGCCTTGTTGTCCTCGACTTTTTGTAGAGAACCTTTTTTGCCTTGCTTCCAGCTGGCTTAATGAGAGCCATGGTTATAACAACCTCATAACAGTCTTTGACCCTTTTTGCAAAATTACCACCAAACAACAGATTTCGTGGTGGTACACTGGTTTCAAAATGCATTACAAAGGAGTTCCAGTTCATCCTGCTGTGCTTCAACCATATCATTTGTATCAATAACTTTCACCACAGCTGTAATACCTGCTGACAACAGTTTAAGCACTTTTTAAAACTTCATCTCCTGGGCCCTAGCAGGTAAACCCATCTATGACCAAATTTGGTGACTAACCACCGGTACCTTCAGGAGATCTCAATTAACAGGAGCTTTATAGTTTTTTGCTACTTCATCCATAGCTAGCTCCTGTAACTGGTGGGAGAGCATATACTGAATGGCTTCAGCCAATTCTACATCAATCGCCTTTCCTGCCTCTCTACACTCAGCAAACTTCCCAGCAATGTTCGGAATTACCTCCCACCGAACACCTTTACTGCTCTCCCCCAGCAAACTGCCCTGATAGAACATCCTCCTCACAGGCAGGATAGTTCTGCAGCCCTGAAACAGGTGCTGCTAGCACAAGCTCTCCATCAGCCTGGCTTGGGCATCACTCCTCCTCACGGAGCTGGAACATCCTCCTCACAGGCAGGATAGTTCTGCAGCCCTGAAACAGGTGCTGCTAGCACAAGCTCTCCATCAGCCTGGCTTGGGATCACTCCTCCTCACGGAGCTGGAACATCCTCCTCACAGGCAGGATAGTTCTGCAGCCCTGAAACAGGTGCTGCTAGCACAAGCTCTCCATCAGCCTGGCTTGGGCACCACTCCTCCCCTTTACCTTTCTACCCCCGGAGCGCCTCGCCGACACCTTCTTCCCTTTCTGCAACATATCTACAAAAACTCCCAACCGTCGCAGAAAAAGACTTGTGGTAAAGTATTTCAACAAACCTTACCTCGTTTCAACTTTGTTAACGAAAACTGCAGATGCTGGAGAATGGAGGGTGAAGTCTGAAGAAGGGTCTCGACCCGAAACGTCGCCCATCTCCTTCGCTCCTTAGATGCCGCTGCACCCGCTGAATTCTCCAGCTTTCCATGTAACCCGCGGTTTAAACTTACCGCTCGGAGGAGCGCTGCTGCTCCCCCCGCCCGACTGCACCAGCGTCTGACGTCATGACGCACCAACGGCTGTACGGGCTTCTATTCACGTAGTCACTCACGTGACTCCGAAGTAAAATATAGAAAGTAGTGCTGCAGAGAAAGACTGGAGAAAATGATTCATACATTCATAGAATATAACACATAGAACAAGGCAAAGTACAGTGTAGGAACAGACCGTTCAGCCCACAATGTTCGTGTCAAACATGATGTCAAGTTAAACTAATCTCCTCTTCCTGCACATGATCTGTATTCCTCCATATCCATGTGTCTCTCCAAAAGCACCTTCAATGCCATTATCATATTGGCCTCCACCACCACCCCTGGCAGTGCATTCCAGGCACCAACAACTCTCTGTGTAAAGTGCCTATCTACATCTTCTTTAAACATTGTCTGTCTCACCCTGAACCTATGCCCTTTAATCTTTGACATTTCCACCCTGGGAAAAATACTCTGGCTGTTTACTGTATCTATGCCTCTAATTATTTTTATATACCTCTATCGGATCGCACCTCAGCCTCTGCTGCCCCAGTGAAAATTATTTTAGTATGTCCAAACTCATCTTGCGAACTCAACACTGTGAACTTTCTTCTCACCTCACACGTGTTATATAACCATATAACCATATAACAATTACAGCACGGAGACAGGCCCTCGGCCCTTCCAGTCCGTGCCGACCATTTGTTTTCCCCTAGTCCCATCTACCTGCACTCAGACCATACCCCTCCATTCCCTTCACGTCCATATACCTATCCACTTTACTTTTAAATGTTAAAATCGATCCTGCCTCCACCACCTCTGCTGGAAGCTCATTCCACACAGCCACCACTCTCTGAGTAAAGAAGTTCCCCCTCACGTTACCCCTAAACTTCTGTCCCTTAATTCTCATGTCATGCCCTCTTGTTTGAATCTTCCCTACCCTCAATGGGAAAAGCTTATCCACGTCAACTCTGTCTATCCCTTTCATCATTTTAAAGACCTCAATCAAGTCACCCCTTAACCTTCTGCGCTCCAAAGAATAAAGACCTAACTTGTTCAACCTTTCTCTGTAACATAGTTGCTGGAACCCTGGCAACATTCTAGTAAATCTCCTCTGTACTCTCTCTATTTTGTTGACATCCTTCCTATAACTTGGTGACCAAAATTGTACACCATACTCCAGAATTGGTCTTACCAATGCCTTGTACAATTTTAACATTACTTCCCTACTCCTATATTCAATGCTCTGATTTATAAAGGCCAGCACACCAAAGGCTTTCTTTACCACCCTATCTACATGCGATTCCACCTTCAGGGAACTATGCACAGTTATTCCTAGATCCCTCTGTTTCCACAGCATTCCTCAATTCCCTACCATTTACCATGTACGTCCTATTTTTGATTTGTCCTGCCAAGATGTAGCACTTCACACTTATCAGCATTAAACTCCATCTGCCATCTTTCAGCCCACTGTTCCAAATGGCCCAAATCTCTCTGTAGACTTTGAGAATCTACTTCATTATCCACAATACCACCTATCTTAGTATCATCTGCATACTTACTTATCCAATTTTCCACCCCATCATTCAGATCATTGATGTACATGACAAACAACAGTGGACCCAACACAAATCCCTGAGGCACCCCACTGGTCACCGGCTTCCAACCTGACAAACAGCCATCCACCATTACTCTCTGACATCTCCCATTCAGCCACTGTTGAATCCATCTTGCTACTCCGCCATTAACACCCAAAGATTGAACCTTCTGATCCAACCTTCCATGGGGAACCTTGTCAAAGGCCTTACTGAAATCCATATAGACAACATCCACTGCTTTACCCTCATCAATTTCCCTAGTTACCGCTTCAAAAAATTCAAGAAGGTTTGTCAAACATGACCTTCCAGGCACAAATCCATGTTGACTGTTCCTGATCAGACCCTGTTTATCCAGATGCTTATATATATTATCTCTAAGTATCCTTTCCATTAATTTGCCCACCACTGACGTCAAACTAATAGGTCTATAATTGCTAGGTTTATTCTTTGAACCCTTTTTAAACAATGGAACAACATGCGCAGTACGCCAATCCTCCGGCACTATTCCCGTTTCTAATGACATTTGAAATATTTCTGTCATAGCTCCTGCTATTTCTACACTAACTTCCCTCAACGTCCTAGGGAATATCCTGTCAGGACCTGGAGACTTATCCACCTTTATATTTTTCAAAAGTGTCAGTACTTCCTCCTCTTTGAATCTCATAGTTTCCATAGCTACTCTACTTTTTTCCCTTACCTCACAGAGTTCAATATCCTTCTCCTTGGTGAATACCGAAGAAAATAAATTGTTCAATATCTCCCCCCATCTCTTTTGGCTCTGCAGATAGCTGTCCATTCTGGCTCTCTAATGGTCCAATTTTATCCTCGTTATCCTTTTGCTATTAATATAGCTGTAGAAACCCTTTGGATTTACTTTCACCTTTCTTGCCAAAGCAACCTCATATCTTCTTTTAGCCTTCCTAATTTCTTTCTTAAGATTCTTTTTACATTCTTTATACTCCTCTAGCACCTCATTTACTCCATGCCTCCTATAATTATTGTAGATATCTCTCTTTTTTTCGAAACAAGTGTCTAATTTCCCTTGAAAAACCATGGCTCTTTCCAATTTTTACTATTTCCTTTCAACCTAACAGGGACATAAAGATTCTGTACTCTTACAATTTCCCCTTTAAATGTGCTCCATTTCTCTTCTACATTCTTCCCATGAAACAAAGTGTCCCAATTCACTCCTTTAAAATCCTCACGCATTCCCTCAAAGTTAGCCTTTCTCCAATCAAAAATCTCCACTCTAGGTCCTGTTCTGACTCGCTCCATAATTATATTGAAACTAATGGTATTGTGATCACTGGTCCCGAAGTGCTCACCAACGCATACCTCCGTCACCTGTCCTGCCTCATTTCCTAACAGGAGGTCCAGCACTGCCCCTTCTCTGGTCGGTACCTCTATGTACTGCTGCAAAAAACTATCCTGCACACATTTTACAAACTCCAAACCATCCAGCCCATTTACAGAATGTGTTTCCCAGTCTATTTTTGAGAAATTGAAATCTCCCACAATCACTACCTTGTGCTTACTACTAATATCTGCTATCTCCTTACATATTTGCTCTTCCAATTCTCGCACCCCATTTGGCGGTCTATAGTATACCCCTAAAAGTGTTGCTACACCGTTCCCACTTCTCAGTTCCACCCAAATAGCCTCCCTAGACGAACCCTCTAATCTATCCTGCCAAAGCACTGCTGTAATATCCTCTCTGACAAGCAATGCAACACCTCCACCTCTGGTCCCTCCAATTCTATCACCCCGGAAGCAACGAAATCCTGGAATATTTAGTTTCCAATCACAGCCCTCCTGCAACCATGTTTCACTTGATTGCCACAACATCATATTTCCAGGTGTCAATCCAGGCTCTAAGTTCATCCACCTTACTTACAATGCTCCTAGCATTAAAATATGCACATTTTATAAACCCACCATCCTTTATTCTCTGTCTATTATCTTTTTCATCTTTCTCGCCTACATTTTGGGTCCGAGTGCTTCCCTTCTCTGCCTCTTGCCCCACACCCTGTCCCCTAGCCCCCTCTACCCGAGTCCCTCCCCCCATGTGTTAGAATTTAACTCCATCTTACTAATCAACCCATCTACAATTGCATCAAAGTCATTTATATCTATTGTGAAGAAAAGAGCTCACAGTGCTCCAGCCAGAATAACACCCTTCCACCACAATCCTCAGTCTTCTATGCATTATACAGTTCATAATCCAAACCACCAAGTCACCATGGAACCCATACATCTTAATCTTCTGGATCAGACTACTATGAGGGACTTTATCAAACGCTTTAGTAAAATCAATGTAGACATCATCCACCATCTTACTCTCATCAATCACCTTCAGCAGCTCTTCAAAAAATTCAATTAAGTTTGTAAGACATGACCTGCTGAGGATAAAGCATTGTGTGAAGGAAAGAACTGCAGATGCTGGTTTAAATCGAAGGTAGACACAAAATGCTGGAGCAACTCAGCGGGACAAAGCATTGCTGATTGTCTCTAAGAAAGGATACTTCACAAGCACAACTAGTAGCACCAGTCGTCCTCTTGTATGCAGTGATACGTATTGGTAGCTAATGGGTGAAGTTGCAGAGACAGGATTTTCTACCCTAGAGATTAGCTGTGAGTGTACGGCATCAGTGGCATAAGCAGGTCAGACTGCTGACGTGCAGGCTGCAAGCACAGCCAGGGCAATGCTCCAAAATGCATTTCAGACCTCTGTGGCATCTATGTGGGCACTGTGATGTGCTTAAATAAGCCAAGCATGGGAGTGCAGCTACCAGCAGGGGTATGCAGCTGGGAACACAGGTGGCTCTGAAGTTGTTGCCAGTTCACTGCTTGCAGCTGGCTCTGTGTAAGTGATAGGAAAAGGATGTGTATGCACTTAGACGAGCCCTTTTGGCTGATAAAGGCTGTTTCCGAGGCTCATGCAGATCCACCTGAATATACCACAGATTAGAGTAAAGGGCCTAATCTACATTTCCAACTGACCTCTCGGACTTCTTCAATAGCAATTCTCCTTTAATAGAACATAATTTTGTAGAATGCAAGACAGCACTGCCTATCCATATCATCTCCCAGAAGGGGCAATGTAGCAATGCATCATTTTGAATCTTCAATCTTATTTAAAAGTTAGTTTGTAACTAAATATCCTGAACTTTAAAATCTGCACTTATTTACAAAATGATTTATTTCTGCAAGAAGAATATCAGTACATTCACTAAACAAGAAATTCTAATGAAATTTAAAAAAATATATCAAATTCGGGCTTGTTCCTGAAGTGCTATTGAATTTCTGCTTATTCATCCTTCATCACTTTAGTCTACATAGGTGTAAGAGATATCTTTCAGTTCGATACATCTTGTGGTATGACCTTGGTTTGGTGTTGTATTAAGTGCTGTTATTTAGCTGAGAGTTAATTCCATCAGTAGAGGGTGTCCTGTTGAAAGCTTCATGTATATCATCTGTAGAAACATCTGCTTTTATATCATGCTTATCATCTGCTTTTGTGAGCAACAACACAAGAATGCTTAGAGATCACACTGGCATCTGGCACGGGCAGTTATTGCATGAACAAGTGGCAGGATGCTGACTAGTGAACCAAAACAGTGAACGTGGTTTTTCTCCGAGTTGTGATTCATTAGAAATATTGTGAAACTCCAAAAGGTAGGTGTGGAGACAACAATTCACCCTGCATAGAGAAGATTGGAAATATTCCTGAAAGAGAACATGGCAGTTAATGTCTAGGTAAATATGGAACAGAGGAATGCAACGTTTCCTAAGAAGGCAAATTAAAAAAAAATGGCTATTCGTGAGGCCAGAGACAGACACGCTCTGGCAAAAGGATGGAACCAAGGAACTGCAGATGATGGCTCACAAAAATAGACACAAAATTTGATCTGGTAAGTTCATCAACAACAGGAGCTCTTAAGAGACATAGTGGTGAGAATGGAGGGGGGTGGTAAAAGAGAAGGGTAAATGGATGTCTAACAGGTGGGAGACTTTCAAAGGTGAGCCAAGAAATTTGAAAACCAGCACGTTCCAATTAGAATGAAGGACAAGCTTGGAAAGATTAGGGTACCTTAGTTGACAAGGTATGTTGAGGAAGAATGAAGGAGGTCATCATATTATTGGAAAGATGTTGTTACGTTGTAAAGAATGCACAGAATATTTACAAGGATGTTGCCAGGACTCGAGGGCCTGAGCAATAGGGAGAGTTTGTGCAGGCTAGGACTTTTTTCCGTGGAGCACAGGAGAATGAAGGGTGATCTTTTAGAGGATGTATAAGATGATGAAGGGAATACATAGAGTAAATGAACAGTCTTTTAACCAGAGTAGGGGAATCAAGAACCAGACGACATAGGTTTAAGATGAGGGGGAAAGATTTAATAGGAACATTAATAGGTAGCCGCCAGATGAGGTAGTTGAGGCAGGTATTATCACAATGTTTAAAAGACATTTGGGTAGGTACATGGATAGGATAAATTTAGAAGGATATGGGTCAAACACAGGCAGGTGGGACTAGTGTAGATGGGCATGTTGGTCAGTTTGGGCAAGTTGTGCCAAGGGCCTGGTTCCACGTTGTACGACTCAATGACTCTATATCTCAGGTGTAGGCAGCTGCAATTAAGTGACTCCCTTGAAGAATACATGGGTTGCAGGCATCCACTTAAGAATGATGGACTGGGCTGCATTGACAACTCTCTGCAATTCTAGTGATCTCAGGCAGAGGAGCTCTCAAGCCTGGTTGTGATGAGTTCCAATAGGATGCGTTCTATGATGTATCTGCAGAAATGCATGTCATTGGAGACATGTTGAATTTCCTAGTCTTTTGAGGAAGAAGGGTGTCAGTGTGCTTTCTTGGCAGTAGCATCAATGTTACAGGATAAGTTGCTGGTGGCATTATCTCTTGAACCTGAAGCTCTTCACTATGTCCACTTCAGCACCATTGATGTTGACAGTGGATGTACACACCCTATTTTCTGGTTAATGACTAGATCCTTTATTTTACTGACATTGAGGGAGAGGTTCTTGGCTTGATCCTCTCTTATCAAGCTCTCTATTGCCGACCTGTACACTTGTCAACATGTTCAAGATCCGGCCCTTGACATTGGTGTCATCTGCGACCATGTAATGGAGTGAGCGCAGAAACTGGCTCCACCATTGTGAGTGTACAGGGAGTATAGTATAGGACTAAGAATTCACTTGCTATCCAAAAGTAGGGCCACAGAGATGATCCCTGCTATGGATTTGTGGTGATGGATGGTTAACTATGGTTAATGGAGATCCCAGAGACTGACATTGATGTATGTCATGCATAACCTCTTAATCTACTTCTTTAATGTTGTGTCTTATCTTTATCTGTGTGCTGCATGACAAGTCAAATTTCACTACACCAATTGGTGTATGTGATAGTAAATGTCCTTGTTGTTTAATGGTGGATTTGAGCACCTCCAGACAGAATTCATTAATCTATAACCTCTCATCTGTATTTGTCACAGGTCTTCCCAACATTACAGATGCACAAGTTCTCAAATATCTGCCATCTACATATTTTATTGAGTGGAGTGGAGCAGACTGGATACATTAAACATGATTCTATGCCAAAATAATAACCTCTGCCTTCGATCATTATTACAAGTTTCCATGAAATTCCTGGATCTTCTCACCGTTCAGTAGTGCCAACTTTGGGGAGTGCTGAAGTAAATCCAGATGACAATTTCCAGAATGAGAATACTGTTCTCCACCCTGTATATCTTTGCAATCAAAAGATTCATTAAACAGAATTACACTAACAGCGAATAGTTAAAATAGGTACTTTAAACTGTTTTCACCAAGGTTTAAGAATGTTCATTAATATTTCAGTTAACACACTCTACATATTTTCATTGTAATTCCAGAGTTATTAAGTAATTATTAAGAGTTTGCTGAAAAATCTGAATAGATTAGAGACACAAGAAACCTCAAATGCTGGAATGTACTTTGAATAGATTGCTTGTTTGAATGCAAGTGAATGTATGTTTTAAAAACATACATCCAATATCATTTAGTTTTAAAGAAGGAACTGCAGATGCTGGAGAATCGCGTGTATACAAAAGGCTGGAGAAACTCAGCGGGTGCAGCAGCATCTAAGGAGCGAAGAAGATAGGCGACGTTTCGGGTTGAGACCCTTCTTCGTCTGAAGAAGGGTCTCGACCCGAAACGTCGCCCATCTCCTTCGCTCCTTAGATGCTGCTGCACCCGCTGAGTTTCTCCAGTCTTTTGTGTACCCTCCAATATCATTTAATTCAGCAGGGATTATTTTCCCATAATTCAAATATCGAAATCTTAAGCAGCAAACTTGTGAGCCCAACCAGAATTTTTCTCCACGTGATAAAGAGTGTTACTTACTTGTTTACGGAACACTTCAGTGAGAAATGTGTTTAACAACTTCACAGTTTAAACTACTGTGTACGTGATTGGATAAAAATAAACTCCTCAAAAAACTGTTGACTCCTAGATTAAATTGTTCAGCATCAAATTAAAAAGCAAAAGAAGCAAAGGACAATTATATGATTGAGATTTTCAAGATCCGAGATTAAATTGCTTAAAGAAGTGATTCCCCTGGTGGATGGTCTGAATGACAGGTGAAAGAAAACTTTCAACTTAAAGTCTGAGGAAGAACAAGTGTCAGGTAGTTGGAAGTGTTTGGAAATAGACTCAAAATGCTGGAGTAACGCAGCGGGACAGGCAGCATCTCTGGAGAGAAGGAATGGGTAATGTTTTGGGTCGAGACCCTTCTTCAGACTGATGTCAGTGGAGTAAAAGGAGGTTGTGGTTGTTCAAGGAAATATCTCTTGTCATCCAATTAACGAATTATCTTGAGAAAGGTCCCAACCAAAACATCACCCATTCCTTCTCTCCAGAGATACTGCCTGTCCCGGTGAGTTACCCCAGCTTTTTGGGTCTATCTTACCTAATTATCTTTTAAATAGTTAACCAAAATGAAATTATTAATATGGTTTGAAGAAATAAAATCAAAGAGCTTTTTCAGTCCTCTCGTCTGCCCCTTCGTTTTGCCTATTTTCCTTGGCATAGTTTTATTTTCTTTCAAAGTTAAACTACGTTTCACCAAAAAGAAGAGATGTCTGATGTAAAATGCCTAAAATAGTCTTAGCTATTTGTCTCGTTTTTTCTGTGACTTACATCTTCCATACCGAAGGTGTTCAAATTTTCTCAGGAGCCCTCTAGATTAGCCACAATTTCTACTTGTGTAGACCGGCAGAATCTGTATTCATAGAAGTGAGTATTGGATATCTAACATTCTTCCTCGGAGCTCACGGCTACAGACTGCAAGAGACTTCATGGTGATTTTGGTAGTTAAAATAGAAGATGTTGACATTTCATGGCCAACTGGTTGACACCAAAAGAATCAGATGCAATGTTATGTCAATGACCTTTCATCACACCACATATCCAAAGATCAGCCATGATTAAATGGTGGAGTAGACTTGATGGGCCAAATGGCCTAATTCTGCTCCTATCACATGATCTTAACATTATTTTTGGCTATCACTGTCTGATCTGTTGAGTATTTTCCAGAATTACATGTTTTTATTTCAGATTTCTATCATCTGCACCATTTTGCATTTGTCATTGTGATAGATGTATAACTGGTGTAAACAATTAGCAATTTGTTTTGTCGACCTATTATTAAGTCATACATGTGGAAATGACATGCTTTAGAATTAGCAATTTATGAATTACTGCAGCAACTCAGAGATGGCATCTCCCTGACATGTGACCTCTGCTATCTAGAAAGACAAGGGCAGTGGGTGCAAAGGAAACAGTCACCTTCCAAGATGCCTTCCCAGTCATGCTCAATTATAACAATAAATTCCTTTACTTCTCTTTCATTGGCTTTGCATCATAATCCTGAAAAACCCTTACCCATCAGAGCTGTTAGACAATCTTTGACAAGGGTGGAACAGTGGCGCAGCTGGTAGAGCTGCTACCTCACAGCACCAGAGATCCGAGTTCAATCCTGACTTTGGGTGCTGTTTGTGTGGAGTATGCCCCTTCTGCCTGTGACTGTGTGGGTTTCCTCTGGATGCTCCAGTTTCCTCCCACATCACAAAGATTTGCAGGTTTGTAGGTTAATTGGCCTCTGTAAATTGCCCCTAATGCGTCAGTAGATTAGTTTAGTTTAGAGATACAGCGCGGAAGCAGGCCCTTCGGCCCACCAAATCCACACTGACCAGCGATTCCTGCTCATTAACACAGGCCTACACATAGTAGGGACAATTTACATTTATACCAAGTATACAAACACAAGCCAATAACCTACAAACTTGTACGTCTTTGGAGTGTGGGAGGAAACTGAAGATCCAGAAGAGAAACCCCATGTGGTCACAGGGAGAATATACAAACTCCGTACAGGCAGCATCCATAGTCAGAATCGAACCCGGGTCTCTGGCGCTGCAAGCGCTTTAAGGCAACAAACCTAACGTTGCACCGTCATGCCGTGCTTTGTTGGTAGTGGGCAAGAAAATGCAATAACATAGAATTAGTGAGAATGGTTGCCATGGACTCTGAGTGCTGAAGGGCCTGTTTCTATGCTGCAGCACTAAAACTAAATTAAGAAACAGTGTTGTTCATGAAGACGGTTTACTATGACCTTCCTGAGGGAATTGGGGATAATACAAGCAAATAAAAGCTGACTGGTTTTGATAATACAACTGGCATCATATAATGAAAGGCACAATCTTCCTCTCCCTCATTCGAATTTCCCTTATTCTATTTTGTCTTCCTGACTTCTCTTTCCATCTGTCAAGAAAAAGGCTAAATTTGGATGATTTGTCACATGTGGTGCTCAGACTGCACTGTAATTTGGCAGACTGCAGACAAAATGATTTGCTGCCACCATAAAATAGCAGCTATTGCGTGTTATACACAATGCCACCTTTACCACTGAAAACACCTGTTTAAGTGCATGGTATAATGCTCTAATCATCATAAACAGAACATCCTTCAACATGAGAAGTATGCAAAGGATACAATCTGCTACGATTTCAATGTGTTGTACGATCCAGCTTGTAACTCACTGTGCTATTAGTGTATTATTAAGGGAGGATGTTATGAATGGTTGGAAGCCCCACCTGCACACAGTGGGGAACCATGGCCTTCCTCTCCATGTTATGCTGTCTAGCAATTTGGGTAAATTGGCTCCGTACTGCGCCATCAAATCCAAAATGAAGATTGAATGTGCTCCAGGTGCTTCTGATGAAGGTAACCCTGCATAAAATGGAGGCAAGTAGGTTTTTTTAGCAGAGACTATAATCAAAGAATTAAAAGCTAGACATTATGGTGAGCAATTGAGCATTCATATTCAGTGTTGCATGAGATAATCTTGATGCATAAGGAATTTTTTTTTTTTTTTTTTGTGTGTTTTTGATTGTCTGTGCAATACAGTAGCCCACTGTAGCTAAGCAATCAGCAGTGAACAAATTGTGAGTGAACTTGTGTTGGAATGGAATGAAGTTCTATCCCAACACAAGGACTGTCAGCTTACCTTGGGTAATATGGTCTTATATCTCACCATGCCCAAACACTACTTAAAACCTCAATCACACTTCTCCCACCCCGAGCCTGGTTACTTCATCCTACACTTGGACAGCTTCCTCCTTTATTAACCAGACAATTCAATGTCCACTTGCCAAAATTCCTGATCTAGATGAGGTGCAGTCCGACCTCCACGCCTGTTTTCCATGAGTAAGCTTATAATCACTCCCAATTCAAATCTAAAATCTCTAACAAAAAGCAGGCAACTGGAGCAAAATGTGGGAAAATGTGAGGTTATCTACTTTGGAAGAGAACATTAATTTTTGTTTTTAATAGAGTGAGACTATAAAATGTTGCAAAACATAAGAATCTGGTGATTCAAATGCATGTAACAAGTACAACAAGAAAACTGGAAAGCTAATTAAATAGAGTTATGGAGTCATAGTTGTACAGCACGGAAACAGGCCCTTTGCCCAACTTGTCGTCACCGACCGAGATGCCCTATCCAAGTTAGCCCCATTGGGAGTAATCATCCCATCCAGTATCCCTCTGAATCCTCCCCATCCATGTACCTGTCCAAGTGTTGTTTTAATGCTGTTATAGTGTTTGCCTCAACTGCCTACTCTGGCAGATCATTTCATAGACCCACCACCCTCTGAGTGAAAAGGTTGCTCCTCAGTTTTGTATTAAGTATTGCTCCTCTCACCTTAAACATATGCCGTCTTGTTTTTAGATCCTGTACCCTGGGTAAAAGACTCTATGCATTCACCCTGTGTATAGCCCTTATGATTTTTGAACTGTAAGATCATCCCTCAGCCCTCTGTGCTCCAAGGAAGAAAGTATCAGATTTAAGGAAGGATATCCTTGCATTGGAGGCTTTGCAGAGAAAACAAACTGATGGAGGAACTCAATGGGTTAGGCAGCATCTGAAGAGGGAAATGGAGAAATGACTCCTTCCTGGGATATAAGGGTTGAAGCATGAAAATAAATTGAGCAGATTAAGCTGACAACTATAGAAGAATAAAAGATCAAAGTATTGAAACATAGAACAACTTGAAAGGGATGGACAAAGTGAACGGTGAGAGTGTTTCCCTCCGAAGCTTTTGGAACCAAGTAGTATGGTCAGAACAAGGATCCACCCATTTCCGATGGTGATGGTGTTTTACTCAGAGTGTCACGAGCCTTTGATAGTCTCTACACCAAAGAGCTGTGTAGGTACAGTCATTGATTATGTTCATGGTGAAAAATGATGGACTTTAAAACTGCAAGGGAGTCAGTGGATATTGGGAAAGACTAGAAAAGTAAGTTCAATACAAATCATATTTTTATTGAATGGAGGATAGATTCGCGAGGCATGCTGGCCTATTCCTGCTCCTGATTTATGTGCTCTTTGCTTTCCCACTCTCTGATTATACAGCACCTTCCTCTACCAACTTGAAGCATAGTATCACCACGACTTGGAAACAACTTGCCAAGATACACATCATCCCGACTCAGAAATAAAAGTGCTGTTCATTCACAAATGCTGGACTAAACACTTGAAACTCCCTCTAACATCATTGAAGATATATCCACACCTCAAGCACTGCTGTGGTTCAAGAAGGCAGCTCACCACCACCTTCTCAAGGGCAGTTAAGGATGGGCAATTAAATGCTAACCCGCCAGCGAAAACCAAATCCCTTTAAATAAATAAAATTAAATGCAGCACTACAATGATAGTCTTGTTGTGTCTTATGACTGTAGGCAGACCAATTTCCCTCCTGGGATAAATAAAGATCTATCGTATCGTATTGTATCTTTTTGAACAGCTGTTCAAGGTGTCTTCTGCACCTTGCTGGCACTTTGATTAATCTGTAAAAAAGAGAGATGGGCAGAGGTTAAATTCAAAAGTTCATAAGTTCTAGGAGCAGAATTAGGTCTTTCAGCCCATCAAGTCTACTCCGCCATTCAATCATGGCTAATCTATCTTTCCCTCTCAACCACATTCTCCTGCGCTTTCCCTAAAACCACTGACACCTTTACTAATCAAGAATCTGTCAATCTCCACCTTAAAAATATCCATTGATTTGGCTTCCACAGCAGTATGTGGCAATGAATTCTACAGATTCTCCACCCTCTAACAAAATAAAATCCTCCTCATCTCTTTTCTAATGGTATGTCCTTTTATTTGGGGACCAAGGTCCCTGGTCATAGACTCTACCACCAGTGGAAATATCCTCTCCACATCCACTCTATCCAGGCCTTGGAACAACAAGAGAAGATGGTAGTGGGTGAAAGACAGGGATGGATTTTAATGATGCAACAAGACCTGGGTGTCATGGTACACTAGTCATTGAAAGTAAGCATGCAGGTGCAGCACGCAGTGAAGAAAGCGAATGGTCTGTTAGCATTCATAGCAAAAGGATTTGCATATAGGAGCAGGGAAGATCTACTGCAGTTGTACAGGGTCTTGGTGAGACCACACCTGGAGAATTGCGTAGAGATTTGGTCTCCTAATCTGAGGAAAGACATTCTTACCATAGAGGGAGTACAGAGAACGTTCACCAGACTGATTCCTGGGATGTCAGGACTTTCATATGAAGAAAGGCTACTGATTTGCAAAGGGGAGACTTTAAACTAGAACGGTTGGGGGGGAGGGACTCAAATAGAGAAAGCTAGTAGACAGTGTGTGAGGCAGGAGGCAGAGAAGGGAAGCATGCAGACCCAACATGTAGGGTAGAAAGAAAAAAAAAACAGAATAAGAGTTGGTGGGTTTCTTAAACGTGTGAGCAGAGAGACAGAGGGGTGTAAAATGAGGGTAGAAGCAATAGGTAGCAAGGTAAAAAGTAAAAGTGGCAGGCAGACAAATCCAGGGCAAAAATCAAAAAGGGCCACTTTTCAACATAATTGTATAAGGGTTAAGAGTGTTGTAAAAACAAGCCTGAAGACTTTGTGTCTCAATGCAAGCAGCATTCGTAATAAGGTGGATGAGTTGAATGTGTAGATAGCTATTAATGACTATGATATACCTGTAGTTGGGATCACAGAGACATGGCTCCAGGGTGACCAAGGCTGAGAGCTGTACATCCAGAGTTATTCAATATTCAGGAGGGATAGACAGAAAGGAAACGTAGGTGGGATAACGTTGCTGGTTAGAGAGGAGATTAACGCAATAGAAAGGAAGGACATTAGCTTGGAGGATGTGGAATCGATATGGGTGGAGCTGCGAAACACTAAGGGGCAGAAAACGCTAGTGGGAGTTGTGTACAGGCCACCTAACAGTAGTAGTGGAGTGGGGGATGGCATCAAACAGGAGATTAGAAATGCATGCAACAAAAGTAAAACAGTTATAATGGGTGACTTCAAGCTACATATAGATTGGGTGAATCAAATTGGCAGGCGTGTTGAGGAAGAGGATTTCTTGGAATGTATACAGGATAGTTTTCTAAACCAACATTTAGAGGAACCAATGAGAGAGCAGGCTATTCTAGACTGGGTATTGAGTAATGAGGAAGGGTTAGTTAGCAGTCTTGTTGCGCGTGGCCCCTTGGGCAAGAGGGACCATAATATGATTGAGTTCTTCATTAGGATGGAGCAGGCAGTGAAGAAAGCGAATGGTATGTTAGCATTCATGGCAAAAGGATTTGAGTATAGGAGCAGGGAGGTTCTACTGCAGTTGTACAGGGTCTTGGTGAGACCACACCTGGAGTATTGCATACAGTTTTGGTCTCCAAATCTGAAGAAAGACATTCTTTCCATAGAGGGAGTACAGAAAAGGTTCACCAGACTGATTCCTGGGATGTCAGGACTTTCATATGAAGAAAGACTGGATAGACTCGGCTTGTACTCGCTCGAATTTAGAAGATTGAGGGGGGATCTTATAGAAACTTACAAAATTCTTAAGTGGTTGGACAGGCTAGATGCAGGAAGATTGTTCCCGATGTTGGGGAAGTCCAGAGCAAGGGGTCACAGTTTAAGGATAAGGGGGAAATCTTTTAGGACCGAGATGAGAAAAGCATTTTTCACACAGAGAGTGGTGAGTCTCATGAATTCTCTGCCAAAGAAGGTAGTTGAGGCCAGTTCATTGGCTATATTTAAGCGGGAGTTAGATGTGGCCCTTGTGGCTAGAGGGATCAGGGGGTATGGTACGGGATAATGAGTTGGATGATCAGCCATGATCATATTGAATGGTGGTGCAGGCTCGAAGGGCCAAATGGCCTACTCCTGCACCTATATAACCATATAACCATATAACAATTACAGCACGGAAACAGGCCCTCTCGGCCCTTCCAGTCCATGCCGACCATTTGTTTTCCCCTAGTCCCATCTACCTGCACTCAGACCATACCCCTCCATTCCCTTCACGTCCATATACCTATCCACTTTACTCTTAAATGTTAAAATCGATCCTGCCTCCACCACTTCTGCTGGAAGCTGATTCCACACAGCCACCACCCTCTGAGTAAAGAAGTTCCCCCTCACGTTACCCCGAAACCTCTGTCCCTTCATTCTCATGTCATGCCCTCTTGTTTGAATCTTCCCTACCCTCAATGGGAAAAACGTATCCACGTCAACTCTGTCTATCCCTTTCATCATTTTAAAAACCTCAATCAAGTCCCCCCTTAACCTTCTGCGCTCCAAAGAATAAAGACCTAACTTGTTCAACCTTTCTCTGTAACATAGTTGCTGGAACCCTGGCAATATTCGTAAATCTCCTCTGTACTCTCTCTATTTTGTTGACATCCTTCCTATAACTAGGCGACCAAAATTGTACACCATACTCCAGAATTGGTCTTACCAATGCCTTGTACAATTTTAACATTACTTCCCTACTCCTATATTCAATGCTCTGATTTATAAAGGCCAGCACACCAAAGGCTTTCTTTACCACCCTATCTACATGCGATTCCACCTTCAGGGAACTATGCACAGTTATTCCTAGATCCCTCTGTTCCACAGCATTCCTCAATTCCCTACCATTTACCATGTACGTCCTATTTTGATTTGTCCTGCCAAGATGTAGCACTTCACACTTATCAGCATTAAACTCCATCTGCCATCTTTCAGCCCACTTTTCCAAATGGCCCAAATCTCTCTGTAGACTTTGAGAATCTACTTCATTATCCACAATACCACCTATCTTAGTATCATCTGCATACTTACTTATCCAATTTTCCACCCCATCATCCAGATCATTGATGTACATGACAAACAACAGTGGACCCAACACAGATCCCTGAGGCACCCCACTGGTCACCGGCTTCCACCTATTTCCTATGTTTCTATGAAGAGAGAAGCAAAATGAGAGGCAACTGAAATAAGACCTTTATGGATCCTTCAGACTCACCATGTCATACCTCCTACCATCAAAGATGTACTTTCTACACCACAAACACGTGTATTTTAACTTCACCTTTCACTGATCTGCATTGCCCCTCTTGTGCTTCAACTTGAACTGCAAGAAGAATGCAGATGGTTTACTGTGCATCCCTGAACAAAATTGTGCAGCAAAGTATGGATGTTGAGAATAAGCAGCAACAGATGCGGGAATAATGGGAGAGTCATTGCGAAGTGTGAAGTTGTTGTCAAGTGCAGACGAAAGAAGTGTTGATGTGTCCTGCTGCGACTTCAAGAGCAAAATATAAAATTGGAAGAGGGAAGGATTTTATTAGTGTTTGGCTTGTGCAAGTGGTGCAGATGCAGAGAGGTGGGGCAATGATCTTACATTACTACCTTGGTAAGCCATTAACACTTTTCCGACATTCTTGGTTGAACCTCCATTGCCATCGGGTCAAATTGCACTGACAGCCCAACAAGAATTCTGCAGGAAACTGTGGGTTGACCATAATGGACTGTATGCATCAGTGCATTTCAGACAACCATAATTGGGCACTGCTATATGGAAAAATAGAACATGGAGAAAGGCAGATGTAGAAGTATCTAAGCTCTTGTTCTACAATTTGACTTACCTATGACAGTCCATATCCAAGTTAGTCATGTCTTGGATTCCCTTGTATCTGTTCCACAGCATATCCTTAAAAAAAATTAAGTCCTATATATTTCACTGCTTTACTTAGTTTATTAACAATAGCTGAAATTAATGTAAAATAAAAAGCTTTTTTAGATTTTCTATTAACTTTTAACATTTATTTATTCAGATTAATTACAAATATTTTAAAAATTATCTGATTAAAATAGAGACATTTATAAACAATGAAGCAGGATAGGATAACAACAACTATGAGGGTTGTGAAGAGGGCAGGATCTTAGGATTAAATCCTAGAGACAAGGCCATTGTGGGATGGTTGGATACTGTAATTTGGATTTTGGTTAGCAGTTTTGTTAGGTGGCATTTGGAGTATTGTGTGTAGCTCTGGTCACCCCATTACAAGAAGGATGTACAGGCTTTGGTGAGGGTGCAGAAGAGGTTTTGATCAGAGCGTTGCCTGGATTAGAGGGTTCTACCCTGTAAGGAGTGTTTGGACAAACTTGGATTGTTTTCTCTGGTATGTCGAAGGCTAAAGGGAGAACTGATAGAAGTAGATAAAATGATGAGAGACATCGATAGGGTAGACAGAACATTTTTCTCAGGATGGAAATGCCAAAGTGCTCAGCTCAGGATGCAAGTAAAATACTGTTGGGGTACCAATGAAGGATTAGTACATTGAATAGCATGAATGCACAAATCTCCTACCTGCACGTCAACCAGCTCATATTCTGACCATAATGGTTAAATGATGTTACAAAGAACATAGTAATCTAATTATGATTTAGTTTCATCCAGTTTAGAGGTACAGCAGGGAAACAAGCCATTCAGCCCATTGGGTCCATGCTGACCATTGATCACTCGTTCACATTAGTTCTATGTTATCCCACTTTTGCATCAACACCCTACGCACTAGTGGCAATTTACAACGGGCAATTAACCAGCATACCCTCATGTCTTTGGGATGTGGGAGGAAACTGGACCACCCGGAGGAAACCCACATAGTCTCAGGTAGAATGTGCAAAATCTGCACAAACAGCACCCGATATCATGAACGAACCCAGGTCTATGGCACGATTAAGGAGCAGCTGTACCACCTGAGCCACTGTGCTGCCCTTTACCTCACCTGGAATTCACCCATCATAATAGATACTGTACATGTGATAACACATTTCAGAAAAATTTGCAGTGCAAACATGTAAATATATCTGCACAGTCCACAGTGATTGAATATCTACATGCAATAACGGCTACAAGGATGCCTTACCATCCTACATTTTTGTCAATGCTCTTTTACAATCTGGACATGAAAACGACTAGAAAATGTAACATTGCATTCCTCATCATCAAAAGGATATTAATTCAAAGCTTTCAAAAGCATTCTGGGTGTGAAGCAGTTCTTTCCTTTCAGCCATGTTTTTCATCTCAGTCTGGATGTGCTATATTGAGGGATTAGCAAAAATACCTAGTTGTGAAAAGTTGCCATTGAATGTCAGATGTCAAATTTCATTGTTAGTATTTGAAATGTTTCTGTTTATTGCCAAAAACGAAAAATGTAAATACTGTCAGTGGAAGTAAACTGAAGATTTTCTATTTATTTCCAAAGAATCAAGTCAAAAAGTAGAGAATTATTACAAAGATAAACATTGGTGCTCAAGCTTCAGCCAAGATATTGTGGTCAAAATACCATGTGTGAATGCTGAGCTGAATGCTTCTTTCTGAAAGTAACTAACTAAGGGTGGCACGGTGGCACAACGGTAGAGTTGTTGCCTTACAGCGCCTGAGACCCAGTTTCAATCTTGTCTATGGGTGCTGTCTGCACGGAGTTTGTACATTTTCCCCGTGACCCGAGTGGGTTTTCTCCAAGATCTTTAGCTTCCTCCCACACTCCAAAGACGCACGGGTTTGTAGGTTAATTGGCTTGGTATAAATGTAAATTATCCCTAGCGTGTGTAGAATAGTGTTAATGTGCGGGGATTGCTGGTTGATGCGGACTTGGCGGGCTGATGGGCCTGTTTCCGTGCTGTATCTATAAATTAAACTGAAACTAAACTAAATCTGAATAACGCTTGTACCACAATCAGCTGAGCTCCAGGGGGACATTTTTTTCAGCCTACATGCCAACAGGGCATTCCTGTCAGGGCGTGTTAGTCCTTCATCCAAGGAATTGTCATGAAGCCGAAAACACTGCTCCAGCAGATTTGTGCAACAAATAAGAAATTAAGATAGACACAAATTGCTGGAATAACGCAGGTCAGGCAGCATCTCTGGAGAAAAGGAATAGGTTTCGGGTTGAGACCCTTCTTCAGACTGAAAGTCAGGGGAGAGGGAAACTAGAGGGATGGGGAGGTACAAAGAATAAAAGAATGAAAAAGAACAAATCAAAGCCAGCAAGGATGATCAAAGCAAGGTGGAGCCCTCAATGGTCCATTGTTGGCTGGGGAAGAGGTGATAACGAGGGGGTACGCACAGTAAAACTAAGCAGGACGACAGTGAAACTAGTAGGATAACTCGGTCGGGGTGGAACAGAGAGAGAGAGAGGGAATGCAAGGGTTATTTAAACTTAGAGAAATCAATTATCATATCGATGGGCTGCAACCTGCCCAAGTGAAATTTACAGGAAATTAAGTCAGAATGCACAAACAACTCTCAGAAGCTTAATCGCAAGAAGGAAAATTAATGAATTTGAAGTTAAACAAGATCAGTATCTATCTGTGTGTTTTTTGTGTACTATTCAGAAGTCATTCTTTCAACCTATAATGTCCACTCCAGCACCCCTCCTTCTCCGCACCGTTCCTAAGTGCATGCTGACACTGAATAAGCACAAGTCTTGTTGTGGTCTGTCAGAATTTTTTGTCAGACATGATGCCATTATCAAGACACATCAGGTTGGGATAAATTGACCTAACTGACCACAGGCTTACAAATGTCTTGGGAAGAGGGAAGACGGTGAATCAAAAGGTAGCTTTGCTATATATTCCTGAGGCTGTTTTATTGACAAGAATGACAAGGGTCCCAAGATGCACCATTATCCACAACTGGCTACCAGACATCAAATGGTGCTGAGCTGTCTGTGTCAGAACAGAGAGAGTAGCTCACCACGTACCATATAGAGCAAGGCTTATTACATTTTGTACAACTAAGGTTTGTCAAAAGACAGGGTCAGTGTTTGTGCTGTGCCCTAAAGGGAAAATGTTAAAAAAAAAAGATTTACACAACCATCTTCAAGATCTTTGCCTCAAAACAGAACTCTGAGTTGAGAGATGACTAAAGCTAGGAACTTTCTTCATATCAAAAGAAAAGTAAGTCATCTTTCTTCAATCATAAATAAGCCAGAAAGACCGTCACTTTATGAATCAAAGATAGGATATAAAACAAGCTGTTAGGTTGTTGATTTGCCTCCATATTCAAGGGCAGTAATACTTTAATCATAGTTTCAGTTTCTCTTTACTTCTGGCTTTCAACTAATTATTAAATGTGAGCCACAATATATCTGTAGGCACTAAGAAGAAGCGTGGATATACCTCAAAACATAAAATAAAATATTGGAATACTGCTAGGAATGGACGAAGCAAAATCACAATTTTTTTTTTTGGTTTGCAAGTGCATTTGCTCTGAACTGAGAGATGAAAGGCTGAGAATATTTTCTCTCAGGTCTAAGAGTAACCTAATTTAATCAAGACTGTTTTTGCTCAAGCTCTTTTTTTTTGCCGTTTCAATAAGAACATGCAAGGGATCTTAATGGGAAAAAAGGATAATGTTGTGCTTTGAAAGGCTTGAGTATTGCTGAGTGGTGTACTAATTTCCCTTTTTTGTCTATTTTCTCCACTCTTTTTATTTATTGGTGATTGGTTTAGCTCACCTAAATACACATCAAAGTAGATCAAGTTGATACCTAGGCAGTGTATCTGATTATGATGGATAAACTGCCAAGGAATGTCCACACATCTGCATCTAGTAACAGTTAAGTATACAAGTGCAAGATTATCCCTTCCCTATTAAACAGTGGCTAATTTCTCCATCCCAACCTCTCCATCTCAATCACTGAAATATGACCTCCTGCTTTTGTTCTGCGTGTCTTTATATCTCCATACTTCTTATATGTGAATTTACATTTCCATTGCTTTCCATGTATGTGGGCATGCTGTATACCAAGGAGAAGGGAGTTCATAGCTAGTCTTATCCAACATTTGTTATTCCATCAGCAACACAACTACTCTCTCAGCCACCTCAGTAGTTGTCGCATAAATTTGATTATACCCCTGCATTAATGAATGGAAATGTTGCTTACAGAATTTACAAATCATTATACAAAATTGAGAGGTAAAATAAGTATTTACTCTTATGGAATCTAGTTGTAAAAACACATATACACACAAAATGGATACAGAGAATTGAACTAGTTTCCAAGGTTCAGACTGCCGGTTTAGGGTGGAAACCATTTAAGAGATTTGGTTTGGAAACTGGAAAAGTAATCATTTCCATTGATACTTGTACAATGATACTTCCTCAAACAATGTAACATCCATGCTTGTCTAATTACACACCTGAAAACATGGGAAAATTTGATTTATATTATGGAAGAAGGTTTTCTAGAAACACAACCTTCCCTAGTGCAGGGGGTACACTATATTATGTTGGATTTGAGAACCAAGTTTGGGTATAGATAGGAAATAGACACAAAATGTTGAAGTCATTCAGCGGGATAGGGAGCATTTCTGGACAGAAGGATTGGGTGACATTTTGGGTTGAGGCCCTTCTTCAGACTGAGTCAGTGGAGAGGGAATCGAGAGATGTGGAAGGGTAAGGTATGAAAACCAAGAGCATAAAGGGTACAAAGTTCAATGAAAATGTACAATAGATCATGGTTCGCTAGGCGAAGGTGACAACGAGGCATACAATGTAAAATGTAATCTGACAGTCAGACTGCTTGGAGAAGCCATGGTCTAATTAAATGCTGTAATGAAAATGAATAGCATAGTTGGACCACAAATGTTTATGTGGATCATGAAGGGTGATTTTTTTTTATTGCAATAGAAGGAATGTTTGAATTTTAACAATTAACGATTTGCAGAGAATTTTCGGATGGTTTTTGAAATTTGTTCGGTGATCTAAGCAAGTGAGTTCAGATAATAAATATATTTGCTAGATTAGCCACAGGGAAACTATTTCCTCTATGTAGGTATTCAAAACAAGAGGACAAAATCTTAGAAAAAATACTGAGCCATTTCGAAATGGCATCAGGAAGCAATTTTTCACTCAAAGGGTACAGGAAGTCTAAAGAATAGTCCCAATAGACGTTGAATGATAGGTCAATTGAAGATTTCAAATCTGTGAGCAACAGATTTTTTTAATGTATCAAGGGATTTGGAACAAAGTTGACTAATGAGATCAGGCAAAGTTCAACTATGATCTAATTAAATGGCAGAAAAGGCTCAAATGGCTGATTGGACATCTTATGTCTCTACTTAATCCAACTGAATACCGAGCACTTGCCAAATTTCCATTGACAACAATTCTAATGCGTACTCATTTGTTCAAGCAATGTGGACATTATAGGTAAAACATTGTCTATTCCTAATTAATTCATGATCTTAATGACCAGGTTATTTCAATGGACAGTTAAGAGTCAAGCACACTGATCAGTCCACATTTGCATGTAGACCAGAAGGATGACATCTGCGGACAATAGTGAACCACACACATTATTTGACAAATTGGTAGCTTTCATTATTACAATACTGGCTGTCTATTCCAGATTTGTTTATTTACTAAGAATACTCATTTGGCTGCTTCAATAGACTAAGCTCCTAGTTGCTAAGCAAATTACTTATCCACAATGTGACCATACCTTACATTGCCAAATCATGTGTTTTGCTAATGCAATATCACATACCAATGCAGAGGGTATTCTATTGAACCACAATCACGGGCAGCATGGTGGCGCAGCAGTAGATTTGCTGCCTTACAGCGACAGAGACCCCAGTTTGATCCCGACTATGAGTGCTGTCCGTATGGAGTTTGTACGTTCTCTCCGTGACCTGTGTGGTTTTTTTTTCCCAGGAACTCCGGTTTCCTCCCACACTCCAAAGACATACAGGTTTATAGGCTAATTGACTTTGGTAAAATTGTAAATTGCCCCTGATGTGTTTAGGATAGTGCTAGTACATGGGGATTGCTGGTTGGCCCAGATTCAGCGGGCCCAGGGCCTGTTTCCACGCTGTACCTCTAAAACTAAAACCAAATCTAAAAACTAATCACTTTGACTCAAGGTGAAGTTGGGATTGAATATGATTTGAACCAGAAAAGTGTGCTGAAGAATTTCTATCCAGTCTTTTGTGAGACTTCCAACCTCAAGACAGCACCCGCTACCTGGTACCAATAGGAAATCTTTGGACCATACAGCATTTCATCTCGTGTGGCAACCCGCCCAGAACACTTGTGAAAGTGACAAATTGGTTTACATCTCATTTGGCTGCTCGGACTGCTTGGGTAACATTCTGTCACGCATGAGGAGGAAATTAACCCACTGGCCTCCTACACTTACCTACCTTCCATCAGTTGGAAACCCACCAGCTGTCAAAACCCAGACTATACCCTACAATATCTATTTGTATTTGAACATTTTATTGCTCAGAGGAAATATGAGAACATTTATTGAAATAGTTTTCCTTTATATACAGTGGCTTGCAAAAGTATTCATACCCCTTGAACTTTTCCACATTTTGTCACGTTACAACCACAAATGTAAATGTATTTTATTGGAATTTTATGTGATAGACCAACACAAAGTGGCGCATAATTGTGAAGTGGAAGGAAAATGATACATGGTTTTCAAATTTTTTTACAAATAAAAAACTGAAAATTGTGGCGTGCAAAAGTATTCAGCCCCCTTTACTCTGATAGCCCTAAATAAAATCCAGTGCAACCAATTTCCTTCAGAAGTCACCTAATTAGTAAATATAGTCCACTTGTGTGTAATCTAATCTCAGTTTAAATACAGCTGTTCTGTGAAGGCCTCAGAGGTTTGTTAGAGAACATTACTGAACAAACAATGCTCCTTGGGCATCATGAAGCCCAAGGAACACACCAGACAGGTCAGGGATAAAGATGTGGAGAAGTTTAAAGCAGGGTTAGGTTATAAAAATATATCCCAAGCTTTGAACATCTCACGGAGCACTGTTCAATCCATCATCCGAAAATGGAAAGAGTATGGCACAACTGCAAACCTACCAAGACATGGCTGTCCACCTAAACTGATAGGTTGGGCAAGGAAAGCATTGATCAGAGAAGCAGCCAAGAGGCCCATGGTAACTCTGGAGGAGCTGCAAAGATCCACAGATCAGGTGGGAGGATCTGTCCACAGGACAACTATTAGTCGTGCACTCCACAAATCGGGCCTTTATGGAAGAGTGGCAAGAAGAAAGCCATTGTTGAAACAAAGCCATAAGAAGTCCCGTTTGCAGTTTGCCACAAGGCATGTGGGGGACACTGCAAACATGTGGAGGAAGGTGCTCTGGTCTGATGAGACCAAAATTGAAGTTTTTGGCCTAAATGCAAAACGCTATGTGTGGCGGAAAACTAACACTGCACATCACCCTGAACACACCATCCCCACTGTGAAACATGGTGGTGGCAGCATCATGCTGTGGAGATGTTTTTCTTCAGCAGGGACAGGGAAGCTGGTCAGAGTTGATGGGAAGATGGATGGAGCCAAATACAGGGCAATCTTGGAAGAAAACCTGTTTGAGTCTGCAAAAGACTTGTGACTGGGGTGGAGGTTCACCTTCCAGCAGGACAATGACCCTAAACATACAGCCAGAGCTACAATGGAATGGTTTAGATCAAAGCATATTCATGTGTTAGAATTGGGCAGTCAAAGTCCAGACCTAAATCCAATTGAGAATCTCTGGCAAGACTTGAAAATGGCTGTTCACAGACACACTCCATCCAATCTGACTGAGCTTGAGCTATTTTGCAAAGAAGAATGGGCAAAAATTTCAGACTCTAGATGTGCAAAGCTGGTAGAGACATACCCCAAAAGACTTGCAGCTGTAATTGCAGCGAAAGATGGTTCTACAAAGTATTGACTCAGGGGGGCTTAATACTTTTGCACGCCACACGTTTCAGTTTTTTATTTGTAATAAAATTTGGAAACCATGTATCATTTTCCTTCCACTTAATAATTATGCACCACTTTGTGTTGGTCTATCACATACAATCCCAATAATATACATTTACGTTTGTGGTTGTAACGTGACAAAATGTGGAAAAGTTCAAGTTCAAGGGGTGCAAGCCACTGTATGATACAAAAAATGAAAATTTAAGAAATGTACAAATGTTTCTTGGAAAGCCTTCAAGACAAGAGTTCCCAAACTGGGGTAAATTTACCCTGAGGAGGTAAATTTTGCCTACCCAGGGGATACATTTGTTGATTCTGGATTTGTACATATTTTTTCTCATTAACTGACTGTGTTTGGTTCTAATATACCGGTATCTGGTTATCATTAGTTGTTCATAAATAAGTGAAATAACATTGTTATGTGCTAATAACGTTGCCAGGGGTAAACGGGACAAAAAAAGTTTGGGAATCCCTGCTTTAAGCAGTGGTTAATCTCTGAGAGATGCAAAACTTCACATCCATTTGTTGTGTCTAAATGTAACATCTAATATGAAAAAAAATCATATCAAGCCCTGATTTTTATGCTAGATTTCTAATGCATCTAATTGACTAATGTCAGGAAAGGGATACAGGCTACCGTTGCTAAATTCATTTAACAACCATAAATGCCTAATAATGAGAAATGCAAAATGAATGTTTCGAACAAAATTACTTTCAATTTGTCTAACATTTCCAATGTCTTGGGTATATAAATTTCCTACGGTAAGTAGGCACATTTAAATTAGGTGTAGCCAAAGTACGAAGGACAATGTGAATATTACATCAATGTAATTATTGCTTTATTCAGTGTAACATTATCATTCAGTCTAATCTGTCATTATCATGTAAAAACTAACTGCACAGAAACCCATGAAAGCCACTTCTATTCTGAATTAAATAGTGCAATACAGATAGAAATGGAGATTTTTTTTGCACATACTAGTAATGAAATCTTAAATCCATTTATAAAGAACAGTGCACAGAGGAAGCCTTCTTTCTTTTACATTAATAATGATACATGCAAGTGTCCTTTGGTAAACAATCGCTTCAAAATTTGACCTTACTGAATATTTTGAATCTTTCTGAAAAGCTGCTTTAGAATGATTTTTGCGAAGAGATTCTGCTTTTATTTTTTTCTTAAATGCAATATTATTTGCATGTTTTAATTCTTTAAAAGATTAAGATTCAAAGATTTATTGAGTTTTCATGCATAATGCTGCATGAAATGTCTGATTTTAGTCAACGTTGAACATTTATTGTGGTGTTCTCTTTGCATGTTGGAAAATAGGCATTTGCTGTAAACTCACAATGTCTATTGTGCAAATATATCTATTTCCTCTAAAAGCAGCTAATAATGTAACACAGTTCCAACTTATATGGTTCAAAAGTGATTGGAGTTAAAGCAAATTACATTTTCATATTTTATGGGATTGGTTTGCTGGACATTTGAAATTCTGGTAGATTATTTATAAATTATTCACGCGAGTGAATAATGGAATTTAAATGGCATTGGTTTGAATTGACTCATTTACAAAATTTGCCTCAAATTAAATTTAAGTATTCAAAAGCCATGTATCATATACCTCACTAAAGATACACACATTACTTGGTTCATTGTAAAGATGTCACATAATTTGCCAATAAATCAGCCTTGCTTGCACAAAGATAAATTTACTGGATAAAAATGTTACCCATGCAACACTGGCATTAGGCAGAATATAATGCAAATAGATGTGTATTGGATGTACTGGTCAAAATGGCCTGATGTGAAAGGTTCCTTTCAATGCAAAATTCCTTCTGTGGATCACCAAATCCAAAAGTTATCAATGAGTGCATGCCATTTTGTAAAGATTGAATGAGCTATCTGCAAGGTATACATCACTGCATTTATAGGCCTGATCAGGTCATCAATCAATAGAATGATCTATCGCTGTCGCTGCCTCAAAAAGGCTGCCAGCATCATCAAGGACCCATGACATGCTGGTCACACACTCATCTCTCCGCTGCCATCCGGTAGAAGGTACAGGAGCCTGAAATCTGCAACATCCAGGTACAGGAACAGCTGCTTCCGCACAGCCATCAGACTATTAAACACAACAAGCATTCAAACAAACTCTGAACTATAATCCTGTTGTGCTGCAGTAATGCAAGAATTTCATTGTCCTATCTGAGACACATGACAATAAACTCTCTTGACATGACATCTTGAATTCAAAGTTGTTGCCAGAATTTCATATCTAATGGGAAAGAATTCTTCTATGAACTAAGTGTTACAATATTATATATATACACACACATACACACTTCATAAATGGGTTAAGATTTAATTACTGGTACATCTAACTTTCTAATGTTGTTGAGGATGGGTTAACGCAAAAGCTCTCAATCTTTGCAGCATTTTGCTATTTTACAATCACTATTTATTGCTGTATTTATTGTTTACTATTTGAGTTTATGCAATCTATGAATTTAATTATAGTCTGGTGTATATGGCAATAAACACATTTGAATCTAAATCTAAAACCACATTTGGAACATTGTGTTCTGTTCTGGTCACCCTGCTCTAGGAAGGATGTAAAAGCTGGTAAAAAGTGCAGCAAAGATTTAGCAGGATGAAGGTTTCAGTGATAAGGAGAGGCTTGATAAACTGGTACCTTTTTCCCTGGACTGTACGAGGCTGAAAAGTGACCTTATAGAGGTATACAAAATCATGACAGGCATATATAAAATGGTCACAGTCTTTTCCCCAAGGTTGAGAAGATAGAACCAGAGGACTTAGGTTTAAGGTGAGAGAGAAATATCAAAAAGGGACTTCAGGGGCAATATCTTCAAGCAAAGGTTAGTGCATATCTGGAATGAGCTGCCAGGCAAAGCTGTAGAGGCAGCTACAATGGCAACATTCAAAAGATATCTGGACACATACATGGATTGGAAATATGTGTCATGGATGAGTTGGGCCAAAGGGCCTTTTTCCGTGCTGTATAAATTAATGACTGACTATTTTACTTGGGATTAAAAGTAGACAATAATGCTGGAAAAACTCAGCAGGTGAGGCAACATCTATGGAGCAAAGGAAATAGGCAATGTTTCGGGTGGAAACCCTTCTTCAGAAGTCAGCCTTCAATTTTCTAGCATCTGCAGTTCCTTCTTAAACATTTCTTGAGATTAAGTTACCTTTAGTGAACAGAACATTCTGTTGGAATATTGAATTCCATTTCTAAATGGTTAATGTACAATCACAGTGGAAGGAGTTATATGCCAACTGTCATAATCAGAAAATCCACCCAGAATAAGGCACATGGATACGTTGGGAATGGAGTAGTATGGATCATGTGTAGGCAGATGAGATATTATCAGGGAATTATGTCTGGCACAGACATTGTGGGCCGAAGAGCCTGTTCCTGTACTTCATAGTTCAGTTTAGATACAACATGGAAACAGGCCCTTCGGCCCACCGGGTCTGCGCCGACCAACGATCCCTGCATATTAACACTATCCTACACACACTAGGGACAATTATTGGTACTTTTACTAAGCAAATGTACCCACATACCTGCACGTCTTTGGCGTGTGGGAGGAAACTGAAGATCTTGGAGAAAACCCTCGCGGTCACGGGGAGAACGTACCAACTCCATACAGACAGCACCCATAGTCGGGATTGAACCTGGGTCTCAGGCGCTACAAGCACTGTAATGGGCCTGTCCCATTTAGGCAAGTTTTTTGGCGACTGCAGGTCGCCACATGTTCGCAGGTGGTTGCTGGGTCGTCGCCTTCATGGTCGTGAGGAGTTCCCGCATTCTGGGAACTAGTTATGGCCTCATTATTGTCGACGTGAATTTTTCAACAAGTTGAAAAATGATCTGCGACCAGAATGAAGCTGCAATGGAGAGTAGCGAGAATTTCCATGCCGTAGGTGCAGTGGTAGTGGTAGTGGATTTCCAGGAGGTCAAAGGTTGTCATAGGTTCTCATAGGTTGTAGCCGGTGCAGACCGGTGAATTTCATTGGCTAATTGGGAAAAAAAGCGTAAGCAGTACTTTTCAGAACCAAGGATAACTGACCGGTAATGTTAATTCACAGCCGTGTATCTCTGGCTTCTTGAAAGTTGTCTCCACTCCTTCTCCCCCCCCCCACCTTTATAACCATATAACAATTGGACTTACATGACCCATCCCATACACTGTGCTTTCACCAGCACCAACCTTCCTGTTCATCGCGGTGTGTGTCTGCATCACGTTGGCTTTGCACCGTGTGAATTTCACTCAGACACGCTCCCCCCGCTTGCCCTGTCCCCCGCCTGCATAACGGGCTGGTGAAGGAAGGTGTGTGTGTGTGTGTGTGTGTGTGTGTGTGTGTGTGTGTGTGTGTGTGTGTGTGTGTGTGTGTGTGTGTGTGTGTGTGTGTGTATGTGTATGTGTATGTGTGTGTGTGTGTGTGTGTGTGTGTGTGTGTGTGTGTGTGTGTGTGTGTGTGTGTGTGTGTGTCACACTGACAGTCGCCATTCCAGTCGCCGGCAGTCGCCTGAAAAATCACCTAAGTGGGACAGGCCCATAAGGCAGCAGCTCTACCGCTGCGCCACCGTGTTCTATATTAATCAGTAAAGCTTTGCTCCTATTTTGTTAAATCTATTGTTTCCATTGATCTCACACACTATCCATTAACAAATCTCAATATTGAATCAGAACAGGGATTAAAAGGTTGATTCATGTCACCTTTGGGGTGGAAGATTGCAACCTTCACGTGGTCTGCTCTGTTTCGACTAATGCAATCAACTCGACGTGCACAAACAGAAGATCAAATAGAACAAGTTGTCCTGCAACTTTAGGCTGTGCACGCCACACGAAAGAAGAAGATGTCACCTTTTTGGTGGAGACTTTGAAAAGGTATCTTTTCTTTATGAAAAATGCATCGCTAAGCATTGTGTTAACTGGGAACTTCAAGGAACTAGACTTGACATATGCGATGGTTTCATTGCACTCGTTTTTGGCACACAAACAGTTATTTGGACACTATATTAATAAACAGGAAAAATGGGGGCTTACACATTTCCCACCAACTGCTAAATTAAAAAATATCGAGCAATAACTTTGTAGTTACCAAAATATTTGTGACATGAAGAGTAATGACATTTTCATTGCAGTTTTCAGCTATTAAAAAAAAAGCTTAAAATAAATTGTAATTGTTAATTTTGTCCTTGGCTTGAAGATCATAGACTCATAAACTAAATTACAATAAAATACTGTTTCATAATGCACAAAACATTAATCATTGGTACGCATAGATAATACATTGGGTCAGACAAAAGTAATGTTTAGTTTCCTGTCATGAAACTTTTAATAAAATTGATGAGGGAGGGAGGCACATGCAGAATATAACTAAATAGTAGTTATGTCTAAATGATCTATTGAAAAAACGTAGCCTTCAATCAAGCTTTTATTTTATGCAATGTAAAATGAGACATAAAATAAACCCCCAAAATATAGCGAAAATAGCTATCAGTTCCACACAAACTGCCAACATTATAACTGTGATGAAGTTCCATACTACTGAACAATTAGGTACAAATGTACATATCCAGCACTTACATGTCTGCAATTAATTTGCTGTAATAGTCAATCTTTTGCCATACACTGGTCTTCACATGGCTCAGGTTCAGTTACACTATTCTTTTCACTGGAGAGGAACACATGCAACAGGATTGTTAGGTAAAACAACATAGAAATAGACCATAGAACAGTACAGCACAGGAACAGGCCCTTCAGCCCACATTGCCTATGCCGAACTTGATGCAAGACCAATTCTCATCTACCAGCATACAATCTATATACAAATTCCTATACAAAGTCCCTTCAATGCTACTGTTGTATCTGCCTCCACCATCTGCCTCCACCACCACCTTCGCAAAGGGTTGCAGCCATTCAACAACCTCAGTGTAAAAACTTGCCCTGAACATCTCCTTAAAACTACGCCCCCTCGCTGTAAAGCTATGTCCTCTAATTTTTGATATTTCCATCCTGCTAAAATGGTTCTGACTTTCTACATCTGATTATCTGTGCCTCATAGTTTTATATACTTCTATCGGGTCACTCCTCAACAATCCAAGTCCATTCAACCTCTCCTTGTAGCTAATACCCCTTAATTCAGGCATAATTCTAGTAAATGTCCTTTACACCCATTCCAAATCCTTCACATATTCTCTACATTGGGATGACCAGAACTACACAGTATGCTCAAAATGTGTTAAGATTTCCTGACTTATAATCAATGCCCCAACCAATGAAGGCAAGTTTACCATATGCCTTAATTACCACTCTAAATTGCACCTTATTGAACAGTTCATTTCAATGCATTTAATTGTGTTTTTTTTCTTATCTAAAATTGTTAAAAATTTTAATTATTTTTCTGAAATTATTATCTGAAATCTTTGGCATATTTTCAGTTGGTTTAGCTTGGGTTTAACTTTGTGACAAAGCACTTGTTTGGAATGTACTGCTGTAGAAAACTGCAGCCAGCTTCCTTCATGATGTTCCTGTTAGGTACATGTTCAGGATCGGAGTGGGCAAAATAGATGAAGGCAGGGAGTGGGTGGTTGCCATAATGAAGGACATTTGATCGAGTGCAAATTGAAAAATGAGGCAACTTCATAAATTTGTGTAAGATACTGAGGTAGAGATGGACATTTGGGGAGGATGTTTCCAATGGTGAGAGAGTCTAGGACCAGAGCGCACAGTCTCAGAATAAAAGGACGCACCTTTAGAATGGAGATGAGGAGGAATTTCTTAGCCACATGGTGATGAATCTGTGGAATTTAAGAGGACAGGTTTTTAAAGAGAATTATAGGTTCTTGATTAGTAAAGGTGTCAAAGGTGATGGGGTGAAGGCAGCAGAATGGGATTAAGAGGGTAAACAGATATGCCATGAAGGAATGGCAGAGTAGACGCAATGGGCTGAATGGCTTAATTCTGCACCTATGTCTTATGGTCTTATATGCTTGATAAATAAGGCAGTGACAGAACAAATGCAGTGGCAGTGACAAATAAGGCCATTTGGCTTAATTTTGTGTGTAATAAATGATGGCATTTGCCTTTAAATTTTCTCTGCCTGTAATTATGTGGGTGTTATTTATTACATAGTCAAGGCGTGTTTGCTGCTGGGATTGTTGGGCAGAAGCTTGTAGTTTTTTAGTTAGTTCGGAGGAAGCATCGTGGGAAAGCATATGTTTCGACCATTCGGAGCTTTCTAACATGGCGAGAATTTTCTAACATGTCGGAGCCATATGCTGGAGTTTTGACTACGAGTAGCACTAAAATGTACCTAACAAGAAGGAGTTTGGATGAATATCTTACTGTTTTACTTCAACAATAAAGACACTATTAATCAAGAGACTGTGTTTGGGAAGATTTATCTTTCGATGGCTTTGAATGGCTCGTAGAGTGCTCCCATGTGTAAAACGACACTATCTCCTTACCCCATGTCTTCTCCTAGTGGCTAGAGGGAGCAATTCCTTGAAACTATATAATAATCTGCCACTATACATTGAGTCGAAAGCTACCTTTCAGACAAGAGGCAGAAGAATCAGTCCCAAAAAAGGTCAGAAGACTGTGCTGGATCTGTGGAGAGAGGTTTGGTCAGAAGAATTAGATAGATGAGATTGAGCAACAAGAAGAAGAGATAAGGCCACGAAAATAACAACTGGAACAACCTTCAAAGTTGCCGATTGTCAAATCGAAGAAGGAGATAATAGAAAGTGAGGGTGCAGCTCTGAAGCATCTGATGCGATGAACTCTTATTTGAGAAAAGGAACTGTTCAAAAGGAAACAACAGCTAAATCAAATCTGCAGCCAGAGGATATCCGGCCTTGTAACTCAGAACTAGCACGTAGCCAAAAGATGGGCAAAACATAATCTCAGCAACTGGGTGCTAGACCGAAGCAAACTAGTTATGGGGCATCTGTAGAGGCTCGGGACAAACCAACAGCTCAGTACGCTTTTCCGAGGCCTGATACACAGGCTCGGGGGAAACATTTTTTAAAGTTGCTACCTTCCCGGAGATGTGATCAATTTTCGGATCACATTTTCCGGGCTCTGCGGCCTACCATCGCGGGAGCTGGAGGCCTCCTCGGACTGTCGTGAGCCCCACCGCGGGGCGCGGACTTAACATTGGAGCGGATCCTTTGCCTGGGATCGCTCCCACCGTGATCACCGTGGACTTACCATCAAGGGTTGGCTGTGCAGGGGAGCTGACATTCCCCTGTTGCAGGAACTGAACGTCGCCGGCTATGGGAGTCAAGATCGTCCAATGAACGGAGGGTTCCCAACCGAGGAAGAACAAAAGGAAGGACTTGAACTTTATTTTCCCTTTCATCACAGTGAGGAATGTGTAGGTCACTGTGGTGGATGTTCATGTTATAATGTGTTTTTGAGTGATTTGTTGCTTTTAATTGTATGACTGACCTGGCCAATGAAATTCCTCGTATGTTGCAAAACGCACTTGGCAAATAAAGTGTGATTCTGATTCTGATCCTGATATAATGGTGATTCTTTGCGGTATGAAACTTTCATAATAGCGTTTGACGAAGTAGTAGAAATGAAAATTATTGATGAAAAAGAGTGCTTTTGATTTCTGCCGCATTTCACAAATGTAAGTGCTAAGTAGAAACTTGTCAAAATAAGCCTGACAGCCAAGGCTATCAAGAGGCAAGAAGGTTACTTAAAAACTGTTTTGGTAATGAACAGAGGATTGCTAAAGCGTACTTGGAGAAGGCCTATACTTGGAAAGATATCAAGCCCGAAGATGTGGAGGCAGTAAGTGATTTTACAATATTTCTTATTCATCGATTTACAACCAAGATGGAATTGACAGTTCCATGGGAAGATGGTGTTGAAGAAGCTTATGAGAGGAAAAAAAACAAGTATTCTGAACTGGCAACTGAAGCTTCCCAGAATGGCTGGAAGACCAAGATTTTCCCTGTCGAAGTGGGATGCAGGGGATTTGCTGCTTCATCTCTGACCAGGCTATTAAAGAAAATGGGGCTGAGGGGTCACTGCCTCCAACAAGCAATCAAATCATTATCAAATTCTGCGGAAAAAAGCAGCAATTGGATCTGGATCAAAAGGAGAGAAACAATTGGGCTGCAAGATGAATACAGGAGGGTATGGAATTGAGGGGGGTGTAACTGGGATGCCAGGTATCACCGTTGAGCCCTCTGGAGATGTTGTGGGCTTATCAATGAAACCTCAAAGAAGGAGGGTGCCCACATGATGACCCCGATGACATACCTACCCTACCTTTCACCACTCCAATCCCACTGCAAATAGCAAGAGTGCCGACTTATTACAGGGATTGAAACATCAAGTACTATTAGCTCTCCTCAACCACATGGAGGAGATGAATCTTGTTAGCAATACTATAGCCATAATTCAAAAACAGCCCAGACCACTTAGAGTAAAGTGGAGAGAAAAAGCAGGCCGAATAATGGATAAGATGAAGCGAGTAGCCATGTTACCAGACCTTGTGGATTTCTTGGAAAGGGAAGTACAGTACATGTTAGATCCACACCACGGAATATTGGAGATCATAAACCAATCGCAACTGTCAAAGGTTCTACCTTTACCAAAACAAAAGGAAGATCAGGACCTAAGGGAGGCAGTTTTGCTACCGCTATAATAGCAATGGAAACAACAGGTGGAATGAAAGGAGATGTATCTACTATCAAGCAAAAATGATTTTGTTTGTTATATGATGAAGTTGGTCACATCATAAGGTTGTGTCAAAGAGTCAAGAAGAAGGAATATAAAGAAAGGGTGGAGTTCTTAAAAGAGAAGGGAATGGTTTTGGATATTTGAAAAAAAGGACACATGGTTAAAGACTGTAAGAGTCCTATAATTTGTGATAAGTGCAAGCAAATTTATCCTGAAGCACTTCACACTGTAAAGAAGAAGTCATGGAGCAAATAAAACAGAAGGAGAAGCCAGTTACTAGTGATGATGCTGTCACCTCTCCTCAGATAACTGCTCATATTGCGGCCGGCGTAGAAGCCTGTATCTTCTCTATCTTACCAGTACAGGTAAGGAATAGCGAGACAAATACAGTGTTGCAAACATATGCATTTTTGGATCATGGAATTTCGGCTACCTTTTGCACAGAAGGCTTGATGAGAAGGATAGACATCACAGGAGAAGAGATTAAGATTTGAATGCATACCATGAATGAGAAAAAGGAGTGCGTTAGTCATTACACTACAAGTATGGAGATTTCCAGTCTGGATGAAGACAATTTTATACCAATATCTGAAGTGTTTACACGTGAGACCATGCCTGTTGGTCATCAAAATATACCCATGCATGAGACAATGGCCTTATTTGAATGATATTAAAATATCTAAAATAAATTCTGGTATTGACCTACTTATCGGAACGAATGCTTTGAAGGCATTAGAACCTACACAGATTGTGAGGAGCCAAGGTGATGGACCGTTTGCTGTGTACTTGGATGGGTTATCTATGGCTCCTTGAGAAGGAACAATGAAGACGAACTACCCTGACGCTGCTGTTAATCAAATATCTACTGGTAAATTAGAAAAGCTATTGATCAAGCAATACAATCATGACTTCTATGAAAGTACCAGTAAGGAATCTGAAGAAATGTCCAGGGAAGAGTTAAAGTTCTTGAATATTGTGAACTACTCAGTAAAGATGATAGACGGACACTATTGTCTGGACTTACCTTTCAAACCAGAAAGTGTTAGTCTGCCGAATAATCGTCGTTTGGCAGAGCAATGCACCCAGAATCTAAAACGTAAGTTTGGCAAGAATACAAAATTCCAAGAGGAATATACGTCTTTCCTAAATGATATGATTGATAATGATTATGCCAAAATGGTACCAATAAACCAACTGAATCGAAGTAATGGAGAGCTATGGTACATTCTGCACCATGGGGTGTATCACTCGAAGAAAGGGACCTTGAGGGTGGTCTTTGACTGTGTGGCAGTCTTCAAAGGAACATCACTGCAAGGTCCAGACCTTACCAACTCACTCATTGGAGTTCTCATTAAATTCAGACAAGAACCAATTGCTTTGATGGCTGATATCAGAGCGATGTTTCATCAAGTCAAAGTATCAGAAAAACACATTGCCTACCTGCGATTCTTATGGTGGCCTGAAGGGGATGTACAACACGAGCTTGTTGAATACCGGATGAAGGTACATTTCTTTGGAGCAGTGTCATCCCCAAGTTGTGCAAACTTTGCATTAAAGAAGACCACAGAGGACAATAAAGTTCACTTTCCAGAGGAAGTGATAACCACTTTGAAGAATAATTTATATGTGACGATTGCTTAAAATCCATGTCTACTGAACAGGAAGCAATTCAAATGGTAAAACATCTGAGTTCCCTCTGCAATAAGGGAGGATTTATGCTTTCCAGGTGGATCAGCAACAGTCATGTTGTATTGGAGAGCATTCCACCAGATGATAGAGCCAAAGAGACCAGGGAGTTGGATTTGGACAAGGATAATTTACCAATGGAAAGAGCATTGGGACTGCACTGGTGCGTTGAAACAGATGTGTTCAGATTCAGAATCTCTATTCAAGAGCGACTATGTACTGGAAGGGGTATCCTATCCATGTTTGGTTCCGTTAACGACCCTTTGGGATTTCTTGCACGATTTACACTGCCAGCCTATTTAATTTTGCAGGATCTTTGTAAGGAAAATCTTGGATGGGATGAGACTATAACACAAACTTCCTCTCACTGATGGACAGAATGGTTAGCAGATCTCAACAAGATCTCAGAATTCAAGGTGGACCGGTGCATGAAGCCTACAAGCTTTGGTAAGATCAGAGGTGCACAGCTGCATCATTTCTCAGATGCCAGTGAAAGTGCCTAAGGTACTGTTTCATATCTAAGACTGGAAAATGATAACAAAGAAGTACATGTTGCATTCTTAATGGGAAAGAGGGAGTACAGAGAAGGTTGACCAGACTGATTCCTGGGATGGCACGACTTCCATATGAAGAAAGACTGGATAGACTTGGCTTGTCCTCGCTGGAATTTAGAAGATTGAGGGGTGATCTCATAGAGACTTACAAAGTTCTTAAGGGGTTGGACAGGCTAGATGCAGGAAGATTGTTTCCGATGTTGGGGAAGTCCAGGACAAGGGGTCACAGTTTAAGGATAAGGGGGAAGTCTTTTAGGACCGATATGAGAAAATCATTTTTCACACAGAGAGTGGTGAATCTGTGGAATTCTCTGCAACAGAAGGTAGTTGAGGCCAGTTCGTTGGCCATATTTAAGAAGGAGTTGGATGTGGCCCTTGTGGCTGAAGGGATCAGGGGGTATGGAGAGAAGGCAGGTACAGGATACTGAGTTGGATGATCAGCCATGATCATATTGAATGGCGGTGCAGGCTCGAAGGGCCGAATGGGCTGCACCTGCACCTAATTTCTATGTTTCTATGTTTCCATAAAAGGCCAGAATGGCACCATTGAAACAAATTACAATTCCCAGAATGGAACTTACTGCCACAGTCTTAGCCGTTAAAGTTGACATATTGCTGCAAAAGGAACAACAGCTTCAACTGGAAGAATCTATCTTCTCTCGGAACCACCCACTCTCGGAAGTCCTTCCTCCAATACTGGATCAAGCTTATACAATTGACTGTCTCTTTTGACACCATGTACTCCAGCCTCTAATGTCAATATCTCTTCTTTGTATTTCTGCCTTTGACAGAAATAGATAATCGCATTTTCCGCTTTAAGGAGATCATCAAGATGTAAACCCTGTACGTCATATGATGTCTTTTTTTCACCCAGTTTTATTCCACCAGGAAGGTCTTACCTTCCACTACCTGCAACCTCCGGCAACCACCTTCAACTAGCATCGCGACCGGCTTCGACTAAAAAATTACCAATTACCAATTTTTAAAACAGCAACCTATTTTCAGTCGCGGCCGGTTTTGAGTGGAAACCACTTTCGACCATTAGGGAGACTGACAAAAACCTCCGGGAACCTCCAGGAACCTTGGGTGGGGTGCAAAGTCTCCAGAGGTTTCCGTTCAGGTTTCCTAAGTGGGACAGTGGCATAACACTAAAATGTACCTAACAAGAAGGAGTTTGGATGAATATCTTACTGTTTTACTTCGACAATATAACAACTATTAATCAAGAGTGTGTTTGGGAAGGTTTATCTTTTGACGGCTTTGAACATCTCGTAGAGAGCTCCTTTGCTATCTCCTTACCTATGTCTTCTCCTAGTGGCTAGAGGGAGTAATTCCTTGAATGATATAATAATCTGCTGCTATAAATACCATGAGCAGGCTAGTTGATGTTACTCTTGGTTCTTCTATAATCATATAGAATGATAAAACAGGCTAGAGGGGGCGAATGACTTATTTGTGTTCCCAGCTCATACATATGTGAACACATTCAAACACATCTGTTACAAACAAAAGTAAATGCCTGTTCTCACCTTGCTGATTATTTAGATATTTTAACTTAAGGAGCAGCACAGTGGCGCAACAGTAGAGTTGCTGCCTTACAGTGCCTGAGACTGGGTTTGATCCTAACTACAGGTTCTGTCTGTAAGCAGTTTGTACATTCTCCCCATGAACAAGCTCCGGTTTCCTTCCACACTCCGAAACCGTGCAGGTTTGTAGGTTAATTGTTTTCGGTAAAAATTGTAAATTGTCCCTAGTGTGTAAGATAGTGCTAATGTATGGGGACTGCTGGTCAACGTGGATGCGGTGGGCATAATAGAGTCATAGTGACACAGTAATAGAGTGACACAGCGTGGAAACAGGCCCTTCAGCCCAACTTGCCTCACTGGACAACATATCCCATCTACACCTGTTCCAACTGCCTGCGTTTGGTCCATATGCTTCCAAACCTGTCCTATCCATGTAGCTGTCTAACTGTTTCTTAAACGATGAGATAGTCCCAGCCTCAACTGGCAGCTTGTTCCATACACCCACCAATCTTTGTGTGAGAAAAATGACCTGCTTCCACGCTGTATCTCTAAACCAAATTAAACATAACTTTTTGAGAAGTGTAATGTACAGATCAGATGGTATTGTCTGAATAATGGATAATCACTGGCAGAGGTGATATGGCAGTCTATTTGTTCCTTCACCCTCCTTTCTCTCTATAACGGAACCCTAGATGAATCTCCCAACTGAAGCAAACTTGGACATGCAGCTTTAAGAAACTAACTCTAAAATTCAGTGGTGAATTTAAAAGGCAACAAGAGATTGTTCCAACCTCATGGCGGTACTGTTTCTATGAATATGTACCAATCCATTCTCCATCTGTCTTTTTCATTTATTGGCCTCTTCTGCAGAAAGCTTACTTCAATAACAAAATGGTAATAAAACATTCCATTTTGCAAAGAAAGAGCTTTAACAAGATAAATCTTAGCTTTAGCAGTCCAATCATGAACAGCACACCACAAATATTTATTCACACTTGCATTCTTTCAAAGGGGATGCTGAACAAATTTAAGAAAACAAATGTACCAGATAAAATATGTATATTTAGATAAGTAAGAGCATGAAATGCTGTTCTGTTAAAAATATAATTCAAAACGCTTTGATAATACGATTTAAAAAAAATACTGAGTTCAATCCTCGAGGGATCCAGGAAAATCTTTCCAATAGATTTTGAATTATATTAGCCATTGCATTACCAAACAATCATACAAATCGAGGAGGGGGAAACTATGTTCATGTCCAAGTCATTTGTTATACAGGTTTGGTTATGTGGGTACCAAGAGTCCAATATAAATCAACTGGTGGTTCACATAAAGCACTTCAATGTTATTTAACCTATTTGTTCGGTTCTAATTGTTGATTTCTAGGAAGCGTATCCAAAAGAAATCTTATATATGTCACTCTTAATATGTGTCTTACTGTCTGTCTTTCTTTAATTCTCCTCCATAAAATTGGAGCGTGATTATCAGAATAATGCATAATTCATGTGGCCCTGATACCAACGTTTTAAAGAGGGATGGATTATAACTGTTTAACCATGAAATAATATGCTTGGACCAAACTGTTTACAAAGAAGAAATCTTGTAAAATTTGCACCTCAGCCCAATCAATTACTCAACCACCCGTTGAATCTTAACCAAAATATTTTTTTGGATAAAATCTAATGCTTTGCAGAAATTTCTTAATGTACAAAATGTGGATAGATTATGCTGATTGATGAAATATGAATAGGAATGAACAATTTAAGACCGGTTTAGAAATACTGTACAAATCTTATATGCTTGTTTGGATCAGTATATCCGCAAGAGGAGGGTGTATTGGAAGTGGCTTAGTTAAGGTAAGCATTAAACTATTCATTGCAATCAAACATTTAATATTTAACGGCAAACCTTCAATAATATATGAGGTCATTCAGAAGTATTGGTAAAAGCTTCACATGGAATGAATTACTTATTGACCTACACGGGCAGTCTACTTTGCATCCATAACTAAAAAGACCACACAATAAATTGAGTAACTAGTTAATTTGTTGTTGATGTTAGTTGCTGAGGAAATAATGTTGATTATGATGTTGTCCCGAAATTTGTTACACTGACCCGTATTCGTAGAATTGGCAAGATGGTCTACTCAGTCAAAAAACGTTTATTGTATTCCTTTATGATTCATTCAGAGCACGTAGGCATCACAGGGAAACATAGAAACATAGATATTAGGTGCAGGAGTAGGCCATTTGGCCCTTTGAGCCTACACCGCCATTCAATATGATCATGGCTGATCATCCAACTCAGTATCCCGTACCTGCCTTCTCTCCATACCCTCTGATCCCCTTAGCCACAAGGGCCACATCTAACTCCCTCTTAAATATAAGAATAATACTACCTTCTTGAAATACTGCTTTCCCTGTGGTGAAGGTGCTCCAACTGTGCAGGGTGGTTTTAATACAACTGATTAGCTTTCTGGGCTATTTCACAAATCAGGGCAGGCAGATAGAAATAAAGGTGACGTGGTCACAACTAAGGTGCTGACAGAAAGTAGATGTGAGGCTACCAGGAAGGGTAATGGGAAAAGTCAAGAGTGCAGGAAACCTGTGGCCATTCCTCTCTAAAATACTTACGCCATTACACATCCAACATATACCATTACCATGTCTGAAGAAGGGTCCCGATCCGAAAGGTCGCCCATCCTTTTTCTGCAGAGATTCTGCCTGACCCGCTCAGTTACTCCAGCACTTTGTGTCTATCTTCTCTACCATTATAGATACTGTCGGGGGGAATAACCTACTGTGCAGGAGAAAGCAGGTGCAGCCAGGACAGATGGTCTGAAATCGCATGTAGTCTGAGACTTAACAGAAATGGCAGATTTCCTTTTCCAAAAAGCTTTATTAAACCAGATGATTTTTTTAAAATCCAATAGTTTTGTGGTTTACATTATTGATACTAGGTTCTGATTTAACTAAATGTAAATTTGCATGCATCTCTGCCAAGATCTGAATTCATGCCACTGGATTATTAGTCCCTGTCTCTGTTTTACTAGTCCAGGAATATCATTTCCAATGCCAGAAAATTATGCAGAAAGCCAAGTAATTGCAGCTCCTAAATGTTGTGGTCTAGATCTGGACTGATGCTAGTAGAAGTATGTTCAAGACTCTTGGTGTCCATAGATTACCACCTGAGGTCTTGATTTTTAACCTATTTCCTAACAATCTCATTCCTTTTCCTACCTGTGTCGTTGGTACTGATGTGCACAATTACTTCTGGATGCTCACCCACCCCCTTAAGTATGTTCTGCAATCACTCTGAGACATTTAAGACCCTGGCAGCAGAAGGCAACATTCCATCCTGGAGTCCTGTTCGCGACCACATAATCTTCTGTCGTTGTTTAGCTACCGTCTGCAGAAACTAGACAATTTTTAATGTCTTTACCCGGTAAGTACTTCATGCTTAGTTACAGATTTTTTTGTAAATAGGTGGAATTTCTTTAGTGGATGAAAATAATTTTATTAAATAAACCATAAAAACAAGCATGTTGTAGAACTCAAGCTACACGTTATATTTTTGTATATCAGCCGATCTGATTTACAAATATTTAGCAGAAAACCTCAGCTCAATTGTTGGACACCCATGGAAATATTTAAAAATCAGGAATACATAATCAAAGTAGAGAAGCTGTCAACCTCAACATTACCGCAAAATAATTAAAGTTAGCTTTAATAGTCAGTTCAAATTATAACAAAGAAGAGCTTGTGACATTTTATCGGAACGAGCAGCCACTTGGGAAAGAGGATAATATGTTGAAATATTTTGGCAAGCTGGCTGTTGATTTCAGATGTAAAATGTTAGCAGATTATGACTCAGAGGGTTAGATTTTACTTTGAACTGAATGGCTTCATCAAAACTTTATTCAACATGAATATTGACTTCTAGATTCATTCTCCATACATAATGGAAGGCACAATTCCATGGCTATCAGACTCAAAATCTATATGTCCACATGTCAAGATGCATTGGTGATCAGTTAAGTCAAGGCATGCTTGAGAACTTGCCAAGTAATGGCACAGATGTTACATAATCCCCTGAGAGCTAATTGATTCCAAACAAAGCAGTCAATGCTGTGGTAATTCATGACCTTAAGCAGAAACAAGTGAATGTGACTGCAAACAGGATTTCAGCTATAGGCTGAGTTGATTTACATTTGGGCCAAGTTTAATAGAGGAAATCCTGCTGATGACACAACTAAAGTAATAGTAAAGAATCAAAACGTGTGAGTTGAATTAATTTGGTCTAGTAATTGAGACAATTGGGTTGGTGTGAAATCAGAAGATGTAGAAACAAGGAACTGCAGATGCTGGTTTACAAAAAAAGTCCGAAGAAGAGTCACAGCCCAAAACGTCACCTATTCAAGTTGTCCTGTCCAGAGATGTTGCCTGCCTAAACACCCAGTCAGAGGAAGCATTATTCCTTGCCTGTGCACTGTCAAGGCTTGTCTGCATTTTGCATGTTTCAGTGCTGCAAGGCTTCATTGATGTTTTCCACTCCCTGGCCACAATGTGAGCATTGGGTGTATGAAATGAAACAGCAAAAGTGTAATGCTGTGAAAGCATAAACAGAAAGAACATGGAAGTGTACCTGATGGATGCAATGTCTGGACCTTGGAAATCAGAAGAAAAAGTGGGCTGACATTGAGGCAGGTTGTAAGAAGGAATAAGAGCTGAGGTGATACTGTCACCTCCACCATATTCAGTGTCGCTGCAGCGAGCAACCACAGTGCTATGCATGCTGAAGATAGTCGGCATTGTCCTCTTCCCTACAGGACATGAAGTGCTGGAGTAACACAGCAGGTCAAACAGCATCTCTGGAGAACATAGATAAGTGATGTTTCAGTTCGAGACCCTTCTCCAGAGATGCTGCCTGGCCTGCTGAGTTACTCCAGCACTGTGCGTCCTTTTACGTATTAACGAAAATCTGCAGTTCCTTGTTTCTACTTCATCAATGGTTCCTTGTTTCTACTTCATCAATACTTCATCCATGAGTTCTCATGTACAGCACTTTGTGGCAACTGTAGTTGTTTAAAGCACTTTATAAATAAAGTTATTATTATTATTATTATTATATTATCATTGGAGTCAGGACTTGGAAGTGTCTAAAGGTCCTTTCAGATAGTTGATGCTGTTTCTGTTAAGCGTCTATTGCTCTTTAGAGATAAAAATTGAGTTTAGATTTTACTCAAAATCCTTTTTTTTCAGCTGAGTATAAATGTGTCATTGAGCCAAAACAATGAATTTGGCATTATATCCCTCTCTACAGAGGCTGTCTCACTTGCTGGGTAATATCAGTTTATGTTTTTAAAAAAAACTGCTGGAGGAAATCAGCGGGTCAGGCAACTTTTTGTAAGAAACTGAACAAACTTAATTTTGGGTCATGATCCTTATATGTCTGTATGAAACATCAGCAGTGTTATTATTCCAAAATTATAAGATGTTTTGGTAATTTGCCATTGAAATATTTCAGTCTATTAAAAGTGAGTTGTGAGTGTGCAGATGCCAGCATAAAACATGCGTGAGAGTATGGTGGAGCAGATAAATATAGGCAGTTATCCTGATCAATGAATATTGTCATAGACAACTGATGTCAAAGTGTTAGTGTGAGCAAACCGAGATTGGTAGTAATGTTGTTAACATATGGCACTTGAAGATTCAGTCACTGATCATTGATTATTCATGTGGGATTATTAAACCGGTCGTGATATGGGCCTGGCATTGATCTCTATCACTATCTGTTTCCGATACTTTCCAAGACTGTCTGGAAACTCTTCATTTCTTATAAATACAGGCTGTCTTTCCTGCTTATTTTCTCAACTACTAAGGTTTCTAGAATTAGCATCTGAAAACTATGGAGGTGGCCTCTCATGTAATATTGTAGTTCCTCTCTGTTTTCCTTATCAGCTTCAGTTGTCAAGCTTCTGTCTGAAACCACGTCATAAAGCAGCTTCCATTTAGTAGTTTAATTTAGTTCAGTTTATTTTCACGTGTACCGAGGTATATTGAAAAGCTTTTTGTTGCATGCTAACCAATCAGTGGAAAGACTATACTTGATTACACTCGAGCTGTCCACAGTATACTGATGCATGATAAAGGGGATAACATTTAGTGCAAGATGAAATCTAGTAAAGTCTGTTTAAAGATAGTCTAAAGGTCTGTGGTGAGGTAATAGTAGCTCAGGACCACATTCTAGTTGTTGACAGGATGGTTCAGTTGCCATATACTTCTGTACCTTGAGCCTGATGCGAAGGGGGAGAAGGAGTGACTGGGATGAGACTCGTCCTTGATTATGCTGGTGGCCTTATTATTAGGCAAATTAACCAAAAGCCACTTTTGTCTGGTGCTAGCCAAAAACAATAACTGAAAGTTACTGAAATATCTTGGCAAAGTAAAGTACAATTAATGCTGTCTGAATGTTGCAATACTAAAGTGAAAAGGCGGCATGCGTTCTTTGTATTACACTGAATAGGTGTAGGTTAATGCATGCTGCGATCCTACACCCATTTACTGGGCTATTCAAGAATAGCCCCCACAATCTTCAAATAGTCATACTAAACAGTGAACAAAAAATCCCCCACTACAATATTAGTTCAAATAAAGGAGATGAGAAATGTCTTAGCTCAGAGGGTTGTAAATCTTTGGAAATGTTAACCCAAGAGTTCTGTGGATGCTCAGTCACAGGGACTGTGATCAATAAATTTTGGGAGTCAAGGGATAAGAAGGTTGGACGGAAACTAGAAGAGAAAATAATCTGTTGTTATCTTTTTGAATGACAGAGCAGGTTCAAGAGGCTGTGTGGTCTACTCCTTTTTATCACGTTGGACTCAACTTGACTTTGTAATTTTTGATGTATCATTGGCAATACCTTGTTTTTGAGGGTAATTATTTACTTCAAAGCCAGTATCCAGTCCTCTGCAGGGAAATATCACCCAGCAAGCTTCATAGAAAATTGAGTTATTTGGCTTGTCTTTTTATATCTCATCCTGACCTCCCACCGATATGATTGGCATAAGAAATCTATAACGACTGCATTATTAAAGGAATTCACTGAGATTAGTATTTAAAATGTCCTTTAGGCCTTCCATTCACATTTAAAGTTACAATGACACCACTTTCTGCTTTCAGAGGTGAACAATCAATTAGCAACAATTGTTTCTCAAAAACGAGAGATGTGGAAAAGAACCATACACTGATTTTATCATAATTGACTGATATTTTTGTGGTGTAATAGTATTGTACAACATGAATTAAATCCTTGCATTTGTCCATGGGAAACACACTAAAAGTCAGATCAAATACATTTTAATAATGGTATCAAACTACATTGGTTTGCCAATTTAAGGGCCAAAATGTCACCTATCCATTTTCTCCCATGATGCTGCCTAGCCCGTTGAGTTATTTGAGTATTTTGTGTCAATCTTCAGATAGACCACATTGTTCTCTGTATTTTCCTCATTATCTCTTTATTTTTCAGTATATTTTTTGTGTACCAACTCAGCTTTTTCATTCATGCGCATAGAAGAATTGATTCAATTTTATTATGGGATTGGCTATTTCTGTTCAGATTTATGAATCTTTGAGCTATGTTTGTGTATTTCTCCCTGTTGTTTCTCCTATCTGCCATTTATTTATGTATTTCATTACTTTGCTGCCATTTGTCTGGTTTTCTTGTGGATGTCACCTAACATCAATGTCCCGTCATCTCAGTGGGCAATTAATCGATCAACCAATATTATTTGGGTCTGTGGGAGGAAGTTGCATCACCAGGAGAAAAGCCACATGGGGGTCACAGGGAAAATGCCATTGGACAGCATGCTATAACTCACAAATAGCATCAGAGCTCAGCATCTCCCCTGCATTGCTGGAGCAATGAGATAGCAACATTACCCACAATGGCGCAGTGTCAGTATTGAATATGTTTGATTTCTAATTTTTCTCCGTTCTGATTAAAGCTGATTGACCTAATGCTTTAATTCTCCCAACACAGATGATATCTCTTCTGCTGAGTAGTTCTAATGGTTTCTGTTCTTGTATCATAATTCAGGAAGACTGATAGTACTGTGGAGAGGATGCAGACATTTGAGGACTAGTCACAGAAACATTAGTTTAGTTTAGTTTAGTTTAGAGATACAGCATGGAAACAGGCCCTTCAGGCCACCGAGTCCATGCCGACCATTGATCACCCGTACACTAGTTCTATCTGATACTACTTTTGCATTCTACACACTCGGGGCAATTTACAGCAGCAAATTATCCCACAAACCTGTACGTCTTTGGAATGTGGGAGGAAACCAAAGCACCCGGAGAAAACCCACGTGGCCACAAGGCGAATGTTCAAACTCCGCATAGACAGCACCTGCAGTTAAGATTGAACCCATGTCTCTGGCGCTGGAAAATCAGCAGTAAGCAAATTTTTCCCACATCCCTGCCCCTTCCTAATTGCCCTGTACATTTTCCACCCCTTAATATTGATGTCATTCCCCTTGGAAAGTTGATATTCATTGTTTCTGCAACTCTTTCAGACCATGACTTTCTTGCTATGAAAATCTCAGCTAGTTTCTCTTGCCAATTAAATTATTTTTGAGTCCTTTCGTTATTGCTCTTCTGCCTTTGAGAGAGTTTATCTTTAATTACTCTATCAAAACACTTCATAATTTTGACAATTTACGGTAAATCTCCCCAAGCCTCTGCTCCAAGGAGATCAACTGTAGTTCCTCTGGCCTCACAGCAATAATTGAAAATCTCTGCCTCTGGCACTATCCCAATTTGTCCTTGGCACACTTCTTGGTTTCTAACGCCGAATAATGATCGTCTTGTGCATATTCTGCACGGAGACTGGCAAATGGGGTCTCTTTGGGACCCACCTAAAATCGATTCATAGCAAATCAGTCATCTGTGAAGCACTTGGTAATCCTGTGGCTGATATGATACGATAAGAACTAACTGAGGCTGGCTGGTCCATCATTACTCATTGCTATTGATTGACATGCAGCCACAGTTAGTTGTGAAGGATAGGTATGTTATTAGAGAATAAAACACTAAAGATGCTGATAATTTGAAATAAAACCATTTGGTTTTGATGACCCATTGACCTGAAACATTACCTCTGTATGTCCCACCACTGATACTGCCTGCCCCGTATCTCCTGCATCCTCCAGTTTTATTTTGGGTGGAATTGTTGCAGGAACTGTGATTTTGTTTTGTTAATTTATTCACAAGAATTCATGGTGCTGTGAAAGTCAGTATTTATTATCTGTCCCTTAAATAATCTTGAATTCAGCAGCATGCTAGGCCAACTCAGAAGACACTTATGGCGAACAATATTGGCTGAAAGCATATCTCATGTACATTGTTTCTACATATTGAGATTTAAGCTCATTTCCTTAAATGCAAGACACCTGGATCACTATTACTAATTGTGCTATTTTTTACGCATAAACTAGTGTTCACAAACCATGCGATTTTGGTTAAATCCCAATGGTACAAACACAAATATTTGAGATATTATAGCGTTTGATTTTGATAATGTTTATTCATGTTGTCTGGATATAATCAATTAATTTTCATAGTTTCTGCCTACGTTAATTGCATAGCAAAGACCTCAAAAAGGATACAGCAATTTTGGTAGCTTGTTTTAGAAGTCTATCACCAGTCAACGAAAGCCTCCCTCATAAGAAAACAGGTCAATGCCTTGCAGGGTTCAAATGATTTTGGTGACTGTGGAGCCAAATGCGTGCAGCAAAATAAGTATTCTCTAGATTCCAGGGAAATTGACTGGCCAGTTGGCTCCATACTTCCAAGATTTTAACATTTCAGTCCAGTCAGCTGCCCTGGAAAGCCTGCTTAGCACCCTGTTTCTCATCTAATTTTAAACTGTGCTAAATTTAAACTATAGAAGCACAAATTCTTCTTACTGTTGAATGAGCTCTGATGATAACTTAAGTGAAAATGGATGTCAGTAGGTTGATTTGCAGATTGGTAAACAATTCAATGTACTTATCTTAGTCAATCTGTGGGAACTACCTGTGGGTAAAAAAAAAAATGATGGTCGATAGTGCTTAAAATAAAACAGTAAATTTGTATGGGATAAAACATTTTATTTTATAGTTTCTTTCCTCCAGATCTGCAATTATAATAGCCCTGAATTATTACTCTCATGCTGAATTGAATACTATTGAATACTGCATTGAATAGTTTTAATTCAATAAAATCTATATTTAAATAAGATTTTCAGTGTGCTAAGTCTCCACTTACATGTAACATGAACTTCAGATGTTAACCCCATGCAAAAAATAGACTTTTTATCTGATTAAAAATTAATGAATGAAGTATTATCTAAGTTTGATCCATTTCCTGTTTTAACTTTGAACAAATAGTGAAAAGGTGAAAGGAACGTTTCATCTCATCAAAGTATGTTTGTGTTTTTAAAGTGGGGATGTTTAAAGCATATTCAATATATGGATTATTTATTACTGTTTGACATATGGACCTATATCATCATAAATTCTTCTAATGATTTCCTGGCAAAGGTTAGGAACTTTTCTGGCTAAACTATATTCTCGTAACATCTTAACTCTTGGCACTTTAGAATGTTTTCTTACAAGCATGCTTTCTAAATACTTGGGGCAGACACTGGGTATTAGAAAGGAAGAAAAAAAATTACAATTGAAGTGCTTCTTTTGTAATTTAGCAGAAAAGTGTGTTATTCTGTTTCACTCTTACTGAGAGGTCTATGATGGTTTTAAATCAGTAATGACCGTTTAATGCTATTTGAGTTTTCTGGAGAAAGAGTTACACTGGTATCACATAACCAATAGACAAACAAGGAGAGGACGTATGTGCTTCTGACCGGTTTTCTTATTCATGCTGCTCCCTTGCTGAAAGTAACATAATCAAAAGGAACATATAAGTTTTATCATACAATCTAGGAACATATAGGTTTTATGCTACATGTAAAAATAGTTCTTTGTCTCTGCTCTCAATTCTGTTTACCATTTTATTTTTAAAGTCCTTCTGTCAGTCAGCAGTGAAATATAGTATCAGTTGAAGCATAAATGCCGGCATTTGAATACTTTATTGATGTAATTTGTTTATTGTGCCAAATCTAAGGTTGATAAGGATTGAATGAATGATAGGTGAGGGTTAGTGCCCCTTATTCTCATTTCTAGCTGTGCACATTCACTATAATTACCATGGTGTAGGATGCAAGAATAGTGTTAGCTTTCAAGCTAAATATGGATTCAATTCGATTAGACTTGAGCTGTATTGGATTCATGAATATCTAAATTGTTACTCAATTCCAAACATTGCAAGGCAGATGAGAGATTAGAAGATTACTGAATGTGGAGATTTTACTGGAAAATAAGGTTTACTGGCATAACAGAAAAATAATATATTACTGAAAAAATATGATCAGTTTTCTGACTACATCATTTCTATGCATTATAGAAATAATCATAATTCAGAGACACACATTACCAAATCATGTGTTTTTACTAACATTTTCATATTTGTCCAAAATAATGATCACTAACTAAACTGTATGTTATTTCCCTTAATACTGCTTTTACCCTGGCCTACATGTCTAACATTTGATAAAGCAAAGTAATAAAACAAACTGCCAATATAATATTCTATCTGTAGTTTATCATTATTTCAGAGTTGAGGCATTAGGTCAATAACCTACAATTGATTACTAGCACTTTTAACCAACTTAGTCAGTTGAAGGAGTATTATTTACTGTAAATAGGGAATCAATCTGATAAATGTGATCTGATATCATTTCATCCCCAATTTCTTCCATTACAGGGACCATGTTTGTTTTATAAAACTGTGAATCACCATTACGGCTCTTTCAATTTAGCTCGGCCACTTAAGAGTACTCTTTAAAGACAGTTGTTAAGGGAAAAGAAACCTTTGCTCAGTGTGTAAAATTCTCAGCGATGTCAATTAGGACGTGACATGAGGCAGTTCAAACACATTTTGTGCGGTGGTTCTGCAGCCAACAATCCACAGGGGTTTTGTTGCATCAGTTCAGCTGGTTTCAAACCCAGGTCCCACAGGCAAAAGTGCAGTGTTCTCCAGACGATGAGAATTTAATATCCGCCAGTCCACCATCAGCATTAGGTAACTTGGAACAAGGCATTCTTGGCAAGATGTAACAAGCCAAATTGTAGTCAGCTGTTGCAACCACTGGCCCATCCTTTGCACGTGATAAACAAGAAAAAGTCAAGATAGGATTGGGTCTAGCATAAACAGGATGGTCCACAACTATTGTTAACTTTCTCTCTGATGTTTCAAATTCAGTGATGCCACACTTGCTGCCGAATGCTGAGAGTGTGGATCATGACCCAGTAAAGACCATAGTTACTTTAGATTAAACTAGGTTTGTTGTCATATACACCAAGGTGCAATGAATTTTCTTGCCTTATGAGCCGCGCAGAAGAAACAGTATATATGCAGAAATGATAAATACAACAATAAATACGTTCAAAACAGCAGAAAGGTGCAAGATTGTAGTGCACAATTTGAGTAGTGCTGAAGAACATTAAAGTACATAAAAGAATAATAAAATGAGGGAGAGTTAAGAGTAAAAGTACACAGTTGTACCTTAGGGAAAGGGGTGCAAAAGAGGTGACTCATTCAGGAGTGGAGAAGAAGCTGTTCTCAAGTCTGGATGTCCGAATTTTGTAGCTGAAATGGGTAGCACTAAATTGATATAATGTAGTCTGAAAGATTCATTCTTCTTTCTAAAGTTGGATTAGTTTACGGAATTTTCGAAGCAAGCACAACGTGCAGCAGGATTATTGATATTGATTTGAGGACTGATTTTCACCCATGTTTTAAGATGGCATTTCACTGCAGCATTGTAGAATTTCTCCCCTTATGGTTACATCGGCCTTTTCCATAAAATGGTAACTTGTTTTTCTTGGTTCTAATAATTCATTTATTTGGGCAATGAAGCAAGGAAGACTCCCATTGTTTTGTGGTCAAACTTAGATATGGCCATGCAATAAAATCAGAGATAATCATTGATGACAGAATAGGTAGCTCTCAAGTAGCATCAAGTCATTGGCTGTCTAGTGGCCATAACTATTCCCATGATCTTCACAATTAAAAGCCATAAATGTGGGGATTTTACATTCTGTCTGTTTGACCGGTGAAGAAGCAGACCTGCTGTCCAGTAAATACTGTAAGAGGCTTGATCCATTTAAATATCTGCTACTATTAACATAGTGGCAATGAGGTGTATACTGGAAATAGACATAAAAGGGCAAGTCATCCAGTAGTTAACGGGCTGTCCCACTTGGGCGACCTAATCCGCGAGTTCTGGCGCGTTTGCCCTCAGCTCATACTCACAGCATGGTCGACAAGAGGTCGTAGGAGGTCTTTTTAACTCTCCTTCATGCTCGAGAGTAATCCCCATGTACTCGAGGCTTCAGCTAGGTCGTGGCGTATTTTTCAACATGTTGAAAAATGCCCGCGAGTTAATAATGGACACCATGGAAAAAATCGATACTTTCTTTACTCATAGGTTTAGTCGTAGTAGGTCGTAGTAGGTCGGCATGTTAGTCGTAGGTAATCGAGGGTTGTCGATGGTAATCGAAGGTAGTTGTAGATAATCTTCAACAAAGTCGAAAGGAGGTCGAAGGAGATCGAAGGAGGTCGTCTTCACTCTCCACTATTCGGTGTCCAATTTTCCAGAAGTTAGTCGTAGCTAGTCAAAGCTAGTCTTCAACATAGTCGAAAGAGGTCTTCTACATAGTCAAAGGAGGTCTTCAACATGACTTTTTTTCAAACTCTCCTAAACTCTTCTAAGCTCGCCAATTAGGTCACCCAAGTGGGACAGCCTCTTTAGTCGCTAGAGAGTGGCCTGCATATATTTGAAGATGCAACACTCAAGTAAATCACCAAGGACCATATTCCAGAAAAGGTTTAATTGAGGGCAACACAGTGTCGCAGCACAGAGCTGCTCTCTCACAGAGTGCCAGAGACCCAATCCTAACGTCCAGTGCTGATTGTGTGGAGTTTGCATGTGCTCCCTGCAAGCATGTGTGTGAGTGGATTGGAAAGTGGGATAATATAGAATTTTTGTGAATGATAGATCGAAGGTTGGGATGGACCTGGTGGGCTTAAAGAGCCTGTTTTCTAAGGTTCAAAGATTTAAAGGTCAGTTTATTATCACGTGTACCAATTCAGGTACAGTGAATCTCGAATTATCATACAGCCATACGAAATAAAAGCAACAAGACACACATTAGCTTAAAAGTTAATATGAACATCCACCACAGCAGAATCCCCACATACCTCACTGTGCTGGAGGGCAAAAAAGTCTTATCTGCTTCCTCTTTATTAACCTGCGGTCGGGACAGTCGAACCATTTGTCGGGGCGATCGAAGCTCCCGCAGCTGGTGATCGAAGCACCCACATCAGGGCGATCGAAGCCCCCACATCGGGGCGATCAAAGCTCCCGCGTCGGGGCGATCGTAGCTCCTGTGGCTTGCAGCTCCTGAAGTCGGTCTCTAACCAGGGACTGCGAGCCCCATGATGTTAAAGTTCGTAGGCTCCCGTGGTTGGAGCTACGAGTTCGTTCTCCGACATGAATCACGAGCTCCACGATGTTAAGTCCAGCAGGCTCCCGCGGTTGGAGCTCCTGAAGTTGGTCTCCAACAAAGGGCGCCTGCTCCACGATGTTAGGCCGCAGTGCAGACAGAGATACGATACGGACAAAGTTGCATCTCCATCGAGGTAAGAGATTAAAAAAAGTTTCCCCTAACCGTCACCCTCCACATAAAACAAGCTAAAGAACACTAAATCATACATTTAACACATACTAAAAAAACAATAAAGGAGGAAGGGATGAGACAGACTGTTGGCGAGGCAGCCATTGCTGGCGCCACCCAGTCTCTTTCAATAATGCAATGAATGCTGGAAGTTATTTATATGATAAAGACGCAACCTTTCTTATAGTCTCTGGTGTTCTCTTTGGCTCATTGACATTAGTATTAACAAAATGCAAAGGTTGGATTCTCACCTAATGTGTAATTAAGAGGGATGCAAGCAGAGGACTCCACATGGCGCATCCTGGGCAATGCTGATGACAGGAACTGTATCACAGTGCCTGACTGAAGTAACCAATTCTGCAACCATTGACCATCAACCGTCACTGACCGACCGGAAAGACCTGATATAGAAGATGGCCGGACACGAGGAAGAAGTAATTAAATCAGATTTTCCCTTCATGTCCTGACTCTCACCACTCACCCACCAGAGGTGTCTTTGCTAGACAACCAATGAAATGTTCTATCCAGTAACCTCTGAGCATTTTTTCAAAAAGCGTCACTGTACTACCCAGAAATTATCTTTGCAAAAAAATAAAACACGGAATCAACCAGGCAATTCGTGAAGCATGGAGAGGGAAAATATGGTTAATATTTCAAATTCATTGGGTCATTGGCTTGAATATTCACCCTATCTCCTCTATTCCACAGATAATGAAGACCTTACAAAATGTATGTGTAGGAAGGAAATGCAGATGCTGGTTTATACCGAAGATAGACACAAAGTGCTGGAGTAACTCAGCGGGTCAGGCAGCATCTCTGGGGAAATGGAATGAGTGACATTTCGGGTTGGGCCAAAATTTATATTGTATCCAAGAACCAAAGACAAACTGCAAAATGATTTATTATAAATACTGAGCATTAATATTGTTACACTTATCTGAATTACTGTCTTATGTGCCATTCACTATGTTAATAATACACGAGAGAAAGTAGATTATTGGTATAATGTTTGTGCAGAGGCATTACGAAAGATGCAAAAGATTAAATGTCACTCTCATTTGCCTAATAATGCCTAATAAGATCCCCTGCAAATAACAGTGAAATTGGACAATTGGAAATTGGCTTTCAAGCAGTTCCTGACAGGAATTATACAAGGCACCTTATAGTTCCTGATTTAGAGACATAAGCTATTTAGAGTCTGTGACTAAATGACATACAAAATCATAAGCTAAAATGGAAACCTATAGGGTACCCTCAGGAGCTGTTTGAAAAGTTCACAGTTGCCGTCTAATTGTTACACTGAGCACTGGGAAGGGTGTCAAACCTTGAAGGAGAGCTCCCTGCTGGAACCCACAGAACATCTGGATAAAAGGTTGCCACGGAAGTGAGGAAAACCAGATGGTGGAGGACCATTAAGATCTTCTTTGTGAATTGTCACCACTCGTGACGTGGTCTGCTCCAACCGAGTCTCCTACTGCAAGCACCATTGCAATATTTGAATGACCGAGGGACCAGTGATTGCGGCAACCAGCTCCGACTACATTAACCAGAGCATTGAAAAGCAAGACTGACTGGTGCGACGTAGGGAAAGGTTATGTCAAGGGGCATATCCTTTAACTGAAGTATTGATGCTGACCTCAATGTGAGGAACTCCCTCGTGCTGTAGTGTCTTCAGTTGCACCAAAACCATTGATTTATTTCAGCAATGAAGATGTACATTGCATAACATGATATTGACCCTTTGCAACTGACACAAATGTGCTGAGATGAATTATGCACAAAGGTAATTGGACCAATGTCCATTCAATATATTATATAATAGACATTCGCCAATAGATCATGTGCCATTGTGACATCATCAGTTTGAAATTCAAAGACGGCATCATTTCGTGCTGGTCGGTTTGAAATTCAAGGTAATTAATCAGTAATAAGTCGAGAAATAAAGCATACAATGTTCAGTGAAAGTGACCTCAGGCTCGAGGGGAAAAATGTGAATCAGAATATGTAAACATCTTGTGAAAGTTGGCATTTTTAAATCTTTAATCGCGAATATCGTGTCAAATATAGAGGCTGGTCTCTGCTAGCTGAGCCATTGTGACGTCATCATTTGAAGCTGGTGGTTTTCATCTCAGATTTTTTTGACTTTTTTAGACTTTTAATCAGTAACTAGACTACGTGGGACCACAGGAGGGCTGGTACCCAATGCAATATTTCACATCTGCACCAATTCCAGTATTGGTGGCCAATGGGGGGGGGGGGGGGGGGGGGGCTTTCTGGAGCACTATTATGGGAGTTGTGGGTCAAAGGGACTGGTTTCCAGAGGGTTAGTGTGGACATTGTGGATCGAATGAATTATTGGGCCGGCAGCTCAGTCACTCAGGCCTGGTGGGCTGGCAGCTCAGTCACTCAGGGGTGGTGGACTGGCAGCTCAGTCACTCAGGGCTGGTGGGCTGGCAGTTCACTCATAGCCATTCCTTGAAATTCCATTTCAAGCAGAGTGCAGGCCACCAAATTCAATTTCATAGCATTTCAGGCAGAGTGCAGGCCACCAAACTCAATTTCACAGCATTTCAGGCAGAGTGCAGGCCACCAAACTCAATTTCACAGCATTTCAGGCAGAGTGCAGGCCACCAAACTCAATTTCACAGCATTTCAGGCAGAGTGCAGGCCACCAAACTCAATTTCACAGCATTTCAGGCAGAGTGAGGCCAACAAACTCAATTTCACAGCATTTAAGGCAGTGTGCAAGCCACCAAACTCAATTTCACAGCATTTCAGGAAGAGTGCAGGTCACCAAACTCAAATACAGGCAGAGTGCAGGCCAACAAACTCAATTTCACAGCATTTCAGGCAGACTGCAGGCCAACAAACTCAATTTCACAGCATTTCAGGCAGAGTGCAGGCCACCAAAATCAATTTCACAGCATTTCAGGCAGAGTGCAGGCCACCAAACTCAATTTCACAGCATTTCAAGGCAGAGTGAGGCCAACAAACTAAATTTCACAGCATTTCAGGCAGAGTGAGGCCAACAAACTCAATTTCACAGCATTTAAGGCAGAGTGCAGGCCAACAAACTCAATTTCACAGCATTTCAGGCATAGTGCAGGCCAACAAACTCAACTTCACAGCATTTCAGGCAGAGTGCGGGCCACCAAAATCAATTTCACAGCATTCTAGGCAGAGTGCAGCCACCAAACTCAATTTCACCGCAATTCAGGCAGAGTGCAGGCCACCAAACACAATTTCATAGCATTTCCAGCAGAGTGCAGACCACCAAATTGCTAAACAACTCATTGCGTTGTCATTAATGGCTAACAAATCATTTATTGCAAGTACATTGCAGACTCACAGTTCAGTTGATTTACAGCTTAGAATTACAGTTGTGGACTCTCTCTCGCAATCTTCCAGAGCGACTGACTCATGATGAGGCATCCAGGGTTTTATAGTCCTGCCCCACCGGAAGGGGCGTTACCTTCATCATGGTGATTGACAGGCTAGAGGATCAATCAGCTGATCTCAAGATGTTTTAACACTAATAATTTTTCTTTTTCATCGATCAGAAAAATCCTCTGGGCTGCTTCAGTGAAGGAGGACTGTGAGTAAGATGGCCAAAAATCATAGCAATATATGGTTGTATTTTTTCTAAATTCAATATATAGCGCAGGCAGGAAGTGGTCAAGATGAGACTTTTAGTTATATAAATAATTCGAGAATAAGTCGAGAAATAAAGCATGAATAGTTCAGATAAGGTGATCCCGGCCTTGATGGGCAAAAATGTCAATCGGAATATGTAAAAATGTAATCGTTACCACGTTGTGTTTTTACGAAGATGTAAAGACAACCACATATACACACACATATACACACTAACAAGATCAGACTTTTAATAAGTACTAGACTAAGTGGGACCAGTTGGGTACCAGTCACACAGATGGCCTGGTCCCCTCAACGCAACCCATACCCTAACGCAATATCCCACCACTCACTTGTTCCCCCAACACAACCCATCCCCCCAAAACAATATTCCACTTCTCATGGGAGGGGGTGTATGGGATGGGGGGTGTGGAGTGATGGGGGGTGTTGAGATGGGGGGTGTGGGGAAGGGGGGTTGTGGAGAAGGGGGTGTGGGTGAGGGGAAGGTGGTGTGGGGAAGGGGGTGTGTGGGGAAAGGGGTGTGTGGGGAAACAGGTTGTGTGGGGAAAGGAGGGGTGTGGGGAAAGGAGGGTGTGTGGGGAAAGGGGGTTGGAGAAAGGGGAGGACTTGGGGAAAGGGGGTTGGTGAAAGGGGAGGATGTGGGGAAAGGGGGGTTGTGGGGAAAGAGGATGGGGAAACGTGGGGTGGGGAAGGGGGCGCGGGGAGGGTGGTCGCAGCAGACGCAGCTCGTACTGTGTTCACCCCGCACCTTCAGCTTTCGGACGCACGCAACAGATCCCAGTCCCACTCTGGCTTCACTCAGAGGCTTCCGGTTCAACTCAGCAGCTTCCGGTTGGTCGTGCTGGTGGCCGCAGAAGCAGTCTGCAGGGTGCACACTACCCGTGGGCTGCATGTTCCCCCCGGGCTGCTCGCTCCCTGCGTGCTGCGCACTCCGCGTGGGCTGCCCACTCCGCGTGGGCTGCCCACTCTGCGTGGGCTGCTCAACCAGTGAATCGGCTTCCACTGCCTTCTGAGGCAAATAATTCCACAAATTCACAACGTTTTTCCTCATCTCTGTTCTATATGGCCTACCCCTTATTCTTAAACTGTGGCCCCTGGTTCTGGACTCACTCGACATCGGGAACATGTTTCCTGCATCTAGCGTGTCCAATCCCTTAATAATTATATATATGTCTATAAGATCCCTAATGGGAAAGATATTTGTCTATATCCCCTTTAGATTGAATTAATGTGCTGGGTCCACGACAGATCTTCAGAGATTTGCACACCCAAGAACTTGAAGTTGACTCTCTCCACCACCAGTCTGTTGATGAGACCTTATTGTTAAATCAATAGTTAAATTATTTGGTTTGGGATTGGAAGTCAAAGACTGTTTCGCTTCCTTGGAAGGCATGCTTGGATTTCACTCCGAAATTCCTGCATTGGATTCCACTCAGACAGAACATCTTTGAACACTTATCACCAATTTGAAACAACCGTCTCTTAGATCTTCAAAGCTCTGCAACCTCCCACTGACCTGATCTGCACTTGCTAAGTAAACTAAGAACGTGAGCACACTCATCTTATTTGAAATTTGTTCTGATTAGTATCAGTTACATCTTTCACATCATGTTGATCATATCTTTATTTGTCAACATCAGACTTTTCATCGTAGTCATGACAAGGCATTTGCAATGGTGTGCCAGTTGGAACAATTGTATCCAGTTGTACACTGTGTGACAAAAGATAGATTGATTCACTGCAGTATCTACCAACCACATGTTTTACCTGGTACAACCATTAATGACAGGCCCCACCTAATCTGGTCATTTAAAAAAAAATGTATTTAAGTATTGCCAGTTGAATCTCAACATGACTTATTATAGTATATGGAACTAGTCTGGATTTTCAATAGACTGGCTTTACAATTGGTCTGATATAAATGGCTAGTTATACCCATTCATCACAGTTTTAGAACTTTTTTTTTACATTTACAACAATGTCCAAAGGTGTGAAGTTGAATTATTATTACTGAAAACATGTTTCCAATCCAACTGAACTGTCTCAGCCAGTCTTTCTCCAGTAGACGTTTGTCTAGCTTCATAGTTTGTGAATATAATAGGTTCTTGTACTCACTTGTGTTTATTGTGTTGCATTTTGCTCTTCATTTGCTCCAATGTCTGCAAAAAGCCGGAGACTGGACCAGAGCTTCAGCGGCGGCGCAGCACTGGATTCACCACGGAGCGGGCGATGCCTTACCTGGGATCACCGTTTGAAGCTCTGGAGTGTTGGGCCCGCTGCTTCAACCTCGCGGAGCTGTGGTTTGCGGAGCTCCCAGCCACGGGCTATGCTGACTTCAACATCACGGAGCCCTGGGATCCCTTTGCCGAGGGCCGCCAGTGTGAATCTTCGCCCAGCTCGGCCTGTGGACTTCGGGAGCCGCGGGCTCCGGTAAGAAGTGGCCGATTCGGAAGTCCAAGCCGCTGAGGGTGTTCTTCCGTTCCGACGTCTGAATTCGGTGAGAGGGCCTGAACATCGGGCCGCCCGTAACGGCGACTGCTGGGGGCTTAGGAAGGCCCCGATCACGGGTGAAAATCAAACAACATCAAAGAGGAGGATAACTGAGCATTGGTGCCTTCCTTCACAGCGGGAAACTTTGATTCCGTTGTGTTTATGTTAAAGACTATCATGTTCTGTGTTCTTTTTTTTATTCGTATGGCTGTATGGTGACCACAAATTTCACTGTACCAATTGGTACATGTGACAATAAATGTCTCTCGAATCTCTTGAATCTCTTGACTGTGTAATATTGCTACATCAATTGCTTGGTGTGGATGAACGTCTGGCATTCCTGGACACCATTACCTTAGAAATTATACATGCACACATGAATGGCAGGTTTTGAATGATTGAAAGCTTAGATTTAAATCATTTTACCAGTCCTTACACATATTATTATGTAAGGCAGATTCTCAAGACACAAACATTGTAATGCAAGGGTTAGCTCATTAATGAAATAACATTCTCACTAATTGTCGCAGCCTTGTCCAGATTTAAGCTTTCAGCTATTTCTGATATCTCAGGATTGAAATAATCCTCCAGTTCCTGTGCAATATTTTTAAATAAGATATATATTTTAGCCTTGCATGATGGAAGAAGATTTATCAGCATGGCCTTGTGCATCTAGTCCAATCTATTTGTGAAATATTGCTTTTAACACATTTCCTTATCATGTCATTTTGGCCCTCACTGCTATTCTTTTAAAAGAACATGCTTTTTAGTTCAGACTTCAGTCTGAAGAAGGGTCTCGACCCGAAACATCATCTGGTCCTTTTCTCCAGAAATGTTGCCTGGCCCATTGAGGTAATCCAGCATTTTGTGTCTATCTTTGGTGTAAACCACGAGTGTCAATTCACGGGAGCCAATGAACCTACCGACCCGCATCCCTTTGGAACGTGGTAGAAATGTCGAACACCTGGAGGAAACCAACATGGTCACAGGGAAAATTTGCAAATGCCATGCAATAGCACCCAAAGTCAGATTTGGATTCAGGTCTCTGGCACAGTGGGACAATGGCTCCATACATGCTGCATTACCGTATCACCCTTATACAGTATGTAGATAAGATTTATTTATACAATCACTGGTTATATGTTGAGACTTCAAACTGGCAGACATGGCCGCAAAATAGCCATATCTTTTCTGTGCAATAAGCAATGCACACGTGCATTCACAGAAAATTCATGTGCAGCTTTAAAGATATTCTGCAGTCGTACATAAAAGTGTATCCAAAGTTGGTCAAAGAAAGACTTGTTTTGAATTTTCAAATAATTAAGTGATTGCATTCGCTCATCTTTACTTCAAATAGTTAGCTTAAAGGTGTTTCTTGTTCACTAGAGGTAAGCATTCACTGTTAAGTCAAGCACATTCCACAATATGCCACTACTTCAAAGTGTGCTTTAATGTTGTGAATGATATTTTCAACCTGCCAGTGTTAACATAATTACTGACAGTCAAAATAGGCTCCTATGTTCTTCAACCTTAAGAATCTAGAAAATTCTGACAACATTGGGCCTTTCTGTTTGATATATTAGAGTAATGATCAATGATATTAATATTTGATGTGATTATAATAATATTAATGTTTCTTTAATGTGCTAACTGAACAACTTTTAAACTCCTCAGGGAAGGATGAAAAGCTTTCAAAAACTTCAAATGAATCTTCAGACAAGTGCAGTGCAAACCTGATTGATGCAGGAACTGGGAATGCAGCATTTGCAGTAGGTTTCCACTCCCAATATCTGTCTTAAAAGTGCGATCCTCTCATTGGATTTATTCATTGACAAATCCTTTCCAGTAGTTTGTCCTGTGGAAAATAACAGTTGAATATTGGTGGAGGGCTTCTAATCTGTTTGTGATGAGCAGTTGGCAGCAATTCCAGAAGTTTGTCTTATCTTGAGATGATGTAATGTTTGCTTTAATGCCTATGCTGGATCACATTTCTCTGTGAGGCAATATGAAATCTGGCTGTGTTGATTTATGTTTTGTTGTTTATATGCTGTAGTTAAAGAGGTAAGTCAACATGAGCTAATATAAAGCACTGGTACAATTCGCAATACAATATGTTACAATCTAAAGGTTCATAACCGTTCCATTTTCATGTGAACTGGAATTTAGTCAAAACGAAGAACAAAGAATACTTACACAAATGCATTCAAACACTTTGTATGGAATCCAATTCATCAGCACAAATGTCTTTCTCCAGTTTTGGAAACTGCTTTCCCTGAGTTTTAGAATTTAGGTCTCTGAATCATTTATAATAGGCACGTTTTTTGAGATTAGACAGAATGTGACACAGCTTGAAAATAAACAGTGTTGACCTCATGGCTTCATACATCTTTTCCAAAATTCCTGCAAAGAAAGAAAGATTAATATTTCCTTTTTTAATCTCCATAGTTCCCATGCAAAAAAAAATCTCAGTGTCTTGAAAGCTATTTCTCATCGCTCAGTTATGTTGCTTGTTCCAGTTATGATAGTTCCCATCTCAACTCAATGCACACACTTCCAATGGGTAGGATTTAAATGTGATGCTCAATGTGCTGCCAGTAACCTTAATTCTTGAGAGTGTGCAAGGAGCTGTTGAATAGACTGATGGGACTGAAGGCTGATGAATCCCCTGGGCCTGATGGTCTGCATCCCATGGTACTTAAGGAAGTGGCTCTAGACATTGTGGACGCATTGGTGATCATTTTCAAATGTTCTATAGATTCAGGATCAGTTCCTGTGTATTGTAGGGTAGCTAATGTTATACCACTTTTTAAGAAAAGAGGGAAAGCGAAAACAGGGAATTATAGATCAGTTAGCCTCATATCAGTGGTGGGGAAGATGCTGGAGTAAATTATAAACTATGAAATAGTGGCATATTTGGATAGCAATAACAGGATCGGTCCGAGTCAGCATGGATTTACAAAGGGGAAATCATGCTTGACTAATCTGGAATTTTTTGAGGATGTAACTAGGAAAATGGACAAGGGAGAGCCAGTGGATGTGGTGTACCTGGACATTCACAAAGCCTTTGATAAGGTCCCACATAGGAGATTAGTGGGCAAAATTAGAGCACATGGTATTGGGGGTAAGGTACTGACATGGATATCAAATTGGTTGGCAGACAGGAAACAAAAAGTAGGGATTAACGGGTCCCTTTCAGAATGGCAGGCAGTGACTAATGGGGTACCGCAAGGCTCGGTGCTGGGACCACAGCTATTTACAATATACATAATTGATTTAGATGAAGGGATTCATAGTAACATTAGCAAATTTGCAGATGACGCAAAGCTGGGTGGCAGTGTGAACTGTGAGGAGGATGCTATGACTGGGACAGGTTGGGTGAGTGGGCAGATGCAAGGCAGATGCAGTTTACTGTGGATAAATGTGAGGTTATCCACTTTAGTGGCAAGAACAGGAAGGCAGATTATTATCTGAATGGTGTCAAGTTGGGAAAAGGGGAAGTACAATGGGATCTGCGTGTCGCTGTTCATCAGCTTACTGAAAGTAAGCATGCAGGCACAGCAGGCAGTGAAGAAAGCTAATGGCATGTTGGCCTTCATAAGAAGATGGGTTGTGTATAGGAGCAAATTGGTCTTTCTATAGTTGTACAGGGCCCTAGTGAGGCCACAACTGGAGTATTGTGTGCGGTTTTGGTCTCCAAATTTGAGGAAGGACATCTTGCTATTGAGGGAGTGCAGCGTAGGTTCACAAGGTTAATTCCCAGGATGGCTGGGCTGTCGTATATTTAAAGAATGGAGCGACTGGGCTTGTATACACTGGAATTTGGAAGGATGAGAGGGGATCTTATTGAAACATATAAGGTTATTAAATGATTGGACACGCTAGATGCAGATAAAATGTTCCCGATGTTGGGAAGTCCAGAACCAGTGGTCACAGATTAAAAATAAAGGGTATGCCATTTAGAACGGAGATGAGGAAAAGCTTTTTCACCCAGAGAGTTGTGAATCTGTGGAATTCTCTGTCTCAGAAGGCAGTGGAGGCCAATTCTCTGGATGCTTTCAAGAGAGAGCAAGATAGAGCTCTTAAAGATAGCAAAGCCAAGGGATATAGGGAGGAGGCATAAACGGGGTACTTTTTGTGGATGATCAGCCATGATCACAGTGAATGGCGGTGCTGGCATCGAAGGGCCTATTCCTGTACCTATTGTCTATTTAATCTCTGATATATGCTCTTTTTCTCCCCACTATTACTCTTTCCTTACCTTAAAGGAGTCCTTCTACAATAAATCTTGACAAGTGGAAACAAATCACATGAAGTAACACAGCTGTGTTTTAGTTTTTTATTGCTCTATGGCATAATATATTTGCACATAAAAATGCTAGCTCACCAGCTCCTTTCTTACTATTTCACACTATGAATCAGAAGACACAGGACTTGCACTATGCTTCAGATGATACTGGCAAATTGGTAAAGACGGAACAAGACAAGCAACACATACAGTACAAGGTAGGATGCTAATTTGAACGTTTTTATCCATTCAACATCACCACCCACAGTTCGATAGCTTATGCCTTTTTAGGCCACTAGAGGATAACTAACCAGATTTATCCTTAACCACCTGATCACCAATCAAATTAATGTCTTCAGAAACATGTTCAAATCCATCACAGCAGCAGCTGACTTTAATTTCAACCTACTAAAAATATTCATAATGTTGGTCAAAAATATACACTGGATAAGACCCCTTCCCCCAACTGAATCATTAATGTTCTTCAAGTGAGGAAATTGATCCTTCTAGAGCCACAATAACATGGTTGCCTATTAACTGCCCTCTAAACTAGCCTAGCATGTAAATTAATTCTAGGCCAATTAACGAAGATCAAAAAAGACCACTGAAGGCATGTTAGTTTAATCACTTTTCATTCATGACAACCAATGTTACAGAATTAACCAATTCATAAACTAGAGTGCAAATAGTTTTGAGAAACAAGTATATCATAGAAGCAAAGAGAAGATTTAGCAAACAAAGTTATGGAACAGTAAATCATTGTTTCCATTGGAAATACAAAAGGGCTGCTCCCATTGTTAGCTGCATCCTATTTTTCAATTATAGGGCTAAGCCAGGCAGTGAAAGAAAAGGTAAATGTTACAGTTGTAGGTTAGGTTCCACAGCCAGGTGACCTGCCCGATTGTTCCTACAGTCCGCCTGTGATATGCAGGTTCAGCGCAGGAGTTTGCAATGTGGCTCTGATTGCATCTCACTAAACATGATCTTTGACATGCCTTTAGTTCCCTTTAGTTCAATAAATAACCACCATTTGCTGAGCACAAATGGGATTAAACATGGTCTAAATTCATAAATTGCAGGTAGAATGCTGGAAGATCAACAATAGTGCTTTAAATCAACTTTTTTGATGGTAACTGACTCTGTTCTTGATTTCATATCCTTGCCTTTCAACAATCAAACCAAAGAATCTGACAACCATTCACGATTTTCCTTACTATATTAAAAGCACAAGTAATCTAATTTTACCTCTTATAAAGAGGCCATCAAGTCTAAACTGACTTTCAGATGATTGCGTTGAAATATAGATATACCAATTGGCAAAGTAGACAGATAGGTGAAGCCACAGTGTAGCAAAGCAAAAGCTATATCATCTAGTAACAGGAATAATAAGTATATTCCTTTCCATTCACTCATCCATATGCCTATATCACAGCGTATGAATCATTGAAAGGGCCAATGCAAATTGATGAGATCAAAAAATGTGTGATAAACACTAAGAACTTGGAGCTTAATGGATACAATCCCTTGTAGGCAGATATAATTTTTTGTTGTCCTATATTTATCTGTATTGTCTAGAAAACAATCAAAGGATAACACAAAGTGAATGATAGTTTAGCTAAAAGGAGAGACATATATTCTAGCTAGATGGAAAGGCTTAGAATTACATCAACTTAAAGGCTAGTATGGACGACAGGCTGTTAAACTTATCTGTGCCTTTTGTAATTTTCTAGATAATTATCCTCCCACTTTAACTATCTATCCACACTTTGCCTCAAAATCTGTCTATTATTTCATCCATTAGTAATTAATCCTCTACATAAATAAATAAATCTGAATTTCAGCAAGTTCTCCTCTCCCAATACTTACTATGCAAAGAAATTACAATTAAAATAAGTTAAGGGCCTGTCCCACTTTGCGATTTTCTTCAGCGACTGTGAGCATCAGTGGCAGATGCCCGTAAAACTATCACGTTGTACGACATACACGCTGACGTATGCTGCCCTGCAGGTGACACCCGATTAGGGTTAGGGTCAGGGCTAGGGCTAGGGCTAGGGCTAATATTCTTCCTTCAATGCATGGATTTTAAACATTAATATATTAAAATTAATACAATAAAATCAATTGTGCAAATGAAAAGATGTCTGAGTCAGTCAGTTTAATTTACAGATGTATTGGTCCGCTTCCAGATCCAATCACCATCTCTAACTTTTCACAGGGATGGATTCAGTGAGTGTAGACTGAACTCCCCTCTCCCTTCCACCCCGCTCTTCCCCCCTCCCACCCACATCCATCCTTCTCCATCCCCCTACCTTTCTGGCCTCCCCTCTCCCCCCCATCTTCCCTTCCACCCCTCTTCCTCCCTTCTCCCCACCCCACTCTTCTCCCCCTTCTCCAAACCCCCTCCCCTCACATCCCCTTCTCCCCCTCTCCCTCCCGTCTCCCATTTCCCAACCTCCCCCCAATTTACCGTACGCCCCCCATTTATAGACCCAGCCTGCGACCAGTGATCCCATGCATACTATCTCACACACGCTAGGGACAATTTATACAAACCTGTGCACTTTTGGAGCATGGGAGGAAATCCTAACCCTAACCCTAACCCTAGCCCTAGCCCTAACCCTAACCCTAACTCTAGATTGATAGGCTTGGTATAAGTATAAATTGACCCCAGTGTGTGTGGGATAGTGTGCGGGGGATCGCTGGTTGGTGTGGACTTGGTGGGCCGAAGGGCACTGTATCTCTGAACTAAATGTGGCACATGGGCCCCAAGGGTTGGACTCGAACCCCCAATGTTCTGCCTGCTCCTCATGGGAACGAAACTGTTGGCCACGAGTTGACCCAGAGGCAGATCTCTCTTCCAATGGTCTCTCCAAACCCCCAGAGGCAGCGGGCTTTTCAACTGGGTACAGGCAATGTTGTCAATGTACCAGTGCCACCCACCTGCTCCGGCCACTGAGTCTAATTACCCACCACCCATTTTGAAACAAGGCAAGAGGGCGGGGAGGAGGCGGGGGGTGTTGTTCCCAAAGTCTGCATTTATCCCATAGTCAATGTTCCTAAAACAGATGATGTGGCCTTTGTGCAGTACTATTAGTGGGATCTAGCTGTCACAGGCTAGGTCCTCAAATGGGGGGTGTCGAGGAAAGTAGAGGGGGGGAGGGGTTGGAGAATGGGAGAAGGGAGGGAGAGGGGAGAAGGTGATGTGAGTGGAGGGGGGAGTGGAGAAGAGGGAGAAGAATGGAGCAGGGAGAAGGTAGATGGGTAGAAGGAAAGGGTGGAAGGGTAGATGGGTGGGGGGAAGGGAAGAGGAGAAGGGGAGAAGTGTAGGGGGGAGAAGGGTAGGGGGGGAGAGGAGAAGGAGGGATGGGCAGGACGGGGGAAGAGGGGGATGGGGGAGAGGGGAGTTCAGTCTACACTCACTGAATGCATTCCTGTGAAAAGTTAGAGACGGTGATTGGATCTGGAAGTGGAGCAATACATCTGCAAATAAAACTGAATGACAGACATCTTTGCATTTGCACAATTGATTTTATTGTATTAATTTTAATGGGCATTTAGGAATAGTCAATACATGCAGGCCTTGCCATTGAAATCCAGCACCGACTGTTTTGTTCAACTCCATATTTGAGAAGTATTCGGGGAAATTATTTTACTGAAAATATCATATTGATAGAAATTGTTGTAATCCAAAGCAGATATGTGTTAAAATTCATAGAGGTTAAGTAATCTTTATAGAGCCTTTTACAACTTTGTTTTAAAATGAAGGTCAAATTACTAAAGATAAATGAAGCTCAACCATATTTCACTATGGTAAATTAGTCCATTAGCGCCAATTATGGCAATGTCAAATGACACGTACAGCACCACTATTTTCATCCAATTTAGTTACTTTGTGTTGGTGTTACTATTAATTTGTGATTAACTGACTTCATTTCACTTTCTGAAGGTGAATTTTTATTCAAATTGAATAAAAATTGTATTACAACGTTAACATATTTTATTTATCGACTACCTTCGGAGACATCAATTGTTCAAAGTACACAGGAATAAAGGATAATTGATGGTGTTTTGAAAATTTAACATAAGATTTAGCATTTGTCATATATAAACTGCCATTTGTCAAGACCCTAAACAATTTGTTTTTGTTTTGATTGGTTGCAAGCTTCAGCATCTGAACAGGATGTTGTCTGATTGTCTGATTTTCAGGAGTCAAGTATCTTCATTAAAATATTTCAAAATAATCGCAGAATTCTTTAGTTACCTTTTTCTTTACATGCTTGCCTGCTCAAATAAATAATGACATAATATTATCAAAACAAAATTCTTAATCTAAATCACCAGTTTCAATCCTAGTCTTTATTATGAAGCCGTCAATTTCTATGACAGGCACCTTTACTGGACTACCCCAGCATACAAATGGCAATGTTGCAAAAATAAGGTCCAACAGCTTAGCAGGACTGTAGGTGAGTAATTAATATGTGCTGGACTCATCAATTGTAAGCACTTAAAAAATTTACACATGCAGCCCATATATTTGATTATAGATAGTCCTTTTGGATCAAAGACGACATTTATACTGCAATTTTGTTGTTTCTGAGGTTTAGTTTAGTTTAGTTTACTTTAGTTTAGTTTAGTTTAGAGATACAGCGTTGAAACAGGTCCTTCTGTTCACCTAGTCCACGCCGACCAGCGATCCCCGCACACTAAGCTCTGTCCAACACACAATTTTTAATTTCACTAAAGCCAATCCATCTTTGGAGGATGGAAGGAACCTGGAGCACCCAGAGAAAACCCACGCAGTCATGGGGAGAATGTACAAACTCTATTCAGACAGCACCCGTAGTCAGGATTGAACCCGGGTCTCTGGTGTTGTATAACAGCAAGTCTACCGAGGGGCCACTGTGCTGCCTATTGTGCAATTGACCATTGTGCAAATGACAGGCACTTCCACAGATAGCAGATGGTGGCTGGCAAGAGACCAAGGTGCTGGTTAGGGCGTTGGTGGAGTGATGTACTTCTGCCACCTATGTAGGGCCCCTGTGTGCCCCTGATGCATAACCTTGACATTCCCAATACCATCTCACATGTTCCACTCCCACTTTGAGCAGTCATGGGTCAGAGGTTTCCGAATGTCAGTGAAGATATTGCATATATGTCTTCAAGAAAGGTTTGAGTATATCCTTGAATCTTTTCTGAAGAATGTTTCCAATCCGAAACTTCATCCATCCATTCCCTCCTCAAATACGGCCTGACCCACTGTGTTCCTCCATCACTTTGTGCTTTGCTTGAATTATTTCTGTTGTCTGCCTAGTAATCTCTTCTCATGATAGAGCTGGGAAGAGTGATATTTGGGGGGAGGGGGGGAAATCGACAGTTAGATAAGCAAATAACTTGATATTTTTACAACCAAGCTGACTGAATCCAACTGGAGCCTCTGTTCCGATACTGTTGACATAGGTGAACTAGGAGAATTTCAAGAGAAAGCATTGTTGGTGGCGTAGGTAGTCCGGATTACTGAAGACCAATAAACTCTGCGTATTGTGCCAGGTCTGAGATTTCATTTTCAAGTACTTTTTTTCCTAATTTGGTCAAAGATTGTATTAGAATACCAAAGATGATGGTGAATTTCTTCACCCTGCATGTAAACATAACTAATTTACCTGCAGATATAAATACAACTTTCAAATTACTTGATTGAAGCAAGTTGAAAGTTCAGATAGACTTTATTCCATTGGCTCTTTAAGGCTACATTGCATCACAGACCACTTATGGTTTCCTGCTCCACTCTTATAAAACGTGTGAGAAGTTGATTGATCTTCATATTTTTAACTAGATTTTTCTAAAGCTCCTGAATCAGGTGGTGCCAGACAAGGACAGGCAAATGATAAGTGAGGGGGCACAATTGGCAGATGTTTGATAAAGGCCAGAGTTGAAAAAGCAAAAAGTGTGAAAAAGAAAAAGACAAGTGAATTGCGAGCCAGAGGAAGGAACGTAGGTGGAAAGAGACGGGAAGATGGGAGTGTGGAGAAATGGGTATGAATCCTGGTGGAGCACAGGGAAAAGAGGGGGCAAGAGAAGAGGAGGGGAAAGAGGGGAGGGGGGTTGGTTGTAGCTATTTACCTAAAATTGGAGAATTCAATATTCATATTGTTGGGTTGCAAGCTAACCAAGTGGAATACAATTAGACAGTTTGTGTAACGAGCATATGACAGTTTTTTTAATTCTTACTTGGTATTTTAGATTTGCAGATTAAATGCGGATATCAAATAGTTAATTTTTTTCTGTAATTATTGACAGTTACTTTTTCAACTTAGCATAACTACGTTTTGGCAGAATTTGGCATCTATCATATTCACTCTGGTAAACACATTTCTGGTCACAATGTTCAAAGTGGGAAAATAAAAGCCGAAAGGCCAACTATGTAAACTGTCCGACACTAAAAGACTGCTCTGTAAACAAGAAATAAACATGCAAGAATAACTTTCCCAGCTGCTCGGCTTATTCCAGTAATTCAATGTAGATCAATATCCTGAAAACAAGCATCTCCATTTTGAAAACCCCATGAATGCCAAATCCACGTAACATGCCAAAGTACCTCATCTGAACTCTATGGGATAGCAATGGCATCCATAACCTTCCTTTTGTTCCTCAGTCAGCATACCTCAGCATAGCAAACATGGACCAAAGATGTCAATCCGATTGGTGATGTAAGAGTAAACGGGCTGTCCCACTGCGGCGACCTAATTGGCGAGTTTAGAAGAGTTTAGGAGAGTTTGAAAAAGTGTCATATTGAAGACCTCCTTCGACTATGTAGAAAACCTCCTTCGACTATGTTGAAGACTAGCTTTGGGAAAATTAGACCGAATTGTGGAGAGTGAACACGACCTCCTTCGATCTCCTGAGGCCTCGAGTACGCGGGGACTATTCTCGAGCATGAAGGAGAGTTAAGAGCCTGTCCCAATGATGCAACTTTACAGTGACTGTCTTCGACCTTCAAGCTTGAGGGCACTCGCCTGGAACACCTCGAGCTGGATCGACTGGAAAGTCCCTGTCCCATTTTCCTGAGTTACTCACAAATTCACCCGAGTTTTCCCCTTGATTCAGACTCAGAGAATGTCCGTAGCGAGTCCTTAGGAGTCAGTAGGAATCCGCAGATATTTCGTAGCGGCTTGTAATGTCAGCCTTAGGTACTCGGGGCATCAGGTAAGTCAGCATGTTGAAAAATGTCCACGAGTATAAATAAAGCCCTGAGTACCTACGGCTGTCATCTCTGAGTTTGAATCAAGGGGAAAATTCAGGAGAATTCGTGAGTAACTCGGGAAAGTGGGACAGGGGCTTTACAAAGACCTCCGAGGACCTTGTGTTGACCTTGCTGCAAGTACAAGTCAGGGGCAAAACTCATCTGAACTCGCGAATTAGGTCGCCGTAGAGGGACAGCCTCTTTACAAAGACCTCGTGTCGACCACGCTGCGAGTATGAGTCGAGGGCAAACTCTTCTAAACTCGCGAATTAGGTTGCCGCTGTGGAACAGCCCCTTAAGTGCTGTTTTCATTAAGCAGAATTTGACCAAGTGTGATATCAAAGAGTCCCGGTCAATGGACGACAAAAGGAAAGCAGTCCAACGGTTTAGTTTATTATTGTCATGTGTACTGAGATACAGCGAAAAGCTTTTTTTTATGCTATCCATCCAAAGAAAATATTATATGTGATTACAATCAAGCCATCCACAATGTATAGATACAGGATTAGGGGGTTAACATTTAGTGCAAGATAAAAATGGAAATATAGAATCATAGGTGCAGGAGTAGGCCATTCGGCCCTTCGAGCCAGCACTGCCATTCAATATGATCAAGGCTGATCATCTAAAATCAGTACCCCGTTTCTGCTTTTCCCCTATATCCCTTGATTCCTTTAGCCCAATGAGCTAAATCTAACTCTCTCTTCAAATCATCCAGTGAACTGGCCTCCACTACCTTCTGTGGCAGAGAATTCCACAGATTCATAACTCTCTGGGTGGAAACGTTTTTCCTCATCTCAGTCCTAAATGGTTTACCCCTTATTCTTAAACTGTGACCCCTGGTTCTGGACTTCCCCAACATCAGGGGATAATTTTTCCTGCATCTAGCCTGTCCAATCCTTTAAGAAAAGTCCAGTAAGGTTTGATTAAACATAGTTTGCAGGTCTTCAATGAGGTAGATGGGAGATCAGGACCGTACTCTAGCTGATCATTCAGTTGCCTGATAACAGCTAGGGAAAGAACATCCCTGAATCTGGAGGTATGCATTTTCATACCTCCAGAATCTCTGATTATCTTGCCTGATGAGAAAGGGGAGATCAGGCAGTGTCCAGGGTGAGACCCGTCCTTAATTATGCTGGTGGCCTTTCTGAGGCAGCATGAAGTGTTCATGGAATCAATGGAAAGAAGTTTGTTCCACAACTCTGCAATTTCTTGCTTTGTTGGATGGAGCTGTTTCCAAACCAGGTTAGACAATAGACAATAGGTGCAGGAGTAGGCCATTTGGCCCTTCGAGCTAGCACCGCCATTCAATGCGTTCATGGTTGATCATCCCCAATCAGCATCCCGTTCGTGCCTTCTCCCCATATCCCCTGACTCTGAAATTTTTAAGAGCCCTATCTAGCTCTCTCTTGAAAGCATCTAGAGAACCTGCCTCCACCGCCCTCTGAGGCAGAGAACATCAAGGTTGTGGTTACACCTCTCACAAAGGAAGATGTGACATGTCAATCAGGTTATTCTGATATGTGCATAATGTTCAATATCTTTTGCAACTCCTCAGTAAATGAAGCAGTCCACACTTTCATGCGGGTAGACCGATACAACATTCGGACAAGCAACATTCATTCCACAAAAGTGTCAAGAAATGACCATGATAACAAGATGCTGTCTGACCATTTATTTACTTTACACATTCAACAGTATTACCTCTTACCTTCAACATCATGGGGAGTGGTCATCATTAACCGGCTACTCCACTAACCATACAAACAGGCATATAAACATGCAAAGCAGAAGCAGAAGTAGACTATTTGGCCACTTGAGCTTGTTCCATTATATAATAAGATCTGATTGTAACCTCAATGCTACATTCCTACCTAACCATATCGACCTTTCACTCCTTTTGTGTATCAGGTATTTGTCTGGCTCTTTTAAAAATACATATTAAAAGACCTTGCTTCTAATATGCTTTATGAAGATACTTCTTAACACTGATTCATAGAATTATAGAGACACAGAGACATATATTGTTGAAATAAGCCTTTCGACCCACTATGTAAATGCTGAATGTCAATAAGATAGACACAAAATGATGGAGAACTGAAGGGTCTGAAGAAGGGTCTCGACCCGAAACGTCACCCATACCTTCTATCCAGAGACGCTGCCTGTCCCGCTGAGTTACTCCAGCATTTTGTGTCTATCTTCGCTGTAAACCAGCATCCGCATTTACTCCCTGCAATGCCCCCTTGCATCAATAATCCAATTACAGGTCTGAAGAAGGGTTTCGGCCCGAAATGTTGCCTATTTCCGTCGCTTCATAGATGCTGCCGCACCCGCTGAGTTTCTCCAGCACTTTTGTCTACCTTCGATTTTCAAACATCTGCAGTTCCTTCTTGAACAATAATCCAGTTACAGTTCCTCCCTGCATCAATAATCCGGTTACATTTATCCTATATTATACCCATTAATTTAATTCTCAGCACATTCACATCCCTCCCCCGACCATTCACCAACACACTAGAGATAATGTATGGTGGACAATTAACCTACCAACCCACAAGTTCGTTGATTGGTTTATTATTATTGTCACATGTAATGAAATACAGTGAAAAGAAATGTTTTTGCGTGCTATCCAGGCAAATTATGCCATACTTGAGTACATCAGATGAAACAGGCATAGTGCTTAATGTGGTGTCACTGCTCGAGAGAAAGCAACAAGATAGATTTCACTTTGTGATATCGGAGGAAACCAGAGCACCTGGAGGATCCCCATGTGGTCGTAGGGTGCATGTACAAAATTTAATCAGATTAAACCCGGGCCCAAGTGCTCTGAGGTCCTGGTTGCATTAATAGTGCCACTGTGCCGTCTTCAGTGGTAATAACTAAAAATAATTATTGCATACAGCTGCATAAGACGCCGATGAGAATGCACCTGGAATATTCTGTACATTTCTGGTCATCATCTATAAAAAGGATATGTTAAAGCTAGAAAGGGTACAGTCCGTGCCAACCAAGCTGGTTTACAGCTTGGTCGGCACGGACTGGAAGGGCCGAGAGGGCCTGTTTCCGTGCTGTAATTGTTATATGTTTATATGGTTAACTCATGTTTTGTACACAGTTCAGTAACAATCGTGGTGTATATGGGACACAACAATACTTAAGTACAAGAGTGTGAGATTAAATCACATTGAGGCACCACACGAGAGTCGCCATGTTTCCAGCCACATCTTGTGCCCTTCAAGTTCAGAGTTATTAAAAGAGTTACAGGGATGTTGAGATATAAGCAGAGATAGGATAAACTGGGACTGTTTTCCCTGGAGCGAAGGAGTCTGAGGGGTGTCCTTATCGAGGATTATCATGCCATGTGGGATATAGATAGGGTGGATGGAAACAATCTTTTTCCCAGGAAAGGGGAGTCAAAGAGGGCAAATGTATATGAAATGTGCTGCTGAGGAGGTGATAGAGGCAGGTACAATTACAATGTTTAAAAAGACATTTGGACAGGTTCATGGACATGAAAGGTTTCGAGGGATATGGATGAAACACAGCCAAATGGGACCAGTTCACATAAGCATGTTTTCAGCATGGACGCGTTGTTGGAAGGGCATGTTTCCATTCTATATGATTCTATGACAAGACACAGTAAGTTAAACCTTGAATTAATGTAGGATTAGTACAAAGGGTGGTTAATGGTCTGCATAGACTTTGTGAACCAAAGTGCCTGTTTCCGTGCTGTATGACCCTCTTGTGTGAGAGGTAGAGGAAAGGTTAGAATCGGTGTAGAGTGGGATGCTACAAGCCTTGACCGTATATGATCCAGAAATATTCTTCAGGTTTTACTTGCTTGTACAATAAATCCTTGTTTTAATAGGTGGAGCTACTAATTGTCAGTTGAATTATCCGAGTCCATCCATCACATCTACTCAAAATTCTCGTAGCTGTTTATAACTGTGAATAGTCTCTTAGCTCTATAGCTAGGTCTTGAGCAATGTTGGCTCGATAAAGCCTGAGCTGAAACCAATCTTTCTGATTGTTATAAATTACTCCATATTGACTGAGTGAATACAAATCTACTGCAATGCAAACACTAAATTCCTATCAGCCCATCCTCTAAGCAAACATTGAATGAATTTGCTATTTAAAAATATGATTATGTAGCTATTTCAGGATTTGAATCTTATTCAAAAATGTAGCAAATTCCTCTGTCAAGTTTTTAAACAGCCTCAAGGTATAAAAAATGTTGATTACTTTGGTTATGTGGAGCATTCTGCAGCTATTCAATCATAGTCTACATTACAGAGGAAAACTTAATGTATAAGACTATGGTCATGGAGGCATAGACAAATAGAGCTGTACACTACGGAAACAGGCCCTTCAGCCCTGCTTATCAGCATCGACAAAGTAGTAATGCTGGCCTAGTCCAATTTGCCTGCATTTGACGCATAAGTTTCTTCACACTTCCTATCCATATATCTGTCTAAATGCCTTTGAAATTCATAATTGTATCCACTTATAGCTTCCTCTGACAGTTCATTCCAGATATGGTCTACCCTCAGTGAAAAGGTTGCCCTAGAGGTCCCTCTTAAATCTCTCCCCTCTTATCTTAACCCTTTACTTTTTAAAAACTCTACCCTGTGTAAAAACTGTGAGCATTCAGTTTATCCTTGTCCCTCATGTTCTTATACCTCAGAAGGTCACCCCTCAGTTACCCATGCTCCAACGAAAAGGTCCTAGACTATCCAACTACTCCCTACAACTCAAACCCTCAAGCCCAGGCAACATCCTGCTTAATCTCTTCTGTAACCTTTCCAACTTAATGACATCCTTACTATAGCTGGGTGACACACAGTACTCCAAGTTGGTCTCACTAAACAACATGTACAGCTCTATCAAGATGTGCCAATTTTTCTATTGAATACTCTTCTCAATGAAGGCAAGAGAGAAAAATGCATTCTTCACCACACTGTCCACATCTATTCGACACTTTTAGGAAATCATGCATCTGTACTCCCAGATCTTTCTGTTTTCCAACACTCTCCAGGGCATAACCATAATTATTTTGTAATTCCTACCCTCAAGTTCAAATGAGTTTATTGTCATGTGTCCCTGATAGGACAATTAAATTCTTGCTTTGGTTTGACATATCGAAGTGCATCGCCTCACACTTAAATTCCATTTGCCATTCCTTGACCCATCTTCCCAATTGATCTAGATCTTGTTGTAAAACTAGATATCTTGCCTCATTCTCTACTGTATAACCAATATCGGCATCATCTGTAAACTTACTGAAAACAACAAATAATGATAGCTACATTACCAGCCAAATCAGTCATGTAAATTATAGATAGTGGACCCAGCACCAATCTCTGCGTCACCTCACTGGTCATTGTCCTCCAATTAGAAAAGCAACTCTCCACAACTATACTTTTATTCCTTCCTCGAGCCAATTTTGACTGGAATATGCTATTTCACCCTGGATACCATGCAATATAACCTACCAGATTAGCCAACCTTGCTGAATCTTTTCAAAGGCCTTGCAAAAGACCATACAGATAATGCCGTGTCCTCAACAATCCTCTTGGTAACCTTTTCAAAAAACTGTATCAGATTTGTGAGAAACAATTCAAGTTTCAAGTTTATTCATGGATAACCCCTTGAGATGAACAGTCACCTCGTTTTCGAGGGGGTCCAACATAGAACATACAGCACAAGACATAACATACAATTTCCCTCGTGCAAAGCATTGCTGACTATTTTCAAACTGAAAGGTCACCCATTCCTTCTCTCCAGAGATACTGCCTGTCCCACCCCAGCTTTTTGTGTCTATCTTCAGTTTAAGCCAACATCCGCAGTTCCTTCCTAATCAGTCCATGCCTAACCAAATGCTAGGGGATCTTGTCCCTGAAAATGCTCCCCAACAACTTATCTACCACAGGCGTCAGGCTCACCAGCATATAGTTCCCTGGCTTGTCCTTGCTTTTCTTGTTAAATAATGGTACAACGTTAACCACTCTCCTATCTTTCAAACTTCACTTGTAGCTAAAGTTGATGTCAATATGTCTGCAAGGGTCTCCACAAATTCCCCCCTATTTTCCCATATGGGCTGAGGCCATACATAGTCACTCCCTGGGGTTTTACCCACCTTAATGTGCTTTGAAACTAACAATATCTCCTCTTTGGTAATTATTTTCCAAGTCACCCTTTTACTCTTAAATTAAAAGATTCCCCCGTGCCTCTTAGTTTAAATTTACCATTTCTAAATCATTAGTTCATCGTGGAAATTGGGCAATCAAGGCAAAATTGAAAATTGGCAACATTGCGGGATCACTGAGATCAAAAGGGAGGACCTGGCAGGGGGGCCACACCGAGAATAAAGGGCGTCCCGGTGGGAGGCCATCGAGAATGATGGGGGACCCGGCAGGGAGCCGCCAAGAATGAAGGGGGACCCGGCTGGGCAGGCAGAAGATAAGACTGTTTGGTGAACGTTTGTAACTTTGTCAGCGCCAGACACTCGTGTACTGCCTAGGTGAGGTCTGCTATATGATTTTACTGGGTTGTAAGCACACAAAATACATTTTAACGTAAACATCCACCACAGTTCTCACAGTGATGGAAGGCAAAAAAAGTTCCAAACTCTTCCCTTCTATGTTCTCCCGCGGTCGTGGGGCCTCAAGCCCTCCGTTAACGGGACGATCTTGTCTCCCGTAGCCGGTGGCGTTTGGGCCCTCTGCATCGGGGCGATCAGCTCCTGCATTGGGGGGATGTCAACTCTTCCGCGCTGGCGATCGGACCCCGGTTTGGGGCTGTTCGAGCCTCTGCGTCGTTGGAGCTTCCAGGCTCGGCCTCTCCCGAGACTGCGAAGCTCTTGATGGTATGTCCGCAGGCCGCGGTTGGAGTGATCGCAGGCAAGGGATCAACTCTGATGTTAGGTCCACGCCCCGCGGTGGGGCTCAAGTCAATCCGAGGAGGCCTCCAGCTCCATCGATGGTAGGCTGCTGAGCGACCGGAGATGTAACCCGGAAAACAATCGCATCTCCGGCAAGGTAAATAACCACGACCCCTCCCCCCACATAAAACAAACCTGAGAACATTTACACAAACTTTTAACACACACTAAAAATTAAAAAAAAGACAAAAAACAGACAGACTGTTGGCGGGACTGCCAATCGTGCGGCGCTCCTGGTGAAATACGAAACCCAATGAACATTAAACTTGCTCTCTACATCCCACCTTCCCTGTATAATCAGGATAGGTGGGAAGAAAGTTTCCTGGTATCAAGAGGGTGGTCAACCTGTGTTTCAGTTAAGACTCAGTAAACAAGAAAGCAATATCATGAGACCTCCCTCCCTGAATTATTATTTGTTCATTTTTTGTCACAATTCTGGCATTATGACTGGGATACCTAACTTTCTTGGACCAAAACATCGACAAAAGGAAACATATTGACCTTTTTATCACTTTCTCTGGTTTTGGGTTCCTTCTGCATGCAGTCTGCCTGTCATTTCAGCTTACAAAGTAATGAGTGTAAAGTAATGAGTGTAATTGTAGTTTGAGCACTTGGTAAGCGATGACAAAATTACACATTCTTCCTCGATGTATGTGTGTATGTGTTATAGCAGCATTTAATGTCCCAAACATCACAGTAAATATCTATTCATGAATTTTGCAGGGCAGAAAAGACAACCATTGTGCGACGTAAATGATGGTACATTTCTCGAATGCAATCTACCCAGTATTATTATATTAAACTGAAATCTAGCATTTGCAATCAGCAGAGAAGCAGTGGCATTTATCCATGACCTTGAAGAAAGCCCCCTGCAAAGATCCAGTGATCTCCATGACAGAACATTTCCTTTCCAGATGTTAGTTCATGGGGAGATCTGGCAGCCAGCAATTGTGACGTCAACACCCTTGCTGTTGCATCCAATTATGTTAAAAAGCGTACCTAGCAGCAAAAGCCATAACTTTAAATTAAAGTATAGAGTAGGAAATAAATATTAAGCTTGTTTGATGTATTGGAGGTTGAAATAGCAAAAACTATTTTGAAACAGTTATACATTGAATTTTTGAAATTAAGGGAATGAAATACATGTAGATAAAGTATGTTTTTTCAGCCAGACAGTTTGCGCAGTAGTAATTATAGGTCAATGGAATATTACATTGCCATTTAGACCTTGTTTAACAAGGAGTAAGCATTTTAAGGTAATTTTGTCAAAAAACTATTTGGAAAATAACTTAAATTCACATCATTCAATTGATTTCCCTCGATTGCAGTTTGGAAGCATATTGCCAGTAGCTTAGGAATTTCTTGCTTCAACTATGCAAGTGCAGAAATCCAGATCTTACTTTCACAAAGTAATGATGTGGAACACTAATAGATTTGCAGATTTACCACCGCAAAATACTGGTTAATTTTACTCCAGTGGATCCATTTTACAGCAAATAAAGAAAAAAGGGGAACATCTAAAACTCGTATTTTAACATTATGACCTCAGTCACTGGGTGTCTCATTGATTAATCCCAGTACTGCACGGTCTAACAGAGAAAATGAAAAGACAGACTCTAAATTAGCTCACCGTGGTAGCAATATAAATAACACAATATATTTTATTGCGTTAATGAATGATAATAAATTAATGTAAACCGATGCAGTGCTAACAAAGTATTTTTTCATCTAGTAATTAATGGTAATAACCAATAAATAGTTGATTCATTTTATTTTAACTGCCTTATTTCCTGGGCTGCATTTGCAGAAATAGATCATTTGCATTACAAAACTGCAGCTGCACTCTCTGTGCGCAAATGGTAAAATCTACACTGTCACGGGATTGTATTTAAAGTACTTGACCCCCTTCTAAGACAAAAGTAACTCATTTGATAAGCAGAATATCACCTTAAACATGTTTAAGAAGGAACTGCAGATGCTGGAAAATCGAAGGCAGACATAAATGCTGGAGAAACTCAACGGGTGAGGCAGCATCTATGGAGCGAAGGAACTAGGCAACGTTTCGGGTCGAGACCCTTCTTCAGACTGATGTGAGGGTGGGGAGGCGGTAGGAGGAAAGGAAGAGGCAGAGACAGTGGGCTGAGGGAGAACTGGGAAGGGGAGGAGAATGTAAGGACTACCTGAAATTGGAAAAGTCAATGTTCATATCGCTGGGGTGTAGACTGCCCAAGCAAAATATGAGGTGCTGCTCCTCCAATTTATGGTGGGCCTCACTCTGGCCATGGAGGATGGCATTGGAGATGTTCTCATTCTTCAGGGAATGGGGGAGGTGGAAGATTGCAACCTTCACGTGGTCCGCCCTGTTTCAACTAATGCAATCAACTCGACGTGCACAAATGGAAGATCAAATAGAACAAGTTGTCCAACAACTTTAGGCTGTGCACGCCACACGAAAGAAGAAGAAGGGAATGGGGGTTCCCCTCTTCTACTATTGATGCGGCTCTCACCAGGGTCTCGTCTATACCCCGTAACTCTGCTCTCACTCCCCATCCTCCCATTCATAACAAGAGCAGAGTCCCCCTTGTCCTCACCTTCCACCCTTACAGCCGTCACATACAACAACTAATCTTCCAACATTTTTGCCACCTCCAACGGGATCCATCACTGGCCACATCTTCCCATCTCCTCCCCTACCTGCTTTCCGCAGAGACCACTCCCTCCGTAACTTCCTGGTCAATTCGTCCCTTCCCACCCAAACCACCCCCTCTCCTGACATTTTCCCTTGCAACTGCAGGAAATGCTACACTTGTTGCTTTACTTCCCACCTTGACTCCATTCAAAGACCCAAGCAGTCTTTCCAGGTGCGGCAGAGGTTCACCTGCACCTCCTCCAACCTCATCTATTGCATTCGCTGCTCTAGGTGTCAGCTGCTCTACATCGGTGATACCCAGCGTGGGCTTGGCGATCGCTTAGATTTCATTAGATTAGATTTTATTACTTGTCATTCGAACCTCAGAGAGGCTCAAATGAAACTCCGTTTCCACAGCCATACAAACAAAACAATTCCTACACGACACACAAACAATTCAATTTACAGAAAACATCCATCACAGTGAATCTCCTCCTCACTGTGATGGAAAGCAAAGTATTTTCTCTCCCCTGCACCATTTCTCTCCCAATGCTGAAGCCCCAGGCGGGCGCTGGAATGTCCCGCGGCCATTAAAGCCGCGCCGGGCGATGTATGGCCCCGCTCCGCGTCATTTCAACCCCACGACACGGGCGGGAGAAGTTGCGTTGCGGGAGCTCTCACCCGGACCCGCGAGCTCCCAATATCCCGACAGTCCACCGGTCTGCAGCTGCAGCAGGAGCTCCGGAGTCGGGCCGCAGCAGCGAGCTGTCACCGCTCCCCACGCTCTGAGGCCGGCCAGCCCCACGATGGTGAGTAGTCAGCAGCTCCGCAGGCTCCATGACTGGAGCCCCCTGGTTATCCCGGTCGGAGGCCGCTCCACGGTACTAGGCCCCAACGACAACGGAAACCTGACAGGGAAAGGTCGGGTCTCCCGTGCAGGGAAGAGATTTTTTAAGTTTCCCCCTCCCCTCCCCCCCCCACCCCCCACATATACACACTTAGAAACGGTACAAAAAAAACACGAACAACTACATTTAACTAGACACCCAACACCTTCACTCTGTTTGCAATAACCAACCTGATCTCCCGGTGGCTCAGCACTTCAACTCCCTCTTCCATTCTAAATCAGACCTTTCTGTCCTGGGCCTCCTCCATAGCCAGAGTGAGGCATACTGTAAATTGGAGGAGCAGCAGCTCATATTTGCTTGGGTAGTTTACACCCCAATTGACTTCTCCAATTTCAGATAGTCCCCACTTTCTCCTCCCGTTCCCACCTCTTCCTCAGTCTTTTGGCTCCACCTCTTCCTTTCCTCTTCCCCCCCCCCCCCCCCTCCACCCTCACATCAGTTGAAGAAGGCTCTCGACCCAAAACGTCGCCTATTTCCTTCGCTCCATAGATGCTGCCTCACCCGCTGAGTTTCTCGAGCATTTTTGTCTACCATCACCTTAAGCATTCTCTCTTTCTGTCAGGGAATACTCAATGTAGTTGCACATGGTCTTTCAGTAACAGCTGCACTTCAGATAGGCACAGTGGCCTCAGCTGGTAGAACTGCTGCCTCATAGTGCCAGGACCCGGGTTTCATCCTGAACTTGGATGCTGGCTGTGTTGAGTTGCTACTTTCTCCCCGTGACCTGAGTGTGTTTTCTCCAGAATCTCCAGTTTCCTCCCACATTCCAAAGACGTAAGTTAATTGGCTTGGTATTATTGTAAATTGTCCCTAATGTGGGTCGGATAGTGCTTAATGGGTGGGGATTGCTGATCGGCACGGACTCGGAGGGCAGAAGGGCCTGTTTCCGTGCTGTATCACTAAACTAAACTAAACTAAACCGTCCGAAGAAGGGTCTTGACCTGAAACAGCACCCATTCTTTCTCACCAGAGATGCTGCCTGTCACGCTGAGTAACTCCAGCATTTTGTGTCTACCCTAAGCTAAACAAGCATTGAGCCTTACATATCACAATAAAATGTAGGTAACTGAGAGTCAGCATGCCTGTAGTTTCCTGATGGGAACTGGCAGCGGGAACACTGACAATAGTTTCCTTCCCAATGGCATTTGCTCAGGAAGATTTAAGCTGTCATGGATTCATGTGAAATTTAATGCACAGTATAGTTTATATCACATTATTTTATTTCACACCTGTGATAGTCAAAGATGGTAATGAAAGGAAGTGAAATTATACTTAATGGTTGGCAGCAACACCCAGTGTTAATGGTTGGCAGTATTGCAAGTATTTAGTGATTCATTTAAATATATCTAAAAATCCAGGGAGGTGTCTGCGGAATAAATGAAGTGGTCCAGAATGCTACAATGGTTGACAATTTTTTGTAACACTTTTGTACACAAATGTTTAAGCAATGAACAGGAAATCATAAATTAATACTCACTCTGCTCAAGGTAGCATCTTGTGTATTATATTGCAGTATTTGAATATATATTATCCAAGTTGCTTATTCATAGACAAATTAAAGAGGCTGTCAAGGTATGTTTGTTTGCAGCATGTAATTATTATTTAAAAACCTGCACAACCTGAAAGGGTGGTGGGATCAGATTTGCTAATCTAAGAGGAAATTGCAGAAATATTTGGAAGTCGGAATATCTCAATGATGCCAGGATGACTGTGAAAGGTCAGAGGAATGCAACCAATATGAAACTTGCAAATGGGCACCTCAGACAATGTGGATCAAATGTCTGAATTTCTGCAATGTGAGCTTTCTGATTCCAGAATAATGCAACATAGGACATAGAACAGTACAGCACAGGAACTGGGCCATCAAAACAAACCCGGGTCTCTGGCTCTGTGGGGTAGCATCTCTACCAGCTGCACCACTGTGCCACCCAGTTATTGCATCATACATTATTATGCCTTGCCTGCTAGTCTCATATTAAAATAATGTTTAAGAGGCTTTTAGATGAGCACATGGATGTGCAAGGAATGGAGGAATATGGATCGAGTGCAGGCAGGGGAGATACTATAGGTTTATGTTTAAGAAGGAACTGCATATGCTGGAAAATTCGAAGGTAGACGAAAGTGCTGGAGAAACTCAGCAGGTGAGGCAGCATCTATGGAGCGAAGGAAATAGGCAACGTTTCGGGCCAAAACCATTCTTCAGACTGATCAGTCTGAAGAAGGATTTTGGCCCGAAACGTTGCCTATTTCCTTCGCTCCATAGATACTGCCTCACCCGCTGAGTTTCCCCAGCCCTTTTGTCTACTATAGGTTTATCTTGACTTCATGTTCGGCATAGAGTTTGTGGGATAAAGAGCCTGTTTCAAATATTTTTTTATTTTAATGTGTCATATTTTCAGACCTCTGTGGTTTATTTTAGCTGGGATCTACTAATGTTTCAGAAAACCTCCTCAGATTCTTCATGTACAGTATTTGATGCAACTCTTCCAAGTTTTTTTTTACCCTTACATTTTTTGCTAACTGTCCAAGTGTAAATCTAGAAAACGGGCATGCTGTACTCCATCAAGCACCTAAATAACTCATCCAATCGACAAATATATCTTGATAAACCTCCTGATAGGCTCTATAATTAAAAAAATTGAGAGCCAGTTTTTCTTTTAGTTCTGGAAATATTGCCAGGTAGTGTCATGAAAAGTGTCTTATCCTTGTGTAACTTTGTAAGCAGTAAGATCATATAAACAAGCTTGAAGTTACTGGCAATCACTGATGCTGCAACAAAATAACCTTCCCACAAGCATTTTTGAAGTAAGAAGAACAGCTTTTGGATTTGTTCCCCAAACTTTGTTATTTATGCTTTACAAACATTAGTCTTCCGCATGGTTTGTTTTGGCACTTGTTGTATCTCATACAGAGTAAGCATAGAGCACCACACCAACATTTTGATGAGAATTGATTCCAATGCAGTTTAAACAAGTAGCCACAGCAGAGTTTGTGCCAGTTTTCTATCCAGCTGGTAAATACTGATGATCCAGTCACCATTCTTGTCACAAGGGAACCGTCCCTAGGTGATGCAAGGTGTTCATTTTCTTAAAGGTGATTGCTCTCTTTTAATAAATAAACATGTATCCTGTGACATGCATGGGATTCTATTTGCTATCATGGCAGTAGAGATGGACATGAATCAGTGACTGTGCCAGAGTTGGAGCATTGATCATATGCACTCTGTCCGGTTTTAGTCTGTTGATGCCACCGAAGCCCAATAGAGTGTTTAGTTTAGTTTAGTGTAGATTAGTGTATCTCTACTATATATATACCGTATATATATATATATATATATATATATATATATATATCACCACACAGATTATGCATGCTGCACATTCCTTATGTAGTCCAGTGTGGATCTTCATCCCAACCAGCCCATAAGCCTGCGTGTCTCTCTCTCTCTTGAATGAGATGTATGCCATGGAGACAAAAGCAGAAGGTGTTTCCTCCATGGAATTACAAATAAAAGATTACGAGTTCTAAACTCTAAGTGTGAGTCTGATCATTTCAACATGGTGTCAGAAGTGGGATCTTGATGTTTACGAGGCAAATCCGACAAGGAATGTATGTTTATATTCTGTCTCTCGATAGCAGGCAGCATGTCCTCATTAGTCAGAGAGGTTGGTGTGGGAGGTAGATGGGAAGACTCTGGCTGTAGGTTCTCTTGCTGGAGCAGGTGGACTGATTGCTTTATCTGTGCTCTGTTCCCACGTGAGTGGCAAAAATGGATGAAATGATTTCCACACTTACAGTAGTGGCAAAGTTTTCCAAAAGCCGGGCATTGTTCACAAATGCCTCCATGCAAACCTCCACAGTACACACAATGACTAATGAACCTAACACCGGATCTACTGGGCACTTGTGAAGGCTGGCGCTGGGCCTGATAAAATGTGCCGGCAACATTTACATCATAGGCAGAATGGGGACCCGGCCCCAGAGTTTTAGTGTGTGAGTCTGATCAACATGGTGTCAGATATCTCGGACCCCTTACTCGCCTAGTTGGTTTCAGTTTATTTTAGTTGTTTTTTTTTGCTCAGTTCGTTGTTTTACTATGGTTGGCCCTTTAGTGATCGATAGTGACCTTGCCGAGTGCTGTCGCATCTTTGAAGAGGACTTCACCGTGTATGTCCATGCAGCGCATCATGCCGCTACTCCAGACGTTCGTGCCTCCATTCTCCTCAATTTGGCTGGTACAGCGGCCACTCGATATGCTTGCACATTTCATATGCCCCAGTCCAAATAGACGCCGTGTGTGCCCAGATGGACAAGACCCTGTCTGCCTGTTGAACAAGTTCAGACAGCTGTGTGAGCTAAGCATTAATCGCATAATGGAGCGCCACAAACTATTTTCGCGCAGCCAGAGGCAAGGTGAGCCTGTTGAAACTTACATCAGTTCTTTAATGCACATCGCCAGCCGATGCAATTTTGAAAATCTGTGTGATAGTCTTATACGTGACAGACTGGTTTATGGCATTCTCAATGACAAGGTGCGTGATGAACTTCTACGTAATGCAGATCTCACTCTGGAAAATGCTGAAAATCGCTGTCGTGCTGCAGAGATGACAGACTCTCACACTAAAACTCTGGGGCCCGGTCCCCATTCTGCCTATGATGTAAATGTTGAACTGTTGATGTTTAGAGATAGTTTATTTTAGTTTAGAGATGCAGTGCAGAAACAGGCCCTTTGGCCACAGAGTCCATGCCGCCCAGCGATCCCTGCATATTATTGTTATATGGTTATATGGTTATATTAACACTATCCTACACACACTGGGGACAATTTACATTTATACCAAACCTACACACCTATACATCTTTGGAGTGTGGAGGAAACCAAAGATCTCAGAGAAAACCCACGCGGTCACAGGAAGAGCGTACAAATTCCGTACAGACAGCATCCATAGTCGGGATCGAACCATGGTTTCCAGCGCTGCAAGTGCTGTAAGGCAGCAACTCCATGCCGGGTGAGTTATAAGTTAGCTTTAGATAACCAAGAGTGCAATTTCAGTTCCTGTAAAGATGCCCAACTGTCATTCCATTATCATACCAATCCGGCGAACTATTGTGACATTTGCCCATGCCTGTTCAGTTCATTTAGAGATACAGTGCATAGTGTATCTACCTGTAACATACTTATTTTCATCATAACCTACCCATTCCCCATTCCGCCGTTCTCTGAGGTGGAGCTCTGAGATATCGGATGCAATGATGCAATTGGCTTTTCATCAAGATTAATTCCTTCATCTCCTCACCCTCTAGGTCCCCTCTGCACTGAACTCCCTTCCCTCCTTCAAGTATTCCTTTCTGGTCCTCCTACTGTTCAAACCCTCCCAGCTCAGTATTGGTCTATTCTGGGAGGAGGAGAATGGTGGCTCATCGCAACTCTCTATGGGTATACCAGAACTAAAAATTGCACTTGTAAGTTGCATGGCAATTATATCTATGGAGACACAGTAGAACCTAGAGTAATGAGGATATTTGCTGTTATTCGAAACAATAAAGCTGTGGTGATATGATGACATCTCGTTAGTGAATATATCTACAAGACTGCAGGTAGTACTCTCAGGGAAGGTGGTTTTGGGCTCAGTGGCTCATCTTGTTGTTGCACAGCCTGCTCCATATGTGTGAGGCACTGAAATAAAAGCAGACGAGTTGGACAGAAATCAACGCAGACTCCTTCAGTTTGAAAGTGCTCCCCCGTTGTCCTTGCTGATTTGGCATAAATTGAGGAGATGGAGAAAATTGATAACGTTTTTTTTCATTATCCTTTTGGAAGGCTGACCTCTGTGTGGGTGGTAAGGGGCTGAGGAGAAGAGAGTGTGCTGTCTGTGGTGGGTATTCATGGAATAACAGTCAGTCACACAGATCAACCCATTAAAGGGATGAAAACAAAATAGATGTCTCATTTTAAACCATCTCCTCAACTTATGCCTCAGAAGCAAGGAAAAGAGGGAGAACATTCAAACAGGAAGAGTCTGTGTTGATTTCAGTCCAACACACATATGGAGGAGTTTGTCCTGCAAATAATGGCCAAGGTACAAGGCACTGGACAATGGACAAGGCACACGGACAATGGAGTAAGAGGCTGCATGCAAAGTGGTGCAGATGTGTGTACATGTGCATGGCGTGTGTACATGCATGAGTGTGCATGCTTGCAACTGTGCTGAGGCCAGGTGCCTGCTCTCAGGAACATCCTCATCCCTACTCCTTGACTATGACCCTGCAGATGAACACCAGTCTACCATATCTCAGACCATCACCTCTGGCCATCTCCCCTCCAGAGTCTTCAACCTTATAAATTCACCATCCTTCCACTGCCTGTTTCAATCCCTGTCCCTAAATCCACAAACATAACTGCTTGGTATACTTAAGATAGACACAAAAAGATGAACTCAGTGGGACAGGCAGCTCTGGAGAGAAGGAAACATAGAAACATAGAAATTAGGTGCAGGAGTAGGCCATTCAGCCCTTCGAGAACCTGCTTCAATATGATCATGGTGATCATCCAACTCAGTTCCCGTACCTGCCTTCTCTCCATACCCTCTGATCCCCTTAGCCACAAGGGCCACATCCAACTCACTTTAAATATAGCCAATGAACTGGCCTCAACTACCCTCTGTGGCAGAGAGTTCCAGAGACTCACCACTCTCTGTGTGAAAAAAAGTCTTTCTCATCTCGGTCTTAAAGGATTTCCCCCTTATCCTTAAGCTGTGACCCCTTGTCCTGGACTTCCCCAACATCGGGAACAATCTTCCTGCATCTAGCCTGTCCAACCCCTTAAGAATTTTGTAAGTTTCTATAAGATCCCCTCTCAATCTCCTAAATTCCAGAGAGTATAAACCGAGTCTATCCAGTCTTTCTTCATAAGACAGTCCTGACATCCCAGGAATCAGTCTGGTGAACCTTCTCTGCACTCCCTCTATGGCAATAATGTCCTTCCTCAGATTTGGAGACCAAAACTGTACGCAATACTCCAGGTGTGGTCTCACCAAGACCCTGTACAACTGAAGTAGAACCTCCCTGCTCCTGTACTCAAATCCTTTTGCTATGAAAGCTAACATACCATTCGCTTTTTTCACTGCCTGCTGCACCTGCATGCCTACTTTCAATGACTGGTGTACCATGACACCCAGGTCTCGCTGCATCTCCCCTTTTCCTAATCGGCCACCATTTAAATAATAGTCTGCTTTCCTGTTTTTGCCACCAAAGTGGATAACCTCACATTTATCCACATTATACTGCATCTGCCAAACATTTGCCCACTCACCCAGCCTATCCAAGTCACCTTGCAGTCTCCTAGCATCCTCCGAACACTGCCCCCCAGCTTAGTGTCATCCGCAAACTTGGAGATATTGCCTTCAATTCCCTCATCCAGATCATTAATATATATTGTAAACAGCTGGGGTCCCAGCACTGAGCCCTGCGGTACCCCACTAGTTACTGCCTGCCATTGTGAAAAGGACCCGTTTACTCCTACTCTTTGCTTCCTGTTTGCCAGCCAGTTCTCTATCCACATCAATACTGAACCCCTAATACCGTATGCTTTAAGTTTGTATACTAATCTCTTATGTGGGACCTTGTCGAAAGCCTTCTGGAAGTCCAGATATACCACATCCACTGGTTCTCCCTTATCCACGCTACTAGTTACATCCTCGAAAAATTCCACAAGATTCGTCAGACATGATTTACCTTTTGTAAATCCATGCTGACTTTGTCCAATGATTTCACCACTTTCCAAATGTGCTGCTATCCCATCTTTAATAACTGACTCTAGCAGTTTCCCCACTACCGATGTTAGACTAACTGGTCTGTAATTCCCCGTTTTCTCTCTCCCTCCCTTCTTAAAAAGAGGGGTTACATTTGCTACCCGCCAATCCTCAGGAACTACTCCAGAATCTAAAGAGTTTTGAAAGATTATCACTAATGCATCCACTATTTCCTGAGCTACTTCCTTAAGTACTCTGGGATGCAGCCTATCTGGCCCTGGGGATTTATCGGCCTTTAATCTATTCAATTTACCCAACACCACTTCCCGACTGACCTGGATTTCACTCAATTCCTCCTTTGACCCACAGTCCCCTGCTATTTCCGGCAGATTATTTATGTCTTCCTTAGTGAAGACGGAACCAAAGTAGTTATTCAATTGGTCCGCCATATCCTTGTTCCCCATGATCAACTCACCTGTTTCTGACTGCAAGGGACCTACATTTGTTTTAACTAACCTCTTTCTCTTCACATATCTATAAAAACTTTTGCAGTCAGTTTTTATGTTCCCTGCCAGTTTTCCTTCATAATCTATTTTTCCTTTCCTAATTAAGCCCTTTGTCCTCCTCTGCTGGTCTCTGAATTTCTCCCATCCTCTGGTATGCTGCTTTTTCTGGCTACTTTGTACGCATCATCCTTTGCTTTGATACTATCCCTGATTTCCCTTGTTATCCACGGATGCACCAAGGAATGGTGACGTTTCGGGTTGAGAACCTTCTTCAGATGGTATACTCATTGTTACAGTTATCTTGACTACACGTCCACCCACCCTGCCTCTTGCAAATATGCCATCCCGTACACTCAATTTCCAGCACATCATTCACTGACATTTCCACCCACCTTCAATGTGAACCCTCCACCAGTTACATTTTCCCATCCGCACCCCTTTCCACCTTATGCAGAGACCGCTCCCTCTGCAACTCCATGGCTCACTAATCCCATCCCACACAAACCATCCTCTCCCCTAGCTATCCCTCCAACCGCAGGACATGTAATATCTATCCCTGCACCTTTTTATCCTTCTGTATCAACCAGGATCTACACTTCCTTGTTTCTACATTTTATGTGCTTGCTCATCATTCCATCATTGCCAATCTGTTTTGTCTCCTTATTGTTCAAAAGCCATCTCCTTAACAAATATTCCCATGGTTTTGCCCCTCATTATTTCTATGTCTTTATTCTGCAATGTCATTTTGACAAATATTGAAACGTATGCATCCCCAGCATCATATCCAGATTAGAGAGAATGGTTCACATGCACTTCCTCTAACCTGCATCCGGTGTTCCTGATGTGGCCTCCTTTACATCGGAGAGATCAAGAGTAGACTAGTTGAGTGTTTCACCAAATACTTTCAGTCTAGCAAGGTCCACTGGATATTCCAGTTGCTAACCATTTTAACTCCCCTTCCCATTCCTATACCGACCTTTCTGTCCTATGCCTCCTCCACTGCCAGAGTATGCTTAGTCTATGTGCAAACTAGAGGAACAGAACCCCATATTCCACTTACGACTCATTGGTATGAACATTGAATTCTCCAATTCTAGGTAACTAACCATTGACAACCCTTCCCCTTCCTTCACCTCTTTCCTCTGGCTTCACTTTTTGTGATTTTTTTTCTCTGTATCTTAAAGCCTTTTCCCCATCTCCGGCGTTTGTCCATCTATATACCAATCAACCCACCAACCACTCTTGCTAGTATCCACCCATCATTTGCCTGGCTTTGTCTTGCCCTCCCTTTCAGCTTCCCCCCAAAGGGTTCCAACCCAAAATGCCACCTTTCCATGTTCCCCAGAGATGCTGCCTGACTGGCTGAATTACTCCAGAAATGAGTTTCTTTTTTTGCATCCAGCATTTGCAGTTCCTTGTGTCAATGGTTTGTGTGCTTGCTTGTATGTGTGTGTCAGGGTGTGTAAACCTGAAGAAATGTAAACATTTTTGGTACAGCCCTCAAATCCATGGGCATAACATTTATAGATGTCTGCAGGCCACATTTAGTGCTTCATTCTCGGTGCTAATACTTCCTCACCTCCCGCAGCCATCATTGGGCGGCACGGTGGCATAGCAGTAGAGCTACTGCCTTGCAATACCAGAGACCCAGGTTCGATCATGACTATTGGTGCTGTCTGTACGGAGTTTGTACGTTCTCCACGTGGCCCGCATGGGTTTTCACCAAGATCTTTGGTTTCCTCCCACACTCCAAAGATGTACAGGTTTGTAGGTTAATTGGCTTGGTATAAATGTAAATGTAAAATTGCCCTTACTATGTGTAGGGTAGTGTTAATGTGTGGGGATCATTGGTCGGTGCAGACACGGTGGGGCTGTTTCCGTGCCATATCTCGAAACTAAACTAAATTCATAAGTAATAGGAGTAGAATTGGGCCTTTCGGACCATCAAGTCTACTCCCCCATTCAATCAGGGCTGATCTATCTCTCCCTCCTAACTTCATTTGATGTATTCAAGAGAGAGTTGGATATAGCTCTTAGGGCTAACGGAATCAAGGGATATTGGGAGAAAGAGGATGCTGGCTCAAAATGGCCTACTCCTGCACCTATTTTATATGTTTCTATGTTTCTATGGTCCTGCCTTCCCCTCATAACCTCTGATGCCCGTACTAATCAACTAATCCGTGCACCGAGGCACCTCCCACAGCCAACCTCAGAAGCCTCAGAGCACCGCTGAGGGTGCAGGAGATGAGCCCACAGCCCGCTCACCGGCATCGATCCTCTCCTCTGTTCGCCCCCACCTGCCATGTATGGATGCTGGACTCTAGAACAAAATGTAAGGTGGCAGAAGAACTCAGCGATCAGCAACTGTGCAAGTCCTGACGCAGGATCTCAACCAGAAACCCAGATTTTCACCTTTACCTCCACAGATGCCGCTTGAACCAATGGGTTCTCCCGGCAGCCTGCTTAATTTTTGTTTGAGATGATACAATTCTTCTGCTGACTGCAAAAAATATTTTCTCCTCAAAGATTTTTAGATCTCTATGGCAATGCAAACTTCTGTCAGGGACCTTTGGTGTCAGAAGCTATCATCAAAATTACCACCCAATCACAGTAAAAAAATCTTGCAGACAGGAAATCAGGGAGTGATTTTTAATTATCTTTTTAAACATTTAGAATAGAATAGAATAGAATAGAATAGAATAGAATAGTAGAATAGTCTATTTATTGTCATTGTAACATGAAACATGTACAACGAAATTTAAAAAATGTCAGCCAGTCAGTGCACCATTCAAACATTTCTAAAAGCTAACGATACATACAAGGTAAAATATTAACAAAGATAAACAACTAAAATAAATATGACAATAGCACGCATAAACACCCAACCCTACATCCTTCTGTCGATTTCACAGTGTACCAACCACAGTCCCTTAGTCCCTGCGTTCCTTGGCGGCTACATTTAGCGCCTTTATAGCAGTGGGGTAAAAACAGTTTTTAAGTCTGTTTGTCCTTGGCCTTGTAGATCTGTACCGTCTGCCTGACGGCAACAGTTCAAACAGGGAATGTCCGGGGTAGGAAATGTCCTTTATAATATTCTGGGATTTTTTGATGCAGCGGGAACTGTGTAAGTCGTCCAAGGTAGGGAGAGGGCAGCCGACAATCCTCTGGGCATTGTCACTGGCCCTCTGGAGCGCTTTCCTCTGAGCCGCTGTGCAGCTGGTGTACCACACGCATACACAGTATGTTAGGATGCTCTCAATGGAGCACCGATAAAAGGATCAGCAGTCTCTGAGTGATGTTAATCTTCCTGAGCACCCTCAGGAAGTGCAGTCTCTGCTGGACCTTTTTCAGCAGCGCAGAAGTGTTCACGCTCCATGTCAGGTCCTCCTCAATATGGATTCCCAGGAAGCGGAAATCCGCCACCCTCTCCACACAGTCCCCTCTGATGATCAGTGGTACCATGTCCGTTTTGTTCTTCCTGAAGTCTATTATTATCTCCTTGGTCTTTAAGGTGTTGAGGAGCAGGTTATTTTCTCCACACCACACTGTCAGCTGTTCCGCCTCATCCCGATAGGCGTACTCGTCCCCCCCGGAGATGAGTCCCACCACCGTAGTGTCATCCGCAAATTTGACAATGGTGTTGCTGTGGTGGGTGGGGGTGCAGTCATGTGTGTTGAAGGTGTAGAGCAGGGGGCTCAGCACGCAGCCCTGTGGAGAGCCAGTCCTGAGGCTGAGGGCCGTGGATGTGTGATGGCCCACTGACTCTCTGGCTGCGACCCGATAGGAAGCTATTCATCCACATGCAGGTGGAGTGTGGAAGTCCCAAGTCCCCCAGTTTGTCCACCAGTTTGTGGGGAAGGATAGTATTAAAAGCAGAGCAGTAGTCCACAAAGAGCATCCGCACGTAGCTCCCCCGCTGCTCCAGGTGTGACAGTGCAGCATGGAGAGCTGTGGCTACAGCGTCCTCTGTAGATCTATTCGCTCTGTACGCAAACTGGTGGGGGTCAAAGCTTCGGGGCAGGAGTGGTGTGATATGACCCCGGACCAGTTTTTCAAAACACTTCATCACCACTGGTGTGACTGCGACTGGTCGGTAGTCGGTGAGGCTGGAAATGTGGGTTTTTTTGGGCAAGGGGACTATGGTTGCGGACTTCAGACAGGGTGGAACTGTGGACTGGGCCAGAGACTGGTTAAAAATCCTCGTGAGGACTCCAGCCAGCTGGTCTGCGCAGTCCTTCAGCACGCGTCCAGAGACGCCGTCGGGTCCAGTGGCCTTCCTTGGATTGATGGCCCGCAGCGTGCGCCTCACCTCATGCTCCTCTATCTTGAGGGTTAGGCTGCTGTGGACCAAATGGTGTGATGTGGCTGTCTCGGGTGGCTCCACTTCAAAGCGAGCAAAGAAGAGGTTCAGCTCCTCTGCCAACGAGGCGTCACCTTCAGCAGCTCAAAGGTTTGTCTTATAGTTGGTGAGATACTGGATCCCCTGCCACAAATGCCTGCTGTTGTTACTGTCCAGGTGGCCCTCTATCTTCCTCCTGTAGTCTGACTTGGCCTCTCTGATGCCTCTCTTCAGGTTAGCTCGGGCCGTGCTGTATAAAGCCCTATCGCCAGACCTAAAAGCGGTGTTCCTCTTTTTTAACAGCCGCTGGACCTCCTGGGTCATCCAGGGCTTCTGGTTGGGATAGACCCTGATGCGTTTGTCCACTGTGACTGTGTCCATGCAGTTTTTAATGTACACTGTCTGTGAACAACTCCAGGTCCCAGTGTTCAAACACATCCCAGTTGGTCCTGTCGAGGCAGTCCTGCAGCTGCTGAGATGCACCATCAGGCCAGGTTGTGATGGTCTTTTCATGGGAGGAGCAGTTCTCCTGAGGAATTAAAAGCAGGGACATATGGTCCGACTGACCCAGGTGAGGTAATGATCTAGCCCTTTAGCCCAGCTTGATGTTGGAGTAGACCTTTATTTATGCAGAGCTCTAAATAGAGACTGGAATATTCAAGAGCAAGATGAAATACAGTTTTTTTAAATGTATTACCCACTTTTTTTCGGAAATATTCATGCAAAGAAATGACAACACGCATACATAAAATTAGTATGTTACAGCAAGATAGTTTGTTAAACAGCATTTATGGTTAAAAACTCAATAAATAATTTACGTTTGTAAATGTTCCCGTTTTTTACAATGGGACATGCGTGAACGGGCTCGATTTATACAAACTCTGGTGATTACACCTTGAAGGTGCTGAAAAAGGCTACACAACACCAAGTCAAGTCAAGCATTTATTATAGTATGCAGAGGAATGATGAGGTACTGGTACAATGAATATTTTCCTTGCAGCAGCATTGTCATCAATGAATGCAAAATGAGTACCAAGGCTACATGTGAGATGTGGCGTTACAGAAGCAAACAAAATAAGTTTACTATCCTTAGTACTGTATATCCTGGACTATTTGATGTGCTATTCCAAATCAAGATAAGATGCTCAATTGAGTCCTCCCATTACAGAAAACAAAGACAAAGTTGGATGGTGGTGTATCAGAAATAATATTAGAACTTTGGGCCTTGCTTCATAGCAATTTCATTTTTTTAAATTCAGTCCACCATTCACATTCAGAAGAATAAAAGCATGTCGGATGAAGAAATCACAGTCAGTGAGAGGTCAAAGGTGGCTTCTCCCCCACTCTCCATTCCTCCCCATTGGGTCTCAGAGAGTTTTATCTTATAGGTTTTGACATTCTTGTACTCCAATTACTGATATGAACGTGATCCTCCTTGTGAATGTATTTGGAAGATAAAATAAGATTTGAAATCTGAATGATTGTGAATGATTGTCTACTGGGAGATGTTCTTAAAAGCATTTACCTTTTATTTTCCTTACAAGAACTACTGCCCTACTTCTGGGGCAAATTCCCACAAGGAAAGCAGGAATTTGTTAGTCAGACCAACTTGTCCATCTTCCCATATCTGACTGATAATGCTCTGCAGAAACCCTCTTATTCTCTGAGACACATAGTAGAAAAATAATTGTGACAGTATGTTGCAAATCAAGCAACAATAGGCACATGATCTGAACATGTAAAACGACTGTCTTCCTAACAAGTTTCACGGACTCAGTTAAACTAGATCCTAATTCCAAAATCAGAATCTCTGTTCTACTCCGAAAATATAAATCTATTTAATCCGATCATCAATTCTGTGCTTACAATAGCAAATCCATGTTACTGAGCTAAACAGCACAAAAATTAATGTGTTGACCGTGTTTAGTGCATGACCTTTAATGGTGTTATTTAAAAAGATACAGGATATAAACGTTACGTGGTTTTTAGGAAGTTCCTCTGTTTTAGTGTCCATAATTCTCAAATCTGGTGTCTTCACATCCAGATAATAGTCTGACAGTTACAGAGAGTTAGATGTGGAATGAGCTCTTCCAGTTACAAATCTAGAGCCTTTCCACATCAAGAGAGCGTGCTATGTTCTGAACAGTGTGATGACCTTGAGTTCATTGGATACGTGATTGCAATTGTGTAGAAGAGAGAATTATCCGGACTGCTGAAGGTGCTGTCTTTTGCCTGATATTGAGTCTATGTAATTAATTGGGAGACAGACTGACAGTGGGCATTATCCCACACCAGATGTAATACAAGCATGACTGGGCAGCACGGTGGTGCAGCTGGTTGTGCTGTTACTTCACAGCACCAGAGACCAGGGTTCAATCCTGACCTCAGATGTTGTGGAGATTTCACCTTTTCCCTGTGACCTCATGGTTTCCTCTGGGTGCTCTGGTTCACTCCCACATCCCAAAGGTGTGCAGGTTAATTGGTCTCTGTAAATTACCCCATATTGTCAGAAGTGGATGAGTAAGTGGGATAACTTAAACTAATGGGAACAGGTGATCAATGATTGGCATGGACTCGATGGCCTGTTTCAATGCTGTGTCTCTAAACTAGGTCAGTACCCTTCTTCAAATTAATTACATCATCCAGAAGAAGGATCGTGGCCTGAAATGTCACCTGTCAATACCTTCCGCAGATTCTAATTGACCCGAGGAGTTCCCCCAGCACTTTGTATTTTACTCAAGATTCTGCAGTTTTTGTGTAGACAAAACACATGGATTTCTGTAAAACCTTTCACACCCTTTCAGAAAAACATTATAGCCGCTTTCAGGAAAACCTATAGCCAAGGAAGTAATTTCCTTTTCAATTACTGTATAATCATCACTGTAATGTAGAAATCGTGACAATCAACTTACTCACTGCAGACTCTCACTAACAGTGTAGTGGATTTGTTTCAGGAATATTGATTAATGGTCAGGTTCCAGGGGTAATATACCTGTTCTGCTTTTACATCTAAAAAAGCAGACAGCACCCATGTTTACCATTTTATCTGAAAGGGAGTGCTTTGTGAATGCTGCATCCCCTCCATACACTCAACACTCAAAGGGTAGCATCTCTGAGGGAAGATTGTTGTCCATCGAGACACAGCTGACATCTCATAATGTACACAGACCATATTTCAGATCAATTTTTAAATTTTGGAAATTGTATACAAATTGTTTCACAAGTTTAGTTTAGAGATACAGCGTCGGCCCACCAAGTCCACGCCGACCAACAATCGCCCGTACACTAGTTCTATCCTGTACACTAGGGAAAATTTACAGGAGCCAATTTACCTACAAAGCTGCAGGTCTTTTTACCCAGAGAAAACTGGTGCGCTCACAGTGAGAATGTACAAACTCCGTACAGACAGCACACGTACTCAGAATTGAACTCGGATCCCTGCTGCTGTAAGGCAGCAACTCTACCGCTGCGCCACTGTGCTGCCCCTTGTGCCATTGTGCTGCTCCTTTTAAATGTCTACCATTATTTATTTGCTCAGATTTAAACCTTCATTGTTCATACATCCAAGTGTTTAACAAACCAGCTTTGGTGTCATGCAGAATGACATAACATTTTTTATGGCACTGTTACAAGGCATTTGACGAGATTGGATTGAACTGGTGAAAATGCTCTACATAATCCTCCTCCCATTCCAATTCATCTAACCTTACTCTCATATTCTTGGCACTTGCCCTCAAAATTTACAGCTTCAACTTTAGTAAATTAAACCCAGAAAGAATCAAGACTTAATATTAGCTTCCAAATCTCTGCCTCAGTCGCTTCAGATAGATAGAACAAATTGGCAGCACATGCTAGCAGCCAGAGGTGCTGAGGGGAAACAGAGGGAAGACTCACTCTGTCAAACATGGAAGGTTTTACCAATCAAACTCAATTTGAAGACCTCATTCTGAAGGTTTTATTACTCACTGCGGAGCATAGACTATCATGGGATACTAACTTTTTCTTCAGTCCTTATGGTCTTATTGCCAATTTTATTCAGGCTAAACTGCTAATGATAACATGCTTTTAATTACCTTTTAAATGAGTGCTTTATTGGCCTGTTTTAGAAAGTAAATCAGTAAAGAAAAAGAAGTGCACAGTGAATCAAAAATGTGTTACTCATCAAAATAAATTTTCATTTTAAAAGGGTTTAAAATCAACCTGGCTCATTGACTCTGACAACCTACAAGGACGCCCGGGTCTCCAGGGAATAGCTCCTCCTGAATACTCTTTGCTGCATGTAAGTTATAAGTAGAAACATATTAAGACATTGCAGCCATTCATCAGTTAACTTTTACTATCTGTACTCAGAGAAATGAGCCTCCCAGGAACTTCTCAAAGGATCTATTCTTTCATTAGCTAAGTAATATTGAGAGAGATGTTTCTGTCACCGTGTTAGAACTGAAGAGATTGATTACAGCTGAATGTACTTAAAGCGGCACCATCTACATTTTATCTACATTTTGTTCTCTTTTTCAGATAGATTGAAAAGTCCTGTACGAAGCAGTTATCACAAAGTTGGAGAAAATTGTTTTGGCTTTAAATTTATTTGAAAATTATAGAATTGCCTTGCAAATAACTGATGGTAAGCAATCAAAACTTTCAAGCAATTGGCTAATACTGTAGAGCTGAGAGAGGGAGAGAGAGGGAGAGAGAGAGGGAGAGAGGGAGAGAGAGAGGGAGAGAGAGAGAGAGAGAGAGAGAGAGAGAGAGAGAGAGAGAGAGAGAGAGAGAGAGAGAGAGAGAGAGAGAGAGAGAGAGAGAGAGAGAGAGAGAGAGAGAGAGAGAGAGAGAGAGATCTTTCTAAAGTGGAATTAGTACTTGTACGATAATTTGCCTTGTGCATGTTGGGTGGGAAGAAGGAAAGAATTACATGTTAATGGTTGTTTAATTGTCCTGTGTGACCCATTAAAAAGAGATACAGCAGGTTTATAACCTGGTTTTGTACTAAACCATGCTTACAGCCAAAATTATACACACAAAGTTCTGCATCATTTCCTGTACATCTGTTCCCTGCATTTCAGCATTTGATTTTTATACCAAAATCCAATTCAGTGGAACCCTCATTTAATGAACTCATGTTGGCAATAATGACATTTCATTAAAAAATGATTGTTATTGTATTGGGAGACCACTGCTACACTGGAATTTTAGTAGGAAATGTTACATTATTAAAGCAGTTTTACACTTGCTGAGCTCATATACTGATAGTGCAAACTTTTCAAAAATACCCATTTTGGAACATTTCTGCTATGAGCTATGAGCTACCCTTATGAGCTAGGGGAGAGTAGGTAAAGTGGTCTTAAGATACCTCCACGTAAATGTTGTGCTAGTGCACCAGGCAAACATCCATCTGAATAGAGCGGGAAGAATTTTACCAACATTGTGAAATATTGATTAGATTTGGACGAGCCAACAAAATCTTGGCTAAAAGACTCAGTTTGGGGTTTAAGCCTTTGATGACAGGTTTGAGAGTGGAATATACTGGTTTAACACAAACAAAAAAATAACATGGGGTATCATTAATCCAGTTATTAATTGTTTACATTTTACATATGGAAATCTCTAATCTTTCTGATTGGAAAGAGAAAAAAATCTTTGTGGGCAGATTTCTTGCATACGTCAAAGTTCTTCAGAGATTTAGTTTAGTTTCGTTTACAGATACAGCCAGTAAAAGGCCCTTCTCCCCACCGAATCTGCGCCGACCAGCGCTCCCTGCACACACTAGGGACAATTTACAATTTTACCAAGCCAATTAACCTACAAACCTGTACGTCTTTGGAGTGTGAGAGGAAACCGGAGCACCTGGAGAAAACTCACACGGTCACGGGGAGAACATACAAACTCCATACAGACTGCACTAGTCGGGATCGAACCCGGATATCTGGCACTGTAAGGCAGCAACTCCATCACTGCACCACCATGCCACCTGAGCTGCCTTACCCTCTGGGTTGCTCCTGCACAGAGTATTTTTTGAAATATGTTATAAACCATTGTTGAGGTTAAATTCCAAATACAATAGGAAAACTTCATTATAAATTGGTTAAACTTGTAGAAGGAAAAGGTTGCAATGGTTAAAAAGAGAGGGGATTCAGTTGACTGCTGTTTACACAGTGCACATTCTGCCCTCTTCAGTCTGTTTGATAAAAGTACACTCGCAAAGAAGACTAGCACAAGTCCCTCCCTCTCCTGTTCTCCTTCGCCCTGTGGAAATTGCCCATTAATAGCAATTTTTGGCCAGTGTCCTTGACAGGAAACAGAACAGGAAATGATATAATGTTTCCAGAACTGTGCATTTCTCCCATGCCCATCTGGTCCCTGTATGACCTTACAATTTACCAGGAAACTGTGAGGTGGCATGAACCTTAAAAGCTTTAAACATTTGAACTCTATTTTTTGTCAAGAACAGTTCCTGTACAGTAAAAAAAAACTCAGGAAGTTTATTTCAAAGCTGCCCAACGCACACAAAACATGTTAAAATATTATTCAGATAACACCAAAAATGATTAAATTCAGAACTGGAAACTATAAAGTTAATGATGTTGATATCAAAGTTCTAAGATAAAAAGCAGAAAAAAGATAGGATATTAGAATGTTTGTGTGATTCCAAAATAGTTTTATGTATGACATGATCTAGCAGCCTCTGTGAGGTAGGGAACATTGAACATTTAAAAAGATTTTTGTAAGACATTATCCAGTCTAATTCTTCCTGCTGCATTTCCCAGCGCCTACCTTAAACAATATAATTTAATTAAATATGTTGGCTTGTTTGTGTCTCATTTTCATGTCACCATTTTCTGCTCATTGTCATGATACAGAGAATTGGATTGTTTCCCTCCAGAAATCTTTCCAGCACTTGCTGAGAATATGTTGACAGAGTGGAATGATTCCCTCATGGAACATCCGTACAATCCCCTCCTCCCTGCACTCCCCCCCCCCCCCCCCCCCCCCCCCCCCCCCCCCATGCAGAGCCTCCTTTCCTCCACCGAGTAAATGTCTCTTAAAACTTTCTCCAGAAATGTTATCCTCACGTAACTAAATGGTCTTTGACAAAAAAAAAAGAAACATTCCCAAGATTTGAGTGCAGCATAAGGCTCCGAAAAGCTGTGCTGGCATGAAGGGTTATGCTAGTAGTATTTTGAGTCCTGCTAAATTACAAGGAGGCAGAATAATATCATGGGACCTAAAGGATTTGAAACAGAGGAACAGCACCAGATAAGATTAGGGATGTTAACTGTACAGTCATTAAAGGAAACCATTGAAACAGCAGCCCCCTTGTTCATATGCTCGTGTACACTACTGTTCTTTTCCGTATCAATAGGGTTAAAATGAACAAGCAAAGACCGAATTAGTGGATGAGGGGCTCTTGTGACACGATGACACTTGCACTGTGCTCTACAGAAGAGTGTAATGATAAAAATACCACAAAGGGAATGAGCATGAATTTTATTAATGACTAGAAGACAGTATGCAAAAACATCAAAGGTCCAAGGGAAGATTAATGACCCTGTGCAAGACTGTTTAATTACCTAGAGCTAATTAGATTCTTGACCAAATTTTTAATATCTGCATTTCTTGTAAAGCTTAATTGAGATTCCCTAATATTTATCAATCTTTCAAAAATCCCTTAGTGAGCTGTTTTTTTATTCTGTTTATGACTTAGTTTACAGTCAATTATTAAATAAATAGCACAAACACTCACCAAAAACAGTATGTGCAGAGCACTTTATGCCTGTTTATTTTGACTAAAGAACCATCATTGGGATCTTTTGTATATAATGAAGCACTCCAGATAATAAACCCACTAACTCTACTGTAAACAGAGCAGGAGCTATTATGTTATCGGGATTATGCTGAGGAACTTCTCATATGGTTTCTGTAAATTATCCAACTTGTTGGCCAGTTAATCCTTCTTCTGTTTACCTTGCTAAATCCCAGGCTGACTAGAATGGCATCATGCATTTACTGCAGCAGTCATTTCCATCCGGCATCTTTAACTCATTCCTAACTAGTCTCCGGACTGATGCCAGCATTCAATCATTTTGCTCTGTTTTATTGAGCCACAGAATGGCCCCTACAGTCAAGAGCTACCATGATTATTTCCTAACACTGGTTACTGAGGGGTCTGCCTGAGACCCTAGTTTAGAGTGACTTTTAGGTTGCTGTTTCACCACAATGAATGCCATTTATTTTCTGTTGATTTTTATGGTAATAATGATCATTACAGCATGTTTTATGCTAAAATAAAGCAAAAAGTGTGTCATCCACACTTAAAGCAAAGCATGTTAATCTGCTCAAGCTATCTAAAAAGATGTTGGATCATTCATTACTATTACCACCAGACTGGCCATTTTAGAAATGCAGGATTCTATTGTTTATTTACACCCTAATTGTTTCAGCCAAATAACCTTTTTTTAGCTGTTAACTGATAAAACAATAATTTGATCACTGTTAAAGCTTCCTTAGAGTTGCAGCTGCATTATATACATTTCCTTCATGGTGGAACACACATTTACTATGTTTGCACTGACAAAGGTGCCATTTGCTAAGAGCTGGGTTTAAAGATGAGAGGAAAGGTCAAAAGGCACTTTAAGGCTTATTTTTAATGCATAATTCAGGTGATCCTTTCAATGAGTTAGTGCAAGCATCACCTTTAACCGCATTTGTTTTGCTCACATACAAAAGTACATTCTAACTTATAGAATGGTATATGAATATCAGATGTAATGTATCAAGAAATAGTCAAGAGACAGTAACAAAAACTAATATCTATGATTAAGGCATTTGAAAGCCTGTTTACACTTCTGCTGTAAATTCAGATTTGTTCCAGAATTTGCAGCTGTTTTGTGTTTAAGGATACGGTTCCAGGGAGAATGTACATTTACTCCAGTACTGTTTGGCATTCTAATGACATTTTAACCCTTTTCCATCAAGACTATATGAAATTAGAATATTTTATTTCATGCATAAAATTGCATTCATGCAATGTGAACATTGCTTGCAAGGTTTTCATATATTGGCCAATCCTTATGGTCCTTGCATTATGTGGCATGCTGGATCATTTTTGAGGGCAGTTGAAGAAGGGTCTGAAGAAGGGTGCAACCCGAAACATTATCTATCCATATTCTCCAGGGATGCTGCCTGATCCACTGAGTTACTCCAGCATTTTGTGTCTTTCCTTGGTAAACCAGTATATGTAGTTCCTTGTTGCCACAAGAATCGGCCACATTGTTTGGAGTTGCACATAGACCAGACGATGCAAGAATGCCAGATTCTCTTCCCCAAAATATATTTTTGTAGAAAATGGCTTTTATAACAACATAGTTGTTTTTCAATTACCGATTTTGATTAATTAATTGAACTTAATTTCAGTCAGATTGCTAGGATTCAAATTTATAGTTAGCCTGGATTCAAACACAAAACTATACCAAATGCAGAAATAAAAACAGAAAATGCTGAGCATGTCAGATAACATTTGTGTTAAAGTTAATGTTTTGGTTTGACGACCTTTGAATCATAATAATGATAAACTATCAAACCCTAAAATTCCAAATTGATAAATGAGCCACATTTTCCACAGATGATCAGTCCAGACATAATGGGCCAAGCTGCCTGTTTCTGTGTAAATTCTCTCTCCTTCAATGGTTGTAACTTAAAATAGCAAAAATCATATTTCATATTGAGAACTAATTACCTGAAAACATTCTGGAATGCAAAATAGGATATTAAATTCATGCCACCGGACTTTTAGAATGTTTTTTGTTTGTTTGTTTGATAAGGAGTGGTTTACTAAATGCTTGAGTAAGTTGGCATTGGTTGCACAGGTAATATCTCCAGCCACAATGAGGGACCAGGTGATCTGTCCATTGATGTGCAATATTGAGGTTGTGTCAAGGCAAGATAATTTTCGATTGTCATGTCCAACAACATTTGAAATCTATGAAAAAGAATAAAACATAAACAGTATTATCTTTATCAGGTCCCAAACTTCTTGTACACTTCAAGGGGGTTTAATATCCTCTGGTCACATACAGACTAATGTGTTTGTGCAAAATCCTTATGTGTGCTGTTTCAGACAGAACAGGTTAATGAGTGCATTAACAAATGGCATACAAAGAGATTTTATGTAAACGCATTAACTAATACTCCACCAGAGGACAATAAACCCAGTTGAGATGATGCAGTGGTCTTGTTTCAGTACGATGTTCATGAACACTACAAAACTTTATGATCAGTGAGGGTACACAAAAAGCTGGAGAAACTCAGCGGGTGCAGCAGCATCTGAGGAGCGAAGGAGATAGGCGACGTTTCGGGTCGAGACCCTTCTTCAGACTGGTCAGGGATCAGGGAAACGAGAGATATAGACGGTGATGTGGAGAGATAAGGAACAATGAGTGAAAGATATGCAAAAAAGTATCGGTGATAAAGGGAACAAGTCATTGTAAGCTGTTTGTGGTGTGAAAATGAGAAGCTGGTGCGACTGGGGTGGGGGAGGGAGATAGAGATAGATGCCAGGACCCGAGGGCTGAGGGAGAGGTGGGAAGGGGAGGAGACAGCAAGGGTTAACAGAATTGAGAAAATTCAATATTCAAGCCCAAAGGATGCAGACTCCCCATTTGAGGTGCTGTTCCTCCAGCTTGCGGTGTTGCTCACTCTGGCCGTGGAGGAGGCCCAGGACCGAGAGGTCGGATGTGGAATGGGAGGGGGAGTTGAAGTGCGATATCTCCTTTATGATCAGTGATACGTTTTGTGAGCATTTATTCATTTCCATCATATTCTGCAACAGTCAAAGCCATACATTTTTAGAATGTGCATGAGAAAATAGACAAGTTCAACCTGAATGCAATTCTGTCCTTCTAGATTAAGCCATTAGGTGTACTTAAATTAGTTGAGATACAGAGTGGGCAACTTATAACATGGCCTAAAAAAATATATCGGCAGCCCCTTCATCACAAAGATGATTTTATAATCTGGAACCTTGTAATGGATGGCATTCAGTATAATCAGATGATATTGTTACCATTATATTAGAATACACAAAACTACCCATAATTGGCCTCCAAGTGCCACTGGAAATCACTGACCCGCCACCTCCAGAAGGTGCCAGCAGCTTTGGACAGCTGAGCTCCAGGAATGGAGACCTTGCCTGTGAAAATGCCAGTAAATGAGGAATGAACTAAAGTAGACAATGGCACCCACAGAATACTAGGGATAACCCATATGCAATGCAATCTGAACAAATCGATGAAAGTGGGACCATAACAATATCATACACAGATCCTTGTGGGGAAAGGTCACTGAAGCTCCAATGTTGGATCATGAGACCAGTGATGACAGCAGTCTAATAAGTGGATCAGACTGTTTTTCAGTTTATTTCTAGAACATTTATGAGACTCATACAATGAGAAAAGAAAAGCTCACATATTTCCTCAAATCTAGGGAAGTTGATAAGATCCAAACGATCATAACATTTCACACTTTACATTACCATTGCAATTAGTGGTTGAGAAATTAGTCACTTGCAATATCTTTAAATTAACCATGGAGTGGACATTACATGTTGAACTCAACCTCATAAATTCACACCATTCACAACAATGGAACTGCATCTTGGATTCTATAAAAATGGTGCTGTTCCATTTTTGAAGCACATTTATCACTTTTCAACACTTAGCAATGGACTTCCTGTTTCTTTACACTGCTGTTTTTAATGCCAATTACCATGTTTGCATAGGCGACTGGCTGTTGAAAGTTCAGATGACAGAAATCCCCTACCATTTCAAACTGACATCGCACAAAGTACTTGAGAAACCATCATATATGTTGCAATGAAATATGTTTTAAAAAAACCCTTATTAGTTGCTGATAAGAACAAGAAATAAATGCTAGAATAGGCCATTTGGCATCTCAATCCCTACTCTGCCAGGCAATGTAAACGGAGAATACTGGAAGCTGGCAGTTGATCAGGCAGGATCTGTGGAAAGATAAATAAAGTTAACATTTCAGGGCTGAGACCCTTCAACAATATTCTTAAAAGTAATTTCATTCAGATGCTTCTAGTTATGGCATCATAAATATAAGGGAATACAAGGTCTGAAGAAGGGTCTCAATCCGAAACATCACCTATTCTCCAGAGATGCTGTCTGACCCGCCGAGTTACTCCAGCTTTTTGTGTCTATCAAGGAATTCAGAAGAAACTTCTTAACTGGAGAATAACCGATCTCGACCCGAAACGTCACCTATCTCCTTCGCTCCTTAGATGCTGCTGCACCCGCTGAGTTTCTCCAGCTTTTTGTGTAACAACCGATATGTAGAACCTGTTCCCACAAAAGAAAATGAAAACAAATAGAACTGATGCGTTTCAGCTAGGTAAACATATGGGAGAGAAAAAAAAAAGTTATGCTGATGCAATGAGATGAGGAAGTATTGTTAGGGGATTATTTTGGGCAAACATACAAATATGGACCACACTAGGCTGAATGGCATGTTTCTAGATTTTTACATGCTTACTTGAATGTTCTGAAAATATTATTTGATTATCAATCCATTCAAAGCTAACATTTCAGACATCTCAGAAGAGATTTACACAATAGGTTTCAATGAGATTTCATTTCACATTCATTTAGATATAACATAAACGACATAATTGAGCCCTAAAATAAAATTATACTGTCTTTCTCCTTATAAAGTCTGATTCACTGAACACAAGGGAGTTTGTTGATAAAATCTGAGTTTCGACAGTTAAGAACTATAGTGCATAGACCACGAACAAGGTTAACGCCTCTGGCAACTGATTGTTGTTTGAAAGTAGTTCAACCAATTGGAAATGTCTGAGAATTGAATGATTAAGGGACAGAAAGAACTCTTTCACATAGTTCAGCTTTCCCCAAAATCATTTCAGTGCCAAGGTGCACATGTATCGTCAATCTTTGTCCCAGCCTGACATTCATTGGATGCTAATATGGGTGAGATTTCAAGAGATAAATAAGTCAAGGGAACTGTTTAAATTTTTTTTGATTTATTAATAGCCTACCATTTATTTTTTAAAAGTCCAGTCTGAAACTTTATCCTTTTTTTTCTATTTGAACTCCTGGTGATACTTATTATTCCTAGAGATTATGAACAAAAGTGTAACAAAAAACACCAAGAAAGACTAAAGATATCTCAAAGCAGTACGATGATGATAAATGTTGAGAAATAAAGCAGCTTTCTTGCAAATTTGATTTTAATTTGTTTATGCTAAATGGAACTTGGCTGCAAATTCGAATACATTGATTTTGTTTTGTAAATTTAATTGTTAAAGCTTTGAAATGTTAAAAATCAGCTTAAAAAATGGAGATGTCCGTGATTTATGTGATCTCGCGCTCAATTGGCCAAATAATAGTCATAGAGTGACACAGTGTGGAAACAGGCCCTTTGCCCCAACTTGCCCACACCGGCCAACATGTCCCAGCTACACTAGTCCCACCTGCCAGCGTTTGGTCCATATCCTTGGTTCTTAGTTCTTGGTTTCTTGGTCCTCCAAAATATTCCAAATGGAATTTAATCCCTTCAAACCTGTCCTATCCATGTACCTGTATAACTGCTTCTTAAATGTTGGGATAATCCCTGCCTCAACTACCTCCTCTGGCAGCTTGTTCCATACACCCACCACCCTTTGTGTGAAAAAGTTACCCCTTAGATTTCTATTAAATCTTTTCCACTTCACATTAAACATAAGGCCTCTGGTCCTTGATTCACCTAGTCTGGGCAAGAGATGCTGTGCATCTAATCCAGATATACAAGCTACTTCTCTGGGATATAAATCATATACACAAATTGATACCACACTGACGCAGGGATTAAGCGGCTGGTCGGAAATTCAAATGCATCTCATGAAAGGTGGAAGTCGCAGTGTCTTCCTTTGGTTCAGTTTCAACAGTGGTCACAGACTAAACACATCGTGTTCGTCAGGACTCACCTGGCCCTTATCAGGCCCTCTGCTGCAAACAAGTGTAAGAACAAATAAAGATCGAGGACTATTTCCTGTTTGGTAAACAAATTTGGTCCTAGGTTTTTGTTTCAAAGTAAGAAGTGGCCACATGTAATTATGTTACAACAAAGTGTACAATTTGTTTGAGGAGATAACACCATTTGTTTGTTTTGCTTGCATCCAGTAAGCTTTTGCACGAAGTAGCATGGGATAATGATCCAAATCATGTTTATTGCGGGATGGATTCTCCAACAGGTCTATTTGTGGGATAAATATTGTCGAGAATCATGTTTAGTGAAGGCACTTTGAGGTTAACTCATAATGATGGATTCCAGAGTGTCTGGCTACTGTTTATTCAGAGGAGTCTCACATGCTGTGTACTTTTAAACTGATTCATTTTAGGCCAATTAGAAATTTTCATTAAGTTTCGAGCTGATAGTGGAGCTGATGTGTTTAGTTGTGTTTAGAATCGGCGATGTTTCAGGTCGAGAGCATTCTTCAGACTGAGAAACAGGGGAAAAGGAAACAAGAGATATAGAGGCTAATATAGGAAGATATAGAACAAATGAATGAAAATTATGCAAAAAAGTAACAATGATAAATGAAACAGACCATTGTTAGGCGAAAGATGTTGGTTTAAATCATCACAACATAGTTTGGCATCAATTTCAGTGCATTTGAAAATTCAAACACTTTCAAATATGTTTTTTACTCCACCCAATGATCAAACTAACCTGATCAGCACATATATTTCAAGCTAACAGCAATGAAGTAAATCATATTTTAACATAATTTCAAGTAAACATTATTTGGAGAAAGCACAGGGCAGGGGTGAAATAAAAATATATTTATTTTGCAGACGTATCTTCAGCTACTCATTAAAACTAAAGTATTCCAAGCAAAATCAATAAATTAGCTGAATTATTGACGTTTATGTTTTCATTATTGGCTTTTAAGTTTGAATCTCGGATTTAGTGATCCATGTATCTAGGCTCTTTATGGAAAAATAAAATAATGCAGGTGCTAGATAACTGAAATTAAAAACAGAAAATGGTGGAAATATTCAGCAGCTCAGTAGCTGACTTGTTGAACATGGGCAAATTGTATTGTATATCTTTATTATCATTTTTCTGAGTACTTACATACCCAGGGGAAAACGAAAAAGTGTTTCTCAACCAGTGTCCATTCAGTGTATGGTGAAAAATAAATAGAATAAAGAATAAAAGTACATATATCACGAGTTCCGATCGGCAGTGGCACGACAATGGCTCTGCTTCAGTGTGTCCAGGTTGGTGTTTGGTGCGCAATACTTTGGCAGGGGGCAAAGTCCGTTTATCAGTCTAATTGCCTGTGGGAAGAAGCTGAAGAGCATCCTGCTGGTTTTGCAGCTGATGCTCCTGTACCTCTTCCCAGATGGCAGGATGGAGAATATGTGATGCGATGGGTGGTAGGGGTCTTTGATGATGGAGATGGCTCTGCTAATACATCTCTTCCTGTATATGTCCAGCAATAAAGGGAGTGGAGCACCAGTAATCCTGCTGGCGGTCTTCACAATCCTGTCTAGTTGGTGCCGTTCGTGCGCCTTGCAGCTTGTGGGATTTGCACCATCCTGTGAGCAGCTCCACCTCCATCCTGTATGCCGACTCATCATTGTCACTGATGAGACCCACCACTGTTGTGTCATCAGCGAACTTGTCGATGAAGTTGTTGTTGAGTCCAGCAGTACAGTCGTGTGTAAGCAGTACAGTCGTGTGTAAAGCAGGGGGCTTAGGACACAGCCTTGGGGCATGCCAGTGCTCACAGCTATGGTTTTTGATGTCCTACTGCCCATCCTGACTGTCTGCTGCCGTTGTGATAGAAAGTTCAGGGCCCAGTTACATGTGCCAGCATCAACCTCCAATAACTCCAACCTCTCCATCAGCTGCTGCGGAATGATTGTGTTAAAAGCAGAGCTGAAGTCTATGAAGAGGATCCTGGCATAAGTATTTTTCCGATCAAGGTGTGGCAGTACGAGGTTCAGTGTTGTTGAGACTGCATCCTCTGTGGATCGGTTGGCTCTGTAGGCGAACTGCAGTGGGTCTAGGTCGGCAGGTAGGCTATTTTTGATATGCTGCATAACCAGTCGCTCAAAACACTTAATTACTATGGGTGTTAGAGCCACTGGTCAAAAGTCATTATGCAGGCTGGGTTTGGTTTCTTCGGTACAGGAACAATGGTGGCACTCTTAAGACAGTTGGGCACTACTGCCTGGCTGAGCGAGGTTTTAAAAATGTCTGTGAAGACATCTTTCAGTTGCTCGGCGCAGTCTCTTAGCATGCACCCAGGAATGTTGTCCGGCCCTGTGGCTTTGTGTGGGTTGATGCTGGCAAAGGCCTTTTTTACTCTGGCTGCGGACAGTCTGAGCGACTGGGAGATAGCAGTAGTGCATGTGTCTGACATTTAACATCAAACCGTGCGTAGAACTCGTTCAGTTCTTCTGGTAGAGAGGGGTCGTTTTGGCATATCCGCAGTGGGGGGGGGACTTGTAGTCAGTGATGGTATGAAATTCCTGCCACAAGCGACATGTGTCTTTGTCATTTGTGAAGTGACTATTATGTTTTTGTCCATACAGCCTCTTCGCTTCCCTGATCCCCCTGGATAGGTTACTCCTTTCCAGTTTGTATGCTGCGTTGTCTCCAGATTTAAATTCTAGTTCTTCATTGAATTTTCTAGATATTATTATTGTGACTGTTCATGGCACATTTTACAAATCAGATAATATGTTCAGCTCAGTATTATTTGTCATATGTAGGTTAATACAGGGTCAATGGTACAATGAAATGTGCATGACAAGACAACAGGTCACCTCAGCAATGATATTACAATAAAATTAAGGTAAAAAAAAAAATGTCCATTGGTAAACTCTATTACTGTATCGAAGAAAACCACAGTAGAGGAACTAATGTCCTAAATCTCAAGTTTAAATTTAACTTTGTGGAAATAAAGGCAAGCCAAGCACTAGCAATGTAACTACAGGGCAACACTGATGGTGGGAGAAGATATGGATGTCAGCCTGCAACTGCAAACACATCCGTGCATGCAGTGGTGGCCTTCATGCAGTGTTGTTCCTGTTTAATGCTTTGTAATGTGCAGGAACTAAACCCATTATGGTTTGACATGCAAATGAAAATATGGTCTTGGATCAAATCACTCAGATGCCATGAATTAAAGAAAATTCAGAAAGGGTGATCAATGATTGAAATCAAACAATAAAAGTCGGACTTAGCCAAGTTAAACCATTTAAGACCACATGACACTGATTCTCTTGTTTCATTTCTTTACCATTGCCAATCTATGGTCCAAAATTCCATTTGTGATAAAGTGATATCCTTTAATTGTGTATCTAGAAAATCAAATGCACATTTAGTGGTCATATATAGGAGTTTCAATGAGAGTCAGGATTATGGGACCAATTTCAGTTTTAAAGGGAGTTCTTCACAGACACTCTTATTGCTGCAATTTCCTTGTTTGATTTGGACAATTTTAACTATGAGGAAAGGTGTTCTGCGATTCTTGGAATACCAGGTTACTAGAGGATTTTGGAAATTGAGCAAATTAGTTTAGTTTACTTCATTATTGTCACATGTAGAAAGTTACAGTGAAAAGCTTGTCTTGCATGCTCTGCAGTCAAATCATACTGTCCATGAATGCAATAGGACCTCTCCAGGAACAGCATGCAGAGAGTTGCCACGTTCCAGCACCATCTTGCACTTCCAAGTCGCTGAAAGGTCTGATCTTGAGCCCAGGAGATATGTCATTCTTTATTTTCTCTCTTTAAGGAGGCACTGGATCAATGAAGTAGAGGTTTACCTAACCCAGCACAATGGCACCAGTTCCTTCCACCACTGCTCCACGCAGCTGCTGTGGGCTGCACTCTATCCACTCGCTCAGCCATCCACCACAGGGGCTTCTGCAGCTGCCACCACAAAACACCAATACGCGAGACCCCCGCAACCATGCCTGTCTCCTCCAGCAACCACCCATCTGCTTCCATGCACCGAGGCTTCCAGGGCCCACTTCCCAGGTCAATCGTGGAACTTTAGGTTGCTTTTTGTGGCTATGGGATGTGAGTTTAAGGAATGTTTACAGCGGCTAAGTTTCTGCTTCACCCTCCATCACCATCACCATCATCATCATCTTGATCGACAGTTAGAGTGCCATCAATACTTTTAGGTGTCTTTTTGATGGAACAAGAATTAGGTCTGTTCCTTTAAAGAACTCCAAATTGTTGATCTTCTCTGAACCCATACATTCCAGCTTGCCTGGACAAGTATGCAATACATTTTTCCTTCTTTTTAACCCTCAGGACTTTGTTTGCTCAGGCAATTATTTCCATCAATTTGTCCTTCCCCATACACCATCTTAAAACAAAACCCGGCCTCAATAGAACAGAAACTTTCATGTCCAGCACAGTTGACTTTGTCTTAATAAAACATATTTTGATGTGGAATTGCCCCAGTCACAACAAAAATGCCTTGTTGTATTTGTATTAACCAAAGATTTGTGGCCGAGCTCTGCAGTTTCCAAGCAATACAACAATGGCACAGATGCAACCTACCGATAAAACAAAAAGCCATAAAAGTCAGGAAAGCTAACAATGACACAACTGACAAAGACGCAAGAGATAGTTGTGCACAAAGGAAGTAATATTGTTACATTGGGCATGTAATTATTTCCAAAACAAGATTAATACAGATATAATAAATATGATCTCTGGATTTACATCAAAGCTATGTTTCAGTTATATCTAGCTTCCAGTTCTCCAAAGCAAGGCCAGATAATCCATTCAACAAAATGTATGCAAAACTGATTGATTATGAAAGTCACTATGACCTAATATGAAGTGTGAATACTTGTGACATTCACATTTTATAGCGTTCGACATCTTGAAATGTCTGACAATGTGTATAGGTTTATCAATGAAAAAACACCTTATTAATAACAACAATAATCAAATTGCAAACATATTTTTATTTTCAATTGATTACTAAATCAAATAATATATGAATTTTCCAATGCAGTTATTTCCTTCAGATATTTGTTTTAATTTTAAGGGCAAGTCCCATCTTTCAGTTTACAATACAATCTATATATCCCAATACTTTTATGGAATATTCATAAAAACTATGAATTCCACAGCATACTGCAATTTATAGTCACAGTTCTGAATGAAAAAGAAAAAAAGAAACAATGAATGATCATGGACAAATTAAACAGATAACAAATGTAGGGGAGAAAATGGATATAATAATTATTATACTATGTGTTCTCTTATTAATAAATATTTGAAACCTTAATGTACTTTTGGCATTTAAAAGAATATATATCCAGTTTAAAAATGCATGTACATGAGTGATGGTTAATTTGAAAGGCATAACTGTATCTGCAAACACAGAAGGAATGCACTGAGCTCGATTTTCAAAATGAAATAAAGTGCATTTTTCATGTTTCAGATTTGATGCTCAAGCTCCAATTAATTTACATCCACATTTTTATGCTTTTTGTACATTTTATTTTATACCTGCCTTTTAAACTAGATGGAAGCTTCAGCAGGCAAGAAGACAACTCAGGTTCATAGAGGTGCAACCATTGACAGCCATTGAGGAATGTGAGAGAAATGAATGATACCCTCTTGAGATGCCTTTTCTTGCACATTGGCAGCTTATTCACTTTACTATTTTGCTGCTTTTTCTTCAGCAATCACTCGAGGCCTTTCTGTTAACTTGGGGTCACTGGGGCTGTGTCCTCTTTCAAACAAATTCAGCTGTAGTCAGGGTTTTTTGCGATGACAGATTGTGACTGCACGAGTGAGCTGTGTGACTAGTGTGGGACTGTCACTTTAATCCAACTGTTTCAAGAGTGCTATGGAGAACATCAATAAATGCCTGCAATTTATTTGCAGGGAAGAGGGTGGGGAGAGATTTCTGAGCAACATTTGTTTCTGAACCATTGAAAATCAGTTAATGCGCTGTTAACATGAAAAATTGATAGGAAACAGGTGTTTTAAACATGTACATTTCCAAATCAAATAATATTCCAAATCCTAAATTAGATAGTAAATGGAACGAGAGCAATTAGTCATTGGATTGTTATTACCAGCAATAAGTGAAAATAAGGTTAAAAAATTAATACCTTTACAGAAAGAGGAAGTTTCTGGGTGCATTAATTTACATTATTAATTTACGAATGCTACTTTTTCTCCCAAATGAAATGTGATATGAACCATTTTGCATGCTGGATATCATTTTCATCTTATTGAACCATTGTTTGGAACAGAACAGCTATAAAAATCACAACATGCAATTTCTAAATGCTGAAATGTCTGACAGAATTAGATAAGCATTCAGAATCTCAGAATCATTCTCCACTTATTATTTTATAAGATCATGCTGAGGAAAATATTTCATAATTTTATTTTCAGGATGGGCGAAGAATCTCTACGGCAGCTATGGATGTTTAAAAAATACATTTTAATAATGTGATAGCCACATTAATGCAAATAAGTCTCTTTAATTTGTGAATATTGTCTAGTCTCACAGCTATATTGTGTTGCAAAAGCAGAGAGGCTGCATGTGGCTTATGGACTCTGGGAAAGATTAATGTAAGAAGGGAGCATTACAGATCTATCTACTGCTTTTATTGCTTAAGACACATCAGTTACCTCAATTCGAAACTGTTCAATTTTACAACAGGTACTTTGGCACAGCCACATGGTTTTCAGATGATGAACAAGTGACTGACAGAGTGTGCCGGCAGAGTCATTTGGAGGCTCATATCTCAGCTGGAAAGAGCTGTTGGAAAGCTCCAGACCATTATGGAAAGACTGACACAACCTCTGAAATATTGTCAGGCTCAGACAATGACCTGTAAGGTAAAATAGAGAATTGGTAGTTGCAGCGTGTGGGGAAGATGAAACCTCGGACAACAGTAGTGCTGGTTACATTTATAGGATGAGGAAAAGATTCATTCAGTTCCTCAAATAATTAAAATTATTTTTGGGATTCACTTCAGCTGCACCAACATTAAAACTAATATGTGTGCATCATTTTCTCTTGGCCTGAAGTGACAGTTCAGGATCTTATATATAATGTACCACATCAATTTATAGCTTTAAAATATTTACCAACTGAAACAATTTGGCAATCAGTTACACGCTATTAAAAATGGTGCTACTCCGAGTATAAAAATAATAACAGGACTGTAATAAAAACAGAAAATGCTAGAAAAACGTTCAGCAGTTCACGTCACGTCTGTGCAAGGAAAAACAGTGAACGGTTTGGGTAGTGGCATTTGGTCATTTGTTCATAAGTTCTCGGAGCAGAATTAGGCCATTCAGCCCATCAAGTCTACTCTGCCATTCAATCATAGCTGATCTATCTTTCCCTCTCAACCCCATTCTCCTGCCTTCTCCCCATGACTAATGACACCCTTGCAAATCAATTTCCCCACAAGCTCCCAAATTCTATCCACATTATATGTGTTTTTTTTTAATGAATATTGAAAATATAAACTCTGTAACACAGAAGGAGAGTCTTTGGCCCATCCTTTCTGTGTCTGTTGAAAAGAGCTTTCCAACCAGATCCAGTCTGTTGACCTGAAGGTTGCAGTACTTATCCAAACGTGTTTTAAACACAATGAAGTTTTCAGCTTCTATCGACATTGCAAGCAAAGGATTGAAGTTCCATTATTCACTGGATCAAATATATTCTCTTCATCTTCCCTCTAATACATCTTGAAGTACTTCATCTGTACACCCTTGGTGTCTGAATTTGCAGTGATGGGAATTTGTTTTTTCCTATTTGCTCTAATACAATCCATCCAACTGTTTTTGTTGCAAAGATAAGAGATCTAAGCTTATCCATATTTTCCTCACAGGCACAATTTTCCAAACCTGGCTACATCATTGTAAATCTCCTTTGCACCCTTGACATTACAATTATATATCTGTAATGTAATAGTTTAGATTTAGGGTTTGTTATTGTCACGTATACTGAGGTACAGTGAAAATCTTTGTTTTGCATGCTATTTAATCATATCAGATAGAAACTTAGAAACATAGAAAATAGGTGCAGGAAGAGGCCATTCGGCCCTTCTTGCCAGCACCACCATTCATTGTGATAATGGCTGATCGTCCCCTATCAATAACCCGTGCCCGCCTTCTCCCCATATCCCATGACTCCACTAGCCCCTAGAGCTCTATCGAACTCTCTCTTAAATCCATCCAGTGACTTGGCCTCCACTCCCCTCTGTGGTAGGGAATTCCATAAATTCACAACTCTCTGGGTGAAAACATTTTTTCTCACCTCAGTTTTAAATGACCTCCCCTTTATTCTAAGACTATGGCCCCTGGTTCTGGAATTGCCCAACATTGGGAACATTTTTTAACCATATAACATATAACCATATAACAATTACAGCACGGAGACAGGCCCTCTCGGCCCTTCCAGTCCGTGCCGACCATTTGTTTTCCCCTAGTCCCATCTACCTGCACTCAGACCATACCCCTCCATTCCCTTCAAATCCATATACCTATCCACTTTACTTTTAAATGTTAAAATCGATCCTGCCTCCACCACCTCTGCTGGAAGCTCATTCCACACAGCCACCACCCTCTGAGTAAAGAAGTTCCCCCTCACGTTACCCCTAAACCTCTGTCCCTTAATTCTCATGTCATGTCCTCACTTTGAATCTTCCTTACCCTCAATGGGAAAAGCTTATCCACGTCAACTCTGTCTATCCCTTTCATCATTTTAAAGACCTCAATCAAGTCCCCCCTTAACCTTCTGCGCTCCAAAGAATAAAGACCTAACTTGTTCAACCTTTCTCTGTAACATAGTTGCTGGAACCCTGGCAACATTCTAGTAAATCTCCTCTGTACTCTCTCTATTTTGTTGACATCCTTCCTATAACTAGGCGACCAAAATTGTACACCATACTCCAGAATTGGTCTTACCAATGCCTTGTACAATTTTAACATTACTTCCCTATTCCTATATTCAATGCTCTGATTTATAAAGGCCAGCACACCAAAGGCTTTCTTTACCACCCTATCTACATGCGATTCCACCTTCAGGGAACTATGCACAGTTATTCCTAGATCCCTCTGTTCCACAGCATTCCTCAATTCCCTACCATTTACCATGTACATCCTATTTTGATTTGTCCTGCCAAGATGTAGCACTTCACACTTATCAGCATTAAACTCCATCTGCCATCTTTCAGCCCACTTTTTCTGCATCTAGCTTGTCCAGGAATTTTTTTCCCAATGTTGGGCGAGTCCAGAACCAGGATAATACTGCATATGAATACATTCAGGTTAAACTCACGTGCAGGTGGAGAAAAGTGGAAGATACAGAATACAGCATGCCAATTTCAGCGACTGGATTATAGTGGATCTTCCTCTGGGACCAACATGTAAAGAGTCGCCACCATCTTGCACCATCTTTACAGCATCTGAGGAGAGGATATTAAAGAGCATAGGGAAATAATTCTCAACCAATGTTATGTCCATTATTTAATTTATGATGTAAATAAATATTCTACCTGTGGCCTATAGTCACCATGGATAGGTGATGACTCAACCCGAAACATCACCTTTCAATGTTCTCCAGAGATACTGCCTGATTCGCTGGGTTAATCCAACACTTTGTGTCTTCTATAAATTGAAGTTTGCTTGGTGTAAACCAGTGAACTGCTTTATGCTGGGCATAATTATCTTTGCCTTTGACAGTTGCACATATAAATGTTAGAATACACTATGTCAGTATTGAAATAATTTAAAAATGAAGATGGTAAGGGTTTTTCTTATATCTGTGCAGTTAATGGTTAAAAAATTCCTAGCAACTCCATGAAGATGTACTTACTCATTTATAGAGATTTAAATGTTCAAGTTTTAATTTCTGGTATAGTTTGAGGGTTATTATCATCTTTTTGGCAACATTTGGTATCTTTGGATATTTAAGCAGAATTTAGGCAAATGCAGAAACTTTCTCTTTCTATAACAAATTGCACCTAAGCCAATAATAATAATGTGTATTTCAATGTAATTTCAATGGCTTTATCTTAACAGTTTTTTTTGTTCCTCCAAGTCACCTAGTTCCACCATTGACTGACAAATACCATTTCATGTCCATAAACAAATATGATTGACAAGGTCTAAGTATAACATTCATATTATGAAAACCATATCCTTACAACAAAGTACATTATAAATTACCAGAGTTTGTGAGTATAAAGAGTAACATTTTAAATGGGTCTTCAAAAATCCTGTTCCATTTATTATGAACCATAACTAAAAACCTGAAACCCTATTCATTCACCACATCGGAAATAATATCTCAAATACTGGGCATAACATTGGTTGGGAATTGTTCTTTGTTCTTTACCCATTTCATTTTTTAATAATAAGAATAGTTATGTATGTAAAACCAGCATATGATTTTTCCTTCTTTGGAAAATACATTTGTAATAAAAATGAAATCAAATTAATTGGAGAGAGTTAAATTTAGCACTTGGGGCACACGGAATCAAGGGACATGGGGAAAAAGCAGGAAAGGGAATTGATTTTTAGCTATGATCATATTGAATGGTAGTGCAGGCTCAAAGGGCCGAATGGCCTATTCCTGCACCTATTTTCTATGTATCAATTTTCTATGTTTCTATGATATTTATAAATCACCAGCTTCTTTCCATTTGAATATGATATAATCCTACCAGCAGTTACATCTATTGATGCGAACAAGTCCATTTGATGCATATGCATAAACCTTTACAGCAACAAAATATTAAACCAATTACAAAAGGGCGAAATTAACTCTTAATTATTCCCAAATCTGAAACATTCACCCCCAATGTGCAGAATATTTCCAGACCTACAGTGGCTTGCAAAAGTATTCATACCCCTTGAACTTTTCCACATTTTGTCACGTTACAACCACAAATGTAAATGTATTTTATTAGGATTGTATGTGATAGACCAACAAAAAGTGGCGCATAATTGTGAAGTGGAAGAAAAATGATACATGGTTATCAAATCTTTTTACAAATAAAAAACTGAAAAGTGTGGCGTGCAAAAGTATTCAGCCCCCTTTACTCTGATACCCCTAAATAAAATCCAGTGCAACAAATTGCCTTCAGAAGTCACCTAATTAGTAAATAGAGTCCACTTGTGTGTAATCTAATCTCAGTATAAATACAGCTGTTCTGTGAAGGCCTCAGAGGTTTGTTAGAGAACATTAATGAACAAACAATGTTCCTTGGGCATCATCAAGCCCAAGGAACACACCAGACAGGTCAGGGATGAAGTTGTGGAGAAGTTTAAAGCAGGGTTAGGTTATAAAAAAATATCCCAAGCTTTGAACATCTCATGGAGCACTGTTCAATCCATCATCCGAAAATGGAAAGAGTATGGCACAACTGCAAACCTACCAAGACATGGCCGTCCACCTAAACTGACAGGCCGGGCAAGGAGAGCATTGATCAGAGAAGCAGCCAAGAGGCCCATGGTAACTCTGAGGAGATGCAGAGATCCACAGCTCAGGTGGGAGAATCTGTCCACAGGACAACTATTAGTCGTGCACTCCACAAATCAGGTCTTTATGGAAGAGTGGCAAGAAGAAAGCCATTGTTGAAACAAAGCCGTAAGAAGTCCCATTTGCAGTTTGCCACAAGCCATGTGGGGGACACAGCAAACATGTGGAGGAAGGTGCTCTGGTCTGATGAGACCAAAATTGAAGTTTTTGGCATAAATGCAAAACGCTATGTGTGGTGGAAAACTAACACTGCACATCACCCTGAACACACCATCCCCACTGTGAAACATGGTGGTGGCAGCATCATGCTGTGGGAATGCTTTTCTTCAGCAGGGACAGGGAAGCTGGTCAGAGTTGATGGGAAGATGGATGGAGCTAAATACAGGGCAATCTTGGAAGAAAACCTGTTAGAGTCTGCAAAAGACTTGAGACTGGGGCGGAGGTTCACCTTCCAGCAGGACAACAACCCTAAACATACAGCCAGAGCTACAATGGAATGGTTTAGATCAAAGCATATTCATGTGTTAGAATGGCCCAGTCAAAGTCCAGACCTAAATCCTATTGAGAATCTCTGGCAAGACTTGACAATTGCTATTCACAGACGCTCTCCATCCAATCCGACTGAGCTTGAGCTATTTTGCAAAGAAGAATGGGAAAAGATTTCAGTCTCTAGATGTGCAAAGCGGGTAGAGACATACCCCAAAAGACTTGCAGCTGTAATTGCAGCGAAAGGTGGTTCTACAAAGTATTGACTCAGGGGGGCTGAATACTTTTGCACGCCACACTTTTCAGTTTTTTATTTGTAATAAAATTTGGAAACCATGTATCATATTCCTTCCACTTCACAATTATGCATCACTTTGTGTTGGTCTATCACATAAAATACCAATAAAATACATTTACGTTTGTGGTTGTAACGTGACAAAATGTGGAAAAGTTCAAGGGGTGTGAATACTTTTGCAAGGCACTGTAGTTATAGTGCTTCCTGATGTTTATTGTTGGAGTTGATTTAGGTTTTATACACAGATTTTCCCTCCAAGGTTTCCTCAACAAATGTCAAGCATTCATTCTTCAATGTATTACAAGGACTTTCAATGGTTTACCTTGCAGTTTACCAGCCTCAAAGATTTTCAGTTGGACCAACTCACGGCAGGTCTTGCAATAATTCATAAAGAAATGCTACGTGCACAAGTATATGTTACTACCCGTGGATTAAACTTCCTTTCATTTAACTGTCAAAGATATGCCTGGAAGCCCACCATGAACTTAAAACGTAAATGGTCTCTGTGCTGAATAGTCTGCTTTTAAAACATTGGAATATTTTATTTTACACTAAACTACAAAAATGTTATGATATGTTTTGTTACTTTTTTCTAATTTAATTACATAAGAGATTATTCCCCACCCATAGCCTTCTGTGCTCGGGAGCTGCAGCTTCTTCTGATGTATCCTTAATAATCTACACTAAACCCTGGCTTTCCAAGTGAATGAGCAACCATTTTTTTTCCATGGGTGTGTTGCTCATTTCCCCATGATAACTGTCAGCCTTTAATATTGGTCAACTCTCAGGTCTCAGGACCGCTGTGAAGAATAATGGCGGACCCGGTGTGGGGGGGACCACCGTGAGGGATGGTGGGAGAACAAAGGAGGGCCCGGTGTGGGGGAAGTGGAGAGGGCACTCTGGTTTTAGAATCCTCTGCCCAGGGGATAGGCCTGCAATGATTTGTTTGTTTGTTTGTTCCGGTTAAGGCGCTGTGCACACAGCAGCCATCCAACATGCGCCTGACTTTTTCTTCTTTTTTCACTTTTAATTTAATTTTAATTTCAAGTTTCTGTGTACCATGTTTGTTATGACTGTTGGCAGATCAATTTACCTCTGAGGATGAATAAAGTTCTATCGTATCATATCGCATTGTAAGAAGAGTCTCAACCCGAAACGTTACCCATTACTTCTCTCCAGAGATGCTGCCTGTCCCATTGAGTTACTCTAGCTTTTTGCATCTATCTTCGGTTTAAACCAGTATCTGCAGTTCCTTTCTAACACTCAGTTCTTGTTCCTCTGCCTCAATGAACTTTCCTCTGACACAGCCTCCTTCAATACCTTGACCTTACTACTCCATCTGTACCTTCAAAAATCTCGAGATCCTCTTCTTGATCATCTTTTGACATCGCCGATTACTTCACTTTGTAACGAATGTGCAGCTTTATGATGCAATCTAAGTAAAATATGTTCAAAGATACTTTTAAAATATGGACCGTGTTTTATTGGTAAGCATTCAGGTTTGCCTGTTCTTTATTAATTTTCTCACATGGTCTGTGTAGTTTTGCTTTCCTAATGCATGATTTATGCATATCCTATTTCAGTTAATGTTTTAAAATGCAATGTTTAATTCAATTAGTCATAAATGTTACATTTATTTATGTAGAAACAAGAAACTGCAGATGCTGGTTTGTGTATTTCCACATTTATGTTTGACATTGACACTGAGGGGTGACATAACAGTTGTGATGCAGTGGACAACACTTATGGGAAATGCTGGCTTGCATATTGAAGGAATGCATTCTCATGCATTCAAAACAGTTACAGCTTAAAATTGAATGAGACAAATGATTATGGATAACTATACTAACTATGAGCCCCTCGCTAAAGCTGCATTGAATTTTTAAGGCATGCTGTCAAATTTAAAGTCATGAAAATCCTCACAAAATAGTCTGACTCTATTTCAAGCAAGATTTGACCTTATTGTCTGGGTTTCAGCCAAATTTTCTTCCATGCAATTGGTAGCTAGCTGAACTGATAGGATTGTAGCTACAGTAAAAGGTTTGCAGCAAAGATAGACTTGTCCATTAACCCTGTTGAGAAGATATGAAACTAATATTTCCTTCTATATTGTAAGAGCTCTTTCAGCTTCCAATTTGCCCAACAGTTTATTTCAATGATAGTGCTATAATAACAGTGAAAAAAAAATCAGTTAAAATAAGCCATATTTCTAAGTATATGGCCTCTTAACTGTGCCTGTAGTTTTAGGCCTGTCATATTAACAACAAGATATTCCCTCGGCAGTTTTAAAAAATTGCTGAAAAAAAAAATCCAGAGTCCACTAGATAAATAACTCACCAGAGCACAACATTAATCCACATTTTATGCAAGCTCACTGCTCAATGTTATTGGTAGCAGCATTAGACCAAGTCTCTGATGAGCTCCCCAATGTATTAAGCGTATATTCCTTCATAAATGATTTTGCTAAAATTGCCATCAAAACTATTAACCAAAGTTGACACGTATTATATTGATGATTATTTATGCAGTTTTGCTCGTGCACCGATATACGGTGGTTTTGAAAATTCACTAACATTAAATAATTTAGCAAATTAGAGTCCTAAACTGCACCCTAGCACATGAAAGTGCGCAACTTACAAATGCGTGAGCAAACTGAAAGCCTGATAAGTGGACAAAAGACCATGTAGGAGCTGAAAGTCAATAAGCCTGAAAATATATCAAACACATATTCACTGTATCATAAGAGAGAATGTTGATTGTAGTCACTTTTAAATCATCCCATTGACTTCCAGTGCTATTTTCCTGTTCATACACAGAAATAAAATAATTCTTTAGCTCTCCGTCAACTTTCCAAGTTGAGACCTTTCATCAGAATTGGACAAGTGAGTTAACAAGTATGCTTTAGATTGCAGAAGGTATAAATCTGTAGAGGGAGGAATCGGAGTTAATATTACAGGTGGGTGACTTTTATTGGAAACTGGCCAGTGCTGACGCAAATAGTTACAATTTCCCAGACCTGGCAAACATTTTTACAAATCTTCTCTGCATCTGTGCCTCTTTAGCAATGCTTATCTAATATTTGATTTTATTATTTTATTTATATTATTTTATTTAATAAGCAATATTCAAACTGTGGTCTAACTAATTTAATTTAGTTTAGTTTAATTTAGTTTAGAGATACAGCGTGGAAACAGACCCTTCAGCCCACTGCGTCCGTGGTGACCAACATTCCCTGCATATTAACAGTATCCTACACACACGAGGGACAATTTTTACACTTACTAAGCCAATTAACCTCCAAACCTGTACATCTTTGCAGTGTGGGAGGAAATCGAAAATCTCGGCGAAAACCCACGCAGTTCACGGGGAGAAAGCACAATCTCCATACAAACATCACCCGGGTCGGGATCGAACCCGGGTCTCCGATGCTGCAAGCACAAAGGCAGCAACTCTATCGCTGTGCCACCATGCCGCTACATATAATGATACAATGTTATATGTAGTTCTAGCATAACCTTCCTGGATATATATTCTATGCTTCAGCTACACCTCTGTAGAGTGAAGTGTGCTTAAAGTGAACTGGTAGACTTTATATGGTGGACTTGATCATGCTGAACACAATTATCATTGCTTTTGCCTTTGTCAGATGTAAGTGTGAATATTAGAAGATGACATCTGTATTGGGAAAATTGCTGCATTACGGATTGAGGCCCAAGGCTCAAGATGAGGTACTCTTCTAAACCTGGAAACATTGATTGCTTTACAAGCTGAGCTTTGCACATTTTCGATGGTGCAGTAACTATGAACATTTTATGATCTCACAGAGTTTAACTCGCAGGCAGATGCTCGTGCATTACCAAACACAGTGGCTATCTACTCTGGGATTTCATAAACTTATTTTCCAATAATTTCAAGATTATGAGTAAAGCTTCATTTCCACTGCTTGATTACAGAAAACTAACAACCAAAGACAAAAGCCAACATATCCCCAATCATTTTGTCGTTGGGTTTGGTGTAATCAGCAGCGTAACTCTAGCCTGTCTTCTTAATTGTTGTACTATATAAATTCTAACATAGGACTAGTATCGGTCAAAAGAAAAATCACATTCTTGATTTGGCATAGATAGATATCAAATACATGTGCTTCATTCTTAGCTTCGGCCACATTAATGATCAGTAATTATAATGATTCAAATTTAGGAGTTTGAACAGCACAGGAAAAAAAACGGATAATTTAACTTCTGGTCAGCAACATTCTCAGAAATGAAATATATCGGGATGTGTCACTTTTCAAGGCATGTCACAGAAGACTGTGGAGGCCAAGTCAGTGGATATTTTTAAAGCAGAGATAGATAATTTTTTTTATTAGTGCAGGTGTCAGAGATTATGGAGAGAAGGCAGGAAAATTGGGGTTAGGAGGGAGCAATAGATCAGCCACTGATTGAATGGCGGAGTAGACTTGATGGGCCGAATGGCCTAATTCTACTATCACATGACCTTATGACCTTATGATGCCAGTCTAATATTTCTGTTTCAATAGCGGTGAGGGTATCAGATTGAAGCGACTTTGAAATAGTTTGCTCTACTATCAGTAACTTGTCTTTCAAGCAAGCTTTAAAATCAGCTACCGCTTGAGTGAAATTACATTGAAACTCTTACAGTCTTTCAAATCAGCCACTAATTCCTTTTTACATCTTTCCCAATTGACTCAGGTCTATTGCTGCATGAAGGTTAGTTCCCAACTGGTAGGTAGCTGCACCAACCCATTGACATGCAACAGCAGCTTCTGCCTTTCCAGCTCTTGATAAATCACCGCCGTGTATTTGCATAAATAATGTATTCTGTTTTTGCATAACATGTGTTTGATGTAATTTGATGCAATAGTTAGATATATATCTTCTACACATCAATCAGGGAATTAGATGATGCTTGCACAGTGCTTTGCCGTACCATTACTCAATTGTCTTTCGAATGCGGAATCCAATGTATCAATATTGTGACTCACCTTGAGTTGTTAAAGAGGAACATGAATGAGTGTCATTTTTATTGGACTCTTGATACCACTGATGTATTATGCACAATCATTTTCATATTTCATTGAGCTGTGAGCTTCAGTTTAATTATGATAATAAGATGATCCACTTTGCAAATTTTTAGCAGAATTCACAGCAACTGTTCTTCGTTATCTGCAAACTAACCTACATTGTTAACTGCTCTATAATGCAATCAATACAAATATGCCCTCTGTCCCAGAAGTTAGGTGTCCTTTATATAAAGCCTTCATACTGTGGGAGTTGTCAGCTACGTGACAGACTGCGATGACTTCTTGGTTGACCTTGGCATTACAGAAAGCAATTGAGAGGTTCAAGAGAGATTACCTCCTTTCGTCAAGTTTGTAGCACTTTCAGGATCTACAGTATCTGGGTCACAAACAATATAGGTCACTGACTTTGCTGGAAAAAAAACCCCACAATCAATAAACCCATAAAGGTGTGGCAGCTAATTTAGGTTTACAATCTTATGTCCACTGAGGGCACATCAATAATTTAATTTGTGAGGTTTCAATGCTATATGTACTGTACTTTTTCACAGTTCCCTGAGCTTTGTGTAAGCTTTACCCTACAGAGTAAAGATTATCACAAAAAACCAGAGTAACTCAGCGGGTCAGGCAGCATCTGTGGAGAAAAGGAAGAGGTGGTGTTTCAGGTCGAGACCCTCTTTCAGACAGTCAGGGGAAATGGAAATGAAAGATATAGACAGTGATATAGAACAAATGAATGAAAGATATGCAAAAAAGTTGCGAGGATGAAGGAAAGGTGGAACCCACAATGGTCCATTGTTGGATGTGAGCTAGGTAATAACAAGTTATACAGACAATGAAACTCAACAGGACGACAGTGAAACTAGTACGACAACTAGGGTGGGAGAGGGAAACATCACCTATTCCTTTTCTCCAGAGATGCTGCCTGACCAGCTGAGTTACTCCAGCTTTTTGTGTCTATCTTTGGTTTAAACTAACATCTGCAGTTCCTTCCCTCACACAGAGTAAAGATTACTTATTCAAGATCCTCTAATGCAGATTCTTTTTTTTTTAAAAATCAAGACATTTAAATGCTTTGGCAACAGACTTGAATGAAGGCACTTCAAAATTCTGTTTAAGAGTTACACAAGAGTTATTTTTTATATTCACATCAATAATGTTGATGCCATCTCACAAATTATTTTGCCGGGAGAACAATGTTGGATATTCAGAACACATTATTGTATCACTAATTTTCACCCAGATTAATATGTCTTCATGGGAACAACTTGAAAACTGAAATTTCTACAGTTTAAATGGATCTCTTTAGGCTACTGTTCAAATTTTACGTGATTAGTTTTCCAAAGGAAATGTGAGTTCTTGATAGCTATAACTAATGGAGGAAGATAGCATAATAGATCCATCTTGGTTGTGAAGATGATGTGTTATAATTGTCATTCCTCCATACTAGTCCTGCAATTAATGCTGTGAATGAACTGCTATAATTCATAAATCAAAAATGAGAAATTTAAAACAAAATCTGATTACTAAGACATCCTGAATGTAAATGATGCACTTTGTACATTACTTTTAATCAATATTGACCAAACACGGCTTGAACCCATTTTTTACGCCTCCATTCTGCCCCTTGACCTCTGTTTCTAAGGAAATCCTACAAATGTTTACAGATGCACCATAGAAAGTATCCTGGTGCTTCACGGCTTGGTATGGCAACTGCTTTGTGTGAGACCGCAAGAAATTGCAGGGTGTTGGTGATGCCGCCCAGTGCATCACCCAAACCAACCTCCCCTCCATTGACTCCATCTACACTTTACTCTGCCTCAGGAAAGCAGTCAACATAATCAAGGGCTACTCACAACCAAGTCGTTTTCTTTTCTCCCCTCTCTCATCGGGCAGAAGATATAAAAGCATGGAAGCATGAACCACTAGATTCAAAAACAGCTTCTTCCCTGCTGTTATTAACTCGAGTAAACTTCTCATATGCTAAGGATGAATTCCTGATCTCCCAATTTACACTTTTGTCTACATTTTCCATCGGTCGCAGTAAAACAATATTTTGAACTCTGTTTCCTTTCTCTTTTTGCACTAATGTTGCACTTCATAACTGTTGCATTCATGTATGGCATGATCCTGCTCATGTATAGTACAATTTGCCTGGATATCACATAAAATAACATTTTTCATTGTATCTCAGTACACCTGACAGTAATAAACAAACATTAATTTCCAATTTGATTTACAATTAATCTTATCTGCCCTTCATTGGTCGCTGCTCACTAACATGGTGAGGTAGGGAGCTATTAAATGAAATAAAAAACATCTCCTTTCTTTATAGTTTTGTTGCTTGCATTCTATAGTTCTCTATCTAACTCTCTTGATTTTGCTATTGTTTTATTATTTTAAACGTCAAGTCCAATTAAAGATATTTCATCACCACTCGAGAAATGTTGTTGTTTATATATTTTTCTTTATAAACGTGGCGCCTACAGCATTTAAATCCATCACTTATTGTTTTAGACACATACCTATATTTCACGACCCAGTCCATTACCTGGGAGCTGTATCACCGAATCCTTGAAACAGATCTATTTAATGCAGCTTTCATATTATTAACAAGTTTGCCCATCTTGTTAGACTGCTATACTGATAAATAATCATGACACCTGATACCAAAGTATGTAAATATGCAGAATTAAAGTGCAGCACATGAAAACTTGTTACATTTCTAAGAGCACACCTCAAAAACAAATCATCAAAGTTGCTTCTGTCTGTAAAGGAAAGTAAAACATATTTAAATGTTTTCAGGATTAAATAACATCAATAAATTGTGCATCTGGACATTTAGATTAAAGAGGTTAGATTTACAAAAAAACATATCTTACCATATCCATTCATAGAAAAGCATCACACGCAATGGCCATATCAATAGTATCAGAACTTTAGCTTCTGTTTCCAGCACACATCAAATTAAATGACCCATAAATCTTCACCATTACTTTTAGGTTGTAAGCACAGACCTTAAATTGACCTTAGTCTTCTTTCTGATCTCTCTGCACAGCATCAAAAAGTTTTCTAGATGTTCAGTTTTACTGTTGCTTGAGCATCTCACTACATCCAGTGGTGTTCACAAACATTCAATGAAGTTCCCTGTCAAGAACCAAAACTTCCATGTATTCATCATCAATGCTGCCTCAAAGAACCAGACACAGTGCTCGTGTGAACGAAGGTCCACACTTGTGGTGTGTACTGACAATGTGCTCTGAATTATTTCATTTAAAAAATATTGCATCTGAATGGAAGAAAAATAAACTGTTGCACCCTTGTCCCATGTTGAATCAACCAAGACTTCATGTTTTTTTTTCCCAGGAGGCAAATTGAAACACAAATCCAGCAAAATATTTCTGCTTCATTTTCTGTGTTTTTTGCATTAAAGGTGATGATGAAACACAATCATTAGTTGCAAATGCTGAAATTACAGTTCTTACATTTCAGATTTTTGTTTGTATTTTACACCCTGTGGCATCAGCATCTCTACCACTCCATGTGATACACGTTTTCTAAACTTTACCCCTGCTGTTTGAAAAATATTCCTCATTTTCAACCTTGGGAGTACAAAAACAAACCCCAAAGGCAAAACATTAGTGATCTTTCAGCAAAGTAAAAAGCTTTACTCAAACAGCTATTAGCATCACCACTAGCTCTCCCCCTTGCTTCGCTGCTTTTCGGTAAAGTGTGCTAATGAAGATAATATGTTAAGAATATTTCTGTGTGACAGTCTGAGTTCACCCAGATATCTAAAATGGGCAGGCTATCAATTGTACTTGATCTTTCAGCATGATTTATGTCTTTGCAATAAAACATAACACCCAGTTTGACAATACTTTTCATTTTCAAAGACATTTTTCCATGAGTTAACAGTCTACTTACTGTGAAAAGAAGGCTGGGTAGCAAACTGCTCCTTGTAACCATGGCTTGCATTTTTGAGATTTTAAGAACATGAGCTAAACTTGAATTTACAATTTACAGCTCAACCTGAATTTCAAAACAAACGAAAATAAAACCATAATGTTGGAGTTGAAAATTTAACAGAATATCCACAAATGTGTTAAACAACAAAAGCCAAATAATAGCATAACTTCATTGTACCATCCCCAACAAATCATGCATTAACATGCAATTTAATCAATATAGTGAATTCTGAAGCTATTAAGGTAAATACATTGGGTAATCTGTTCTAGTTAGCATTATCTGGTAAAAATGTCGGGACTATTAATTTTTAACATAATCTTTCCATTTTGTAATTGCTAAGATGCAATATGAAGATACCTACATTTGAAAGCCTCCAAAAGCCAGCCTGTCATTAATAGGGAATGATCAAGAATCACTGATTGCAGGGCCTAACCTAATGGAGCTTGAATATCCAGCCAGCACTGACCAAGCTGTTTGTTATTTGGACACATCTGCAGTGTGTCAATGTTGTGAGTGTCAAACTCCAATTAAAGCAAACTTGCATTATTTTTTGTTTGCAAATTGTTCTAAAATTGAAGGCTAGAAGTAGAAGAAAGTGGGTCCCGGGATTTTCACACACCCCATTGCAACTTAATTTGGTGGATTAAACGAAACAATAGGTGTAAAACACTATGGGACTACAAGCTAATTGTTGCTGCCCTGGATACAGTATACAAGTTAATTGCAAGTAGTCAAGATTTTCAAAAGCAACCACCACTCCCATATTTCAACAAACAGCACTATTTTTACAATATCAATCAACATTTATATGTAAGATTCAACAAATCTCATCACTCGCTCACATTGCCATCATATATATGCCAAATAATATATTTGTTATTGCCAAAAGAACCAAAGATGACAAAGAGAAGAATTATTTTGTGCTGCATATTCTCATGATCTGAACACATTTGCTGAATAATGTTCAATAATCCATATCCATAAAACTCTGATCTTGTATGTGGATGTGTGTGTGTGTGTGTGTGTGTGTGTGTGTGTGTGTGTGTGTGTGTGTGTGTGTGTGTGTGTGTGTTTATTTGTTTGTGTGAGATCATCTTTCTCGAAAAAACGACGCTTAACAGTACATTTTTTACATATTCCGGTAGAGATTTTTTCCGTGTTCTCCAAAATCACCTTATCTGAAAAATTTATGCTTTATTTCTTGAGTTATTTTTGAAAATGTTCACAAATCCGCGCTGCGAGTGAGGTCCCACTCGGTCTAGTAACTATTAAAAGTCTGATCTTCTGTTAAATATTTTTTATTATAGAAACATATTTATGAAAATTACAATGTTTTACATAAATGAAAATACATAATTATATACTTTTGTGATATTAATAATATTGATATTGTTATTAATATTAAAATTTAAGACTATATGCTTCTATACGCTTTTTTAATTTTTTTATGAAGTAGGAAAAGATAGAGATAAATAATGCAGAAAATATGAAAGCGAATGGACTGTTAATCATTAATCCGTCATTGGAGATATAGGCATGATTTATTATATATATTTCTTCATCCATTATAACATTCAGGCCTCAGTCAAGCCCTCGTACCGAGCCATTATGACTCTGTAAATATTCACTATATGGAGACCATATCCCTCTGAAGAGATCTAACCTGTCCATTAGGACAAGCCTCAATCCCTCCAGATGAAGAGTCTCCGACATTTCTGTATTCCACATTTTAATTGTAGGGGATGTAGGGCCTTTCCAAAATGTTAATATTATTTTTTTCCCAATTATTAACCCATAATCAATAAAAATTATTTGATTCATTGTTATTAATTGGTCTGTTTCCAGTATTCCTAGTATTATTAACTTTGAATCAGGTGTCAAAATTATATTAACAACATTCAAAATTATCCTAAATATTTCTATCCAGAATTTTGTAATTTTTATACAGTTTGTAAATGAGTGTGACAAGTTGGCTTCTAAATGTTGACATTTATCACATATAGGAGATACTTTTGGAAAAATGTTATGTAATTTAGATTTTGAAGTCTATGTAGTATTTTAAACTGTATAAGAGAGTGTTTAGCATTTAGCGAACAATGGTGTATATGTTGTAAACTTTCATCCCATACTTCTGGTCTAATAATTTGGCATAATTCATTTTCCCAAGATTGTCTATGTATTTCTGTTGATGGAACATCACCTTCCAATAAGATGTTTTATATATATATATGAAATCATTTTTTTCTGTATTCGGATGTTTATTTAAGCATTCAGCTAAAATTTCTGTCTTTCTATTTCTGAGTTCCTGCGTATTTGCTTTAACATAATCTCTAATTTGTAAATATCTAAAATAATCTTTAGAGTGTAGTCCATAAATTTGTTGTAGATCTTGAAATGAAAGGAAGGAGTTTTCCATATAGAGATCACCGATCTTAATAATTCCATTATTTTTCCATTATAAAAAAGCTTTATCCATCATTGAAGGTTTAAACGTAACATTATTTACAATGCTAAGAGATAGTGGTATAGATTTTAGTTTTAATGTTTTCTTTATTTGTTTCCAAATACGTATTCCACTTTCTATTATCGGGTTTTCACTATAAGTTTTCTTAGCTAGATTAATATTAGCAAATATTATAGAACTAATTTCAAAAGGAGAACAATCTTCTGGTTAGAAGAAATAGATAACCAAGTTGGTTGGTTATCTATTTCTTCTAACCAGAAATTCATATTTTTAATGTTGACTGCCCAATAATAAAACATAAAATTTGGTAGTGCTAGACCTCCATTTATTTTTGATTTACATAAATGTTTTTTTATTTATTCTATGGCTCTTATAATCCCAAATGAAGTTAGTGACTAGGGAGTCCACCTTTTTAAAGAAATTTTTAGGGAGATATATCGGAATTAATTGGAAAAGGTATAATAATTGTGGAAGAAAACCCATTTTTATTATATTAATTTTACCTAACATTGAAATAGGTAAAGTTTTCCAATATAAGATATTCTTATTTAATTTATTCAATAATGGTGGGAAATTAGATTTGAATAATGAGTCAAATCTTTTTGTTACGAAAATTCCAAGATATTTAATTTTTTCATTTGTTATCTTAAAAGGGAATTGTTGTAATATGTGTAAGTTATTTACCGTTATTGGCATGTTCACTTTTATTCCAATTGATACTATATCCTGAGTAGGATCCAAATTCAGTTATTAATTTTAACAAATTTCGAATACTAGTTTCTGGTTTTGTGATGTAAAGTAATACATCATCTGCATATAAAGAAATGTTATTTTTAGTGTCTCTAGTATCGTATCCATATATTTCCGGATGTGATCTCACCCTCTGAGCTAGCGGTTCTATTGCCAGTGCAAACAGTAAAGGGGATAAAGGGCAACCTTGTCTACAACCTCGAGATAGATTGAATTTAGGTGATAACATTTGGTTTGTTATTATTCTAGCTGTCGGATTTGTATATAGCAAATTGATCCAGGTAATAAACTTTTCTCCCAGTTTGAAAGCTTCCATAACCGAGAACAAATAAGGCCATTCCACTTGATCGAATGCTTTAGATCTTTATTAATACCTCTTTTCGAGTATATAATATTAAATAACCGTCTCAAATTATATGAAGAGTATCGTTTTGGTATAAATCCTGTTTGATCGGGATGAATTAATTTATTAACAACTGAGCTTAACCTTTATGCTAATATTTTAGTTAATATCTTTTGATCAGTATTTAAAAGAGCTATTGCTCTAAATGACCCTGGTTCATCCAAGTCTTTGTTTATTTTAGGTAAAAGTGTTATAGTAGATTCATTTAATGTTTCTGGTAGTTTTTGCTGTGTATATATATGTTCATATAATGATTTCAGACGTGGTACAATCTGATCATAGAATATTTTATAAAATTCCGAGCCAATGCCATCTGGTCCCGGTGTTTTAAACCGTTTTTTAATGATCTGATTGATTCTTGGATTTCTTTTATCGAGATATCAGCATTCAGTAACTCTATATTTTGTAAATCCAACCCTTTCAGGTTACATTTTTTTAAAAATGCTTCTATTCCTATTTTATTTTCTGTTGTTTTAGCAGTGTATAAGTTTTTATAATATTGCATAAATCTTTCATTAATATCTTTAGGTTGTGTTAACAATTCGCCATTATGTGATTTAATCCTATGGATTATTTTTTCAGCTTCCATTTTCCTTATTAAATAAAGGAAATTAATAAAATTAATTATTAGCGAGCCAATAATTTTTGAGGTTTATCACCGAATTCAAACTGTAATTGTTTAGTATGTTGATAAAGTTTAACAACTTGATCTGTATATATTTTATTTAATTTATATTTCAATGCTGCAATTTTATTATGTAGTATTGTAGTTGGATTCACTGCATTCTGTATATGTAAAAGTCTGATCTTCTATGTGGATTTGTGTGTGTGCGTGTGTGTTTATTTGTTTTTTGTGATCACATCTTCTCAAATAAACGACACTCTAACAGTAACATTTTTACATATTCCGATAGGGATTTTTTCCCGTGGAATCCGAAATCACCTTATGTGAAAAATTCATGCTTTATTTCTCATGTTATTTATGAAAATGTTCACAAATCCGATAAAACTAAAATAAACTGGCTCTTTCGCTGATGATGTCACAATGGATTTGCTTGCCACCGAGTGTCATCACTACCCCACCACCTCTCCCTCCTCACCTCCCCCCCCCCCCCAGTTATTCAAAAGACGCTTGGGCATTGCTTTCTCTCGGGGCTTTCTCTCGGCCCCTCGGTCGCCTTCACTCTCTCCCCCCCCCCCCCCCCCAGGCTCTCTTCACCCAATCCTCTCTTCCCCCAAGGCTCTGTTCCCCCTGACCTCTCTTCCGCCGGGCTCTCTTTCCCCAGCCTCTCTCCTGCCGGACTCTCTGTCACCACCCCCCTCACTTGCTTCTCTTCCAACCCCCCTCTCCTCCCCCCTTTCCAACCCCCCTCTACCCTCCCTCCTCCATGCCTCTTCCCTCCCCCCACTCGCCCTCCCCACATTCCCTCCATCCTCCCTCTCATCTCTCTTCCACCTGGCCATTGCCCCTGGCCTCTCTGCCACCACCCCACCAGTCTCGCTTCCACACCACCTCTCCCCCCATCTTCCCCCACGTTCCCCCACCTCTCCCTCCCCCCATTTCCCTACCCTCCCCACCAGCTCCTGGCCTCTCTTCCCCCGGCCACTCTTCCACCAACCCCCCAGCCTCTCTTGCACCCCCTCCTCTCCCCTATCTTCCCCCACCTCTCTCCCCCCTCCCCCTCAGCCCCCACTCTCTCCCTCTCCTCTCTCTCTCACTCAGCCTCTCTCTTAAACTATTAAAAGGATGAACTTGTATGTGGATTTGTGTCTGTGTGTCTGTGTTTATTTGTTTGTGCGTGATCACATCTTCTCGAAAAACGACACGCTAATGGTAAAATATTTACATATTCCGGTAGAGATTTTTTCCGTGGACTCCAAAATCGCTTATTTGAAAAATTCATGCTTTATTTCTTGAGTTATTTTTGAAAATTTTCACAAATCCGATAAAACTATCAAAATAAACCGGCTGTTTCGCTGATGACGTCACAATGGATCGGCTTGCTGCCATCTCTTCCCCTCGTCCTATCCCCCCTGGCCTCTCTCCCCTCGGCCTTCCTTCCCACCAGCCTCTCTCCCCTCAGCCTCTCTTCCACCACCCCCCGAACTGCCTCTCTTAACACTCCCCTCTCCCCCACCCTCTCCCCTCCCTTCCTACCCCCTCTTCTCTCTCCCCATCCTCTCTCTCCCCATCCTCTCTCTCCCCTATCCTCTCTCTCCCCCATCCTCTCTCTCCCCCCATCCTCTCTCTTCCTTCCCGGCATCCCCTTTCCTCCCCCTTCCCACCCCCCTCTCTACCCCTTCTTCCCCTCATCCTCCCCATTCCCCTCCCCCCTTTCCCCCTGTTGAGGGTACAGGACCCAATGGGTCCCACTTAGTCTACTAACATATAAAAGGAAATCAGATAAAGAATTGAAAAAAATAATAATAATTTTGAGGCTTAATTACAGTGGATTAAAGGACTAGATAGCTACAATAGGCAGAATCACCTCCATCTGTGGCTACTTTATGTGGGAGAAATTTGTCTGCATGTTCAGGTTCTCTGAGCTGAGAGGGCATAGTCAGGTAAAGTTGACAAGGTTGTAGATGAACCCTTATTAATCCATGCCTGGAAATCGTTGTAGAGCTGCCGCATCCATAGGTGCTGGCATATCATTGATGGTAATTGTTTTAGATAGGTCTGGCCTGAGTCCTTTGTTGGTGAACACATAGCCCATGTAAGTCACTTCGTTGACCCAAAACCTGCACTTGAGAGGGTTGCGTTTAAGATTACCACCCTGGCACGATCCAGGATCTGCTTCAGATTTGAGTCATGTTCTTGTGCGTTGCGCCCGGCTTTCAGGATGTTATCCACGATGTCAGTAAAGAGTTGTTCCATAGTACGTTGGAAAACTTCACTGGTTGAATTGATGCGAAATGGCATTCATAAGAATCGGTAGCGTCCAAAGGGCATCGCGAATGTGGTTAACATGGAGGATGCATGGTCTAGTGATATTTGCCAAAATGAGTTCTTTGCATCTAGGGAAGAGAAGACTGGCTTTACCCAGACTGGCTGCAACCTCTTCCACCGTCCACATAGCTGCTGTTGGCACCGATGATGGCTGCCACGATGTATGCTCCTTGCTGTTTGTGTTTGTTCGTTTGTGCCGTCTGTGAAAACCTGACAAAATTACTTTCACGAGAGAGGTACTCATAAACATCGGACATACATTACGTCCAAACATCGTTCCGGATTTCTCTCACTCGCTGGATTATCTGGACATACTCGTAGGCGGAGCTGTGGTTGCTTTCAAGGTCTTGAGACGGAGCGCTCCGGAGCATTCACCTGACTCTGGCGACGAGGATCACGCACACCACTCCCGAGCATATTCCTGGCAAACGTACGTTCTCTCAAGAACAAAGTTGACGAACTGCAACTCCTGCATCGGACAAACAAGGACTTCTCTCGAGAGGACTGCTGCTCTGTGTTTCACCGAGACCTGGCTTTGTGAGTCGTACGCGGACAGTGTGCTGCAACTGGCTGGCTTCCAACTTCACAGAGCGGACCGCGAAGTGGAGGCAGTGGGGAAATCAAGATGTGGTGGAATATGCTTCTATACCAATCAGGACTGGTGCAGCGACATCACGGTACTGTCAAATTTCTGCTATCCCAACATAGAATCCCTCTTTATAAACTGCAAACCCTTCTATTCTCCGAAGGAATTTAACTTCTTTATTCTCGCTGGAGTTTACATTCCCCCCCCAAGCCTGCGTACGTGGGGAGCAAACACAACTCGCAGACCAGGTAATGGGGATAGAGAGTGACTTCCGTGACTCCATGGTCATTGTTTTGGGGGACAAAGCTAACCATAGCTGTGACCTTCCAAAAAAGAGACTGCATGTTACCTGCCCCACCAGAGGGGAGAGAACACTCGATCACTGTTATACGGCAATCAAGAACGCATATCGCTCTGTTCCCCTGGCGGGTCTGGGTCTCTCTGATCATTGTCTAGTTCACCTTATTCTGACAGAAAATAAAAGCTGCTAAGCCTGTGGTCAGAACAACAAAAAGATGGATAAGCGAGGGCATTGAGAACCTACAATCCTGCTTTGACTGCACGGATTGGAATGTGTGCAAGGAAGCAACCAGAAGCCTCGATGAGTATACAGACACTGCATCACACAGCCATACACTAAAATAAAGAACACAACACACGATAGATTTAAACATAAAACATACCCACACAGCAGAATCAAAAGTTTCCCACTGTGAGGGAAGGCACCAAATCATTCTCTTCCTCGATGTTCACCCGTGGTTGGGACCTCCAGAGCCCTCCTCAGTTGCCACTACGGGTAGTCCGTCGCTCAGGCCCGCTCGCCGGGATGTTGGCTCTCCGACGTCGGGACTGGAAGCCAACCTCAGCGGCTTGGACCTCCAAAACGGATGTTTCCCACCAGAGTCCGCAGCTCCTGACGTCCCCAGGCTGCGCCGGGCGGAGACTCAACACTGGCGGACTTGTAGCGAATCGTCCAATCAGCAGAGAAGGTTATTGGCTGCAACCTTCCCTCCTTTGATGAACTGTACACTGCATGGGCCAGGAAGTGAGCGGGCAAAATCATCTCTGACCTCTCTCACCCTGGCCACAAACTCTTTCAATCACTTCCCTCCGGAAGGCGACTCCGGACTGTCAAAGCTGTCACAACCAGACATAAAAAAGTTTTTATCCGCGAGTAGTTGCTCTACTCAACAACCAAAAATCTGAAGCCTCCCTTTGATCTGGTATTTTGTTGGTTCACATGCTTGATCAATGGTGTTTTATCATTAATGTTTTATTATTAATGTTTAATGTTTTCTGAGTCATTCGTAACTGTCAATGTATATCATGTTGGTACTTGTGGGCGGAGCACCAAGGCAAATTCCTTGTATGTGAATACTTGGCCAATAAACGTACTTACATCGGGTGGTGTGATCATTTGATCGACAATAGACAATAGGCACAGGAGCAGGCCATTTGGCCCCTCGATCCAGCACCACCATTCAATGTGATCATGGCTGATCATCCCCAATCAGTACCCCGTTCCTGCCTTCTCCCCATATCCCCTAACTCCGCTATATTTAAGAGCCCTATCTAGCTCTCTCTTGAAAGTATCTAGAGAACCGGCCTTCACCGCCCTCTGAGGCAGAGAATTCCACAGACTCACAACTCTCTGTGAGAAAAAGTGTTTCCTTGTCTCTGTTCTAAATGGCTTACCGCTTATTCTTAAACTGTGGCCCCCTGGTTCTGGACTCCCCCAAAATCGGGAACATGTTTCCTGCCACTAGTGTGTCCAAACCCTTAACAATCTTATATGTTTCAATAAGATTTGCCTCTCATCCTTCTAAACTCTAGAGTGTACAAGCCCAGCCGCTCCATTCTCTCAGCATATGGCAGTCCCGCCATCCCGGGAATTAATCTCGTAAACCTACGCTGCAATCCCTCAATAGCAAGAATGTCCTTCCTCAAATTAAGGGACCAAATTGGCACACAATACTCCAGGTGTGGTCTCACTAGGGCACTGTACAACTGCAGAAGGATCCCTTTGCTCCTATACTCGACCCCTCCTGTAATAAAGGCCAACATGCCATTTGCTTTCTTCACTGCCTGCTGTACCTGCATGCTTACTTTCATAGACTGGTGAACAAGGACCCCCAGATCCCGTTGCACTTCCCCCTTTCCCAACTTGACGCCAAAGTGGATAACCTCACATTTATCCGCATTAAAGTTCATCTGCCATGCATCTGTCCACTCCCCCAACCTGTCCAAGTCACCCTGCATTCTCATAGCATCCTCCTCACATTTCACATTGCCACCCAGCTTTGTGTAATCTGCATATTTGCTAATGTTACTTTGAATCCCTTCATCCAGATCATTGATGTATATTGTAAATAGCTGCGGTCCCAGTACCGAGCCTTGCGGTACCTCACTAGTCACTGCCTGCCATTCGGAAAGGGTCCCGTTAATCCCTACTCTTTGTTTCCTGTCTGCCAACCAATATTCTATCCATGTCAGCACTCTATCCCCAATACCATGTGCCCTAATTTTGCCCACTAATCTTCTATGCAGGACCTTATCAAATGCTATTTGAAAGTACAGGTGCATTACATCCACTTGCTCTCTCATGTCCATTTTCCTAGTTACATCCTCAAAAAATTCCAGAAGATTAATCAAGCATGATTTCCCCTTCGTAAATCCAAGCTGACTCGGATCGATCCTGTTACTGCTATCCAAATTTGTGGCTATTTCATCCTTTATAATTGACTCCAGCATCTTCCCCACCACTGATGTCAGGCTAACTGGTCTATAATTCCCTGTTTTCTCTCTCCTGCCTTTCTTAAAGTGGGATAACATCAGCTACCCTCCAATCCACAGGAACTTATCCTAAGTCTATAGAACATTGGAAAATTATCATCGATGCATCCACGATTTCTAGAGCCACTACCTTAAATACCCTGGGATACAGACCATCAGGCCCTGGGGATTTATCAGCCTTCAATCCCATCAGTCTACCCAACACCATTTCCTGCCTCATGTGGATTTCCTTCAGTTCCTCTGTCACCCCAGATCCTCTGGCCACTACTATATCAGGAAGATTGTTTGTGTCCTCCTTAGTGAAGACGGATCCAAAGTACCTGTTCAACTCATCTGCCATTTCCTTGTTCCCCGTAATAAATTCACCTTTTTCGTTCTTCAAGGGTCCAACTTTGGTCTTAACTATTTTTTTCCTCTTGACATACCTAAATAAGCTTTTACTATCCTCCTTTATATTCCTGGCTAGCTTCGTACCTCATCTTTTCTCCCCGTATTGTCTTTTTAATTATCTTCTGTTGCTCTTTAAACATTACCCAATCCTTTTGCTTACCGCTCATCTTTGCTACGTTGTACTTCTTCGCTTTAATTTTTATACTGTCCCTGGCGTCCCTTATCAGCCATGGTCGCCCCTTACTCCCCTTGGAATCTTTCTTTCTCCTAGGAATCAACTGATCCTGCACTTTCTGTATTATTCTTAGAAACACCTGCCATTGTTGTTCCACTGTCATCCCTGCTAGGGTATCTTTCCAGTCAACTTTGACCAGCTCCTCCCTCATGGCCCCATAGTCCCCTTTATTCAACTATAACACTGATACCTCCGATCTACCCTTCTCTCTCTCCAATTGTAGATTAAACCTGACCATATTATGGTCACTACCTCCAAATGGCTCATTAACTTCAAGTTCCTTTATCAAATCCAGTTCATTACATAACACTAAATCCAGAATTGCATTCTCCCTGGTGTGCTGCAATACAAGCTGCTCTAAGAATCCATCACAAAGGCATTCTACAAAGTCCCTTTCTTGGGGTCCAGTACCAACCTGATTTTCCCAGCCTACCTGCAAGTTGAAATCTCCCATAACAACCACAGCATTACCTTTGCTACCTGCCAATTTTAACTCTTGGTTCAACTTGCACCCTCTGTCCAGGCTACTGTTTGGGGGCCTGTAGATTAGTTCCATCAGAGTCTTTTTACCCTTACAATTCCTTACTTCTATCCATACTGACTCCACATCTCCTGTTTCAATGTCACCACTTGCAAGGGACTGAATTTCATTCCTCACCAACAGAGCTACCCCACCCCCTCTGCCCACCTGTCTGTCTTTTCAATAGGAGGTATATCCTTGAATATTCAGTTCCCAGCCCTGGCCCTCTTGCAGCCATGTCTCAGTAATTCCCACAAAATCATACTTGCCAATTTCTAACTGAGCCTCAAGCTCATCCACTCTAGTGCTTATACTTCGCAGATTCACATACAACACTTTGACCTATGTATTCATATCCCCCCTCGCACCACTCGCAATTGGCCCTTACCTTACTCTTTTATCCCTTCTCAAAATTTCCTTCCCATCAATTCTAGAATCTTTTGTAATTTTTCCTGTACTCACTTCCCCTTCAACTCCATCTTTGTACTCCCAATTTGTCAATCCCTCCCCCCCACTATTTAGTTTAAACCCGTACATGTAGCCCTAGCATACCTGCCTGCCAGAATGTCGGTCCCCCTCCAGTTAAAGTGTAACCCGTCCCTTTTGTACAGGTCACCCCTAACCCAGAAGAGATCCCAGTGGTCTATAAATCTAAATCCTTGCTCCCTGCACCAGCCCCTCAGCCACACATTCAGATCCCCTATCTCCCTGTTCCTGTCCTCACTAGCACGAGGTACCGGAAGCAATCCAGAGATAACCACAATAGAAGTCCTGCTTTTCAGTCTTCTTCCCAACTCTCTGAACTCACGTTGGAGAACATCCTTACTCTTCTTCCCGATGTCGTTTATGCCTACATGCACAACTACTGCCGGCTATTCACCTTCTCTCTCTCGAGGATGTTCTGAATTTGGCTCGTGACATCCTGAACCCTGGACCATCCTCGCGTCTCGTCTGCCGCCACAGAATCTCCTGTCTGCTCCTCGGCCAATGGATTCACCCACCACTCTGACTCTGCCCGACGCCAGTCAATTCCCATCTCTAGTATTTGAGCCACCAACGTGTCCTCCGCTCGGACTGGACGCATTCTCTCCCCCGACAGTTCCCAAGAGGGCATACCAGTTTTCATTTGGCACAGCCAACTGGGTCTCCTGCACACCACGGTTACCACCCTGTCTCTCAGTCACACACCTTCGTTCTTCCTGTATCCTCGGCGTGACAACCTCACTGTAGGTCCTGTCCAGGAAACTCTCATTTTCCCGGATGGTCCAGAGGTCATCCAGCTGCTTCTCCAGTGCCCCAACACGGTCCTTCAGGAGCTGAACCTGGACGCACTTGCCACATTTGTAGCAGCCAGAGGCTCCAACCGTGTCCCTGGGCTCCCACATTCTGCAAGCATCACACTGTTTCATCTGTTCTGTCATGTGTTCACCGCGTCCCATCCTCTCCAGCTTTTTGCATAGCCTCCTCTCCTCAGCCTCCTCACCAAAGACTCACACTTTACTCACAAGGCACTTCCCTAACAAGGCCGCTCCCCTAGAGCATCCTTGCTTATATTGACTGATAAATTGCCTAATTTACTCATGTACAAACCAAATTCCTCAGTTTTAAACTGTTTTTCCCCGTGACATACTCACCTTTCCCATGGGCTTCACTCAATAAGCTCTTCTCCCTGCTTCTCTTTGATGGCTGCGTGTCCAAGATCCAAGTAAGCACCGGGCTAACACTGGCTTTTTGGTGCTCTTTTTAAACTGTTTTTCCCCTCTGAGACCTTTCCCACGGGTTTCAGCCAATAAGCTCTTCTCCCTGCTTCTCTTTGATTGCTGCTTGTCCAAGATCCACGTAAGCACTGGGCTCATCTATAGGGTGAATGCAAATCCTTATCTCGTCTTTGTTCTTGTTGACTGCTGCGATCATGATGGAGACCCTGGAGGAATGGTCGTTGACACGGGCTATCATGCCCAGTGTTTCCATTCTGTCAAGTTCTGTCGCAGTCTCCTTCGGAGGCGTGGGTTCGTATCCCACTTCTGACACCATGTTTTAAATGTTCCACAACAACACACATAGTGAAAGATCAATCTTTATTCCATATGCAATCAGGAACGTTTTAAACTGCCAGCCATTCACATCCAGCTCGGCGTGGTTTGTGATAATTGGCTGACCTTGCTAGAGTAAAGCTGTGTAGTATCGTAATACCATGGGAAGGGTGGCATGTATATATGTGTAGTGGAAATTATAAATGGCATGGATTAATAAGGGTTAATCTACATAGGAGAAACAATGCCACTGTTGTGATGGTGTGCATAGATGGCTAGAAAAATATTTTGGAGTCGAATACACCACTCTTATGACTAGCAGGCTCAGCTACTGACAGTTGTCAGGAAGAAGGATGGAGTAGGGAATCGGGGAATTGAGCTTTCAGTGGATATCATATCCTGGACCGGTTTGTAGTTTGCAAGATTAGGACAATCGCAGCAGCAATCTTCAGCTGGTACAGTTGGTTGAATTGCCATCCTGTACCACTACACTTGTGACAGAGATAAAGATTTATTATAGATTATGTTGCATATATTCCACATAGCCACTTCATTCATTGCATGGATATAAAAATAATCCTCTTGCACAGCAGGATTGAAACATAACTTCCTCTACAACAGGAGATGATTTATTTAAACTAGCTCACAGTGTTACAAGCAAATTAGAATATTCCATTTTTATTATCACCACAAATTTACTTTATGAATAATAATAACATTGATATATCATTTGTTTTTTTTTAATATTGCATATAACTGGAAAATAATAATTTATTTGATGTTTATAATTGCTTCCACCTATTTTGTTTCTTTGATCTACAAAAAAAAAACCCTCTCCACAGTGAAATAAAGATTAAAGCGGGCGCATACCAACAAATGACAAATCTTTCCTAACCCCGTGCACCATCTTAAACGCTTCCATCAAATATTACTGTTAAAATATTGTTAAGCACAACTTCAGCAGATTTACTTCCTGCAAAGTGCTATTTAACAAACCTAGGCAGGATACCAGTGAGCAGAATGAATTACAGGTTGCCACTGCGTTTCCTGCGACGGGAGTGACAAGGGATCATTTTGTCATGGGACCACCTCCAGCGTGTTGTGACAACCGGTCATTACACCTCTGAACACAAAGCTCAGCTGCAGGTTTTTATAAGATGCAAATGGTCTCAAATGGACCCATTTGTTTGTTTGACAAAATTGGAAAGGCTGATAATGTATTTTCTCCTCACAAATTTCAGAGTGCAAAAGCAACCTATGACACAAGAATGATTCAATAAAGAATGTCTCTGCTAATAACATGCTTTTTTTTAGTTATCTAAAAATCTTTCTGTAAAAGGATCACACTGAAGGAAGTCATTGTGCTTTGATTTCATTCCCACAGTTAATGTAATAATGTTATTGTTTCTGTGGGTGCCGACACTTATTTCTCAGGTCAACATTTATTTGATGTTCAGACCGAGAGCACTAAACACATTTATCTGCAGAATGCAGAAAAATGTTGTATTCTCCAAGAAAAAGAAACAGCAGGGCACTACCACAATGTTGATCTAGACTTAGCATATATTTGACAAAAATGACAGATAAAAACTTTTTTTCATATATCTGCTTACAAACCCTCCACAAAGGAGTCGAATTTGCTATTAATTTAGGCAGGAGAAACAGCTGCATAAATTGCAGTTGGAGAAAGAACAACCTATAATCCTCTTTTTCAGACCACCAAAGAGGTCTCTAATACAAGATCATTAAGAGGAACCTTTAATTTTCCCTTTCCTTCGGTATTGTTTGCAGTAATTCTCAAACCCCATGGGTTGTAAAGTTCAAACCACTTCCGTGCAAATCTGAAGATATGGCCCCTGGGTATTCTTTCGAGAAAATTACAAATCACGACAGGAGTGAGAGTCAGCTAGCATTGACTTTCAGCAGCCCTTTAGTATTGTTGCTGAAAGTGGTCGAGGTTTGACCACTTGAATAGGTAATCCTCTCACACATGTTATTTTAAGTCTATTTCTGCCTGGTCGAGTAGATTATTCTGAAATACTTGCATGTTGACCTGAAATACTTGCATGTTCGTTAACCATTCATTCACCTTGCCCCTTTACTGAATGATTCTGCTCTTATTTCGCACTTCTGCGAAAATAACATTTGGAGGCTTTAATAAAAAAGATTGCTGCTCTTTGCAAATAGTTTTGACAATAAAGCCTGGGTTTCCAATATGTCAAAAGCCAGATGGCCTTTGGCTTCCAACGATATGTACAAAAATGAAGATGCAAAAGAACACAATAATTCTAGATGATTTAATTTTGAAATTGTTGCTTTGTTGGGAAACTTTTATTAATATGGTAATTCCAGGGTGCATGTATCCCTATCAATGTAAGCAGTTATTGCCCATTCATAAAAGTATCTGAGCCTACTAAGTCTAGGCTATTTCACTGGATATTTAAGAGTCAATCTCATACGGCTAAATCAGGTAAAGATGGGGGGTATCCTTCCCTGGAGGTTGTTGGTGTCTTTATGCCAATTCAATAGATTTAGTATGGCCATCACTGATACTAGCAATTTTAATTCTTTTTTTTTTTTAATTGCTCAAATTTAAATTTCCAGATACCATGGGGTGTAGGAATTCAAACTCATGCCACCAGAGCAATAGTCCTGGTCAGTAGAAACTAGTGCAATGACTTCACCACAGTGCTATTAGATGTGCATTAATATAGAACATGGTTTAAAATGGATGATTAATATTACGACTGATGTTACATACCAAAAGTAATTTAAAATACTCCTAAACAGCTCACATTTTGGCAATATGTTCCTCTTTTAATCACTGCTTATATATACATCTCTTGATAACCTGAAAAACAGATGAGCTATTTATTCTTTTAAAGTTATTTTGGCTAACCAGAAGAATAACATTTATCTGGGACAGATATCAGTAATGGTTCAGATTTTTGGCTGAGATTCACAAGTGATTACCTCACATATCCAGCGACTCAGGTTCACTCCTGAACTCAAGAACTGTCTGGATGGTGTTTACAGTTCTATCCCCGTGGCTATGTGGATTTCCTGGGTGCTCTAGTTTCCTCCCACATACCAAAGATATACTTGCAGATTAATTGGTACTAAAGTTATCCTTTGGAATAGATGGGTGGCAGGAGAGTCTGGTTGGAGTGAGAAAAAGAATCAGCAATTTAGGTTGATGACTTCTTCAGAACATAGCAAAGGGACTTTGACCTGAAGTTAATTCTGCTTCTCTTTCCATAGGTGTTGCCTGATCTGATCAATGTTTCCAACATTTTTTATTTATCTTTAAAATTGCTATTAACTGTTGTCAATTTATTTAAGGATGGAGTTGTTGGAGACATGTGGGAGGATAGGTTGCAGGAAAATAGGTAAGGAACAGGAATAGCTCCAAGATCAGGTTTGGACTCGATGGACAAAATGGATTTCCACTGCTGTAGGAAAATAAGAAATGTATTTGGACGTGTGGCAGGTGACTTTATGACTACCCTATTTGTGAGCTTAGACCAAATGCAGTCTTTAGCTTAGCAGAGGGTTTGCATGGACCTCTCATCGTGAATCCAGTTATGAGGCTGGAACTTCTACAGATTTCTTAGGGTTTAGGTTTAGAAATTCATCTGTTGAATGCTCAGCAGGTTAAATAGCAGCCCATGTAATGAATAGGAGAAATTGACCTCTGGAGGAAAGGTAAATGGTGCTTTTTAATTGATTTAATACTAATTTATTATTATTTTTTTTAAATTGCGCACTTGTGTTTTTATTAGTCTTTGTAGTACTTCTTCAGTAATTAAAACTACACATTATTTTAAATTTTCGAACAGATCTTGAATGATCTTGAGTGTCAATGGTATTCAAAAACGTTCATGATTGTGACAGCTTTGACAGTCAGTGAGCTTGGGGACAGGGGCTCACTGGCTGTCAAATCCATTTTGTCAGCACAGTCAGGCACGTGCACTAAGGGAGACACTTTGCTGCCATGGCGATGGTTGGAAGCCAGCCTCCCTGTGTAAGACTGCATCCTGGAGTGCCGTGAAGAAGCAATGGAGTTCAGAGGCAAGCGGCCAGAAATCTCAAGGCAGTGTAAGATCGTCCCAAAATCTTTCCGAGCAGAAGTGGAGTCTAAATTCCTTTGTTCTAAAATGAATTCAGATGATGATTATCTTTAATTATAGTCACAGAGCCAGTGTGATACAGTGTGGAAACAGGCCCTTCGGCCCAACCTGCCCACACCGGCCAACATTTCCCAGCTACACTAGTCCTACCTGTCCACGTTTGGTCCCTATCCCTCCAAACTTGTCCTATCCATCTACCTGTTTCTTAAACGTTGGGATAGTCCCAGCCCCAACTACCTTCTCTGGCAGCTTGTTCCATACACCCACCACCCTTTGCATGAAAAAGTTACCCCTCAGATTCCTATTAAATCTTTTCCCTTCGCCTTGAACCTATGTCCTCTGGTCCTCGGTTCCCCCACTCTGGGCAAGCGATTCTGTGCATCTACCTGATTTATTCCTCTCATGATTTATTATCTCTCATTTCATACATCACATGACAAGCGACAAGTCAACTGTTTTTCACTGTTGCCACTTTGCATTGGCTGTGTCACCAGGACTCCATGGGGGAAAAACGTGGGACAATAATAAGATTAACTTTTGTATGGGCACAAATTTCAAAGAATACTCAGCAAATCAGTGTGATGATTTGGACTATAAACTGAAATAATAGATGAGTTATTTAGCTTTCCTTGAAGGAGCAGTCCGCCCAGGCCTGCTGGATTGCCCAGTTACTAACCATCTCAATTGTTCAATCTTGACTCAATTTCCCATTCCCTCAATTTCAGTCCTGGGCCTCCTCTATTACCAAAGTGAGGCCACAAGTAAACTGGGGGAATAAAGAATTGCAAATGCTGGTTTTATGCCAAAGATAGACACAAAGTGCTGGTGTTATTCAATGGGTCTGGCAGCATCTCTGAAGTAATGGAGGAACAGCACCTCATATTCCTCTTGGATAGCTTATCGCCCAATTTTAGGCAACACTCCACAATCCCCCTTCTGTTTTCTCCCCTACTCTTTTCTGTGTCACCCCCCTTTTCTCCCACTATCCCACCCTCTTTTCACTCCCATCCCCTTCCACCTCTGGTTTTACATTTCAGTCCTCTTCAACTCCTTTTCCTATCTGACATCCTTTTGTGTTCTTGTCTCCTTGTCTCCTTTCTGCCTTCTTCGGCCTCTTTTTGTCACCCTTTTGATACTGACACAAAATGCACCAATCCACGTTAGTGCCATGTATCTCTCCAAGTGCTGACGTGTCTCTGGGTCATTAAATCTTCATGGTTGTGAGGCAAGACCCTCAGAAGTTTATGTCTTCACCCCTGATCCTTAACATGCCAGCAGGGTATTTGATTTCAAGGATACATGAGTCTCTTTTCACTTGAAGTCTGTAAATGCACACTTCCGACAAGGATAACTGTTTAAAAATTAGAAATAGGAACTCAAGCCAACTTCCTTTTGAACAAGGTAATTATAACACTCCTTGCAGTCAAGACTGGGATTAACTAATTCAGGCCAGATTGAAACCAAGACCTTGTGGTCTGTGTCGGCTCAGCCACACAATAGCCCATGATAGAGCCCCAGGTTTCCATTTTAAATCAGTACCATTAAAGTTTCAAAAACCAAATAAGATGCAGCAGAATATTTTTTGAACTGATTATTACCGTTCAAACGAGTTTTGAACGGTAATAAAGCTGGAGACAAAAAAAAAATCACACTATTACGTTTGAATGCTGGTGATAATATTAACTGAGGTTACACATAGTTAGAAACAATTAATGGAAATGCAGATTTTAGCAGAGGAAGGCAAATTTGCTTGTTCAACATTAAGCATTTGTGATTTGGCACCATTTAGCACTTTCAGTACTTTGATTTAATGCCATTTTGTGAATTTTTCCCTGAATGAGCTTTAATCACAGAATGAGGCTGTCAAATGGTATCCATTACAGTGCAGCAGGAAAACTGAGTTGTAAAGCAAAAAATCAGGTTTCTGCTATCCTGGAGAAATTGTGTTTAAAGCAAAAACATAAGCCATACTAGAGAATTAATTAAAATTGCCTTCTGTTACATTTAATGCATTATGGTGTTTATAATTCTTTCGTAGAACTGCAATTCACATTTTTTATACAACAATCTAGTATGCAGAAGTAATAATGCAATGCAATTACTGCAATAACAATTCTTATAATGCAGCGAGGCTCCAGTTACCTTTCTTCTGAAGTGTCATCTGAACTAGATTATCCCTATAAGGCATAATATGTTGCCTAGCACTATAAGAAAGCCTGCAGAGGACATTACTGGCAACTGAAGACGCATATTCTTCAAGATAATGTATATAGAAATGACATCACTGATGGTCGGTAATTAACAAGTTCTCATCCCTGAAAGTAAACTTCACTATTATTACCAAATATGTCCATCTTTGAGTGATCTGTTTTGACAGTAGCTATATCTTGTCTAAACAAAGCAAACAGCACTGTCTGCGCTAATACTCTGAAATGGCTCCCCACAGTGTACTACAAACTATGTCTCTAATGGTAATTAGAACTGTTTTATGAGCTACCAGATGAAGCATCTGTAAGGGCAATCATAGATCATAAATATGAAACTATTCCTGGATCACACCTGTATTTAGAGATTAAAAGTATCTGGAAAATTCATTCAATCATAGTTGGAAGACCATTATTATTTATGGCAACAAATCGGACAATTATAGCAGCATGTTTGCTAATGATTTATTTGTCTGATCCCATGAGTGGTTATCTTACCATGTTCCCACACACTAGCAACTTCAGCAAAGAGTTTCTCATATTAATAGAGACAGAGAAACATCCTTATCGTTATCACGTAATGGAAAATAGGTGTTACTTAGCTCATGATTTTGTCAATGTGCTTTGCCGAGATATATTATCATCAGGTTTAAGAAGGAACTGCAGATGCTGGAAAATCGAAGGTAGACAAAAATGCTGGAGAAACTCAGCGGATGAGGCAACATCTATGGAGCGAAGGAAATAGGCAACGTTTCAGGTCGAGACCCTTCTTCAGTCTGATGCTGCCTCATCTGCTGAGTTTCTCCAGCATTTTTGTCGATCTTATCATCATAGCTATTGCAGAAGGTTACCACCTAGTTGCCAAATATAATCCATTTTTTTGACATCAAGACCTCAGTGAGTAAAGGGGCTTCAACTTAGCCAAGACAACACATGTGTTTTAGATTGGCTCATTGGTCACTAAGTTCTTGCAGAATGCACAGAGATCTGGTCTTTGTATTAATGCGATGAAGCAACTAATCCACCCTGATGTTCCTACTCTCCTGCTAGCGCTAAATTTCCTGGTAAAAATCAGCTTCCCTGGTCTTTTCCAAGTATCCCAGTAGGTCTGTAAAATTCTTTAATATTACACAACCACAATACCAAAAAGGTATTATTCATAATCAGAGAACCACACCATCCTGGCCACACACTCATTTTACCCCTGCCATTGGGAAGAAGGTACAGGAACCTGAAAACTGTAAGGTCCAGGTTCAGAAAAAGCCTCTTCCCTACAGCCATTCGGCTATTAAACACTACAACCACAAATAAGCTCTGCACTACAAAGACTATTACTGTTATTGTTGCATTATTATTGGTTTTTTTGTGTGTACGTATGTGTACGTATAAAAATATATGATCTATACTGTATATATGTGTATTTGTGAGTATATGTATATATACACACACACACACACATACTGACATTTTTTCTCTCTTGTTTATTATATTGTTTACAGTGTACTACGTTTACATATTCTGTTGTGCTGCTGCAAGTAAGAATTTCATTGTTCTATCTGGGACATATGACAATAAAACACTCTTGACTCTTGACTAATGGTCCCAGAGCAGACTACATATTACAATTTGCACATATATAACTACTTGCTTTCCTTCAGATACGCCCCTGCATAACATTCACTTTTTAAACAGCATTGTCTGTAATGTTCTGCATTCAATGGGATTTCTCTAGTTACCCAACGAGAACTACAGAAAATATACAACGTTAACAACTGTGTCACTATCCAACATTATGACATTACACAGTGCCAGTCCATGGTAATCTTCATTGACTATCCATTGAGCTGTGTAGGAAGGTGATTTAACACATAGCCAGAAACAAGGGCATATTAAACACACGATAAGCTATTTGATAAAATAAACACTCATTTAACAAAGAAAGCACATTTTGAACACCCTTTTGTCTTTGTGAATACAGGGCAACACAAAAAAGAAATCTTTACTGCATTTCTTGATTGCCAGTAATTCTTCTCCGAAGCCTTACATCTTTTTTTCTGTGGTTATTGGTGTTGATTAGCATCTACAGTTGGATGCATTCAGAGTTTAGATTCCCCCTCTAATTTTTGGAATGATTACGTGAATACAAATCCAAGTTCTATTAAAAAACAAAATGCCAGTGTACCAGTGGGGTGTAGTTTCTTTAGGCTGCCAACAAATTTTAAACACATTATCAACAGATGCACTAAACCATCAAAGTGCTTGGAGAGTCAAATGTGTTGATACAGACTCAAAGGACTAAATCCAGAGCCTTGCACATCCCCCATCACAGCTTCTCCACATGGACTGTGCCACCTACAAAAACACCAGACTCAATTTGTGTCACACCTTTATAAAAGGTGTCAGTAAAGGCCAACATCAAATGTCCCTTGGTATGTTACGATTACAGAGGAAATTTAAAATTGCTCACTCAAGCAAGTATATGTAGAGAAGTACGACGATAAGAGCATAAAAAGTTTTTGGAATGTGCCATTAGACCTGCCAAGCTCGCACCTTTCTGATTGACTTCAGTCTCACTTATCTGACTCCATTTCTCTCCAGAATCAGAACTGCTGAATCTATTTACACGAGCTGTTTCTGCGAAGGAGCAGCCCAGAAGTGATCTACAAACTGTGGAATGATTCATCTGAATGGTGCTTTAAACTTTCTTCCATATGCTGTTACCATAGATGCCAATTTATACAAGCCACAATTACAAATGGCTTCTCCTAATAACTAAAAGTGGAAAAGGGATCTACGAGGCAGATTTGATTGTTTGCTTGATTTTTTATGTTGTCTGTCCAATGCTATTTGCATTTGATGAGGGATACCTATATCGTCATGTTGTTCCACAAAGGAGAAAAATATGTCGCCTTTAAATAGCACTTCTAATTGCATCTGATCCAAAGAAATAGAATCAAAGCTGGTGTGTTCACTGTTAAAAATCAGCTGAAGCTACACTAAACTTCATAAGTGAGCCTGGAATCAGGTAATGTACTTGGATACACTTAGAGTCTGAAGAAGGATCTTGACTTGAAGTGTTGTCTGTCCATTTCCCTCAACGCGATGCTGCCAGACCCGCAGAGTTCCTCCAGCAGCCTGATATTTGCTCAGGTTATGTACTTTCTTCATCCTGGCAAGGGATTGTGTGTTCACTTTGGGAAAGCTGGATTCTCTTTGCCATGGTGATTTCAGTGATATGTCCATCATCTTTCCAGAATTTGAACTTCCCTTGGGCAGCGTCAGGACGTCTCAACAGGCTTCAAAGTAAATTAACTAATATTGAGTGTTGTTGCACTTGCAAATTCGCACTGCAGCAGTCAACCTATATCCAACAATTCGTAGTGTGATTATGATCAAGTATAGTTTTTAAAATGCTTGTTGTTAAAGGAAAATTAATATCAGCTTAGTTTAGTTTAGAGATAAAGCATGGAAACAGGCCCTACGAACTACCGAGTCCGCGCCGATCAGCAATCCCCATACCCTAGTACTATCCTGCACACTAGGGACAATTTACAGTCTTTGACAAAGCCAATTGACCTACAAGCCTGTGCCTCTTTGGAGTGTGGGATGAAACCAGAGCACCTGGGGAAAACTCACGGGGTCACAGGGAGAACGTACAAATTCCGTAAAGACAGCACCCGTAGTCAAGATCAAACCCGGGTCTCTGACGCTGTAAGGCAACAGCACTAACGCTGCACTACTGTGCAAGGAAGATACTTTGGCGTAAACGTTTTACGTAGAAACAAAGAACTGCAGATGCTGGTATACCAAAAAGGAAAAAGTGCTGGAGTAACTCAGCCAGTCAGATAGCTTGTCTGGAGAACATGGATAGTGACTTTTCTGTTTGGGACTTTTCTTTAGACTGATTGTGGGGGGGGGGGGGGGGGGGGGGGGGGCGAGATGGATGGGAGAAAAAAGTCAGAAGAGGATAAAGCCTGGTAGGTCGTGGGTTGATACAAGTGAGCTAGTGGTGTGGGGGCGGGGGTTGCCAGACGATTGGACAAAGGTCAGAGATGAAGACACAGAAGGTGTGAGGCAATAGGAATAAAGAGTTGCAAATTGTGAAGCTAGAGGATGGAATGTTGGTGGAAGGAGAGGGAGATGGGAAAATAGGTGCAAGTCTAGCTGGGGCACAGGTGAGATGTGTTTGGGGGGGGCAGTTTACTTCTGTGTTAAGACACAAACTAAAACAGTATTGTAATTAGGAACCAATCGGTGGCTAAAGTGGACACAAAACAGAATGGGCAAATAGCCCGGGTCAGTAACTGGCCTATGGTAAAAATATATATTTTAAATCAATTCAGTGGACCATCCTGCGGTCGCGAGGATATGGTCAATGGGAACGTCCATTGCCCTGGCCGCTGACGTTGTTGCCGTCCTGGTGGAATGAGATGTCAAATTGTCAGTGTTAATGCCTGCATAAACCAGAACCTGCTGCAGGCACCTTGAAATAGTCTGAACCGACCTTTCCTTGTGTGGCTGTTTGTCGCTTAATAAACAATGCTGATTCCACACTTCTTAGGATTCTGGTGGCCTTGATATAATATAACAAGCCTGCTCTCACACATAGACACGAGTCCGTGGGGTATGCCGAAATATGATCTGAAATCCTGCCACCCCTGGTCTGCTCTGCTTGTGTAGATCAGAAATGTAAAATGTACTGGCATCTGCAGCCAACTCCATCCTATCTAGCCGCAGCGTTTGCAATGTTTGCCCTCGTTGTGCTGATACTAGTGTCATGACTAAGGATGTAGCAGGAACCCCCTGGTGAAGTATTGTTAATACAGTTTCAATATCCAAACTGCATATACTTGTAGTGGGAGAACTTGTGTCAAGATCTCCTTTACAACTCAATATCCGGGGTTGAACCCGACAGAGTGGTTCCCGTGTGTTGCAGCTGTAGTGGCTCTATAACTGAATTATTGTCAAAGACCATTTAAGATGAACTGGAAGATGTCAGTAATCTGTACCATATTAAATGTAACATTAACATTAAACAAACTGCTTCTGATCCCCTCAATAGGAAATGTACTGCTTTTTTGGTGCTATCCCTGCACTCTGCAGTGAGCACATCCATGGATTGATGTGACAACCTGATGTGACAACCTGAGCCATAAGGCAGTGTTCAGAATGTGTAAGTCAATAATTCTTTTATTATGCAGAGGCCGGTTTCCTGAACCACAGTTTGAACCAGCAAAGTTTTCGTTTTGTAGAATAACCATATACAGTTGTATTAATATGCCTGACGAAAGCAGGAAACATGGCTGCATAGCCAGTCAGACAGTACGAAAACCTAAAGCGAGATCTTGCTGACTTATTTCAAGACCCGACTAATGTGGCAAAATGGAGGAAGACATTCCTCCTTTTTGTAGCGAGAATGTATCTCTCCGCACTGTTCTGCCACATATTTTTGCAATCAGTGAATAAACATGAAACCAACATGTCGATATTCGATGTACCATACTTTCATAATACTTTGAGATCCCATACCTAATCTGAACTTGATGATACACCAGTGGCAAAGGAGATTAGGTAAATTATTACAGGATACTTTTACTTGATTGCCATGTGACGAACATATGCCACCACCGTAGTGTAGCAACTTGAAGTTGAGCATGTAGATTTTGTATATTCGCTCAATAGCCCTTTACCCATGGGGTGCATCCAGTGTATATATTTAGTTGATACCAACAACTGAAGAATTGGTAACTCACACAAATCTCCTCCACCTCCAACTAGAGAAGATATTTGCAATTTCCCACCTTAGAGCTCTTAGCATCAGTTTGTAAATAACTGAAATTCGACTGACCAACTTATTGGAGCAATGCTAAATACTGTTTGTGCATCATTGTGACTTAGGTAGCTTCAGCTGGCAATAGCATAAGGTTGTTAACAATGATCTACATGAATTTGAGAGGTTTGCGGTATTGTTGTTGCAAAACCCATGTCAGTTCCTGGACTTATTCAGCCGGAACACAGCTACTCTATTGCCAAATTTACTCTTGATGTGAATAAGATGTCCGTTTTATAACAGGTTGCTATTAACTCTATATCTCTTGCCACAGTGCCAAGAATCATCGGCTAACTTAATAGTTAAAGGTAAATCCCAATGACCAACAAGTCTATTTGGTAACAACTTAAGTTAACTGGGTGGATGAACCCAACCTCAGTTTGAGGCACTGAAACAGATGGCCCCAACCAAAAAAAAAAAATACAATTGTAGTTGAGAGCTATCATCCATGACAGAAAACTACCAAGTTGCACTTCAAATTCTGAGTCAACACCGACTACATCAATTAGCCAAATAACCTGGGCAAATAGTTCATCCCATTCAGCAATGTTCCACTGTATTAGTAGAGTTATCATTGCCTTTTGATAACCTTTGTAATGGGAACTGCATAGAATGGATCCTTATGAATCCGTTGTTAGTCAGTAAAGATGTTTCCTATTCGGAAAGTTCATATGCGAGTTAATCATTTTTCATAATGAACAGGCCACTCCTGCCATCAGTTTCCGGGCCTCTAAGCAAATGCTTTTATTGTTTGTGTGGTTTACAAACAAGTGTAAATATTACAAACTTGTGAATGGTCCACTTACCCATGTTTCAGAAGTGCCAGACCCACCTTGTTGAGTAGGACTGATAAGGTGCATGGATTGTCTGCCCAGCTGTCATGCTGCCATCAGCTTCAGTGAACCACTTACTGCCAATGAGCGCCTTGGGTACATACTTGAACCGATGAATCTTTGCCCACTGTTGGCCTTGATTGATCAATAGCAGGTTTTTTTTCCTGTTGGAATAGTGGTCCGTTTACCTGTATAGATGGATTTGGCGGCTCTGGCTACTCATATCCCCCTGCTAGTGCTGTTCACTGCTGGCATGCATGTGCACCAGTATGTTCCACCGACGTCTCTTGAGAAGCTGGAGTCGGTCACATCTGACCTTTCGCACTCCCTCCTCAGGAGGATGGCGCGATTCTAGTTATGTAGCACAGCCCTGAACAGGCGCTGCCGCAGGGTCACTGAGGATACTGTGCGAAGATACCGGCCCCCAATTGACCCATACAAGAACGGAACATTCTGTTGGGTTGCAACACTTGTGGTTGTCAGGAATGGTACCTCTGAGACACGTGCCTTCTTCCCTTGGGGTAATGCTCTACAGCTTATACCCTCATCCTCGGCGCCAGATTACACTGACCCGGCGATGCTCTCCTCCTTAAAAGAGGCGACACATGAAGCAGCCCTCGTTACAGGCAATGCTTGCCGCAGCCTTTTATACAGGGGCGTGCGCTGTCATCACACAAATTCGGTTTATATATTATTATCGTGGAGGCCAGGCTCTTCTCCTCTAGTGGCTCTCCTGACTCTGACGGGATAGCGAATTGTGCTGCCAGAGATGGGACATCTGGCAGCTGCTGTTCTTCACTTGGATCGACCTCACTGTCAGAGTCAGGGTCAGAACTCAGCAGACCAATTGCACGCGCCTCATTAATAAGGGTGCTATCGAGCAGCCCTCAATTACGTGCTGCTAGCGCGGCTCTCCCGTAAGCCAGCGCTGTGACAGATTCGGCGTCAGCAGTACACTGACCCGTCCTGGTCTCCCCCTCCAACAGGGAGACTTTGAGCAGCACTGTCCCAGGCACTGCCGGCGCAGCCTCTCATACAGGCCGGCACTGTCTACAACACTGAAACAGCCTTGCTCAACAGGTGCTGCCTGGGCGGCAGCTCTCACGGTAGGCGATGCTGTCACACATGAAGGCAGCCCTGTCCCAGGCGCTGCTGGCGCGGCCTGTCCATAGGAATGCGCTATGACAAGATCCCGGTGTTGTTAGTTAGTCCTTCGTCACTAATTTAATTTTGTAAGTGTGAAGCTTCACCTAGTGAAGGGTTAAAATGAACAACCAGCATGCATTGCAAAAAAAAAAACCCCACACCCTTATTACAAGAGAGGAACACACTTGCAGACCCCGACTCACCCCCGAGTCAAATAGGGCCTGAAAACAATTCTCTCCTCCAATTTCACCCCATGCCTGGGGACCACCGTGTCTGTGAGTCCGCTGAAGCCGCACTGTCAGCGACTCTGGCCGCTTATATCTCGTTCCTACTCAAAATGAACCCCTCCACGGGCCATCGCAGCAGGCTGGAAAAGCCACTGACTGCTTTGTCAGCGGTGCTTCCAGTGAAACCGATCTTTAACAGCTATCTGCTTACGCGGTCAGAACCGGGGTTTCCCACAGCCATAGTTGGCTCAACTCGCCGCGCACTCCCGCAATAAATTTAGCTGGAATACCTCTTGTGGAAGAGAGGTTCCTGCTCGAACAAGAGAAAAACCCTGGTAAGTAAAAGTAAACATACCTTCTAGGCTTAAACCTTACCGCCAGCAGGATCGATGCCCATCGCCAGACTGTGCTTCGCCCAATAGCGAACGGACAATATGACGCGTGTATGCGAACTGGGCGGGTTCTTCTTCACCGGGAATCACTCACGTGACTCCGAAGTAAAATAGATATTTACTCCCAAAATTATACAAAGTACCAAGATTACTCAATAAGTTATTTGGAGCATTTAATATTCAGCTGGTCAAGATGTTCATTCAGTGGTCTCCATAGGTAATTCTTTGGTATTGCAGAATCACAAGGGCAGAGTTGTTCATTTGTCTCAGATCAAGCCATACATTTGGATGTGCAGAAATATCTCTGAGATGGAAATGTCCAACCAGGCTGTCCGTGTGATGTACATTGCTTCATTGGTTCAATGGTTCATTATTGCACTGCACAGTCAAATTATTTTTGCATAGCTTACACATGCACAAGTTATCATATTTTGGCATCATTTACACAAAGAAACAGTCCAAAGTCTAGTCCACATGTTGGATGGACTGCCAACAAGTGTTCTTAACAGACAGTGATATCAGGTTTGGGCATGTTGTGGACGATAGTGCCCCAGAGAGCAAAACTGCAGGGGAGATCCATTCCTGAAAAGATGGACAGGAGTCTCTGACTTCCATGTCCTCGGGAATACTGAGAAGGTGTTTTGAGTAATCCCAGAAATCAAATCTCAGGGGCCCTATCCTTGCATTTTGAGGGTAAAAGCAGAAGAGATAAGGAATACACGGTTAGCGTGATCTTGGCTGAACCACAAAACATTTATATCTCACCAATTATGTCTCATTCTGCAATGAGGCACTTCCAGTGTATTCAAGGTGTTCTCATTTTTTTCAGTAAACTGCTGGATATGTTAAAAATAAATATAAAATTAATATTGCATCCAGAGCTGACAAGCTCTGGTGGCCTACGGCAATAAAAATTCATGGTCGGTGGGCTATTGCCCGGACATGCTCGCAAGATTCAAAAGTTTCCAAAAAAAAAGCTGAAGTTACCTGGACGTTTTGAGAGATTCTGAGACATGTCCGTGAATTACACAGATTTTGGTGGAACATCTGGGAATGCAAGTCTAAGTAGAATCTAAAAAGTGTGGGAGTTATATTCCCTTGAGTTTTCAAGTGGTCGCACCCAAATTCACTTAGCGATATATGAATGAAATTTGTATGGGCACATTTATTGACTACATGGAGCCAGTGGTGACATCTGTTATATAACACATGTTTATTTCGACTGCACTCTTTGCCTGAAGATCCCACGAGCTGCAGTATTGTCCCCTTCCATGGTGTGCCTCCGATAGTGAAGGAAGGATTGCTGCCATACTGTAATGCACAAAACCTTTCATTATATTTGTTGTTTCAAGTGCAGCGCCAGTGTTAGGTGTGTGCCACAGGTTTATTGACTGCATTTGATTAAAGGTCCAGTTCAAAGTCTTAGTGGCATATCTGAAGGCACGCCATTAATTTTGGGCTTCAGTCTGAGCTCGTTGGTTGTAAAAATTGAAGGAAGATTAGTGTAATTGGCATTTAATGTTCGGCACCTCGGAGCCGAAGGGCTTGTTTACTGTGGCTGTTTCGATTGAGATTGAGTAAAAATTGAGGGGAGCAAAGGATTGGAACAAAAAGAACATAAAAGGGAAAATGGGTTAGAAAACTAGTAGTACACAAGAGAGAGAGGTAGATAAGCAAATGGAGAGAGATATCAGTGAGGTAAGAGAGAGAAGAGACGGTCAATACTGAACAGAGAAAGGGGAAAGGCAGAGGGAGGGAGCGCCATGGAAAGAGGGGGAAAGACTTAAGGGCCTGTCCCACATAAACGCCCAAAGTTCTCAGCGACTGTCTTTGACCTTCAGCTCGAGGAGGCACTGCCTGAAAAAACCTTGAGCTGGAACGACCGTCAGTGAGAAACTGCGAGCCGGCCGGATCCGAATCGTCTGCACACACTCCACAAGCACCACACAAACACACATCGCAAAGGCTGGGGAGGGCCAGGGAAAGCGAGGGGAGTAGTGCTGTCTGAAATTCCACACCCGCGATGAACAGAAAGGAAAAGACAGCCAGCTGGCACAGTAATGGTATGTCCGCGCGGAGGGGGGAGGGGTGTGTGTGGAGAAAAGGGGGTGGAAGAGAGGGGTCGGGGAGGGGGCGAGAGGGGGGGGGAGAGAGGGGGGGAGGATTGAGGGTGGAGAGGAGGAGAGGGGGTGGGAGGAGAGAGGGGGGGGAGAGAGAGGGGGGAGAGAGGAGAGAAGGGGCGGGGAGAGAGAGGGGGGGGAGGAGAGAGGGGGGTGAGAGGGGGGGGAGGAGAGGGGGGGGAGGGAGGGGGGTGGGGGAGGAGGAGAGGGGGGAGGTCCGAGTGGAGGGGGGGGAGGGGGAGGAGGGGGGGAGGAGAGGGGGGGAGGAGGGGGGAGGGAGTGGAGGAGAGGGGGGGAGGAAGGGGGAGGGGGAGGATGAGGGAGGGGGAGAGCGGGAGGAGGGAGGAGAGTAGAGAGGGGGGGGAGGGAGGAGAGAGGGGGGTGGCGGAGAGGGAGGAGAGAGATGGGGGGAGAGAGGTCGGGAGAGAGAAGGGGGAGGAGGAGGATGGGGGAGGAGGAGAAGGGGGGGAAGGGAGGAGGGGGGAGGAGAGAAGGGGGGAGGAGAGAAGGGGGGAGGGAGAGTAAAAAAGGAGGAGAGAAGAGAGAGAAGTGGGGAGAAGACAAAAGGGGGAGAGGAGAAGGGGGGTGAATAGGGGAGACAGGGGGGGTGAAGAGGGAGAAGAGTAGGGGGTGAGGAAAAAGAGGGGGGGAAGAGTGAGGGGGGGCAGGGGGGGTGTGGGGGGGGGAGAGAGGGAGGGCGAGGAGAGGAGGGGGGAGAGAAAGGGGGCGTGATGAAGGCCGGGGGTGAGAAGGAGAAAGGGGCGATGAGTAGGGGGGTTGAGTAGGGGGGGGTGACGGGGGGGGTGAGGGGGGGGGAGAAGGGGAGGGGGGAGAAGGGTGTGGGGGGTGAAGGGGGGTGGGATATCTAGAAGGGGGGGGGAGAAGAAAGGGGGGGAGAAGCGGGGGCGGAGGGGAGAATTAGGTTAAAGGGGGGGGGAGAAGGGGTGGGAGTAGGGCGGAGGAAAGGGGGGGGGGGAGGGAGGAGTGAAGAAGGGAGAAGAGGACGGTGGGCCGGGGTAGGGGGAGGAGAAGGGGGGGGGGGGAAGGGAAGGCGAAGAAAGGTGGGGGGGGGAGAACAAGGGGGTGGGGGGGGGGAACTTTTAATAAAGTTAGCGTGCATTTACAGTACCCGGTCGGTTTACCTACTTTTTTTTCTCAACGTGCTTTACCTCTTCGATAGCTTTGATTGTCTTCGATACTTACGATAGCATTATGCACTACTATGAAACTACCTCGACTAAACCTACGAGTTTTTAAAAAAATATCTATGGTTGACTTTTTTATTCGCGGGCATTTTCAGCTTGTTGTTGAAAAAAAATGCCGTGACGTAGCTGAGGCACTCGATTACGAGGAGGCTACCGCGCGCCATGAAAGAGAGTTCCAAAGACCTCCTAGGAACCTCGTGTCGACATGCTGCTAATGTATGAGTCGAGGGCAAAACTCTTCTCAAACTCACGAATTAGGTCGCGCAGTTGGACAGGCCCTGTAAGGAAATGGAGTAGAAAAGAGAAGAAATGAAGCACAAACAATTACATTGTTAAGTGTGTTGCAATAAAGCGTGAAGGGGTGAATGTAAATGCTGTAAATTGTAATGAATGAAGGTTTTAATCTTTGAAGAATCACCTAGACATCTTGTCACATCATGTTTTGTTTCATTCTGTCACCATATTGGAATGTGCTTTCTCACACCAACTCCTGCAAAATCACTTGTCAGCATTCAACTGGAATGTCTGCAAGATCATGTGCACATATTGTCCCCTTCCATAGATTCTTTCAACCTCTTAAGGATTTTTTAGTATAATCCCATTTCCTGTAGGCAACACCACCTCACAGTGTCAGTGCCCTTGCCTCTTCTTACGTCCAAATTTTCTTTGTTCACCCCACTCCTCCTCCTTTCCATGGTGCTCTCTGCTTATCTACCCTTTCATTCTTATTTTGGACTTTTCGCCCTCTCTCTGCCCACAGTAATCACACACTTCACCGTATAGCCCATGGAAGGGGGTTGGCGGTGGGTACCGTGGCATATGCCATTTCTGAGCTGTATGCTAAGGTTTGCAGCTGTGTGGCTAAAATGCCAAGCAGCAAAAACTTCAATAATTAGAGCATTTTAGTCACCACCCACTGCTTTTTGAAACAACATGACCTTGGTCACATGGAGTTTGCAAATCCTGTTTAATGACAATATCAGGAATTAGTTTAGCCTTTTTAGAAAGCACATCAGAGAGATGCACAATCACAGCATTTTAACAGCACCAATGGCTAGCACCTAAAGAATTCTTGGCCACCATCTGTACAAACTTCATGTCATGTATTTCGGAAAAAAAATATTGCCTCTCATAAAACTGTGAAGAGAGGATGTTTGAATGTGGTGGGGTACAGAAACAGGATGGAAATGAATGAAAACAAGAGGTAAAAATTACCCAGGAATAGAAAATCTCAGATAGTCTGGCAGGGAAAGAACAATAACATTCATTTGTGTAACACAATCTAATTGGCAAGGCCTTGATGTACATTTTGAAATCGGTAAAAATGGCTTGTGTGGAAGTGGGATTCAAAACCTTCTGCTGCCATGGAGGAAAAATTGCCATCCATTACAAAAATGTGTAACTATTAACTTTCTGCCCATTCTGTCCAGCTTTTGCAACTTGCCACCTTCTTTTCCAGCAAAAATGTCCCTTCCTACTTCGGGCTCCGATTGTTTAGCCTAAGAATGTACAACCTCATATATATCATGCTTTGGCTTTAAACAAATCTCTGCCCACACTGGAGGCATGTTGAAGCATGTAAAAATGTGTTTTAACTCATATCATCCCAAGTACAAGCCATGCCATTCAGGATCTAGTTAGATAATGCACATTCTCTTTGCCCTAGGCATTGGTGGGTTGCAGAAATTGGTAAGGGCATTAAAACTATTGTTCACTATGATTTCGTCTATCCCTCTCTCGAATGTGACCTGAACCTGCTAAGCAATAATTGAATTATCTTAGCGTTTGTGGCCTACTTTATCATGCTTAATCACCAATTCGTATCTCATTTATCATTTGTCCTTCATCCTATTATTCTATAAAGAAGAGGAATCACAGATGTGGCAAGTTGGTCACATTAATGGACAAATGTCGACTTTGTGTTTCCGCTTTAATTTACTTTCCGCAAGATGAAACCAGGACTGTTGTTCATAGTCATTATGAAAGTCACATCTTTTTCGCACAGAGATAGAGAAAAAAAAAAAAAAAATCAGTGGAATTCTCTGCCACAGAAGGTAATTTGAGGCCGTTTCATTGGCTATATTATAAGAAGGGAGTTAGATGTGGCCCATGTGGCTAAGGGTCTGGTGGTACGGATGAGAAGGCAGGTTACAGGAGTATAGTGTGCTCGAGTTGTAAATCAGCCACATCAAATTGAAATGGCTTGTGCTGTTCAAACGGAGCGAATGGGCTACTCACCTGCACCTATTTTCATTTTCTTCGGTTTCTAAGTTTCTATCTGTTGGTAAGGTGTTGATTCAGAGATGACCATGTTGTTAATTGTAGATGTTTTCATTGTTTGTAACTTCTGGGAGCGAATTCGGCCATTCGGCCATCAATTCTTACTCACTCGTCATTCCATCTTGGTAAATTATCATACCCTTCAACCCAATTCTCTGCCCTTCGCCCTCAAACTCAATGAATACAACCTTACGATCAAGTTCCTGACGAAAACTTCCACCGTAAAAAAAAGATATCATTGGATTGGACTCAAATGCCTTCTGTGCGCAATTAATTACCATGCAAAGTAAGGGATAACATGCTTGGCGAGATTGATCACATACTCCAGTTCACGTGACAATTGTTTCTCTCTGAAGATTGGCACGAAGAGTTCTGGTAACATGACTGAAGTAAAATGGAAGATGTTGGAAATAGCAGCAAGTATAATTGCATCTTTCTGGTATTTGTGGCGGTGAGGCATTAATTCACAAAGATTCTGCACCACAGCTGGAGTACGCTGTACAACCTGATCACCAACAAATAGAAAGGACGTGGACTGGAGAGGGTTTTTATTGACATTTGTTACCAATAAAAACCATATAACAATTACAGGAGTTCGGCCCTTCCAGTCCGTGCCGACCACCCTATGATCACCTGCACTCAGACCATAACCCCTCATTCCCTTCACGTCCATATACTATCACTTTACTTTTATTAATTGTTAAAATCGATCTGCCTCCACCAGCTCTGCTGGGATAGCTCATTCACACAGCAGGATGTTGTTGTCTCTGAATTAGAATTAGAATATTTTAGGAGGACTGGTGAGGTTGGATTTGATTTTCCTTGGATGTGATGGAGCTGGGAAGGTTAGGGGAAACAGAAAAAGGTGCACAACATTATCAGGGACAGAGAACAGTTAGATAGATAGATGGAAAACGTTTGCCCCATAATATAAGATCTAAAACCTAAAGGGGATACATGTTGGGGAAGGGGTAAAAAATAAAAAAAAAGAAGGGTTTGGTGGGGATACTAAGGAATGATTCTTTCACTCAGAGGCAGATGGGGATCTAGAAGGCACCTGGCCCAGGGTGGGTATTGGGAGCGGAAGGGCTTCATAAAATTTAAGTAGTATTATAAACATGAAAGTATGGTAGCATGTTCAAAGTGATGGTCAGCCAAGTGGCCGTCAGTGCTGTATGGACTGCATGGGACACCATATGAAGTGAGCATAGACACCTTAGAAGTGGGGCAAGTTAAGTTACTATTATAGGGTAATAGAATCATATATAATTGTCTAATGTATGAAACTGATGACTATATTTAAATTAGTTTACTCTCTGGCTCAAGTGATTCTCTTGCCTCAGAACGCTGTGGAGCAGCAGTCTCAGTCCTTGAGTATTTTCCAGACTGCTAATGGTTCTTTTATAAGTAGTAATATGATTCCAGATTATTGATTCACTGAGAAATTCGATGAGGAAAGTTGAATCATCAATTTATTAAATCAAGGCCAGAACAGGTCTTGAGGGCGCCTGAATGCTGTATGCATAATCGCTCATTTCTATTTTTTTTAATGAGTGTATGTTGGTCAATTGTGACTAATTGTTGGGACCCGTTGATAATTTTTCCAATGAATATCAGGAGTAGAAGGCAAGATTCTCCATTGATGTTGTTTCTGGCAACAGGTTGACCTTGGCACAGTTGGACCAGAGGTGGTGTTTAAGGCACACACTGTTCAATCAATCCAAGAAACAAACTGTTTCAAGAGAAAACTGAACAAAACCCTCACATCCCTTCTGCTGTTGCAATACCACAACTACAACAAATAACAACATATTTCATTAGTTTTGATCCTGGACACTATTTCCCTCTTCAATTCCAAAGACATTCTCTTTATCAATGGCAAAATCTCCTTCTTTAATATACACGATCAAACAACTTCTTGTTATGTGACTGATCCTCCCCCCAAACATGGCAAATCACTACAGCTAACAGGTTCTACTTGAACTATTTGACATAGTAACAATTACTACACAATAGTTTAAACATTCCTCTCTGTGGCTTCATAAAGGGCCTGTCCCACTGACATGACCTTTCAGTGACTGTCTTCGACCTTCAAGCTCGAGGGCACTCACCTGAAAAACCTCGAGCTGGATCGACCGTCAGCGATGAACCCGGCGAGTTGGATCGACCGAACCCGTGCACTAAACACACAAATACAACTCGCAAAGGCGGGGGGCCAGGAAAAGCGGGGAGCGCAGTCTGAAATTAACACACCCGATATGAACCAGAGGTACCGTTACAGTAAGTTCTTTAGAGAGCGGGGGGAAATGGGGTGGAGGAGAGGGAGAGAGAAGGGGGAGAAGGGGGAGCCAAAGGTTAAAGGGGAGGAAGGGAGAAGGGGGAAAGGGGGATGGGGCGAAGGGGGAGAGAAGGAGGGGGAGAGGAGTGGAGACCACTTTTAAGAAGACAGACAATTAGTATACAGATTTTAATGGGCAATTTTTATTTTACCATTAACGGGGTTTTCTTTGTCCTGGAAAACTCCAATGAGCAATAAAAGTGGCCCGCGTCAATGAAGGAGATTGCCTGGATGCCTATTAACGTAACATAGTGGACACCACTCAACTGTATACGATTCAAAAAGAACCATGTCGATCAATTTTTACACTCCGCAGGAAAGTTTTTAAACTGCCTGAAAAAATTTTTCCTCTACCAAACAGAAGCCGCGAGTAGCGGGAACATTCCATTTGAGCATGATGAGAGACCCCAGGTCCTCAAATAGGACCTCTAGGATCACCTGTATCGGACCTGCGCTGCAAGTTTGATGTAGTGAGGGCAAACTCTCTCAAACTCGCAGGATTAGGGAGTGCAGTGGGGACAGCCCCTCCCTTAATTTTGCATACTCAAATCCTATTTGACTCACACTGTTTTGTTTTACTTTAGTTTTTTATTGCTTTTATGTATACACACAAATAAAACACAAATATACAACAAAACATACCAAACATACAATAAAAACGACAAACAGTTGTTGCGATAGGGGTACAGTTTACAAATTAATGAGCAGTATACAGTAACTATTTTATATTAAAACCATTTTCCAATACTTACATTATTGTCAAATATTATCTACAGTGTTGATGTCTTTATTTCTATACATAATCCATCTCACACCTTTTTTAATCTCTGCCTACATCAAACCCCCTCACCTGTTCACCTATACCCAGCATGCTTTGGTCCTGCCCCCCCACGCTCCCACTTTTTTCCTCTCTCCCTACACACAATCAGTCCTGAAGAAAGTCCCGACCCGATACGTCACAACAAAGTGTTCACCAGAGATGGCTGCCTTGAATCCACAGAGTTACTCAACCTTTGTGAATGTTAAAAACTAAAACTTATTTTTAAGCATTGATAGGTCTAAATAGCAGCAATGTAGAATATACTACTAGAGAATATTATAAATAATATCACTATTTCTAAACCATTACAAAGTTCTTGTTATCTTCACTAACAAAAATGTACATTCGCGCTTACTCTGCATAGCCTATTATTTACAAACCTCAAGGGCATTCTAGACAAGCAAATTTAAATAATAGCTTATTTTAAAAGAAAGTTACGTTAAATGTTTTTAAACTTATTGCTCCAGCACTTAAACTATTTCCTAACTACCTCACTAGAAGAGTGCAGGTTGCTTGGCTGGTCAGCCTATTTCAAAGAATAACCAACGATTGTCTAGAGTGAGCATGCTTTTTGGAATAAATAAAGTAGAACACCAGCAGAATAGCATACCTGAATTAAAAGTCAAGTTCAAACACCAAGTTACACTCCTTTTCCTGGCATGTTTTAAATGTCTCTAAAATTAAGTTGTTTGTTTGAACAGTTTTAAACAATTCCAAAGGATATGAAGTCAATAAATACAAACAAGCCATTCTTTAATTGGCACTAATTGGGCAATTTTAACTTCATGGCAGTTGATGTTGCTGTGGGAAATACAATATGTTTATACAGTAAGGGAATTCCCTTGTGGCCTGATACTAAAATATTATTGTTAGGGCCAGTTCCAGAGATTATTTTTAGATACTGTATGTGAATTTCTTTAACCAAGCAAAGCATACAACTTATGTAAAACGGAGCCTATTATTTCTTGAACCATTCCTAATTCCTTGACATTAAATATAACCCATTTTTGCCACTGCTGCAGTAAAAAAACACCAATCCCATGTACATCATCTCTCACTTTTTTAAGGCCCGCAAAACACCAGCAAATATTAGAGACATGCTGTATTTTTTTATTCTACTTCAACGCAAATAGAGTGATTAATTTCTAAATAACATAGGCATTACAAATTGACCATGTAACACGCATTATTCAAAACAAGGTCCAATGCAATTTCTTGTACATGACCTAGTCATGTGGCGGTACACCATGTTCTATGATGATGATAATGAACACACACTTATCTGCATGCTCTTGAAAGTGCATGCTCTCCTCACCCCATGGTAATTATGGAAACAACAAATATGTGCCATGGGAACTGCCTACCCCACCCCCCCCCCCCTTTGCCCTACTAATACTTAAATGCTGTGAAGTTCCAGCACCCCAAAACTCTCAGCAACTGTTCCAGATATCAAACATGCCCTTGGTACAAAAGGAACTGCAGATGCTGTTTACACCCAAAGAGATAGACCTAAATGCTGGAATAACTCATTGTGTTATCTGTGGCAAAGCTTATCTGAGAAAACGAATAGGTGATGTTTTGGCTCGAACACTTCTCAGACTAAGAGTAATAGTCTGAAGAAGGGTTCCAGCTGCCTGACCTGACTGTTAATTTTACTCCAGCCTTTTGTGGCCCTTGCTATAGTACTTGAACTCTTTACAACCTCTCTAAATCTCTTATCCATTACCTAAACTCATGCTCTCTAGTCCAAACGTATTACTATTAAGGGAAAAGTTTTGCCACTATTTCACTACATAAGTTTGTACCAGGTCACCTCTCAGCCTTCTACACACCCAGAAAAAGAGATGCATCTAAAACCCTGTCCTCATAGCTAAGTTCTCAGTCCTGCAAAATATCATTGGTGTATTTCCTTTGCAACCTTTGCTTTCAGGTCTTCCTGGTGTGCTACCAGAAACTGTGCACCCGCACTCGCGGCTATGACTGAACCAATGTTTATTAACTGCATTCTGTGCACCAGCTAATTAATGTAGGTTATCCTGTTCATCTGGAAAACAGAATCTTCTCTGAAAACAAATGGTCTCTGGAATTCTCTGCACAGAAGGTAGTTTGAGGCCATTCATTGCATATATTTAAATAGGGAGTTATATTGGCCCTGTGGCTAAAGGGATTGGAGTATGAAGAAGGCAGGTAACAGGGATACTGAGTTGATGATCATCACTTGATCATATTGGATGGCGGTGCAAGCTCGAATGGGGCGAATAACTACTCCTGCACCTATTTTCCTATTGTTTCTATGTTTTCTATGTTAGCATTTGTAAGTGCCTGATGTTCCTGTGCAGCTCCCTTCAGGAATCCTGGACATGTATACCAAGGTCGCTTCTGTCCCTCAATACTTCAGGTGGCATTTGATGCTTTCCAGATGATCTAAAAATTGGATGCATTAATGCCCATTGCTCAAGTGCATTCACTGGTAATAGTGATGGTACCTGGGTCACATCATGCTTGCAATTATTTCTAAATGAGGTAATCTCCATGAGAAATTAGCCATGGCCCCAACTGCTTTACACCCAACAGAATTTGTGCTTCGTCCCATGCCAGCATAAATTGGATATTCTGAGTTTAATCTACACTTGGTGTGTATCAATAAGACTACAAGCCCAACATTTTAATACTGACAATGAGTTATCAATTAATAAGACATTGTGGCATCATTGTCTTGCCATGGCATCCTCTAGCCTCTGTTTTAATGGTGAGGATAATGAAATTGCATCACTGGCTGAACCTTCACTGTTTGCAACCTTTTATATATTGTGCATGTGGAGTAGTGTTCATTATCATTCTGCACTTGAGTCGGGCTGGGGACAAACACCAATCAGCACGTCACCTGTGGGATGGAGGGGGAGAATGCAATACACACCCAAACACACCCACACACACCCACACACACCCACACACACCCACACACACCCACACATGCACCCACAATCTACCCACATGCACACACACACATACACGCACACTATTATGCATCACGGCACACACACCCACTGCACACAACACACACACACTATGTTCAATGGCTCTATATCAACACGTGCAAAGTGAGAGTAACAGGTAAAGTGAGATTCTTTTCTTTTTTTTTGCGCATACAGATCTAAGACGGGGTGGAAGGTTGCAACCTTCACGTGGTCCTCCCTGTTTCGACAAGTTGTCCAAAAAGTTTAGGCTGTGCACGCCACACAAAAGGAGAAGATCTAAGACTATTGCCACACATAAGTACAATACCCGGTTAAGCACCTAATGCATTGAAACATCCCACTGAGTCTATTTGCAATAGTCACGTTGTTTTGGCGACATTTTGCATTGAATAGTACAATCATCAGTTTTCCACTGATGATCACCATGCTCCTCCTCTTCTGGACTTTTTCCTTACTTCTGTGGCACATTACATTGAATGCCCTTGAGGTTTGATTGCCTCTTCAGTAATCAACGCATCAAAATAGAGATCCCACCAATCACCGCACCTCAGGATTGGCATAGATCCTCACATATGGCATGTTGTGTGTGCGGACTCTCAACGTGTTGCGATAATTAATTAATTTAATTTTCCAGTGCTTTCTATTAAGCATTAAACCGATACCAACCCATGTTCTAGCACATCCCTAACTGGGAAATCCAATTTTCGAGCATTAAAGTTGCAAATGAATGTCTTCAATAACTAACATGTAAGGTGCAGAAAGTTTTTCGACATCAAAGCCAGTTGCTTCTTGACATGAGTCTTTAAAGGATATTATACTTGATGGGCAACAGGATGCCACTGGAGATCCTTCTTCCCTGTGGCTATCAAACTACAACTCCTCCCCCTTCTGTCATGGGGTAGTCTGAGACTGCCTACCACCCCCCCCCCCCCCCCCCCCCCCCCCCCCCCCCCCCCCCAATCTATGCACATTTCCTAAGCCTTTCCACTCATCACTTTAATTTCATGTTTCATGTATTTTGTGTTTTTTATGACTGTTGGCAGATCAATTTCCCTCCTGGGGTAAATAAACTTTTATCGTATCGTATTGTATTGTACCGATTGGGGAATAGGTACAGGCTGAGCAGAAGAGCCTGTGAGAAGAGGGGCATGAAGATGTGGGAGGATGACGAGAATGATTCTGGTGCTGAACCTTGGTTCAATATCAATAAGGACAACTCCCCATTGTTGGACTGTGAGTGAATAGATCCCATTTTCTCACAGTCTGACATTATTTATGTCTTCTGTCAGCACAAAGTTTGCTTGGCCACAGCACAAAAGTAGAAAGCAGCACATAATAAAAATTCCATAGTAAATTTAATAAAATATAGCAAGCCAAACCGCAGTGATCCATCAATGGCTATCCTTGTGTTTTCCATTAGTGGATGCCCCTATGCACCTTTGTCTTTCCTGGCATTTCAATGCATTGCTATATAATAGTTTGCAGCATGTTTGGTGGGGGCGGGGGGTCGAGGACGAGCAGTTCTAGACATGGATAATCTTGAGTCTTCACCTTCACAACACAAGCATAGCGGCCTGGGCTGGGTAGGCTCACAAACAGCTGCGAGGGCATGGTGTGGACTGGTACGAGTGGGAAGAAGAATGTATTTGTCCTAAGAGAGGGCAGTAAACATATGGTTCAAGAAGTCACTGCCTTTTTAACAATCAGCGATCTCCTTGAACACTTGTACAGCAATACAGCAATAATGAAAGCATTCATAGGCTGCGTTACAGCACAAAACAAATATGAACCTCTATTGCTGCACCTTATTGTTTGTGCTGCAAGGGAATCATTGGTCATCAAACATTGCTTTCTTTTTGGGCTCATCAAAGTGCCCATGAGAGTTGCCTGTCATTTCCATGCGACAACGGTCTAAATTCTGCACAGACCATAGTGTGTGGCTAGAGTTAAACTGTTCCATGCTGCTGGGCTTTGCACTGAGCCTCTCACTCAGCTCTGTTAATAGCCGTATTTCATTGTTGCTGCCATTAGCCTGAATCAGTGGACTGATCCATTGCCTCCCTTGTCTGAGTTCCCAAAAGCAGAACTGTTAGCAAGCTCACCCAACAACATTTGCACACCAATCATATTGGGGGAAATTAAAGTCACCCCGGGATGGCAGAGTGGTGCAGCTGGTGAGCTTCCGACTCACACAGCCAGAGACCCGGGTTTAATCCTGACCTCGGGTGCTGTCTGTGTGGAATTTTTCACATTCTTCCTGGGAGTGCATGGGTTTCCTCCAGGTGCTCTGTTCAAACCCCAAAGACATGGGGGTGTGTAGGCTAATTGGCCTCTGTAAATTGCCTCTAATGATTGGATTGGAAAGTGCCTCTAATGAGTGGATTGGAAAGTGGGACAGCATAGAGCCAGTGTGAAAAGGTGATCAATGGTCTGTGAGGACGCAATTGGCTGAAGAGTCTGGTATCATGCTGTATCTTTCAAAAAATCAATCAAAATCAAAGAGGTGGAATCAAACAGATTCCATAGAAGGTAATAATGCAATGAAAAAATATTGTGTGCAGTTCTGGCTGCCCCATTACAGGAAGGATATGGCCTTGCAGAGGGTGCAAAAGAGATTTGCCAGAATGCCTGGATTGGAGGGTACTTTGAGTCAAACTTTGAGTCTTTTCTCTGGAATGTTGAATGCTGTGATTTGTTGGAAGTACATACAATTATGAGAGGGCTAGCTAGGGTTTTCCAGTGATGGAAATGCCAACTAAAGGGCATAGCTTGAAGATGAGAGGGGCAAATTTAAAGCAGATGTGCTGGGCAAGTCTTTTTACGAGGGAGTGGTGGGTACCTGGAACATGCTGCTAGAAGTCTTGGTGGAGGCAGATGTGAAATTAGCGTTTGTGTATTTTAGATAGGCACATGGATATGTAAGGGATGAAGGGATATGGATCACATGCAGGCAGAGGAGGAGTTTAACTTTGCATCATGTTCCGAGTCACATTGTAGGCCAAAGGGCCTGTTCCTGTGCTGCACTGTTCTTTATTTGATATCAACAGCCTGCCACTCCTCATTGTAATATTGACTCAAAGTCCCAGTTGTGTTGAAGACACCGTTTTAGCATGAACTCCTTGAGGGTAATAACAGTTGGCAATTCGTGTTGCTGGGAAAATAATGGCACGCTCACAACCCGCGATAAACATACAACTAAGAATTATTGTTTCCAGATAAAACAGACCTTGTAAAAAAGTGCAGGTCAACAGACTGGGTTATTGCTAACTTCGGTCAAATGGTGTACAATCCTGAGTATATGGACATTGGCATGGAAAAAGTAGATTAACATTCATACTGAGCCAACAGATCAGTTTGATGTATCAATGCAGGGACGTTTAAAAAGGGATGTTTTAAAGCAGCTATTCTGCAATGGCCAAATGTCAGAGAATCTCAGTGGGCCTTCGTATCGAAGCAGGTTTTTATTACTTTAACGTGACACAAAACCTGCAACGCTATCTGCCCACACACATGGAGGTTAATAAAAGAACAAATGGCATGGCCCAACAATTACACTGCAATTGTGCATTCTGCGCCCTCCGTCACTGATGATGCCCTCTACTGTGTGTCGGTGGGGTGGAGGGGGGGGGGGAGTAAGGAAATCTACTGCATGTTATTTGAAACTCCAGTGCATAGCCATTGTTGGAGGTGGATGTCAGGATATGTGTTTAAGCCTCAAACAGACATCCTTTTACAATATTCCCTGCATATTTAAAAAAAAAGATTCATCAACTGAGGGATGATTGAAGCAGCACATTTCACTCCCTGTGTAAAAAAAAACCTGCCTGTACATCTTTAAATTTGTCTCTCTCACCTTCAAGACATATCCTCCAGTCTTTGACATTTCCATCCCTGGAAAAGGCTATCTATGCCTTTACTTTAGTTTAATTTTGTTTAGTTTAGAGATACAGCGCGGAAACAGGCACTTTGACCCACCAAGGCACTATCCTACACACTTTACATACTTTTACCAAAGCCAATTAAACTACAAACCTGTACGCCTTATGAATGTGGGAGGAAACTGGAGCATCTCAGGGAAAACCCACATGGTCAAGGTGAGAACATTCAAACTCCGTACAGACAGCACCCGTAGTGAGGATGAAACCCGCATCTGTAAACATAGAAACATAGAAATTAGGTGCAGGAGCAGCCCATTTGGCCCTTCGAGCCTGCACCGCCATTCAATATGATCATGGCTGATCATCCAACTCAGTATCCTGTACCTGCCTTCTCTCCATACCCCCTGATCCCTTCAGCCACAAGGGCCACATCCAACTCCCTCTTAAATATGGCCAACAAACTGGCCTCAACTACCTTCTGTGGCAGAGAATTCCACAGATTCACCACTCTCTGTGTGAAAAACGATTTTCTCATCTCGGTCCTAAAAGACTTCCCCCTTATCCTTAAACTGTGACCCCTTGTCCTGGACTTCCCCAACATCGGGAACAATCTTCCTGCATCTAGCCTGTCCAACCCCTTAAGAATTTTGTAAGTCTCTATCAGATCACCCCTCAATCTTCTAAATTCCAGCGAGTACAAGCCAACTTTCCAGCGAGTACAAGCGAGTAAGGCAGCAACTCTACCACTGCGCCACCATGCTTCCCTGATTTTATATGCATTTATATACTTCTAGCAGGTCTCCCTCAACCCCCCATGACAGTGCTGTCTATTTCATATTCATTGGACCAGAATGATAATCTGATTTGGCATTTTAGCCTTCAGTTTTGTACATGGATCATTTTAAGTTAAGGAAACCCAAACTCTCTGGATTTAGTGGCAAACTCGAAGAAGAACCCAAAGAACACCTTTCATTTGAGTAGAAATTTTAAAATAGTTAGTTGCCCCAAGACACTTTGAAGAATTGGTAAATACATTTTCAACTAAAATTATAGAATTTTAGGTGGACTGACTAAATCTTGGTCAGGGTAGGAGCTTATAAAGAGCATCTCAATTGTATAACGTTGGAAACCGAACTCTCCAAAAATTCTGCAGCATGCTTCTTCTGTTGCATTTTTCAGCCTTACATAAGGTATTGTTTGTCAAAATTGCTGGGTTAATATACACTCGACTTGACTTAACTTGTATTGATTTGGAGAAATGGATCTGAATCCTACCACTGCAGCTGGGGAATTTAAATTGGAGGAATTAAATAAACCAGGAACATAAAAAAATAATACAAGTATCGATGACCACACCGCTCACAAACAAACGCATATGTTTCGCTGAAGTCCTCCAGTGAAAGAAATCAGCCTTCATTACCTGGCCTGAACGACATGTGACCCAGGGGTTAACTGAAATGGCTGAGCAAGACACTCAATTCAAGAGCAAGTAGGAATGAGCACTGGCCTTGCTAATGATGTCTGGAACCTGGGCTGAACAAGTAAAATAATAACCAGTTCACCAAACATTTTGAAACCAATAAAGTACAGTACTTTTTGAAGTGCAATCAATGTTGTAAAGTAAGAGCAGCTGTCATAAAATATTGCTGTCATAAAATAATCAGTTGCACTTTGTGAAGTACATGTGGGAGTCATGAAAGGCTTAAGCTGCATTTTGTGGTTAAAAATTTCCCCCTGGTGCCTGACAGAGAACAGAATGGGGATTGAAATGAAAATGGTGGAGAGGTGTGGGAAAGCTAGTAAAGCATTTATTCCTCTGGAATCAAAACAAAAGTGCCTTAGGTTTGTAATTGAGAATGCCAAAGGTAATCCATTTATATCTGAAGAAGAGGATGTCTCCTTTACGTGATTGAACTGAAACAGTTTGGAAGGACATCTCAATCAACGCAAGCAAAACAATAACTCAGTTAAAGAGAAGAAAGTGGGAGTATAAAGGCTCTCATTTCTTTCTCCACACACAAACAACTGAAAAAAGATTTTGGATATGAACTACACCAGTCATTGTTCATTTCAGTTCCCCCATTATCAAATCAAAGCACTCCATTTTAAACTGATAGAAATCTGTTTTCCATTTGAAAACAATGTTGATTAGCTAGTCTCTGGTGATTTGAGGGTTGGCAAAGAAATCTGTTGGCAAAAACACAGTTGAAACTGTTGCGTAAGCACTGATCCTCCAGTGAGTGCTTTAAACCGAGGAAGGTAGTCCCTAGATATTACACAAATATATTTTTGGAGACACAGGAAGCCTCTCCGTTTGTTTAAAATACTACCTGCAACCTTAACATCTGCTTGGAATCATAAAGAGCAAAAACATAAAGAAATCAGCAAGGCGGCTTCAGTGAAACACCCCTTTCGTTGCAACTTTGCTGACACGGAATGCCATTGGTGAGTTTGCTCTTAATGTCAGTTTGACAAATGTTTTATGCAAAGTTATTTTACTTTGTAATCCATAGGGGTTTCTTGCAAAGTGCACTGACCGCTCAACATCAATGTGGGGCCAGCACTGTCATTTTTTCCATTTAGAGGTGGTCTTAACATTAGAGATAAGTGCAAATGCAGGCCAGAAACCTGAGCTAATGCAGATTGGATTAGCCTGAGCTGAGAGACACAAAAGCTTGGAATTTTTTAATGATGGAAATTGTGCTTTTTCAGCTGGAAACTCGCTTTTCCCATTGAAAAAAAAAACTTCACGATAATGTACGGGATCCCACAAAACTTCTATCAACTTGTGCTGCCCTTGGCCCCATGTGACTGCATATCACTTATTAATATTTTTGTCAGACTAAAATACTGAGATGGATTCTCTGGTGTAAAAGTGATCTCGTCAGTGGACAGTCCAACTCTTCCTTCAGCCTGAATTTATTTTTGTTTTGTCATTTGGAATACAGAACAATCTATCATAAAATAGGCTGATTAAATATCCCATAGATCTGCATCAATATGCACAAGTTTGCAGTTCTCTTCATTGTTGTGGAGGGGGAGGGGGTGGTGGGGTGAGAAAACTAGAAAATATGTGGTGCAGGACAAACCTGGCAAATGATAACACGAGTTGGAGGATTGTAGCACCTCTTGCGGTTGCAAGGGAAAGTGCCCGGAGAGGGGGCGGGAGGGAAGGGAAAAATTGACAAGGGAGTTATGGAGGGGGTAACTCCTACTTACCCCTCGATCATGACCCCACTGATGAGCATCAGGCCACTATCTCTAGCACCATCACCGACTTCATCAACTCCAGCTCCCTGACCCCCGAGCCTCCAACCTCATCGTTCCCCAGCCCCGCTGTAGAGAAGGTACACAGACACCTTAAAGTCTTCACTACTTTATTAAGCATACATTATATATAGCCCTGGCTGTACGTGGTCTGTCACAATCACTAGAGAGCGAGCTAGGGGCGTGTGGGTTACAATTATACTAACTGGTGGGGGAGTGGTTAGCATGGACATCGTTACTATCAATTAAAGGTGAATACACATATCATCTACACCCGCACGGCCCGATTTTACCTTCTCCACAAAATCCGCAATGGGTAGATCCATTGTCTCTGCCGGTTCGTGCCCCACCGAACTTATTTGCACATACCTTGACTCCATCCTATCCCCCTTGGTTAAATCCCTCCCTATCTATGTTCAAGACACCTCAGACACTCTCCGTCATCTCCGGGCATTCCATTCTCTAGGCCCCCATCCCCTCATCTTCACCATGGATGTCCAGTCACTCTACACCTCCATCCCCCCACACGATCGTCTCAAAGCCCTCTGGTTCTTCCTCGACCGGAGAAGCAACCTATACCCGTCCTCCACCTAGCGGAGTTGGTCCTTACCTTCAATAACTTCTCGTTTGACTCCTCCCATTTACTCCAAATAGAAGGCGTAGCTATGGGCACACGCATGGGCCCCAGCTATGCCTGCATCTTTGTCAGGTACGTCGAACAACCCTTGTTTGAGGCGTACCGGGCCCCTATCCCCGACCTCTACCTCCGTTACATCGACGATTGCTTTGGTGTCACCTCCTGCACCCACACACAACTAACTGACTTCATCCGCTTCACCACTAACTTCCATCTGGCACTCAAATACACCTGGACCATTTCCAACACTACCCCACCATTTCTTGACCTCACTATCTCCATCGCAGGTGATAGACTTCTGACCGACAACCCACTGACTCCCATGGCTATCTAGACTACTCTTCTTCCCACCCTGCTTCCTGTAAGGATTCCACCCCCTACTCCCAATTCCTCCGTCTACGCCGCATCTGCTCCCAGGATGAGGTGTTCCACACCAGGGCATCGGAAATGTCCTCATTCTTCTGGGCATGGGGGTTCCCCTCCCCTACTATAGATGAGGCTCGCACCAGGGTCTCTTCCATACCCTGTAACACTGCTCTCTCTCCCCATCCCCCCACTCGTAACAAGGGCAGAGTCCCCCTAGTCCTCACCTTTCACCCCACTAACCGTCACATACAACAAATAGTCCTCCGTCGGTTTCGCCACCTCCAACATGACCCCACCACTCGTCACATCTTCCTATCTCCCCCTCTGTCTGCTTTCCGCAAATACCGCTCTCTCCGTAACTCCCTTGTCAATTCTTCCCTCCCCAGGCACTTTCCCTTGTAACCGCAAGAGATGCTACACTTTACCTCCTCCCTCGACTCCATTCAAGGACCCAAGCAGTCGTTCCAGGTGCATTAGAGGTTCACTTGCATCTCCTCCATCTTATCCTTTGCATCCGCTGCTCTAGATGTCAGCTGATCTACATCGGTGAGACCAAGCGTAGGCTTGGCGATAGTTTCGCCGAACACCTCCGCTCGGTCTGCATTAACCTGACCTCCCGGTGGCTCTGCACTTCAACTCCCCCTCCCATTCCAAATCTGACCTCTCCGTCCATAGCCAGTGAGCACCACTGGAAATTGGAGGAACAGCACCTCATATTCCGCTTGGGCGGTCTGCACCCTAATGGCATAAACATTGAATTCTCCCAATTTCGTTAGTCCTTGCTGTCTCCTCCCCTTCTCAGCGCTCCCTTAGCCCTTGGGCTCCTCCTCCTCCTTTTTCCTTTCTTCTCCCCCCCCACCCACACCCCCCCCCCCCCCCCCCCCCACCCCACCCTGCATCAGTCTGAAGAAGGGTTTAGGCCCGAAAAGTTGCCTATTTCCTTCACTCTATAGATGCTGCTGCACCCGCTGAGTTTCTCCAGCACGTTTGTCTACCAAATTATGTCGAAACAGGTGAACAGGGTTTTAGTGGGCAGAGTACAGACATAAAACCATAAACAAGCATCATCATCATTGTTGAAAACATCAACGGGCACGGTGCTTTACAATTCTATGTACGACAGCGATTGCAACTTTTATAATAATATTTTTATTAGAAGTAATCCATCATAACAACGGTATAACAACTTTTCAAATACACAACCAACTTATTTCAATAAGAATACGAATGTTACGAATAATTCTTATAAACTTCTATTTTTTAGAAAGTAGAAAAAGAAACTAATAGATTTTAATCAATAAGAATAGTGATTAAATAATAATTTTGATTATGTAAGAGAAAGAGGAGAGAAAAAAAATATATGTATATATTCTTGTTATATATATTTAATTAAAACAAAGTATTATATATATATAATAAAAAGATTATAGTATACATCTTAATAGTGAATAACACAATTTCAAATAACGATATCAATAGAGACATGTATACAAAACAAAACAAAATCAGAGTTATTTTCATCTAATCCTGCCAGGTACCCATTGAGTTGTGATGCCAAGAACAGCTACCCCTTCAAATATTCTGTATATGGAGACCATATCTGTTCAAAGAGTTCGTATTTGTCCATTAGGACAAATCTGATTCCTTCCAAATGCAACGTCTCCAACATTTCCACTGTCCACATTTTAATTGTGGGGGATAATGTTCCCTTCCAAAATTTCAATATTAATTTTTTCCCTATTATCGAACAGTAATCCAAGAAATTTCTTTGGTTTACTGTTAACATTAGATTTGAATCTGGAACTCCTAATATTATTAATTTTGGATCTGGGTCCAGTTTAATTTGAAGAACTTCAGAGAAGATTTCTGTCCAATAATAATTGAGTTTTATACATGTTACAAAACTATGCGTTAAGTTAGCTTCCAAGTTCTGACATTTATCACAAATAGAAGAAATGTTAGGATAAATTCTATTTAATTTCGTTTTTGAATAATGTAATCTGTGTAGTACCTTAAATTGTATCAATATATGAATAGCATTTAATGAGCAACGATGTATACATTGTAGGCTTACTTCCCAAATTTCCTTCGTTATAGATAAACCTATTTCATTTTCCCATGTTTGTCGATATTTTTCCGAAGTTGGGATTTCCCTATCCAAAATAGTATTGTATATATACGTTATTAATTTTTCTGTATTTGAGTGTTTATTAAACAATTCATCTAATAATCCTGGTTTTCTATTTTTATAGTCTTGCGTATTTGACTTAATATAGTTTCTAATTTGTAAATACCTAAATATGTTATTTGACTGCAATCCATAGATATCCTGTAACTCTTTAAATGAAAGAAAATTTCCTTTCTTGTAAAGGTGTTCTATCCTTTTAATTCCTAAACCATTCCAGTGTCTAAACCCCTTGTCCAATACAGAGGGCCTAAACAAGGGATTGTTCATAATTGGCAAACAAAGTGACAAATTATCCATATGTAGGGTCTTAACTATTTGTTTCCAAATATGTCTATTGCTATGAATTATAGGGTTGTCACCGTACGTTTTTTTTTGTACTTCCCATGGTGCAAAAAGAATCGAACCTACATCAAAAGGCAAACAGTCTTCCTTTTCCATCTTTAGCCAGCTTGGCTCATGATCTAAATTTACCAACCAAAAATTCATATTCTTAATCTGAACTGACCAGAAATAATATAAGAAATTTGGTAGTGCTAGTCCACCATATATTTTAGATCTACATGGATGTTTTTTACTTATTCGATGATTTTTATAGTCCCAAATAAAACTATTAACCAAAGTATCTATTAAAAAAAAAACATTTTAGGGAGATATAAAGGGATGGCTTGAAATAAATATAACAATTGTGGCAAAAAAATCATTTTTATAGCATTTATTCTACCGATCATTGATATAGGTAGTGTTTTCCAATATAAAATATATTTTTTTAGTTTATTTAATAATTGAGGGTAATTATATTTAAATAGACAGTTATAGGACTTAGATATATTAATTCCTAGATATTTGAGTTTGTCCGTGACTATTTTAAGTGGGAATTGTTCTAATATATTTAATTTTATTCCAGTTATAGGCATAATTTCACTTTTATTCCAATTAATTCTATACCCAGAAAATGTGCTAAATTTAGTTATAACATTAAATAGATTGGGAATACTAATCTCCGGTTTTGTGATATAAATTAAGATGTCATCTGCGTATAGAGATATTTTATTCGTTGTAGTTTTGGTATTATATCCATATATTTCTTGTTCTGATCTAATCATTTCGGATAATAGTTCTATTACCAAAGCAAATAGTAATGATGATAACGGGCATCCTTGTCTACAACCCCTAAAGAGATTAAATTTTGCTGATAACATCTGATTTGTTAATATTCTTGCAGTTGGATTCGAGTATATGATATTTACCCATTTGGAAAATATATCCCCCAATTGAAATTTCTGCATTATTTTAAATAAATATGTCCATGCAACCTGGTCAAATGCTTTTTCAGCATCTAAGGATATGACAGCTAGTTCAATATCATTCACTCTTTTTGAGTACATGACATTGAATAGACGTCTCAGATTATAGGATGAATAGCGTTTTGGAATAAAACCTGTTCGGTCATGATGTATTAAGTTATTAATCACTAAACTTAGCCTCCAAGAAAAAAAAATAGTTAGTATTTTTTGATCAGTGTTTAAAAGAGCTATTGCTCTGTATAACCCAGAGTCTTCCAAATCTTTATCAGCTTTAGGGATAAGTGTAATTGTAGATTCATTTAATGATTCTGGTAACTTTCCTTGTTCATAAGCATATTTATATATTGTATGTAAGCGTGGAGAGATCAGATCATAAAACTTCTTATAAAATTCAACACTTAAGCAATCGGGTCCTGCAGCTTTTCCGTTATTTAATGATCCAATTGATTCTTCAATATCTTTTACTGATATATCAGCATTTAACAAGTCTCTACCTTCCTGATCCAAACTGTTAATATGACATTCTTGTAGGAATGTTTCCATTCCATCTGAAGCGATTGCAACTTCTACTGAAGTGTGGATGGCCGTTGGCTCGCAAGGAGCTCATCCGCTCCTTAACAGGTCTTGTTTTTGGTCCTGCTCCCTCCTCACCTTGAAAACCAGGTGGGAGAGACGGTTTAGTCACGGACTATCCGAACATGGAGCAGCTAGCACGGGATTACATGGTACCCGTGGAAACTCCCCCCCCCCCCCCCCCCCCGACCTGAATGACCTTAAACAAGCACTGACAATAGACAATAGGTGCAGGAGTAGGCCATTCGGCCCTTCGAGTCAGCACCGCCATTCAATGTGATCATGGCTGATCATCCCCATCAGTACCCCGTTCCTGCCTTCTCCTTATATATCCCCTGACTCCGCTATTTTTAAGAGCCCTATCTAGCTCTCTCTTGAAAGCATCCAGAGAACCTGCCTCCACCGCCCTCTGAGACAAAGAATTCCACAGACTCACCACTCTCTGTGAGAAAAAGTGTTTCCTCGTCTCCATTCTAAATGGCTTATTCTTAAACTGTGGCCCCTGGTTCTGGACTCTCCCAACATCGGGAACATGTTTCCTGCCTCTAGCGTGTCCAAGCCCTTAACAATCTTATATATTTCAATGAGGTATCCTCTCATCCTTCTAAACTCCAGAGTGTACAAGCCCAGCTTCTCCATTCTCTCAGCATATGACAGTACCGCTATCCCAGAAATTAACCTTGTAAACCTACGTTGCACTCCCTCAATAGCAAGAATATCCTTCCTCAAATTAGGGGACCAAAACTGCACACAATACTCCAGGTGTGGACTTACTGGGGCTCTGTACAACTGCAGAAGGACCTCTTTGCTCCTATATTCGATTCCTCTTGTTATAAAGGCCAACATGCCATTCGCTTTCTTCACTGCCTGCTGTACCTGCATGCTTACTTTCATAGACTGATGTACAAGGACCGCCAGATCCCATTGTGCTTCCCCTTTTCCCAACTTGACGCCATTTAGACAGTAATCTGCCTTCCTGTTTTTCCTACCAAAGTGGATAACCTCATATTTATCCGCATTAAACTTCATTTGCCATGCATCTGCCCTCTCCCCCAAACTGTCCTAGTCACCCTGCATTCTCATAGCATCCTCCTCACAGTTCACATTGCCACCCATCTCTGTGTCATCTGCAAATTTGCTAATGTTACTTTGAATCCCTTCATCCAAATCATTGAAGTATATTGTAAATAGCTGCGGTCCCAGCACCGAGCCTTGCGGTACCGCATTAGTCACTGTCTGAAAGGGACCTGTTAATCCCTACTCTTTGTTTCCTGTCTGCCAACTACTTCTCTATCCATGTCAGCACTCTACCCCCAATACCATGTGCCCTAATATTGTCCACTAATTTCCTATATGTGACCTTATCAAATGCTTTCTGAAAGTCCAGGTACACTACATCCACTGGCTCTCCCTTGTCCATATTCCTGGTTACATCTTTAAAAAATTCCAGAAGATTAGTCAAGCATGATTTCCCCTTCATAAACCCATGCTGACTCGGACGGATCCTGTTACTGCTATCCAAATGTGCGGCTATCTCATCTTTTATAATTGACTCCAGCATCTTCCCCACCTCCGATGTCAGACTAACCGGTATATAATTCCCCGTATTCTCTCTCCCGCCTTTCTTAAAAAGTGGGATAACATTAGCTACCCTCCAATCCACAGGAACTGATCTTGAGTCTATAGAACATTAGAAAATTATCACCAATGCATCCACGATTTCTAGAGCCACTTCCTTAAGTACCCTGGGATGCAGACCATCAGGCCCTGGGGATTTATCAACCTTCAGTCCCATCAATCTATCCAACACCATTTCCTGCCTAATGTGGATTTCCTTCAGTTCCTCTGTCACCCCAGATCCTCTGGCCACTACTATATCAGGAAGATTGTTTGTGTCCTCCTTAGTGAAGGCAGATCCAAAGTACCTGTTCAACTCATCTGCCATTTCCGTGTTCCCCGTAATAAATTCACCTTTTTCGGTCCTCAAGGGTCCAACTTTGGTCTTAACTAATTTTTTCCTCTTGACATACCTAAAGAAGCTTTTACTGTCCCGCTTTATATTCTTGGCTCGCTTATCTTTTCTCATCTTTTCTCCCCGCATTGTCTTTTTGGTTATCTTCTGTTGTTCTTTAAACATTACCCAATCCTCTTTCCTCCCGTTCATCTTTGCTATGTTGGACACTGGGCCTCTACTCGTTCGAGTTTAGAAGGATGAGAGGGAAACCTCATTGAAACTTACCGAATAGTGTAAGGCCTGAGTAGAGTGGATGTGGACAGCATGTTTACACTAGCAGGAGAGTCTAGGATCAGAGGGCGCCGCCTCAGAATAAAAGGACGACCTTAAGAATAGAGATGATGAGGAATTTCTTTAGTCAGGGGGTGGTGAATCTATGGAATTCATTACCACAGACAGCTGGGGGATTAAGTCAAGGGTATTTTTAAGGTGGAGATTGATAGATTATTGATTAGTACGGGTGTCAAGGGTAATGGGGAGGAGGCTGGAGAATGGTGTTGAGAGGGAAAGATAGATCAGCCATGATGAAATGGCAGAGTAGACTCGATGGGCCAAATGGCCTACTTCTGCTTCTATAACTTACAAACTTGTGAACATAAAAGGAATGAGAAGGATGTGAGATAAAGAAAGAAGAGAAGTGAAATGGGAAGCCAGAGGAAGAGATATAGGTGGAAAGAGACAGGGGCAAGGGGAGAGGGGAGAGGGGCATGGGGGCAATATAGTGGGAGAATTGGATCTTATTCCCTTATCATGTATCTGTACACTGTGAATGGCTCAATTGTAATCCTGTATTGTCGTTCCACTGACTGATCAGCATGCAACAAAATATTTTCACTGCTCCTCGGTGCACGTGACGTGAAAATAAACTAGACCAAACTAAATGGATGCACATCTGGGTAGAAAGGGGAAAAAGTTGAGGAGATTGGGGGTGGGTTGTTATCTACAATTCGAGAATTAAATGATCATATCTTCATGTTGTCAGCATGCATACCGTTGGGTTGATGTAAAGTGATTAACAGATTAGCCAGGGAAGATTTTTTTTTAATCAGAAGAAAGTGACGATCAAGAACTCTTTTCTCACAAGCATAGGGGAGGCAGGAACTTTCAGTACACCTAAGAAATATTTGGATATGGACCTGAATTGTCATCATTTACAAGACTGTGAGTCAAGAAGCAGAAAACCGAATCAGGTGGAATAGCACTTCTATGGTGGTACTGATGCGGCACTGTAGTGTAATAATAATTTTACCTGCTTTAGCAATCCAGTGGCCGAGACTAATGATCTGGAGACAGGAGTTCAAATCCCACCACAGCAGCTGGGGGATTTAAATGTAGTTAATTAAAGAACCTGCAATAAAAAGCTAATATCAGTAATGGAAATGCTAGATTGTCATAAAAAAACATCTGGTTTACTAATGTCCTGCGGGGACAGAAACCTGCCCTCATTTTCAAGCCAGTTCTATCTGTGACTCCAGATTCACAGTGATGTGTTTGACTCTCAAAGTCTTTATTTAATGACTTAGCAGCACCCACAAACACGGGGGAAAAGTGGCCTTCACTGTACCCACATGGGAGTAAAAAACAATCGTAATGATGTAGGTAAATACTGGGAGGACTCAACAGGTCACACAACATCTATGAAGAAAGTTAGAACACACATTTCAGGTTAATGTCCTTCTAATTGGTCGTAAGATGCAGAGAAAGAGGGAGAGGAGGAGAACATGAAATGTAATATTGGTGACACGGCAGAAAGCAAATGAGAATTTCATTACCTGAGATACTCCCTGGTGACCTGGGAAAATTATGTCACTTTCACCATTGGTCCAACAACATTGACATTTTGGCCTAGAAAGTATATCATGCCTCCACCTCCTCAGAAGGCTAAAGAAATTTGGCATGTTTCCAATGAATCTTACCAATTTCTACAGATGCATCAAAGAAAACATGCTATACAAACACATTATAGCTTGGTATGGCAATAGCTCTGGCTGTGAATGTAGCCCAGTCCATCATGCAGCCAGCCGCCCCACCATCAACTCTATCTACACTTCACATTGCCTTGGAAAAACCGGCAACATGATCAATGGCAACTCAGACCCCAGTCATTCTCGCTTCTCCACTTTCTTATCAGGTAGAAGATAAAAAACCTTGAAAGTACATTTCACCAGATTCAAGAACATCCCCTTTCCCGCTTTTACTTTAACTTTTCTAATCTGCACTTTCTCTGTAGGTGTAACAATATATTATGCCCTCTGTTTATTTTCTTTTTTTCATGATATGATGTACTCTTGTATGGAAAGCATGCAAAACAAAGCTTTTCACCATTTCTTGGTTCGTATGATAATATTAAACCAATACCAATTAGATTAGTCGACAAATTATCCATTGAACCTCTACAGGCATACAATAGAGAGTAGACTGACTGGTTGCACCATGGCCTGGTTTGGTCAGTTGAACATCCAAGAATGAAGGAGACAACGGACAGTGGTAGACATGGTCTGGTCCATCACAGGTTCTAATCTTCCCACATTGAAAGAAACCCATAAGAGACAATGCCTCAAAATGGCACCCAATATCATCATGTCACCCTGGGCATGCTCTTATTTTGCTATTCCATTGGGAAGATGATACAAGAGCCTGAAAATTCTGACCACCAGGTTCAAGGACAGCGTCTTCTTGGTAATCATCAGGCACTTGCACACTATAGAACAGTAATCTCAGCATCTGTGATCTTCTATGGACTGTGTCTTTGGTTGTACTATGGACTTTAATTTTGCACTATTATGGTTACCTACTATTGTTATCAATTTATTTCATTATTGATTATTATATATTTACCAGTGGGTATTGAGGTTACAGGCCTGTTAACTTGAAGCAAGTAAGAATTTCATTGTTCCATTCCCAGTACAATGACAATTAAGCACCCTTGACACTCTTGACCCTTGAATTCTTACTGGCCCAAAATCTTGGAATTCCTTTCCTGAAAATCCTGCAGTTTCTCTTTCACAACAGGGGATTTAATAATACTAATTTGCCTACACACAATCTATCTAAGGGAAATTAGGGATTGGTATTGAATCTTACCATTATCCCTTCAAAGGAAAAGATGTATGGAAGGAATGTGTTTTGGTTGCAAGCTCTAAACATTTGTCAAATGTAAGCATCCATTTGCAGTTAATGAAATCAAGGGCAGTCATTTATCACAAGGAAGTGAAGAATGATTCCTCTCCTCTCATCTTTGGTCTACTATCTTTCTTAATTTCCACGTTCTGACACTTGTAGCCTCCTATGTAGAAGGTGCTCATCACCTGGTCAGAAGCCTCAGCTTTGGACCACATTCAAGAAGGTTCCTAGTCTAGAATTGAGTAGAGTCTAGACTTCCTGGCCAAGCTTTTTTTCAAGCAACCAAAATACATTCCTTGTTATTCAATATAATGACTGATCATGCACACTTCTGCAGGCTGGCACAGCCTATCGAAATATCTGTTCAATCCTGCAGTTGTTGGCATTTATTGACTTGAGTTCTCCAGATAACTGTGCAACTTCCACTGCCACACAGCCCCTCCTCTCCCCCCATTCACCATTCAGTTTCCTACAGATTGAGACTGATCACTCATCAAGAGTGTTTTAGTATCATATGTCCCAGATAGATTCTTGTCATATGTCCCAGATATGTCCCAGGCAGTATTTTCTCTTCCTTGAATCTTTTTTTTCATCACACCAAAATTCTGCTATCTGAACATCTTGTCAGTGAACTTGGAATAACATGGGACATCCCATCATTCAATCTGAAACATTTTTTTTTTAACTTTATCTCAGAAGGCTAAAACCTTCAATTATCCTATGGGACTTATTTGGATAAATTTATGCATCAGTTCTTTTACAATTAAAATTGTAGCTCAATTGGGACAATCTACTTTCACAACTTTAATATCTACTTAGACAAAAATGATGGAGAGGCAGCTGGTGAGGCAGCATCTATGGAGCGAAGGAAATAGGCAACTTTTCAGGTCGAAACCCTTCTTCAGACCCTTTTAATATCTACTTATTATCTTATTTAATATCTACTTATTCCCTGAGCCCCGTCTCAGAGAAAAAAGGAAATTTATATTTAGTTGGTAAACCACCCCCTTTTATGTTTATCTTTTAATGACTTAATTAACATTTTAAATACAACAAGACTAAAATTGGCATGTGGCCAAATGAAATACATTTGTTGCAGAAAATGACCAAACAGACAGCAAAGTTTTTTGCTGATTCTGCACTTGCCTCCACCACAACATATGAGTTTGTTTCACACCAGGAACTGCAGAGGCTGGAATCAAGCATTTTGTGTCTGCTTGCAGTATACTTTTGGTTTGTGATGAAGCTCGTGCTTTTGAAGAGCTGCTACTTGAAATGTTACTAAAAAAAACAAATCACATCTATGGGTCTTTTGTACTTTCACAGCCGCAGGCTATGCTTAATCTCACTTTGCCTCTATTCACATTTTCAGTGAATGCACTACAATGCCAAATGATGGTATGGTAGCCGCAGTCAGTCATAAGTGCATTTTAAAACTACTTAATTTGCGCTGCTCACAGTGTAAATTTTGACTGTGCCAATCCATGTAAGATCACACCAGCAATAATTTACATTTACCCAATGTACAAGGCAATAAAATACTCCTGTGCTGATTAAATTTTGAGGCCATGGGGCACAGGACATGGGGAAGATAATTTTTCAGGCAATATATCTGAAGGGTTCTGCTGCCTTGGGTTTTGTTTGCTTTTGGTGGCTATTGGGACTGATGGGGTGAATCCTGCAAATTAAAGTTCTCAATGTCTTTTCAAAACTGTATGGGCCAGTGAGCTGGATGCAGCATTGGGTTTGCAACTGGTCTTAGAGTAAATTGTCCATTTTACTTCGGAGTCGCATGAGTGACTACGTGACGAAAGGCCGACAGCCCGCATGCGCGTCATTACGTTGACTCGCTTTGCGCAAACGAGCCGACTGGCAGCAGCGTTGCTCTGTTCCAGCGGTAAGTTAAACCTGAAGGTAAGTTTCACCTTATTCCCAGGTTTTTGTGTTTTCTTTTACTGCAGGAATCTCTGTACAGAGAAATACCTGCTCAACTAATTGCGGCGAAGTCCGGACGGGCCGCGAAACCGGTCATGGACCGCGGGGAATCCCAGTCTCGGACCACGGATACCGGGGCCAGGGGGATCCAGCTACAGAGACCGCGGAAGTGCGGGTAGCCGGCAGCCATTGGGTTCGCCACCCAAGTCACTGACAACACAGTCAGTGGCTTCTAGACCGGCTGTGGTTCCCAAGAAGGGGGTAAAACAAACCACAAGCCAGCAAGGTCTGTGAAGCCAGGCCAGGAGGGTCCCGCCCACATACGGGGGTCATCTGCTTCCAGACCGGCTGTGGGTCCTAGGAAGGGGGTAAAATGAACCACAAGCCGGCCAGGTCTGTGAAGTCAGCCCAGGAGGGTCCCCCTCGACATACAGGGGTCAGCTGTTTCCAGACCGCTGTGGTTCCTCAGGAAGGGGGTAAAACCAACAACAAGTCGGGTAGGCCTGTGGAAGTCAGGTCAGGAGGGACCCCTCCAACTTATAGCGGTCAGCCGCTTCCAGACCTCAGTGGGTCCCCAGAAAGGGGGTAAAACCAAAAGTAAGACAGTTAGGCCTGTTGATTAGGGGAGTCAGGCCAGGAGGGTTCCCCTCCTTCAATGGGTAGCTTCTGCGGACGCCTAAACCCACATGGAGCACCTGATGGAGAGGTTGCTCCACAATGATACTTCGAAGGAGGGAGTTATCAGCGCGGGTCTCCTCGGCGTCCCGCGGCAGTGGCACCTGTTTCAGGGCTGCACAATGTCTCCCTCTCTGAGGAGGGGAGCATTCGGGATCAGTTCCTGTCTGACTCAGAGCAAAAAACCTGATATGGGTCCGTAGGAGGGGACCATGTCAGCGCAGGTATCCTCAAGGCCCTGCTGCAGCACCTGTTTTCAGGGCTGCCTACGAATCTCCCTCGCTGTGGGGGGGTGTGCAAGTGGTCAGTGTGTAACTGACTTTAAAATTGAAAGTATGTTTGTGGAACATACTGGAGCACAAGCATATGGCTTCAAGAGATACTCGCAAAGGAAGGTGTTGCTGCCGGAAGAGTTGGTCTCTAGCCTTTGGCAGAATACCCGGAAGGGGCCCTCACGCAACAAGTGCCGGCAGTGAACAGTGTTATCAGGGTGACATCAGAGGGCATGAAATCCAGGAAATGAAACCAGCCGCCAAATCCTCTCTTCAGGTAAGACTTATCCCACAGGTAAGACCAGGATGAGGAAGCAAAGGTACCAACGATGAGCCTCCATCGGGGGTAAGTGGTTCACTGAAGCCGGTGGCAGCTTGAATTTGGGCACGGAAATATGGCAGAGTTGTCTTTCAAGGCAGGCTCAGAATTATGGCCAGAGTTGTCCTACGAGGCAGGCTCAGGATGATGAGGTTTTCAGACCAAGGCCCAAGCCGGTCTCAGGGAAAATATGGAATCCACGGAACCTACCAGTCCTACTCTCCAAGGGGAAAAAGAACCTGCATCAGCAGCCTTTGGCCTTACCATGAGGCCACCGGTAGCCATGGAGGTAGGTGGGTCTGGTTCTTCCGAAACATTGGGTTGTGGACCATTTACATGTTGGTAATATTTACACTTGTGTTTTTGTACAAGTGACAATGATAACATGAGATTCAGATCTGGTTTTTAAAAAACTAATGATAACATGTGATTACTTTATACTGCACAACATACATAGGTTCTAAGCAGGCTTGGAATTGGGGTCGGAGTTGCCTTTCGAGGCAGGCCTAGTATTATGGACAGGATTGCCTTTCAGAACAGGCGGAAAGATGGAGGATGTCACTTCATCCAGATTTAACTCGTTTATGCAGTATAGATTTTCAAAATAGGAAACTTCGTTACTGTCTAACAATTGATTTCTATAGGAGCTATATGGCAAGCATCGATCTCAAAGATGCCTGCTTTTCAGTTCCCATTCACAGGGATCACCGGAGATAATTGAACTTTATCTGGACGGGTCAATGATAACAGTTAAAGCATTGCAAAATGGGCTAACTTCAGCTCCCAGGTTTATTTATCAAATTTCTAAAACTGGTGCTTGGACTGCTCAGAGTTCAAGAACATTTGTTATCACCTATCTGGATGATGTTTTAAATGCTGTATTTTACTAAAATGTACAGTTGCAGCCCCAAACTATATTTGAGAAATTGAGGCCCCTCGTCCACCCAGTTAAATTTAAGTTGATACCAATCAGAACTATTGACTATTGGGATTTACATTTAACTATCAACTTAACAGGGACTCCGCCCTGGGGCAAGAGATGGAATTAACAGAAGCCTGTAACAACCATTGTTATTAATCGGCATCCTATTCATCAAGTGTAATTGGCAATATAGCAGCTGTGTTTCAGCGGTGCAAATTGGGCCTTTGCATTATCAGAACTTACAACGTGCAAAGAATTAATCCCTCAAGTACCAAATAGGTCATTATTAATAGACCTATGCTATTACCAGCTGAAGCTACCAAAGTCATTATGGTGGCAGTATTCAGCATTGCTCCAGTAATTTTGGTCAGTAATCTCCAGTAATTACAAACTGATGCTAATGCTCAAAGAAGAGAAATTACGAATACCATCACCAGTTACGGAGGCGGATGTGGTTTGCATGAGTTACCAATTTTTCAGTTATTGGTGTCAACTAGGATAAACACTAGGTGCATTCTATAGGTTAAAGGTTATTGTGCGAATATGCATAATCTGCATGCTCAACTCCAAGTTGATACACTATGGTGGTGGCATATGTTAGTCACATGGGTGCAATCAAGTTAGAATATCCTGTGATATTTACCTAACCTCATTTGACGCTTTTGTATCATCACTTGAAATCAATAACACCACAGAATGCATGTTGGATCACAAAGTATTTAATGTCATTATGGCTTGATGGAACACCGAATATCGATATATTTACATCCAGGCTCATTTAACAGTTGCAAAATATGTGGCATGCAGTGGCGAGAGATACATTATCGCCACACTTGGGAGGGATGTTCTTGCATGTCTTTCCTCCATTCTGCCACATCAATCCGGTCTTGCAATAAATCCATCAAGATACCACTTCAGGCTTTCGAACTGCCTGACTGGCATATGCAGCTAATGTTGGGAATAATATAGAACCTTATATGGTTATTCAAAACATAAAACTTTGCTGGTTCAGCCTGTGACTCGGGGAAACCAGTCTCTGCATGATAAATCAATTCATTGACTTGCAGACTCTGAGACGACTATTCCTGCGGCTCGGGTTGCCAGACCGATCCATGTAGTGCTCACTGCAGTGTGCAGGGAAAGCACCAAAAGTCAGTACATTTCCACTTCAGCAGATGGGAAGCATTTTTGTTTAAATACACGTTACATACTATACAGCACGGATAGCTGACGTCTTAGAGTTCATTTTCAAATGGGTCTTTGACAATAATTAAGTTACAGTGCCATTAACTGTGCCAACGTGCCTTCTCATCATATTTGCTGCAGTAGTTGGACCCACACTGTTGGGTCTCACCCTCTGATATCCAGACTTATATAGGGTATCTTTAACACAAGTTCTCCCAGGCCCAGTTATACGGAAGTATGGTACAATGACATTAAGTTAACACATAACAGCAGGTTGCTCCAGCTACATCCTTATCTTTAGCTGGCTCTCATAAGGTAGTTATCCTCATGGCACTGATCTCAGTGCAACGGGTCCAGTCACTACATAAATTGTGATTGGACAGGATGGTTACATCTGCTAATAACATCATATTTTCTGTTTTGATTTAATTAACCAGAACAAACCAGGGGCGTTAGGTCTCAAACCAGTTTCATGGCATACCCCATGGACCTTCGGTAATGAGTGATCACACATTTACAACAATATATCTAGGTCACCTATAGCCTTAAAGGCTCCAAATTAGCAATGTTTGTTAGTTACAAAAAACTTCATAGAAGTATTCTACCATCTCCAGGTGGTTAAAATGGGGTTTTGGCTAAGACACTAGTCGATACTAATATTTTCCACACTCACTCCACCAGGGCTGCTACTACATCAGCTCCAAGGGTTATGTACATTCCACTGGACCACATCCTAGCAGCTTCAGGATGGTCAAACGAACATACTTTCCCAACATTTTACAATAACCAATGCCAAACCGGGGGTATTTGCCAACTCCATTTTAGATTCTGTTTTATAGTTTCCCCCGGATGAAAGGGGTCACTATTATTTTCTTTTGATGATTAAAGCATCAGCATTTTAACAAACTAAGTCATGTCTGAATGCATTAATCTTTTTCACTCATCCATGGTCACTTCATGCAGTGTGTAACGCATGGACTCGTTTCCGGCATGAAATCACAGAGCTTTGAAATGTTCACATAGTCACTCATGTGACTTCGAAGTAAAATAGTAAGATTAAACGAGAACTTAACAGTTTGAAGTTTGATCTTTATTTTATGAGGAGTTACGATGAGCGAATAAGTGCCCACCGCTCCTAACCCTCGTATCATAAAGGTCATCTGGTAGTTCTGCTCTTCTCTAATCTTACTATGTTCAGTTCACCATTATTATCTGTGATTTGAAGATTGACGCGCATGCGGACTGATGGCCTTCTTCACGTAATCGCTCATCGTAACTCCTCATAAAATAAAGATCAAGCTTCAAACAGGTAAGTTCTCGTTTAATCTTACTATTATATAGCAATCAAAACTAATTTCTGTTTCATAAGCTGAGGAAACAAAAACTGATGGCAACATTTACAGCCATTTCTCCCAACGGAAATACTGTAATTTATCCAGAACCATGCAGTCATTAGGATGTAGTTGCAAATAAAATCTCCATAACATTAGTCTTAGTCTTATGGCCACCAGACTTGGTTGACAGTGAATTATTAAATCATCTCAGCTTTCACAATAAGGTCATAAGGTCATAAGTAATAGGAGCAGAAGTAGGTCATTCAGACAATCAAGTCTACTCCGCCATTCATCTATCTCTCCCTCCTAACCCCATTCTCCTGCCTTCTCCCCATAACCCCCGACTCCCCTTAGTAGTGTTTATTATTAATTTTATGTAGCTTGTCTTGTCTTCATTTCAAATATTCCTGAAATCTGCTAATTAGGTATCTAGTTCAGGTTTTTGGTTTAGGTTTGTTATTGTCACGAGAAAATATTTTTAGGTACAGGGAAAGGCTTTGTTTTGCATGCTATCCAACAGCTCAGATACACCGTACATAAATATAATCAAGCCAAACTCAAGATAGAGCAAAGGGGAAGATATACATAGGGTGCAAAATATAGTTACCTGTATTGTAGTGCATTGTATCAGTATCTAAAAAGACACAAAGTGCTGGACTAAAGCTCAGTAGGTCAGGCAGCATCTTTGGAGAACATGGATGTGTGATAATTCAGATGGAGAGCCTTTTTCAGACCTTCTACATCAATATTCAATGTGTTGTTAAAATGTTCAATCTATAGTTTATTGAAAGCTGTATATAATTCCTATTAACTAAATCGTATCTATTCATGAGAGTTGATAAGTCATCATATACGCTAAAGCAATGAAATGCGTACACATTTGATTGATGTCCCTTCTGTTAAAAAAATACTTAACCTTAACATATCTGGATTATCCAATAATTTTAAAATGTATTCCTGGGATTTGGTCTCATCTAGCAAATTTTGCATAGTGACTAATCCTTGCTGTCTGTTTGAAGATGATGTTTAGTTTGAACCACCACCAGGGCGCGCACGATTGGCAGCCCCGCCAACAGTCTGTTTTTTCAATTTTTTTCCATTTTTAGTGTGTGTTAAAAATTTGTGTAAATGTTCTCCGGTTTGTTTTATGTGGGGGGAGGGGGTGGGGTGGTGGGAGTGGGTGGGTGAGGGGGAAACGTTTTTTTTTTCAAATCTTACCTTGCTGGAGATGCGATTACTTTTTGGATCGTGTCTCCGGTCGCTCTGCGGCCTACCACCGATGGAGCTGGAGGCCTTGAGTGGGGCGTGGACTTGACATCGGAGTCGATCCCTTTCAACATCACGGGAGGTTTGATCAGCACTGACGTGGGGTTCGATCGTCTGCGCGGAGGAGCCGACATCCCCCCTGATGCAGGAGCTGATCGCCCCGATGCGGAGGGCCCAAACGCCACCGGCTACAGAAGTCAGGATCGCCCGGTCAACAGAGGGCTCGATGCCCCCGACCGCTGGAGAGCTAACGGAAGATATTTAACTTTTTTTCGCCTTCCATCACAGTGAGGAATGTGGAGGAGTCACTGTGGTGGATGTTCAAGTTAAAATGTGTTATGTGTGTTCCGTTGCTGTTTATTGTATGACTGACTTGGCAAATGAAATTCCTCGTATGTTGCAAAACATACTTGGCTAATAAGGTATTATTGTGATTGTTTAATTTTAGAATTAGAGTGTGGAAACAGGCCCTTCAGCCCACCGTGTCCGTGCTGACCAGCAATCATCCCATACATTAGTTCTATCGTACACACTAGGGACAATTAACAGAAGCCACTTAACCTGCAAACATGTATGTCTTTGGAATGTGAGAGGAAACCGGAGCACCCGGAGAAAACCTACATGGTCACAGGAAGAATGTACAAACAGCACCCATTGTCAAGATCGAACTTGGGTGTCTGGCGCTGTAAGACTGCAACTCTACCGCTGTACCACTGTGCTGTCCCTATATTGAAACGTGTTGAACCATGTTCCTGAACTGCTGTAGTCTACAAGGTGCAGGGGCACCCACTGGTGTATTAGATAGGGAGCACCAGGATTTTGACCCACAGCAATGCAAGGTTGCTGACAGATGTCTAATCTTGAATGATATATGGCCTAAAACGGAACTTAGTTGTGATAGCCGTTCTATGCATCTGATGTACTTGTCTGCTGCATAGCAGAGGATTGAGTTTGGGATTTGAAGCTTAAGATAACTCATTGCATTATATCCTGACGATAAGATAGACTGCAGACCCAGCCAGGGAGGTGAATATGGATGTAGTGGAATTTTAAGATTAAGGATGGGGCCCTGATCAAGCAAATAGCCGTATCATGGATCATGCTAATCACCCTGACTGTTATTGCAACACCATGTATTCAGAGAAGTTCAAAGCAAATCCATCACACTTCTTATTTGCTTTGGAAATGTTTTCGATTCCGTAGGTCAGACCTTCACAACAAATCACCTACCTTTTGACTTGCTTTCATGGTTATAATATTTATATGGCTGGTCTAGTTGAATTTCTGGTTGATGAGATTCCTCAAGGAAAGAAAATGGACTTCCATTTTTACTTTGTCCTTACAACACCAGGACATACCAAACATTTACAGCTGCAGAGCATCTGAAGTGCAATATTGCAGTTTTAACATTTTGAAGGTATCAAGGTTGGTGATGACAATGCAATAAATATCATGAGAGCCACAGTTTAGATCTTCCCCTATTGATTGCACAGTGGAATAAGGTTGTTTGCAAATATTTGGGAGATTAATGACACTTATATTTTTCAGTGTTTTGTGGTAAATCATAATGTTATAATATTATAAGCTGCAAATGGATGCAATACTACATGAAATTGAGTATAAACATTAAAAAAAATATGACTTTATTTATAGACCGGGCATATAAAACACAACTGTATCATAAAATATGACTGTTAAGTAACTAACATTTTTTAGATCAATAACAATGCTTTATGATGAGTTCCATTTAATGAGTGCATAAGTAAACATAAGGCCAGACCTTGATTTACAGCCATTAAATTTTACACAGTGTTCATTATTTGGTTTAAGCACATTTATCCAGTCAGCAGAACTTAGATATTGGCCAAAAAATACCAATCCAACTGATTTAATTTATAACCATATTTCCATATACCTTTAGGGGAAGAGTAGGTGAATCAAGAACCAGAGGACATGGGTTTAAGATGAAGGGGAAAAGATTTAATAGGAATCTGAGTGAGTAACTTTTTTTTGTGCAATGGGTGGTATATGGAATAAGTCAAAGTCAAGTCAAAAGAGTTTATTGTCATGTGTCCCTGACAGGACAATGAAATTCTTTCTTTGCATAGCACAACAGAACATAGTAGGCATTGACTACAGTTATATACTTAAATACACACATTAATTAATACATTAATAAAGTGCAAATAACAGATGGAGGGGTATTAATGTTCAGAGTTTTGTCCGAGCCAGGTTTAATAACCTGATGGCGGTGGGGAAGTAGCTATTCCTGAACCAGGTTGTTGCAGTTCTCAGGCTGCTGTACCTTCTACCCGAAGGTGGCAGGGAAATGAGTGTGTGGCCAGGGTGGTGTGGGTCCTTGATGATGCTGCCAGCCTTTTTGAGGCAACGGCTGTGGTAGATCCCCTCGATGGAAGGAAGGTCAGAGCCGATGATGAACTGGGCAGTGTTTACTACTTTTTGTAGTCTTTTCCTCTCCAGGGCACTCAAGTTGCCGAACCAAGCCACGATGCAACCAGTCAGCAAGTTCTCTACTGTGCACCTGTAGAAGTTAGAGAGAGTCCTCCTTGACAGACTGACTCTCCGTAATCTTCTCAGGAAGTAGAGGCGCTGATGAGCTTTCTTAATAATTGCATCTGTGTTTTTGGACCAGGAAAGATCTTCACAGATGTGCACGCCCAGGAATTTGAAGCTCTTGACCCTTTCAACCATCGACCCGTTGATATAAACAGGACTGTGGGTCCCCATCCTACCCCTTCCAAAGTCCACAATCAGTTCCTTGGTTTTGCTGGTGTTGAGGGCCAGGTTATTGTGCTGGCACCATATGGACAGTCGCTCGATCTCTCTTCTGTACTCCGACTCATCCCCATCAGTGTTACGTCCCACTACGGTGGTGTCGTCAGCGAACTTGATGATGGAGTTCGCACTGTGACCGGCTACGCAGTCATGAGTATAGAGTGAGTACAGCAGGGGGCTGAGCACGCAGCCTTGAGGTGCTCCTGTGCTGATTGTTATCGGGTCTGACACATTTCCACCAATACGAACAGTCTGTGGTCTGTGAATGAGGAAGTCGAGGATCCAATTGCAGAGGGATGCGCAGAGACCCAGTTCTGCGAGTTTGGTAACCAGCTTGGAGGGGATGATTGTGTTAAATGCTGAGCTGTAGTCAATGAATAACAGCCTGACATATGAGTTTTAGTTGTCCAATAAGCTGCCAGAGGAAGTAGTTGAGGCAGGGACTACTGCAACATTTAAGAAACAATTAGACAGGTGCATGTATAGGGCAGGTTTAGAGGGATATGGAATGGCTGACGTGGGCAAGTTGGGCCGAAGGGCCTGTTTCCATGCTGTATGACTCTATGACTATGACTATGAGCTTAAAGAATTGGATTTAAAGCAGACTCAGAATGTGGTTGGGAGACAGGGAAAGTGAAATATGATTTAAAAGCCTGAATTTATTTTCCATCCAACATTCTGAGGTCATGTTCAAGGAAGGAAAATCTTCTCCTCATTTCACATGACTGATAAAATGTTTTTTTTTGTTATGTCACAGATCTTTTAACATGTGGCGATCTGAACATCATGAAATATTTTTACAACTTTCATGAACCAAAAATTGGAAGCTAAGATAATTGAAGGACCATAATACAGTCTTAGGTTTATGGGTCTCCTGATTGAGGCAAACATCTCTCTTTTTTATACAAAATAAAACCACTTCATTTTTTCTTAATAATACTGTTTAATACTTCCCATCTCTTCTCCTCTCTACCTCTGGAATAAAAGAATTAAAACAAAATGAAAACGTAAAACTTTTGAAAACAGCTTTGGGCAATCCTGAGGGGCTTTAAGTATATATATACCGCTACAGAGGGGTTAAATAAGTTCATCCATTCCCTGAAATGAATGGCTCCTTCAGCACATTCCAAACTATGGACTCAATGCTGGGAACAGCAGGACCACTATTTCTTTGTCACAAAAAAAATCTTCAGAGAGCTTCGATAAAATACACAGATTGTTTTTTATTCCATTGCATCGGGCAGTGAATCCTCAATAATAATAAGCCATTTTTACCTTTTTTGTCTGTTCTGCATTACCAATGTGTTCCAGGTTAGTTCCCTTAATTTACAAGTGGAACTTGTAGCTGGAAATGGTTTAAGCATAATGCTACAATACTTGTGCAGCTTTTAAATCACGTCAGTAGCAATCAGTATGTTATAATTAACAATTTATTGAACAAGTAATAAAATGACTGTCAGATTACTTCTTAAAGCAGCAGAATAAAATGGGTAATAAATAGCATTGGCTCGACAAATTGCACAGTAATAGAAATGTTCTTAAGATTTATAGAGTGCAAAAAGATGGATGTGCTATTAGTTAAGAAGCATAAGCCTAACTAAGTTCTGTTTATTGAAGTGATTTTGCCATATGGGTCAAAATCTGCAGAGCCAAGTACTAAATTCTAATTTCATCTCATTTGTTCCATTTTGGGTGGTCATTCAACTAGCTTCAGAAAGTAGCAAAGCAGTTCAAATGATTTTTTTCACTCTATTGATGCCTCCTTAATCGTTAACAGTTCAGTAAAACCCTCATAAAAGACATTTGAAATTTTACAAGGGGAAAGTTGGTTTTACGAGCAGATTGATCGTGTCAGGGACTGGATTTCTCCACCTTTAGCAGTTGGAGTGGCATAGATGATATCCCACATGAGAACAATTTCTCCTTATGCACCAATTGTTGGATCAGCAAGCAGAATTCAAAGGGCAAAAGATCTTCGTAGCAGCAAAAGCAGCACAACAAATATGTTAAAATTGGCACCATTCTCAGCTTTTCAGTCAATCTGCTCCTTAATAAGTTGCTCAGATGTGTAACTCGAAACGATGCATCCAGTAACGTATTGTGGCTTGTGACTTTTATTTACTCCCTCTCTGCAATCTCGATTTTAGCAGAGTAGTTACATAAATTGAGAATGTAAAAAAAAGAACACTATTAACTGAGAATATTTACCACTTTTTACAAGAAATGATACTTCAATATTAACATATGAATACATAATGTTCATTTGTATTTCAGTGGAAGATTATAAGCAAGAAGACAAGGATATTTGTGAGAATTTGTTAATGTTTGCACAACATTACTTCAAATCAAAAATAAAGGCCTCAATTGTGGAAACAGTCAACTTTGAAATGATTGGCCAAATGCAGTCATTATTTTCTATGATATGTTTAAATCAGACAGAAGAAAATTGCCACATTCTAGATGTAGATTTTAGCTTTTATTTGAAAAAAAATTTCACCAATGCACAAAATGAGCTGGGGTGACGATGACAGTATATGGCCATTAAGTCATTAAGTGTCTGCATCTTCCAAAACTTTTCTGTCACAGCCAATCTTCAAAACATTTTATGTTCAAAGGGCTTTTATTTTAGTTCTCGCAGAAGCTGCTCCTTCCAATTATTACTTTGTTATCACAATGATGTGATTTGCAAGTGATGTCTTATTAGGAAATGCTGTGTCGTCCTTAGAGGACACTAAATGTTATCTTTGGTCATGATTGACTTCATTTGCTGATATTTCAAAGGTAAAATACATTTCAGAAGAAGCCTGGAAAGCCTGAAAAGATGGTGCATAACATAATTTTGAGGGATCTATTACAATTTAAGCATTATTGATCTATGCATTTGTTAAAATAAAAGAGACACTCTCTCCACGCAGTCTATTTAGTGTTTGTTTAGCTCACCAAAAAAAAATGACTACCTTCAAATTTAAAGATTGTAACTTTACCTTAAGTCCAAAGCAAGCAAACATTCTATGTACCATTCCATGCATGAACTTAAAAAAATAGCTGCAAGTATGTTGTGCATTACACAAATAAATCATGAAAGGAAACCCCAAAGCATTTAGTAATTTAACTGAACACACCCAGTGATGCAAGGGTACACTACTGATGATGTGTCCTGTGCCCAACTGTCCTGACGGTTACCCAGGCCAAGATATACGTATACGTACGCCCCACCCCCCCCCCCCCCCCCAATGTTGAGCGTCGACCACTCTCAGCAATCAATGAATGTTGTGAAATGCTCCCCACCTACTGGCACAAGGGACTTCTTAACATCTAGTCCTGTGTATTTGATTCTAGGTGCTATTATAAGTTGGAGAAAGTGAACAGTCAAGCTCTAATAAACAGTTATCGGTTGCTACTGGTGACAATTTCACTTGTTCAGGGAAAATATCTGCTATGGATAAGAGAAAGGGTTGTAGGTGTGTACATCATAGCTGGAAAGTCCAATGCTCCATTCATAGACTTTCTGGTAGACATGATCAGTGGTTGATGGGATTTTCAGGCTGCAGGTGATTGGGTCATTTTCCTTCCCTTTCTTGGAAGGGAAGATAAAACAGAACAAAGGATGGGACAAAGAGGAGAAGGTGGGGGATGTGTAAATCAGGAAAAGTGGGAAAGAAGATGGAATAAAGAAGTGTTTGGGATTTACTGCCTAGCCCTTGGACTAAACTCTAGCCCTTGGACTAAGCTGTTGTTAAGTTTGGATGTCTGGGTTTTCAAGCTCCTATTTCTTTTCCAAGAAAGTAGAGAGAAAAGGTAGAGGCTAGGGTGGCTGGCATCCTTGATGATAATTCCAGCCTTTATAATGCTGGAATGAAAGAAAGTGACGAGTCTATGATGAACTGGGCTGTGTTCACCATTTTGTGCAGGTTCGGGTGGTCAAGAGCAGAGCAGTTGTCATTTTAGACTGAGATGCATTCCATTAGGATACTTTAATATATACTGCAACTGTAAAACTTTGACGGAATCCTTGTGGACATGCTGAAACGTTTTACATGCCTACGAAACTAGATACGCTGATGTGCTTTCTTTGTCACTGCTTCAGTGTGAAGGGACCAGTTTAGGTTGCTGGTGATATGGATCCCAAGGAACTTGAACTTGTAACAGCAGCTCCATTAATGAGAACGTGGTTGTGTTCCTTAAGTCTAAAACAAACTCTTTCATCTTGTTATTGTTAAGGGATAGATTGATGTCCTCACACCATGACACAGGGTTCCCCGTCTCTTTGTGCACTCCCTCTTATCGATTTTGTCAGCATTGTACTTGGTCACAGACATAGGTGTGCAGGGAAGTGAACATGTAACCCCTGAGGAAAACCAACGTTGAGGGTCTGGGTGGAAATAATGTTATGATAAATTATAACCAACTGGTCTATTTTGAGGAAGTCTAGAAGTCAATTGCAGATGCAGGCCCTCAGGTCAAGGACCAGAAGTTTAGGAATGAATTTAGCAAAAGTCACAAAGTGCTGGAGCAACTCAGTGGGTCAAGCAACATCTCTGGAGATAGGTGGCATTTTGGGTCAGGATCCTTCTTCAGACCCAAAATCTATCCATGTTCACTAAAGATGCTTCTTAACCTGTCATCTGGAAGAAGCGCGTTGGATCCTGGATCGTGAGAAAGAAAAAGGTAGAAGGGTAAGTATGTCACCTCCTGCAGTTCATTGGGCCATAAGTGATTGGAGCAGAAATCGGCCATTCAGCCTATCAAGTCTACTCCGCCATTCAATGATGGCTGATCTATCTCTCCCTCCTAACCCCATTCTCCTGCTTTCACCCCATAACATCTGACACACGTACTAATCAAGTTGCATGGGAAAGTACTATGAGGAGTACTTTAACGGAAGGGGGCATTAGCGGTAATAGAGCTAGGTACCTGAGGAAGGCATAGTACCTTTAGAAAGCTGAAACAAGTGGGGAAGATGTGATTGGCAATGACATCTCATTTAAGGTGACAGAAAATGTGGTGGCAGAAGGTGCCGAATTTGACAACATGAAGAATCTATTCTGATGGAAGGAGAAGGGATGGAGGGGGAAATGAGAGGAAATGTGCTGGAAATGGAACACACACACAGATAAGAGCTTAGCCAATTCTGGCAGAGGGGTAGCTACACCAAAGGGAAAAGAAGGATATGTCTGAAGCTCTAGTTTAGAAAGGGTCATCATCAGAAAAAGAGATGTTGCAGCAGGACAAAGCTGCATGAATGAAGTGAAACATGTATTTTATCCAAAGCAATTTTGTGAGGATGCCAAAATGGAAAAAAAAGACGTGTAATAGTGATGGACATATAATTATTGGAGACATTTCCAGAATTGTAAGGCCTCTTAACATGCCGACATTAGCCACTGCTTTGGTGGTTCCGCTCTACAAATTGCTGATGATTACATTAAAGCCACTGTTACATATTAACATCAGCAAATGTGAGCAGAATCAGGCTGGGGAAAAAAGAAAGTAACAGGTACAGCAATGTAAATGAAAGACTTGAAGAGTTTTAAGAGTCTCTGGTTATAATTTTTTCAGTTTCAATGTTCCCTTCAATACATTGCAGGAGAACCTTCCCCTTGCCTCTTCAAAACTTATGGAGACAATCGCAGAGCCGAGAGCATAGAATCTCAAAATTAATTTTGGTGGTGCAGTGGTAGAGCTGCTGCCTTACAGCGCTTGCAGCGCCAGGGACCCGGGTTCGATACCGACTTCAGGTACTGTCTGTACAGAGTTTGTTCATTCTCCCCGTGACGTGCGTGGGTTTTGTCCAAGATGTCCGCGATTGTCCGAGATGTTTGGTTTCCTCCCACACTCCAAAGATGTACAGGTTTGTAGGTTAATTGGCTTGCTATAAATGTAATTTGTCCCTAGTGTGTGTAGGATAGTGTTAGTGTGGGGAAATTGCTGGCACTCAGTGGGCTGAAGGGCCTGTTTCCTCACTGTATCTCTAAATTAAACTAAACTAAACTAATTCTTGCTCATTTTGTATTGTCTGAACACAAAATGCAACCTTAGACTTTAGAGATGCTTTACAATGCAGAAAACGACCCTTCGGCCCACTGAGTCCATGCCGACCAATGATCACCCATACACTATCCTACACACTAGGGACAATTTACAATTTTTACTGAAGGCAATCAACCTACCATCCGCATGTTTTTGGGATGTGGCAGCCAGAGAAAACACTCACACTGTCGCAGGGAGAATGTACAAGCTCCATACAGACAGTATCCGTAGTCAGGATCGAACCCGTGTCTCTGGCGCTGTAAGGCAGCAACTCTACTGCTGCGCCACCGTGCCATCCTATGCCCTTAACAAAGGGCAGTAAACTGAATGAGTGAGGTGTAGCAACTCCACCAGGGAATATGTAAGCTTGACCAATGAGGTGTAGGCCAAAAAAGTATATCTTTAAGATAGATTACCTAAACAGTAAAATTACCAACATTAGCAGAAAATTAATGCTAATTTTCCTCTGCACCTCCCTTGTCAATTCTTCCCTTCCCTCCCGCTCTACCCCTTCCCCGGGCACTTTCCCTTGCAACCGCAAGAAATGCTACACTTGTCCCTTCACCTCCCCCCTCCACTCCTTTCAGGGACCCAAGCAGTCCTTCCAGGTCCGTCAGAGGTTCACCTGCACCCCCTCCAACCTCATCTACTGCATCCGCTGCTCCAGATGCCAGATGATCTATATCGGTGAGACCAAGCGGAGGCTTGGCGATCGTTTTGCCGAACACCTCCGCTCGGTCTGCAATAACCAAGCCGACCTCCCTGTGGCTCAGCTCTTCAACTCCCCCTCCCATTCCGTATCCAACCGCTCGGTCCTGGGCCTCCTCCACGGCCAGAGTGAGCAACACCGCAAGTTGGAGGAACAGCACCTCATATTCCGCTTGGGGAGTCTGTATCCTCTGGGCTTGAAAATTGAATTTTCTCAATTCTGTTAACCCTTGCTGTCTCCTCCCCTTCCCACCTCTCCCTCAGCCCTCGGGCCCTGGCATTCCCTCTATCTCTATCTCCCACCCCACCCTAGTCGCACTAGCTTCTCATTTTCACACCACAAACAGCTTACAATGGCTTGTCCCCTTTATCATCAATACTTTTTTGCATATCTTTCATTCATTGTTCTTCATCTCTCCACATCACCGTCTATATCTCTCGTTTCCCTGATCCCTGACCAGTTTGAAGAAGGGTCTCGACCCGAAATGTCGCCTATCTCCTTCGCTCCTTACATGCTGCTGCACCCGCTGAGTTTCTCCAGCCTTTTGTGTACCCCTTAGCAGAAAATTATCCTTTTGAAGTGTAGTTTATAACAAGGCACCATTTACTTTTTTTTAAGTTCATTAGTTCAGAGCTGTTAAGAAATCACACATTATGATATTTTACTGTTACTTCAATCGTTACAACTTTACCAAGTCATCCCACCAAGGCCAGGTATTTAATAGTCAGAGTTCAGCTTCTGTGGTTAGATTTTAATCACTCCAAACCATCAATACATAACAAATTGCAGGTTAAAGAGCCAGAACCTGTTATTAATCAGGACTGATGATCTAATTTCCTGTTTTGCAAAGCTTACAGTATCAGAAATTCACAAAAGTCAGGATACTGTTACTTCTATGCTGTATTTACCATTTTCAGGTTAGTAACTCCTTTAAAGAAACTTGAAAACAACAGCACAAAATTATGCAATCACCTGTCTGTAACTCTCTCATCAGTCTGACACAGCACTGCACAAAATTGCTCATAAATATGACAGAAACATGGTCATCAATGTCCAAATGGTAGTTATATTTAATATGTTATGCTACCTCTCCACTGAAACACAAATATGCTATTTTTATAACAATTTTATTTTTGTTTTGTTTAGTGCATTTGTTTTAAATTTTTAAAAAGGTGCAATATTAAAGTTGAAATGTTGTGACATATTTTTTGCATAACCAAGATATCACTTTGACAGAAAATTTGTAACACACAATCATAACTAATATTTAACATTCAAAATCAGGCATTCTGATGCATCTATCTTTCCAATTTAAATTATAACAGCTTGTTAAAAATGTGGCTTATTAAATGCCTATGTGATATTCATGTGGGGTTGCCACAATTAGCAGCAGATAGCTAAATAACCTACTACATTGCCTGAAATTGCAGTCAGAACATAAATAATTAAAGCATTTATTGGTGTAGTAGACCCTTATTACATTTTGAAGAGCTCTATCAGGCGGTTTAATTGTCAAAACCATAACTATTAAGATTGAAGGACAACCATCATCTTACCATGACAATCATTTTACAAGCGAAGACATACCTACCCGTTATGCAGACATTTGGAGAACAAATATATTGACCATTTTATTATGTGTCTGATTGAAGCAACGTTATTAATCGGTTTACTGTAACCTATCTGCGTTACAGATAGCAGATAAAAGCGATGCCGTGTGAACAATTTAACTTACTTCATAAACAACGATACCCAGGCTAGATACTTGCTACACTTTCATAACATTACAAATGCAGATGCTACAAAATCACCCATGATCGTAAACAGCAGAGTAAGTTATTTGTTTCTCTTATTCTAAAACTGTTCTTGCCAAAAGTGTTTTTATTAGTTTTGCCTGATTAATTAACTAATGTCAAGCTACTATGGAAAGGCCGGATTTATGGTGAGCACCGTACTGATTGTTCATCATTACGCCAACTGCATGCAATAAAGTGAATGGACCAGATTTTCTTACAAAGCCAGCATCAATAGTGAGTGTAATTTTAGCCAACTAGCATGCTGATCTCAGCGTCATTAACTTTTCAAATTAGGACTGGCTACAGTGAGCATTAGAATTGGGTGGCCATTTTATTGCGGCAATTTAACATGGATATTTGGTTAATTTGCTGACCTGGAAGTTCTCAGCTGCTCTCAGCATCTTTCTTCTTTTCCAAAACAAATGGTTGGTTAGGGTGGCTCATTGATAAACACCCACAGGCAGAGCAACTGTCTATAAACTGCTATTCCTAGAAAGCATCTTCTTGACAAACAGACTCCTCAGGAGGAAATTAGTCTTTAAACCATTTTAAAGACCAATAAGTCTCTGCCTGCAGTTGTGCTTCTTGTAAACTTTGTTCTTGCTTATCAATATATTTCTCGCCTCTCATTCATATAATTTACGCTGCTTGCTTACAATTAAGAATTTAATTATCTTGATGTTTTAAATTGCTTATTTCATTCAATTTTAAACTGTGAGTGCAGTTGCTGTGTGAACTCGCTGAAAAGACAAAATTCAGTTCAGGGTTAAGTTGTCCAGGAACTAACCAAAGTGTCTCAGCCCAAGTGTTTAAAGGTTGCTGATTTTAGAGCATTTAATTCAAAACATGGTATATTGGCCTTTCTTGCAAGTGAGTTGAATTTTAGAAATAGGAATCTATTGTTACAATTGTTCAAGGTTTTGATAAGCCCGCACTTGGATTAAAGTGCAAGGTTTTAATTTTTTTATGTATGAGAAGATATACTGATTCAAAGCAGTTATGGGCATCCAAATAAATTAAATCTATATTCTTTGGAATTTAGAAGAATGTGTCATGATCTTCTTGATATACATATGATCTTAAAGAGAAGTGAAAGGATGGATGTCAAGATATTTCCACTGGTGGAAGAATCTCAAATGAGGAGATATTGTTAAAAGCTAAGGGAGCAGTTATTCAAAACTGAAGTGTGTTAGGATTTTTTTCTTGCAGATGATAGTGCTCCTCTGGAGCTCCGTACCTCAGCAAGTTGCAGAGGCTAGATTATCAAAGGTATGTAAAGCAGAACAAAGATATTTTTGAAAGATGGGGGATGTGGCGACAATATAAATTTGACCCAAGAGGGGACAAGGTCCAGGATAGATCTATCATGATCTTATTGCATGATGGAACAGGTTTTGAGGCGCTTAATTATGTACTGTTGCTCCTATATTCATATATTTAGAGAAGAGGTTTTAAAGCTTTAAGGTAAGGGTAAAGTGATATAGTGGAGAACTGATGAAGAACTTTCTTAACCTGCAGAAATTTGGAATCTGCAATTCTCTGCCTGAGTTGATGGTGGAGACAAGTACTCTCCAAACATGTACAAATTATTTAGATGACCATTTGAATCACAGAAACATTGAAAGGTGCAGATCAAGTTCTGGTGAATATGATGAACATACAGTAGGTGGATACCTTCTTGGTCAGCGACTATAACAGTGATCCCAATGTAACAGAAGAGAGCCAGCTTTGACATTTATACCACATACAAGAATCAACAATCTAATCAGAGCCACATAATCAGAAACCAACAACAAATGTTAGAAGCAATCTCCATCTCCATTAATACATATTATATATAAACAAAAGATTTGCATGCAAGGGGTCTGAACTTGCCTTTGATTGTTCCAAAGTCCGTGCAAGTGGAGGTTTTACAATTACCTTAACATCTTTTCACTTTGTAGATGGCTCCAGATTAAGGGGGTACATTTGTTGATTCTGGATTTGTACATATTTTTTCTCATTGACTGACTGTGTTTGGTTCTGGTATACCAGAATCTGTTCATAAATAAGTGAAATAACATAGTTATGTGCTATTAAAGTTGCCAGGGGTAAATGGGACGAAAAAGGTTGGGAACTCCTGCTCTAGATCTATATTTAATATCCTACCATTTTATCTCAGATTTTTGCTATTTGTTCTTTGTATCGCAACCATTTTCATACAGTGAGGTGCTGTATTTGAGAGACTGCCTTTCATGTTTGGAACTTTGGTTCAAACAACTGACACTGATGAGATCAAAGTCAACTCCACTTCCCAGCTCGGTGAAGTGGGTTTTGAGAAATCTTAATGTGGTTAAAAAGCAAAAGCCTGCCATACAAAATCCTGATGCTCGACCAATTGCGCTATCTGGCCACCACCGAAGAATGAGGTTATTTTTAAATCTCCAGGCACATGAGCAAAAAAGAAAACCTGCAAGACATAAAGGCAATGATCTGTATGAAAATGGGGAAAACAATATTAGTTTCATTCGTGAAGGAGATCTACATAATTAAATAGCTATTTTATCATCTGTAAGTAATGCAGCCTCCATGAAGAAACTTCACTGTTTTTTTATTTTCCCTGTCTGCTCATAGCAGCTTGATTTAAAATATTTTTGCATTACTTTTAAATTGATTTTAACGTGCTTCTTATCAGCTTTTAGCAAGCGATCACTTACCCGTGTCCATCCATTGGAAACACAGCATATCCGAAGATCTGTTTTTGGTTGAACCATTGATGTAAGACATTTGCACGTGTCTGTAGTGTTAGGAATCTCGCCGCATTTTTGCAGGGTATTTTGCTCGACAGAATTAAACCATCAGAACCCCTAAGGAAAACAGCATTAAATGACAGTTCCTTATAAAGGCAATTTAAATTTCACCGATCTTGATATTTTTGTCCAAATGTTTATAAACTGTGTTGATGAACGAAAAGATTACTCATGCTATTTGTGAACTACTCTTTAAATCATAGTGCAACCTACAATAGATATATTTGATAAACATGTCAACACTGACTAATGGTTTTTCACAAATGATTTTTCTAAATGTAGGACAAAAGATTAAGTGCAAAGACAAGAATTATATTATTTACATTGATGCATCATTTCCAGTTGTCAAATATTGCTTGCGATTATATAATGATTTAAATGCTGTGCGTTTAAATGCTGCAGCTTCTTATAATGGATCACCCTTGCAACCCCTATCTGATGTTCATGGGATGATGATATTCATAATGCAATGCTTCATTTGCAGTTTTGCAGGGGAACCTGACCTACCATGTCCTGGGAGCATCTATCATTGAACACTCCTTGGATCTGGGTGGCCAGCAAGGTAAGTAGAACACTTACCTATTCCCCTTCATTAATAAAACTGATCTGCATCTATCCTCCATCTCCTGACCCCTAATCCGCTTCACCCCTATCTTTATGGAGCTTCCCCCACCTCCACTCTCACAAGCCAATGCTTCAGCTTCTGTCCCCTCAATCCCTCAAATGCAAAATAATTTTGATTCACTGGGACATCCCACCGTAGCTATGCCATCCCAGCACATCCTTTAAGGCATATGCAAATTCATAGACATTTTACTTCCACATATATACCTCCAGTCATCTTGTTAATTTGCTTTATCACCTGTTTGTGATTTTATGTACAGTAAGAGTTTCCATCTGGAATGTAATTCCATTATATTGGAATGTAATTCCTGACTACGGGTGCTGTCTGTACGGAGTTTGTACATTCTCCCCGTGACCGGGTTGGTTTTATCCGAGATCTTCGATTTGCTCCCACACTCCAAAGACATACAGATTTGTAGTTTAATTGGCTTGGTATAAGTGTAAATTATCCCTAGCGTGTGTAGGATAGTGTTAATGTGCAGGATTGCTGATCAGTGCGGACTTGGTGGGCCGAAGCGCCTGTTTCCTCCCTGTATCTCTAAACTAAAAAAAAAAAAAATCCCCTTTATTCTTTAAATGTAATGGTTAATACTTAACACTCTTTGTTTCTTTTGAATGGAATAGTTAACACGGTGGCACGTTTTGCAGTGTTTTGTGCCCCACACCTCCACCTACCCAGGTATGCAACGTGCGTGGAGTTTGCTTGTTCTACCATGGTTTTCTTTGGGTCCTCGATTTTCCTTCTACTTCCAAAGTCACGCAGGTTGGCAGGTTAATTGCCTATTGTAAATTGCCACATTGTGTCTACACAAGGGGCAGAATTTCAGGTGAATTGATGGGAATGTGTAGAGAATAAAACAGCATTTGAGATTTTATTTGTTTTGAGTGTAATTGGGTGTTTGATGGTCCGGATTGTCTCAGTGGAACAAAAGTTATGTTTTGTGTGTGCTTTATGACTCCGTGTCTCAATTGCTTTTATTTTTAACTATGATAGTTAACACTGTTTTGATTAAAAGAAACATATTGATTGCTAAGATGCTCGATCTACACTACTGAATGGTCAAGCAGGCAAATGTAAATAGGTGAGTCAGTCAAGGGCTGTGTTGGAATACTTAATAATTAACTTAAGAAAACATTTTTTGAAGTTGCAAACTAAAATTCTGAGCTACCTTTGAACAAGCCTATTCTATTTAGAGTTTGGATTTTAAGGAATAGTATATTTCTTGATAGTAAATGGAAGAAAGATTAGGGGCAACATAATTTAACATGGAACTGTGAAATTAAAACTACTCTGCAGCAAAGTGGATTAGAAAGTATTTAGTTCAAAGCTGCAGAGCCATCTACTGACTATTTATACAAACATTTTATTGTGAGTTATCATAAGTAGGATAATGTGTTTAGAATCGGGTGACTTTAAGATGCAATGGCTCTATTAAGTGCAAAGACAGTTTTGATAACTTTAGACAAATAATAAAAATAAGAAGTGTATTTAAAGTGCTTTCAAAGAAGTATTATTAAAAGTACTCTGCTAACTTTTTCTTAATAGGTTTGGCAAGGTCAGTCAAAGGATTGAGGCCTATTTTGGTAGTGTTACTGCATGGCAATGTGCATGGAAATTGTGTTTAAAATGCTTAATGTTTGTGGATTCCAATGTCTATTGTGTTTATGAGAACCGAAGTAAATTTAAATTTGGCCTATATAGATCAACAAAAGGAAATGGCATCCCTTGGAACATGAAAGACCATAATTAGAGCTTTGGTCACATAGAATAATGTTAAAAATGAAAGTTCTTACTTTGAATGCTCCGTCTATTTGTTCAATTTTTTTTCTCAAATATTTAAGCCAAATTGAAGAACCCTTGAAGTAAAATTGCATGAGATGTGATACAATCTGTATAGTCTGTGCAAAAATAAATATACATCACTTGATAGGAATTTCAGAAAAAATGCTGATGCTTTTGCAGAATTAACAGCTGAAATAATGTATTACGCGCACATGGCTTATGTTTGAAATATCAAATAACTTGACAGACAAGAACAAGACTGAGGGAAGGGGGAAATGATCTGTCAGGGAGAAAATAATCTGATTAATCAATTCCCCAAAACAATTTTCTGGTTTAACTTTTATTTTTTTATCTAGTCAACAGGCACTGCAGTTGGGAACCTGCATTTGACTTGCTGGTGCAATTACATAGCACCCTCTAGTGCCAAACATTCATAAAAAAACAACAATGGCTTTATTTATTCTCAAAGTAGCAGAGTTGAAAGCAATTACATACATTTGTACGTGACATAAATTAAAGGCAGAAATATTGCCTTTCTCCCACATATTTTGGTGACAATTGCTCCCTTTCCTGACCTGATGTGACTAATGATAGTCCATCTTATCATGTCGACACTTGCTTTCTGAATCCAAATCATGAACTTTTGATGGGCCTTCAGATGTTAACAATGGTTATGATAAACTGGTTAACTAAACACTAAGTATGTTTACCGAAAACCTCTACCTAAAAGGAAAATATTGACTGGAACTTTTCATGTAAAACCTTTGCACAATCTCTTTCGTTTGTATTCCAAATATGATGGGTTTTTATACAAAACAAACAGTTTCATATTGATTTTACGTTTGACTGGATGGATTTAAGAGAGAGTTAGATAGAGCTCTAGGGGCTAGTGGAGTCAAGGGATATGGGGAGGGCAGGCACGGGTTATTGATTGGGGACGATCAGCCATGATCGCAATGAATGGCGGTGCTGGCTCGAAAGGCCGAATTGCCCCCTCCTGCACCTATTTTCTATGTTTCTATGACTTTCCCTAGTTTATTAGGTTTTATGTGTAACATGTCTACATTGACTTGCATTTGAGTTTGGGGATGTGTACAGTTAAATATGCAACATACAATACATACTTTTCTAAATCCATCTGCCAGCATTAAATCAAAATTTATTTTAAATTATTCAGTTTCTAACAATGCACACACTTATTCAGCTTTGCAAACTATAATACATTGGCAACAAACCTTATGCCCAATTAATGTTCTCATTGTATACAAAACAACAAGTACTAGTTCTTATGCAGGTTTACTCGGTTTTAGAAACATAGAAACATAGAAAAGAGGTGCAGGAGGAGGCCATTCGGCCCTTCGAGCCAGCACCACCATTCATTGTGTTCATGGCTGATCGTCCCCAATCAATAACCTGTGCCTGCCTTCTCCCCATATCCCCTGATTCCACTAGCCCCTAGAGCTCTATCTAACTCTCTCTTAAATCCATCCAATGACTTGGCCACCACTGCCCTCTGTGGCAGGGAATTCCCCTGTATTCTCAAACCGCTGTCTCACGGTGCGAGTTGGCCCACGAGTGACCCCGAGTTTTCACTCGTGGTGATCACGTAGCGGGAACGTCGGAACTCGCATGAGCAACTTATCGACTCATGGCGCTAACGGCAGGTACTCGGGAAACTTGTTAACTCGTGAAAAAAATCAAACATGTTTGATTTTTTCCACGAGTCAAATTAACTGTTCAAGTTAAAAATTGAAACATTTAAAACTCGTGGCAATAACGTAGTGGCCTGTGCGTTTATCTTAGTGTCTCGTGAGTCTACCGTGGGAACGTTCTTATAATCTGTTCATTCGCTCGAATAAAGACTGAACCAAAGATAGACACAAAATGCTGGAGTAATTACATGTGGTTAAGTTACATGTGGCTCCGGGAGGTAAAGAGGCTTGAGAAATATAAATGTTGAAATACGCGCAGATCAACGCGGGGTATCCAGAGCTGAAAGGGAGCTAAATATATATGTGTGTGTGTGTGTGTGTAAATATATATATATATATATATATATATATATATATATATATATATATATATATAATGAGAGAGAGAGAGAGAGTATATATATATAGAAACATAGAAAATAGGTGCAGGGGTAGGCCATTCGGCCCTTTGAGCCTGCACCGCCATTCAATATGATCATGGCTGATCATCCAACTCAGTATCCTGTACCTGCCTTCTCTCCATACCCCCTGATCCCTTTAGCCACAAGGGCCACATCTAACTCTCTCTTAAATATAGCTAATGAACTGGCCTCAACTACCTTCTGTGGCAGAGAATTCCACAGATTCACCACTCTCACAATTGCAATGTATATATATATATATATATATATATATATATATATATATATGTATTTGTAGTATAATATGTATATACATATTATATATATTATATATATTGCAATTCCAACCCCAAAGCAATTGAGAGGCAATTTCTTTGGGCCATGTAATTTAACGTGTGTCTTTGCTTTTAAAAGTGAAGCGGTTTAATTGTTTACGCTGCGCCGTGTTTCGTGTTGGGGAGAGTGCTGTTGTTACAATGCTTTCAATTCAATTCTGCCCTCCCCCTTCCACAGAAAAATGCCTAAATTTGTCTTTGCGCCCGCTCTCCTGGGAGCAATCCAAACCAGGGGAACAATGAACCCTCAGAGGCTTCGTGTTCCTTGCTCCTATATATGGACCTCGCTCGCTCGCAACTGTATGAACGCTCGATCAACCAGGCATCGGCCAACACGGAGGCCTAATTACTGAAAACAAAGTAAACTTGTACCAGACCTCATCATCTTCCTTCCGCCCACCCGTAACCACGGCACCACACTTTCAACATAAACCTTAATATATAAAGAATATATTATGGGACATTGGATTGTCTGAAGAAGGGTCCCGAGCAGAAACGCCACGTGTGTGTGTGTGTGAGTGTGTGTGTGTGTGTCTGTGTGTGTGTGTCTCTGTGTGTGTGTGTGTATCTGCTGTCGGGTCAAGGCAGCCGCTCCAAGTCAGTCACCCGAGCTGCTTCCTTCCTCTGAAGTGGCGGCCAGTTCTGTATCCGTGCCCGGTGTGCTGCGGCAGCCACCCATGCTAATTCACTCCCCGGCCACAATAAAACCATACAGCAATTACTGCACAGAAACAGGCCATCTCGGCCCTTTTACTCCATGCCGAACACTTACTGTCACCTAGTCCCATCTACCTGCACTCAGACCGGAGCGTGGCAAGTGGGTTATTGACCCCAATCCCCTCCTTCACAACGCCAGACTCCCCAAATACTGTGATCTGAGCTCTCCCCCCCCACCCCGGGAAATACAGTATTTAAAAACATAAAGCACCAAGAAATGCACTTACCACGTTATTGGTTACTGGAGGGTGCGCATATTCCCTTTGTAGGTCATATCAATAGATGTAGCCGCGCTGTAACTCAAAGCCACAGGATGGAGATGTCTTCTTTAACATTGTTGCTTTATTAAAACATACCTTCATTCACGGTTGGCTCAAGAGAAACGGGAGAGGAACTTGGTAATTCGGGAGGGGAAGTTGGAACATCGCGGCAATGACATACCCGTGGGAACTCGGTTAAACACTTGATCATAAACATGAAGTCTCGTACGCAACCACGAGTCTCACTCGGGGTACCTCGTGGGTCAACTCACACCGTGAGACAGGGCCATAAGACTGTGGCCCCTGGTTCTGGACTCGCCCAACATTAGGAACATTTTCCTGCATCTAGCTTGTCCAGTCCTTTTATAATTTTATATGTTTCTGTAAGATCACACCTCTTCTTTCTAAACTCCAGTGAATACAAGCCTAGTCTTCTCAATCTTACCTCATATGACAGTACCGCCATCCCAGGGATCAATCTCATGAACCTACGCTGCACTGCCTCAATCACAAGGATGTCCTTCCTCAAATTAGGCGACCAAAACTGTACACAATACTCCAGACGTGGTCTCACCAGAGCCCTATACAACTGCAGAAGTTTTCTTCTCCCCTTTTGTCATTCTCTTCTAATTTTCCTCACTCGCCAAATATGGACATTGTTTTATGATGGGATAAAGTTCTGGAGACATTTAACTGTGTTAATCTGTAGCTATCAAAACTCAGCTAATTCTTTATTTCAACCAGTGTCCACATCACTAGTTTTCAGAATTTTGGAATATTTTTCTTTTTTTCACTTTAGTTTTTATTGCTTTTATGTATACACAAATAAAACACAAATATAACAACGAAACATGCAACAATACAGTGAAATGTACACCAGTGTAGCGGGGGGTTCAGTTTACAATTAATGATGCAGTATACAGAACTATTTTCATATTAAAACATTTTCCAATAACTTACATTATTGTCAATAAAATTAAACAGTGTTAATGTCTTTATTTCTATACCTAATCCATTTTCGCCATTTTCTGTTAAACTCGTCTTCTTTCACTCTTAGAGAATATGTCATTTTCTCCATGACAAATATTTCCTGTACTATGTCTAATCATTGTCTAAGTCTGGGTGTGTCCGCTGCAAGCCAGTTTCTTGTAATGGCCTTTCTGCCAGCTCTGAGTAGGATTTTAACCAAGTAATGATCTTCCTTTCAGCACCACTGTATTTATATTACCCAGGTATAAAATGGAACACTTCTTGGTGACTATATATCCTAATATCATTTTCAGTGTGGCATTCTAGGCTGTCCCTTTCCTTGCCATAGTACATATGGGTGGAAACAAATTGTAACATTCTATTTTCTGCTTCTTTTGAATTAATTTCAGCATAAACTGATGATGTAAACTGGAGGTTTAAGACCTACACAGCTTTGTGCCACCCTAAGCCAAATCCTTGCCTACTAATCCAGCAGGAGAGCTACATACAGTACATAATGCTTAATTTTGTTTTAAGATTTTTTTCCTCAGGTTTCATAGAAGGCTAACTTGTTTCACTGCAGTGAATGAGTAGGTGAATTGACAAGGTTGTTTTGGCATAAGATGCAATTTTGTTTCAGTGGTGACTTACAGAAAGAAACTGAGAGCCAGATCAGCAAAGGTTTCCTCCGCTAACAAACTAAACCATCCAGCAAATCCAGAACAGGTGCTTGTAATATTTTCCACTCAATAGATGGTCAAGATAAATCTAGTTTATAAAACTAGATATGCCAACATATGATTTTGTACAACTGAGATTTAATTGCATTCATTTATTTCCATAATTTTTAACATGGCACATTATTTATTCAGATTCTTAATATAATGCATTTACTTCATTAGCAAGCTAGGCATAGAAAGTTGTTTGTGCGCCCTCAGAGAATGAACTTGGCATCCTGACATTTGTTCAACTACATGACTGCAATGATCCATTTCTACAGGGCAACACCGAAATCAAGCGAAATTGTTGACTACCACTGCAGGGAGAGGAGGAATAAAATCACAGCAAGGAATGAGGAGGCTTGGAACTTTACATGTCGTTATAAATGTGCTTGGATGGGATACTCTGCCACATAGACTGCTTATGAATTGTTCAATGAATTAACTGAGACACTTTGAAGTGAATCTATTTTAAACAAAAGTGAAATCAAATGTGGAAAACATTTCAATCAGATTTAATAGGACTAATGTTTTTAATTGCAGCTTTAAAAAAAACCTGATGTAATGTTTCATAATCAGACAAGAACTAATAGATCTGACATATTAGGGTACCTAGTAATTTACCCCTTGGTATCATTAACCATTTGAGTGTACAATCAATTGCTACTCTGTAAATATGTCCATGCCAAAATCCTGCCCCAATTGAAAGGAAGCATTTAGTGGTGCAAACTACTTTTTCCCCATTAATAAAATCTATATTCACATTTATGATTTCTGTTCTTTTGGTAGTCTCATTAATTTACATTTTCAATTATACTCTGAAGTATATTTTAATAGTAAAAAGTAACTTGCCTTAATTGTTAATTATTTCAATTTGTATAATGTTATATCTTTACACGTTTTAATTGGATGCAGACGCTATGTAGCACACATGTGATCTGAGTCATAGATTTACATCTATCTGAAATTTATTGCTCATTATATTGTTTTAATGGAAACTAATGCGGCTGTCTCATGTGTCACTAAAAAAATAGACTCACTGGGTATTAGGTCACTTTGGAATCTTACTTTGTAAAAATGTGTGTCTCAACAAAGAACAATAATGGCTATTTTTAAATGGCTATCCTTCCCATATTCCCCATCCTTAAAAGTAGCCGAATGATTGCTGATGGAGAAAATCCTAACTATTTTAAATAAAGTACTAAGTGACATTTAGTGATAACACAGAGTGATAATGAGCTGTATGGCTACATTTCCTCTTCTGTTGCTGAATTAGTTAATAGTGAGATACTATTATCATGCTTTCAGTGAAGTCAGCTTCAGCATTGGATTATGGAAAGTCTTTGTAAAAGACTGAAGATGTCCAGTGAATCGATAACTCTCATCAGGTTGAAAGGCATTTTCTTATTCTATATGTTAACTTCTTAGAGAATTATAAGGACCATTGATCCAAATACACTTTCTCACTGTGTGTCTTCTTCTATTCAATCCCAATCCTAACCTTCTGAACAGACACTTTAAAAGGGTTATTTGTTGATGAGACTAAACGCTGAGACAAAGCTAAGTCAATGCAGGAATATCTCCAATTAATCATTTGATTGATATTTACAAAATATACATCTAATTGATATCATGGACAAAAATCATGAATTACAATTAGAAGGGTTAGAGATACGTACACTTAATTAGATAATCAATTGTTTTAAACAGTACACTTTGTTATTTATCAGGTTGGTCTGACATATGAAGCAGATTAGTCTTTTTTTTTGATACAAGGAAGATACAATGAACTGGCTTTTAAATTTGTGATTAATGGTGCTTTAATTTGTCTCCATATTTGGAGCACTTTAGACTGAAAACTATTTGTCTCTTTCAACTTAACAAATTTGGAAAGAAATCAACAAATCAAATCAGGCTCAGTTTTGTAGATGATCAACAACTAATTTAAGAAACTTTAGTTTAATAGGAAAGAAAGCAAGTTGAATAGCATATAAGATCGTCCAAAGAAATACAGTATTTATTTTCATCAGGCGAGAACATTACAACATTTAATGATCTTTCTGATTTAATAATCTTTCTGATTGTTTGTCTGTGGTTTGAAAATCCATTTACACTACAGTGGACTTGAAACATTTATTTCTCTAATATGATTCCTTGTTAAATTAGGATCGGGAAATGTCGATGAATGCAAATACAATCATAATATTGGCATTGGTATTAGTAATGGTATTAGTTTATTATTGTAGCAAGATGCAGTGAAAAGCTGTTTTATGTGCATTCGAGTCAAATCATACCTTGGGTGAGTACAATCAAGCTGTACCAGTAACAACAGAGAGAAAAATGACCATACTGATTACAGTGCAAAAGCATTGCAGAGTTACAGCAGCAGAGAAAGTGCAGATAAAAACAGTGCATGGGTTTCAATGAGATAGGTAGGGAAAATGGGACTACATAAGAGATATGTTCGATAGAGTGATAACAAATAGTCTAACTAGTAGTTGGGTACTCAATAGGAAGTTAAATAAGTTCCTAATAAAAAGAGAAAAATCCAAACCCATCGGGATAGAAAAGGAGAGGTGAACTAATTGGATAGTGTTTTTAAGGTGCCGAGACACTCATATGCGTCACATAGCCTCTTTTCCTAATTGTACTGAGAGATTCTCTCAAAAGAAGTGTTCTAATAACTTGAATTACTTTATTATGGAGTTACCAATCATTTTTGCTTCATTTTGATATCAAGCAGTGTCTGAAAATTAAAGTATGCAGCTTCTTTCAAATTAAATAGCTATAGAATCGATGAAGATGTTTGGAACATTAGACAAGAAATAGGCTGGTGTAAACCCTGGTCTGGGTGGCATGGTGAATGGCACAAATGTATAATTATCATGACTATTTCTGCAGGTTAGAAACATACCTTAAACAAAAATGGAACTATAAAATCATGTCCAATGGCCCAGATTATCCTGAAATTAATTCATAATAATTTTTAAATACTTCTAAATGCCTCAGGCTAAAATTATGTTTTGTCAGCTTTGCCAGCCAGCTAAATTGAGATGCGGAATACCAGGCTGTCATAGTTCACTACTGCATTTCCGATTACGAGGTTTACTCTGGACTTAACACTTGATGACATTTAGGTCCAGAAGAACCTTGCTGTATTAGGCTCTCCAGTGAGTTTGTAGCTAGCTTCTTCAAATAAATATGGATCTAGTTCTTGATAGGCGCCACCAAACTAAAAGCAAGTATTAAATGCTGTCTGATCCATTGAGTTACTCCAGCATGGTGCAAGGCGGCACGATGCACAGCAGTAGAGTTGCTGCCTTACAGCGCCAAAGTCCCGGGTGCTGTCTGCACGATGTTTGTACATTTTCCCCATGACCACGTGGGGTTTCTCCAGTTTCCTACCACCCTCCAAAGACGTACAGGTTTGTAGGTTAATTGGCTCCAGTAAAGATCGCAAATTGTCCCTCGTGTGTAGAAAAGTGCAAGTACACGGGGATCGCTAGTCGACGTGGATTCGGTGGGCCGAAGAGCCTGTTTCCATGCTGTATCTCTAAACTAAACTAAAGTAAACTAAACACTTAGTATCCTTTTGTATAAACTTTCATCTGCAGTTCCTTGCATCTGTAAGAGGTACAGGCACGTCAAATTGAGTTTATTGTCGTATGTACAAGTACTGTGAAGTATGGGAATAATGAAAATCTTATTTGCAGCAGCATCAATGGCACATTGGCTTAGAAAGCACATAAAAACAAACGTTGCATAAATTAGACATAAATTGCTCATAAAATGTCATCAGCTCACCACTGTCAGGAAATTCGGACCCATTATTTAAATACCAGTCACTGCTTGCTTTTTCCAATGCAGCTGCTCTGGTAACTGCATCGATATCTTTCATTTTGCCTCTTATTTTGGCATTAATGACAATTTCAGTGTTCATATTTAATTTAGTTATTCCAGCGTTTTCTTATTCTGTTTCATAGAAAATGTGTTGCTTAATAACGTGGTCAAATAGGCAAAATTCATGTATTAGGGAAAATTAAGTTTGAACACCGTTGAAATCGGGAATGGAAACTGAGCAGTTCATGTGAGTTCTAGTCAGATTTCCTGTACTGACACCAGCTCCTCTCATTTCTTGATATCTAAAAACCTAACCATCATCAACAAATTAGCCTCCACTGCCATCTTGTGTGGAGACTTTCAATGTTTCACTACCTCTGGATGAAGACATTTCTTATCTGGAACTTTTCATCACGGATGGCCCTTTATTTTGAGACTGACCTTTGTTATAGATGCCGTAGTCAAGGGAAAATATATATTCCAGCATCTAACCTAACAAGAGTTGTAGATGTGTTTCATCAAAATCACCTCTCATTTTTCTAAACTCAAGGTAGTTCCCCTCAGGTGACAGACTCATCATCTCAGGAGTCAATCTGATGAAACCTTGCGCACTCCATCAATCCCACATCCTTTCTTTGGTAGGGAAAATGGCTTGTACACAATAGTTGTACACTGAAGTGATATCACCAAGGCACTGGATAATTGGAGCAAGATAGCTTTATTCTTGAACAGAGACTATTTTGAAATAGACCAACATACAATTTGACTTCCTAAATGCTTGTTGACCTTCCTTTTTAGCTTTCAGTGATTAATTTACAAGGATGCCCAGGCCACTCTGTTTTTCAATAGCATTTAAACACACACTATTTACAAAACATGCTGTGCTTTATTTGCAACCAAAGTGGCATGTCTGTGGACCTTCACTTAGCCTTAAGGAGTGCTTCAAAGCCCACTTTCTAACACATGCTTGGCAGAAGTATTTTAAGATAAAATGGTAGCCTCTTGATGCAGGTCTCACTTAAATCCCTGAACACGATGCTTTCTGCCAATCCCCTCGTAATGCCACATTTTACCATTCCCCTCCTCACCCACTCACAACTTTGATTGTATCTCTGCAACTGATCACAACCACAGCCCTGGACCCTCTGTTGCCTCAAGCTCTATTCTTGCCCCACTCATTGCCTTTCTCAAGCATAACATTGCCTCTTTACTTCATGTGCATTTGATGCCAAGAGCATTGGGCATAAGATCAGCTGCCTCTGCAATGATGGAGAAAATACCTTTGTCTGCATTGTACTTGATACCTGCTTCTATTCACTTACAAATCAGTGACATATACGATAAGAGTTTGCTGCAATGGTTCGGACACCAGACTAGTGTTGGTCTGCTACAAATCAAACATTAAATATGCCTTTCCCTTTAGACTTTAGAGATACAACACGGAAACAGGCTTTTAGGCTCACCGAGCCTGCGACAACCAGTGATCACCCATACACTAGCACTATCTTAACCACGAGCAACAATTTATAATTTTCTTCTCCGAAGCCAATTAACCTACAAACCTATACTTCTTTGCGATGTGGGAGGAAACCAGAGCACCAGGAGAAAACCCACATGGTCACAGGGAGAAGGTACAAACTCTTTATAGACAGCATCCATAGTTTGGATCGAGCCCATGTCTCTGACGCTGTGAGACATCAACTTTATCACTGTGCCACTGATCCCTGTTGAGATAACTTTTAAAGCTGCTGAGTTGGAAGACCAGAGACAAGGACCAGACAGATTAGATGCAAGAAGGATTTTCTGATAGAGGGAAAGCCCAGGACCAAAAGTCACATACTGGGGATAAAAGTTGAGATACTGAAGACTGAGATGAGGAGACATTTATATTCCTGAGAATGTGGAACCTGTGGTTTCTTTAAACCAGAATGCAGAGTGAAACTAATCATCAAATATATTTCTGAAAGAGTTAAAGATTGTTCTTTAGACTGAAGGGATTAAGGCATGGGAGGAAAGTTCAGCCATGATTGTATTGGATGACAGAACATGATCATAAGGACAACTGGCCCGCTCCTGCTCTTATTTTATGCTTGTCATTTTAGCATGTTGGTTGCCCAAACAGAGAATCTTCTAGCTGGTCAGAACATCAGAGGAACTCACTAGGTTGAAACCAATCCTTACAGAGAAATGTTTTGAAACATCAGGAAACAAAACTGAGCTTTAAAACAGTGCAAATCATTTTTTTGTGTGGAAAAAAAATATTATCTCCGATTGGTCCATGTTGTCACGCGAGTTGTGTGTGGATTGGACCACTCAGAAACATTTGAAGCATAATAACATTTTAGGCTGATACATAAATTCAGAGCTTTGAATAGTGATGATTTTTAAAGCTTTCATTGTTTTATATTTTTAGCATTATTTGGACTGCTCTGTATTATAGAAACTATAATGGAAAGCTTTATTTGAAGTGACAGTTCTGGCTGAGCTGATCTCCCTGTGCTAATTCATAATTGAGGATCATTTGTTTTCCACAGGATATGAGATAATTTCCATTCAAGTTAATAAAAAAGAAACTCTGGCAACTACTCTGAGAAAATCCTACCAGTTATATCGTTTGAACATTTAGCTTAATAATACTGTAATAAGCTACCCAGTTATAGATTTCAAATGCGCAATGTAATTATGTGCATTAGGTCTTAGCATTTATAAGATCACAAATCCATCAGTTTTCAGTATTCATATAAAAATCCATGCATCACTGTCAGAGCTAGTTTGGTCACTAGGAATGTGTTCATTTGTGAGTCCGCTTTTAAAGAGGTGGCTTAGATCCTCTCCTCGTGGAATCCCAATGAATGGCAAACCAGTTCTGACAGAACCATTATAGAATTGTTATCAGACCTTTATACAGTGTCAGATATAAAGCTTTGTTTCAGCAGGATGGAAGTAAATACAAAGCTCACGGCTGTAAAAAAATGCACGGAATATGGAAATGCAGTTTGTGTGAAGTTTCGGTGCATGTTGACATCTTACATTCAAATATTTTTTTTCACAAGGCTTTACATGCCTGGAGAAGATTTCAAGGGAGCATTTTTTGTTCTTAAAAAAAATAAAGAAAACTTTCCAACTGCAAGGACTTCTGAGCACATTAATTAGACATTAACATACTATAATTTCATTCCATTCAATGTAGGTTTTCTGTAAGTGATATTTTGTTGGATTTTTTATTGAATTGATAATGTAAGAAGGTGATTATCAGTCTACAGCAAGAAGTCATTCTCTGGAAATCCTAAATGTCATGATAGATTATTTTCAAATGCTATTAGTTGGGAGGAAAATCTGCACAATAAATGGACATTTACAAATACAAATATTTATTTCAACTTGAATCAGCTTATTCTATGCTAAATACCATTATCACCATGAAGTCAGGGTTTGAACACGGCTGAGAAAAACTGAATATATTGATCCTCTTTCGTAAGATCTTTGATTAAAGCAACGTTGATAATTTTAATTTCACTTTGGAAAAGACCGTGCCGTAATGCCATAAATTTATTGGATATTGATATTATTTGTCATATTTTGCCACAAGATTAACCCTTTTGCCTAATTTGTACTGTGTAATATTCCTCCTGTAATTGTTTTCACTTCTTAAATTCCTAGGATATATTGGGAGGTAAGAGCATGGAAGAGAACAATCTACAGATTTATATTTTATTTAGACCTAACCCTCTGTTTTAGAAAGGTGAAGAATTACAACCATATTCTACCATTAACCATTGTCTATGGGTTATTTTTCTATGTGCTTATTTCTTAATTAGTACGGGTATCAGTGGTTATGGGGAGAAGGGAGGAGAATGGGGTTAGAGGGAGAGATATATCAGCCATGCTTGAATGGCGGGCTAGAGTTGATGGGCCGAATGGCCTAATTCTACTCCTATCAATAATGACTTTATGATCTTATGACATTAGTGGTTTCTTCGTTTAATGGGAAGAAAACTGATCAATTGCCTTCACTTCCATCTTCGCCAAGGATATTCCAGTCACAGTCATTTAACTGATATACACAGATCCAACATGCATGTGTGTACAAAGATGATGTGCAAAATACAAAATGCTGGAGGAACGCAGCAAATCAGACTACATCTATGGAAGAAATGGATGTACAACGTTTTGAGTTGGGACTCTTTTTTAACTGACAGTACTAGGTGGACAAAGCTGGAAAAGAGTACTGGGGGCAGGACTTAAATTGACAAGTGATCATAAGGTCATAAGTCATGTGATAGGAGTAGAATTAGGCCATTCGGCCCATCAAGTCTACGCCATTCAATCGTGGCTGATCTATCTCTTCCTCCTAACTCCATTCTCCTGCCTTCGCTCCATAACCTCTGACACCTGTACTAATCAAACTTCTATCTATCTCTGCCTTAAAAATATCCACTGACTGAATCCCACAGATTCACCACCTCTGACTAAAGACATTTCTTCTCATCTCCTCCTGAAAAGAACATCCTTTAATTCTGTGCCTATGACTTCTAGTCCTGGACTCTCCCATTAGTGGAAACATTCTCTTCGCATCCACTATCCAAGCCTTTCACTATTCTGTATATTTCAATGAGGTCCCTCCACATTCTTCTAAGTCTCGGGTGAGGCTAGTCGGGAACTCCAACGAAGGTTTGACCAGCCCCGACACAAGGTTCAATCGTCCGCCGCAGGGGAGCTGACATCCCCCTGATGCGGGAGCTTGATCGCCTCAACGCAGAGGGCCCAAACGCCACCGGCTATGGGAGTCAACATCTTCCCGTCAACGGAGGGCTCGAGGCCCCCGACCGAGGAAGAACAAAGGAAGAGACTTTAAATTTATTTCACTTTCCATCACAGTGAGGAATGTGTAGGACTCACTGTGGTGGATGTTCATGTTAAAATGTGTTTTTGAGTGATCTGTTATTTTTAATTGTATAACTGACCTGGCTAATAAAATTCCTCGTATGTTGCAAAACATACTTGGCGAATAAAGTGTGATTCTGAATCTGAACACCAAAGAGTACTGATCCAGTGCCAAAAAACATTCATCATAGGTTATCCTACTTATTCCTGGGATAATTTTTGTAAACCTCCTCTGGATCTCTGGTGATAGGTGGATACGGGTGAGGGGCGGTGATTGACATGTGGGTGGAGTAACTGACAATTCAAGAGGTGAAAAGGAAATAAAGGAGGTTAAATAAGGAAAGAAAATTACTGAAATGTAAAGCCAGAGGGAGGGATCAAGGTCACAGGGGAAGGGGAATAAGGTGGGAAAAGGGGAAAGTGATTCGAAAATAGTGAGCTATGGAAGGGAAAGACACAGGATGACTGGGAGGGAGAGAGATAGTAGGAGAAATGGAGGTGTAATGGTATGCGGCAGGGGTGGGGGTGTCACAGGAAAGAGAAAGGGATTGAGGGACATTTCAAATTGGTGAATCCAATATTCGCACTGTTGGGTTGCGTGCAATCCAAGCAGAATATGAGGTTAAATAAGGCATAAAAAGGAACTTCGGCCTGGGTGGCAGGGTGGCGCAGAGTAGTGGGGTTACCTGGTGGCACAGAGGTGGAGCTGCTGCCTTACAGCGCCGGAGACCTGGGTTCGATCCTGACTATGGGTACTGTCTGTACAGAGTTTGTACATTCTTCAGTCACTATGTGAGTTTCATCCGGGTGCTCCGGTTTCCTCCCACACTCCAAAGACATACAGGTTAATTCGCTTTGGTGGGCAATTGTAAATTGTCCCTAACGTGTAGGACAGTATTAGCGTACGGGGATCGCTGGTCGGCGCAGACTTGGTGGGCTGAATGTTCTGTTTCCACACTGTATCACTAAACTAAACTAAACCAAACTAAAACCTCCATACTGAATTTAGCAATTTCAGATCACTCATTCATTGTATCATTGATGTCTGCTTTCACTTAAGGATGATTCGTTTTTCTTACCATGAACCTTAATTGCCAGAGAGCCATGTGGTGCAGAAAAGGCAATGTTGCAAATGTTGAGGTTAGTTTAGCTTAGAGATACAGCGAGGAAACAGGCCCTTTGGCACACCAAGTCCGCACAACCAGCGATCCCCGTAGATTAACACTATCCTTCACATACTAGGAACAATTTTGCATTTATACCAAGTCAATTAACCTACACACCTGTGCGTCATTGGAGTGTGGGAAGAAACCGAAGATCTCGGGGAAAACCCATCCAGGTCATGGGGACAACGTACAAACCACACAGATGAGCACCCATAGTCAAGATTGAACCCAGGTCTCTGGCACTGTAAGTAGCTCGACCACTACGCCACAGTGCCACCATCCTCTTGTATGCTTTAATGAATAAGTCAGTAATATTTTGGAGCTTGTTCTCTGAGCATGAGCAGACCCCAATGTCGTCTGCATACCTCACCTCAACTATTCAGTTTCAAATGATTTTGGTTCTAGCCATGGAATCAGCACATTTTTCCATCATTTGCGAGAACCCATAGGGTCATGGAGCTGCATAGTAGAGAAAATGGGCCCCTCGGCCCAACACATCCATGCTGAACAAGATGTTTCCTGAGTTCATCCCACCTACCTGCATTTACCCCATTTCCCTCTAAACGGCTTCTATCCATGTACATGCCTAAATATATTTTAAACTTTATAATTATATCTGCCTCTACCACCTCGTCTGACAACTCGTTCCATATACTCACCACCTTCTGTGTGAAAACCCTGCCTCTCAGGTCGCCTATAAATCATAAGATCATAAGAGATGGGAGTAGAATAGTAAGATTAAATGAGAACTTACCAGTTGGAAAGTTGATCCTTATTTTATAAGGAGTTACGATGAGGGATTTCGTGAAGACCCCGCCAGCACGCATGCGCGACATTCTTCAAAGCAGCGGTGTGGAATCACAGATAACAACAATGTCTGAAGATCGTAAGATTAAGATTCTCTAATATACCAGTTGACCTTATGATAGAGGGTTGGGAGCGGAGGGCATGAAATCCCTCATCGTAACTCCTCATAAAATAAGGATCAAACTCCAAACTGGTAAGTTCTCCCTTAATCTTACTATTTTACTTCTCACACGGAGTCCATGCTCACACACTGTCATAATTACTGATGGAGGAAGTATGCTAACGTATTTCAGACTTGAACAAGCTGAAAAATAATAAGGTATTTATTAATACAAACAAAAACCCCTGAATTCAGGGACAAACGTTTAGGGAACAGCACTTAAAACTGACTCCGCAAACGTTGCGGGAGTGGCCACAGGCTTGTTATAAAAATGCTGAAATGTAGTTTTACTGGCCCAGCCCGCTGTTGCGAGGATATGATCCATGGGTACCTCCATGGTCCTTGCCGCTGATGTGGATGCAGCCCTGGTAGAATGAGATTTAAAAATTTTAGTGTCTATACCTGCTGCACCCAATACCACCCTGAGCCACCTGGAGATAGTCCGCACTGTCACCCTGTGATGTGGGTTTTTATGGTTGATAAACAGACCCGTCTCCATTTTCCTGATGGTGTGTGTGACATTGATATAATGTCGGAGATAGGTGGCTATACAGAGTCGTACATCAACGGGGTATGCTAGGAATTCCAATTTCAGACCTGTAGATCCAGGCCTGTGTTGTTTAAGTAACTCATCTATAAAGAAAGTCACTTTATTGGGGGTTGAGACCATTCTATCCAGTTTTAGTTTCTGTAGTGTCTGGACCCATTGTGCTGTGATCAGTGCCATTAACATCACCACTTTGAAGGTGAGTTTGTCCAGTGGTAAATCCATCATAGGCGACCAGCTCCTGTGTAGGGACCACACAACCCCAATATCCCAGGTTATATTATGTCGTGGTCGGGGAAGGTTGGAATTGAATATACCCCTCATGAGTTTGGATACCAGCTGGTGAGATCCCACTCCAATGTTGAGATAGGATGACAGTGCACTCCTGGCTCTGTTTATGGCACTGTAACTGAGGGTATCATCATAATGAAGGCCCGCAAGGAATTCCAGCACATTGGTGATCGTAGCAGAGTTGTAGGTGGTCTTGGTCCGACTACAGAAGGCCTCCCATTTCCTTATGTGGGTGAGGTACTGCTTTCTTGTGGACTCTCTGCACGATGCTGTAATGATGTCCATGGTTCTTGTTGACAGCCCGAATTCCAGTAATGGCCTCTACAGAACCTGCAAGCCAACAGGTTCAGATGACCATGGCATGGATATTTTCCCCTGTTATGGATTGGTCACCAAATTCGGGCATTTGGTAACCTGTGGCCATGGTTCTTTCATCATGTTGAGGAACACCGGGTACCATGGTTGTGTGGGGCCATCGGGTATTATCAGTATACCTGATGCAGAATCTAGTTGAATTTTCTGCAATACCCGACTGATGAGGCAGAATGGGGGAAATGCATAGTAAAGCCATTTTCCCCCAATGTAGCGAGAACGCCTCCCATCGCCCACTCCCCCAGGAATCTGGTCTCACAATAGACATATGTTGGTATCTGATGGATTCAACCTGTGAACGCAAAGAGGTCGATATTCTGGTATTCCAGTTTGGCTATAATTTTTAGCAAATATTTTGGGGTTCAACATCCACTATGATGTTGTCATTAGAAATACTCAGACCTGGTGTCCGCCAATGTAATTGAGCTTACCAGGAAGGTACGAGTAGCTGATGTATCGAAATTTATTTTCTTATCAATACACCAGAGCCAAATTAAATTTTCCAATTCAACACAAGATATAGACGATAACACCCATTATGGTTTAAATACGCCACCACTGTGGGTATTTATCTATTTGAAGATGGACATGCGTATGTGCAGATTAGTGCAGTAAGCCCGCAGCCCGTGGAAATGTCTCCCAGCATTTCCAAATAGTTTTATACTTGTGATTGAAGAAGAGTAGACTCGTGCAAAAATCCCATCTGGCCCGCCACAACTGGAAGTAGTGGGTCGGTTAGCTCCCCTGCCCGGGCGCTTGTGTCGGTTTGTTAACACCGACTTGAATGGTTTAGAAATTATGAATGGGATTAAAAAATTCACGACAACATTGCTAATCCATTAATCATTGTATCTCAATTTTTGCCCTTGTTTGTCAGATGCATAGATCTGTCAAAATGTCCAGCATTTGCTTTTAATGCTGAGATTTTTGACTCTTTGCAAGTTTTGATAGTGTAACGGCCAAATTGAGCAGCGGACTGTAGCTACAAGTTTCCCAATCACCTTAGCAGCATGTCTAATAGTTCGGTTTCCTGCGCAAACAAGGCTGTTACATGCCTTATTATGTCCCTGTTGCTTTGTTCCTGGGATAGTGGACAATCATATCATTGTGTTAATTGTAAAATCCCAGATAGTATCCCATAAACACAGAGGGGTTGTTAACTTAGATTAGTCTTGGGATGGACAACAAACCTAGTTTCTTAAAATAATGAGTTTGGTAGCAGTTACTGCTATTTAGTAATTCCAAAGTTTTTCCTCACAATTAAAATGTCATCTAAGATATGCCCATGACTATGGTGGTTGACTATTGTTTGTCTTTCTTAGAGACCCAATACTGGTATTTAGTAATTGATTTTGTAAAATAACCTAGTGGGCTGTTGTAAGCCAATTAGGTAGGGCTTTGTTATTGCCATAGTTGCCCCAATCCAGACAAATTTTTAAGTATTTACGGTGGTGTTCCCGTTTATAGGTAGTGAATAGTATGCATCTTTTAGGGCATGACGCACCCTCTGGAAATCAGTTGCTTATTGCCATTTTCACAAATGGTTTTCCAATCTTGTAAATGGGTATATTGTACAAAGGTAATTCAAGTGGGTTTCAAATTATCGATACGGCATCCACCATGCTTTTTTGGTTTTAGTAAAGATGTTTAGAAAACAAAACTCAAAGAGGTTTATGTGTTCATTTTTTCTATAACCCCTTGGTGTAATAACCTTAATAGTTCCGCATGTCCTTCCACTCTTTCTTTGTAAGAAAGTGCAAATATTCCGTAGGTACATGCTGGAGCTGGGGGAAGGTGTTCCATTTATGAATTCAATTTCCATTAATCCCTGAATACTTTGTAATTATAAAAGCGTCAGAAGTTATAGAACCCCATGCATCCCAGAATGTATGCAACCTCCCTCCTACTTGTGAGGTTATACATGCAACACTCCCAAGAGAACCAGACCCCCCACACCTCCATGGCTACTGTCGTGCTTGATGTTGCTGGCCTTTTCTTGGTTCACTGTTTTGCTGGGATGTGGGGATGGGCGCATACTATCCCAGGCTAGTCGCTAGTGGGCCCTGTCCTAATAAAGGCTTGTGATTTTGATAGGGACGCGACGAGGTTGGTTCTAGTTGCCCTATCGGGTTGAACCCCGAGGCCTCTTTGGATGTATGCATATGATATGCCGGTGGTCTGCTCAAGGATGGTGGTTTCATCGACCTGACCGCTTTTGCTTCCTCGTCCAGGACTTTTACCTGTTTTGGCAGGTCTTCACCGAACAACTGGCCCGGTGGCGGCGTAACATTGACTTTGCACAAACCCGCGAATTTTAGGTTTAGTGTTGGACGGATGGAGCTCTTGCGAAAGCAGTTTATTTCATATTGTGCATTGCACAGCAATGCGAGTGCAAGCTGCTGCTCCTCTGTCATGTCCGTCCCGTCTTTTTACAGGAATGTAAAAAGAATCTTAAGAAAGAAATTAGGAAGGCTAAAAGAAGATATGAGGTTGCTTTGGCAAGAAAGGTGAAAGTAAACCCAAAGGGTTTCTACTGCTATATTAATAGCAAAAGGATAACGAGGGATAAAATTGGACAATTAGAGAACCAGAATGGACAGCTATCTGCAGAGCCAAAAGAGATGGGGGAGATATTGAACAATTTATTTTCTTCGGTATTCACCAAGGAGAAGGATATTGAACTCGGTGAGTTAAGGGGAAAAAGTAGAGTAGCTATGGAAACTATGAGATTCAAAGAGGAGGAAGTACTGACACTTTTGAAAAATATAAAAGTGGATAAGTCTCCAGGTCCTGACAGGATTTCCCTAGGACATTGAGGGAAGTTAGTGTAGAAATAGCAGGAGCTATGACAGAAATATTTCAAATGTCATTAGAAACGGGAATAGTGCCGGAGGATTGGCGTACTGCGCATGTTGTTCCATTGTTTAAAAAGGGTTCAAAGAATAACCTAGCAATTATAGACCTATTAGTTTGACGTCAGTGGGTGGGCAAATTAATGGAAAGGATACTTAGAGATAATATATATAAGCATCTGGATAAACAGGGTCTGATCAGGAACATGTTTGACAAACCTTCTTGAATTTTTTGAAGCGGTAACTAGGGAAATTGATGAGGGTAAAGCAGGGATGTTGTCTATATGGATTTCAGTAAGGCCTTTGACAAGGTTCCCCATGGAAGGTTGGTTAAGAAGGTTCAATCTTTGGGTGTTAATGGCGGAGTAGCAAGATGGATTCAACAGTGGCTGAATGGGAAATGTCAGAGAGTAATGGTGGATGGCTGTTTGTCAGGTTGGAAGCCGGTGACCAGTGGGGTGCCTCAGGGATCTGTGTTGGGTCCACTGTTGTTTGTCATGTACATCAATGAACTGGATGATGGGGTGGAAAATTGGATAAGTAAGTATGCAGATGATACTAAGATAGGTGGTATTGTGGATAATGAAGTAGATTTTCAAAGTCTACAGAGAGATTTGGGCCATTTGGAAAAAGTGGGCTGAAAGATGGCAGATGGAGTTTAATGCTGATAAGTGTGAAGTGCTACATCTTGGCAGGACAAATCAAAATAGGACGTACATGGTAAATGGTAGGGAATTGAGGAATGCTGTGGAACAGAGGGATCTAGGAATAAACTGTGCATAGTTCCCTGAAGGTGGAATCGCATGTAGATAGGGTGGTAAAGAAAGCCTTTGGTGTGCTGGCCTTTATAAATCAGAGCATTGAATATAGGAGTAGGGAAGTAATGTTAAAATTGTACAAGGCATTGGTAAGACCAATTCTGGAGTATGGTGTACAATTTTGGTCGCCTAGTTATAGGAAGGATGTCAACAAAATAGAGAGAGTACAGGGAGATTTATTAGAATGTTGCCAGGGTTCCAGCAACTATGTTACAGAGAAAGGTTGAACAAGTTAGGTCTTTATTCTTTGGAGCGCAGAAGGTTAAGGGGGGACTTGATTGAGGTCTTTAAAATGATGAAAGGGATAGACAGAGTTGACGTGGATACGTTTTTCCCATTGAGGGTAGGGAAGATTCAAACAAGAGGGCATGACATGAGAATTAAGGGACAGGGGTTTCGGGGTATCGTGAGGGGGAAATTTCTTTACTCAGAGGGTGGTGGCTGTGTGGGAATCAGCTTCCAGCAGAAGTGGTGGAGGCAGGATCGATTTTAACATTTAAGGGTAAAGTGGATAGGTATATGGACGTGAAGGGAATGGAGGGGTATGGTCTGAGTGCAGGTAGATGGGACTAGGGGAAAACAAATGGTTGGCATGGACTGGAAGGGCCAAGAGGGCCTGTTTCCGTGCTGTAAATGTTATATGGTTATATGGTTATATGGTCTATGGACCTGGCAAAGGCAACAATGCCTGAGGTCAATAATTTCAGGATTTTTTGTATTTTTAATTCCTGGGACCTGATCCCAGGACTGATGTTACCCCAGATGGGTGTGTTGACGGTCGGGACATTGAGCGACACACAATTTTCCGGAGATTTGTATTTGTTGGTAGTTTCCGTGAGCATCTTTGCTGCAGCTGGTGCGTGGTTAAATAATTCATGCTGTCGCTAGCCTAGGCTGAAGAGGTTGTCCTGATTGTGCTGGTTGGGCGAACTTCGACACTACTTCCAGAGGTTCCTCTTCAGGCATCTCTTGCAACACAGGTTCTTGCACCAACCCCTCTTCAAAGTCAGCAAATGGCTGACTTCTGGCACTCCCTATTGAAGAGGGAGAGATGTTTGATAGTTCTGCTGTGTATCTTCTGGATCCTATAGACACACGCTCTTGATGGAGAAGGTCCCTTTCGAGCAGCTGCTCCACCATTCGCTCCATACGAGCTATGCGACCGTCGCCGCTATCTGCGGATGGCAAGTCGACTTCCCCAAGTTCTGATGAACAATTGGGGCTTCTACCATCAGCCCGCACCTCGTCGAGGTGATGTCTAAGGAACCTAGGTAGGTAGTCGGTGCCTGCCGCACCTACAGGGCTACATGACTTCCACGCAGATTTGCCGCTTATCCGCGGTCTTCCGGACTGAAGCGGTGGAGTATTGGTGCCAGCCGCTCCTGCGGGGCAATACAACCTCCTGTTGGTGTTTCCGCCTGTCTGTTGCGACTGCAGCGGTGATGAATCGGTGCCAGCCGCTCCAGCGGAGCTACACGACATCCACGCGGGCTTGCCGCGAGTCCCGGAAGTACGGGACTGATGCGATGCAAAGTCGGTGCCAGCCATTCCTGCGGGGCTACCCGACGTGTATTCTACCACCGGCCCGCGATCTGGCGGACTGAAGCAGTGGTGAGTCGATGCCAGCCGCTCCTGCGGAACTACGCGACTTCTGTGTTGATTTCCCACCGGTCCGCGTTCTGGCAGACTGAAGCAGTGGTGAGTCGTTGCCGGCCGCTGCAGCGGGCCTACTCAACTTCGGTGCGGTTTTCCCACTGGTCCACCCTCTGGTGACCTGTAATAGTGGTGAAATGGAACGTGCCGTTGAAATAGGCACTGATTTACGCACCTTTTTACCGCTGGCCCGGTGCTGTTCGGGTTGAAGTGGTAGAGAGTCAGGGCCTTGTCTACCCTGCTCCCGCGAGGTCATCCTGCCAGTGTGCAGCTCCCTCGCCTGCTGTGGTAGAGAGTCGGGTCCTGCCGACTGAGCGGGGCTCCCCGACTTCCGCGCTCTTTTCAAGGCCCGTGGTATGGGTGCTGCCGGTGTAGCGGACAGCTCCGAGGATTGCAGCCGTTGACATCTATCCAAAGTCCCGTGGTCCTTGGAGGCATGCTTCGATGCAGCCTTCGTTCTAGTCTTCCGTTCCATCATCTCTGTTAGTAAATAATACAAATACAGAAACTAACCAACTCAAGGTTAGTAAAAACTTACCTGAGGCCTTTTTGAAGCTGCCGGTAGAGGAGCGCACTCCCCCCCCCCCCAGCGGTCGACTGCAAATGCGAGCGATGATATGTCGCGCATGCGTGCTGGCAGGGTCTTCACGAAGTCACTCACGTGACTCTGAAGTAAAATTAGGTCATTTAACCCATCACGTTTACTCCGTCATTCAATCAGAGCTGATTTATCCCTCCCTCCTCACCCCATTCTCCCCATAACCTCTGACACCCGTACTAATCAAGAATTTATCTATCTCCTTAAAAATATCCACTTACTTGGCCTCCACAGCTTGCTGTGGCAAAGAATTTCACAGATTCATCACCCTCTGACAAAATATATTCCTCCTCATCTACCTAAAAAAACTTCCTTTAATTCTGAGGCTATAACAACTAGTCCTAGACTCTCCCACTAGTGGAAACATCATCTCCACATCTACTCTATCCATGCCTTTCAATATTCTGTACTTTTCAATGAGGTCCCCCCCCCCCCATTCTTCTAAACTCCAGAAAATATATGCCATCAAATGCTCAATTCTTTCCGCTCTCCTTAAACCTCTGCATATTTGCTTCAGATCACAATATCCTGCCAATAGGACTGTGACAGTTCATCTTATCTGTTCCTCATGATTTTATAAATCTCTATAAGGTCACGTCTCAGCCTCGTGCATGTCAGGAAATACAGTCCCAACCTCTCCAAGTTGCACTCCCATCGCAGGTTTGTTGGAGTTGAGACAGCATTGTGTTGTGGGAGGTATTGGACAATCGTGCTATCTTATTTGACATTAATCTTCATTTGTCATATCAAAATTCACAAAACTAGAGTTGGAAGCAAGTCATCCTCGGGCACACGGTAACGGTGAGGTGGATTGGGGGCACTTTCATTAAACGTGGTGGAGGAAAAGATGAAACTGAGTGGCTTAGGGAAGAAATTGTAGAGAACAAAACTGAGGAAGCCACAAAGATAATTATCCCCAAAGCACCACTAGAATCTAAAGAAAGAAACGGCTGGGAAAATAATCTTTATTAGTGAAATTGTAACTTAATCCAGTTTGATTTGGAAACACTGCAGGCCATACAAGTTATGCTTCCCGTGATGAAGAGACAAGTTGATTTTTACTGTACTGCACCATGTGTGGTCTGCCTGGCTCAGGGGATGGAGTTTCAGAAACACTAGGATTGGAGCTAAATCTTCGATGTGCTAGAGCCAATAATATTCCCTTTTATAACTTGGAAACTTGTGCAGTCAATCCATTAAATAAATGTCGCTGAACATCTCACACATTTGCATGCTGCTTGATTTTTCCACTGCTGAGTATTGTGTGGAAGCTCCTGCTTAAAATAAGCTTAGTAATTTTCAAAGAAGGCTAGATTTTCCTTACACCTCCACTTTTAACCATTATATCAGGATTGCACCAGCCTTCAGCACTGCTGAGCCATACAAGAAAGTGTCCATTTGCAAGCTGCATTTTATTTATTCCATCTTATTTTTGTTATCTTCCATTTATTTAATGAAGTTTTATTTTTTCATGAATCCATGCATAGACCACAAAAGAAAATTTCCATTTTGGCTCCCTGGTGAAAGGGGATGACAGCACAGGATATGTTCTGACATATCTGACATATCGAGTCTGAAGAAGGGTCTCGACCTGAAACGTCACCCATTCCTTTTCTCCAGAGATGTTGCCTGACCCGTTGAGTTACTCCAGAAATTTATGTCTATCTTTGGTATAAACCAGCATTTGCAGTCCTTTCCTACAAAGGAGATGTTTGCTTTCCTTCCAATATGTTCATATCTGGATCTCACAGAGAGAAACAAAATCAATGTCTCTGGTTGCCAGATCCCAGGTTGTTCTGATCCCAGAGAAGGTTGTGAGTTTAGTCCTGACAGATTGTACATTACATAAATCTCTGATCAAACATTGCGATATGTACCTCGTTGAAAATATGGCGAACACTTCAGGAACTTTATTCAGAGTCTCGAGAACTTAAGTTCTTTATAACCAAATCAGTTATTTTTAAATGTAGCAAACCTCAACATAAGCAGGTAATTCTCACACAAAATCTCATTAACAATAGTGTGAGAACTACTGATTGTTGACAGAAAAATATTAACCAACACACAGTGGAAGACAACCTTGATGTTAGGAATTTAGGAGAGTTAGAGACATATAAGATTATAAGGTCATAAGTGATAGAAGCAGAATTAGGCCATTCAGCCCATCACGTCTACTCCGTCATTTAATCATAGCTAATTGATCTCTACCTCCTAACCCCTATTTTCCCGTCTTCTTCCCATATAGTCTTGACACCCGTACTAATCGAGAATCTATCTCTTTCTGCCTTTAAAATATCCATTGACAGCTTCCACAGCCTTCTGTGGCAAAGAATTCCACAGATTCACCACCCTCTGACTAAAGAAATTCCTCCTCACCCCCTTCCTAAAGGAACATCCTTTAATTCTGAGGCTATGACCTCTGGTCCTCGACTCTCCCACTAGTGGAAACATCCTCTCCACGTCCACTCTTTCTAGGTCTTTCACTATTTGGTTAGTTTCAATGAGGTTCCCCCTCATCCTTCTAAACTCCAACGAGTACAGGCCCAGTGCCGTCAAAATATAAGAAGGAACATACATGAAATATATACATATAAAGATATATCTGAAACATAGAAACAAAGAAAATAGGTGCAGGAGTAGGCCATTCGGCCCCTTGAGTCAGTACCACCATTCAATATGATCTTGGCTGATCATCCAAAATCGGTACCCCGTTCTGGCTTTTTCCACATATTTCCTTAGCCCTAAGAGCTAAATCTAACTCTCTCTTGAAAACTGTAACATACCCTTGAAGAAGGAACCTGACCCAAAACATTACCTGTCCATTCCCTCCACAGATTGCTAATGAATTTCTCCAGCACTTTGTGTTTTGCTAAAGATTCCAGCATTTGCAGCTTCTTGCATCTACATTAAGACATTGGCTGTATCTCCACAAGGACAGTTTCAGTTTTAGTTTATTGTCATGTGTACTGAGGTACAGTGAAAAGCTTTTGTTGCATGCTTAGCAAGGTGGAAATAAAGATGATTTTAATTCTTATGTGGGAAAATACGGAACCAGGAATCATTGCTTAAAAATAAGTGGTCTCCATTGAAAGACTGTGAAAAAGCTTTTGTTTTTTGCTCTTAGGGTGTTGCTAGTCTTTGGAAATTTCTTCATTGAAAACAAGAGAAGAAAATCTTTGAATATTTTTCAGTAAGATTAAAATAGGCACCAGCAGAGTGAAACATTATCGTGGGCGGACAGGGATGCAAAGATTGAGTTACGATCCGATCGTTGAGTGGTGGAGCATGTTTGAGCAACCGAGTGGCCGAGTGGCTTACTCCTGGTCCTCATGTGCATGGTTCTATGCACTGCAACGCTAGACTGGGTCACTATTCTTTGGAGCACAGGAGGATGAGGTGTGATCTTATTGAGGTGTATAAAATCATGAGAGGAATAGATCATATAGATGTGCAGAATCTCTTGCCAAAGGTAGGGGAATCAAGGACCAGAGGACATAGGTTCAAGGTGAAGGGGAAAACATTTAATAGGAATTTGAGGGGTAACTTTTTCACTCAAAGGATGGTGGGGGTGTGGGACAAGCTACCAGAAGAGGTAGTTGAGGCTGTGACTATCCCAACGTTTAAGAAACAGACAGGCACATGGATAGGACAAGATTGGAGGGATATGGATCAAGTGCAGGCAGGTGGGATTAGTGTAACTGGAACATGTTGGGCGGTGTGGGCAAGTTGGGATGAAGGGCTTGTTTCCACACCGTATCACTCTATGACTCCATGATTCTATGACATTTTCCACATCTATCTCACAGAGCAGTTCCAATGAGAGCCTTGATTCTGATGTCATGACCCTAAAACCATATCCAACTGACTTGTTTTTTGCCACATGAGAACCAGTAAGATGGCATTGTTCACACTCCTCCAATGGAACACAATCAAAATTCAATCATTTTTCTTTTAGAGCTTCATATATTCATAAAATGGCACAACACAAATATAGGCCCCTCAGCCCAACTTGTCCTTGCAAACCAAGATGTCTACTAAACTAATCCCATTTGGCTTTGTTTGGTCAATATCCCGTTAAATCATTCCTATCACATACCTGTCCAAATATATTTTAAACATTGTAATTTGTATCTACCTGCCAGCTCCTCAGGCAACTCGTTCCATACCCAATTTAAATATTTGCCCTCTCACCCTAACCTGCCCCCAGCTAACTCCAATACCATTGAAAAAAGTCTGCGACTATCTACCATATCTATTCTCTTCACAATTCTAGAAACTTTAAATCACCTCTCAGCTTCCTTCGCTCCAGGTGAAACAGCCCTAGTTTATCCAATCTCTATTTATAATCCCCCTAGTGCTGGCAACATCCATGGATCTGGTGATGATGAAAACCAGAGGAAGACTGACATTGGGTGTAAATGCACACCTGAGTGTTGGAACAAGCAGTGACCTTTGATGGAAAATCATTGCCCTGCAACACTACATGTGTCATTTTGCACAACACAAATTGCTCTTTGCAAGAATATTGCTTCCTCATCTCCTGAGCTCTTCCAACATTTTCTGTTTTGGTTTTAGAATCCCAGCAGGTTGAGCATTTTGCTTCTATCCTGTAGTGGTCAGCTGTGGCCTTATTCTTTGTATGCTGAATTGCAGATTCAAGGGGTTGTGCATGAACTCTCCAATGGAGCCACCGTCAAACAACAATGCTTCTACCAACAGCCATCAAACAAACGTCTCGTGCTGGGCCAGGTGCCTAGAGACTCACATCTTCAACATTCTTACTTCATTGTTTCTGCCTGTCATTATTCCGCTCTCCCCTCTTCAACCATGACAAAGATGATTGTGATGTCCCTTTAATTTTTTTAATATAACAAATTCTAAGAGTCACTATCCCGGATTCTGCCACTTTCTGTCACATGCCTGCATCCTTTAAATTTCATCTATATGCAGTTTTCTGATCCTGCCAGTCATGTCTCCCATGCATCTTTTTAAATCTGCACCAGCGTCAATAAATGATTATGCAAATGCATATCTGGAGAGTTGAGTTCCATTAACCGGGGCAACATTTTTTACCTATCTCAACCACTTAGACCTCGCTTAAAACCCATACACAAGGATCAACCCCAATTACAGGAAAATATGCCGCTACAAAATGTGTGTTAGCCATGACTCAATTTTTTAAATGAGAACATTATCAAAGCTGTCAGGGACTCTAGTCACAGAGCTGCAGGGACTGGTTCACTCCCTGCCTGGAGGCAACAGCTCGCTCTCTCTGTTTGAATGGTGCAGAGAGTTATGATCATAGGTACCACACAACTGGCTTAGCAATGTCTTTTGAAAGAGATGTTAATGGTGACATTTATGGCTTGCTGAGAATTTATGCTTTGCGCAAAAGTTACTAATACAAATTTCTTGAGATTCCAGGATTAAAACTGCTCTAATGATACTTAATTGTGCGTTGAAACATTTAAGCAAAATGAGTGTGCAAGGGAGAAAGAAATACAGAGTATGTTAACAAGTTTGTAGAAATTATGCAGGTTTTGTGGAGGATATACCAGTTGGGTTGAACTGGCTGTTTCTGTGAAGTAAAATACAATCCAATTCTGTTCCTTCTTATGTTTAGCACAATGTGCTGTGGAATGGTGTGTTTCTGAACTGATATTTCTGAGGACGAGCATGAATAGTACCAGTAACAAATTCATTTCATTTTCAATAACACTTGAATTGTATGTTTCATAATGTATACTGTACCTACAGAAATTGTATTAAATTGAGGACAAAAATGCTGCCTTATCTTTCTTTCAGTTCTGTATCCTGAAACAAAGATTGATCTTGGATAATCATTAGTTATTTTTGCCATACAATCATTTTGAAGTTCATATGAAATCTGTTGAAATAGTCTGAAATGGAAACCAGAGGCACATAAAGGGATTAAACAGGATGGAGTTACAATCATTGGCACAGCATTCTTCTCTGATGGAAGGTTGTCGCCCTGAATCAGTAACTCTTTTCCTTCCTACACAGAAACTGGCAGACAAATTGAATATCACATGCAATATCTAGTTTTATTGCAGTATTCTTTAAATGAATTCATTAGTTTGTTTGCACTCTGTTTGACAAGTAATTACCCAATAACTTGGTTCTGTCCCCAAAAGAAAACATAGAACCATAAGATAACATCAATGGAGATAAAGGCTTCTATTCAATGGTGTCTTAAATCCATAAACTAAAGGCTTTCATTAATAAAATTAGCATTTATGTACATCTTTAACATGTTAGAATATGCAAAGGCCAAACAAGGGAATGTGTTTGAATGCAATTTGACTTCATATCACAAAAGGAAATGTTGGAATAGGAAACTAAATGTCAGATCAAAGAGATAGATTTGAAGGTAATCTTAAAGGAGAAGAAATAAGGATGTTGAGGAATGGAATGCCAGAGCCCATGCTCAGACAGTTAAAGGCATAACCACTAAAGGTGGTGCCAACAAAATTAGAAAAGGAACCGGAGATGTTGAAAGATTATTGGGGAGAAGGATGTTGTACTAATAGATCTGGGAAAGGAATTTGGAGACCATGAGGCCTGAAGTTGTTCTCCAATTGCTAGATGTGATATATTATGTTTGCAGATGTGACTTATTCATGAACTATGTAATAACTTCAATGGGACCCAGCTGTTGCGAGATAACCAAATAACATCACAAACTGAAATGGAGGTATGGTCACGGAAAATAGTCTGCACATGCTATTCATTGAATCTTCAGTGCAAATTACATGCCCAGCAAGGAAGTGTATTGCAAAAGCAGCATGCTTCCTTTATTCACCTGCGAGCAGTATAATTACTCTGCTCCATTTAGATTGGATCAGTTTCCTAAATGATGGTTCATATTTCTCCCAGGGTACCACAAATAAAGATGAGAAATCTTGTTTCTTCCTGCCCCTCTGGCATAGGGTGTTAAGTTTCACAGTGACTATCTAGGATCAGTTGGGCAACCAAGACATCAGGTTATGTAGGTTAATTAACTACAGGCTTCCATGTGTCAGTACAACAGTAGCAACAAAGCAGCATCCTCAGCTAATACTGACTGCTCACAGATGGCCTATCAGGTGCTTTGCATTAATTGTATATAGCTTGTCCCTGGGCCTCATCTGTGTAAAGAGTTTAATAATGGTGTCACAAACAAATGTGCACATACTACAGGCTGATTTTCAACATACACCTCCCAATAGAAACAGACTTAAAATAGAAGAAGAGTAAAAACTGCTGTGCACAACTCCCTATTCAGGTCTAATCTTGCTGTTAGTTTTTCACCGAGCAGCTCAGAGGCTCTGATGCAATTTGTAGAGACAAGGACTTAGAGCAGAGCCATACTCACTTTGGATAGCACTGTGGTGCATCTAATAGAACTATTACACTGTAGCACCTGAGACCCGGATTCAATTCTGACATTGGATACTGACTGCCTGGAGTTTGCATATTTTACCTGTGATTGGGTTTGTCCACACGTTCTCATCTACTATTTCCAAATTCTACCAGCCATCCACACACCAGGAACAATTTACAATGGCCAATAAGCTTACTAACCCACACCTTTTTGGGATGTGCTCTGGTTTCATCCCATAGAATTATGAGACAATATATTTCAAGATATACAAATAATTGGAAAAACGAATAGAACCAGTGGCAAATCATCAGGACTTGATGCCTTGCATTTAAGGGCTTTAAAGTATTTAGCAGCAGAGAGAGTGGAATCAATTTTTTGTGTTTTTCAAAACTCGATGACCGTATATTATTCTAGGCTCCAACCCACAGCCATGTCCCATGCCTGACCAACAATGTCAAGAAGCCCATATTCCTATGCTAAACTAACAAGGCCTAGTGAGCAAATGGCAAAATCCTAAAACTCAGTGGTGATGAACTTCAACTTTCAGTAAGATTGCCTCGCATTTGTTTAAGCTCCAAAGAATCATGAGCCAACTTGTCGATCCACTCTTGTTAGGACCACACTCTCATCCTAGGAATATGCCTGGTGAATCTCTTTTGGACTACCTCCACTGCTACTATATCTAGGCTCCTCTAGGCTTTGCCCCAACCCCACCTCTCTATTCCAGCTTTCTCCCCCTCTACTCCATAAGTCTGAAGAAAGGTTCCAACCTGAAACATCATCTCTCCATCCCCTCCACAGATGCTACCTGACCCACGAGTTCCTCCTCCTCAGTTGAATCAGCCTCAAACCAACAACCAAATGTGAACAAGTTTGTCCCTGACGTAATGACATTTAATATATTGCACTCCACATGTGTTTCCCTTACAGAATTGATACTGGATGTTCCTTTGTACCTATTCATCCAAAACCTACACTTAAAATATTAGGGCAACGTGCAATTTTCTATCCATTGAAACTTATCTCCAATGAATCTTCGCATTGACATTTTATATCATGGGCCAAATCAAAGCAGTTAAATGTCTAAAGAGCACATCATAGAACATTTTCTATGATAGGTATAAACAACTTCTGAAGTTTACATCAAGCATAGCACTTCAATAAGATCAGATGTGGTCTGCATCTTAATTCTATTCACGTGCATGGGCTTTTTATATCAGGAAGGAATAAATTATCAATCCCAAATTTTGATTTATTAATCTGAGCCAACAGTTGAAACTTTTTTCAGAAAACACACATTTATTATCTTTTGCCTGAAAAGGTCTTCCTCATCTTATCAATAGCAAGTTTCTAATTTTAAAGCTATGTCCCTTTGTCCCTCTCTCTCACACTCATCTTGGCATAGCATGAATATATTGCTTGGCAAAGCATCAGAACTCTCTCATTTATCTTAAAACCATTTCATGAATACCTCAAGCAGGAATTTTGGTTGGCAGAGTTAAAGATTTTTCAAACCAAAGATTCAATTAAAATAATCTTTGAAGATGCATAATTCCACACCTAGAATATTAGAAACAAGATGAACCTTCATATATTCTTCGGTGTTGATTTATAAAAGGGTAAGAACATGTATTCAAATCAATAATAGTTTTTGTTATCTAAATATGGATGTTGTCAAGCAATTCCAGTTTTAATGATTCATTGTGAACATCTTCATTCAACAACTGAAAACCTCAAACTCACAGAAGGTAACATCCAAAATAATTTTAGTTTGGAATAGTTTAGTTTAGAGATACAGGCCAATATGGAAACAGGCCTTTCGGCCTACCTAGTCTGTGCTGACCAGCAATCCCTATACACTATCCTACACACCCGGGACAATTTTTACAGAAGCAAATTAACCCAAAAACCTGTACATCTTTGGAGTGTGGGAGGAAACCGGAGCACCCAGAGAAAACCAACGCTGTCACGGAAAGAGCATACAAACTCCGTAATGACAGCACCCGTAGTCAGGATCGATCCCGGGTCTCTGGCGCTGTAAGTGCGCCACTAATGAGCACAATAATGAGCACCATACTGAGCACAAATAAACATATATTTTCACGCAAAAGCAATTTTAATTTAATTGTGATATTGTTAATGTTATGTACATTTTGCAGGAACTCCAAAAGGAGTTCATTTCAAATTTCATTCCAAAAAGAAAGAAAGATTCTAAGGGGAGTAGGAGGCAACCGTGGCTGACAGGAGAAGTTAGGGATAGAATAAAACTAAAAGAAAAGATGTACAGTTGTACAAAGGGGACTATGAAGGCATGAGAGGGGAGCTGGCCAAAGTAGACTGGAAAGGGATCCTAGCAGGAATGATGGTGAAACAGCAATGGCAGGAATTTCTGGGCATTATCCGGAAGACGCAGGGTCATTTCATTCCAAAAAGGAAGAAAGATTCTAAGAGGAATAGGAGGCAACCGTGGCCAAAGAGAAGTTAGGGATAGAATAAAACTAAAATAAAAGATGTATAACACAGCAAAGAGTCGCCAGAAGCCAGAGGATTGGGAAACTTTCATAGGACAACAGAAGGAAACAAAACGGGCAATACGTGCTGAAAAGATATAGTACGAGAGGAAGCTGGCCAGGAATATAAAGAAGGACAGTAAAAGCTTTGTTGGATATGTTAAGGGAAAAAGAGTAGCAAAGTCAAATGTGGGTCCCTTGAAGACAGACACAGGTGAAATTATTATGGGCAACAAGGAAATGGCAGAAGAGTTGAATAGGTACTTCGGATCTGTCTTCACTCAGGAGGACACAAACAATCTCCCAGATGTACTGGAGGACAGATGATCTAAGGGGGTAGAGGAACTGAAATAAATTTTCATTAGGCGAGAAATAGTATTGGGTAGGCTAATGGGACTGAAGGATGATAAATCCCCTGGGCCTGATGGTCTGCATCCCAGGGTCCTCAGGGAGGTGGCTCTAGGAATAGTGATCATTTTCCAATGTTCACTAGATTCAGGATCAGTTCCTGTGGATTGGAGGATAGCTAATGTTATCCCACTTTTCAAGAAAGGAGCGAGAGAGAAAACGGGGAATTACCGACCAGTAACCTGACTTTGGTGGCGGGAAAGATGCTGGAGTCAATTATTAAAGAGGTAATAATGGGACATTTGGATAGCAGTAAAAGGATTAGTCCAACATGGATTTTTGAAAGGGAAATCATGCTTGACTAATCTTCTGGAATTTTTTTGATGTTGTGACAAGAAAAATGGATGAAGGAGTGCCAGTGAATGTAGTGTATCTAGACTTTCAGAAAGCCTTTGATAAGGTCCCGCACGGGAGACTGGTGACTAAAATTAGAGCACATGGTATTGGGGGTAGGGTGTTGACATGGATAGAAAATTGGTTGGCAGACCGGAAGCAAACAATAGGAGTGAACGGGTCCTTTTCAGAATGGCAGGCAGTGGCGAGTGGAGTGCCGCAATGCTCGGTGTTGGGGCCGCAACTGTTTACCATATATATTAATGATTTGGAAGAGGGAATTAGGAGCAACACTACCAAGTTTGCGGATGACACAAAGCTGGGTGGCAGTGTGAACTGTGAAGAGGATGTTGGGAGGTTGTAGGGTGACCTGGACAGGTTGAGTGAGTGGGCAGATGCGTGACTGATACAGTATAATAGTAAGATTAAATGAGAACTTACCAGTTTGAAGTTTGATCTTTATTTTATGAGGAGTTACGATGAGCGATTACGTGAAGAACCCCGCTAGTCCGCGTGCGCATCAATCTTCAAAGCAGCGGTGTAAAACCACAGATAACAATAATTGAAGTAACATAGTAAGATTATAAACCGGACCTTCCAGTTGACCTTCATGATATTGAGGGCCGGGAGCGGCAGGCACGTAATCGCTCATCGTAACTCCTCATAAAATAAAGATCAAACTTCAAACTGGTAAGCTCGTTTAATCTTACTATTTTACTTTGGAGTCACGGGAGTGATTCCGTGAAGATTTTAAAGCTCTGTGATTTCATGCCGATACGAATCCAGGCATCTCACACTGCAGCAGTTGACTCAGGAGGAGAGAATAATGAGCAATACATTGAAACATGGTACTGATTAAGATGTTGATGCTTTAATTCACAAAATAAACAAAATAAAACACAATAGCGACTCCTCTCTCCCAAGGAGAAGCTATGAAACAGAACTTAAAATGGAATGGGCTAACACCCCGGGTTCAATAAGTGTTTTATTATAAAACCTCTGAAAAGTCAATTAATTTGACCATCCTGCGGCTGCTAGGATATGGTCTAGAGGGACGTCCATTGCCCTCGCTGCTGACGTTGATGCCGCCCTGGTGGAGTGAGATTTAAAATTGACAGTATCAACTCCTGCACAACCCAGCACTTGTCTCAGCCATCTTGAAGTGGTCTGAATGGACACTTTCATATGTGGCTTTTTGTGGCTAATTAACAATGCTACTTCGGAGCCTCTGAGGCTCTTGGTGACCTCGATATAACACTGCAAGTGTGCCACTACACACAGCCATAAATCCATGGGATATGCTGACAGTACAAGCTTGAATCCTGACACCCCTGGTCTGCTTTGTTTAATTTGGTCATAGATGTAAAACATAACGTCATTCCCTGATGACACTATGCTGTCCAGACACAGTTTGTGCAAAGTCTGAACCATTTGCACTGATACCAGCACCATGAGCATGACCAACTTTAGGGTAATCTTTGCCAATGACAAGGATGTGGCTGGACCCCACAGACGAAGCAGCGTGAGTACCACACTCACATCCCAGATTTCAGAGTACCTAGGCCTGGGGGGATTGGAATTAAAAACACCCTTCATAAATCTGGATATTAGCGGATGAGATCCTACAGACTGAAGTTCCGACCCCAGGCATAGGTACGACAACAGGGCACTCCTGGCACTATTGATGGAACTATAGCTCAACCCTTCATCAAAATATAACTTGGACAGAAGGTCGAGCACATCTGGGATGGAAGCTGTGTGGTATGTAATGTTCCCATGTAAACAAAACTCCTCCCATTTCCTGACATGAGAGATGTACTGCTTTTTCATAATATCCCTCCAGGACGATGTGATGACATCCACGGTACGATTGGATAGTCCCAGACCCAGGTATAGCCTTCTTAGAATCTGCAAATTAACAGATTAATATGATCATACAACGGGTGTTGATCTCCAGTCACAGGGTGCACCAATAGATCATGACGTTTTGGAACCACCATAATAGGCTGTGTAATAATGTCCGAAATGAGAGGGAACCATGACTGTGTAGGCCAGTCGGATACCACCAAAACTCCTGAAGCGGAGTCCTGCTTGATCTTGGTCAAGCACCGACTGATGAGGCAGAATGGGGGAAATGCATATAAAAACACTCTGCCCCAGTGTAGCGAGAATGCATCTACCGCTACTGCCCCTGGATCTGGTTCCCATGAAACATACTTCAGTATCTGGTGATTGAGTCCAAATCGATATCTGGCATCCCATACCGAACAACAATCACATTAAATACATCATGATTCAACATCCATTCTGTGTTGTCATTGAATTTGCGTGACCTAGTGTCTGCCACCATATTGAATCTACCTGGCAAGTAGACAGCTGAAACCCAAATGTTCTTTTTAATGCACCAGTGCCAAGTAAGATTAGCCAATCTGTCACAAGATTTCGACATGATTCCACCCATGTGATTAACATATGCCACTGCCATGGTGTTGTCAATCTGAAGCTGAACATGTAAGTGATGCTTAGTGATACAATAAGCCTTGAGCCCATAAAATGCTCCTAAAATCTCTAAATAATTAATTCCATATGATTGGAGAATAAATGCCTCATGCATATTCCATCTGCCTCCACAGCTAGAAATGATATCAGTAGCACCCCAACCTAGGGAACTAACATCAATCTGCAAAACAACTGAAGGTGCTTCCATCAGAATTTTGCTAGAACAATTTGAAATGTTTCTTATCCACCACTGTACTTCAGCAATGGCTTCAAATTGAGCCGGTTGAAATCCAAAATAAGCCATTACAATATGACCCTGAGCCCGGAGTAAGCCCAGTACTGGTTTTAGTAGTTTTGTAAATATCTAGGGGCTGAGGTTAACCCATTAGGCAGTGCTTTCAATTGCCATAGTTGCCCCATCCAGCTAAATTTCAAATATCTCCGATACTCTTTATGAACAGACACTGAGTAATATGCATCCTGAAGATCTATACATGCCATATAACACCCTCTGGAAACCAATTGCTTGGCAGTAGCAAATGTTTCCATTTTAAAATGATTATACTGCACAAACAGATTAAGTCCTGTCAGGTCCAAAATAATCCGACTCCCACCATCTTTCTTAGGTCTCTGAAAAATATTAGATATGAATTGATGAGTGTGATAAACTGTCTTCTTAATTACACCTTTAAAATATAATTCTCCAATTTCAGCTTGAACCTCCAAATTCTCCTTTTGTGAGAAAATGAGTGCCCGCTCTGGCATGTGCTGTGTGGGTGGACACAAATTGGGAATAAATTCAATTTGAAACCCTTGTATACTCTGCAGTATAAACAAGTTTGATGTTATTTCATACCACTCTTTCAGAAACCAGTGTAACCTCCCTCCAACTGGTAGGTAATTCTCACTCAATATGTTTCGACAAGAACCAGACCCACCTACCTGCATGGTTACCAGTGGAGTTCTTTGTCCCCTGGTTCTGGAGGGGAAAGGCATGTTTGCCCGTACTCCTGCTGGAGTGCACGAACTGTGCACATTGAATGGCCAGTTGGTTCTTGACCGGACCCAGTTTCAGCAAACCGCTTGGAGGGGTACTGCCTCCGAAGGGTTCTGCTGGTCACTGGCACCTTGATGAGGGTCTCGAATTGAGTTTATGTCAGGAATACATCCACCTGGCCAAAATATACCTAGTCGGGTATTGTTTTTTTCTGGACCAGAAACTCTGCAGGTAAATGATGAAATTGGGGTTTTATTACAAAAAGAGGTAATTGAGAAGATGGTATATCAACCTCAACAATTTGTGTCCAATATATTCCCCAGACAGAAAAACGATGGTGGGTGTCAAGTCATTCTAGACCTAACCCAGTTAAATTCCTATGTCCAGGATAGGCATTTTAAAATGGACACTTTCAGTACTGCTAAACAGCTGTTACCAAAAGATTGTTATATGGCAACTATAGATCTGAAAGATGCATATTATTCAGTACCAATTCATCATCAGTACCATGGATAGTTGGATGGGATAGCTGTGGCAATTTAAAGCATTGCCCAATGGGTTAACCTCAGCTCCTAGGTTGTTCACAAAATTGTTAAAACAAGTTCTGACACTACTTCGTGCCAAGATTCACACTGTAATGGCTTATTTAGATGATATTTTAATTATAAGCAACACTCAGGGAGCAGCTGAGTAGTCGGTATCAGCAACCAAACACCTGTTTGAGAGGTTAGGTTTTCTCATCCATCCAACAAAATCCAGGCTAGTGCCATCCCAAAAAATTAACTATTTGGGGTTTGTCATTGGTTCAGTTGATATGTCAGTGACTTTGCCTACGGCCAAGGCTGTTGAAATCACAGAGGTTTGTAGCAGTCTCGTAGAAGAGCAACAACCCTCCATCCAGCAAGTAGCCAGTGTTATTGGTAAATTGGTGGCGGCTTTCCCTACAATGCAATTTGGACCTCTGCACTATCAAAGTTTGCAACGAGCTAGAGAACAAGCGCTTAAAGAACATGCAGGTCATTTCGACAGACTAATGCAGTTGCCAGCCAAAGCCATCGCCGGATTGCAATGGTGGATAATCAATATTGCACGAAGTACCAAAAACATTTTGACTCAACAGCCTTCAGTGGTTTTACAAACAGATGTCAGTGCTTTGCGATGGGGAGCCACGGACAGTGAGTCCAGCTGTGGTGGTAGATGGAGTGTGCAAGAGAAATTAATCCTGCAAAGGCTTGGTATAAATTACTTAGAATTGCTGGTGCATTCTATGGATCAAAAGCATATTGTTCAGCAATGAATGATTTACATGTTCAGTTCCAGATTGACAATACAACGGCTATAGCTTATATCAATCACATGGAAGGAATAAGGCCAGTATCATGTGATAATCTGGCGAACCTCATTTTGGACTGGTGTGTTTCCAGAAATATCTGGGTCTCAGCTATCTACCTAACAGGTAGAGATAATGTGGTGGCTGACAACAGGTCACGGAAATGCACTGACAACATAGAATGGATGCTAAATCCTGATGTTTTTAAAATGATTGTCAGCCGCTATGGTTTGCCAGATATAGATCTGTTTGCATCCAGGCTAAATCACCTGTTGCCTAATTATGTTTCGTGAGAACCAGATCCAGGAGCAGCAGCGGTGGATGCATTCTCACTACATTGGGGACATACGTCCTTTTATGCTTTTCCCCCATTCTGCCTCATCAGGCAATGTCTCGCCAAAATAGAGCAGGACTCCGCCTCAGATGTTTTGATGGTTCCGGACTGGCCTATACAGCCATGGTTCCCATTGGTGCTGAGAATGACGACTCAGCCATTCATGACTATCCCCAAGTGCAGTAATTTGTTTGTTCATCCGGTAACAGGAGAAAGTCATCCGTTACATGATCGTATTAATCTGTTAATCTGCAGGTTCTGACCAGACCGTTCCAAGGGCTTGGACTGTCAAGTAGGACCATGGATGTGATTACTGCAGCTTGGAGAGATAGCACTAAAAAACAATATATGTCTCATATTAAGAAATGGGAAATGTTTTGCTTGCAGTCAGATATATCTTTTCATACTGCAAGCATACCGGATGTATTGGAGTTCCTTGCTACATTGCATTTTGATGAACATTTGATCTATAGTGCCATTAATAGTGCTCGGAGTGCTTTGTCCTCCTACTTAGGGCAGTTTTCAGAACAACAATCTATTGGGTCCCATCCGTTAGTGTCCCGATTCATGAGAGGTATCTTTAACAAAAACCCTCCTAACCCTAGATATACAGAAATCTGGGATGTCAGTATAGTTCTCACACTGCTTCGGCAATGGGCTCCAATCACGTCACTATCTTTTCAGAAGTTAACACTTAAAGTGGTTATGCTCATGGCGCTAGTATCAGCGCAACAAGTTCAAACATTGCAATATGGCTGCATAGCATGTATTCTGCAGATAACATTATTTTTTATGTATATGATTTAATCAAACAAAGCAGGCCAGGAATGGCCAGAACCAAATTAAGCTTTAAAGCATACCCCGTTGACCAAACGCTATGTGTAGTTTAGCACCTGAGTCAATATATCGAGGTAACTAAGAGTCTCAGAGGCTCTGAGACAGCAATGCTCATCAGCCACAAAAAACTCATACACAGGTGTCAGTACAAAATATTTCTAGATGGTTAAAACAGGTTTTGGATTGTGCTAGAGTAGACACTCACGTTTTTAAATCTCACTCCACCAGGGCAGCATCAACATCCGCAGCAAAGGTACAGGACGTACCTCTAGACCAAATCCTCGGGGCCGCAGGATGGTCTAGGGAGGCGACCTTCTCCAAGTTTTATGACAAACGTGTCCTGGCAGTGCAAGGTTTTGGGCATGCTGTTTTGGGTTCCGTTTGATTTCTTTTCTTTTCTAAATTTCATTTGTAATTTCCCCCTGGGATAGAGGGGTTATTACTGTTTTTGTTTATTATTATTAAAAAATGTTTATTGAATAATTCGAGCAATGTTCAATACATTATTTGTTCACTACTGTGTCAACTGAAGCAGTGTGTCGTATGGAATGGATCTATGGCATGAAATCACAGAGATTTGAAATCTTCACGTAGACACTCACGTGACTCCGAAGTAAAATAGTAAGATTAAATGAGAACTTACCAGTTTGAAGTTTGATCTTTATTTTATGAGGAGTTACGATGAGGGATTACGTGCCCTCCGCTCCCGACCATCATAATCGCAAAGATCATCTGGTAGTTCAAGTCTTCTGAGTCTTACTATATCACTTCGACTATAGTTACTGTGTTTTCACGCCGCTGCTTTGAAGTATGACGCGCATGACTGGCGAGGCTTCTTCACGTAATCCTTCATGGAGCAAGGTGGAGGATCAATGCGTGGCTAAAGGACTGGTGCAGAGCGCAGAGATTCAAGTTTCTGGATCATTGGGACCTCTTTTGGGGAAGGTGTGACCTGTACAAAAAGTACGGGTTGCACTTGAACCCGAGGGGAACCAATATCCTGGCGGGGAGATTTGCAAAGACGACTGGGGGGACTTTAAACTAGATCGGTTGGGGGGAGGGACTCAAATAGAGAAGGCAGCATTGGAAAGAGCCATGGTTTTCAAGGGAAATTGGACACTTGTTTCGAAAAAAGAGAGATATCTACAATAATTATAGGAGGCATGGAGTAAATGAGGTGCTAGAGGAGTATAAAGAATGTAAAAAGAATCTTAAGAAAGAAATTAGGAAGGCTAAAAGAAGATATGAGGTTGCTTTGGCAGGAAAGGTGAAAGTAAACCCAAAGGGTTTCTACAGCTATATTAATAGCAAAAGGATAACGAGGGATAAAATTGGACCATTAGAGAACCAGAATGGACAGCTATCTGCAGAGCCAAAAGAGATGGGGGAGATATTGAACAATTTCTTTTCTTTGGTATTCACCAAGGAGAAGGATATTGAACTCGGTGAGTTAAGGGGAAAGAGTAGAGTAGCTATGGAAACTATGAGATTCAAAGAGGAGGAAGTACTGACACTTTTGAAAAATATAAAAGTGGATAAGTCTCCAGGTCCTGACAGGATATTCCCTAGGACATTGAGGGAAGTTAGTGTAGAAATAGCAGGAGCTATGACAGAAATATTTCAAATGTCATTAGAAACGGGAATAGTGCCGGAGGATTGGCGTACTGCGCATGTTGTTCCATTGTTTAAAAAGGGTTCAAAGAATAAACCTAGCAATTATAGACCTATTAGTTTGATGTCAGTGGTGGGCAAATTAATGGAAAGGATACTTAGAGATAATATATATAAGCATCTGGATAAACAGGGTCTGATCAGGAACAGTCAACATGGATTTGTGCCTGGAATGTCATGTTTGAAAAACCTTCTTGAATTTTTTGAAGCGGTAACTAGGGAAATTGATGAGGGTAAAGCAGTGGATGTTGTCTATATGGATTTCAGTAAGGCCTTTGACAAGGTTCCCCATGGAAGGTTGGTTAAGAAGGTTCAATCTTTGGGTGTTAATGGCGGAGTAGCAAGATGGATTCAACAGTGGCTGAATGGGAAGATGTCAGAGAGTAATGGTGGATGGCTGTTTGTCAGGTTGGAAGCTGGTGACCAGTGGGGTGCCTCAGGGATCTGTGTTGGGTCCACTGTTGTTTGTCATGTACATCAATGATCTGGATCATGGGGTGGAAAATTGGATAAGTAAGTATGCAGATGATACTAAGATAGGTGGTGTTGTGGATAATGAAGTAGATTTTCAAAGTCTACAGAGAGATTTGGGCCATTTGGAAAAGTGGGCTGAAAGATGGCAGATGGAGTTTAATGCTGATAAGTGTGAAGTGCTACATTTTGGCAGGACAAATCAAAATAGGACGTACATGGTAAATGGTAGGGAATTGAGGAATGCTGTGGAACAGAGGGATCTAGGAATAACTGTGCATAGTTCCCTGAAGGTGGAATCGCATGTAGATAGGGTGGTAAAGAAAGCCTTTGGTGTGCTGGCCTTTATAAATCAGAGCATTGAATATAGGAGTAGGGAAGTAATGTTAAAATTGTACAAGGCATTGGTAAGACCAATTCTGGAGTATGGTGTACAATTTTGGTCGCCTAGTTATAGGAAGGATGTCAACAAAATAGAGAGAGTACAGAGGAGATTTACTAGAATGTTGCCAGGGTTCCAGCAACTATGTTACAGAGAAAGGTTGAACAAGTTAGGTCTTTATTCTTTGGAGCGCAGAAGGTTAAGGGGGGACTTGATTGAGGTCTTTAAAATGATGAAAGGGATAGACAGAGTTGACGTGGATACGTTTTTCCCATTGAAGGTAGGGAAGATTCAAACAAGAGGGCATGACATGAGAATTAAGGGACAGAGGTTTCGGGGTAACGTGAGGGGGAACTTCTTTACTCAGAGGGTGGTGGCTGTGTGGAATCAGCTTCCAGCAGAAGTGGTGGAGGCAGGATCGATTTTAACATTTAAGAGTAAAGTGGATAGGTATATGGACGTGAAGGGAATGGAGGGGTATGGTCTGAGTGCAGGTAGATGGGACTAGGGGAAAACAAATGGTCGGCACGGACTGGAAGGGCCAAGAGGGCCTGTTTCCGTGCTGTGATTGTTATTTGGTTTTATGGTTAAGTAGTCCGTTTGTGAGGCAGCAGGCAGAGAAGAGAAGCAGTCAGACGCAACACGTAGGGAGGAAGGAAGAAAAAAATAACAAACGGAGAATAAGAAGTGGAGGGTTTCTTAAATGTGTGAGCAGAGAGACAGAGGGGTGTAAAATGAGGATAGGAGCAATAGGTAGCGAGGTGAAAAGTGGCAGGAAAACAAATCCAGAGCAAAAATCTAAAAGGGCCACTTTTCAACATAATTGTAAAAGGGCCAAGAATGTTGTAAAAACAAGCCTGAAGGCTTTGTGTCACAATGCGAGGAGCATTTGTAATAAGGTGGATAAGTTGAATGTGCAGATAGCTATTAATAATTATGATATAGTTGGGATCACGGACACATGGCTCCAGGGTGACCAAGGCTGGGAGCTGAACATCCAGGGATATTCAATATTCAGGAAGGTTAGACAGAGAGGAAAAGGTGGTGGGGTAGCGTTACTGGTTAGAGCAAAGATTAACGCAATAGAAAGGAATGACATTAGCTTGGAGGATGTGGAATCGATATGGGTGGAGCTGCGAAACACTAAGGGGCAGAAAACGCTAGTGGGTGTTGTGTATAGGCCACCTAACAGTAGTAATGGAGTTGGGGATGACTTCAAACAGGAAATTAGAAATGCGTGCAAAGAAGGTAATACCGTTATAATGGGTGACTTCAATCTACATGTAGATTGTGTGAATCAAATTGGCAGGGGTGCTGAGGAAGAGGATTTCTTGGAATGTATGCGGGATAGATTTCTAAACCAACAGGTGGAGGAACCAACAAGAGAGCAGGCTATTCTAGACTGGATATTGAGTAATGAGGAAGGGTTAATTAGCAGCCTTGTTGTACGTGGCCCCTTGGGCAAGAGTGACCATAATGTGGTTGAGTTCTTCATTAGGATGGAGAGTGACATTGTTAATTCAGAAACACGGGTCCTCAACTTAAAGAAAGGTAACTTTGAGGTTATGAGACGTGAATTGGCCACGATTGACTGGCAATTGATTCTTAAAGGATTGACAGTGGATATGCAATGGAAGGCATTTAAAGACTGCATGGATGAACTACAACAATTGTTCATCCCAGTATGGCAAAAGAATAAATCAGGGAAGGTGGCGCATCCGTGGATAACGAGGGAAATCAGGAATAGTATCAAAGAAAAAGATGAAGCGTACAAATTAGACAGAAAAAGCAGCCTACCAGAGGACTGGGAGAAATTCAGAGACCAACAGAGGAGGAAAAAGGGCTTAATTAGGAAAGGGAAAATGGAGTATGAAAGAAAACTGGCAGGAAACATAAAAACTGACTGCAAAAGTTTTTATCGATATGTGAAGCGCAAAAGATTAGTTAAAACAAATGTAGGTCCCTTGCAGTCAGAAACGGGTGAATTAATCATGGGGAATAAGGACATGGCAGACCAATTGAATAACTACTTTGGTTCTATCTTCACTAAGGAAGACATATATAATTTGCCGGAAATAGCAGGGGATCGCGGGTCAAATGAGATGGAGGAAATGAGTGAAATCCAGGTTAGCCGGAAAGTGGTGTTGGGTAAATTGAATGGATTAAAGGCCGATAAATCCCCAGGGTACTTAAGGAAGTAGCCCCAGAAATAGCAGATGCCTCTGTGATAATTTTTCAAAACTCTTTAGATTCTGGAGTAGTTCCTGAGGATTGGAGAGTAGCTAATGTAACCCCACTTTTTAAAAAGGGAGGGAGAGAGAAAACGGGGAATTACAGACCAGTTAGTCTAACATCTGTAGTGGAGAAATTGCTAGAGTCAATTATTAAAGATGGGATAGCAGCGCATTTGGAAAGTGGTGAAATCATTGGACAAAGTCAGCATGGATTTATGAAGGGTAAATCATGTCTGACGAATCTTATTGAATTTTTTGAGGATGTAACTAGTAGAGTGGATAAGGGAGAGCAGTGGATGTGTTATATCTGGACTTTCAGAAGGCTTTCGACAAGGTCCCACACAAGAGATTGGTATACAAACTCAAAGCACATGGTATTGGTGGTTCAGTATTAATGTGGATAGAGAACTGGCTGGCAGACAGGAAGCAAAGAGTAGGATTGAACTGGTCCTTTTCAGGATGGCAGACAGTGACTAGTGGGGTGCCGCAAGGCTCAGTGCTGGGACCCCAGCTATTTACAATATACATTAATGATTTGGACGAGGGAATTAAATGCAACATCTCGATGTTTGCGGATGACACGAAGCTGGGGGGCACTGTTAGCTGCGAGGACGATGCTAGGAGGCTGCAGGATGACTTGGATAGACTGGGTGAGTGGGCAAATGCATGGCAGATGCAGTATAATGTGGATAAATGTGAGGTTATCCACTTTGGTGGCAAAAACAGGAAGGTAGACTATTATTTGAATGGTGACCGATTAGGAAAAGGGGAGATGCAGCGAGACCTGGGTACACCAGTCATTGAAAGTAGGCATGCAGGTGCAGCAGGCTGTGAAGAAAGCGAATGGTATGTTGGTATTCATAGCAAAAGGATTTGAGTACAAGAGCAGGGAGGTTCTACTGCAGTTGTACAGGGTCTTGGTGAGGCCACACCTGGAGTATTGCGTACAGTTTTGGTCTCCTAATCTGAGGAAAGACATTCTTGCCATAGAGGGAGTACAGAGAAGGTTCACCAGACTGATTCCTGGGATGGCACGACTTCCATATGAAGAAAGACTGGATAGACTCGGCTTGTACTCGCTGGAATTTAGAAGATTGGGGGGTGATCTCATAGAGACTTACAAAATTCTTAAGGGGTTGGACAGGCTAGATGCAGGAAGATTGTTCCCGATGTTGGGGAAGTCCAGGACAAGGGGTCACAGTTTAAGGATAAGGGGGAAGTCTTTTAGGACCATGATGAGAAAATCGTTTTTCACACAGAGAGTGGTGAATCTGTGGAATTCTCTGCCACAGAAGGTAGTTGAGGCCAGTTCGTTGGCCATATTTAAGAGGGAGTTGGATGTGGCCCTTGTGGCTGAAGGGATCTGGGGGTATGGAGAGAGGGCAGGTACGGGATATTGAGTTGGATGATCAGCCATGATCATATTGAATGGCAGGGCAGGCTCGAAGGGCCGAATGTCCTGCTCCTGCACCTAATTTCTATGTTTCTATGTTTCTATGTTTCATCGTAACTCCTCATAAAATAAAGATCAAACTTCAAACTGGTAAGTTCTCGAACCTTGAACCTATGGCCCTTTAATTTGAGACTCCTGTACTCTGGGGGAAAAACTCTTACCACCTCTTTCTGCAAGGCCAATAGGCAAATGTATTGGCATTTTGAGTGTTTCTTTTTTTTTGCTTAATTTCGTAATTGACATTGTTCAACATTTTTTAAAAATTACTCTAGTAGCTAAGTCTTGACTCCTTTCATACCCAAACCTATCTTTATCACATTTTGAAGTAAACGTTCACTGAAATATCCAAGATAACGAGCAGAAAATATTTTCTGTTAATTATCATAACTACTGGAATGATGCTAGTTCACCATGACAACCGTGCTGGCCTAATTTAAATTAAAACTTTAAAGATTGAACAGTGCTTCTCTCTGAATTACATCAACTTAGGCATGTGATGAATTCTTCTCAGCAATCATCAGGCTCTTGAACACTACATACTAGCCTCAGTTCTATGATGAACTATGAACAGTGTCTTCAGCTGCACTGCAGCCTTTGGTAATTTTTGCACTACTATTACAGTTATTTTATTTGAGATTATTACATGTTAACTCGTGTTATTGCATTTATAAGCAGTTATGCTGCAGCAAGATTATTCTTAATTCCTTCTTAATTATAGGAAGGATGTCAACAAAATAGAGAGAGTACAGAGGAGATTTACTAGAATGTTGCCAGGGTTCCAGCAACTATGTTACAGAGAAAGGTTGAACAAGTTAGGTCTGTATTCTTTGGAGCGTAGAAGGTTAAGGGGGGACTTGATTGAGGTCTTTAAAATGATGAAAGGGATAGACAGAGTTGACGTGGATAAGCTTTTCCCATTGAGGGTAGGGAAGATTCAAACAAGAGGGCATGACATGAGAATTAAGGGACAGAAGTTTAGGGGTAACGTGAGGGGGAACTTCTTTACTCAGACGGTGGTGGCTGTGTGGAATGAGCTTCCAGCAGAAGTGGTGGAGGCAGGATCGATTTTAACATTTAAAAGTAAAGTGGATAGGTATATGGACGTGAAGGGAATAGAGGGGTATAGTCTGAGTGCAGGTAGATGGGACTAGGGGAAAACAAATGGTCGGCACGGACTGGAAGGGCCGAGATGCCTGTTTCCGTGCTGTAATTGTTATATGGTTATATGTTATATGGTTATATGGTAAGAAGAATATCACTGTTCTGATGTTGGTACATATGACAATTAACCACTCTTGACTCTCTTGAACTTGGAGTGAAAGTAGACTCCACAGTAAGAGACAACAGACAATAAATACGCATCAAAATGCATTAATGGGTATTTGGATTCCCACCCAGACTTATCCCGTGCCACTTCATATATCCATACTCTTGGTGGTGATCATGGTCTCTGGATTGGAAATATAATTTACAGGTCCAGACTCGACAGTATTCCACTTTTTTCATGTTCGCGTCTGCTGTCGTCCAGTGAACATTTCATACCACTTTCATTTCATTCCACCAGTCTGAAGAAGGGTCTCGACCCGAAACGTCGCACATCTCCTTCGCTCCTTAGATGCTGCTGCATCCGCTGAGTTTCTCCAGCCTTTTGTGTACCCTGGATTCTCCAGCATCTGCAGTTCCTTCTTTAACCTTTCATACCACTACGTTTGCTTTGTATTCATATTGTGCTCTATGCCCGATAATACAAATTTATTAAGAGCAAAACCAAAATGTTTTTCACTCAGTCTATGCCAACTTTGCTAACACGCATGATTACAGTCACATTCCCCTGTCTAAGTACAGATAAGATGGTTAGGTCCATTCTCAATTTAAAATATATACTGTAACTATTTAATGTCTCACCTTGACAGTCATAATACATCTTTGACTGGAATCCAAGTTTATTGTTCGTTGCATCTATAATACAATACAAATGGGGAGAAATTATCTTCTGAATATAATTACTATAACATTTTTTCAACAAGTCTATTGGGTTGTTCACAATGTATGAACCGATATATAAAGTCAGTTGTGTAGAATTAATCATTTATATCAGCCCTTTTTTGGATGAGAGTGTAATGGATTAAAGTTGTTTTATTGAGCACTGCTGCCTCATATGTGTCATTAGCTTAAAACATATTGCAAATTATTTAATAATGTATTTTCTCGCAAACCTAACTTCAGCAACTATTTAACAAACAGTGATCAGTGGTATGGGCCACCTAGTTTTGGCTTCTGCAGGGATCATTAATGACAAGCTTGGGCTTTGTCATCAAATTTGCAGGCTCCAGCGTTTTCTGGATCCATTTTGCTGAACATTTCCTTGAACTGCTAATTTACCAAAGAAGATTTCACAGACCTTCCATTGATGATGTTCATGCCCAATGCCAGAAGAACTATCCTATCTGGATACTAAAGATGCAAACTGGGATGATTATATGCACCATTTTCTTACCTGCCTTCTCTTCGACAAGGAAGCCAATATGTTTTATGTTTAAGACAATGCAAATGCTGGAAATGCAAATTAAAAGCAGAAAATGTTGAAAAAATGAACAGGTCAAGCAACATAGGGTAACAGTAAGTGTTTAGGTCTGCAACCTTTCATAATAACTGGAATAGAGAGAGATGCAGACACAAGAGGTTATTGATGTTGTAATCTGGAGCAAAAATCAAAGCGTTGTAGTAACTCAAATGGGCATGCAGTATCTTTGCAAACAGGGGGATGGTCGATGTTTCGGATTGAGACACTGTATCGGGTTTGAGGCAGGCCTTGACCTGAAACATTAACTATTCCTCTGTCTTCACAGAATTTGCCTGAAAGACCGACTTCCACCAGAATATTTTTTTGGTATAATTGCTCATTTCTAAACTTTCCCCCAGTCTAGTTTCAGTAAAATCAAGCACGTGAAACAACTAAATGTTATTTTACCAAAAGCGCGTTACAGATCAATTACTGTACCTATCCCACCGCGGGTTTGATCCTCTAGGCCTCGCTCAGACAAACACAATCCAGAAGTTCACGCAGTCCCGAGCGTTTTTCCAGAAGACCGCCTCATGATCGTGGACTTTTATATGTCCCGGGACCTCGAGGGGCCGAACCACATGGGGGTGCTCTCTCATTAACCCAATTACAGATATCGATTAACCCCATACATAACAGACATTCCCCTAACCCAATGATACAACAGTTCAATACATTGTATTCAAAACAGACTTTGAGAGGAAGCCAACATTTACCCTGATTTACAGAAAACACAGACAGGGCTCATCCAATCAACACTTAGCAAAGTCAAACTCTGTAACATTATTTACAACTATGTACAAGGTGTATGTCTGCTTTGCAGCCATCCAATCCAAATTGCACCAAATTGACAGGGTTTTCAGATCTCCCCATTCTTTGCTTGCAAATTGTATCTAAGCTCCAGACACTCTGGCACCTCTCTGCAGCTTGTCTCAGCTCTGCAGAGAGTGATTCCAATTTGAACAAATCTCCCAGCAATCCTGAAACTGAACCCCATTTTCAAGTCCTAGCTGCTCCAATTTAGCCGGGATTAACATTTCTTCCTTTTATCATAATGATAACCCATCATTAATGATAACCAAACTGGCTTAATAATCAGCTAACCAGATATACATAGTGTGCTTTGCATTTCTCATCTATCAGTAACACAAGATTATAATTTTCTCCTCAGAATCTTGTCAAGCGTCCCGAGTTTTCATGGGCATAACTTCACATGTTCTGTCTGAGGAGTCTTCGCCTCCCGAGTTTTCTTGGGCGTGAATTCCCTCCATCCGTGTTGTTGCCCAGTCTTCCATCACCTTCCACAGTCGAAACTAAACCCTAGAAAATCCTGAAAAACTTGGGACAAAGCAAGTTACCATCATGCACTCATGCTTTCCCACTAATTCACTATAATTCCATTTCACTCGAACCTATTTCTATTCTATTATCTATTGAACCTATTTTACTTCGGAGTCACGTGACTGACTACATGAAGCCCCGCCAGGCGCATGCTCGGCATTACGTCAACGCATGTTGGTAGTGAAGGGCTGCAGATCGGAGCTCCATCAGCGGTAAGTAACAGGCCCGCAGGTAAGTGGGTTAAAATTACTTCCTGGGTAGAAACTCCGTGACGCTGGCTGGAATAGCCAGGAGGAGTTTGGGAAGTTTTAAAATGGACACGGTGAAAAATTCGGCGCGGGGGAAGTGCGCGTCCCGGGTGGAAACACAGTTAAGATCGGGGCCACAGATTAGTACGGAGCCGGTTCCGATACCGGTAGCCGTTCAAACTGCCGTAGTTCAGACTTTAGATGCTCCACAGCCACAGGCCACTGAGGGAACTCCAGTGGAGAGGAAAAATAAAAGGAAGTCTGCTAGGCCTATAATATCAGATGAATCTGACGAAGAAGAGGCAGGACCAGGCAGATGAGCCCTGTGGCTCAGGATGGACCAAATGGAGAAAATGCTCCAAACAATTATTAACCAAGGGTCAAAAGACCCAGAATATTCCCAGGCAGCCCCTGAGGGGGTTCCATATCATGATTATGGTGCCTTTACAACATGGGAATGTGACCCTCCAGAGCCTTGTTTAGGTCTGGAGGAAGTCTCCTTTGAGCAAGTCAGGAGTACCAGGGCAGCAAGAGACTGACCCTGAAGGTGGTGTTTCTGGTGTTGAATACCCACCACAGCACAAAAGTCAAACTACAGGTGTACCGGATGTAACACAATCCTTTGCTATACCAGAGGGGAGCGGTGAGGTCATGGAGTAAAACCTGGCGGCCAACATTAATTATTTGGTTTCTCACCGACTTCAGGAGACTGTCATGATAGAGACAGCAGACCTCTATAAAACACCTGTTAATTGTGCATCACTGAGGGTGCCAACGGTGAATCCAAGTATTTGGACACCTATGAGTTCAACAATGCGAGGACAGGAGAGGGTCCTCAAGCTCATTGCAGCTGGCATTACTGCTTTTGGGAGGCAGTTGGAAGGACATGCTATGTCCAAAATTCAAAAAGACATGTTGGCATTGTTTTGTAACTCTTATTTTGAGATTAATTGTATGAGAAAAATCACCATTCGGCCCATCCTGCACCCAAGATTTGCTGGTTTGTGTAAATCAAGCAATGTTCAAGCTCCAGATTATTTATTCGGAGAAAACCTGCCTGAACAAATTAAAGATATCGATGAGGAGGCAAAAACAATCAGCCTCATGAAACCTTTTATATTTGACCAAAGGAGACAATCTGGCTGGATGAGAAGGGGGTTTGATTCAGGAGCAGGAACAAACAGAGGCAGGGGTATGGTGAGAAGGTATTATTACCCATCACAGCCCAATGTCAATCCATATATTGGGAGAAGGAGACCATCAAGGTCATTTGCTGAGGTACAAAAATTTAATTCTACCACAGAGGGAACTGTTGTGGAACTTCCGATTGGTGGTAGATTGCAATTGTTTTATGATGAATGATACTGTATAACATCTGATCGGTTTATATTAGATACTATGTCAGGTGCTACTATTGAATTTATGGAAGGAGTTGATCCACCTGTACAGGATAAACCTAATCGGGTTTTGGTGTTTTCTGCATCTGGAAAATTTCAGGTAAAAGAAGAAGTAAAAAATTTACTTTAAAAAGGGGTAATTGAAAGTACGGGGCATCATCCGCAACAATTTGTGTCAAATATTTTCCCCAGGCCAAAGAAAGATGGGGGTTGTAGAGTCATTCTGGATCTCACAAAATTGAATTCATATGTCCAGTATAGACATTTCAAAATGGACACATTCAACACTGCAAAGGAGTTATTGTCCATAGGATGTTACATGGCTACTATAGACTTCAAAGATGCGTATTATTCAGTGCCAATTCATCACCATTATCGTAGGTACTTGAAGTTTAATTGGATGGATCAGCTGTGGTAATATAAAGCATTACCTAAAGGGTTAAGTTCAGCTCCCAGGCTGCTCACAAAATTACTGAAACCAGCACTGGCATTGTTAAGGGCTCAAAATCACATTGTCATGGCTTATCTTGATGATATTTTAATTGTTAATGCCACTCAGGAATCAGCTGAAGATTCAGTTTCTGCAAATATAAGCCTGTTGAAAAGGCTAGGGCTTCTGATCCATCCAACGAAATCTAAGCTACAGCCATTGCAAATAATTGAGTATTTGGGGTTTGTCATTAATTCAGTTGCTATGTCAGTAACTTTACCAACAGATAAAATTGTGGATATTACAAATGCGTGTAATTGCCTTGCTGACAAACCTTAACCTTCTATCCGAAAACTAGCTAGGGTTATTGGTAAGATAGTAGCAGCATTTCCCGCTGTTGAGTTCGGCCCTTTGCATTAAAATCTTCAAAGGGCAAAAGCACAAGCACTAAAAGAGCATGCAGGTCATTTTGACAGACCCATGCAGTTGCCAACAAAAGCGTTGGCTGAATTACAGTGGTGGATTGGGAATGTTGCACAAGCTACTAAAAACATTGTTATTCAGCAACCTACAGTAGTATTACAAACTGATGATAGTGCTCTCGGATGGGGGGCTACGGACAATGACACCAGCTGTGGTGGTAGATGGACTGCCCAAGAGGAATTAATTATCCAAACATATGGTATTAATTATTTGGAGTTATTGGGGGCATTTTTTGGATTAAAAGCTTATTGTTCTACTATGGAGGACTTGCATGTTCAATTACAAGCAGACAATACGACAGCTGTAGCATATATCAATCACATGGGTGGAGTAAGATCAGTATCATGTGATCATCTGGTCAACCTGATGTGGAATTGGTGTGTATCTAGGAATATCTGGCTTTCAGCTATCTATCTCCCAGGGGAAGACAATGTTGTGGCAGACAACAAACCACGGGAGTTTAAAGACAAGACAGAATGGATGTTAAATCCACAAATTTTCCAAAAAATTGTCAATCAGTATGGTGTACCAGACATTGATCTGTTTGCATCCAGATTAAATCACCTATTGCCTAAATACGTGTCATGGGAGCCTGACCCAGGAGCTGTAGCGTTGGATGCATTCTTGCTACATTGCGGAAATATGTTTTTCTATGCTTTTCCCCCATTTTGCCTGATTAGGCAATGTCTCAGTAAAATAGAGCAACTCTGGTAAGTGTGTTTTGGTGGTTCCAAACTAGCCTACACAGGCATGGTTCCCATTGATGCTTAGAATGATAATTGAACCATTTATGACGATTCCCAGCTCCAGGGATTTGTTGGTACAACCAGTGACAGAACAAGTTCATCCATTGCATGATCACATTAATTTGTTAATCTGCAGGTTTTGACCAGACCATTACAAGGGCTTAAACTGTCGGATAGGACCATGGATGTCATAACGTCAGCTTGGAGAGATAGCACTAAGAAACAATATATCTATCACATAAAGAAATGGGAAGCTTTTTGTATTCAGTCAGATATATCTTATCATTCTGCAAACATATTGGATGTATTGGAGTTTCTTGCCATGTTGCATTTTGATCAACAGCTTAGTTATAGTGCTATTAATAGTGCTCGTAGTGCTTTGTCTTCCTATTTACGACAATTTTCAGAACATCTATCTATCAGGTCTCATCCATTAATATCCCGATTTATGAGAGGGATTTTTAATAAAAATCCTCCCAAACCCAGATATACAGAAATTTGGGATGTCAGTATAGTTCTTACATTGCTTCGGCAATGGGCTCCAATTACGTCACTGTCTTTTCAGAAGTTAACATTTAAAGTGGTTATCCTTATGGCATTAGTGTCAGCACAAAGAGTACAAACATTGGAAATGTTACGTTTAGATTGTATGCAGTTGTCTGCAGATAACATTACTTTTTATGTTTATGATCTAATCAAACAAAGCAGACCGGGGAAGTCTGGAACCAAGGTAATCTTTAGAGCATATCCTGTCGACCAAACATTGTGTGTGGTTAAGCATCTGACTCAATATATTGAAGTATCCAAGAGCCTCCGAGGTTGTGAGACAACAATGCTTATTGCTCATAAAAAAACAAACAAAAAAGTATCAGTACAAACTATTTCTAGATGGTTGAAACAGGTTGTGGATTTAGCTGGAGTAGACACTGATGTGTTTCAATCTCACTCCACCAGGGCAGCGTCCACGTCCGCGGCGATGGCACAAGATGTGCCGCTCGACCAAATTTTAGAGGCCACAGGATGGTGTAAAGAAGAAACTTTTTCCAAGTTTTACAATAAACCTGATCACGGTGCCAGAATTTGGACATGCAATGTTGGGTTCTGTTTGATTATTTGCTTTCTTTTATGTAATGATTCATATCTTTTGTTGTAATTTCCCCTATTATAGAGGGGTATTATTTTTCTTTCTATTATTGTTAAAATACTTATTGCATTATTCAAGCAATGTTCAATAATATTATTTACTTACTACTGTGTCAACTGAAGCAGTGTGTCGTATGAAATGAATCTACGGCATGAAAATCACAGAGCTTCAAAATCTTCACGTAGTCACTCACGTGACTCCGAAGTAAAATAGTAAGATTAAACGAGAATTTACCTGTTCGAAGTTTGATCTTTATTTTATGAGGAGTTACGATGAGGGATTACGTGTCCTCCGCTCCCGACCCTCATAATCTAAACAATCATCTGGTAGTTCTAGTCTTGTGTGAGCCTTACTATCTTACTTCGGCTATTGGTTCTGTGTTTTTCACGCCGCTGCTATGAAGTATGCCGAGCATGTGCCTGGCGGGGCTTCACGTAATCCCTCATCGCAACTCCTCATAAAATAAAGATCAAACTTTGAACAGGTAAGTTCTCGTTTAATCTTATTATTATATTGTGCTCTATTACTATATCCCTATTCCTATTCAGTTCCCTAATATACTCTTTATTGTTCTCGGATCGACACTAATTAGCCCTTCACATTCACATGATGTTATAATATGTATATCTGATGACAGGTAATCATATAAATTTCAGCTGGGTTCAGTCCAGATTCCCCTGCAGGCATGACTTTAATTTAAAGCAAACCATGATAAATGTTCCAATTTAACCAAATTCAGTCTCAGCCTTCAATTTACTATTTCAAATTTCAATGTCCACTTCCTCTTTCTCATTCCACAGCATTGTAGCCGATAATACAATTCCATTCCAATTCCTGTGGAATTTCAGCTGTTCAAATTTAAACAATCAATTTCCTTTGCTATTAATTTTATCCTAAGTCTAAAGAGGAGCCATTCCAATAGTCATTATAAGTTGTCAATGTTATTTATTTCAGAGATGATTAAAGTGTCCTTTAATCTCCTTCCGTTTCCTCCTCCAGTAGCTAGGTGATATCAAAGTTGGGCACTAGGGTAGGTCCTTTTCTTACTCCTTTCTACTGATGGTTTCATTTACTAGGGAGTGGAGATACCGAGGAGCATGTTGCTCTGCCTGCTGGCCTTCCCAAATGTCTTAAATGTCTCCCTATCCAATTCTTCCTGCTGGTCACATTTTTCTAGGGAGCTACATTACCATTCGCTGCCTTCTTCCCGTTCTTAAGGGTTTATGCATTATTTTACCTCACTCCCCAGATAGTCTCTTGTTGATATACAGTCCTGCAGGCACAAAACTCAGCAATGCATTAAATCAATATCTTCTTTCCCCACTCCCATTCCTCCTGCACTTTCTTTATTGCCCCTTAGTTTTTCTTTAACCCAGCTATATTCTGCCTTCTCGCTGGACACTCCTTGCTCCAGTGACCTGATTGGGTGCAGTTGAAACAAACTCCTTGATTTTCAATCTTCTTTGCTCCATGGGGTGTTCTGGGGTAGTCATAAGAGGGGGTTTATAATTTTCTTCCATAAGATTTTCAGTTTTTACTACACTAGTACATCCAATTGTTCATTCTGGTAAATTACTTGAGAGGGATCTAGAGTAGGGGTCATTTCTCCATGCCCACAATTCCAGGGCGGGTTGGTGAGTCAGGACTGAGAAAATTGGTTAGCTTGAGTAAATGGTGTGTGACTTCTCAGTTCCTGAAATTCGGGCCATCTCTCTCTCTGGTTTCTTGGGTCCCAGTAAACATAGAAACATAGAAACATAGAAAATAGGTGCAGGAGGAGGCCATTCAGCCCTTCGAGCCAACACTACCATTCATTGTGATCATGGCTATTCATCCCCTATCAATAACCTGTGCCTGCCTTCTCCCCATATCCCTTGATTCCACTAGCCCCTAGAGCTCTCTCTAACCCTTTCTTAAATCCATCCGCCACTGCGCTCTGTGGCAGGGAATTTCATAAATTCACAACTCTCTGGGTGAAAAAGTTTTTCTCACCTCAGTCTTAAATGACCTCCCCTTTATTCTAAGACTGTGGCCCCTGGTTCTGGACTCGCCCATCATTGGGAACATTTTTCCTGCATCTAGCTTGTCCAGTCCTTTTATAATTTTATATGTTTCTATAAGATTCCCCCTCATCCTTCTAAACTCCAGTGAATGCAAGCCTAGTCTTTTCAATCTTTCCTCATATGACAGTCCCGCCATCCCAGGGATCAATCTCATGAATCTACGCTGCATTACCTGAATCACAAGGATGTCCTTCCTCAAATTAGGAGACCAAAACTGTATACAATACTCCAGATGTGGTCTCACCAGAGCCCTATACAACTGCAGAAGAACCTCTTTACTCCTATACTGAAATCCTCTTGTTATGAAGGCCAACATTCCATTAGCTTTCTTCACTGCCGGCTGCACCTGTAAGCCAACTTTCAGTAACCGGTGTACAAGGACGCCCAGGTCTCGCTGCACCTCCCCCTTACCTAACCTAACCCCATTGAGATAATAATCTGCCCTTTTGTTTTTGCCGCCAAAGTGGATAACCTCACATTTATCTATATTATACTGCATCTGCCCCTTGAATTACTGCATCTGCCTCTTGAAGTAGTCTCTTGAATTAAAGGACCTCCCATAATTCCTTGGATTTCTGATGTCTCTATATTCTCGAGGATCTCTAAGTTCTTCATAATCCTGGAAATCACTTCTTTGACCCCTCTCTTTCATTGTTGGACAGGCCCTACTCCAATGTCCCATCCCTCCACAATTATAGGATTGGTTCGGCAGCATTGTTGGTCTTATTCTACACCTGGGTTCCATTGAAATGGGCTCGAGATTGGAGCGGTGATAGTAATCTGAATAATCTGGGACCCTAATTTCTCCCAATCCATAATTTGTTGGCACTCTGAGGATCCATGGTTCAGTGTTAAATTTTGCTAATTCTTCCTTCGCTGTGCGTTCACTTTCTCTCCTAGTTACAGCATAATTTTCCTGCTTCCTACTTTCCTTCCAATAATATCTCACAGCTCTGGCTATTTGACGGGCTCGGCTCTCAGACCAGTTCCTGTTATTAGTTTTAATTAAATCCTCTATTTTAGTGGGGAGACAATTGAACAAGACAGCACAATATTGAGGGGAACTTACTCTGTTGTGGTAGTCTAAATCACCTGATTGGTCTATATAACAGTTTGAAAAGCGGTCTAGAAATTTGTCTGCTTCTTCTCCCTTTTCTGGTTTTATTTCCAGGACTTGACTTAAATCACCTGGTTTCTGAAACATTTTTGCAAGGGCCTTTGTAACAGCCTCTTCTCTTGCACTGTCATCCATTACTGCGTTTGCCAATGTTTCATAAGTCGGTTGTCCTAGGGCTACTGGAAATTTGGTATTCTCAGCTGGAGTAATTATCTGTTGTATGGTCTCCCACAAACCCGTGAATCTGCATGATATACACGCATTGTGGTTCGCAAGTACTCTATAAAAGTAGCAGGGGACTTCTTTCTATCAGGGAATCGGTTTAGTACTGCCAATATTTCATGGGGCTTCCACGGCATATGAGCTTCTGTAACGCGGTGATTATTTATACTCACTGCGCTGGCCAAATCTGCTATACCTTTTCCTTCATTTACTGGTAACTCCCTATGGGATACCTGTTCAATTCGTAAGCTTTTAGTTATGTCAAAGTCTATTTTGGTGTCTAGAATCACTGTCTCACTCTCTGATAAATCTTCTGGTTCACTAGGGATTTCTCGATACTGCCCAAATAAATCATTCTTTTCCACTTGAGTGATCTGCCTAGGTTGTGGCTCACAGGAATACTCTGGCGGTTGCACTATATCTAACATACCTTTCTTTTCTTTAAACACCGGAGCTAACCTTTTTGTTCTACTCCAGGTGTCATAAGCCACTGGACGATCTATCAGTGATGCCGTGGATAGGATCGAAGGATCTGGTACCTCAGTATCTGCTGTTGGTAAAACCTGTTCAGACATAGAATCTGCTGGAGTTGTTATAGATTCTGCAGACTTAAAATATTTATTACGTACACAAGTCACACATGGTTCTAATGAAGCCTGGGAAACGCAAGAGATACATGGTGGGAGCTGTGAACCTCCACTGGTGTTGACATTTGTCCACTCTTCTAAATACTCATCTTCTTCCCCCTCAAAGTCAGCACTAACCATCGGATTCCTAATCATTAATTTTACAGGGACTACTTTTCTTCCAGGATATCCACCTTTCCCTTGTTCTGAGTGTTTCCCTTTATCTCCACCCCTGTTCCTACCACCACCTGAAGATCGCTCTACTTCACCTTCTTTTAGTTCTAATCCAAGTTTAGCGATCGCTTTTTCCCAACTAGCCATTCTCTTGATCTCCTTATTCGTCTTCCGATCCTCAAAATATTTTCTCCATAACCCTAAAAATTATTTTGCACCCTCGTTATTACTATGCTGCCAAATGATTTGTTCTATCTATTTTATCCCTTTTACTGTTCTTATCCCCACCGGCGGCCTTAGCTTATTTCCTAATTTCTTATTTAATGCTCCTGATAAATTTCTCTGCCTTGTGAGGAAACTCATTACACATTAGTTGTAATGTGCTTTTTCTCTTCTTCTGTTATATCTCTGTCTACATTATTCCCCATGCTTTCAAACACCTGAAACGGAATGTTTTAAATCCTTCCTTTTATCCCTAAATTTACCAAACACGCTCTTAGATAATGGCTAATGCTTCAAAGCGATCGCAGCCTTCGCAACTCGTTATTCCTCCGCTCCACCAGCCCTGTTCTCCTATTCAAATTCTTCTCCTATCTCCCACAAGTCCACACTCTTTCAGCCATAACTTTCTCAATCAAAACATCTAAAAATGATTTTCAGACACGCAAGTAACACATTCCACAAACAGGATAACACGCTACCTATCACTATCAGGCACAACCACACTCCTAAATAAACCACAAACATTTGTCTATTACAAATTAATCACACTTGTGGCGCAATCAATCAGCAGGATGGCTCCTCCCCCGACGCAGCGATCGAAGGAGTACAACCCCTGATCAAACCACCCCGATTCAGAGTCTTACAAAATGATATTAAACAAATACAAATATCTATCTTAAACACTGCAATTATCTAACTTAAACACACACTCACTTCAAGTTTTAAATCTATAAACACTCGCACAAGCAGCAACACAAATGAAGGTTCGCGGACTTAATACGATCTAAATCTTAACATTTAATTACTTTAAATTTATTTACATACAGAATATTTACAAAATCCGGATCCTATGACAATATGGAAAGCTATTTTTTACAGTTTACAAAATGGTTTAAAGCACTAGCACACAATTCACGAACACTCGATAGTTTTCCTATATCGCTGTCATTACATGACACAAATTGACATTACGTGAGTGATGAATTAGGGAACCATTTTCCAGGATGAATGGGTTTTAATGCAATTTAATAGGTAACTAGTGATGCTGTTTTGCATTCTGACCGTATGCTTTCTATGGTGCATGTGTAAAAACTTGGAGGAGTCACTACAGACATGCTGAATAAGGGGTAGGCCATTTAGGACTGAGATGAGGAATAACGTCTTCACCCAGAGAGTTGTGAATCTGTGGTGAAGAAGGCAGTGGATGCCAATTCACTGTATGTTTTCAAGAGAGTTAGATCTAGCTCGAAGGGCTGAATGGCCTACTCCCGCACCTATATTTTTCTATGTTTCTATGAATTTCCTCAGTCTCTTCAGGAAGTAGAGGTGTTGTTCTACCTTCTTGGCTGTTGCATCAATAGCCAGTGACCTTTGTTTATGAAGCCGAGGCTCCTGTTTGCTTCTAACAACTGTCTATATCAAATGTGTGTGTAAATATTTCCTCTCTCTCGAATCTTTAAAATTGTACCATTTAACTTACAATGCCTTTTCTCCTCCTTCCCATCTAAATGAGTATGTTTATACTTGCCAATGTTAAATTTCTTCTTTAAATTATATCAACCACATATCTTTTTTATTATGCCTCTTCACTCTTAACCATATTTCATGTTTGATAATATCTACACATTTTAAATTTATGTTCTGCCCCTCGATCTTAAACATGTGGAGTGTATTTGTCCTTGAAGACATCAGCAAACTTCATATCATTGATCATCGCTGCAATGCCAGCTACTTTGTTGCATGGAGCTGGGGCAGAAACCTTTGTTTTATGGAGTTCTCAAACTTATCCTCTCTGCCAAACTTTGCCTTGTAAATCTCTGCTTTATGTCTAAACTCTCATAGAGCGCAAAGAAAGCTCCCAGATCTGATCACATCTGGCTTTAGACTTTAGTGCAGAAAGAAGCCCTTCGGCCCACCGAGTCCGTGCTAACCAACGATCACCCGTACACTACTTCTATTCCACACACTAGTTTAGTTTAGTTTAATGTCACATGTGCGAGTTACAATGACATTTTTTTATTGCCTGCTAACCAGTCAGAAGAAAGACAATACATGATTACAATCGAGCCATTCACAGTGTAGAAATTTAAAAGTGTAATGATTGCAGATCCGCTGCTGTGACTCGCACATAAATAGTCGCCTGCATTGGGCGCCATCTTACAATTTTACCATAGCCGATTAACCTACAAACTTGTGCATCTTCGGAGTGTGGGAGGAATCCAGAGAACCCACGTGGTCACAAGAGGAACATACAAACTTCATATAGACAGCTTCTGTAGTCAGGATTGAACCCGGGTCCTAGCGCTGTCAGGCAGATATTCTACCACTGTGCCGAGCTCTACATGCATAGTTATGAAGGATCCCAACCTAAAATGTTGTCAGTCCATTCGCTCCGCAGATTCTGCCTGCCCCCTGAGTACATTGAGCACTTTCTGCATTGTTCTATTTACACCCGGAGATTTGCTTGATATCTGAGAAATTTTGGGGACCACCTGCATTTAAAAGGCGGCAATGGCCTCTCTCTTTAAATCGAGTATGTTTCACTTTATTTCAGTGCCATGAGAAATACATCCTTCTAATCTTATGTGATTTTGTTGCAATGATTGCGGCCAGAAGATGAGAGGGAACTCCAGAGGGAACGTTATTTGGCAAGGGTGTCCAAATATCCACAAATTGCCATTTCCTCCAATCCCCTTCAGGAGGAAGATAATGAAAATGTTATGACTTGTAGTTTCATTATTGCTTATCTCATGAAACAGCGGATCAGCTCACTCACTAAACAGGTCACTCAGTGAAGGCATCTACTGTACAATAGACATGTGTTTTTAATAAAATAGATTGACGAAAGAACACACAACCAAGCTTCTGAACTTACAATGACCTGAACAGGATCAATTTGGTTTACAAATTTAAAAGCACCTTTCAAAGGTTTCAAAGTTTTCAAGGGTCTTTTATTGTCACATGTACCAATTAAGGAGCAGTGATATGTGAATAACCATACAGTAGGAATGTTACAAAACTTACCTTTAGCGGCACTGCAGTTCTGCCACTGCCCATGTGCGCGACTTTGGCGCCTTTGAGAGGGGGGCGGGTTTAAAATGAGATTTTTCTTCAGACTATTCAAATCAATTTTGAACAGGCTTTTATCCAAATGGTGGCCGATTAGGAAAAGGGGTGATGCAGCGAGACCCGGGTGTCATGGTACACCAGTCATTGAAAGTAGGCATGCAGGTGCAGCAGGCAGTGAAAAAAGCGAATGGTATGTTAGCGTTCATAGCAAAAGGATTTGAGTATAGGAGCAGGGAGGTTCTACTTCAGTTGTACAAGGTCTTGGTGAGACCACACCTGGAGTATTGTGTACAGTTTTGGTCTCCAAATCTGAGGAAGGACATTCTTGCCATAGAGGGAGTGCAGAGAAGGTTCACCAGACTGCTTCCTGGGATGTCAGGACTTTCTTATGAAGAAAGACTGGATAGACTCGGTTTATACTCTCTAGAATTTAGGAGATTGAGAGGGGATTTTATAGAAACTTACAAAATTCTTAAGGGGTTGGACAGGCTAGATGCAGGAAGATTGTTCCCGATGTTGGGGAAGTCCAGGACAAGGAGTCACAGCTTAAGGATGAGGGGGAATCCTTTATGACCGAGATGAGGAAGACTTTTTTCACACAGAGAGTGGTGAGTCTCTGGAACACTCTGCCACAGAGGGTAGTTGAGGCCAGTTCATTGGCTATATTTAAGAGGGAGTTAGATGTGGCCCTTGTGGCTAAGGGGATCAGAGGGGTATGGAGAGAAGGCAGGTACGGGATACTGAGTTGGATGATCAGCCATGATCATATTGAATGGCGGTGCAGGCTCGAAGGGCCGAATGGCCTACTCCTGCACCTAATTTCTATGTTTCTATGTTTTTAGTTGCTGAAGAAAAATTGCTTCGATTGTCGTTTTATGAAGTTTATCAAAATTAGCGCTGGAAAAATTAAAAGCAGGAGTAAATTAAAAATCATTTCTAATGCCGTCAACGTCGACAACGGGACGGATCTTACGTAGGGGACAAAAGAAGGTTTATTTTTACATAAAAATGTGCTTCTGAGGAAGCCTTTAATCACAATTTCATGTTGCGAAAACGTGACTTAAAAAATATACGAACCTGCTGATATGGTGATTAAATTCACCGCAAACTGCAATGTTCCCATCCATCGCGTTCCACAAAAACCCACTTGCGTTGATTTAAATGGCCATTAATTTACGGGAATTAAACACTAAATTCCTTCCATTTGGCCTATAAATTCATGACAATAAGATTTTAAAATCATGTTATAATGTGAATTCTTGTGTGAATGTTATTTGGACACATAGGCTTTTAAAAAATGTTAACCTTTTCTTAAGAAATCGATAGATGTTTAGATCTAGTAATTGAATTTTGTAATTAGCTACAATTAGGTAACTAACTAATTATATGCTTTAATTTCAGCTCATCCAAGTAAGATTGTTTCATATTTGTTTCAGAATGCTTCAATCTATAATAACTGAAAATGTCATTCATTTCTCTTAATTTTGAAGAACGTTATGGGCTTTTGACTGTCCTTGATCACAGCTTTTGTGTTAAGTCAATGGAAAAGCAATAGGGAGCAAGATGCTAATTTCTGAGTATGAAAATGGCCATAACTGGTTTAATATTGAAGATATGAAAGTGAGTTAGGTGTCAAATTAAACTTCTTTTTATGCTTTATCTGATGGGATAAATTGCAGACTTTTTTTTTAATCTCAAAATTTTGTATACAGCCATACGAAAAAAAAAGCAACAAAAAAAACCAAAATAAAAGTTAACATAAAGATCCACCATAGCGAATTCCACATTCCTCACTGTGATGGGAGGCAAAAAATCCAAACTTCTTCCTCTTTATTCTCCCGCGGTTGGGGCAGTCGAGTTATCTGGCGGGGCAATCGGAGCTCTCGCATCCGGCGATTGAAGCTTCCACGTCAGGGCAGTCGAAACATCCGCGGCTTGGTGTCCCCAAAGTCAGTCTCTGACCAGAGACCGCGGGCTCCGTGATGTTAAGTCCACAAGCACCCACGATTGGAGCACCAAGGTCGACCCGTGGCAAAGGGATCGCTGGCTCCGCGATGTTAAAGTCCCGTAGGCTCGCCGCAGTGGAGTTCTCAAAGGCAGCCAACTCGATGTTAGATCGCTGTGCAGATGGATAAACGATCCGGAATAAAATGGCATCTCCGTCGAGGTAAGAGATTAGAAAGAGTTTCCCCAAACCCCCCCCCACCCCCCGCCCACAAACACACACATAAAACAAGCTAAAGAACACTAAAAACATACATATAGCACATACAATTAAAACACAAAGAAGGAAAGGACAAACAGACTGTTGGCGAGGCAGCCATTGCTCGGAAGTACTTTGGAGTAGGATTTCCTCCCACAATTCTTAGTCTTTTATAATCCTAATCCATTTTCCTGAAGTTATTTCCCGTCAAAGGCAATATTTCAGTCATCAAAGGAGAGCCTGTCGCTACCAAGCCTTGCAAATCAGACTCTGCTGTGTATCTGCTTCATAATGCCAGGAGTGGCGATGAGGAAATAAGGAATGAACTTCTTGTACAAATTTAATAGCTTCATGGGGTTCAGCAGGGTGTTGTGATGCTGATGAATGCTGCAGTATAGATGGCAGGGCAAAGAATGAGAGAGAAAAGTGATGTTTTTTCCATTATGCTGGCAATTTATGTGTTAGAGTCATAGCGTGTTACAGTGTTCAAACAGACCCTTCGGCCCAACTTATCACAACGGCCAACATCTACCAGCTACACTAGTCCCTCCTGCCAGCATTTGGTCCATATCCCTCCAAATCTGTCCTCTCCATCTGTCTAACTGCTTCTTAAATGTTGGGATAGCCCCTGCCTCAACTACCTCCTGTGGCAGCTTGTTCCATACATCCACCACCCTTTGTGTGGAAAGGTTAACCCTCAGATTCCTGTTAAATCTTTTCCCCATCACATTAAACCTATGTCCTCTGGTTCTCGATTCACCTACTCTGTGCAAGAGACTGTGCATCTACCTGCTCTAACCCTCTCATGATCTTATATACTTCTATAAGATCACTCCTCATCCTCCTGCGCCTCAAGAAATAGTCCTAGCCTACTTAACCATCCTCGTAAATCTTTTCTGTACCCTTTCCAGCTTGACAACATCAACATTTGATGTAGCAGACATTTCCTTCAGGTCAATAGCAAGAGCCGGCTACTGTCTGCCTTCAGTGTGGTTGTTACATTAAATGTGTAGATGGAGATTGAATATGTATATACAATTTACTTGCTTATTAAAATTTGATTTTAATGCTTGAGACCATTCAAAATCTGCAGAGGTAACGATTTCTTGCAGGATCCACTCCAAAGAACATATGCAGTATATCCTTTCATTGCTTTTGCTAATATAACTCATATCTAGACAAGCCAAAAATACAGTTCCCTGAAGCAACTGCAGGCAGATTCTAGCAGAAACCCATAATTTTATTTTCCAATTTTTAAGCCAATTATATTACATAGTAATTCCAACTTTATGAGACTGTAAAGTATATCTTTATTCTTGGTTATCATAATTAGGCATTTGGGGAGTTTTTATTTACTTGCTGTTGGCAGGGATATGGGACTTTAGTGAATTTAATGGATATTCTGAGAACCAGTGGAGCAAAGTTAAAAATCACTGGGCGGGAGGGAATTAATTGAACATAAATTGCTTCCATTGTAACTTCTGAAGTATAGTAATCCATTCTGTTTAACTGCATATACATGGTAAGCATATATATTTTAATCAATTTACTGTACTTCTAAATCCTAACTTGTTTTTTTTTCAGTGTTTCTATCTTGTTCTTCAGTTTTAAACACAGCTCTTTTAAAGAAGTCAGACAAAAAAGACCTGCATACGTTATATGAATTCAGTCTTTTAAATATTGTGAATCCAAAATATGAAACCGGATTTTATGATGAGTTAAATGTTCTTGTCGCAATTGTCCTTTTGAATGGGAAGAACTAGTTTGATCCCAGGTGAGGCTATTACTTGTGGTTATTCATGGCATGCCAAGGTGACAAGAGTGGTAGACATATCAACATATCTACTCTTGAGGCGCTGATTTTTCACAGCAGGCTACATAACATTGCAGAGATGGTTCAGGTGTGTATGGGGCTGGTGGGAGTCTGGATTGGGGTTAGATTCAGAGCTCTGCTTGCAAATAAATGCAACTACTGCTCATGACTGCCATTGTAAGTTGCGGGTCAGGCTAATATACATTTGTATTTTTTGAATTATTGTTTCTTTGGGAGTTAAGATGTCCTGTGTGGCGCCAGCAATGGCTGCCATGCCAACAGTCTGTCCCTTTCTTCTTTGTTGTTTGTTTGTATGTGTTAAATATATGTTTTTAGTGTTCTTTAGCTGGTTTTATGTGGGGGGGTGGGGGGGTGGGGGGGGGGGGGGGAGTTGGAGGAAACTTTTTCTAATCTGTCACATCGACGGAGATGCAATTTTTTTCCGTATCGTATCTCTGTCCGTACTGCAGCCTAACATCGAGGAGTTGGCGGCCTTTACTGGCGAACTACCGAGAACTCCACTGTGGGAGCCTGCAGACAGCATCACGGAGCTCACAATCTTTGTCGGGGATCGTCTTTGGGGCTCCAACCGTGGGGTGCCAGAGGACTTTAACATGTTGGAGCTCGCGGTCTCTGGTTAGAGATCGATTTCGGGAATTCCACGCCGCATGAGCTTTGATTGCCCCGACGCGGGGGCTTCGACCGCTGGCTGCGGGAGCTTCGAACACCCCCAACTGTCCTGACCGTGGGAGAATAAAAGAAGAAGATTGGACTTAATTGCCTTCCATCACAGTGAGGAACGTGGGGAATCTGCTGTGGTGGATGAACATGTTAATTTTTATGTAGTGTGTGTCTTGTTGCTATTTTTTTCTCAGTGGGTCAGACAGCATTTATGGAGGGAATGAACAGACGTTATGGTTTGGAGTGATACAGTGTAGAAACAGGCCCTTCAGCCCAACTTGCCCACACCGACCAATATGTCCAAGCTACACCAATCCCACCTGCCTGCGCTCGGTCCATATCCCTGTCCTTTCCATGTACACGTCTAACTGTTTCTTAAACGTTGGGATAGTCCCAGCCTCATCTGCCTGCGCTCGGTCCATATCCCTGTCCTTTCCATGTACACGTCTAACTGTTTTTAAACGTTGGGATAGTCCCAGCCTCAACTACCTCATCTGGCAGCTTATTCCATCCACCCACCACCTTTTGTGTGAAAAAGATTCCTATTAAATCTTTTCATCTTCACCTTGAACCTATGTGCTCTTGTCCTCGATTCCCCTTCTCTGGGCAAGAGACTCAGTGCATTGACCCGATCTATTTAGAAGTGCCATAGAGTAGTATTTCTACTTAAAAGAAAACAAACAGAAAATATTGGAGATATGGGTGTCGTTTTGGGTCGAGAACGTTCTTCAGACTGGAAAATATTGGAAACCCTCAACAGATTAGACTGTATATTTGGTAAGAAAATGGGAGTTAATGCTTTAAGCTAATTCCCTTACATCAGAATTGGTAAAAGGTAAAATGAAGCAAGGTTTAAGGCACAGAGAATATAGAAAGGGGAGGAATGATCTAAAGGAAAGAGGCCTGAAGAAGGATTCCCACTTGAAACGTCACCTATTCCTTTTCTCCAGAGATGCTACCTGACCCGCTGAGTTATTCCAGCATTTTGTATCTATCTTCAAGATAGTCTGGAAAGCAGGAAAGTATAAATGGTGAGATAAATAGTGTTTTAGCTTTAGGGTTTTATTATTGGCATTTGTACTGATGTACGGTAAAAAGTATTGCTTTGCATTCTATCCAATCATATCAGATAATATTATTTTACTTCGGAGTCACGTGAGTGACTACGTGAAGAACCCCAATCGCCCACAGTGTGCGTCATTACGACGCACACGTTTGGCGAAGCACCAGTCTGGCAGGCACGTCGCTCCTGCCAGCGGTAAGTTTAAACTACAGATAAGTATTTTTTACCTGTTCTGATGTCCTGCAGGAACCCTTTCTTCCACAGAGGAGAGGGGAAACCCAGCAGCAATGCGGTGTCAAGACCGCAGTATTTCTAGGATAGGGGGTAAACCGACCAATATGGTCAGCCTTGATGCCAGGAGGGTTCCCCTCCGGGTAATGTAAACAATTTAGGTTGACCAGGATGGAGCCCTTGTGCAGAGGAGGCTTCATCTAGATACACTCCAACTACAGGAGTTGGGACAGTGCTGGGCATATGGGTGAGTCTGAGCCAGCAGCACCTTTGCACAGGGCTGCTTTAGGGGATGTCGATTCTATGATAATGATGGGCATATAGGTAAGCCTGAGCCAGCAGCACATATTCCACAGGGCTGCTTTATGGGATGCCGAATCTATGGCAATGCCAGGCATATGGGTGAGCCCGAGTCAGCAGCACCTATTGCACAGGGTAGCTACCATTCTAAGCAGGCTGGAATTGGGCCAGAATTGTGTTTAGGCAGGCGTGGTACTTGACCAGGGTTGCCTTCAAGATAGGTTCAAAAATGTGGGCAGAATTGTCTTTCGAGACAGGTCAGAATTATGGCTAGAATTGCTTTAGACAAATTAGAATTAGCAGACAGGTTCATTATTATGGTCAGGATGTCTTAAAAGACAGGGTCGGGAATCGGGCCAGAGTTGCCGTTCAAGGCAAATGCGAAGGATGACAGGCGTGGCCTGTTCATTATGAAATATGGCTGATTAGCAACTGGATTCATAGGGTGTGCCCATTTACAGTGATCGTTAGAGATTTGGAGGAGACATTGCTGTGATGAAGCAATATAATAGTATAATGACAATAAAGCATTCAAAGACTAGTCAGAGTTCCAAACCATTTGTTAAGTCTGGATGATAATTTTAACGCTGTATTTTGATCAAATCTACTGTTTTCAGTCTCAAACCATGTTTGAGAAATTGGGCTCCTCTATTCAATTAAAATTAAGTTGTTATCAAATAGACTTATTGGAGGTGTTGCAGAGCAGCATAACCCAAGACATGAAAGCCAACAGGTCAGTATTAGTCTGACGCCGAGTCCATGGCAGTATCGGCTAATTGGAGAGACTGCGCCAGCAGTGCCTTGTAGTAGGGCTGTTTAATGTTTTCCTCATGGAGGAGGAGAGCATGCCAAGTCTGATGGTATAGCCGTGAACATACCCAAAGGGATGAAGGGTATGTGTCAGAGATCATTACTGACAGCAAGATTTGCCATCACAACACATATGCAGTGAACACCGCTATCAGGGGGACATTGGAGCCAGCCACCGAATCTGGTCGTCAGGTAAGACCTATTCAATAGGCAAATCCTGGAGAATTAAGGTAAGCGGTTCACTGAAGCTGGTAGCAGCATGAAAGCTGGCCAGAGGTTTCACGCACTTGATCAGGCCATTACGATTTACATTGAGTTATCAATTGGCTTATGACTTCATCCTAGGCAACAGATTGGAGTCAATAGAAGCCTGTTACAGCTTTGTTGTTATAAAGCAGTAGTCTATTCATTAAGACTAATTGGCAATATAGTAGATGTGGTTCAGCTGTGTAAGTGGGAGAATTAAAATCATGCTAAATGGAGAACTCTAAAGTGCCATATAGGTCATGGTTGATACATTTTTGCTATTCTCAGCTGAAGCTGCCAAAGTCGCAATGATGGATAGACATTGTTCAGCATTGTTACAGTAGTTTAAGCAGTAAATAACTCATTATATTGCAAAATGATGCTAATGGCCTAAGAATGGGAAATTGTGAATATCATCTCTGGTTTGGAGGCGGAGAATATTTGCATGAGTTGCCAATTCTTCATTTTATTGGTATTAAATATCTATAGACCCTATGGGCAATTTATGGGTTAAGGAGTAATTGAGCGAATGTGCCGAGCTGCATGCTCAACTTCATGTTGACACGTTATGATGCTGGCATATGTTAGTCACGTGGATGCAATCAAGTACAAATCCTGTTCTGGTTGCATAATCTCGTTTCCACTGGAGTAACATCAGGTATAGGTCAATGACAACACAGAATAGGTGTTGAATCACACCGTATTTATGAAATTCGGGTTCAATGGAACACCGAATATGGATATGTTTGTTTCATGCTTATTCACAGGTTGCAGAATATGTGGCATAACAGTGGCGAAAGATACATTCTCGCTACAAGGAGAAGGAAGGTCTTTTGTGTCTTCCTCCATTTTGCTTCATTAATAGTAAGATTAAACGAGAACTTACCAGTTCGAAGTTTGATCATTATTTTATGAGGAGTAACGTTGAGGGGATTACGTGAAGAAGCACCGCCTGGCGATAGAACGGCATACTTCAAAGCAGCGGCATGAAAAACACAACACAATAGCCGGAGTAAGATAGTAAGGCTCATCATAGATTTAGAACTACCAGATGATTATTTATTTTATGAGGGTGGGGAGTGGAGGGCACGTAATCCCTCATCGTTAGTCCTCATAAAATAACGATCAAACTTCGAACTGGTAAGTTCTCGTTTAATCTTACTATTTTACTTCGGAGTCACGTGAGTGACTACGTGAAGATTTTGAAGCTTCTGTGTTTTCCATGTCGTAGAATTCTTCCATATGACAGTCCGGCTAGGTCAACACATACATGAGTAAAAAACCTTTTACCAGACCAGTTTTAGTTCTTTCCATAAATCTTTTAATGATAAAAGAACATATAATAACCCCCTTTTAACATCTGGGAAACCATTACAAAGTGATAAAAGATATAAGTGATAACATAATCAATAATATCAATCGATAGTGAAGCAAAGCTGGTGATTATAGTGAACCCAACACCGCGTGTCCAAAGCCTGTCATTGTGTGAACAGGTTTATTGTAGAACTTTGAAAAAGTTTCTTCTTTACACCACCCTGCGGTTTCTAAAATGTGTTCGAAGTGGTACGTCCTGTAACTTCGCCGCGGACGTAGCTGCTGCCCTGGTGGAGTGAGATTTGAACACATCAGTGTCTACTCCTGCTAAAAGTAAACACCTGTTTTAACCACCTTGATATTGTTTGCACTGAAGCTTTTGTGTGTGGTTTCTTATGCGTAATCATTAATGTTTTTTCATCACCTAGAAGAGTTTTGGTAACTTTTATATATTGATTCAAATGTTTAACTACACACAACGTTTGGATCAATAGGTAAAGCTTGAAACATTACCTTTGCTCCAGTTCTCCCTTGCTCTGCTTTGTTTGATCAGATCGTAAACATAAAACACAATGTTATCTGCAGCCACATGCATACAGTCTAAACATAGCATTTGTAATGTTTGCACCCTTTGAGCTGAAACTAATTGCCATTAACATTACTAATTTAAATGTTAACTTTTCCAATGATAAAACTTCGATTGGAGTCCATTGCCTAAGTAAAGTAAATACAATGCTGACATCCCAAATTTCTGTATATCTGGTTTGGGTGGATTTTTGTTAAAGATTCCTTTCATAAATCTGGATTTAATGGATGTGATCCAATTGATCAAGATTTGTCCTAAATAAGATGATAAGGCACTACGTGCACTATTAATGGCACTATAACTTAAGTGCTGTTCAAAATGCAACTCGGCAAGGAACTCCAATATGTTTGCAATGTTCACAGTATGATAGGATATATTTGATTGTCTACAAAATTTTTCCCATTTCTTTATATGTGTCATATATTGTCTCTGAGTGCTATCTTGCCATGATACGACTATAATATCCATAGTTCTATCCGACAATCCAAGCTCTTTGTAGTGGTCTGGTCAAAACCTGCAGATTAAACAAATTCATATAAGCATGTAATGATGAATTTTCTTTGGTTACCGGTTTTATTAATAAATCACTGCTGTTAGGAATTGAACATATATGGTTCTTTAATCATGTTTAACATCAATGGGAACCATGGTTGTGTCGGCCAATTTGGAATCACCAATAATCCTGTGGCAGAATCTTGTTCTATTTTCTTCAGACATTGCTGAACCAGCGCAAATGGCGGAAAAGCATAAAAGAACATATTCCCCCAATGTAGTGAAAAAGCATCTACTGCTACTGCATCTGGATCTGGCTCCCAAGACACATATTTAATCTTGATGCAAACAGATCAATGTCTGGTAACCCATATTGAATCACAATTTTACTGAAAATTACTGGGTTCAACATCCATTCTGTGTTGTCTTTAAACACCCTTGATCTATTGTCTGCCACCACATTGTCTTTACCTGGGATATAATTTGCCGAAATCCAAATTTGGTGCTTAATACACCACTGCCATACCTGATTGACCAGACAATCACATGATACCAATCTGACTCCCCCCATGTGATTAATATATGCAACAGCTGTTTTATTGTCTAATTGTATCAGCATATGCAGATCCTTTTTTGTAGAACAATAGGCTTTTAACCTATAAAACGCCCCAATAATTCTAAATAGTTAATACCATATGTTTGGAGAAACATTTCCTCTTGGACAGTCCATCTGCCCCCCACAGCTGGTAAATTAACCTGTCGCCCCCCCCCCATCCGAGAGCACTAGCATCTGTTTGTAAAATATCTTCAGGCTGTTGTATAAGAATGTTTTTAGCAGCTTGTGGGACATTTTCAATCCACCATTGCAATTCCAATAAAGATACTTTTGTTTAATTGCATAGGCCTATCAAAATGGCCTGCTCTCTTTTTTAGAGCTCTTATTTTGTCCTTTGAAGGTTTTGGTAATGTAATGGACCAAGTTCTACTGCAGGAAATGCTGCTACTAATTTACCAATAACCTTTGCTACTTCCCGGATGGAGGGATAAGGTTTGTGAATGAGACCCCTAAGGTCATTAAAATATCATCAATCGTATCTGTTGGCAAAGTTACTAACATAGTAACTGAGTTAATCACAAACCCCAAATAGTTAATTGACTGTGCTGGCTGCAGCTGGGACTTAATTGGATGAATCAAGAAACCTAACTTCTCAAATAAAGTTTTTAGTTGCTGAAACTGATTTTTCAGCTGATTCCTGATTACTATTGATGATTAAAATGTCATCCAGATAAGCCATAATGATGTGCTTTTGTGCTCTTAATTGTGCTAAAGCTGGTTTCAACAGCTTTGTAAAGAGTCTGGAGCTGAACTTAACCCATTTGGTAAAGCTTTGAATTGCCACAGCTGTCCCAGCCAATTAAATTTTAAATACCTTCGAAAGAACTGGTGTATCGGTACTGAATAGTACGCATCCTTTAAATCAATTGTAGCCATATAACAACCTGCTGATATCAATGTATTGTAGTGTTGAATGTTTCCATCTTAAAATGTTTATACTCGACAAATGTATTAAAGTTTGTAAGGTCCAGAATAATCTGCAAACCACCATCTTTTTTAACTTCTTGGAAATATATTTGACACAAATTGATGTTTATGTTCAACAGTTTTTTCAATAACACCTTTTTTTTTAAACAATTTGTCAATTTCCACATTAATTTCTGCCTCTTCAATTGCAGAAAACATGAAATCATAAGCAGGTTATTTTGTACCGGAGAGTTAACACCTTCTTTAAATGTTTATAGTAGCTCTGAAACTGTTTGTAAAATAAACCGATCAGATGTGATGGCAAGCCATTCATCATAAAACATTTGTAATCTCCCTCCAACTGGAGATTTGTCCACAGTTTCTTTAAGAATTAAATAAATGTTTTGTACCTCTCCATATGAACGTGGTGGTCTCCTTCTCCCCGTATACGGGTGAACATTAGGCTGTCGGATGGTAATATTTTCTTATCATATTCCTGCCTCTGTTTCCAAAATCAAATCCCCTTCTTGACAAAAAAATACCTTTTTTGTGCAAAAATGAAAGGTCTCATGTGGCTAATAGATTTAGCCTCTTCATCCATTTCTCTTATTTTGCTTAGGCAGGTTCTCTCCAGGAGCTTGAACACCACTTGATCGACACAGACCTGCAAACCTTGGATGAAATATGGGCCGAATTGCAATTTTCCTCATACAATTAATTTCATAGAAGGAATTGCACAATAAGCCCAAAGTATCTTTTTGGATTTTTTTTAACCATTTCCGACCGTTCCATTTGCCTTCCAAAAGCAGTAATGGCAGCTGAAATCAGTTTGAGGATTCTTTGAAATCTTATTTCTTGTCCTCTCATGCCTGGAGTCATAGGCGTCCATATAGACGGATTAACCGTAGGTACCTTCAATGAGGTGCAATTTTCCGGTGTTTTATATAATTCTGCTGTTTCAACCATCACAGAATCTTGAAGTTGGTGAGATACCATATAATTAATACTGGCAGCTAGGTTTTCTTCCATAGCCTCACCACTTCCTTCAGGTATAGCAAAATCTTTTGCCATATCAGGCACATTTGGCCTCTTCTTTTTTATTTGTGGTGTGCACTCATAATCCACATCACCACTTGCAGGGTCTGACTTTTGCAGCCCTGATACACTTGGAATTATATCCAATGAGACTTCCTCCGCCCTTAATCCTGGGTCTGGAGTTTCAAATTCCCAATTTGGCACATAGCCATATTCTGGATATTCAAACCCCTCAGGGTCATTTTGGGAAACTTCTGGGTACTGTGACCCCTTGTCTCATTATATTTTGGATATAATTTTGGATATATTTTCTCCATTTGTTCCATTTTAAGCCATATAGCTTTATTATCCGGAGGACTTTCATTATCAGAGTCATTATCAGAAACCACGGGCCTCACGATTTCTTTTTTTTATTTTTCTAGGAACATTTTTCCTCCGTGGTTTGCATTTCTGGAGAAATTATAGTCTCACTAACGTGTGAATCAGCGCACCGGTATCGGAACCGGATCCGCACTAAACTCTTGTCCCGACTCTTAGCTTCACCCGGGACGATCTTTTTACCCGCGAAATTTTCCTTTGAGACGTCTCATTTTTCTTTTTTATTATCTGGCTAAATCAGTACGCCAGCGTGACTCTGATTTTAAATTTTACTTTCACTTTTGCTGGTTCTACCAGCATAACGTCTTTTTTAGAACGTCCCCTCTTTTCCTTGCACTTACTGCGGGTCCGTTCCGGCCGCTGCGAGGAGCTGCGCTCTGCAGCTCTTGCTTCTGCCGTCAGCGTCGACGTAATGCCGTTCTAGCGCCAGGCGGGGCTTCTTCACGTAGTCACTCACGTGACTCCGAAGTAAAATCGGGGCTTCAAATAAAGTCATTAAGAGCCATTTAGGTTCCTATTGTGTGATGCAACTTTGATTCCCGGTTGTCGGGAATTGTAATATGTTCATGTTGCATTGAAGACGGTACAAATTACTGATGTTTTGGAGTTCATTTTAAATGATCTTTGTCAATAATTGAGTTGTACGGCCATTAACTGTTCCAACGTGCATTCTCATTGTATTGGCTGCAGCAAACAAGACCCGCTCTGTCAGGTTCATCCTGGGTAACAAGATGTTAAGCATATCTTTAACACAATGTCCTAGGACAAGTACAATGCAGTATGGGATGTCAACATTGTGTGAGCACTATTTCACCAGGGGTGTCCAGCTACATCCTTAGTTTCGCCGGACCTCATAAGTTGGTTATCCTCCTGGCGCTAGTTTAAAGCAACAGGTTTAGTCGCTACATAGTTGCGACGGAACAAGATGGTTACGTCTGTAAACAATAATATATAATATTTATACTTATAATTCACAAGCAGAGCAGAAGGGGTGTCAGATCTCAAAATAATTAAAGACATACTCAGGGACCTTTGGTAAAGTGAGGACACACATATATAACAATACATTAAGGTCACTGAGAGTCTTCGAGGCTCTGAACTGGCTATGTTATTAGTCACAAAAACTTATAAGAATGTATCTGTTCAGGTCATTCCAGAGGATAAAATGGACTTTGATTTATGTAGGAGTAGATGCTGATTCTGGATCTCACTCCATCGGGGCTGCAATAACATCAGCAGCAAGAGTTTTGCGTGCCGTTGGACCACGTCCTAACGCTTGCAGCATGGTCAAGCGAACGAATTTCAAACATTTATAATAACCCATTATTAGACAATGGGTATTTGTCAACCCTATATTCATTTGATTATAGTTTTCCACCCCAGTGAAAGGTGGGAATATTATTATTACTTCATTAATAACATCAGCATGTTTAAATCTATGTCATGACTGTATGTATTATGAATATTGTTTCCCTCATTTGTCAATGAAGCAGTTGTGGCTGTGTAGACTCGTTTCTCACAGAATAAAATCACAGAGCTTTGAAATCTTCACGTAGTCACTCACGTGACTCCGAAGTAAAATAGTAAGATTAAACGAGAACTTACCAAGTTTGAAGTTTGATCTTTATTTTATCAGGTGTTACGTTGAGGGACTACATGCCCTCCGCTCCCAGCCCTCATAAAGATCATCTGGTAGTTCTAGTCTTCTCTATTCTTACTATGTTACTTCAATTATTGTTGTCTGTGATTTCACACCGCAGCTTTGAAGATTGACGCACACTGTGGGCGATCGGGGTTCTTCACGTAGATCCTCAACATAACTCCTCATTAAATAAAATTTAAATTTGGTAAGTTCTCATTTAATCTTACAATTATACATAACTTTGGCATATAATATTTATCCACTTTGGCGGCAAAAACAGGAGGGTAGACTTTTATCTGAATGGTGGCCGATTAGGAAAAGGGGAGATGCAACGAGACCTGGGTGTCATGGTACACCAGTCATTGAAAGTAGGCATGCAGGTGCAGCAGGCTGTGAAGAAAGCGAATGGTATGTTGGCATTCATAGCAAAAGGATTTGAGTACAAGAGCAGAGAGGTTCTACTGCAGTTGTACAGTGTCTTGGTGAGGCCACACCTGGAGTATTGCGTACAGTTTTGGTCTCCTAATCTGAGGAAAGACATTCTTGCCATAGAGGGAGCACAGAGAAGGTTCACCAGACTGATTCCTGGGATGCACAACTTCCATATCAAGAAAGACTGGATAGACTTGGCTTGTACTCGCTGGAATTTAGGAGATTGAGGGGTGTTCTTATACAGACTTACAAAATTCTTAAGGGGTTGGACAGGCTAGATGCAGGGAGATTGTTCCCAATGTTGGGGAACTCCAGACCTAGGGGTCACAGTTTAAGGATAAGGGGGAAGTCTTTTAGGACCGAGATGAGAAGATCTTTTTTCACACAGAGAGTGGTGAGTCTCTGGAATTCTCTGCCACAGAAGGTAGTTGAGGCCAGTTCATTGGCTATATTTAAGAGGGAGTTAGATGTGGCCCTTGTGGCTAAAGGGATCAGGGAGTATGGAGCGAAGGCAGGTACAGGAGACTGAGTTGGATGATCAACCATGATCATATTGAATGGCCTACACCTGCACATATTTTCTATGTTTCTATGTTTCTATGTTTCTATAAATACAATCATGCAAGATAAAAAAAATACAGGTAAATATACAAATAAAGCAGTAACCAATTGGTCTCAAGATATGAATAGGTTTTTTCAAATCATTGTCTGAACTTGTTACCTTAATGTTGACAAAGGAGTCCATACTCAGCCTTGTTAAAGGATGAAAGTTTGTTCAGTAGAAAGTGCGGGCAGTGTGGCTTTATAAGGGGTAGAAATGGGGACAATACATCTATTATGGCCAAGTCACCATGTGCATTACATTGAATCTGACAGGTTTGCTTCATTATTACTTTTAGAGGTCTGGATTTTGCCCAATTCTTTCATGCAACACAATAAGTTGTCGCACAACACAAAACAAGAAATGGGCCAGGGTGCTTTTGTACTATTTTAATTTATTTTTCATAGTGATCTGTCTCATCTCATAGTTTGTTTTATTTGGCTATCGCAAAAAGCACAAAAATCGTCTTATATGTTCAGAATAACTTAAAACCCGAGCATCCTTTGTGTAGAAAACAAAGCCTCTAATGCTGAATGATGTGTTCAACTTTCCTATACTGTTAGAAACAATCTTAAAGAATACATAAAAAGATAAGAGGAAATACTTTGTTATTTAAGGCTGCTGTCCACTTGACAGCTGCTTATTTTCGAATTCTGTCATTTCCCTACCTGACCTTGAGCAGAGTACATGTAGTTCGAACAGCAAGCAGATAAGGGATTATTAGATTTTTGCAACAGATTAATCACATTCAATGCAGCAATCCTAGTAGGTTCATCTTAATCCATGGTTCCATTAATTACATTTTATTTATTGTTTCCCCAATCCCCGTTTTATTTAGTATTTATTTTACATCAGCATTTTAATGTGGTCACCCATAAAGAACTAGTAAAAGGAAAGTAATAAAATAATCATAGAGATATTTCAGAATTTCAGGGTCCCTGCAGAAGTTTATCCTGACCTTACATCTGCTGCAGGATAGCATGGTGTGATACAATTAATGTCCATCCAGACAGCAAGTGCATGTTCCGGCTTCTTGGATGCTTGTTGTTTTCTACTCTCTCTCTCCACATACTCTCTATATGTTTAATTTTCTCTACATTTGTATTAAGATTGTTTCAATAATAATAGTAACTTATTATTGAAAATAATCCATTGCCTATAAACTTTCACACAGTATACTTGTAGATTGTTTATTGGCACAGGATATTTTATGGTACCTGAATGGAAACGGATACAATGGTTGAATATTACTTACCAAAGTTTCCATCTCCAGCAATGAGAACTCTTGCTGTGCAGCCCTGGAGAACACCAAAATAGTTTGCATAAAATCCCTGAATTGGGGCTTGAAACACACCTCTTGACAGAGTTAGAACATTCCATAAAACTTTGTTATTGCACCTCCATGCTGCTTTCCTGTGTTGCCCAAAGATTTACTGCCGGGCTGTGTAGAAAAGAACTGCAGATGCTGGTTTAAATGCTGGAGTAACTCAGCGGGACAGGCAGCATCTCTAGAGAGAAGGAATGGATGACATTTCGGATCGAGACCATGCTTCAGACTGATCTGGGCTGCCTTGTTGTGCGGAGATTTGTTGATTCATCTATTGTAAACTGTGGCAGTTCCATAATATTTCAGACATGCCACAGGGCTGTCTGAAATAACCTCATGGCCTAGAAGCTGAGGAAAGTGTAAACCTTCACAACTGTTGAGAAAGATGAGGTTGACCTTCCTGTAACATCAAGACCAAAAATTGTTAATTCTGGACAAATTGGAGATGCCAGGACAATGAAATTGAGTAAAGGCTTCTGTGCTGCTAGGCCATTTGGTCAATTTAAATGTGCCTCCTGCAGAAATGGGACAAGCTGCAGAATGGTGCCAGCATGTCTAGAGCCCAGATAAGAGTTGCGGGGAAAGAATGGGACATCTGCAGTTTCTTACAATTGGGTGTAAATTGCATGAAACGGATTGGGTGAGTGCAAACCAGACATACACATTGTAAATATTGTTGCAAAGCTTTACTTTGCTAGATGTTGATTGGGTTAAGTGTTGAGCCTTGTCTGGGTTTCTTGTATATCTGGGCAAACGTTGCTATGTTTGCTTCCTTCCATAAGCTCTGTTTGAATACAACGTATTGCTTACTGTATTATTGGGTTAGGGAAATGTCTATCACTATGTGAATCAATATCTGTTATTGGACTATAAAGAGACCACCCCCACTTGGTTCGGCCCCTCAAGGTTCGGGGACCTATAAAAGGTAACTCCCACGAGGTCCTGTGTTGATCTTCTGGAAAAATGCTTGCGACTGTGTGACCTTTTGGAATGTCTCTGCTTGCAGGAGGCTAGAAGGGCTTGGCCAAGCAGATAAAAGGATCAAATGCGCGGTGGATAGGTATAGTAGGGGGGAACTGTTATTGTGTTTTTCCAAAATAAAGTTTAGATGCGCAAGTGATTGACTCAGTACCTTATTGACTGAAACTAGACTCGGGGGAAGCTTAGAACGAGCTATTTAATTTGGGGGCTCATCCAGGATCTCAACAGACCCCTAAACACAAGTTTGTGATTAAGGGTCTTGAGCTGTTTTGATCGCGAGTGCAGAAATCGGTGCCACTGTGCGGTTTTTGCATTGATCTTCGCTATTTTTAGTGAACCATATTATGTATGCAGATGATCTTGTGGTCTTTAGTCCATCTAGCGCTGGTCTCCAGCAGCTCCTTACTGCATGTTCCGTGTATGGTTTGGAACATGACATTAAATATAATGCTAGTAAGAGTGCTGTTATGGTCTGTAGAACCAAAGAGGATAAAAGCCTAAAATATCCTGATTTTAAATTGTCTGACAACAATCTTAGTGTCTGTAATAAGATAAAATATCTAGGGCATATTATTACAGAGCAAAGGACAGATGATGAGGATATTTATAGGCAACGACGCATGCTGTATATACAGGCGAATACCCTCTTGCATAAATTTGGAGTGTGTGCAGATGTGGTGAAGATGTCGCTATTTAGAGCATACTGCACACCCATCTACACTGCGCACCTGTGGTCGAACTATTTAAAGACAAGTATGCAGAGACTAAAAGTTGCATATAACGATGCCGTGAGAACACTGCTAAGGCAACCAAGATGGTGTAGTGCCAGTAATATGTTTGTGGCTGCAGGAGTCAGTACTCTAGAAGCTATCCTAAGACACCACATGTATAAATTCATTTGCAGGATAAATGACTCTAAAAATGTGCTTATTGTGGCCTTGACAAACATAAGGGTTAGCACTACATGCTACGAATCCCAGTTGTGGAGACACTGGTATCGTTGTCTCGTTGTACGACATTGATCATTTTTTACTCTGGATTTTTAACTTAAGTATTGTGGGTTTTAAAAAATATATAAATTATGATGTTTTTATGTGATTTACCATGATTTTATATATATTTATGATATTTGAGATACAATGCATTTTTAATGTAATGTTGCCCCTTGTCTGGACCTTGAGACCGTAATAAAGTTATTATTGTTATTATTATTATTATTGGACAATTTAATTTGAATTCGAGAGCCCGCATATTTGGAGTGGTGCACACCAAAACTAGTTGGTCCAAGAACGAGTTTAGATTTGCTGAATCAAATTTCCAAATACAGAATTTCACAATACAGAAGTTCTGCCCATACGGTAGAATTTGAATTCTTTGCAAATAGAACTTCGGAGATTGTGCATGTTTGAGATTGATTTCGAATAGTGGCTGATCAATAGTGAACAGTAACCTCACTAAAAGGAAGGACTATTAAAAGAGAAATATAGTAACTGGTGGCAACGAGAATAAGAATTAAAGAGAACTAAACTGGCACTAGGGAGAGAAGAAACAAACTTATTGTGCAGGAGGTACGGGAATAGGGAAAGGAGCTATTGATACTAAGTTGTTGCTTCGCAGAACAGTATAATCTACAACACACTACATACCATGCAAAATGCATGGCAGATGCAGTATAACATGGATAGATGTGAGGTTATCCACTTTGGTGGCAAAAACAGGAAAGTAGACTATTATCTGAATGGTGGCCGATTAGGAAAATGGGAGATGCAATGAGACCTGGGTGTCATGGTACACCAGTCATTGAAAGTAGGCATGCAGGTGCAGCAGGCAGTGAAGAAAGCGAATGGTATGTTAGCATTCATAGCAAAAGGATTTGAGTATAGGAGCAGGGAGGTTCTACTGCAGTTGTACAGGGTCTTGGTGAGACCACACCCGGAGTATTGAGTACAGTTTTGGTCTCCAAATCTGAGGAAAGACATTCTTGCCATAGAGGGAGTACAGAGAATGTTCACCAGACTGATTCCTGGGATGTCAGAACTTTCATATGAAGAAAGACTGGATAGACTCGGTTGTACTCGCTAGAATTTAGAAGATTGAGGGGGAATCTTATAGAAACGTACAAAATTCTTTAGGGGTTGGACAGGCTAGATGCAGGAAGATTGTTCCCGATGTTGGGGAAGTCCAGAACAAGGGGTCACAGTTTAAGGATAAGGGGGAAATCTTTTTGGACCGAGATGACAAAAACATTTTTCACATAGAGAGTGGTGAATCTCTGGAATTCTCTGCCACAGCAGGTAGTTGAGGCTACTTTATTGGCTATATTTAAGAGGGAGTTGGATGAGACCCTTGTGGTTAAAGGGATCAGAGGGTATGGAGAGAAGGCAGGTACAGGATACTGAATTGGATGATCAGCTATGATCATATTGAATGGTGGTGCAGGCTCGAAGGGCCGAATGGCCTACTCCTGCACCTATTTTCTATGCTTCTATGTTTCTATCTGGCGAGTGAGATATGTGGACCCTTGAGAATGGGCAGAAGACACAGCTCAGGTAAGATAGCTCCCCAGAAACAAAGAAGAAATTATACTGTCCTGTGTCTTTCAGACACATCTGGGAAGGCTGCTTCTCAGTATCCCTACTCCTTTGAAACTAACATCAAGGAAGAATAAGAAGATACCTACCCTAGTGCCCAATTTTAATATCATCTAGCTTTTGACACCAGTGAAGGAAAAATAAAATAACACCATCCAAACATTTCCAAAAGATACATACAACCTATGACGACTGTTGGGGCAAGTTTTAATTTGAAGAATTGAATTTGAATTTGAAAATAGACATTCCTCTGTGGTTTGGGGGCAAAACACTTACTTTGCGCCTAAATTATAGTTATTAGAAATAAATTGATAAAATGTTGAACTCAGTCTCTAAATTGTATGGTGATGAATTGGAGGAACTTCAAAGTTTGAGATTTGGAACTGACTTGTGATATTTGGCTTACGAGTATTTAAATTTTGATTATTTACTTGGTATTTTTATTGTCTCATCCCCAGACAGGCAGACAAAGATGGTAAGGATTATTCAGAGAACATCAGGAAAGGATGGAACTTGGGAAGATCTGGTAACATGGAAGAATTATTCAGGGACCATGAGAGTTGGAATTGGAGATAGTGAAAAAGAGGAACTGTGAACAGCAAGACTTCCCTTAAAGAAACCAAAGTTAGCATACTAAAGAGTTACTTTGAGGTAAATGGAAATTTTACTTTGGAGTCAAGCGAGTGACTACGTGAAGAGCCCGCCAGCCTGCATTTGCGTCATTATCATTTAACGCATGGCACACGACTGGCTGGCAGGAGCGCTGCTCCTCCAGCAGTAAGTTTAAAAGGCCCTACAGGTAAGTTTGCACTTATTCTGAGGTCGTTTTTTGTTCTGGAAATTTAATTACAGAACGGCGGGTTTCCAATTTTGATGGAAAAATCCAGGGCGAAGTTTAAACAGGTCGCGGGGAAACTGGCCACGGAGGACTGCGGGAATGCGGGTAGCCAGTGGCCGACTTGATTTCGCCACCCAAGTCGCTGACGGTGCAGTCAGTGGCTTCCAACTTAGTGCCCGTTGAGAGCACTACGGTTCCCCAGAAAGGGGGTAAAGCCAAGCAAAAGTCGGATAGGCCCATGGACTCGGACGAGTCAGGCCAGGAGGGTTCCCCTCCTACAATGGATAGCATCCTCGGACGTTTATCCCAGATGGAGCACCTGATGGAAAGGATGCTCCATCACGATATGCTCCAACGAACGGAGTTATATCAGCGCTGGTCTCCTCGGGGGACCTGCGGCGGCACCTGGTTAAGGGCTGCACAATGTCTTCCCTTTCTGAGGAGGTGAGCATATAGATTCAGTACTGGACTGACTCCGAATTTGGTGGTGTGGCTGAGGAGCATACCAGTATGCATGGGGTGCACGGAGCACAGGATGTGCCTGCCATAGCTTCCAAATTTGCGATACCCTCACAAAAAGGGGAGCCGCTACAGGAGGAACTTGCGGCAAGCATTAACTATCTCACCTCCCACCAGCTGCAGGAGCAGGTAATGATAGAAACATCTGCCAAATAGAATGCACCTGGAAACTGTGCTTCGCTGAGTGTACCTGCCGTGAACAACTCGATTTGGGGATATATTGGAGGGGGCATCAAGGCCCAAGAAGTAAAACTCCAGAGAATCCTCAAATTGCTGGCCTTGGGTCAAGAACTCGATGAAGAAGCGAAAGCTGTCGGGCTGATTGACCAGCAAAGCTTCTCAATTCCGGCAGCAGCACCCCTACGCATCCATCAGCAGAAAACGGTTTGCTGAAGCTGGTGAACGCTCGAAGGTCATATATTCTGCGCAGAAGTCTTTTTTAGGCCAAGGCCCAGGCCGGCCCTCTTGGGAGATGCAGCATCCGCACACTCCAGTACCCCTACCCCCAAACGGGGGAGGAAATAAAAACCAAAAAACCACCAGTAACCATGGAGGTAGGTGGGTCTCGTTCCTTCCAGAACATGGGGTGTGTGGACCATTTACAAGTTGGTGGGAGGTTAAACTTGTTTTTGAATTAATGGAGTTGGATAACATCAGATCCGTTTATACTGCACAGTATACAGGGGTTCCAAATCGAGTTCCTTCCACATTTATTTCCACCCACACAGCCTGCACTAAACTGGACATTTGTTCATTCACAGCAGGAAGGCTAGCAGAAATTCAAAAGTTACATTCAAAAGTGGTAATTGAGAGGTCGAGTCATGAACCTCACGAATTTGTCTCTAATATATTTACAAGACAAAAGAAAGATGTAGTATGCTGTATCATCCATGATTTGACTCTTAACGCTTAATGCTTTTGGGCAGTATAGACATTTTAAAATGGAAACCTTCATTACTGCCAAACAACTGATTTCCAAAGGATGCTTTATAGCATGCGTCGATCTCAAAGATGCATACTATTCAGTACCCATTCACAGGGATCACCGGAGGTATTTGAAGTTTAACTGGATGGGGCAACTGAGGCAGTTTAGAGCATTGCCTAATGGGTTAACATCAGCCCCCAGATAATTTACCAAATTATTAAAACCGGCACTTGCGCTTCTCAGAGCTCAAAAATATATTGTCATGGCATACTTGGATGATATCCTAATTATAGGAAAAACTCTGAAATTAGCAAAATTATCTGTTTCAGCCACTAAACTCTTGTTTGAGAGATTGGGGTTTCTCATCAATCCAGATAAATCTAAATTGATACCATTCACAGTTATTGATTATTTAGGATTTACTATTAACTCTGTTTACATGTCTGTGACTCTGTCCTGGGGCAAGAGATTAGAATTAATAGAAGCCTGTAACAACCTTGTTGTTGTTGAGTAACCATCTATTCGAAAGGTGGCCAGGGTAATTGGCAAATTAGTGGCTGCATTTCCAGCCACACAGTTTGGGCCTTTGCATTATCAGAATTTACAACATGCAAAGGAGCAAGCACTCAAAGATCATGCAGGTCATTTTAACAGACCTATGCGGCTACCAGCCGATGCTATTTCTGAATTACAATGGTGGACGACCAATATTCAGCATTGCCCCAATACCATTTTAGTCAGCAAGCCTTCAGTTATATTACAAACTGATGCTAGCGCTCAAGGATGGGGAGCTACTAATACCATCTCTAGTTGCGGTGACAGATGGGATGTGCACGAGTCATCATTTCTTCACCCATGTGGTATTAATTATTTAGAGATGTTGGGCACATTCTATGGGCAGAAGGCTTATTGTGCGAATATGCATCATCTGTATGTTCAACTTCAGATTGACAACACCACAGCAGTGGCATATATTAATCACATGGGTGGAAACAAGTCAGTATCCTGAGATCATTTGGCTAACCTTATTGGCTAACCAATACACTGGTGTATTGTAAGAAACATTTGGATTTCAGCTACCTACCTGCCAGGTTGGCTCAATATAGTGGTGGACACCAGGTCACGGAAATTTAATGACAACACCAAATGGATGTTGGACCATAAAGTGTTCACCAACATTGTGGCTCGATATGGAACGCCGGATATCGATTTATTCGCATCCAGGCTTTATCACCAATTGCCAAAGTATGTTGCATGGAAGCCAGACCCAGGGGCAGTGGCGATGGATGCATTCTCGCTACACTGGGGAGGAATGTTCTTCTATGCATTTCCTCCCTTTTGCCTCATCGATCGGGTCTTGCAAAAATTCCAACAAGACTCCGCATCAGGCATTTTGGTAGTGTCTGACTGGCCTACACAGCCATGGTTCCCATTGATTCTAGAAATGATATCAGAGCCTTTTATGGCCATTCCAAAAAGCAGTAATCTGCTGGTTCATCCTGTAACAGGGGAAAGCCACCCATTACATGACCGAATACATTTGTTGATTTGCAGACTCTGAGGAGACCTTTCCTGGGGCTCAGACTGTCGGATCGAACTGTGGACATGATCACTGCGGCCTGGAGAGACACCATCAAAAAGCAGTACATCTCCTATATTAAGAGATGGGAAACGTTCTGTTCACAGTCCACATCACGTATGACATGGCACCTGTGACGGATGTCTTGCAATTTCTATCCAGTCTATTATTTGATCAAAGATTGAGTTACAGTGTCATTAATTGTGCCAGGAGTGCATTGTCGTCATACTTATTGCTGGGATCAGGACGTCACGCTGTCGGGTTTCACCTGCTGATATCCAGGTTCATGAAGGATATCTTCAACACCAATCCCCCCAGGTCAAGGTACTCGGAAATATGGGATGTGAGCATCATACTGACGCTGCTTCAGCGGTGAGCTCCAGCTACATCCCTGTCACTGGTCAAACTAACTTTTAAAGTGGTCATGCTCATGGCATTGGTCCCAGCGCAATGGGTCCAGTCGTTGCATAAACCGCGACTGGACACAATGGTGACATCTGCCAATAAAATAACTTTTTATGTGCATGACTTAGTCAAACAGAGCAGACCAAGGGTGTCCGGTCTCAAATTTGAGTTTTTGCCATACCCCGTGGACCTTCGGTTGTGTGTGGTCACACATTTATAACAATACATTAAGGTCACAAAGAGCCTCAGAGGCACTGAACTAGAAGTGTTTGTTAGTTACAAAAAACCTCACAAGAGGGTGTCAGTGCAGACCATCTCGAGGTGGTTAAGACAGGTTTTGGCTTGTGCAGATGTGGACACTGATATTTTTAAATCTCACTCCACCAGGGCTGCAACAACATCACCAGCGAGGGTTATGGTGGTTCCACTGGACCACATCCTCGCGGCGGCAGGATGGTCAAACGAAAGAACCTATCAAACGTTTTATAACAAACCCATTGCCAGGCCGGGGGTGTTTGCTAATTCAATTTTAAGTTCTGTTGCATAATTTACCCCGGATGTGAGGGGTCATTATTATTTCATATATACCATTTTGTTTAATAAAGCATCAGCAAGCTTTAAATCTGTCATGTCTGAATGCATTATGATTTCACTCCTCCTTGGTCAACTGATGCAGTGTGTAAAGCATGGACTCGTGTTCACGGCATGAAATCACAGAGCTTTGAAATCTTCACGTAGTTACTCACGTGACTCCGAAGTAAAATAGTAAGATTAAATGAGAATTTACCAGTTTGAATTTTGATCTTTATTTTATGAGGGGTTACGATGAGGGATTAAGTGCCCTCTGCTCCCAACCCTCTCTCTTAAAGGTCAGCTGGTAGTTCTAGTTTCTCGAATCTTCCTATATTCAGTTCAGCAACTGTTATAACCATATAACATATAACCATATAACAATTATAGCACGGAAACAGGCCCTCTCGGCCCTTCCAGTCCGTGCCGACCATTTGTTTTCCCCTAGTCCCATCTACCTGCACTCAGACCATACTCCCTCCATTCCCTTCACGTCCATATACCTATCCACTTTACTCTTAAATGTTAAAATCGATCCTGCCTCCACCACTTCTGCTGGAAGCTCATTTCACACAGCCACCACCCTCTGAGTAAAGAAGTTCCCCCTCAGGTTACCCCGAAACTTCTGTCCCTTAATTCTCATGTCATGCCCTCTTGTTTGAATTCTTCCCTAGAATAACGATTCTCTGTCTAAAGAATCTCCAAAGAATAAAGACCTAACTTGTTCAACCTTTCTCTGTAACATAGTTGCTGGAACCCTGGCAACATTCTAGTAAATCTCCTCTGTACTCTCTCTATTTTGTTGACATCCTTCCTATAACTAGGCGACCAAAATTGTACACCATACTCCAGAATTGCTTACCAATGCCTTGTACAATTTTAACATTACTTCCCTACACTTAACAGCATTAAACTCCATCTGCCATCTTTCAGCCCACTTTTCCAAATGGCCCAAATCTCTCTGTAGACTTTGAAAATCTACTTCATTATCCACAACACCACCTATCTTAGTATCATCTGCATATTTACTTATCCAATTTTCCACCCCATCATCCAGATCATTGATGTACATGACAAACAACAGTGGACCCAACACAGATCCCTGAGGCACCCCACTTGTCACCGGCTTCCAACCTGACAAACAGCCATCCACCATTACTCTCTGACATCTCCCATTCAGCCACTGTTGAATCCATCTTGCTACTCCGCCATTAACACCCAAAGATTGAACCTTCTTAACCAACCTTCCATGGGGAAGCTTGTCAAAGGCCCTTACTGAAATCCATATAGACAACATCCACTGCTTTACCCTCATCAATTTCCCTAGTTACCGCTTCAAAAAATTCAAGAAGGTTTGTCAAACATGACATTCCAGGCACAAATCCATGTTGACTGTTTCCTGATCAGACCCTGTTTTATCCAGATGCTTATATTATATTATCTCTATGTATCCTTTCCATTAATTTGCCCACCACTGACGTCAAACTAATAGGTCTATAATTGCTAAGGTTTATTCTTTGAACCCTTTTTTAAACAATGGAACAACATGCGCAGTACGCCAATCCTCCGGCACTATTTCCCGTTTTCTAATGGCATTTGAAATATTTCTGTCATAGCTCCTGCTATTTCTACACTAACTTCCCTCAATGTCCTAGGGAATATCCCTGTCAGGGACTGGAGACTTATCCACTTTTATATTTTTCAAAAGTGTCAGTACTTCCTCCTCTTTGAATCTCATAGTTTCCATAGCTACTCTACTTTTTCCCCTTAACTCACAGAGTTCAATATCCTTCTCCTTGGTGAATACCGAAGAAAATAAATTGTTCATATATCTCCCCCATCTCTTTTGGCTCTGCAGATAGCTGTCCATTCTGGTTCTCTAATGGTCCAATTTTATCCCTTGTTATCCTTTTGCTATTAATATAGCTGTAGAAACCCTTTGGGTTTACTTTCACCTTTCTTGCCAAAGCAACCTCATATCTTCTTTTAGCCTTCCTAATTTCTTTCTTAAGATTCTTTTTACATTCTTTATACTCCTCTAGCACCTCATTTACTCCATGCCTCCTATAATTATTGTAGATATCTCTCTTTTTTCGAAACAAGTGTCCAATTTCCCTTGAAAACCATGGCTCTTTCCAATTTTTACTATTCCTTTCAACCTAACAGGGACATAAAGATTCTGTACTCTTACAATTTCCCCTTTAAATGTCCTCCATTTCTCTTCTACATCCTTCCCATGAAACAAAGTGTCCCAATTCACTCCTTTAAAATCCTTACGCATTCCCTCAAAGTTAGCCTTTCTCCAATCAAAAATCTCCACCCTAGGTCCAGTTCTGACTCTCTCCATAATTATATTGAAACTAATGGTATTGTGATCACTGGTCCCGAAGTGCTCACCAACGCATACCTCCGTCACCTGACCCTGCCTCATTTCCTAAACAGGAGGTCCAGCACTGCCCCTTCTCTGGTCGATACCTCTATGTACTGCTGCAAAAAAACTATCCTGCACACATTTTACAAACTCCAAACCATCCAGCCCATTTACAGAATGTGTTTCCCAGTCTATTTTTGGAAAATTGAAATCTCCCACAATCACTACCTTGTGCTTACTACTAATATCTGCTATCTCCTTACATATTTGCTCTTCCAATTCTCGCTCCCCATTTGGCAGTCTATAGTACACCCCTAAAGGTGTTGCTACACCGTTCCCACTTCTCAGTTCCACCCAAATAGCCTCCCTAGACGAGCCCTCTAATCTATCCTGCCAAAGCACTGCTGTAATATCTTCTCTGACAAGCAATGCAACACCTACACCTCAGGTCCCTCCAATTCTATCACACCTGAAGCAACAAAATCCTGGAATATTTAGTTTCCAATCACAGCCTTCCTGCAACCATGTTTCACTGATTGCCACAACATCATATTTCCAGGTGTCAATCCAGGCTCTAAGTTCATCCACCTTACTTACAATGCTCCTAGCATTAAAATATATACATTTTAGAAACCCACCATCCCTTATTCTCTGTCTATTATCTTTTTCATCTTTCTCGCCTACATTTTGGGTCCGAGTGCTTCCCTTCTCTGCCTCTTGCCCCACACCCTGACCCCTAGCCCCCTCTACCCGAGTCCCTCCCCCCAGCCTTTCTAGTTTAAAGTCTCCCCAGTAGCCTTTGCAAATCTCCCTGCCAGGATATTGATCCCCCTCGGGTTCAAGTGCAACCCGTCCTTTGTGTACAGATCATGCCTTCCCCAAAAGAGGTCCCAGTGATCAAGGAACTTGAATCCCTGCCCACTGCACCAGTCCCACAACCACGCATTTATCCTCCACCTCATTTCATTCCTACTCTCACTGTCACGCGGCACAGGCAGTAATCCTGAAATCATTACCCTTTTGGTCCTTCTCCTTAACTTTCCCCCCAACTCCCTAAATTCTCCCTTCAGGACCTCGTCACTTTTTCTGCCTATGTCATTGGTACCTATGTGTACCACAACATCAGGCTCCTCTCCCTCCCTTATCAGAATCTTTTGGACATGTTCTGACACATGCGAGACCCTGGCACCAGGGAGGCAAACTACCATCCGGGTCTCCTGACTGCGTCCACAGAATCGCCTATCTGACCCCCTAACTATAGAGTCCCTATTACAATTGCCCTCCTCTTTTTGCTAACCCTTCTGACATCAGGGCCGGTCTCTGTGCCGGAGGCCCGGCCGCTGTTGCTGCCCTCACTAGGCTGTCCCTCCAATCGTACTCAATCGTACCTATCTGGAAAATAGGTACCCGAGTACCTATTTTCCAGTGCACGGTCACAGGGGTACTCTCTAGCCCCTGCCTCTGCACCTTGCCCTTCCTAACTGTGACCCATTTGTCTGCCTCCTGTGGTTTGGGAGTGACTACCTCCCTGTAGCTCCTCTCTATTACCTCCTCACTCTCCCTGACCAGACGGAGGTCATCGAGCTGCTGCTCCAGGTTCCTAACACAGTCCTTTAGGAGCCCCATCTCAACACACCTGGCGCGGATGTGGATGTCTGGAGGGCTATCAGATTCCCTGACCTCCCACATCTGACATCCAGAACAGTACACTGCCCTTGCCTTCATACTGCCCCCTTACACAGGATTACAATAGCAACACAATACAAAGTACACAACAAACTGCTGGAATCTGACTGCCAATCAGCTGCTTTCCCTAGTCCACTTCCCACTAATCAGCGGCTTCCTCAAAAAAAAACAAACACTTCTCCAAATGGAATGTTATGGATTTCGGTAAGCCTCGGAAAAAACAAGCCACGCGCTTGATTTTAAACCTTACCGGTCGGGTGTCGCTCCTCCCCCTCCTCCTCCTCTTCCAACGGCTCCTGTGGGCCTCTGAAAAAACAAGCCCCGCGCTAGATTTTATAGCTTACCGGTCAGGTGTCGCTCCTCCCCCTCCTCCTCCTCTTCCAACGGCTCCTGTGGGCCTCTGAAAAAACAAGCCCCGCGCTTGATTTTAAACCTTACCAGTCGGGTGTCGCTCCTCCCCCTCCTCCTCTTCCAACGGCTCCTGTGGGTCTCTGAAAAAAAAAACAAGCCCGCGCTAGATTTTATGCTTACCGGTCGGGTGTTCGCTCCACCCCATCCCTCCTCCTCTTCCAACGGCTCCTGTGGGCCTCTGAAAAAAAACAAGCCCCGCGCTTGATTTTATAGCTTACCGGTCGGGTGTCACTCCTCCCCCTCCTCCTCTTCCAACGGCTCCTGTGGGCCTCTGAAAAAACAAGCCCCGCGCTTGATTTTAAACCTTACCGGTCGGGTGTCGCTCCTCCCCCTCCTCCTCTTCCAACGGCTCCTGTGGGCCTCTGAAAAAACAAGCCCCGCGCTTGATTTTAAACCTTACCGGTCGGGTGTCGCTCCTCCCCCTCCTCCTCTTCCAACGGCTCCTGTGGGCCTCTGAAAAAACAAGCCCCGCGCTTGATTTTAAACCTTGTGTTATCTGTGATTTCACACCGCTGCTTTGAAGATTGACGCGCATGCGGGCTGGCAGGCTCTTCACGTAATTCCTCCTCGTAACTCCTCATCAAATAAAGATCAAACTTCAAACTGGTAAGTTCTCGTTTAATCTTACTATTAGTTATGAGAGAGAACCCCTATTGACTGAGAGCCGAGCTAGCATACTATGGAATAAGTATTGGAGGAGAAATCTATTGAATTAGAAGGAGGAATAAAGAAAAGGGTGTTGGGGCATCAGAGTCAATGTATTTGACCGGTGGATCTAAATTGTTTAACCCTTGATAGTAAAGTGGCTTCTATTATAAAGGTGGAAATAAATTGTCCCTAGAATTGGCATTCTTAATTGGCTTTATGATAAGTTTGCCAACATATGGAAATTGATTGATTAAATTTAAACAGCTGGGAATTCCACAGGAATTGGAATGGAACTGTGTAATCGACCACAAAGCTGTGAAATGAGAAGGGTGAGATGGACCCTGAAATTTAAAATATTAAATTGAAGGCTGAGACTGAATTTGGTTAGATTGAAATATTCTTCATGGTTTGCTTTAAATAAGAGTCACGCCTGTGGGGAAATTTGGACTGAACCCAGCTGAAATGTATTTGAGAAACCATCATCAGATATACTTTAAGGAACATCATGTGAATACGGAGTGGGCTGATTAGTGTTGATCCTAGGATAGTAAAGAGTAATAGTAAAATTAAATGAGAACTTACCAGTTTGAGGTTTGATCTGTATTTTATGAGTTACGTTGGTGATTACGTGAAGAAGGCCAGGCAGTCAGCATGCGCGTCAATCTTCAAAGCAGCGGTATGAAATCACAGGTAACAGTAATCGAAGTAATCATAGTAAGATCAGCAACTTGAGAACTACCAGATGACCTTTGTGAGAGAGGTTTGGGAGTGGAGGGCATGTAATCACCAACGTAACTCCTCATAAAATAAAGATCAAATTTCAAACTGGTCAGTTCTCGTTTAATCTTACTATTTGACTTCGGAGTCACGTGAGTGATTCCGTGAAGCGTTCAAAGCTCTGTGATTTCATGCCGCAGATTCAAATCCCGGCGTCTCACTGCATCGATTGACTCAGGATGAATAAAATAATCAACAATGCATTAATCATGACATTGAATTAAATGTAATAATGATTTATTTGAATAATAAAAAACAACAGTAACCCATCTATCCCAGGGGTAAACTTAAACAGAACTTAACACAGAATTGGCAAACAGCCCCGAGTCAGTAATCGGCCTGTGATAGAATTGTTGGAAAAACAATTCATTTGACCACCCGGCGGCTGCGAGTATATGGTCGATGGGAACGTCCATCGCCCTGGCCGCGGATGTTGATGCCGCCCTAGTGGAATGAGATATAAAAACGTCAGTGTTAATACCTGCATAAACCAACACTTGTTTCAACCACCTCGAGATAGTCTGCACTGACACTCTCTTGTGTGGTTTCTTGTGACTGATAAACAATGTTGTTTCCACATTTCTTAAGGCCCTCGTGGCTTCGATATAATGTAGTAAATGTGTCCTTACACATAGACATAGCTCCATGGGATATGCGGAGAATACAATCTTAAATCCTGTCACCCCTGGTCTGCTCTGTTTTAGTAGATCATAAATGTAGAACATAACGGTGTCTGCAGCCAGTTCCATCCTGTCTAGCTGCAGCTTTTGCAATGTCTGCACTCATTGTACTGATACCAGTGCCATGAGCATGACCACCTTCATGGTGACTTTGACCAAAGGCAGAGAGGAGACAGGAGTCCACTGGCGAAATAGCTTGAGGACCATGCTTACATTCCAGATTGCCATATACCTGGGTTTAGGAGGTCTGGAATTAAAAATTCCTTTCATTAATCGAGATATGAGAGGGTGAGACCCAATAGGATGTTCTTCTGACCCCATCAACAAGTACGAGGACAATGAACTTCTAGCTGAATTGATCGCACTATAACAACCCTTCATCATAGTAGAGCGTCGACAGGAACTCCAGAACATCCGAAATACCCGCCGTATGATATTCAATATTCTTTTGTACACAGAATTCCTCCCATTTTTTAAATAGAGACATATTGCTTTTTGGTATTCTTTCTCTAGGCTGCAGTGAGCATATCCACAGTTCGCACAGACAGTCCTTGCCCCGGATATGGCCTTCGTAAAATCAATACGGCATATAAAGGATGCCGTTCACCAGTTACCCGGTGCACCAGTAAATTTCTCCATTTAGAAACAACCATAAGAGGTTGTGTCATCAGCTTCAATACCAAAGGGAACCATGGCTGAGTAGGCCAGTCGGGTATCACCAACACTCCTGAAGTGGAGTCCTGCTTAATTTTGAGCAGACATCGACCTATGAGGCAGAATGGCGGAAATACATATAAAAACATACCTCCCCAATGTAGCGAGAACGCATCCATCGCTACTGCCCCAGGATCTGGTTCCATGACACATATTTAGGTAGCTGGTGGTTGAGTGTGCATGCAAACAAATCGATATCTGGCACGCCATATCTGACAACTATATCATTGAATACCTCCTGATTCAACATCCATTCTGTGTTGTCATTGAATTTTTGTGATCTGGTGTCTGCCACTATGTTGAATCTGCCTGGTAGGTAAATAGCTGAAAGCCAAATGTTTCTGTCAATATACCAATTCCAGATCTGATTGGCTAATTTGTCACAAGATACCGACTTGATTCCACCCATGTGATTAACATACACCACTGCGGTAGTGTTGTCAATCTGAAGCTGAACATGCAGGTGACATTTAGAAGAGCAATAAACATTAAGTCCATAAAAAGCTCCCAACAGCTCTAAGTAATTAATCCCATATAGAAACATAGAAAACATAGAAATTAGGTGCAGGAGTAGGCCATTCACCTTCGAGCCTGCACCGCCATTCAATATGATCATGGCTGATCATCCAACTCAGTATCCCGTACCTGCCTTCTCTTCCATACCCTCTGATCCCCTTAGCCACATCCAACTCACTCTTAAATATAGCCAATGAACTGGCCTCAACTACCCTCTGTGGCAGAGAGTTCCAGAGACTCACACTCTCTGTGTGAAAAAAGTCTTTCTCATCTCGGTCTTAAAGGATTTCCCCCTTATCCTTAAGCTGTGACCCCTTGTCCTGGACTTCCCCAACATCGGGAACAATCTTCCTGCATCTAGCCTGTCCAACCCCTTAAGAATTTTTGTAAGTTTCTATAAGATCCCCTCTCAATCTCCTAAATTCCAGAGAGTATAAACCGAGTCTATCCAGTCTTTCTTCATAAGACAGTCCTGACATCCCAGGAATCAGTCTGGTGAACCTTCTCTGCACTCCCTCTATGGCAATAATGTCCTTCCTCAGATTTGGAGACCAAAACTGTACGCAATACTCCAGTGTGGTCTCACCAAGACCCTGTACAACTGAAGTAGAACCTCCCTGCTCCTGTACTCAAATCCTTTTGCTATGAAAGCTAACATACCATTCGTTTTTTTTCACTGCCTGCTGCACCTGCATGCCTACTTTCAATGACTGGTGTACCATGACACCCAGGTCTCGCTGCATCTCCCCTTTTCCTAATCAGCCACCATTTAAATAATAGTCTGCTTTCCTGTTTTTGCCACCAAAGTGGATAACCTCACATTTATCCACATTATACTGCATCTGCCAAACATTTGCCCACTCACCCAGCCTATCCAAGTCACCTTGCAGTCTCCTAGCATCCTCCTCACAGCTAACACTGCCCCCCAGCTTAGTGTCATCCGCAAACTTGGAGATATTGCCTTCAATTCCCTCATCCAGATCATTAATATATATTGTAAATAGCTGGGTCCCAGCACTGAGCCCTGCGGTACCCCACTAGTCACTGCCTGCCATTGTGAAAAGGACCCTTACTCCTACTCTTTGCTTCCTGTTTGCCAGCCAGTTCTCTATCCACATCAATACTGAACCCCTAATACCGTATGCTTTAAGTTGTATACTAATCTCTTATGTGGACCTTGTCGAAAGCCTTCTGGAAGTCCAGATATACCACATCCACTGGTTCTCCCTTATCCACGCTACTAGTTACATCCTCGAAAAATTCCACAAGATTCGTCAGACATGATTTACCTTTCGTAAATCCATGCTGACTTTGTCCAATGATTTCACCACTTTCCAAATGTGCTGCTATCCCATCTTTAATAACTGACTATAGCAGTTCCCCACTACCGATGTTAGACTAACTGGTCTGTAATTCCCCGTTTTCTCTCTCCCTCCTTCTTAAAAAGAGGGGTTACATTTGCTACCCGCCAATCCTCAGGAACTACTCCAGAATCTAAAGAGTTTTGAAAGATTATCACTAATGCATCCACTATTTCCTGAGCTACTTCCTTAAGTACTCTGGGATGCAGCCTATCTGGCCCTGGGGATTTATCGGCCTTTAATCTATTCAATTTACCCCAACACCACTTCCCGACTGACCTGGATTTCACTCAATTCCTCCTTTGACCCACAGTCCCCTGCTATTTCCGGCAGATTATTTATGTCTTCCTTAGTGAAGACGGAACCAAAGTAGTTATTCAATTGGTCCGCCATATCCTTGTTCCCCATGATCAACTCACCTGTTTCTGACTGCAAGGGACCTACATTTGTTTTAACTAACCTCTTTCTCTCACATATCCATAAAAACTTTGCAGTCACTTTTTATGTTCCTGCCAGTTTTCTTTCATAATCTATTTTTCCTTTCCTAATTAAGCCCTTTGTCCTCCTCTGCTGGTCTCTGAATTTCTCCCAGTCCTCTGGTATGCTTCTTTTTCTGGCTACTTGTGCGCATCATTCTTTGCTTTGATACTATCCCTGATTTCCCTTGTTATCCATGGATGCACTACCTTCCCCGATTTATTCTTTTGCCAAACTGGATGAACAATTTTTGTAGTTCATCCATGCAGTCTTTAAATGTCTTCCATTGTATATCCACCGTCAACCCTTTAGAATTAATTGCCAGTCAATCTTGGCCAATTCACGTCTCATACCCTCAAAGTTACCTTTCTTTAAGTTCAGAACCATTGTTTCTGAATTAACAATGTCACTCTCCATCCCAATGAAGAACTCAACCATATTATGGTCACTCTTGCCCAAGGGGCACGTACAACAAGACGGCTAACTACCCCTTCCTCATTACTCAAAACCCAGTCTAAAATAGCCTGCTCTCTCGTTGGTTCCTCTACATGTTGATTTAGATAACTATCCCGCATACATTCCAAAAAATCCTCTTCCTCAGCACCCCTGCCAATTTGATTAACCCAATCTATATGTAGATTGAAGTCACCCATTATAACTGTTTTGCCTTTGTCGCACGCATTTCTAATTTCCTGTTTGATACCATCCCCAACTTCTCTGCTACTGTTAGGTGGCCCTGTACACAACACCCACCAGCGTTTTTCTGCCCCTTAGTGTTTTTGTAGCTCTACCCATACCGATGTCCTTCCTTTCCATTGCGTTAATCTCCTCTCTAACCAGCAACGCTACCCCACCTCCTTTTCCTTTATCTCTATCCCTCCTGAATATTGAATATCCCTGATGTTCAGCTCCCAGCCTATGTCACCCTGGAGCCATGTCTCCGTGATCCCAACTATATCATAATCATTAATATCTATCTGCACGTTCAACTCGTCCACCTTATACGAATACTCCTTGCATTGAGACACAAAGCCTTCAGGCTTGTCTTTACAACGCACTTACCCCTTATACAATTTTTGCTGCAAAGTGGCCCTTTTTGATTTTTGCCCTGGTTTTGTCTGCCTGCCACTTTTACTTTTCACCTTGCTACCTATTGCTTCTACCCTCATTTTACACCCACCTGCCTCTCTGCTCTTGTACCCATCCCACTGCCACATTAGTTTAAATCCTCCCCGACAGCACTAGCAAACACTCCCCCAAGAACATTGTTCCATTCCATTCCAGTGCAAACCGTCCTGTTTGTACCGGTCCCACCTCCCCAGAACTGGTCCCAGTGCCCTAAAAATTTGAATCCCTCCCCCTTGCACCACTTTTCAAGCCACGTATTCATTTGCAATATCCTCCTATTTCTACTCTGACTGGCCCGTGGTACTGGTAGTAATCCGGAGATTACTACCTTTGAGGTCCTACTTTTAAGTTTATCTCCTAGCTTCCTAAATTCACCTTGTAGGACCTCATCCCTTTTTTTACCTATATCGTTGGTGCCAACATGTACCACGACAACTAGCTGTTCACCCTCCCCCTCCAGAATGTTCTGCAGCCGTTCAGTGACATCCCCTGACCTTTGCACCAGGGTGGCAACATACCATCCTGGAGTCTCGTTTGCGGCCGCAGAAACGCCTATCTAATCCCCAGACAATTGAATCCCCTATTACTATTGCCCTTCCCCTCTTTTTTCCCCCCTCATGTGCTGCAGTGCCACCCATGGTGCCAATGAACTTGGCTGCTGCTGCATTCCCCTGATGAGCCATCTCCCTCAACAGTATCCAAAATGGTATAACCTGTTTAGGAGGGAGATGACCGCAGGGGACTCCTGCACTACCTGCCTACTGCTTGCTGGCTATTGGCCACCCGTTCCTTTTTGTCCTCTTAACCTTTTGCCTGCGGTGTGACCAACTCACTGTACGTGCTATCCACGACTTTCTCGCATCGTGGATGCTCCAGTATGAATCCAGCCGCAGTTCCAATCGTTCAATGCGGTCTGCCAGGAGCTGCAGCTGGACACACTTCCTGCAAATGTAGTCACCAGGGACACCGACCACCTCTCCTGATCTCCCACATGTTGCAGCTGAACAAACTACGGCGCCAATCTCCACTGCCATACCTTACTCCCAAATTACTCTGTATAAATATTAAAAAAACACAAAAACTTATCCTTTAAACTTTACTACTAAATACTGAATCCTTAACTCCCAGAATCCCTAACTCCCAGAGTCCCTAACTCCCAGAATCCCTAACTCCCAGAATCCCTAACTCCCAGAATCCCTAACTCCCAGAATCCCTAACTCCCAGAAGGCAGAAATGTAAAATTGTAAAACCCGGGTTGCACCCAATCAGCTGCTTCCTCGGGTCCTCTTCCACCAATCAGCGGCTTCCTCAAAAAAAACCCACTTCTCCAAATGGAATGTTATGGATTTGGGTAAGCCTCTGAAAAAACAAGCCCCGCGCTAGATTTTATAGCTTACCGGTCGAATGTCGCTCCTCCCCCTCCTCCTCCTCTTCCTCTTCCAACGGCTCCTGTGGGCCTCTGGAAAAACAAGCCCCGCGCTAGATTTTATAGCTTACCGGTCGGGTGTCGCTCCTCCCCCTCCTCCTCCTCTTCCAACGGCTCCTGTGGGCCTCTGAAAAAACAAGCCCCGCGCTTGATTTTATAGCTTACCGGTCGGGTGTCGCTCCTCCCCCTCCTCCTTTTCCAACAGCTCCTGTGGGCCTCTGAAAAAAACAAGCCCCGCGCTAGAATTTGACCCGAATGCATCCTTGGGTGCCTGTTCTTTTGCCCTCTGTAGCTGTGCATTGGTCCATACTGGACTGCTGGAAATGCTGCCACTAATTTACCAAGCAAGCTTGCCACCTGTCTAATTGAAGGACGTTGTTCCTCAATAAGCTTGATACAACCTTCAATTAACTCCAGCCTTTTTTCCCTGGGCAGAGTCACTACTGTGTGGTTTGAATTAATAGTGAACCCCAAATAATCAATTGTTGTAAGTGGTGTTAATTTAGATTTTTCTGGACAAATGATAAACCCCAATTTTTCAAAAGTGAGTTTAACAACTGCCATTTATATATTCGAAAAGAAATATTAATAAGGATTTATCAATTATCTCGTTGGACGCAGAGAAAGCTTTTGATCAGATTGAATGGTCTTACTTATTTTCGGTTACGGAATTTTTTCAATTGGGAGAGAAGTTTATAACATGGGTTAAATTACTATATACTAGACCAACAGCTAGAATATTAATTAACCAAGTGTTAACAACTAAATTTAACTTATTCCGAGGTTGTAGACAAGGTTGCCCTTTATCTCCACTACTGTTTGCACTTGCAATAGAACCATTAGCAAAATCTGTGAGATCAAACCCTGAAATATATGGGTATGAAACTAAAGAAACAAAATCTCATTGTACGCAGATGATGTATTACTTTATATCACAAAACCAGAAATTAGTCTTCCTAACTTGTTAGATTTAATAACTCAATTTGGATCGTTTTCAGGATATAGAATTAATTGGAATAAAAGTGAACTTATGCCAATAATGGGAAATAATTTACATATATTACAACAATGCAAATGATTGTAAGATTGCAAATGAAAAAATTAAATATCTTGGAATTTATGTAACAAAAAGATATGATTCATTATTTAAATCTAATTTTTTACCCTTATTGAATAAACTATTTAAGAATATTCAATATTGGAAAACATTACCTATTTCAATGTTAGGTAAGATTAACGCGATAAAAATGATTTTTCTTCCACAATTACGATATTTGTTTCAAATGATCCCGATATATCTTCCTAAAAATTTCTTTAAGAAAGTGGGCTCCATGGTTAGCAATTTTATTTGGGATGATGAGAATCATAGAATAATTAAAAAGCATCTATGTAAATCAAAAATAAATGGTGGCTTTGCACTGCCTAATTTTATGTTTTATTATTGGGCAGTTAATACAAAAAATATGAATTTTTGGTTGGGTGAACTAGATAAACAACCAAATTGGTTAAAGATGGAAAAAGAAGACTGTATCCCTTTTGAAATTAGTTCGATTTTATTTGCTAATACTCCAATACTTATAAAGAAAACCCAATAATGGAAAGTGGAATACGTATTTGGAAACAATTAAAAAAAAACATTAAAATTACAGAATGTACCACTAGCTCTTCCAATAGTAAACAATATTTCTTTTAAACCTTCACTGATGGACAAAGGTTTCTTAAAATGGAAGAACTATGGAATAAATAAGATCGGTGATCTTTACAGGGAAAACTTATTTCTCTCATTTCAGGAATTACAACAAAATTATGGATTACATTTAAAGAATATTTTCGATATCTACAAATTAGAGATTATGTTAAATCAAATACACTGGATTTTAGGAATAGAAAGACAGAAATTTTAGATGAATGTTTAAATAAACATCTGAATACAGAGAAATTAATATCATATATTTATAATATTTTATTGGAAAATGATTTACCAACTACGGATAAATATAGACAAGCATGGGAAAATGAACTAGGTCAAGTAATCAGTAGAGAAGTATGGAATGAAAGTTTACAATATATACATCATTGTTCATTAAATGCTAGACACTCCTTGATACAATTTAAAGTTATACATAGATTACATCTCTCAAAGTCCAAATTAAATAGAATTTTCTCAAATGTGTCCCAATATGTGATAAGTGTCAACAATTAGAAGCTAATTTAACGCATTCATTCACAAAATGTATAAAAATCACTAATTTCTGGATAGAAATTTTTAAGATAATCTCAATTGTAGTTAATGCAAAATTGACTCCAGACTCAAACTAATTATATTGGGAATACTAGAAACAAATCAGATATTAACAACACAACAAATAATTTTTTATCGGTTTAGTTTAATAATTGGTAAAAAATTAATACTAAGATTTTGGAAAGGTCCTACTTCCCCCACAACTAAAATGTGGATTACAGAAATGTCGGAGATGTTACACTTGGAACGATTAAGGCTTGCCCTGATTGGACCAGTTCAGAGGAATATGGTCTCCATTTATTGAATATTTAAAGGGTCAAGATGGTCCGGTTCGAAGCCATGACGGAAGCCTGAATGTATGAATGGATGAAGAATTATAGACAATAGATCATAAATATATCTCCATTGAAGAATATCTTGTTTAATACTCCACTCAATTAGTTTATCTCTCTTTTTTTTTCTTTTCTTTTCCCTTTTTTATTTCCTACTGCTATAAAATAAAAAAGAAAATTATAGAAGTACAAATAAGATTGATTGTTAATTTTAAAAATATTAAGAATGTATGTGACGTTAATATTTTCTTTTGCTTTAATTGGATTTTATATTTCTTCTTAATATGTAATTACTTCTAATAAAAATATCTTACAAAAAAAACCCAACTGCCACGGATACTTCAGCTGTTTCCCTAGTTCGACCTGTAATTAAAATATCATCCAAATAAGCCATAACAACATGACCCTGGGCTCTAAGTAGCCCCAGTACTGGTTTTAACAATTTTGTGAATATTCTAGCGACTGAAGTTAACCCGTTAGGCAGTGCATTGAATTGCCATAATTGATTCATCTAGCTAAATTTTAAATATCTTCTATCCTCCAAATGAACAGGCACTGAGTAATATGCATCTTTCAGATCTATACTTGCCATAGAGCATCCTCTGGAAACCAGTTGTTTGGCAGTAACATATGTTTCCATTTTGAAATGTCTATACTGTACATAAGGGTTTAAACTTGTTAGACCAAGAATAATTCTACACCCTTCGTCCTTTTTTGGACGGGGAAATGTATTAGACACAGATTGATGGAGTTGGCGAACCGACTTCTCAATTACCCCTTTTTTACACAAATTTTCAAGTTCTGCCCGAACCTCCATATTCTCTGTTTGTGAGAAATTGAGTGTTCTCCTAGGAACATGTTGAATGGGCAAATCACAATTTGGATCGAACTCAATTCGAAACCCTTGGATAATATTCAGTATAAAGGGATCTGATGTTATTTGCTTCCATTCCTCGAAAAACCGGTGTAATCTACCCCCAATTGTTTGCTGTATTGCAGTTAATATGTTCTCATGAGAACCAGGCTCACCTACCTCCTTGGTGAGTGGTGGGTTGTGCTGTCCACGGTTCCTGGCGGGAAAATCCATGTTTGTCCATGGCTGCTGAGCGCCAACTGCGTATCTTAGTAGATGGCCGGCTTGGACCAGCTGCTCGTCTGCAAGGGTAATGTTTCCGAACAGCTTTGCCGACCACCGATTGCTTAATCATGCCCACCGTCTTTGCCTCATCATCCAATTATTTTACTCGCTTTGCGAGGTCCTCTACACAGAGTAAATTGGGCGGCTGTATATTATTGGGCACGCAGAGCGCTACAAACTTCGGGTTTATGGTAGGGCGAATGGCACTCTTCCGTAAACAGTTAATCTTGAAGTGCGCACTGCACAACAAACCTAGTGCCTCTTGCTGCTTCTCTGACAGGTGCCCTCCATCTACCTTTCTGGTGAAAGCCGTGATCCCGGAGCCGAGCAGCTTCAGAATTCTCTGCAGCTTAATCTCCTGGGCACGAATGCCCACACCCATCTGACCACATATTACTTGGTTCACTGCTGGCACTTTCAATAAAACGCAGTTCACCGGGGTCACGTGTTTCTTGGCAGTCTCTTCCTGCAGCTGATGGGAGACTAAATAATTAATTGAGGAGGCCAGCTCATCTCTCAGTGGCTCTCCTGACACTCTCGGGACGGCAAAACGTGCTGCCAGGGATGGGATATCTGGCGCTTGCCCTTGGTCCCCAGGGGTGAATTCCCCATCAGAGTCGGGGTCAGAATATTGCTGACCCATTACACTCTCCTCATCAATGAGGGAGCAATTAAGCAGCCCTATATCAGGTGCTGCTGGCATAGCCTCTTCATCCGGCTGGCGCCAACACCACTCTTCCTGCCGGATTGTGCCCTGCTGGAGAAACCCTTGTTATAGGTGCTCCATTTGAGATAACCGCTCGGACACGGTATCTACTGGAGGGGAAACCTTCTGGCCCGACTCCAGCGAGTCTATGGCCCGAACAGACTTCTCCATGGCCATGCGCCCGACTGGCGCTGCCAGAGTGCTCTGCAGCACTAATTCTGTAGTCGCCCCGTTACTGACCGGCGACTGGGAAGGGGTACGAGACAGCCGTTCACTGACCGCTCTCCCGCGGTTCTCCACCGACTTTCCAGCGGCTCGCCTCGTCCCCTTATTCGCTTTGTCCATGGCTCCTGTTGAACACAACCATGGCAAAATGAACTCAGGCTAAGTTTTCCACTTATCTGAAGTTTTTAAATACTTACCGCTGGAGTAGCTCTTCTTCCCAGCCGGTCCGTTGCACCAATGCGGCTGATGTAATGACACGCTTGTGAACTGGCTGGGCTTCTTCACGGAATCACTCACGTGACTCCGAAATAAAATAGTGATAGAGTTATAGTGAAATGGAAAAGAGATAGGATTGACAGAACAGAATTACTGTGAATGTATGGAAAAGCATTAGTACATGAATGGAAACTTGTTTTGTCCCAAGTTTTTCAGGAATTATCGGTTATGGAAAGGGATGGAAGAATGGGCAACAACACGGATGGAGGGAATTCGCGCCCACGGAAACTCAGGATGCTTGATAAGATTCTGGGAAGAAACATCATCGTCTTGTTGTTGTTAATAGATGGAAAATGTAATAGACACACATATGTATGTCTGGTTATCTGATTATCTGATTATTGGGTTATCATATATGATAAAATGATGGTTTATCATATATGATAAAATAAAGGAATGTTTATTATGGTCAAATTGGAGGTGCCAGAACACTAAAATTGAGTAAAGACTTCTGTGCTGCTAGGCCATTTGGTTAATTTAAATGTGCCTTCCGCAGAAATGGACAAGCTGCAGAATGGTGCCAGTTTGTCTAGAGCCCAGATAAGAGTTGCCGGGAAAGAATGGGACATCTGCAGTTTCTTACAATTAGGTGTAAATTGCATGAAACGGATTGGGTGAGTGCAAACCAGACATACACATTGTAAATATTGTTGCGAAGCTTTACTTTGCTAGATGTTGATTGGGTTAACTGTTGAGCCTTGTCTGGGTTTCTTGAATATCTGGGCAAATGTTGCTATGTTTGCTTCCTTCCATATGTGAATATAATGTATTGGTTACTGTATTATTGGGTTAGGGAAATGTCTATCATGTACTGTGTTAATCGATATCTGTTATTGGACTGTGAAGAGACCAACCCCAAATGGCTCAGCCCCTCATGTTTCGGGGACCTATAAAAGGTAGCTCCCACGAGGTCCTGTTTCGATCTTCTGGAAGAACGCTTGGGACTGCATGACCTTTTGGAGTGTCCCTGCTTGCAGGAGGCTAGAAGGGCTTGGCCAAGCAGATACAAGGATCGAACCCGCGTGGTTAGGTATAGTAGTGGGGAACTGTTATTGTGTTTTTCCAAAATAAAGTTTAGATGTGCAAGTGCTTGACTCAGTATCTTATTGACTGAAACTAGACTGGGGGAAGCTTAGAACGAGCTATTCACAAAATCATTAACACAAAGAATTAGAAGCAAAAATCAAATACAAAAAAAAACACATATCAACAAAGGTTGCAATGTATAATCTTCCCTCTACAAAGTCACACATTCCCCTCTTTAGTCTTAATCAGATTCCTGTGGCTACTGTTCCTAAACGCCTCAATCTATAAAACATGGAAACAAAACATGCAAATATTCAAGACAAATATGGTAGGCAAGTTCTAATAATTTCCTGAAAGCCGAGAGAATACCTCTTAAAGGTGCATAGGTGATATCAAAGACTTCCAGTATAATTTTCACGCTCGAAAGCCATATTGTTTATATAACATACTTATCGCTATGTTGGCAGGTATGACCTGTGACATGAGATTGAGGAGAATGGCTTGTAGTCACTTCAGTTTAGAAGTATGAGACTTTAGTTTAGTTTAGTTCAGAGGTACAGCATGGAAACAGGCCCTTTGGCCCACCGTCCATGCTGACCGATGATCACCCATATACTTGTGATATATTGGACACTAGGGGCATTTTACAGAATCCAATTAACTTACAAACCTGCATGTCTTGGATGTGAGAGGACACCGGAGCCACCAGAGGAAATCCACGCAGTCACAGGGAGAACGTACAAACTCCATACAGACAGCACCCATAGTCAGGATCAAAACCAATTCTCTGGAGCTGTTAGGCACCAACTCTACTGCTGCGCCACTGTGCCACCCAGAGGTATAGAGTCACATGTACAGACAGAGTGGAAATAGACACTTCAGCCCAACTCATCAATGCCCATATCCCTCTTAACTGTTGCTATCTATGCAGTGGTGCAAGAAGGCGGTTCACCAACATTTCTAGACAATTAAGGGTGTTCAATTTTTGCTGGTCTTGCCAAAAGAAGCCCAAAGATCCCAAAACTGAACATAAAGAAAAATCACAATATCTCTAACAGTCTGCGATGAAACTCTAACTGTGAATGAAATGGATGTTGCTCAGAGAATAGTCAATGTACATGTTTTGATAGATGAGCTGCACACCTCAGTATAACTCCATTCTTTTTGATACAAACGGATTTCCCAGTGTTTGCCCTGTTAGACGTGTTTAACAGAGAGGAAATGGGAAAAGTTGTCACAGTTGATTATGACTGGTGATTTGTTTGCTTTTAATTAGCAGCCAAAACACAAAGGTGATTTGAAATAATGTGGAGATCCTGCCTGAAAGGAAGATAATATCCTCAGTACATTCCAAATCCCCGAGTGACCAATCACTTAATTAATCCCCACAATTACCAGGGATTTTGTTTCATATATAATGCATCCAATGCCAGGCATGAGCAGAAGCACAACATGGAAAATCTCAAATGACAATGGAAAATTATATCCATCCAGCATCGCCATTGTACTGGGCCGGCAGAAGACCACAGCCGCACCCACCTCACCTTACATCGCCGCCGGACCGGGGCTCCCCGAAGATGGCTGCCGCACCGCATCCCACTCATCTCGCAGCCTCACCGGTCGCACCGACCACCCGCCCACCGGGACCTCTAACGCATCGCCCGCGGACTCCTACCTTCGGGTCCGCCGACCCACGACACTCCACCGCCCTCCAGCAGCCTGCAACCGTCGCCTCACCTGCAGACTGGACTCTGCAGTGGGCCTGAAGCCTCCACATTGATAATTCCTCCCACCACTCTGTTTTTAACGGCACTGGGTCCTAGTGCCCGTCTCCCCAGCCCCAGTAACCTTAGTGGCTATTCCACTAGGTCTTCCCCCCCACCATGTAACCCCTGCTCTTCCCCACCCACACCACAGCCCCCATACCCCCCCACCCCCTGACCACCCTCCACCCCCCTACCACACAATGCTTCCGTCCTCAGTGCACATACCTGCCTTCCTCCGGCCACAACCCCCATCCTTGCCGTGTGTTCACCATCGCCCCGGACCTCCCCCTCACCGACACTTAAAGGTCGGTCCTCAGCAGAGGTCTTACCTTTGTCCCCCTCTGTCCCCACATCAATGAGTTCCGCGCCCACCATGACTTGGAGCTCTTCTACCATCGCCTCCGCCTCACAGCGTTCTTCCACGGGAAGAAGTCCTCGCCCCCCCACTAATGATCCCTTTTCCTGTCTCCAACGTACCCCCTCCACTTGGACCCCCCCTCATAGCCTTCCGGCTCTAGAACTATTTATCCAGAACTGCCGTTGGGACATCAACCGCCTCGACTTCTCCACTCCCCTGTCTCACTCCAATCTCTCCCCCCCCCCCCCCCCCCCCCCCCCCGAACGTACTGCCATCGACTCACTCCATAACAACCCAGACTGGGTTATCTAACCCGCCGAAAAGGGAGGTGCCGTAGTAGTCTGGCGCGTCGATCTCTACAAAGCGGAGGCCATGCGCCAACTCTCGGACACCTCCTCCTACTTACCCCTGGACCATGACCCCACTGACGAACACCAGGCCACCATCTCGAGCACCATAACCGACTTCATCAGCTCCAGCTCCCTACCCTCCCAAGCCTCCAACCTCATCGTTTCCCAGCCCCGCACGGCCTGATTTTACCTTCTCCCCAAAATCCACAAACCCGACTGCCCTGGCAGACCCATTGTCTCTGCCTGTTCGTGCCCCACCGAGTTCATTTCCACATACCTTGAATCCATCCTATCCCCCTTTGTTAAATCCCTCCCCACCTATGTTCAAGACACCTCAGACACTCTCTGTCCGCTCCGCGCATTCCATTCTCCAGGGCCCCATCCTCTCATCTTTACCATGGACGTCCAGTCACTCTGCACCTCCATCCCCCACCAGGACGGACTCAAAGCCCTCCGGTTCTTCCTCGACCAGAGGAGCAACCCATACCCATCCACTGACACCCTCCTCCGCCTAGCGGAGTTGGTCCTTACCCTCAATAACTTCTCTTTTGACTCCTCCCATTTCCTCCAAACACAAGACGTAGCTATGGGCACATGCTATGCATAGAAACATAGAAATTAGGTGCAGGAGTAGGCCATTCAGCCCTTCGAGCCTGCACCGCCATTCAATATGATCATGGCTGATCATCCAACTCAGTATCCCGTACCTGCCTTCTCTCCATACCCTCTGATCCCCTTAGCCACAAGGGCCACATCCATCCCTCTCTGTCGGATACGTCGAACAGTCCTTGTTCTTGGCGTACCAGGGCCCCATCCCCGACCTCTACCTCCATTACATTGACGACTGCTTTGGTGTCGCCTCCTGCACCCACACACAACTGACTGACTTCATCCATTTCACCACCAACTTCCAGCCGGCACTCAAATACACTTGGACCATTTCTGACATTTCCCTACCATTCCTTGACCTCACCATCTCTATTGCAGATGATACACAACTGACCGACATACACTACAAACCAACTGACTCCCACAGCTACCTGGACTACTCTTCCTCCCACCCTGCTTCCTGTAAGGACTCCATCCCCTATTCCCAATTCCTACGTCTACGCTGCATCTGCTCCCAGGATGAGGTGTTCCACACCAGATCATCACAAATCTCCTCATTCTTCAGAGAACGGGGATTCCCCTCCCCCAATATAGATGAGGCCCGCACCAGGGTCTCCTCCATACCCCGCAACACTCTCTCCCCATTCCCCCACTCGCAACAAGGGCAGGGTCCCACTGGTCCCCACCTTTCACCCTACCAGTCGGCAAATACAACACATAGTCCTCCGCCAGTTTCGCCACCTCCAACGTGACCCCTCCACTCGCCACATCTTCCCATCTCCCCCCCGTCTGCCTTTCGCAAAGACCGCTCCCTCCACAACTCCCTTGTCAATTCTTCCCTTCCCTCCCGCTCTACGCCTTCCCCGGGCACTTTCCCTTGCAACCGCAAGAGATGCTACACTTGTTCCTTCACCTCCCCCCTCCCCTCCTTTCAGGGACCCCAGCAGTCCTTCCAGGTCAAACAGAGGTTCACCTGCACCTCCTCCAACCTCATCTACTGCATCCGCTGCTCCAGATGCCAGCTGATCTATATCGGTGAGACCAAGCGGAGGCTTGGCGATCGTTTCGCCGAACACCTCCGCTCGGTCCGCATTAACCAACCCGACCTCCCGGTGGCTCAGCACTTCAACTCCCCCTCCCATTCCGTATCCGACCTCTCGGTCCTGGGCCTCCACCATGGCCAGAGTGAGCAACACCGCAAGTTGGAGGAACAGCACCTCATATTCCGCTTGGGGAGACTGCATCCTCTGGGCTTGAACATTGAATTTTCTCAATTCTGTTAACCCTTGCTGTCTCCTCCCCTTCCCACCTCTCCCTCAGCCCTTGGGCCCTGGCATTCCCTCTCTCTCTATCTCTCCCCCACCCTAGTCGCACTAGCTTCCCATTTTCACACTACAAACAGCTTGTTCCCTTTATCATCGATACTTTTTTGCATATCTTTCATTCATTGTTCTTTATCTCTCCACATCACCATTTATATCTCTCGTTTCCCTGATCCCTGACCAGTCTGAAGAAGGGTCTCGATCTGAAATGTCGCCTATCTCCTTCGCTCCTTAGATGCTGCTGCACCCGCTGAGTTTCTCCAGCCTTTTGTGTAACATGGAAAATTATATCACTACTTTTAAATTCCTTGGTTCAGAACCATGGTCCAAATGTCTGCTGGCATTTTTATATTTTCCTTCCTGTGGAGTGGATTAAGGAATAACATCAAATTCTACATTTTAAGGCTCAATTTTCTTACTAACAAATTGAAGTGCTATCTTTAGAATTTTTAAGATAATCTTACCAATTAAAATGTTGAATTACCCAACCATGTGAGACTATTAACACAGTACATAAATCATTATTAATTCAGTTGACATCAGTTAATTTAGCGTTTATTTTTTATAGAAATCAGTATTGCCACGTTCTTTCAGGGATAACAGGGAAAAGTCTATTCAAATATTAACAACTTTGCCTCTGAGCAATAAGGCTTCGGAACCCATGAAAATAAACACAGATTCTTCCTACTGTACAAATTGCAGTATATGTAGTATTGATTGTGAATGAAGATTGTTACTTTAAGTCTTTTCCAACTTTAAGCATTCTAACATGTGCCGAATTGTTCTCTGGGATGCAGCAGTGTTAGTAGTCAAGAGTCAAGGGGAAGAGTTTTATTGTCAAATGTACCACAACAGAACAATGCAATTGTTACTTGCAGCTGCAGCAGGTTTGTGTTTGCAACAGGTTTGTAAACACAGTTCTCAATAGATAAGATAATAGCAGCCAGAAAAAGAAGTTAATTAAATAAAAAAAATATATAGTGCAAAACCAAAACAAAGCCGTAAGTCCCCAGTGCAACCCCAGCAGTTCATGGTTTAGCAGGAATTCGTACTGTTCAATAGCTTAATGGGCCTGGCCCACTTACGTGACTTTTTCAGCGACTTTTGGCACCTGTCATAGGTCGTTACAGGTCGATGAAAATTTTCAACATGTTGAAAATTCAGCGGTGACCAATAGACAGTAAACAATAGACAATAGGTGCAGGAGTAGGCCATTCGGCCCTTCGAGCCAGCCCGCCATTCAATGTGATCATAGCTGATCATCCACAATCAGTACCCCATTCCTGCCTTCTCCCCATTTCCCCTGACTCCGATATCTTTAAGAGCCCTATCTAGCTCACTCTTGAAAGTATCCAGAGAACCGACCTCCACCACCCTCTTGAGGCAGAGAATTCCACAGAGAATTCCACCAGAAAAACACTACGACTCTTTGGGCAACTGAGGAGATTACTCACGACCATACAGGCGACACCCTGGCGGGGAAAACCTGTATGGTCGTGAGTATGGGCGACCTGTAACGACCTATGACAGGTCCGGCAGTCGCCGAGAAAGTTGCGTAAGTGGGGCAGGCCCATAATGGTTGTGGGAAAGAAGCTGTTCCTGATCCTGGAGGTGTAATAGAGTTTACCCTCATTATTTTGCTCCTCTTTGTAATGGATTTTGGTTATAGCGACACAATAATGAGACACGACTATCTCTTTAAGAACACAGCCTGCTAGTTACATTATGGGAAATCATTAAAATTGACAAGCAATTGACACTTGTGAAACGATACTTTATTAAACAATGTATCAAACAGTCTTCAGTATTTTTAGCTTGCAGTAACAAAATACATTTTGAGCTGTTAAAACAAACTTTATATTTGAAAACATCTCGTTGCCACACAGTGTCCGCTGGGTGGTTGGAGCGAATCCCTTACTTGGACAATCAGCAATAATACAATTCCCCTCCTCCTCACTTATGCTCCATTATAAGGAGGGTTACCTGTATTTAAATGAGAAACACAGAATAAAAGAAGGGACATGCTCACAAGACAGGAGGCTGTCATTTAAAGCTGTCATGCAAATGGAGAGGGTGGTGAATATCTGAAATTCTTCACCCCTGAGGCTGATGAGGACAATGTTATTGGAGGCATTTAAAGAGAAATACATTTTCAAAAGATTGAGAAATTGCAAGCTCTGTGGTACTGGGATAGAGGAGAAGTTGAGAACTTGAGAAGTTAGAAACATAGAAACATAGAAAAATAGGTGCAGGATAGGTCATTCGGCCCTTCGAGCCAGCACCGCCATTCAATATGATCGTGGCCGATCATCTAAAATCAGTGCCCCATTCCTGCTTTTACCCCATATCCTTTGCTTCCTTTAGCCCAAAGAGCTAAATCTAACTCTCTTGAAAACATCCAGTGAATTGGCCTCCACTGCCTTCTGTGGCAGAGAATTCCACAGATTCACAACTCTCTGGGTGAAAAAGTTGTTCCTCATCTCAGTCCTGAATGGCTTACCCCATATTCTTAAACTGATTCAGGACTTACCTGGACTTACCTTGTCTGTACATCTGGATGCCCGCAGCAGCGACTGCGGAGAGTTGAGATCCCGACCATGGGGGAGGACTGGCCAAATTTTGTGCCTTCTACCACAGTGATGAATGCTGTGGTGGAAGTTTGTGTTAAATTTTTATTGTGTATTGTGTGTTCTTTTTTATTGTACCACAGCTGGCAAATTCATTTCACTTGCACTTTATGTGCAAGTGACGAATAAAACTTGACTGACTTGACTTGACCCCTGATTCTGGACCCCCAACATCGGGAACATTTTTCCTGCATCTAGCCTGTCCAATCCTTTAAGAATGTTATATGTTTTTATACAATCCCCTCTCTTCCTTCTAAATTCCAGTGAATACAAGCCCAGTCGACCCATCTTTCCATCAAATGTCAGTCCTGCCATCCCGGGAATTAACCTGGTGAACCTACGCTGCACTCCCTCAATAGCAATAATGGCCTTCCTCAAATTAGGAGAACACAATTTTTGGATAATCACACCAGTAAATGTGTTTGTTTTAGTTTCCTGAATAATTACAATTTCACAAATATAGTTTCACAAATTATATAATATTTTGCAACCAATGTCAGATCCTAAATATTAAATATAAGGGAAATATCAATGGTTTAAGTGGAGAGGCATGATTTCACCAACCACAATATATTTCACGAAGAAACACATCAAAAATAATTAAAAGATCAATTTAACATTATCCACTTGCCTAACAACATAGTTTATCATTGGCATATCTTGTTTTAATGAATTGAGCCTGAAGCTTGAATGCAAATCAAAAAAATGAGCACAAAAAAAATCAACTGTAAAAGCTCTTCAGCTATAAGTATTGAAGGCAAAAATAACAAATGTGAAATAAACCAAATATTCAAGTAGTCATTTGATGATATAATGCAAGCATGCTCTTGACTCTGCAATGACTCAGTGCTCCTACCTCTGGAAGTGAAGGGTGTGAAGTGGGCTTGAAAATCTGCTTTAGTGACTCAAGCAGAAAAACTGAACTGTGGGATGTTATGCTCTCATGATACCCTCTTGAATGAGATGTTGAAATGTGAGGTATTGGCTGCTCTCTTAAGTGGAAATGAAATACCCAATGACTATTTTGTAAAAGAACAAAGAGTTATCCCTAGTGTTCTTTCAATATTTAATCCTCGCTAAGTATTACTTGAAGAGTTAATGTACGCATTAACACGTTATTGCTTGCAGAAGCTTGCTGTGCAGTTATGTAAGGCATTTTCTGACTATACTTGAAAAGTACTTTATAACACAGAAAAAAGTTTAATGTGCTGAGAAAGGTGCTGTACATATGTAAGTTTTTTTTACAAATGTTGTCTCTGAAACCACATTTATTATAAGTTGTTTGTTGTACTCTTTAAGATGTAACAGACTGAAAATTGAATGGCTATGTAGTGTGATTGTCCAACCATGTCCACTTAACACATAACAAAATGTAAGCAAACACGGATCAAAAGACTGACAATTATTTCATTCTTTGTCAAATTTAAAAACTGAAACATTCCTACTATTTGGTTCATTAAAATTAATATTTTATGTAGGGACTTCCACCATCCCTACATACGAAATATCAATATTCCTATTCCCACTCCAGGTTCTTGACTTGCTCAGGTCGGGTTGACTTGAATTGAATTGAAATGAACTGAAACAAATTACTGAAGCAAGGTCAGTTCACTCAATCCTGTTAACTGTATGCAAGCTTTGAGAATTTATGGGTACGACTCTCAAGGGATTGAAAATACCTGTGAGCATGAGCTGTCACTGGTATTAACAACCTCAGAAAAATTAGAGTCAATCTGTATTCCCTTGCTCAGAAAGACAGAAGTACAGCAGTTAAAAAATATATCTTCCCTGTAGGGAAACAAAGCATAAAAATGCAGCTTAGAGCATATATAGAAATGTAATGCTATTGACATGTAATGAATCTTCCTTTAGTTAACCTGGTGGTTGTAATTTTGTCAAGTAAATGCTGCATAATCAATGTCAGTACCAATGCGCAAAAGAACCACTTCATATAAATCTTCTCTAAGCCTGGAGGGTTTTGTAATCTCTGAACTAATTTGGCCTGAGCGAGTGCTCATGTTGCCTGGGTGGGGTGGTGGAGTGGATAGTGTCAGTTATAAATTAAACGTGTTGCAGGTTAATGTGAACCTGCCATTGCTTCTGTCTACGAAAGCTACCAGATGCCAGAGGAATGCTAAAATCAGGGCTGCTTTGATCTGTTTAGAATATGCCTACTGGTTTCTTAACAAAGGTGCTTTGGTCTTTCAGGGTCTAGATTAATGAAACTAGCACAAGTCCTCATATAGTGTCAACTTTCAGAGACCACCGTTCCAACCCAGCACCTAAAACAATAGAAGAAACAATAAAGTGCAGATGCTGGTTAATTTATAAAAGGACACAATGTGCTGGAGTAACTCAGCAGGTCAGGCAGCGTCTCTAGAGAACATCGATAGGTGATGTTTCAGGTTGAGGCTTCCAAACGCCACCTATCCATCTTCTCCAAAGATACTGGATAACTTGTTATTCCAGTTGTTTCTGTCCACCTATGACAAGAGTTTTGGAAGGGGAGAATGGGTAATCCATCTCCACAAGGCAATCGAAGAAAACTGCACAAATCATGGCCATTCTGGAAATGTTCAGAATGGGAGTTCTCACTATGTGATTTGGAGTATGCGTTCAACTCTCCATCACAACAGGAACCATTTTAATGTTATCATTGATCAGCAATTTCCCATACAAAAAAAAAAATGGATGGCATTGCAGACAATAATCCCCAATACAGCAGTTAAGACTGGAATATCCAGTAATCTCATGCTGTAAAACTAAAATTTGATGTTTTAGTTGCCATAAAAACAACAGACCTCATCATGAGCAGATGAAAATGTGGAAATATATTCCCATAACAGTGACAACAATTCCAAAACCAATGTAGCATGAAAATAGTGGCCAGGCCATAATTTATCCTGATGATGATTTGACGTTTACCAAGAGCTACCCACACCAGGACATGTCAGTGTGACAGAATTTGGCATCAGCAATTAGGTAATGTTTGGTAAAAAATCTAATTGAAAGGCATTGTTACAAAATAATGCACATTTCAAAAATAGAAGCAAAAATAGTCTCTTGCCCAGAGTAGGTCGAATCGAGGACAAGAGGACATACTGGAGGTTTAAGGAGAAGGGAAAAGATTTAATAGGAATCTGAGGAATAACTTTTTCACACAAAGGGTGGTGGGTGCATGGAACAAATTGCCAAAGGAGGTAGTTGAGGCATGCACTATCCCAGCATTTAAAAAACAGTTAGTCAGGTACATGGATAGGACAGGTTTGGAGGATACGGGCCAAACACGGGCAGCTGGGACCAGGGTAACTGGGACATGTTGGCCTGTGTGGGTAATTTGGCCCAAAGAGCCTGGTTTCATACTGTTTCATTCCATGACGATGACTGTAAGCAGAATTTGTTGTAAATACTCAGCAGATCAATGGACGTCAGAATGAAATAGATTTAGGATATCAATTAAATGTCTTTTCAAATTACTCCGTTAATGTTGTTGTCATCTGCCTTTCTGCTGTGGTAACCATTCTTTCATACAAAGGACCTCTGCAGCTGTACATTCAGGTGCAAAGCGCCATCATATTCAGAAGTAATGATGTTAAATTACTGGACTAGTAATTCACAGTACTTTATTATCTGCAGACATGAATTCAAATCTCACCATGGCAACTGGGGAATTCAAATTCTGGTAATTAAAACATAGAGTGTCTTGCAGAGGCGTTTGAGGTGCCACACATCAGGATTGCAACATTACTGTAAGAGGACATTGATAGAATGGATACAAAGTTGGTTAAACAACAGACAAATAAAGGTCATAATGAATGGTTGTTTTTCAGACCAGAGGAATGTAAAGAGTGCTATTCCCTCGGGATCCGGAAATGCCAATGTTGTTACGGCCATTGCTTTCATAAAGTCATAAAGAAAAATCTAAGTTTGTGGATGGCACAAAAATTGCCAGCCTTGCGAATTACAATTACTAATACATACCACAGGTTATAAACAGACTAATGAAACGGGCAGATGCATGAGAAAAAAAAATGTCAAGAGATGTATTTTGATGCGAAGAATGAGGAGAATGAGGAGAGGCAACATAGAATAAAGGATGCTATTTTAAGAGAAAGGACAAGGTTATGAGTGCATTAGTCATTGAATGTGGAAGGGTAGGTTTGGAAGCAGTGAAATGAGGCATATATAATGGCTGGCTTTATACAGAGAGGCTTGGAATATAAAATTAGAAAAGTCATGTTAAAACTTTATAAAACACTTGTCCTGCCACAAACGGAGTATTGAGCTCAATTCTGGTTTCTCATTATAAGATGGAGAGGAAGTCAATAGAGAGGGTCCCAAACAAAATTTATGAGCATGGGCACTGGCATTGTAAGGCAGCAACACCACAGCGCCACTGTGCCGCCCTATGTAATATTGATGACATTTCATCAAATCTGGCAAAAGGCCATCAACTCACAACTTAAACTCTGCTTCTTTCTCTGCAGAAGCTGCCTGACTCATTGGTATTTTCGACAATTTCTGTTGTTGAAAAGACTTGCTTGAATGCACTTATTCCCATGAGCTACAGTACTTTTATAACAATTTCAGTAGATGGATAATTTTTCTTCAAATACATACTTTATTCAGCATTCCAGTTGGTTATTTTATGATAATTTCACAGCACATAAAAATTAGTTTTTATATGAAGCCAGATGTCCCTTTAGCTAAATGAACGCAATCAGACCATGTCTCTCAAGTATCAATAGGATCTCTAATTAGCAAACTTACAGGTACGTTAACAATAAGTCTTAATTTATTTCTAGTCTATGATTATTCTGCGTTTGTAATGCAGCACAGGATATGGAATGTGTAGGATAAAATATGACTAGGATTTGCAGAATATACATTTTTTAATGAAAAAATGACCCACATATTTTAGACAAATATAGACAAAAAATGTCATGATTCATCTATCTGCTACCTGAGATGATTACAACTGCATGCTTGAGCTTGTCCGTTTAATGACTGGAAGGTGATAATATGTTCCTAAGATTAATTATTAAATGCAAAACCAATTTAATCTGCCAACAAAACCTCACCACAAACACATAATATTGTTTTTTTTAATGAATTGGGAATGTATAATAAAAGTATCATACACACCAGTACTCCCATACAAAATCAATAATTAAAATATCTGAACACACGAAAATGAAAGGTTTGCTAAATGTTACATTTCAGTGTTGGTACTGAACATGTAACGCTAAGACATTAAACAGCAGCTATTAGAAATAATCTAATATTCAATGATAACAAGTTAAAAAATGGATCGCGATCAATCAGCTTTCAAATTATATGTACCATTGTAACAGTAATTAGTAAAACTATTAATCCTGGCTAAATTGGAGCAGCCATGGCATTAAAATTAAGTATGGGCTTATGTACTGCTAGCCATTTTGGTCAATTTAAATGTGCCTCTGCAGAACTGAGACAAGCTGCTGAATGGTGCCAGCATGTCTGTGGCCCAGATAAATGCTGCAGAGAAAGAATGGGACATCTGCAAAAGTCTTGCAATTAAGTGTGAAATGCATAGAGCTAATTGGAACAATGCAAACCAGGTATACATATTGTAGATACTGAAGGTACACAAAATGCTGGAGAAACTCAGCGGGTGCAGCAGCATCTATGGAGCGAAGGAGATAGGTAACATTTCGGGCCGAAACCCTTCTTCAGTAGAAACTGAAACTAGACTGGGGGGGGGAGCTTAGAACGAGCTATTTACAAAACAATATAACAAAGTGTGTCCCCTCCCATTGGTACCGAGCTTTTGCAATTCCTTACTTCTATCCATACTGACTCCACATCTCCTGTTTCAATGTCACCCCTTGCAAGGGACTGAATTTAATTCCTCACCAACAGAGCAAACCCCCCCCCTCTGTCCACATGGCTGTCTCTTCGATAAGAGATATACCCTTGAATATTGAATATTGAAATTGTTTAACCCTTGATAGTAAAGTGGCTTCTGTTGTCAAGGTGGAAATAAATTGTCCCATAATTGCCATTCTTAATTGACTTTATGATAAATTTGACAACATAAGGAAATTGACTGATTAAATTTAAACAGCTGGTTATTGATTGATTAAATTTAATAACATCTTGAACATAATTTTTGAGTTCAATCTGCAAAACGTGATAATTGGGGGAGATTTCAATTGCTTTTTGGATCAATACCTTGATAAATCTGCCCAACAAAAGAGACTTAATATAAAATCAATATCCAGTGAACTTTTAAATACGTATATAAAAAATACAAATATAACAGACGTATGGAGGATTGCAAACCCTGCCGGAAGAGAATCCTCCTTCTACGCATCAGTACATAAAACCTATTGATTACTTTCTAGTGGACACAAAATTAATCCCTTTTACAACCAACCCCAAATACCATAATTGTGTCATTTCCGATCATTCTCCGTTAACCTTCTCTGTAAAACTAGAAGGAATGTTCAATATAAAATCATTTTGGAGGTTCAATCCTCAAATACTTAACAATCCGGACAGTTGTAAATATTTAAAACAACAGATGGAACTTTATTTGAGACCAATGATACCCCAGACATCTCGCTCTCCCTATTATGGGAATCTTTTAAGGTGTTCATTAGAGGTTCTATCATTTCATACCAAGCCTATCAAAATAAAAAGAATAGGACGGAACCATTGCAACTAAAAGAACAGATTAGACAACTTGATTTAGAAAATGCGAAAGATCCAACTATAGATAAACACAGTAAGATATCAATATTGAAATTTATTTCATGGATAAAATTACTATATGACAGGACATCTGACAGAATAATGACCAACCACATACTTTCTCCAAAATATCAACTATCCAGTGGCAATAGACAGGGTTGTGCATTATCACCCCTGTTATTTGCACTTGCGATTGGACCCTTAGCGAAAAGTATATGAGTACATCCGAACATTTACCGCTATAATACTGAACACTCCAATAACAAAATATCATTAAATGCAGATGATGTATTATTATATATCACCAATTCTCAAGTTAGTATTCCAAATATATTAAATCTTATAGAGGAATTTGGTTCCTTCTCAGGATATAGAATAAACTGGAATAAAAATGAAATTATGGCAATAAAACCTCAAGAGCCGACACACCTTTTAAAATTTCCTTTCAGAATCGCCACAGAAGAAAAAAAATACCTGGGTGTCCAAGTAACCAGAAAATATACTTCTTTATTCAATGCAAACTTCCCGCCTTTAGTTACTAAATTAAACGCTCTTATTCAATTCTGGTAAACATTTCCAATGTCTCTAATAGGCAGAATAAATACCATAAAAATGATTTTCCTCCCTCAAATTCTTTATTTATTTCAATCAATACCAATATACCTACCTAAAAAATTCTTTTAAAATCTTGATTCCTGGATAGAAACTTTATCTGGGACTATAAAGCACATAGAATTCATAAACGACATCTATGTAAACCCAAAGAAATGGGCGGATTGGCGCTCCCCAATTTCTTATACTACTACTGGGCAACGAATATTAAAAATGTAATTTACTGGCTGGATAACGCATGCCCACAGGTAGACTGGTTAACAATGGAGGGAGAGGATTGCTCGCCTCTTAATATAGGCGCAATTCTTCTCTCCCCAATAAAGTTGAAGAACACAATATATGATAAAAATCCGATTATTCACAGCACTTTACTAATCTGGAAACAAGTAAAATCAACATTTAAACTAAGAAATCTATTTCTTCTTTCACCCATAGCTAATGATCCATCGTTTAAGCCATCTAATATAGATACAACGTTATTTATTGGGAAAGACTAGGAATTAAAAAGCTTGGAGATTTGTACGAGATGGGAAATCTCCTGTCATTTCAGAAATTACAGTCGAAATACAGTCGGAAAGGTCATCGATATTTTAGATATCTTCAAATTTGAGATTATTTGAAAACATCTACCCATGATTATCAAGCTGCCAGATATATTAGATGAAGGTATGAATAGAGACTCAGAGTCAAACAATCTAACATCATATTTATATAATACCCTTCTAAATATAGAAATTCTATCGTCAGACGCAATTAGGAGAGAATTGGACGAGGAATTAGGCCTAGAAATTTCCAAAGACAGATGGAAAAATATCTCTTATATATACATAATTGTTCGATTAATGTTAGACACATTTTAATCTCATTCAAAATACTGCACAGACTCTACTACTCAAAGGCTAAACTGAATAAGATTTTTTCAAATGTATCTATTATTTGTGACAAATGTCTCCTCCAAGAAGCAACTATAACACACTCCTTTGCCTCTTGCATAAAACTACATACGTTTTGGAAAGGAATCTTTGAAATGTTCTCAAAAACATTAAAAACAAAACTGGACCCCCACATGGAACTGATTATTTTCAGAACAGCAGAAGCCTGCCCTGATATATCACTATTTCAAAGACGTTTCCTTAATTATGGCCTGTTAATGGCGGAAAAACGCATACTTAAATTTTGGAAAAATACATCTGCCCCTACAGAAAAACAAGAAAACTTGTCAGCAGGAAAATCTGAGCAATTTTCAAAGATATGGATTCCTTTCATTGATTCATTACAAGGATATTATGGTGCAACACAACTTTGGGATTAACCCAATTTACGGACTGGGCGGTGGGTGGGGAGATAAATGAAGTAGGTATATCAACACTTTTTTTCCCTTCTTTTTTTATCTTTCTTATTTCTGTTTTTGTCTTTTTATTTCTTTAAGTTTTTACTTACTCACTCTTTGATTACACTAATTTGGTAGTTTAGGGGTTCTATTCTTACACATTCACCTTCTCTTCCACTTTCTTTCTTGCTTTTCCTCTCTTTTTCTATTTCATCTTTGCTAAAATTAAAATGGAAGCTGTACAATAAATGCACTTTGTCATATGCCATGATTTATACTTTTGTACTCTGCTTCTAATAAAAATATAAATAAAATAAAGAAATAATAATACATTGATACAGCTGGGAATTCCACAGGAATTGGAATGGAGCTGCGTTATTGACCACAAAGCTGTGGAATGAGAAGGGTGAGAAGGACCCTGAAATTTTAAATATTAAATTGAAGGCTGAGACTGAATTTGGTTGAATGGAAACATTATTCATGGTTTACTTTAAATAAGAGTCACGCCTGTAGGGAAATTTGGACTGAACCCAGCTGACATTTATATGAGAAACCATCATCAGATATACATTAAGGAACATCGTGTGAATACGGAGAGGGCTGATTAGTGTTGATGATAGGATAGTAAAGAGTAATAGGAATACAGTGATAGTTATAGTGAAATTGAAAAGGGATAGGATTGATAGAACAGAATTACTGTGAATGTATGGAAAAGCATTAGTACATGAATGGTAACTTGTTTTGTCCCACGATTTTCAGGAATTATAGGTTATAGGTTAAACTATGGAAAGGTATGGAAGAATGGGCACCAACACAGATGGAGGGAATTCACCTCCACGAAAACTCGGGAGGTGAAGACTCATTAGATGGAAATTGTGAAGCTATGCCCATGAAAACTCAGCAAGCTTGATAAGATTCTGGGTAGAAACAGAATCGTCTTGATGTTGTTAATAGATGGAAAATGTAATAGACACACATACAGTGGCTTGCAAAAGTTTTCATACCCTTGAACTTTTCCACATTTTGTCACGTTACAACCACAAACGTAAATGTATTTTATTGGGATTTTATGTGATAGACCAACACAAGTGACGCATAATTGTGAAGTGGATGGAAAATGATACGTGGTTTTCAAATTTTTTTACTAATAAAAAACTGAAAAGTGTGGCGTGCAAAAGTATTCAGCCCCCTTAACTTTGATACCCCTAAATAAAATCCAGTGCAAACAATTGCCTTCAGAAGTCACCTAATTAGTAAATAGAGTCCACTTGTGTGTAATCTAATCTCAGTATAAATACAGCTGTTCTGTGAAGGCCTCAGAGGTTTTTTAGAGAACATTAACCATATAACCATATAAACATATAACAATTACAGCACGGAAACAGGCCCTCTCGGCCCTTCCAGTCCGTGCCGACCATTTGTTTTTCCCTAGTCCCATCTACCTGCACTCAGACCATAGCCCTCCATTCCCTTCACGTCCATATACCTATCCACTTTAGTCTTAAATGTTAAAATTGATCCTGCCTCCACCACTTCTGCTGGAAGCTCATTCCACACAGCCACCACCCTTTGAGTAAAGAAGTCCCCCCTCACGTTAACCCGAAACTTCTGTCCCTTAACTCTCATGTCATGCACTCTTGTTTGAATCTTCCCTACCCTCAATGGGAAAAGCGTATCCACGTCAACTCTGTCTATCCCTTTCATCATTTTAAAGACCTCAATCAAGTCCCCCCTTAACCTTCTGCGCTCCAAAGAATAAAGACCAAACTTGTTCAACCTTTCTCTGTAACATAGTTGCTGGAACCCTGGCAACATTCTAGTAATCTCCTCTGTACTCTCTCTATTTTGTTGACATCCTTCCTATAACTAGGCGACCAAAATTGTACACCATACTCCAGAATTGGTCTTACCAATGCCTTGTACAATTTTAACATTTCTTCCCTACTCCTATATTCAATGCTCTGATTTATAAAGGCCAGCACACCAAAGGCTTTCTTTACCACCCTATCTACATGCGATTCCACCTTCAGGGAACTATGCACAGTTATTCCTAGATCCCTCTGTTCCACAGCATTCCTCAATTCCCTACCATTTACCATGTACTTCCTATTTTGATTTGTCCTGCCAAGATGTAGCACTTCACACTTAACAGCATTAAACTCCATCTGCCATCTTTCAGCCCACTTTTCCAAATGGCCCAAATCTCTCTGTACACTTTGAAAATCTACTTAATTATCCACAACACCACCTATCTTAGTATCATCTGCATATTTACTTATCCAATTTTCCACCTCATCATCCAGATCATTGATGTACATGACAAACAACAGTGGACCTAACACAGATCCCTGAGGCACCCCACTTGTCACCGGCTTCCAACCTGACAAACAGCCATCCCACCATTACTCTCTGACATCTCCCATTCAGCCACTGTTGAATCCATCTTGCTACTCCGCCATTAACACCCAAAGATTGAACCTTCTTAACCAACCTTCCATGGGGAAACTTGTCAAAGGCCTTACTGAAATCCATATAGACAACATCCACTGCTTTACCCTCATCAATTTCCCTAGTTACCGCTTCAAAAAATTCAAGAAGGATTGTCAAACATGACCTTCCAGGCACAAATCCATGTTGACTGTTCCTGATCAGACCCTGTTTATCCAGATGCTTATATATATTATCTCTAAGTATCCTTTCCATTAATTTGCCCACCACTGACGTCAAACTAATAGGTCTATAATTGCTAGGTTTATTCTTTGAACCCTTTTTAAACAATGGAACAACATGCGCAGTACGCCAATCCTCCGGCACTATTCCCGTTTCTAATGACATTTGAAATATTTCTGTCATAGCTCCTGCTATTTCTACACTAACTTCCCTCAATGTCCTAGGGAATATCCTGTCAGGACCTGGAGACTTATCCACTTTTATATTTTTCAAAAGTATCAGTACTTTCTCCTCTTTGAATCTCATAGTTTCCATAGCTACTCTACTTTTTCCCCTTAACTCACAGAGTTCAATATCCTTCTCCTTGGTGAATACCAAAGAAAAGAAATTGTTCAATATCTCCCCCATCTCTTTTGGCTCTGCAGATAGCTGTCCATTCTGGTTCTCTAATGGTCCAATTTTATCCCTTGTTATCCTTTTGCTATTAATATAGCTGTAGAAACCCTTTGGGTTTACTTTCACCTTTCTTGCCAAAGCAACCTCATATCTTCTTTAGCCTTCCTAATTTCTTTCTTAAGATTCTTTTTACATTCTTTATACTCCTCTAGCACCTCATTTACTCCATGCCTCCTATAATTATTGTAGATATCTCTCTTTTTTCGAAACAAGTGTCCAATTTCCCTTGAAAAACCATGGCTCTTTCCAATTTTTACTATTTCCTTTCAACCTAACAGGGACATAAAGATTCTGTACTCTTACAATTTCCCCTTTAAATGTCCTCCATTTCTTTTCTACATCCTTCCCATGAAACAAAGTGTCCCAATTCACTCCTTTAAAATCCTTACGCATTCCCTCAAAGTTAGCCTTTCTCCAATCAAAAATCTCCACCCTAGGTCCAGTTCTGACTCTCTCCATAATTATATTGAAACTAATGGTATTGTGATCACTGGTCCCGAAGTGCTCACCAACGCATACCTCCGTCACCTGACCTGCCTCATTTCCTAACCAGAGGTCCAGCACTGCCCGTTCTCTGGTCGATACCTCTATGTACTGCTGCAAAAAAACTATCCTGCACACATTATCCGCATAACGAGACTCCAGGATGGTATGTTGCCTCCCTGGTGCAAAGGTCAGGGATGTCACTGAACGGCTGCAGAACATTCTGGAGGGGGAGGGTGAACAGCCAGTTGTCGTGGTGCATGTTGGCACCAACGATATAGGTAAAAAAAAGGGATGAGGTCCTACAAGGTGAATTTAGGGAGCTAGGAGATAAACTTAAAAGTAGGACCTCAAAGGTAGTAATCTCCGGATTACTACCAGTACCACGGGCCAGTCAGAGTAGAAATAGGAGGATAATGCAAATGAATACGCGGCTTGAAAAGTGATGCAAGGGGGAGGGATTCAAAATTTTAGGGCACTGGGACCAGTTCTGGGGGAGGTGGGACCGGTACAAAACAGGACGGTTTTGCACCTGGAATGGAATGGAACCAATGTTCTTGGGGGAGTGTTTGCTAGTGCTGTCGGGGAGGATTTAAACTAATGTGGCAGGGGGATGGGTACAAGAGCAGAGAGGCAGGAGGGTGTAAAATGAGGGTAGAAGCATTAGGTAGCAAGGTGAAAAGTAAAAGTGGCAGGCAGACAAAACCAGGGCAAAAATCAAAAAGGTGCCACTTTTCAGCAAAATTGTATAAGGGGTAAGTGCGTTGTAAAGACAAGCCTGAAGGCTTTGTGTCTCAATGCAAGGAGTATTCGTAATAAGGTGGACGAGTTGAACGTGCAGATAGATATTAATGATTATGATATAGTTGGGATCACGGAGACATGGCTCCAGGGTGACGTAGGCTGGGAGCTGAACATCCAGGGATATTCAATATTCAGGAGGGATAGAGAGAAAGGAAAAGGAGGTGGGGTAGCGTTGCTGGTTAGAGAGGAGATTAACGCAATGGAAAGGAAGGACATTAGCTTGGAGGATGTGGAATCGGTATGGGTAGAGCTACAAAACACTAAGGGGCAGAAAACGCTTGTGGGTGTTGTGTACAGGCCACCTAACAGTAGCAGAGAAGTTGGGGATGGTATCAAACAGGAAATTAGAAATGCGTGCGACAAAGGCAAAACAGTTATAATGGGTGACTTCAATCTACATATAGATTGGGTTAATCAAATTGGCAGGGGTGCTGAGGAAGAGGATTTTTTGGAATGTATGCGGGATAGTTATCTAAATCAACATGTAAAGGAACCAACGAGAGAGCAGGCTATTTTAGACTGGGTTTTGAGTAATGAGGAAGGGGTAATTAGCCGTCTTGTTGTACGTGCCCCCTTGGGCAAGAGTGACCATAATATGGTTGAGTTCTTCATTAGGATGGAGAGTGACATTGTTAATTCAGAAACAATGGTTCTGAACTTAAAGAAAGGTAACTTTGAGGGTATGAGACGTGAATTGGCCAAGATTGACTGGCAATTAATTCTAGAAGGGTTGACGGTGGATATACAATGGAAGACATTTAAAGACTGCATGGATGAACTACAAAAATTGTTCATCCCAGTTTGGCAAAAGAATAAATCGGGGAAGGTAGTGCATCCGTGGATAACAAGGGAAATCAGGGATAGTATCAAAGCAAAGGATGATGCGTACAAAGTAGCCAGAAAAAGCAGCATACCAGAGGACTGGGAGAAATTCAGAGACCAGCAGAGGAGGACAAAGGGCTTAATTAGGAATGGAAAATAGATTATGAAAGAAAACAGGGAACATAAAAACTGACTGCAAAAGTTTTTATAGATATGTGAAGAGAAAGAGGTTAGTTAAAACAAATGTAGGTCCCTTGCAGTCAGAAACAGGTGAGTTGATCATGGGGAACAAGGATATGGCGGACCAATTGAATAACTACTTTGGTTCCGTCTTCACTAAGGAAGACATAAATAATCTGCCTGAAATAGCAGGGGACTGTGGGTCAAAGGAGGAATTGAGTGAAATCCAGGTCAGTCGGGAAGTGGTGTTGGGTAAATTGAATAGATTAAAGGCCGATAAATCCCCAGGGCCAGATAGGCTGCATCCCAGAGTACTTAAGGAAGTAGCTCAGGAAATAGTGGATGCATTAAGTGATAATCTTTCAAAACTCTTTAGATTCTGGAGTAGTTCCTGAGGATTGGCGGGTAGCAAATGTAACCCCTCTTTTTAAGAAGGGAGGGAGAGAGAAAACGGGGAATTACAGACCAGTTAGTCTAACATCGGTAGTGGGGAAACTGCTATAGTCAGTTATTAAAGATGGGATAGCAGCACATTTGGAAAGTGGTGAAATCATTGGACAAAGTCAGCATGGATTTACAAAAGGTAAATCATGTCTGACGAATCTTGTGGAATTTTTCGAGGATGTAACTAGTAGGGTGGATAAGGGAGAACCAGTGGATGTGGTATATCTGGACTTCCAGAAGGCTTTCGACAAGGTCCCACATAAGAGATTAGTATACAAACTTAAAGCATACGGTATTAGGGGTTCAGTATTGATGTGGATAGAGAACTGGCTGGCAAACAGGAAGCAAAGAGTAGGAGTAAACGGGTCATTTTCACAATGGCAGGCAGTAACTAGTGGGGTACCACAGGGCTCAGTGCTGGGACCCCAGCTATTTACAATATATATTAATGATCTGGATGAGGGAATTGAAGGCAATATCTCCAAGTTTGCGGATGACACTAAGCTGGGGGGCAGTGTTCGCTGTGAGGAGGATGCTAGGAGACTGCAAGGTGACTTGGATAGGCTGGGTGAGTGGGCAAATGTTTGGCAGATGCAGTATAATGTGGATAAATGTGAGGTTATCCACTTTGGTGGCAAAAACAGGAAAGCAGACTATTATTTAAATGGTGGCCGATTAGGAAAAGGGGAGATGCAGCGAGACCTGGGTGTCATGGTGCACCAGTCATTGAAAGTAGGCATGCAGGTGCAGCAGGCAGTGAAAAAAGCGAATGGTATGTTAGCTTTCATAGCAAAAGGATTTGAGTACAGGAGCAGGGAGGTTCTACTTCAGTTGTACAGGGTCTTGGTGAGACCACACCTGGAGTATTGCGTACAGTTTTGGTCTCCAAATCTGAGGAAGGACATTATTGCCATAGAGGGAGTGCAGAGAAGGTTCACCAGACTGATTCCTGGGATGTCAGGACTGTCTTATGAAGAAAGACTGGATAGACTCGGTTTATACTCTCTGGAATTTAGGAGATTGAGAGGGGATCTTATAGAAACTTACAAAATTCTTAAGGGGGTGGACAGGCTAGATGCAGGAAGATTGTTCCCGATGTTGGGGAAGTCCAGGACAAGGGGTCACAGCTTAAGGATAAGGGGGAAATCCTTTAAGACTGAGATGAGAAAGACTTTTTTCACACAGAGAGTGGTGAGTCTCTGGAACTCTCTGCCACAGAGGGTAGTTGAGGCCAGTTCATTGGCTATATTTAAGAGGGAGTTGGTTGTGGCCCTTGTGGCTAAGGGGATCAGACGGTATGGAGAGAAGGCAGGTACGGGATACTGAGTTGGATGATCAGCCATGATCATATTGAATGGCGGTGCAGGCTCGAAGGGCTGAATGGCCTACTCCTGCACCTAATTTCTATGTTTCTATGTTTACAAACTCCAAACCATCCAGCCCATTTACAGAATGTGTTTTCCCAGTCTATTTTTTGAAAATTGAAATCTCCCACAATCACTACCTTGTGCTTACTACTAATATCTGCTATCTCCTTACATATTTGCTCTTCCAATTCTCGCTCCCCATTTGGCGGTCTATAGTACACCCCAAAAAGTGTTGCTACACCGTTCCCACTTCTCAGTTCCACCCAAATAGCCTCCCTAGACGAGCCCTCTAATCTATCCTGCCAAAGCACTGCTGTAATATCTTCTCTGACAAGCAATGCAACACCTCCCCCTGTGGACCCTCCAATTCTATCACACCTGAAGCAACGAAATCCTGGAATATTTAGTTTCCAATCACAGCCCTCCTACAACCATGTTTCACTGATTGCCACAACATCATATTTCCAGGTGTCAATCCAGGCTCTAAGTTCATCCACCTTACTTACAATGCTCCTAGCATTAAAATATACACATTTCAGAAACCCACCATCCCTTATTCTCTGTCTATTATGTTTTTCATCTTTCTCGCCTACATTTTGGATCCGAGTGCTTCCCTTCTCTGCCTCTTGCCCCACACCCTGACCCCTAGCCCCCTCTACCCAAGTCCCTCCCCCCAGCCTTTCTAGTTTAAAGTCTCCCCAGTAGCCTTTGCAAATCTGCCTGCCAGGATATTGGTCCCCCTCGGGTTCAAGTGCAACCCGTCCTTTGTGTACAGATCATGCCTTCCCCAAAAGAGGTCCCAGTGATCAAGAAACTTGAATCCCTGCACACTGCAACAGTCCCTCGGCCACGCATTTATCCTCCACCTCATTTCATTCCTACTCTCACTGTCACGTGGCACAGGCAGTAATCCTGAAAATCGTTACCCTTTTGGTCCTTCTCCTTAACTTTCCCCCAACTCCCTAAATTCTCCCTTCAGGACCTCGTCACTTTTTCTGCCTATGTCATTGGTACCTATGTGTACCACAACATCAGGCTCCTCTCCCTCCCTTATCAGAATCTTTTGTACACGTTCTGACACATGCGAGACCCTGGCACCAGGGAGGCAAACTACCATCCGGGTCTCCCGACTGCATCTACAGAATCGCCTCTCCGACCCCCTAACTATAGAGTCCCCTATTACAATTGCCCTCCTCTTTTTGCTACCCTTCTGAGCATCAGGGCCGGTGTCTGTGCCGGAGGCCCGGCCGCTGTTGCTGCCCCCAGCTAGGCTGTCCCCTCCAATCGTACTCAAACCCGAGTACCTATTTTCCAGGTGTACGGTCACAGGGGTACTCTCTAGCCCCTGCCTCAAGCCCCGCGCTGGATTTTAAAGCTTACAGGTCGGGTGTCGCTCCTCCCCCTCCTTCTCTTCCAACGGCTCCTGTGGGCCTCTGAAAAAACAAGCCCCGCGCTTGATTTTAAAGCTTACCGGTCGGGTGTCGCTCCTCCCCCTCCTTCTCTTCCAACGGCTCCTGTGGGCCTCTGAAAAAACAAGCCCCGCGCTTGATTTTAAAGCTTACCGGTCGGGTGTTGCTCCTCCCCCTCCTTCTCTTCCAACGGCTCCTGTGGGCCTCTGAAAAAACAAGCCCCGCGCTTGATTTTAAAGCTTACCGGTCGGGTGTCGCTCCTCCCCCTCCTCCTCTTCCAACGGCTCCTGTGGGCCTCTGAAAAAACAAGCCCCGCGCTTGATTTTAAAGCTTACCGGTCGGGTGTCGCTCCTCCCCCTCCTTCTCTTCCAACGGCTCCTGTGGGCCTCTCATTAGTGAACAAATAGCATCATGAAGCCCAAGGAACACACCAGACAGGTCAGGGATAAAGTTGTGGAGAAGTTTAATGCAGGGTTAGGTTATAAAAAAAAAACTCCCAAGCTATGAACATCTCACGGAGCACTGTTCAATCCATCATCCGAAAATGGAAAGAGTATGGCACAACTGCAAACCTACCAAGACATGGCCATCCACCTAAAGGAGAGCATTGATCAGAGAAGCAACCAAGAGGACCATGGTAACACAGGAGGAGCTGCAGAGATCCACAGCTCAGGTGGGTGAATCTGTCCACAGGGCAACTATTAGTCGTGCACTCCACAAATCGGGCCTCTATGGAAGAGTGGCAAGAAGAAAGCCATTGTTGAAACAAAGCCATAAGAAGTCCCGTTTGCAGTTTGCCACAAGCCATGTGGGGGACACAGCAAACATGTGGAGGAAGGTGCTCTGGTCTGATGAGACCAAAATTGAAGTTTTTGGCCTAAATGCAAAACGCTGTGTGTGGCGGAAAACTAACACTGCACGTCACCCTGAACACACCATCCCCACTGAGAAACATGGTGGTGGTAGCATCATGCTGTGGGAATGCTTTTCTTCAGCAGGGACAGGGAAGCTGGTCAAAGTTGATGGGAAGTTGGAGCCAAATCCAGGGTAATCTTGGAAGGAAACCTGTTAGAGTCTGCAAAAGACTTGAGATTGGGGCGGAGGTTCACCTTCCAGCAGGACAACAACCCTAAACATACAGCCAGAGCTACAATGGAATGGTTTAGATCAAAGCATATTCATGTGTTAGAATGGCCCACTCAAAGTCCAGACCTAAATCCAATTGAGAATCTCTGGCAAGACTTGAAAATTGCTGTTCGCAGATGCTCTCCATCCAATCTGACTGAGCTTGAGCTATTTTGCAAAGAAGAATGGGCAAAAATTTCAGTCTCTAGATGTGCAAAAGCTGGTAGAGACATACCCCAAAAGACTTGCAGCTGTAATTGCAGCGAAAGGTGGTTCTACAAAGTATTGACTCAGGGGGGCTGAATACTTTTGCACGCCACACTTTTCAGTTTTTTATTTGTAATAAAATGTGGAAACCATGTATCATTTTCCTTCCACTTCACAATTATGCACCAATTTGTGTTGGTCTGTCACATAAAATCCCAATAAAATACATTTAGGCTTGTGGTTGTAACGTGACAAAATGTGGAAAAGTTCAAGGGGTATGAAAACTTTTGCAAGCCACTGTATGCTTTAAATTGGATTAGCTATGAATAAGGTTAGAGTAAATTACATTCCTAATTACATTCCACAGAAGAGCCCATGAATGATCTTCGTGTATTCATGTATGGAAATCAGATTATAATCAAACACTTGGCCCTTGTTGGGCTTTGGGCTTGAAGAAGCTTTGGGCTTGAATATTGAATTTTCTCAATTCTGTTAACCCTTGCTGTCTCCTCCCCTTCCCACCTCTCCCTCAGCCCTCGGGCCCTGGCATTCCCTCTATCTCTATCTCCCTCCCCCACCCCAGTCGCACCAGCTTCTCATTTTCACACCACAAACAGCTTACAATGGCATGTTCCCATTATCATCGATACTTTTTTGCATATCTTTCATTCATTGTTCCTTATCTCTCCACATCACCGTCTATATCTCTCGTTTCCCTGATCCCTGACCAGTCTGAAGAAGGGTCTCGACCCGAAACGTCGCCTATCTCCTTCGCTCCTTAGATGCTGCTGCACCCGCTGAGATTTCTCCAGCTTTTTGTGTACCCTCGATTCTCCAGCATCTGCAGTTCCTTCTTTAAAAAAAAAAAAAAAGCTCTTGTTGGCCAACCTGGGTCTCACTGCACACATGGTACTACTCCTGGCCCAGACTCCAGTTGCATACCTTCTCTCATTCCTGTCCCTGAGTCCAGCCCTACACCTGGCCCCCTATTGTACCGTGATCATAGCTGCTTACCTGCTTAGGTACCCAGTGCTGAATACATCCTGGTCCCAGCTTTGACTGCACACCTAGTACTATTCCAGACCTTGACTCTGATGCACACTTAAACCCCTGTCTCACGGTGCGAGTTGGCCCACGAGTTTTCACTCGTGGTGATCACGTACCCGGAACGTAGCGGCAACGTCGGAACTCGCGTGATCAACTTGTCCACTCGTTGCGCTTACGGTGGGTACACGTGAAACTTGATAACTCGTGAAAAAAATCAAACATGTGTGGGGAGTCTAGACAGGGGTAACGTTGCGAGGAGGGAAGGAGCATTGAGAAGGAGAGGGTCGGGTTCATGCCCGTAACTCACTCACTGCTGCTGCGGCGCTCCGGGCATGGACCTACTGCATTGTGGCTGGGGAGGGAAGCAGCTCGCTTGGCGACGAGCAGCCTCCATCACCGAACAGCGGAACCGACTGCCATCTCAGCGGCTTCTGCCGGCCCGCCCACCTCTGGCAGTGCTCTCCGTCTGAACAGTGAGGGGACCAGCTCAAGAGCAAAGATCATAGAGGGGAGTGGGTCCGCGGGTGATGGATAACATCACAGCGGGCGGTGGAGCTTACTCCTGTGTCAGCGCAATCAAGGGATTAATTGAGGTTACTTGCACTGACATATGGAGTAAGCTCCACCGCCCGCTGTCCTGTTATCCATCGCCCGCTGACCCATTCTTGAGCTGGATGACCCTCTCCCCAGAGCCCCTGCCCGTCCCGCTGAGCCGCCACAGACAGGGAGTTGAACGTAGACACAGGGGGGTCCACCTTCAACTTCAGAGCCAAACAAAAAACACAGAGTGCTGGAGGAACTCAGCGGGCAAGGCAGCACCCGAGGGGGATCATATCACTTATCAGGAGCCGCCTCGGGCCAGGACTCTTCCCCCCAACAGAAAGGAAGCGCAGATGCAGCCATCACTGTACCATCTCTGTCCCTATCTTCCAATTCCCACTTTGAAATAAAATAAAACTTTCGACAAAAATTTTGCAATTGTACTGTATCTTTGAAAAAAAACAACATCAACCAGGTGTGAAAATTACACCAAATCGAACGATGATTGAAAATGGGTGGGAATCAACGAATCGTGATCCTGCTGCGAAATGTTTAAGTCGAAAACTGTATTTTATTTCAAAATGGGAATTTGAAGATAGGAACAGAGATGCTACACAGAGATTTTAAGTTCTTGGGTGAAGTCGCACAGTGGGGCAGGGCTTTAGGCAGCATCTATGGAGCGAAGGAAATAGCCGGGTCTGAAGAAGGGTTTCGACCCGAAACGTTGCATATTTCCTTTGCTCCATAGGTGCTGCCTCACCCGCTAAGTTTCTCCAGCATTTTTGTGTACCGCAAAACGTCAATGATTCCGGGAATGCCGAGAGAGCTAGAGAGAGAGGTGGGGAACTGGCGAGAGAGAGCGCGCGCGAGAGAGGGAGGGAGAGAGCGAAAGACGGAGAGACACAACGAGGGTCGGTAGGTAAATTGAATGACTAACCTGCACACCAAGAACTTCACCAAAAAGAAGTCCGTACTTATGATGATGAGTTTTAAGAAATTCTCAATGTGTCATCAATGCATCAATCTACATTCCAGAGTAAAATGTCATTATGTTTTGAAGAAGTGTTAATGACGCCGCGTGAATTGTATTCAATGGAACGCAGTGTCATTAATATTTCGTCTAAAACACAATTACACATTTACTGAGGAAAGTGGATCGATGCATTGTTGGCGCATTGGATAACTACTTGTTAACTACTAGCTGTTAACACAACTGGCTGTTAGTGTCTGATGACCGTACAGCGCTTGTATTCCATGTAAAAAAATCCGTATGGAGAATGTTTAAAAAAAATCTTTATTTGACAAAGCAAATTGGTATTTCCATATGAAATATGGAAAATTAACGCGGGGCCCCCCCTTGGGTGCGGGGCCCAATTTGGAAACATTGGTCCAATCGGCCTAGGACCGGCCCTGATGGTGGCTATCAGAGCAATCCTACCAATTTCACTCAAAACCCAAAATGTTGGAGGAACTCAATGGGCCCGGCTAGAATATGGGCAGGAGACGTTTTAGACAATTCTTCAAATCTCTGATTTTTTTCTGAAGAAGGCTAATTGGTTTTGGTTGTAACTTGTCTAAAAATGTAACTAAAAATGGAAATTTTAGTAAATGTAAATGTAACTAAAAATGTAAATTGACCCTCGTGTGTAGGATGGTGCTAGTATCACTGGTCGGCGCGGACTTGGTGGGCCGAAGGGCCCGTTAGAAACACTGTGTCACTTTTCAGGAGAAGTTGTCAGCTCAAGAGTACGTAAGGAGACGTTGTCAGCTCAGGAAACGAACTTGGTTAACTCTGCAGACGAACTTGGAACATCGCAGTAAACGGCAAAATACCATACCCGTGGGAACTCGGTTCAAACACTTGAACATCAACTTGGAATCTCGTGCACAACCACGAGTCTGTCACTCGGGGTCACTCATGGGTCAACTTGCACCGTGAGACAGGGCCATTAGCCTTGCTCCTAGCCCCTTTGCACTGACAATATATCTGGCCCACACATAAAGCCCCATATCTGACCTCCTGGACTTAACCTATTACGTTCAAATCCACAGGTGCTTAGCTGATGCAGTAATCCTTTATGGGGCACTTCACAGACCAAATTATGGATAACAAAATTTGCTACATTCATTGGCTTCCTTGTTATCTAACATGCTAGTCACTTTGTCAAAGAAGTCATCAATTGGTTGAACACAATTCCCATCCATAAAATTATACTCACTCAGCTGTATAATTATTCTGATACCATTTCTTTCATTTTTGTAACAAACTGTCCTGAAGTCATCAGGTTAATTACAAATCAATAACATTAGCCAACTCCGAAACATGAAGCACTGAGCATTGGGATCCAAACATCATGGACAACTGGCCTCAGTTCCCTGCTCACATCTGGCAGTGTTCTCCATCTGAACCAGGGGCCGCGGAGCGTTTTTGAAAGTGGGGAGGCTGAGCGATCACTGATCACTGGCCTTGGGGGTACCTGGTGAGGGAGTGGAGCAACCGAGTGGGGAGAGGGTGTAAAAGAAGGGTGCCCCCCCTCCCAGGGTAGGAACATTTTGAAATTTGATGTATTAAAATCATGTTTTAGTGCATTGTAGAAGTACGATTTCAATATTTTTTGTATGAAGTATTTTTAAGAGATAACTTTTTAAGCGGTAACTTTATCCACACAAAGGGTGGTGAGTGTTTGGAACAAGCTGCCAGAGGAGGTAGTTGAGGCAAGTTCATCCCAACATTTAAGAAACAGTTAGACTGATACATGGATAGGACAGGTTTGGAGGTATGGACCCAAAGCAGGTAGCGTAGCTGGGACATGTTGGCGGGTGTGGGCAAGGTGCGCTGAAGGGCCTGTTTTCACACTATCATTCTATGACGACATTATACCTCCACCATGCGTGAATGCTTCAAAATCAAGTGATCGAGTTTTATTGCCATATACTCAAGCATAGAAATGTAGAAAATAGGTGCAGGAATAGGCCATCGGCCCTTCGAGCCAGCACTGCTATTCAATATGATCATGGCTATTCATCTAGAATCAGTACCTCTTTCCTGTTTTTTCCCCATATCCCTTGATTTTGTGAGCTAGATGTAGAATTCCACAGATTCACAACTCTCTATGTGAAGAAGGTTTGTCCTCATCTCAGTCCTAACTGGCCCCCCCTTTATTTTTAAACTGTGACCCCTGGTTGTGAACTCCCCCAACATCGGGAACATTTTTCCTGCAGTTACAGTAAGTGAAAATCTAGCAGGCAAGCAGGATGCTTTCTCCAACCACCCCCATTTTGAAGTCCACTATCTTCCACCGTTTCTACCCAGTGCCCGGTACTTACTTCCAGCAGCCACTGGTTGTCCTCCAGGATGCACCGAGCTGCAGCCTGATCCATGCCGGTCACCTGAACGAATTTGGCACAGAGACTCTCACGGCAGCGGCGCAACGCTTTCGATGCCTTGCACTGAGGCTGCTCCATGGCCGGAGCTGCAGTGAGCGACTCGTCAGCCCGGCAAACACTCGCTAGCCCCGCTCCCCGTCTGCATCTGTTCCCGTTGCTGCTTCTGCTTCCAACTCCCATGGCCCATGCAGTTGATATGAGTTTTGAAATTTTTGTTGATCACAGAATTTCTCACGACAGAGCATGAGAAATTTGTGATCAGCGTGAGAATTTGGCGAAATGCGTGATACTCACGCTCAGTGCATGGGAGTTGGCAGCCCTGCCTCTCTCTCCCCCTCTCTCTCTCCCTCTCCTCTCTCTCACTCTCTCTCTCTCTCCCTCTCTCTCTCTCCCTCTCTCTCTCTCTCCCTCCCCCTCTCTCCCTCCCCTCTCTCCCCCACTCTGTCCCCCTCTCTCTCTCTCTCTCTCTCCCTCTCCCTCCCCTCTCTCCTCCCCCTCCCTCTCTCCCTCCCACCTCACTCTCATCCCTCTCTCTCTCTCCGCTCTCTCTCCCCCTCTCTTCCGCTCTCTCTCCTCTCACCCCCTCTCTCTCTCCCCTCTCTCTATCTCTTTCTCCCTTCCTCTCTATCTCTCCCTCACTCTCCCTCTCCACACACTCTCTCTCTCTCTCTCTCTCTCTCTCTCTCTCACTCTCACCTCTCTCTCTTCCCCTCTCTCTCCTCCTCTTTCATCCTCTCTCTCCCCCTCTCTCCCCCATTTCTCCCTCACACCTCACTCTCTCCCTTGCTCTCTCTCCCCTCTCTCTTTCTCCTCTGTTTCTATCTCCTATTTCTCTTTGCCCCCCATTTCCCTCTCTTTCCCCCATTTTTCTCTTTCCCCCTTTCCCTCTTCCCCCCCTCTCTCTCTTTCCCCCCTCTCTCTCTTTCCCTCCTCTCTCCCATTCTCTCCTACCCTCTCCTCCCTCTCCACCCCCCTCTCTCTTCCCTCTTTCTTCCCTCTCACCCCTCTCTCTCTTCCCCCACCTCTCCCACCTCACTCTCTCCCCTCTCCCCCCCCCTCTCCCTCTTCTCTCTCCCCATTCACTCCCCCTCTGTCTCTCCCCTCTCTCTCCTCTCAGCCTCTCTCTCCCTCCTGTCTCCCTGTCTCCTTCCCCTCTCTCTCCACCTCCCTTTGAGAGTCTCTGTGGCAGCGGCGCAACGCTTCCGATGCCTCCGATCGGCCCGGGACTCTTGCACTGCTCCATGGCCGGAGATGCAGCGAGCGACTCGCAGGCTCCGCAAACACTCGGCAGCCCCGTAAACACTCGGCAGCCTCGGCTTTCCGTCCGCAGCTGTTCCCGCCGCTACATCTGTTTCCATCCCTCCCTCAGCCCCGGCTCTCTAACACCCGCGGCCCATGCAGTTTATCTGAGTTTTGACATTTTCGTTGATCACAGAATTTCTCACCACAGAGCGTGAGAAATTTCTGATAAGCGTGAGAGTTTCTTCAAATGCGTGATTCTCACGCTCAAAGCATGAGAGTTGGCAGCCCTGGTTTATTTTCTCTTTTGTATTATGATTTTTCTGGATAGCATGCAAAGAAAGTTTTTCACTTTATCCTGATACACGTGACAATAACAAACCAATATTGATTCACCTTATCTTGTATCTGTACAATATGGACGACTTGATTGTAAACATGTATAGTCTTTCCTCTGACTGGATAGCAGGCAACAAAAAAGCTTTTTGAGGTACCTCGGTACACGTGACCATAAACTAAAATACACTTACCATTCTTCTAAACTGAGATGAAGAAACATTCCATCATTCAAAGGAGTTGAGAAGCTTTGGTATTGTGTATTGCAATTTAATGAGGATGAGATACATTCAAGGATGAAATTAATGGATTTGCGGCCAAAGTAGTGCAATCTAAAAATATGGATATCCTGCAAAAAAAATGGAATAAAGGTAGAAAATTAGCAATCATTGAAGAAGGGTCCTGACACGAAACATCACCTCCAAAAATGCTTCTTGGCCTGCTGAATTACTCCAGCATTTGGTGTTTATCTACTGAATGGTGGTGCAGGCTCAAAGACCCACATGGACAATTCCTGTTATGTTTTGCATATTCTTATGAAATTAGCTGTTGATTAAACACTATGAATAATTTTCATCTCAATGATAAGGAAAATCAAGTATATGATGGGTTTCTAATTAATGTCACTTACTGTTGGAAATACTGTTTTCCTACAGTTTAATGTTGTAATGACCCCTTCTGGATGCCTCATTATATGCTCAATTCCTGATGGTGGAATATTCTGACTCAAATTATGGATATCGCTGAGCTAAACAACATCAAGATTATTTAGGTGGTCTAAGTAATTAACTTGCATATTTCATGAGTTTGCATTTAGCAATCACCTCTTTGAAACTGGTATTAGGCTGGGATTAGTGACAGCACTCTTAGCTCGAAAAGAGAACACGTTTTCAAATCCCACAGATCTCAACATATAATCTATGGCATCTGACTCAATGAGCAATGTCTCAAAGGCAAATTCAATGCTAGCATTTATATCAAGAGGACTGGAATACAAAAACCGAGGTATAATGCTGAGGCTCTATAAGGTGCTGGTCAGGACGCAATCGGAGTACTGTGAGCACATTTGGGCCCCATATCTGAGAAAGGATGCGCTGGCTCTGGAGAGGGCCCACAGGAGGTTTACCAGAATAATTTCAGAAATGAGTGGATTAGCATATGATGAGCGTATGACAGCACTGGGACTGTACTCACAGGGGTTTAGAAGGTTGAGGGGGGGTTCTCATTGAAACTTACAGAATAATGAAAGTCGTAGTTAGAGTGGATGTGGAAAGGATGTCTCCACTGGTGGGAGAGTCTAGGACCAGAGATCATAGCCTCAGAATTAAAAGGAGCTTCTTTGCCACATAGGGCTATGGAGGCCAAGTCAGTGGATATTTTTAAGGCAGAGATAGGCAAACTCTTGATTAGAACGGGTGGCAAGGGTTATGGGGAGAAGGCAGGAAAATGGGATTAGGTGGTAGAGATCAGCCATGATTGAATGGCGGAATAGACTCGATGGGCCGAATGGCCTAATTCTACTCCTATAACTTGTGAACTTGTATTCAAATGTCTGTTGACTTTTTTCCTTTTCCAATGAGGTGGTTAACTGAGCCTCCTTTGATCTCCGATGGGTAAAAATGATCCATGGCACTACCTCCAGAAGAGAGGTACTATTGTGGAAAATAATTCTCAAATGATATCACTTAAAGAAAAATGATTATCCAGTCACTTTGTTAAATGTTGCTAATGGGATCTTGTTGTGTGCAAAAAGGTTTGTGCATTTCCCTACATTAACATGGTCTGTTCTCCAAAATTATTTCATGAGTTCGAAACCTTTTTTGAGATCCCCTGAGATTGTAAAAGGTACCTTTCCTTCTTAAAATGATCTTCTTCTTCTTGCGTATGGCGTGCACAGCCTGAAGTTGCAGGACAACTTGTTCTATTTGATCTTATTTGATTGTGCACGGCGGGTTGATTGCATTTGTCGAAACAGGGCGAACCGCATAAAGATTGCAATCTTCCACTCCTTAAAATGATCTAAGTTAAATGTTCAAAAAGTAATTGATGTCTTCATGCAGTTGGTGCAGAAATACATCTACTTTCATGAATATTATGAAGTTATTTTTGTTACAGCTTCCAGTTCCTCTAACTTCACAGTGTTAGGTCTGAAGCAAAAATAATGAAAGTCTCATAAATTGAGACTTCAGTTCTTAGGACAGTTGTGACATGACAAGTGCAGTATATTTGAAAGACGTGACACTTTGACAACTGCAATCTACTTATAATCCCAAATAGGTATTATTTTCTCAAGCCATTGACAAAAAAAGAAAGCATAAATGTTATTTTCAAACCTTCCGAGCCACTTGCTTGCAAATCTGTTGCATCGGTCCCCTGCGAACAGTTTGGAAAATAATTCTCACTTGGAACTCATAGGACAAATATCATCCGTGCCAGTTTGTCAGTGTTTTGAAGTAGTTGCAAGTGTAAATGAAGAATGGGGTTTCTCAGATTTACAATATTTCAAAGTGATAATATCCCTCATGTGCAGTAAAAACCAGCCCTGTGATATTACTGTAATGTAACTTATATTTTTCCTGCTATTTTGAGTGAACCTGGTGCTTTCACCCTCTGCCTCTAAGGACTAGTGTAGTTTGATATGTGATGGTAGTATTATAGAAGATTGGAATTTCAGTCCTCCGTGGCAATCTTATTGCTCAGAACAGCCTACAATAGCATAATAAATAATAGTATCTTCTTGGGATGTTGTGAAGCCACAGTGTTGCAAGCCCAGATTTCTCAAAACAGTTTGTACACATGCCCCAAATATTGTTGTTTTTCTGCTTATGGTCAGTCTGAAGAAGAGTCCCGACCCGAAATGTCACCTATCCGTGTTATCCAGAGATGATGCATGACCCATTGAGTTGCTCCAGCACTTTGTGTATTTTTTTTTCTAATCCTAATAGTTATCTAGTGATCCTTCCTGGAAGATCAGCATGTGTGGTGTTGCACACAAATAGGGCTAGGCTTCAATTTGACTTCTGCTCACAGTCAAATCATTATCATTCATTTTTTAAGATTCACAAACAAAAAATAGTTATTAAATAATATCAGGCACACATGTGGCCTTCCCAGTAATGTTGTCCCTTATAAGAAGATGAAACAGATTCCAAACATGAAACCAGCAGAAAATAAAGGGAGAAACATAAAGATGGATATATAGTTGCAGTTTAGATGCTTGATTCTGCAGGGTTAAGTTCCTTGTGTCTTGTAGGAGATTCACATACTTAAACATGCAGGAGGTATTCCATCATACACTTGACTTGTCCCTTACGGATGGTGGAAAAGATTTATGAAGCCAGGAATTAAGTCCTCAGTCCCAGAATAGTCAGTCAATGGGGGGTGGGGAAGGATGGGAGTGAGAGAGCAGGAGAAGCCAGTTTGCATGGACTGTCTGCATTCACAAACCTCTGAAATGTCTTGTGGTCTTGGACAGAGCAGATTTTATACCAAACAGTGATGCATCCAGATACAATGGTTTCTATGGGTCATCTGTAGAAATTGGTTATTAGAACTCAGAATGTCCTTAGCCTTCTGAGCAACTAGGGGCATTGGAGTGTTTTCTTGGCTGTAGCATCAATGCAGTCAAATTGTCGGCAATAATTACACCTAGGAACTTGAAGCTCTAGAAACACTAAGGAACTATAACTATTTCCACTTTAGCACTGTTGATACAGACAGGGCCATGTGCTCCATCGTGGTTCCTAAAGTCGATGACCTGCTCCTTCATGAGATGCATTCTTCGTTGGTGAACCTGAATGTGACAAGGAAAATGACAAGCACTGATGTCGAAAATAATCTGTAAAGCCAATATCTCAGGTTGACCCTGAGTGTTTTCTGAGTCTCCTTATATATGATTTCAAAACTAAGGAAGTAAACTGCATGTCATTCTGACAAAGGTCTGGGTTATTTGGTGTGACCATGGATGTATAACCAATCATCCCAGCATCTCTCACTTTTAATGCAGACTTTCTTACCCGCTTTATGTAGTGTAAAGTCATAGACTAATAGACATAGAGTCCGACAGCATGGAAACAGTCCCTTCGGTCCAACTCATCTATGCCAACCAAGATGCCCCATCTGAGCCGGTCCCGTTTGCCTATGTTTGGCCCATATCCCACTAAACTTTCCTTATCCATGCCATCTGGGAAGTGTACTGACCTTTGTAACTCATGGAAGGACCTAAATGAAAGGAAGCAAAGATCTGCAACAACCTTAATGGCTATAGATTGAGTGATCTAGGAAAGGCTATAAACCTGCCTAAAGCATGTTACATCTTCTTAAAGATGTTCGATAAACTCGGTCAATGCTCTTTGGAAATATGAGTGTATCCTTTGCCAATGGAACATAACATACTGGCAGGATCGGCTATCCTACTATATTGAAGATAGACACAGAAAGCTGGAGTAACTTAGCAGGACTGGCAGCATTTCTGGAGAGAAGGAATGGGTGACGTTTCGGGTCAAGACCCTTCTTCAGACTATATCTCTCCCCCTTTCCACTTGCCTTACTTGGCACACTTGGTTGCTCCTTAACTCATTTTTTTAATCCTCCCAGTGTAATTATTACCAACGCCTCCATTTCTCTGGTAAAAAAAAGCATCCCTTGAGCCCTGACAGCAAGTTCCTTCGACAATATAATTATACTTTACTTTCTTTGCAAATATCGTCAGCACATTTCTCTCTTAAACAACCCTGTTTTCGATCAAACACCAAAGAAACCTTCAAAATATTGAGCCTTATGTTATGCAGCTTAGATGTGGGAAATTCTTTCTGCTGCTAAACACCATGCCTACTGGGTGTAATTAATATACAGCATCAATCAAAGTTAACAAGACTGATGACATCTAATCAGTATTGTGCAAGCACTGATACAACCAACCTTCTATAGTTTTATCATGCATGCACAACCCACATACTCCTGGGTACCTAATTTGCAAAAAAAAAAGTACATTTGTGATTTGCAATTGAATAATCACTGGTAGTTGTAGTCATACAGCATGAAAAAGGCACTTCGGCCCAACATGTACAACTCTCAGAAAGGGGCAACACAACTAGAGAAAGAGGCAAATGAAGAAGGTTTATGGCATGTGTAGGAAGGAACTGCAGATCCTCGTTTATACCGAAGATCGACACAAAAAGCTGAAGTAACTCAGTGGGACAGGCAGCATCTCTGGAGAGAAGGAATTGGTGACGTTTCGGGTCGAGACCTTTCTTCAGGCTCTATCTCAACACGAAACGTCACCCATTCCTTCTCTCCAGAGATCCTGCCTGTCCTGCTGAGTTACTCCAACATTTTCTGTTTATCTTCAGTTCAAACCAACATCTACAAGATACAAGATACATTTATTTGTCACATAAACCGATTGGTAAAGTGAAATGTGTGGTCGCCATACAGCCATATGAATAATAAAGAAGCCAGAACACGATAGACTTTAACACAGACATCCCCACACAACGGGATCAAAGTTTCCCACTATGAGGGAAGGCTCCAAAATTCAGTCATCCTCCTCTGTTCTCCTCCCGTGGTCGGGGGCTCCCGAACCCCCCGCTGTCGCCGCTATGGGTGGCCCGATGTTCAGGCCCACTCGCTGGGGAGATGGGAGTCCGACGTCGGGACTGGAGGACATCCTCAGTGGCTTGGACATCCGAATCGGCCAGCTCCTACCGGAGTCTGCAGCTCCCGAAGTTCACAGGCCGCGCTGGGCTGAGATTCAACCCTCGGCAAAGGGCCCCAGGACTCCGCGATGTTGAAGTCAGCGCCGCCCACACTGGAAACTACGAACCACAGCTCCAATGTTAAAGCAGCAGGCCCAACACTCCGGAGCTTCAACGGCGATCCAGGTAAGCAATCGCCCGCTCCGCGATGTATCCAGTGCTGCACCACCGCTGTTGAAGCTCTGGTCCGGGTCCCCGGCAGGAAATGCCGCTCCAATCCAGGTGGTAGGCTGCGAGAAGGGGGGCAAGGACGCGACTCGGCGAATAGTCGCGTCCTCGCAAGGAAGTGACTAGGAAACAGTTTCTCCCTTACCCTACCCCCCTTCCCCACATAGAAAAGCTAAATAAATCTCCAAAACAAACTTTTAAAACTGACAAGAAAAAATTTTAAAGACAGAAAAACCGACAGACTGTAGTCAGAGGCTGCCATCGATGCGGCGCCCCTAGTGGATAGGCATTATCTGCAGTTCCTTCCTACACATAAGGAAAATAGCACTCTATGCTCCATTTATAGTTTAGTGATACAGCATGGAAACAAGCTCTTCCATTGATCATGCATTCATATTAGTTCTAAATTATACCAGTTTCAAATTCACTGCCTACACATTAGGAGCAACTTTACAGAAGCCAATTAACCAACAACCTGGTACATCTTTGGGATAGAGGAAGAAGCCAGAGCACCCAGAGGAAACTCATGAGGTCACAGGGAGAATGCACTAAGTAAGTAAGTAAGTAAGTTTATTGGGCAAATATTCATATACAAGGAATTTGCCTAGGTGCTCCTCCCACAATTAACAATATAACATACAGTGACGGTGACAGTTACTAACTCCACCCAACCAGCACCTGAGGTCAGGATCAAACCATAATCTCTGGTGATGAAAGACAGCAGCTCTACCAGCTGGGCCACTATTTTTCCCAAAATTATCTGGTCACTAACTTCGCATTTACCTCACTGCTGTACATGGAACCTTGTTATGTATAAATTGACTGTGCTGTTTCCCAGTGATTGCAAGTTATTAATTTGTTATGAATTGGTTTATCACATCCTAAGTTCATAATAGGTGCTACATAAGTTTAAGCTTTTCATTATAATTTGAGGAAGGTAAATAGAGCACATGGAGAGGAGTTAAACTAACGTTAAAAAAGTCCCTCTAGGAATAAGAGTGGAGTCAGTCTAGCAATAAGAGCAGGATTTATTGAAGCAAAATCATGGGCTAAAATAAATATTGAGAAAGTAATATCAGAGGATTAAGCTTAATGAACCTTTTGTGAGATAGGGAGATATTAAAAGTAGCTTGTAAAAGCTGAATGGAACATCAAAAATTAAATCAGGAATGGGAACAGATGAGCCAATGTTCAGAACAATTGAAATCACAGTTCAATATAATTTATATTAATGTGTGTATGCACAGAAAACATTCAGTCTGGCAGCTGCTCCCCATCCACCTCCTATCTGTTACATAGATGCCAAGGTGCAAGGCCTTGAATGGATCCAATAGTGGGGCATGTAAATACAAGATGTTGGATTAAGACCCAATGTCAATCAGCAAAGGCAAGGAATGGGTGATCCAAACCAGCTGGAAGTTACAGGCATTTTGAGTGTGGAAACAGACCCTTCAGCCCAACTTGCCTATACTGACCAACATGTCCCATCTATGCAAGTCCCATCTGCCCTTGTTTGACGCATATCCCTCTAAACCTGTCCTATCTATGTACCTGCCCAAATGTTTCTTAAACATTGCAATACTACCTGCCTCAACTACTTCCTCTGGCAGCTCTTTCTGTATACCCAGCACCCTCTGTGTGAAGAAGTTACCCCTCAGGTTCTTATTAAATCTTAATACCCCCTCATCTTAAACCTATGTCCTCTGTAGGATAAGCTGACAGAGGAGGTAGTTGAGGCTGATACTATAACAATATTTAAAATACATTTGGACATGTACATGAATAGGAAAGGTGAAGAGGAAATATGGGCCTAGCACGGATGGATGGGACTAGTGTAGATGGGGCATGGACACCTTTGTCACTTTCCGGGGCTGCTGGGCACCACAAGGGTTTGAGTGATTCTTAGATGGAAGTGACAACATTTTGGTTTGATACATATGTACATTCCTCATTTTAGATAGATGTCTCCTTGGAGTAGTGTTTTCACTATCTGTTTATACCTGTAAATAAAATTACTTTTGCAATAAAAAGTATAGATGGGGCATCTTGGTCAGCATGGGCAAGTTGGGCTGAAGGGCCTTTTTCTGTGCTATATGATTCTATGACTTTAATATTGCAATATGGCATATGATACCAAAGCATTTTAAGCAAAATAACTCATATCGCTTAAATCCTATGGCATAACTTTTATGAATTTTTGCTGCTCTTTAATATTGCCATAATTGTTTCAAATATTTTATGACTCTGCAATGTTAATTACACTGCAAGGAGAGCTAATTCTTATTTTAAAGGAAAACAATTCCCAGGAAAATGAATAGCTTTGACAGCTGAACATTTAACACAGGACTTCACTACATAAATAACTAAAGTTGCAGGTTGCAAGTATGTATTACTTCTCAAGGAAAGTTTGCGCATTTGATATTAACTGATTTAGGTCTGTCAGCAAGTACTTACAACCCTTTCACTTTGTCATGATTCATGGTGATGTAGTAGAAGGCTAATTGTTAAAATTAATTTGTGTAAATGACTAAGCAAGAGATAACAAAATTACATCTGCACTTGTATGGCAGAAATTCAGTGGTGGTGGCCTGGAATGGCAGCTGCTTCGAAACAACACTCACTAGAAATTAAACGCTGCAAAACATTAATTAATACATTTTTGGACTGTTAATTTGCACTGAAAGGTTCCTGGGTGCAAAACTGCTGTGAAGATGAACCGTGATAATTAGAATTAATGAGATGGCTGCATCTTTTCTGCAGTTGAAGTATAAAAACATGAATGGAAATGGGGTCTTGATTTTGACATTCTCATAAATCTGGATGATAATGCAGCCATTAGTATGAGGGGGATTAAGTGCTGAAACCCGTGTGTTATCCATCAGATGACAGAATATATCCCATATGTTATTGCAAGAGCTTAGACAGAGATGCTGTCCTTGAAGTGGCTTGAAGAAGAGCTTTCAGAATTAAAGAGATAGTATAGTAGGTGTCACAGGACAGGAAAATAAATAACTTACTTTGCTGATTACCAAATAGGAGTAATGACCGGTAGTTTATAATTGCCAACTAACTAATGCTGCATACGACAATGCTACAATCCAATGGCAATTTGTCATAAGCCTTCAGTTCAAAGTAAATCCCAAATCCTTTTTAGTGCTTTCATGATTGTTTCTCACACATATTAGAACTTGAAGTCTTCTAAATGTTTGGTCCCTTGCACGGTTACTCAATTTTATTGCTCATTTTGATTTTGTACTGAACAGGAGTGAAGTCAGTGAAATTTTTGTTTTATTATTTCAGATTATCAGCTTCTTTCCTATTCATTATTTAGATCATAACATATGTTTAACCCAAGGTGCAGGCTTCCTGGGTGACCACCAAGAAGGGTAAAGGAAATAGGCAGAGAGAGCAAGAATCTCCGGTGGACAGTCCCCTCAAAAACGCACATACCCTTGTAGGTACTGTTGGGGAGGATGAATGCAGGAGAAAGCAGCAACAGGCACATCTGTTGCACAAGATCTAGTTTTGAGTCACAGCAGAGTAGGATGAAGTCAGACAGGACTATAGTGATAGGAATCTCTATAGTTAGCGAGGACAGACAGGAGATACTGTGGCCTCAAATGGAACTCCAGGATGGTGTCCTTAAATGCAGTTTTAATAACGGCATGTTCAAGGACACCACTGATATTTTTAATAGAAGTTGTAATGTTAAGAACTACCTATTGTTATACATTGATGGAGGTCATTGCTTCTCATTTCTGGGGGTTTCATAAAGCTGAAGAAAACTAAACAAAAATAAATGAATGGATATCCTTTAACCCGTTCAGTGTCACTCCCGAGTATACTCGGATTATGGCCAATAGTGAAAACAAATAGTTGGCAGTGAACAGGTTAATTAAGCAGGAGATGATTGTGATGCTTCATCCTAATTAGGAACCAACATATGGAACTAATTGCAGGTGATTGATATATGTTGGGAGATAAAAGTTAGCACCAAGATGTACAGAGGATGGTGGGGTCAAAGTCTATAACTCCCTGAAAGTGGCTACACAACTAGAGAAAGAGGCAATTGAAGAAGGCTTGTGGTATGTGTAGGAATTAACTACTGATGATGGTTTAATCCGAAGGTATACACAAAATGCTGGAGTAACTCAGTAGGACAGGCAGCATCTCTGGAGAGAAGGAACGGGTGATGTTTTGGGTCGGGACCCTTCTTCAGAGTCTGAAGAAGAGTCTCAACCTGAAACCTCACCCATTCCTTCTCTCCAGAGATGCCGCCTGTCCTGCTGCACCATTCCACCATTTTGTGCCTACATTTTCTCGACTCTGGATCAGTTCCTGTGGACTGGAGCGTACCCATGTAACTCCACTTTTTAAGAAAGGAGGGAGAGAGAAAACGGAATTATAGACCAGTTAGCCTTACATTGGTAATGGGAAAGATGCTTGTCGATATTTAAAGATGTTATAGAAGCGCATTTGGAAAGCAGTGACAGGATCGGTCAAAGTCAGCATGGATACATGAAGGGGAAATCATGCTTGACTACTCTTCTGGAATTTTTTGAGGATGTAGCAAGTCGAATTAATATGGGAAATCCAGTGGATGTGGTGTATCTGGGCTTTCAAAAAGCCTTTGACAAGGTCCCACACGAGATTAATGTGCAAAATTGGAGCACACGGTAGTGTGGATAGGGTAACAACATGGATAGAGTGGTTGGCAGACAGGAAGCAAAGAGTAGGAATTAATGGATCCTTTTCAGAATGGCAGGCAGTGACTAGTGGGGTGCCTCAAGGCTCGGTGCTAGGACCCCAGTTATTTACAATATATGTTAACGATCTAGATGAGAAAATTAAATGTGACATCTCCAAGTTTGTGGATAACACAAAGCTGGGTGGCAGTGTGGGCTGCGATGAGGATGCTATTGAGGCTTCAGGGTGAGTTGGATAGGTTGGGTGAGTGAGCAGATGCCTGGCAGATGCAGTATAATGTGGATAAATGTGAGGCTATCCACTTTGGTGGCAAGAACAGGAATGGTGTCATATTAGGAAAAGGGCAGGTGCAATGAGACCTGGGTGTGCTTGTACATCAGTCACTGAAAGTAAGCACGCAGGTTCAGCAGGCAGTGAATAAAGCTAATGGCATGTTGGCCTTCATTGCGAGAGTATTTCAGTTTAGGAGCATGGAGGTCCTACTGCAGTTGTACAAGGCCCTGATGAGACTGCACCTGGAGTATTGTGTGCAACTTTGCTCTCCTAATTTGAGGAAGGACATTATTGCTATTGAGTGAGTGCAGCGTAGGTTCACCAGGATAATTCCCGGGATGGCGGGACTGACATATGATGAAAGGATGTTGACTGGGCTTGTATTCACCGGAATTTTGAAGGATGAGAAGTTATCTTAAAGAAACCTATAACATTCTTAAAGGATTGGACAGGCTAGATGCAGGAAAAATGTTCCCAATGTTTGGGAAGTCCAGAACCAGGGGTTTAGGAATGAGGGGTAGGCCATTTAGGACTGAGATGAGGAAAAACTTCTTCACCCAGAGAGTTGTGAATCCGTGGAATTCTCTGCCACACAAGGCAGTGGAGGCCAATTCACTGGATGTTTTCAAGAGAGTGTTAGATTTAGTTCTTAGGGCTAAAGGAATCAAGGGATAGTGGGGAAAAGGCAGGAATGTGGTACTGATTTTAGATGATTAACCATGATCATATGGAATGGCAGTGCTGGCTCGAAGGGCCAAATGGCCTACTCGTGCATCTATATTTCTATGTTTCTATTCAAGGTTTATGGTATGCTTTCTTTCAAAAGTTGGAGCATTGTGTAAGAGTCAGAAATTCATGATACGGTATTACAGAATTTTGATTAGACCACGTTTGGAGTATTGCATTCCGGTCTGGTCGCTCCATTACAGGAAGGATGTGGAGGCTTTGGAAAAGGTGCAGAGGTGGTTTATGAGACTGATGCCTGTATTAGGGGACATTAGCTACAAGGAGAATTTGGACAGATGTGAATTGTTTTCATGGGAACACTGGAAATTGCGGGGAGATCTGATGGTATACAAAATTATGAGAGGCATAGATAGGACAGTCAGAATTGTTTTCCCAGGATGGACAGATCAAATACTAGAGGACATTTTTAAGCTGTGAGGGGCAAAGTTTAAAGGAGATGTGTAGGGCAATCTTTTTACACTGAGGGTGATGAGTGCCTGGAACACACTGCTGGGGTGATGGTTAAGGCAAATACGATAGTGCCATTTAAAAGATTTTTGGATAGACATATGTATATGCAGGGAATGAAGGGATATGGAATAGGTGCAGGCAGCTAAGAGTTCTGCATTATGTTTGGCACACGATATTGTGGGCTAAAGGGCCTGTTCTTGTGCTGTGCTGTTCTATGTTCTATATTCTGAGACTTCAGTCTTCTGATCAAATAAACAAGACTATGAAGAGCTGATAGCTCTAGAGTCAAACTCATTATTGTTGGCCATTCCAAATTGACATGAATGTAGTTAACATGATCAGATCTGAACCAGTGTTGCATACTTCATGTTTGTAGTGACTGGAAGATGTTTCCTATCTATTAATTGGCATTGTTAATTTATACAGATCCTTTCCAAAATCTATCTGGAACCTGGATGCCGATCTTATGTTTTCACTTTTCTAAAATAAATGCTCGTAGAAATCAATTGCTTTTAGCGCAGTTAGGTTGAGATTCATTAAAATTTACAACCTTATGCAATTCACCATCAACTGTAGTATGTGTCCACAGTGGTCAGCATGAAATGGAGCAGCAGATGAGTAAGGAGATTGCAGATATATGTAAATAATAGGGCAATATTAGTGAGAGATGTCATCTTCCCTTGTATTAATTGGGCCTCCCACAATGTAAAGGACTTGGATGAGGTGAAATTTGTTAAATATGTCCAATAAACCTTCCTTAATCAACATATAAAGGCCACTACTGGAGAGGACACAACACACAACTTCCTCTTAGGGAACAAGGTAGTAAGTCACTGAAGTGTCGGTGGAGGAGACTTTGGAACAGTGACAATAATTCTACCAGTTTTAACATAGTTATGGAGAACAATTAGACTGGCCTACAAGTTAAGGTCATAAATTGGGGCTGATTTTGAAGGCATTTGGCAGGATATTGCAGAGGTCAATTAGTTAACATCAGTGTAGTTTAGAGATACAGCGTGGAAACAGGGCCCTTCAGCCCAACAAGTCCGCGCCATCCAGCGATCCCCGTGCACTAGCACTATCCTACAGATTAGGAACAATTTACAATTTTTATCAAAGCCAAATGAACCTACAAACCTTTATCTTTGGAATGTGGGAGGAAACGGGAGCACCCGGGGAAACCCATGTGGTCACGGGGAAATGTACAAAATCCATACATACAGCACCCAAAGTCAGGATTGAACCTGGGTCTCTGGCATTTTAAGGCAGCAACACTACTATTGTGCCACCATGCTGCCCAATTGGGATAGTCTGTTTGAAGGTAAGGGACTGCTGACAAATGAGAGACTTTCAGAAGTGAGTTACTAAAAGTATTGAGGCAGCATGTTCCTGTTAGGGAAAAGGGCAATGCTAACCAGTTTAGGGATTATTTATAGTGAATTATTTATTATGTAGGCTTGTATTCATCATAAGTGAACAGTGTCATTTCTACAACACAATGCAGTTATATAAGACATTGGTGAGTAATCGCAGTTTATCACAATCGAGATTTGTGTCCAGTTCTGGGCACCATGTTATAGGAAAGATGTTGTCAAGCTGGAAAGGGGGCGGAGAAGATTTATGAGGATGTTGCCAGGACTCTAGAGCCTGACTATCAGGAGAGGGCGAGTAGGCTAGGACTCTATTCCTTGGAGGGCAGGAGGACGAGGGGTGATCTTATAGAAGTGTACAAAATCATGAGCGGAATGAATTGGGTAGACAGAGTCTCTTGCCTCTAGACTGCCCATAGTCTGTTGGAGTGGATCCGAAAATGGGATAACATAGAACTAGCGTGAATGGGGGATCAATGGTCGGTGTGGATTCTTTTCATGCTGTGTCTCTAAACGAAACTAAACCCTGGTTGATGAGAGGTGTTGAGGTTCTGGTGAGGAAAAAGGAGGCATACATCAGATTTAGACAGTTGAAATCAAGAGAATCATTCTTGGTGCAGAAGAAATGTAGGAGTACACTTACAAGGGTAAAAAATGAACATGAAAGGGAGCTGGCAGACAAGGTAGAGGAAAATCCTAAGAGATTCTTAATAGGTATATTAGGAGTAAAAGAGTAGCTATGGAAAGAATAGGATCCTTTAAAGATCAGCATGACCATGTTTGTCTAAAACCACAAGAGATGGAAGTGATATTAAATGAATACTTCCTACCTATTGTCACTGTGGACAAGATCACCCACTGTGTTGTTCCACAGAGGCCCTTTCAGCAATATTTGCATCATTGTTTGCCACGGGTGAATTTGCAGAGAATTGGAGAGCAACTATTGTTGTTTAGTTTATCTAAGAAGGACAGCAAGGCCAAACCAGGGATGTACAGGCCGGTGAGCCTGGTGTTAGTGGTGAAAAAGTTGTCGTGGGGGCTTCTTAGGGAGAGGATCTACCAGATTGTGGATAGCCACAGACGTATAAGGGACAGTCAGCATAGCCTTGTGTGTTGGAAACCTGTTCCATGTATCTCAAAAGAGTTTTTTGAAGAAGTCACCAAGACCATTGATTAGGGCGTTATTGGTGAGTGGGCATTATCTGTATGGAGACACAAAATTGTGAGTGGCATAGATAAGATGTTGTGGACGGATGTGGATGCCAAGTCAATGGATATTTTTAAGGCGGAAATTGACAGATTCTTGATTAGTAAGGGTGTCTGGGGATATAGGGCGAAGGCATGAGAATAGGGTTGAGGGGGAAAGATAAATCAGTTATGATTAAATGGTGGAATAGATTAAAAGGGCTAAATGGCCTAATTCTGCTGCTAGAACCAATGAACTTATAAAGATAGATAGTGATAAATATTTCCCCTCAGCAAAGGAAGTTTGAAACTAAAGGGCATTGATTTACGACACGGATCAAAAGATTTAGAGAGGATCAAATGTAGAACTTTTTCACCCAGATAGGGAACTCACAAACTGTCCTATTCCATGTAAGAAAATGGGCTGGCTTTTCCTGCAGCAGGTCTAACCTGGCTCATGTTCAGACTTAGCTTCCTAATGGAAGTGTTGGAAATTACTTCAAAATTTATCATCTACCATTAAACTGCATGTGAAATCCAATATCAGGGCACAGGTGGACATTGGAAGACAATTTGTACAGGAATTCTGGGATTTCGTGGGAGGTTTTTTTTTTTGCTTAATGTTGGCTTATAAATTAATGACCTGCTTTGGAATGCATGTTCAGCCTTCCTGCAATTTGCCAAGCACTTTGCCCCCACTGGACTTATTTGTATGTGTCAAAGTACGATGCACGGCAGAGCAGATGCGAGCTCTAGTGATTTGCACCGCTGATGGTCCATGCTTAAGTTGGCTGAGGTGAATAAGGTAGAACAGCTGCCAGGACCATCTGACCTAAGCGCTCATTATGTTGTAAGCAAAAGCTCACTGATGGCACTTTTAACTTCATGTCAAAAGGCCTCTGAATCAAAGCACACTCCGAGGCTTTGAGTCCAGAGTTTAAACTGACTCAGCGTAGTACTAAAGACTTGTACCACAACATCTCTAAGCCAAGTCAAACCCCCTGTTTGAAGGAGAGCAGATGAATGATTCTGGAGTCCAGCCCATCAACCAAATTTATGTAGTCACTAATCACTTTGTTATTTATGAGTCCTCACAGAGTGTAAATTGGATGTGATTATGCATATTATGACACTATCCCCTCTGCAAAACTTATTAATTAAACGTGAAGAACTTTGGAATATTATGAGGATATGAAATATGCAATATAAATGATTTTTTAATGCTTCATATATGTCGGGCATAATCAACCTAACAACTTCATCCTTCTGATCATCTCTAAATTTGGACAAAAGAACACTGTGGTGTCAATAATTCTAAAATTAAAAATACATTAAATGCTTTAAATACTCAATCGTTTACTTCATGCACATAAAATGTTGCCTGTACATCCATTCTATTCCATCAAATTGCAGTACAAAAGAAATTGGGACTTTTTAATAATTGTTTCAATTGTTTGTAGATAAATGGACCTTGCCTGTAGCACACATTTGAATTCATATCAACAGTTTAGTTTAGTCTAGTTTAATTTAGTTTAGAGATAAAGCATGGAAACGGGCCCTTCGGCCCATTGACTCCAAGCCAACCGTTGATCACCCATTCACACTAGTTCTATTTATCCCACTTTCCCTACACTCTAGGGACAATTTACACAGGCCAATTGAACCTACAGACTCGCATATCCTTAGGATGTGGGAGGAAACCCACAGTCACAGGGAGAACATGCAAACTCCACACAGAGAGCAGCTGAGGTCAGGATCTAACCCAGGCCTCTGGCACTGTGAGGCAGTGGCTCCACCAGACATTCTAGGACTGAGGTTTGAGACTTTGCTGCTTTTAAATACTGTTTTTACTATTGAGGCCTGATACCATTGTTGCACTGAATGGAACCTATTTCTTTAACTGCAAACTAATGCAGAAGAGTCTAGAATGATATGATATGGTGCGACTCGGGAAACTTAATGTTTTGTGTTAGAGTATGCATCTTGGATTATAATTGAAGTGGGCATTTGGGATTAAAGACTTTCTTCATGCATTCCAAGTTTTATGGGCTGGCTCTGACTTTAATGTGACAAAATCAAACCACTTAACCACAGCTGATTCACAGCCATAGATTTCATCTCCAACCATATTCATCTTGGAGGTGAGACTGTGAAATAAATCATATTCCTAACAGAGCTTTGCCAAGAGTTCAAATAACCTGGCAAACAGTTACAAATAAAGCTTTATAAAGAAGACATTTGGAAAAAGATAAATATGCATCTTGTTGTTCACATTTGCGTGTTATTAGAATCAACATTCCATTAGCCATGTTTCATTGAAGTAAGTAGCTTTTTTGGTGATGTATCACCTTGCACTTAGCTGTTAAAATGTAGTCAATTCCAATTAAGCAAATTGCTGATAAATAATCCTTCATCATTGATATAAATATCATGCAAAAATAGGTCTGAAAAGTTCCAATGTCACAGCTGATTACTAAATCTTATAAATAGTTGTCTTTGGCTTAGTTCAGATTGTACATTCATTTGATCTTTTATCCTTTGATAATGGCTGTTGTGTATTTTATAGACTTCAATAATAGACACAAAGAAAACTGTAGCTATTATTTTCTTTCAGAAATTTTAAATCAGATTACTGATTTTATTTATAATAGGATTACCAGTTTAATTTTGTAAATAACAATAGCCTTAAGGTTTATGAATAGTTTGGTGATTAATGGCCACATCAGCGAGATGATAATATGGCTGATTCCTTTAATTTATTCCTTCCTCAAGGCATCAACAAGAGAGAAATGGGAGTGTTAATCTGGTAGATACTCATCTTGAAATTCATGTGACACAAAGTTGAGACTATTTCAGAATCAAATACACAGAACAAGATGTTAAGAAGTCCCTTGTGCCAGTAGGTGGGGAGCATTTCACGACATTCATTGATTGCTGAAAGTGGTAGACGCTCAACATCGGGGGGGGGGGGGGGGGGGGGGGGGGGATACGTATATGTATATCTTGGCCTGGGTAACCTTCAGGACAGTTGGGCACAGGACACATCATCAGTAGTGTACCCTTACATCACTGGGTGTTTTGGCCTTTTAACACTATACACCCTCCACAAGGGCGGCCCGCTGCAGGATGATCAGCCCTCAGCGTGTGTCCCGTGTCAAACTGCCTCAAAGATTCACCATGACGTACTTGGGGCCCAGCATGGGTCTTTCCGTTTGAGCCAAATCCAACGGCTGCTTCTTTCAGCCGCGTCTGAGAGTGATATTATGGTCTACCGCAGAGCCTGACTCTGGATTCCAAGCTCCTTCAGCAGTCTGATGGTAGATGACGCAACAAATCCTCTGCATCCCACGTCAACTGGATAGACTTTGGTGTTCCAGCCACACTGCGTTGCCTCTGATGCAAGCTCTGCGTAGCGCAGCTTCTTACGCTCATAGGCCTCCACAACAGAGTTCTCCCATGGAACTGTGAGCTCTATGATGTAAGCAGTCTACTGTGAAAGGGACCAGAACACCAAGTCTGGCCTGAGGTTGGTTGAAGCAATTTTAGGTGGAAATATTAGTTGTCGGCCGATGTCCTCCAGTATCCTCCAGTCACGGGCCCTGCATAGGTTTCCTTCTTTTGATCTGGTGGAAGGATGTTTAGATGTTTTCTGTCCTTCTCGGACAAAGGTTGTCGCCCTTAAATGGGAGGGGTTGCTTGCTCTCGGAGGCAAGGAGTTGGTCGCATACCGCCTGTTCTCAAGGGCTGTTGCAGGCTTTTTAATACCTGATTATGCCGCCACGTGTATCTCCCTTGCGTGAGGCTGGTCTTGCAGCCTACCATGATGTGTTTGAGGGTCGCTGGAGTTGGGCAGAGGGCACAGGTTGGATCCTCGCCGTACAACTGATTGAGGTTCTTTGGTGATGGAAGCACGTCGTATGTCGCTCTGATGATGAAGCTGATCTTGCTTGATTCCATTTCCCATAGTTCTTTCCAGCTGATCTTTCTCTGCTCCACACCTTCCCACTGCATCCATTGCCCATTTGGCAAGAGAGACCGCCTTTGCACTTCTTGCGGCCTCCTCCTGTCGCCGCACCTCCTCAACCACCAATGTCTTCCGCTCTGATGTTATGGCCTTTCGCCAAGTTGGTTTACTTGTCGTAAGGCCAAAGCCTCCTCTTCCCTGCTGGATTTGCCCCACGATGTCTTTGTGCCTCATGGCTGATGAAGCTTGTTGTACTGCATCAGATGGTGTCCACTTCCGGCCCGTTACTAGGGGCGGTGCAACAGCACTGATGGTCTTGTCTCTAGAGTCCCTCAGTGTCATCTGGAGTCTTACTTTGGAACACTTGTATTCCTCTGTTAGATTAGTGAGAGGTAGTTCCAGGACCCCTTTGCCATAGAGGCCGATGTTAGTTAGACATCGTGGGACACCGAGCCATTTCTTCGCGTATGAAGTTATGGTTCGCTCCATCTTCTCCACAGTTGTTATTGGGGCTTCATAAACGGTCAGTGGCCACATTGTCCGAGGAAGGAATCCAAACTGTAGGCAACAGAGCTTCAGTTTCCCAGGCAGTAGGGTCTGATTGATGTTCTCCAGGCCGTTGACAATTTCTTGCCTTAGTTGTTGCACCTGCTCTTTGTCCTTGAGACTTGCATTGTACCATCTGCCCAGGCTTTTTACTGGCTGCTCAGACACTGTTGGTATTAGGTCATCACCGATGCAGAACCTTGTGTCTCTAAGCACCCCCTTAACTATGGAGATGCTTCAAGATTTACTTGGTTTGATTTTCATTCGGGCCCACTTGATGTTCTCCTGCAGCTTTCCAAGTAGCCGCTTGGTGCATGCTGCAGTAGTGGTTATTGTTGTCATGTCGTCCATGTATGCCCTGATGGGTGGGAGACGGAGCCCAGCACTGGTTCGTTCACCGCCCACCACCCATTTTGATGCCCTGATGATGACTTCCATGGCCATTGTAAAGGCCAACGGTGAGACTGTGCAGCTTGCCATGATGCCTACTTCCAAGCGCTGCCATGTTGTACTGAATTCAGCTGTTGTGAAGCACAGCTGCAGGTCTTGGAAATAGTTCTTGACCAGTGTGGTGATGAGCTCTGGTACATGGAAAAAGGCAAAAGATTCCCAAAGGAGTTCATGGGGAACTGAAACAAATGCATTGGCCAGATCAAAGAAGATCACATGTAGGTCTCTCTTGTCCTTCTTAGCTGCTTGGATCTGGTGCCAGATCATGCATGTATGCTCCAAGCAGCCGGAAAACCCTGGAATTCCTGCTTTCTGTACGTATGTATCAATGTACTTGTTTGTTACCAGATAGGTGGATAGCCTTTGTGATACAATGCTGAAAAAGATTTTCCCCTCGACATTGAGGAGACATATTGGCCGGAATTGGCTGATGTCTGATGCATCCTTTTCTTTAGGTATTAGTACGCCGCCGGCCCTTCGCCACGCCTTAGGTATTGTTTGCTTCTTCCACACCACCCTCATGAGCTTCCATAGAAAGCGTAACACATCCGGTGCATTCTTGTACAGCTTGTATGGTACTCCGTATGGCCCCGGAGCTGATGCTGCTCTTGCTCGCCGGACAGTGTTCTCTACCTCTTTCCATTTCGGGGGGCTAGTGTCCAGGTTGAATTCAGGTGGTTGAATAGGCGGGATGTCATGTGGGATGACTAACTGCTCATGCCTTTTCGTGTCTTGGTGGGCCTTTTCCAGGTGTTCCCCCAATTCTTGTTTTGATGTTTTTAAAGTTCCACTTTTTTCCTTTGCGAAGAGGTCTTTGAACTTGAAAGGGTCTTTCACTCCAGGTTTGTGCCCTTTGATCTTTCCCTCCAATGGAAGTCTTTGTAGTTGTTGCGTGGGCTCCTCCACCGGCATTTCTGTGCTTGTATCACCCTCTTCAGTGACGTGGTTGCTCTGCGAACTTTAGTTCTGTCCCGTCGCTGTGCTTCATTCGACTGATTTGACTGGTTGCTTCGTAAGAAGTACTAGTCAATGCGAGGCCCATGTCTCTGCTCTCTCAAGCACTTTTTCCTCCCTTGGTGGATCTTCAAGCCCATCATTGATGTTCTTTTCTCCCAACCACAGATGCACACCTGAAGTTTGTTTCCCGCAGCTGTTGTGGATGTCTCATGTGCCATGCTCTCCTTGTCCGTGGCCGTTTCCGTTCCTGGGTCTGTAACCGTGTTATCAATCGGTGAGCCATCTTGCGCCCCCGCTCTCGCAGGCTCTAGGGGTATTTCCTTTAATTTACTTTGTGTAGCATTTAGCGGGTGTCTCCAACTAGCTGAAACAGCATTGGGGACTGCTGTCATGGGTAGCTAGCCCATGACAGCCCCATTGGGGTCTGTTCCCTCCTGTCAGCTGTCTCTCCAAGCTGTCACATGGACTTTCCCATGTTGTCATCTGTCTTTTCACAGCAGTCACTGGACGAGTCCAGATTTTCAGAATCAAATACACAGGACAAGATGTTAAGAAGTCCCTTGTGCCAGTAGGTTGGGAGCATTTCACGACATTCATTGATTGCTGAGAGTGGTAGATGCTCAATATCGAGGGCGCGGGGGGATACGTATACATATATCTTGGCCTGGGTAACCTTCAGGACAGTTGGGCACAGGACACATCATCAGTAGTGTACCCTTGCATCACTGGATGTTTCGGCCTTTTAATAGATAGTTTTGGAAGGACTGAGGTTCATGCATATAATCTAATAGGTTATTTGCTGGACAATTCATTCTTTCCTAGAGAATTGAGCAATCATTCAAATTACTAATTCAGTACACTGGGTGCTAGTTCCTTGTTGAATTGTAATATGAAGCTGGACTGATTCATGGATGAGGGAAGCATCTCGATATACAGCCATGTTTCAAATAACATGTCTGAAAATAAAAGAGCACTGCACATTTTAAAAAGATGTCTGTCACTAGATCCTCTCAAAGGAACAAAGGAGATTGCAAATAACAGGGTGGCACAGTGTCGCAGCGATAGAGTTGCTGCTTTACATGCCAGAGACCCGGGTTCGATCCTGACTACAGGTGCTGTCGGCATGGAGTTTGTACATTCTCTCCATGACCACGTGGGTTTTCTCCGGGAGTTCCGGTTTTCTCCCACACTCTGAAGACATACAGGTTTGTAGGTTAATTGGCTTCAGTAAAAAAACCATTGTGAATTGTCCCTAGTGTGTAAGATAGTGCTAGTGTATGGGGATCGCTGGTCAGTACAGACTTGGTGGGCTGAAGAGCCTGTTCCCGCGCTGTGTCTCTAAACTAAACTCATAAACCCAGATCACCTGAAGAAATAAAACATAATTGTGGTTAATTCTGGTTTTCAAGGGAAATTTTAGACATTGGTGGCTTAGAGATGGGTTTCTAGATCCAATTCTTTATTTGCCTCATCCGGAATACGACCGATTAAAAAAGCAACATTTTAGTGGTGACTATAGCAGCGTAGCTATATAAAACGGGCTAAGTGGACCAGCTGATCTTAACTATCCAGCACAGTGTGTTTCGATGCTTTATATATAATCTTTATTGTGTATAGGCTTGGAATGTACCAGTACTGCTCTGGTGCAGTGGAGCTGTCATCACCAGGCCTGCTGGGAGTATCCATTGTCACCAAGTAGTCTTTCTGTTGTGATACAGTGAATCAGCTTGGGGGATTGAAGTGTGTTATCATTGCTAAGCCACTGTGACTACTGATGAATTCTGCACAAACAGGCCTGGATCTCACTGCAGATTCTAATTTAAGAGAATGCACCTTTCAGTTATATCTTTAAGGTCCCCAATTCTTGTGTTACGTGTATATCAGACAACTTTAACCTGCTCTTAAAACCTGGTAGATTTTTAACCATGATAAAGATAAATAGGTCTACGGTTTGTGAGAAAAGCTGCTGATGTTAACAAATGTTTGATGGAGAAGGGGTGAGAAAAACAAAAAACATGATTTGGGTGAAAGGAGACTATTGGCAGGAGGGAATAAAATACATAAGGTATTGGAGTAACTCAACAGGTCAGCCAGCATTTCTGGAGAACATGGATTAGTGATGTTCATGTTGGGTACATTCTTCACATTGTAGTAGGGGGAATAAAAATGGAAGAGAGGTGGTGGAGGGGGGGATGCCTGGCAAATTACAGGTGAATGCAGGTAAGGGGGGGGGGGGGTATTGATTTGCAGATGTTTGGACGAAGGCTAGAGATGAAAAGACAAAAAGTGTGAGATAAGGAGATAAGGTTAGGAGAAGCATGAAATGTAAAGCAAGGAGAAAGAAATAGGGGTAGTTCAAGTTCAAGTGAGTTTATTGTCATGTGTCCCTGATAGGACAATTAAATTCTTGCTTTGCTTCAGCACACAGAACATAGTAGGCATTTACTACAAAACAGATCAGTGTGTCCATATACCATAATATAAATATATACACACACATGAATAAATAAACTGATAAAGTGCAAATAACAGATAATGCGTTATTAATAATCAGAGTTTTGTCCGAGCCAGGTTTAATAGCCTGATGGCTGTGGGGAAGTAGCTATTTCTGAACCTGGTTGTTGCACTCTTCAGGCTCCTGTATCTTCTACCTGAAGGTAGCAGGGAGATGAGTGTGTGGCCAGGAGGGTGTGGGACTTTGATGATACTGCCAGCCTTTTTGAGGCAGTGACTGTGATAAATCCCCTCGATGTAAGGAAGGTCAGAGCCGATGATGGACTGGGCAGTGTTTATTACTTTTTGTAGTCTTTTCCTCTCCAGGGCGCTCAAGTTGCCGAACCAAGCTACGATGCAACCGGTCAGCATGCTCTCGGAGAAAGGGAGAGTGGAAAGGGAGAAATAAATATGCATCCAGGTAGGGCACATAGAAGGGCAGGGGAATAAAAGGAGTGGAGAGAAAGGGTTGTTTGTAGTTTAGTATCTAAAAGTGGAGAATTATTTTTCACAGGGTGGTGGGTGTATGGAACAAGCAGCCAGATGAGCTAGTTGAGGCTGGGACTATCCCATCATTTAAGAAACAGTTAGACAGGTACATGGATAGGTCGGGTTTGGAGGGATATGGACCAACCGCAGGCAAGTGAGACTAGTGTAGCTAGGACATTGTTGGTGGTGTGGGTGAGTTGGGCCGAAGGGCCTGTTTCCACACTGTATCCCTCTATGACTCTATAATTCAATATTCATCCAGTTCCTCCAGTTTGTGTCTGACATTATTCTGACATTGGAGGGGGCTGCAAACAGGAAGGTCAGTATGGGAATGGAAAGGGGAGTTAAAATGATTAACAACCAGGAGATTCAGCAGGCCTTGGTGTATCAAACATGAGCGTTTGGCTAAATGGTCACCTAGTCTACGTTTGGTGTCACCGATGTAAAGGAAGCAACATCTCGATCAAAGAATGGAGTAGATGAGGTTAGAATAGTTACATGTGAACCTCTGTCTCACCAGGAAAGACTGCTATGGTTCCTGAATGGAAGTGAAGGTGGAGCTACAGGGACAGGGATCACATCTACTCCAGTTGCTGGGAAAGGTACCTGGGAATGGGGTGGTTTGGGTGGGAAGGGAGAGTGATTTAAGGAGTTTGATAGGGAGTTTTGAACAGGTACTGTGGATCTGTCTTCACTCAACAGGTACTTTGGATCTGTCTTCACTAAGGAGGACACAAACAATCTTCCTGATGTACTAGTGGCCAGAGGATCTGGGGTGATGGGGGAACTGAAGGAATTCCACATTAGGCAGGAAATGGTGATTGACAGACTGATGGGATTGAAGGCTGATAAATTCCCAGGGCCTGATGGTCTGCATCCCTGGGTACTTAAGGAAGTGGCTCTGAAATCATGGACTCATTGGTGATAATTTTTCCAATGTTCTATAGATTTAGGATCAGTCCCTGTGGATTGGAGGGTAGCTAATGTTATGCCACCATTTAAGAAAGGTGGGAGAGAGAAAACGGGGAATTATAGACCAGTTAGCCTGACATCGGTGGTGGGGAAGATGCTGGAGTCAATCATAAAAGATGAAATAGCAGCACAATTGGACAGCAGTAACAGGATCAGTCTGAGTCAGCATGGATTTATGAAGGGGAAATCATGCTTGACTAATCTTCTGGAATTTTTTGAGGATGTAACTATGAAAATGGACAAGGGAGAGCCAATGAATGTAGTGTCCTTGGCCTTTCAGAAAGCATTTGATAAGGTCCCAAATAGGAGATTAGTGGGCAAAATTAGGGCACATGGTATTGGGGGTAGAGTGCTGAGATGGATAGAAAATTGGTTGATAGACAAGAAACAGAGAATATGGATTAATGGGTCCCTTTCAGAATGGCAGGCAGTGACTAGTGGGGTACAGCAAGGCTTGGTGCTGGGACCACAGCTATTTACAATATACATCAATGATTTAGATGAAGGGATTCAAAGTAACATTAGCAAATTTGCAGATGACACAAAGCTGGGTGGCAGTGTGAACTGTGAGGAGGATGCTATGAGAATGCAGGGTGACTTGGACAGGTTGGGGGAGTGGGAAGATGCAGTTTAATGTGGATCAATGTGAGTTTTTTCACTTTGGTAGCAAAATCAGGAAGGCAGATTATTATCTAAATGGTGTTAACTTGGGGAAAAGGGGAAGTACAATGGGATCTGGGGGTCTTCGTTCATCAGTGAATGGAAGTAAGCTTGCAGGTACAGCAGGCAGTGAAGAAAGTAAATGGCATGTTGGCCTTCATAGCAAGTGGAGTTGAGTATAGGAGCAAAGAGGTCCTTCTGCAGTTGTACAGGGCCCTAGCAAGACCACACCTGTAGTATTGTGTGCACTTTTGGTCTCCAAATTTGAGGAAGGACATTCTTGCTATTGAGCGAGTGCAACATAGGTTTACAAGGTTAATTCTCGGGATGGCGGGACTGTCATATGCTGAGAGAATGGAGCGGCTGGGCTTGTATACTCTGGAATTTAGGATGAAAGGGGATCTTATTGAAACATATAAGATTATTAAGGGTTTGGACACGCTAGAGGCAGGAAACATGTTCCCGATGTTGGGGGAGTCCAGAACCAGGGGCCACAGGTTATGAATGAGGGGTAAGCCATTTAGAACAGAGAAGAGGAAACACTTTTCACACAGAGTTGTGAGTCTGTGGAATTCTCTGACTTGTGTAGAGGCCAGTTATCTGGATACTTTCAAGAGAGAGCTAGATCGGGATCTTAAAGATAGCGGTCAGTGGATATGGGGAAAAGACAGGAATGGGGTACTGATTGTGGATGATCAGTCATGATCACATTGAATGGCGGTGCTGGCTCGAAGGTTCAAAAGACCTACTCCTGCACCTATTGTCTATTGCCTATTGACTTGTCTCTGCGGAAAGTGGAAAGGGATGGAGGTGGGAGGATGTAACTGGTGGTGGGATCACATTGAAGGTGGTGTCAACATTGAAGGCGATGCGGAATCTAATCGGGTGAAAGGTAGGGAACAGGAACTTTATTCTTGTTCTGTCTGAAGAGGGGTGGGGCGGGGGGAGAGCGAGAGCAGAACTATGGGACCTAGAGGAGAGGTAGGTGAGGAATCCATTTATAACAGCAGGGGGAAAACCACGTTTACTAAAGAAAGATGACATCTTGGATGTCGGCGAATGGAAATTCACATCTTGGGAGCAAATGCAGAGGAGGTGGAGAAATTGAGAGGAGGGGATTGTCTCTTTGCAAGTGACAGGGTGGGAATATGTATAATCCAGATAACTGTGGAAGTCAGTGGGTTTATAGTAGATTTCAGTCAATACCCTATCCGCTGTGATGGAGACAGAGAGATCACGAAAAGGGAGAGAGGCGGCAGAGAAAGTCCAAGTGAATTTAGAGTCATAGTCATAGTCATACAGCATAGAAACAGGCCCTTTGGCCCAATTTGCTCATGCCGACCTACATGTCGCATCAACACGAGTGCCACCTGCCTGCGTTTGGCCCATATCCTTCTAAATCCATCCTATCCATGTAGATGTCTAAATGATTCTTAAACATTGTGATAGTTCGTGCCCCAACTACCTCATTTGTCAGCTTGTACCTACCACCTTATGTGTAAAAAGTTGCCCCTCAGATTCCTATTAAATCTTTTCTCCCTCACAAACCTATGTCCTCCGGTTCTTGATTTCCTTACTCTGGGTAAGAGACTTTGTGCATTTATCATATCTATTCCGCTCTTGATTTTATACATCTCTGCAAGATCATCCCTAATCCTCCTGCACTCCAAGGAATACATCTTTATCCTGCTCCATCTCTCCCTATAGTTCAGGCCCTCGATTTCTGCTAATATCCTCGTAAATCCTTTCTGTACCCATTCCAGCTTAACAATGTCTTTCCTACAACAGGGTGACCAAAAACTGAACACAATTCATGAAATGTGGCCTCACCAATGTTTTATACAAGGTTAGGCAGGATGGAATTTGGTGGCATAGTTAATAAGATCAACCAGTTCTGCACAGGTACAGGAGGCATCCTAATGCAGCGCAGAAAGAGTTGGGGGCTGGTGTCAGTGCACGTTTGGAACATGGACCGTTCATTGTAATGCACAAAAAGGCAGGCATAACTGGAGCACATGTAAGTGCCTATAGCTACACATTTAACTTGAAAAAAGTGAGAGGAGTCAAAAGGGAAGTTGTCGAGGGTGAGGACATGTTCTGTCAGATGGAGGAGGGAGTTAGCAGAGAGGATCAAGGAAGAATCGGAGGCCCTTGCGACCTTGCGATGGGGAAATTGAGGTATAAAGGGACTGGTTATCCATGGTATAGATTGGGGGGCTAGGAATTGAAGGGTTCCATTGTCAATATGCTGGAAATAATTGTTGAACCATTGCTGTTTGTCTAGTGGGCAGACAATGGCATCAAATGAACTTAGCATCCTGTGCACAATCATTTGAATTACCAAAATGTTCCATCTTCACAACTGATGCAAGTACTACTAAATTAACATTCCCGTTCAGCAATAGAACTGTGTGACAGATACAATTGTTGTTCACTTTCTGTATATTGCCTCTACTGGTTTGCGATCGTTGCAATGGAATGTGAGATGTTAATTATTTGTTTAAAAATTAAATATTAAATTAATTTCTTCTACATGGTTGAGATTATCTGTAAACTAAAAAAATCTATGATTACAATTTTTCAAGCATTCTTCAACAGAGCGTTTTCAGAAGCTGGGGCTGCAATGTTTCAGCACAGATTGACTGCAACATAAAGTCTTCAATTCATTTTGTTGCCACCAAGGAGACAGCTTTAATAACCAAAATGACAAATAAAACTGGAAATCATCACAGGCCTTTTCACTTTACTGACAAGTAGAACATAGTCATAATGAGCTGCAGATTTTATTCTTTCTCTTCGACCATAATAGGTTCATTTAAGAGTGTTGGCCCCTGACATTTCATCATTTGTCTGCATTATTTTTCACCTTCCTCGCTATAAATTACAGAATGCTAGGCTGAATCCCAGAAAATAAACTGTCTCGTTAGCAATAAACTGCAAAATAAATAGTTCAGCATTGCTTTCCTTTGTTCATCTAGGTGGCAAAGATTAATACATTTTCCTTTTCCTTATTAACACTCCGAACTTCTCCATGCCCACTCGCATTCTTAGCTGGAAATGGAAACTGCCTGAATATTTATCATCCGAAGTGATGAGATGGGGAATGCTGCAAGTGCACTTGTCAAATCACACAACTGTTATTAATTTGAGCACAAGTAAAATTGTTCGTTTTATCTGTAATCATGTAATTCATCAGAAAACTACCAGAGCATATCACTGTGTAAGCTGGAATACCGTATACAATCTATTAAATGCTCAAGAGCTACAAAAGATGTGTCACCATGATCCTTCTTCTGTTCAAGTATTAAGCTTGTAGAAATAGATTGGGGAAAAATAAGAGCCTTTTCTTTTAACCCACCTTTGATAGGAAGAGTTACTGTAATAATTAAATAAGGACTGGGAAAAATGCTCTGTGATCAATAACACAACCTTGGATGAGATGCCCAAGCATGACACATGAATTTTTCAAGCTGCAAAACCCTAAGGTGAAGTGTCAAAAGTCAGGTGCAGAACTACACAAATACTGAAAAGTGTTAAGGACAAGGCAAATCACAAAGTAGGTTATCAGACCACGCTGGGATTTATCATCATAAATATGAAAGGAAGAAAGAATGAGTTAGAGGTTTGCAATGCCAGAAGTAGGAGATAGTGGGAAAAGGAATAAATGGAACAGAGCTTTTTTGCGGCATTGGCCATTGCGGTTATTATTGTCGGGGATTGTTCAGCATTGCACACCCTTTAGGAATTATGTGAATAGCAGACATTAATAGAAAAGGAGAACTATTCTTTAAAAGAAATGTTCAAATGTAAACTGCATACAGTAGCCATTAAAAGAGAAGTTTTTGTAAACCGAATCATAGAGTTATACAAAACAGAAATAGACCCTTCAGCCCATATTGCATATTGAACTTGTCCCATTTGCTTGCTTTGTGTCTACATCCCTTTAAATCTTTCCTATGTATATAACAATTCAAATGTATTTTAAACCTTGTACTATAACTGCCTCTGCAACCTCCTCTTGCAACTTGTTCCATATACCCACCATCCTCTATGTGAAATATGTGTCTATCAGATCATAAGATCATGTGATAGGAGTAGAATTAGGCCATTCGGCCCATCAAGTCTACGCCATTCAATCATGGCTGATCTATCTCTCCCTCCTATCCCCAGTCTCCTGCCTTCTTCCCATAACTTATCATACCTTTAAAGCAACTTCACCTTTCACCTTACACCTATGCCTTCTTGTTTTAGACTCTCCTATGCTGGAAATTGGTTTAGACTCCACTCTTTTAATGGCTACTGCATGCAGTTTACATTTGAACATTTCTTTTAAAGAAGAGTAGTTATCCTTTTCTATTAATGTCCGCTATTCACATAATTCCTATCTTTAGACTTTAGGGATACAGCGTGGAGATGGGCCCTTTGGCCCGCTAAGTCTGTACCGACCAGCGATCACCCTGTATCACCCAGTATATTAACACTATCCTTCACACTAGGGACAATTTATAAAAGCCAAATAACCCACAAACCGTTAGAATGTGAGAGGAGACACGGTGCACCCGGCGAAAACCATGTGGTCATTGAGAGAAAGTACAAACTCCGTTCAGACAGCACCCGAAGTCAAGATCAAACATGGGTCTTTGGGTTTGTAAAGCAGCAACTCTACCACTGCACCACTGTGCTACACCTCATGGTTTTATAAAACATGACCCTCATCTTTGACAGTCATAATATTATAAAATTTATGTCTATGTCTATAAACATCATCCCAGTCTATCTAATGTTTCCTTATAGTCTCCTCGTGCCTGAAATTGTGTTTGTGAACCTCCAGCTTAATCACATCAAACAGTACTGTTCATGGAGCATAGGCTACTGGCACACAGCAGGAGACTGCTCAAGAAATGTGGTTTGCAAAATAACATGACTCTGAGGCGTTCTTGTACGCATCGGTAAAACATCAGACACTGGGGCGATGCTAATTTACCTGCAGATAACTTCATCTTCATGATTTTGTAGCATTTGGATCGAGATCAAGGAAGGTACAAGACCGGTAACAAAAAGTTACTGCAGATGCTGGTTTATACTAAAGATGGACACAAAATGCTGAAGAACTCAGCGGGTCAGGCCTGACTTATTCTTTTGCTAAGCATGTCAAGCATGATCATGGCATATTTTCTCAGTCTACCAATAATTGAGATATTTGTGTACCCATAGTCAGCCCTCACAGCACTAATTGTGAGTGGCTGGGTTTCCTGTCCTTAAAAGCTTTTTAGACCATCTATATTAATTACTTTATCCCCGCAAACAGGAAGCAGTCAGAGTGTCTGGTCAGTTACAGTGTGTTCCCATAGTAAATATGGAACCATTTATTGGATTCAAAACATTGAATGTCAGTGCAGTTATTGAAATTGCATTGAATCATCTGCTGTTATCTTTGTACTTTGAGTTCTAAGTAATTAACCTATGTTTCACCTAGAAGATAGTATCCCATCAAGTATTAATGTAGAAACAAGTGACTAGATGCTGATTTACACAAAAGGACAGAAAGTGCTGGACTCAGCAGATCAGGCAGTATCTTTGGAGAACATGATGGGTAATGTGTTGGTCGGGACCCTTCTTCAGACTAATTTGACCTGGAATGTCATCTATCCATGTTTTCCAGAGATGCTGCCTGACACGCTGAGTTGCTGCAGCACTTTGTGACCTTTTCCACCAAGTATCCTCCAGAATGCCCATTTGTCCGAATGGATAAGATGTGGAGGCACCCGGTAGCAGAGGCAACAATGGATTTGTGTTAGAGGACTTAACATGCAAGTATAGCTACCTATAATGCCTGAATAAAGAAACTGTTTATTCACCACGTTTGGTACCGCTACATTGGCGCACCCGATGTTCCAAAACGGATTTCCCGACGCATCTACCGTGGTGAACTGATGTCTGCAGCCGGCAGCCCAGCTCTACGGTAATGATCGCTATGGATGCAGCCGTCAACTCTGCGTGGCACCTGGACACCGCCTTGGGCCCCGCCGCCGCGGTCGGCCGCTCGCTTCCCGCCTGTGCCTGGTCACAGCAGCCGCAGGCCGCCCGGATCAATGGGCGTGATCTGGGCCTCCTTTGACGGCAGCCAGTCTCTCCCGCATGACCCGCCCGGAGCCGACCGCCGGGGCTGAGAGGCCACGGCTGCCGCCAATCCCCACCAGCTGCTGCCCACCGGAATGAGAGGCTGTGGCTGCCGCCGCTCTCACGCCAGCCCCATGCCCCCAGCATCACCGGCACCACCGCCCACTGACCACCGGATGTCAGTTACCCGACACTCTGCCGGCCGCTGCTCAAGGCCTAGCCTCCCGATCGAGCGGGCCTCCCTGAGGCGGCTGCCCAATGAAGTCCTTCTGCTCCTCACTGGTGCAGATTTCGAAGATCCCCGGGCTGCCCATCCGGTCGGACTGTGGTCGGCCCAGCAGCGGGGTGGAGCCTCAGCCGGTTGTGTGTCGCCGGTCCCGTGACAGATTCCCCGGCAGCTTCCAGTCTCCCCCCAGGGCGTGGCAGCGCAGCCGGTCTTCGACGACACCGGCGACGTGTGGGTGGAGTCCCTACCTGCAGCGGTGGGATGAGGCCCGTCGATGCCGGCCTCCTCGCACACATCCAGGAATCGCCTCGGTTGGCCGCCTTTAAAGGCCGCCTCAACCAGCTGCCAAAATGGCTGCCGTGGCTTACTACCACATGACCGCCACAGTGACTGCAAAAATGGCCACGACGGCCGGCCAGAAACGACGATCGACCTGCTCTCACCGCTGTCAACTGCGTCACCTTCCGACCAGATGCTGTCTCTGCAGTCTGACCGCCGTCAACAGCGCCACCACAGGTCGGATCCCGTCCCTGCAGCCTGGCCGCCGTCAACAGCACCACCACTGGTCGTATGGTGTCACTAAGGCCTCCAGTGTCAGGCTGCCGTATTATGTCAGTTTTCCTGCCTCCGGTTCTGGGAGGGGGGAGGTCCTGTGTCGGCACCTGGTGGTTGGGCCACTTGCTACACGAATCCCCAGCGGTCGGGGGTAGGGTCACGTGACTGGGCAATGGCAAAGAGGAATTGTCCCAGGGTATAGGGGTGTGTCCTGGTATATATAACGAACCCGGGGTCAACCCTCTCTCTCTCTCTTTCTTCGTGCTGACCAGCTTTCTTCTCACTTCGGGTGAGTGTCCTGCAACCTCAGCAACTCGAGCCCGCGAGACAGCAGCCTCGCAGCAGCAACAATGACTTTGTGTAAGAGGACTTAACGCGCATGTCTATCTACCTATAATGCCTGAATAAAGAAACCGTTTATTCACCGCATTTGGTACCACTAGAAAATACCTTTTATATCTATATCTCCTGATCCCAGGAATCAATTGATGTATTTTTGGTGCATTATCTCTTTCTTCTCGGGCAGATGGGGCTCGTTAGCCTGGGAAGGCATTCCATCTAGGAGAGGGAAAACTCTGATTTAAAACCTCCACTGCCTTGTGGCCATATCCAGTCATGGAAAAGGCTCCAGGAGTAAACCTCAAGAAAATCCGGAGCCCCTAAGGCAGTTCGGCGTTGTCTACAACCTTGCTCTGGCAGCTTCTGCGACGGCGCTGGTGCCAAACTGTAATGGCCCTGCTGTTCCTTTGGATCGATCAGCGGCGTGGAGAGGGGGGATGTGCTGCAAGGGCAACAGCCTGTCCTCCATTTGACATCTCCCAGGCTTGCATCCGACCAGGATGCTTCACCCATGCTCAGTCATGACCGAGAGGAGCCTACTACTACTTTCTTAACTTATGTTCCAAGATTGTACATAATATTCCAGACATCAGGGCTGTAAATAATTTGAGCAAGGTTTCTTACACTCAAATCTTCTTCTTGCAAAGGTGAAAGAGAAAATTTGTCACAACTGGAGGCAATTGAAGTAGTCAAGATGTATTATTCAGTTATTCTACAGCTGATGGCTAAGAAGTTATGTCCCAGATATATAACAGCAGAAGAAAGTTTGTGATCAGACTTGGCAAATTATGAGCAATATTTGCAGTAAAAGGACAAAAGAAAGCAGAGTCATTTTCACCCAAGAATTCCCTCACAAACGATTTAATGATCTCCGAAAAACATAATGTTGACTGATGTCAAAATTGAAATTACTTTACCAAAACTAACAAATCAAATGCTTTATATGCTTTTAAATGCAGCCTTTTGGGGAGTGGAGACAAAGGCTTCAATTACACTCAGATGCTAGATACTCAAGCTTCCATCTCATGGTTCATGATTGCAGCTCAGCATCCTGATCAATCCACTCACTAAAATATAATTTTAATGAGCGGGCAGTAATTCTTGTGATGTGCAATGTTTGCATGTTATCCCACAGGGATGGTTTGCTTTAATGATAATAATATGGTGAGAATTTATTTTACTATTTGCATAAATAAATATTTTTTTATATACTTGGATGTCTGAAAAGATGTGCTTTTGGAGAAATGCATTTGATGTATTTCTGAAGCAGAGGTGTAGTATATGATGAAAGCTACAGAGAAAAACTGGCATAGATGTATTTTTGCACGTGATCAAATATATATTTTGAATTACTACAATATAAGAACTCACAAAATAATTGTAATTTAATCTTAGCAAAAAGTAATACCCTTAAAAATAACATACAGAATTTCACATCTATCGGAAAGAAAAGTGGTCCATTTTTTTCTCCATTATCGCAAGACCATCTCCCATAGAATTTGGGAGATCTTCACATCTCATACCAAATTTTCTTGCAGACTCGTTGGAATGAGATTATTAACTTGTTCAAGGTGATGGGTTATTTTTGAGCTATGAACTTATGCTTACTCAAAAGTGAATTGATGCTGTCCAAATATATTGAAAGTAAAACGTTAAAAGACAAGATAAGATTTTCCACCGATGAATCTGGATTGCAAGCTAAACCTAGAGCCAGGAGTAAAAGAGCAGGACACTTAGCACAGTATCAGACAGTGTCACTTCCCATTACGTTTTATGATCACATTTAGTGCTAAGAACATATATACTTTCTAATGAAAGATTCTCCATTACAAACATTGAAACCATAGAGTGGTAATACACTACTTGCAGGAGAGCATGAATTCACAGCTCAGAAATATTGGGAGCTGTTAGGATCAAGTGCAGTCAGAGTTTGTTGTAAACACAACATGATTTCAAGATCCAATTTTCAATTACAAGATGTTAAATAGATTGAATTTGAGTAGGCACATTAATGACACACTTCACAAACATGAAGTTTGGTTATTTTAGAACAACTTAAAAGTTACAAGGTGCAACAGTTAGTGTGCCAGATCAGAAAGGACCCAAATTCAACTTCTTGTCTTTGCTGAGTTCCTGGGGCTTTGAACAATAGCACAAGCAACATTTGTAGCATCCATGTCATTTACGCAAGAGACAAATGTTGCTTGGAGACACAAGGAATTGCAGATCCTGGAAACTTGAGTAAAATACAAAGTGCTGGAATAACTTAGTGGCTCAGGCAACATATATAACCATATAACCATATAACCATATAACAATTACAGCACGGAGACAGGCCCTCTCGGCCCTTCCAGTCTGTGCCGACCATTTGTTTTCCCCTAGTCCCATCTACCTGCACTCAGACCATACCCCTCCATTCCCTTCACGTCCATATACCTATCAATATATATATGGAGGACATGGATAGGCAACATTTTGGGTCGGGCCATTATTTAATCTGAAAATTGCCTATCCATGTCCTCCAGAGATGTTGCCTAACCTGCTTAGTTACTCCAGCACTTTGGGCTTTGGGCTTTATTGCATAATATTCTTTCTTGATTTCCAGTCCTAATTGTTAGCAGGGGTACAATAAGGGAAAAAATTCCCATGATAATTATTTGGATCAGATTGATTGATTTATTTGGGCCGTGGTGGTGTTTGCTGTTACCGATGGCAGTGGCTATGCTCTCAGCAACCACCTTGAGCACCTGGTCATGCCACCACCAATAATGACCTTCCCCAAGAGACTTTGGGCAGCTGCTGCGGAGATGATCTAATGATCCTCTTCCAGAGCAAAGTGGGCAGGAATGTGTCTCACTCTTGCCCCAGATGTGGAGGTTTGCTGGGCTTGGTAGGGCATAGTAGACAGCTTGGACAAGGAACCGGACGCGCTGGAAGTCTGCCTGCATGATGTTTGACCTGGTAGTCCTGCGCTGCGGTATGCTCTCCCACCTTGTCCACGCTCCCTGCTGCCTGAGCCCCACCATCCTGCTCACACGCTTTTCCTCCACACCTGCTCGGACCTCTTCCTAGATTAGATGGTGTCTCTCCTTGTCCTGGGTCTTGCCAACCATTGTCTTAGGGAAGTATTCCAAACCCGCTCTGCCAGTTGCCAGGACTCCCACCAATGCCCTTTGCCTTAGGTGTGACTCTGCCACCTCCATTGCTTTTGCCGCCCTCCATTTCCTCCCTGGTCTCACCTCGATGCCAGCCGATGACACCTTCTGGTCCCTGGAGTCCCTGTAGTGCAGTGCCTCTCTTGTTCGCGCCACCTTAAACTCTTCCGTGAGGCCACCGAATGGGAGCTGCAAGATGTTACTGGTCCCATACAGTGCAGCACTGTTGAGGCTGCGGGGAAGGCCAAGTGACCTGCGGAGAAAGCCGCTGATCTTCCTTTCGAGGGACTCAACTGTGGTCAATGGAACTGCGTAAACCAGCAGAGGCCATGGGACTTGGGGCAGGATAGAATGCTGATAGATCCAGGCCTTGAATCTGCCTGGCAGATCTGACTTGTCGACTTTGGTGAGCCAGGCTTCAAGGTCTTTGATGGACGTTTGAATGGCGGCAGAGTCTTTCAAAGTTGCGTCAAAAACCTTCCCCAAGCTCTTGACAGGTTGCTCAGTGATGGAGGGAATGACAGTTCCTGATAGTAAGAAGTGGAATATGTCAGTCACCTTCCCCTTCTTCAGCACCATGGACCTTGACTTTATTGGCTTGAAACTCATCCTTGCCCAGGTGATAAGTTTCTCAAGACCTTGTAGGATCCACCTACTTCCTGGGACCGATGTTGTGGTGATGGTAAGGTCGGCCATAAAAGCTCCAATTGGGGGCTGTCGCACACCAGACTTGGTTACGGGGCCTCTGCATTCCACCTTGGCTGAGGGTGGTGAATTTTTTTTAATTGTTTGCCACAGTAGGCTGTAGAGGCATAGACAATGGATATTAGTAAAGCAGAGATAGATAGATTCTTGATTAGTACGGGTGCCCGTGGTTATGCAGAGAAGGCAAGAGAATGGAGGAATAGATCAGCCACGATTGGATGGCAGAGTATATTTGATGGGCCAAACAACCTAATTCTGCTCCTATCATTTATGACCTTATGAGAAATAAATATATTTCCATCTCAAAGTTGTTCTCCTCTGTGATACATGAGATTGATTACAACCTATTTCAGGTGGATGCTCATGGTGAGTGACAACCTATTTCGTGGCCGAGGCTAGAAACAAATGGTATTTAAATTCTGTCCCATATCTTTAGATATCCTGGTGGTTTAAATGTCTAAAAATCTCTTTGTGTATATTCAATTATTCTACACTATGAAGGATGTGATTAAGCCAGAGAAGGTGCAGAAATGATTCGCAAAGATCTTGCCTGGACTGGAGAGCTTGAGCTATATGGAAAGATTGAATAAGCTGAGACCTTATTAAGGAAGATGAGTGATGACTATATTGAGGTTTATAAAATTATGAGGCTATACACAGGGTAAATAATCATGGTTTTTTAACCAGGGTAGGGATGCTTGAAATTAGAGAGCATAGGTTTGATGCGAGAAGGAGAATGTTTAAGACAATCTAAGGAGCAAGCTTTTCACACACAGGGTGGTCAGTTTATAGATTGAGCTCAGAAAAGGTGATAACATAGAACCATAAAAATATAGAGAAGTAGGTGTAAGAGCAGGCCATTCGGCCCTTTGAGCTAGCACCGCCATTCAATATGATCATGACTGATAATCTGTAATCAGTACCCCGTTTCTGCTTTTTCCCATATCCCTTGATTCCTTTAGCACTAAGAGCTAAATCTAACTCCCTCTTGAAAACATCCAATGAATCGACCTCCAATGCCTTCTGTGCAGAGAATTCCATAGATTCACAACTCTCTGGGTAAAAATGTTTTTCCTCATCTCAGTCCTAAATGGCCTACCCCTTATTCTTAAACTGTGACCCCTTGTTCTGGACTTCCCCAACATCGGGATCATTTTTCCTGCATCTACCCTGTCCAATCCTTTAAGAATTGTATCTGTTTCTATAAGATCTCCTCTCATCCTTCTAAATTCCAGTGAATACATGCCCAGTCGACCCATTCTTTCATCATATGTCAGTCCCGCCATCCCGGGATTAGCTTGGTGAACCTACGCTACGCTCCCTCAATAATTTCCTTCCTCAAATGAGGGGACCAAAATTGCACACAATACTCCAGGTGCAGTCTCACCAGGACCCTGTACAACCTCTTTGCTCCTAAACACAAATCCCCTCGCAATGAAGGCCAACATGCCATTAGCTTTCTTCACTTCCTGCTGTACCTGCATGCTTACTTTCAGTGACTGATGTACATACACACCCAGGTCTCGTTGCACCTCCCCTTTTCCTAATCAGATTCTGATTTTCCTAACACCATTCAGATAATAATCTGCCTTCCTATTCTTGCCACCAAAGTGGATAACTTCACATTTATCCACATTATACTGCATCTGCCATGCATCTACCCACTCCCCCAACCTATCCAAGTCACCCTGCAGCCTCATAGCTTCCTCATCGCAGCCCATACTGCCACCCAGCTTTGTGACATCTGCAAACTTGGAGATGTCACATTGAATTCCCTCTTCTAAATCGTTAATATATATTGTAAATATCTGAGGTCCCAGCACCGATCCTTGCGACACCCCATTAATCACTATCTGCAATTCTGAAAAGGACCCGTTAATTCCTGCTCTTTGCTTCCTGTCTGCTAACCAGTTCTCTATCCATGTCAATACCCTACCCCCCAATACCATGTGCTCTAATTTTGCACACTAATCTCTTGCATGGGACCTTGTCAAAGGCTTTTTCAAAGTCCAGATACACCACTTCCACTGGCTCTCCCTTATCCATTTTACTTGTTACATCCTCAAAAAATTCCAGTAGAACAGTCAAGCATGATTTCCCCATCATAAATCCATGCTGACTTTGACCGATCCTGTTACTGCTTTCCAAATGCACTGCTGTTACATCATTAATAATCAACACAAGCATCTTACCCAAGGCTAACTAGTCTATAATTCCCCGGTTTCACCCTCCCTTAAAAAGCGGTGTTACATTGGCTTCCCTCCAGTCCACTGGAACTGATCTAGAGTCAAGAGAACATTGGAAAATGATCACCAATGCATCCACGATATCTAGGGCCACCTCCTTGAATAATTTGGGATGCAGACCATCAGGCGCTGGGGATTTATCTGCCTTCAGTCCCAACAGTTACCTAACACCATTTCCTGACTAATGGAACTCGCTTCAGTTCCTCCCTCCCGTTAGATCCTCGGTCCCCTAGTTTTTATGGGAGATTGGTTCTGTCTTCCTCAGTGAAGTTCTTCCAAATTACTTGTTTAAATGTTTTGCCATTTCCTTGTTTCCCAATTATAAAGTCACCTGTCTCTGACTGTAAGGGACTTACAATTGTATTCACTAATCTTTTTCCTTTTTAACATATCTAAAGAAACTTTCAGTCAGTTTTTATATTCCCCGCAAGCTTTCTTTCATGCTCTTTTTTCCCTCTTAATTAACCACTTTGTCCTCCTCTGTTGAGTTCTAAATTTCTCTTAGTCCTCTTAGTCCTCTGGTTTGCTGCTTCCTCTGGCCAATTTATATGCCGCTTCCTTGGATTTAACACTATCCTTGATTTCTCTCGTTAGCCGTCTACCCCGTTTTATTTTTTTTGTCTACAGCAAGTACAATTGCAGTGTTCTACGTTTCTATAAGATCACACTCATTCTTTTAAATTCCTATCAGTATAATCCCAACCTGCTGAACTCTTCATACAGCAAACATCATGCTAGGAATAAATCAAATTAAGCTCCTCTCCCACCTTCATTAAATATGCGTAGAAACATTCTATGTGGCATTCCAGATGATCTGGAATGACAGACCATCCTGAAAAATGGTACCAGAGTTTCTTTGTTTTTGTGCTTCATTCTCTTTACAATAAAGACAAGCATTTAATTTGCCTTTCTAATCCATTATTGTATCTCAAGAGTTGATGCCTTAAAGGCCCAGGGACCTGGGTTTGATCCTGACTATGGGTGCTTGTCTGTACGGAGTTTGTATGTTCTCCCATGACCTGCGTGGGTTTCTTCCGGGATCTACAGTTTACTCCCACACTCCAAAGACGTATAGGTTTGTATGTTAATTGGCTTGATATAATTGGAAATTGTTCCTTGTGTGTAGGATAGTATTGGTGTGCGGGGATCGCTGGACTTGGAAGGCTACAGGTCCTGTTTCCGCACTGTATCTCTAAACTAAACTAAACTATTCTAACATTTTGTCTGTTTTGCTTCTTCTTCTTCTTGCGTATGAGTCAGTTACACAGTTTGATTCAGGCGTCGCAGCCAGTTCACTGTGTCAGGATTGGGGTTGGTCAGGTCGATGGTAGTGGTATCTGGTGGGCTGAGGGTGGGACAGTCGTAGATTACATGGTGTGCGGTCTGGTCGGGGTGTCCACAAGTACAGACTGCTGATGGGCGCAGTCCCCAATGTTTCATGTTATGATTGAAACGCCCAACACCAGTTCGCAGACGATTCAGTGTAACCCACTCTCTGCGGACCAGTTCTGCACCAGGTGGCAACAGTGTGTTTGGGTAGACGGTCATTTGGGCGGGATGTTGGGTGTCCTGCCAGCAGGCTCTCCATGCTCTTAGCATGTTGAAATCGGAGCTACGAAGAGATGCAGCATGACGAGAGAAGGGGCGCCGGGAGGGCAGGCGTTGACGATCCGGGTTGGAGTACTGGGCAAGGTTGTGTAGGGTATGATTTGGGTCCATTGAGGCTTTGTTCACCAGGCTGTGGGTTAGGTGCTCTCTGCGCAGGGCTGCAGGTGCTACGCCAGCTAACACAGGGAGGAACTCTGATGGAGTGGGCCGCAGACAGCCAGTGATGATCCTCAATGTCTCATTGAATGTGGTATGAAGCTTGCGTGTGTGTACACTCCTGCACCATGCTGGTGCAGCGTACTCGGCAGCACTGTATACCAGGGCGAGGGCTCCGGTGCGAAGGGTAGATGCGTTGGCTCCCCATGATGACCCTGCCAGGCGGCAAAGGAGGTTATTTCTGGATGATACTTTGGCTCTCAGTGACTCAAGGTGATGTTTAAATGTCAACTGCCGATCTAGCTTTACCCCGAGGTATGTTGGAGTAGGGTTGTACGGTAGTGGTGACCCATAGAGTGGTACTGTGAGTTGGCGGTGAGCTTCCTTGGTGTTGAGATGGAAGGCTGTGATGGTAGTTTTAGCCGCGCTCAGTTTCAGCCTCCATGTCTCCAGGTAGGTTGCTAGTTCTGCCATGTCCTTCGTGAGTACATCTTCTACTTTGGACCAACATCTGTCGGAGAAGAGAAGAGCAAGGTCATCAGCGTAGCCATACTTCTGTGATGTTGTTGAAGGTAGGTCGCTGATGTAGATGTTGAATAGCATGGGGGCCAGTACTGAACCCTGGGGGACTCCGTTCTGTTTTGCTAAATCTCCCTGTACAAGTTTAATTGTCTTTCTTAATCCAGTTTTGATGTTCCCTCACACTATAATGCTCACCAACATTTCAAAGTCAGTTCCTCTATTGCAGCAAACATTTTTATTCAAAATAATGGACATTGATCCTTTTACATATTCTTCAAACATGTTGGCTTCTGAAAGAGATATTGGTGAGGAAGCATAATAAAATTAAGACAAAACCTTTATTGGGTGGCATGGTGGCAAAGTGGTAGAGTTGCTGCCTCCCAGCCCCTGAGACCTGGGTTCGATCCTGCTCTCGGGTACTGTCTATATGGAGTTTGTTTGTTATCCCTGTAACTGCAGGGGTTTTCTGCAGGTGCTCCATTTTCCTCCCACATTCCAAAAACAGGCAGGTTTGTTGATTAATTGGCTTCTGTAAATCGCCCCTAGTGTGTTGGATGCAAAACTGGGATAACATAGAACGAATGTGAATGTGATCGATGGTCGGTACCATCGGGTTAGTTGGGCCACAGAGCCTGGTTCCATGCCGTATCTCTAAACCAAACAAAACTAAACTAAACTAAACTCATCTAAACTCATTTAAACTCAGCTAGTGCAATTTACTTACAATTAAGCAATGATTCAAGACTTCTACTTTGGAGAAGGAAAATTCTTAAGACTTCTCTCTTTATCCTCTGTACATTTAACATTTCAACCAGAAAAATCTTTTTTTTTTATGTCTGATAAGATTTTGCTAGATTTAGTAGGCTATTATCTGTTCTACTGTCATATCTGGAGGCAAGTTGAATCATCTCTCTTTTGTTAATCTGTTCTTGGATATAAATAAAACACATGCATTTCAAATATTGAGAGGAGATAGTGCGTAACAATCTGTGCTAAGTCAGCATTTAATAAGGGTAATAGGATCCTATAGTGCTTTACATAAATGATGATTTAAATTAATAGATGGACTAGGGAGGTTGTTGCTACCTGTATGATTACACAGCTGAATTTCACACCATCTGTCAGTGGTGCACAGTGCCATCTGTCTGTGGTTTTAGTGATTCCATCTGTTATTCTCACAGCTCTTATTAAGGGCCCTTTAGAGGTGGGGCAAGTATCATTCTGCAGTGAATTATATCTACCGGATATGTAACTTGCATCTGTATATGGTGGCCTTGGAGAAGCAAGACAAATAAATTAATAACTGCACTGGCATTCACAGACAGAACCTCAGTTCGATGTAATCAAGATAGGATGATGTATCAGCATTTAAAAAAAAAAATATATATATATATATACACACACACACACACATATATATATGAACTGTGATGGCTAAGCTTCAGTAAATTATTAACAGAATAATTCTAATGATGCTACTGCATATGAAAAATTATGCTTAGAACTAATTGTGGATTTGCGACCAGAAAAGTTGATAAAAGCAATAATTATAATGCTGTCCAGTAACTTTACTGGCATATCTCTTTTTTCTTCTTAATATGTTTGCAGGCCATAACAATAAAAAATGAAAATACACTGTCCAACATTCCACCAAAAATACATTTTATACTTCTTAATGCTTTATAACATGCAATGAAATAAAGAAACATATAATGTCATATGATAGAATATTTCTCCACTCTATATTGTGATAACATATAAGAGACAGTTGTTAATTACATTTCCCGATAATTTAACTTTAATTATAAATTATTACATGCTGTGTTAATCACAAACTATGTTTCATAGCAGCAAAGCTTCTTATAATTTACATGACACCAGCAAACCTCCAAGAAGTATGTGTACAATATCATCTAAAAATATAGTATGTGTACAATACCATCTAAAAAATGTACTGGGATTAGCCTCCGCTGTAAGTTATTATGCACTTAACAATATGGAAGCACAGAAACATGAACAGATACCACAAAATGAAATTATTATGAAGTCTTCATTTCAATTCATTTTATGATTATTCATTGCATTCTGAGCTATAAGTTGAGAAATACAAATGTTTTGAATAATTTAAGAAGTAATTGTAATAATCTTTAAAAAAAAACATTTCCACTGTGAAATGTTTCACTGTAAAAAAAACATTTAACCTTCTGTTTGGCTAAAATTAGGGATATCTTTGCCAATTCACATAACTTCAATCAGTGAACCAGGGAAATTAAAAGTAACAACATGTCACTAGCATGTTAAATGATACCGTACTTTGCTGGAAACATCATCGATAATTGGGACTTTCAGTAAAATGGCTCCCATTAAAACAAAATAATAACTACAATCTTCTGCTGATGTAAATAAATTTACAAAGGTACATTGATATTATTAATAGGGTAGACACAAAATGCTGAAGCAACTCAGTGGGACAGGCAACATCTCTGGAGAGAAGGAACGGGTGACGCCTTGCGTTCCCAGTCTGTCTGTTCCCTTGAGTTGCTCCAGCATTTTCTGTCTACATTTGATTTAAACCAGCATCTGCAGTTCTTTCCTACACTTGATATTTCTAATGTTTATTGCTGCTGTCTTAACGTTGTAAAATCATTTAATTGATTTTGATGATTATGCCAAGAACCACAGAAATTTAAGAATGTATGCCTTCACTACCTTTAGAGAACAAATAAATAAATAGGAACATGCACAATCCTTTTTATTAATCAGATTACAGAAATACACTTTAAAATATTTTTGTAGGATTTGGGATTTTCCTTATTTATTCATTGTTAATCTTCATGTATGAGCTCCTTTCCCCCAGCTCCAGAAACGTATTTCTATATTTATAATCCAAAAGACTGATACCTCCAATTCATCACTTATCTACCTCTTTTACAATAATTCAACTCGCCAGCCCAGTATCTTGACTTCAGCTTCTTGGCATTCATCACTCGTATTCAATTGTTAACAGTTGCACAATTGTTAACAATTTATACTTTTGTGAAATGTATAAGTCCTGTTATTCTCTAACTATCTTCCACACCTCTTCAGTTCTATGTCTAAATTATTCTATTATTTCCTCTTCTGATGTAGATTTAGTAACTATTCACCATGTTCTCAGTTCCCTTCCAAGATGTACATCATTCTGAGTTGGAAATATATTCTTTCACGGGTCCTTTTCCTGTAATCCCTCAGCGAACAGTAGAGTGGAAGGTCTTTCATTAGAAGAACTTGAGTGAGATCATAATGTCATAAGTGATAGGTGCAGAATTAGGCCATTCGGCCCATCATGTCCACTTCATCATTTAATCATGGCTAATCTATCGCTCCCTCTTAACCTTATTCTCCTGCCTTCTCCCCATAACCCCTGACACCCATACTAATCAAGAAACTATCTATCTCTGCCTTAGAAATATTGTATTGTTTTGTATATCTTTATTATCATTTTTCCTGAGTACTTACATACCCAGAGGAAACGAAAAAACGTTGCTCAACCAGTGTCCATTCAGTGTGCGGTAAAAAATAAATAGAAATAAAAATAAAAATACATACATCATGAGTTCCAATCGGCTGCGGCACGACAATGGCTTTGCTTCAGTGTGTCCAGGTTGCTGGTTGGTGCGCGATACTTTGGCGGGGGCAAAGTCCATTTATCAGTGTTATACCTGCGGGAAGAAGCTGAGGAGCATCCTGCTGGTTTTGCAGCTGATGCTCCTGTACCTCTTCCCAGATGGCAGGATGGAGAATATGTGATGCGATGGGTGGTAGGGGTCTTTGATGATGGAGATGGCTCTGCTGATACATCTCTTCCTGTATATGTCCAGCAGGAAAGGGAGTGGTGCACCAATAATCCTGCTGGCTGTCTTCACAATCCTGTCCAGTTGGTGCCGTTTGTACGCCTTGCAGCTCCCGAATCAGGAAATATCCATTGACTTGGCCTCCACAGCCTTCTGTGGCAAAGAATTTCAGAAATATCGAGTCAAGATGATGGTTTGTTGCGCAATTTAGTTGATATTTAATGTACATCATTCAAACTTCACAAAGTCCAATAAATGTGAATCAAAATGAAAAGGCTTCACTGTGACTTACTGGATTAGAAATGTTTCTCTGATTGTGATGCAAACCACATGCCTTTAAAGACAGGGATTGAGTATTACAATGGATGGATGATATGACAGCTTCTGTTTATTAGTGGCAAACAAAGACAATTCTCAACCTATTGTACATGTCAAAATATCAATTCTATTTGTTATTAAATTACATGGAACATGTAGTTTACAGCTTGAAAGTTAGGCACTGTGTCGGTGGGTAGAAATGTTGACCACATCTAGATAGTCATATTGCTGAATGGCAGCACAAAACAGATGGATCAGCAAGGACCGCAATATGCAGTAGTTAGAAGGAAACAGGAGGATAGATAACAAAATAGACAGCATTGGAGACCGAGACACAAATGCAGGAAAACAGCTATATTTCGAGAAGAGGGTGGAATATGAGAAGCTAAGTGAACCGGGCAGAAAATGATAAATGTGGAGTAAAATGGGATGAGAGAAACATGCTGAATTTGCTAAGCATGCTGAACCATTTAAAATTTTCACACAGAATGAATTAAATTATTCAGTTACGTGTTTATATTTTAATGCATATATATATCATAAATCTTTCACTTCCAATTTCATAACCAAGAATACAAATTTCAATTAACGTTGGCTAAAGACTAATGAGTGAAAGTTAGACAATGATATCCCTGATCTAAAAGAAAACTGTACCATCACATTAAGAAGTACAATCCATATTGCATATTTGTGTCTGATAAGATTGCTATTATTTGTGATCATGTTCTTGTGGATTCACACTGTAATGGAATCTCAAATGTGCCTCGAATTACAATGTTCACAGTTTCACATAATGAACCTTTGCAGGAGCATTCAGAAACATAGATTTATGTATTAATATTATCTCTGTAACCTTTCAATTACACCATGGAATATTGGCATGCAAACCTTTAGCTCATTTCTATAAATACATTTTCTTGCCACTTTGAAGGAGTTATTGATCATTTAAAATAGGTTAAAAAAAAGTCAAAATAAGATAGCTTATCAGAATTTATATTTGCATTAGGGCAGATCAGGCTTGCTTTCATAGCTTATGGGATCTAAACAAAATGCTGGAATTACTCAGCAATGCGGTGGCGGGAGAAACAAAGTTACAATTTCAGGATCCTAACCTTACATAGATCAGTCTGAAGAAGGGTTTCGGCCCAAAATGTTGCCTATCTCCTTCGCTCCTTAGATGCTGCTGCACCCGCTGAGTTTCTCCAGCTTTTTGTGTACCCTTACATAGATCTCATGGGAACTGAAGACTTGTGGAAATTGGCGGACATTAGAATTATCTAAAAGTGTGATTAGCAACTTTAGGAATGTGTCATAAAAAGTAAGAAACATTTGAGCCATTATGTATTGTTGGAAATATTAATCCACAATATTCTTAATTAAATTGTTACCAAGGCAATTCAGTTTTAAGTCGATTACTGTTGCACTACAACATTTCATGCATATTTTAACAATGTTTCTATTTTTTAGCGATTCTATTTTTTGTTAACTTTTACATTTAACTCAATTTCTAGAACACTTTGTTTTAACATCGATGGACCGCATTGCCTCATTTAATACTTTACTGGCTTTATCTTACACTAAACTTTATCCATGTAATTCCCTTTATCATGGATCTGTACATTGTGGATGCCTCGATTGTAATTGTGTATTGTCTTTCCACTGACTGGTTAGCACGCAACTAAAAGCTTTTCACTGTTTAATGTTTGAAAGGGAAACATATTTGCTCTATTCTTCTCCTGATACCATGGCCAACAAATCAATGTTTTCTTTCTGATCCAGTAATGTGCTTCCACCAGAATTCATTCAGAAGGTTGAAATATTGGAGAAACACGGGAGACTTGCAAAGCATAATTTTAATGTTGGTTACTGATAATCTGTTCAAAGAAAATCAAAACTTGGACCTAGCATCTTGGGAGAAAAAAAAATAAGTAAACAGTTTGTGTTTGCCGGATTGAGTATGTGAAATGACAAACAAGACAGTTCCCCATGTCCTTTGAGGCTTCAGAATATATATACTTTTTAATGTCTCCAGCAGGCTGTAACTACAGCTGTTTTATACCATATTAAATACACATACATTGTAAACACAATGTAAACATAGTTTGTCACTGTACATTTACCACTGCCACTATCAAAGTCTTGCTTTTGTCTAAAGCTAAGATTTATAGTGTTTCATAATGCAAAGGATCTGCTGTTGGCAAGAATGATGGAATAGATTTATCATTCTTGACAAATTATGCTCCGAGATGTCTTCCCTTGACTGCCCACAATAAAAGAGAGTCAAAACATTCAACAGAATGGTGTCACCTGTGGTTTCCATTTTATAACCTTTCAACGTCCTGATCAAAATTGAATTTTTAATGCAGGCAGCTTGCACATTGGGAATTAATGTAACTAATAGTTGGGGAGTGAAGAAACCTGTGACTGTTAAATCAAAACAAGTGGTGTTTTATAAAAAAGGCTTCGGCAAATCAATCTAAATGTAACATTAATAATGCCCTAATCAGGTATTAAAAAGAATAATAGATTGTCATGCATGAAGGAAAATAGACAATCATGGAATGTTTTCTTTAATTAGCCACTATAAAGTGGAGGAGCTAGCGAGGGACTAGTTCTTAAACAGAAGAAAAATTAACAAAGTAGATTGAATACTGAGTGTGTGAAAGGGAAATATTTGTAATGGGTTTTTGAGATGCTTACTGAGGTGATGGCCGATAGTGTGTTAGAATTAACTTTATTTCACTACAGTTCTCCGACAATAGAAGTAATTTGAAAGCGGTGGTGGGAACATCAAGGGCTAGTATCAACAGATGTTAGTCAGAACTATCAAAACCTATCTATAAATTTCTGTAAATACTATCATACATCATTCCACAGGCAAAGGGTGGAAGACCACTTCAATACCGCAGACACCAGAAGCATGTGGCAGGGTGTCAGGGACATCACTGACTACAAGAGCAGCCCCGTCTGCCCCCACAGTGATATCACACTGGCCAATGAATTAAACACCTTCTTTGCCCGCTTCAAAACTGGCAACACCACCAGGAGAGGAATAACCCTTGTTCTCGGGGTATTTAAACCTAAATTTTATTTGTCGATTAAGTTATGATATTGGGTGGAAATTGCAAACCAAATCTCGTTGCACTTATGTGTAATGACAATAAAAGATATTATTATTATATAAAGAAATGTATTATTCTAGAATGAAAAAAAAGTTAAATAAAGGAGCGGGACCATGGTGCAGTGGTAGAGTTTCTGCCTCACAGTGCCAGGGACCTAGGTTTGATTCTGACTAAGGGTGCACTAAGTTTCCCTGTGACTATTTGGGTTTTCTCTGGGTGCCCAGGTTTCCTCCCACACTTCAAAGACATGGGCTAATTTGCTTCAGTAAAATTTTAAAATTGTCCCTAGTGTGTAGGATAGTGTTAGTGTACAGGATGATTATTGGTTGGCGCGGGCTTGATGGGACAAAGGGTCTGTTTCCACGCTGTATCTATAAAGTAAAGTGATTCCTATGGTTGTCACATGGGAAATTGGCCAGTGATGTTTTAATGTTGTAAATTAACTTTCACGGAAGGCGAAAAAAAGTTCAATCTTTCCCTTTGCTCTCCCGCAGTCGGGGGCCTCGAGCCCTCCGTTGATGGGATGATTTTGACTCCCGTATTTGGCGGCGGGCACTCCGCATCGAGGCGATCTGCTCCTGCATCAGGGGGATGTCAGCTCCCCCGCGCAGGACGATCGAACCTCGCGTCGGGGCTGGTTGAACCTTCCGCGACATTGGAGCTCCTGACTTCCACGGCCTCTCCCGAGACTGCGAGCTCCCAATGTAAAGACCGCAGGCAAGGGATCGACTCAGATGCAAGTCCATGCCCTGCGGTGGGGCCCAAGATCAGTCCAAGGAGGCCTCCAGCTCCATCGATGGTAGGCAGCAGAGTGACTGGAGAATGCGATCCAGAAACAAATCGCATCTCTGGGAAGATAGGAAACTGAAAAAAAACATTTCCACCTCCCCCTCCTCCTGCCCCCACATAAAACAAACCGGAGAACATTTACACAAACTTTCAACACTCACTAACATTTTTTTTTAAAGACGAAAAAACAAACAGATTGTTGGCGGGGCTGCAAATTGTACGGCTCCCCTGGTGATATAAGGTTGCAATACAAAGAACACAAGACATTTTGCCAAATTTGAAACATGTCTACGGAGGGAAAGGAGGGATATAAATCATGTCCAGGCAGAGATTAATTTAATTCGGCATTGTGTTCAGCATGGAGATTGTGGGCCAAAGGGCCTGTTCTTGTGCTGTACTGTCCTACAGTATGTTCTAATATGACAAATTGAAGGTTTGCATTGACAGTTCTCCAAAAAGTGGCATCCATAGATGAATCAGAAGTCTGTAAACTCAATCCTATACTTGGATCTTGAACAGCAAGACTGAGTGGCCATTCCATTGTTGTAATTTGAGAAAACTGACTTTTTGATAACTTTATTTTTTTTTTAGATGGATATGTCTCTATCTGCATTTTGAGTAAATAGAAACAATTCAATGGGAAAAAAAGCAGGGTTCATGGCTAATACCTATCTTTTAAACAATACCTGAAAACACACTACCTGGTTATTATCCCATCCCTGTGACTGTTAAACGACACAGAGTTGGTGGGCCAAAGGGCCTGTTTCCATGCTGTATCTCTAAAGTCAAGAGTCTATTCGAGTCACTCAGAACCATTGTGAAACTTTAACAATCTTGACAGACAGCAAAGACGCTCAGCACTATTTGCAGCTTATTCAAAGCTTCCAGGAAAGTTTTGTGAGTCGGGTATTTTCTGGCCCACAAATATCAATAGAATTTAGTTTTGCTTTTAGAAAGAGTGGCCTACATGGCCCCACAAGCCTGCTCTGCCATTTCTAGATGTACTGATCAAGTGCCCTTCACAGGAATCATTATGAAGTCTGAAAAATTGCCAATAAAGATGATCTCTTTCTTCTCTCATATCATCCAATCTTTTAGATGGAGATCCATGTCTTGGCTTTGATAAGAACAGGACCATAGCCATTCTAAAAGCAACATTAAATTAGAACTGGATCAGGAACTGATGAAATCTGGTATACTACTGAATTTACAGATGGACCAAGGTTGTTCTCCATCAAAGTCAAATGAGTGCATGGTTGACAGGGATATGCAGCTGCCAACTCTCTCAATCACCTGCATTTCACAACCAGCAACCTTGGATCACAATGGTCCTCTTTGAGTCTGTTATTGAATTTACTGCATGTAATCTTACCTTGCCAAATCTCATTGCTGCTCTGATAAACAACACTGTATAAACTTCACCAAGCATAACTCAAAACGATTTAAACCAAATGCAAAATCTCGAGTCAAACTAAAGACGGGTAGAGAGAGAGGATGAAGACATATTTAACTGATAAAGATCGTATTTGACAAATTTTGTAAAATAAATTCAATATTCTGAAATTATATTTACAGTTCACTCTAGAATACATAAGAAAGATATTGTTGAATATGCCGTAGGTTGTTCATTTCTCATCTAGACTGGAGAAGGCTGTGATATCAATAATTTGCAGTCTCAGAACAAACCCTAAATATTTCATTCAATCCTTGATCCGAGTTGTACGATGATTCGAGAGTACACAAAAGGCTGGAGAAACTCAGCAGCAGCATCTAAGGAGCGAAGGAGATAGGTGACGTTTCGGGTCGAGACCCTTCTTCAGTACGATGATTCCGCTGGTTACTGCAATACTTCCCTGTTTAGACTAGTTGGAAATTGTACATTTGCTGGGCATGGACACGGACATCCATTTACATTGCCTTATTTTAAAGAACTGTCATACATGGTGCTTCTGTACTGCTGCAGAAGCACTGGGCCTCCATTTAATTCTTGGGCCATCCAAGGATAATCATATTATTTCACGCTTCAAATGCACCTAATTCTTTATTATATTAAATATATAAAGGATTAGGTGCATTTGAACCCAAGGTGCATTTATATTGATTCATATAGGTTGATTCAAATATTTTATGTGTATATATATATACATACACACACATATATATATATATACATATATATATATATAAATACACACATATATATATACACACACACATATATATATATATATATATATATATATATATATATATAAAATATTTGAATCAACCTATTAACTTTTAAATTTACATTTTTTTGCGTAATTTGCTCTTTCGTTATTGGGTTATGCACACCCATATTTCTGTGAATTCCAATGAAGTATCCACATGGTTCTTGGAAGTGCAGATGCTGGTTTAGAAAAAAAGACACAAAGTGCTGGAATTACTCAGCAGGTCAGGCAGCATCTCTGGAGAACATGGTTAGGTGACATTTCATGTTAGAACCCTTCTTCAATCTGTTCTCTGGAGTTGATGCCTGACACGCTGAGTTACTCTAGCACTTTGATCTTTCTACATCTGTATTTAATCAGCACAACACATGTTCAACTGCTATTCGCTGCAAGCAGTGCGAAAAACACTTGATCTTGGCAAAACATACATAGAAGCATTTAACATTTAACAGGCCATTTGTGCCCCTGCCTATGCCAACCCTTTGGAAGCTTTACCTAGTTAGTCACATTCTCCTCAACCTGCTCTGTTTTCTTTTTCAACATGATCAAAAGTGAAGAGTCTATCTATTCGAGAAATAACCTGGCAAATAAATAAACTTGTACGAGGGTGGTTTCATTAGCAGAACGTCAGTAATTTCAGCGGAAAATGTCAGCTTACTTTTCTCCTCAAAGAAAGAAGAAATCATACTGTATCATAAACAAAGACTGGCTTGCTCACCCTACCTTTCACTTCAAACAGAGAGAGACCGATAGCGTATGTGCTGGTGGGGTCTGTTTGATTTAATGGTTCATCAAGCCCGAGTGGGTGAGTGACTGCTAACTCTGCTTCACTAATCATGAATAGCAGGCCCACAAATCACCTGTCGACAACCTTGTTCTACCTTGTTTCAGGTGATTTCCTCTCTGTCTATTATTTCTACTAAGAGACCCAGGCAAATTAAATACAGACCTTGTCAGTGGCTCAACAACCTAGCACTTTATCAGAGCAGCGGAGGAATAGCAATAAATCATTTCAGGTTTAATCTATTGTTATTGATGAATGTACAATTATTTGTCAGCTAATATGTTATAAATGATGACCAAAGAAATAGATCAACTTTTCTCTTTCAAGGACAGCAATGATGGATTGCTTCCTTAAGCTGTTATTACACATATAATGTACTGCTCTACAATGATGGCACAGTGAGTATTTTTAATCATCCCATTGTAATCGACTTGGGCCAGAATAGATGTTTAGAGCACAAATTCATAATTCAAGCCCTACTTTAGAATTTTATCAAGACAGCCACTTCAAATTTTTATTTTCCATCACGCATAAAAAGCCTCTTACTTTAGTGGTTTAAATTCCTGTCCTTTGGGATTATGTTGCTTGAAAAAAGAGCAAGGCATCCTTTTCAGCCATATTCTGTATTGATCATATTCAGGATGTTCTCAGATGAAATTGGCAGAGATTTCATTCTTTTCTCCGTGATTTAAAAAAAAATTAACACGTGATTGTAATGTCGTGATTCTATACTGCTTTTCAGACATGGTAAAATTCTATTAACAGGCGAGCATATTATTTATAATAATTTGTAGGAAGATTCTAGGGCAGATGCTAAAAAATAAGAGGGTTTCACGACAAATTATAGAGGTCTGGAACACTTGTTGAAGGACTGGTGGAAACTGAATCTCCCACCATTTGAAGAACCAGGACTGTGGAAGAAAAGGTGAGAAATGGACAACAGCCCAACCTTTATGTACCATGCATTTTAATGATTCAATAAGTTCCATATACCATTTGCAGAAATTGACTAGTATTTCTTTTCTCATATCAATGTGTGGGAATCATGTCTCTTAAAGGTGGCACAGTGGTGCAGCTGATAGAGCTGCAGCCTCACGAGGTTACAGTCTCCAGAGATATGGATTTGATGCTGATCTCGGTTGCTGACAGTGTGGAATTTGCAAGCTCTCCCTGTCGCCACATGGGTTTCCTCCTGGTACTTCGGTCTCCTCCCACATCTCAAAGATGTGCCGATCTTGTAGGTTAATTGCCTCCAATGTATCGGGAGTGGGTGAGAAAGTAGTATAACATAGAACTAGTGTGAATGGGTGATCGATGTTCAGCATGGGCCTGTTTCTATAGTAGACAAAAAATGCTGGAGAAACTCAGCGGGTGAGGCAACATCTATGGAGAGAAGGATTAGAAAATGTTTCGGGTCGAGACCCTTCTTCAGACCTGTATCTCTAAGATAAAGGAAACTAAAGGGAAGGTTTCGAGGGATATGGGAAAAACATGGCTGGTAGGACTAGCATAGATGGTGCACTTTGATCAGCATGTGAAAGTTAGGTTGAAGGGCCTGTTTCCATGCTGTGTGACTATGAGTTTAGTTTAAACTGATATGTATGGAGTAACTTGCAAAATGTGGTTTTAGAGATTTAACCCTGAAATAGGGGCCTTGAAAATAATTTTGGATTCAGGGAGGCTGTGATGCCATTTTCAGTCAATAAGTTGTGTTTCCCTCAGTTGTTGATGATGTCTGTTGCTTTCCTTCTCTACACCACAATTTCCTCCCTAAACCTTTGTTCTCTTGTTACCAGCTGCGTTAACTGCCTGAAATAGAATCAAACAGATTGCAATATTAATGGTGTACTTAACCCTGAGAAGCTTTGATCTTGAGGTCTCAGTAACATCTGTAAAGGGCTTGTCCCACTTAGGCGACTGCTAGGGACTAGTTTTACTGGAATTCACCTACGACACCAGGTGACAAGCTACAACAGCACCTAAGACAACCTACGACAGTAAAAATTGTTGCCACTGTCGCCAAACATTTTTCAACATGTTGAAAATGCTGTGGCAGTCACCTGTTGTCGCCCAAAAAAATCGCCTAATTGGGACACTCCAAACCTGCTGCTGAAACTCCCATCCATACCATTGTTGCTTTTAGATTTAATTATCCCTACCCTCTGTTAACTTGGGAATGTCCAAACACCAGGTCCCCATTTCCTAATTTATCCCATTTATCTATCACACATGTGTTTGTAGCTTTCAAATGACTTTTGATTAAGCAGTTTAAAATTGTCATGCACAACTTTAAAATTCACCAAAGAAAATATTGGAGTAACTCAGCGGGTCAGAATGCATCCTTGGAGAAAATGCATAACTTGTTTTCACATCCCTCCAGAGACCAGAGAAAAGGCAATTCTGGATTTAGTGTTGTCCAATGAAGCAGATTTGATAAGAGAACTAGAGGTAAAGGAACTGCTTGGAGGTAGTGATCATAATATGATTAGTTTTAATCTGCAATTTGAGAAAGAGAAGGTTAAATCGGAAGTGTCAGTTATGCAGTTGAAAAAAGGGGACTATGAAGGCATGAGGGAGGAGCTGGCCAAGGTAGACTGGAAAGGGATCCTGGCAGGAACAGCAATGGCAGGAATTTCTGGGCATAATCCGGAAGATGCAGGATAATTTCATTCCAAAAAGGAAGGAAGATTCTAATGGGAGACGGAGGCAACTGTGGCTGAGAAGAGAAGTTAGGGATAGAATAAAACTAAAAGAAAAGAATAGCCGGAAGCTGGAGGATTGGGAAACTTTCATAGGACAACAGAAGGAAACAAAATGGGCAATATGGACTGAAAAGATGAAGTACGAGGGGAAGCTGGCCAGGAATATAAAGAAGGACAGTAAAAGCTTCTTAAGATATGTTAAGGGAAAAAGAGTAGCAAAGTCAAATGTGGGTCCCTTGAAGGCAGACACGGGTGAAATAATTATGGGGAACAAAGAAACGGCAGAAGAGGTGAACAGGTACTTCGGATCTGTTTCCACTAAGGAAGACACAAACAATATCCCAGAAGTACAGAGGATCTAAGGGGGTAGAGGAACTGAAATAAAATTTCATTCGGCGAGAAATAATATTGGGTAGGCTAATGGGACTGAAGGATGATAAATCCCCTGGGCCTGATGGTCTGTATCCCAGGGTCCTCAGGGAGGTGGCTCTAGAAATAGTGGATGCATTGGTGATCATTTTCCAATGTTCAATACATTCAGGATCAGTTCCTGTGGATTGGAGGACAGCTAATGTTATCACACTTTTCAAGAAAGGAGCGAGAGAGAAAGCGGGGAATTACAGACTAGTTAGCCTGACTTTGGTGGTGGGAAAGATGCTGGAGTCAATTATTAAAAAGGTAATAATGGGGCATTTGGATAGCTGTAAAAGGATTAGTCCAAGAGCATGGATTTATGAAAGGAAAATCATGCTTGACTAATCTTCTGGAATTTTTTGAGGATGTGACCATTAAAATGGATGAAGGGGAGCTAGTGGATGTAGGGTATCAAGACTTTCAGAAAACCTTTGATAAGGTCCCGCATGGGAGACTGGTGACTAAAATTAGAGCACATGGTATTGGGGGTAGAGTGTTGATGTGGATAGAAAATCGATTGACAGACAGGAAGCAAAGAGTAGGAGTGAACGGGAACTTTTCAGAATGACAGGCAGTGGCTAGTGGAGTGCCGCAAGGCTCGGTGTTTGGGCCACAACTGTTTACCATATATATTAATGGTTTGGAAGATGGAATTAGGAGCAACACTAGCATGTTTGTGGGTGGCACAAAGCTGGGTGGCAGTGTAAACTGTGAAGAGGATGTTAGGTGGTTGCAGGATGACCTGGACAGGTTGAGGGAGTGGGCAGATGCATGGCAGATGCAGTATAATATAGATAAATGTGAGGTTATCCACTTTGGCGGCAAAAACGACGGGGGCAGATTATTATCTCAATGGGGCTAAGTTAGGTAATGGGGAGGCACAGTGAGACCTGGATGCCCTTGTACACCAGTCACTGAAAGCTGGCTTACAGTTACAGCAGGCAGTGAAGAAAGCTAATGGAATGTTGGCCTTCATAACAAGAGGATTTCAGTATAGGAGTAAAGAGGTTCTTCTGCAGTTGTATAGGACATTGGTAAGACCACATCTGGAGTATTGTGTACAGTTTTGGTCTCCTAATTTGAGGAAGGACATCCTTGTGATTGAGTCAGTGCAGCGTAGGTTCACGAGATTGATCCCTGGGGTGGCGGGACTATCATATGAGGAAAGATTAAAAAGACTGGGCTTGTATTCACTGGAGTTTAGACGGATGGGGGGAGATCTTATAGAAACATATAAAATTATAAAAGGACTGGACAAGCTAGATGCAGGAAAAATGTTCCCAATGTTGGGCGAGTCCAGAACCAGGGGCCACGGTCTTAGAATAAAGGGGAGGCCATTTAAGACTGAGGTGAGAAAAAACGTTTTGACCCAGAGAATTGTGAATTTGTGGAATTCCCTGCCACAGAGGGTAGTGGAGGCCAAATCAATTTAAGAGAGAGTTAGATAGAGCTCTATGGGATTGTGGAATCAAGGGATATGGGGAGAAGGCAGGTACGGGTTATTGATTGGGGACGATCAGCCATGATCACAATGAATGGCGGTGCTGGCTCGAAGGGCCGAATGGCCTCCTCCTGCACCTATTTTCTATGTTTCTATTACAGCTCATGCGAGCTGTGCAATCTCTTTCATATCTTTACCCCTCCAAATATATGTTATTTTAATTTTAGCCCTTGAACATTTCTGCATTTAATTACTATGCTATCGGCAGCTACACCTTCTGGTGTTAAACTCAGGAATTCCCTTCGAAAACACTTTTCCTTTTGTAACACGATTCTCTAAACCTATTTGTCTTGCCTGGTTTAATCTCTGTATGTCACTGGCATCAGTGTGTATTTTGTTTGATAATACTCTGTGAAATGCCTTTGGATATTTTGTGTAATATTAGGATGCTATATGAACAGAGACAGTTATTGCCACACCTTCCACCGCTCATTGACCAGCTTCTCAATGAGGGATGAACACATTCTGTGTATCATTAAAGGAGCAACAGTCATTGAAAAACCTATGCGAGTCAGGGATCCTAGCTGTTTTCGCCCTCACTCCTCAAATTTCCTTTGCTGCAACTTCTCTTCCATCTCAAAGGCATATTTTGTAGTGCACCTTGTGAGCATAAAATATAAAATTTCACAAACTCAGCAAATCTGTTAAACAAATACATATTCAACAGATATTGTTACCTATGCTATTAAACCTGCATGGTTGTGGATCAGCATTATGACTATGACCATAAGACATAGGAGCAGTATTAGGCCATTCAGCCCATCAAGTCCACTCTGCCATTCAATCATGGCTGATCTATGTTTTCCCTCTCAACCCCATTCTCCTGCCTTCTCCCCATAACCTTTGATGCCCTTCCTATTCTATAACCTATCAATGTCCAACTTTAAAATACCCAATGTTCTGGCCTCCACACTGGTCTGTGGCAATGAATTCTATAGATTCACCACCCTCTGGCTAAAGAAATTCCCCCTCATCTCCATTTTGTAGGTACTTCATCAATGTAATCAGTTGCTGTGAAAGTTAATCCTATGATAAGATAGGCAGTAGGGCTCATTAACTATACAAATGATTCTGAACATAGAACAGTACAGCAGATGCACAGGACTTTGGTCCACAATGTCTGTGCCAAACATCAGGCCAAGACTAACCCTTACCTAACTCTTATCTACGTGTTCATAATCCTATTTCCTCCATTCCCTGCATACCCATGTGCCCATAGGGACACATGTACCACTTATCATTTAATGTCTCTTAAATGGTTCTATCCACCACCACCCTCAGCCACAAAACAAATCCTGAGTTAGACCTTGTAATGAATTTATTGACTCATAAGTAATGAATTATGACATTCCCTTTATACACGTAGAGGATCCTGATACACATAAATGGTAGAATACTTGCAGTGCAAGATAGGGACACATGTACCACTTATCATTTTGTAGAAATAGGCATACAAAGTTTTATGCTTGGTTAATGAGCATGGCAAAATCAAATTTCTAGTCTTGCCTGATGCCAACATTATTTTGACTTAAAAAAATCTGGAATACAATCATAAATGCCGATATTTCAATAAAAGAAATCCAAGAATCTATTAAATCTTTAAAAAATGGTAAAACTCCAGGACCAGATGGTATAGGCTCGGAATTTTATAAAATTTTTCATGCCCAAATGGTCCCATATTTAAAATCATTATATGAACAGATTATATATACAAGAGAAATTACCAGACATTGAACGAATCTATTATAACACTTATACCCAAAATAAATAAAGATTTGGATGATCCAGGATCGTATAGAGCAATTGCTTTATTAAATACCGATCAAAAAATTTTAACAAAAATTCTTGCACAAAGACTAAGCAAAATTGTTAATGAATTAATTCAATCCCGATCAAACAGGATTTATACCTAAAAGATATTCTTCATATAATTTAAGACGGTTATTTAATATTATATACTCGAAAAGAAGTGATAAAAAAGACTTAGTAGTCATCTCGTTGGATGCAGAAAAAGCTTTTGACCAGGTGGAATGGCCTTATCTATTTTCGGTGATGGAAGCTTTAAGCTTGGTGATAAGTTTACTACTTGGATTAAATTATTATACGCAAATCCAACAGCTAGAATAATAACAAATTATATGTTATCAACTAAGTTTAGTTTATCTCGAGGTTGTAGACAAGGCTGTCCTTTATCACCATTACTGTTTGCGTTAGCAATCGAACCCCTTGCTCAAAGGGTAAGACTACATCCAGAAATATATGGATACGATACTAAAGATACTAAGAATAAAATCTCGTTATATGCGGACGATATACTACTTTATATTACAAAACCGGAAATAAGTATCTGTAATTTGTTAAAACTAATAACGGAATTTGGTTTAATTTCAGGATATAGCATCAATTGGAATAAAAGTGAACTTATGCCAATAACCATGAATAATTTACAGATATTACAACAATTTCCTTTCAAGATAACAAATGAAAATATTAAATATCTTGGTATTTTTGTTACAAAAAGATTTGACTCTTTATTTAAATCTAATTTCCCGTTATTATTGAATAAATTAAATAAAAATATCTTATATTGGAAAAGCTTACCTATCTCAATGTTAGGTAAAATAAACGCAATAAAAATGATTTTCCTCCCACAATTATTATATTTATTTCAATCAATCCGATATATCTTTCTAAAAATTTCTTTAAAAAAGTAGACTCAATAGTCACTAACTTTATTTGGGACTACAAAAATCATAGAATAAATAAAAAACATTTATGTAAAGCTAAAATAAACGGGGGTTTAGCTTTACCAAATTTTATGTTCTATTATTGGGCAGTTAATATTAGAAATATGAATTTTTGGTTAGGAGAAATAGATAATAAACCAAATTGGTTAAAAATGGAAAGAGAAGACTGTTTTCCATTTGAAATTAGCTCTATAATATTTGCTAATATTAATGTACCTAAGAAAACTTATAGCGAAAATCTAATAATAGAAAGTGGAATACGTATTTGGAAACAAATAAAGAAAACACTAAAACTAAAATTTATACCGCTAGCTCTTACAATTGCCAATAATTTTACGTTTAAACCGTCAATGATGGATAAAGCTTTTATACAATGGAAAAATAAAGGAATTCTAAACATAGGGGATCTCTATAAGGATAACTCATTTCTTTCATTTCAAGATTTACAACAAACCTACGGGCTTCATAATAATGAATATTTCAGATATTTACAAATCAGAAATTATATTTCCGCAAATACACAAGAACTTAGAAATAGAAAGAGTGAAATTTTAGATGAATGCTTGAATAAAACACCCAAATACAGAAAAAATGATATCATACATTTATAACATTTTGTTGGAAAGTGATATCCCATCATCGGAAATACATAGACAGCGCTGGGAAAATGAATTAAGTCAAATAATAAGTCCAGAAATATGGGAAGAAAGCCTACAACATATACATTATTGCTCTTTAAACGCTAAACATGCACTTATACAGTTTAAAATCTTACATAGATTACATTATTCTAAATCTAAACTACATAATATATTTCCAAAACTATCACCTATATGTGATAAATGTCAAATCATGGAAGCAACTCTGTCACACTCATTTACTAATTGTACGAAGATTTTACAATATTGGAATGAAATATTCAAAACAATCTCGAAAGTTATTATATTACTATGATTTATGACCCAAAGTTAATCATACTTGGAATACCGGAAATGGAACAAATAATTACAAGGAATCATAGAACTTTTATCGACTATTCTTTAATAATTGGGAAAAAATTAATATTAAAATTTTGGAAAGGCCCTGTATCCCCAACAATTAAAATGTGGAATACAGAAATGACGGAGACACTTTACTTGGAGAGATTGAGACTTGCCCTCATGGACAGGTTAGATCTCTTCAAGGAGATATGGTCTCCCTATATTAAATATCTACAGGGTCACAACGGTTCGGCGCAGGGACTTGACTGAGGCCTGAATATCTGAGTGGATGAAGAAATACACATAACAAATCATGAATGTATCTCCAAGATTGGATTACTTAGTAATACTTTAATCTCCATCAAACTTTTCATACCTTCTTTTCTATTTTCTATTCCTTTTTTCTATCTCTTTATCTTTAATTAAGGAAAAAATTATAGAAACATACTATATAAACTTTTAATATGTACACACTTATCTCTGTTTGTATGAAAAAGATTATAGATGTCTTAAACTTGTAATTATATAAAACTACGTACTTCCAATTATACAATAACTATGAAATATAAAATTAACAATAATACAAACATTATTAATATTTTGATAACATTATGAATATTAAAAAAAATGTTGTTTAAGATTGGGTACTACGTAGTTAAATTAGCGGGGATTTCTATTTGGTAATTAGAAGAATATCTATGATTTGAGAAATCTAAGTGTATTACTTATATTAGGAATATACTACATATACTCCCAATTATATAAAATAAATAATAACGGAATGTATAATGGATAATACTACAATTATCATAAATAGTACTAATTAATTCTCAATACGTTATAATTTTACACATTGTATAAATTTCAATGTCGTATAAGAGTGTACTTGGTATATACTGTTTCTACAATAAAAAAATATTAAAAAAAAAAAAAAAAAAAAAAAAAAAAAAAAAAAAAAAAAATCTGGAATACAATCATCAATCTAATATTACAGTCATAATAACCCTTCTCTGATTTCTGTTCTTGCCCCAGATGTGGTTTTGTCAGAGGGAGCAGAGCAAAATGTATTGGAGACAGAGGAGTTAAGAGAAGCATAGATTCATACAGCATGGAAACAGCCTATTCAGCCCAACTTCCCCAGGCCAACCAAGCCATTAGACTTTAGGGATCTGACTTCTGACTTTAGAGATATAATGAGGAAACAGGCCCTTCAGTCCACTGAGTTCACGCTGACCAACAATCACCCTATACACTAGCACTATCCTACACACTGGGCAGTGGCTGCCTCACCAACAGTCTGTCTATCCTGTCTTCTTTTTGTTATTTTTAGTATGTTAAAAAGTATGTTTTAGTGTTCCTTGGATTATTTTATGTGGGGAGTAAGGTTGAAGGAAACTTTTTTTCAATCTCTTACCTCGACGGAGATGGGATTTCTTTCCGTATCGCTTCTCCGTCCCCAAGCCACAGGAGTCTGCAGGAATTTAACATCACGGAGCTTGCGATCCCTTTGCCGGGGATCGAAGCTCCACCCGCGGGGCCTGTGGAGTTTAAAATTGTGAAGCCCGCGGACTCTGGTAAGAAGAGGCCGACTCGGGAGCTCCATGCTGCGGAGAGAGTTTCAACCACCCCGACGCGGGAGTTTCGATCACCCCAATGGGTGGCTTCGAACATCGGCTGCAGGGGCTTTGATTGCCCCGACTGTGGGTGGTTCGACTGCCACGACTGAACAAAGAACAAAGAGGAAGATTGAACTTTATTGCCTTCCATCACACTGAGGAATGTGGAATCCACTGTGATGGATGTTTATGTTAACTTTTATGTGGTTGTGTGTCTTGTTGCTTTTCACTTAGTATGGCTGTAATTCAAATTTCACTGTACCTTAATTGGTACATGTGACAATAAACTGACCTTGAAACCTTGAATTTACAATTACAGAAGCCAAATAAATCTACAAACCTGTGAAAGGAAACCAGAGCAGCCGGAGAAAACCAACATGGTCACAGTGAAAATGTATAAACTACGTACGGACTGCTCCCCTAGTCAGGATCAAACTCAGGTCCCTGGTATTTGATATCCCCAGCCTGGCAAAACAAGTCTGATTGCCTGCCCTATCTATGCAGAAAGATAGATAAGATAAGATAACATGGATTTGTGCCTGGAAGGTCATGTTTGACAAACCTTCTTGAATTTTTTGAAGCAGTAACTAGGGAAATTGATGAGGGTAAAGCAGTGGATGTTGTCTATATGGATTTTAGTAAGGCCTTTGACAAGGTTCCCCATGGAAGGTTGGTTAAGAAGGTTCAATCTTTGGGTGTTAATGGCGGAGTAGCAAGATGGATTCAACAGTGGCTGGATGGGAGATGTCAGAGAGTAATGGTGGATGGCTGTTTGTCAGGTTGGAAGCCGGTGACCAGTGGGGTGCCTCAGGGATCTGTGTTGGGTCCACTGTTGTTTGTCATGTACATCAATGATCTGGATGATGGGGTGGAAAATTGGATAAGTAAGTATGCAGATGATACTAAGATAGGTGGTGTTGTGGATAATGAAGTAGATTTTCAAAATCTACAGAGAGATTTGGGCCATTTGGAAAAGTGGGCTGAAAGATGGCAGATGGAGTTTAATGCTGATAAGTGTGAAGTGCTACATCTTGGCAGGACAAATCAAAATAGGACGTACATGGTAAATGGTAGGGAATTGAGGAATGCTGTGGAACAGAGGGATCTAGGAATAACTGTGCATAGTTCCCTGAAGGTGGAATCGCATGTAGATAGTGTGGTAAAGAAAGCCTTTGGTGTGCTGGCCTTTATAAATCAGAGCATTGAATATAGGAGTAGGGAAGTAATGTTAAAATTGTACAAGGCATTGGTAAGACCAATTCTGGAGTATGGTGTACAATTTTGGTCGCCTAGTTATAGGAAGGATGTCAACAAAATAGAGAGAGTACAGAGGAGATTTACTAGAATGTTGCCAGGGTTCCAGCAACTATGTTACAGAGAAAGGTTGAACAAGTTAGGTCTTTATTCTTTGGAGCGCAGAAGGTTAAGGGGGGACTTGATTGAGGCCTTTAAAATGATGAAAGGGATAGACAGAGTTGACGTGGATACGTTTTTCCCATTGAGGGTAGGGAAGATTCAAACAAGAGGGCATGACATGAAAATTAAGGGACAGAGGTTTCGGGGTAACGTGAGGGGGAACTTCTTTACTCAGAGGGTGGTGGCTGTGTGGAATCAGCTTCCAGCAGAAGTGGTGGAGGCAGGATCGATTTTAACATTTAAGAGTAAAGTGGATAGGTATATGGACGTGAAGGGAATGGAGGGGTATGGTCTGAGTGCGGGTAGATGGGACTAGGGGAAAACAAATGGTCGGCACGGACTGGAAGGGCCGAGAGGGCCTGTTTCCGTGCTGTAATTGTTATATGTTATATGGTTATATGGTTATAAGATATCCTATATATATGCGAATCCCTCCTGCCTGCGTTTGTCCATATCCCTCTAAACCTTTCCTATCCATCTACCTGTTCAAATATATTTTAAATATTGTTATTACCTGCCTCAACTTCCTCCTCTGACAGCCCATTTCACACACCCACCACACTCTGTGTGAAAAAATGCCCGTCAGGTTCCTATTACATCTTTCCTCTCCTTAAACTGGAGTCCCCTACTCTGGATAAAAGATATTTACTTTATCTATTCAATGGTGCTGCAAAGAATGAAGACCTAGCCTGCCCAACCTCTTCCTACAGGTCAGGCCCTCAAGTCCCGGTAACATCTTCATAAATCTGCTCTACACTCTTTCCAGCTTAACAATGTCCTTCATATAGTAGGGTGACCAAAATCATATAGTAGGGCGACTATACTCCAAGAGCGGCGTCACCAATGTATTTTGCAACTGTAACATAACATCTTAAGTTCCATACTCAGTACACTGGTTAATGAAGGCCAATGTACCGAATGACTGCTTGACCACCCAATCTACCTGTGATGCTATTTTCAGTGAACGACAATATGTACCTGCAGTTCTAGATCGTTTTACTCTACAACACCCCCCAGGCCCCTGTCATTCACTGTGAAGGTTCTGCCCTGGTTTGACATCCCAATATGCATCATCTCACACTTATGTGCATTAAACTCCATCAACCATTTCTCCGCCTAATTGCCCAGCTGATCAAGATCCTGCTGTAATTTTTGAGAGGCCTTAACATCAATAATTTGTTAGTGCTTTATTTGTCACATATACAATTGCGCAGTTAAATTCTTTGCATACATTACACGTGCATGCGCCGCCATTTTTGCCGCAATTATTTCAAAGTCCAAAGTCCGGTCGGACCACGCGTTCGATGTACTGGAACAGTTGCCGCAAAGTGACATCCCTCTTCTCTCCTCGCCCAGCCTTCTTTGTGTCCTGGGGCACTTCCTGCAGCCGACCTTCAAGGCACTGGAAGCATTACCCCGATTCACCCTCCTGCTGGCCCACTCCTAGTAGGAATGTTACAAAACTTACCTTCAGCGGTGCTGCAGTTCCGTTACTGGCCGTGTGCGTGACTTTGGCGCCTTTGAGAGGGGGGCGGGTTTAAAATGCGGTTTTTCTTCAGACTATTCAAATCGATTTTGAACAGGCTGTTTAGTTGTTGAAGAAAAATCGCTTCGACTGCAGTTTTATTAAGTTAGCGCTGGATAATTTAACAGCAGGAGTAAAATTAAAATCATCTTCTAATGCCGTCAACACCGACAACAGGACGGATCTCACGTAAGGGACAAGGCAAGGTACACCGTTTATTTTTTGATATAAACTTGTTTCTTAGGATGCCTTTAATCAAAATTTCTCTTTGTGAAAAGGTGACTTAGGGTTTAAATTCACCGCAACTGCAACCTTCCAAACAATCGCGTTCCACAAAATCCCACTCGCAAGATGATTAAAATGGCCATTAATTTACGGGAATGTTATTGTTATTGAATGTTATTTGGACACTTAGGCTTTTTAAAAATGTTAACCTTTTCTTAAGAAATGGATAGATGTTTAGATCTAGTAATTGAATTTTGTAATTAGCTACAATTAGGTAACTCACTAATTATATGCTTTAATCTCAGGTCATCCAAGTAAGATTATTTCATATTTGTTTCAGAATGCTTCAATCTATAATAACTGAAAATTTCATTCAGTTCTCTTAATTTTTAAGAAAGTTATGGGCTTTTGACTGTCCTTGATCACAGCTTTTGTGTTAAGTCAGTGGAAAAGCAATAGGGAACAAGATGCTAATTTCCGAGTATGAAAATGGCCATAACCTTTTCAATACTGAAGATATGAAAGTGAATTAGGTGTCAAATTAAACTTCTTGTTATGCTTTATCTGATGGGATAAATTGCAGACTTGATTTTTAAAATCTCAAAATTTTGTAACATTGCTACTCCCAGCACCTGACGCCTCCAGCTCTCTCCTGGTTGTACCGTCCGACGAGCCTTCAGGCGGGTTCAACAAGTTGTGTGTTACTTGGAAGGCACCAGAGGTCAAAATGCTCTACAACTGCCTAGAACCCAATGTTTCTTCAATTGATCAACAAACGTTGGCAGTGGGTTAGGTTTATAGTTTGCATGGGCCATTGCAGATTGCCCCCCTCGTGGGTGAGTGTAGAATCTAAGAGGAATGTAGGAGGAAAACTGTTGGGTCAGTTTAGCGTTTCTGCAAATCGGTGTCTGATGATCAGTGAAGGCTTCGGGGGTTATGGGGAGAAGGCAGGAGAATGGGATTAAGGGGGAAGGTTAGATCAGCCATGATTGAATGGCGGAGTAGACTTGATGAGCCGAATGGCTTAATTCTGCTCCTATCAGTTATGAACATGAAGGCTTTATGGGCCGAAGAGCCTATTTCTATGTTCCATACAATATGACAATGACATTAAAATAAAAGAAATGTGAAGGGCTGCAGTCACAATTGTCAGACAATAATACAGGCAATTGAGGAAACTTTGTTTTAAACTGCCTCTTTTTTTGAAAAATATATGCAGCAAGTGTATGATGAGCTACTGTTCGTATTGGTGCTTTACAATTCCAGTGAGTTTTACATCAGATAAAAGCCTTATGCTGACATGATAGATTAAAAGTGCTGCTCCATTTAGAAAAGCAACTCTAATTTAAATATGAAACATTAATGAGGCTTTTTGGAAAATCATAACCCAATGGGATTCAGTTAGACTCTTCACAGCGCTTCTATGTCCACAGTACAATAACAAAATATGTACTTCAGACGCTCCTAACTTACAAGTGCCTCCAAAAATCCATCTGAAGTCACTGGAACTGTGCCTCCGGTTTCATATCACTGCAGCCCCTGTTTCTTGATTAATAGTACAACACAATAAGATGCTCTAGTTGAACGGTGGGAAAGATTAAATGTTTCATCGTGTCTTGTGCCAGCCAAGTTCTGAAATATAATAGAATACTCCTCACAGTTATCACTCTATGAGCTTGCTTTAGAGAATCTGATTTATGTCCAATCAAACCATTTTGACAGATTTGTTCAAATTATTCAAGTGAAACACTTGCTGAATTGTGGTGCTTGAATTATGTTCCCAGAGCTAGATCTGATATGACTCTTGTCTGCTTTGACATAATTAACAAACACAACAATACAATCTAATACAAGGTAATGCTGTTCTGCAGAAATATACATGGACATTCTTACATGTACATGGTTATTCCTCAATTGATGTTGCCTCCCATCGCGCCACTTGTTCATGATTGAACTTTGGATTGAATTGGCTTGAGCAGCCACATGATGAATGGTGCTGTAATGTTGCTTCTGATGTTACAGCAGTCTCACATTTTTCTTAAAGGGGACAGCAGAAATGGACCGGGATACTGTACAAGACAACTTATGACAGCCACTAAATTTGAAAAGTGTCCAGTTTCAATATGCATACAATAACAGAAGAGGACTGTTTAACATTCAAAGCCTTACTTAGCCACAAAAACTTTCCCCTCTGTGTTTCTAATTGCTCAGATTTGGCTGCTTAACCCATTAAATTTTCATGAAAAATTGTTTAGAGCCACAGAATTGCAAATTCTTGAGAGGTTTCTGTGAGAACAAGAATAGGCCACTCAGCCTCTGAAGCCCATTTTGTCTTTCAACATAATCATGGATGATCTGCCCAGCCACAAATCTTCATCTGTGCCAGTTCCCCTTATAGCTCTCAATTGTTAGTTTAGTTTAGTTTAGTTTATTGTCACGTGTACTGAGGTACAGTGAAAAGCTATTGTTGTGTGCTAACCAGTCAGCGGAACGACAATACATAATTACAATTGAGCTATTCACAGTATACAGATACATAGAAACATAGAAACATAGAAAATAGATGCAGGAGGAGGCCATTCGGCCCTTAGAGCCAGCACCGCCATTCATTGTAATCATGGCTGATCATCCCCTATCAATAACCCGTGCCTGCCTTCTCCCCACACCCCTTGACTCCACTAGCACCTAGAGCTCTATCTAACTTTCTCTTAAATCCATCCAGTAACTTGGCCTCCACTGCCCTCTGTGGCAGGGAATTCCATAAATTCACACTCTCTGGGTGAAAAAGCTTTTTCTCACCTCAGTCTTAAATGACCTCCCCTTTATTCTAAGACTGTGGCCCCTGGTTCTGGACTCACCCAACATTGGGAACATTTTTCCTGCATCTAGCTTGTTCAGTCCTTTAATAATTTTATATGTTTCTATAAGATCCACCCTCATCCTTCTAAACTCCAGTGAATAAAAGCCTAGTCTTTTCAATCTTCTATGACAGTCCCGCCATCCCAGGGATCAATCTCGTGAACCTATGCTGCACTGCCTCAATCACAAGGATGTCCTTCCTCAAATTAGGAGACCAAAACTGTACACAATACTCCAGATGTGGTCTCACCAGAGCCCTATACAACTGCAGAAGCACCTCTTTAGTCCTATACTGAAATCCTCTTGTTATGAAGGCGTACATTCCATTAGCTTTCTTCATTGCCTGCTTTACCTGTACCAACTTTCAGTGACCAGTGCACAAGGATGCCCAGGTCTCGCTGTACCTCCCCTTTACCTAACCTAACCCCATTGAGATAATAATCTGCCCCCTTGATTTTGCCGCCAAAGTGGATAACCTCACATTTATCTATATTATACTGCATCTGCCACGCATCTGCCCACTCACTCAACCTGTCCAGGTCACCCTGCAACCTCCTAACATCCTCTTCACAGTTCACATTGCCACCCAGCTTTATGTCATCCACAAACTTGCTAGTGTTGCTCCTAATTCCCTCTTCCAAATCATTAATATATATGGTAAACAGTTGCGGCCCCAACACCGAGCCTTGCGGAACTCCACTCGCCACTGGCTGCCATTTTGAAAAGGATCCGGTTCACACCTACTCTTCGCTCCGGTCTGCCAACCAATTTTCTATCCATGTCAACTCCCTACCCCCAATACCATGTGCTCTAATTTTAGTCACCAGTCTCCCGTGCGGGACCTTATCAAAGGCTTTCTGAAAGTCTAGATCCATTACATCCACTGGCACCCCTTCATCCATTTTAATGGTCACATCCTCAAAAAATTCCAGAAGATTAGTCAAGCATGATTTCCCTTTCATAAATCCATGTTGACTTGGACTAATCCTTTTACTGCTATCCAAACGACCCATTATTATCTCTTTAATAATTAACTCCAGCATCTTTCCCACCACCAAAGTCAGGCTAACTGGTCTGTAATTCCTCATTTTCTCTCTCGCTCCTTTCTTGAAAAGTGTGATAACATTACCTATTCTCCAATCCACAGGAACTGATCCTGAATCTATTGAACATTGGAAAATGATCACCAATGCGTCCACTATTTCTAGAGCCACCTCCTTGAGGACCCTGGGATGCAGACCATCAGGCCCAGGGGATTTATCATCCTTCAGTCCCATTAGCCTACCCAATACTATTTCTCTCCGAATGAAAATGTCTTTCAGTTCCTCTACCGCCTTAGATCATCTGTCCTCCAGTACATCTGGGAGATTGTTTGTGTCTTCCTTAGTGAAGACAGATCTGAAGTAACTATTCAACTCTTCTGCCATTTCCTTATTGTCCATAATAATTTTACCCATGTCTGCCTTCAAGGGACCCACATTTTACTTTGCTACTCTTTTTCCCTTAACATATCTAAAGAAGCTTTTACTGTCCTTCTTTATATTCCTGGCCAGCTTCGCTTCGTACTTCATCTTTTCAGCCCGTGTTGCCCGTTTTGTTTCCTTCTGTTTCCCAATCAGAAGCCAGGAGTTTCCCCATCCTCTGGCTTCCGGCTACTCTTTGCTGTGTTATACATATTTTCTTTTAGTTTTATTCTATCCCTAACTTCTCAGCCACGATTGCCTCCTACTCCCCTTAGAATCTTTCTTTCTTTTTGGAATGAAGTGATCCTGTGTCTTCCGGATTATGACCAGAAATTCCTGCCATTGCTGTTCCACCATCATTCCTGCTAGGATCCCTTTCCAGTCTACCTTGGCCAGCTCCTCCCTCATGCCTTCATAGTCCCCTTTGTTCAACTGCATCACTGACACTTCCGATTTAACGTTCTCCTTCTCAAATTGCAGATTAAAACTAATCATATTATGATCACTACATCCAAGCGGTTCCTTTACCTCGAGTTCTCTTATCATATCTGGTTCATCGGTCAACACTAAATCCAGAATTGCCTTTTCTCTGGTCGACTCCATTACAAGCTGCTTTAAGTATCCATCTCGGAGGCATTCTACAAACTCTCTTTCTTGGGGTCCTGAACCAACCTGATTTTCCCAGTCTACCTGCATATTGAAATCCCCCATCACCATTGTGGCATCACCTTTGTTACATGCCAATTTTAACTCCTGCTGCAACTTACACCCTACATCCGGGCTACTATTTGGGGGTCTGTAGATAACACCAATTAGTGTCTTCTTGTCTTTACAATTCCTCACCAATCCACAGTGACTACCTTATCAGTCCCTATGTCTTCCCTCACAAGGGACTGAATTCCATCCCTCACCAGATAAGGGAATATCGTTTAGCGCAAGATAAAGCCAGTAAAGTCCGATCAAAGATAGTCCGAGGGTTTCCAATGAGGTAGATAATAGTTTAGGATTGCTATCATGTTGTGGTAGGATGGTTCACAATTTTCCAACAACTCTACCACTGCGCCATTGTGTAAAAAACACAAGAAACTGCAGATGCTGGAATGATGAGCAAAAACAAAATGATTGAGGAAATCAATGGGGCACGCAAAATCAATGGAGGGAATAGACAAATGACATATCAGATCTTATTCTGATCCCTCTGATCCATCAGATTTCTGATCCTTTTTAAATTTGTTGGAGAAATGATGTATTTCTCCTAAGCTAAATAACAATATAGAGGCCATTTTTACATGTGCTGTTTCATGTCTAGTTGTTTAGTGTGTTTGTCTAGTTGTTTATTTTGCGGAATTTTAATTAATTAGCATTAAACGGCAGTGAACTGCCTCACTATTTGTTTTTGTTGCAATGCAAGTGAGACCAGACTAACATTTGCCCCAAACTAAATAAGCAGACCTACCACTAGGCCTTATAGGATGAGATTTGACAAAGAGTTATGAAGGTGGATCGAAAGACAAGGATTTGTTGAGGCATGTGGAAGGAACTCCAGAATTAAGGGGCCTGAATAACAGGTGGTAAAAGCACTGGCAGTGCAAAATTAGGAATTAGGAAAGTGCACAAGATCAGAATGTAAAGAACGGATTATTTATTATAACACCGAGGAACAGAAGAAAATAGTCCCAGGAGTAGGCCACTAGGCTCCTCAGACTACCCTGCCATGTAGTAAGGTTATAGCTGATCTCTGCTATGATCTATGCCTCCTCTTCTGTCCCAGTTCCTCACAACCTCTGGTTTCATTATCTTGCAAATATTTACCTATTTTCACCTTAAACACTAATGATCTGGCCTTCATTGCCCTACACTGTAGTGCTGTCATGTTTACTTCTGTCGATAGCACTGCTTTTTAGGAGAAAAGTTAGAGGTGGTCCCTGCAAATAATCAGAACATTTTAAGTCCCATTTTGGAGAAATATAATGGGCAGTAATGGGTACCTCTTCTTTATAGAATCTCCAAATGTTTCTTTTTCAGGTTTCAGCCCTAATAGAACCATGATCTGCTGCTTGCTAATGAACAGCAGCCCTGTTTAAGGCATGGATCCAATAAGGAGACCACCCATTCTAAGTAATAACTCCCGGCCTAGAACATTGAGTCAGAATAAAAGTAGCACGTAAAAATCCTACAGAAACCTTTCAGCAGCCGAAGCAGGAGTATCCAGGCCTATACTTGTAATTTATAGCAATTGGAATGAAATCACTGAAAAAAAAGATCCTCTAACACCCACTGGACAAGACCTCTGTCTACATCATTCATAGTAAAGTGAACAAAAACATATATCTCATTGCACATGAGCAGACTAAAAGTCATTGCCAGTCTCTGTGGACCTCTGTGGCAATGATCCTTTTCCATGCGAGATATAAAATCTATTTGACATCCTCAAAAAACAAATATTAAGTTTAATTACACATTCACTTTAAAGTATCCACTGCCAAAATGTCATTGGCATGAGCCAGATTCAGCAATTAGTTACAGATGGTTAAGCAAGAAAAATTATCTCAGAGTCTGCAACTATAAGGAATTGAGCTATGGTGGTGTAGATGAGAGGCGATTGCCACAGTACTACTCAAACCACTCTGTTTAATTTTATTGGACTGTTGCAGGAAAAAAAATACATACAATCTACAAGTAGCATAAGTCTGTTTTATTAGATTCAGTATTTTCTTTCCCTTCATGACATATTTTCAACCTTTGAATATTATCTATCTATCTATCTATCTATCTATCTATCTATCTATCTATCTATCTATCTATCTATCTATCTATCCATCTACATAAGTAAAGGTCTGATCTTGTGCTCATCCGGTTTGTGCGGTATTTCTATTTGTGCAAAAACGGTACGTGATAATGCTACGATTTTTTGCCAGGTTCTCCTGTGCTGCAAGTGCAACAAGTTTCGTTCTGATCGATGGTATATTGTAAAAATTATCGAGGGTTAAAAATCTTAAAAACCGCGTGTGCGCAGATTCCTTCAGTCAGCAGATTGGTCTCTTCTCCTGTCAATCAATGCCATGGCCGGATGACGACGCCCCTTCCTGCCCCACTGGCGGCTGCCTGTCCTGCCTCACTCACAAACTCCTCTCTCCCCTCACAGTAACTTGTCTATCGTCTCCCCCACCACCAGCGGCTGCCGCGGGGGGTTCAGTGGAGGCCCAGTGGAGGCTCAGGTCTTGTCTTGTCTCTCTCTCCCTCACCACTCACACCCCGCACGCGTTCTGCAGCAATGGCGGTCCTGTCTACCCAACCCCCCCCCCCGGGTACGTCTTCCCCGCCTGCCGCCGTTGCAGTAACTCACCCACACGGCCTTCTCGGAGGAGATCTTCTCCACCAGCTCATTGAAACTCGTGGTGCCCACCATGACGAACACTCAATCCACACACCCCCCCGTGCCCGGCGGCAGCGAGCAGGCAGGCAGGTAAGCGGATGGGCAGGGCGGGGACGGGCCGAGCGGCAGTAGTGGGCGGTCGGACAGGATGGGGACGGGCTGAGCCGGAGTGGGCAGAGAGAGAGAGGGAGAGTTGGGTTACAGGGTTGCCGAGCAGTTTGCGCAGTGTTTGCGTAACTCACACACTCACAAGCACGCACGCACATGCGCACACACACAATGCAAACTGGTCCAATCGTCAAGTTAACTGGATCTAAACCACAGCTAACAATGAATGACCTGTGGGGGTATAAACTGCAATTGCTGCTTTTTATGGATGAAGGGAGGGAGTGACTTAGGGTAGGGGAAAGGACAGAGTTGGGAGGGAGAGGGGAAAGTGGTGGAGGTGAGGAGGGTGGAGGAAGAGGGGGAATAGAGGGAGAGGAAGGGGGAGTGGGGGAGGTAGGGAGTGGGGATTAGAGGGAGAGGAGGGCAGTGGGGGTCAGGAGGGATAGTGGGGGGGATAGGGGGAGGTGAGGAATGGGGTTTAGAGGTATAGGAGGGGGGTGCGGAGTTATGGAGGGAGGGAGGGAGTGATTGAGGGTAGTGGAAAGGAGAGGAAGAGAGGTGAGGGGCGGATTGGAGGAGGAGTGGGAAAGAAGAGAGAGGGTGAAGAGAAGGGGGAGGGAATGCTGGGGATGAAGGGAATGAGCCGCGCCTGCGCAGTTGGGGGCTATGCGTGAGTGGTGCAATATTATGTTGGGGGGACGGGTTGCATTGGGGGACCAGTCCCCCCATGTGACTGGGGCACAACGGGTCCCACTTAGTCCTAATTAGGATTGTGCGTTCAATATCATATCTACCTATCTATCTATTAACTATTAAAATTCTGATCTTGGATGTGTGTGTGTGTGTGTGATCACACCTTCTCTAAAAAAAGGACGCGCTAACAGTTTTACATATTCCGGATATGTAAATGATGATGTCCCAATGGATCTGCGTGCCGTTCTTGCTCGCGCAGCGAGTGATATCACCCCCCCCCAACCTCTCCCTCCTCCCTTCCATTATTCAAAAGTCAGGCCGTCGACTGAAGACCAAAGATCTCTGCCAAAGACTGCGGCGGCCCAACTTGCAGTCCTTTGGTCGACGCTCGCCCGTTCAGCTCGGGTTCAGCTGGAATCGGCTCAGGTCTCAGCTCGAATCCGGTCCTCGGCACGGTCCTCGGCCCCCTCCCCCCCTCATCTATCTCTCTCTCTCTCTGCCTCTCTCACACTCTCTCTTTGCCCATCTGTCTCTCGCTCTGCCCCCTCTCCCCTCTCTCTGCCCCTCTCTCTCGGCCTCTCTCTCCCTCTCTCTCTGCTGCTCTCTCCTCTCTCTCTCTCTTTTTCTCTCTGCCCCTTGCTGTGTTTTGTTCTCTCTGCCCCTTGTTGATGATTCAAGTTGGGGTCCTGGAATAAAGAAGCTTGATAGTTTACTCCCGTGTCCGAGTGTCTGTTCCAAGCACCAAATACACAACACCCCTCTCTCTCTCTCTGCCCCCCTCTCTGCCTCTCTCTCTCTCTCTGTCTCTGTCGCTCAGCCCCCTCTCTCTCTGTCTCTCTGCCCCTCTCTCTCTCTCTCTCAATTTCAATTAAAAAACTTTATTGGCATGATAAAATCCATCATTATATTGCCAAAGTATAAAACATGACATACATATTTAAAATGCATAAGTATAACTACAAGTATAATGTGCATGGATAGATATGTCCCTGTACATAAACTAGGCATATAGCCCTTTATTGATTGCTACACGTTCTTGCAGCTGTAAGCAGTACAACAGAATAGCAAATTTAGCAATTCAATATTAATTTCTCAGTGTCAGTTAATGTCAATTAGTGTGTGCGTGCATATGTGCATATTGGTCATTCACCGTCTCTCAGGTTATGGCATGCTGTTACGTATTGTGCACCAAGATATGCCGTATTTCCTTCACCAAGGATTATTCTTAGTTTTGATATATCATCTAGTTCTTTAAAATCAGGGGTTGCCAGACTTTGTCAAAGTAAGTTTTCTTTGCTTTGTCAATTTTTTTGCATTTTAGGAGGAAGTGCACCTCTGTTTCAACCTCATCTGTCAAACAGTGGCCACATATTCTATTTTCTCTTGGTTGCCAGAATCTCTTCTGTCTTCCTTTTTCAACTGCCAAATAGTGGTCACTTAACCTGTATTTGGTGAGGCTCTGCTTTATGTCTCTAACAGTCGAGAGATAGTCTGCCAATTTATAATCTCTTTTTAGGGCACGGTAACATTCTAATCTGCTTTGGCTCTTGGTTTCTTTATCCCAATGTTCCAAATACGTTTCTTTACATTGTTTGATAATTTGGTTCACTCTTAACTGGTGATTGGGGATCAGTATTGATCTGAGGCTGGTCAGGATTTAACTGGGTAGGATTTTTCTGAATAGGGGCAGTTAGTCTCAGTACCAACTGACACAGTGAACTCTTTTCTGGGCTCCCCTTTTGTGTTTGAAGGGCTTTAAACTGGAGGGTATCTGGGGGGCTAGATTTAAGGTGATTCCAAAAATTTAGTGCTCTTTTCTGGACATTTATTATCAGTTGGTATCTGCCTAATTCCACCCTACATGCATTTGTTGGTGTTTTCCTTTGGATACGGAGAATGTTCCGACAAAATTCCGCATGCAGGACCTCCAGTGTATGTTTTTCCCATTTACTATAACTATGGTGACTAAGCGAACGCCATACTTCACTACCATAAAGTGCAATAGACTGGATTACACTGTCAAATATTTTAAGCCAGATTTTAATTGGGATTTGGATGTTGTAGAATCTTCTTTTTATTGCATACAGAGCTCTTCAAGCTTTCTCTTTTAGTGCATTCACTGCCATATTGAAGCTCCCTGATGCTGCAACAGTTGGACCAAGGTAAGTATAGCTCATAGTGTGTTCGATAATAATGCCATTGAGAGTAAATTTGTATTTATCTTTTTGACCTCTGGGTCTTTTCTGAAAAATCATGATGTTGGTTTTCTTTAGATTTACTGCCAAGGCCCAATTCATGTATTCATGTATGTATCTATCTATCTATTTATTTACTTACTCATTCATCTATCTATCTCTCCCTCTCCCTCTCTCTCTCTCCCTCTCCCTCTCCCTCTCCCTCTCTCTCTCTCTCTCTCTCTCTCCCTCTCTCCCTCTCTCTCTCTCGCCCTCTACTGAAAGTAAGCATGCAGGTACAACAGGCAGTGATGAAAGCTAATGGCATGTTGGCCTTCATTGCATTGAGTTTATGTGCAAGGAGGTCCTACTGCAGTTGCACATGGCCCTGATGAGACCATACCTGGAGTATTGTGTTAAAGAAGGAACTGCAGATGCTGGAGAATTGAGGGTACACAAAAGGCTGGAGAAACTCAGCGGGTGCAACAGCATCTAAGGAGTGAAGGAGATAGGCGACGTTTCGGGTTGAGACCCTTCTTCAGTATTGTGTGCAGTTTTGGTCTCCTAATTTGAGGAAGGAGATTCTTGCTGTTGTGGGGGTGCAGCGTAGGTTCACCAGGTTAATTCCTGGGATGGTGGGACTGACATATGATGAAAGAAGGAGTTGACTGGGCTCATATTCACTGGAATTTATAAGGATGGAATCTTATAAAAACATATAAATTTCTTAAGGGATTGGACAGGCTAGACATAGAAAAAATGTTCCCGATGTTGGGGGAATCCAGAACCAGGGGTTACAGTTTAAGAATGAGGGGTAGGCGATTAAAGACTGAGATGAGGAAAAACTTTTACACCCAGAGAGTTGTTATTCTGTGGAATTCTCTACTACAGAAGGCAGTGGAGGCCAATCCACTGGATGTTTTCAAGACAGAGTTAGATTCAGTTCTTAGGGATAATGGAATCAAGGGATAGGGGGAAAAAACAGGAACGGGGTACTGATTTTCAGCCATTGTCATATTGAATGGCGATGCTGGCTCAATGGACCAAATGGCCTATTTTCTGTTTCTCTGTTTCTCTGAATAATCACAAAAAGATGTCATAAACACAATTGGCTTTTAATTTTGTCATTTATTATCTTAGACACGGACAACACAGATGTGGGCATTCGGTCCGTTGAACATGTGCCATGCTTTAACAAAGGCCTATTATATTGGTGTCACTCCTTTAGCCTGAAATATTGGGGAACATCTAAATTAAATGAATAATTCCATGTTCGAAGATTTGCTGCACAACATCCCCTCCAGGACAAATAGCAAAGACAGGCCCTTTCATCAGCTTGGGAACTGTCCGATTCACCTCTACCCCATTGGAATTTGTCTGTGGAACTAATGCACTACAATGCTGAGAATGATATTCTGCACTCTGTATCTTCCCCTTTGTTGTATCTCTTGTATTTGAGTTTGACTTCAATGTATTTATATATGGTATATCTGATCTGTTTGGAGAGCATGAAAAACAAGGATTTTCACTGTACCTCAGTTCAATTATAAGCTGAAGCCTAAATCGACACACAAGCACATAAGTCCTATTAAATAAAGTTTAGAGTTGTATTTTCTAACCTACAATTTCCTCCATGTTCCAGAACATAAACATTGAAAATTACAGTACAGGAACTGGCCCATCCACTGGAACTGGCCCATCCAATGTCTGTGTGGTACACGATGCCAAGATAAAATAATCTGATCTGCCTGCACGGGATCCATAACCCTCCTTTCTTTTCATATCCATGTACCTATGTAAAAGCTTCTTACACACCACTATTGTATCTGCCTCCACCACCACCACCACCATTGGCAGCGCATTTCAGGCACCCACCACCCTCTATGAAAAAAATCTGTTCCGCACATCTCCTTCAAACTTTACCCCTCTTACCTTAATCTGTTCAGTGCCACCCTGAGTATACTCGGGTCATGGACAATAGTGAAAATAAATTTGTCAGTGAACAGGTTAAAGCTATGCTCTTTGACATTTTACCCAGAAAATAAATCTGGGTAAAAGGTTCAGACTATCTACCTCAATTATGTCCTTCACAATTATATATACTTCTATCAGGCTTACCCTCAACTGTGTGTTCCAGAGAAAAGAATCCAAGATTGTCCACCTCACCTTTTTCTAATATCACCTAACCAAGGCATCATTCTGGTAAACTTCTCTTGCACTCTCTCCATAGACTCCCCATCTTTCCAATAATGAGGTGACCAGAATACATGCAATACTCCAAATGCGTCCTAACCAATGTCTTATAGAGCAGCATCATCACTTCCTGAATCTAATTCTCAATGGCCTGACCATTGAAGCTGAGCATGGCAAATGCCTCCTATACCACACTATTTACCTGTGTTGCCACTTTCAGATACCTACGCACCTGGACTCCAAGATCGCTCTGCACCACAAGGCTGCTACCATCGGCCATATACCTTCCCCTCAAATTTGACCTTCCAAAGTGCAAGACCTCACATTTGCTTGGATTGAACTCCATCTGTCATTTCACAGCCCAGTTCTTAGTTGATCAATATCCCATTGTATACTTTGACAGCCTTCCTCACTGTCCACAGCTTCAGCAATCTTGGTTTTGTCTGCAAACTACCTAACCCATCTACATTTACGTCCAAGCTTCTGTTCAAGAGGAACACAGAAAAGAAGCTACATTCCTTCCACCTACAAGACCACCAGGATCAGACACCACCAAATATGTTTTTCCAGTCAGAAAAAAAATATTACATTAGCTTTACAGTGCTACTTACATTTAAACACATTCTTTGATACTGTGGCTTCAAACACAATTGACAGATGCCTAGTCATGCTCCAGCCACCTTGACAGCAAGAAGCTTGTGGTGGAGCGTGGCAATATGATACTGAGTACACAGAGAGGACAAGGCTAACCTCCCACCCCCCACTTCCATTGTACATCTGCACTGTAACAACGAGGCATGAAATATGCTTGCAACATTTCTAAAATGGTACATTGTCTCCCTCTGCAATTCCCATGCCTGTTGTTTCAAGATATTTTATTCCACCCAAGCAAATAAAATCTAGGAGAAACAGAATTAAAACATGAGGATGTGATAATAAAATAACACAAGTACATTCGTAGAAACGAGGAACTGCAGATGCTGGTTTACCAAAAAAAAGACACAAAGTGCAGGAGTTACACAGCAGGTTAGGCGGCAGCCCTGAGAACATGGACAGGTGATGTTTCAGGGTCAGGACCCTTCTTCAGGGATGCTGCCTGACCTGCTGATTTACTCCAACACTTTGTGACAAATTCATTAGACTTGTTTCTGCTATATTTGTTTTGGTAAGTTGTAGAATCTGATTTAAATGGCATTTTTAAAGTTTGCTTGCATGGGTAATCTGTAGACCTAGTTCATGTTTATATGGTTAAACTGTACAAAGGCAGGTTGATTGCATTCGTTGAAACAGGGCGGACCACGTGAAGGTTGCAATCTCCCACCCCATTTGCCCTTATATTTTGTTAAAATCGCTGAATGTCATTAAAATTTGTCAGGTATTCATTTACTCCAATGGGCAAATCCCAACCCATGAACATAAAAGACGATTATTGCAGGGTTTCCCTCCCAGTCACACATCCTGTCTTGGAAATATATCTTTGTTCCTTCACCATCACTGAATCTAAATCCTTAAATTCAATATTAAAGAATACTATAGAAGAACCATCACCAGAGGTATTGCAGCAGGTACAGAAGATGTTCACCATTAGGATGGACAATAAATGCTAGACTTACCAGTGAACCACATATCTGAAAAAAAAATGGATACTGCGAGAGTTTCGATGTTCTACTTAAAATAGCAATTTTTCAGCACATGGAATCTTCAGGCAAGCATGAATAAAAACGGAGAATGCGAGAAAAATCAACCAAGCTTTAAATCAACGAGATATAGCGTAGACTAGGTGATTGTTTCGCAATTGTTTAGTCAAGGCTTGCTGGACCTTCTGGTTGCTAACCAATTTAACTCATTTCCCAGTTTCCCCATTCAAATGCTGATTTTTCTGTCCTGGGCCACTTCCATTGCAGAGTTACACACTAACTAAACGTTATTCCATTATCATGTATCTACACGCTGTAAATGGATCGATTGTAATCATGCAGACACAAAAAGCTGGAGTAACTCAGTGGAACAGGCAGCATCTCTGGAGAAAAGGAATGGGTAACGTTTCAGGTCGAGACCCTTCCTCAGACTATATTGTCTTTCTACTGACTGGCTAGCACACAACAAAACCTTTTCACTGTACCTCAGTACACATGACAGTAAACTAAACTAAACTAAGCCAAACTAACTGGAGGACGAGGTCAGACTGAAGAAGGATCCTGAACAGAAACATCACCTATCCTTGTTCTACAGAGAAACTGACTGACCCATTGAGTTACTCCAGCACTTTGTGTGTTTTAATATCACAGATAGATAACTGAAATAGAAAAATAAATAAAGTTTGTAGAAAAAAGGAACTGCAGATGTTGGTTTATGCAAAAGGACACAAAGTGCTGGAATAACTCAGCGATCCGGCAGCATCAAGCAATTAAGTTATCTGATGTTGTGTTGAATTCAACATTGAGTAATGTTTTGCATTTCACACTCCTACATTATTTTGTCCAAGTTTTTTTGTCCCATATTTGGATCTGATGACGTTTCTCTGACATGAAACATTGACTCTGTTTCTCTCCTCACGTTTCTGGCCTGAGGTGCTGAGTGTCTCCAGCGCTTTTTGTTTTGTTTTAGATTTTCAGCATCTGCGGTATTTATTTTCTTTTTTCTGTGATGTCATTCTCTGATTGCTCCCATTCACTCAATGACCAGATAACCATGTTTATCTCAACGGTCCCCTTCCTCCCCACCCTCTGTTACAATTTAACAAGTTTATTTTGTCTCCTTCCCAGTTCTAACAAAGGGTCTTTGATCTGAAACATTTCTCCTCCCACACTCTGACCTGCTGAGTATTTCCAGCATTTTCTATTTTTTTTATTTTAGATTTCCAGCATCAGAAGTATTTTTGACCTTCAGTCGAGTGTTTATTTTAACTCTAAGGGCAAGGAACCCCCTAACCATGATGCTGATATTATGTGAGTGTGTGTGATGATATCATGAAACCCTCTCACCTCATTACATTTACATAACCAAATACAAATAAATCACACAGCTACTGTTCTTTGAAAACAAGTGTTTCAACACTTTTCAGTTGCATACACAGACATTGCAGATTCATACTTTTGGCTGGCTTCTTCAGTCAGTTTCACCACATTTTTTTAATTTGCCTATATTAGTATATTTGTTCCTGGAACAAAAGAAATGATTTGACTTACTGTTATTCTGTGACTATTGAAGAGTAGTTAATTTTGTTTCAGCATCGGGAATGGATTTATTGTCATGAATGACGTCAATTTCTTCAGCTAAATATCCTGTTATGATCATCCAATCAGCATATATATTTCTGACATGATTTCCATGACTTTAAGTAACTTTTGAGCTGTTCACCTAGTTCCCATTGCTGAGTCTCATATTTGCTCACTGGTCTGGTGACTCCAACTCTCAGTTGTAATTGATTTTCTACAGCTGCTTCAGTTGCTGCCTCTTCACTTTCCCCTTCATCAAGCTGTGCCACTTGCAAAAACAATGATGGATTAACCCATTAGAGTAAAACTAGAGTTTTGGAAGTCTGCAATATTTGAACAATGGAGAGCTCAGGGCCAGAATGTTCATGTTAGAGTGAAGGGCAAGGCTGGCAGGAGTAGGGGACCTGAATTGCAAGAGATATTGAGGCTCTGGTCAAGAAAAAGAAGAAGGCATATACCATGACTATGTAGCTAGAATCAATGGAATCCCTTAAGCAATGAGGGAGATCAGGAGGGCAAGAACGCAACATGAGAAAGCTTTGGCAGATATGTAAAAGGAAAATCCAAAGAGATTCTACAAGTAGATTAAGGTCAAAATGGTAGCTAGGGAGAGTTAAGGGCTCCTTAAAGATCAACAAGATTGTCTATATGTGGAACCACATATAGGTGGGCAATGTGGTAAGTGAATATTTCTCACCTGTATTTACTATGAAAAATAGCATGAATGCTCAGGGAACTTGAGGAAGTTAATAATGATATTTTGAATAGACTCCATATTGCAGAAGAGCTGGAAGCTCTAAAATGCGGCGAGGTGGATAAACCCCCAGGACCTGCTTAAGAGCATCCTAGGACATTGAGGAGAGCTAGAGAAAAAAATACAGGGCCTCTGTCAAAGATATTTGTATTTGTAATAGTCACAGGTGAGATGCTGGAAGATTGGAGGCTGGCTAACGCAGTGCTTGTATTTAAGAAAGGAAACAAGGAGAAATATAGGAACCACAGTCTGGTGAACCTAACAACAGTGGTAAGTTATTGGAGATTCTAAGAAACAGGATCTAAGTAAAAGACTGATTACGGATAGTCAACATGGTTTTGTGCACAGGATAGCTTATCTCACAAATATGATCAAATTCTTTGCAGTGGTGACTAAGGTGGTGGATGAGCCTATCAGTTGGCCTGACCTCTGTTCCAGCTTTCTCTCACTGATTTCCCACTACAATCAGTCTGAAGAAATGTCCCAACCCAAAATGTTCGCCTGGTCACATTTTCCAGGAATGCAGCCAGACCTGCTGAGTTACTCCAGCACCTTATGCTCTACACTATAATTGCTTTAAATTCTGAATGGGTGCAAGAAGTAACATCAACATAGACATCATATACCAGATTAACAAAATTGATGGAGGGGACCTGAACATTGAACAGTAAGGACTGTTCCACATACAAGGTCATAAGGTCATAACTGATAGGAATAGAATTAGGCCATTCAGCCCATCAAGTCTACTCCGCCATTCTCCGCATTGCCACTGCAAAGAGTAGGAGTGAACGGGTCCTTTTCAGGATGGCAGGCAGTGACTAGTGGTGTGCCGCAAGGCTCAGTGCTGGGACCCCAGCTATTTACAATATATATTAATGATTTGGACGAGGGAATTGAATGCAACATCTCGAAGTTTGCGGATGACACAAAGCTGGGGAGCAGTGTTAGCTGTGAGGAGGATGCTAGGAGACTGCAAGGCGACTTGGATAGGCCAATTAGGAAAAGGGGAGATGCAACGAGACCTGGGTGACATGGTACACCAGTCATTGAGAATAGGCATGGAGGTGCAGCAGGCAGTGAAGAAAGCGAATAGTATGTTAGCATTCGTTACAAAAGGATTTGAGTATAGGAGTAGGGAGGTTCTACTGCAGTTGTACAGGGTTTTGGTGAGACCACACCTGGAGTATTGTGTACAGTTTTGGTCTCCCAATCTGAGGAGTGCAGAGAAGGTTCACCAGACTGATTCCTGGGATCTCAGGACTTTCATATGAAGAAAGACTGGATAGACTTGGCTTGTACTCACTAGAATGTAGAAGATTGTGGGGAGATCTTATAGAAACTTACAAAATCCTTAAGGGGATGGACAGGCTAGATACAGGAAAATAGTTCCCGATGTTGGGGAAGTCCAGGACAAAGAGTCACAGTTTAAGGATAAGGGGGAAATCTTTTAGGACCGAGATGAGAAAAACATTTTTCACACAGAGAGTGGTGAATCTCTGGAAATCTCTGCCACAGAAGGTAGTTGAGGCCTGTTCGTTGGCTATATTTAAGAGGGAATTAGATGTGGTCCTTGTGGCTAAAGGGATCAGGGGGTATGGAGAGAAGGCAGGTAAGGAATACTGAGTTGGATGATCAGCCATGATCATATTGAATGGCGGTGCAGGCTCGAAGGGCCAAATGGCCTACTCCTGCACCTATTTTCTATGTTTCTATGTTTCTATTCAATCATGGCTGATCTATCTCACCCTCCTTACTCCATTCTCCTGCCTTCTCCCCATAACTTGAGACTTGTACTAATCAAAAATCTATTTATCACTGCCTTACAAAATATTCACTGACTTGGCCACTACAGCCTTCTGTGGCAAAAATATTCACAGATTCACCACCCTCTGACTAAAGATACAACAAAGGGACAGACACAGCCTGGGTTGTTGACTAGAACTTAAATGGAAAATGAAATGTAATGTTCAATGGAATAAGTTCTGCCAGGTGAATGAGTGTGCTGGTTGTGGTCTATTTAAATAAGAAATCAATAGACTTCAAACTGTACTGGTGTGTGATGTGTAGATTTTACTCAGGAGTCACGTGAGTGATTCTGTGAAGAACCCCGTCAGTACGTCAGCCGCACGGAGGCTGTGAGGAACAGAGCTCCTCCAGCGGTAAGTATTTAGACTCCAGGAAAGTGCCAAAAAACTTAGCTGGAGTAAAAAGTCCATTGCTGTGGTGTCGTTTTTCTACTTGTAGTTAGCACCATGGACAAAAGGGGAAGCTGCGAGCCATGGCCAGCTGCGGGAGTACGGGCTGTGAACAGCTGCCGCATACCCTTATACAGTCGCCGGCAAAAAGCACAGCTACACAGCACAGAGCCAGCGCCAGCCGGGCGCAAAGCAACTCAAAAGTCCGCCAGGCCCACGGAGTTGGGGGCTAATTCCCCACCGGGGCTGGATAGTGTGTTTGAACGCCTATCCCAAATGGACCAACTGTTACATACAGTGCTCCAGCAGCACACACTCCAGCAGGAGGAGTGTGAGCGCCACTCAGAACAACAGGTGCCAGCAGCAACAGGGCTGCTTGATAGCACCCTCATAAATGATGAGGCGCATGCGATGGGTCAGCTTAGTTCAGACCCCGACTCTGATGGTGAGGTTGAGCCAGGGGAAGAACGGGATTTGCCAGATGTTCCACCTCTGGCAGAACCATTTGCTGTCCCATCAGAGTTCAGGAGAGCCGCTGGGAGAAGAGCTGGCCTCCACAATCAACTACATGGTATCTCATCAGCTCCAGGAGCTTACCATGGATGAAACTGCTAAGAAGCATGAGACTCCCAGGAACTGCGGTTTATTAAAAGTCCCAACAGTAAACCAAATTATATGGGGTCAGATGGGAGTGGGCATGCATACCCAAGAAATAAAAATGCAGAGGATTCTAAAGCTATTGGGCTCGGGAATCACGGCGTTTGCAAGAATGATGAATGGTGGGCATGTGTCAAGAACACACCAAGAGGCACTAGGGTTGCTGTGCAGCGCCCATTTCGAAATAAACTGTCTTAGAAAAAGGGCTACTAGGCCCACCATCAACCCAAGGTTCGCCGCACTCTGCAAACCCACCAATGTCCAGCCACCCAACCTACCTTTTGGCAAAGACCTCGGAAAATGGGTCAAGGAGATGAATGAGGAGGCAAAAACGGTAGGCCTGATCAAAACGACGATGACCGGCAAGCCTGTAAAAAGGAGAAATCCTTACAGTAACACTGCAGCTTCTGGGTTTACACCAGGAGCAAGCCGGCCATTGATGCAGGGGCACGGTTGGCGCCCTTCGGTGGGATCATGAGCAACCATGGGGTTTCCTGCCAGGAACTGGGGACAGCAGGTCACACCAGTCACCAAGGAGGTAAGTGGGCCTGGTTCTCATGGGAACATATTAAGTATAACACAGCCAAAAATTGGGGGTAGATTACATCTATTCTATGAAGAATGGAAGCAACTTACCTCAGATCCATTTATTATGAGTGTTAGAAACATAGAAACATAGATAATCGGTGCAGGAGTAGGCCATTCGGCCCTTCGAGCCTGCACCGCCATTCAATATGATCATGGCTGATCATCCAACTCAGTATCCCATACCTGCCTTCTCTCCATACCCTCTGATCCCCTTAGCCACAAGGGCCACATCTAACTCCCTCTTAAATATAGCCAATGAACTGGCCTCAACTACCCTCTGTGGCAGAGAGTTCCAGAGACTCACCACTCTCTGTGTGAAAAAGTCTTTCTCATCTCGGTCTTAAAGGATTTCCCCCTTATCCTTAAGCTGTGACCCCTTGTCCTGGACTTCCCCAACATCGGGAACAATCTTCCTGCATCTAGCCTGTCCAACCCCTTAAGAATTTTGTAAGTTTCTATAAGATCCCCTCTCAATCTCCTAAATTCTGGAGAGTATAAACCGAGTCTATCCAGTCTTTCTTCATAAGACAGTCCTGACATCCCAGGAATCAGTCTGGTGAACCTTCTCTGTACTCCCTCTATGGTAATAATGTCCTTCCTCAGATTTGGAGACCAAAACTGTATGCAATACTCCAGGTGTGGTCTCACCAAGACCCTGGACAACTGAAGTAGAACCTCCCTGCTCCTATACTCAAATCATTTTGCTATGAAAGCTAACATACCATTCGCTTTTTTTCTCTGCCTGCTGCACCTGCATGCCTACTTTCAATGACTGGTGTACCATGACACTCAGGTCTCACTGCATCTCCCCTTTTCCTAATCGGCCACCATTGAGATAATAGTCTGCTTTCCTGTTTTTGCCACCAAAGTGGATAACCTCACATTTATCCACATTATACTGCATCTGCCAAACATTTGCCCACTCACCCAGCCTATCCAAGTCACCTTGCAGTCTCCTAGCATCCTCCTCACAGCTAACACTGCCCCCCAGCTTAGTGTCATCCGTAAACTTGGAGATATTGCCTTCAATTCCCTCATCCAGATCTAACTCCCTCTTAAATATAGCCAATGAACTGGCCTCAACTACCCTCTGTGGCAGTGTTGATTTAGATAACTCTCAGCATACATTTCAAAAAGCACCCTGCCAGATTCACCCAATCTATATGTAGATTGAAGTCATCCATATAACAATTACAGCACGGAAACAGGCCCTCTCGGACCTTCCAGTCCGTGTCGACAATTTGTTTTCCCCTAGCACTCTGACCATACCCCTCCATTCCCTTCACGTCCATATACCTATCCACTTTACTCTTAAATGTTAAAATCGATCCTGTCCACCACTTCTGCTGGAAGCTCATTCCACACAGCCACCACCCTACTGAGTAAAGAAGTTCCCCCTCACGTTATTCTGTCCGTTAATTCTCATGTCATGCCCTCTTGTTTGAATCTTCCCTACCCTCAATGGGAAAAAACGTATCCACTTTAACTCTGTCTATCCCTTTCATCACTTTAAAGACCTCAATCAAGTCCCCCCTTCCTTCTGCGCTCCAAAGAATAAAGACCTAACTTGTTCAACCTTTCTCTGTAACCTAGTTGCTGGAACCCTGGCAACATTCTAGTAAATCTCCTCTGTACTCTCTCTACTTTGTTGACATCCTTCCTATAACTAGGCGACCCAAATTGTACACCATACTCCAGAATTGGTCTAACAATGCCTTGTACAATTTTAACATCTTATAACTGTTTTGCCTTTGTCGCACTCATTTCTAATCCTGTTTGATAGCATGAACTTCACTGGTACTGTTAGGTGCCTGTACACAACACCCACCAATGTTTTCTGCCCCTTAGTGTTTTGCAGCTCTACCCATACCGATTCCAAATGTGCGTTAATCTCCTCTCTAACCGGCAACGCTACCCCACTTCCTTTTCCTTTCTCTCTATCCCTCCTGATATTGAATATCCCTGGATGTTCAGCTCCCAGCCTACGTCACCCTGGAGCCATGTCTCCGTGATCCCAACTATATCGTAATCATTAATAGCTATCTGCACGTTCAACTCGTCCACCTTATTACGAATACTCCTTGCATTGAGACACAAAGCTTTCAGGGTTTCTTTACAACGCTCTTACCCCTTATACAATTATGCTGAAAAGTGGCCCTTTTTGATTTTTGCCTGGTTTTGTCTGCCTGCCACTTTTACTTTTCACCTTGCTACCTATTGCGTCTACCCTCAGCCTCTCTGCTCTTGTACCCATCCCCTGTCATTAGTTTAAACCCTCCCCGACAAACATAACTTGTTATTCAAGGGTTTCGGATTGAGTTCGATCCAAAGGGGATTTGCCTCTCCAACCTAGCAGAACACTCCATTTTTCGCAAACAGAAGTAATAGAGGTTCAGGCTGAACTTGAAAATTTGTGTAATAAAGAAGTCATTGAGAGGACGGTTCATCAAGTCCATCAATTTGTGTCAAATATTTTTCCACGTCCTAAAAAGGACGGAGGATGTAGAATTATTTTGGATCTAACTAATCTAAATCTGTTTGTACAGTATAGACACTTCAAAATGGAAACGTTTATTACCACCAAACAACTGATTTCCGAAGGTTGTTATATGGTTAGATCTGAAAGATGTGTATTACTCAGTGCCTGTTCATTTGGAGCATAGAAAGTATTTAAAATTTACCTGGATGAATCAATGATGGCAATTCAAGGCACTGCCTGTTGGGTTAACTTCAGCTCCTAGAATATTCACTAAATTGTTAAAATCAGTACTGGGGCTACTTAGAGCTCGGGGCCATGTGATTATGGCTTATCTGGATGATATCTTAACTATAGGACAAACAAATGAATTAGCTGAAGCATCTGTGGCAGTTGTTAAAATCACACTTGAAAAATTAGGGTTTATCATTCATTTAGCGAAGTCTAAATTGACACCACTTACAAAAATTGACTATAGGGTTTCACACTTGATTCACTTAAAATGGTAGTGACTCTGCCCAGGGAAAAAAGGGTGGGGCTAATTGATGGTTGCATTAAACTTTTAAAAGAGCAACAACCTTCAATCAGACAGGTGGCCAGTCTGCTCAGAAAATTAGTCGCAGCGTTTCCAGCAGTTCTGTATGGGCCTTTAGAAACATAGAAACATAGAAAATAGGTACAGGAGTAGGCCATTCGGCCCTTCGAGCCTGCACCACCATTCAATATGATTATGACTGATCATCCAACTCAGTATCCTGTACCTGCATTCTCTCCATATCCCCTAATCCCTTTAGCCACAAGGGCGACATCTAACTCCCTCTTAAATATAGCCAACAAACTGGCCTCAACTACCGTCTGTGGCAGAGAATTCCACAGATTCACCACTCTCTGTGTGAAAAATGATTTTCTCTCTTTGCAGTACCAGCACTTACAGAGGGCAAAGGAACAGGCACTCAGGATACATTCAGGCCATTATTATAGGCCCATGCAGTTATCAGCAGAGGCTGTTACTGATCTGCAGTGGTAGATTCAACATGTCTCCAGTAGTTTCAGCACAGTGGTGCTTGAACAACCTTCCATGGTCTTACAGACTGATATCAGTGCACTCGGGTGGGGTGCCACTGATACAAGCTCAAGCTGTGGAGACAGATGGAGTATGGAAGAAGCATTGCTTCTGCAGACATGGGGAATTAACTACTTAGAGCTTTTGGGGGCTTTTTATGGGCTCAAGGCTTATTAACTCAAGTAGTCTGCTTGTTCATCTTCAAACACTATGACAGTGGCATATGTCAATCACATGGGTGGTATTAAGTCGCTATCTTGTGACAAACTGGCTAACCAAATCTGGACCTGGTGTAGTGACAATAACATTTGGCTATCAGCTATTTATCTACCAGGTAGATTCAATATAGTAGCAGACACCAGGTCATGGAAATTCCATGACAACACAGAGTGGATGTTGAATCGGGACGTATTCAATGATATAACTGTCAAATATGGAAGGCCAGATGTCGACTTGTTCGCATCCAGACAAAAACTCCAGCTACCTAAATATGTGTCATGGGTACCTGACCCTGGGGCAGTAGTGACTGACACTTTCTCGCTGCATTGGGGTGGTATGTTTTTATATGCATTTCCGCCATTCTGTTTCACTGTCAGGCTTCAGGTGCCCGACTGGCCTTGACGTGTACCCTTGCAGTTGATGACATAACCCCTGATGGCTGTTCCCAAACAAAGGGATTTACTGGTGCATCCGGTAACTGGCGAATGCCATCCATTATATGACCGTATTGATTTGTTAATTTGTAGATTTTAAGAAAGCCATATCTGGGGCGCGCAATTGTCTGGTTGAACTGTGGACATGCTCACTGCAGCTTGGAGAACGAGTGCTCAAAAGCAGCATATTTCTTATGTAAAAAATGGGAAGTTTTCTGTGAACAAAATAATATTGACTATTGTACAGGAGGTAGTTCGCATGTTCTTCAGTTCCTGTCAACACTTTACTACAATGAAGGGCTGAGTTATAGTGCAATCAATTCAGCCTGAAGTGCTTTGTCATCGTATTTATTGACAAGGTCAGACACACATCCTATTGGGTCTCACCCTCTCGTTGTTCGATTCATGAAAGGAATTTTTAACTCCAGACCCCCTAAACCTAGATATATGGCAATCTGGGATGTAAGCGTGGTCCTCAGGCTACTTCGTCAGTGGGTCCCTGTCACGTCTCTGCCTTTGGCCAAAATCACCATGAAGGTGGTCATGCTCATGGCATTGGTATCAGCACAGCGAGTACAGACATTACAAAAACTACAGCTAGATAGAATGGAAGTAGCTGCAGACAAAGTGACGTTCTACATTTATGACCTCCTCAAACAAAGCAGGCCAGGTGTGACAGGGTTCAAGATAGTGTTTTCAGCATATCTCACGGACCCGGGGCTGTTTGCCAACAATATTTTAACATCTGTTTAAAGTTCCCCCTGGGTTAGAGGGGTTTTTTTGTTATTTCAAATAAAAATTGTTACTGCATTTAAATGCAATGTCAACACTAATGCATTATTTCTCATCCAAGTCAATCAATGCAGGGAGAAGCCGGGATTTGAATCTGTGGCATGAAATCACAAAGCTTTGAACCCTTCACGGAATCACTCACGTGACTCCGAAGTAAAATATTAAGATTAAACCAGTTTGAAGTTTGATCTTTATTTTATGAGTAGTTACGTTGGTGATTACGTGCCCTCCACACCCAACCCTCTCTCATAAAGGTCATCTGGTATTTCTCAAGTTGCTCATCTTACTATGTCACTTCGATAATTGTTATTTGTGATTCCATACCGCTGCTTTGGAGATTGACATGCATCCGCACAGGTGGGGTTCTTCACGTAATCACCAACGTAACTCCTCATAAAATAAAGATCAAACTTCAAACTGGTATGTTCTCATTTAATCTTACCATTAACCCTTATTAATTCATGCCATTAATTTTTACCATGTACGAGCTGCTGTGGATCATTCGTAAACATGTTTATGGTAAACTACCTGGTAAAATTCATCCCAAACTTCAACGAGCTGTCAGCCCCACTGTGAAAACTGACCCACAAGGATACCCACTGGTCCTGGCACCAACACCAGCAGAGGGCATTTGAAACCCTCAAACAATAATGTCTTGCGCTCCAACCTGTCGCATACTTTGATGCTAAGTTACCTGTCACCCTCACCTGTGATGCCTCCCAGTATGGACTGGACGCTGCTTGCCTACAAGACGACGGAAAGTGCCTTTGCCTTCCGCACCATGACCGACACTAAACAGCGCTACGCTCAAATCGAAAAGGAGCTACTCGCGGTAACCTTTGCCTGCAAGAAATTCAAGGACTTTATCTTTGGCAACCTGATCACGATTGAAACCGATCACCAGCCTCTGGTCAGTATCCTCAGTAAACCGATCCACATGGCACCGCATGATGATGGAACTACATAGATATGACATCAGACTAACCTAAAAACGTAGTAAGGACATGCACTTAGCTGACGCCCTCTCACGGGCACCTTGCCCAACGTGTGAAAACCACCTGTTGTGTGATGAGCACAAGGGGTACACAGTTATGATGGTCTCCTGTTTCACATGTGCCGGTTTAGACATCCTAGTTTCACAAACAGCTGCAGACGAAATGCTCCAATTGCTGGCCACTGTCATCCGCCGCGGCAGGCCAGATAAACAGCACCACCTACCACAAGCTGTCCGCCCATTTTACCCTATCCACGATGAACTGGTCATTCAGGACGGCATCATAATGAAAGGACATAAGGCGGTCATCCTGACGTCTCTTCACAGCAAGTACTTTGACATTGTCCATGAGGGCCATCCCGCTACAAAAATAACCCTTCAACATGCAAAAGACATGCTGTTCTGGCCAGACATGGCTAACTACATTCTCAAGAAGGTTGATGCCTGCCCGATCTGCAATACCTTGACCCCGCACACCAACAGAAACAACCACTTCTCCCGCATCCTACACCGGATTTACCATGGTCCACAGTAGCAGCCGACATCTTTGACTGGCACGGCAAACAAAACGTGATTTTAGTTGATTCCTACTCAGGATGGTTCGAAATTGACCTGCTCGGTAGCCCGACCTTAGCCATGGTCATTTAGAGCCACAGATCCCCCCTAAATGGACTCTCAGACAATGTACCTCAGTTCTCCAGTCAGCTATTCAGAAATTTCGTGAAAAACTGGGACTTTCACCACATTACCAGTATCCCTGAGTACCCGAAGTCTAACGGCCTAGCTGAGCACATGGAAAAAAAGTGCAAAGGAACTAATGGAACGCTCACACAGGGCCGGCTATGATGTTTATCTCGACTTACTCAAAATATGGAACATCGTCCGCGACCCTTTCCTGGGATCTGCAGCCGAACGACTCATGTCACGGCGAACCCGCTCCACTCTGTCTATGGCCAAACAACTACTAGAACCACAAGTTCGTGCACCGTCAGTTATCCAATTCCAGCTCCAACGCCGCCGCGACATACAAAGAAAATACTACGATAAAACCAGCTCTCCGCTTCAACCGCTCAACAAGGGACTGGTTGTCCACTTACGGTCACTCCGAGGTTACGACCTCCTCGGAGTCATTCTGGGGTCAACCGCAGAGCCACGCTCATACCTGGTCAGTATTGACAATGGCATTTATCGCCGAACCCGCCAACACCTCCTCCCGGTTAATGAAACGGCACCTCTACGTCCTTACCCGGACCAGCCCGCCAGTCTTCCCTCACGCTCTGCGAATGCTGCTCCAGCAATTCCTCTGCCGCTGCCAGCACCATCCCTGCCTTCCCCGGTTCCAATCTCCACCGGCGTCTTCTCCTCCGCGTTCACCAGATAAGGGACTTGCTCCCTCAGCGAAGGATGAGGTGTATGGTGAGGGTTATTACCGTACATGTGCTGGTCGTGTCTGCAAGCCAAACCCGCTGATTGGAAAATTTACTGGCTGCACCTGAACATTGCATTGACCCGTTTAGTTTTATGTGCACATATGTGCAGTAAAGTAATGAATGCCGCACCTTATACTGGTGTTTTATAATATGCCCTACTAACCAATATTATTAGGTATGTGATATGATTAGCATATGTGATGTCTTGTGCAAGTACGCATGCGCGGGGGAGACTCAAGGTGGCGTCCTGGAGCAATAAAGAAGCTTGTTAGTGTACTCCCATGTCCGAGTGTTAAACACACTCCACTCTCACTGTCACTTCAGAGAGTCATCTGAAACTGTCTGCAGATGTGCAGAGAGCATGGTCGCAGATGTGCATGGAATGAGACTAGACAAGGGGAGAAAAGACTGGAATCAAGATAGGAACAAACACATTAAAGAACAAGTTGAAACTATGGATCCATTAAAACAGCCCTGACAGTGGAGCTTGAGGAGATTGTAGAAGATTAACTCTATATATACACAAGGAATCACATGGATATGCAGGGATGGAGGTATGTATCAAGTGCAGGCAGATGAAATTAGTTTAGCTTGGTGTCATGTTAACTGAGGCACAGCACCTCATATTTGATGGGTAACTTACAACTCAAATGTTATGAGCATTGACCTCAAATTTTAGCTGATAAATATTTACCGCTTCCCCCCACCTTTTTCCCCTCTCTTCCCTGTGCCCCACCTGGGTCTCACTATTCTGCCCCCTTTACCCCTTTTCCCTTCTCCCACCCCATCCCCTAAATCTCTTCTTTACTTCCCTAAATTCCTTCACATGTTATTCCGCATCTACCAGCCTTTTGTTTCCCTTTTATCTCAAGTTTTTGTCCACATATTTGCCAAACAAAATCCCTCTCATCTGATCCACCCATCACTTGTCAGGCTTTGTCCCGCCCCCACATCTTTTCTAGTCTTCACCACCTACTACAATCAGTCTGAATAATGGTCCCAACCGAAAACGTCACCTACAGTGGCTTGCAAAATTATTCATACCCCTTGAACTTGTCCACATTTTGTCACGTTACAACCACAAACGTAAATGTATTTTATTGGGATTTTATGTGATAGACCAATACAAAGTGGTGCATAATTGTGAAGTGGAAGGAAAATGATACATGGTTTCCAAATTTTATTGCAAATAAAAAAACTGAAAAGTGTGGCGTGCAAAAGTATTCAGCCCCCCTGAGTCAATACTTTGTAGAACCACCTTTCGCTGCAATTACAGCTGCAAGTCTTTTGGGGTATGTCTCTACCAGCTTTGCACATCTAGAGACTGAAACTTTTGCCCATTCTTCTTTGCAAAATAGCTCAAGCTCAGTCAGATTGGATGGAGAGCGTCTGTGAACAGCAATTTTCAAGTCTTGCCAGAGATTCTCAATTGGATTTAGGTCTGGACTTTGACTGGGCCATTCTAACACATGAATATGCTTTGATCTAAACCATTCCATTGTAGCTCTGGCTGTATGTTTAGGGTCGTCGTCCTGCTGGAAGGTGAATGTCCGCCCCAGTCTCAAGTCTTTTGCAGACTCTAACAGGTTTTCTTCCAAGATTACCCTGGACTTGGCTCCATCCATCTTCCCATCAACTCTGACCAGCTTCCCTGTCCCTGCTGAAGAAAAGCATCCCCACAGCATGACGCTGCCACCACCATGTTTCACAATGGGGATGGTGTGTTCAGAGTGATGTGCAGTGTTAGTTTTCCACCACACATAGCGTTTTGCATTTAGGCCAAAAACTTTGGTCTCATCAGACCAGAGCACCTTCCTCCACATGTTTGCTGTGTCCCGCACATCGCTTGTGGCAAACTGCAAACGGGACTTCTTATGGCTTTGTTTCAACAATGGCTTTCTTCTTGCCACTCTTCCATAAAGGCCCGATTTGTGGAGTGCACGACTAATAGTTGTCCTGTGGACAGATTCTCCCACCTGAGCTGTGGATCTCTGCAGCTCCTCCAGAGTTACCATGGGCCTCTTCTCTGCTTCTCTGATCAATGCTCTCCTTGCCTGGCCTGTCAGTTTAGGTGGACGGGCATGACCTGGTAGGTTTGCAGTTGTGCCATACTCTTTCCATTTTCGGATGATGGATTGAGCAGTGCTCCATGAGATGTTCAAAGCTTGGGATATTTTTTTATAACCTAACCCTGCTTTAAACTTCTCCACAACTTTATCCTTGACCTGTCTGATGTGTTCCTTGGGCTTCATGATGCTGTTTGTTCACTAATGTTCTCTAACAAACCTCTGAGTCCTTCACAGAACAGCTGTATTTATACTGAGATTAGATTACACACAAGAGGACTCTATTTACTAATTAGGTGACTTCTGAAGGCAATTGGTTGCACTGGATTTTATTTAGGGGTATCAGGGTAAAGGGGGCCGAATACTTTTGCACGCCACACTTTTCAGTTTTTTATTTGTAAAAAAATTTGAAAACCATGTATCATTTTTCTTCAACTTCACAATTATGCGCCACTTTGTGTTGGTCTATCACATAAAATCCCAATAAAATATATTTACGTTTGTGGTTGTAATGTGACAAAATGTGGAAAAGTTCAAGGGGTATGAATACTTTTGCAAGCCACTGTATCTAAATCCTCCAGAAATGCTGCCTGGCCTGCTGAGCTGCTTAAGTACTTAGTGTTTTGCTCATGTTTTCATTATCTGTAGTGTTTTGTTTCTCCTTCTTTATCACTTCAGATCATTTGGAGATTATTTTAAATAGACCTGAGACTAATCATTGTTCGGATGGTTTCTTATATTTTACTGTTAGGTTAAAATTGCTGTATGATACACAGTCTTTTGTTCTCGTTTCAACCAGCATTGAAGGGAAAAAATATTGCATCAGAGATTATGATTCAAGAACAATCACTTATGTTGGGGGAGAGAGCTCGGAGAAAAGACAGGGAAGAGCCAAGGGGGAGAGGGGGATATCATGGGGGAGGGGGGCAGGAGCCAGGGAGGGGGCAGGAGGCAGCGAGGGGGACCAGAGTGGAAGAGGCTGGAGCTGGTGGTGCGATGGGGACTCACAGTGGGCGCTGGTCGCTGGTCATTCTCCTCTTCCGGTATCAGAGTCTCCCCTTTCTGTTTGGCGGCATCGGTGACATCTCCGACTCGGGCAGAGCCGGGCTGGGCCGATTCCGGTCCCTCCAAAACTTGTGTCCGATTGAAGACCTCCGCCAGCCATCCTCAGCTCCAGTAAAGACGCGATGGTGCAGGAAAGGGCAGACCGTCTGACGGACAGACCGATGGACGGATGGACCGACCGACAGACAGACAGACAGACCTCACCTTAACACCATATTTTTCAAATGCTGCCACTGCCATGGAAAGGCTTGCAAACATGGCTTGTGAGAGACAAATAAATATTCTGAGACCCAGAGGTCAGTAGATCAAAGGCTAATTACAACTTAAACTGCAAGGACATCTGATATTCAAAAACATTTATTATTCAGAGGAATGTATCAAAAGTCTAAATTGTACAGTGAACATTAATGCTGAATTACTCAACCTTTCCGGTTCAATAAGGGTACTGTAATAATACGTCAGTTTCACATGGAGAAATAAATGAACAACAGGAGTAATTGCAATCATACAATTTTACAGAATACACTTTTTTTTCATTAATTTAATCCCAGATATATCAATCAATTTCCATATTGAAATGGCATTCATTTTGAACATCTATTTATCTAACTGGTAACAGATGTTGTTCTGTTATAATATATATTTTCATAACATAAATTTGATATAATGCATGATGAGTTAAGGCCCTGTCCCACTTAGGCGACTTTTTAGGCGCGTGCAGGAGACTCTGCGCTCGCCAAATGATCACCACATGGTCGCCACACGTTCGCTGGAGGTCTCTGGTGAGTCTCCTTCATGGTTGCGAGGAGTTCCCGCATTTTGGGAACTAGTCGCAGCCTCAGTATGGTCGCCGCAAATTTTTCAACGTGTTTGTAAATTGGCTATTGCATGTTAGCCAATCAGAATACTTAGTAATTATAACTCCGCCTAATTATATGATTTCTAGTGTAAGAACTCGCCTGTTGCCTGGCAGTTGCTGCAGTAGACTGAACCTGTGATGTACTGCACATGTGATGATGAACTAGACAATAACGATGCTTATGCTTCAACCTGTGTGAGACTAAGGTATTTACATGGTGTCAGATAATTGGGTCTAGCACGCGTCTGTTTACCGGAATTTATTTTGTTTATCAGTTTATATTTGTGAGTGATTTTAACGACATGGCTAACTCTTGTCGAAAGCCAAGCCCGCTCGTGTTTGATTCTGATAAAGCCGAACGCTGGCGAATATTTGAGCTAGACCATGCTCATTATATCCGCATCATTCACCGAAACATCCCCCATGACCTAAAGGCATCGTTACTGTTGAATCTAGCTGGTCCCGAAGCTGACTCCTTTGAATTCGCACCAGCACACCTCGACGCGAACGGTCTGGTAGTGGTGCCAGCCGAGACTATCGACAACACAGTGGTCCTGCTGCGAAAGTTAAGAGAACTGTGTGACCTGCCATCGAATCGCATACTTGAGAGAAAAAGATTTTTTGCCCAACAGCAACAGGCTGACGAGCCTGTGGAATGATTTATCAGTGACCTAAGACACATCAGCTCATGGTGCCGCTTTGGTGTGTTGACAAATGAGCTTTACGAGATAAAATAGTGGGAGGAATGAGCGACCGCAAGCTAAGAGCTGGATTGCTGCGGAACGCTGAACTGACTTTAGAGCAAGCCATTCATGCATGTCGAATGGCAGAAACTGTAGCCCCACTAGCTGAGTTTGACAGCACAAGTCTGCACAGCAACATCATGTAAACCTAGCTAACTATTCTCCGCAGATATTTTTAAATGCGTCCCGCAAAGATCCAAGTATAGCTGCCATGAGATGCCCAAACTACAACTATTTCAACTCTAGGGGGCGCAAATACTGCGTTGCCAATGGGAAAGTATGTCTTACGTGCAAGAAACTCAACCATTTTGCTAATTGTTGCCGGTCTCATAGGAACACTGCTTCAAGGACAAATCTGCACCTCATTCAATAAGAGCCGTCTGATTCTGATTCCCAAGAACAAGATGATGTTTCCCACGGGAATGATTCCGATAACAGACACTCACTCTACTGTACTCTCCCTAAACCTGCACTCCCCAGGCAAACTGATGGATCCTGCGGTGACCATGATAATCAATAACAAATCTCTGAATGCCAAAGTCGACACCGGGGCCAGAGTAAACGTTATGTCACTCAAAGAGTTCAACAAGATAAGAACCACTGGGTGGGGGGGGGTGAGTTCTTCACCTGCTGGGTAAAGCCGATTTAAAGTGCACTGTCAACGAGCAGACAAAAATCTTCTACATTGTCCAACCGAACTCAGAAACATCAATGCATGCCACGACCTCGGTCTGGTTTATTTCAGGCTTGTTGTCCACAAATAGAGGACAGAGGAACCAACACAACAGATGCTATCCAACTATAAAAACTTGTTTGATGACAAACTTGGCAAACTGCCTACGACATACAAGATCACTGTAGATCATAGTCACCCCAATAGATCATGCACCTCACCGCGTCCCTCATGGGATGCGGGAGAAAATACATACCAAACTCAAGCGTATGGTCTCCATTGGAGTCATTGCCGACGTCAGTGAATCCTCGGACTGGGTCTCAACTATGGTCGTCACCACAAAAAAAAAAAGAAAGAATTACGCATCTGCATCAACCCTAAAGATTTGAACACAGCAATTAAACGCCAACACTATCCAATGAGAACCACTGAGGATGTAATGACACAGATTGGTAATGCAACTGTATTCTCAGTCCTCAATGCTAAAAGCTCTTTCTGGCAAATCCCGTTGGACCAAGCATCATCTGCCCTAACAACATTTGCCACACCATTCGGCCGTTAAAGGTTTTTAAGAATGCACTTTGGTATCAACGCTGCTAGCAAAGCAGAATATCCACGTGCCATCATTGTTGACGACATCCTTGTATACAGTTGCGATGTGACCGAGCATGATGCCAACTTGAAAAAGATATTGAACCATGCCAGAGACATTATTCTGAAACTCAACCCTCTGAAATGCAAGTTCAGTCTCCAAAGTCACATACGTCAGTCATGTATTCACCAGCAATGAATTAAACCTGATCCACTAAAGAGTGCAGCCATCAATGAGCTGCCGGTCCCAACCAACGTCACCAGCTTACAACGATTTCTCGGCATGGTCAATTACTTGGGCAAGTTTATTCCCAACCTCAGTAACTTTTTGCTCCCTTACGACAACTGACCCACAAGAGCAATGCATAGTCTTGGTAACCGCAAAACCAAACAGCTTTCGAGACTTTAAAATTACAGCTAGCTAGCGCGTCTACACTGGCATACTTCAATCTCAATCTGCCAGTCAATATCACCTGCAATGCATCCCAGTAGCATGCCTACAAACATCTTTCGACGGCGACATGCCTACAAACATCTTTCGACGGCCCATTTCATATGCATCACACACCCTCACTGAAACTGAACAACGCTATGCTCAGATAGAGAAGGAACTGCTTGCCGTGGTTTTTGCCTGTTCAAAATTTAAAGACTTTATCTTTGGCAAAACATTCACAGTCAAAACCGACCATCACCCACTTGTTACCATCCTGAGCAAGCCTATCCATGCTGACCCAGCTCAACTCCAGCGAATGATGATGCAGTTACAACAGTTTGACTACCACATTGTTTACAAAAAAGGTAAAAACATACACATCGCAGACACGCTATCTAAAGCTCCGCACACTACCAGCGAACGACACCCGTTTGAACAGGACAAATTCTCTCTACTCAAGGTCTCGTTCATGCCCACTGATCGCCTGCACTGCCTTGCCGAACACACAGCTGCAGACAAAACCTCACAGCAGACAAAACCTCCGTCATAAGAGGCGGGTGGCCAAACAAGCAGTCAAGCAACCCGTTTGAAATACGACCCTACTTCCTGGTCCATGACGAACTGGTGTTACAGGACGGAATAATTGTTAAGGGTCACAAGGCGGTCATTCCCCCAACCTTATGAAACGGGTACTATGAGGAAATCCATGGAGGCCACCCTGGCAGGGAAGCTACACTAAAACGAGCTAAGGAAATGATCTACTGGCTCGGGATGACCAAGTACATATGTGTGAAAGCAGAATTGTGTGCGATCTGCAATAGTCAATCACCCCATCAGCAGAAACAGCCCCTCCTATCCCAGCCAGCCCCTTCTCTGGCTGCCAATATCTTTGAATGGCACCGGAAACACTACCTTGTGTTAGTGGACTCATACTCTAACTGGTTTGAAAATGACTTTCTGCTAACGATCACTTCAGAAATAGTGATGCAAAGCTGAAAATACACCAGTTCGCATGCAGACTGACAACGGAATTCAATTCACCACTCAAAAGTTTGAAGACTTTGTAAAACGATGGAACTTCCCACATGTCACCAGCAACCCAGAATATCCACAGTCCAATGGACTTGCCGAGCGTGCTGTTTGGAGCGCAAAACAACTCATGGAGCATTGCTATCTAGCTAAATCTGACGTCTACCTGGATCTGTTGAACTTGCGAAACATTGCAAGTGATTGTATTCTAGGCTCTCCAGCCCAGCGGTTGATGTCCTGCCGGACATGCCCTCCACTGCCTGTCTCCCAACGACAGCTACGACCAAAAGTCTGCACCCCTGCCATAATACAAAAGCGTTACAAATACAGTTTAATCGAGACACGCAGAAACGCTGTTATGACGAGATCAGCAAACTACTTAAACCACTTATACAAGGCCAAGTGATATCTACAATAATTATAGGAGGCATGGAGTAAATGAGGTGCTAGAGGAGTATAAAGAATGTAAAAAGAATCTTAAGAAAGAAATTAGGAAGGCTAAAAGAAGATATGAGGTTGCTTTGGCAAGAAAGGTGAAAGTAAACCCAAAGGGTTTCTACAGCTATATTAATAGCAAAAGGATAACGAGGGATAAAATCGGACCATTAGAGAACCAGAATGGACAGCTATCTGCAGAGCCAAAAGAGATGGGGGAGATATTGAACAACCTTCTTTTCTTCGGTATTCACCAAGGAGAAGGATATTGAACTCTGTGAGTTAAGGGGAAAAAGTAGAGTAGCTATGGAAACTATGAGATTCAAAGAGGAGGAAGTACTGACACTTTTGAAAAATATAAAAGTGGATAAGTCTCCAGGTCCTGACAGGATATTCCCTAGGACATTGAGGGAAGTTAGTGTAGAAATAGCAGGAGCTATGACAGAAATATTTCAAATGTTATTAGAAACGGGAATAGTGCCGGAGGATTGGCGTACTGCGCATGTTGTTCCATTGTTTAAAAAGGGTTCAAAGAATAAACCTAGCAATTATAGACCTATTAGTTTGACGTCAGTTTTGGGCAAATTAATGGAAAGGATACTTAGAGATAATATATATAAGCATCTGAATAAACAGGGTCTGATCAGGAACAGTAAACATGGATTTGTGCCTGGAAGGTCATGTTTGACAAACCTTCTTGAATTTTTTGAAGCGGTAACTAGGGAAATTGATGAGGGTAAAGCAGTGGATGTTGTCTATATCGATTTCAGAAGGCCTTTGACAAGGTTCCCCATGGAAGGTTGGTTAAGAAGGTTCAATCTTTGGGTGTTAATGGCGGAGAAGCAAGATGGATTCAACAGTGGCTGAATGGGAGATGTCAGAGAGTAATGGTGGATGGCTGTTTGTCAGGTTGGAAGCCGGTGACCAGTGGGGTGCCTCAGGGATCTGTGTTGGGTCCACTGTTGTTTGTCATGTACATCAATGATCTGGATGATGGGGTGGAAAATTGGATAAGTAAGTATGCAGATGATACTAAGAAGGTGGTGTTGTGGATAATGAAGTCGATTTTCAAAGTCTACAGAGAGATTTGGGCCATTTGGAAAAGTGGGCTGAAAGATGGCAGACGGAGTTTAATGCTGTTAAGTGTGAAGTGCTACATCTTGGCAGGACAAATCAAAATAGGACTACATGGTAAATGGTAGGGTATTGAGGAATGCTGTGGAACAGAGGGATCTAGGAATAACTGTGCATAGTTCCCTGAAGGTGGAATCGCATGTAGATAGGGTGGTAAAGAAAGCCTTTGGTGTGCTGGCCTTATAAATCAGAGCATTGAATATAGGAGTAGGGAAGTAATGTTAAAATTGTACAAGGCATTGGTAAGACCAATTCTGGAGTATGGTGTACAATTTTGGTCGCCTAGTTATAGGAAGGATGTCAACAAAATAGAGAGAGTACAGAGGAGATTTACTAGAATGTTGTCAGGGTTCCAGCAACTATGTTACAGAGAAAGGTTGAACAAGTTAGGTCTTTATTCCTTGGAGCGCAGAAGGTTAAGGGGGGACTTGATTGAGGTCTTTAAAATGATGAAAGGGATAGACAGAGTTAACGTGGATACGTTTTTCCCATTGAGGGTAAGGAAGATTCAAACAAGAGGGCATGACATGAGAATTAAGGGACAGAAGTTTCGGGGTAACGTGAGGGGGAGCTTATTTACTAAGAGGGCGGTGGCCGTGTGGAATGAGCTTCCAGCAGAAGTGGTGGAGGCAGGATCGATTTTAACATTTAAGAGTAAAGTGGATAGGTATATGGATGTGAAGGGAATGGAGGGGTATGGTCTGAGTGCAGGTAGATGGGACTAAGGGAAAACAAATGGTCGGCACGGACTGGAAGGGCCGAGAGGGCCTGTTTCCGTGCTGTAATTGTTATATGGTTATATGGTTATATGGTACGACTGCAAACAGATAAAGGACATACCAAACTGGTACACATTCACGGCCCCTCTAAGGAATTACGTTCCTACCTGGTGGAAGTCGATGTTGTCCTCTATAGACGCAACCATCAACATCTCCTTCCTGTGAAGGAACGCAGTCCGGTATCCCAAGGACCTGATGCCCCGCCGCTAAAGTCTAAACCAATGCCATATGCAGCCGTTCCAGCACCTACCATTACCAAGGGCACCCACTCCCCGTGTCGGTCTGTCCCTGCATCCCCTGTTGTAACTGGCACCCTGGGATCCCCGCAACGGTCCACCCCAGGTTCCCCTGTGGACTCTCCACACAAACTCACGGATCTACCTACTCCAGCCCCCAACCTTTTCCGAGGAAAAGGTTGATTAGGCAGCCCCATACTGTACGAGAACTGGGCGGGTTAGCAAGCCACCTATTAGATATGGCGATTATGTTTAACCCCATTATTATTTACTTATTATAGTTTGAAATGCCTTAGTTTCTTTTTCATTTATACAAGTAGAGATGTAGATTGGTTATTGCATGTTAGCCAAACAGAATGCTTAGTCATTATAACTCCGCCTAATTATATGATTTATAATAGTAAGATTAAATGAGAACTTACCAGTTCGAAGTTTGATCCTTATTTTATGAGGAGTTACGATGAGGGATTACGTGAAGAAGCCCTGCCAGGCGCATGCGCGTCATACTTCAAAGCAGCATAGTTCAAACACAGAAACCGATAGCCGAAGTAACATAGATCTAGTCTTCTCAAAGCCTTACTATCAGATGATCCTTTCGATTATAAGGGCCGGGAGCGGAGGGCACGTAATCCCTCATCGTAACGCCTCATAAAATAAGGATCAAACTTCGAACTCATTTAATCTTACTATTTTACTTTGGAGTCACGTGAGTGACTACGTGAAGATTTCATAGCTCTGTGATTTCATGCCGTAGATGCACTCCATATGACACACTGCTTCAGTTGACACAGTAGTTAATAAATAATATATTGAACATTGTTTCAATTATTCAACTATTTTAATAATAATAATAATAACGATAAGAAAATAAATTAATTACCCCTCTATCCCAGGGGGAAATTACAAATAAATCATATAAAACAAAGCAACCATAAATTAAACTGAACCCAACACAGCATGCCCAAACTCTGGCACTGTAATAACAGGTTTATCATAGGACTTAGAAAAAGTTGCTTCTTTAGACCATCCTGCGGCCTCGAGGATTTGGTCAAGTGGCACGTCCTGCGCCTCGCTGCGGATGTTGATGCCGCCCTGGTGGAGTGAGATTTAAACACATGTGTCCACTCCAGCATAATCCAAAACCCTGTTTTAACCATCTAGAAATTGTTTGTGTTGACAATTTTTTATATGTTTTTTTGTGGGTAATGAGCATTGCTGTCTCAGAACCTCTGAGACTCTTAGTTACTTCAATATATTGACTCAGATGCTTAACCACACATAACTCTTGGTCCACAAGGTATGCTTTAAAGATTACCTTGGTTCCAGCTATTCCTGGCCTGCTTTGCTTGATTAGATCAGAGACATAAAAAGTAATTTCATCTACAGACAAATGCATACAATCGAATCGTAACATTTGCGATGTTTGTACTCATTGTGCTGATACTAACGCCATAAGCATAACCACTTTAAGTGTTAACTTCTGAAATGACAGTGACGTAATTGGAGCCCATTGCCGAAGCTGTGTGAGAACTATACTGACATCCCAAATTTCTGTATATCTAGGCTTGTGAGGATTTTTATTAAAAATTCCTCGCATAAATCTGGATACTAACGGATGAAACCCAACAGATTGTCGTTCTGAAAAGTGTCCTAAGTAAGAGGTCAAAGCACTCCGAGCACTATTAATGGCACTATAACTCAGGTGCTTATCAAAATGCAACATAGCACGGAACTCCAATACATCTGGTATGCTCGCAATATGATAAGATATATCTGACTGTACACAAAACATTTCCCATTTCTTTATATGAGACATATATTGTTTCTTAGTGCTATCTCTCTCCAAGCTGCAGTTATGACATCCTTGGTCCTATCTGACAGTCCAAGCCCTTGTATCAGTCTGGTCAGAACCTGCAGATTAACAAATTAATACGGTCATGTAATGGATGACTTTCTCCTGTTACTGGATGTACCAACAAATTACTGCAGTTGGGGATCATCATGAATGGCTGAGTCATCATTCTGAGCACCAATGGGAACCATGGCTGTGTAGGCCAGTTTGGAACCATCAAAACGCCTGTGGTGGAGTCTTGCTCTATTTTGGTGTGACATTGCCTAATCAGGCAGAATGAGGGAAAAGCATAGAAGAATGTACGTCCCCAATGTAGCGAGAATGCATCCATCACTACTGCTCCTGGATCTGGCTCCCATGAAACATATTTAGGCAACTGGTGATTTAATCTGGATGCGAACAGATCAATATCTGGTAACCCATAGCGGCTGACAATCTTTTAAAAAACCTATGGATTTAATATCCATTCTGTATTGTCATTGAACTTTCGTGACCTGTTGTCTGCCACCATATTGTGTCTCCCTGGTAGGTAGATAGCTGAGAGCCAGATATTTCTGGAGATACACCAGTTCCACATGAGGTTGGCCAGATTATCACATGATACTGATCTTACTCCTCCCATGTGATTGATATATGCCGCAGCTGTGGTATTGTCCACCTGGATTTGAACATGTGAATCATTCATTGTAGAACAATAAGCTTTCAATCCATAAAATTCCCCCCCAATAACTCCAAATAATTTATACCATGTGTTTGGAGAATTAAATCCTCTTGGACACTCCATCTGCCACCACAGCTAGATTTGCTGTCCATAGCACCCCATCCGAGAGCACTCACATCAGTCTGTAAAACCACTGAAGGTTGCTGAACCAAAATATTTTTAGTAGCTTGTGCAACATTGATAATCCACCATTACAATTCAGCTAAGGCTGTAGTTGGTAACTGCATGGACCTATCAAAATGACCTGCACGCTTTTTTAGTGCTAGTTCTCTTGCTCGTTGCAGACTTTGATAGTGCAGAGGTCCAAACTCTACAGCAGAAAACGTTGCTACCAATTTACCAATAACCCTGGCTACCTCTCGATGGAGGGATAAGGTTTCTCAGCGAGGCAACTACAGGCATTTGTAATATCCACAACCTGAGCTGTTGGCAAAGTTACTGACATATCAACTGAATTAATGACAAACCCCAAATAATCAATTGTTTGGGATGGCTGTCACTTAGATTTTGTTGGATGGACCAGAAACTCTAGCCTTTCAAATAGGCTTGTGGTTGCTGAAACCGATTCTTCAGCTGTCTGCTGAGTGGCGCTTATAATTAAAATATCATCTAGATAAGCCATTACAATGTGATTTTGAGCCCTCAGTAACACCAGTGTTGGTTTCAATAATTTTGTGGACAGCCTGGGAGCTGAAGTTAACCCATTTGGTATTGCTTTAAATTGCCACAGCTGACCCATCCAATTAAATTTCAAGTACCTGCGATAATGATGATGAATTGGTACTGAATAATAAGCATCTTTTAGATCTATAGTAGCCATACAACAGCCTTGTGACAACAACTGCTTTGCAGTGTTGAAGGTGTCCATTTTAAAATGCCTATACTGAACATATGAATTTAAGTTTGTGAGGTCCAGAATAACTCTACAACCCCCATCTTTCTTCAGTCTGGGGAATATATTGGACACAAATTGTTGAGGATGATTCACCGTTGTTTCAATTACACATTTCTGGAATAAAATTTTAATTTCTTCTTCTACCTGACGGGTTTCTGGTGCAGCAAACACCAAGACTCCTTCTCCCAATATAAGGGTTGATGTTGGGCTGCACTGGGTAATAATATTTTCTACCCATCGCCTTGCCTCTGCTGGTCTCTGCCCCAGAATCAAACCCCCTTTGTATCCAACCTGCTTGTTTTCTTGGAGCAGGGATAAAAGGTTTTATAAGGCCAATCGTTTTCGACTCTTCATCGATATCCTTAATTTGTTTTGGCAGATTTTCACCAAATAAATAATCTGGTGCCTGGATATTGCTTGCCCTACACAATCCTGCAAATGTTGGGTGCAATGTTGGCCGAATGGCGATTTTCCTCATACAAGTTCGAAATAGGCATTGCAGAATAACGCAAGCATGTCCTTTTGGGATTTGGACATTTTCGACCCTTGTATGTTTTCCCCAAATGCAGTGATGCCTGCTGATATCAGCTTGAGGACACGCTGGAAACGCATTTCCTGCCCTCGCATCGTTGCACTCATGGGTGCCCAAATAGCAGATTTTACTGTTGGCACCCTGAGCGAGGCACAATTGACGGGTGTTTTATATATTTCAGCTGTTTCAGTCATAACAGTTTCTTGGAGCTGTTGAGAAACCAAATAATTAATGTTGGCAGCCAGGTTCTCGTCCACAGCCTCACCAGTCCCTTCTGGTATAGCAAAACTACGTGCTACAACGGGAACACCCGGAGTGTGGCTCTTGTGCTCTGGTGTATACACATAAGCAGGGACACCAGGTTCAGGGTCAGTCTCCTCCTGCCCTGGTACTTCCGAGTCTTGCTCTAGGGAGACCTCATCCAGCCAAACAAGGCATTGGAGAGTCAGTTTCCCATTCTTGATAGGCAGCATACTCAGTGTATGGAACTCCTTCGGAGGCTGCCTGGGAAATCTCTGGGTCTTTGGGCCCTTGACTGATTAAAGTTTGGAGCATTTTCTCCATTTGGTCCAGTCTCTCCCACATTCTTTTCTGGTCTGGAGGAGAGTCCTCTTCATCGGACCCGTCAGACAAAACAGGCCTGACAGACTTTCTTTTACAATTCTTCCCTACAGTTGTGGCCTCAGTGCCCTGCGACACTGGAGCAGCTGGAGGCTCATTAATTACGGGAATAACGGCCACCGGTATCGGAACAGGCATCGCACTTATCTTTTTTCCCGATCGCTGCGATGGGACTGCATCGCTGCGCAACCCACGCTTGTTTCGAACCGGCTTTCTTCCACCGCTCTCCATACCACAGGCTCCTCCTGACTCACAAGCCAGCTTTACGGAGCTTAAATACTCACTGTGAAGTTTTTTAAAACCACTTACCTGCGAGGTTTATACTCACTGCTGGTGGAGCTGCGCTCTCCAACCCGTACCATGCGTCATGTGTCGACGTAATGACGCGCATGCGCCTGGCGGGGCTTCTTCACGTAGTCACTCACGTGACTCTGAAGTAAAATGTAAGAACTCGCCTGCAGACTGGCAGTAGCTGTAGTAGACTGATAGTGTGATGTACTGCATATGTGATGATGAACTAGACAATAAAGATGCTTTGCCGACCGGTCATTTTCATTGGGGGAAAAAAAACGTAAGCACAAGTTTTCAGAACCAAGGATAACCAACCAGTAATGTTAAATGCCCGCCAAACTTCACAGCTGTGTATCTCTGGCTTATTAAAAGTTGGCTGGCTTCTTAAAAGTGTTTCCCCCCCTTCTCCCCCCCTCCTTCCCCCACTTCTCCCCCACTTCTCCCCCACTTCTCCCCCCTTCTCCCCCCCTTCCCCCCCCCCCCCCCCTTCTCCTCCCCCCTTCTCCCCCCCCTTCTCCTCCCCCCTTCTCTCCCCCCTTCTCCTCCCCCCTTCTCCTCCCCCCTTCTCCTCCCCCCTTTCTCCTCCCCCCTCTCCCCCCCCCCCTCCCCCCCCTTTCTTCTCCCCCCCCTCCTCCCCCCCTTCTCCCCCCCCCCCCCCGTCGCCGGCAGTCCGCTGAAAAAATCGCCTCAGTGGGACAGGCCCTTTATGAAACACTATTTACATTTCAAGGATTGAATTATTTATAATGTAATTTTGATCAGGAACTGGAGACCACTTAAAAGCAGAAAAAAACTATTTTGCGGAGAAAAAACAAGTGTTGGTATGTAAACCTCTTTACATGTAACCTCCCCATAGTGAACAGACTCCATTGTCTCATAAGAGCACAGTTGCTACTTTAACCACGAGTGGTCACTGAAATTGACAAGCAATTGCTTCTACGGAGGCTTGTACAATTAATCTATTAAGTCATTAGCAACGGCCTTTGCTAGTTTTAGCTTGCAGTAATGAAAATAAACTTATTGCTGTTGAAAAAAACATTATTTTTGAAAATTCTGTGAGAAAAATAAGGTAGTTATTGCAACATATTGCAGGAACTCACAGTGAGAGGTCAGTGCCTGGGGGTTGTTGTAGAGCAGATGGATCTAGACGTTGAAGTAATAGTTTCCTGAAAGTGGCATCACCGCCATTGATGCAATTTTCTTCATAACACTATTTTATAGTCATTGAGTCATAGAGTGATACAATGTGGAAACAGGCCCTTCGGCCCAACTTAACAAACTGAATTAGGCTGCGGTAGTCCAGCCACTGTCAGCATCTGTCGTGGCCTGGGTGATGTGGACATATTTGCATCCTCCAACTTGCTTAGTGCCTGAAGCAATGGTGCTTCCTTGAGGACATGCACTTGTCTCTCTGACAAAATAGGGCATTGGATATGACCAGGCTGCATTCAAAATATTTAACCTGAAGTTTAGTTTAGAGATCAGCATGGAAACAGGCCCTTCGGCCCACCGAGTCCGTGTCGACCTGCAATCCCCGTACACTAACACTAGGACAATTTACAATTTTACTAAGCCAATTAACCTACAGACCTATACGTCATTGACCAGCGATCCCCGTACACTAGCACTTGCACTAGGACAATTTACAATTTTACCAAGCCAATTACCCTACAGACCTTTGAAATGTGCGAGGAACGGAGACCCCGGAGAAAACCCATGCAGGTCATGGGGGGAACATTCAAACTCCATCAGACAAGCACCTGTAGTCAGGATCGTACCCAGGTGCCTGGCGCTGTAAGGCAGCAACTCTACTGCTGCGCCACCGTGCTGCCATAAACACAGGAAGGAGGACTCCAGTGGAGTTTAGTTCTCTGTGGCAGAGTAAATGAAGCAAAAACTGTTCCTGAAGAGAAGGTAAGTCATGCCACAGGGAGGGAATCAACTTTGTTCCATGTAAACAAAGCTGGAGTGCTGGAGCCCTGGCACTAACTTGCTTCTAGGGAGGACTGATTATTTCAGTAAGCCAGATGCATGCTGCTGGCACACTGGCACTCACTATGAAAGATTAATGTGTATAGCAGGTGTTTGGATCCCATGTCACACAGGATGTTATTGAACGTGCAGAGATCTGCACACTGCTGTGAATAAGTAGGACGTTGATCACAAATACTGAAAGCCAAAGCTATATTTTAATGAATGTCAGGCATTAAAAGTCATTGAATATTTATCTGCCTTCAGCTGATTATTTTTTCCCTTTGCCATGTGCCACTCATAGCCCCAGCAAGTGATTTCTGGTTCAGTTCTCTGCCAATGTCTTTGCAACAGGATATCTGTAAGTCATCCAGGATCATTCACTTACTAATTTCCCATCCTTTATGAGATCAATTGTCACCTCCCTCTGAGAGGCGGCCAAGACTGGAAGCTTTATTTTAGGATGTTTATTGTTGCAAACACATCCTAACAATCTGCAGCAGGATGTGTACTTTGAGATTACTGAAAACTCATTATTTTAGACTTTCTAGGCTTGCTGTTCAAAATCTTGCGTATGCATTTGCCAATTAACAGTATTCAAACAGTAAATGTTTAATCTGATACGATGCAAGGACACAAATCGAGGCTTCTGTTTATTTTGTAGAAGGAATCAGATCTTGGCTGTCAAGGAGTTTGGAATCTTGTTTTCGTGAGCAGAGGTTTGGCTAAGTGGATAACTGATAAATTAACATTTCTATTTTATTGTGACTTTGCAACTGCATGGAATTATTTATAAACAATTCCAGATTTTTTGCCTTAGTGTTTCATTATCACTTGCCAATGGTGAACGATGTCATCTTTGTCTCTGCTAACTGTTACTGGTGTTTGCTGCTGCCTGATCTTAAGGGATAAACATCCACACTGCCTCCCTAAAATGTATCTCTTTGAATACATTTTTCGTCAGCCAGTGATAAAACAACTTTAGACTTTTTTTTCCTCCATATTATGTCTTTGGAAAGTGCCCTGTGTTTTTTTTACCCATTTTTAAAACATTTAGTAAATGGAAATGAATATGCAGCAAGGATTGTATTTAAAAGGTAGAAAATGAAATCATTTTCACAGTCTAAACAAGAGTAAATGTCACCTTAAGGATTTGTGTAGTTTGTAGATGGCCAAAGATTATATGGATAATTTATTAATTTATGTCTTAGATTTTGAATTACCGGCATCATTGGAAAGGTGAAAATTGATTGCCCAACCTAATTGCTTTTCAGAAGGTGGTAATGATCCACTTTCTGCAGTTACTGTTGTCTTTCTGGTGAAAGCATTCCTGCAATCCTGTTGGAGAGAAATTTCCAAGATTTCAAACTAACGGCAATGATGGAATAACAAATGTGCAATTTGAAGGGTCCAGAGGAGGTTTATGAGAATAATCCCAATGATGATTGGGTTAACATATAATGAGCGCTTGACAGCACTGAGCCTATACTCGCTGGAGTTTAGAAGGATGAAGGGAAACCTCATTGAAACTTACCAAATACGGAAAGGCCTGGACAGAGTGGATGTAGAGATAAGGAGGAATTTCCTTAGTCCGTGGGTGGTGAATCTGTGGAATTCATTTGCTGCAGAAGGCTTGTGAAGGCCAAGTCATTGGGTATTTTTAAGGCAGAGATTGGCAGATTCTGGAGAAGAAGGTTATGGAGAGAAGGCAGGAAAATGGGGTTGAAATGGCGGAGAAGACTTGATGGGCTGAGTGGCATAATTCTCAGCTTATGAGTATGCAATCTTGAGCTAAACACCAACCAGTTGGCACCAGAAATGGCTGCCTTGCCAACAATCTGTCTGTCTTCCTTCTTTGTGTTTTAATAGAATGTGTTAAATGTATGTTTTTAGTGTTTTTTAGCTTGATTTATGTGGGGGGATGGGGAGGGGGGCATTAGGGGGAATCTTTTTCAAATCTCTTACCTCGACGGAGATGAGATTAAAATGTTTTTTACATATCATATCTCCGTCCAAACTGTGGCCTAACATCTCGGAGTTGGCGGCCTTTGCTGGAGACAGACGTTTGAGAGCTACACTGTGGTCGCCTACGTATTTTAACATTACGGAACCCGCGATCCCTTTGCCAGGGATTGACCTCGGAGCTCCAACCATGAGTGCTTGCGGACTTAACATCACAGAGCTCGCATTGTCTGGTCAGAGACCGACATCGGGGACTCCAAGCTGCAGGAGCTTTGACCACATCAACGCGGGAGCCCCGACCGCCCCGACGTGGGTGCTTCGATCGGCCCGACATGGGAGCTTCGACCACTGGCTGCGGGAGCTTTGATCGCCGCGACAGATGGTTCAACTGCCCCGACTGCAGGGTAATAAAGAAAAGGCAGATTGGACTTTTTTGCCTTCCATCACAGTGAGGAATGTGGAATTCGCTGTGGTGGATGTTTTTGTTGACTTTTATGTAATTGTGTGTCTTCTTGCTTTTTTTGGTATGGCTGTATGATAATTTGCATTTCACTGTACCTTAATTGGTACATGTGACAATAAAAGGCCTTTGAAACCCTTGAAACCCTTGAAGTACTGGAGGAACTCAGTGGATCATGCAGCATCTGTGGATGGAATGGATAGGCGATGCTTCTGGTCATGACCCTTTGTCTAAAGAAGGATCCTGGCCTAAAACATCATCCATTCATTACCTCTACAGATACTGCCTGACTCACTGAGTTCCTCTTACATTTTGTGCTTTGCATGTAACCATTGCTTTCTATGCTGTTGGCTGTTTCTTTAGCGAATACCACTGCAGGAATATCCTAAAATATTTCTAGAAATCAAGTTCCTTTTCTAAGATAAATTACCTGCCATCCTCCAGAATCTTAGTAAATGAGAGAAAGAGACTGAGACGATCTTTGGATAGACTGGATAGACTTGGTTTATACTCTCTGGAATTTAGGAGATTAAGAGGGGATCTTATAGAAACTTACAAAATTCTTAAGGGGTTGGACAGGCTAGATGCAGGAAGATTGTTCCCGATGTTGGGGAAGTCCAGGACAAGGGGTCACAGCTTAAGGATAAGGGGGAAATCCTTTAAGACCGAGATGAGAAAGACTTTCTTCACACAGAGAGTGGTGAGTCTCTGGAACTCTCTGCCACAGAGGGTAGTTGAGGCCAGTTCATTGGCTATATTTAAGAGTGAGTTGGATGTGGCCCTTGTGGCTAAGGGGATCAGAGGGTATGGAGAGAAGGCAGGTACGGGATACTGAGTTGGATGATCAGCCATGATCATATTGAATGGCGGTGCAGGCTCGAAGGGCTGAATGGCCTACTCCTGCACCTAATTTCTATGTTTCTATGTTTCTATCTTTTTCTTGTATTTATTATTAGAAACGACATATATGCATTTGCAAAGTGAATTGATTGGATTTTAATTACGTAATTAACTTACCAACAGTATATAAAACCAAAGGAAAATGGTGTTAGAGCTAAATTGTATAATCATTTTACAGATGAGGGCAATAACAACAATGTTGAATTCAGTAATCCTGCAGTTTAACAGTGTGTCAACACACACACTGCATGTTATATATTGAGTGAAGTTGGGCAAATTAACAATGAAAATCGTTTATTTTACATTTTAATTCAGCAGAATGTGGAGATTTATTACAACAAACTAGCAGTGACAAACAAATCTTGCTGGAAATTTAATTAAACATTGCAGCTGCTTACCAGTAAGTCAATTACAAATGCATATGTAAATTACGTCAATTAAGATCATGATACTTGTGTAAATGTCAACCAGTTTAATGTTCTGTTATTAACTTCTAACCATTGATTTGACAGTGAAGTGCCTATGATGAATGATGTTGTGAACAGTAGTGTTGTGAATTCTGAATGCATACTTTCACCCTTTATAAACAGAATTAAACTGCTACCAATGACACTTCAGATTAAATCAGTAGAATGGTTTCTACACTTGTGAATTCAGTTTTCTTAATCATTACTTCCCACCTTTTGTTACTTCAGTATCAGAATCACTGAAAGTCACCGACAATTGTACTATGAACGGAATATGTTGGGGATATTCAGACGGTCCAGTAATATCTCTGGAGAAAGAACCGGTTAACATTTCAAGTCAATGCCATTTTCATCAAAACTGGAAAAGTGAATAAACAGGCTTATGTTTAGTTTGGTTTAGAGATACAGCACGGAAACAGGCCCTTCGGCCCACCGACTCCCCACTGACCAGCGATCCCCATACACTAACACTATGCTACACACTAGGGACAATTTACAATATTTTACCAAAGCCAATTAACTTACAAACTTGAACATCTTTGGAATGTGGGAGGAAATCAGACCACCCGGGGAAAACCTACATGATTTCGGGGAGAAAGTAGAAACTCCGTTCAGACAGCACCCCCTTAGTCAGAATCGAACCCAGGTCTCTAGCACTGTGAGGCAGCAATACCGCCGTGCCACCATGCTCAATATTTATTTACAAAGAGGGAAATGACAAGAACAAGAGTGCTCGTGGGGTGGGAGATTGCAACCTTCACGTGGTCCACCCTGTTTCGACGAATGCAATCAACCTGCCGTGCACAAACAGAAGATCAAACAGAACAAGTTGTCTTACAACTTTAAGTTGTGCACGCCATACGCAAGAAGAAGAAGAAGAAGTGTGCACGTGAAAATAAGAGCAGGAATAAGTCCCCTGGCCCCTTATGTCTGCACTTCCATCCAATATGATCATAGTTGATCTGGTCAGGCCTTAACACCTCTTCTGTGTCAGATACACAAAGCCCTAAATTTCCCATTCCTTAAAAAAAAATCAACTACCTTCTCTATAAATAGCTCCAGTGATCTAGCTTCTAACACACTGAAGGTTAGAGAATACCATTGATTAATCCTATTTACACAAAGGAACTTTATGCATCTCAATTTTTAATGACTACCCCATTATCTCACAACTAGAGCCAGGATGTTTAGGCACTAAAAAACTCTGAAATAGGCAGGTAAAAAGGCATAATAAAATTACAAAAAAGGCAGGAAAAGGCATTTGTTGACAAAAAAAGGCATTTATTTCCACCACCAAATATGGTTAAAAATAATAATATAAAGGTATACTACATTAAATGACCAAAGTTGCCTGGTTGCACATAATTACTAGTATTTTTTCAAATTATATGGTGTTAAACTATGCTGTATTTCCTATTACTAAAGTTTAAAACAAGAAGTGGTACATGACATGTATTATGTTATTTTTGGCTTATACTACTGTACTGTACATTAATTCTAATAAAAAGAAATTAAAAAAAATAAAATTAAACGATGCCCTATATCAGACAGAATATGCTTCAGTTGTGAAAAACTTCTTTCTACCTCAGCTGAGGTCACTGGTGCATACCCGAAACAAGCTACGGACTCTATATTCATGTCGATATTGTGTGCATTACAACTACCTTTGAATATTTTAGCTATGTTTTGTATTTCTTCAAGATCTTTGTTAGCTAAAATCACTCTCTCACATTTTCCTTGTGTGTCTTTACCTACATCATCAGGAACTTTACGAATATCATCAGTTATTTTGTTGAAAACCTGCAAGTTATTCACTAATGTTTCACCACGTTTCTCAATGGAAGTGATAGCTTGTGGGAAGTTTGCAAAATTGGAAGCAATAAACACAAGACTTATATAACCATATATAGCCATATAGCAATTACAGCATGGAGATAGGCCCTCTCGGCCCTTCCAGTCCGTGCCGATCATTTGTTTTCCCCTAGTCCCATCTATCTGCACTCAGACCATACCCCTCCATTCCCTTCCCGTCCATATACTTATCCACTTGTAGGGACTTTTTCTGCATGATTTCACTGACGATCCTGACTGCAGCAGATTCTTCTTCTTCAAAACATTTGACGATTTATTTTATCTTTTCAATATGTGCAGCATAGTAGAGTACAGCAGAGATCCATGTACCCCACCTAGTCAAAGCAGGCTAAGGAGGTAGCGGAATCTCGGGTGCCATTTCCTTGAACATCTGACAACGTGACGGTACTTTGAGGAAGATTTTCTTGACATTGGAAACTAGGCGATCGACATTTGGAAACAAACTACATCTGTGCTTGGCAATTCTATGAAGTCCTTGAGCTAAGCATGTCAAATGCAACATTTTGGGAAATAAAACTTTAAGTCATAAACAGAAGAACATTCTTGTGTTTTATACCTTCTGGCCAAAGAACAGCAAGTGAAGATGTAAACAACTGGGCAATAGTTGAACTGTTTGACCTCCAATTCTTCTGATGTCAACAAATACTCCTTTGATGGTTGACCTGTCTCCAATTTACAGATGACCACATTGCATATTTCCCCATAGCATTGGTTGTCTCGCCTATTGGGATCCATATTTTGTTGCATGCAACTTCATCTCTAATTTTCTGCACAACGATGCTGAAGTTGCTGTCAACATAATTTTTCCATAATGATGTTCGCTTGGTCTATGTTCCTCTGTGTATTTCTCTAAAAAAACCTCTGACATTTGTTTTCTAATTCCCACAGTGGAATTCCAACATCAATGAATGCCTTGCACAGATCACTCAAAAACTCAGATTTGCGACTGGAGCCAGCAGTAAATGCTGTGAGGAGACAAGCTTGGGTATTTCGCTTGGGTAGTCCGCACACCAGTGGTATCAACATTTACCTCTAATTTTACATAGCCATTGTCTTCTCCCTCCTCACCCTCCCTCCACAGCTCTCCTTCTGGTCCTACTGCCTCCGCCTCTTCCTTTCTTCCACCCCCCCCCCACCACATCAATCTGAAGAAGGGTCTCAACCCGAAACATCGCCTATTCCTTCTCTCCATAGATGCTGCCTCACCCGCTGAGTTTCCCCAGCATTTTTGTCTACCTTCGATTTTTCCCGCATCTGCAGTTCTTTCTTAAATAGATCTTGGAGAAGACTGAACCAGTGGGCAGCGTCACGAAACGAATGAACGACCGACAGTGGCGCCCCGGGTTTCGGCCCGGAGGTGGAAGTTTTAATACTTAATTAATAATAACATTAATATTTACATGTTAACATAGAAAATGTCATTGTAATCACGGTACAACTAGAGAAAATAGCATGACCTTTTAGCAAAACTGCAAAAAAAAAAGGCTGATTTAGGCACTCGATCGTGAAAAAGGATTATCCTGGTGAAATCATCAAAAAAGGCATGAAAAGGCACATGGCATTTATGGCAAAATCCTGGCTCTACTCATAACTATGTTCCCTCATTCAAGACTCCCTCACTAGTCTAAGCATTTTATCTATCCTTTGATGTTCCCTTAGTTTCTTATATGTTTTAATGAGATCAGTCCTGGGGGTAATCTTAATGAAACACAGGGTATCCTATGGGGAAAGATAATTGTGGAGAATAAACATGAAATGCCTGTGAAAAGGGAGATACCAAGGCTGTCCTGGTGACACTTGGTCTTCAACCTTGCATCTCTGGGGAACATGGATAGGTGACATTTTGGGTTGGGACCTTTCTTCACATTGAAAGTAATGGGTAGGGGGATGTAGAGAGGAATGGTGGAAGAACTGGAGGTGAGAAAAGACTAGAACAAATCAGGGCCGGCAACAGATGACCTCAGGCAGGGTTGTTCCCTGATAGGCCAATTATGGCTTGGGAATGTGAGATCAAGAGGGATTGATATAGGCAAACCGTGGAGTTGGTTAAACAACTAGGGTGGGGCAGGGGAGTTGGGGGGAGGGAGAAGAGGGGGAAGTGGAGTGTTGAAATGGTTAATAACCGGGAGATCCAGTAGGCCTCGACAAACCGAGTGTAACCAGTCTCTATGTCTCTATAAGCAGATCAGTGGCTGGGTTTGCAGCGAAAAACGACATGCCCTCGGATTGATCAGATCCTTTCCATCACCTGAAAAATACAGGTCATGAATGCTGTACAATGTTTTCCATTTGCCTGCATATGTGCAGCTCCAACTGCCCTCAAAAAGCCCAACACTACCCTGAAAGGTTAATTACCTCTGCCGCAAGACCTGCCAAGTGTGTTGTGAATAAAGTGCATTGAAGCTACTTTGTAGTCTACCAGCATCTTCCAAACCCACAACATCTACAACGAAGAAGCACAAAGGTGACAAGCAGATGTAAGTATCACCACCTTCAGATTCCACCACCCACTTCCCCCCAGCCACACAGCATTTTGATATGGAAATGCTTCCCTGCTCTTCATCATTGCTGGGTCTCTTTCCTACACACACTACCCAGAGGCACACCAAGAATAAAGTCTTCAGAAGCATTTTAGATATCCAAATAAATGAATTACCACAACCTTTTCAAAGGCAATTAGGTATAAGCAATAAACTTCAAAGATGCCAACATCTATAAATTAATTAAAATCAATTACGGAACACCTGATTGCAAATTGAAGCTCTAAGCAATCTGTGCCTTAGCGTTCAAAACTGTAGGCAATTGGTTATCTGCAGTGATCTTTTAATGTTATCTAAGTCCTGGAGCAAGTTGAACTAGATAGTTCTTGGATTCAGTGCTGAATAATTCAGCACAGAAGATGCCCAGGCTCTTTGAAGGAGTTATCCAATTAGTGCACTCCGCTGCTGTTCCTCCAAAGAAAATGTAGTGATCTATGAAGAGGATTCTATCGGACCTGTGGAGAACATGTGGAACTTGCAGAGACTTGCTGAAGAAGTGGAAACATGAGAGACAAAAATTAGCACAGAGGAAGAATGAAGAATGGAAATATAACTGGAAAAGTATATGCTAAAGTATATGCTAAAGGGCTGTCAGAACAGAATGGAAAAATGGGAAAGCAACAGATGTTTTGTGTTTGATGCTGGGTTCCACGTTTTAGAAAGAATGCCAAAGATCTCAAAGCCTGCAGAGAAACATTATTGAGATACTAGGGTGTAGAACTTCATTTACGCTGAAATATTAGAGAGGTTGGTCATTTTGCGGTTGATCGAGGAAGCATAAGGGAGATTTAACAGAAATGCTCAAAATCATGGTGTTGTTCGTAAGCTTTCAGTAATCATATGGGGAAGATGATGTCAGATGACGTGGTCTCTCTTTGTGCACTAGTCAGGAAATGATGGGTGAATACTTGGCTATGGTGGAGATGCTTTATATTATCCCGAAGCGTGTATAAAACATGCAATGCATTGTAAAATTAAAAAGAGACACAGAGAGAGAGAGACAGAAAGAGGGACAGAGACAGACACAGAGACAGAGTCAGAAACAGAGGAAAGAGGAAAGAGAAATACAAAAAGGAGTAAGTAAATTGTACCAAATATGTAAATGACCCCTCGCTCCTTCCTCAAAATGAAAGATTATTCAAAATAATATGTTTCTATTGAAACGTGAGAACAGACCGTATGAGTGATGTGTTCCACCACAAGGTATCATAATATTTTCCATCAATTATAAAAATAACATAAATTTGCTCATTTTACTTATTTTTTGATTAGATTACTTTATTTTGCAATTTTCCTTTGCAGTGGCATTGTTAACGGCTATATACTTCATATAAGATCAACCAAGTGCACAGAATCATTTTCAAATTGAGGTTATAGCATAAAATATATTTCTGAGATTAGTAATACCATAGTGAAATTGATATGAATTCACTGATCTGCAGTACAGGACTTGGTTCAAGGTGATTCAAAGGATAATCATGTAATAGGGTATCCATATCACATTTTATGCAGTATAATTTGGTTCATGAATGACTGTGCATAATCCCTTAAAGATATTCGTAAGGACAATGCAGCATGGAGATTAATAACTGCTATCATCTTCAAAGCTACTGGTAATGCAAGCAAAATTACGAACAGATTTTAATTCACTTTCGCCTCTACCTTAGGTTAAGTAGAATTTGTATGTAACAAGATAGTTCTTCACTTTTCATAAGATGAAAATAATTCAGTTCCAGGCAGAAACATTCAGTTTCAAAAGATTTTACGTGTCTTTTCCATTAGGAGGCTAACTCATATTCAAATTGACAACGGAGATCAAAATAAAATATATCCACTCTTTCATAATTATTCACTGGCTGGAAAAGGCATTGGGAAATCCTGAAGTCATGAATATCACGTTGTAAACACAAGCAACTATCCAAATGCTGGAGGACCTCAGTGAGTCAAGCAGCTTCTGTGGGGGAGGGAATGAAATTTTTGTGTTTTATTGAGGAAACAGAGGAAACAGAGCCTTTGGCCAGCCCAGTCCACGCCGACCAGCGATCCCCGCACACTAACACTATCTTACACTCTAGGGACAATTTACAATTTTACCAAGCCAATTAACCTGTACATCATTGGAGCATGGGAGGAAACCGGAGCACCTGGAGAAAACCCATGCAGGTCACGGGGAGAACATACAAACTCTGTACTTTCAGGATACCCTTTGTCAGGATCGGACCCAGTTGTCTGGTGCTGTAAGGCAGCAACTCTACCACTGTGCCACCGTGCTGCAGTTATCAAATTTCAATGTCAAAATCATGCAACAGGCCTGTAAGCAATTCATTATTTTCATTTACGATAAATACAAAATGCTTGAATAATTCAAACGGGTCAGGCTGCATCTCTGGAGAAAAGGAATAAGTGACGTTTCACCCGAGATGCTGCCAGTAGCGGCAGATTTTTATATCGTTCAAAAGATTACTCCCTCTAGCCGCTAAATGGACTGCATGGTTAAGGTGAATGTCTTTATATGTATGCAAGCTCACCATCAGAGACCTTCAGAGCTTCTTCCCAGACAAATCTTCCAAAACACAGTCTTTTGATGAATAACGTCTTTTTTGTTGATGAAAAACCATAAGATACATCCAAACTTCTTCCGACTCATTACTATAATCTTCATCGAACTCCAGCTTATCACTTTAAATGTTAGAAAACTCCTCGTGTCTCCATTACACTTTGCATGGTCAAAGGGTAAACCTTCTCCATGCAGGTCCGAAACAAAACTAAAAACTAAGCTTCTACGCAAGAAACACGCCCAAAAATACGTCATAAATCCCACCCACAATATAACAATAAAATTTAAATCCATCTTGTCTTCATATTCTTTTATCTTGAATCTTCAACACCATCTTATGGTGTGACCAACTTCATCACATAACAAATAAAATACTATTTGCTTCCTAGTAGACACATTTCCTTTCATTCCATCTGTCATTTCCACAGGTATGGTTGTGATAGCAAAACTACTTCTCTCAGGTTCTGATCTTTCTTCAGTTTTGGTAAAGGTAGAACCTTTGTTAGTTGTAATCGGTTTATGATCTTCAATAGTTCCGTAGTGTGGCTCTAACATGTACTGTACGTCCTTGTCCATGAAATTCATCGAGCTGCAACAATCTCTCAGAAATATTGCATAATCACTCAATGCCTCCACGTCTTCCGGCTTGATTTATTTCCAAGCATGGGCCTTCTCCATGTATGCATTAGCAATCCTCTGTTCATTACCAAAACGTTCTTTAAGTAATCTTCTTGCCTTTTTATAGCCATGTCTATCTGGCTCATTTTGACAAGTTTCTACAAGTACCTGAACACTTCCACGTGTACTTCACCAGAAATCGTAAGTGCTCTTTTTCATTCATAATTTTATATTCTAATACTTCTCCTTATGCCTTTATAAAAGCTTCATACCGCAAAGGATCTCCATCATACATAGGAATTTCTGCTGATGGTAGAATGAGAGAGGTATTTTGTCAAGCTATGATCTGGTTGAATTCAGTTTGCCTTTTCAACAGTGCCAATAATTCATCCTGATAACTTTGGCTTGGCTCCACCTGTTGATAACCAGGCCTCTGGGAATCAAACTGGCCTGCTTGAGCCTGTGCACCAGGCCTCGGACAAGCGTGTTCCGCTATTGGTTTGTCTCGAGCATCCGCAGACACCCCATTAGTAGTTTGTTTCAATCTAGCTCTCATTCGATGAGAAGAAGTTTCACCCATCTTCCCCTGTTCCAATGGGTTTTCAAAGCCATGAAATCCGGTGGACCTCGATTTTGGAATTGATCCAACTGCTGACTCGCTTCGAGCAGTTTTTCTTCTTGGTCCAGAGCTCATCATCTTCGATGATCTAGAGCTGCATCTTGAACCCTTTCTTTCCAATATCTCCTTCTTTGCTTTGGCCACCGCCATCTTTGTGTCTAGTTTCAGTTGTTCCTTTTGTCGCCTCATCTCTTCTTCTTCTTGCTCAATATCATGTTTCACCCTCAAGGCCTCCGCTTCTGTTGAGAAAGCGGCTAGGTCAGCTTCAACTCCAAATCGAGCAGAAGCCCTTGATACCAAACTGGCTGAAGAACCAGATTTATGTCTAGATCCTTTTGGAGATATATTAGAGATACTGTCCCCAGGTGCAATCTCATCTTGCATTCTGGCACCTTCTTCCATCACACATCCAGCTACTAAGCTCGTAAGTTGTGGCATAATTTCAGATAACCACTCCTCTGCCTTATCCATGAAACCATTGAATATCTTCACCCTGCTTTCCTCCCATTCGGTGTGTCTTATGCGTTCTTCCCAAGACGGCTGAAAACACACCAGCACATCTTGTTTTTGCCATCCTCCTGGCAGAGGTTCAATAGTTTGCTCAAATTAGATTTCACCTTGATCACTTTCTGTTCCGATTCCATCAGTTTCTTCTGTTTCCCATTAATCTGGTAACCTGTTTCCATAATTAGTTTCTCTCCTTCTCGGTTTCTTTCAAATAGGCAGCTTGTGAATTATCTCTTTCTTCTTGATACATGAGTTTTCTGTAGCTATCAATTGACTTGTTAACTTGTTCCCATATCGAGTTTTCCTCCTTCTCAGCTCCCTTCAGAGCTAGAACTTGGCCTTTCTCAGTGAGTTTAAGTTGTCTAATTGGTCTTTCATTGCCACCTCATGCTTCCTCAGGCATGGCTCTTTCTTCATCTTCTGGCTCCATGATTTTAAAGAAGTCTTGGCAGATCGCCAAGTCTTTAAAGCAAACGAACAGAGTCTTCTCTGAATTCTGCTCCAACTTTATGTAAACATAATTTCTTGGAACAATAAAAAACTGATATTGTAAACAACATCTCTCCAACATCCATGGGCTTAAAGATGATGATAGTTCTAAAGGAATGCATGTTATCAAGACTTCAAAACAATTTCCAAGGTCTGCCTCCTTTCTCCAGACAGATTGGAGAAAAACTTTTTGGCTATTTTTTACAGAAGTCTTTAAAATTAAAGCTTTCAGTTTCAAAATTCAAAGAAATTTAGTCGATTTCTACTCACAATTTCTATGATGTGTCTTCAGATCTTCAGATAAGCCTCGATGCTGTCAATAGACCTCAAGGCTTTCTCTGGCCAAGATCAATTATCTTCAGTTCCTCGGCTGGAACCTGTCTTCTGGCCAAACCTCTTCCGAGATCTTAGCCAAATCGTCTGTGCCAATCTCTGGGACTGGTATTCACCACCCTGGACCTTTTGACTTAATGTGGCGGCAGATTTTGATATCGTTCAAGAGATTACTCCCCCAGCCGCTAAATGGAGTGCATGGTTAAGGGGAATGTCTTTGTATGCATGCGAGCTCACCGTCAGAGACCTTCAAAGCTTCTTCACATACAAATCTTCCAAAACACAGTCTTTTGATGAATAAATTCTTTATTATTGATGAAAAACAATAAGATACCTCCAAATTTCTTCCGACTCGTCACTATAATTTTCATCGAACTCCAGCTTATCGCTTTAAATGTTAGAAAACTCCTCGTGTCGCCGTTACACTTCACATGGTCAAAGGGCAAACGTTCTCCATGCTGGTCCGAAACTAAACTAAAAATTAAGCTTCTCCACAAGAAACTTAGCTCTTTAGAAGCTAACTTGACACACTCATTTACAAATTGTGTAAAAATTACAAAATTTTGGATAGAAATATTTTGGATAATTTCGAATGTTGTTAATATGAATCTGACTCCTGACTCAAAGTTAATAATACTGGGAATACTGGAAACAGATTAATTAATAACAACGAATCAAATAATTTTTATTGATTATAGTTTAATAATTGGGAAAAAACTAATATTAAAATTCTGGAAAAGTGCTACATTCCCCACAATGAAAATGTGGATTACAGGAATGTCGGAGACACTCCATCTGGAAAGATTGAGGCTTGTCCTAATGGACAGGTTGGATCTTTTCAGAGGAATATGGTCTCCATACATTGAATATCGAAAGGGTCAAAATAGCTCGGTGCGAGAGCCTGACTGAAACCTGAATAATGGAAGAGATGAAGAAATACGTATAACAAATCATGGATATATCTCCAACGATGGATAACTTTTTAATACTCCATTCACTTCTTTATTTTTGATTTCTTATCTCTATATTATTTTTCTCTATCTTTTCATACATAAAAAAAATTGTATAGAAATATAAATGTCTTAAATGTTAATATTAATAATATTACGAATGTATGTAAGAAGTATTTTCTATTAATATGTATTTACAATTAATAAAAAGATTCATCAAACAAAGAAACTTAGCTCCAAACATGCCCAAAAATATGTCATAAATCTCACCCACAGTATAATGGGCAGTCTAAAATTTAAATACACATGCCATCATCAATGACACACAAAACAAGCCAAATGGCCACTACACTGTCTGATCCATTTAGTTGCTTCAGCATTCCGTGACGATCTTCAAGTAAACCAGCATCTGCAGTTCTGTCCTACACATTATTTTCATTTACCTTATTATACATACATTTATTTCAACACCTTCAAGAATTCCATTTGAGAAAATATAAGATTAATGCACTGACGTGCGTACCCTATGCTGCTAATGAATTAATAGAAGTGTAAACCTGTGCAATAAAATTTAAGGATTTTTATTACTCCATAGGGGAGAAATTAGCGTTTGGCTGTTAGCACTTAATATATCCGCAAATAAAAGCTGTCAGTTGTGCTTGCTTTCATGCATTCAGTTCCAATAACATCAAAAGATTAAAACTGATGGCAATTACTCTTGATGGGATTTTTAACAATCCAGATGTCTAAGACTACCTTTTTCATCCTTTACTTTAGGCATTTTTATTCATGAGAAATGTATTGAAAATATCTTGACTGTATTGTTGACAGTTTCAAACTATTAATTTACAAAGGTGCGATTCATATGAAAAGTTTGTGAGATACCTTGACCACACTAATAGCAGTTTTAAGATATCAACACAAGACTGCGTAAATCATACAACCAATAAAACAGATAGCTGGGCTGCTTGCCTGCTTACCATTAGAGGGCGCTGTAATACAAAGAAAGAAAATTCACTGGTGCCCAGTACAAGTTTGGATTTATTGCCTGCATTAAACTATAAGTCTGAAGAGGTTTCAAGTTTCAAAGCTATGAAAAGCAAGGAAAGTGTGCTAACTGCTACTCTCAATTAGGCATTTATTTGAATTTCAATTTAATGTACTCTAATAATGTAAGAGGTGCTGCAACCACACTCAATTTTGCATGTCCAATGTGCAATTTCATACTTTATCCACTGAGATATGTTTTAAGTTGATGCAAAGAATTGCAGATGCAGGTTTGCAAAAAAATACACAAAGTGCTGGAGTAACTCAACAGGTCAGGCAGCATCTTTAGAGAATACGGATAGGCAATGTTTTGGTTCAAGACCCTTTTTCAGACTTCAATCTGAAGAAGGATCCTGACCCAAAGTGTCACCTATCCATGTTCGCCAGAGATGCTGCCTGACCCACTGAGTTACTCCAGCACTTTGTGTCATTTTAAAATATGTCCAATGTGTGCCTTGGACACTTATTAAGAACAAATATAGTTGCGAATGTTTGTGTTCAATCATAGCACACATTTTAAAATTTCAAAGTAGGCCTCATCAATGTGTTCATTCTCAAATGTTCCTCTTTAAGGAGTCCGAGGAAGGGTTCCATCCCATCTAGTGTTCTCTAGTGATGCTGCCTGATCCGCTGAGTTACTCCAGCATTTCGTGTCTTTTATTTAATAAAATCCGTTTGCATTTTATCGTATCTCCTGTTTCCTCTTACTTTCCCTTACTTTCACAACAGAAAAGTTTGAAATATCTTCTCCCAATACCACCAAATCACCTATCTCTTGTGGATGGGACCACAAAGGATATCACAGAGTCATACAGTCATACAGTGTGAAATCAGGTCCTTCGACCGGTCCTTCAAATGTGTAAAATCATGAGAGGAATAGCTCAGGTAGATGCACAAAATCTCTTGAGCATATGTTCAATATGAAGGAGAAAAGATTTAATAGGAATCTGAGGGGTAACTTTTTCACCCAAAGGGTCGTGGGTGTATGAAACAAGCTAGGTACATAGGTTTTTTGAAACAAGGTAGTTGAGGCTGGGATTATCCCAACTTTTAAGAAACAGTTAGACAGGTACACGGATAGGACAAGTTTGGAGGGATATGGACTAAGCGCAGGCAGGTGGGACTAGTGTAGATGGGACATGTTGGCTGGTGTGAGCAAGTTGGGCCGAAGGGCCTGTTTCCACACTGAATCGCTCCGTCACTCTATGACTCTATAACCCAACTCGTTCATGCTCCAATGTTGGCCACGATTGTTTTCCAGGGTGGAATATTTTGACATTAAACAATAGCCTGAAAGGAAAACACCTTCTCTCCCTCTAAGATATAGACACAAAGTGCTGGTATAACTGAATGGGTATCAGACTTAAAAAGAGTCCTGACCCAAAACATCACCCATCCTTTTTCTCCAGAGATGCTGACTGACCCGTTGAGTTACTCCAGCACTTTGTGACTATCTTTGGTATAAACCAGCATCTGCAGTTCTTGCTTCTGCATTCTCTCCCTACCACAGAAGGCTTTGAAGACCAATGGATATTTTAAAGGCAGAGATGGATAGATTCTTGATAACAATAGGCATCAAGGGTTATAGGGAGAAGGCAGGAGAATTGGTTTATGAGGGAAAGATAGATCAGCCATGATTGAATGGTGGAGTAGACTTGATTGGCCAAATTGCCTAATACTGCTCCTGGCTTTTATGAACTAATGAACTACGTTGAGTATTATTTTAGTAGCTTCTTATACACAAGCCTAATCAAGGCATTTCTTGGAATAATACATCAAAATCTGCTCCTGCATTCTGTGAATTATAATATGATCAATTTTTGTCCATTTAATTTAAAGCTCTCTTTTTAATTGAATTTGTCAATATTTTCTACTTCTAAGGCTGAGGCATTAAGCTGTGGTGATATGCAGTCATCTTCTCCAGCTCCTCTGTTTGACAACTCAGTCACATGTCACTTAGGACACCATGTCCTGTTATAGGATTGGAAATCAATATCGTGAGTTTCTAAGGATTTCTCGTTGAGAAAAGTGTCAATTAGGGCACTGTTCACATATATTTACAGGAATCCAATCCAATTAGAAATTCAAGGTCACAACCATCATAACTATGTACACAAACCAAGGAGAAAATGGAAACAGAAACACAGTGGTGCACAAATGGGCACAAAGTGCTGGAGTAACTCAGCAGGTCAGGCAGCATCTCAGGAATACGTGGATCGGTGAAGATTGAGGTTGAGACTCTTCTTCAGACTGATTGTTTGGGGGGGGGAGGGTGTGGAAGAAAGCTAGAAGAGGGGAGAAGCAGGGCAAAAATGTAGTGTAACAAGCAAACGCAGGAGAGGCGGGTGGGGGGGTGTGGGGGGGTGAGGGTGGGGTGGGGGTGGGGGGTGGGGAAGGGTTGATAGGCAAATGGTTGGAGCAAAGCCATAAATAAAAGCAGATGGTGTAAGACACGGTTGAACAGTTGCAAATTACGAAGCTAGAGGGAGGAAAGTAGCAGGAGTGGGGGGGAAGAAATAGGTGGGAGTCTAGGTAAGGCACAGGGGGGAGATGGGAGAGGGGGGAGGCAAGGATGAATCAGTGGAACACAATGGTATTTGTCTCAACCAGTTGGATGGAGATGAAGATGATTTATCTTAATGCCAAGTAGGCCACTTCATTTATAATCAGGGGAGTATCTCTTCAATATGTTTGTTAGGCTGCTTTTGGGTTGTATGACTTGCCAGATTTGGATGGAAACACAAGTATGGTGAGAAAAGATAATAGCAGATTGAAATGGAAGATTCTCATTGAAACATAGAGAATAGTGAAAGGCTTTGATAGAGTGGATGTGGAGAGGATGTTTCCACTAGTGGGAGAGTCTAGGACTAGAGGACACAGCCTTAGAATTAAAGGATGTTCTTTTAGGAAGGAGATGATGAGGGTGGTGAATCTGTGGAATTCTTTGCCACACAAGGCTGTGAAGGCCAAGTCAGTATATATTTTTAAGGCAAAGGTAGATATATTTTTGATTAGTACAGGTGTCGGAAGCTATGGGGAGAAGGCAGGAGAATGGGGTTAGATAGATCAGCCATGATTGAATGGCGGAGTAAATTTGATGGGCCGAATGGCCCAATTCTACTCCTATCACTTATGACCTGATGAAGAGGTGGAGTTTACCTGTGACTTACTATCTTTAATTCATGTCTCCGTTTGTCTCAGATTTCTACACATATCTAATCAGCTAAGTAAGTGTAAGGTTAACACCAAAAACAGAAGATGCACAATTAAATTTCTAGCTCAAGTATCAAGTTGAGTTTAAGAACACATCTCTGGAACACCTAGACACGAGGATTATGTTAGACTCCCATTTATTGATTATAGCTCCGCTTTCATCACCATAATCCCATCCAAACTTATCTCCAAACTCTTGGACTCAGCTCCCCTCTCTGTCACTGGATCCTCGACTTTCTGTTCCACTGACCACAATCAGTGAGGATAGGTGACAACACCTCCTCCACAATAATTCTCTACACCGGTGTCCCGCAAGGATGCGTTCTCAGTCCCTACTATACTCACTCTGCACTCAAGTCTGTACGGCCAAACTTGGCTCTAACTCCATCTACAGGTTAGCAGATGACACCACGGCGGTGATCTGAATCATAAACAATGATGAGCGCAGGAAGGAGATGTAGAGGTTAATGACAAAGGATAATAGCCTCTCCCTCAATGTCAGCAAGATGAAGAAGCTAGTTATCAGCCCAAACTTTGCATAAGTGGAAAAGATTGAAAGCTTCAAGGTCCTTAGCATTTATATTACCCAATGATCTGTCGTGGACCAACCACATTGATATGACAGCCAAGAAAGCACACGAATGCCTGTACTTCCTGAAGAAACTGAGGAAAGTCACCATGTCTCCAGTGACTCTTACAAACTTCTAAAGATGCATCATAGAAAGGAGACTGTTTGGTTGCATCGCAGATTGGTTTGGTAACAGCTGTGCCCAAGATTGTAAGAAATTGCAAAGAGTTATAGATGTAGCCCAGTGTCCATCACACAGTCTAGCCTTCCCACCATTTCACTTCATTTCACCCAATTTCACTACTTGTGGCTGGACCAACTTATTCAATATTACATTTATGTGCTGCACCCAGAGCAGGTCAATCAAGATGTTAATGCCTAGGAATTTGAAATTACTAACTCTCTCCACTCTGACCCACCAATGAAAACTGCTACATGGTCTCCCCACTTCTCTTTTACTTGTTATGTCCAATATCAAATGTGTCCTCATCAGGTAATGTTCTACAAAAAGTAACAAAATCAATGTTTCTGATTTATTTTTCGCTTAAAAAAAATAATTTCTTTGTTAATGTCTTGTTGCAATGTATTTCTTTTGAATGTCCTGTTCAAACAGCTACGTTAGCTGACAATGAAATGTTGGTGTATGAGATTATTCCGTTTCATCACTAGGTGGCAATATATTAGCTGAGAGCGGTTTCTTGTTCAGAAGACTACAAAATTGATTGGGGGAATTAGATCTTCAGAACTAAAGAAGAGTGTTTTTGTAACTGAAATAGTAAGAGATTACAATGGACAACTCTGGTTGAAAATAACAATAAAATGTTGGGTAGAATTTAAAACTGCTAAATTAAAGATGATTTTGATACATCTGTCATTTAAAATCAAATGCTAACATTGCTTGACTATCTTCCTGAATAGATTTTTTTTATATAGTGGCAGAGCAAAATATTTCTATCAATGTATCTTTACTAACCTATCAATGTAATATGAAGCTGATTTAGCTAGAATCTATTAACATGTAAAGCAACAAGTAATAAAAAATATTTTGTATAACATCTATATCTTTTACAATTACCCAGTTGATTTACAGCCAGTAGTTTTAAACTGTATTCACTGTTGTAACACAGCCAAATTTTGCATGGCAAGCTCACACAAGCAACAATATATCAATGGCCAGATGATGGTTTAGTAATGTTGACTGAAGAATGAATATAGGCCTGGACAACAAGATAACTCTTTTATTCTGCATCATGATAACTGGTGCTATGGGATCTTTTGAGAGAGCGTAAAGGGCTTTGGATTAATGTTTCAGCTTCTTATAAATTCATTGCAGGTCAGTTGCATAAAACAAGCTCTAAAGTAACAATCCATCCCACTGCCAGACATCAATTTAATTGAAGTCACTTTCTGGGTAAGTGCCTCCTCTCTATTTTTACATTCAGCTCACTTTAGTGGGATTTGAAACCTCCCCCCTGCCCACTCACCCACCCACCCAGTAGTGCTGAATTACTACCTACCTCTTAGATGACCCTCAGACTATCCTTCATCGGACTTTGCTCACTCTACCTTGCACTAAAGGTTATTTCCTTATGATGTATCTATATACTCTAAATGGATTGATTGATTGTAATCATGTATTGCCTTTCTGCTTACTTGTTAGCACGCAACAAAAAGCTTTTCACGGTACCTCGATACACATGACAATAAACAAAACTGAAACTGAAACACACAGATACATCCACACACACACACACACAAAGATACACCAACACCCGCATCCATAACCAAACAAAGATACACCCACACATATGAATGCTTCTCACAAAGCTTCAGTTGGTATTAAGGTGGACTACTTCTTCCATAATTAGATTTCATACTGCATTCTTCCTTATAGCAGAGGATAAAATAAGCTACTAAATTGACAGAATACGACAGTTCCCTTCTTCTTGCGAATGAAACATAAACCAGAGGAATAGTTAGATCTCAAGCTGGGTGTTGAGCATCCAGGTTGTTGTCTCTGCGTCAATGTTTTCCAGGCCCTGAGCTCCATTTGGTGGGTGGTAGAGCGGGCATCCGGAGATGACATGGTTGGCTGTCTGTTGTTCTGCTCAGCATTCACAGGCTGGGTTGTGGCGGAGCCCCCAACTCCACATGCTGGCATTGAAACGCCCAACTCCAGTACAAAGTCTGTTGAACTTCATCCATGGTCCTCTGGGGAGGGCAGACCCTGGACAGCTTTTATCTGGTGAAGAGATGTAGCTGTGTGATGGAGATGAGGTTGCCTTCAACGCCTGTGACCACTTGGTGGCTATCCAGTGTGTTTTTGTCTCAGTTAGCTGGATGGATGCTAGGAGTTGTTTTCCATGTGGAGCAAAGGGGTGATGGGACTTCAGTCGAGGTGGCCTCTGCTCTCTGCTGATGCCTGATGGAGGAGGTGATCTGGGTCCATGGCATGACGATATAGTGCCAGAGTTGCTGCTTACCTTTGGATCCCTGCAGGCAGAATGCCTGCAGGTATAGGGAGCTGCTCGACTAGAGTAGGTTGAAGGCACCCAGTGATGGTTTGCAAGGTGCTGTTCAGGCTTGTGTCTACCAGGCTAGCATGTCTACTTCTATACCATACGGATGTGCAGTACTCAGCTGGGACATACACAAGAGCTAAGGCAGAGGAGCGAAGAGTTGATGGACTGGCTCCCCAACTTGTTCCTGCTAGGCGTCGGATGAGCCCGATACATGCCATGACCTTGTCGTAGAGACCAGCCAGGTGTTGACGAAATGTAAGCAACCTGTCCAGCTTTACTCTGAGGTAAGTGGGTGTTTGTTGGAAGTTCAAGTGCATGTTGTTAACTAATACAGCCAGCTCTCGCTTGTTTCCCTTGTTTACAGTAACAGATTATGCACCCCAGCTTTGTTCCATGATTGTGTCAGCATATGAACTGGTTCAAAAACATCCTGTCAGCAAAATGAGGACATATGGAAACAGAAACATGGAAACTTCACAGTTCACAGTGCCACCCAGCTTTGTGTCATCTGCAAATTTGCTAGTGTTGCTCCTAATTCACTCTTGCAAATCATTAATATATATGGTAAACAGTTGTGGCCCCAACATCGAGCCTTGCGGCACTCCACTCGCCACTGCCTGCCATTCTGAAAAGGACCCATTCACTCCTACTCTTTGCTTCCTGTCTGCCAACCGATTTTCTATCCATGTCAACACCCTACCCCCAATACCATGTGCTCTAATTTTAGTCACCAGTCTCCCGTGCGGGACCTTATCAAAGACTTTCTGAAAGTTTAGATACACTACATCCACTGGCTGCATATATGAGGTATCAATGGCGTGGGCAAGAACAATCTGGCATACTGTGGAGAGCATACTGACTGGTTGCATCATGGCCTGGATTGGCAACTCATCGCCAAGGAAGACTGCAAAGAGTGGTAGGCACTGCCCAGTCTATCACAGGCACTGCCCTCCCTATTACCTATGTACAGAAGTGCTGCCTCAAAAATAGATCTAATACCATCAAAAATCCAGACCATCCTGGCCACGCTCTCATTTTGCTACTGCCATCGGGAAGAAGATATAGGAGCCTGAAAACCACGACCATCAGGCGCAAAAACAGCTTCTTCCAAGCAACCATCAATCCTCGAAACACTACATAACATTAACCTCAGCAACTATAATCTTCTATGGACTGGATTTTTGTTTGCTCATGGACTTTGTTTTTTACTCTTTTATAGTTACCATAATATTATTTTTTTATATTTCTGAATATTATATATTATCTGTGTGTTATTGTGTTTACAAGCTCTGTTAAGTTGCAGCAAGTAAGAATTTAATTGTTCCATTGTTGGTAAATATTACAATTTTACTTCGGAGTCACGTGAGTGACTACATGAAGACCCCACCAGCACGCATGCGCAACATATCGTCAAATGCATTGCGGAAGCAACAGTCAAGAGGAGCGTCGCTCCTCCAGCGTAAGTTAAAAACAAGCCGGAGGTAAGTACTTACCATTCTGATAGAGTTTTGTGGTGACTGTGTGGTGTGTTTTACAGTGGAAGAAAAGAACAGCACCATGGAGTCCAGGAAATCGCGGAGAGAAGCAGCACAAAATCGCTGCTGTGGAACACAGCCAGCAGCGTGCCGACTCTCCAGAGCTGCAGGTACATCCAGCAGCCCCCGACTTCTTGCCGCAACTGACCGCAGGTGCGCCGCGGTCCGGCGGCAAGACCACCCGGAAGTCGGACAGGTCCGTTGACTCGGCTGGGTCCGGACCTGAGGCCACCCCATTCGCGGATAGCGACAGCGTTCGTCTTACCCGCATGGAGTGGATGGTGGAGCAATTGCTCTAGCATGACCGGCTTTTGCAGGGGCAGAGTCACAGTGGGTCTCTTCGCAGGCCTACGGCAGCATCCTATCAAGGACTGCCAAATGTTTCATCCTGTTCGCAGGGGAGCATTGGGGGTCAGAGCTGGGCTGACCCTGAAGAGGGGGACATGGCTGAAGACTCACCTGTGTCAGGGGTGCCGCAAGAAGAATTACTGGGTATGGTCAACAAATTCGCTATGCCTACCCACAAAGGGCTGCCATTGCATCCTAAGCTGGCAGCCAGTATAAACTACATGGCAACAAACCAGCTGCAGGAACAAGCAATAAACGATACGGCAGAAACATAGCTTGCGCCAGAGCTTCCACAACACATAGTCCTCCGCCAGTTTCGCCACCTCCAACGTGACCCCTCCACTCGCCACATCTTCCCATCTCCCCCCCGTCTGCCTTCCGCAAAGACAACTCCCTCCGCAACTCCCTTGTCAATTCTTCCCTTCCCTCCTGCTCTACCCCTTCCCCAGGCACTTTCCCTTGCAACCGCAAGAGATGCTACACTTGTCCCTTCACCTCCCCCCTCCACTCCTTTCAGGGCCCCAAGCAGTCCTTCCAGGTCCGACAGAGGTTCACCTGCACCTCCTCCAACCTCAACTACTGCATCCGCTGCTTCAGATGCCAGATGATCTATATCGGTGAGACCAAGCGGAGGCTTGTAATCGTTTCGCCGAACACCTCCGCTCAATCCACAATAACCAAGCCGACCACTTCAACTCCTCCTCCCATTCCGTATCCGACCTCTCAGCCCTGGGCCTCTTCCACGGCCAGAGTGAGCAACACCGCAGGTTGGAGGAACAGCACCTCATATTCCGCTTGGGGAGTCTGCATCCTCTGGGCTTGAACATTGAATTTTCTCAATTCTGTTAACCCTTGCTGTCTCCTCCCCTTCCCACCTCTCCCTCAGCCCTCGGGCCCTGGCATTCCCTTTCTCTCTATCTCTCTCCCCCACCCTAGTCGCACTAGCTTCTCATGTTCACACCACAAACAGATTACAATGGCTTGTTCCCTTTATCATCGATACTTTTTTGCATATCTTTCATTCATTGTTATCTCTCCACATCACCGTCTATATCTCTCGTTTCCCTGATCCCTGACCAGTCTGAAGAAGGGTCTTGACCTGAAACGTCGCCTATCTCCTTCGCTCCTTAGATGCTGCTGCACCCGCTGAGTTTCTCCAGCCTTTTGTGTACCCTTGATTCTCCAGCATCTGCAGTTCCTTCTTTAAAACATTGCGCCAGAGAATTGTATTTCTCTAAATGTGCCTGCTGTCAACAACCCCATTTGGGGCAACATGAGCCCGACCATAAGGAGCCAGGAGGTGAAACTCCAAAGAATCCTCAAGCTGCTGGCTGCTGGGATTACAGCAGTAGCCAGGACAGTGATGGGGTTGAGATGCCTGAAGAGCTATAAGACGCTCTAGCGTTCCTGTGCAATATACAATTTGAAATTAACAGCTACAGGAAGAGCATCATAAAGCCTGCACTCAATCCCAAATTTGCGGGATTATGCAGGCACATAATGCAGGCACAGCCGCCAACATTGCTGTTTGGGGACAACCTCCCAAAGCAGGTAAAAGACCTGGATGATGAGGCCAAGGCAATTGGCATGTTTAAGGTGCCAAACACCTCCAAAACCCCATATCAACGGCGGCAGCACCCCTACACATCCACCAGGCACTGTTACAACGAGACACCATCTGGTGGTGAAAGCTCAAAGGCCGGCCCACCTGCACAACGGTCTTTTTTAGACCATGGCCCAGCCCAGCCTTCTTGGAAAATGCGCCATCCTCACACCGTAGCAACACAACAGAACAAGAAGCAAGGACAGAGACAACCAACACAGCACCGCCAGCACCCATGGAGGTAGGTGGGTCTGGTTGCCTCAAAAACATTGCATGTTTTGACTCATCACGGGTTGGGGGACGGTTGCACTTGTTTCGTCATGTGTGGAGCACTGTTACCTCTGATCTTTACATACTCGGAAGTATTCAGGGATACAAAATTGAATTTGTTTACGAACTCCCCATCCCAGTTCAGCATACACCTCGTCGAAAGTTTATACTTTCATAAAAAGAGAGAACAGAATGCCATGCTGAACTTTTAAGATTAAATGCAAAAGGGGTAATTGAGAAGACAAACAGAGAATCTCAAGAGTTCGTATCAAACATTTTCACCAAAAACAAAAAAGACGGCGGATGCCGCATCGTTATAGATTTGACCGAACGGAATACTTTCATTCAGTATGCCCATTTCAAAATGGACACGTTTGTCACAGCCAGACAGCTAATCTCTGACAGGTACACCATGGCTTGCATCGACCTAAATGATGCATACTATTCAGTACCAATACACAAGGATCATCGTAAATATCTAAAATTTGTCTGGATGGGACAGCTTTGGCAGTATAAGGCCTTACCCAATGGGTTATAATCGGCACCCAGGCTGTTTACCAAATTGTTAAAACCAGCTTTAGCATATTTGAGGAAACAAAACCATATTGTTATGGCCTACCTTGATGATATTCTCATTGTAGAGAAAAATTTAGAGTTGGCTACATTGGCAGTATCAGCCACAAAGCATCTTTTTCAAAAGCTGGGATCATTCATCCAGATAAATCAAAACTGAGATCCTCCATTACCATGGATTATCTGGGGTTCACCATCGATTCTGTTCAAATGTCTATCACCTTGCCACCAAACAAAGTGGCAGACTTGACGGAAGCATGTAAAAGCCTCATTAGCATCAAAAAACCATCCATTCGGCAAGTAGCCAGAGTGATTGGGAAACTTGTGGCTGCGTTTCCAGCAGCATAATTTGGACCACTCCATTACCAAAATCTACAAAAGGCAAAAATGGTAGCTCTTAAAACTCATGCAGGCCATTTTGATAGGCCTATGGAACTACCAGGGAAAGCAAAATTAGAGTTAAATTGGTGAATAGACAATATTCAGCATTGTTCTAACTCCATCACTATCATGAATCTCTTGGTTACATTACAGACTGATGCCAGTGCAAAAGGTTGGGGAGCAACTAATACCACCTCTAGTTGTGGTGGCAGATGGAGTGCACAAGAATTAACCCTGTTTGGAGCACTAGGGATTAATTATCTAGAAATGCTGGGAGCATTTCATGGACTCCGGGCCTACTGCTCAGACATGCACCATTGGCATGTACGATTACAGATTGATAATACCACTGTGGTGGCCTATATTAATCATTTGGGTGGAATAAAGTCGATATCACGTGATGAATTGGTTAATAATATCTGGCACTGGTGTCTGGAAAGGAATATTTGGATCTCAGCCACTTACCTTCCAGGCAAGCTAAACACAGTGGCGGACACCAGGTCACGCAAATTCAACGACAACACAGAATGGATGTTGGATCGGAATGTGTTTAACGATTTTATAGAATGGTATGGGACACCAGATATCGACCTTTTTGCATCCAGATTAAATCACCAATTACCAACATATGTTGCTTGGGAAACAGACCCTGGGGCAGCAGCGATGGATGCTTTCTCGCTGCATTGGGGGGATTTGTTTTTCTATACATTTCCCCCCTTCTGCCTCATCAGTCGGGTCTTACAAAAAATCAAACAAGACTCCGCAACGGTTATTCTGGTTGTTCCCGACTGGCCTACCCAACCATGGTTCCCAGTAGTACAAAATATGGCTGCAGAACCCTGCATTTGGTTCAACAAACGTCCGAGCCTTCTGGTACACCCTGTGACAGGGAAAAGTCATCCGTGCCATGACCGAATAAACCTGTTGGTTTGCAGATTCTGAACAGGACATTTCTGGACTACGGACTCTCTGACAGAACAATAAATGTCATCCCTGCACGACGCAGGGAGTCCACCAGAAGACAATATCTGACATATGTGAAGAAATGGGAGGTGTTCTGCACCAGAACAAACACTTCATACGACACAGCCACCATCACTGAAGTGCTGGAGTTCCTGGCTACCCTTCATTTTGATGAGGGATTGAGCTACAGTGCCATTAATTGTGCCCGCAGTGCTCTATCCAATTATCTGGGCCGAGGGTGTGATCACCTGGCTGTGGGATCACACCCATTAGTATCTAAACTGATGAGGGGTATATTTAATTCTAATCCCCCCAGGCTCAGATACACCCATACATGGGACATAGGCATATTGTTGACTATGCTTCGAGGATGGACACCTATATCGGGACTCACACTGGATAAATTAACCTATAAAATGGTTATGTTAATGGCACTGGTAACAGCACAATGGGTCCAGTCCTTACATAAACTAAGGATGGACGCCATGTATATCATTAATGGCAAGATAACCTTCCTCATACAGGGGTTACTTAAACAGGATAGACCCGGATCCACTGGCCAAAAATTAGAATTTCTGGCCTATCCTGCAGATTGTCGGCTCTGCATCGTGACGTATATATTACAATATATAGTAGTCACCAAGAGTCTCAGGGGCATGGAGAGGGCATTACTTATTAGCCACAAACGCCCTCACCATAAGGTCACGGTACAAACCATTCCAGATGGTTAAGGGTGGTATTGGGTGCAGCGGGGGTGGACACTAATATTTTTAAATCTCACTCCACCAGGGCTGCATCCACATCGGCGGCAAGGATGATGGAAGTTCCAATGGACCACATCCTTGCAACAGCAGGTTGGAGTAATGAACGGACTTTTCAGCGCTTCTATAATATACCCGTGGCCACTCCCAAGGCATTTGCGGGAAAAATTTTAAGTTCTGTTTCATGATTTACCCCGATGTAGGGGCATTATTATTTTTAGGTATGAAATAAATACCTTTTTGTTTTTCAGCACAGTTTTCATGTCTGAAATAAGTTACATCCTCCATTCCTAGCATGGCAATGTGTGAGCATGGACTTGTTCCAGGGCATGAAATCACAGAGCTTTGAAATCTTCACGTAGTCACTCACGTGACTCCGAAGTAAAATAGTAAGATTAAATGAGAACTTACCAGTTTGATCTTTATTTTATGAGGAGTTACGATGAGGGATTACGTGCCCTCCGCTCCCAAACCCTCTATTATAAAGGTCAACTGGTATATAAAGTTCTCTCTTATTTTACTATGTTAGTCAACTTTGGTATCTGTGATTTCACACCACTGCTTTGAAGAATGTCGCGCATGCGTGCTGGCGGGGTCTTCACGTAATCCCTCATCGTAACTCCTCATAAAATAAAGATCAAACTTCAAACTGGTAAGTTCTCATTTAATCTTACTATTAAACATTCTTGACTCTTGGCCTAGAAGTTAGACTTCATCCTTATTCAATTCCCTAAATGGGTGCTATGTTGTGCAATTGTCGGAACCAAAAATTATATTGGGAAATGTGACCTTTATGTGATCATCCAAGTAGGGTACACCACAACTGCTGTATAAAAATGGCATTACTCAATTCATAAAGGCAACAGTTTAAAAAACATGGTAGAGTACTTGAACAATTGACACAGTTAAACATGTAAAACATGTAAAGTTGGTAAATATGTTGTCAGGTTTTAAAGCTTTTATTTTAAATATGGTAATATTAATTGTGAACAATGTTTGTTGTGTTAAGGCCATTAAGGATTGTGATTAATTGCGTTCTGGTCTTCATTGATAGCCATTGATCGTTCCTGAAAGGTAGTGTACGCGAGGGCCTCAAATACAGTGTTACAGTGTTCAGTAAAACTTTGTTTTAAGCTGAATGTGGGTTTTATCTGCACATTCTGTAAATGGATGTTAGAGATCCACAAATAAACACATATCTCACATCCACTTCATGGGTGAGGAAGAGAACTTTGCTGGTCATTGCCCATGAGCAGTGCTGCAAGGGCATTTATGTCTGACCATCTAGCCTTTTTCAATGCCCTTTTGGTGGTCAAATTACCCATCGCCACAAGATTTGAAGTAGAGTTTAACTTTGAGGCAAGTAGCTTCATTAATAAATTGTTTGGGCACTATTCCTGAGACACAAGCCCTCCAACGTGAGTACATTAAAAACAGAAACAAGTAAAATAAAATTTTAAAAACAACCTTCCTTTCACTCTTTCTTTGTGGATACAATTTTTGTCCTTAAAGCATAAAAAGGAAAGGATTTGGTGGTGACACAATGAAAAGCTGGTTTTGCCTATTAGTGAATAACTAAGTGCTGCTAAAAGCTGTTAATTGGTCTTGATTTGCAAAACATAAAAGGCAAAATATTAGTTTGGGAAAAGATAACGTAGCAGTGGGCATTAATTGAGAAATCTAGAGTAGGCACCCTCTGTTATATAGCATTCTTTAAACACTGCTAAAATTGTGAGGTTTTTTTTGCTTGCATTGATAAACCTATCCTGGTGGTAGCACCCATTTACCACCTTTAGAGGTTTAGCAGAAAAAAATATATTGACGGGTCAAGTTTATTACTCGAGAAGGGCTGAACTTTTGGAAATTTTGGATCTTACAGAAACATAAAAAAAATCTTAAGGGATTGGACAGGTTAGATGAAGGAAAAAGGTTCCTGATGTTGGGGGAGTCCAGAACCATGGGTCACAGTTTAAGAATAAGGGGTAGGCCATTTAGGAATGAGATGAGGAAAAACAATTTCACCCAGAGAGTTGTGAATCTGTGGAATTCTCTGCCACAGAACGCAGTGGAAGCCAATTCATTGGATGGTTCCAAGAGATAGTTAGATATAGCTCTTAGGGCTAACGGAATCAAGGGATATGGGGAGAAAGCAGGAATGGGATACTGATTTTGGATGATCTGCCAAGATCATATTAAATGGCAGTGTGGGCACAAAGGGCCGAATGGCCTACTATTTTCTATGTTTCTATTTTTCTATGTTTTGGATTCCAATTGGGACATTAAACCATAGCCACTGTTTGCTCTCCAAGATGGAACAAAAAAAAAAACAGGTCAAAATTTCAATGACCAAGACATAAAGAGAGAGTAAAGCAGAATTACTGTGGGATTTGTCAAATTGCTTAATGATTAGAATGGACTTGGTGTGCTGTAGGGCCTACCTGTTTCCATGTTGTATGACTTTGTGCCTCTATTTGTTGGATTCCTAACCAATGAATATCCCTCTATCAACATCAATAGTATCTTGTTATTATCATATTGTTCTTTCTGTTAGTCGCTGTATTAAAATGCTAGGTTTATCCTGTATTTCAAAGGTGTTCTTAAATAATGCATCAATGGTTTTACAACACTTCAGGCATGTAAAATACACTAAATAATGCTTTTGCTCAGTACCCCAATTTCTAAAGATTGGCAGTACTAATGGAAATTAACTTGGAATTCTGTGCTAATGAATGGGACAGACAACTATACGAATCACCCCTTTGTGTGTTTCAATCAGTAAATATAATAAAAATCATAAAGTTTTTGAAAAGCAATTTCACTTTTTTACATCCAGTGCAGCAATGCTTTGGAACAGATGTCTGCTTTTCACTGATTTACAAACATAATTCTTAAAAATTCAGAATGCTTCAATGCTGCTAATGAGAGATTTAAATATTACATAATAGGTCGCTTCACACTGACTAAGAAGACTTTAGACCAGATGTAAAATTTGTTAAACACTGATTAAATTTACAACATGTTCCTCACCCTCAGTGCTCCTGTAAATTGCTCGTTTCTAAGCTTCCCCCAGTCTAGTTTAAGTAAAGACACTGAATCAAGCACTTGAAACAACTAATCTTTATTTTAACAAAAGCGCAATTACAGTTCAACTACTGTAGCTATCCCACCACGGGTTTGATCCTTGTATCTGCCTGATCAAGCCCTCTAGGCCTCGCTCAAAGAGCGACACTCCAGAAAGTCACGCAGTCCCAAGCTCTCTCCCAGAAGATCGACACTGGACCTCATGGTAGCGGACGTTTAAATGTCCCGGGACCTCGAGGGGCCGACCGACATGGGGGTGGTCTCTTAATAATCCAATTACAGATATCGATTAACCCCATACATAACAGACATTTCCCTAACCCAATAATACAGCAGCTCACTAAATTGTATTCAAACCGGACTTCTCAAGGAAGCCAACTTAGAAACATTTACCCTGATCTGCAAGAAACCCAGACAAGGCTCAATACCTCATCCAATCAACACTCGGCAAAGCCGAACTCTGCAACATTATTTACAATTATTTACAAGGTGTATGTCTGGTTTGCAGCCATCCACTCCATTCTATGCATTTTGCACCTGATTGACTGGGTCTGCAGATGTTCTTATTCTTTTCTTGCAAATTGTATCTAGGCTCTGGACACACTGGCACCACTCCGCAGCTTGTTCCAGCTCTGCAGAGAGCAATTCCAAATTGACCTAATCTCCCAGCAGCCCTGACGCTTTTATTCCATTTTGAAGTCCTAGCTTCTCCAATTTAGCCAGGATTAACATTCCTTCCTTTTTTTCATATATGATAACCCATCATTTATGATAACCAAATAGTTCAATAAACAGCTAACCAGAGATACATAAGTGTGTCTTTTACATTTTCTATCTATCAGACACACAAGATGATGATGTTTCATCCCAGAATCGTGTCAAGCGTCCTGATATTTCATGCGCATAACTTCACAAGTTCCATCTAATGAGCCTTCACCTCCCGGGTTTATGTGGGCGCGAATTTCCTCTGTCCATGTTGCTGCCCAGTCTTCCATCACCTTCCACAGTCGAACCTAAAACCTAAAAATTCCTGAAAAACTTGGGACAAAGCAAGTTATCATCATGCACTAATGCTTTCCCATACATTCTCTATAGTTCTGCAATACTATCCCTATTCAAAACTATTATATTACCCTATTACTAGATCCCTATTCCTATTCTGTTCCCTAATATACTCTTTATTATTCTAGGATCAACACTAATTAGCCTTCTTCATACTCACACGATGTTATAATATGTATATCTGATGACTGGTAATCATATAATTTTCGCCTTGGTCCAGTCCAGATTTCCCTACAGGCGTGACTCTAATTTAAAGCAAACCATGATGAATGTTCCAATTTAACCAAATCCAGTCTCAGCCTTCAATTTAATATTTAAAATGTCAGTGTCCATCTCATCCTTCTTATTCCACAGCATTGTGGCCGATGATACAATTCCATTCCAATTCCTATGTAATTCCCAGCTGTTCAAATTTAAACAAACAATTTCCATATGCTATCAATTTCATCATAAATCCAATCAAGACTGCCGAATCCAGGGACAATTTCTTCCCACCTTGATAATAGAAGCCACTTTGCGAAGAAGGGTTAAACAATTCAAATCCATCGGGCAAATATGCATCGTCTCTGCTATTCTCAATACCTATTCAACATTCCCCCTCTAATTTACTAAGTCTCTCATCCAGTAGCTCTTCTTATTTATGTATGACTCCTCACTATGGTATATAGTTACTATGTTGACTCTCTACTATATTGGCTCTTTACTATATTGATTCTTTATTATGTTGGCTTCATTCTCTGTCTATGGGTTCTCACTGGTATTTTACTTCGGAGTCACGTGAGTGACTACGTGAATAGAAGCCCGTACAGCCGTTGGTGCGTCATGACGTCAGACGCTGGTGCAGTCGGCCGGTTGGAGCAGCAGCGCTCCTCCGAGTGGTAAGGTTAAACCGCGGGTTATACGAAGAGCTGGAGAATTTAGCGGGTGCAGCAGCATCTAAGGAGCGAGGGAGATGGGCGACGTTGCGGGTCGAGACCCTTCTGCGGACTTCACCCTCGATTCTCCAGCATTTGCAGTTCTTTGTTAAACAAGTTTAAAGAGGTAAGGTTTTTAAAAAAATTTTACCACATGTCATTTTCTGCGACGGTTTGGGGTTCTTAGAGAATGTTGCAGAAAGTGAAGAAGGTGTCGGCGAGGCGCTCCGGGGGTAGAAAGGAAAAGTGGCAGGAGAGTGTTGAGGATGGAGGCCCGTCTGGTACACCTGGTCCGGTGCTGGCTACACAGCCAGTGGTTGCGGACCCACTGCCGGGGGGCAGTGGAGGCTTGTCAGTAGGGTGGAAGGCCACTGGCAAGTCTCTGTGGCCCGTAAATGAGTCGGGCCTGGAGGTTATACCCTCCATAGGAGAATCCGTTTGCTCACGGCTCTCCCACGTCGAGATTCTATTACAAAAGAATGCTCGACAGGGACCAGCTCCGTGGGGAGGAGTGGTGCCCAAGCCAGGCTGATGGAGAGCTTGTGCTAGCAGCACCTGTTTCAGGGCTGCAGAACTATCCTGCCTGTGAGGAGGATGTTCTATCAGTGCAGTTTGCTGACACTGATTCTATGCTGGGGGAGAGCAGTAAAGGTGTTCGGTTGGAGGTAATTCCGAACATTGCTGGGAAGTTTGCTGAGTGTAGAGAGGCAGGAAAGGCGATTGATGTAGAATTGGCCAAAGCCATTCAGTATATGCTCTCCCACCAGTTACAGGAGCTAGCTATGGATGAAGTAGCAAAAAAACTATAAAGCTCCTGTTAATTGTGATCTCCTGAAGGTACCGGTGGTTAATCACCAAATTTGGTCATAGATGGGTTTGCCTGCTAGGGCCCGGGAGATGAAGTTTAAAAAAGTGCTTAAACTGTTGTCAGCAGGTATTACAGCTGTGGTGAAAGTTATTGATACAAACGATATGGTTGAAGCACACCAGGATGAACTGGGACTCCTTTGTAATGCATTTTGAAATTAATAATATCGGGAGGGCCGCTATTAGGCCAGTGCTAACCCGAATTTGGCGAGTTGTGCAAACCGACCAGTGTACCACCACGAAATCTGTTGTTTGGTGCTAACAAAAAGGTCTCCAATTTCAAAATGGAGACCTTTACCACGGGCAAACATCTAGTGTCCAAAGGGTATTATATGGCAACCATTGATTTAAAGAATGCGTATTACGCAGTGTCTATTCATGGTGATAATAGAAGATATTTGAAATTTATTTGGATGACTGAGCTGTGGCAATTCAGGACATTGCCGAATGGATTAACTTCAGCTCCTAGATTATTTACTAAATTGGTAAAACCTGTGTTAGCATTACTTAGAGCTCAGGGGCATGTGGTAATGGCCTATTTAGATGATATTCTGATTGTTGGAAAGACTCATGCTGAAACTCAATCATCACAGTTGTTAAAATCACTTTTGAACAAATGGGATTTGTTATTCACCCAGATAAATCTAAATTATCACCAGTCCAAATTATTGATTATCTGGGATTTACCATTAATTCCAATCACATGTTGGTAACTTTGCCCAGGGATAAATTGAATCAGTTAATTGAGGACTGTGTTAATCTCGTTGGAGAACAACGGCCTTCGATTAGACAAGTAGCCAGTTTTATTGGGAAGTTGTTGCAGCCTTTCCAGCTGTGCAGTATGGTCCTCTGCATTATCAACAATTACAACCATCAAAGGAACAGGCACTGAGAATACAAAGGGGCCATTTTTGATAGGCCTATGCAGTTGTCAGCTGGGGCGATTGCTGACATACAATAGTGGATAGTACATGTTTCAAAAAATTTAAGGAAAGTTTTGGTGGAATCACCGTCACTGATATTACAGACTGATGTAAGTGCACTGGGTTGGGGTGCTACAGATATGTCTTCTAGTTGTGGAGGCAAATGGAATGTGGATGAGACATCGCTTCCTCAATTAAGAGGGATTAATTATTTAGAGTTGTTGGGCACCTGGTATGGGCTCAAAGCTTATTGTTCTACAAGGAGGGATCTGCATGTGCAGGTCAGATTGACAACACCACAGCAGTGGCATATGTAAACCACATGGGTGGAGTTAAGTCACAGTCTTGTGATAGACTGGCTAACCAGATTTGGAGCTGGTGTATTGACCAAAATATCTGGCTTTCAGCACTTTATTTGCCAGGAAGAGGTCACGTCAGTTTAATGACAACATTGAATGGATGTTAAATCAGGATGTATTTAACCAAATGATTGATCAGTATGCATTGCCAGATATTGACTTGTTTGCATCTCGATTAAATCATCAGTTACCTAGATATGTTTCATGGTAACCAGATCTTGGGGCAGTAGCAGTGGATGCATTTTCGCTGCATTGGGGGAGGAATGTTTGTGTATGTATTTCCTCCATTCTGTCTCATCAGCAGATGTTTGCAAAAGATCAAGGAGGACTCCGCTTCAGGGGTATTGGTAGTGCCAGATTGGCCTACACGAGCATGGTTTCCCGTTGTATTACAAATGGCTAGGGAGCCTTACATGCTTATGCCCAAGAATAAAAATCTACTGGTAAATCCAGTCACTGGGGATCAACATCCTTTATATGATCGTATTGATCTGTTAATTTGCAGATTTTAAGGAGGCCATACCTGGGGAGAAGACTGTCTCATCGGACTGTGGATGTTCTCACGTCGGCCTGCAGGGATAGTACACAGCAGCAATATATCACCTATATAAGGAAGTTGGACCAATTCTGCCTACAGCAGAATATTGTATATCACACTGCAGGGATCACGGATGTATTGGAGTTTGTCAACTCTTTTTTTTTTTAAATTTTTTTGATAGGAAGATAGAGAAAGAGAGTAGAAAATAGAAAAGAAAATGTGAGAAGTTTGATGGAGATTAAAATATTACAAAATAATCCATTCTTGGAGATACATTCATGATTTATTATATGTATTTCTTCATCCATTCAGATATTCAGGCCTCAGTCAAGTCCCCGCGCCGAACCATTATGACCCTGTAGATATTTAATGTATGGAGACCAAATCCCTTTGAAGAGATCTAACCTGTCCATAAGGACAAGTCTCAATCTCTCCAAGTGAAGTGTCTCTGTCATTTCTGTATTCCACATTTTAATTGTTGGGGATACAGGGCCTTTCCAAAATTTTAATATTAATTTTTTCCCAATTATTAAAGAATAGTCGATAAAAGTTCTTTGATTCCTTGTAATTATTTGTTCCGTTTCCGGTATTCCAAGTATGATTAACTTTGGGTCAGGAATCATAGTAATATTAATAACATTCGAGATTATCTTAAATATTTCATTCCAATATTCTACAATCTTCGTGCAATTAGTAAATGAATGTGACAAAGTTGCTTCTAAGATTTGACATTTATCACATATAGGTGATAATTTTGGAAATATATTATGTAATTTAGATTTAGAATAATGTAATCTATGTAAAATTTTAAACTGTATAAGAGCATGTTTAGCATTTAACGAACAGTAATGTATGTGTTGTAAGCTTTCTTCCCATATTTCTGGGCTTATTATTTGACCTAATTCATTTTCCCAACGCTGTCTGTGTATTTCCGATGATGGAATATCACTTTCCAACAAAATATTGTAAATGTATGATATCATTTTTTCTGTATTTGGATGTTTATTCAAGCATTCATCTAAAATTTCACTCTTTCTATTTCTGAATTCTTGTGTATTTGCAGAGATATAGTTTCTGATTTGTAAGTATCTGAAATATTCATTATTATGAAGCCCGTAGGTTTGTTGTAATTCTTGAAATGAAAGAAAAGAATTTTCCTTATAAAGATCCCCTATATTTAAAATTCCTTTATTTTTCCATTGTATAAAAGCCTTATCCATCGTTGACGGTTTAAACGTAAAATTGTTGGCAATAGTAAGACCTAGCGGTATAAATTTTAGTTTTAATGTTTTCTTTATTTGTTTCCAAATACGTATTCCACTTTCTATTATGAAAATTTCACTATAAGATGTATTGGAGTTTGTCAACTCTTTATTTTGACCAAAAAATTAAGTTACAGTGCGATTAATTCAGCCAGAAGTGCTCTGTCTTCTTATTTACCTATGAATGCAGAACTGCATACAGTAGGGACACATCCGTTAGTTTCACGATTCATGAAGGGAGTTTTTCAATTTTAATCCTCCTAAACCCAGGTATGCCGGTATTTGGAATGTGAGTGAGGTTTTTATGGTTCTTCGCCAGTGGGCTCCAGTTACAAGCCTATCAGTAGCCAAATTATCTATGAAGGTGGTCATGCTTATGGCGTTGGTTTCAGCTCAACGTGTATAAATGTTGCAAAAGCTATGGCTAGATAGAATGCATGTGTCGGCTGATGCCATTGTATTTTATGTCTATGATTTGCTTAAACATAATAAAAGAGGCATGACAGGATGTAAGATTGTGTTTTCAGCATACCCCGCAGATGATCGCTTCTGTGTAGTCTCACATTTATCTCGTTACATTGAGATTACTAAACCTCTGAGAGGAACAGAGTTGGTTTTGTTTATTAGTCACAAAAAATCACACAGTAAGGTGTCGGTGCAAACGATTTCAAGGTGGCTAAAGTGGGTCCTGGCAAGTGCTGGAATTGATACTGATAAATTCAAATCTCATTCCACCAGGGCGGCATCAACTTCCGCGGCAAGGGCGATGGACTTGCCAATAGACCATGTCCTCGCGGCCGCAGGATGGTCCAGTGAGCTAACTTTTCAGAGGTTTTATCACAAGCCGATTTCAAGGCTCGGGGAGTTTGCTGATTCTGGTGTCAGTACTGTTACACTTTTCCCCTGAGTTAGAGGGGTTTGTTATCATTTGTTTATAAATAAACTGTTATTTCATTTAATAAATGTATTACTGATGCATGATTGATTGTTAACGACTTTTGAGTCAATCCAGGCAGTGTGAACGTCGGATTTGAGTCTGCGGCGTGAATTCACAGTGCTTTGAAGTCTTCACGTAGTCACTCACGTGACTCCGAAGTAAAATAGTAAGATTAAACGAGAACTTACCAGTTTGAAGTTTGATCTTTATTTTATGAGGAGTTGAGTTGAGGGACTACGTGCCCTCCGCTCCCACCCTCATAGATCTCATCTGGTAGTTATAGTTTTATCATCTTACCGTTATACTTCGGTCATTGTTAGCTGTGAATTTATTCCGCTGCTTTGAAGATTGACGCACCAACGGCTGTACGGGCTTCTATTCACGTAGTCCCTCAACTCGACTCCTCATAAAATAAAGATCAAACTTCAAAGTGGTAAGTTCTCGTTTTAATCTTACTATTAGTTCTTAACTACTGAATAATTCCTTAGTCCGGTCTCTTAAAGGAAAGTCCTGCTGCTCACTGTTCCTCTTTTGACCATTTCCAATTCCAACTCCAATTTCGATTTCAATTTGCTTTTTAATTTTCAATTTTACGTCCAATTTTAATTTGGATTTTAATTGCAACTCTCATATTTCCTAAGTAATTCCATGTTACCAGATCTTCCCAAGTTCCATCCTTCTTAATGTCCTTTGAACAATCCTGCCATTTTTGTCTGCCTTTTTAGGGATGAGATAATAACAATGTCAATTAATAATCAAACTCCAATTATTCCTAAACCAGATTCCACAAGTCTATCCCAAATCTCAATTTTTTAAAGTCCCTCCAATTCATTACCATATAATTTTGAGACCGAATCCAAAATTTATAAATTTATTTCTAATAACCATAATTGAGACGCAAATTAGGTATTTTACTCCAAACCACAGAGGAATGTTTTCTTTAATTTGAAGTCAGTCCTTTAAAGTGGAGCTTGTCCCAAAAGTCGTTATAGATCGTCGGTGTTGTTTCTTTCAAAGATGATTGAAGTGTCCTTTATTCACCTTCCTTTTCTTTCTACAATAGCTATGTGATATTAAATTTGGACACTCTTTGGACACGGTAGGTTTTCTTCTTCTTTTTTATTTATTTATTTATTTTAAAAATATTTATTTTATTTGAAGCAATTGTACAAGGAGAAAGTAATCGACATAAAAATTATACAATTTTCATACCGCTTCAGTTTTAACATTTTATAAACTTATAAGTAAATCGGAAAAAACAAAAAAGGAAAGAAGGGAAAAGAAGAAGAAGGGAAAAAGAAAAGAAAGAATTTCGAAAAAGATACGAAAAAGAAAAAAGAAAAGCCCCTGAATTAACGAAGAAGTGAAAAAAAAGCGGAAATATATCTCACTACCCATCCCTCTGCCTGCTCACCTAGCCCTAGCATCATTTTTGAATGTGTGTTCAACCATTGTGTTGTGGAAGAAATTCAAATATGAAAGGAGACCATATTTTGCAAAATTGATCTGATTTGTCAGACAAAACTAGCCTTATTTTTTGCTAAATGTAGTGTCTCGGTCATTTCTGTGATCGACATCTTCACTATGGGGACTGTTATTTTTTTCCAGAATTTAAGTATAAGTTTTTTCGCAGTTATTAAACCATAGTCAAGGAAGTGTCTTTGGAATATCGTTAACTTAGGGCAGCCCTCTGACAATCCTAATATTATTAATTTTGAATCTGACTCCAATTGAATTTTGAGAGTTTTAGAAATGGTATTGAATATTCCTGTCCAGAAGATTTGCATTTTTATACAGGATACAAAATAATGTGTTAGGGTAGCATCTTGGAAGTGACATTTATCACAGAGAGGGCAGACAGTTGGGAAGATAGAAACATAGAAAATAGGTGCAGGAGTAGGCCTTTTGACATTTCGAGTGTGCACCGCCATTCAATATGATCATGGCTGATCATCCAACTCAGTATCCTGTACCTGCCTTTTCTCCATACCCCTTGATCTCTTTAGCCACAAGGGCCACATCTAACTCCCTCTTAAATACAGCCAATGAACTGGCCTCAACTACCTTCTGTGGCAGAAAATTCCAGAGACTCACCACTCTCTGTGTGAAAAATGTTTTCATCATCTCAGTCCTAAAGAAATTCCCCCTTATCCTTAAACTGTAACTCCTTGTTCTGGACCTCCCCAACATTGGAAACAATCTTCCTGCATCTAGCCTGTCCAAAGCCTTAAGAATTGTGTACGTTTCTATAAGATCCAGCCTCAATCTTCTAAATTCTAGCGAGTACAAGCCGAGTCTATCCAGTCTTTCCTCATATGAAAGTCCTGACATCCCGGGAATCAGTCTGGTGAACCTTCTCTGTACTCCCTCTATGGCAAGAATGTCTTTCCTCAGATTGGGAGACCAAAACTGTACGCAATACCCCAGGTGTGGTCTCACCAAAACCCTGTACAACTGCAGTAGAACCTCCCTGCTCCTATACTCAAATCCTTTTGCTATGAATGCTAACATACCATTCGCTTTCTTCACTGCCTGCTGCACCTGCATGCCTACTTTCAATGACTGGTGTACCGTGACACCCAGGTCTCATTGCATCTCCCCTTTTCCTAATCGGCCACCATTCAGATAATAGTCTGCCCTCCTGTTTTTGCCACCAAAGTGGATAACCTCAGATTTATCAACATTATACTGCATCTGCCATGCATTTGCCCAAGCCTAGCCAAGTCACCTTGCAGCCTCCTGGCATCCTCCTCACACCTAACACTGCCCCCCAGCTTTGTGTCATCCGCAAACCTGGAGATGTTGCCTTCAATTCCCTCATCCAAATTATTAATATATATTGTAAATAGCTGGGGTCCCAGCTCTGAACCTTGCGGTACCCCACTAGTCACTGCCTGCCATTCTGAAAAGGACTCGTTTACTCCTACCCTTTGCTTCCTGTCTGCAAGCCAGTTCTCTATCCACATCAATACTGAACCCCCAATACTGTGTGCTTTAAGTTTGTATACTAATCTCTTATATGGGACCTTGTCGAAAGCCTTCTGATAGTCCAGATATAACACATCCACTGGTTCTCCCTTATCCATTCTACTAGTTACATCCTCGAAAAATTCTATAAAATTCGTCAGACATGGTTGACCTTTTGTAAATCCGTGCTGAGTTTGTCCAATGATTTCACCACTTTCCAAATGTGCTGCTATCCCATCTTTAATAACTGACTCTAGCAGTTTCCTCACTACCGATGTTAGACTAACTGGTCTGTAATTCCCCATTTTATCTCTCCCTCCCTTTTTAAAAAGTGGGGTTACATTAGCTACCCTCCAATCCTCAGGAACTACTCCAGAATCTAAAGAGTTTTGAAAAATCACTAATGCATCCATTATTTCTGTGGCTACTTCCTTGAGTACTCTGGGATGCAGCCTATCTGGCCCTGGGGATTTATTGCCCTTTAATCCATTCAATTTACCCAACACCGCTTCCCGGCTAACCTGGATTTCACTCAGTTCCTCCATCTCATTTGACCCCCGGTCCCCTTCTATTTCCGGCAGATTATTTATGTCTTCCTTAGTGAAGACAGAACCAAAGTAGTTATTCAATTGGTCTGCCATGTCCTTGTTCCCCATGATCAATTCACCTGCTTCTGACTGCAAGGGATCTACATTTGTTTTAACTAATCTTGTTCAATTCAGTTTTTGAGTAGTATAACCTATGCAATTCTTTGAATTATATCAGGCAATGCCTGGCATTTAAAGACAGTAGGGGAAACCAAGGAGCTAGAAGGAAGACTCCATCGACATGGTTGCCGAAATCAATTACGAACTACAGTAGCGGGAGAATGAAAGAATCCTTGAAATACCGGGATAGGAGGGGAATATGGATGGATTGAGCTGGACATGAATAATATCATTATGTCAGAGCAATTCACCGATGAAGGGGATTTAGAACGGACTCCCCGTAGACACTGTGTTTGGAGGGAGATGCCCACATTAGGTATAAATGTTCCCCAGACCACAGACAGTCAGACCTCAAGGCAGCCTGGTTCAATGGCAGCCAGGAAACTAAAGGTTCAAATAAAATAAATAAGAACAGAAGAGGATAAGGAGGAAGAAGACCTCATGGCCTGGTTAGACCTCCCATTCAGGGAACCGTCCTTTCCTTAGTTTGGCTGGAGAGGTTATAGAGCGATCCAGCCCGATCAGTGTTACAGATGTGGGGGATTGGGACACTGGAGTCGGTCGTGTCCTATGAGAGAATATTATCAAGAAGGAAGGGGGCAGAGAAGGAGGCCACGGGGATACAGAAACTGATGGATTCCAAGAGGTTACCGAGACTTTTGGAACCCTGAAGGTAGAGGACGAGGACACTGGCAGGGAGATCAGGGGGCAGGGACATTTTGCCAATCCAACCCATTTTGGTAACCCTAACTTGCCAGTTCACAGTAATACCATCTGTTAAAATTAAAGGCGTCCTCACATGGCCTGAGAAACAGCACTATAAATCAGAAAGAACGCCGGCCCTTCCAAGAGGGAGGAGGTACATAGACTTCAATTCTCAAGAAACTCTCACTGAAAGGAAGAAGCAAGACAGGGAAACATAGTAACTGGCATGAGAGGGGATGACAACTAAGGAATGGAAATGGCACTAGGGAGAGATGAAACCAACTTACTCTGCAGGAGGAATGGGAGTGGGGAAAGAAGATATTATATAAATGTGTTACTGAGTTTGTGCATGCAGGACAGTATATCGTGAGACACAATCTGGGGAGTAAGGTAAAAGAATGCATAGACCCCTTAAGAACGAGAAGAAGACAACAAAAGGTAATGTAGCTCCCCAGAAACAGGTGACCAGCAGAAGGAACTGATACTGTCCTGCCCCTTTAAGAGATTTGGGAAGTCCAGCAGACAGAGAAAGCTGCTCCTCAGTATCCCTACTCCCTTGTAATTGAAACTACCATCAGAAAAGAAGAAGAATCCTATTGCAAACAATCCCTCGTTTAAACCATCTACTTTAGACATGGTGTTTGGTAGAACCTAGAATAATGGAAGAACCTGGCATTCAATACTGTGAGAGACCTCTATAAGAAGGGGACTATCTCTTCTTTTCAAGAACTACAGGAGAAATATCACTTGAACGGCAACAATTTTTTTAGATGCCTTCAAATCGGAGATTATGTGAAAACATATACACAAGACTGTCCTCTTGTGGGTCCAGATATATTAGACGATTTTTTGAATAGATATGCCGATACAAGTAAGTTGATATCTTACATTTATAACACTCTTCTAAATATTGACACCCCACCTTCTGAGATTTATAGGCGAGCATGGGAGGATGAGCTGGGTTTACCCATTTCATAAGGTATCTGGGAGGAAAGCCTATTATACATACATTGTAATGTATGTACAGTAGGCTTTCCACCCATATACCTTTGACAGTCTTTGAGTCTTCCTTCTAGCTCCTTGATTTCCCCTACTGTCCTCCATCTAGATAGAGGATCGCTGATGACGCTTACTCCTCCTGCGTGCTCTGCTCACAAGCTGCGCATGGTTTCTCCAAATTGGGAACATGAGATTTCTGTGAGGACTACTGTGGCTCTAGTTCCACTATGAAGAATTCTGCACACCTTGACATATAATAAATCTCTCTCCCTTCAAGGTATGCAGGCACTGTTTCACTCTTACCGAATTCAACAGATTTAGTTTTCGTCGGCACCTCCCCTTTAAGAGCCGTTTCAGTAGTCATCCTTTCAAAATATGATACTCTCAACTGCTCCTGCTCCTGGCTTACTAGTTCGCCCTGTCCCTGCTCTTGAATGTCCCTAGAAGGATCAATCATGTTCTCCTCCTATTTCCAAGTTACAAGCCGCCATTCTTAGGGTGGACAGCAAAACTATTTATTTATTTATTTTTCCTTAAGTGAAGAACATTCTCCAAATCCCAATTAACTAATTTCCTTCTTCACTATTCCCATATTTTTTAACGATCATTTCTATATAGTTTATTCGTATTACAGATTTTAGTCCACCCAACAGCCAAAGATCGTATTTCAAAATTGCATTTAATTCCCCAGATAATCCTCTTAGTCTATGCGCTTCATGCGGAAGCTCCTCACAAATTATTCTTTCTTTCTTTTAAAATCTTTTTATTGTTTTTTTTCCAAATATAAAACAAAAATAAAACATAAAAAACAGATCAAAAGAATAATGATAAACATAACATGTTTTAAAGAAACGGAACTTACCAAATTTACCATATAATAGTAACCCTCATCGTAACTCCTCATAAAATAACGATCAAACCTCAATGTGGTAAATTCTCGTTTAATCTTACTATTTTACTTCGGAGTCACGTGAGTGACAACGTGAAGACTTTGAAGGTCTGTGATTTCATGCCGAGGAGCTAGTCACGTGTCACAGCTGCATCAATTGACCAGGACGAGTGAGAAAATTAATGCATTCAAAACATGACATGCTTAACAATGCTAATGCTTTAATAATAAGAAAGAAAATAAACAGTGACCCTTCTCAACCAAGGTGAAACTGTGAAACAGAACTTAAAACAGAATCAGCAAAAATCCCGGATCTGCCGATAGGCTTATTATAAAACCTCTGGTACGTCCTCTCATTCGACAATCCCGCAGCCGCCAGAATTTGGTCAAGAGGTAAGTCCATATCCCTTGCTGCTGTTGTCAATGCAACCCTGGCGGAATGAGGTTTAAAAATATCAGTGTCCACTCCTGCAAACGCCAGAACCTGCTTAATTCATCTAGACATGGTCTGCACCGTAACCTGTTTGTGAGGTTTGGTGTAGCTGACAAAGAAGGAGAGTTCCGAGCCTCTCAAGCTCTTGGTGACCTTTATGTATTGGGTTATAGATGATACTACACACACTCGTGAATCTGAGGGGTATGCCATAAAAATCAATTTGAGCCCCTGAACCCCTGGCCTGCTCTGCTTGACGAGATCCTGAATGAAAAAGGTGATATTATTGCAGGAAGAACCCATACTGTCCAGTCTGAGTTTTTGTAGCATCTGGGCCCGTTGTGCTGAGGCCAGGGTCATGAGCATGACTAGTTTCAATGTCAGGTGGTGTAGGGACAGAGATGAAACTGGTGCCCACTGACGGAGCAGTGTGAGGACCACGCTGACATCCCATATGTGTGTATACCTAGGTCTAGGTGGAGTGGAGTTAAAGACGCCCTTCATAAATTTGGTTATTAACGGGTGGGACCCTACCGTGTGGTGTGCTGACCCGAGCCGTAAATAATTGGACAAAGAGCTCTGGGCACTGTTACTAGCACTGTAAATAAGTTTGTTATCATGAAAAAGTGATGATAGAAACTCCAACACATCCGTAATTGAAGCTGTGTGATCTGAAATGTGAGAGCGGGAACAGTACATCTCCTATTTTCTTATGTGAGAGATGTACTGTTTCTGTGTGCTCTTCCTCCAGGCTGTAGTGATGACATCAATGGTAAGCTCTGAAAGCCCGAGCCCCAGGAACGGTCTCTTCAGAATCTGCAAACCAACAAATTTACACTGTCATGAAGAGGGTGGCTTTCCCCTGTCACTAGGTGTACCAGCAGATTTCTGCTCTTGGGCACTGCCATAAAAGGCTGTGTAATTAAGGCTAGAACCAGAGGGAACCAATGCTGAGTAGGCCAGTCTGACACTACCAATATGCCAGTGGCGGAATCTTGCTGAATTTTTGCCACACATCGAGTAATGAAGCAGAATGGGGGGTAAAAATACACAAATTTACCACCCCAATGTAGCGAGAATGCATCCACCACTACTGCCCCTGGGTCTGGCTCACATGACACGTAAATGGGTAACTGATGATTAAGCCTGGAAGCAAACAGATCAATGTTCGGTACACCATAACAAATGACGATATCATTGAACACTTTGTGATTTAACATCCATTCTTTGTTATCATTGAACTCTCGTAATCTTGTGTCTGCCACTGTGTTATCCCTGGTAAATAGATAGCTGAAACCCAGATGTTTCTCGCAATACACCAGTGCCAGAGGAGATTGGACAACCTATCACAGGATACAGACTTACTGCCACCCATGTGATTAATGTATGCTACTGCAGCAGTGTTGTCAATCTGCAGTTGGACATGCACATGATGCCTGTTGGTACAAAAAGCCTTTAACCCATAGAGTGCTCCCAACAACTCTAAATAGTTAATACCGTGTGATTGAAGCATGGATGCTTCTTGCAGATCCCATCTGCCACCACAGCTAGAGACGGTATCGGTAGCACCCCATCCTAGTGCACTGGCATCAGTCTGCAGGATAACTGATGGAGTATTGTCCAAAATGGTACTAGAGCAGCACTGAATATTGGCAGTCCACCATTGTAACTCAGTCAGAGCCTCAGCTCGCAGCTGCACTGGTCTATCGAAACGACCTCTCTGAAGCTTAAGTGCCTGTTCCTTTGCACGCTGTAAGTTTTGGTAGTGCAAAGGCCCGAACTGAGCAGCTGGGAACACTGCCATTAATTTTCCAATTACCCGAGCCACATGTCTAATAGAAGGGTGAGTATCAACAATGAGTTTCCTGCAGGCTTCAATTAACTTTAATTGCTTGCCCCGAGGCAGAGTCACTGACATGTGTACTGAGTTAATGGTGAATCCCAAATAGACAATTATCATAGATGGCACCAATTTAGACTTAACTGGATGGATTATGAAACCTATCTTTTAGAAAATGAGTTTTGGACCTGACACAGATAATTCAGCTAAATCGAAAGTCCTCCCAATGACTAAAATGTCATCCAAATATGCCATGACAATATGATTCTGTGCTCTGAGTAACCTCAGGACTGGTTTTAGCAATTTTGTGAATAGTCTGGGAGCTGAAGGTAATCTATTAGGCAATGCTTTAAACTGCCACAACTGATCCATCCAGTTAAACTTCAAACATTTCCTGTGCCTTTCATGAATGGCCACTGAATAGTAAGCATCTTTGAGGTCAATGCTTGCCATATAACATCCCTTGGAGAGCAGTTGTCTAGTAGTGACAAAAATTTCCATTTTGAAATGTTTATACTGCACAAAAGTGATAAGCTCTGTCAAATCTAGGATAATTCTACATCCTCCATCCTTCTTTTGCCTAGTAAAGATATTTGACACAAACTGATAAGACTCATGCCTCGCCCTCTCAATTACCCCTTTATTGAACAAAGAGTCAAGTTCTCTTTCTGCACTAATACACTCCTGTTGTGAAAACACAAAAGTACGGCCAGGTGTATGCTGAGTGGGTGGACGCAAGTCTGAAATGAACTAAATTTGGAAACCTTGAATACTCTGCAGTATAAACGGATTAGATGTTATCCACTGCCATTCATGTAAGAAAAATTGCAATCTCCCCCCAACCTGTAATGTACCCATTGCAATCTCACCTACCTTAGAGTTTACCGGTGGTAAGGTCGCTGCTTCTGCCCCCGAGGTCTGGGGGGTAGGGCTGCTGGAGGGTGCCGCAACTTGAACATGGCCCGGCTTGGGCCCTGCCCTAAAAAAGGCCTCTGCATTTGTTGCTCAGCACCACGTCCGCCATAGCCAGCGATCCGTTTGGTATGCAGAGGGTAGGGGTATCTTCGGACGCACCTTCATGAGGCCAACAGCCTTTGAATCCTCATCGAGTTCTTTAACCTGTTTAGTCAGGTTTTTTCTGAACAGGAGGTTTGGGGGTTGTACATTCCCTGACTTACATAGCCCAGCAAATTTAGGATTTATAGCAGGACGGATGGCATTCTTTCTAATGCACTTGATTTCAAAATGTACATTGCACATTAATGCCATCACGTCCTGCTGTGTATCTGAGAGAGGCGCCCCCTCCACTGACCTAGCAAAGACCGTGATGCCCGAGGCGAGTAGCCGGAGTACTCTTTGGGGTTTATCCTCTTCGGCTCTGACGCCCCCTCCAATGTGCCCCCAAATGGCTTGATTAACAATGGGGTCACTCAGTGAGGCACAGTTTAGTGGAGTGTTGTACCTGGCAGTGGTCTCCTCCATCGTCTGTTCTTGCAGTGGATGGGAAGCCATGTAATTAATGTTCACAGCGAGCTCTTCATCCAATGGCTCTCCGGTGAGGGCTGGGACCACAAATTTGGATGCAATAGATAGTCCTGATGGTCCCGCTAGCCCAACTGTGCCTCCGTACTCTGGGTCACAATAGTACTGACCTCGTACGCTCCCGTCATCAGACAGGGAGATATTATGCAGCCCTGACACAGGCACTGCTGCTTCGGGTTCCATATACTCCCCGGGCTCCGATAGCTCCGTCCTTTGGAGCATATCATGCTGGAGTAACCTCTCCACAAGGCTCTCCAGATGGGCCAGCCTGCTGGTAACACTGCCCTTAGAAGGAGGGAACTCGTCCACCTCCTGGCCCGACTCCTCTGAATCCAGGGCCCTCACAGACCTTTTGTGGCTTTTCTCCCCCGTGGAGTAGCCAAGGTGCTTTCTGGCAGCACCAAGTCTGTAGCCGCTGGCTGCTCTTCCAGCAGCCCTGGAGGCGAATTCAGCGATCGCACGCTGCCCGCAGACCCGTGGTCTTCCGCAGCCAGTTTGGTCACGGCTCGCCTCTTAGACATATCTCCCACAATCCGAAGCTGAAAATACATAAAACAAAACACACTACAGACCGGGAGCAACGACTTCAGCTAAGTTTTTCAAAACACTTACCTGAGACTTATAAACTTACCCGCTGGAAGGAGCGATGCGCCCGCCAGCCAGTCGTTGCTCAATGCGTCAGACGTAATGATGTGCATGCGTGGGGACGGCCTTCTTCACGTAGTTACTCACGTGACTCCGAAGTAAAATGAGTCTCTATTGTTAGATGAACCCATCATGGAAGAAGAAATACAGAAAGCAATCTTTTCAATGAATTCTGGTAAAGTTCCCGGATTAGATGGATTTACAGTAGAATTTTTAAAGTATTTTTCAAATTTATTGTCTCCAGGGCTACGTGTTATTTAAAGAAGCCCTTTTAAGGAATAGATTACCACAATCTTTTATATCAAGCTTCCATTTCTTTAATTCTTAAAAAAGATAAAGACCCTGCTGAAGTGACATCATATAGACCTATATCAATGTTAAATGTAGATTTCAAAATTCTTTCCAAAATATTAGCTATGTGATTGGAAAATATTTTACTTCAAATTATCTCTGAAGATCAGACAGGTTTTATTAAAAATCATTATTCATACTTTAACGTTAGGAGATTAATGAATATTGTATATACAGCGTCAAATAAAATCCCAGAATGTGTCATCTCACTCGATGATGAGAAGGCGTTTGATAGAATGGGATTACTTATTCAATACACTTGAAAAATTTAAGATTGGTCCAAAATGTATTTCTTGGATCAAGTTGATATATCGTATACCTCAGGCTTCTGTAATTACTAATAATCAGAGATCCCCTTTTTTCAGGATCTTTCGAGGTACTAGAAAGGGCAGTCCCTTAAGTCCTTTACTATTTGATATTGCTTTGGAACCTTTAGCCACCGCTATTAGGGAATCCCCTAATATTTTTGGTATTGACCGTGGGAATAAGGCACATGAGCTATCTCTTTATGCGGATGATCTGTTATTATTTATTTCTAACCCTGAGAAATCTATTCAGGCAATAGTAGCATTACTTAATCAAATTAGTTGTTTTTCTGGTTATAAACTAAATCTTAGTAAGAGTGAGCTTTATTCATTAAATAATCTTGTTTTGAATTATGGTCAGTTTCCATTTAGATTGACTACCGATAGTTTTACTTATTTAGGTATTAAGATCACCAAGAAACATGAGGATTTATTTAAAGCCAATTTTATGCCTTGAGTTGACCATATTAAACATCAGTTTACTAAATGGTCATCAATGTCCTTATCCATAATTTACCGAATCAATGCTATTAAAATGTTCATTTTACCTAAATTTCTGTATTTATTTCAGACGATACCAAATCTTTTCTTCAACATTATAGACGCCAATATTTCTTCATATATATGGCAGAATAAAAATCCCAGACCAAAAAAACATTTATAGAAATAAAAAAAGATGGTGGTTTGGCATTGTCATACCTTAGATTTTACTATGGGGCAGTCAATGTTTGTTATTTAACATTTTGGACAAAAGATTTAGAAGATACCCAATGTCCAGGATGGATAAACCTTGAACGTGATTCCTTACAAGGGCTATCATTGGCCTCTATTCTAGGGGCATTGTTACCTTTCACAATTACGAGATTGAATAAATATACGACTAACCCAATAATAAGACATACGTTCCGAATATGGTTTCAATTTCGTATGTTTTTCGTAAGTGATTTTATCTTATCGAGTCCAATTTTTCCAATTTTCTCTTCCAACCATCTAGTACTGATCAAGTCTTTTTGTTATGGAAGAGGAAGGGATTAGTAGCTTTTCGGGATTTGTTTTTGGAGGGTTGTTTTTTGTCTTTTGAACAACTCTCCAATAAATATAACTTACCTAATTCACACTTTTTTAGATATTTACAAATTAGACTTTTTTTGAAGGCTACTCTACCCCTTTTTCCGCACCACATCAAACCAAACATTTGGAAAAAAATTGACAATTGAACCCGTATCAGAAAGGATTAATTACGACTATTTATGAGTTGATTTTGAAATTATAAATAGATATATTTGATAAAATTAAGAAGGACTGGAAAAGAGAACTCCAAACTTCTTTATCTATAGAGAAATGGGAGAGGATTCTCCAATTAGTCAATGCCTCTTCAATGTGTGCAAGGCAAGCTTTGATACAATTCAAGGTGGTTCACAGAGCTCATATGTCAAAAGATAAGTAGGCTCGTTTTTATTGTCATATAAATCCTACCTGTGACAGATGTAACTCTGAAGTGGCCTCACTGACCCATTAGTTTTGGTCCTGCCCACTTTTGGAAAAATATTGGAAAAACATTTTTGATACTATTTCTGTAGTCTTAGGTATTGATTTACAACCTCATCCTATTACTGTGATGTTTGGGCTACCAATGTTAGATTTTGTTCATTTGTCCCGTTCCGCCCATCGGTTGATTAATCGCCAGAAGATCTATTTTATTTAAATGGAAGGACTCCAACCCTCCAACCACACTCCAGTGGTATTCTGAAATGATATCATGTTTAAATTTAGAAAAAAATAGGAGTGACATTGTTGAACCCTTCGTTCAATTTGATAAGACTTGGGGAGAATGTATTGAACACTTTCATACAATATAAATTGCTGCCTCTTTAACTGTTATAAAAAATGTTTTACCTTTATAGGGTGGAACGGACTTGACGACAAGCAGACTTAAATTGTTGAAACTTTTAGTTCAGATTCTGTTTTGCTTTTCTTAGTTTTTATTTATTTATTTTATTTTTATTCTTATTTTATTATTATTATTATTTTTATTATTTTTTAGTTTAGACAGGTTTTGTTTTTTTCTTTTTTCCCTTTTCTTTTTCTTTTTGTGTTTTCCTTCTACATTTATAAGTTTTCTTTTAAAGATTTAACTATATTTACATAGAGACCAGGAGGTCTATATTCAATGTGTATTTTGACACTGGTATCATATCAGGTTATACCTGTTATTAATGTAATCCTGATCCCTATGTATCAATATCATTGTTATGTTTATCATTATTCTTCATGCTCTGTTTTTTTATGTTTTATTTCAGGTTTTTTTTTGGAAAAACCCCAATAAAAATTATCCTTATCTAATCTGTTTGATCAGTCCTTCTCTGAGACATTCCCCATTCTTGGAACAATGGTCACAACACAAATTGCAAAGTAATGATTCCAGACACTAACTCCTCTTCCAATCATTCCTTCCTCTCAGACTCCAAGGTCAATGGAATCTCTCCCATACAATGGTCAATGGTCTTTCCGATTCACACTTACTCTAGCAATCGCTCCCTTTCAACCGTTTCCCAGTCACTCCTATTCAATCATGCCTATTAAATTATTCAAACCACTCGCTCCTATTCAGTCTCTCTCCCAACTCTCTTATCAGTTAAATCACAATCACTGCATTCAATTCCAAACTTTCAAACAAAGGATCTCAATCCAAATCTAACTCTCAATCGCATCTCCCACGCAGCAATCTCTCTCTCATTCAATTCACTTTAAGTTTGCACAGACAGACAAATCCGAACCAAGCTATTCCCCCAATTATCAATAACCCAAGACGCACCCCAATATAAACTATAAGCATCCAGTAAACCCCACTCTAAATAATCTTCCTCATGGCACAATCAATCAGTGTGATGACTCCTCCCCTGATGCAGCGATCGAACCCCTGATCGAAACCCCTGATCGAACCACCCCGATTCAGATTCCCACAATATGATCTTAATCAAATTCAAATACTTAACCCAAACACACTCTTACTTCAAGTTTCTAAATCCGTAAACACTTGCAAACTTGCAGCAACACAAATGACAGTGCGCGGACTTAACACAATCTAAATCTTAACTTTTTATTCTTAATAGACTCTAAGTTTATTTACATACATAGAATATTTACAAAATCCAGATCCTATGACAATACGAAAAGCTAAATTTTTACAATTTACAAAATGATTTAAAGCACTAGCGCATAGTTCACAAACACTCGATCTCGATGCCGCGTCACGCTGTTATCATGCATTGAACCTCTCCCTCTGATACTGAAGATTTTCCCCTTCCTAGTTTACTCTTTGCTGAGGGGTACTACTCCTTAAATTACAATATTTCCTCCCGAATGTTACTATTCCTCTGCTAAGACTAGACTTCTATCGTGGGACCTCTATCCCTCCTCTCTAAGTTAGACAGAATTAGGGGTACCCTTCGCTATTCAGATTACTTTGCATCAAGTAAATCAGGTTCCCGTCTCTCAGGTACTCTTCGCTATCAGGTACTAGTCAACAATCGACCAGAGGGTTACTATTCACTGTTGATCAGCCGCTATTTTGAATTGATCATGACATGCATCAACTCCGAAGTTCTATATACAGGAATTTGAATTTCCCCTTTCTGTCAGAACTTCAATATGAAATTCAGTATTTGAGAATTTGGCTTTGCAAATATAGACTTGAACTCGAACTCCTAATTTTAGTGCGTATCTCTTCTACTACACGGGCTCTCAAATCAAACTAAAATTGCCCAGTTGAATTTTTGAACGGACTGGAGTGTTCCGGCCAATCTTTACTCTGTCCATCCAAGCCCAGTACCTTTATGAGGTTCTTCATCCGTCACTTCAGAGAGAGACTCAGATACCTTCATGCAGACACTCCTCTCTGCTGGGCACCGAGGATTCAGCGCCTAGCCGCTTCATGCTGTGAGTTATCAATGCCGTTTTTCAGAGCGCACCTTTTCAATTCGCGCTCCCGGCTAAGATCCGATCGAAGGCCAGACCTGTATTTTAAGATTCAAGAGAGTTTATTGTCATGTGTCCCAGATAGGACAATGAAATTCTTGCTTTGCTTCAGCACAACAGAATTATAGAAGGCGTGAATACAGAACAGATCGGTGTGTCCATATACCATTGTATAAATATATACACACATTAATAAATAAAACTGATAAAGTGCAAATAAACAGATAATGTGCTATTAATGTTCAGAGTTTTGTTTGAGTTGAGTTCAATAGCCTGATGGTTGTGAGGAAGAGCTGCTTCTGAACCTGGACATTGCAGTCTTCAGGCTGCTGTACCTTCTACCTGAAGGTAGCAGGGAGATGAGTGTGTGGCCAGGATGGTATGGGTCCTTGATGATGCTGCCAGCCTTTTTGAGGCAGCGACAGCGATAGATCCCCTCGATGGTAGGGAGGTCAGAGCCGATGATGGACTTGGCAGCGTTTACCACTTAATAATAATAATAATAATATATTTTATTGTCATTACACATAAGTGCAACGAGATTTCATCCAATGTCATAACTTAATCGACAAATAAAATTTAGGTTTAAATACCCTGAGAACAAGGTTTGTAAAAACGAACATTACACCAGTAAAATCAACACCGACTAAAGTGCGAGGCCGGGGGAGACAGTCCATGGGGGTGGGGGCCGGTTCAGAGCCGCTATAGCTCTGGGAATGAAGCTGTTCCTGAGTCTGGTGGTGCGGGCGTAGAAGGCCTTGTAACGTCTGCCGGAAGGGAGTAGTTTGAACAGTCCAAACACTTTTTGCAGTCTTTTCCGCTCCTGGGCGCTCAGGTTGCCAAACCAAGCCACGATGCAACTGGTCAGCATGCTCTCTACTGTGCACCTGTAGAAGTTAGAGAGAGTCCTCCTTGACATACCGACTCTCCATAATCTTCTCAGGAAGTAGAGGCGCTGATGTGCTTTCTTTATGATTGCATCAGTGTTCTTGGAACAGGACAGATCTTCAGAGATGTGCACGCCCAGGAATTTGAAGCTCTTGACCCTTTCCACCATCGACCCATTGATATAAACAGGACTGTGTGTCCCCATCCTACCTCTTCGAAAGTCCACAATCAGTTCCTTGGTTTTGCTGGTGTTGAGGGCCAAGTTAATGTGCTGGCACCATTTGGTGATTCAGTCGATCTCTCTTCTATACTCTGACTCGTCCCCATCAGTGATACGTCCCACAACAGTGGTGTCGTCAGCGAACTTGATGATGGAATCTGCACCAATTAGATACCAAGTCTAACCCAGGGCCACTCCTTGCCCGATGAAGCATGTTTGGCTCTCTTTAAAGCAGCTGCAGTCTGCCAACTATGATCACAGTTTTGGGCCTCTAACCCAGGAAAGGGCCTCTAACACAACCCCAGCTGGCCTCTAACCCCACCCTGGTTTTATGGGCCCCTAACCCAAAGGTGTGCTAACCACTCCCTAGCTTGCTAGAATCTGATCTAATGATCTCGATTAGACCCTTTCCCAAGCCCGTAATATATTTTTGCTGCTGACATTAAGGATAAAAGGTAATAAGTGTTTATCTTGCAGATCTACTCAAATCATAGATGTTGTTCAAATCAAATAATTGCATCAGTAACCACAGTGGGGCAGCACAGTGGCGCAGCAGTAGCTTTGCTACCGTACAGCACCAGAGACCTGGGTTTGATCCTGACTACGGGTGCTGTCTATACGGAGTTTGTACATTCTACCCGTAACTTTTGTGGATTTTCTACGGGAGCTCTAGTTCCCACCCACATTCCAAAGACGCACAGGTCTGTAGGTTCATTGGCTTGGTATAGCTGTAAAATTGTCTCTAGTATGTGTAGGATAGTGTTAGTGTGCAGGGATTGCTGGTCAGCCCGAGCTCAGTGGGCCTGTTTCCACGCTGTATCTCTAAACTAAAGTGTACATGCTATTTCATTCACTGGTATTCTTTGGGATACATTACTTTAAATGTATGCACAATACAATTGGGTAGGTTTGAAAAGTGCAGTGCAGTTTTTATCACTCATTTATGGAAATTCTGCCTTCTACCTGACAATTATCACAATGCCAATGTTTTAGAGATAATTGCTCTGAGATGCTTTGCAATGTTAAATATACATTATAAATTCTGTTTATATATGCCAACGTTTTCACAAAATTTTAGGAAATTTGTCATTATATATTTGAGGATCTGTCGATTCTACTGAAGTCCTTAGAGAATATCTGCTCACGTAAATGGCATACAGAACAGAAGACCAGTTTATTACTTGTGATAAGAAGGTGAAAAATGTTTGTTTTGATGGAAAAGATTGTGTGTCACCTCTTGGCATAAGTTGGAAGAACAAATGTTCACCAGCTCTAGCGTCATCTTTTCCCACCTTGACTACTGCAACTCCCTATACACTGGCATCAGCCAATCATCCCTGTCCCGTCTGCAATTGGTCCAAAACACTGCAGCAAGACTTCTGACGGGTACACGTAAAAGGGACCACATCACCCCGATCCTGGCCTCTCTCCACTGGCTCCCAGTACGGTATAGAATCAACATCAAGCTCCTCTTATTCGTTTACAAAGCCCTTAATGGGCTTGCCCCCCCATATCAAAATGTTCTAACCAACCATTCTACATCCAGGTCCCTCAGGTCTGCCGACTTGGGACTCCTGACTATCCCGTAGTCTGCGTTTAAGCTCAGGGCACCCAATAACTTTGGTGAGTTGGAAGTAGAGTTAAAATTAGAATGAAGAACCAATGGACATGTGTTTAAAGTGAGAGAGTAAAATATTTAATAGGAATCTGAGGAGCAACTTTTTCATGGAACGAACTGCTGGAGGAGGTAGTTGAGGCAGATACTACCGCAATGTTTTGGACAGGTTTTGAGGGATATGGACCAAACACAAGCAGGTAAGACTAATGTAGATGGGATATGTTGGCCGGTGTGTGCAATTTGGCTGAAGGGCCTGTTTCCATGTTATAAGACTCTGTGACTATGACATTTGGAAGTTACACGGATAGGAAAGGGTTAGAAGGATAGGGGCCAAATGCAGGTCGGTGGTGTTAGCGGAGATGGAGCATCTCGATCGGTGTGGGCAAGTTGGGCTGAAGGGCCTGTTCCATGCTGTATGACTCTATATGACCAGTCACTATATTGCTGGTCTGGTCCATGCCAGCTTTTCATAATATCCTCCATTGGAATGCAGCTAGCTGCTTCTTCTTCTTGCGTATGGAGTGCACAGCCTAAAGTTGCAAGACAACGTGTTCTGTTTGATTTTCTGTTTGTGCACACCAGGTTGATTTCATTCGTCGAAACAGGGTGGACATCATGAAATTTGCAATCTCACACCCCAGCTCGATGGTCAAAGGCGCAACCAGCAGTTGGATATCGAATGGAGACTGTACTGAAGCTTCTGTTAGGTCTTAGACTTATATGTTCAATAAAGAACTTAATATGAAGTTAAACAACTTGTTGCTATTCACGAGACTTCATACATTGTGTCAGAAGTGGGATTCAAACCCATGTCTCCAGTTGGAATATGATGGCTTCATTGATGCTGCACACCACGACAAGCCTCTCTGTGTTCAAGCGTCCATTGTCCTCAATCTTTCAGGACAGGAAGATATCCCTGACTAAAGATGATTCATCACAACAAATCCTCACGGAATACAATGATCTCTTCACTGACAAGCTCGGAAAGCTTCCAGTAACATATTCAATGATCCTGGACACAGAGACTAGATATGCACAGATCAAAAAGGAGTTGCTGGCTGTGGTCTTCGCCTGTATCAAGTTCAACGACTACATCTTCGGCAAGCCTGTAACAATTGTGACTGAACACCAACCATTAGTAACTATCCTAAATAAACCTATACACACAGCTCTGGCAAGACTGCAAAGGATGATGCTTAGGCTCCAGAAATATTACATCACCTTTGTGTACAAACGCTGCAAATACATGTACCTGGCTGACACCCTGTCCTGGGCTCCCAGGAAACCCACTGCACAACACACAGCTGAGAGGGACTATTTCGACGTCATGGCAATCAACCATATTCACTCGTCTCCTCAGGAGGAACTGGTGACACACACGGCAGAGGACGCCACTTTTCAGATGCTCACCTCTTTCAATAAACATGGATGGCCCATCAAGCAGCACATGCTCCCGCCCGTTATTTGGACATATTTTCCATTACAGACGAGCTAACCATTGATGATGGGGTCATCATGAAGTGCCACAAGGCAGTGATTCCGGCCATGCTACAAACGGTGTATTTTGACGCTGTACACGGGGGACATCCCGGAGCAGAGTCCACCGTGCACAGAGAAAGAGGCATGTTTTTCTGGCCTGCAATGTCAGATGACATGCACCAGAGAGTACAGTCTTTTGCTTTATGCTACAGCACTACATCACACCAGCAGAGAGAAACACTTCTGTTGCACTAGGTCCCCGACCTGCCTTGGACCCTGATGGCAAGCAACATCTTTGACTGGCGCAGTCAACATTACCTTGTGGACTCTTACTCCGGCTGGTACGAGATTGATCTACTTCACACAATCACGTCTGCAGCAGTAACTCTGAAGCTGAGGAAGCACTTCTCTGTCCATGAGGCAGCTCACACTCTCCTGTCCGATAATGCAGGGCAGTTCACAAGCCAACAATTTAAAGACTTTGCTGCACAATGGGACTTTAAGCATATCACCAGCAGTCCAGATTATCCACAGACTGGCTGAACGAGCAGTATGCAGCGCTAAACAGGTATTGGAAAAGTCCTACCGCGCCGGGTCGGACGTGTTCTTAGTTCTCCTGAATCACCTAAATGTTCCATGTGACACAACACTTAGCTCTCCAGCACAACGACTGTTATCGAGACAAACACGTACCCTTTCAAAGCAACTACTCCAGCCACGCATATACAACCCGAAGGTAGTCATGAATCAACTACTCCATAAAAGGCGGACGCAGAAGACATGTTATGACCGATCCAGTCGACCACTCGAACTTTTGATGGAAGGACAAACTGTCAGGCAACAAACTCAGAAAGGCTATGACTGCTTGGGCATGCCAGTTAAAGTCTAGTCCGCGCTCTAGTTCTTACGAGTGGCGCCAATCCAGGCAAGCCCCAGGCTGCTCCAGGGCGGCTGCCCTCCGGATCACAATTTTCTGCTCCCATGTTCAATTCCACGAGGAGACAAAACCTCAGAACAGTTATCAAAGCAGCAGTAGGTTTCATGACCTTTGTGCTTTTATTTTCTTGCCCTCTCATGGATAGATAATTACTTGGGAAGGTGTTGGCAATTTCACTAAAATTCTCTTATCTGGCAAATTACAGATGGTTATCTTACTTCCAAGCGATTAACAAAATAATTTAAATTACGCAATAGCTGAACCAAAAGTTTATTTATAAGTATACACATAAGGCTTCATTATAAACATGTGTAATCCCATTAGCACACTCTAAAAGCTAGACACTAATTGTTCTGCCACAAACTGAAAATTCTATTGTAATTTGCTTGGCAAAAAGCCCATGTTCTACTTTAGTCAAGTGTGTTAATAATCCACGTACTATTTCCTGCTTTCACCAAGGAACAATTTATTCTGAATGACCTTTTAGAACATAGAACAGTACAGATGGGAGCAGGCCCTTAAGCCCACAATATCTATACCAACGGTGATGGAAATGGGTTTTAGGAACTAGGGGTACTCTACGGTCCGTGAGGCTGAGGTTGGGAAGGAAGGGGAGGGAGGGTAATTTTTTTATTTGCGGCCTTACACATGTAAGAGTACAAGAATGCATAACTTGTTTATTGTGTATTTACAATATAGTTTATTGTGTATTATGACATAGCTGCTTTCTTGCATCTCTCTCTCTCTGTCTCTCTCTGTATTGGATTCAGCCATCGTCTGCTTCGGTGAGGGAAGCAGGTCGGTGATTGATCAAACGGCCCCTAGGAGACTGTGTCTGATTGGCCACCGAGTGACCAGGGAATCATGTGATTGAACACAATGCCCTTGGAGACTTCGGCTGATTGGACGGGAGGAGACCGATTTGTCGATAGGACGGAATTTTAAGGGAAGCTGGTCGATGATTGGATTCAACCCCCTTAGAGACAGCAGTTGATTGGCCGCCAAATAATCGGGCACAAAAAATTGAAAATAGGAAAACAATAAAATCGGAATTATGATTTAAATCAGAAGAATATCATGCCTGATCTGCAGGAAAGATACGAGCATCCACTCCAGTATCTTTGATCTGCAGTTCCTTCCTATTGAAGAAGAACCATGGCCTGAAACAACACCTAATCCATTCCCTCTACAGATGCTGCCTAGCCCGCTGAGTTCTTCCAGCACTCTGCTTTTTATTTAACATAAAGCTGAAGTAACTCAGTGGGACAGGCAGCGACTCTGGAGAGAAGACCCTTCTTCAGACTGAACTGAACTCTCGTCGGTGAGAGTACTTGTGATTGTCTGCAGAAGGGTCTCGACCCGAAAGACCACCCACTCCCCAGAGCCGCCGCCCATCCCGCTGAGCCACCCCAGCCCCCCCGTGTCCACCTTCAACTCCAGAGTCAAACAAAAACACAGAGTGCTGGAGGAACTCAGCGGGCCAGGCGGCAACGAACAGAGGGAACGAACCAGGAGTCACCATGGGCCAAGGTTCCGTACCCTACCCCCCTTAAGGGAGGAAACGCAGATGAAGCTGTCCCCGCAAAACGCCAAATGACTCTGGGAATGCCGAGGCGAGAGGGTGAGAGAGAGGGAATGAGAGAGCGAGAGAGATCCAAAGGACGGATTCGGATCTCAACTACACCTCGCTGAGACCTTGCCAGAATTTTCAAACCTACGGCCCCCTCCAGCTGGCCACGTGGACCAATATACCACATTGTAAACAACCACGTTTGCTACTTTGACTGGGAGTTCACGTTCCGCCACAGTCCCACCAGCGGTTTATAGCTGTTTGATATCCGCTTCAGGAAGGAGCGGGTGGTCCACGAGTTGAGTGTCCAGGAGGTGAACTCTGATTACAGCGAAGAGACGCCTGGTCTGATGAGGGCCAAGTTCTTAGACAGTCATTATAGAATTGGGAAAATTTCCAATGAGCTGGTGAAAGACGTGGACTGCCCTTACAGCACCACTTTCCTCCACACTCTCCATCTCATGGAGACTGGAAACCAAAGATCCAAAAGCGGAGCAAGTTAGTCCACTCAACCAAAAAGCCATAGTAGGGTCATGGGTAATCTTCAGCACCATTTCCGTAACCGCCTTCCGTCACTGCTCTAGTATCTTTGCTTTGGTCATGGCTTCTTCATGCACAAATCATCTTTGTTTTGCTCAGCTGCAGGTGATCATTTTGATATTCCAGTCTAGTCCTCCTTATTAACTTTGAACATACACAATATTACCATATGGAAGGAGCTCCAGAAAATCCTGCACCCACTCAAGCCATCCTCACACCCCCACCCCCCCCCCCCCCCCCCCCCCCCCCCCCCCCCCCCCCCCCCCCCCCCCCCCCCCCCTCAGGGCCGGCATTAGGAGGTGCGGGGCCCAATTGGGAACAATTTTAGTGAGCCCCAGATTCCCAGCCAAGGTCTGTAGAATCATGGAAATACAAATAAAGTCTATTATAGACTTTATATCTATGGTAGAATGGAAAGTAATCAAAATGTGCGCTTAAAAGGTGCCTGCGAGTTAATGGACCAAACAGATCTAAGCTAAATTTTAATTAAAAAATTGCATACCTGCAAGCCTACAAGTAACAAACAAAATGTGTAGATCGCCTCTTAAAAGTACATAGTTACAATACCACTTGTTTTAGTGACTGAAATGAAAAAAAAAATCAATAACTATTTGTGACAAAACCAGGCATTACATTTTGGACTTTGTGTGTGTGTGTAGTAAAGAAGGGAGGGAAAGCGAGAAAGGAGAGAAGGGAAAAGAGAGATGAGGGAGGGAAGGAAAGAAGGGAAGGGTGGGATAGAAGGGGAGGAGAGAAGGGCCGGCGGCGGGAGCGGATGCCGGGGTCCGGACGGACAGGTGTGAGCTGAGGCCGGGGTTTGTAAATGTTGCTCCAACCCTGGCTCTCCCTTTACTCCCTGTTCACCGCGTCTTCCCGGGGAGGGGGGGGGGGGGGGGGGAGCTGGGGCTGTGTGCGTGAAGCACGCCGAATGGAGGGGCGGGAGCGCTGCCCTGGGACGGTGAGGGAACAACCCACCTCCCCTTCTTCATTCCCCCTCCCCTTCTTCATTCCCCCTCACACCCCCTCCCCTTCCACCCGTTTCTTCCCCCTCCACCCCTCTACACTCTCTCCACCCCTCTTCCCCCCCCCCCCCCCCCCCCCCACCCGGGGTAGATCTAACTGAGCCGAGAGCAGATTACTCTGGCGCGGGGCCCCCTTAGTCCAATTGGGAGCAATTGGTCCAATCGACTTAAGGCCGGCCCTGCCCCCCCCCCCCCCCACCCCCCCCCTTCCCTCTGACAAGGACACGGAGCGATTGGTGCCCCCCTTTTTTTGTTAAACATCTATTTCCTTCGGGTGTTTTTTTAAAAAATTTCCCCCTTACAATTTCCGTACTTTTACGATAGCTGCCATGACCCATTTGATGTGATCCTTCGCCTTGCTCCTGGCCTCGGCCCATGCCGATCTGGGATATGGGATAAATGTAAGTTACTTTTCTCTTCAGATTTCAGGAGCCTTATTATGTTTGCATAATGGGCCTGTCCCACTTAGACGACTTTTTAGGCGACTGCTGGAGACTGTGCATTCGCCACATAGTCGCCACATGTTTGCGGGTGGTTGCCGGGGAGTCGCCTTCATGGTCGTGAGGAGTTCCCGTATTCTGGGAACTAGTCGCGGCTTCATTATGGTTGCCAGAAATTTTTCAACATGTCAAAAATTTGCGGCGACTAGGATGAAGCCACCATGGAGAGTAGCGAGAATTCTCGAGCGTTAGATGGGTTGCCAGGATCGCAGAGGATCTCGAAGGTTGTAGCCGGTGCTGATCAGTGAATTTCATTGGCTCATTGGGAAAAAAAAGGTAAGCAGTTGTTTTCAGAACCAAGGATAACCGACCGGTAATGTTAAATGTCCACCGAGCTTCACAGCCGTGTATCTCTGGCTTCTTAAAAATTGTCTCCACTCCTTCTTCCCCCTTCTTCCCGCTTTCCCTACCCTCTCTTTTAAAGGACTTCCTGTACACTGTCCTTTTACAGCACCAACCTCCCTGTTCATCGCGGTGTGTGTCTGTTTCACCTTGGCTTCGCACCGGGTGAATTTTTTAGACAGTGCTCCTCCAGCTTGCCCTGTCCCCCTGCATAACGTGCTGGGGAAGGAAATGATGTGTTTGTGTGTGTGCTGCACTCTGACAGTCGCCATTCCAGTTGCCGGTTTTCAAGCGACTGCCGGCAACTTGACAGGTGGGACAGGCTCATAAGCTTGCATCTTTGAAGGATGTATGCATTATTCCTAATATCTAGCCTGGGCACACATGCAATGACAATGCTGAAATACTCAGCTGTTTGATTGCACATGGATCCCTGTCTTAAAAGAGGTCATAGCAGTATCAGAGACAATCCAAAGAAGATTCACCTGGTTAATTCTTCTGATGGGTGGTTGGGGAAACGTTTTCTCATCTATTACCACGACGGAGATGCAATTTTTTTCCCATATCGTATCTCCACCCGCACTGCAGCCTAATAGCGAGGGGCTGGCGGCCTTTGCTAGAGACCGACCGGGAGCTCCACATCGGTAGCCTGCAGACTTACCATTGTGGAGCCCGCGATCCCTTTTTCAGGGATCAACCTCTGAGCTCCAACCGCGGGCGCCTGCGGACTTTAACATTATGGAGCTCGCGGAGGTTTGGTCAGAGACCGACTTTGGGAGCTCCTAGCCACAGGAGCTTCGACCACCCCGACGCGGGAGCTTCTATTGGCCCAATGCGGGAGCTTTTGATCGCCCCGCGCAGAGGCTTCGATTGCCGGCTGCGGGAGCTTCGATTTCCCTGACCGCGGGATAATAAAAAGGAAGAAGATAAGACTTTATTGCCTTCCATCACAGTGAGGAACATGGGGAATTCACTATGGTGGATGTTTATGTTAACTTTTATGTAGGTGTGTGTTTTGTTGCTTTTTTTTAGAATTCAAATTTCACTGTATCTTAATTGCTACATGTGGCAATAAACTTAACTTGAAATCTTGACCTCGAAACCTTGAAACTTTGATCGAACAAGAGAAGATTAGGTGTATATTTTTTGGAATTAGAAGATTAACGGGTGACTTAAATTGAGATGTATAAGATCCTGAAGGGACATGACAAGGTAGAAATTAAGATGTTTTCTTTGTTGTGGTAGTCTCAAATGAGGTAACAGTTACAAGGTAAGAGGCTAGTTATTAAAATCGAATGTGCATAGAAATTTATTTTCACAGACAGATTGGATGAGAGTTTTTCTGAGCAGTTCATTTTGTCTACTTTAATTCTCCATCTTCCTCCTGGCCCGACCTATCTGTCTGTAGCCTCCATACCACTTTTGAAACCATAAGGGACAGCATCTAATTTTCTACAAAGACGCATTGTAGCCTTTGGGATAAATTTGAAATTTGAAATAACTTGTTTTTTTTGAATATTTCTATTTATACCAGAACTGGATGTAAGATAATTTATCTGAATTATTCATTCATCATTTTTTCTCTCTCCACAGACACTTCCTGATGAGCTGGATATTTTAGCATTCCCACTTTGGTTTCAATTCCTGACCTGCATTTCACACCTTTGGCATACCCATTTTTTTTGTTTACTATGCCTCTAATTTCCCTCATTAATCTATAAACCAGATGATTCCCCAAACAAGCCTGGTCTCACAATGTCACAAATGTTTTGGCTGAAGAAGGGTCTTGACCTGAAACATCATCCATACCTTCTCTTCAAAGATACTGCCTGCCCTGCTGAGTTATTTCAGCTTATTGTGTCTATCTTCAGATGTTTCCTTTGACTCACCCTTCCAATTTGACTCTCTATTAATTTGACTGCTTTGACAGTGGCGCAGCGTTGGATCTGCTGCCTTACAGCGAGTGCAGAGCGCCAGAGACCTGGGTTCTGACTACGGATTTCTGTCTGTACGGAGTTTGTACATTCTCCCCGTGACCTGTGTGGGTTTTCTCCGAGATCTTCGGTTTCCTCCCATGCTCCAAAGTCGTACAGGTGCATAGGTTAATTGGCTTTGTAAATGTAAAAATTGTCCCTAGTGGGTACAGGATAGTGTTAATATGCATAGATCGCTGGTCGGCACATTCCCGGTGGGCTGAAAGAGCCTGTTTCCACGCTATATCACTAAACTAAACAAAAATAAACACTCAATAAATCTCTCTCATTGTAACAGTTGCATATAAAGAGACGTTGTTATGTAGACATTGGCAATTCTACTGTCGTTGCTATTATAAAACTGATGCCAGGATCGGCCTACTTCCTAAACTGTGAAATATGATCTGCTCACTAATGTTGAGAAAGCTTTGTTTCTTGCAGCAGGTACGATTTTCTGCCATTGTCATAAGTCTCAATAAATTTGCTCAAATTGACTCTCAAAGTTTCTTGATGTCCTTCATTTTTCCTACATATAACACTTTCAACGACAAATGTACATGCTGTTATCTATTGGTACTGCACATACTGCTGTAAATACTGGTCTAGTTCATTATCTGTTGCTCTGCTTCATGCTTGACCTCCATCGCCTCCTTCTGTGGTGTGAATAGCAGTTTTAGGTGTCTTAATCTGAGGCATCATTCACATTAAAGCTGAGTAAATCTGTACAAATATAAGTAAGAACTGTTCATGTATATAGCAGACGTCTGTGCATTAATATGTGCTACAATTGTTAATGCAGAAGAATAGTTTAATGATGAATTAATTTACAATTCAACAATAACACAGCCGATTTATTTTATGTGGTCACTGTTCTGAAATCTAAAACCTTTTCACTTGGAAACTAATGTTAATTTCCCTATATGGAGATTGTTTCCCTCGTCCTCCCTCTCAATACATACTGTACATTACAGTTGTTATCTGAAAAGCATAGAGCTGTTTCTTCCAACCTATCCATGTTCTCCAGAGGTGCTTCCTGACCTGTTGAGTTACTCCAGCACTTTGTGTCCATAGCTGTTCTTCCATTGTGCCAATACCTCTTACTTCAATGTTAATACCAAGTTAAAATTTCCCCCTGTTTAATATGTCACTAGAGTTAACTTATAAATTGGCTGTAGACAAAAAGCAAATCAAGTATTTAAAGAGTAATTTTGATAAATTGATATAATTTGCTAATTATAGTGAGTTTCTACATGCCTGAGTTATGAGGAGCTGCAACAGAGCAGTTCAATTACTGGAGCAGTTACGTCTGTACGGAGTTTGTATGTTCTCCCCTTGACTTGCGTTGGTTTTCACCAGGTGCTCCTGTTGCCTCCCGCACTCCAAAGACGTATAGGTTTGTAGGCTACTTGGATTGGTAAAATTGGAAATTGTCCCTAGTGTGTGTAGGATAGTGTTAGTGTGCGGGGATCACTGTTTGGTGCGGACTTGTTGGGCCGAAGAGTCTGTTTCCACTCTGTATCTCAAAACTAAACTGAAATAGAATAAAACTAAGACTAAAACACTGGACAATTAATCTAGAGACATGAATCGAATCCTACCAAGGCAACCTGAGAATTTAAATTCAAATAATTAAATAAACTTGGAGTAAGAGGCACTTACATTTAATGGTGATCATAAAACTACAGGATTGTTGTGTATGTCAGGCTGTTGCTCATTGACTACAGCTCAGCATTCAACACCATCACCTTTAAATGTATCATTAACCTCAGATAATCTGTTCATTCCTGTGCTATTGGATCCTCAACTTCCTCATCAACAGATGACAATCAGTATACTTTTGGGCAACAATAGAGCTGGCACAGTGGTAGATTTGCAGACTTATATTGCCAGAGGCCCAGGTTCATTCCTTTACTATGGTTGCTGTCTGTATGGAGTTTGTACATTCTCCCCGTGACCCCGTACAGTTGAAGTGGCAAAAATTGAATTCTAAAAGGCATTTAATAAAGTGCTACATTCAAGGATGAACTGCTTGAAATTGAACTGCAAGGGCAATGACAGCTTGGGAAACAAAGAGTTGTGGTGAATGGCATTTTGAGGAAGAAAGACTTCAAGGACTGGTGCTAATTTTAGTTTAGTTCAGTTTATTGTCATGTGTACTGAGGTGCAGTGAAAAGCATTTATTGTGTGTGAAAAGACAATGCGTTATGCGTGACATCCACTGTATATTCACTGCTGTACCTGAGAGTTGGGTATGTGGAGGGCAATTTCAAAACATGAAGGTGATAGAGGCCTTGAAACTATATTCAGTCAATTATGAAGCAGTGAGATTAATTCTACCCTTGTACCGAGATGGATTCATTTTACGGATATTATGCTCACTGCCACAAGAGTTTCGAGCACAAAGAAATGAAGAAAGAAAATTGTAATGGAAAAATAGTGCCTTGTCTGACAGCACCTAACACTGCACAGCCTATGGGATAAATTAGCAGATCCAAGTTGCAGATGATATTCTGGTGCTTTCATTTAACAGTTTTAGGAGTTTTGGAATTGCACTATCTTGTGTCCTCCAAAACCTTTCTTGAAATTTCATGTTGCACAAGGCACGCAAGTTCCAATCAATGTTTTAACCAAAGATAGACGAAACAGCTGGAGTAATTCAGTGGGCAGACAGCATTTCTGGAGAGAAGGAATAGGTGGTGTTTCAGGTCGAGATCCTTCGTCTGAAGTTCATCCAGCTTTTTGTGTCTATCTTCGGTTTAAACCAGCATCTGCAGTTCCTTCTTACTCAATATTTTAATCAATCTCTGTTGTGTTCATTTTGTTGAAAGATCGTAGTTTTGTGGAGGTGCAATGACCAGCGTGTTTCAGGAAATGTGCCAATGTTTCAGACCAGCGTCCTCTCATCTGTTCCTTTCTCCTGATCGCGAAGACTAACCAGAGCCTCACAACCACATGTCAATGTACTGAGTAATTACAGGGTTTACGTAAGAGAAATTAGTCCAAAAGACTTAAACAGACTCACAGCAATTAGCCTTGTGTGACTCAAAGTGCCACTGGAAGTGTAAATTAATGTAATGTGCAGTAAATGACTTGTAATACGTGCCCTTATCTTTAAGCAGCACATCTTTAAAATGATCATGTGCAACATTACAGAAAATCTTGTAATCTTATCATAAGGTATCTGATAGAGAATTCACAACTATCAACCACTCTTATTCGCAGTCTAAATGTCACAACCATAATATATAATCTAGTTGACAGCAGATAGGCTCTAAAGCAGCCTTAAAAACAAAATGTATTTTTGTATTCCTTGTCATAGAACCATTATTGGTAAGCTTGTCAAAGTTGTACACAAATCCCCTGCAGCAATCCTGATCATTCTTTCATGAGAAATTGAACACATACATTCGCATTTAGCAGGACAATGTATATATATTTTGTTTTTCCACATTCTTGCTCAAGAAATCAATTGACGTATTGTGGCAGCACTTTGCTGTGTAAGCAAATAGAAAGTAAAAATACAGATCAAAGATTTTCACCACGTCCGTTGCAGTGAACATAACCATTTGATTTTGTGTCCTCATCTGGCCATCAGAGGGAATTGATAACACAACAGGTACTGTAAGAACTATCCCAGGAAGATTACAAATTCTCTCTCTTAAGGGCCTGCCCCACTTAGGCTATTTTTTAGGCGACTACAGGCGACTAGGCTGTCGCCATATGGTTGCTGGGGTGTTGCCTGTATGGTCATGAGTAGTCTTCTCAGTCGCCCAAAGAGTTGCAGCGTCTTTCTGGTCGACACTAGATTTTCAACATTTTTTAAATTTTCGGCAACAGTGCGTTGATGTTAATGAGCTTAGCTTGACTTCTCCTGACGTAGGTGCTGTTGTAGGTTGTCATCAGGTGACGTAGGTTGTCACCGGTGCTGACTTCAGTGAATTCCATTGGTGATTACCTCCGTCAACCGGAGACAGGTACTGGCGACTGAATTGTCTTCAGTTGTCCCCGACAGGGTCGTTGTTTGTCGTAGCTTGTCGCGGGTGGAGGTAGGTTGACTTTGGTTGTAGTAGGTTGTCGCCTGTGTGGTCATAGTTTGTTGTAGGTGTGGTCATAGTTTGTTGTAGGTGTGGTCATAGGTGGACGTCCTAATGGGTCGCTGGTTGTCGGTAGCTTGCCAATAGCTTGACGTCGACTAGGCGGTGGGGGGGTCCAGTCGCCGGTTTTTTGCCGACCTGCTACGACTATGATTGTCGCCGACAGTCGCCTAAAAAATCGCCTAAGTGGGACAGGTCCTTTAACAATCTAAAAAAATATTTGGAGGACACCACTCAATCAAACCTTATTCTCTCCATATTGTTATCAATTCCACCCCCATCCATCCGAGTCTACCACTCACCTACACACCAGGGGACTATTTACTGAATCTAATTAACCTACCACTTTCTGTGTTTGAACCACCAATGAAACTGTTCCAGTCCAATCAATGATGTATCCTAATGGCACTTATAACGTCATAAACAAACACAAAATCACCTACTTTCCATATGGTGATCATGGGTACTGGTAAAACTCATTTTGAACACACAGTAACATTAAGCTCTATCTGCATTTAATCAAAATGGGTTTTAGATCATGGTGTATTTGGACAATTAAGAAAAGAGCAGAGCTACAGGTGGTGTGTCGGAAGGAACTGCAGATGCTGATTTAAAACAAAAATAGTAACAAAATCCTGGAGTAACTCAGCGGTACAGGCAGCATCTCTGGAGAAGGAATGGGCGACGTTTTAGGTCGAGACACTTCTTCAGAGCTACAGGTAGATTATTTTGATACTCTTGACATTTTCTGCATTCCTTCACAGAGTCCTCCAATTGATTGCCTTTTCCTGTCAATTTAATAAAAAATTGCCTCTTGCAGCATATTTTCTATGGTACACCTCGTGTCTTTCATGCAGGTGCTTCAGAATAATTTTAATTCCTTGCAGTGGAACAATAATTCTTGATCACCAAATATCATACTGTCCCTGATGTTTAATTTGTACTTTTAGCTGTAATATACTCACAATATTGTCATCTTTACATTATCCTTTATATCCATGTAGAATGCTTTATACCCATCAGTGGATTTTGGCACAATTTCTCAGGATAGCATGCTGATAAGTTGTAACTGATGTACTTTCATATTCTGAATATAGACACAAAAAGCTGGAGTAACTCTGCGGGACAGGCAGCTTCTCTAGCGAGAAGGAATTGGTAATGTTTCGGGTCTGGACATTTCTTCAGATTGGTTTGGGATAAGGGAAACGAGAGATATAGACAATGTTGTGGAGAGATATAGACAATGTTGTGGAGAGATAAAGAACAATGAATAAAAGATATGCAAAAAAGTAACGATGATGAAGGAAATAGGTCATTGTTAGCTGTTGGTATGGTGAAAATGAGAAGCTAGTACGACTTGTGTGGAAGAGAGAGCGAATGCCGGAGCTACCTGAAGTGAGAGAAATCAATAGTCATACCACCAGGTTGTAAGCTGCCCAAGCGAAATATGAAATGCTGTTCCTCCAATTTGCAATTAGCCTCACTCTGACTATGGAGGAGACCTAGGGCAGAATCTTTGGTTTAAACCAGCATCAACAGTTCCTTCCTATGCGTACTTTCATATTCTAGCAGCCAGTGTTGGTGTGTCTCAGAGAGGTTCACCATCTAGCAGTCAATCAGCACATTTACATCCTATTTGAATTATCCACCCTTGCAGTTTAGAATACAGTCATGTGCAGCCAATGTTGAACTCCTTCTCCTCACAAGCTGAAGCTGTCAGAAATATTTCCTTAGATAGCCCAACATTACCCTGTTGAGTCATAGACTCATAGATAGAGTCAGCATGGAAACAGCCCCTTTACCTACCAAGCCCACAGCGCTCACCCAATGCCAGAGACTGGGGTTCGGTCCTGACTACAGGCGGCATTTGCATGGAGTTTGTGCGTTCTCACTGTGACCGTGTGGGCTTTCTCCTGGTGCTCTGGTTTCCTCCCACACTACAAAGACATGCAGGTTTGTAGGTAACTTGGCTTCTGTAAATTGTCCTAAGTGTGCATGATAGAACCAGTGTATGGTGAACATTGGTTGGCACAGGCTAGGCCCCTAATGGGCCTGTTTCCAGGCTGTACCTTTAAACTAAACTAAATCATTTTTACATGAATCCTACATGAATCCCATTTTTTAATCCCCCACAGTCTCCTCAAGAGGGTTGTAGTCCATGCAAATTAAAACATTTTGGTCATGCCAAAACATTTTTAGTCTCATTGTGAGGATCTAAATCTTCTTGGCAATGCTCTTTTTGTGCACAAGAAGATGCTGGTAGGCATATCTTTCATTGCTGTTGATGTCTATGGTGGATTGTCATCCTCTTAGCTGCTTGACCTTTTTAAGGACTCAACTGCCTAATTTAAATAACACATTTTATTTGTTTAAACTTTGGTAACGTATTTATAATATTAAAAATTCTAAACATTTGAAAATCACATTTTTAACTTTTTAGTGGTACTGGTACACCACACAGGCACATGCCATTACAAAAATACATCCCTTCTTCCATATTACTTCTGAAATTGCAAGCATACACGTCTCTCCTCGACCATGTTCCTGCTCCTTAGAAGTGTAAAGATACACCCTCTGGCACCTCCTTGATTTCTTGCTCTATCTGGAAAATGCCTGGAGCTGATACTACTTTCATTGGAAGTTTGTTATCTTGGAACGGTTCAAGCTGAGTATGAATCGGTGAGTACCTACTGGAACCTTCGTCCAACATGTGAGATTTTGAGGGCAGTGAAGATCCGCCCTCTACCCCTCTGAACAAAAAGACATCAGAGATATAAGGAACATTGTCTGCCTTTGTTGTTTGTTATCTTGTGGTCTTCATGGGCCCTAGTGGTGTCATCTGTCCTCACTACAGGAATTATGAGAGCAGCTTAATCAGAATACTCAACCAGTTCACTGCTATCTGCGTTCCTGGAGTCTTTTCACTTTCTCCTGTGGCCTGTGAAATACAGGTGCACTGCAGAACTGCATTACCCCTTCTGTAAATTACATTCAGGTAAGTGTTGCCAGCAGTCTGCTTCCCTCTTTGGAAGCAACATACTACTTTTAAGTGAAGTTAATGACAACTGGTTTCTGAATGTTGGCCGATTAGGAAAAGGGGAGATGCAACAAGACCTGGGTGTCATGGTACACCAGTCATTGAAAGTAGGCATGCAGGTGCAGCAGGTGGTGAAGAAAGTGAATGGTATGTTGGCATTCATAGCAAAAGGATTTGAGTACAAGAGCAGGGAGGTTCTACTGGTGAGGCCACACCTGGAGTATTGAGTACAGTTTTGGTGTCCTAATCTGAGGAAAGACATTCTTGCCATAGAGGGAGTACAGAGAAGGTTCACCAGACTAATTCCTGGGATGGCAAGTCTTGCATATGATGAAAGACTGGATAGACTCGTCTTGTACTCGCTGGAATTTAGAAGATTGAGGGGGGATCTAATAGAGACTTACAAAATTCTTAAGGGGTTGGACAGGCTAGATGCAGGAAGATTGTTCCCGATGTTGGGGAAGTCCAGAACAAGGGGTCACAGTTTAAGGATAAGAGGGAAGTCTTTTAGGACCGAGATGAGAAAATCATTTTTCACACAGAGAGTGGTGAATCTATGGAATTCTCTGCCACAGAATGTAGTTGAGGCCAATTCATTGGCTATATTTAAGAGGGAGTTAGATGTGGCCCTTGTGACTAAAGGGATCAAGGGGTATGGAGAGAAGGCCGAATGGCCTATTCCTGCACCTATTTTCTATGTTTCTATGTTGATAGGTCAAATGGCAACCTAGCAGATAAGTAGTGCTGGCATTTCAGTTGTCTTACTGTAAGGAGATTGCAGTACCAATAGCGCAGAAATCCATTATCACTTGAACAGGATGTCCCTCTACATTTTATAAACTTCACTAAGGTCACTCTTCAGCCTCAGCCACTTCAAGGAAAACAGATCCAATCAATTCAAATCTCTCCTTATAATTTAAGCCCTCTACAACATCTTTGCGAATCAATTTGCATTCACTCTAGCTTAATCACATCCTTCCTATACTGCGGTGAACAGAATTGCACAAGTTATCCCACAGTCTAACCACCGTTTTTTACAACTGTAACCAAACATCCCAACTCCTGATCTTTATACCATGGCCAAGCATGCCATATGCCTTCTTTACAATCCTGTCTACCTGTGTTGTTGCTTTTAGGGAACCATGTAGCTTTATCCTTAGATTTTCCAGCTGAACAATACTTCAGGGGCTCACTTACACCATATTTGTCCTACCCTGGTTTTACTTGCCAAAATGTATTGCTACACATTTGGCTAAGATAAATTTCACCTGCCATTCCTTTGCCCACTTTCCCCATTGATCTATATCCTGTTGTAACCTTAGGCAAGCTTCTTTGCTGCCCACTGCAGCATCAATTTTGGTGTCAAGTCCAGTATTTATTATCAAGTCAAGTTATCTGCAAACTTTTGCTTCTCAGGTCACTGACACTAAATTATTAATGTATCTGACAAGCAACAGAAGACCTTGCATTGGTCCCTGAAACAGACCACTGGTCACAAAAACAATCTTTCACTACCATCCTCTGATACCTACCATCTACCCAATTTTGTATCCATTTGGTGAGTTCATCCAGGGTATCTTGCATTCTAACCTCCTGTATCAGCCTATCATACTAGTGCATAATGTGTATGAAGGAACTGTAGGTACTGGTTTAAACCAAAGATAGAAAGAAAATGCTGGAGTAACTCAGCGGTACAGGCAGCATCTCAGGAGAGAAGGAATGGGTGACATTTTGAGTGGATACCCTTCTTTAGTGCATAATATGAGCATCTTGAATAAGAACTAGAAACGTTTGTGTGAGATTTTTATTCCACTCATTTCCTGGGATCTGAAAGGATTTATAGTATAATTTCAAACAGAAAATATTAAGGTGTTGAAATGTATCTGAGGCAGAAGGGCAACACTGGTGGCATTAGATCAGCCATCCATTTTTGTGTTCTGTGGAACCAATTTTGTGTTCCATCACAGTTAATAAAATATCAAGTACTGCTTATTAAAGATGTTTGAACAGACAGCATTCTGGATCATTACCAGAAAAGAGGATCCATCCTTAATATTTTCATATAACATGTAACATCTAAGCTTGACTGCTATGAAGTAAAGCAATATTGGGAATTATAGATGATGATATGAGATCAGATAATTGGCAAGAAGTACAGATGTTGTAAATTTAAGATAAAACAAAACTTGGTGGAAATAGTCTACAGGGAAAGCGATATCTGTGGAAAGAGAAACATTGCTAATGTTTCAATTTGAAGACCCTTCGTCAGAACAGCTCTGGTAAAGGATCTATAACCCAAAACATTACCTCTGTTTTTATTTCCACAGCTGTGACTTGATCTGCTCAGCTTTCCAGTATTTTACATTTGAATATTATCATATTCTACTTTAAATTCAATGTTTGCTTTTGCTGTATTTGGATCATGTATTGATATGAATTAGTCTTATTTTACTTCGGAGTCATGTGAGTGACTACGTGAAGAAGACCCCGTCACGCCGCATGCTCGTCATTAACGTCAGACACACTGGTGCAGCGACCGGTTAGGAGGAGCAGCGCTCCTCCAGCCGTAAGTTTGAAAACCCCAAGGTAAGTGATAGCTTGGTTGGATGTCGCTTTTTTGTTGCAGGCTTGTGTTTCAGGTACAAGTTTATACAAAAAAATGCAGAAAGCAACAAAGATGAAGGCGAGGTGCGCCGCTAGTAAGATGGCAGACCGTGGGAGCGCGTGTAGCGGGCGCCTGCTCAGTTCACCTAGTCCATCGGTGGCAGGGAGGCCAGCGACTGCAGACTCCTTGCCTTTGAGTTCCGTGGCCACACCGTTGGGGTGTAGGCTACTAGGAAATCTGCAAGGCCCTTTGACACCGAGGAGTCGGGTCCCCTCCGGAAAAGGATACCGTTCGTACACGGTTATCCAAAGTAGAGCTCCTGTTGGAGAGGATGCTCCATCAGGATCACACCCGGGAGGGGTGGTATCCATGCCGGCCTACAGGAGAGCCGTTGCCAGCAGCGCCGTGGAATAGTGCTGCTCAATCGCTTCCCTCGGAGGAGAGCTCCGGTCCTGACGCGATAGAAACATAACCCATGGGAGATGAAGAGGCATAAGTCTCTAATACCATGTCTAGCAGCAAGACTTGCTGTCCCCAGAGAGGCTGGGGAGCTGGTTGGATGAGGAGTTGGCAACAATTATAAATTATTTGCTCTCCCATCAGCTGCACGAGCTGACCATGGACGAGACGGCAAAATATGAAACCCCGGTTAATTGTCAACTACTGAAAGTACCGGCGGTTAACTATGTGATATGGGACCATATGGGCATTGGTATTCGGGCACAAGAAATGAAGCTCCAGCGGGCGCTGAAGTTGCAGCCATTACGGCATTCACCAGATCAGTGGACGAGGGGCCATCTGTATTACAGCAGGATGCCTTGACCCTTCTGTGCAGTGCCCACTTTGAAATAAACTGTTTGAGCAAAAGTGCAATACGCCCTACGATACACCCTAAATTTGCGGCGCTCTGCAAGCCAAGCAATATTCAACCACCAAATTTGTTATTTGGGGATGACCTCGCTAAGGAAGTGAAAGAGCTCGATGACGAGGCAAAGATGGTGGGGTTAATTAAAGCCCCGATGACCAGCAGAATGGTTCAGCACCAGTACCCCTACCAACGGGCTGCAGGGACCGGGTCCGGTCAAGGGACCAGCCGGACATTTACGAACGTGCGCAGCTGGCGCACTGCTACTGGGGCACGAGAAAATATGACTCCTCCCACCAGGAACCGGGGACAACAAATTCCACCGGTAACCATGGAGGTAGGTGGGTCTGGTCCTGATAGGAACATATTAACTGAAAGACATCTACAAGTCGGGGGGAGATTACACAGGTTCCTAAAAGAATGGTCTGAGATAACAGCAGATCCGTTTATACTGTGCAGCATAAAAGGTTTTCGAATTGAATTCCATCCCAATTTGAGTCCACCCACTCAGCATGTTCCAAGCCGGACACTCATTTTCTCACAGAAAGAGAATATGGAGATACAGGCAGAACTTGAGAAATTATGCAAAATAGGGGTAGACACTGATGTGTTTAAAGCACTACACCAGGGCGGCGTCAACGTACTCAGCAAAGGCACAGGATGTGCCATTGGACCAAATCCTCACCGCAGGATAGTCCAGTTAAGGAACCTTTTAGGGTTATGATAAACCTGTCCTCGCAATGCAAAGATTTGGGCATGCTGTCTTGGGTTCTGTTTGAGTTCTCCTTTGTAATTTACCCTCCCGTGACTCCGAAGTAAAATAGTAAGATTAAATGAGAAGTTACCAGTTTGAAGTTTGATCTATATTTTATGAGGATTTACGATGAGCGATTACGTGCCCTCCGCTTCCGACCCTCATAATCGCAAAGATCACCTGGTAGTTCTAGTCTTCTGAGTCTTACGATATCACTTTGACTGTAGTTACTGTGATTTCACGCCACTGCTTTGAAGATTGATGAGCAATCTACTCCAGCATAATGCAAACCTGTTTCGGTCATCTAGAAATAGCTTGTACTGACACCTTTGTAGGAGGTTTTATGTGGCTGATGACCATCGCTGTTTCAGAGCCTCTGAGACTCTTGATGACCTTACATTTTGACGAGCAGTTAAGCTATAGTGCCATTATAATGCTCGAAGTGCTTTGTCCTCCTCCTTAGCTCATATTAGCTCAGATGCGTAATTACACAGTCTTAGATAAATGGGTATATTTTAAGCTTATTTTGGTTCCAGCCATCCCTGACCTGCTCTGTTTGATTAGGCTCTCCATCATTCGGATGCGCTCCAGCAGTTGCTCCAGCGGTGCTCCAAAACACAGTTGCCTCCATATCGGGCTTCGGCGCTCAGCGGCTCTAGAGCGGCGGCCCACTTCGAGAGCTCTGTCCAGTCCCGTGGTCGATCCTGATGGGAGCTGTGGTGGTGTTCAACGGCGGCCCGGTTTTGGGAGCTCGGCCGCGGGCCTGTGGACGATGATACATCGAAGGCCTGGATTGCCTCAGTACAGAGAGGGAACAAGTAGGGGAAAAAGACAAAGACTTTAAGACTTTTGCCTTCCACCACAGCCTGGTGACGCACTGTGGTGGATGTTAAATATAGTTTTATTGTGTGTTTTGTTTTAATTTATTACATGTTATGAGCAAGGTACAAATTTCGTTAGACAACCGAAAGGGTCTGAATGACAATAATGGAATCTGAATCTTGAATTGAATCTGAATCTGAATTAGATCGAAGAAAGCATGCTGTACCATCAGCAATTTTTGGACCCCAGTGCTGCCACTAGCACCATGAACATGACCACTTTGAGCGTTAACTTCCGGAAGGCAGAGATGTAATTGGAGCCCATTGTCAAAGCAGTGTGAGAACTATGCTCACATCCCAGATTTTCGAATATCTACGTCTGGGCAAGTTTTGTTAAATATCTCCTATGAATCGGGCCACCAATAGATGAGATCCGACAGTGTTGTCCGGACCCTTGCCCTAAGGAGGAGGACAAAGCACTTCAAGCATTATAATGGCACTATAGCTTAATTGCTTGTCAAAATGCAATGTAGCCAGGAACTCCAATACATCCCAAATGCCTGCAACTTATGATAAGATATATTTGACTGTAAACAGGACATCTCCCATTTCTTAATACGAGATACATATCGTTTTATTAGTACTATCTCTCCAGGCCATCATAATCACATCGAAGGTCCTACTCGATAGTTCGAGTCCCTGGAACAGTCTGGTCAGAACATATAAATCAATAGATTAATACGCTCATGTAAAGTGTGAACCAACAAGTTGCTGCAATTGGGGATAATCATGATTGCTGTGTCATCAGTCTCAGAACCAATGGGACCTGTACTCATTGATCTGGACAGATGATACTATGCCATAAGTGTATTTGGAAAAGTGGCCGTGCAGGCAGGGACAAATCAAAAATAGGACGTACATGGTAAATGGTAAATTGAGGAATGCTGTGAACAGAGGGGATCTAGGAATAACTGATAGTTCCCTGAAGGTGGAATCGTATGTAGATAGGGTGGTAAAGAAAGCCTTGGTGTGTGCTGGCCTTAGAGACATAGGGTGTCCAGGCATGGTAAGACCAATTTGGAGTATGGTGTACTTTTGGTCGCCTATTTAGGAAGGATTGATTCAACAAAATAGAGTGATTTACTAGAATGTTGCCAGGGTTCCAGCAACTATGTTACAGAGAAAGGAAAACAAGTTAGGTCTTTATTCTTTGGAGCGCAGAAGGTGGGGGGAATTGGTCTTTAAAATGATGAAAGGGATAGACGAGTAAGCTTTTCCCACGTACGTCAGAAGTTTAGGGGTAACCCTCAAGGTGGGGCGTGGGAATGAGCGTGGTGGAGGCACGGGATCAATTTTAACATTTTAAAGTAAGTGGAGGTGGACGTGAAGGGAATGGAGGGGTATGGTCTGAGTGCCGGTCGGCACGGACTGGAAGGGCCGAGAGGGCCTCTCCGTGCCTGTATGGATAGTGTAGGAAACTAGTGAAGGAAATACAAATGCCCTAAGTTTAGTTATTTTGGTGAGACATTGCAGAAATGGGGAAAGCGTAAGAACGTGGTCCCCAACGTAGCGAGAATGTATCCTCCGCTACTGCCCCCAGATTTGGTTCCCATGCTGAATTGAGGTACTCGTAATTTACCCAGATGCAACAGATCTAAGTTTGGCAATCCATATCGGCTAACAATCATTTTGAAACTTTTGCATTCATCATCCATTTTTTGTTTGTCATAGAATTTACATGACCTGGTGTCTACAACTTTCACATTATGTCTACCTGATAGGTAGATATCTGAGATCCAGATGTTTCTTGTAATGCACTAGTGCCAGATGAGGTTAGGCAGATTGTCACAGAATAATGATCTCATTCCACCCATGTGATTGATATGCAACCGCTGTGGTATTATCAATCTGAAGCTGCTCATGCAAATCATGCATTGTTGAGCAGAATTCTTTAGGCCATAGAATGCACCCAGCAATTGTACGCAGTTTACCCCATACCTATGCAGGGCTAATGCTTCTTTCACATTCTATCTGCCGCCACAGCCAGACTCGATATCAGTGGCTCCTCATCCTGAACCTCACATCAGTTTGTAAACTAAAGGTTATTGAGTCAGAATGTCTCTTGTACATCACGAAACATTAGTTACAGTTTTGGCCTTAGGCAAAGTACTGCCATGTTAATTAACTATTGATGAACCTCAAATAGCCAATCATTCTAAATGGTACTAATCTAAGTTTAATTAGATGGTGATGACCTAACCTCTCAACAGGTGTGTGGTAGCTGAATATTATGCATCTTTCAGATCTATGGCTGCCATATAACACCCTTTTTATCCCAGTTACAATAATTTTTTTAATTTATTTTTTAAACGTTTATACTGGACTTTAAACGTTAAGTATGTTTAGGCCCAGAATGACTCGACACCCATCATCGTTCTTTTGGCTGGGGAATTGGACACAATTGTTAAGGCTGATATGCATCACTCACCTGTAGAGTTAGTGGTATTGAACCCCAACACCCAACTAGATGTATTTTGTACGGGTGGATACACTTCCGAGATACCTATTCGAGATCCCCGGATACAGTCCAATATTCACTTACCCTTTCCTAATCTGAAAGGGTATGGTTTTTGAGGTGGCATCCTGGTCTCAGTTTTTGTCTCATCGTCCAGGTCTTCCCCTGGATATTAGAGGATCTGCGCAAGGCTGTGAATCGTGGGTTGAGCGTAGGCTGGATAGTTATTCGTAAATATTAAACTAACAAATGGGCATTACACAACAGGGTCCATATCCTGCTGTGTTTAGATAGTGGCCTTGCCATTTGTCCAAACGCCATTGTTCCTGCTCCAACCAGTTTTTTAGGACTTCTACAGCCTTAATTCATGCGCCCTCGTGATGCGCTCCTTTAGAGCGATGCACAGTAACAGGTGTTTGATATGTGAAGTTTCTTCCATTATGAAGTCCTGGAACTGGTGAGAGGCCATTAATTTGAATCTTGCCAATGCGTCTGACGTCATGATGAGCATGCGCACTGGCGGGGCTTCTTCACGTAGTCGCTCAAGTGACTCCGAAGTAAAATCAGATTGGAGGTAGTCTAAAGGGAACACACCAGGCTAATTCCAGGGATGAGAGTTTTCTGAAACTGTGAAAGGTTAGACAGTTTTGTTACTTGAAGTAGTCCTTGGAGTATAGAAGAATGAGAGATGACCTTATTCAAACATATAAGATACTAATTTCCTGGGTAGATGTTGAAATGGTTTCACTCATGGGAGAGTCACAAGCAAGGGGAAATAAGCAGCCAGTTATTTGAAACTGAGGTGCATGGATCTTTGTGTAAGAAGGAACTGCAGATGCTGGTTTAAACCGAAGATAGACACAAAAAGCTGGAGTAACTCAGCGGGACAGGCAGCATCTTGGGAGAGAAGGAATGAGTGATGTTTTGGGTCGAGACCCTTCTTCAGACTGGTTAGGGATAAGGGGAAATGAGAGACAGTGATGTGGATAGATAAAGAACAATGAATGAAAGATAGGCAAAAAAGTAATGATGATAAAGGAAACAGGCCATTGTTAGCTGTTTATAGGGTGAAAATGAGACGCAGTTGAGACTTGGGTGGCGAAGGGATAGAGAGAGAGGGAATGTCGGGGTAACCTGAAGTGAGAGAAATCAATAGTCATACCATGGCTGTAAGCTGCCCAAGCAAAATATGAGATGCTGGTGCTCCAATTTGCGTTTAGCCTCACTCTGACAATGGAAGAGACCTAGGACAGAAAGGTCTGCGTAGGAATGGGAATAAGAATTAAAGCGTCCAGCAACCAGGTGATCAGGTAGGTTCAGGCGGGCTGAGCGAAGGTGTTCCGCAGATCGTTCAATCTGCGTTTGGTCTCGCCGATGTATAAGACTCCACACTTTGAACAACGGATACAGTAGATAAGTTTGGAGGAGGTGCAAGCGAACCTCTGCCTAACTGAAAGGACTGTCAGGGTCCCTGGACAGAGTCAAGGGAGGAGGTATAGCGACAGGTGTAGCATTTTCTGCGGTTGCAGGGAAAGGTACCTGGGGAGGGGGTGGTTTGGGTGGGAAGGGATGAGTTAACCAGCCAGTTGCGGAGGGAACGGTCTCTGCGGAAGGCGGAAACCAGTGGAGGTGGGAAAATGTGGCTAGTGGTGGGACCCCATTTGAGGTGGCGGAAATTTCGAAGAATTATGTTTTGTATGTGACGGCTGATGGGGTGGAAGGTAAGGACTAGGGGGACTCTGTCTCTGTTGCAAGGTGGAGGGGGAGAAAAGTAGGGGGGACCTGCAGGGTACTGAGGAGACACGAGTGAGGACCTCATCTATGATGGGAGAGGGGTACCCCCGTTCCCTAAAGAATGAGGACATCTCAGATGTCCTAGGATGGAACACCTCATCTTTGGCGCAGATGCAGCGTAGATGGAAGAGAAGGGTTTCAGACCGAAACGTTGCCTATTTCCTTCGCTCCATAGATGCTGCTGCACCCGCTGAGTTTCTCCAGCACTTTTGTCTACCATAGATGGAAGAATTGGGAGATGGGGATAGAGTCTTTGCATGAAGCAGGGTGGGAAGAAGTGTAGTCGAGATAGTTGTGGGAGTCAGTGGGTTTGTAATAGACATCAGTCAATAGTCTATTTCCTGTGATGGAGACTATGAGATCAAGAAAGGGGAGGGAGGCGTTGGAGTGCAGGATGAAAATTGGTGGTGAAGATGATGAAGTCCATGCAGGAGGTAGCACCGATGCAGTCATCAATGTAATGGAGATAGAGTTTGGGAATTGGGGCCAGTGTACGCCTGGAACAGGGATTGTTCAAGGTACCCTACAAAGAGGCAGGCATAGCTAGGGCACATGCCGGTGCCAATAGCTACGCCTTGGACGGAGCAAGTGGGAGTCAAAGGAGAAATTGTTGAGGGTGAGGACCAGCTCTGCTAGGTGGAGTAAAGTGTTAATAGAGGGAAATTGGATGGTTCTGCCATCGAGGAAAAAATGGATGGCTTTAAGGCCATCCTGATGGGGGATGGAGGTGAAAAGTGACTGAACGTCCATAGTAAAGATGAGGGAGTGGGGGCTCGGAAAGTGGAAGTCATTCAAGAGACGAAGGGCATGTCAGGTATCGTGGATAGACACAAAAAGCTGGCGGAACTCAGCGGGACAGGCACATAGGTCAGGAGAGATCGGACCAGGGGGAATAGTATGGAGTCGAGGTATGTGGAAATCATTTCCGTGGGACAGGAGCAGGCAGAAACAAAGTGTCTGCCAGGGAAATAGTGTTAGTAGATTTTGGGGAGAAGGTAAAATTGGGCTGTGCAAGGCTGGGAAACGATAAGGTTGGAAGCTGTGGAAGGCAGACACCCAGAAGTGATGAAATCAGAAATGTAGATATTTCTTCTCTCAAAGGATAGTGAGTCTCAGGAATTCTCTACCATGAAGGCCAGACCAGTAGAAATATTTAAAATGGAGATAGATAAAGATGAAGGATTAAGGAATAGAGGGTTATGGGGAAAGAAGAGAAGTTGACGCCATCTATGTTCATACTGAACGACAGGAAAGGCTTGAGGGATGTGGTGGCCCAATCTTATGATGATACTGCAATATTAAAATATACTCACGCAAAGCCAGCTCTCATTCCATTTTTTAAATGTCACCCAAGGTTAGTGGTAACCTTGGGTGACTTGGGGGTCAGAGGTTCACCTGCACCTCCTCCAACCTCATCTATTGTATCCGCTGCTCTAGATGTCAGCTGATCTATATCGGTGAGACCAAGCGGAGGCTTGGCGATCGTTTCGCCGAACACCTCCGCTCGGTCCACATTAACCAACCCGACCTCCTGGTGGCTCAGCACTTCAACTCCCCCTCCCATTCCGTATCCGACCTCTCCGTCCTGGGCCTCCTCCACGGCCAGAGTGAGCAACACTGCAAATTGGAGGAACAGCACCTCGTATTCCGCTTGGGGAGTCTGCATCTTCTTAGCATGAATATCGAATTCTCTCAATTCTGTTAACCCTTGCTGTCTCCTCTCCTTCCTACCTCCCCCTCAGCCCTCGGGCTCCTCCTCCGCCTTTTTCCTTTCTCCTCCCCCACCTCCCCCAACACCCCATCAGTCTGAAGAAGGGTTTTGGCCCGAAATGTTGCCTATCTCCTTCGCTCCATAGACGCTGCTGCACCCGCTGAGTTTCTCCAGCACTTTTGTCTACCTAGTGGTAACTATTATTGTATTTAATACTTGGAAAGTGAATTACTTTTAGTCATTGGAGTTAATTACATCAGAATCTGTGATGACCTTTTCCAAAATAGCGAACACAAAATTAATAAGCGGTAAGCAAATAGGTAAGAACATGCTTTTAAAATGATGTTTTTAAATTTAATTTAGGCTGTGTTCAAAGAGTGTCATACTTTAGAGTCTGTGGGAGCTGGCTTAGTACATATTACTTATTGTACTTCTCAATGTTAAAAAAGAGCTTGCACTTCTGAAGTACTCTATTAGTGGTAAGTGCTTGGTTCAATCTGGGTCATGAAAAGTGCATTATATATGGATTTTTGTTTCATCAGCCTAGCACTAACCATGAAAGAAACTGTCAAAAATAACATAAAACACATCATATAAACCATAAATGTTATTTTGTATAGGCCAAATGTAATTTAAAATTGGTTACTTTGCACAGTGGAAGCACAGAAAAATAATTCAAGCACCTCAACTGCAATTTGTTGAGGATTAGTCAGAAAACAAACACCTACATTCAGAAGGCACCACCGTGGCTGATAGCTACTGATGAAAAATAATCTTTATCGGCTTTGGCTCAAATGGAAATGGCTGCATTACTCATAATAATTGGACTCCAATGGCCACTGCAACCTGACCTGGAACCTTGCCAGTAGTCATTGGGTGAAACCAACCACCTGAAACCCATTGATTGGAAACATATGCCCGGTAATAAAACTTGACAAGTCTGTTCATTTGCTTCAGCATGAATTGCTGAAAGCTGATAAGGTGGTCAATCTCACAATGCAAAGGATAACAATAAAAAGAAAAATTAAGGTATTAAGTGGAAAGTTATTAATTTAGTATCATTAAGTACCATGTTAGTACCATGTTTGGTACCATGGTTGGTTTTATCATTAATGTTTTATTATTATTAATATTTAGTGTTTTCTGAGTCATTCATAATTGTCCCTGTATGTCATGTTGTTACTTGTGGGCGGAGCACCAAGGCAAATTCCTTGTATGTGAATACTTGGCCAATAAACTTACTTACTTAAATAAATTCCTGCTTGTTTAAATAAATAGATGTAAATGGCTTATAATCAAGTAAACATATATATAAAATGTAATTGCTTCGAAATTATGGTTCATCCTTTCAGGTGCTCTAAATGTTCATACATGCAACAAAAGCTTTTCACTGTACCTGACACATGACAATAAACTAAACTAAACTGGCTGTAAACTTCAGCTGTGCTTGAGGCCCTGACTAAACTGACTGTGCATGGTCACCTTGAAAATGTGCAGAGACTGGATTCAAGATGACTCATTGTCACATGTAAGAATTGACCTGTCCTGTGGCTGGGTTAAGGAGTGACATGGAGAATCAAATTTGAAAGATGGAGTGAGTTTTGATCACAGTCTACCTGATTGGCAGATTGAGGATAGTGACTCAGATAACAATGTGGTACAGCAGGCTGTGAAGAAAGCGAATGGCATGTTGGCCTTTATAACAAGAGGAATCGAATATAGGAGAAAAGAGGTCCTTCTGCAGTTGTACAGAGCCCTTGTGAGACCACACCTGGAGTATTGTGTGCAGTTTTGGTCCCCTAATTTGAGGAAGGACATTCTTGCTATTGAGGGAGTGCAGCGAGGTTTACGAGGTTAATTCCCGGGATGGCGGGACTGTCATAAGCTGAGAGAATGGAGCAGCTGGGCTTGTACACTCTGGAGTTTAGAAGGATGAAAGGATATCTCATTGAAACATATAAGATTGTTAAGGGTTTGGACAAGCTGGAGGCAGGAAACATGTTCCCAATGTTGGGGGAGTCCAGAACCAAGGGCCATAGTTTAAGAATAAGGAGTAAGCCATTTAGAACTGAGACAAGGAAACACTTTTTCTCACAGAGTGGTGAGTCTGTGGAATTCTCTGCCTCAGAGAGTGGTGGAGGCAGGTTCTCTGGATGCTTTCAAGAGAGAGCTAGATAGGACTCTTAAAAATAGCAGAGTCAGGGGATATGGGGAGAAGGCAGGAACGGGGTACTGATTGGAGATGATCAGCCATGATCACATTAAATGGCGGTGCTGGCTCGAAGGGCCGAATGGCCTACTCCTGCATATATTGTCTATTGTCTATTGTAATGTGGTCAGGGGAACTGCTGGAGGACTTGAGATCCAGGCTGATGTGTGGTCAGTACATGCAAGGTGGCTGTAGAAAGTTTCCTAGTACAGCACTGCAGTGAGAAGATCAAAATTCTTTGCAAGTATATAGTGAAGGTTATTTTGCAGCAATATAGTCTGAGTTCCCTAAACTATCCACATGTGGCAGTGCAAAGATAATGACATTGTACTGTATAACAGTGGTGAAGAAAACCATTTCAGGATCACATGGGTGACTAACACTTAGAAATACCTGGATTGATGTGAACCTAACTAGAAAAGCTTATTATCATGTTTCACTTGCGGAATGAATTCAAATTCCATTCATCATTGAATATAGAATTATTGCAATACTGGGGGGAGAGGAGGGGAAAGAGGGGGGAAGAGATAGGGGTAGAGAGGGGGATAGAGAGGGAGATAGAGAGTAGGAAGATAGGGTTATGGGGGAGAGCCGGGCGAGCAGGGGGCGGAGAGAAGGGGTGAGAGTGGGGTAGGAGAGAGGGGGATAGAGAGGGGGCTAGAGGGGTAAGACGGGGGAAAGAAGGAGGGAGAGAAAGGTGGAGAGAAGAGGAGGAGAGAAGAGGGGGACAAAGGGGGATGCCTCCCTGCTAGCTGTATTCGCTTGCCGCAAGTTCAAGGAAGACTGAGCCATTGGGACCATGTGGTCAAGATTTGACTGCCGGGTAGAAGCCCTAGACAGCCAGCACCTCTACTGAGGCCAAGAATAAGTGGCAGGGGCAAACCTCAGATGCTAGCGCCTCTTCCTGCCCACAGACAACGACGGACTGCAATCATACAATCAAGCGGAACTCAAGTACAATAGGTAGAGTGAAGGAATAGATACAGAGCGTGGCATAGGATTCTCAGGATTGCAGTGTAACAATTCTGGAGATAAAGTCCAATGTATGCAATTGTATGCAGAGATGAATTAGACAGTACCTTGTTATGGAAGGGCTGTTCAGAAGCCTTCTACAGAGGGAAAGTAGATGCTTAGAATTTGGGTTTCTGTACCTTCTGCCAAACAGGAATGAGGATAAGAAGTAATGCTGGGGAGAGCAAGTTTTCTTTTTTTGTTATGTTGACTGCTGTTCCAATGCAGCGTGATGTAGATGGAGTCAATGATGAGGATTTTGATCTGGTGCGGGATTGGGCTACATCCACATATCTCTGCAATTTCTTGCTATTTTGGACAGAGGTGTTCGCAAACCAGGCTATGATGCAACACAACGGTATGGTTTGTATCATGCATCTGCACGAGTTTGGAAGAGTCATTAGATCAGCCAAATATCCTCAGTCCCCAAAAAAAGTAGAGATGTTTGTGTGACTTCTTAGACGTCACTTCAATGACGTTGGTCCACGACAGATCATTGGTAATATTTGTGCAAAGGAACTGAAAACTCTCAACCCTTTCCATTTCAGCACTCTTGATGCTTATAGAGGTATGTATTGTACTCCACTGTATTTAGTTTAGTTTCATTTTAATACTGTATCTTCTCTCAGAAGTTAGGACATGAGGTTTAAAATCAAATATGATCAAATTCTTTAACGCCTGTGTTTAACCACACTTTGCAAATTCATGAGGCCGAGACAGGAATAAAGTCACGTAATTTGGACAGACAATAATATGTGATTTATTCAGTAACACATAAAAATGACAGCAATTATTTTTCACTGCACTGAATGCTTATTAAATCCAAGGGACCTGTGCAACTGTTGTAGTGAATCTAAAAACGCAGAATTATTCAAAATAATAAATCAATTTAGAGCCCATGAATATTAGATCACAACAAATACAGGCTACTGAGAAATTTCAAGAGAAATGAACCACTGCAGGTATGTATAAACAGGATTATAATTAAAGATATAAAGTGCTTTTTTTTCAGGGAAACCACTTTTGAGGTAGTTACTTGGCCCATTAATTCCACTCTTCCATTCTTCGTGAACATTGCTACTGATTCTGTTTCCACACTTCAGGCAGTATATTGAAATATTTGTGTAGCATGAAGAAAAATGTCCTCAGATCCTTCTAAATGTTGTGCTATTTAACATGTGTTTAGGATCTTCCTGCTGTAGAGAAACAGCTGATAGATACGCTATCAAAAACCTCTCCTCATTTTGAACCCGTCTATCGAGCAATTCCTTAATCTTCTTCAAAAAGATGATTCCCAGATTCACTCCTCTGCACAAAACTGAAATGCATCCTCCCTGGTACCATTCAGGTAAATCTCCTCTGCATTCGCTTCAAGAGCCTATGGTGACCTGGCGCAGATGCAATATTTTGGTTATCTGTAAAAGCATGTCATATCTTCTTTTCATTTATGTCCTCTACCTTTCTTTACACTTAGCAGGTGAATTTATAGACTACTATAAATTAGTATTTCAATGAGTAGAGTCATGATGTTAAACAACATAGAAGCATGCACTTCAGCCCAACTCGTTCCTGCTGACAAAGAAGCCCCATCTAAGTTTAGTTTAGTTTAGAGATACAGCGCGAAAACAGGCCCTTCGGCTCACCAAGTCCACACTGACCAGTGGTCCCTGCACATTAACACTATCCTATGCACACCAGGGACAAATTAATTATACCAAGCCAAGTAATCTGCAAAACTGTACTTGTTGAGTGTGGGAGGAAACCAAAGACCTCAAAGAAAACCCACAGTGTCACGGGGAGAACTAATACTCCGTACAGACAGCACCTGTAGTAGGGATCGAACCCAGGTCTCCGGCGCTACAGGCACTGTAAGGCAGTAACTCTACCGCCGCGCCTCCTAAGATAGACTAAAATGGAAAAAAACAAAATAAATTGCTCTGTATTTCACCGAGATTACTAGGAATGTAGTTCGTCCTCAAGGCTGCTGAATATACACAATATCAGAGGGTGTTAGAACTTCATTGTGTAGTAGTGAATGCAGAAGAAATTTTGAAGGTCACAGGTTAAAAAAAAAACCTTTAAAAAACAATTGAGTACGAAAGTGTGTGTTTTTTCAGCACATAATTCACTTATGTGTATTTATTTCTTTCATTCAAAGAATTGATATTTCAAACTTCATTCATATGTCTGCCCTAATCAAAAGCAGGTCAAACTATTGACATGCCTAGGCGATAGAAGTTCAGAGCCAAATCAGTGGTCTGTAGTAGGCCTGATAATCTGATGTTGGAACCGTACTGCTACAAGGTGCCTTGGAGCACAGTGGATGATTGATAGCCCAGTCTTGCTCACTAATGGATCCCGCTGAGGTAGATCTGTCACTCAGGGCCAGGATTATTCACACTTTTCTACAGATAGTGCTCCTGCTAATGTCAAAACAGGTAATGCTGGCCTGATGAAGAATCTGTAGAAAGTGAAGCAGTTCATCTACTGATGCATGCTTTTAGCTAATTAAACCACGCTAGAACACATGATCATAGAAATGCATTTATTAATCTTCATTTTGGCAAGGCCAGTGGTTTAGAAGCAGTAGTTTTTCACGTCTGAACATTAACCAAATTTCTCAGTACTTAGTGATACAGAGTGTAAACTGGCCCTTCGGCCCAACTTGCCCAGCAGCACTAGTCCCACTTGCCTGCGCTTGGTCCATATCCATCCAAACCTGTCCTATCCGTGTACCTGTCTAACTGTTTCTTAAATGATGGGATAGTCCTAGCCTCAACTACCTCCTCTTGGTGATAGCTTTCTGTGTCCTCAGACATCAACAAAACCTACAATGTTCTGGTTTCACTGTGTTGATATTGGCTGAAGTCTCACACTGAAACAATTCGACTCAAGATAAATTAGTCAGTAAGTAACTCATCATTTTACTGAATTTAAGGTTATATTATATTATGGTATATAATATAATGGTCTGTGGAATTCTCTGTCTCAGAGGGTAGTGGAGGCAGGTTCTCTGGATGCTTTCAAGAGAGAGCTAGATAGGACTCTTAAAAATAGCGAAGTCAGGGGATATGGGGAGAAGGCAGGAACGGGATACTGATTGGGGATGATCAGCCATGATCACATTGAATGGCAGTGCTGGCTTGAAGGGCTGAAAGGCCTACTCCTTCACCTGTTGTCCATTGTCTATTGTCCAGAAGATGCGCTGTGCTTCAGTAATCAAAAACAAAATCTTTATGCACTAATCTATAACCCGACCTCTCTTAACTCTTATTTTGGATTATTTTAACAAAGTTTCACGCAACATATGCGTTGGCAAAACAACGGTGGCGCAGAGGTAGAGTTGGTGCCTTACAGTGCCAGAGACCCGGGTTCAATCCTGACTACGGGTGCTGTCTGTACAGAGTTTGTACATTAGAAACATAGAAATTAGGTGCAGGAGCAGGCCATTCGGCCCTTCGAGCCTGCACCGCCATTCCATATGATCATGGCTGATCATCCAATTCAGTATTCTGTACCTGCCTTCTCTCCCTACCCCCTGATCCCTTTAGCCACAAGGGCCACATCCAACTCCCTCTTAAATATGGCCAACGAACTGACCTCAACTACCTTCTGTGGCAGAGAATTCCACAGATTCACCACTATGTGTGTGAAAAACGATTTTCTCATCTCAGTCCTAAAAGACTTCCCCCTTATCCTTAAACTGTGACCCCTTGTCCTGGACTTCCCCAACATCGGGAACAATCTTCCTGCATCTAGCCTGTCCAACTCGTTAAGAATTTTGTAAGTCTCTATGAGATCACCCCTCAATCTTCTAAATTCCAGCGAGTACAAGCCAAGTCTATCCAGTCTTTCTTCATATGGAAGTCGTGCCATCCCATGAATCAGTCTGGTAAACCTTCTCTGTACTCCCTCTATGGCAAGAATGTCTGTCCTCAGATTAGGAGGCCAAAACTGTACGCAATACTCCAGGTGTGGCCTCACCAAGACCCTGTACAACTGCAGTAGAACCTCCCTGCTCTTGTACTCAAATTGCTATGAATGCCAACATACCATTCACTTTCTTCACTGCCTGCTGCACCTGCATGCCTACTTTCAATGACTGGTGTACCATGACACCCAGGTCTCGCTGCATCTCCCCTTTTCCTAATTGGTCACCATTCAAATAATAGTCTACCTTCTTGTTTTTGCCACCAAAGTGGATAACCTCACATTTATCCACATTATACTGCATCTGCCAAGCATTTGCCCACTCACCCAGTCTATCTAAGTCATCCTGCAGCCTCCTAGCATCCTCCTCACAGCTAACACTGCCCCCCAGCTTCGTGTCATCCGCAAACTTCGAGATGTTGCATTTAATTCCCTCGTCCAAATCATTAATGTATATTGTAAATAGCTCGGGTCCCAGCACTGAGCCTTGCGGCACCCCACTAGTCACTGTCTGCCATCCTGAAAAGGACCCGTTCACTCCTACTCTTTGCTTCCTGTCTGCCAGCCAGTTCTCTATCCACATCAATACTGAACCACCAATACCATGTGCTTTAAGTTTGTATACCAATCTCTTGTGTGGGACCTTGTCGAAAGCCTTCTGAAAGTCCAGATATAACACATCCACTGCTTCTCCCTTATCCACTCTACTAGTTATATCCTCAAAAAATTCAATAAGATTCGTCAGACATGATTTACCCTTCGTAAATCCATGCTGACTTTGTCCAATGATTTCACCACTTTCCAAATGCGCTTCGATCCCGTCTTTAATAATTGACTCTAGCAGTTTCCCCACTACCGATGTTAGACTCACTGGTCTGTAATTCCCCGTTTTCTCTCTCCCTCCCTTTTTAAAAAGTGGGGTTGCATTAGTTACCCTCCAATCCTCAGGAACTACTCCAGAATCTAAAGAGTTTTGAAAAATTATCACTAAGGCATCTGCTATTTCTGGGGCTACTTCCTTAAGTACCCTGGGATGCAGCCTATCTGACCTTGGGGATTTATCAACCTTTAATCCATTCAATTTACCCAACACCACTTTCCGGCTAACCTGGATTTCACTCATTTCCTCCATATCATTTGACCCGCGATCCCCTGCTATTTCCGGCAAATTATTTATGTCTTCCTTAGTGAAGACAGAACCAAAGTAATTATTCAATTGTCATTCTACCCATAACCTCCCCATATTCATCTCTCAAAACCAATGTTCATAAATTGCCACTATTAATAGGTGTAAAAAAGCACCATAATTTGGGTGGAAATTATTAAAACTACATTTAACTATATATTGCAATGGTACATGTGACAGCAGGGACAGAACTACAGAAATGGTAGTAGCCCAGTGCTCGGTAGAATTACTCGAGTTGTTTCTTTTAAATAACATCTGGGTGTTTAGAATGTGTGAACTATTATAAATCATAACAATTTATTGGACATAGATGAGAGGCAATCATCAAACAATCATAAGGAATTACAAATTAAGTTTAAGGTTGCAGTAATACTGCAGGTGCCGGTTTGACCCTGAAACTTGTTTAGGAGCAGAAATCTGTATTGGGTGGCGCCGCGTGTGGCAGCCTCGCCAGCAGGTTGTCCGTCCTTTCACCCTTTTCGTTATTTTTAGTCTGTCTAAAAGTATGTTTTTGGAGGTTTCTTTTTTTTGTAGGTGGGGGGGGGGGGGGGGGGGGGGGGGGGGGGAAAGAGGGGAAACCGTTTCCCAGTCACTTCCTGGTTGAGGATGCTTCTTTTCTCTGAGTCGTATCTTCGCCCCCCCTCGCAGTCGACCAACTGGATTGGCGCGTCCTTTCCTGACGGAAACCGGCCAGAGCTTCAGCAGCAGCGTAGCACTGAATTACCATCGTGGAGCGGGCGATGCCTTCCCGGGGATCGCCGTGTTGAGGTTCCTGTGTGTTGAGCCTGCTGCTTTAACATCATGGAGCTGTGGTTTGCAGAGCTTTTAACCATGGGCGGCACTGACTCTAACATCGCGGAGTTCTGGGACCCCTTGCTGGGGGTTGCCAGCGTTGAATTTCCACCCAGCTCGGCCTGTGGGCTTCGGGAGCCGCGGTCTCAGGTGGGAAGTGGCCGATTCAGAAACTCCAAGCCGCTGAGAGTGTTCTTCCGTTCCGACGTCGGAGTTTCGATCTTCCTGGCGAAAGGGCCTGAACATCGGGCCGCCATAGCGGTGACTGCAGAGGGCTCAAAGGCCCCGACCACGGGTGAACAAAGAGGAAGATGACTGATCTTTATTGCCTTCCCTCACAGTGGGAACGTTGATTCCGCTGTGTGGGCATGTTCATGTTAAACTCTTTTTTATTCGTATGGCTGCATGGTAACTCAAATCTCAGTGTACCAATTGGTGTACGTGACAATAAATATAACTTGAACGTGAAGATAGCAACTGTGTTATCAAAAATAAAATAGAAAAAGAAAATGCAGTAAATGCACAACAGATCAAGCAGCGTCACTGGAAAGGGAACCTGTTTCAAGGTAATGACTTTTCATCAGGCGTTTTATTATGTGGGCTTGTTATTTGAGCAAAACAGAGCTTTGTATCGACAAAAAAGTGGATTGTTTTTAATTTGATAAAGTAAAAGATCACAAGCCTTTCCCAGTAACTTCACGTTTCTGCAACGTTTTATTCATGCAAAGAATGGAAGCTTTGTAAGATGAACTGATGTGGCCCTAATTGTCCTTGAAAAGGTGCTGGTGAGTCACATTCAGTCCTTGAAGTGTGAATATAACAACAATGCTGTTAGGGAGAGAGTTCCAGGATGTTGACCCAACAACAGTGAAGGAACGGCGATATATTTCCAGGGTGGTATGTGACTTGGAGAATACCTTCTGATTGGCGGCGCTCCCATGCTTTTGCTGCTCTCATCCTTCTACCTGTTAGAAATGTGTAAAGTGCTGTCTATGACATCTTGGTGCATTGCTACAGTGCATTCTGTAGATGGTGCAATCTGCTACAATTGTGTGCCAATGGTAAAGTGAGTGAATAGTTGTGAATGAGGTGACTATCAAATGGGCTGCTATGCCCTGTACTATATCATGTACATCTGTGTCCACATATTACTTGCCAAACTTTGTTCTATCTCTACCCCCCCCCCCCCCCCCCCCCCCCCCCCCAGCCTCCACAAACAGTCTGAAGAATGGTCCCAATGCAAAACATCATCTATCCATGTTTTCCATAGATGCTGCCTGACCCGTTGAGTTATTCCAACACTTTGTGTCCTTTTGTGTAAACCGACATCTGCAGTAAAATCATGAGAGGAATAGATCGGGTAGAGTCTCTTGCCCAGAGTAGATGAATCGAGGACCAGAGGACATGGGTTTAAGGTGATGGGGAAAAGATTTAATAGGAATCTGAGAGGTAACTTTTTCACACAAAGGGCAATGGGTATATGGAACAAGCTGCCAGAGGAGGTAGTTGAGGCAGGGACTATCGCAATATTTAGGAAACAATTAGACAGGTTCATAGATAGGACAGGTTTGGAGGGATATGGACCAAGCACATGCAGGTGGGACTAATGTAGCTGGGACATTGGTGGCCGGTGTGGGCAAGTTGGGCCGAAGGGCCTGTTTCCACATTGTATCACTCAATGACTCGATGACTCTACTCTATGTCCTGTATGATTTTTAGCTTCTTGAATGTTGTTGAAACTCCACTCTTCCAGGCAAGTGGGGAGTATTCAAACACAAACCTGACTTAAGACTTGTAGATGGTGGACGGGCTTTGGGGAGGTATGAGGTATGTTAGTCACCAGGTGTCACTAGGTTGGAGGTGTGTTAGTGTTCTTGTAGCCAGTCAGTGGCTAGCAACCCATATGTGTGTCTGGGCACTGCAGTTCAATTTCTAGTCATTGTTAACCCCAGGATATTGGTAGTGGGGGGATTCAGTGATAATCATCCCATTTAATATCAGGGAGTGGTAGTTTAATTTTCTCTGTTGGATATTGTCATTTCCTGGCACTGACATGTTGTGAATGTTATTTTCCACCCATCAACACATCTGGATAGCACACAACAAAAGCTTTTCACTGTACCTCAGATCATGTAACAATGAACTAAACTGATACCAAGACCATGCTGAAAAACAATCACCCATTCATACTAGTTTGATGTCTAGCTTTGCTTAGAAATAGGCCCTTTGGCTCACCAAGTCCATGCTGGCCATCATGTTCATTCACACTTGTTCGATGTTATTTCACTTTCTCATCAACTGACAAGGTTAGACTACATGGAATCAACTCAATTTCTTGTTTTGGTTTTGTTTCATTTAAATTATTTTAGTTTTATTTTCAGTGTATAAAGTATATCCAATTTGGTTTTGTGTCCATTAACCTTTTTAACTATTTTAATCATAATTTTATGTTTTGAATATTTTTGGAACTGAATGTTGATGAACGTTAGAAACATCCAAAAATATTGAGATATTATTAACAGTTTTAAGAGCAATCTTAACCAAAGTAACTTTTCGGAACGATTCTTTTCAGAAATGTGACTTTCATGGACAGGGCAGACATAGGGAAAACCAAATTAAAAGATTCACGTTCATAAGTGATCGGAGCAGAATTAGGCTATTCAGCCCATCAAGTCTACGCCATTCAATCATGGCTTATCTATCTTTCCCTCCTAATACCATTCTTCTGCCTTCTCCCCTTATCCCCTGACACCTGTATTAATGGGGAATCTCTCTGCCTTAAAAATATGAATTGACTTGGCCTTATAGGTCTTATAATTATCCTTATCTTACCACTAAATTACCTAGTTACTCTTTATCGCTATTGCAGATTGCTTGCCAATCAAACATTACTTCCATCCACCAACATCAGCACCACACTCTTTTTGAGATTGATCTTGGGCCGGATGAAGTAGATGTCCTAAAGTTGAAGGAACTATTTTTCAATTTAGTGATGTGGGGGCCTCTGACAAGGCCAAAACTTTACACATGCAAACATAAATAAGAGATGTGATCTACCGTTGAAGACAGGAGCAGCACTGATAGTTTGTCTGGATTATTAAAATGAGGCCTAGGGATCACCAACACTGTGAACGATTGCTGCGTAAAACTGTAACATCCATTTTTTATTTCTGTTCTGAATCTTGCACTCATCCTAAACAATGTCCATAAATTTACCAGGCTAAAAAAATGCTTGTTGAGTAATGATAAAGACGATTAAAGTTCAATCATGGTAAACTTTGCAGGAATTATACATGGGGAGGCAAGAACAGAAACAATGTTCCCAGGTTTTGGTTCCATTATGCTTTATAGCTTGAATACAATTGTGGTGTAATGGGGGCATTAAAATGGCTTGAGTTACACTCAGTGTCCATGAACAGGACATAATTTACAGGGAGACACTGACACTGATATCAAAAATAGGTTGGAAGAGGAAAAGCTGCAGAGGGAGTTCGGACATGTCAGATTCCGAATAGGAGTAAAGGAGGAAATGATTAATTCAGAAAGAGAATAAAATTATGTTCCACAAGCCTTCATAAATAATTGGTGGTTGAAGCGTGGGAGGAAGGGGGTTAGGCGAGGTTACATTTATTATTATCTGTACCGAGGTACAGCAGAAAGCATTTATTTGTGTGCGACCCAATCATATCACATAATATCATACATGAATATAATGAAGCCAAATATGTTACAAAAGATAGAGCAAAGGGAAAGACATCAAAGTGCACAATTTAATTTCCCAGCATAACAGTTTCAGAAAAATAAGTCCAATGTCTGCAACGAGGTAGGTTAGAAAATTGGAACTAAACGCTAGCTATGGACGGGCCATTCAGGAGTCTGTTAACAGAGGGGAAGACGCTGCTCCTGAGTCTGATGGTGCACGTTATCAAGCTTATATATCTTTTACCCAAAGGAAGCGAGGAGAAGACAGAATGTACGGTGTATGACTATTCTTTGATAATGTTAGCTACTTTCCCAAGGCAGCGTGAAGAATAGATGGAGTCAATGGCGAGGAGTTCGATCTGTGTGAATGACTGGGCTACATCTACAAGGCACTGTAATTCCTTGCAATCTTGTGCAAAACTGTTCCCAAACCAAGCTGTGATGCAACCCAACAATATGTTTCCTACAGTTCATCTGTAGAAGATTGTAGGAGTCATAATATCATAAGGAATAGGAGTAGAATTAGGCCATTTGGCCCATCAAGTCTACCCCGCCATTCAATCTTGGCTGATCTTTCGCTCCCTCCCAACCCCATTCTCCTGCCTTCTCCCCATAACCTGTGACACCTGCACTAATCAGAACCTATCTATATCTGCCTTAAACATATCCACTGACGGCCTCTACAACCTTCTGTGGCAAAGAATCCCATAAATTCACCACGCTCAGGTTAAAGAAATGTCTGCTCATCTCCTTCCTAAAAGAACATCCTTTAATTCTGAGGCTACTACCTCTAGTCCTAGATTCTCCCACTAGTGGAAACTAGTGGAGTTATTGGAAGCATGCCATATTTCCTCAGTCTCCTGCGGAGGTAGGGGCATAGGTGCTTTTTTGGCTGTAGCTTTATTCTGGTTTCTCCACGACAGATTGTTGGTTATATTTATAAAATATTTTTTTCCATTCTGAAAGGAGGAGAGATTATGTAATGGATTCCACTGATTTTCCCTCCACTGACCAAGAGTATTTTCAGCTTTTTTGTTTTTTATTATAAAACAACAGATCTAAATGCCCACCTGTTCACATAGGAATAGATCCAGTGGATGAGAAAATAACAACCCAAAAAAGATCAAATGCTTAGCTTGTGACCAATGGCTCAGGAAGGGATCAAGGCCACTTAAGCTGCAAAAATATAATTATCAGGTTTGAGTAGAATACAAATTGGCTGCTTTTACTATATTGTTCACTAGTGTGAAGTGTATATAATAGAACTTCTCAAGCCATACTGCATGAAAACAGTTCTTCAGCAAACCAAGTCTGCATTGACCGTCAATAACCCATTTACACCAATTGTCCACTAATCCCATTTTATCGTCCCCACATTCCCATCAATTCCCCCAGATTCTAACAGTCAGCAAAACAATAGTGCAATTTACAGTGGTAAGTAAACCTATCAAACCCACACATGTTTGGGATATGGGAGGAAACTAGAAGGCATTACAAGGGGAACATGCAAACTCCACATGGACAGCACAGGAAGTCGGGAATTAATCTTGTTTGCTAGGATTGTGAGACAGTGGCTCTACTGTCAATTAAATTATTCTCACCCTTTTCCCATCAACTGTTGTTGAATTGACATGGATTGCATAAGAATCTGTATACTGCATAAAATGGTATAGTTTATTGAGTTTCCATGAATGAAAATGTTAGTATAACTTTAAAATATAGATCTTCACCATCCTTCCCAATCCCTATCTTGTCTACAAAGTGTGAAGATTTTTTCTGTTCTAGTGAAATGCCTTTCTGACATGACATATTTAGAGTCATACAGTACGGAAACAGGCCCTTTGGCCCAACTTGTCCATGCCGGCCGGCCAAGATGGGGCCTAATTAAAATGGCTCATTTAAGTTTTCAAACTCACTGAGGCTGAGCTTCAAACTCCAATATGGAGAGTGTAAGTCCAAAATAGGACAACAACATTACACTCTTGATTCCTTGAAAGAGGTGGAGGAATTACATTACTTATCATGGGGAATGCCATAGCTGCACATAGAGAGGACATACTGAGGGACCATCCACTAAGGCAAATGGGTAAAGCTCAACAATAAGAAAGGTGGTATCACTCTGTTGGAATTATACTATAGTTCTTCTTATGGCCAGTTGGATATAGAGGAATAGATATGCAAACAGTTTACGGAAAGATATAAAAGCAACAGGATTGTCGCAGATGGTGATTTTAACTCCCCCAGTACTGACTGGAACTTTTTTCGTGAAATAGGTTCAAATTGGGTAGAATTTGTTAAGTGTATCCAAGAGGTTTTCTTGAATTAGTATGCAGCAAATCCAACTGGAGGAGGTACCATACAGGATCTTGTGTTGGGAAACAAGCCTGGGCTGATATCCGGGATTTCAGTGGGAGAGCATTTTGATTGCAATTCCTTAAATTTTAAGATAGTTATGAATAAGAATAACTCTAGAACTTGCAGGAAAGAATTACATTTGGGAAGGTAGAACCATTCGTGGATCAAGGAGGGAATATATACTTGGATTCGAAGTATGGAGGCGAGATACTAAACATAGAAACATAGAAACATAGAAATTATGTGCAGGAGTAGGCCATTCGGCCCTTCGAGCCTGCACCGCCATTCTATATGATCATGGCTGATCATTCAACTCAGTATCCCGTACCTGCCTTCTCTCCATACCCCCTGATCCCCTTAGCCACAAGGTCCACATCTAACTCCCTCTTAAATATAGCCAATGAACTGGCCTCAACTACCCTCTGTGGCAGAGAGTTCCAGAGACTCACCACTCTGTGTGAAAAAAGTCTTTCTCATCTCGGTCTTAAAGAATTTCCCCCTTATCCTTAAGCTGTGACTCCTTGTCCTGGACTTCCCCAACATCAGGAACAATCTTCCTGGATCTAGCCTGTCCAACCCCTTAAGAATTTTGTAAGTGTCTATAAGATCCCCTCTCAATCTTCTATATTCTAGAGAGTATAAACCGAGTCTATCCAGTCTTTCTTCATAAGACAGTCCTGACATCCCAGGAATCAGTCTGGTGAACCTTCTCTGCACTCCCTCTATGGCAATAATGTCCTTCCTCAGATTTGGAGACCAGAACTGTACGCAATACTCCAGGTGTGGTCTCGCCAAGACCCTATACAACTGAAGTAGAACCTCCCTGCTCCTATATTCAAATCCTTTTGCTATGAAAGCTAACATACCATTCGCTTTCTTCACTGCCTGCTGCACCTGCATGCCAACTTTCAATGACTGGTGTACCATGACACCCAGGTCTCGTTGCATCTCCCCTTTTCCTAATCGGCCACCATTTAGATAATAGTCTGCTTTCCTGTTTTTGCCACCAAAGTGGATAAGCTCACATTTATCCACACTATACTGCATCTGCCAAACTCACCCAGCCTATCCAAGTCGCCTTGCAGTCTCCTAGCATCCTCCTCACAGTCAACATTGCCCCCTCATCCGCAAACCTGGAGATATTGCCTTCAATTCCCTCATCCAGATCATTAATATATATTGTAAATAGCTGGGGTCCCAGCACTGAGCCTTGCGGTACCCCACTAGTCACTGCCTGCCATTGTGAAAAGGACTTGTTTACTCCTACTCTTTGCTTCCTGTTTGCCAGCCAGTTCTCTATCCACATCAATACTGAACCCCCAATGCCATATGCTTTAAGTTTGTATACTAATCTCTTATGTTGGACCTTGTCGAAAGCCTTCTGGAAATCCAGATACACCACATCCACTGGTTCTCCCCTATCCATGCTACTAGTTATATCCTCGAAAAATTCCACAAGATTCGTCAGACATGATTTACCTTTCGTGAATCCATGCTGACTTTGTCCAATGATTTCACCACTTTCCAAATGTGCTGCTATCCCATCTTTAATAACTAGCAGTTTCCCCACTACCGATGTTAGACTAACTGGTCTGTAATTACCCGTTTTCTCTCTCCCTCCCTTCTTAAAAAGAGGGGTTACATTTGCTACCCACCAATCCTCAGGAACTACTCCAGAATCTAAAGAGTTTTGAAAGATTACCACTAATGCATCCACTATTTCCGGAGCTACTTCCTTAAGTACTCTGGGATGCAGCCTATCTGGCCCTGTGGATTTATCGGCCTTTAATCCATTCAATTTACCCAACACCACTTCCCGGCTAACCTGGATTTCACTCAATTCCTCCTTTGACCAGCGGTCCCCTTCTATTTCCGGCAGATTATTTATGTCCTCCTTAGTGAAGACGGAACCAAAGTAGTTATTCAATTGGTCCGCCATATCCTTGTTCCCCATTATCAACTCATCTGTTTCTGACTTCAACACATTTTTATTTGCACCAATATTCGCCAAGGATAAGGGCATGGAGGATTGTGAAATCAGTGTGGGATTAATATGTTAATATGATTGGACATTAATATATTAATATGATTGGACATTTTGAGATCAAGAAGCTGATGGTGTTGGAGTAAGTTGCAGGTGTAGGTTGCAGGTGACACCAAAACTGGTGGAGTTGCGGACAGTGAAAAAGGCTGTCAAAAGATGGATAGGACAGAGCTGTCTCAGATATGAACAGAGAAATGGCTGATACGATAGTGGCATTTAAGGGGCTTTTAGATAAACAAATAAAAATGCAGGGAATGATGGGGTATGGATCGTGTGCAGGCAGAAAGAAGTAGTTCAATTTGGCATGAGCCGAAAGTCCTGTTCCTCTGCTGCACCATTCTATGTTCTATGGACTTATTCTCAATTTGTAAGATGTTTGATTTTCATTTGTCTCTATTTTTGACAGAGCCCTCCCAATTTTTACTGAGACACAGCAAAGAAAATCGGGTGAGGGCTTATTTGCCTTTTGCAGCTGGAAAGAACATTTGTATTTGTTATTTCAAAACATCTGCAGTTTGAACTTATGGCAAAATGCTCCCGTGACTCAATTTTTTCTCCTATTAGTTAAAGAAAATTGAAACCTATTAGTGATTTATTGTTATATTGACATAAAGTGAATTGGATATTATATAATCAAACCTTGTGATCACCTCATGGGATCAAAACATGCCAAGCATTCATTTTATAGAATCTGAGTTCCTCAGCAAACTATAATAAAACCTTTGACAAGGTGATAGATGCAGCATAAAATAATTATTTGAATATGTGAAACCAGTACTCAGCAGTATTACCTTGCACAGAATCAGTAATATATTGATATATATATATTGAAATATATTGTAATATATCAGTAATATATTGAAGTTGCTCATATTCAGTATTTATTTATTGACCGACATCATTAAAAAAGACCACGATCAATTTCTCATTGTTGTTTATGAGACCTTGCTTTTGGAAATTGCCTGCAGTGTTTCCAAAGTTATAATGTTGGCAGCACTTCAAATGAAATGCCCCAAGGTGTAGTGGGGTGTCCAAGAGGTCAATAAAGGTATAATGTATGTATGTTTATCCTGTCTTTCACTGAAATCATTTTTTTTTAAATAGCATTACTTTGCAATGGTAAATCTAGCCGAGTTAAACAGCTGAGAAGTCTTTGTCCTCCAATTTGGCAATTACTTCCCTCACATGTTATCACCTATCACTTGCTAGACTTTATGTCATCCCACCCCCTTCCTCCACTTTGTCAATATTCCCTTCCCTGGTACATTCAGTCTGAAGAAGGGCCTTGACCCAAAACATCATCAATCCATTCCCTCCACAGATGTTACCTGACTCACTCAAACTTTGTGCTTTGCACCAGGTGAGGAATGTGTTCTGTTATGCACATCTTTCTTTAACTAATAAAAGGACACAAAGTACTGGGGTTACTCAGCATCCCCAGAGAACATGGATAGGTGATGTTTTGGATCTGACTGAAGAAGGGTCCCATCCCAAAAAATTACCTAACCAAGTTCTCCAGAGATGCTGCCTGAACCATGAATGACTCCAGCATTGTGTGTCCTTTTGTGTAAACCAGCATCTGTAGTTCCTTGTTTCAATTTTCTTTAACTAATCTTTTGCAAAATTTTTTTTTTTCTAGAATTGGAACAATGGATGAAATAGTTAAACAATATATCTTCATGCATGATGTAGGCAGAAATGTGTGTGTGTCCAGATGGTACTTTCCACCAACTTTGGAAGAGATCAAGAAGGCAAACCAGCACAGGCAAGGTATCATGCATGGACGGAATCCCTATTGAACTCTACAAGGCAGCAGCTCCTGAGACGCTAGACGCCTTCCACAACCTCTTGTCCAGCATCTGGGAGACAAAGTATGCCCTATGAATTCAGGGACACCACTGTTGTCTCCTTGTTCAAAAACAAAGGTAGCAAAGCTGACTGGCAACTACCGAGGCATCTCCTTGTTGTCCGTCACTGGAAAGATACTGACCCCTGTAAACCGCCTAATCAATATGGTCGCAGAAGCAAGCTTGCTGGAGTCTCAATGTGATTTCAGACCTGGTCGCAGCACTGCTGATATGATCTTCACGGTGAGACAGATACAGGAAAAGTGCATCGAGCAGAAGATGGACCTCTACGTGGTCTTCATAAACTTGACAAAGACCTTTGACATGGTCAACCGGCGGGCTCTGTGGTTGATACTACACAAGCTCGGCTACCCAAGAAAGTTCATCCAGATCATCCGCCTCTTCTATGATGGCATGACAGGAACAGTTCTGGTCAACGGCGAAACTTCAGCACCTTTCAACATCTCCAATGGAGTGAAGCAAGGTTGCGTTCTGGCCCCTATACTCTTCAACCTCTTCTTCGGCTGCTTCCTGAGTCACACACTCCAGGACCTCGACCGTACCTGAAGTACTGTCTGGGCGGATCTCTCTTTGATCGTCAACGACTGAATGCCAAAACCAAGATGCATGAACGGCTCATTCTCAAAGCCCTTTTTGCGGATGGCTGCGCCCTCATGGCTCACGAGGAGTCTGACCTCCAGTTCATTTTGACCAAATTTGCGGAAGCAGCAGATGCTTTTGGTCTCACAATCAGCCTCAGCAAAACGGAAGTCATCCATCAGCTGGCTCCAGACTCTGCAGCACCGCCCCCAAGTGTGCACATTGACAGCACACAGCTGAAAGCTGTTGACTCCTTCAAATACTTATGAAGTGTAATATCATCTGATGGCACCCTGGACAAGGAAATCTCAACGAGAATCTGTAAAGCCAGTCAAGCACTTGGACGACTGCGTACATGAGTGTTGAACCACCACGACATTGAGATGTCAACTAAACTCAAAGTCTATAAAGCAGTTGTGCTTTCCAGCCTGCTCTATGGCTGTGAAACGTGGACCTTGTATAGGAATCACATCCGTCAACTTGAGAAGTTCCATATGCGCTTGTTACTGTCCATGGGCATTTGCTAGACAAAGTGCCCAACCTAGAAGTAGTGGACAGATCCAACTTCACAAGCATTGAGGCAATGATCATCAAAGCACAGCTCCGATGGACTGGGCATGTCATCAGGATGGATGAAACCCTCATGCCTCAACAGGTCTTCTTTGGCGTGCTCTCCCAGGGACAAAGGAACTGTGGGCGTCCCGGGAAGCGGTACAAAGATTGCATCATGGACCACCTCCACTATTGTGGTGTTGTGCCCAAGCAACTGAAAGCCTGTGCCAGTGACAGGACACAGTGGAGCCAGCAACTTTGAGGAGTGCCGCGTAGAGCGACTTCTCAAAGCCAGGGAGAGAAGGAAGCTGCCAAGAATCTGCCAGCGATAACCTTCATCTACCCCCACTGGCCTCGAGTGTGCGGTTCACGAATAACCATGTCAGAACTCACCCGCCATCGTCATTACCGACTGGCCACCATCATCACAACAATAGGGCTGTACTTATAAATTGTATGAAATTATGTAATTTGGCAATATTTTAACTCACTAGCACTCCCACTCATCAATAGTAATTGATGCTTAATTTATTTTATCCTTACACTTCTAAAAGGCCCTTAATCCTTTTTATAATGTATTGCAGTAGTGCAAGATAAATGTTTGAATTCATTTCACTTTTCACTTTTTAAATCATAAGTCATCTCTACAAGGCAATTTGGATGACTTACACGAACAATAGCAGAACACCATGGGATAATAATCACTCCCATGGGAATTAAAAAAACCTTGGCTGCACATTTTCTTAACAGTAAAATCAGGCTTTATTCCAAAGTGCATAATAATAAGTATACATCATGGAGAAAATTGGTTTAAAAAGAAGAAAATAATGATAGCTAAATAGGAACTTAGAAATACCATTCGAAGAATTATTAAACAACTATAGTTGTCTTAATCGAAGTTTGGCGATGAGCAGAAGCAAGTTGAGATACAGTAGCATAAGACATTTAAAAACGACACCTCGCATTCGTGGCCTTTTAAATTCAAATTTGGAATGAGCTGCCAGAAGAAGCTACACAAAGAAGCAGATCCAATTATGGCTTTTAAAAGACATTTGGGCAGATATATGAATAGGAAGGGCCAAATGCAAGCAAATGGGGCAAGTCCTGAATTCCAACTTAGTTGGCATAGACAAGGTGGGCAGAAGGACTTGTTTATGTGCTGCACAGATCTTTGACTGACTTATAGGTAATAGTGGACTGTGTGTGTTAAGGGATGTCCCACTTAGGTGATTTTTTTAGGTGACTACAGTCAACTAGGCTGTCGCCACATGGTCGTCGGGGTGTCGCCAGTAGGTCGTGAGTAGCCTCTTCAGTCGCCCAAAGAGACGTAGCGTCTTTCTCGTCTCCGCTCGAATTTTCAACATGTTCAAAGATTTTCGGAGATAGTCGGTGACAGCGGATTTGATGCCAATGAGCATAGCTTGACTTCTCCTGACGTAGGTGCTGTCGTAGTTGTCACCAGGTTAACGTAGGTTGTTGCCAGGTTAATATATGTTGTCGCCGGTGCTGACTTCATTTTTTTTTGTTGTTAATGTATAGAATCTACTTCAATTTTTATGTCGCAGACGGGTCCAGTCGCCGTTGTTTTGGTGACCTGCTACGACTATGACGGCAATCGCCGGCAGTCACCTAAAAATAGCCTAAGTGGGACAGGCGCTTTATCCAGCTTCATATTTTGGATGAACATTGTTGCTTCAAATATAAATTCACCAGGTTACTACATGGTGTGAGGGGAAACACATGCAGAAAGACAAAACATATTGTCAGAATTTTACTCATTACAGGGCGATATGATTGAGTGCTTGAAATATATATCGGAACACGTGGATGCAGATCTTTCCAATCAGTTAAAGACTCCATATAAGAGTGGTCATAATGCAAGGGGGTGGAAGATTGCAACCTTCACGTGGTCCGCCCTGTTTCAACGAATGCAATCAACCTGGCATGCACAATCAAATAAGATCAAATAGAACAAGTTGGCCTACAACTTTAGGCTGTGCACGCCATACGCAAGAAGAAGATAAATGCAAGATTAAATGTAAGTGATTTTGAAAGGACATATTTTGCCAAAGAATTGCAGGGTTGTAGAATTCAGTGTGTGAGATAGGGGTTGAAATACAAAACATAACAGCCATTAAGCTTGGAATTGGATGAGTAGTTGAAAAATAAAAAAAGGAAGTATGAGATTTGGGAACAGAACGGTAAATATAGTTAGCTCCAAAACTTTAAGTGAAGGGATAATGATGACAAAGAATGCTTGGGATAAATGATGAGTTCAAATGTTGGAACATCTATGTATTACTGTGTTATTTTAATTCATTCTTATGATGCTTGGGTCACTAGCAAAACTAATATTTACTATCCATGGAAGATGATAGTGAGCTTTCTTTTACACAATTACAAGTTTGTTTAGATTTTGTTTAGGAGAAGATCGTGAAAGCTAAGGATTTAAGGCATGGGAGTTGTGATATCTTGGATCATATACAAATTGCTTAATTAGGAGGTATTGGCTTTTTTAAAGCCCGATAAGGTGGGTAAACCCTGAGGCCCTGACCAAGTACATCCTCTGACTGGGTGGCAAGCTAGGGATGAAACTGTGGAAGCCCTTTTCAGAGATATGTGTGTCACCTTTAACCACAGATGATGTTCTGGTGTACTGGCTGGTGGTTATTATTGTACTGTTATTTAAGAAGGGCAGCAAGGACAAGTCAAAAACCGCAGGACATTGTGCCCGATATCAGTGATGAGAAGGTTATTGAATGGGATTCTTAGGGGCAGGATCTACCAGCATTTGGATAGACAACAGGCACGTGCCGTCAGGGTAGGCAAGGTAGGCAGTGCCTACCCTGAATAAAATTATAAAATGATAATTATTAAATATAAATAGTAAAGGTGCAGGAGAATTATGCTTACCTAAGAGATCGATCTCTTAGGTAGGTATAATTCTCCCATGTCTTTCATCCACAGTACATTTAAAACATGGAAGTATGTGCTACTCACGTGCCGTCGACCCTGCTTCAAGCCATCAGTGGCAACAGTCTATAGAGGCAACTGAAATTCTGCCTTTACACCTTGGACTGCATGCATGTGCAGTGCAAGTTTCTTGGCGGGTTTTTCAAAGATGGATAGTGATTATCTTAAGAGTTTCTCTAAGCAATCTTATGAGGAAAAGACCAAAATAATTAAAAATGGCAGACCAACGCCGGAACTTAAAGAACTTCAACAGCGCAAAGGAACAAAAATAATTAGACCATTTAAAACAGCTTGGTACAACAGGAAAGAGTGGCTATGCAGTTGTATTTCAACAAATAGAATGTGGGAAATAAATTTCTTTGAGCTATATGTTTTTAAATACTTTAGAAGACAAATTACTTTATAAAAGTCGAGAGAACAATCTGCGCATGCGCGGTTTTCAAGATTTTTTTTGAATGCTGACTGACCAAAGATACTGACTGCCTATCCTGAATAATTACTTACGGCACGTGCCTGATAGACAAGGACTGATTAGGCATAGTCAGCCAGGCTTTTTGCAAGGGAAATAACGTCTCACAATCTGATAGTTTTTTGCAGAGGTCGCCAAGAAAACTTTAACAAGGTCATTGGTAGAACAGCATGCTAATCTGCAAAGTTGGATCACATTGAATCCAAGATGAGCTAATCACTTGGATTTTACCTCATCTCTGTCCTAAATGGCCTACCCCTTATTCTTAAACTGTGACCCCTGGTTCTGGACTCTCCCAACATTGGGAACATTTTTCCTGCATCTAGCCTGTCCAATCCCTTAATAATTTTATATGTTTCTATAAGATCACCTCTCATCCTTCTAAATTCCAGTGAATATAAGCCCAGTCGATCCATTCTTTCCACAGTCAGTCCCGCCATCCCGGGAATTAACCTGATGAACTTGCGCTGCACTCCATCAATTGCAAGAATTTTCTTCCTCAAATTAGGAGACCAAAACTGCACACATCTAGATCACTTTGTAGGCCAAGGAATGACAAATGGAATTTAACTCAGACAGATTTGAGGTGTTGCACTTTGATATATCAAATCATCACAGAGATGACACAATAGATTAGCCATGGAGAGTATTGCCAAACAGAGGTGTCTGGGACGACAGGTGCATGATTTACTCAAATGTGATGAGTCAGGTGCTTACTCTGGTGAAGAAGGTATTTGGCATGCTAACCTTAAATAGGCAGGGTTTTGAGTACACAAGTTGAGACATCATAAAGGAGTTGTACAGTTAATTGTTGATACCACACTGTGTAGTTCAGGTCGTTCAAACTATAGGAATAATATAATTAAATTGGAAAGGGTGTAAAAGAGATTCACCAATGTGTTACCAGGGCTAGTGGGCATGTGTTATAGAGAGAGGATGGATAGGCTAGGACTTTTTTCTTGGAGCATAGAAGGCACATTGTGTTACCTATTTGAGGTGTACAAGATCCCGAGGGGCATGGATGAAGTGAACAGTTAGTCTTATTTTCCTAAATAGAGGATTCAAATCCTTGAGGGCCTAAGCTAAAGGTGAAAGGAGAGGGATTTATGAGAGACCTCGGGAAAACCTTTTCACTCGGAAGGTAGTACTAACCTGGAATGAACTGCCAGAAAAAGATGTAGAAGCGGAAGCAATAACGAGTTTTAAACGACATTTGGACAGATATAGATAGGGAGGGTTGAGAGTGATATGGACCAAATGCAGACAAATGGGACTAGCCCAGAATGCCAACTTGGTAAGCATGAACAAGGTGAGCTGAATGCTCTGTTTCCATGCTGTTAAACTCTATGATATTTCCAAAAGTCAGAAGGATCATTGTGGGCTCCACCTTTCCTTGATCATCGTTGCTGCCTTTGATCTAGCTTTTTGCATATCTTTCATTAATTTGTTTTACGTGTCTTTTCACATCACTCGGTTCCCTCTCATCTGACTCTTAGTCTGAAGAAGGATCTCAAACCGAAACTTCATCCATTCCTTTTTCCAGAGATGGTGCATGACCCGCTGAATTACTCTAGCTCTTTGTGTCTATCTTCGGTGAGTTCTTGTGATCTTGTCCCAGCAATGATACTTCCAATATAACCATACTTTATCATTATTGCTCAAAACGACATTCAACTCTTTCTATTAAAGATTAATACAATTCCTTGCAATGCCATGCATTAATCAATGTGATTAGTTTGCTTAGTTAAAAGCAGTTAAAGGAAACCCACAGTACTTGAATATTAAGGAACTAATTTGTGCAATGAATACCTGAATTAGCATATCATTCAACGAAAGAGTTTCTAATTACAATCTCAATAATATATTGTGAGACATCTTAACACTAATTAATTAATTAAACTTTGCTTGGAACCAAAACAACGACTATGGATATAAAGGATGTGCAAAGGGGAATACAAGGCCTTTTGCTTAATTGCATGATTTTATTCTCCACCAACTGCACTTGCAGAATTTAATGGATTAATTAATTACATGGTGAAATATTCAAAAAAGACTTTATCCATTATGATGGGGATATTAATGTTTAGAGCAATTTTACTGATAGAAAAAAAACATTGTTTTTTCTAAAATCTGTATATTTCAAGTCTTCTTGAAATATGGTACGTTCTCAACTTTGTAAACAGATCTACTCCTGGCCTCTTTTCATTAGAGATAGAAGCAGAATGAGGCCATTCGGCCTATCAAGTCTACTCCGCCATTCAATCATGGCTGATCTATCTCTCTCCCCACAACCTATTCTCCTGCCTTCTCCCCATAACCTCTGACACCCGGACTAATCAAGAATCTATCTAACTCTGCCTGAAAAATAGCTATTAACTTGGCCTCCGCAGTCTTCTTTGGCAAAGAAATCCTCAGATTCACCACACTCTGACTAAAGAAATTCTTCCTCATCTTCTGAAAGGAACATCCTTTAATTCTGAGGCTATGACCTTTATTCCTAGACTCTCCCACTAGTGGAAACATCCTCTGTACTCCATCCAAGCCTTTCATATTTCTGTAAGATATGTATTCAGCTTGCACTAAGTGCTCACATCTTCAAGTCATCGTCCTTTTTGATATTTAATTATTTATTTCTCACATTTTCAGAATAGTCAGGACGTGCACAATTTGTAAGAGAGAGCCTGATTCAACAGTCTTCAGTCACTAAAACTATTTACCCAAATGAGAGAATTTATCAAAGAGCACAAATTGATTTTCTGCCTCAAAGAAGAAGTGCCCTCATTCAAAAAAAGATCGCAATAATCCTCTCTTCATTGCCGTAGACAGCTATTAAGAACCCCTTCCATTGGGTAACCATTTTGCTCAATATGATTCCATTCACAACTGAAATCTTGAACTCCATGTTCTAAGAATATATCAATTCATGGCCTCAAACGAATATTTATGAAGGGTGAAAGAGTAATTTCTCGTGAAGAATTTGTTTGGGGTTTACCACCAAGTGGATGCAGTGGAGTTATTTGTTGCTTAACTTTTATTTACTGAACTGTCTTATCTCAGTTCCTATGGCACATATTAACCCTTCAAAGATAAGGTTTTTTGCTGAGGAGTGACTGTTTCCATTAGCAGCAGGTCAATGGTCAGAGAGCAGAAATTTAAGGCAATTGGCCAAAAAAAATAGAGTGGGGGATGTGGGAAAAGTAGAATCATGGTGCGTTGGAAAACTATAGAAAAGAAGAAGAATATTGTTATTAATATGGATTCCCTTGTTCAAAAGGGTGATGGAAACTGTTTTAAAAGCAACTTCCTGGAAAAATTGAAAATCTATGAGCCATTGGGAAAAGCACAGGAAGTGTATATAATCATGAGAGGAATAGATCGGGTAGATGCACAGAGTCTCTTGCCAAGAGTAGGTGAATCGAGGACCAGAGGACATAGGTTTAAGATGAAGGGGAAAAGATTTAATTGGAATCTGAGAGGTAACATTTTTACACCAAGGGTGGTGGAACAAGATGCCAGAGGAGGTAGATGAGGCAAGAAATATCCCGACATTTAAGAAACAGTTAGGCAGGTTTGGTGGGATATGGACCAAACATGGGCAGGTGGGACTAGTGTAGTTGGGACGTGTTGGCCAGTGTGAGCAAGTTGGGCCAAAGGGCCTGTTTCCACACTGTATCACTCTATGACTCTGTGACTATTTCTGGTCAATGATCTAACATTGTTTTAGGTTCAATCCACTTTTTGAATGTTCATATGATGTTTCACTCTATGACTTTATGAGTGGGTCTAATTATATAACCATTTTAAAGATGTACTGAAGCAAAAAGCTGCAGATGCTGAAATTCTGAAATAAAAGTAAAATATGTTGATCATAGTAGGTGGGACAGAATTTATTTCTCTCTCACACAGATACTGCCTGACCAGATAATCAATATTAAAAATCTAGAAATATTTATCTCAGATTTCCACCATCTGCATTAATAATGGAGAAACAAAGAACTGCAGATGCTGTTTTATACCAAATATAGACACAAAGTGCTGGAGAAACTCAGCATGTCAGGCAGCATCTCAGGAGATAAAGGATAGGTGACGATTCAGGTCAGAACCCTTCATGGAATGGTGGCCTGTCTTGTTAAAGGATTTAAGTACATCAGTGAGAATATCTTAATACAATTATATAGCATTTTGGTACAGTCACTCGTGGAGTGTTATGTATATGTTTGGTCACTTTGATGTTTAGACATCTATTTTTAGAAATCATTTAAAAAGTTTAAAGGTCAAATTCGTTCGATTGATCCATTTCTGGATAGTAAAGGAATCAAATGATATGAATACTGGGCGGGAAAATTCTGTTTGATTTATAGAATCGCCCAAGATCTTGTTGAATGGTGCACCAGCCTTGAGGGGCTGAATGGCCTCCTCATGTTCCTATTACTTATTTTCTTGTGTTTAAACATATCAGTATTAGTTAAAAGATAAAGTATTATAAAAATTAATGGGACTGAGAGATGATAACTTCCCAATATTTTATCCCAGTCCTGAAGGAGATTACTGGAAATAATGGTTGCACTGGGTGTTATTTTTTTTTTAAATCATAGGTTCTTGAACCCTCCCCTCAGACTGAATGCAGCAAATCTTTAAGACTGGAATTGCTCTTCACAGAACAAAAATGCCAGCAGCTTGAATACAAGATCAAAAGCTTTTTAAATACCAGGTTCTACACTTAACAACAGCATAGCTGACGTTGTTCCTAGCCCTTGGTCTCTGGTGTGCATTAGACACTGGTGGCATTGTCTTCAGTCTCCCTCTCCTTCTTGTCTTGTTGCCCTTGAGTCTGTGTGAATGTTTCTTCCATGTTCTTAGCTTTATCCTTCAATCCTGCGTCAAAGACCACTCAGTCAATACCCCCATGCAGGGCCGGATTTACGTATAGGCTTCTTAAGCTTAAGCCTAGGGCCTCGAGATCTAGGGAGCATCGGCAGGGCCAGATTTACCTATAGGATTCATAGGCTGAAGCCTAGGGCCTCAAAATCTAGGGGGCATCCGGCCAAGATGTTTTTTTTCCCCAGAGTAAAGAAAATCCTGAGAAAAAAAAAATTGGAGCGCTCTCAGTGTTTTCACTTTGACGGAAATTACCCGAAATTCTGGTTTTGGCCCGCTGGAAGCTTTGGGGAAAGAAATTGTGACCATCCACGCCTTGCACAGTTGGGAGAAGCCGGTGAGCAATGCAAAATGAGGCTGTCTCTCCACGCGTGCGCAGTGGGCCTGGGTGGGTTCAGATCTCCATTTGTACTCCACACAATCACCTTGACGCCTCGTGTCTACCAAAGGTCCTAGGTGTCTACTCCAGGTAAGTAGTGGGATATTGCATTGTGTGAGTGCCCGTTTCTCCGGGCCGGGGGGGGGGGGGCAGCTGCGGTGTCTGTGGGGGGAGAGAGAGAGAGAGAGGGAGGGGAGGGGGGAGAGAGAGAGAGAGAGTGAGAGAGAGAGGGGGGGGGGGGGGGAGGGGAGAGAGAGAGGGGAAGGGGGGAGAGAGAGATGGGGAGGGAGAGAGTTGGAGGGGAGGGAGGGGGAGGGAGGGGGAGGGAGGAGAAGCGGGAGAGGGGGAGGGAGGGGGAGGGAGGGGGAGGGAGGAGGCGGGAGAGGGGAGGGAGGGGGAGGGAGGAGGCGGGAGAGGGAAAGGGGGATTGCAAAATTAAGGTAGGTTTTAGAGCAATTATATTTTCTCCACCATATGAATAATATCAATCAATTGGAACTGCTTTCTTTTCCTTGCTAACAATACTGAAAAATATGAATTCCATAGTTTGCTACTTCCATTTTGCATCATAATATTAATGTGCACATACTAACATAGTCGAACATTAACAGGCAATCAAATCAACACAAAACATTTTCTAAAAAAAAGGTTTTATTTACTGTAAAAATTACTGTATTTTATTTGCAGTGTTTGCATGCACCTTTATAACATTTTACATCACATTTTACAGTACAACTTGATTATTAAAACAAGGACAGCTTCAATTCTTGATTAAAAAAAATGAATACAACAATGATTCCACTCATCACTCTTGACTCAACCAAAATTATTTCTGAAATATTGATTATAAATCTCGTGCAAAAATGCTCCACAATAATGCTCAGAATGCACCAGAGAACATCTAAAGCCCCAGAGTTTCCATGGCCCTTAAGCACCCCTGGACCCCGACCGCAAGGGTCTTTGAGCTTGTGATATGCGCTGCTTGCACTTATTTCACATAACATTTTTGTAATTCTACCATGCCACCCCCCCATTTTTGAAAAGCTTCGTACAGGCCTGGTGTATAATATTTTTGATACTCTCATAGGCCTTTCTTACATATGCTGTCACAACGCACTGTAGTCTCTAAACATCACTTCAGTAATCTTCCTTGCCCTCCATTTCAGAATAATAGTGTTTTAAGCCGATAACTCCACACTAGCACTGGCAATAAATATAAAACGTAGCTTTCCAGCCCTTATCTCATTGACCACGCTCGGCTGCACATTGGTGTCAATCTGGTGCACTCTTCCATCTTCCTCTCGTCGTGGGGGTGGGGGATTGGGAGGAACCTCACAAGTGGAATAGCCTAGGGTATCTCTTCATCTAAATCCGGCCCTGCCCCCATGTGCTCTTTAGAAGAGTCCACTTGAGTTAGCTTCCTACTGTGGTCAAAACTGCAAACATTCAAGACCACAGATGACCTTTCGTGCTCCATCCTGAAGCGTACCAATGGTACTTTGGCTAATGCTTATTATTATCTTCCCAAATTAACCATTTGCATCTGTTCAAATTCTGTTTCTTTGCTAGACCTGTAATCTCTTATTCAATATTCCCTTTGTTCTCCATTAAAGTAATGTCCTGATAGACACAAAATGCTGGAGTAACTCAGCGGGACAGGCAGCATCTCTGTGGAGTAGGAATGGGTGACGTTTTGGTTCGTGACCAGAATGTTTTGGTCTGGTTTCTCTCTCTAAGTAACAAATGGACAATCGGTTGCCATTACATCAACATACTTATTTCAACACATTGTCTCAGAAATGCTGCATCTTCACAGCTACTTTTTAAAACAAAGATCCTTATTGCAATTTTAAAAATCACCAACATACCAATGGTTTGATTATTAACTACAGTGGTTTGCATAATCACCAACTTTTAAAGTTTCATCCTTTGTGTACTAATCAGTGTTTGACATCGATGGACATGAAGATGTTATGCATTTGTCGGATTAATTTAAAAAAAAACACACATTAGCTGGTTAATCAATAGCAAAAACCATGGCTACTAATAAATGGGAAGTAATCCTGATCCATAGACGTTACTCCTTTTGTCTTACTGTGCTTTTGTTCTGCCTTTCTTTGTATGATGTTATCCCTGATAACAATATCTTAGCAATGACTTTATCTGGTTTATATTTGACCTCAACCATTCTAATTATCCTTCTACCAATTAATCTGTAATCTAGTTTCCCACATTCATTTTGTATTTAAAAACTCTACATAAAGCCAAATATATAGTTGGAGTTTATGCAATTAACCCAGGACCAATTTATACAATTCTAGGTCACATGCTTGCTTCCTTATCATTCGAACTAATATATGCTTCCTCCCCGGAGATCACGGCACCCGTAGTCATCAGGCCGTGCTGATTGGAGCACCGACCCTGGCGATCTCGGATCCCATGCTCCGCGGTGTTTTAAATCCAGCTTACCACACGACGACCCGGTAAGGCATCGCCTGCTTCGTGATGGTGTCCCAGCGCTGTGCCACTGCCGAAGCTGGGGTTCCGGCCGGTCCCGACAGGAAACACCGCTCCAGTCCGATGGTAGGCCGCGAGGAAGGGGCGAAGAAGGAGCTCAGAGGGAAGCCTCCTCTCCGACCAGGTAGAGACTAGAAAATATAGTTTCCCCCTTACACTCCCCCCACCCACCACATAAAAGACCTTTTAACAGGACTAAAAGTAAAAATAAAAAAGGACGGAAGTCACCCTGTGAGTTGCACATCATCCTGATTAGGAAATATATCACCATTCTTTCCCCGCAACAGATCCAAAATCAGAACTCTCTCCCTGAAAGCATTGTAGGTACATCCACATCTGAAAGACTGCTGCAATTCAAGAAAAAGGCTCACCACCACCTTCTCAACAACAATAATGGATGGGCAATTAAATGTTGCCTCAGTCTGTGAAGTCCACATCTGTTTAATGAATAATTAAAACATCTCACATGTTTTAAATTAGAATTAGGGGTGGCATAGTGGAGCAGCTGTAGAGTTGCTGCCTTCCAGCGCCAGAGACCCGGGTTCGATCCTGATTACGGGTGCTGTCTGTACAGAGTTTGTATGTTCTGCCTGTGGGTTTTCTCCAGGTGCTCCGCTTTTCTTCCACACTCCAAAGACGTACGGGTTTGTAGGTTACTTGGCTTTGGCAAAATTGTAAATGATCCCTAATGTGTAGGATAGTGCTAGTGTATGGGATAAATGCTGGTCAGCACGGATTCGGTGGGCCAAAGGGCCTGTTTCCATGCTGTATCTATGAAGTCTAAAGTAAAGTAAAGAAACCAAATCAGTTTTACTCTAGACTACATGTCATTGTGTTGATAATTTAGTCAGTTATCTCTCCCTCTTGAGTCATATTAACCCTTTCACAACATACTGATTTCAAGTAACTGTGCATGTCTGAGAACTGTTCTTCAGTGCAAACTTACCGATCATTTTTACAGGCCTGCCTTTCTCACTTGCAACCAGTCACACTCTGGTATCTCAAAATCACATGAAACATGGCATCAAGTGCAAGTTATTCTTCAGCTTTTAGAGGTTCAAAAGAACATGGATAATCTCTCTGAAAGACAAAGAATGCTGGTGTAATTCAACAGGTCAGGCAGCATCTTCAAAGAAAATGGATAGGTGACGTTTCAGGTCAGGATCGTTCTTCAGACTGAACAATCTCTGTCTCAGTCAATGGACAAGTTATCAAAGATGAAATTTTACATAGACAAGTCAACTAATTTTTCAAGGCAAATGCCATTGAGTAATATTCTCAATTACACCTTTTCTGGTTTTACTTTCAAAATAAAACTTCATGAATTGCACCCAGATAATTTAGTCTCATTCAAAATAAGTTTGGAAGATGTCTTATTTGATAAATAATATCCTTGTTTGGGACAAAATGAATGATTGAAAATATTGTTTACCTTTTATTTTGGATTTTTGGAGAAACATTTCAACAACACTTTTAAAACATTAATTTATTATTGGATAAAAACATAAAAGCACATTCTTGTTTTATTAATTTTAATTCCAGAAATATCCCAGACATGCCAGGTCTTGAGGGACTGTGGTAAAGGGAAAGGTTGAGCAGGCTAGGACTTTATTTTGTGGAGTGCAGGAGGCTGAGGGGTGATTTTATAAAGGTGTATAACATCAGATCAGAGAGGTGTATACAATCAGGGAATGGATTGTTTAAAGCACAGAGTGTTATACCCATAGGGGAATCAAGAGGACATAGATTTAACATAAGAGGAACAATATTTAATAGAAATGTGAGGGACAGGTGATGGTATATGAACAAGCTGCCAGAGGTAGTAGTTGAAACATGTACTAAAACAGCATTTCAAAGACCCTTGGACATGTACATGGATAGGAAATGGTCAGAGGAATATGGGCCAAAAATGGACAAATGAGATTAGCTTAGATGGGACATCTTGGTCAGCACGGGTGACTTGGGCCGAAGGGCCTGTTTCCATGCTGTATGACTATGATGCTAAACATCACTTAATTGTGTTGATATCTTTTGCACTATTAAACAATAACAGACCTATATATAGTTGCACTAAAAACCATTTTGTCAGAGGTCAGTTTTATTTCCCCAGTTAAAACTTTATCACTTCATACCTAGCAAAGTCAGAGTCAGCACTTTTGTTTGCAATTTAGATTTTTCAATAAACATTCCTTTAGACTGCAGATATATTTCCCTTGTACAATTTATCGTGGAAAATCACAATTTATCTTATTATAACCATATAACCATATAACCAAATAACAATTACAGGCACGGAGACAGGCCCTCTCGCCCTTCCAGTCCGTGCCGACCATTTGTTTTTCCCCTAGTCCCATCTACCTGCACTCAGACCATACCCCTCCATTCCCTTCACGTCCATATACCTATCCACTTTACTTTCAATGTTAAAATCGATCCTGCCTCCACCCCTCTGCCGGAAGCTCATTCCACACAGCCACCACCCTCTGAGTAAAGAAGTTTCCCCCTCACGTTACCCCTAAAACTTCTGTCCCTTAATTCTCATTCATGCCCTCTTGTTTGAATCTCCCTACCCTCAATGGGGAAAAGCTTATCCACGTCAACTCTGTCTATCCCTTTCATCATTTTAAAGACCACAATCAAGTCCCCCCTTAACCTTCTGCGCTCCAAAGAATAAAGACCTAACTTGTTCAAGTTATGTGAAGAGAAAGAGGTTAGTTAAAACAAATGTAGGTCCCTTGCAGTCAGAAACAGGTGAGTTGATCATGGGGAACAAGGATATGGCGGACCAATTGAATAACTACTTTGGTTCCGTCTTCACTAAGGAAGACATTAAATAATCTGCCGGAAATAGCAGGGACCGTGGGTCAAAGGAGGAATTGAGTGAAATCCAGGTCAGTCGGGAAGTGGTGTTGGGTAAATTGAATAGATTAAAGGTCGATAAATCCCCAGGGCCAGATAGGCTGCATCTCAGAGTACTTAAGGAAGTAGCTCAGGAAATAGTGGATGCATTAGTGATAATCTTTCAAAACTCTTTTAGATTCTGGAGTAGTTCCTGAGGATTGGTGGGTAGCAAATGTAACCCCTCTTTTTAAGAAGGGAGGGAGAGAGAAAACGGGGAATTACAGACCAGTTAGTCTAACATCGGTAGTGGGGAAACTGCTAGAGTCAGTTATTAAAGATGGGATAGCAGCACATTTGGAAAGTGGTGAAAAATCATTGGACAAAGTCAGCATGGATTTACGAAAGGTAAATCATGGTCTGACGAATCTTGTGGAATTTTCGAGGATTTAACGAGAGCGTGGATATGGGAGAACCAGTGGATGTGGTATATCTGGACTTCCAGAAGGCTTTCGACAAGGTTCCCAACATAAGAGATTAGTATACAAACTTAAAGCATACGGTATTAGGGGTTCAGTATTGATGTGGATAGAGATCTGGCTGGCAAACAGAAGCAAAGAGTAGGAGTAAACAGGCCCTTTTCACAGTGGCAGGCAGTGACTAGTGGGGTACCGCAGGGCTCAGTGCTGGGACCCCAGCTATTTACAATATATATTAATGATCTGCATGAGGGAATTGAAGGCAATATCTCCAAGTTTGCGGATTGACACTAAGCTGGGGGGCAGTGTTAGCTGTGAGGAGGATGCTAGGAGACTGCAAGGTGACTTGGATAGGCTGGGTGAGTGGGCAAATTGTTTGGCAGATGCAGTATAATGTGGATAAATGTGAGGTTATCCACTTTGGTGGCAAAAACAGGAAAGCAGACTATTATTTAAATGGTGGCCGATTAGGAAAAGGGGAGATGCAGCGAGACCTGGGTGTCATGGTACACCAGTCATTGAAAGTAGGCATGCAGGTGCAGCAGGCAGTGAAAAAAGCGAATGGTATGTTAGCTTTCATAGCAAAAGGATTTGAGTACAGGAGCAGGGAGGTTCTACTTCAGTTGTACAGGTCTTGGTGAGACCACACCTGGAGTATTGCGTACAGTTTTGGTCTCCAAATCTGAGAAAGGACATTATTGCCATAGAGGGAGTGCAGAGAAGGTTCACCAGAACTGATTCCTGGGATGTCAGGGTACTGTCTTATGAAGAAAGACCTGGATAGACTCGGTTTATACTCTCTGGAATTTAGGAGATTGAGAGGGGATCTTATAGAAACTTACAAAATTCTTAAGGGGTTAGACAGGCTAGATGCAGGAAGATTGTTCCCGATGTTGGGGAAGTCCAGGACAAGGGGTCACAGCTTAAGGATAAGGGGGAAATCCTTTAAGACCGAGATGAGAAATACTTTTTTTCACACAGAGAGTGGTGAGTCTCTGGAACTCTCTGCCACAGAGGGTAGTTGAGGCCAGTTCATTGGCTATATTTAAGAGTGAGTTGGATGTGGCCCTTGTGGCTAAGGGGATCAGAGGGTATGGAGAGAAGGCAGGTACGGATACTGAGTTGGATGATCAGCCATGATCATATTGAATGGCGGTGCAGGCTCGAAGGGCTGAATGGCCTACTTCCTGCACCTAATTTCTATGTTTCTAATGTTTTCTATGTTTCAACCTCTCTCTGTAACATAGTTGCTGGAACCCTGGCAACATTCTAGTAAATCTCCTCTGTACTCTCTCTATTTTGTTGACATCCTTCCTATAACTAGGCGACCAAAATTGTACACCATACTCCAGAATTGGTCTTAACCAATGCCTTGTACAATTTTAACATTACTTCCCTACTCCTATATTCAATGCTCTGATTTATAAAGGCCAGCACACCACAGGCTTTCTTTACCACCCTATCTACATTGCGATTCCACCTTCAGGGAACTATGCACAGTTATTCCTAGATCCCTCTGTTCCACAGCATTCCTCAATTCCCTACCATTTATCCATGTACGTCCTATTTTGATTTGTCCTGCCAAGATGTAGCACTTCACACTTATCAGCATTAAACTCCATCTGAAATCTTTCAGCCCACTTTTCCAAATGGCCCAAAATCTCTCTGTAGACTTTGAGAATCTACTTCATTATCCACAATACCACCTATCTTAGTATCATCTGCATACTTACTTACATGCGCAACATACAACATGCGCAGTACGTCAATCCTCCGCACTATTCCTGTTTCTAATGACATTTGAAATATTTCTGTCATAGCTCCTGCTATTTTCTACACTAACTTCCCTCAATGTCCTAGGGAATATCGTATCAGGACCTGGAGACTTATCCACTTTGATATTTTTCAAAAGTGTCAGTACTTCCTCCTTTTTGAATCTCATAGTTTCCATAGCTACTCTACTTTTTTCCCTTACCTCACAGAGTTCAATATCCTTCTCCTTGGTGAATACCGAAGAAAATAATTGTTCAATATCTCCCCCATCTCTTTTGGCTCTGCAGATAGCTGTCCATTCTGGTTCTCTAATGGTCCAATTTTATCCCTCGTTATCCTTTTGCTATTAATATAGCTGTAGAAACCCTTTGGATTTACTTTCACCTTTCTTGCCAAAGCAACCTCATATCTTCTTTAGCCTTCCTAATTTATTTCTTAAGATTCTTTTTACATTCTTTTATACTCCTCTAGCACCTCATTTACTCCATGCCTCCTATAATTCTTGTAGATATCTCTCTTTTTTTTTTTCGAAACAAGTGTCTAATTTCCCTTGAAAAACCATGGCTCTTTCCAATTTTTACTATTTCCTTTCAACCTAACAGGGACATAAAGATTCTGTATTCTTACAATTTCCCCTTTAAATGTCTTCCATTTCTCTTCTACATCCTTCCCATGAAACAAAGTGTCCCAATTCACTCCTTTAAAATCCTCACGCATTCCCTCAAAGTTAGCCTTTTTCCAATCAAAAATCTCCACTCTAGGTCCTGTTCTGACTCGCTCCATAATTATATTAAAACTAATGGTATTGTGATCACTGGTCCCGAAGTGCTCACCAACGCATACCTCCGTCCACCTGTCCTGCCTCATTTCCTAACAGGAGGTCCAGCACTGCCCCTTCTCTGGTCAGTACCTCTATGTACTGCTGCAAAAAACTATCCTGCACACATTTTACAACTCCAAACCATCCAGCCCATTTACAGATGTGTTTCCCAGTCTATTTTTGGGAAATTGAAATCTCCCACAATCACTACCTTGTGCTTACTACTAATATCTGCTATCTCCTTACATACTTGCTCTTCCAATTCTCGCTCCCCATTTGGCGGTCTATAGTACACCCCTAAAAGTGTTGCTACACCGTTCCCACTTCTCAGTTCCACCCAAATAGCCTCCCTAGACGAACCCTCTAATCTATCCTGCCAAAGCACTGCTGTAATATCCTCTCTGACAAGCAATGCAACACCTCCACCTCTGGTCCCTCCAATTCTATCACCCCCGGAATCAACGAAATCCTGGAATATTTAGTTTCCAATCACAGCCCTCCCTGCAACCATGTTTCACTGATTGCCACAACATCATATTTCCAGGTGTCAATCCAGGCTCTAAGTTCATCCACCGTACTTACAATGCTCCTAGCATTAAAATATGCACATTTTATAAACCCACCATCCTTTATTCTATGTCTATTATCTTTTTCATCTTTCTCGCCTACATTTTGGGTCCGAGTGCTTCCCTTCTCTGTCTCTTGCCCCACACCCTGTCCCCTAGCCCCCTCTACCCGAGTCCCTCTCCCCCCAGCCTTTCTAGTTTAAAGTCTCCCCAGTAGCCTTTGCAAATCTCCCTGCCAGGATTATGATAAGTCTATGCTCTTGAAGGCAAATTCTTAAATTCAAATTGTTAGCATGCTGTGGTATGAAGTCTACAGATAAATTCTACATACAGTGGCTTGCAAAAGTATTCATACCCCTTGAAATTTTCTACGTTTTGTCACATTACAACCACAAACGTAAATGTATTTTATTGGGATTTTATGTGACAGACGAACACAAAGTGGTGCATAAATGTGAAGTGGAAAGAAAATTATACATGGTTTCCAAGTTTTATTACAAATAAAAAACTGAAAAGTGTGGTGTGCAAAAGTATTCAGCCCCCCTGAGTCAATACTTTGTAGAACCACCTTTCGCTGCAATTACAGCTGCAAGTCTTTTGGGGTATGTCTCTACCAGCTTTGCAGATCTAGAGACTGAAATTTTTGCCCATTCTTCTTTGCAAAACAGCTCAAACTCGGTCAGATTGGATGGAGCGCGTCTGTGAACAGCAATTTTCAAGTCTTGCCAGAGATTCTCAATTGGATTGAGGTCTGGACTTTGACTGGGCCATTCTAACACATGAATATGCTTTGATCTAAACCATTCCATTGTAGCTCTGGCTGTATGTTTAGGGTCGTTGACCTGTTGGAAGGTGAGCCTCCGCCCCAGTCTCAAGGCTTTTGCAGACTCTAACAGGTTTTCTTCCAAGATTGCTCTGTATTTGGCTCCATCCATCTTCCCATCAACTCTGACCAGCTTCCCTGTCCCTGCTGAAGAAAAGCATCCCCACAGCATGATGCTGCCACCACCATGTTTCACAGTGGGGATAGTGTGTTCAGGGTGATGTGCAGTGTTAGTTTTACGCCACACATAGTGTTTTGCATTTAGGCCAAAAACTTCAATTTTGGTTTCATCAGACCAGAGCACCTTCCTCCACATGTTATAACCTAACCCTGTTTTAAACTTCTCCACAACTTTATCCCTGACCTGTCTGGTGTGTTCCTCGGGCTTCATGATGTTGTTTGTTCACTAATGTTCTCTAACAAACCTCTGAGGCCTTCACAGAACAGCTGTATTTATACTGAGATTAGATTACACACAAGTGTACTTTATTTACTAATTAGGTGGCTTCTGAAGGCAATTGGTTGCACTGGATTTTATTAGGGGTATCAGAGTAAAGGGGGCTGAATACTTTTGCACGCTACACTTTTCAGTTTTTTATTTGTAAAAAAATTTGAAAACCATGTATCATTTTCCTTCCACTTCACAATTATGTGCCACTTTGTGTTGGTCTATCACTTAAAATTCCAATAAAATACATTTACGTTTGAGGTTGTAACGTGACAAAATGTGGAAAGGTTCAAGGGGTATGAATACTTTTGCAAGCCACTGTATATCAAAAGGGTGGCACAGCAGTTTAGTTGCTGCCTTATAACACCAGAAACTCGGGTTTGATCCTGATTTTGAGTGCTGTCTGTATGGAGTTTGTGCGTTCTCCCTATGATCATGTGGGTTTTCATCGGGTGCTCTAGTTTCCTCCAACACACTAAAGACGTATAGGTTTGTAGGTTCATTGGCTTTGATAAATAAAAATTGTAAATTTGTTCTAGTGTGTAGAATATTGCAGACTTGGTGGGCCGTTTTCTACACTATATCTCAAAACTAAAAATGAGACTCGCGATGCAAAGCATTTCAAAATGTGAATTTCACTTGCTTTTATCACACTCTATTAATCTTTGATCAATCTATTACATTGTCACTGTAGTACATTTTGTTGTTTGGAAATGTTTCAGTTGTCAAAAATTGTCCAAATAGAAAAATCTTGTAATATCTAAAATCAATCCAAAACAGTCTTGAACAAAACAAAACAATACAATTGAATGCTCACCTCTAAATGGCTACTTCTCTTTCACTGGCAACAGAAGTGCTAAGCTTTCCATTGCACTGAGGCAATAATGCAAACTGATTCCCCTCTTGAGATCATTACCCACTTAATTAAATTTAGCACGGGAATTTTAAAATCAGCTATGGTTTTCCATTTATTTTAGATTTCCACCATTGGAAATCTTCTTGTCCTTTACAGGAGGAATATTTGCCCCAACTGCAGCACAAATACTGCATATTGTAAAATAAACCAAAATTTCAAAACCATTATTTATGGCAAATATATGATAAAAAATGATTCATAAGAGCCATTTTCTATTTTTAATGCATGTGAGCTATCTCTCCATATCCATCCATATCCATATCAAATCTATACTTATTTAAAAGTGTGTGTGTGTGTGTGTGTGTGTGTGTGTGTGTGTGTGTGTGTGTGTGTGTGTGTGTGTGTTGTGTGTGTGTGTGTGTGTGTGTGTGTGTGTGTGTGGGCAGTGTGTGTGTGGGCAGTGTGTGTGTGGGCAGTGTGTGTGTGGACAGTGTGTGTGTGGGCAGTGTGTGTGTGGGCAGTGTGTGTGTGGGCAGTGTGTGTGTGGGCAGTGTGTGTGTGTGTGTGTGTTTGTGGGTGTATGTCAGATTTGCCCTTTGATTTCATGGTTCGCCAAAACCACACTTTCAAACCCCGAGAAATTTTCCATTTTGCTAGACATTACACTTTTACATTCACCCATTCAATCCTCATTAGACATAGACATTTTTATGTACACTTTTTAAAATAAAATCCTTCACCCCCCTCCCCCCCCCCACACACACTCACTAATTTTGTGGCCTCCTGCTGGCCAGCCCCCATAACGGCAGCTGCTGCAGCCTGCTCTCCTTCAAAAACGCCGCCATTTTTTTTCCCCGTTGCCGATTTTTGCTACTGCCACCCGGCTTATTTCACTGCCGATTCCGCTGCTGATTTTGCTTCCTCCACTCCTCCCCCCCCCCCCCCCCACCCCCCCCAACCCCCACCCAGCTTGGCTCTATCACGCTGTCTCAAGCCAAAGATCGCCTCTTCCACCACTGCTTTTCGCCGTGCTCCGAAATACAGCAGGGCCAGAGGGAAGGCAGGGACAACTTCCAATCCATCAGCTGTCGCTCCATTAATGGATTCATTCCACAGTGAGTTCAGTTCACCTTATCTGAAAAGTTCATGGATTATTTCTCGAGTTTTTAATCAAATTGTTCACACATCTGATAAAATTGTCAGATGATGTCACAATGGATCTCATTTTTCAGGAGGAGATTGATAGATTATTGATTGATAGGGGTGTCAGAGGTAATGGGGAGAAGGCAGGAGAATGGGCTTGAGAGGGAAAGATAGATAGAGTCATAGAGTGATGCAGTGTGGAAACAGGCCCTTCAGCCCAGCATGTCCCATCTGCACTAGCCCCACCTGCCCACGTTTGATCCATGTCTCTCCGAACGTGTCCTATCCATGTACCTGTCTAACTGTTTCTTAACTGTTGCGATAGTCCCCTCCTCAACTACCTCCTCTGGCTGCTTGTTCCATATATCTACCACCCTTTGTGTGAAAAACATACCCCTCAGATTCCTATTAAATCTTTTGCCCTTCACCTTAAACTTATGTCCTCTGCTCCTCGATTCACCTACTCCGGGCAAAAGACTCAACCATATCTATTCAAATCATTATTTTATACACGTCTATTAGATCATCCCTCATCCTCCTGTGCTCCATGAAATAGAGTCCCAGCCTATACAACCTCTCCCTATAGCACTAGCCCTCTAATCCAGGCAACATCCTCGTAAATCTTCACTGTACCCTTTCCAGTTTGATGACATCTTTCCTATAACATGGTGCCCAGAACTGAACACAATACTCTGAATGCGGCCTCACCACCTTCTTATGCAACTGCAACATGACCTTCCAACCTCTATACTCAGCCTGACCCGCTGAGTTACTCCAGCACTCTCTGAAACGTCACAGAACACGGCAAGATTAGCAATTTTGCTGATGATACAGAAGTGAGTGGTTTTGCATATAATGGTTGTGAAAGATTGCAGCAGGATCTGGATCAATTAGCTAGGAGGACAGAGGAATGGTTGATGGTTGCATGGTTCCTTGAAGGTCTTGTCGCAGGTATATCAGGTGGTCAAAAGGTATTTTGGCACTTTGGCCTTCATCAGTCAGAGTATTGAGTATAGAAGTTGGGAGGTTATGTTGCAGTTGTATAAGACGTTGGTGAGACTGCATTTAGAATATTGTGTTCAGTTCTGGGCCCCATGTTATAGGAAAGATGTCAAACTGAAAAGAGTACAGAGATCCCCATCCTGGATCAGTCCAATCAGGGTTGTGTCATCCGCAAACTTGAGAAGCTTGACAAAGGTGTCTGTGGAGGTGCAGTCATTGGTGTGGCGAGAGTAGAGGAGAGGGGACAGTACACATCTTGCGGTGCTCCTATGCTGAGCATTTGTGGGTCTGAGATATGCTTTCCCGTCTCATATGTTGCTTCCTGTCTGTCAGAAAGCTGGTGATCCACCGACAGAGGGGTTCAGGCACAGTCAATTCAGAACGTTTGGAGCGTAGTAGCTCTGGCACCTGGTGGTCTAGGTGCTGGAGGATGAAGTGTAGGCCCAGATTGTCTGCGTCATCCACAGATCTATTGGCCCAATATGCAAAATGCAGAGGGTCCAGCAGAGGGATTGTGATATTTTTCAGCTTGGCCAGCACAAGCCTTTCAACGTTCTTCGTGACTACAGAGGTCAGTTCGACAAGCCTGTAGTCATTAAGGCAGTAATCCTTATCTTTTTGGGTACAGTGACAATGGTGGAGACTTTGAAGCAGGCAGGGACAGTGCATCTTTGCAGGGACTGGTTAAAAATGAGTAATTGGGTGTGAAGTGTTGGTTGGGGTGGGAAAGGGTCCAATCTTTTCATACTGGAGTCTTGCCTTAAGTAGGTGTGAAGTAGTGAATGGGAAGGAGAGAGTGCAGACTGGTGTCTGGCTGTGTTTGTTGGGGAGGGGGTACCAGGGTTACCTTCTTATTTTCAAACCTGCATTAAAACTCATTCAGGTTGTTCGTCAGCTGATGATTGTCCAAAGAGCGGGGGGCTTTCCTCTTATAGCTGGTGATTTCTTGCATGCCCTTCCATGCTGAAGAAGAGTCACTAGCTGAGAACTTGCTCCTCAACTTCTCAGAGTACCTTTCCTTGGCAGCTCGGATTCCTCTTCTCAGCTCTTTATCAATTAGGCTATCTTTTAACTCTTTAACGATTATGCTATCGGCTTGACACATATTTGCCCCCTCCCCGATCTTGAAATGGAAATGTTACATCTAAATATAGTGATCCCATTAAAATGTATTTTTAACTATGGAATTCATATTTTTCAGCATTGTTATCGAGGAAAACATAGCAGTTCCATTTGTTTAAAATTATTCACATGGATGAGAAAATATAATAATAGCTCTCTCTCCCCTCCCCCTCCCTCTCTCACCTCCCTTCCCCTCTCTCTCTCCCCCTCCCACATCCCCCCCTCTTTCTGGCAGGGGGGGGAGCAAAGATGAAGGTGGCTCATGCCCAGCAGGGGCCCAGCGGGCGAGGGGCGATGAAGGTCGCTGGGCTCAACGGGGGTGGCATGGAGGGAAGATAGCTTGGGCCCTGGCGGCGGGGGGATGTGAGGGGAGCGGGCCCCGCCACAGCGATATCTGGTGTTGGGGTTACAGCCGCTGGGTTCAAAGGTTTTTTTTCAGATTTTTTTTTTTCGGGATTTTTTCTTACATTGGGGAAAAAAAGGGGGGTGCGGTCGCACCCAACGCACCCCCCCTTCGGACGGCCATGGGCCCTGTACCCGACAGCTCACAAGAACTCCCGAGAGCTTTGGTCGACGCACGCTCGTGCCTCGGCTTGGGTTTCGTGAGAACTCCCGAGAGCTTTGGTCGATGCATGCTCGCGGGAGCAAAAGACGCAGAAAGGACGAGCAGGTCAGGCGCTGTACCCGAGAGATCCCGAGCTCCCTCTCCCTCTCTTCCTGTGTGTTTATTTGTTCATGTGCAATCACTTCTCTTCGAAAAACAAAGCGCTAATGGTAGAATTTTTACATATTCTGGTCGAGATATATCCTGTGAAGTCAAAATGCCTTATCTAAAATATTTGTGCATTATTTCTCGAGTTATTAATCAAAATATTCAAATATCTGAAGAAACTTGGAAAAAAATAACTGCTTATTCACTGTGCTTACAGCTGTGATGTCACAATGGGATTGTAGCCCTGCTCGCAACATTGTTGCTATCCAAGTACACTGAGTCCTCCTAGCCCTAGCAAGTGCAAATGCATTTTTTAAGTCACAGTACACTGAGTTCCGCTAGTCCTAGCAAGTGCAAATGCAATTTTTATAAAGTCCTAGTACACTGAGTTCTGCTAGCTAGCAAGTGCAATTGCATTTTTTTTGGTTTAAAAATGAGTTTAAAAATAGTTTTTAAAAATCAGTTTTAAATAATAAGTTTTTATTGATATGTGAAGCACAAAAGATTAGTTAAAACAAATGTAGGTCCCTTGGAGTCAGAAACGGGTGAATTGATCATGGGGAACAAGGACATGGCAGACCAATTGAATAACTACTTTGGTTCTGTCTTCACTAAGGAAGACATAAATAATTTGCCGGAAATAGAAGGGGATCGCGGGTCAAATGAGATGGAGGAACTGAGTGAAATCCAGGTTAGCCGGAAAGTGGTGTTAAGTAAATTGAATGGATTAAAGGCCGATAAATCCCCAGGGCCAGATAGGCTGCATCCCAGTGTACTTAAGGAAGTAGCCCCAGAAATAGCAGATGCCTTAGTGATAATTTTTCAAAACTCTTTAGATTCTGGAGTAGTTCCTGAGGATTGGAGGGTAGCTAATGTAACCCCACTTTTTAAAAAGGGAGGGAGAGACAAAACGGGGAATTACAGACCAGTTAGTCTAACATCGGTAGTGGGGAAACTGCTAGAGTCAATTATTAAAGATGGGATAGCAGCACATTTGGAAAGTGGTGAAATCATTGGACAAAGTCAGCATGGATTTACGAAGGGTAAATCATGTCTGACGAATCTTATTGAATTTTTTGAGGATGTAACTACTAGTGGATAAGGGAGAAGCAGTGGATGTGTTATATCTGGACTTTCAGAAGGCTTTCGACAAGGTCCCACACGAGAGATTGCCAGACAAACTTAAAGCACACGGCATTGGTGGTTCAGTATTGATGTGGATAGAGAACTGGCTGGCAGACAGGAAGCAAAGAGTAGGAGTGAACGGGTCCTTTTCAGGATAGCAGGCAGTGACTAGTGGGGTGCCGCAAGGCTCAGTGCTGGGACCCCAGCTATTTACTATGCACATTAATGATTTGGACGAGGGAATTAAATGCAACATCTCAAAGTTTGCGGATGACACGAAGCTGGGGGGCAGTTTTAGCTGTGAGGAGGATGTTAGGAGGCTGCAGGATGACTTGGATAGACTGGGTGAGTGGGCAAATACATGGCAGATGCAGTATAATGTGGATAAATGTGAGGTTATCCACTTTGGTGGCAAAAACAGGAAGGTAGACTATTATTTGAATGGTGACCGATTAGGAAAAGGGGAGATGCAGTGAGACCTGGGTGCCATGGTACACCAGTCATTGAAAGTAGGCATGCAGGTGCAGCAGGCGGTGAAGAAAGCGAATGATATGTTGGCATTCATAGCAAAAGGATTTGAGTACAAGAGCAGGGAGGTTCTACTGCAGTTGTACAGGGTCTTGGTGAGGCCACACCTGGAGTATTGTGTGCAGTTTTGGTCTCCTAATCTGAGGAAAGACATTCTTGCCATTTCAGGGAGTACAGAGAAGGTTCACCAGACTGATTCCTGGGATGGCACGACTTCCATATGAAGAAAGACTGGATAGACTTTTAGGACCGAGATGAGAAAATCGTTTTTCACACAGAGGGTGGTGAATCTGTGGAATTCTCTGCCACAGAAGGTAGTTGAGGCCAGTTCGTTGGCCATATTTAAGAGGGAGTTACATGTGGCCCTTGTGGCTAAAGGGATCAGGGGGTATGGAGAGAAGGCAGGTACAGGATACTGAATTGGATGATCAGCCATGATCATATTGAATGGCGGTGCAGGCTCGAAGGGCCAAATGGCCTGCTACTGCACCTAATATCTATGTCTCTATGTTTCTATGAGAGAGGGTGCATAAGGAGAAATGAGCAGCCGCTGCGCAGTTGTCGGCTATGTCAAGTCACGTCAAGAGTCAAGAGAGTTTATTGTCATGTTCCCAGATATAAAAATGAAATTCTTGCTTTGCTTCAGCACAACAGAATATAGTAGGCATGAATACGGAACATATCAGTGAGTCAATATACCATTATATAAATATATATATATCAATAAATAAGTAGATAAAGTGCAAATAAACAGATAATAGTCTATTAATGTTCAGAGATTTGTCACAGTTGAGTTGAATAGCCTGATGGCTGTGGGGAAGAAGCTGTTCATGAACCCGGACGTTGTAGTCTTCACGCACCTGTACCTCAGGCTCCTGCACCTGCTACCTGAAGGCAGCGGGGAGATGAGTGAGTGGCCAGGATGGTGTGGGTCCTTGATGATGTTGCCAGCATTTTTGACGCAGCGACTGCGATAGATCCCCTCAATGGAAGGGAGGTCAGAGCCGATGTTGAACTGGGCAGTGTTTACTACTTTTTGTAGTCTTGTAGGTGAGTGGTGGAATATTGCATTGGGAAATGGGTTGTGTTGGGGGACCAGGCCTCCCATCGGGGCTATGGATCAGTGGTAGAATATTGCGTTGGGGAACAGGTTGCATTGGGGGACCAGGCCTCCCATGCAACAGGGACCCAACAGGTCCCACTTGGTCTAGTATATATACTTATAAAACTCTCATCTTGTCCTCTTCTAGTTTGTGTTGTTTTTTTAATTTGCGCAAAAATAGTACCCAATAGCGCCACGATTTTTTGCCACCTTACTCGCCAATCTCCTGTGCTGCAAGTGCATTAAGTTTTGCTCCGATCAGTGAAATATTACAAAAGTTATTGGTCTCCTCTCCTGTCACTGGCCATGACGGTGATGTCCCCTCCTCCCTCCTCATGCCTCCCACCCACATACCCATCCCCCCCCCCCCAACACCCCTCCCCCACACACCCCCTCCCCCACACACCCTCTCCCCATCCCCCACAGTTGGGGGCTGTGCGTGAATGGTGGAATATTGCATTGGAGGACCAGGCCTCCCACGTGAGAATGGGACCCAACGGGTCCCACTTAGTCTAGTAAAACATAACATCTGGTTGATTAGAGATGCAAAGCTGTTATCCTATGAACCGAGGCATTTCATTTAGGCCACCTTGTCTCTCTTGTGAGACATATCTTCAGTGCAACACTTTTTATTGCCAATGGCCACATGTTTTATAGCATTGTACAAAGCAACATGAAAATAGTGTTGTCAAATTAGTCTGTTGTCCTTTGGATCAATATTCCCATCATCACTTTCAATGTATCCTTGCATAAAAATTGTTCCCGTCAAAATATAAGCAAGTGATCTGAAGCCGCAACAAGCTGCAGCTGGTTCTGTTTACAATATTATTTTTAGAATCATCCTAGTTGTGACCAGAAATAGTAAGATTAAATGAGAACTTACCAGTTTGAAGTTTGATCTTTATTTTATGAGGAGTTACGATGAGCGATTACGTGAAGAACCCCGCCAATCCACACTTCGGAGTTCACATGAGTGACTCCGTGAAGATTTCAAAGATCTATGATTTCACGCCGATCAAAATCCAGGCGTCTCACACTGCATCAGATGACTTGGGAAAGGTGAATAATTAGTAATACAGTCAAACATGGTACTTGTAAATGACTTCCAGACGCAGGACATGATTCAAACACATCTTTAATCAGCACTGAAACTTAACAGCATGAAGGATGATTAGTTGTTAACACATCCTGGCTGCTCCCACTGTCGGTGCTGGGAAATAGTATTAGTATAAGTATTACGGTGGGGTGGAGTTAGAGATGCTGGCTGGTGTGTGATTGGTTAACATGCAACATCAATCTACAGTACTGATTAATATGTTGCCTTATTCACAAAATAAACAAGAGAAACACAATAGAGACTCCTCTCTCCCAGGGAGAAGCTATGAACAGAACTTAAAATGGAATGGGCGAACACCCCCGGGTTCAATAAGTGGTTTCTTATAAAACCTTTGAAAGTCAATTCATTTGACCATCCTGCGGCCGCAAGGATATGGTGTAGCCTTGCTACTGACGTTGATGCCGCCCTGGTGGAGTGAGATTTAAAGTATGAACTGCTGCACAACCCAGCACTTGTTTCGGCCATCTTAAGATGGTCTGAATGGACACTTGCAGATGTGGCTAATAAACAATGCTACTTTGGAGCCTCTGCGGCTCTTGGTGACCCTGATATACCTCCTCAAGTTCACCACTGCACACGGTCGTAATCCATGGGATATGCTGACAGTACAAACTTCCCTGACACCTGTGTCTGCTTTGTTGAATTAGGTCATGGATGTAAAATATAACGTCATTTCCTGAGGACACCATCGTATCCAGACGAAGTACGTGCAAGTTTTGATCCCTTTGCGTTGACACCAGCGCCATGAACATAACCAACTTTAGGGTATTCTTCGGCAATGACAAGGATGTGGCTGTACTCCACTGACAAAACAGTGTCAGTACCATGGTCACATCCCAGATTTCAGAGTACCTAGGCCTGGGGAATTGGAATTAAAACACCCTTCAAAAATCTGTATATTACGGATGAGATCCTACAGACTGAAGTTCTGACCCCCAGCATGGGTGTGAGGACAGGGCACTCCTGCCGCTATTGATGGCATTATAGCTCACCCTTCATCGAAATATAATTTGGATATACATTCAAGCACATCTGGGATGGAAGCTGTGTGGTATGGAAGGTTCCCATGTAAACAAAACCCCTCCCATTTCCTGACGTAAGAGATGTATTGCTTTTTTGTACTATCCTCCCAGGGCGATGTGATGACATCCACAGTACAATTGGATAGTCCCAGACCCTGGTATGGTCTTCTTTAAATCTGCATATTAATAAATTAGCACGATCATACAACGGGCACGGATCTCCAATCACAGGGTGCACCAACAGATCATGACGTTTTGAAGCCATCATAATAGGCTGTGTAATAATGTCCGTGTGTAGGCCAGTCGGATACCACCAACTCCTGAAGCGGAGTCCTGTTTGATCTTGCACCGACTGATGATGCAGAAGGGGGGAAATTGCATATAAACATTCCGCCCCAGTGTAGCGAGAACGCATCGACCGCTACTGCCTCTGGATCTGGTTCCCATGAAACATACTTCAGTACATAGTGATGGAGTCTGGATGCAAACAAATCGAAATCTGGCATCCCATACTGAAGAAAAAGTTAATTAAATGTTCATGATTGAACATCCACTCTGTGTTGTCATTGAATTTGCGTGACCTGGTGTCTGCCACCATATTGAGTATTCCTGGCAAATAGACAGCTGAAGTCAAAATGTTCTGCATCCGTGCCAAGTAAGCTTAGCCAATTTGTCACAAGGTTTTGACTTGATTCCACCCATGTGTCTCCCATCGAAGCACTAACCAGGCCTGAGCCTGCTTTGCTTCCAAGAGCAGATTGGATCGGGTGTGTTCATGCTAGTATGGCCATAGGCATTAACATACGCCACTGCCGTGGTGTGGTGAATCTGAAGCTGAACATGTAAGTGCTGCTTGGTGATACAATAAGCCTTGAGCCCGTAAAATACTAAATATTAATTCCATATGATTGGTGAATAAATGCCTCATGCCTATTCCATGTGCCTCCATAGCTAAAATGGTACAAGTAGCACCCCAACCTAGGGCAGTAGCATCAGTCTGCAAACTGAGGTGGTTCCATCAGAATTTTGCTAAAACAATTTGAAGTGTTTCTTATACAGCACTGTACTTCAGCGATGGCTTCAAATGGAAATTGCATAGGCCGGTTGAAATAACCTGCATGTATCCTGAGTGCCTGTACCTTCGCCCTCTGTAAATTTTGGTATGCAAAAGTCTATACTGCACAGCTGGAAAGTGACCTATCAATTTACCAATCAAGTTGCCCACATGTCTAATTGAAGGTGATTGCTCCCCCAAGAGCTTGATGCAGCCTTCAATTAAATCTAATCTCTTGCCCTTGGGCAGAGTCACAGACATGTGAGTTGAATTAACTGTGAATCCCAAATAGTCAATTACTTTAACCAGTACCAATTTTGATTTAGCTGGATGGATGGGATCAATCTCTCAACCATGAGTGTAACAGCTGAAACCAATATCTAGGGCTGAGGTTGACCCATTAGGCGGTGCTTGAACTGCCATAATTCCCCCAAACAGCTAAATTTCAGATACTCTTTATGAATAGGCATCCTTAAGTTCTATACATGCCATAACACCCTGTGGAAACCAATTGCTTGGCAGTAGTGAATGTTTCTATTTTAAAATTATACTGCAGAAATGGACTAAGTCCTGTCAGGTCCAAAATAATCCGCTCCCATCATCTTTCTTTTAAAACAATGCTGGGCACAATTCCCTTGCTTGGAATGTTAATAGTGTGCAGTTGTTTAGATGCCACTAAGTAGCTGACTATGTCTTACCATTTGTGTATTGTACAACCAAGTGTAAGTGGTACCCTTATCCATGGTTCGGAAGTCCCAGACCAACGTATCTGCCTGGTTACCTCATAGGTTAGGGTGCGTGGAACCTCTGCCCAGCTTCATGCTGTCACTAGGCTCAGTGAACCTCTCACTGCTGATGAAGGTGTAGGGTGTTGTCCCCGAAACTATGAAGCTTTGCTCGTCGTCGGCCTTGATTGGTCCGACAGCTTTTGCTTCGTCCACCAGGTTTTGTCTGTTGAATAGACCTTACCTGAATAGGCTCTGATGTCCACCTGATAGCGGTGTTCACTCCATCGTGTTGGGATGGTAAACCTTGCTGCCAGGAATGGGACATCTGACACATGCCCTTCATCCCTTGGGGTATACTCCACGGCTATACCCTCAGACTCGGCATCAGATTTACACTGACCCGGCATGCTCTCCTCTTCCAAGAGGGAGACATTAAGCAGCCCTGTTACAAGGCGTTGCTGGCGCGTGCTCTCCCATAGGTCGGCGCTGCCATACACTCGGCATCAACATTAAACAGCCCTGTCCAAGGCGTTGCTGGCGTGGGCTCTACCATAGCCCTGCGCTGACACAAATTCAGCATGAACATGAAGCAGCCCTGTGTAAGACGCTGCTGGCCTGGGCTCTCGCATAGCCCCGCGCTGACAGAGACTCAGCATGCCCATGAAGCAGCCCTGTGCAAGGTGCTGCTGGCACGGGCTGGCATAGCCCCGTGCTGACACAACCCCTGCTAGTGTATCTAGATGGAGCCCCCTCTCCATAGGGGCCCCATTCTGGCCAACCTCCAAATTTTATACATTACCAGTGGAAACCCTCCCGGCACCAGGGCTGGCCGTTCGGGTCAGTTTTACCCCATATCCTGGGGCCAATGTGGTCTGGGCACCGCATTGCTGCTGGGTTTCCCCTCCCTGAGAACCACAGCGTTGGAAGTCACTGACCATTATCAGTGACTGCGATCGCGAAGCCGACATTCACCAGCTCCCCGCTTCCGCGGTTGGAACCGGGGTGTCCCCACAGTTCATAGCCGGTTCCCTCGTCAGAGTTCCCCAAAATATCGAGCAGGAAAACCTCTGTAAAAGAGGTAAGAAAAACAACTTACCTGTAATTTAAACTTACCGCTGGCAGGAGCAACTCCCCTGCCAGTTTGGTGCTTCGCCATGCGATTGGATGTAATGACACGCATGTGGATTGGTGGGGTTCTTCACGGAATAACTCAAGTGACTCTGAAGTAAAATCTATGTCTGTTTTGTTTAATTGCATATGAAGGCCTGACCCTTCAGTCTGATATGAGCAAATAGTTATGATTGTCTAAACAAATAAAGATAAATATTAAGTACCCTCCTCTTTATTGTAGAATGTGTGAGCATGTGTGTGCACTACGTTTTGGAGGAGATAATGCGAAAAACTTCGAGAAACAGAAACCTGGTATTTGAAGGACAAAGGATCAGTATCTACTGAGATTACCCAGCAGAAGTTTCCAGGAAACGAAAAGCATTTAATGAGGCTAAAAGTCTTCTGAGGGGAGTGGAAAATTTGAAATACGGCCTGACTTATCCAGTTACTTTAAGAGTTACTTTTAACAACAAGGAATATTTCTTCTCCAATCCAGCGGAAGCACTGGACTTTGCCCGGCAGATCAAGACCTGAGAAGCCCCTATCATCGAATATACTGACTTTTATGGACTACAAGAATCTACAAGACTCTGCAAGACTTCATAAGACAACGCAGGATTGCATGGAATTGGATAATGCTTGATGGAAGCTGGAGAAAGATGCGGATTGGAAAACCTCACATGGATACTAATAATTAGTATAATCATATTACTAATATAAATAACTAATACATATTAAAGTCACACCGTGGTATCTTTATTAATCATTAATTTTACTAATATTACTCTATACTCTACTATAATATTAGTAGAGTATAGAGTATTAGTAGAGTATAGAGTATTAGTATAATAATAATAGAGGGGGACCAATATCCTGGCAGGAAGATTTGCAAAGGCTACTGGGGAGACTTTAAACTAGAAAGGCTGGGGGGAGGGACTCGGGTAGAGGGGGCTAGGGGTCAGGGTGTGGGGCAAGAGGCAGAGAAGGGAAGCACTCGGACCCAAAATGTAGGCGAAAAAGATGAAAAAGATAATAGACAGAGAATAAGGGATGGTGGGTTTCTAAAATGTGTATATTTTAATGCTAGGAGCATTGTAAGTACGGTGGATGAACTTAGAGCCTGGATTGACACCTGGAAATATGATGTTGTGGCAATCAGTGAAACATGGTTGCAGGAGGGCTGTGATTGGAAACTAAATATTCCAGGATTTCGTTGCTTCAGGTGTGATAGAATTAGAGGGACCAGAGGGGAGGTGTTGCATTGCTTGTCAGAGAAGATATTACAGCAGTGCTTTGGCAGGATAGATTAGAGGGCTCGTCTAGGGAAGCTATTTGGGTGGAACTGAGAAGTGGGAACGGTGTAACAACACTTTTAGGGGTGTACTATAGACCGCCAAATGGGGAGCGAGAATTGGAAGAGCAAATATGTAAGGAGATAGCAGATATTAGTAGTAAGCACAAGGTAGTGATTGTGGGAGATTTCAATTTTCCAAAAATAGACTGGGAAATACATTCTGTAAATGGGCTGGATGGTTTGGAGTTTGTAAAATGTGTGCAGGATAGTTTTTTGCAGCAGTACATAGAGGTATCGACCAGAGAAGGGGCAGTGCTGGACCTCCTGTTAGGAAATGAGGCAGGTCAGGTGACGGAGGTATGCGTTGGTGAGCACCTCGGGACCAGTGATCAAAATACCATTAGTTTCAATATAATTATGGAGAGAGTCAGAACTGGACCTAGGGTGGAGATTTTTGATTGGAGAAAGGCTAACTTTGAGGGACTGCGTAAGGATTTTAAAGGAGTGAATTGGGACACTTTGTTTCATGGGAAGGATGTAGAAGAGAAATGGAGGACATTTAAAGGGGAAATTGTAAGAGTACAGAATCTTTATGTCCCTGTTAGGTTGAAAGGAAATAGTAAAAATTGGAGAGCCATGGTTTTCAAGGGAAATTGGACAATTGTTTTGAAAAAAGAGAGATATCTACAATAATTATAGGAGGCATGGAGTAAATGAGGTGCTAGAGGAGTATAAAGAATGTAAAAAGAATCTTAAGAAAGAAATTAGGAAGGCTAAAAGAAGATATGAGGTTGCTTTGGCAAGAAAGGTGAAAGTAAATCCAAAGGGCTTCTACAGCTATATTAATAGCAAAAGGATAACGAGGGATAAAATTGGACCATTAGAGAACCAGAATGGACAGCTATCTGCAGAGCCAAAAGAGATCGGGGAGATATTGAACAATTTCTTTTCTTCGGTATTCACCAAGGAGAAGGATATTGAACTCTGTGAGGTAAGGGAAAAAGTAGAGTAGATATGGAAACTATGAGATTCAAAGAGGAGGAAGTACTGACACTTTTGAAAAATATAAAAGTGGATAAGTCTCCAGGTCCTGACAGGATATTCCCTAAGACATTGAGGGAAGTTAGTGTAGAAATAGCAGGAGCTATGACAGAAATATTTCAAATGTCATTAGAAACGGGAATAGTGCCGGAGGATTGGCGTACTGCGCATGTTGTTCCATTGTTTAAAAACTTAGCAATTATAGACCTATTAGTTTGACGTCAGTGGTGGGCAAATTAATGGGAAGGATACTTAGAGATAATATATATAAGCATCTGGATAAACAGGGTCTGATCAGGAACAGTCAAGATGGATTTGTGCCTGGAAGGTCATGTTTGACAAACCTTCTTGAATTTTTTGAAGCGATAACTAGGGAAATTGATGAGGGTAAAGCAGTGGATGTTGTCTTTATGGATTTCAGTAAGGCCTTTGACAAGATTCCCCATGGAAGGTTGGTTAAGAAGGTTCAATCTTTGGGTGTTAATGGCGGAGTAGCAAGATGGATTCAACAGTGGCTGAATGGGAGATGTCAGAGAGTAATGGTGGATGGCTGTTTGTCAGGTTGGAAGCCGGTGACCAGTGGGGTGCCTCAGGGATCTGTGTTGGGTTCACTGTTGTTTGTCATGTACATCAATGATCTGGATGATGGGGTGGAAAATTGGATAAGTAAGTATGCAGATGATACTAAGATAGGTGGTGTTGTGGATAATGAAGTAGATTTTCAAAGTCTACAGAGAGATTTGGGCCATTTGGAAAAGTGGGCAGATGGAGTTTAATGTTGTTAAGTGTGAAGTGCTACATCTTGGCAGGACAAATCAAACTAGGACTTACATGGTAAATGGTAGGGAATTGAGGAATGCTGTGGAAGAGAGGGATCTAGCAATTACTAGCAATTACTGTGCATAGTTCCCTGAAGGTGGAATCGCATGTAGATAGGATGGTAAAGAAAGCCTTTGGTATGCTGGCCTTTATAAATCAGAGCATTGAATATAAGAGTAGGGAAGTAATGTTAAAATTGTACAAGGCATTGGTAAGACCAATTCTGGAGTATGGTGTACAATTTTGGTCACCTAATTATAGGAAGGATGTCAACAAAATAGAGAGAGTACAGAGGAGATTTACTAGAATGTTGCCAGAGTTCCAGCAACTATGTTACAGAGAAAGGTTGAACAAGTTAGGTCTTTATTCTTTGGAGTGCAGAAGGTTAAGGGGGGACTTGATTGAGGTCTTTAAAATGATGAAAGGGATAGACAGAGTTGACGAGGATAAGCTTTTCCCATTGAGGGTAAGGAAGATTCAAACAAGAGGGCATGACATGAGAATTAAGGGACAGAAGTTTAGGGGTAACGTGAGGGGGAACTTCTTTACTCAGAGGGTGGTGGCTGTGTGGAATGAGATTCCAGCAGAAGTGGTGGAGGCAGGATCGATTTTAACACTTAAAAGTAAAGTGGATAGGTATATGGATGTGAAGGGAATGGAGGGGTATGGTCTGAGTGCAGGTAGATGGGACTAGGGGAAAACAAATGGTCGGCACGGACCGGAAGGGCCGAGAGGGCCTGTTTCCGTGCTGTAATTGTTATATGGTTATATGTTATATGATACTAATAAATAACAAAATTATAGCGTATTACTTTTATTAATTAAAATTAATTATTATTACTAATAACTAATGTTTATCTATGTTGGAATGATTAGAGTCAAATATAGAGATGGATTTCATTTGGAGATTTTTCTTTTACGCCAGTAATTTTCATTTTTACTCCTTTTTTTCCTTTCGTCTTATGTTTTTTTTTCCTTTTTTTTATATTAATTAGATTTTTAAATAAGTTTTAAATATATGTATTTTTATATCTTCAATTATTATAATTTGAATATTTTTTTTCTCTTTCTTTTTTCAATGTAATACCCCCGGTAAAATATTATTATGGAATATTAATTCCAAAAACCAGGGAGCTGGTTAAGTTACTAACATCAACGACGGAAGTCGGTAGATGGTTAGCCATGCTAGTATGGCTAGCACTAACTACAATAATTCTAGATGTAGTTTTTTCTTTCATTGTGCACAATACTAACTTCTTAATCTATCCTTTGTTCTTCTCTTTTATAAACTATTATTGTTTTTTGAGTTTGAATGGAGTTATACATTGGATCAAAGGAGATATACACGTGAGAGGCATTCACGAGACTTAAAATTCATCTATTCGGTGTTCGGGTGTAAGGTCGGGTCTGTCGGGCTGAACCATAGGCTCTATTACAGATCCCCATAGACAAAAGATGCAAGACTTAAAAATGAATATGGGGAATGAGGGAATAACGTTTTGTAGTTGGAATGTTAAAGGTATTAATGAACCGATTAAGAGAGGTATTAGCACATTTAAAAGCAATTAAAGCTGATGTAATTTTTATTCAAGAAACCCACTTAAAAAAAGATGCTGAGCATAGGTTGAAAGCTAAATGGATAGATAAAATATATCATTCTTCTTTTACGCATAAATCAAGAGGCGGAGCAATATTATTTCGCAAAGGCATTTTATTTAAACATACATCAACTATAACTGATAACGATGGCATATACATTATCGTGATAGGAGAATTAAATGCACAAAAAATGATTTTTGTTAATGTATATGGACCAAACTTTGATAGTCCATTGTTTTTCAAGAAAATACTTAAAAATATCCCGGAATTAACACAATATAATCTAATAATTGGAGGAGATTTAAATTGTACACTAGATCCTTACTTAGACAGATCTACAAGACAAAGGAAAACTAGATCACATTCTAGTGACTTATTAAATGCATGTATGGAAACTACTAATATTAAAGATGTTTGGAGAGTAGAAAATCCTACTGGACGAGAATATTCCTTTTACTCGTCAGTACATAAAACCTACTCAAGAATAGATTATTTTTTGGTTGATGCCAAACTTATTTCACTCACTTATAATTCTAAATATCACAATATTATAATTTCAGATCATGCACCTTTAACATTTAAGATTAAAATAAATGGTAAAACAGAAAAATGGGGACAGTGGAGATTTAACCCACAAATTTTAAAAAACAAAATAACTCAGGAATATATTACAGAACAGATTAAGATTTTCTTCGAAACAAATGATAAACCGGAAATATCTTGCTCCTTATTATGGGAAACATTTAAAGCATATCTCCGGGGAATCATGATTTCCTCCCAAGCATTTTATAATAAAAAGAATCGAAAGGATCAACAAGAACTGGAAAAGGAGAATAAACAATTAGATATAGAGAATGCAGCGAATCCATCTATAATATTACATAATAAAATTGCAGCATTGAAATATAAATTAAATAAAATATATACAGATCAAGTTGTAAAACTTCATCAACATACTAAACAATTACAGTTTGAATTCGGAGATAAACCTCAAAAACTATTGGCTCGCCAACTAAGGAAGATGGAGGCAGAAAAAATAATCCATAGGATTAAATCACATAATGGCGAACTGCTAATACAACCTAAAGATATTAACGAGAGATTTATGCAATACTATAAAAACTTATACACTGCTAAAACAACAGAAAATAAAATAGGAATAGAAGCATTTTTAAAAAATTGTAACCTGAAGGGGTTGGACTTACAAAATAGAGAATCATTAAACGCTGATATCTCAATAAAAGAAATCCAAGAATCTATTAGATCATTAAAAAATGGTAAAACACTGGGACCAGATGGTATTGGCTCCGAATTCTATAAAACATTTTATGATCAGATTGTACCACATCTGAAATCATTATATGAATATATATATGCACAGCAGAAATTACCAGAAACGTTAAATGAATCTATTATAACACTTATACCTAAAATAAACAAAGACCTGGATGAACCAGGATCATTTGGAGCTATAGCTCTTTTAAATACTGATCAAAAGATATTAACCAAAATATTAGCACAAAGGCTAACACAGTTATTAATGAATTAATTCACCCCGATCAAACAGGATTTATACCAAAACGATATTCCTCATATAATTTGAGACAGTTATTCAATATTATATATTCGAAAAGAGGTATTAAAAAAGATCTAGTAGTTATTTCGTTAGATGCAGAGAAAGCCTTCGATCAGGTGGAATCGTCTTATTTGTTTTCGGTTATGGAAACTTTCAAACTGGGAGAGAAGTTCATTATTTGGATCAAATTATTATATACAAATCCGACAGCTAGAATAACAACAAATCAAATGTTATCAACTAAATTCAATTTATCTCGAGGCTGTAGACAAGGTTGCCCTTTATCCCCCGTACTGTTTGCACTTGCAATAGAACCGTTAGCTCAGTGGATGAGATTACATCCGGAAATATATGGATATGCTACTAGAGATACTAAAAATAAAATCTCCTTATATGCGGATGATGTATTACTTTACATCACAAAACCAGAAATTAGTATCCAAAATTTGTTAAAATTAATAACTGAATTTGGATCCTTCTCAGGATATAGTATCAATTGGAATAAAAGTGAACTTATGCCAATAACGGTAAATAACTTACACATATTACAACAATTTCCTTTTAACATAACAAATGAAAAAATTAAATATCTTGGAATTTACGTAACACAAAGATTTGATTCTTTATTTAAATCTAACTTCCCACCATTATTGAATAAATTAAATAAGAATATTTTATATTGGAAAACTCTACCTATTTCAATGTTAGGTAAAATTAATATAATAAAAATGATTTTTCTCCCACAATTATTATATCTTTTCCAATTAATTCCGATATATCTTCCTAAAAAATTTCTTTAAATAGGTGGACTCCCTAATTACTAACTTCATTTGGGATTATAAGAACCATAGAATAAATAAAAAACATTTATGTAAATCAAAAATAAATGGAGGTTTAGCACTACCAAATTTTATGTTTTATTACTGGGCAGTTAATATTAAAAATATGATTTTTTGGTTAGAAGAGACAGATAACCAACCAATTTGGTTAAATATGGAAAAAGAAGATTGTTCTCCTTTTGAAATTAGTTCTATAATATTCGCTAATATTAATTTAGCTAAGAAAATCTATAGTGAAAATCCGATAATAGAAAGTGGAATTCGTATTTGGAAACAAATAAAGAAAACATTAAAACTGAAATCTATACCACTACCCCTTACCATTGTAAATAACGTTACATTTAAACCTTCAATGACGGATAAAGGCTTTTTACAATGGAAAAACAAGGGAATAATTAAGATGGGTGATCTCTATAAGAAAGACTCTTTCCTTTCATTTCAAGATTTACAACAAATTTATGGACTACATTCTAAAGATTATTTTAGATATTTACAAATCAGAGACTATGTAAAAGCAAACACACAGGAACTTAGAAATAGAAAGATAGAAATTTTAGATGAATGTCTAAATATACATCCGAACACAGAAAAAATGATTTCATATATATATATAACACTATATATATGACACTATATATAACTATATATATATAACACTATGTGACAGCTAATCTGTCACATTCATTTACAAATTGTGTAAAAATTACAAAATTCTGGATAGAAATATTTAGGATAATTTCGAATGTTGTCAATATAACTTTGACCCCTGATTCAAAGTTAATACTAGGAATACTGGAAACAGACCAATTAATAACAACGAATCAAAGAATCTTTATTGATTATGGTTTAATAATTGGGAAAAAAATAATACTCAAATTCTGGAAAGGACATACATCCCCCACAATCAAAATGTGGAATACAGAAATGTCGGAGACACTCCATCTGGAGAGATTGAGGCTTGTCCTAATGGATAGGTTGGATCTCTTCAGAGGGATATGGTCTCCATATATCGAATATTTACAGGGTCAAAGCGGCTCAGTGCGAGGGCTTGACTGAGGCCTGAATAATAGAATGGATGAAGAATTATATATAATAAATCATGCTTATATCTCCAATGACGGATTATTGATTAATACTCCATTCACTTTCTTATTTTCTATATTATTTTTCTCTATCTTTTCCTACTTTATAAAAAAATTAAAAAAGTGTATAGAAGCATAAAGTCTTAAATCTTAATATTAATAATAATAATATTATGAATGTATCTAATAATGTATTTTTCATTAATATGTTTCTACAATAAAAAATATTTAACACGAATTATTTGTCCCAAACCCATTCTCACAATGACTTTGCTGCCCTTGGCTTCTTACACAGTTCAATGAAGTACAAAGCAGCCTCATCCTTACACCATGTGTGATACAGCCATGCAGACTCAACATTAACAGTGATTATGATCAATTCCAACATTTTTGTAGGTTAATTGGCTTGATAGAAATGTAAAATTGTCCCTAGTGTGGGTTAATGTGCGGGGATCGCTGGTTGGTGGAGACTTGGTGGGCCGAAGGGCCTAGTTCTACGCTGTATCTCTAAAACTAAAAACTAAAACTATGTTAGGATCTACATAAGATTACTCAATTATAATTTCTATGAGATCCCTCCAGTTGGATAACTGAGAATGGCAGAAGGATATAAATGATTGAAACAGAAATGTGTTTGCAGGTGAACAAATTTTGGAAAAGTGAGAGATTAGGAAATTACAATAATATGGGTTGGATGATCTTCCAATTACACCACACTTTAATTGCATTGACAATTTACAAAGTTCTATCACTGGCACTGCCAATTGTAAATATTTTTAAACATCTCTTTTATTCAGTAAATATGATTCAAAATAGTTTTAGAAATAAATAATACAAAGTATTGAAATTAATTGTATTGTACAAAATTATACAAATAGTTAACTAAACATGCCCAAACCACTTCTAAATAATTAGGTAATCCAAAAATGTTGTTAAAAAAAAACATCTTCCCCATTGTATATGCAGCCAGACTAAATATATTGAAATGATTGGTGCAATGGACCAGCAATAAATCAATGTTGGTGCAGGAAGTAATCCCATTTTATTTGCTGCCCCCTTCTCTTTTCCTCTGTAAAATAAAACTTGCTCATGTCAACTCTATTATATCTTGACATGCAATAAAAGGTGGGGATGGAGTTTCATCCTTTAGGAATTGCATTTATTTTCTCAGTTTGCTGAGTGCATATTTCTGCAAACAGACCCCTACAGTGATCAACTGACATGGCACCTGTCAAAGATCAAACCAGTAACACAGATAAGCTCTCAAGATGAATTGAATTACAGATTTATTACAACATAAATGATACCCGTTACCAAGGCTACGTCTGTTATACCTGATGAAAGGTCACTTACTCAATTTTACTTCGGTGTCATGTGAGTGATTCCATGAAGAGCCCCGCCAGTGCACATATGCGTCAGTACGTCAGCCGCATTGGCGCAAGCACCAGACTGGCAGGGCAGCGTTCCTGCCGGCGGTAAGTTAAACCTAGAAGATAAGTTTGTTTTTACTTACCTGGGGTTTTTTCAAGCAGGAGCCTCTCTTCACAGAGGTTTTCCTGCCAGTTTCACAGCCCGACGAGTGAGCCGGTTATGGACTGTGGGGAAACCCCGGTTCGACCGCAGAAGCGGATAACCAGCAAAAGATTGGGTTGTGAGATAAGCAGCCGCTGACAAGGCAGTCAGCGGCTTCCAGCCTGCGGGGATGCCGTGGAGTGGCAAGTAAGTAATGCCAGAGTCGCTGACAGTGCAGTCAGCGGCTCACTGACGTCGGTCCCCAGGCAGGGAGTAAAATTGGTGGAGAAAGGACTCATTCAACCCTTTTTTGACTTGGGTGAGTCGGGCTGCAAGGGTTTTTCTCTAATAATAAAGTTTACATGTATGTTATAGTGTTTTTCTTAAAGTCAAAAGTTAAAGTCAAAGTTAAAAGTCAAAAAAATTTATTGTCATGTGTCCCTGACAATGAAATTATTTCTTGTTTAGCACGTTGCTGTGAAGGGTTAAAATTGCATTAACCCTTCACAGGTAAAGCTCTACACTAAAATTTTGATTTAGTGAGCCTACACTGTAATAGTGCGGGCCTATGTGATAGGGTGTGCCAGCAGCGCCTGGGATAGGGCTGCTTCATGTATAATAGCGCGGGCCTATGGGACATGCCGTGCCAGCAGTGCCTGGCAGGGTTGCTTCATGTATGAAATCGCCAGACTACGGGAGAGCCGCGCCAGCAGTGCCTGGGACAGGGCTGTTTCATTTGTGACATTGTCGGCCTACGGGAGAGCTGCGCCAGCAGCGCCTGGGACATGGCTGTTTCATGTCAAAAAGCGCCGGCCTCTACAAGTGGCGGCGCCGGCAACACCTGGGACAGGGTTGCTCAAAGTAACACATAATTCTGCTAGGCCCACGGAGTTGGGGGAAGATTCCCCACCAGGGCTGGATAGCAAAATAATAGGCCCACGGAGTCGGAGCAAGATTCCTTAAAGGAGCTGGATCGTGCGTTTGAAACTACTATCCCAAATGCAGCAACTATTGCATACAGTGCTATAGCAGGGCACACGCCAGCAGGAGGAGTGTCAGCTCCACCCTGAACAAAAGAAGCCAGCAGCACCTAGTAGAGAGCTGCTTGATAGCACCCACATGGTGATGAGGCGCGTGCCTTGGGTCATCTTAGCTCTGACCCCGACTCTGATGGTAAGGTTGAGCCAGATGTTCCATATCTGCAGGCTGCACCAGCAGCGCCAGTTGACAAAGCTGCTTCACGTCTCCGTCTTGGAGGCAGAGACCAAGACGGGTCAGTATCCTGCTGACGCTGAGTCTCAGGGTATGGCTGTGGGGCATACCCCAAGGGATGATAGGCACATGTCAGAGTTACCTTTTCCTGACAACAAAGTTACCATCCCAGCAGAATGTTCCGTTCGGGTACAGGTCCAATGGGGTCATATCAGCATAGGTATCCTGCGGCCTGCGGCAGCGCCTGTTTAGGGCTGCCTACAACTCGCCCTCTCTGAGGAGGGGAGTGCGAAAGGTCAAGATATAACTGACTCCAGGCTCTAAAGACGTCGATGGAACATACTAGAGCACATATGTGCCGGCAGTGAACAGCGCCAACAGGGGAATGTGAGAGCCAGCCGCCGAATCTGTTATTCAGGTAAGGCCTATTCAACAGGGGAGAAAACCTGGCAGACGAATTAATTAAGGCCAACGGCGGGCAAAGGTTCATCGTTTCAGAAAGCACCCCAGGCGCTCATCGGCAGTAGGTAGTTCACTGAAGCTGGGGGCAGCATGGCAGCCGGGCAGAAGTTCTATGCACCCTACCAACCCTACTCAACAAAGTCGGTCTGGCACTTCCGAAACATGGGTAAGTACAACACTCACAAGTTGTAATATTTACACTTGTTTCTACAACACACAAAGGATAAAAACATCTGCTTAGACGCACAGTACTAGCATTCCAAGCAAGTTTGGATTATGGCCAAGGTTGTCTTGGAAGATAAGGTTCGGAAATCGGGCCAGAGTTCTCATGCAAACCACCCATGGAATAAGGCAGGAGTGGCCCGTTTATTATGAAAAATGGAGTGTCGAGCATATGAACTTTCCGAATATGAAAACTTATTTTCCTGACTAACAACAGATTCATAAGGGTCTCAAAGATCCATTCTATGCGGTTCCCATTACAGAGGTTATCAAAGACAATATAACTGTACTAATAACAGTAAAACATTGCGGAATGGGATAAACTGTTTGTTGGTCATTGAGATTTACCTTTAACTATTAATTAGCCTATGACTCCACCCTGTGGCAAGAGATTGGAGTTAATAGCAACCTGTTATAAAACTAACTTTTATTTCATCAAGAATAGGTGGCAATATAGTAGCTGTGATTCAGCTGAGCAAATCAAGGAACTGATATCGTGCAAAGTAGCGACCTCTCAAAGGACATGCAGACCATTGTTAACAACCTTATGCTATTATCAGCTGAAGCTACTCAGTCACAATGATGAACAAACAGTATTCAGCATTGATCCAGTAGTTTGGTAGGTCGAATTCAGTTATTACAAACTGATGCTAAGGACTCTAAGGTGAGAAGTTCTGAATACTATCTCTAGTTGGAGGTAGTGGAGATTTGCATGAGTTACCAATTCTTCAGTTGTTGGTATCAACTAATTATATACACTAGATGCACCCCTTGGGTAAGGGGCTATTGAGCGAATATACATATTCTACATGCTCAACTTCAAGTTGCTACTCTATGGTGGTGGCATATGTTAGTCACATGGCAATCAAGTAAAAGTATCCTGTAATAATTTACCTAATCTCCTTTGCCACTGTGTATCATCCAGTTCAGATCGATGACAACCCAGAATAGGTATTGTATCTCAAAGTATTATGAAAGTATGGTTCAATGGTACATGGAATATTGACATGTTGGTTTCATGTTTATTCACTGATTGCAAAAATATGTGGCAGAACAAGTGCGAAGAAATACATTCTCGCTTCAAAAGGAGGAATGTTCTTTTATGTCTTCCTCCATTTTGCCTCATTAGTCGGGTCTTAAAACAGTCAGCAAGACCTCGCTTTAGGTTTCGTACTGTCGGACTGGCTAAGCAGCCATGTGCCTGCGTTCATCAGGCATAATAATACAAGGGTATACGGTTATTCTAAGAAACGAAAACTTTGCTGGTTCAAACTGTGGTTCAGGAATCCGGCCTCTGCATAATAAAACAATTATTGACTTACACATTTTGAATGGATTGACTTATGGCTCAGGTTGTCACATCAAGCCATGGATGTGCTCACTACGGAGTGCAGGGATAGCATCCAAAAAAGCAGTACATTCCTATTGAGGGGATCGGAAGCAGTTTTGTTTAAATGTTAATGTTACATTTAATACGATACAGATTACTGACGTCTTCCAGTTCATTCTTAAATGGTATTTGACAATAATTCAGTTATAGAGCCACTACAGCTGCAACAAACGGGAACCACTCTGCCGGGTTCAACCCTGGATATTGAGTTGTAAAAGAGATCTTGACACAAGTTCTTCCACTACAAGAATATGCAGTTTGGATATTGAAAATGTGTTAACATTACTTCACCAGGGGGTTCCAGCTACATCCTTAGTCATGACACTAATATCAGCACAACAAGGGCAAACATTGCAAACGCGAGAGGATGGAATTGGCTGCAGATGCCATTACATTTTACATTCTGATCTGCACAAGCAGAGCTGACGCGGGGTGGCACGATTTAAGATCATTTTCGGATACCCCACGGTCTCACGTCTATGTGGGAGGGCAGGCTTGCTATATTATATCAAGGCCACCAGAATCCTAAGAAGTGTGGAATCAGCATTGTTTATTAATCGACAAACAACCACACAAGGGAAGGTCAGTGCAGACTATTTCAAAGTGGCTGCAGCAGGTTCTGGTTTATGCAGGTATTAACTGACGATTGTATATCTCAATCCACCATGGCAGCATCAACGTCAGGGGCGAGGACTATGGACGTTCCCATCGACCATATCCTCGCGACCGCAGGATGGTCAACTGAATTGATTTTTTAATTTTTTTTACCATTGGCCAGTTACTGACCCGGGGTTTTTTGCCCATTCTATTTTGCTCCACTTTAGCCTCCCCTGAGATACAGGGGTTGCTATTGATTTCTTTATTAACGTAAACCATTAATACATTTGAATCAATATCATGCTTAATGCATTTTTTGATTATTCACTCATCCTGAGTCAATCAATGCAGTGAGACGCCGAGATTTGGATCTGCGGCACAAAATCACAAAGATTCGAACCCTTCACGGAATCACTCAGTGACTCCGAAGTAAAATAGTAAGATTAAACGAGAACTTACCAGTTTGAAGTTTGATCTTGATTTTATGAGGAGTTACGTTGGTGATTACGTGCCCTCCACGCCCAACCCTCTCTCACAAAGGTCATCTGGTAGTTCTCGAGTCACGCATCTTACTATGTCACTTCAGTAATTGTTATTTGTGATTTCATACTGCTGCTTTGAAGATTGACGCACATGCGCACTGGTGGGGTTCTTCACGTAATCACCATCGTAACTCCTCATAAAATGAAGATCAAACTTCAAACTGGTAAGCTCGTTTAATCTTACTATTTTCCTCTCTGCAGATGTGGTCTGATCTGTTGACCATTTTCCCATTTCCTTCTAAATATTTTAACAATGGGTTTCACTGATTATTTTCTAATTCTATTGCATCAAACTGCAAGTTTTTCCACACACACTTATTTCCATGGTATATTAAAATCTTTATGTGCTTTTTCTATAAGCAATGTCACCTCTCATTTCAGAAAGAGTTTTCCAGCCTGATGTAAAAAAAATATTATAAATTAACCATATAAACCATATAACAATTACAGCACGGAAACAGGCCCTCTCGGCCCTTCCAGTCCGTGCCGATCATTTGTTTTCCCCTATTACCCTATTATAAATTACCCAAACTAAAATGTTCACAAAGAGATCAGAAAAGCATAATAAAATCCTTCCTTTTTCAATTCAATATAGATAATAGGCTAATCTCAATAAAAATGTGACTGTTAGTATGAGCAAAATTGTGAATTTGGATATAACTCGAGTTTATGATTTCTGGATTTATTTGTTAAATTGCCATTTTGCCATATGCGGGTATCAGGAATGTCCGAATTTCCACAAAACTTTGCCTTTTCTTAGTTAAATAAAAATAAAAATAAATCATCATAGATTAGTCCAAAGCGACACTGCAGAGGCAACAAGTGAGTTGTAAAATGACAATACATGTTTTTGAAATGTGACAATTGAACCAAATTTCATAAGACAAATACAATGTTCAGCCACTGCAATAAACATGTGTTCAATGTAAATGTCAAAATTTGGATTTCAATGTCTACAACACTGAAAGAAGAGTACATGCAACAACATTCCGTCTGAATAATAAAATCATGAAAGAAAAGATGTAATTACCATCCTGTTTGGATTTATTTTTGTGTGCCAATGGTCTCTGAAAGCAGTAAAAGGAAAATTACTTGTTCCAGTTTATTCTTTCAGCAACAAATGTTCCTATGTGCTGGCAATAAATACTTTGAATGTGTACACCAAAAGACTACGTAAGTGGTGATCAACAAAATTGATTTTAAATAAAATTCACACTGTTGTTTTCAGATCTCTCCATGCTCTCACACTCCGCCATCTGTGTAATCCCCTGCAGACCTATAACTCACCAGTATATCAAGACCTCCACTTTCAGCTTGTGGAAATAATCCTGAGTCACTCCACTATTATCAACTCTGCCTTTAGCTGCTCAAGATTCCTTCTTAAACTCTCCACTATTCTACCTGTTCCCCATCCTTAATATGTTCCCTTAACCCCTTTACAACCAGAGCTTTGGACATTTGGTATTATAACTCTTTGTATAATTGGATGACAATCCTATGTTTGATAACATTCCCATACAGCTTGATACAGTTTCGCTTCATTTTAGGCTACTCTGTAAATGTTCATAATTGTTATGGACGGATCCGCTGAGTTACTACAGCACTTTTTTACCGGGTCAGGCAGCATGTCTTAAAACGTGTATAGGTGATATTTTTGAAGAAAGGCTCCAAAGAAGGATCTAAAGAGCCTGATCCACTCACACAATTTTTTCGGCGAGTGCCAGCACCCGTCATAGTCGCAGCAGTTCACTGAAAATTTTCAAAAGGTACGAATCTTTGGGCGACTACGCACGACCATTCAGGCATCACCCCAACAACCCACACATCTTTGGAATGTGGGAAGAAACTAGAGCACCAGGAGGAAAACCATGCAGTCACAGGAAGAATGTGCAAATTGGGTACTTTATTACAGAACAAATGACAGATGATGAGGAGATTTATGGGCAATGACGTATGCTGTATGTACAGGCAAATATTCTCTTGTGTAAGTTTGGTGCGTGTGCAGATATGGTGAAGTTGTCTCTGTTTAGAGCATATTGCACACCACTATACTGTGCACCTATGGTCTAACTACGGAAAGACAAGTTTGCAGAGACTAAAGATGGCCTATAATGATGCCATGAGAACCCTGCTAATGAAACCTAGATGGTGTAGTGCTAGTAAAATGTTTGTGGCTACAGGAAACTGTACTTTAGAAGTTATCCTAATAAATCATATGTGTAGGAGCCATTTAGCTTAAATAAGTTTATTATAGCCCTATATGTAGTTACCTTTAATTGTTATCTGCCTGTGTTAATGTGGGTGGAGTTATTTATGTAGTCTGGGCGTGTTTTTAGCTGGAAGAGTCTAGCGCAGACACTAAGGTAGATTAGTTTCTGTTTTGATGCGGGAGCCATGAGATGATACAGTTTTCAACCATGTCTACGACACGTTATCATCATGACCATGAGCATGATTGGGACAACGATTAAGCAGGGAAGTTAAGAGTTATTTCATTGTTCTGTATTTCACAATAAAGAAGCTATTAATCAACGAACTACATTTGGAAGATCCATCATTGCTATCTCAAGAGTGGTCTAATGGTCTCTGACATAATAGTGGCTTAACGAAGGATGAACTTTGGGATGCTTTAAAAAGCTGCATCTATATTTTTAGCAGAAAAACAGTATCATCTCATGGCTCTGACCACATATTAAACAGATTTTCATTTTGTTCAAGGCATACAAAAATGCTGCAGAAACTCAGCGAGTGAGGCAGCATCTATTGAGCAAAGAAAATAGGCGACGTTTCGGGTCAAAACCTTTCTTCAGACTGATGTGGTGGTGGAGGGGCCGGGAAGAAGAAAGGAAGAGGCGGAGACAGTGGGCTGTGGTAGAGCTGGGAAGGGGAGGGGAACGAAGGAGAAAGCAGGTACTACCTGAATTTGGAGAATTCAATGTTCATACCGCTGGGGTGTAAACTACCCAAGCTAAATATGAGGTGCTGCTCCTCCAATTTACAGTGGGCATCACTCTGGCCATGGAGGAGGCCCAGGACAGAAAGGTCGGATTCGGAATGGGAGGGGGAGTTGAAATGCTGAGCTCCCGGGAGATCAGGTTGGTTATTGCAAACCGAGCGGAGGTGTTGGGCAAAGCAATCGCCAAGCCTACGCTACCTGCGTCTCATCCCTAACCAGCCATCGCTGAGGGGTGTGGGGTTGGGGGGGGGGGGGGGGGGGGGGGGGGGGGGGGGGGGGGGGGGGGGGGGGGGGGCGCCGGCTCCATCAGTCCACTCACAAGCATCAGCAAGGTGATGAAAGGTGTGTTCAACATTGATATCAAGTGTCACCTGCTCTCCAATAAGCTACTCACAAATGTAATAAAAACGAAGTGTTTTATCCTGCCTTTTTCCACTTCCTCTTTTCCAGCTCTCCCTACTACTCAAGGCCATGACACAAAATGTCACCTACCCATTCACTCCATAGATGCCTTCTGACCCGCTGAGCTATTCCAGCATTTTGTGTTTTTCTTAGCTTTTCACCAATAACCAGTTTGGGTTTTGCCATGGTTATTCTGCTCTTGACCATATTGCAGCTTTGGATCAAAGACCAGTACAGAGGTGAAAGTAGACTAAGTGTTGGAGTAACTTAGTGGGTCAGGCGGCAGTCTGGAGAAAAAGGATAGGTAACGTTTCTGGTCAGGACCCTTTTTCAGACTGGGAAATTCTTCAGATAAAAAGGTGAGTTGAGACTTGGAATCGAAGAGGTGGTGAACGTAAGGTCAGTAAGAATACTCATCTTTTACATGGATAGCATAATGGCACAGCTGGTAAGGCTGTTCTCTCACTGCACCAGAGAACCAGGTTCAATTTTTCCCCGGGTGTTGTCAATGTGGCATGCGCACGTTATCCCTGCAACCATATAAATTTGCTCTGGGTGCTCCAGTTTCCTCCCACATCCCAAAGATGTGCATGTTTGTTGGTTAATTGGCTCTGTAATTTGCCCCTGGTGTGTAGGGAGTGGATGTCAAAGAGTGATAATATAGAACTTGTGTCAATGGGCGATCTGTGTTCAGCATGGACTGGGTGGGCTGAAGGGCATTTTGCTCAATCAAGTATTGTTCAATCAATTTCCAAAACTCCATTTGGGTTTTAAAAGGAATTAATTGTTGAAATATTAGGTTAACAGAAAAAAAAATCCATGATAATTATGTGCCTTTAAGAGAAAATGATTACAATTTATACTTTCTGAAGATAGATACAGATAGATGTAAAGATTTGGACAAGGAGAGTAAGATAAAGCAGTTTCTGTCCGCACTTTAATTTGAGTTCTTTCTCAAATAAAACGAATCAATTATAAAATAGAAAATGCAATATCTTCAATGCAAAAGGAAGAGAGAAGAATTGCAGCACCTATATTTACAGGGGAGTAAGAAGGCATATAAGAGAAAGGATAGAGAATGAACTCTGTGGAGTTGGTGACGAGTTAACATATGGAGAGACAATAATATATTTGAAACTACCTCAGGTCTCATGAACTGTAAATATTTTCCATTATGAACTTCCACATGCATATCTGTCCATGTTGACTTTGGAATTCAACTTTTCCATCAGTGGTGGCACTATGGTACTTCTGTAAAGCTTTTCCCTAACAATGGTTTTGTATCAGTCAACTTTGTTTCATGACTATCCATTTTTGGTGCTATTAAATAATAATTTAATAATGCTAATAATGAATAAGGACAGAATTTAGGATTTTAAAATATCAACCAAAGATGCTCCTCTTACTTCATTGAAATATGTCTAACTATGTCCTCAAGCCAATATGCAGAGCAATGTTAATTTTAAATACTGCATTCCTTTAAGAGTTGCATTTTGAAAACTAAACTGATACATTTGCTGGCTAATTGAGTGCGCTAGAAAGTTTTAACATAGAACATCATAAAGGAAAGATGTTGTCAAGCTGGAAAAGGTGCAGAGAAGATTTACGAGGATGTTGCCAGAATGCAATGACCTGAGCTATAGGGAGTGGTTGAGCAGGCTAGCACTCTAATCCTTGAGGCACAGGAGGGTGAGGGGTGATCTTATAGAAGTGTACAAAATCATGAGAGCAAATGATTGGGTAAACGCACAGTATCTCTTGCCCAGAGTTGGGGAATCGAGAATCAGAGAAAATAGGTTTAAGGTGAGGGAAGGAAAGATTTAATAGGAACCTGAGGTGCAACGTTTTTACACAAAGGGGTGGTGAGTGTATGGAATGAGTTGTTGTAAGAGGTAGTTGAGGCAAGTACTATTGCAACATTTAAGAAACATTTAGCCAGGTATGGATAGGATAGGTTTAGAGGAATACTACACTAAGTGGGACCCGTTGGTTCCCCAATGCAATATTCCACCTCTCCACCAATTCCAATATTGCTGGCCAGTTGGAGGGGGGGGGGGGGGGGGGGGGTGCTATTTGGAGCGCTAGTATGGGTGTTGTGGGTCGAAGGGACTGGTTTCCAGAGGGCTAGTATGGACATTGTGGGCTGAATGGTTCTTGGACTGACAACTCAGTCACTGAGGCCAGGCAGCTCAGTCACTGAGGCCATGCAGGTCAGTCACTCAGTCCAGGCAGCTCAGTCACTCAGGCCAGGCAGCTCAGTCACTCAGGCCAGGCAGCTCAGTCACTCAGGCCTGGCAGCTCAGGCACTCAGGCCTGGCAGCTCAGTCACTCAGGCCAGGCAGCTCAGTCACTGAGGCCATGCAGCTCAGTCACTCAGGCCAGGCAGCTCAGTCACTCAGGCCAGGCAGCTCAGTCACTCAGGCCAGGCAGCTCAGTCACTCAGGCCAGGCAGCTCAGTCACTCAGGCCTGGCAGCTCAGTCACTCAGGCCTGGCAGCTCAGTCACTCAGGCCTGGCAGCTCAGTCACTCAGGCCTGGCAGCTCAGTCACTCAGGCCTGACTGTTCAGTCAGTCCTGGCAGCTCAGTCACTCAGGCCTGGCAGGCTGGCAGCTCAGCAACTCAGGCCTGGTGGGCTGGCAGCTGAGAAACTGCCAGAAACTGCTGACAACAGGTAACAGACTGTGTGACAGAGAAGGGGGACAATCAATTTTAGACATTTTCATCCTTTTTTACAGATCACAGCAATGAAGGAGGAAAGTCTATCCTTGCGTGGATCTCTGAAGCGCTAGTATGGGTGCGCTGAAGGGACTGGTTTCCAGAGAGCTAGTATGGACATTGTGGACTGAATGGATTCTTGGACTTGCAGTTCACTAAATCATGGCTGGTGGGCTGGCACTTCAGTCACTTACAGCTGGTGGGCTGGCAGTTCACTTACTCATGGCAGGTGGGCTGGCAATCCAGTCACTCACGGCTGGTGAGGTGGCAGTTCACTCAGTCACCCCTCCTCCTTCACCCCCCCACCCCCCACTCTGCTCCTTGCCATTTCGCCTCCCCCCCCCCCCCCCCCCCCCCCCCCCACGCATTCGGACCATCTCATCTCAACTTCCCCCCCATGCACTCTTAGTGGCTCTCTGACAGCGCAGTCATTCCTTCCTATTCGGTTCCCATTGTGATGAAGAACATGCAAGCATGGCAAGTAGAAAAATTATTTATTAAAGTTTAAAATGTGAATGACTCTTAAAATATAACAACAATTTAAATGTTAAAGATGAGATTTATTAAGTTATTTCTTGTTGTGTCTCTTGTTGTGTTTTGCTGCGCACTGCTTCTTGATGACTCTTTGCTATAGAGAGATTAAGTGGTCAAATTTTAACAAAGAAAATCTGAGAATTTACCTCAAAAGTCATAATTCAGTGCAGGCCTGTATATCCAATCGCACAGCACTTGAAGTGGAGTGCAGGCCACAAGCCCAACCTCACAGCACTTCAAGCAGAGTGCAGGCCACAAGTCCAACCTCACAGAACTCCAAGCAGAGCGTAGGCCGCAAGTCCAACCTCACAGCACACCAAGCAGAATGCAGGCAGCAAGTCCAACCTAACAGCACTCTAAGCAGAGTGCAGGCAGAAAGTCCAACCTCTCAATACTCCAAGCAGAATAAAGGCAGCAAGTCCAACCTAACAGCACTCTAAGCAGAGTGCAGGCAGAAAGTCCAACCTCTCAGCACTCCAGCAGAGTGCAGGCAGCAAGTCCAACCTCACAGCACTCCGAGCAGAGTGCAGGCAGCAAGTCCAACCTCGCAGCGCTCCGAGCAGTGTGCAGGGAGCAAGTCCAACCTCACAGCACTCCAAGCAGAGTGCAACCACTCAGCACTATGAGCAGAGTGCAGGCAACAAGTCCAACCTCACAGCACTCCAAGCAGAAAGTCCAACCTCACAGCACTCCAAGCAGAGTGCAGGCAGCAAGTCCAACCTCACAGCACTCCAAGCAGAGTGCAGGCAGCAAGTCCAACCTCACAGCACTCCAAGCAGAGTGCAGGCAGCAAGACCAACTTCACAGCACTTCAAGCAGAGGGCAGGCAGCAAGTTCAACCTCACAGCATTCCAAGCAGAGTGCAGACAACAAGTCCAACCTCACAGCACTCCAAGCAGAGTGCAGGCAGCAAGTCCAACCTTACAGCACTCCAAGCGGTGTGCAGGTCAGTAAATCCAATTTCACAGCATTTCTAGCAGAGTGCACACACATACAGTACAAACACATGCATACTGACACTCTCACACACACAGACAGTCACAGTCACACTCACACACATACAGACACACACACAAACACAAAGGCACACACACAAACACAAAGACACACTCACGCCATACATATGGCAGTAAACTTTTTTGAATACTCAAACGACTGAGCGCGGTGTCTCCACTTTGGGCCTTCCGCAGCCAGCAACACTTCCGTGTTCAGCACGACCTCTGCACTCACAGGAAATGACGTAATCAGTGTGACCTGTCCACTAATCGGAAATCACAAAATGAGCAGGACTTTTGCAGTAAACACGGTCAGACCTAATAAAGTGTTTATTCCTTCCAGGCACAGTTGCTAAAGGCACACAGCTGCAATAGGCACACAGCTGCAATAGGCACACTTTTTCAATAGGCACAGTTGCAAAAGGCATATAATTTTTGAATAGGCCCAGTTGCAAAAGGCCCAGTTGCAAAAGGCCCAGCTGCACAGTTGCAAAAGACCCAGTTGCAAAAGGCACATTTCAATAGCCACACATTTTCAAATGCCACACATTTTCAATTGCCATACATTTTCAATTGCCACACATTTTAAACAGCCACACAGTTTAAACAGGCCACATATTTTAAATAGCCACACGTTTTAAATAGTCACACATTTTAAATAGCCACACATTTTCAACCGCCACAGTTACAAAAGGCACAGTTTAATAACATATAAAGGGTCAGTAGACACTAAGTGTTCTGTAGATTTCCAGCTCAGACTGAGAGTCGTGACCTCCTGCTCGCCATCTTGCAGCAACAGAGCCATGTCCAGACTTCCGGGTTTTATAGCTCCTCCCCACACCCCCTCGGAACTGGCGTAGCCTTCATGGCAGTGATTGACAGGAGAGAGAATCTCAACATTTTTTAAACAATAATAGCTCTTTATTTTTAATCAATGGGAAAAATCCTCTGCATCTGATTAGCGGAGGGGGACTAAAAAACGGGGGTAAGATGGCCTAAAATCACAGCTGTAAGTGGTAGCGTTTTTTTCTAAAATCAATATACAGCACAAACAGGAAGTGGTCACGTTTAGACTTTTAATTATATAGATGTCAATAGCCACACATTTTCCAATAGCCACACTTTAAAGGCACCGTTTAAAGGCACCGTTTAAAGGCACCGTTTAAAGGCACCGTTTAAAGGCATTGTTTAAAGGCATTGTTTAAAGGCACCATTTAAAGGCACAGTTTAAAGGCACATAAAAACATTTATTCCTTCGAAACACAGTTCCAAATAAACCACATAAAACCACACTCACGGTTTAGTAGACATGTGTTCAGTGTTCAGTTGATTCACAGGTCATAATGAGAGTCATGGCCTCTCCCTCCCCCATCATGCAGCGACTGAGCCACGTCCACGCTTCCAGGTTTTATAGTTCCCTCCCCCATCTCACGGGAAGGGGTGTGGCATTCATGGCGTGATTGACAGGAGAGAGAATCTCATCATTTTTTAAAAATTAATGTCTTTTATTTTTCATGGGGAAAATCCTCTGCTCCTGATGAGCGGAGGGGGACTCTGAGTAAGATGGCCAAGATTCACAGTCGTAAGTGGTAGCGTTTTTTCTAAAATCAATATACAATGCAAACAGGAAGTGGTCAAGTTTAGAATTTAATTATAAAAATGGACCAAACGCAGGCAGGTGGGACTAGTGTGGATGGGACATGTTGGTTGGTGTGGGGAAGTTGGGCCGATGGGCCTGTTTCCACACTGTATGACTCTCTATAACAGTACAGCATAGGAACGGGCCCTTTGGCACACAATGTTTGTATTAAACATGATGACAAGATAAACAATCTCTTATGTTACAAAATATACAGCATGTTCATATGTAATATTTAACGCTACCTTTATACTGACATGTATATATCAAAAAATGAACCAGATTGTGAGCTCCCATGCCATCTTATATAACCATATAACCATATAACCATATAACAATTACAGCACGGAAACAGGCCCTCTCGGCCCTTCCAGTCCATTTTTTTTCCCCCAGTCCCATCTACCTACACTCAGACCAAACCCCTCCATTCCCTTCCCGTCCATATACCTATCCACTTTACTTTTAAATGTTAAAATCGATCCTGCCTCCACCACTTCTGCTGGAAGCTCATTCCACACAGCCACCACTCTCTGAGTAGAGAAGTTCCGCCTCATGTTACCCCTAAACTTCTGTCCCTTAATTCTCATGTCATTTCTTTAAAAAGGCGGACTCCCTAATTACTAACTTCATTTGGGATTATAAGACCCATAGAATAAATAAAAAACATTTATGTAAATTAAAAATAAATGGAGGTTTAGCACTACCAAATTTTATGTTTTATTACTGGACAGTCAACATTAAAAATATGAATTTTTGGTTAGAAGAAACGGATAACCAACCAACTTGGTTAAATATGGAAAAAGAAGATTGTTCTCCTTTTGAAATTAGTTCTATAATATTTGCTAATATTAATTTAGCGAAGAAAATTTATAGTGAAAACCCGATAATAGAAAGTGGAATACGTATTTGGAAACAAATAAAGAAAACATTAAAACTAAAATCTATACCACTATCTCTTACCATTGTAAATAACGTTACGTTTAATCCTTCAATGATGGATAAAGCTTTTTTACAATGGAAAAACAAGGGAATTATTAAGATGGGTGATATCTATAAGGAAAACTCTTTCCTTTCATTTCAAGATTTACAACAAATTTATGGACTACACTCTAAAGATTATTTTAGATATTTACAAATCAGAGACTATGTTAAAGCAAATACACAGGAACTTAGAAATAGAAAGATAGAAATTTTAGATGAATGCTTAAATAAACATCCGAATACAGAAAAATGATTTCATACATATATAACATCTTATTGGAAAGTGATGTCCCATCAACAGAAATATATAGACAATCTTGGGAAAATGAACTAGGCCAAATTATTAGACCAGAAGTATGGGACGAAAGTTTACAACATATACACCATTGTTCGTTAAATGCTAAACACTCTCTTATACAGTCTAAAATTCTACATAGACTACATTATTCAAAATCTAAACTACATAACATCTTTCCAAAAGTATCTCCCATATGTGATAAATGTCAACATTTAGAAGCTAATCTGTCACATTCATTTACAAACTGTATAAAAATTACAAAATTCTGGATAGAAATATTTAGGATAATTTTGAATGTTGTTAATATAATTTTGACCCATGATTCAAAGTTAATAATACTAGGAATACTGGAAACAGATCAATTAATAACAACGAATCAAAGAATCTTTATTGATTACGGTTTAATAATTGGGAAACAATTAATATTAAAATTTTGGAAAGGCCCTACATCCCCCACAATCAAAATGTGGAATACAGAAATGTCGGAGACACTTCATCTGGAGAGATTGAGGCTTGTCCTAATGGACAGGTTAGATCTCTTCAGAGAGATATGGTCTCAATATATTGAATATTTACAGGGTCATAATGGCTCGGTACGAGGGCTTGACTGAGGCCTGAATATTAGAATAGATGAAGTATACATAATAAATCATGCCTATATCTCCAATGACGGATTAATGATTAACACTCCATTCGCTTTCATATTTTTTATATTATCTTTCTCTATCTTTTCCTACTTTATAAAAAAATTAGAAAAGTGTATAGAAGCATATAGTCTTAAATTTTAATATTAATAATAATATTAATATTATTAATATTATGAAAGTATCTAAAAATGTATTTTCATTTATGTAAAATAATGTATTTTTCATCAATATGTTTCTACAATAAAAATATTTAATTAAAAAAAAAAATCCTCATGTCATGCCCTCTTGATTGAATCTTCCCTACCCTCAATGGGAAAAGCTTATCCACGTCAACTCTGTCTATCCCTTTCATCATTTAAAAGACCTCAATCAAGTCCTACCTTAACCTTCTGCACTCCAAAGAATAAAGACCTATTGTTCAACCAAAAACTTGTTCAACATTTCTCTGTAACTTAGTTGCTGGAACCCAGGCAACATTCTAGTAAATCTCCTCTGTACTCTCTCTATTTTGTTGACATCTTTCCTATAATTTGGCGACCAAAATTGTACACCATACTCCAGAATTGGTCTTACCAATGCCTTGTACAATTTTAACATTACTTCCCTACTCCTATATTCAATGCTCTGATTTATAAAGGCCAGCACACCTAAAGCTTTCCTTACCACCCTATCAACATGTGATTCCACCTTCAAGGAACTATGCACAGTAAATCCTAGATCCCTCTGTTCCACAGCATTCCTCAATTCCCTACCATTTACCATGTACGTCCTATTTTGATTTGTCCTGCCAAGATGTAGCACTTCACACTTATCAGCAATAAACTCCATCTGCCATCTTCACATGGCCCAAATCTCCCAGTAGACTTTGAAAATCTACTTCATTATCCACAACACCACCTATCTTAGTATCATCTGCATACTTACTTATCCAAGTATCATCCAGATATTGATGTACATCAATCCATCATCCAGAATATTGATGTACATGACAAACAACAGTGGACCCAACACAGATCCCTGAGGCACTCCACTGGGCACCGGCTTCCAACCTGACAAACAGCCATCCACCATTACTCTCTGACATCTCCCATTCAGCCATTGTTGAATCCATCTTGCTACTCTGCCATTAACACCCAAAGATTGAACCTTCTTAACCAACCTTCCATGGGGAACCTTGTCAACGGCCTTACTGAAATCCATATAAACATCCACTGCTTTACCCTCATCAATTTCCCTAGTAACCTCTTCAAAAAATTCAAGAAGGTTTGTCAAACATGACCTTCCAGGCACAAATCCATGTTGACTCTTCCTGATCAGACCCTGTTTATCCAGATGCTTATATATATTATCTCTAAGTATCCTTTCCATTAATTTGCCCATCACTGACATCAAACTAACAGGTCTATAATTGCTAGGTTTATTCTTTGAACCCTTTTTAAACAATGGAACAACATACGTCAATCCTCCGGCACTATTCCCGTTTCTAATGACATTTGAAATATTTCTGTCATAGCTCCTGCTATTTCTACACTAACTTCCCTCAATGTCCTAGGGAATATCCTATCAGGACCTGGAGACTTATCCACTTTTATATTTTTCAAAAGTGTCAGTACTTCCTCCTCTTTGAATCTCATAGTTTCCATAGCTACTCTACTTTTTTCCCTTACCTCAAAGAGTTCAATATCCTTCTCCTTGGTGAATACTGAAGAAAAGAAATTGTTCAATATCTCCCCCATCTCTTTTGGCTCTGCAGATAGCTGTCCATTCTGGCTCTCTAATGGTCCAATTTTATCCCTCGTTATCCTTTTGCTATTAATATAGCTGTAGAAACCCTTTGGATTTCTACCTCATATCTTCTTTTAGCCTTTCTAATTTCTTTCTTAAGATTATTTTTACATTCTTTATACTCCTCTAGCACCTCATTTACTCCATGCCTCCTATAATTATTGTAGATATCTCCCTTTTTTCGAAACAAGGATTTTAAATCCTTACGCATTCCCTCGAAGTTAGCCTTTCTTCAATCAAAAATCTTTACCCTAGGTCCAGTTCTGACTCTCTCCTTAATTATATTGAAACTAATGGTATTGTGATCACTGGTCCTGAAGTGCTCACCAACGCATACCTCCGTCACCGGACTTGAATTCTTAATTAATTAGATAAAAGACATATAATTCAGTAATCATAAATTAATAATCTTTTAGCTAAACTTCTTTATAATTCACAACATGAAATCGGCTATTATTGTTATTTTATATTATTTTTCATCTGTATATCAGCTAAGAAAGATTAATTAACCATCCAAAAAAAATCTTCCTTTATAACAAAGAAATAATACTTTGTCTCTGCCGTGACTCCCTTGATCATTCCCTTGATCATTCTACTGTCATCAGTGTGCATGAATAACAGATACAAGTAACTACTTTTCATATATATATGTGTTTGTATGGTCAACCAGGGGAGAACAGATCATCATCTAATATCAGCAATATAAATCTCCAACTTGATTCATTATATTAAAGAATGGGCATCAATGGGCAATTCAGTTCAGTTCATTTCATTCTGCAAATGGTATCCAATACTCTTCTGATTGATTATTCATTAAACCAATTATGTACTTGGTAAAACATACAGCACTGGAACAGGCCCTTCAGGCTACAATGCCTGTGCTGAACATACTGTCAAGATAAACTAATCTCACCTGCACATGATCCATCCAGATTCCTCCATTCCCTGCATATCCATGTACTTATCTAAAGGCCTCTTAACCTCCACTGGTTGAATTATGACAAATGAAGGAATGAGCTTGGACTTTTCAGGTCTGTTTAGGTAGGTCATTCCCTGTCTGAAGCAGCAGTATTCTCAAGTTGACCTAAGAAAGATTAATGAACCAAAAGATTAATTAACCATACTAAAATGTATGGTTAATTAAGTGTAAGTTAATCTGTATTATCATTTTTAACCAAAAACCCTACTAGGGACAAGTGTTGCGAATTAGCTTTGGCTAAAAGCACTTATGATGAATACATCAGATGACTGTTTCAAGTGCATCTATGTTTTTTTGTATCTGTCCCTATTTAAATAAACCTTAAAAAACAATAAAAAATAAAAATAAAAAAATAAATAAAAATCTTTGTAAGACACAGAACTGATGAGCAACAGAGATAGCAGGGGCAGAGAAAGTGAAGTTAAGTTTATTGTATTGTTTGTAAGACACACTTTACCTTACTAAGACCCAAGATATGCACATACAAAACATGAGGTATTGTTGGTTAATTTGACTCCAATAGATATTTGTATTCAGCCTATAATCTTTCCTCACTTAGGACCTCCATAGTGGCATTGCTAATTATTGCAAATTGATTGCAAGGAACGATGAACAGATTATTCCTTCATCTGCCGTAATTCAACAAGTGGTGTTTAAGAGGCTTTTAGATAAGGACATGGATATGGAGGGATTTGCAGGTGAAACTAGTTTATCTTGGCAGCATGTTCAGCACAGACATTTGATACGTCAACTACTTGAGAGCTTCTACAGACAGGATGGCGCAAATGGCTTCCTTCTGAATTTTAATCATTCTGTAATTCTATGACGATTAATTTTTCTTTCTTTTTGTGATTTTTGTCAGCAATAGTAGTTAACGCTGATATCCCAGTGGACTAAAAATATACAAGCAGATAAAAGTAATAGATGACAATAAACTCAATATTGTCTGTATTTATTTTATAATAAACTATTTCATAAATATATTTCCTATTTCCATGTCTGTAAACTCTGTGTCTGTCTCTCTCTATCGTTCTCTGTTGCTCATCAGTTCTGTGACTAATTGACTCATTTAGTTAATTAGTGTGCACAGCATATTTTTCCAGTTACTCCATTCAATTAAGGAAATGTTCACTGTGTTATTACTGGAGCCTGCTAATCTAATTTCTAATTCATATAATTACAATCTAATGCTAATCACATCACCCACTTAAAGATAATTTCATCCATAAAATGTGTCATTTACCACTGTTACTTGATTATAATAACCAGAAAAGGAAGAATTATGGATTGCTTCATGGATCAGGTACTTTTGGATCATAGTATTTTGGTGTTGGTGCTACTTACACTTGCAAAGCTTGGGCAATTAATAACCTACAATATGTATTTATAGAAGTAAATTAGTACTCACTATATTTCAGAGCATGATAGATTATTGTCTGTGTGTTGGAAGGGGCACACAGGAATTGATTCAAGCTGTATATGTTTCCTACTTACTGCAAGAAATCTGACTTTGAAAGCAAAATCATCCTGTATATGACAAATCACAACAGTGGCTGAATTCAGATTTGGGTCATAGAGCCACAAAACATGAGGCCTTTCGGCTCAACTTGTCCATGTCGACCAAGATGCCCTTTCTACCCCTGCCCGGATTTGGCCCATATCCTTCTAAACCTTTCCTATCCATGTGCTTGTTCAAGAGTCTTTTAAATGCCGTTATCGTGCCTGCCTCAACTACCTCCTCTGGCTGCTCTTTCCATATACCCACCACCTTCTACGTGGAAAAGATGCCCCTCTGGTTCCTATTAAATATTGTCCCTCTCATCTGAAACAAAGAACCTCTGGTTCTTGACTCCCCTACCCTGAATTAATCCTATCCTTTCCCCTCATGATTTTATACACCTCAATAATATCTTCTAATATCTGCTAATTTATAAATCAAGGTGCTAAGATTCTTCCATAAGAGCTGACACGTCTTGTGTGCTGTATCTTCATATATGCAATGGAAACACCAACTTGCAATCTGTTGTGTTCTTGGAAAAACAGTGCTGAACATTTGCCGCAGATTGGCAAGAGCACTGTAAAATAGAACAGCTGGATATTTTGTTACACTGAAAGAATGATCTTCAAATCTTGCTTCACATAGACTGTGTTGCTCCAGTCCAACTAAGGTAAATGTTGTTACATTTTACCTTTTTGACTTTGTGGGAAATGTGGGAAGAACTAAGCTGTTCTTCAATCTTTTCACAAACATGAGCAGCACTTCATACTGTGGGAAATGAACTCTAACGAAGCACAGTTTCCCATCAGTGCTACGCTAAGCTTGTCAGGTCACACTGCTCCGCAAAGCCAACAATTTGAACACTGTGTAGGAGGGAACTGTAGATGCTGATTTGAACCAAAGATAGACGCAAAAAGCTGGAGTAACTCAGCGGGTCAGACAGTATCTCTGGAGAAAAGGAATAGATGGCGTTTCGGATCGAGACCCGGTCTGAAGGTCGGGTCTGAAGAAGTATCTCGCCCTAAAATGCCACCTATTCCTTTTTTCCAGAGATGCTGTCTGATCCACTGAGTTACTCCATGTTCCTGTATCTGTCTTTAATTTGAACACTGCATGTCTTTTAGCGATAAGGCTGCATTACTAGGAAAAGGGCAGAATACTTGATCACAATAGTTTACCATGTAAACTACTATATTATTATTATTATTATTATTATTATTATTATTATTATTATTATTATTATTATTATTATTATTATTATTAAACTTTATTTTCAGACTCAAGGTCCAGATAAAAGACGACATTACATACAATTCATTGCATATAAAAACACCATAAAATACATATAAAAGCTTAGTAAATTACTGATAAGAGCATTGTGGCAGTTCCTGGGGATTAGGCCACTCCCTGGTTCATCCCTGGATGGACAGGTCCGGGGGCGGCTTCCAGCTACGAAGATAAGAGCAGGAATTTTTGGCGCGAGACCAGTCTTCAGTCTCTCACTGAAGCGGAGAGTAGTGTGCTGTGCTCATTAAAGCCTCGACAGAATTTGCCTGGCTTCTCGCCTTCATTCCGGGCTCTCTCACGCACCCGCTACACTGGTGACCCTCGACATTTCATCGCAAGTTGCGATGGACCCGAATGTTCTACAGGACGCACAACCCGGTCAACCGTCCTTGTGCCCTGCCAACCCCGCCGATCTCCACGTCGTTGTGCTGAAGCTGCCTACCCTGTGGATCGACAAGCCCGAAATCTGGTTTGACCAGGCCGAGGTGCAGTTTGCACTGCAGGGCGTGACGGCAGGTGCAACAAAATACTATAATTTTATCAGCGCCCTCGACCTGGCCTCTGCACGACGGGTTAAGCCTTTTCTCCGCGCCTCCCCCGGCAGCTAATAAATGTGAGGCCCTTAAGGCCCTACTCCTACGTAAGTTTGGCCTCAGCGAGGCCGAGCGGGCGACCCAAATCTTGCGGATGACTGGCCTGGGTGACCGCGGGCCGTCGGCCCTGCTGGGCGATATGCTGGACCTTATCAGCGACCATGAGCCCCATAATCTTTTTAAACATGCCTACCTGCAGCAGCTCCCTTCGGACATCAGCCTGCAGCTTAGCAGCGACCCCTTCACCGACATGCAGTCGGTGGGCGAGCGCGCCAATCAACTTTGGATGATCCGTCAGCAGACCCTGGATGCGCTGGAGATCCTCCTGATGGCGCCGGGCAGCGCACAGCAGGTCGGTGCTTGATTCAGTGGTTTTTGACTGAAACTATACTGGGGGGAAGCTTAGAACAAGCAATTTACACTATCCAGTCAAAGCAAATCATACTATATGTGAGTACAATCAACCCATACGCAAGTGCAAATGTAGTATATAGTGCAAAGGGAAACATATCAGCATGTATAATATAGAGTTACACCACTGCAATGTTAGAATTGCAGAGAAATGCTTTTTTTTTAAAAGTGAAAGATTCACACTGAGGTAGGTTGGAAGATTGGACTACAACCCAGCTCATGTGGTTTAGTAAGGGTTTAGTGTGGTAGAGCAGGGAAAAAGCTGTTCCAGAATCCGGTGGTACTTGTATGGGAATCAGCAGCTGCAGACAAGCACCCAGATGATCACCTTCGTGAAGGCCGGAGTGCAGCTGCCAAGAACCACAGTAGCCAGGAATCCGTCAGGAATCCTGGCGACTGTGCAGTACTGGCAGCTTTCTGTAAACCTGGTCAAACAGCTGAAGTTCCCACAGCACATTGCCACGACCACCCTGAGGCCAGATATCCTCCTGGTCCCAGAGGCGACTAAAAATATCGTCTTGTTGGAACTGACAGTGCCATGAGAGAACCATCTGGAGGAGTCCCACGAGATGAAGCTGACCTAGTATGAAGAGCTGGTCATTGACTGCCGTAAGCAGGGCTGGAAGGCAAGGTGTATGCCCATTGAGGTTGGCTGCAGAGGTTTTGCAGGGCAATCGCTCTACAAAGCCTTGAGTGCACTGGGCATCAACAGAGTGGCGAGGAGAAGAGCCATCAAGAACATCACAGAGGCAGCGGAGAAGGCCTCGAGATGGCTCTGGATCAGGAGAGAAGGTCCATGGGGGAGGAGCGAATGCCACCTGAACACGTCGTGTTCTGATCAACCATGGCTGGGTCGCCTTAGCGAGGATGTCTGATGTGCCCGAAACACCTAATGACCCCAGGTTACATCACTGATGATGTGTTCAGGAGCATCAATAGATATATTTGTATCAAAGCATTCAAGCTTTTATATCTTCTGCCCAACACGAGAGGGGAGAAGAGGGAATGACCAGGGTGCAAATGGTCCTTGATTAAATTGGCTGCTTTCCCAAGGCAACGTGACTTGTAGTTGGAGCCAATGGAAGAGGGAGGGTGATTTGTGTGATGGTCTGGGCTACATCCTCAAGTCTTTGCAATTTCTTACATTCATGGGGTCTTAAGGGGTTGGACAGGCTAGATGCAGGAAGATTGTTCCCGATGTTGGGGAAGTCCAGGACAAGGGGTCACAGTTTAAGGATAAGGGGGAAGTCTTTTAGGACCGAGATGAGAAAATCGTTTTTCACACAGAGAGTGGTGAATCTGTGGAATTCTCTGCCACAGAAGGTAATTGAGGCCAGTTTGTTGACTATATTTAAGAGGGGTTGGATGTGGCCCTTGTGGCTGAAGGGATCAGGGGGTATGGCGAGAAGGCAGGTACAGGATACTGAGTTGGATGATCAGCCATGATCATATTGAATGGCGGTGCAGGCTCGAAGGGCCGAATGGCCTGCTCCTGCACCTAATTTCTATGTTTCTATGTTTCTATGGGCAGAGCTCTTGCCAATAAAGCTGTGGCAGGTCCTGATAGGATGCTTTCTGTATACATTTGTAGCGAGATATATTAAGAGATATATTAGTTACATTGAATTTCCTATGTCTTCTGTTCTTGCGCCTGCAAAAATGCCTCCATGAACCCAGTGGTTTTACCAGAATGCTGTCTGGATTAGAGGGTTTCAACTGCACGGAGAGGATGGATAGACTTGAAGTGCTTTCTTTGAAAAGTCAAAGGTTGAGGAGAGACTTGATAGAAGTATATAAAATTATGAGAGGCATAGATATGGTAGCAGTCAGACCTATTTCCAAGGGTGGAAATATCTAACACTAGAGGGCATAGTTTTAAGGTGAGATGGGGAAAGTTTAAAGTCCAATTGTCGTTTTTACACAGAGTGGTGGGGGCCTAGAAAGCATTGCCAAGGATGGTGGTAGAGGAAGGTAAGGTAGATGTATTAAAAACATTTTTAGATAGGCACATGAAAGTGCAGGGAGTAGAAGGATATGGATCATGCACAGACAGATGAGATCAGTTCAACTAAGCACCATTTTCGGCACAAACATTATTCCTTTTCTGTACTGTTCTAAAATGCACCACCCACATTTACTTAAAACATCAATAGGATCACTGAAGATTTCTCAGACTATGAGATGCCTGGTCACACAATGTTAACAGTTCTCTTAATGTCTTCAATGTCCACTGGGCATCACAATCTAAAATGTGAACTCTTTTTCCACAGATGCTGCCTGATCTGCTTCCTTTTTCCAGCATTCTTTATAAAAAAATATATTCAAGTTATTACCTGCTCTGCTCTGCTGTTATAAATTAATGATAAAACATTACTATCATGTTTTACGTACACCTTTGCAGACATTATTTAAGTTTCACCATGAAACCCCTAGGACCTGCTTTAGTGGGAGGTTCGGGTGAATAATGGGAAGAGCTGATGGTGTATTGTAGCCAGTGCTGTTTTATAGACAAAAATGTGCCATCATGGATATAACAGTTCATCCAATGCTATTTGCTGCTGTACATCAATCTAGTTTTTAACCTTCTAGGGGTTCACAAGTACATAAGTGATAGGAGCAGAATTGGTCCATCAAGTTTACTCCACCATTCATTCATGGCTGATCTACCTCTCCCTCCTAACCCCCTTCTCCTGCCTTCTCCCCATAACCTCTAACACCCGTACTAATCAAAAATCTTAAATAAAAGATGTCTTAAAAATATCCATTCAATTGGCCTCCATGGCCTTCTGTGGCAATGAATTCCACAGATTCACCACCTTCCTCAATTTCCTAAAGGAACGTCCTTTAATTCTGGCTATTACCTCTGGTCCTGGACTCTCCCACCAATGGAAACACCCTCTCCACATCCACTCTATCCAGGCCTTTCACTATTCGTTAAGTTTCAGTTAGGTTCCCCCCTCATCCTTATAAACTCCAGACAATGAAGCGGTGATTGAAACAGCGGTATTGTCAATTGTGGGTCTTACTTGTGATTCAAGCTTCTGTCTGTTCTGATGAAGAATAATTGACCTAAAACAATGTTTACAAGTGCTGCCTACCTGCTGACTGTTTCTAGCATTTTCTGGGTTTACTTCTGTCCAATCTGCTGGTTTTAATTTTACAAAATCTGATTTTTGTTGTGAGTCTGTGGTATCACGTGTATGTTCAAAACAAATACATCATGCAGAGTAAATCCCGAGAGCACCATGAAATAAGATTCATGTTCAACTAAGCTTGACAACACAAAGGTATGAAAAGTAACCCTTGCTTTCCCACTCTCTCTGTCCCTCTCACACCCTAGTTCTCCAACTAGTTTCACTGCCCTTCTGATTAATTTACTGATTGTATGCCTCCTTGTCACCTTCCCCTCAGTTAACAATGAACCATTCTACATTTCCTTATCGTCTGCTTTGATCTGTCATTTTCATACCTTACTCTTCCATACCTCTAGACTCGCTCTCCCCTGTCTGAAGAACGGTCCCTCAGTCCCTCAGTCTGAAGATCGGTCCCTATCTGAAACGTCACCTATTCATTTTCTCCAGAGATGCTGTCTGACCCGCTGAGTTACACCAGCTTTTGTGTCTATCTTCACCAAGTTATCTTACAAAACACAGGCCCAGAAATATCAGCTATGATTCACATATCACTCCTTTACTTTTGACTGATACCCCATACCTTTTTCCATGACCCACCTGTTTTCAAAGTGAAATTCAATCTCGTAATTCAACTAATTACGAGAACTTAAATGAACTAATCAATTAAATTAAATTTCCATCAAATTATGGTTGTTAAATAACACTAGATACCAGAATGTGGATTATGAAATCTAAGATAATCCTTCTGGGCCCCCCCCATGTTTCTAGTACAGTAACACAGAGAGAAATTCAGAAATGTAGAATAAAGTCCTACAAGTTCATGTTCAAATTTATTTTCACATGCACCAATTGAGGTACAGTGATATTTGAGTCCCATACAGCCATACTAAGTGAAAAGCATCAATACACAAAGCCACATAAAATAAAATTTGACATAAACATCCACCACAGTGGAATTCACATTCCTCACTGTGATGGAAGGTAATAAAGTTCAATCATCTTCCTTTGTTCACCCGTGGTCAGGGCTGTTGAACCCTCCGCAGTCACCGCTGCCGATGGTCCAATATCCGAAACCCTCGCATCAGGATAAACGAAACTGGCATCGAGACGGATTGGAATACTCCTCAGCATGGAGGTCCTGAGTCGGCCTCTTCTTAAGGCCTTGTCCCACGATGCGAGTTTACCCAAGAGCTCTCCTGAGTTTAAAAAAAAAAATCAAACTCGTGGTATTTCATCACGAGTATTTTTTTACTCTTGGAAATTTTTCACACGGTTGAAAAAGCTTCACGAGTTTCCTCGTTTCCCGAGTACCTGCCATTAGCATTACGAGCTGCTACGAGACATCCACGAGCTCCGATTTACCCACTACGTACATTCTACGAGTTTGTTTTTTTTTAAACTCGGGAGAGCTCTTAGGTAAACTCACATCGTGGGACAGTGCCTTTACCAGTGTGAGACTTCACGGTGTTAAAGTCCACAGGCCCCACGGTTGGAGCACTTGCACAGGCGAATCCTCAGCAAACTATCACAGGGTCCGCAATATTAAAGTCTGCTCACCCACGGTTTGAAGCTCCGGGCCGGTCTTCAGGAAAGGCCGCATCACTGCACAATGTTTGGCCACAAGGGGGACGGAGATACGATACGGAGAAAAATCGTATCTCTGTCGAGGTAAGTGACTGAAAAAAGGTTTCCCCCACTTCCTCCCCACGCCCCACATAAAACAGAACAAGAAATATTAAAACTTACTTTTAAAACATATTTAAATAATAAAAACAGAGAGGGGACAGACAGACTGTTGGTGAGGCAGCCACTGTGGTGGCGCCACCCGCCATCAATGTAGAACTATGATGTTCATCCATAAGTTTAAAAGCTGACACCACAAGATAAGGAAAGAAAACATAGGAGGTGGAATTTGAAAATGAGAACAAAAAGTGCTGCAGGTCAGGCAGCACATGTGGAAAGAAAACAAATTTTACAATTTCAGGTCAATGATCATCGGAACTGGAAAAGTGAGAAAACAGACATGCTTAGGTTGCTGAGTTGAGGGGTGGTGTGCTTTGTGGGAAACGTTAAGGAAAGAACTTCAGGATCTATGACGGTTAGAGATCGAGTGTTAACTGGGCAGTCTTGGTCCCATCCCTGTCAGGTACATTCTCTATATTGCCTCCTGCCCTCTTCCCCTCGTCCCTTCTCCAACTTAACATGTTTTCAGTTTGCCAATTACGATGACAGTTCATTGACCTGAAACATTTAAGGGCCTGTCCCACTTGGGTGACCTAATCCATGAGTCCAGAAGAGTGTCTTTGACCTTCAAGCTTGAGGGCACTCACCTGGAAAGCCTCGAGTTGGATCGACCGGCCACGTTGAAACCGCGAGCTGCATCGACCAAACCGCGAGCTGCATCTATCGACCACACACACACACACACACACACACACACACACACACACACACACACACACACACACACACACACACACACACACACACACATCGCACAAAGGCGGGGCCAGGGATAGCAGATGAGCACTGGCTGCGCGATGAAGATGAAGGTAAACGGCTGCCACAGTTACAGTAAGTCCTTCCGAGAGTGCGGGGGGGGGGGGGGGGGGCTGGGGGGGAGAGAAAGAGAGAGAAGGGGGAGAGTACGGGGGGAAGAAGGAGTGGAGACACTTTTAAGAAATATAATAAAGTTTAGCAGGCATTTTACCCACCGGTAGGTCTTCCTAGGTCTTGAAAACTCCAGTGAGCCAATCAAAATGCCCGGTCAGCGAAGGAGATTGCCTACGGCTGCCCTGAACTGCCTGTAACTAAATAGCGACCCCACATGGAAGATCCATGCACTACGAGTGAAGAAGATCCATGCCGACCAAGTTTTACTCGCGGAAAATGCTTCACACCACAAGGGCGGGAACTTCCCTCGTGCATGCAGGAGAGTTCCGGCGTCCTCCTAGGACCTCCTGTCGACCATGCTGCGAGTTTGAGTCCAAGGCAAACTCGTCTAAACTCGCAGATTAGGTCGCCCAAGTGGGACAGGTCCTTAACTTTATTTCCTCTCTGCAGAAACTGCCAGACATGCTGAGGGTACACAAAAAGATGGAGAAACTCAGCAGCAGCGTCTAAGGAGTGAAGGAGATAGGCGACGTTTCGGGTCGAGACCCTTCTTCAGACTGGTCAGGGTACAGGGAAATGAGAGATACAGACGGTGATGTGGAGAGATAAAGAACAATGAATGAAAGATATGCAAAAAAGTATTGATGATAAAGGGAACAAGCCATTGTAAGCTGTTTGTGGTGTGAAAGTGAGAAGCTAGTGCGACTAGGGTGGGGGAGAGAGATAGAGAGAGAGGGAATGCCAGGGTCCGAGGGCTGAGGGAGAGGTGGGAAGGGGAGGAGACGGCAAGGGTTAACAGAATTGAGAAAATTCAATGTTCAAGCCCAAAGGATGCAGACTCCCCAAGCGGAATATGAGGTGCTGTTCCTCCAACTTGCGGTGTTGCTCACTCTGGCCGTGGAGGAGGCCCAGGACCGAGAGGTCGGATGCGGAATGGGAGGGGGAGTTGAAGTGCTGAGCCACCGGGAAGTTGGATTGATTATTGCGGACTGAGCGGAGGTGTTCGGCGAAACGATTGCCAAGCCTCTGCTTGGTCTCACCGATATAGATCATCTGGCATCTGATGCAGCGGATGCAGTAGATGAGGTTGGAGGAGGTGCAGGTGAACCTCTGTCCGACCTGGAAGGACTGCTTGGGTCCCTGAAAGGAGTGGAGGGGGGAGGTGAAGGGACAAGTGTAGCATTTCTTGCGGTTGCAAGAGAAAGTGCCCGGGGAAGGGGTAGAGTGGGAGGGAAGGGAAGAATTGACAAGGGAGTTGTGGAGGGAGCGGTTTTTGCGGAAGGCAGACAGGAGGGGGGATGGGAAGATGTGGCGAGTGGAGGGGTCACTTTGGAGGTGGCGAAACTGGCGGAGGACTATGTGATGTATTTGCTGGCTGGTGGGGTGAAAGGTGAGGACCAGGGGGACTCTGCCCTATTCGCGAGTGGGGGAATGGGGAGAGAGGGCAATGTTGCGGGGTATGGAGACATGCTGAGTATCCCTGTCATCATTGGGTTTCCTTTGCTTCTTTGATGAAATTTAATCTAATAGGCCTGAGCAGCTCAGAGACCAATGCAGCCTGGTCATATAGTCATACAGTCATACAGTGTGGAAACAGGCCTTTCGGCCCAGCTTATCCACTCTGACCAACATGCCCCATCTATACTAGTCCCACTTGCCTGCATTTGGCCCACAACCTTCCAAACCTATATCTTGTGGGTTTGCATTTATTTTGTATAAATATATATACTGTAACACTATATTTTGTGCTCTGTTTGTACTGTTATTTATTGCACTGCTTTTTAATTGCATGATAATCTTGCACCAGTCTGCTGTATTTATTTTTTCTGAAGTCCAGCTTGGAAACAGGCCCTCCAGCCCACCCAGTCCATGCCAACCATTGATCACCTGCTCACTCCATCCCACTTTCTCATCTACACCCTGCACATCTGAGGGAATTTACAGAGGCCAATCAACCTACAAACCCACAAGTCTTTGGGATGTGGGATGAAACCGGAGCAGCCAGAAGAAACCCATGCAGATACAAGTTGAATATGCAAACTTGACCAAATTACTGTAATATCCAAGGTCGGTCATACCCAGGTCTCTATCTCAGCTGCTTCACTTGCCACCCCATCATTATAATAATAATTATTATTTTCTGAATACTGTTTACTCTGTGACCTTATTGTGAACACTGAATTTCATTACACACTGACATTATAACAAGAAAATAATCTGAATCTGAAGTATGCAAATAATCCTTTTTAATGATGGATAAAATGTTATTATGATACTGAATTAAATTTAAAAGATTGCCTGAAACAAATTGATGTTTGTTTTGTCCAACCATTCATCAGCTGACATCTAAGTTTATTACTAATTAATCCAATACTGTTTTGTCATGCAGAGAATGTTCAATCATACACCACAATAGGATTCTGCCTGGTATCATTTGTCTTGCAAAAGCCCTTTTGGGTTGATGCATGGGGCTTTGTGAATGCTGATCTAGCCTTCCTATAATACAGCATGATCAATTTTTATACTTCATGTTTTACAATTGACGGGAAATTAACAGAGGAAGAAAGGAGCCGTGCTCCTGATCCTCTCCTGCCCTGAAATCCAGTGATCCTCTGATGGTCGGAGGTAATCAGATCGCTGACCGAGAAGTTTGGAAGGGTGGGCAGTTGCTCAGTACTGTACTGGGGGTCTTTGGATAGGAACTGTGTCAATGGCAAGAACCATTAGCTATTCTTCTTCTTGTGTATGGCGTGCACAACCTAAAGTTATAGGACAACTTGTTCTATTTGATCTCATTTGATTGTGCATGCTGGATTGATTGCATTTGTCAAAACTGTGCGGACCACGTGAAGGTTACAATCTTCCACCCCAACCATTAGCTGAGTCATTGTACATTCAAGACGGAGAGCAACGCTTTAAAGATTAAAGTAATCAATGGATTTCCGTTAGAACAGTAAAGTGGTGCTGAGGTAAGAGACCAGTCATGATCTTATGAGCCAAGCTCAAGGGACTGAATGGTCCTCTCCTACTTCTGTCTCTCACGTTCTTTGTGAAAAGCAGGTTGAAAAAATCTGTGTGAGTTGACCCAGACACACTGGTGCAGGCTATGCAGACAGTAAACGTAAAGCAGGGGAAATTAGTCGTGTCGTCTGGAAGTTTGGTAAGTTTTAAAACTCTTACACTATAAAGACCTAATAAATATTATAACTCACAATTAAGCAATGATTTTAGATATGAAAGGTGCTCACTGGAGCAATGTCAGCATAGGTTTAACCAACATAATGAACAATGAACATAGAGGTAGGTTTTAAGTATCTTAAACAAGGAGAGATTCTGCACAAATATCCCAATAATTGCAGGCAGCTATTATAGGATACATTAATAACACAAATAGTTGTTAACAATATCAATATTATTGATAATATAGTGATATTGTGGTTTGTAATATAGTAATATGGTGGTTAGTATATTAAATCATATGACCTGGTGACCTGCATTAATGAGAAAGAGACATTGGTTTGAATCTCACCATGGCAACAAGCTAAAAACTACTGGATTGTTGTAAAACCCTATTTGGCTTCCACGAAATAAATCTGCTGTACTTAACTAGTGTTATCAGTTCATAAGTTGTGGCCACCTTTGTAGAGAACTGTACAGACAAAGTCTGGTGTTCAAAGTCAGCTTTAATCATCAGTCAAGGTGGTGCAGTACAATACGTTGTTACTTCATCTCTACCACTGGTGTAACTACGTAATATGGGAAGTGAGTGTTAATATAAAGTGTACAGTAAGGTGGAGCTAGTGTTAGTACATTACTCTGATTGGTGCACATGCACTAAACAATCTACAACCATTATTATTGGCTTGGAGACACAAGGAACTGCAGATGCTGGAAACTTGAGCAAAGCACAAAATGCTGGAGAAATTCAGTGGGCCAGGTGGCATCTATGCAGGGAATAGATGAGCATTGGTCAAATCCTCCAGTATATCCTGTTGACTGTATTCCCCCCAAATGCCAAATATTGAAGCACAGATTATTCTAATATGGTATTGATTTTATTTTGTTTGCTGTGACACTTCCAGCCATTCAGTCCTGTGACTTGTAAAAACGGTATTTCTTGGAGTATCTGAATATTCTGCCACTGAATATGACCCTGATCAATGAAAACTGCTGATAATTAAAGCAGTGGGTGGTTAGGGGTTTTTCTCTTTTTTGGAGATGGTCATTTACTGGTATTTGTGTGGCATGAATGATACTCCTGACAGCACAGAGTCACTATTGTAGAGTTGTTGTCTTACAGCGCCAGAGAACCGAGATCCATCCTGACAATGGGCACTGTCAGTACAGAGTTTGTATGTCCTCCCTGTGACTGTGTGAGCTTTCTCCGGGTGCTCTGGTTTTCTCCCACACTCCAAAGAAAGTGTAGGTTAATTAACTTCTGTAAAATTGTAAATTATCTCTGGTGTAAAGGATAGTGTTAGTGTATGGGGTAATCGCTGGTCGGCACAGACTCAGTGGGCCGAAGGGCCTGTTTCCATACTGTATCTCTAGAGACTAAAGTCTACTCGGTATTTTTCAACCGAACCTGAATGTTGATCAGATGTTATTGTTTTCGAGCATGGACTGCTTCAGTAGCTGTTGAATTTTGAGTAAAATTCTCAGAGTGATAAACTGAAGCTGAGGTGATTAACCAACCTCTGCAGAAGGCAACCACAGGAAAATTGGACCCAGAACTCCAAGAGCAGTTTTAATGGCGCTGATGTCATAGTGTCTCATGCCTCACAACTGGAGTTCACTTCATTACCAAGTTCAATGAAATTAAAAACAGGCCGCAGCTCTGCATTTATTTGTGCACAGTGCTTGACAGTAATGATGCCAATTCCTTGCCAGATTATGTGCAGAAATCTCTGCTTACCGAGGTTGTTTCGAGGTTTATTTTGGGTTTGAACAAATAAAACCATGGAGTACTATTGAAGGTGCAATATTGTGACTCAAACACTATGAGAAACAGATTATTTACCATCGTGGGACGATGACTCCAGCTTCATCGGTAAAAAGAATTCAAAAGAATTCTGAGAAATTGTAGCCTAGCTTTATAATCTGGCCAGAAGTATTAACAACCAGGAAAATATAATGAGTAGTTAGTATTTGAAATGATCTACCAGGGATAGCAAAGGAAGCAGATTCAACAGTAGCATTCCAGAGGTAGTAGGCAGAATGGTGGAGGGAGTAAATGTTTATGAGTAGAAGTTTGGGTGCTAAGGTTCATGAGTAATGTTGAATTTGAACTCATCGGGGTGGAAGATTGCAACCTTCACGTGTTCCACCCTGTTTCGACTAATGCAATCAACTCGACGTGCACGAACGGAAGATATGACAGAAATATTTCTAATGTCATTAGAAACGGGAATAGTGCCGGAGCATTGGCATACTGTGCATGTTGTTCCATTGTTTAAAAAGGGTTCAAAGAATAAACCTAGCAATTATAGACCTGTTAGTTTGACGTCAGTGGTGGGCAAATTAATGGAAAGGATACTTAGAAATAATATATATAAGCATCTGGATAAACAGGGTCTGATCAGGAAGAGTCAACATGGATTTGTGCCTGGAAGGTCATGTTTGACAAACCTTCTTGAATTTTTTGAAGAGGTTACTAGGGAAATTGATGAGATTAAAGCAGTGTATGTTGTCTATATGGATTTCAGTAAGGCCTTTGCCAAGGTTCCCCATGGAAGGTTGGTTAAGAAGGTTCAATCTTTGGGTGTTAATGGCAGAGTAGCAAGATGGATTCAACAGTGGCTGAATGGGAGATGTCAGAGAGTAATGGTGGATGGCTGTTTGTCAGGTTGGAAGCCGGTGCCCAGTGGGGTGCCTCAGGGATCTGTGTTGGGTCCACTGTTGTTTGTCATGTACATCAATGATCTGGATGATGGGGTGGAAAATTGGATAAGTAAGTATGCAGATGATACTAAGATAGGTGGTGTTGTGGATAATGAAGTAGATTTTCAAAGTCTACTGAGAGATTTGGGCCATTTGGAAAAGTGGGCTGAAAGATGGCAGATGGAGTTTAATGCTGATAAGTGTGAAGTGCTACTTCTTGGCAGGACAAATCAAAATAGGACGTACATGGTAAATGGTAGGGAATTGAGGAATGCGGTGGAACAGAGGGATCTAGGAATAACTGTGCATAGTTCCCTGAAGGTGGAATCGCATGTAGATAGGGTGATAAGGAAAGCTTTTGGTGTGCTGGCCTTTATAAATCAGAGCATTGAATATAGGAGTAGGGAAGTAATGTTAAAATTGTTCAAGGCATTGGTAAGACCAATTCTGGAGTACGGTGTACAATTTTGGTCGCCTAATTATAGGAAGGATGTCAACAAAATAGAGAGAGTACAGAGGAGATTTACTAGAATGTTGCCTGGGTTCCAGCAACTAAGTTACAAAGAAAGGTTGAACAAGTTAGGTCTTTATTCTTTGGAGCGCAGAAGGTTAAGGGGGGACTTGATTGAGGTCTTTAAAATGATGAAAGGGATAGACAGAGTTGATGTGGATAAGCTTTTCCCATTGAGGGTAGGGAAGATTCAAACAAGAGGGCATGATATGCGAATTAAGGGACAGAAGTTTATGGGAAAACATGAGGGGGAACTTCTTTACTCAGAGAGTGGTGGCTGTGTGGAATGAGCTTCCAGCAGAAGTGGTGGAGGCAGGATCGAGTTTAATATTTAAAAGTAAAGTGGATAGGTATATCGATGGGAAGGGAATGGAGGGGTATGGTCTGAGTGCAGGTAGATGGGACTGGGGGAAAAAAAATGGTCGGCATGGACTGGAAGGGCTGAGAGGGCCTGTTTCCGTGATGTAATTGTTATATGGTTGTTATATGGTTATATGATCCCAAGTGCAACAGAGCAAATCAAGCACTTTTGGACTGTAGTTACTCTGTCATGCAGAAATAAAGATTGCTTACAATCATTCGTTTAGGCTCCTTCCCTTATTCTAAATAGCAGTTCACAGCTACAAAAATGTGGAGTGAATATGCCTTTTAGACTCATACATCATAGAAACAGGCCCTTTGGCCCAACTCATCCATGCCAACCAAGAACTTTGGTTGGACAAAACACACACATCAAAAGCATTTATCTTTTACTACAGTGGCTCTTTAGATAAAGAAACATCCAAAAGTATAGATTGACAGAACAAATATGAATATGGCCATGTTTGATGATTAAGTGTT